>CM063183.1:6140000-8837500 GCA_031835075.1 Saguinus oedipus | reverse complement strand
ATGTATGTCTTCTTTTGTAAAGTGTCTGTTCATATCCTTTGCCCATTTTTGAATGGGCTTGTTTGTTTTTTTCTTGTAAATCTGTTTGTGTTCTTTGTAAATTCTGGATATCAGCCCTTTGTCAGATGGGTTAACTGCAAAAATTTTTTCCCATTCTGTTGGTTGCCAATTCACTCTAGTGACTGTTTCTTTTGCCGTGCAAAAGCTGTAGAGTTTGATTAGGTCCCTTATGCCTAAGTGTCTAGAGAGTCAAAGGAATAAGCAGTAACTTGATTTAATTTATTTGCCTATCACAATTTCAACAAACTAGAAACCAACTACCATCTATAATAAGCAGCAGTACCTTCAGTTCAGAGGCTCACACAGCATAGCAGACACCCTCATAAGTGCAGCTTAATTTACCTGTGATACCCTGGATTCATCTTAGCTTTCTTTCTCCACTAACGGTCTAGGTCAATAAACACCCACGCACATACTCAGAAACATGTCCCTAGGGGTTCCGGAAAAACTTGAACTACTAAAAAAAAAAAAAAATGTAAGACAGAAGTTAAACAACACTTTTAAACTGGTTTAAATGAGAAGTGATATTAAACAAGTATAGTGATTTTATTAACAATATGTAAATTTCCGTAGTCATTAACAATATGTAAATTTCTTGGTGAAAATAATAAAACTTTAGTGTTATTGCAGTTCAATTCTCAGTCATGTCTCCTTTGGTGGAATATTAAACTAGGTCCTCGTGTGGACTGGTTCTTGGTGCAGAAACCACAACCATCACCTTAGCTGGGTGGCCGATCCCTCCTCTCCAGCTGAGCAAGGCAGCTCAGAATGTCAGTCTGCTCTAGAATCGACCTGCTCTACCATCAAGGGATTGGATGCCTCTGTCCTGTAGAAGATACAGTGGCTGTCACCTGTTGATTAGTGGCCAGTTTAAAGCAATATATATCTTCCAACATGTAGATGTTTAACCAATAAATAATAATGTCACTCTTTTCACATGGGTTGAGCTGCCCTAGAATAATCTTGGGTTGCCTAATTCTTCCTACCTTAAAGGTTGTTGTTCAGATAAATGAAACTGTGAATATGAAAGTTTTGGGTAACCTCAGGGAACTACCAATTCGAGGAGATTGCTTATTAGTATGGATGCTCATAGAAACGCTGTGGCCAACTTAAAATCTGTGCTGACTTTGAAAGTGACACTTTATGACATTATTTATAAGACATAGAGGGGTTCGTGTATCAGGCCAGGTTTTGCTAAAGCAGTGAGCTGAGAGTGGAATGGACTGAAAGTTGAATAATCACATTGGCCACAAGGATGGCCACCACTCATACAAAATCAGTCTCCCAGGAGTGGCCTCATCTTCAGCCTTACTCAATTAAGAGCACTGTGCTGGGGCCCACGGCAAAGCCCAGGGTCACTGGAGGGCTCCTTGGGCAGCACAGATCCTGTGGGAAATGAGCCAGGTCCCCACCCTCACTGCTTTCTGTGCCAGTTCTCCTCTCTGTCTCCTTGTAGACTTATTCTTAAGATTGCTTTTCAGAGTTTTCTATTTACACAGACACCATCCAAACTCATCATGTAAATCTTTGTATTCACTTAATCCAATCCCCAGCACATTTGAGGATGTAATAAATATCTAGACTAATCTCAATGTACTATCATTGTCAACATCATTATCATCATCGTTAGAATTTATGTACTCTTTACAACATTCTTTTCAGTTCCTTAATGAGGAAAAGTCCAATGTTAATCTCATACCTGGTAAATTTGTTATTTACAGTTTGTCTTACATGACAAAGCCTATGTTAACTGTTCATGAAGAACAATTAGATATCAGAGAATTCACTCAGAATGTTGAAAATATTTGTTCTGTTGCTGCTGTCAGTTTTGTTGAGATATCCTAAAATAAGGTAACAGGTATCTGGACAGCCTTATTCAGACAGTGCTGCCTTGACCAGGCCATTTCCTGCTGGGGGATGATTTCTACCATTCAAGTGTATATATCTGGCCTTTCAAACTGTGTGGTGACTTCTTTAAGAGTATAAATCTTATCTCCTCTTTCTGTACTTTTTTCCAGTATCTAAGACAAGACTTTGCACATAATAAGTGTTTAGAAAAAAAACTCTGCAACAAATGAGGGAGTCTGGGAGCAGCTGGGGTTTGGTTTGGACCAGCATTGTCTTTTGTACTTGAGCATAAAGACTGCTAATTCTGTGGGCCTGTCTACAGTCATACATATTTATAAAACCCCATTTCTCGACACATGAAAACACACTTGACACAGGTGATGTGCGTGCGTCTGTCTACACACTCACACACCTGTGTAGGCATGCGTATCCTAGTATCCCAGTATGCTCCACTTCTGATGTTCATTTCTCTGCACGCAAAACAAGTCTACCCTGCCCACCACAAAGCCAGACTCACAGCCAGGCACACTGTGTACACAGACACATGCCAATACAAACACATTCAAACTTCTAAACAGGCCAGCACTCATGCACACACATGTTACACACATGCACACCTGCATATACTTCAGGTGAGTTTGCAGCTGAGACTGAAAGTTGGAAAGTACCTGAATCCCTGCCTGTGTGGCAGTCACAATGTTACAAAATATGTCACATTAAAACACAATTCTCTTTAACCCCTGAGGACTGCAGGCTGACTTTAGTGTTTTCAAGCATCCCAAATCCCAGCTCTTCCCTAATTTTGCTCAGGGCTAGCTCCTGAACAATACATAAATTGTGTTGGAATCAATGAGAAGAATACACTGTCTTCTCTAAGTGCCTTTCGCAGTAGTGTAGTGTCTCAAACACCCAAGACAATGTTACTATTGTCTCCAAAGCTTAAGCCTGTTGTTTTATCTTTCAGGAAGTTTATTCCTAGATAGAGATCTTCATAACACCAGCTGGAAATGGAGGATGGACAGGCTGGGTGCAGCCTTATAAGAGCACCATTTTAAGAGCACCATTTAAAAGCCGATGAGTTTTCTCCTTAGCAATACAGCCACTTACCCTGCTCAGATCTGCCTTTCTGGAAAACTCAGGAATTGGCCCAGTTGCTGGCCAGATCCACAGAGTTGTAAAGGCCAATTGGAAGGGAGAGAGTTTAAACTTTAACTTCTTCAGACATCATGGTACCATCATGAAAATGAATCAGAAACACCCACTGAGAACATTTTTCACAGTCACCGTGCAGATGCCAGAAGATAAGGAATGTTAGCAAAGGTGGAAAGTTCTGTACTGATAGCATCTTAGACCTGTGTGGATGGAGACAACTTCTCAGAAGTTTGCTGGGAAGTTCACATCACTTGTTTTCTTCTGACCTGCAGACTCAGAAAGGAAAACCTATTCCTAAATCACTCTTAAGAGAAATATTCTCCCCTCCCTCCTCCTAGTTTTGGAATGCTAAGCCTAAAGGGCCTCAACCTGATTCCTCTCCACCTCCCTCCTTACAGAAGAAAACTCAAGAACACAAAAACGAAAGGGGTTATTCACAGTGACCTTATAATATAGGGGCCAAATTAAAACTTGAACTCAAAGTCCTAGACTCTTGTTGTAGGTTTTATTTTGGTTTTTCCTACCAGGCTATGTTATTTTCCACTACTCATTTAATTTTCCCCCTTGACCAATGGGAATTAGCCATCTTTTCAGTGAAAATGACTGTTGACTTGGCTTCATTTAGCGCTGCAAGCTCTTAATTTACTATCACATTTACTGCAACAATTTGAGTAGGGTTTTGGTGAACTCGTAAGTGAACTTTGTAGGGGAGCAGTTAAAAATGAATTAGATTGCGATATTTAAAAGTTTTGTTGTTGTTGTTGTTGTTTTTATTCTAGAGACCTGCGGAATTTTAGAACTGGGTTTTCAAGGTAATGAAATAAGAGAATCTTCTTTGGAATTCATTTTGCTCCAAACGCAAATAAGCCAGCTTCCTGGAGTCTCTACCAGTAAGAAGGCTATAGAAGCATGGACATGTATGGCTGCGCATATCCTGGGGTTTCCTTCCTTGTACCAAAGACCAGAAATCAAAGACCACTTGAATTGTTAAGACATGTCTGGCCTGGAGTCACATTGCTGTCTCCACACTTGATCTGCCAGACTCTAGTCTCTGGTTAACACTTTTCTACCAACTGGCAGAGCTGAACAGGGTTTTGGAGACCATCGGATCCAACCCATTTTATAGGTGGAAAAGTTTAGGGCCATAGACGGTGTGATATTCAGAGTAACCCCCTCTCCGCCATCTCCTCTATAAAGTTGTCCATGTCCTAATCCTCAGTACCTGTGAATACAGCAAAAGAGGACTTGCAGGTGCAACCAGGGATCTTGAGATGGGGAGATAATCCTGGATTATCTGAGGGATCCAATGTAATCACAAGAGTCCCCATAAATGGAAGAGGGAGGCAGGTGAATGAGAGTCAGAAAAGAAGAAGTAACACCAGAGAGTTCAGAGGGTTTCGACTGAGTGAAGGTCACCAGCCAAGGAAATGAATTGTCCACTAGAGCCTCCGAAAGGCAGCCCAGCTGGCACCTTGATGGTAACCTCATGAGAACTCTTTCAGAATTCTCATCTCCGGAACTCAAATATGAATTTGTGTTGCTTTAAGCCACCAAACCTGTGGTAGTTTCTTATGGCAGCAATAGAAAACTAATACAGATGGGAACAAGCAGAAGGGCTAAGGACCTGCCTTCTTTCTTCTTCATTTTATCTGGAAACCATCTCTCCTCATGCTCTTTCTTCACTTGACCAACTTCTTTTCTCCTCGAGCCTTAGCTGAGGATGCATTGTAGCAACTCCTCCCTTAGACTAGACTCAGACTGTTTCTCGGGTTTCTCCTGCCTCTGTGAATTTTCTATGAAATTACTCACCACTGTGGACTGTACTGACGTGCACGTTCATCTCTCCCAGCACTCTGCAGAGTACTTGCGGGCACGAACCAGGTATTATTCATCTTCTGATCACAAACATCTAGTTCAGGAGAGCTTTGAGTCATTAGTTTTGAATGAATATGTCAGAGAGTAATGGAAAGCTGTTTTCAGACTCAAGAGTATTAGAGCTTTCTAGCTGGCATTAAAGAAGAATATATGAATTTCTTCTGGGGTATTATTCTTGCCTTTTACTTTCTGCATTGCAGAAGGGCAAATCCCTGAGATGTGGATTCAGATGGATTGCCTATGGGATGACAGGACCTTGGGGACAGGCTCAAGATGGCTGATCCAAGGCAAGGCTTATGCTTTGAGTTCCTCAGGAAGAGGCTTCCTTGAGCCTGTCACGGAGTTGTTGCAGCTCCATGGACAAAATCTCCCTGTTTGAGGTGGTAAACCAGTTTGCTAACATCTTCTGATCCCCAGACAAACCAGGTCATCACCCCAAAAGTGAAGCTTTCTTTCCAGAATGCTGAGAAAATGCCAGTGCCAGATATCACTTGGCACTTAATGAATGGCTCCAAAAATCTGTGATGGGCTAATTGCAAATGTCTGTTCTTATGTATGAAGTTAAGCATGAATAAACATCTATCACCAGCTCTGGTTCTCGGAACTAGTAGATTGACCTAGCAGAGTGGGTTATTTTGGAGAAGAAAGTCCTGGTGCTTTTTTATCCCTGGCTTCTTCTACACTCCTCCACAGGGTATGCCCATGACTCCTACATGGACTTTTGCTGGCTCTCCCGGTGCCACAGACCCCAGGAAAATAATAGGGCTCGTTCATCTCAGCTCTTCCCTCTGATAGAAGTGGGGCTGTTTTTGTTACCCAGGTCCTTCACTTTAACCTCTGTGGATATGGCTCTGACTCAGTTGCTAAAGCTATGTGCAGCCAGTCTGCCACCAGTGGTAGGTGCCCTAGATATTGGTGGGTTGGGAGCTTGAAGATCTGGCAGATGTGTTTTCTTTCTCAATATTTGCTTCCATTTTACATATGGAAGACAATTTAGGCTAAAAGATATCATGCTTATTGCCTGTAATACATTGCAGGGACTACAGCCTTGGGAGAATTTCTGACAAAGAAAAGGAAGCAAATATATACGCAGCTTCAAAACAGGGTGGTTATTTCATAATGGGACTTCTGCGGGATGTCTTTCTTCCCATGAGTAGGCTAAAGCAGTCATTTCTTGATATGGTTTGGGTCTGTGTTCCCACCCAAAGCTCATGACAAATTGTACTCCTCAATATTGGAGGTGGGGCCTGGTGGAATGTGACTGGATCATGGGGGCAGATTTCCACCTTTGGTTCTGTTCTCGTGATAGAGTTCTCAGGAGATCTGGTTGTTTAAAAGTGTGTGAAACTTCCTTTCTCTCTTTCTCTTGCCCTGACCATGTAAAATTTGCCTGCTTCCCCTTCACCTTCCACCATGACTGTAAGTTTTCTAAGGCCTCCCCAGCCATATTTTCTGTACAACCTTCAGAACCATGAACCAATTAAACCTCTTCTCTTTATAAATTACTCAGTCTTAGGTATTTCTTTATAGCAATATGGGAACAGACAAGTACATTTCCCCAGCGGGGTCTTCTAATATATTCTTGAGAACCTTGTGATACAGGTTCAACCTTCAAGTGGGCTTAGAAAAAGCTGCATCTTGGGTGGGCAGCGTGGTTCAAACCTGTAATCCCAGCACTTTGGGAGGCTGAGATGGGTGAATCATGAGGTCAGGAGTTCGAGACCAGCCTGGTCAATATAGTGAAACCCCATTTGTGCTAAAAATACAAAAATTAGCCAGGCATAGTGGCACAGACCTGTAGTCCCAGCTACTCAGGAGGCTGAGGCAGAAGAATTGCTTGAACCTGGGAGGTGGAGGTGACAGTGAGCCACGATCACACCACTGCACTCCAGCCTAGGTGACAGAAAGTGATTCTATCTCAAAAAAAAAAAAAAGAAAGAAAGAAAGAAAGAAAAAAGAAAAGAAAAGAAAAAGCTGCATCTTATGTCTTTTGGAAATTTACAACACACCCTGAGAAGTCATATAGGACCAAAATCCATCTAAATTTATCTCACAATGTTTTGAATATTGTTCCATGAAAACTTTCACCTGCTGAATACCTGTTAATATATCATTTAATTAGTATCCTGCAGCTCGCATTTTGTGAAACCCTTCTCAGGGGTCCTTAGTGAGGTCAGTTTCTTTGCAGTGCTTTCTGAATGCTGCACTTACCATTTGTGAAACAAGCGTCACACATTCACCTCAGTTAATCCTCAAAGCAACTCTGAGGTAGGTACTAGTCATTCAATCACCAATTAATTAAATAATTCATATTTATTTATTATCTACTATGGGTATGGCACCCAGGACAAGTTTGCTATTATCCCCATTTTGTAAATAGAAAAACTGAGGCACAGAAAAATTAATCTATCCAGAGTGACATGATCTGCAGATGGCAGCGCCAGAAACAAATGCCAGCTTCTTTGATTCCCCATCTTTTGTTTTTACTTTTCTAGACTGCAGATAAGTCTGTTACTGTCAGCTTGCCCCAGTATCTCTCTAAAAGTTCAGGCGAGGGTTCTTCGCTATAAACCTAATCTAGATTCCTGCTCTGCCTCATCTTCCCCTGATGCTGGCTCTGCTTTCAGCTCTGAGGGTCTAAAGATGGAGAGCAAGACAGAGGCCTTTGAATTCCCCTGCACTTGGCTGCTTCCTAGAAGAGACTCTCCCAGACACAAAGCTTTGGGACAATCATTCTAAAGGGTGGGCGGGGGTGGGAGGCCTTTGGACTTTGGAGTTTCCTGTGCTGTGGTCTAAGACCTGTTCAGTCAAGTCGAATTTTACTGGAATTCTGGGGTTTTTATAGCGAGCCCACAGCCAGCTGTTTATTATTTTAAGAGGTCTTCGTTGCTGCCCTTAGATATGGGGGTGGAGGGGGGAAGCCTACTGTGCAGGGCGGCTGCCACATTCTTCAGGGAATGACAATGTTCCTCTGTGTGCTCTGCAGTGGCCCCTCAGGCGGAGCTACTGCATTCCAGAGCGCTACCCAGCCAGATGAACAGAAACTATTTTATCTCCTCAGTTACTGAGACAGAGCAGAGGGTCCAGCAGTTGGGCTTTCCCTCATGTAGCCTTTATATGGAGAAGACTTGAGATTGAGACGCTCTATCAGAGTAATGGGTCTGCACGCTCACACTATGCTCTGTGAAGCACCTTCTTGTTTTTTTTTAATTGTATTTTAGGTTTGGGGGTACATGTGAAGAACATGCAAGATTGTTGCATAGGTACACACGTGGCAGTGTGATTTTCTCCCTTCCTCCCCATCACCTACATCTGGCATTTCTCCCCATGCTATCTCTCCCCAGCTCCTTCTTGTTTTCCTCACCTTTCAAAATGTGTCCCTGCTGGGTGCCCTGCAGTAAGAATGTCTCAGTGTCCCACTGCAATATCTGCTATTGCCTAATTGGGCTCAACACCCCTCCCAGCCATGTCCTAAGACACTAGCGCTGGTATTTCAATAAAACAGAGCAATGTCCTCGAGCTGTAAATGCCTCCCAAAGACAATCAGACAGGACTTCATTGTTTTAGGGAAGAAGGCACCTCACATAGTGGTCACATTGTGGTTACCAGGGGCCTGATGATTAATCCACAGAGAGGATGTGCAGGAGAGAGGAGCTGGCATTATTCCTGTAAACAGAGATTCTTTAAAATTTCATGTATCTGACTGTACATGTGCATCAGAAACACAAGATTCCCATTATAACAGTTTCTTTGGTGACCTTATTTTTCCATTTGTGAGTAGACATGTATCTAAGTACCTTTCGTCTCTGCCCAGGGATACTGTGTTCCTGAAACGTAAATGTTTTCACTCTTCAAAAACATAAATTGTGCTGACAACAATTATACTTCTAAAGGTGCACACACATTTTGCTTTATAACATTTCTAAATCAGAAATGAAATATTGAGCAAATGGTACATGTGGAAATTGACATATTCATATACTAATTATTATGTATATATTTAGTATAAATATGAAATTCTTTTTAAAATCAAGTTTTCAAAAGCTCTGTGCCTAGATCTTGAAAAACTCCTGGGTTGTCAAGCATAGTCTGCCATGATTCTGTCCTTCACATGATCACCCCTGGGGAAGAGGACTCTTATAAAGTGAGATAAACACTACACTGTATGTGGGGAGCTGAAACAGAAGAATATAATGATATCTAGTAGATGACAATTCACTGCTCTGACAATACAAATATACTGGACCTTTGTCAGCTTCTTTGAGTTTCTCTTGCCTCATCCAGGTAAGTTTGCTCTGAAAAACAAATCATGAGATGTGTATATAACATGCTCTTGTTCATCCAGCCTGATGGAATAGCTGGTTAATAAACATCCAGTTTAGGATGGCATTGTGATTTTGGACTGCTATGAAATATTTTCAAATATAATCTCAGTAACTGTACCCCTCAGGCCACTTCAGAACAGCAGTGGCAATGGGGATGGAGGTGGGGCTGGTACAAGTGTCATTAGGAATTTGGTAATGGGTTGGATATCAGATATGGGAGGGAGATGTGTCTCAGAGAGTTTGTGTTTCTACAGTGGACAGCTGGGTATCTAATCCTGCTTCTCCCATGTCCATATTAAATGTATGCTTTAGCCTTTGGGGAAACCCAGCCAAGAGTGTACCGCCTTCAGGTCTGTGTGCAGAAGCAAGCCTTCTGTCAAGGTGGAGTGGGATGAGCTGCTGCTTGTTTTTATAACCTAACATCACACCGGACAGGGCTCAAGGCTCAGAAGACAAAGCAGAGAAAGTTGTGTCTCTTTGTTTTGAGCTCAAGGCCTTTTAATGCCATCAAATGTCTCCTTGTTCCCTTGTTGTGCAACAGGGCATGTGGCTCTGAATGGAACCTTTTATAACTGGAAATTCCATCACCGTTCCAGTTGTCCCTGACTCTCTTCCATGCCAAGCGACATCCTCCAAGACTTTGAAGTTACATGTTTGAAGGAAGCACAGCCCACCCACACCTCCCAACCCATGTACACTGTCTATAGTGTCAGCTCAGGCTCTGGAAGAGCAGTAGGACCAGCTTCTGGCTATCAAGTTTCAGGAGCTGGAGTCAGGGGACCTGTGCTGTCTCATGGTCCAGCACTCCCTGTGCCTGAAACTGCCAAGGACAGTGCATCCAGAAGTTCCACCTAAAAGGAGGGGCTGGGCTTCTCCTAAAGGGAATCCCTGTATGTCTCTGCTGGGTCCCAGTTCTAGAGAGGGCATTTCTGGGAGAGGCCAGCCTTATATACAGCAGACCCAAGCCCATCCCACATCCTGTCCCAAGTGTACAGTGTCTGCTTCACATGCAGCCCCTGCTCTCCTCATTTGTATGTGACCAGGTTTCTGAAAAAAATATCCATAGATGTTTTCCTGACAATTAAAGAGACATTGGACTAGAAGTGCATCCAAACACAGTGATAGCTTTGTACCTAATCAGGAGAGGAGGAAAGGACAAAAACATTTATTAAGCACATACAATGTCAGTGGTTGATATTATATTTTATTTAATCATCACAAAAAACACTGGGAGGCTACCTGCATTGTACATATAAGGAAAGTGAAGATTAAAGACTTTGAGGATTTACCCATATTTTCATAGCTATTAAGTGAAGGAATGAGATTCAAAGCCAGGTCTACTTAACCCAAAGATGGCTCTTTCTTTCAGAGCATGCTGATTTTCAGATTCTTTTCTTACTGACTGGTTATTAATAAGGCTTCTCTTTTGGCCAGCTCCTTGAGAGATGTGTCTTGGGCAGACTCTTCCTGACTTGACATCTTCCTGCTGTGTCCTTTTCTTCCCGATGCTCATCATTTCCCTAGCCCTCCTCAGATTCCAGGGTCCTCAGGATCTTCCTGCTTCTCCCTCAGGCTCACAGCCAACACGTATTTGACATGCTCCATCCATGTTACATAGGTGTGAAGGACACCTTGTCTCAGTTCATGCAGGCTGCTATAGTAAAATACTGTGAACTTGGTGGCTTTAAAAAACAACAGAAATGTATTTCTCACAGTTCTGAAGGTTGGAAGTCTAGGTTCAAGGGGCCAGCAGATTCAGTACCTGGTGAGGGCCAGCTTTCTGGTTCATAAATGACATCTTCTTGCTGTTTTCTCACGTGGTAGAAGGGATGAATGCACTCCCTTGGGCTTCTCTTATAAGGGCACCAGTTCCATTTATAAGGGCTTGCCCTCATGGCATAATCATCTCCTAAAGGCCCTGGCTCTTAATGCCATCACCTTGTAGATGAGGATTTCACATATGAATTTGGGGGATACGTAAACAATTGACCATTGCATACCTTTTGTGTATATATTGTCTTAACACAATAGGGCTTTAAAACCATTAGCCCAGAAGAAGGCTGTTGTAGAGTAGGGGTCTTGTCTGATTAAGTTTTATAGTCCTAGAATCCAACACAGTTCTGGGCCATTGCAGGATGATATGGTTTGGCTGTGTCCCCACCCAAACTCATCTTGAATTCCCATATGTTGTGGAGGGAGCCAGGGGGAAGTAACTGAATCATGGTGGTAGGTCTTTTCAATACTGTTTTGTGATAGTGAATAAGTCTCTCGAGATCTGATGGTTTTATAAAGAGGAGTTCCCCTGCACAAGCTCTCTTTCTTTGCCTGCTGCTACCCATGTAAGATGTGACTTGCTCCTCCTTGCTTTCTACCATGAATGTGAGGCTTCCCCAGCCATGTGGAACTGTAAGTCCATTAAACCTCTTTCTTTTGTAAATTGGCCATTCTTGGGTATGTCTTTATCAGCATCATGAAAACAGACTAATACAGTAAATTGGTACCAGTAGGGTGGGGCACTGCTGAAAGGATACCCCAAAATGTGGAAGTGATGCTGGATGTGGGTAACAGGCAGAAGTTGGAACAGTTTGGAGTTATCGGAAGACAGGAAAATGTGGGAAAGTTTGGAACTCCCTAGAGACTTGTTGAATGGCTTTAAGCAAAATGCTGATAATGACATAGACAATGAAATCCAGGCTGAGGTGGCCTCAGATGGAGAAGGGAAGCTTGTTGGAAACTAGAGAAAAAGTGACTCTTGTTATGTTTTAGCAAAGAGACTGGCAGCATTTTGCCCCTGCCCGAGATTTGTGGAATTTTGAACTTGAGAGAGATGATTTAGGGTATCTGGTAGAAATAATTTCTAAGAGCAAAGCATTCAAGAGGTGACTTGGGTGCTGTTAATGGAATTTAGTTTTATAAGGGAAGCAGAGCATAGAAGTTTGGAAAATTTGCAGCCTAACAATGTGATAGAGAAGAAAATCCCATTTTCTGAGGTGAAATTAAAGCCTGCTGTGGGGAGCCGAATATTAATCCCCAAGACAATGGGGAAAATGTCTCCAAGGCCCATCAGAGGTCTTCATGGCAGCCCCTTCCATCACGGACCCAGAGGCCTAGGAGAAAAAAATAGTTTTGTGGGTCAGGCCCAGGGGCCCCCTGCTGTGTGCAGCCTAGGGACTTCATGCCCTGTGTCCCAGCTGCACCAGCCATGGCTAAAAGGGGCCAAGGTACAGGTCAGGCCATGGCTTTCGAGGGTGCAAGCCCCAAGCCTTGGCAGCTTCCATGTGTATGGAGCCTGCAGGTGCATAGAAGCCAAGAATTGAGGTTTGGGAACCTCTTCCTAGGTTTCAGCAGATGTGTGAAAACACCTGGATGTCCAGGCAGGAGTTTGCTGCAGAGGCAGAACTCTCATGGAGAACTAATGCTAGGGCAATGCAGAGGGACATGTGGAATTGAAGCCCCCACATAGAGTCCCTACTGGAGTACCACCTAGCAGAGCTGTGAGAAGAGGGCTACTGTCCTCCAGATCCCAGAATGGTATATCCACCAACAGCTTGCCCTGTGTGCCTGGAAGCTGCAGACACTCAATGCCAGCCTGTGAAGGCAGCTGGGTGGGAGGCTGTCCCCTGAAAAGCTACTGGAGTGGAGCTGCCCAAGACCATGAGAACCCACCTCTTGCATTGGTGTGGCCTGGATTTGAGATCTGGAGTCAAAGAAGATCCTTTTGAGCTTTAAGAGTTTACTGCCTTGCTGGACTTTAGACTTACATGGGGCCTATAGCCACTTTGTTTTGGCCAATTTCTCCTATTTGGAACAGATATATTTACCCAACGCCTATACTGTATCCAGGAAGTAACTAACTTGCTTTTGATTTTACTGTCTCATAGGCAGAAAGGACTTGCCTTGTCTCAAATAAGATTTTGGACTGTGGGATTTTGAGTTAATGTTGAAATGAGTTAAGACTTTGGGTACGGTTGGGAAGGCATGATTGGTTTTGAAGTGTGAGGACATGAGATTTAAAAGCGTCAGGGGTGGGGCAGAATGACATGGTTTGGCTGTGTCCCCATCTAAATCTCATCTTGAATTTTCACATGTTGTGGAAGGGACTCAGTGGGAGGTAACTGAATCATGGTAGTGGGTATTTCCTGTGCTGTTCTCATGATAGTAAGTTTCAAAAGATCTAATGGTTTTATAAAGAGGAGTTTTGCTGCACAAACTCTCTCTTTGCCTGCTGCCATCCATGTAAGACATGACTTGACTCTTCCTTGCCTTCAACCATGAATATGGGGCCTCCCTAGCCACGTGGAACTGTAAGTCCATTAAATCTCTTCCTTTTGTAAGTTGCCTAGTCTCAGCTATGTCTTTATCAGCAGCATGAAAACGGACTCATATACATGAATAAATGACTGGGTAGAATTTCAAAATTAGCCCACTCATGAATGAGCATTTGGGAATATCAGATATTTTTCCTTGCATCTATGAAGTCATGGTGTGTCAGCAGACACCTCACAAGCATGTGCACAGTATCTCAAAACTACATTTATTTGTTCTTTTATAATTTTATTTAGCATTTTCTCAGCACCAACTCTTAGGTTATGCTGGGGGTAATATGGGTATGGAGAAATATAGGCCCTACCTTCAGAAAGCTCACAATTCAAGTAGAAGGCAGACTTTATTTTCATGCAAGAAATAAAACATAAAGAAACAGGTACTTGCTTCAATTGAGAAGCAGATGTCAAAAGACTACTTGGATGAAATGTCCCTTGGAAAGAAGGATTCAGTGTGGTCATGACAAATAATTTTTGTGAAGGGGTAGGAAATGGGCACGTAGAATCAGTAGCAGCCTTGCAGTGTTAAAGTTTGAAACTGTATTATTTTAATAGGAGGGCATACTAGTGTGGGCATGGATAATTATATTTTACTTATATAGAATGCTTCTACATGCAGTACTTACTCCAAATGCTTTACATGATTGAGCTCACTAGATCTTTGTTACCACTCTGAGATAGGTTTTATTATTATTCCCACACACTATTGGAGGAAAATGGAGGTAAAAGCCACACAGGTAATCCATTACAGAGCAGGAATTCTAGCCAAGACAGTCTCTGAACTCCCAGACATGTCTGCCTTTTAGAGATATAATGGAGTGTACTTTCTGGAAACTGGGACTATCCTCTCTAAGTACAAGACACTCATGGAAGTGGTGGCCAAAGTGTAACCTGAATCCCAAGCTCGATTCTTGAACTCATTCTAATTCCTGATCTACATGGCAGTGTCAGGAAGGCAAACATCATTGTGTTAGCCTGGATGGCTCATCAGATGGGTTCAGATTTTGTGTGTTCAACATTTCAGAGACATTGAATCTAGTGGAAACAGAGAATACATGGAAAATGACCTCACTAGCTAAGGGCTAAAGTTGAGATGCCTTGCTTAAATTTTGGCTTCACCCTACCCTTTCTTCCTTTTTGGCTGCTCCTGTGGCCATATGGCCCAGTCCCAAGGCTGCTGCATAGAGTAGCCTTCTGTGCACAGGGTGGTAGCTCCTGGCAGCACTCTGTACCTACTCTGCTCCACGGAGAAGGAACTCCCCAATTTCAGTAGCAATCTGCAAGATTATCCAAAAAGACTAAGGTAGAGACAGTTATAATATATAACTATGTTTCCCTGTATGAAAAAAATTGGAAGAAAATGGTGTGACTCATTGAAAATTTTCTCTGAAAAGCCCAAATAATTGTAGGGGGTATGGCATTTCTACATCAGTACAGTATCTTTCTTTCTTTCTTTCTTTCTTTCTTTCTTTCTTTCTTTCTTTCTTTCTTTCTTTCTTTCTTTCTTTCTTTCTTCTTTCTTTCTTTCCTTCTTTCTTTCTTTCTTTCTTTTTTTGGGGGGGGGGTAAAAACTCATATATCTTCTCCTCCAGCCTTGTGAAATAGGCAAGTATTCTTTGTTCTTTATTGCATATGAGAAAACCCAAACCCAAAAAGTAAAGAACAGGGAGAACCAAGCTTTCCAACTGGGATCTTTTTGAGCTTTGGTTTAGTACTTTTCATCCTGATTGATGCTGCTTTTTCTGGTCTTCTGAGTCCAAGCTGAATGTTCTGTCTTCTACTGTGAACTATGCTATTTAACCTATTTGTAAGCAAGAATGATGTTCTGCCTGTATGCACGATTTTTATATTTTTGTTGTTAGTAAATTGCACCTTACCAATTGGTCAATGACAATGCTACAGTAGTGTTTAAATATTTTTACTATTCATTCTCTTTTTATGTAAATATTTAATATTTTCTATTATCCTGCTTCAAAATGATTTATGAGTCTATAAAAGTATCATAAAGTGGTAAGATAATATTATTAGATGTTGATAAAGAAGCAAAAAGAAATACAGAGACAAAAAGATAAATTTTGGCAGAAATGAGACTAACGCAAAAGTGTAAAGCTTAGTCTGAAATACTTTTTTAGGGATGAACCACTTACTGGATTCTAAAGCTCCCAGGAACCAAAGGCAGAAGAAAAGCTGATTTAGTGTGTTATGTACTGTGTCTTTAAGAAAAAACAAAAGTATGTTTGAAACAAAATCATCTTCCTGAGCCCACTCAAAAAGAGAACACTGTAATTTAATAAGTACCATTTCCAGAACATCTATGAAATAGGGCAATAATGAGCTTGAATGGGTCATTTCACAGGCTGTTTGAACCAAGAGGTACAATGTCCAACATCAGTCTCTATTTTTGCCTTGAGTTGTTTTGTGACCTTCTGAGGCTACTTGCTTTGTCTCCCTTGTTAGATAATAATTTCTCTAACATGTGACTCTTGATTCAATTTTTTTCCTGAAAAATTACCAAACAGTAACTTTTACAAACTAGAAAAATGAAAGAATCAAACTACAATTAAGGATGTGGGAACACAGTCCTGCTCAAAATACATTTCTTATGTGACTGAGCTCCTTGCCCTTATTATGCCACAAGGCATGGGAAGTCAAATGTTTTTCATTACCCTCTGATTCAACAGGTGGAAAATCCTATGGACATTTGTAGAATCCTTGGCAACTTCAGACAGAAAGTTTTCAGTGTAATTCTTACACCCATTTATTTTTTCACTCATTCATCTTTTTATTGGAAATGTATAGACTATTATAATGTGCTTGGCCCTGAGGACACAGAGACAGTTAAGTGCTACCAGGAAGAGATTATGAATCAAAGAAGGAGACAGATATTAACAGGGAGAATCACAGGGTAATATGGTGAGCATTGTAGCAGAGATATATACAGTGTGGTGAGGAAAGCGGGGGAAAGAACTATTACCACCACCTAGGAAGCTAGGGATCGCTTCCTATAGGACTTGATGGTTGATTCCAGTCTGGACATCAATTCCCCAAGAAGTTGAGATTTGGAAGATTATTTATGGTGTGAAATATAATATTAATTGCACAGTAGTGACCAAGAGTAGAAAATGTATTTGGGCAATAGTAAGCATTTGAAGGATACAGGGTGGAGCTGCTCAGAGGTTTGAAAAGGCTTTTCTTCAATAGGGCTTTAGTGATAAGATTTAAAATCAGACCACCTTGCCCATAAACCTATTAAGAATCCATATCTCTCACTACTATATTTTAAAAGAAAAAATTTACCAAACATATGGCTTATTTAAATTTTAAGAAGGGGTTTTCTTATTTGTTTATTTGTATTCATTAAGGCTCTGAGAAAGAGAAAAAAGATCAGAAGCACAGAGAGTGTACTGGATCCATGCAGGACTGTCTGATGAATCACAGGCCTAAGCTAGTGACTGCCTATTTCCCCTTAGACATAATGCTTTAAGAAAAAAATTCAAGCTATGGCATATGATGTTACGTCTTCCATGATGTGCTTCTCCCCTTGGTAAGAGGTGTTGAGCTTTAGCTTCATGTTTTGGGCTTACATCAACTCCACTCTGCATGATTAATATGCAGTTCACACGGCCAAGAAAGATTGTGTTGCCTCCAGTTCAGTTGTCACATAGCCATTCATCCCAAAGGCATAGATTTGCAAAAGTCACACCATGTGTTAATTTTTTTTTTAAAGCAAGAAAACCTCGTTGCCAGAAGAATGAAGTGCATTTGGATTTGTGATTCTATGAGGTACCTTCAAAGTGAGAGGAAAATCAGAGCCTTTATAGCGATTAATAAGTGGTGTGTACTCTTGAGGTTGAGTTTAAAAAATTAAATCCGTGTTGAAACTTAATAACCTCTGAAGATTTAGAACACATCATTCAACATTTTCAACTTCATCAGTAGCATTGGAATCAATATAAGTGCCAGGAGACTTGCTACATAAATAAATTTAAGAAGTCCAAAAAAATGAATGGATTGTTGATGTGTATAGCACAGATAATTGGCTGGATATACAACTTTAATTCTCTTTAAATTTGGGGGTAAAGTCCTTTTCATTTGTCTTAGGATGCAATTTTTCAAGCAGAATAAAAGAAATTGGAGCCTTACTGTCATAAGTGATCCTAGACTCAGAGGTCTATGCTCATATGTCCCGCTTTCTAAAATTGGATCATCCAAGCCAATCGGTAGACCTAATATCGAGTTTCAGTCAGTTGCCTGAATTTGCCAGATCCCCGAAAGGACTCTGCCACAAGCTCAAGCTCATTAGCTAGCTTCCTTACTGCAATAGTAATTTTCTCTCATTCTATTTAAGGTAACCCTCATTCATGCCATGGTAAATGATTTTACATTGCACAAAATGTGCTGAAGCATTCACATTTTGGCTGATCACAAACCACACAGGAATAGGACTTTATTCTTAAAGAATAGTTTTTGCCTGCTCTGGGTCTTTGTTGCTCACTTTCGGCACTCTTTGCCAGCTTAACATTCTCCAAGAAAGTGTAAATCCTACCACGGGAAAATGAGGTGTGGAATATATGTCTTGGTTGATGACATCACCTTCTGGTTAGGGCTGTAAATTATATGAGCCTTTACATACAGATACTGGCTTCTAAGGTGCTAGGGTTTTATAGCTGTATATTTTGAGCTTGGAAATTCATCATTTAAGCAATGGAGATCATCCCTTCTGCCCAGCAGAGAGCCATTCTGGGAACTTAAGGGAGTGCATTGGCCCAGAAGTCCAATGAATAGGAGGTTTTACACATAACGAAGCTACTGATTTCAGCCAAATGCTTGTGATTGGTTTATTATAGGCCCCCATCATAAAATTCTGATAAAATAGCTAATGACTACATCTGCTACCTTATCCTCAGGAAGGGGCTACCTTCATTAAATGATTTCAGGATCCCAAAGAAGGTCATTAAGCTAGTAAAATGTACGAACATCTATCATAAGATAGTCTCCATAGCTTATTGCCAATTCCCTGAGAAAGGACCACTGTCTAAGTCCCTTTGAGTACTAGTTATTAGCTGGAAGTGATAGTGTCCCCAGAGGAACATTTGGCAAAGTCTGGGACATTTTTGTTGTCACCACTGGAGAAATAGGATGCTACTGATGTCTGGTCAGGAGAGGCCAGGAGTGCTGCTAAGAATCCTACAATGCACCCCCATCACCCACAACAAAGAATTATCCAGGCCAAAATATAAATAGTGGTGAGATGGAGAATCCCTGTCTTAGTGTAAATGAGGGATGTAAGAAGCTTACTGAAGAGAGAAGAGGGAAACAGCCTGAGGAATATGGCCCCTTGTGTGGAAAGTTAGGAAGCCCTGAGCACAGAGACAGAACATAAGGGGATTCTCATTCTACTGATGGTCAGCCCTAGACCTTTGCTGGAAAGGTATAGTTTTCAGGATCATTTTTTAGAGCTCAAAAAGAATGAAATAAAAAGTAGCATGGCCTCAGGTTCTATTCTGAGCTGGCAGAGTCCAGCAAAAAGAGAAGATTTCACTACAGAGAATATAGAATCCCAGACCCAGGTGAAGGACCTATCGCAACCCCAGTGGAGTGGGGGCTGTCAGATTCCATGCAGAGAGTTGGACCCGCAAGATCTCTTCCCTAACTAGTTGAGTGTTCTCTCTTTGTAGCAAACACAAATCATCAGTATTAATCTAGTCAGTTGTACATGGCATTCCAAACTAGTAGGAAGTATTGGGTTCTTCTTCCTAGTGTGTGGATAATAGATTCAGAACCCTCAGATATTCATAGACTCTCTAAGGAGTAACAGTGGGTGAAGCATGGAGAATAGCCATTTTCCCCAGGCAAGTTCTCCAAAGGTGGTGCATATTCAATAATTTTCAACAGAGGTTGATATGGCAGTTGTTTGCTGGATTATGATAAGATATTAGCAGAAACAATGAAAAGCAAGGCTCAAAGACATGTGGAGAAGGAGTATTTTGCAGGCTTCCTTTCCCCACCTACCAAAAACACATGCCCGCTTCCAGGTTCACTCTGTTGATAATTTAAACTCGTCCGAATTCCTGTTGTCCCTGCAAAATTCTATCAGCAGCATCCATGGTGAGGCACTAACTTCTTGTTAAACCAGATTATGCCATAGCTCTCTTCACTTCCTGTTTGTTCATAAAGAAACTGTCCAGATCTTCTTTGGTGTTTTTTTTTTTTTTTTCTGCTCACATGTCAGCTACATGAAGTCACATTGTAACCACAAAGAGACTCTGTGCTTGTGCCGCTGCCTAGTGTTAACAAAGCGCTAATGCTGCTTGGCGTGAAGAAGGCTAGTCATTGTGGCCAAACTTCTGAGAGGTGCAAGGGGCCAAATGTCAGACTGCCAATTAAGCAGCAAGGTGGAAAATTCTTGCCTTCCTTTTGGCTCAGATGAGCTGGCTGTGAAAGAAATTAAAATGAAATGGGCAATAAGAAGAGAGATTTTATTTTTAATGTATCTGAGTAGCATGAGAAGTGCCAACATTACTATCCTATTGATAACCACACATTGCACTCTCTACACACGTACAGCCCATGCACATATATGCAAGGAAAGGACTTGAAGAAACGGTTTCTTTGGCATCAGTTCCTGGAGCTCCCAGTGGGGCAAATCTGCTTAAGAGGAAAAGCAGTTTACACACCAGGTCAATGGCTTAACCTCTGCCCACATGGCCCTATTAAGACGATCTATCTTCAAGGATTCAGAGTGAATTATAGAGGCATAGAAATCCATTTTTAGGAATAATAGTAATTATACATGTGCATAGTGCTTTAACTGTTACAGAGAATATACACATGCATTTTCTTGTTCTATCTTCAAAACAACCTCATTCCTTCATTCACTAATGCCCTACTATGTGTCAGGCACTGGGTTTATGAGATTAACTGGGAAGTGAGATCAAATACTGTGGCTAGGGTCATCATACAACTTCTAAGTAGAGCAACCTGCACGGAAACCTGTCTTCTAACCCTCAGTCACAGACGTTTTCAACAAGCTATATGTTACACTTTCTGCTTCCCTTAATACCTGGCATTTAGCTTATGTAGGGCTGATGAGTGGAGCCTGTGATTCAATAAGATAGTGATCTTATAGCCCCTTAGTTTCAAATGGGACAATTGTAGCCTAGTGAAAGTTCTTTAGGCTTTTTCCCATGATTTTTTTTTTTTGAGAGCTACTGCCTGTGGTTCTCAACATTTCAAGGATATGGGTAAATAGTGGGAGTGGATGATTTTAGTATATTTTATAGATGGCCAAGTTGTGTCATGGGGACAGAAAATGATTTGCTTAAAATCATTCAATATTCTATAGCTCTACAGGCAGATTTATTTATTTATTTATTTGAGAAAGGGTCTCACTTTGTTGCTTAGGCTGGAGTACAGTGGTGCAATCTTGGCTCACTGCAGCCTCCGCCACCTCAGGTTCAAGCAATTCTCCCAACTCAGCCTCTCGAGTAGCTGGTATTACAGGCACATGCCACCACACCCGGCTAAATTTTATATTTTTAGTAGAGATGGATGTTACCTTTTTGACCAGGCTAGTCTCTGACCTCAAGAGATCTGCCTGCCGCTGCCTCCCACAGTGCTGGGGTTATAGGCATGAGCCATCATGCCTGGCCAGCCACTATGCCCAGCCGAGGTTTATTTTTGGTACAGTTTTTATAAGTAGGCTCTGCAAAAGGGCGATTGTTTCATGTTTAGGAAAATCAAATGCAACACAAATATGCTGTAGATATTTTGGCTCTTCAGTCCCTGTGATTTTACTTGGATTTGCTAATTTCAGGCCATGTTGACTCCAGATTGCTTTTTTCACATACACACATCATCCTTTATTCTAAGAATTGAAGAGTTTCCTTTTAAGCCAAAGGCCTATTGAATGGGAAGTTTGGCCCATATTCTACATGTCTGAATCCTAGCTCTAGAGAGAGTGATTAACATTTCTCTCCTTGTCTCTCTCTCCACTTCTTCTTTCTCATCTCCCTCCCTTTCTCCCTACTCATTTATTTATTTCATTCATCTAGTAACTTATTCCACATGTATTAAATGCACATGAGTATTTGTTGAGTACATATTCTGTGCCAGGTGCTGTAGTAGTTCTCTTGAGGATTCACCAGAAAACAAATGATCCAGTTCTTGGTAGGCGATGAGTATGTGTGTGTTTTTTTGTTTTGTTTTTTGTTTGTTTGTTTGTTTGTTTTGTGTGTGTGTGTGTGTGTGTGTGTCATGGGGCAGGGTATGTCCCTGCATGTGTGTGTATGTGTCTATATGATTGCATATGCTTGCACTGTCACCTGTATTACCGCTATAATTAATATACAAAAATTCTGTTTTGATGCCTCTTAGACCCAAAGTATAAGAGAGAAACACCTTCTAAGGATATCTTTGGTTCCGATTTCTCTACAACTTCCCCATAATCTGTCCTATAATGAACTTAACTTAAGAATTATTTTTACTTTCAGACCCACCTCTTCTGTCTTCTAAGTTGGATACATCAAGAGATGATAGGCTGACATTGTTTTTGCTGCTCAAACCATACTTTAAGCAACTAATCTCCAACTATTAGACTTCTCTTTCTTATCCTCTCAAGAATATACTGTAGTTAATCCTTATATCTTGAAACAAACAAATAAAATTTGCACTGAGAAACACAAAACCAACTCAAAAACTGCTGGTGAATGACTCCCTGACAGCTTTTTCCTTAGCTGCATGGTGCTAGCAGGTGCTTGGTCTGGATAACCAGGGAGTTTCCTACTTTATGCTAGTTCTCAATGTATCTTCCAAATACCAATTTATGTTAATTTCCAGGTAGATTCTGGCCACTTTCAGTGTCTTCTAATTGCTCTGCCCAAGTGAAGCAGAGGAGTTCATTCCAGATCATTTCTCTGTGTCGCCTTCCATCCAGCTCCAGCCAGGAAGCTAGACTAATTTTGAGGACAAACCACTGGTAAATTGGCTTTTGACTTCTGTAGTAATGCTTTTCTAACTATTTGTGTTTAGACCTTTTCTCTATTCAATTAACTAACACATTCTGCCTAAAATAATTACCCTTAACATTATTCTGTTTTTACTGCTCACCCAACACCTTCAGGTACCATCTAATCCATTAACTAGTCATATGCCATCTATGTATTAAGACTAGAATTGCCTTCTATTAGGAGAACATTAGCATACATTATGCTATTTTTATCTACCAAACAGTCTTGTGAGTTAGGCATTGGCAGCACACATATTCTGAAGAAAATGAAAACTAGGGAAGAGGAAAATAAAGCCATCAGCTAAAGCAGGCTCTGGACTCGGTTTTGAATCATCTTCTGCAAGATCCTCCACTAAGTTACAGCAAAGATGGAGAGGGAGTGCAAAGGTGTCTACCAAGGAACAAAAGAGCATGAGATGGGGCTGTGTTGAGATCATTCAGCATCCCAAGGGGAGCTTTGCATTGAGAAATTTTTGCAAGTTTGAGGACATGTGTTACTAACAGACACAGATGGGTAATGGCTGTGATGAGTGTATAAACATCTAGAAGTGAGAAGTAAAAGCATACTCTAAGTTGGAGTCTGTACAGCACTAGATCATGTGGAGTTTGTTGGCAGAGTTTTAAGTTACAAGATTGAAGCATGAACTATTTTCTAGGCCTGCTTGCCAAAAACTGGGAAAGAAAATTAGGATGAAGCAAGGCTGCCTAATGTCCCAAGCTGTACCCTGCAAGTTCCTAAAGGGCTTTCCATTCCTGTGGTGTCAGATGCAATAGCTACATCCAACCAGGGCTGTCCTGGGGAAAACCATTGACAGTCAAGGTAACACAATGCTTAACAGCTTGGGTTCAAATCCTGGCTCTGCCTCTTCTGAGGGATATGACTGTGCAGGTGAATCAACTCCTCTGGGCTTCAATTTTCTCCTCTATAAAATAATAACCCCCTCTGGGAGTGTAATAAAAACTAAATCAGGTAATCTCTGTTAAGAATTAAGCAGAGCAATTGACATGTGTTCAACTAATAGTTATTGCAAAACATAATTTTAGATTCTATTTTAGATTCAGGGGGTACATGTGCAGGTTTGTTAACTGAGTATACTGTGGGTTGCTGAGGTTTGGGGTATAATTAACCAGGTACTGAGATTAGTACCCAATAGTTTTCAACCCTTGCCTCATCTTTTTCTCCACCCTCTAGTAGTCCTCAGTGTCTATTGTTGCTATCTTTATGTCATGAATATCCACTGTTTAGCTCCCACTTAAAAGAAAGAACATGTAGCATTTGGATTTCTGTTCCTGCATTAATTAACTAAGAATAATGGCTCCCAGGGGTATCCATATTGCTGCAAATAACAAGTATTTTTTTCTTTTTCATGGCAACATAGTATTTCATGATGTAAATGTACCACATTTTCTTTATCCAGCCCACCATTGATGAACACCCAAGTTGATTCCATGTCTTTGTTATCATGAAGAGTGCTGTGATAAACATGTGAATGCCTGTGTATTTTTGGTAGAAATGAGTTATTTTCTTTTGAATATATACCCAGTGATGGGATTTCTGGTTCAAATGGTAGTTCTGTTTTGAGTCATTTGAGAAATCTCCAAGCTGCCTTCCACAGTGGCTGAGCTAATTTATCTTTCTGAACATCGTATAAGCATTCCCTTTTCTCTTGCAGCCTTGCCAGCATCTGTTGTTTTTTGAAAAACATTTTTAAAAGGCTGCCATATTTTACCCCTGATGTACTCTTCTCTCATCCTGACTCAGGTTAGGGAGATGCTTTGGGAGACTTCGCTTTGGTCTCCCATTCCTGCCCTACACACAGAAGTACACAGACCAGCCTCAGGCAATACAGGTTGAAGGGACAGTAGTCCTTTTTTCACTAGTCAGGAATTTGTAGGCTGATATGGCTGGGAAAGACATGAGTGCCTTGCAGAAAAAAGAAATACTTCAGGAGCCAGCATCCCTGGGCCTGTACTCTGGGTCCTGAGGA
The DNA here is from genome assembly GCA_031835075.1 of Saguinus oedipus. Taxonomy (NCBI): domain Eukaryota; kingdom Metazoa; phylum Chordata; class Mammalia; order Primates; family Cebidae; genus Saguinus; species Saguinus oedipus. The sequence continues at coordinate 8,812,923 of CM063183.1, read as the reverse complement.
GACAAAGATTTACTCCACTGCTCTCTCTCATCTCTGCTGCCCCTGGTATACTGGCCTTACTGTCTCCAATTGTAGATGGGCTTTCTCTCCAGAGGAGGGAATGTGTTCATAGGTAGCCCCATGTCAACAATTATTGAAGAAGATAAAATAGGGTGTTTTCTTATATAATGAATTCAAGGTCCCCAAAGCAAAATGGATGACTCATTTCTACCAAGGTAATTGAAGGAAGGTTTAGTAAAGGAGCTGTTTCCAAAGGTGTGTGCATGACGTAGTAGGGTGACTCACCATCCAGTTTGCCTAAGACTGTTTTAGTATTGAGAGTCCTCTCATCCCAATGACAGGGTTTCACAGCACTCCTTCTGCGAAAAGTGGGATGAGTGGCCATTCTAGGTAAGAAAAACACAAGAGGCAATGCACAAGAGGCTAATAACAGTAGGGTTGTGGCCACCCCTTCTCTTCCATTGACAAAGGGAGGCAGCCGTTCATGGAACTTGGGAGGAGTGAGTTGTGTGGAGGGGCCCACTGTGAGGAGCATTGGTCTTTAGTGAGTAACTCGGCCAGCCTAAGGCAGCCCTGAAAGAAGGAAGTCAGGGAGAGAAAAGCCCTGAAGTTATTTTCTTTCTTCTCTCCCATCTTCAATAGTTTCAATTTCAAATCAAAGAACATGCTGGAGTGTTGTCATGAAAAGCAGATTCAAAACTGGTCACTTGGTTCATTCATTTTAACACCAGTTTACTGAATACCAGTAGGACAAGTTCTATGTAATGTGCTGGTGTTTAAACAAAGGCATCTATACCAAGAGCTAATTAAGATGGGGAACTTGGAGCCCAAGATAGAGGTAGTTGTAGTGAAGAATAGGTGCATGGTGTGATGGGTGAGGCCAGGTAGATTAGGCACCACTGAGGAAGAAATATTCGAATTTATAGCTCTGGGTCCCTGGGATTATCTTCAGAAATGATGTTCTATGCATGTACTTCTTTTTAAGGTGTATACTCTGTTCCTGGGGCCATCACCTTCTTCCATTTCAAGACACAGGCTGCCTCACAACATGGCAACTAATGAAATTACTGCTTGTTGCTATCATGACTCAAATATATTAAGATTATATCTTGACTCCTAATGTGTAATTACTACTGACAACTACTTCCTAACTCCTTCAGGATAGGCATGTTTTATACATTATATTATGTAATTTTCATGAAAAATCATGATAAACATATTTTCCTGGTTTAACAGGCTCAGGGATTGGGTAATTTTTCCAAAGTTGTACTTAAGCAAGGACAGAAATCCAGGACTGACTTTCCTCAACATTTCTTCTCTTTTCATTGTACAAGTTCAACTGATTTAAGTCATGCAAGATACAGATAAATACTATGCTAGGGTCCTATTTAAATTTCTATGCCAGAAAGAGACAGAAGCTGTGACATGACCCTATATGTGCTATGTAATTGATCAGGCAGGTATCAGTGAAAGGAGCTACAGGATGTGGTGGGTCAGCATGCAGCACATGGCCATCTCTGAGGCTGGAGCAATAGCAGGGGGTGCAATGGGTTCTCCTGCAATGCACCCCAGATGTCAGCACAAGGTAAGCAGTTCCTGCAAAGAGTCCCCTGGAGTCAGGGCCAACATCCTTGATTGTGGCTATCCTTCTCCTGTTAGTAACTTTTTAAAGCTACTTTCCCTCTCTCTACCTCTATTTCCTGATTGCTGGGGGCTTTTCCAACTCTTTTGCTCAACCTCATTAAGAAATGTATGGATATATTTTTCTACACCAGCATTTAAGTACTTCCCCATGATCCGCAGGAATGGTTTCCTGGAAAGACTTTGCATGGATTTTCCACTGCCTGCTGCCCTCACTAGCACTTGGGAACCTGCTATTTTTTCTTCCTGGTTGCATTTGCCACTTACCCTACTGAAAACAGAAATTAAGACTTTAGACAGCTGCTTACTACATAAAATTTTTGAATAAAATATTCCTATTACATTCTCTTAGGGAAAAAGTTCACTCGATTAGATTAGCAAAACTAACATAAATATGAAGTAATGCCAGTGGCTGCCTGCAGAAGGTGTTTTTAACTTTCCATTTGACTTAAGTGTCCACTGCATTGAGGTGTCTGTGACACTCTGTTCTGTGTCACATTTGCGAGCAGGATGATGTTGTAATGCTCCCGTAATGGCTAATATTATGTTAATGGTGATGGATGCCAACGTGTATGCATATATATTTAGTCAGGTGGAGGCATTCCCGACTGGTAATGTAACCTATGTGGTTTAAGAATTCACACATAGAAATGGAACAAGGAGGATTCAGCTCTGATTCTGGACTCTGCCTTTGCCCTTGCAGGAATATTTAACATTATTCAATAATATTAGATATTATTCTCTCATAATGGCCATTTTTACTCTCTTGAGAACAAAAAAAAATTCTTTTTTTTATGAGAAATTTTAATTTTATTTATTTATTTATTTATTTTTATTGCATTATAGGTTTTGGGGTACATGTGCAGAACGTGCAAGATAGTTGCATAGGTACACACATGGCCGTGTGTTTTGCTGCCTTCCTCCCCCTCACCCATACTTGGCATTTATCCCCAGGCCATCTCTCCCCAGCCCACCCCCCAAGTCCCTCCCCCATTTCCCCCAATAGACCCCAGTGTGTAGCAGACCCCATGGACACAGGGAGGGGGTCTACTACAAAAAAATATTCTAACTAAATTAATGAATGTATGGAACTCCAGTTCAGCCTTTCAAAAAGTCTAGGATTGTGCAGGGGAGTTGAAGTTGCTTGTGAGGAGAGATGGCAGGTCACTTCTCCTTGGTCACAGCCACATGATGCTGAGCAAAAGGGGTAAGTGGGACAATACCAGGACAATCCAGGGGTTAACCTACCTCCTTCACCTGTGTAAGCAAGAACAGAAAGGTAAAGGATCAGGAGTAAAAGACTTCTCCCTGCTGCAAACTTCCTAGGTGGCTTTGGAGGAATCACTGAACTCAATTTTCTCATCTATCAAAAACTTGGGACTCTCTGCTGTGACCTTCCTCTGAGTTGTTCAAATAAAACAATTCTGGGAAAGTACTGGTATCAATAAAATGTTTTACAAAATGATGGGATTATGTAAAACAGTGACTATGAAGTGGATAATGAGCTCACAGAGCCCTCTCTGACCCAAGGCCAGATGTTTGCCTAACCTCTCCCTGGGACAGGAGGCCTACCCAACACTTCTGGAGGAGGCTCATGCAACACCACATTTCTGTCACCACCACACCTCCAGTTCTTATTTCAGGCATCTGTAGCATATCTGGCATGTTTGAAGAGCAGATACCTCTTACCAGGCACTTTCTTATAATGTTACAGAATTGTAATTTTAAATTACAGAACATGGAATCCAATCAGTTTTTATAGTCAGTAAATCTCATGTGGAAGCAGAAAAGCCTCCTAATACACCAAAATGTCAGTCCATGAAGGCTCCTTTCCCCATGGAGAGGATGGCATGGGTGTCCATATTCCTGGCTAGATTTTCTTCTTCTCTTATGTGGCATGCCTTTATTCCTGTGAATCCTGATATTTTTCTTCCAAAGCCTTTCATATAGGCATCATCTCTGGAACTTCTGGGATGCACAGGTCATGTTTATATTTTGGATTATGGAAATGATAGGTTTTTAAAATTTCATCTGACTCTCCCATTCACAGCCACATAACTTGGTGGAAGTCACCTAGTCCAGTCTGGGCCTGGGAAGTCAGTGAGATGAGATTTCATGGTGTATACAGTAAAGGAGAAGAGGGATTCAGGACACAAATTATACAGATATTTGAGGGTATATTGACCAAGATAGCCCATGCATCTGAGTAAATAATCAGGAGTATTTTATGTCTAGATGACTACGAGTTAATATGGCCTTCTGATTCACTTTGTTGTAAATGATGCCTATATAAGTGAGATTCCAGGAGGCAAGTAAGGAGTTTTAGCTGTATTCATGAAAGAACTTCCAACAATGAGAATGAGGTGAAATTTTCTGGGATACATGAAAGGCAGAGCTCACTTTAACACAGGAATGGTTTGATGAGAGCTATACAATCAGCTAGCAAAGATGTTATAGCTAAAAATTTTTTTCCTTTCTTTTTTTTTTGAGACGGAGTTTCGCTTTTGTTACCCAGGCTGGAGTGCAATGGCGCGATCTCGGCTCACCACAACCTCCGCCTCCTGGGTTCAGGCAATTCTCTTGCCTCAGCCTCCTGAGTAGCTGGTATTACAGGCACACGCCACCATGCCCAGCTAACTTTTTGTATTTTTAGTAGAGATGGGGTTTCACCATGTTGACCAGGATGGTCTTGACCTCTTGACCTTGTGATCCACCCGCCTCGGCCTCCCAAAGTGCTGGGATTACAGGCATGAGCTACTGCACCTGGCCTATAGCGAAAATTTTAATTGGGATACTGTTGGAGTAGAGGTTGAATCAAACATTCTAAGTGGTTGCTTGCAAGGCTGAGATATTTGGACTCATTAAATAGGTGGCCAGCTGAGTAGTTCCCTCTCAGACACACACACATGCTGCCACCACCATTACCACCAACACCACCACAAAGCACAGAAGCTCTGTACATGTTCTAAAACTTAAAGCCTCTCCATAGAGATCAGACCCCTGCCCAAGAAAACACTGAACAATGGCAGATACTCAAGGGAATTTTGCTTATTGATAAGTAGCTAACTTGTTTGTCAGAAGACCAGCAGGAAAGGAGGAAAGAAGACATCTCTGCAGGGGGAGGAGAGAGAGGGAGGATACAAGAAAACAACTAGGAGACACATTTACCTTTTGGCCTTATTCAAACACTGTGAAGTGGGCCCTAGGAATCTAGTTCTGGAGCTAGTCCAGCAAGTAAGCCCTCGAAAAGTTTGCACAAAAGATTCTTAAGTAAGCTCATAAATGTGACACCAAGCAAACACTTGGCAAAATTTAGCCAAGTCATAAAAAAGTTGCTGGGTCCATACAACAGCATTACCTGAGCTGGAAAAAGCTTGTGTGCAGGGTTTCTCTATCCATAATTAGGGATCAGGTAAGCGACAGAGATTTCAAGCTTTATTTAATTTGGTCCTGTACCAATTCTTTCTGGTCTCTAGACTCTTGTCATAAAGGGGAACCAATATAAAGTAGGACAAGACCAAAGAAAATATGTGAACTTTTTATTATGTAATTGTGAACTTTTTATAGAAGAATCCGGCGTGATGTGAACACATCACTGCTGTGGAAGTCGGGCCCTGGGAAAATGCTCCAAGTCATAGGCTGTTCTTGGAATTATCTTGACTGCATTCTTCTCGCAATTATTTTGTTTTTAATTAAATAACTAGAATCTTCTATTCAGTCCATGATCAGAAATGATCACTGCCAGAGGAAGTGAATGTGGAGGATGGCTCAGCCTGAGATCTAGGTGCTGGCAGGGGTGGTTCCTTTGAGGAGCTGTGAGGGAGCAGCTGTTCCATCCCTATCACCAAATTTCTGGTGGTTTTTTGGATGTCTTTGGTGCTCTTCGCATGTTGAAGCAGCATCCTGATCTCTGGCTTCATCTTCACATGATGTTTGCCTTGTGTTTATCTATGTCCAAGTTCCTCCTTCTTATAGGGGACACTGTCATCTTGCATAAGGACCTTCCTAATGACCTCATGTTTATTTGATTACCTCTATAAAATGCCTATCTCCAAATAAGGTCACATTGTGAGATACTGTGGGTTACATGTCACCATGTGAATTGGGGTGTGGGAGGGGCATAGTTCCACCAATAACAACCTGATTTCTAAAGCCAGAATAGAAGGGAGACACTGTTCATTTGATTTTTTAATCCTATAGAAAGAAATAATTTACAAAGCCCTGGTGAAGACAATGATTATAGCACTTCAGAAGCATCACTTTAATAACCTACTTTAGTGCATTATAGGCTTCTTGTTCATTGCCCACTGTGTAAAGTCTCATTTGAGAAATTTATATTACAGATAAAACCGAGAAAGACCTAGGTGGACTTTATCCTTTTTGATAATAAGGACTAAGTAATTGGCCATGTTTCATTTCTTTCTGAGGTTACCTTCTGGTAAATCTGAGAAGCCAAATGTGGTGCTCAGTCTTGGTTCCTTCACTTATTTCTCTCTCTTTTGTTGAATTTGGTTTTCAGTTCCTGTTTTCTGCTTTTTGTATGTGGTCTTAATGTGCCTCTGGCCAGCTGTATCCCAGACTTACTGGAGAGAGGTGGGGTGCACTTTGGTGTGGTGAAAAGACCAACCCCAATGTCCCTGCTGCCTCTTCTGCTTAAACTCCTGGAGCCAACATCCATTTATGTTCTTCTCAGTGAGGTTTATCCTAAGTATTTTGTAAATTATGTCTTTTCAATTTATCTCCAAGCTTCCATCTGCCTGCTTGCCAGAACTTTTGAAAACAGTGGTTAACCCTTCTTAAGAGTATAGAGCTGTTCAATCCCTTGAGTCAGATTTTTATTTGAAAAGAAATTCAGCCTCAATAATGCTGTTGCACAAAATACAAAAGCAACTTCTTTGTGTGACAAACAAAAACGAAGGGCAAAATGTTCATTTGTGCTTAGTCTTTGGGGAAGGCAGTTGTCATTTCTCTGAGACAGGAGACATCTAAGACATGGGGAAGCACACACATCACCACCCCCCCAATACTGCCAAGAAAATACCACGAATTCATACTTCAACATTCTTTTGGGGTTCCTTTGTATCACATTGATGGGATTATAAGCTATTTGATTAAAATCTTTAATTTATGAATACCTCATTAGGCATGTGAAGCTGGAATTTACCTCAAGAATTTTACTTGGGGTTTGACATTTTTTGAATCATAACATGGGGTTGTGAAGTTTAGTCACCGTTGATTCAGGTTTTCAGACAACAATAAAATGAAGAGGCTTAGCACATTGAATTAGGGATTCAATATGTTTGTTCTGTGTTGCAAACTCATTTGTCCATTGGATTTTTAAGATCTAAACTAGTATTCAGCTATGTCTATACTCTTTTCAGTTCATTAAAATTTATAAACTGTATATTTTTATTTCCAGGAAATCTTTTTTACTTGGCATCTAAGTGACTTGCTTTCATAGTATATCTTATGTTTAAAGTTTTCAAGAACTCTTGACTTGTATTCAATATCAGGAGAAGTCATCTTTTCGAAAGGCACATCCTTCTCCATGAGAATCCTTTTTGTGCCTGCACATTTTTCTCTACAGTTTCAACAAAGGAACCATCATGTTGGAAGGTCTGTGGAAGAGTGGAGAGCAAGAGAAGGGTGGAAGGTGCAGCCATGTCTCATCCCGTGGGCCAGCTGTGAGCACATCAGATGACCTGACTCCTGCTGCAGCACTAAATGAAGGCCTCTTTGCAGCTAGTCTCAGCCCAGTAGGGTCAGTGCAGAGGCAATAGCATCCACTGGGCTAGTCATATTCTAGGGGAATTGACAACTTCAAGCTTCATCACCTTTATACTTTCCAGAGAGGATGGTGGGAAAGAAAAGAAATCAGGAAGACATATTCAAGTTGCCATCATGTAAATCTCTGTCCAGATTTTGATGAGTTCCAGGGGAAAAAAAGGGCAGCTGTGAAGCAAAAGCATTTTGCACCAGGTCAAAGTGGAGTTTATCTATAAAAAGTGTAAATATTCAACATCAAGACATCTATCTGCATAATTCCTTTGCCAAAAAATCAGAAGAAAGAAAATACATGTGAACAGCTACATAGGTACAGAAATGTCATTGTTAAGATTTAGGAGGACCAGCAATTCCTAACAAGAATGCTAATGAGTGGAAATAAAAGAAAAAGATTAGTTATAGATGAAATTAGTTATAGTTATATATAGTTAGTTATAGCATATCAAATATTGAAATGTTAAAGTCATTTTTCATAAAATTCAGAACAAAACATAGATGGTAGCTATGTTTCTCACAAGAAATACAGCTTTGGAGGCAATTTCAACCTCAGTAAGACTATAACATAAAATCATTTATATAAATACTAGAGAAAAAAGTCAAAGAACATGAAATCTAATGTGTCAGAAAATACTATTTGAATAGAAAACATTTCTAGCATGCTATATTAGTTTTCTGTTTTTATTTATTTATTTTTAAATTGTACTTTAGTTTCTGGGGTATATGTGTAGATCATGCAGGATTGTTACATAGGTACATACATGGCAATGTGGTTTGCTGCCTCCATTCCCCTGTCACCTATTTCTGGCATTTCTCCCCATGTTATCCCTTCCTGACCTCCCCACCCCACATTGTCCCTCCCCCTAAAACAGACCCCAGTATGTGATGCTCCTCTCCCTGTGTCCATGTGTTCTCATTGTTCAACACCCGCCTATGAGTGAGAACATATGGTCTTTGATTTTCTGTTCTTGTGTCAGTTTGCTGAGAATGATGGTTTCTAGATTCATCCATGTCCCTATGAAGGCCACCAACTCATCATTTTTTATGGCTGCATAGTATTCCATGGTGTATATGTGCCACATTTTCCTTGTCCAGTCTATCATCAATGGGTATTTGGGTCGGAGGTCTTTGCTATTGTAAACAGTGCCACACATGTGTGCATGTGTCTTTATAATAGAATAATTTATAACCCTTTGGATGGATATAACTATATTTATTTTCTATGCTGGGTAACAGATTATACAAATTTAGAGACTTGAAATGACATGTGGTTATTATCTCACAGTTTCTGTGGATCAGATTACTGATATAGCTTATTCGATCCTCTGTTTAGAGTCTCATGAGACTATATTCAAAGTGTTAGTCAAGCTGTGTCCTCATCTATAGGCTAAACAGTGGAAGAAACTGCTTCCAAGATCACTCAGGTAGTTGCCAGAATGTATTACCTTGTAGTTACTGACTTATGGCAGCTTGCTACTTCAAAATAAGAGAGAGAGAGAGAGAGAGAGAGAGAGAGAGAGAGAGAGAGAGAAAGTCTAGAGTGAATTGACTGGTTAGACACAGTTTTACATTATGTCACATACCGAACAGAGTGACACTTCATTGCCTTTGTAATTGATCAGAAGCAGGTCACAGTTTCTGCCTGTAATCAAGGAGAGGGGGTTACTTGAATCCCAGGAGATAAGGACCATGAAGGTCACCTTAAATTTCTATACCCAGGGAAAACAGTTTAGCAGTTACTGAAAAAGTTAAACAAAGGATTGTTGTATGACTCAACAATTCCACTTCTTCATGCATATTCACAGCAACACTATTCATGGTAGCCCAAAGTAAAGACAATCTGTATTACTCAGGGTTCTCTAGAGGGACAGAACCTATAGGCTAGATGCATATATGAAGGGAGTTTTTTAAGGAGTATTGACTCACACTATCACAAGGTGAAGTCCCACAATAGGCCGTCTCAAGCTGAGGAGCAAGGAAGCCAATCTGAGTCCCAAAACCTCAGAAGTAGGGAAGCCGACAGTGCAGTGTTCAGTCTGCGAAGGGCCCGAGAGCTCCTGGCAAACCAGTGGTGTAGGTCCAAGAGTCCAAAAGCTGAAGAACTTGGAGTCTGATGTTTGAAGGCAGGAAGCATCCAGCATGGGAGCAAGATGAAGGCTGGAAGACTCAGCAAGTCAACTTCTCCCACCTTCTTCTTCCTGCTTTATCCTAGCCACACTGGCAGTCGATTGGATGGTGCCCACCCAGCCCACTGACACAATTATTAATCTCCTTTGGCAACACCCTCACAGACACTCCCAGGAACAATACTTTGCATCCTTCAATCCAATCAAGTTGACACTTAATATTAAACATTATACAATCCAAAGGTCCGTCAACTGATAAATAGACAAAATGTGTTATGTACACAGAATTATTCAGTCTTAAAGAATGAAGCAGTATTACATATTGCAACATAAATGAACCTTGAAAACATCATACTAGGTGAAAGAATTCAGTCACAACAGGCCATGTACTAGTAAAATTCCATTTATATGAAATGTCTAGAACATGCAAATCCATTTAATCACTTTCTGGATCAGTGATTAAGAAAGGTTGAGATTGAGAGGAATTGTTCTGACTGACAATAAATACAGGTTTCTTTTTGAAATGAAGAAAACATACTGGAATTCGATAGTTTTGATGGTTGCACAATGTAGTGAATATAGTAAAAGCAGTGAATTATTTGTATTTTTGTTTTGAGACAGAGTCTCACTCTGTCACCCAGGCTGGAGTGCAGTGGTGTGATCTCGTCTCACTGCAACCTCTGCCTCCTGGGTTCAAGTGATTCTCCTGCCTCACCCTTCAGAGTAGCTGGGATTAGAGGTGCACTCCACCACACCTGGCTAATTTTGTATTTTTAGTAGAGATGGGGTTTCACCATGTTGGCCAGGCTGGTCTCAAATTCCATACCTCAGGTGATCCCCCTGCCCATGCCTTCAAAGTGTTGGGATTACAGGTGTGAACCATCATGCTTGACCTATTTGTACATCTTAAATGTATGTAAACAAATATTATGGTGTGTAAATTATATTTGAATTTTTTTTAAACAACTCTATACCCCATGCATGCCTAATTAATGTATACATATACAAAATTAACTTTTCAATATAATAGAAACAACCCATTAGAAATAAAGGAAAATTACATTCATAATAGTAATAAAAGGTTTAATTTTCTATGATTCATTTTAACAAGAATAGGGGAAGATCTATGAAGACAATAAGAAATAATAGTATCAAATATCAGTATTTACCAAATTAATGCATAAAACAAAATAATCAAAATCCTAATGAACTTTTATAACTAGATACATATTTTTAAAGTCATTATGAAAGCATCAATGTCTAAAAGTAGCTAAGAAAATTATGTTTACAAATCTTCCTGAATAGTTAAACTTAATTTACAAAATTCCTGTAAACAAAATCATGTGTTTTTGACCCAGGTGTTCAGTGGAACAGAATTAAAGGTTTTGAAATAGATCCAACTAAAAATGAGAAGTTAATATGGTATTTTGTTTCAGTGGATAAAGAGTATTTATCTACGTAAATGATTCTGATATACAGGCAGTATTAAAGCAAATCTAGACCCTTTATCATATATATATGTATCTCCATACTCCAGGTGGATTAAATATATAGGAAAACATATGTTAGGAAGATCTAGGGGAAATATCTTATTACTGAAGGAAAGAAAGAAACTCAGGGGTAAAAACAATAGTAGATAGTTCTAATTACAGTGGGTTAAATATGCATAATGATGGATATACATACTAACTATGCTATTAATATGTATTTAATATACTCACAAATATATCCATATATGTAAACTGAATATTATTTATAGTTGTGTATGTTTAAAACTTAGATAGATAATGCATAAGTAGAAATTTTTCTGACTTCTCAGACAAGAAGAGTTAATATTGCTAAAATCTTAAGAGTTTATGCAAGCTCATCAACGGAAAACACAAAGAAAAATGGACAGATGTGAATAGGAAATTTAAAGAAGGTTAATCCAAGCAGGCTATACACATATTGAATGATGCCAACCCTCACCAGGATTGAGAGAAAGGCAAACTAAAGCAGCAACAAGATGACATTTTTCACCATTAGACTCTAAAAATTAAAGTGATCATACTCAGTGGTTATAACTTTTTTTTAATACAACTCATTAGATCACCTTTATTAAGTCCAGAAATAGAGGATATAAAATAGAAAGATTAGTTTAAAATCAACACAGGGCTGGTAAGGGCAGCCACAATTCCAGGAACGTTAATTGCTGGGTAGCTTCATTATTGATTAAATAAGAAATTTCAAATACCATTAGACAATTGTGATTAAATGTATGTCATTCTAATTGAATGCATGGTTTATTGCCTTCCACTGAATCAGCAGGTCACCTTCCTGTTTTGAATATTTGGAAAGGGCACATCTATGCAGATCTCAGGTTCCCTATTATATGGCATACTCCATCACCACCTGCAAATACAGCCATATTTTAGGTTGTAACATTTAAAAAGGAAGTGGCACTTCTACTTCACCTGCTCAGCAAGTGAATTGCTGTAGCATTTTGTAGGGTGATCAGCAAATAATTATTAGAGAAAAAATCACATGCTTTTGATTTAGCAATCCCACTTTGAGACCATCTATGAAAATGGAAGCATCATCTTTAAGGACATTAATGGAAGCATTATTTTTAGTAGCAACATATTGGAAATATGAACATCCATCAGAGTTATGCTTTCAAGAATCATGTAATATCCATTATGTAGTACATTATGCAGCTATCCAAAACAATGATTTAGACCCTGTCATCCTGGACAGATGCCCATAATCCATTACTTAGTGAAAGAAGCAAGTTATCTAGTATTTTAATTTTTTTTGTAAAACTAAAACTAAAACACAATTTAATGACTACACCCAGTGCTTTACCTGTGAATGTGTGGTCTAGCTGTGTTCTTTCTCAGCCATAGGGAAGGGTGAGTATTGACTCTAACAGACTATTGATATTTGTTGCCTTAAATCTATAAGAAAAGTGAAATGAAAAGACAGGGAAGTTATCTCCTTTCTTTGTTATATCTTGCTTTCTTCTACCAGCTATAATGGCCTTCTGTTATTTTTTCATACAAAGAAAGTAACAGAAAATGTAAAAGAACAGTATCTTTGGTTGGCTGATATCTTTTCTCAGTAATTTATGTACTTATTTTTGTTTTGTACTTACTGCATTTAGTTGTATTTTCAAGATGGAGCAGAGATAAATGTAAATTATTTTTTTAAAAATTTGAATCAAAAGCCTAGACTTTGTTTTATAGAACCACTCTGGTCAAACTTCTATTATCTCCCACTTGGTGGGACAGAGCTCCCATGAATAAAATTGCCCCGCGTGGAGAAAGAAAGAGGGTGTTCTCAGAGTTGGGTTAGCCTGGCAGTAACTGAGAGAGGTTTGGGGAAACGCGACTGCACCAGGCAAAGACCTTTTAAGGACGATCAAAATTGAAAACTTGGGCAGACAAACCCTGTGTGGTTTTCCCAAATGTACTTGGAAAAGGAGAGGTGTCTTCCAGCCCAGATCCTGGGCATGGCTTCTGTCTCACTCTGCAAGAGACATAAAAATTTCCCCACAAGTTGAGAGGACCTCAAGGCCTTTTCTCAGTATATGAAGTGTAATGGAGAGAAAATATTATCTTGGAACAAAGCCTTGGCATGTGTTGTTGGAAGAGCTTCTGTAGCATGAGAAATAATCTTTCTCTCTAAACATGTGAAATACTTCTCCAATAAAATCATTCAAGCCTAGAGTTTGTTGTTATTGTTTGTTTTTCTGTTTTGGGGTAGTTAAAATTTTTTCCCTTGATTGTTTTTTAGCTAGGCTTCACATTCCAAGTTGAGTTCGTTTGCTAATGAAAAGTGTTTTTAGTTTATTTCATCAGTATTTCATATTTGCTAGAAAAAAAAATTAATATTCTTCGTAACATAGGGTTTTGTATTTCCATTTTAGTTGTAATTCTGTCATATTTGGCTAGTTTTCAAAAAGCTTATATATAATTTGTTGGTTATTTACAAAGTATCATCTATTGTGTTGTTAATTCTACTCTTTATTTCTGATTTATACAGTTATGATTAACTTAATTATTTTCTTTGTCCTCCTATCCTTAGTAGTTTTTCATTGTTTTAAAATATTCTAATTTATTTATTTTTGATAATGAGTGCATTAAATACTATATAATGACCATTGATATAATTTTGGCTACTTAGTACTGAGAGAGTCATTTTCTAATTTTTTTCTCAACTTTTACCTCTTGTGTTTCAGTGCTCTCTTGGGGGCTCAATTTGCTACTTGATAAAATATAAACTGTAGTAGGTGTGTCTTTCAGTCATGGTCTGTGGTCTGTAAATGGCTTTATTTTGCTTTCATTCTTGAAAAATGGTTTCCTCAGCACTTTCAGGTAATTTTTTCATTGTCCTTTGAAATCCCTTGCTGCTGATGTGAAGTCTGCTAGTCTGCTGTTGGATTGTTTTCACTTGTAAGCAATAGCTCTTTATAGCTTTTCTTTTTCCCTTTCTCTTTTTAGAGATGAGATCTTGCTCTGTGGTCATAACGCACTGCAGCCTCAAACCCTGGGCTCAAGTAATCCTCCCACCTCAACTTACCAAGTAGATGGGACTACAGGTATGTGCCACCAAGCCGAGCTCCTTTCTCAAGTTTTAAAACAACAGTGAAAACAAACAAACAAACCAAAAAACCTCTGCATGGTGTAATTTAGATTTATTTTGTAACCATGTTGGGATTAAGTATAATTTTTATTCTGAGGACCCCTCTCTTTCTTGAAATTGTGAGAAAATAAAAACCAAAATAACAAAATATTGTATAATGAATAACAAATAATAAATCATGATAAAATAGCAACAAAACCTAGTAAATAATAAATAGGTGACTTTCAAAATTCTATGTCTGAATAAGAGTAGAAATTATAAAGAAAATCCTTTAAATGAAAATATAAGTATCAAAATGATGTCTAACTTTTTTTGCTTCATCTTCTCTCTTAATTCTTTATTTCTGAAGTCAGATATATGTTGGCATTTGCCTTTCTATTATCCAATATCTTTACTTTCTTTCCCTTTTGCTCTCTGCCCCATCTGAGACGTTTCCTCATGTCTACATTGCATTTTTAAATTCAAGTGTCATATTCAAATGCAGTGTCAAATTCCTCTCTCTTTTGTAGAATACAATTTAACATGTCAATGAAATTTTTTTTTTTATATTTTGAACTTTTAAAAGAGTCTTTTAAAAAAATTTTAGTGACCCACTAGAATTTTCAAGTCTGGAAATTATTGCCACTTAATGCATATTGCTGTTAACTGTGTGAGCTTGGATTAATCTCTTCTTCAGTTTTCTCATTTGTAAAATAGAGATAATACTAGTTTCTTTCTTCAGGAGTTGTTGCCATGATCCAATAAGTTAATATATGTAAACTGTTTCTGAGATGCTTTAAGTAGGATAAATTATGTATATTTTACACTGCACAGGAATGAAAGTTGAATGGATATATTTTGGGGCTTACACTCTTTCCCATCCACCATTTCAGAGACCTTCTCATTTCCTGTTAGTTTTGCAAAAGGCTGATTTTAATTCTTTGGCAGCCAATGCCATTGTTTTTGTTTCTTTACCTTTTTTCAATATTTACAGAATGTTTTTATTATTCTTAAAAAATTATGTCTAGGTAAGGATTTAATTTAACGAGTTTTCCTTATTACTATCTCCCTGTGTATCTGGTCTTAATATCTTTTTTAAACAAGGAAAATTTCTTTTTGCTATGCATCTGATGGTTGTTTAGCTATATTTTCTTCTTAATTTCTGTAAGCCTGTTTCTTTGTCTATAAAATAGAAAAAAAAAAAATGCTACCTACCTCGCAGTATTGTCCTGAGAGTTACTCATTATAAAGTATCAAAGGAGTTCAGTCCTGGGTGGTATTAACAACTCATATGCCTCCTCAGTAACATGACCAAAAGGCATGGCAGCACATTCTTAAACATGTCCTTGCTGTCTGTATTTCAAATATTTTCTCCTCCTAGATTTTTTCACGTTGAGTTCTTTTTTTTTTTGAGACAGAGTTTTGCTCTTGTTACCCAGGCTGGAGTGTAATGGCGTGATCTCGGCTCACCGCAACCTCGGTCCAGGCAATTTTCCTGCCTCAGCCTCCTGAGTAGCTGGGATTACAGGCACGCGCCACCATGCCCAGCTAATTTTTTGTATTTTTAGTAGAGATGGGGTTTCACCATGTTGACCAGGATGGTCTCGATTTCTTGACCTCGTGATCCACCCGCCTCGGCCTCCCAAAGTGCTGGGATTACAGGCTTGAGCCACCGCGCCCGGCCCACGCTGAGTTCTTAAACAACAGGAAGAAAAAAAAAAAGAGCAGAGAAACTGGCACATGATAGACACTCAATAAGTGGTAGCTCCCCTAGTCCTTATTTTTATGAACTGGAATTCATATACTGTATTTTTAGTATTCTTTCTGTGTATCTGTCATCATTCTTACTGTTTACGTCTCTTTTCCTTCCTCTTCATGTGACGCTGCTTTTCAGTTTTGTCTTTTGTATCGTTAATTCAACTCTGCTCACACTGCAGTGGGGGCTTGTTTGCTTTGTTCTGATTTTAATTTAGTCATCACATTAGAAAACCTCAGGCAGTCTCTTTTTTTTTGCCATCTGTCACAGCATACTCTTCCTATCAGAGTGGCATATATTTCACTTTTAAAGCAATGTCCTTGCACACCTCTCAAAGCACACATAAAAGAGTTTCTGAACATTATGTTTCTTTGACAGATTTTGTTTCTAAAGGATTTCTCCATATCAGTATGAAATGATCTTGTAGAGTGGACTTCAAATTAATAACCTCTCTCTTTTGCACTTGGGTCTCTCTGATCAATGGCTCTTATTTTAATATCATGTACTTAGGATTGTTTCCCATAGCATGATCAAATTACCAGAGTGAGTGGAGTACAGAACTCTTTGCAAAGGCAGTTGAAAATTTGGTTGTGGAGTTTAATTTTTCAATGTTTTTGTGACTTTCTGATAGGAATTTAAACTTTCATGATATAAATTATTATCAAGGTACTTTGGGTATAATTTCTATGTGACATGGATTCTGCGATAGTCATTTTTTAGCTGATTTATGTTGTGGGATACCCTGTTATTAGCAGAGAGTTTTTCTTTTGGAGTAAAATAAGACTTAAAGGCAATAGTCTACACAAACCTAAAACCTATTCAAAGGAAACTAGACTCAAGAAAATTACCTGCATTTTCTATGCACCATCCTTGATATGCTATTATTCAAATTACTTCTATACCCTTATGAGGACACAGAGCACAGAATGATCATAAGCATACACTGTTTTCTCAGTGTTGTAATTACAAGCCTTAGGAGCTATCCTATGAGCGAAATCTGCATGATAAAGGTTTGATTATCTTCCTATTAGTTATTGATTCCATTAATGGAAAAGAAATTAAGAATTTCTTTCCTTGAGTACTAAAATGAGATTCCTGAGTTCAGAAGTTGTTTTCTTTTAATTGGGAATGCAACAGACTCAAAAATGCCCTGAGAACAGTGAGGCTTGATGAACATACCTGTGCATGGGTCTTTATGATAGAATGATTTATAATCCTTTGAGTATATACCCTGTCATGGTATTGCTGGGTCAAATGGAATTTTCATTTCTAGATCCTTGAGGAATTGCCACACTGTCTTCCACAATGGTTGAGCTAATTTACACTCCCACCAGCAGTGTAAAAGTGTTCCTATTTCTCCACATCCTCTTCAATATCTGTTGTCTCCAGATTTTTTGATGATCACCATTCTAACTGCTGGGAGATGGTATCTCAGTGTGGTTTTGATTTTCATTTCCCAAATGACCAGTGATGATGAGAATTTTTTCATATGTTTGTTGGCCTCATATCTGTCTTCTTTTGAGAAGTGTCTGTTCATATCCTTTACCCACTTTTCAATGGGTATTTTTTTTCTTGTAAATCTCTTTTAGTTCTCCTGAAACCAACCAAAATGGCCATCAATGATAGAGTGGACAAAGAAAATGTGGCACATATACACCATGAAAAACTGTGCAGCCATAAAAAACGATGAGTTAGTGTCCTTTGTAGGAACATGGATGAATCTGGAAACCATCATTCTCAGCAAACTGACACAAGAACAGAAAATTAAACACCTCATGTTCTCATAGGCAGGTGTTGAACAATGAGAACACGTGGACACAGGGAGGGGAGCATCATACACTGGGGGTAGGGGAGGGACAGCAAGGGGTGGGGAGGGATAATGTTGGGGGAAATGCCAGGTATAGGTGATGGGGGAATGGAGGCAGCAAACCACCTTGCCATGTATGTACCTATGCAACAATCCTGCATGATCTGCACAAGTGCCCCAGAACCTAAAGTACATTTATACACACACACACACACACTAGTAAGGCTCCTTGAGTGTCTGAGCTGAGAAAGGCTTTACGACCTTAAGTCAAAAGGCTGTGGGCTTCTCCTGTTTGTGTGGTCCATTGCGCAAGTGGAAAAGTTGATATAAAAATATTAAATTTAAAAAAGACTATTTTCTATATGGTTTAATTCAATTCAACTTTTGTGCCATGAATGAGCTCTGGGGCAGAAACTGATACCTGTGATGCATCCAGCATCACAAAAGATTTTGCATAGGTAGAAAGAGTGTAGCATCAGCATTGATCATGGCGAAAATGGACAATGATGAGTGAAGGGAGCTCCAAGGGTTTTAATCTAGTAATAAAATAATTATTAAACATTTACTTGAGACCTATCTTTGTGTTAGGCACTTGCATAAATGTTAACCCACTGAGTTATTAAGGACATCCTGGCAGACAGGTATTGTTCCTCTTTTCTAAGTCAGGGAACTGAGGGTCTGTGGTTCAAGCGAAGGCCACCTGGACTGGAGTTAGAAGTGACCAGATCTTTCACTTAATGGTGGAATGGCCTTGGGGAAGTTGCTTATTCTTAGTCATCCTTGTGGATTTGGCCCTTATGATGCTGAAGGCCGTTCCAGCTCTGACAGCAATGGTTCTCGTTTATTCCGCTGCTTGCTAGTCTATTCCACACACAGGCCAAAGACATTGCTGGCAGTCATTGTGTTTTCCTTCACGTTTATGTGATTGTGGTTTACAAATAAACTCATTCTTTGTGTATGCCAACTACTCTCTTCAGAATAGACCAGAGCCCAATGCCCCATCAGGAGCTGGCTCAGAAAAAGCTCCAGAGACTACTCATGGCTGGCTTGGAAACCTGTTTTCTGAAAGAAGCCAAAGAAAGATGCCAATTTGCTCTGCAGGGGAGAAAAGGCCTCATATAGGGTGGGACACAGGCATTCTGTGCTACTCATTCTTTAAGACCAAAGGTAATAATCAACATGCTCTTTTTGGGGCCAGCTATGGCCACTGGAGTTATTACTCATTAATACTATGAATGCAACCTTCAGATCCATTATGCAGAGATAAAGGCAGCCAGTAGAGCCACAAGTGCTGACTGTGTGACTCAGGCTACAGAAGGAACTTCTGTAGGAAGGGCCAGCTGCTCCCTTCATAGACACACTTGCACAACCAGGACTTTGTATCATTCTCACTATTCACATAAGACAATTTATCTCATTTACAAACAGAGCAAGGCTTCTAAAACAGCAATCTTAGCAGCTATCAGTGCCCTGAGGACTATTTTATGAAAACTACTTTGTGAGTTTTCATATCTGTATGACAGATCCAAAGATATGTATCAACTATCTGTTGAGGCTATTTACTTACTTTAATAAATGAAAGGAAAAACAAAATGCTTTAAAGACTCTAAAAAATGTGCAAATCCCATCATTTCCAGCACCTCAGTAGATATAATCAGGTGGCTAATCTGAATTTCTCAGTCAATTATTCTTAGGTAATGGAGTTTCTGAGAGCCTTTCTCTGGACAGTCATCTAAGAACAACATGCAATATCTGCATTTGCAGCCTGCCTCCTCCTCCTCCTCCTTCTTCTCCTCCTCCTCTTCTTCTTTCTTTTCTTTCTTTCTTTCTCTTTTCTTTCTTTTTTTTTCTTTCTTTCTTTCTTTCTTTCTTTCTTTCTTTCTTTCATTCTTTCTTCTTTCTCTCTCTCTCTTTTTCTTTCTTCTTTCTTTCTTTCTTTCTTCTTTCTCTCTCTTTCTCTCTCTCTCTTTCTTTCTTTCTTGCTTGCTTGCTTGCTTGCTTGCTTGCTTGCTTGCTTTCTCTTTTTTGAGGCAGAGTCTCACTCTGTCACCCCAGCTGAAGTGCAATGGCGTAATCTCGGCTCATTGCAACCTCACCTCCCAGGTTCAAGCCATTCTCCTGCCTCAACCTCCTGGGTAGCTGAGACTACAGGTGCCTGACACCTTGCCCAGTTAATTTTTGTATTTCTAGTAGAGGTGGGGTTTCACCATGTTGGCCAGGCTGGTCTCAAACTCCTGACATCAGGTTGATCCAGATGCCTTGGCCTCCCAAAGTGCTGGGATTACAGGCATGAGCCACTGTGTCCAGCCTGCAGCCTGCCTCTGACTGGCAGTAAGCTTGCAGGACCCTAGCAAAACAAGCTTATAGGGACAACAAAAGTGGAAATATATGCCTTAGAGGCTTTAGAGTGACAGAGTGTGCTCATACTTGATTTAGGAAATAAGACGTTCATCATGAACAAGCATTAACATTTCATGCACACACACAGACACAGACACAGACACACACACACACCACTCAACTCTATACACCTCACCTATTTCCTATTGGTACCTTCTCCTTATACTACAGAAATCTATGCAGGATTCCTGGTTCTACTGATCAGATAGCCTGATGAATTCCTCAAGTTTAAATATCAACCAATTATCTCTTTAATAGGATAGAGGAGATGCTAGTCCTGTGCCATTGGATAAAAACATTCTACTTTGCCAGAACTCCCAGTTTAGTGATCAACTGGATAAAGGCATTATATAAACCCCCTTCCATGTGCTAGTTGCTGAGACAAAGTTTACTCTAGGAGTATTTATGCATAAGAAAATAGTCATGAACTGTATTGCTTTTGCAATTTAATACCCATTTTACCTCAAACTTATGGCAGAAAGAACTATAAAGTTGCAAATATAAAGCTTTCAAAAGCAAAATATAACCAGTCTCCCTATACCTCTATAAAAGTCTGAAATTCTCCTCAGGCATCCTTTAGATATGCTATCTAGATGTTAAAGTGTCCTTTTAATCCTCTTGTTGAATGCTAACCCCACCCTTCAGGCTGCCCCCACAGCCACTGTGACAGCATCCCTACACCCCCATCCTGATAGAAGGATGGTGGCATCGCCAGGTCCCTATTTCTCCCCCACCTTGGGTGGACAGACATTGTTGCCTTTCAGAGCAGTCAGAGCTCATCATTGTGACCTGTTTTAATCTGACATGTGACCGTTCTACATTTACCAACTTTCCTGCAACCTTTTCTTTTCCAGCATCTGTAGTGGCATTAACTTTCCATTATTTCAGTAATTAAGACAGTCACTCCAAGACAAGATTACTTCACAATATCTGCAGTCAACAAAGTCTGAAAGAGGAATTCTCCTAAATTATAGAGAGGAAAGTGATGCTTGGCTTTTCAGAACAGAGATGATTGTGTGGGCAAAGGAAAAGAATACTAAAGTGAAAACATCACAGTGTTTGGGTTCAGATGGGCTTGGTGTCAAACCCTTGCTCTACTTCTTGGAAGTTGTGAGACTTTAGAGAGATTATTCAACTTTTCTGAGACTTTAAAATACCAAAATAAAACGTCTCCTTGGTGGGATTCTAGTGTGGAGTAGGGATTATAAGCGTCAAGTATCTTGCTTACTATAGGTCCTGCTGTATTCACAATCACAGTGATTATGATGGCCGTGATGGTGGAGGTGTTGGAGATGGAAGAGGTGCTGGTGGAGGTGGTAGTGAAGGAGGAGGGTATTGGTGAAGGAGTTGCTATTGGTGATAGTGAAAGTGGTAGAGGTGTCAGCAGTACAGTAGTGGTTATAAGGTCTCCAAGTCACACACAGAGGAATTCCAAACTTCCAGGGAGATTTCTGAGAAGCTTCAGTTAGTATGAGGTATGGGAAATAGATTTTCCTTAATTTTGTAGGTAAGTAAACCTTGAAGGGTAGTGCAAAGGTAGCATGCAGAGTGCAAAGTGAATTCAAATTTGGATGCATGAGATTTCAGTGTGCATATAATAATATGCTACCAGGAAAATGAAAGAAAAAAATTTCAAGGATGAAAAGACCCATCCATCTTGAATGATAAGTTTATATCACTTAATAATGGCAGGGAAACAAGCAAAAAATTAGACATGTACCACACACATACATGTACATATACACACACAACTACACATACTCACCTACCTTCTTTTATTCAATCAACATTAGGAAATAACTATTATTAATGCCATTTTACCAATAAGAAAGCTGGCTCTCAGAGAAAGCAGGGGGTACTGTAGGAGGTTTACATGCTTAGGCATATGATGGATATTGCACTAAATCTTCGTTTTCTATGTATCAGTTGTTTGACTTTATCACTCACTCTTCTCAAACTGCAATTTCTTTATCTTTGATAATGATGCCAATAATTGTTTTGCAGAATTGCTATGAGGAATAAACAAGGTATATTTCTGGTCTACATGATTGGCAGTGTCATATAAAGAATATAACACAATATTTATCATTTATTAAGTGTTTAACAAAAAGTCCCGCTTTCCATTATTCATTCACTCACATTTTAATTTATTCTTCCATCCATCCATCCATATATATATATATATATAATATATATATATGACTGTGTGTGTGTGTGTATGTGTGTATATATATATATATATATATATATATATATATCTCCATTGAGATTTTATATATATATATATATATATATATATATATATATATATATATATAACAAAGTGGTGTCTCACTCTGTTGCCCAGGCTAGTTTTGAACTCCTGGGCTCAATCTATCCTCCCATCTCAGCCTCCCAATGTGCTAGGACTACAGGCATGAGCCACTGCTTCTGCCCTGGCCCCATCTATCCTATAATCCACCCAGTCCAGCTATACTATATGAAAAGTCAAGATCAGTTTCAGTCCATGCAGAAGCTCCAAAAATTGCATTCGTTGAAAATTTTGGATTTCAAGAATTATAAAACCTGGCCCAAATCTACAAAGGAAGTTTATTGGTTAAAGTAACCAAAACATCAAACTGTAGGTCTAGCTTTAGGCAAAGCTGGACTATGGGTTCATCTGATGTCTCTGTGACTCAGTTTCTTTCACCCCCACCTGACATAAGTCCCTGTAAGCTGGCTTCTTTCTTGGTCAGACTCTCTTTTAATGATTGCAAGATCAGTAGTTTCTGAACATACTTACTTTAAGTACAGAACAAGGGTAAATTATTTTTTCACAACAGTCTAAAGCCCAGGATTTGACTTCCAGGCAGGACGATGGATCCGTTTCTTAACCAAGCACTTGCACTAGGGAGATTGGTTACTCTGTTCAGCTTTAACCAGTTTCTAATTGCCCCTGGAGTATCTGAGGCAAGTTCTCCAAACCACATGCTCTGGAGAGGCAGGAGGATTGCTTGAGGACAGGAGTTTGAGACCAGCCTGGGCAACATAGTGAAACCTTGTCCCTGCAAAGAATTTTAAAAAGCTGGGCATGGTAGCATGCAGCTCTGGGCCTAGCTATGTGGGAAGCTGAAGCAGGAGGATTACTTGAGCCCACGAATTTGAGGTTTCAGTGAGCTATGATTGTGCCATTGCCTACCAGCCTGGGTGACAGAGTGAGACTGTCTCATAAAAAAAATTGTCTTTTTTTCTGCCTACCATGTTGTATAAAATTTCATCATTGAGAACTATAAGCATTTTACTGTTTAAGGGCTTCTGGTAAAATTTCAAAACCTCAGGGAGTTCTGTCTTTATCTTCCCCTACTTTATTGACAAATCTTTCCAATGCAGCTATAGTTAAACAGGTTAAAATTTAAAGTCACCTCACAGGAGAGTCATGAAAGTTGCCAAGACTGGTCCAATTTCTTTATATTGTTAACATTCAATAATTTCTTTCTGTCATTCTCACTACTGCTATCATATATGGAACTCATACAGTTCTCAGAGAAATTGTGTTAAATAGATTGTCCCACTTTATGGCTGAGAACAGAGTGGGGGCTAAGTGAGCCTTAGGGTAACTTTCTGGTCCCACATCTAGTCGGAGGTGTACACAGGAGTTGATTCCTTCTCTGTTTGAAGTTCAGGTCTTTGCCATTTTTGCTGCTTCACTATTCTGATTTCCAAACTCTCCAAGCAGACCTTAACTTCCCAGGAGGAAGGCCCAGTCTGAGCAAGTGCCTAACCAGCCACGGGGCAAGTGGCCTGCCTCTAAGCGCTTGTGACATGAAACAATAAAAATCGCTCACACCATGTATGAATAACCTGCCTGGATCCAAATGTGGATGCCCGAGAGTTCCTGGGATTTACAAAAGTGGAAGCCATTCTGTTTGCCAGGCATCAAGGATGCTGGAGTTACTACCATGCATAATTGTCCCTTGTACACCCACTCAGACGGAGGTCATGCAGATGGGTCCCTGCTCCAGAATCAGTCTTGAAAGAACCTTGAGGCAGCTTCCTAGGAGCCTTTCGCCACGGCAGAAAAATTGAGGGCTCCCTTCTCTGGAGTCTTGAAGTGAAACACAGATTCTTGTTCCTTTTGGCTGGGCAAGCCCTTGTGTTTGGCTTAGGGTGAAATGTATACCACACATCTGGACACTGGAAAGCTGGGGAGGGCCGGTGTGGTCAGTGGGGCTGCAAGGCCGTTTCAGGGCGGTTAAGCTGGAGTAACCCGAGTCCGGCAGGGGCTGAGTCATCCTGGACTCGGGGAGCTCCCACTCGGGTGGAGTCTGACACCTGAGCTCAGTTGTGGCTTTGCCCTGGCTGGCCCTGCCCTGCCCTGTCTTGTCCAGCACAGCTCAGCCCAGCCAGCTTAGGCTGGGCCCTGCTGGGTTCCAGCCCAAAGGAACTGAGCCCAAACTGCAGAGCCAGGAGCTCTGAGCAAAGGCAGTGACATCAGCAAGGGTGGGGTACGATGTGTGCACAGCCCCGGGAGGTATCTGTTTCCATGTGTCCGTGTTTAAACCCATCATTCTTGTGTGTGCCTCCCTATGACTATCTATGTGGACATTCTGGGCATTTATGTATGCATTTGTGGGAATGTCTGTGGATGTTGTTGACTTACATGTCTGGGCATGCTTCACCTGGGAAATAAAAATATAGTGTCTTTGTCACAAATTTTCTTGGTTAAAAAGCGACAATTGTAAAGAGGTTTTTTAAAAAATCTCCCTTTTGTGTAAAGTCTCATGCCAAGGGCTAAGGAAGATTTAGGAAACTGCAAAGAATCACCCTTTAAACTTAGGGAATGCAGAGTCACCTGGGTCACACACCTTCCTAGGAAAACTGACCTCCTGCTCCCAGGAATGTCTGTACAGGACCTAGGACGAGATGTCAAAGAACGGTGGTCACTGTGGTCGAGGTTACCTGAGACATCAGCCTGGGGCAGACTGGGATGGGGAGAAGAGAGATGTATGGCAAAGATTTATTCTTTTCTCCAAGTATTGATGGCCTTTGATAAATATAGAAACTTTGTGTCTTCCTTTCATAACATCAAAATCCAAGATATTTTTTAAATGCATCAGAGCAGTAGGCTGAAATGTTTTTTGTTGTTCCCCAGCTCTGGCAAAATCACATAGACTAGTAACACCAAGATGGGACATCCTGGCATATGGTCCTTCTGGCTCCCTGGTGGGTCTCCTCCTTCTGATTTGGTGATGCTTGTTGGTGTCTGATAATGCTGCTCAGATTCAGTGTGGGATGGGGTCAGGCAGTGTGGGGTGGGGTCCCACTTGGGCTAAGCCATCCCAGGCCCCTGCTCCAAAAAAGGTAGATATGACTTAAGAGGAAGCACCTCAGCTGCAAATGAGGAATTCAGGACTCAGAGACCGGGAGTCACTGAGGATTAACAGGAAGTTTAGAGAATAAAATGAGATATTTGTGAAGACTCTTAGAAGAAAGAAAGAAGGCAAAAAAACAGGGAGGAAGAGAAAGAGACAGAGAAAGAGAAACAACAAATAACACCAGACAGTACTCAGCTGACACATCTGGAGACAGAGCTTGCGACTTCTTTCTGTATCTCAAGTTTTCTCTGCAGGCTTCCTGATCGACTTGGCTTGTGCAGTCTGTGGAGCCTCATTCCTCTGCTTAACACCCACTCCAATAATGATAAATTCATGAAGAGAGCAAAAGCAGCCCAACCCCTGGTGCACCCTCTGTTGTTCTCTAATAAACACCAAGAACAGGCAAGAGCCTATGTGCACTTTATTCACCACTTCAAAAACACTTGAGACATTCCCTTGAGGTCTACCTCTTAGATATTGAATGGAATTTTACCTGTGTTACACAGGGGGTTTCTGGAGAGGGACTCAAAGTCTCCCTTGTGGAACCAGACACAGAACCTTGGATCCCAAATGTACTCAACAAATAATAAATGCATGATTGCTTAAGGCATCCCACATACAGAACTGTCACTTTAACCTGACAACTTTCATAGATTAAAAGTAAGGCCCCAAGTAGAACCTGGAACTACTATCCCATGATTGGCTCTGGCATTGAGAGTGTTCAACATGGCATATGTCTAACTCTCACTAATAAACTGCTGTAAGCCCCAGGCCTGTGTATTGAGTGCATGGGCACCTGCAGAAATAGCAGTGCTCTCCTTACCCTTTTCCTGTACTGTACCCAGTCATATTCGAGTATTTGACTCTTGGTTTAGTTTAGAAGATAAGAAAATAAAACAACTAAGCATATAGTCCTCCCAATGACCCATACTCTGTGGTGTGCAACAGTACCTTGGGCTTGGTGTGGATGGTCCATTAAAATTTCAAGAAGGTTGACTCTCATGTGGGCTCCATCAGATTGATGAGGGAAGGTCTCCCATTTTCTGTTAGAGATGATTTCATGACACTCACAGAAAATTCAGGAAACACCTATCACTCTTGTGACCATCTGCATAACAGCAACCAACTCTCCTGACCATTTGTTGATTCTCTGGACACAATGGTTAAAGTGGGAAACCTCCCTGTACATTTGGACCAAGCTTCTGGGAAACTGATAGAACAAAATGGTGCCAAGAACTTAGCAAACAGAGACTGCCTAAAGCTCCCCAGCTTCTTAGAAAGCAAAACCGCCTATCACCATCTATCACTGTAAATGGCCCGCCTGAACTGCTGGTGCCTGCGCCTGCACCATAATATTTTATTCAACTACCAATTCATTACACACACATCCTGAAAGCAAATAATGTTAATGTAAATAATTGGGGAAGCATTGTTCCATCTGTTGAAAATGTGCAGTAGTTGCTTCACCCCTTGTCTAAACTGGGGCGGCTACTTTCAGGCAAGTTTGGGAGGTAAATTAACTGTCTGGATGCTTTTCTTGGCAGTCTTTCTTATTAGTGGGAGGTGGCAGTAACGAGAACATGAGGAAGACGGAAAGTGTTTACTTAAAGTCATAGCCAAATGGCGAGGGAGAGTTAAGATAAATCATAAGCTGTCAATGATGACAACTTCAGACTGCTACTAGTTCACTCCTGTTTATGCAGTTTCAGATGCTACATTTAGAATGTTGAGGAGTTTATTAAAGTCTTATTGGTAGAAGTTGCTGATTGTTTCGATGTTGATGTTTGAGGTAAGAGGCAGTACCCACCCAGACTAGGAACGATGAGTGGACAAAGCCCTTGTACAATCATTCCACGTGGTCCTCTGCTTGGCAAATGGGCATCACTGACAGATTTCTCTTCAGAAATCAAGCTATGGATCAGCGTGGGCTTTGGATACCACAAAATATTGACGGGCCAAAGCCAAATGGATAAAAGAGCCAAAGAGCCTGATTCTTTGCTTTTCTAACTGCATTTTTTTTTTTTTTTTATTTGAGACAGAGTCTTGCTCTCACCCAGGCTGGAGTGCAGTGGTGCAATTTCAGCTCATACAACCTCTGCCTTCCAGGTTCAAGCAATTCTCCTGCCTCAGCCCCCTAAGCAGCTGGGACTACAGGCATGTGCCACCACATCCAGCTAATTTTTTGTATTTTTAGTAGAGATGGGGTTTCACCATGTTGGCCAAGCTGGTCTCAAACTCCTGACTTCATGTTATCCAACCGCCTTGGCCTACCAAAATGCTGGGATTATATATGTGAACCACTGGGCCTGGCCTCTAATTGCATTTCTTATGCAAGGCAATTTTGCCTGGGTGTTGACTCTTAAATTGTAGCTTTGAGGTTGGTGCACGTGAACAAAAAGCCAGATTTTTATTTATTTATTTATTTTTTGAGACAGAGTCTCGCTCTGTCACCCAGTCTGGAGTACAATGGCACAATCTTGGCTCACTGCAATCTCTGTCTCCCAGGTTAAAGTGAATCTTGTGCCTCAGCCTCCTGAGTAGTTAAGATTACAGGCATGCTCCATCACACCTGGCTAATTTTTGAATTTTTAATAGAGATGGGGTTTTACCACGTTGACCAGGCTGGTCTTAAACTCCTGACTTAAGTGATCTGCCCACGTTGGCCTCCCAAAGTGCTGCGATTACACTGCACCCGGCCAAAAGGCTAGATTCTTTTGATGTTGGCCAATGTTCTCAACAGTTTTTCCTGAAACTCCTCTTTGAATATATACCCATTCCAAAGATTTGGCTCTTGTGAGCCTTTGGTGTTTCTTTTATGAAACTATGAGCTCTTTGTCTGTTCTTTGAACTCCCTCATGGAAAGATTGTGTGATCAGCAGCAAATGCAGAGAGTGAGTACTTCTTTTTTTTTTTTTTTTTTTTTTTTTTTTTTTTTGCACACAAGGGCAATGAAGAGCTGTAAAGTGCTCCTCTGTGACTTGTGTACTCCTTTCTGTAAATGTCTCTCAAACATATGTGATGATAGAAGCTTGTATAAATTATTGAAAAGGGTGAAGGTGGGGAGAGTTCAAATCTCTGAAGAATTTTGGAAAGATGGCACTTACTTGAGATCCTGGAGGTTAGTAAGAGTTTTCCAGATGAACAAGGGTGGTATGGTTATTCCAGAGAGAGGAAATGGCATGTGAAAAGAAAACCAGAAACATGCTCTGGTTGGAGAATTGCTTAGTAAGTTGATGTGGCTAGAGAGTGATTTACAATGAACAGTGCTAGAAAGTGAGTATGATACTTGATTGTAGGCTTTATAAGAATGAGCATAATTGCCAAAAAGAACAACAAAACAGCAGCATGGAAAACAAAAGAACTTTCTACCTCTTCCTTTTATCTGCACCTGAATACTGCCTTTCTTTCAAACATTTTGGAAAAGACAAAATCACCCAGAATTTCAAATTATAGATTCTCTGGAAAGATTTTCATCAATTTCTTTTTTCAGTAGAAAATCAAACTAAGATAATCTGCTGCGTTTTATCAACAGGGTGAAAATTCTGTGTTTTGAAGTAGGAGAGCTGAGGTTTGAAAAGAAAACAGAAGGTTTCAGATATAACCAATAGCATGAAAAATTAACCTGGGAAAGCACAATGAAGAGGGCGGGAAGAGGTAGATGTATCTTCAGTGCTCATCTCCCTCATCCCACCTGTTTTGAGTTGCATCATATCTCCTTAAAAGATTATAGTTCTCACCACCAGAACCTGCAAATGTGACCTCATTTGGAAATAGGGTCTTTGCAGACATCAAAGTAAGATGTGATCATTAGGGTGGGCCCTAATCCAATATGAATGTGTCCTAAGAAAAGGGCAATTTTGGACAGACAGACAGACACACACACACACACACACACACACACACACACACACGGAGAACGCCATGTGAAAATGAAGACAGAAAGTGTGGTGATACTTCTATATACCAAGGAATGCCAAAGTTTGCTGGCAACCACCAGAAGCCAGGAAAGAGGCACAGAACAGACCCTTCCTCACTGCCCTTAGAGGAAACTAACACCGCCAACATCATGATTTCAGATTTGTAGCCTCCAGAATATGAAAAAGTGAATTTCAGTAAAGCTACCCAGTTTGTGGCACTGTGTTACTCAGACCCAGACAACTAATACAGCACCAGACTGTGAACTCAGCTTTGAAACAGCCTAGCTGATGGGGAGAGAATTTAAGACAGACTGGAAATAAGCGTCCAAGAGCCAAGAAGCATGGGGCCCAGGATGGTTCTGAACAGCATAAGGTAACCGCACATGGCTGTCTATGTTAGGCTAATACGTGGATAGTTGATACTATTCAAAGGAAAATTGATTTTGTGATGATGAACCCGAAAGGGTTTTAGATGGATGAGTACTGTAGAGTTCAAGTAAATGTTTGATCAGGGATCAAAATAAGTTCTTTTTTGACTGAAAAGAAATGTATATATAACATATATGTATTATTTTTAATGCACACAAGCATTTATTTTAATACAGCTATCCAAGGAAATTACATGGCATAGAATTTTCAGGTATGTGCCTCAAAAGAGAAGGAATGGCCAGGCATGGTGGCTCATGCCTGTAATCCCAGCACTTTGGGAGGCCGAAGTGGGCAGATCGCCTGAGGTTGGGAGTTCAGGACCAGCCTGACTAACATATAGAAAACCTGTTTTTACTCAAAATACAAAATTAGCCAGGTGTGGTGGTGCACACCTGTAATCCCAGCTACTTGGAAGGCTGAGACAGGAGAATTGCTTGAACCCAGGAGGCGGAAGTTGCAGTGAGTCAGCATCACACCATTGAACTCCAGTCTGGGCAGCAAGAGCGAAATTCTGTCTCAAAAAAAAAAAAAAAGGGGAGAGAAGGAATGATTATCCACTTTTTTCTCTGAAAGTTGAGTCACCAATACTAACGCTGAGGAGACTCTGAAGAAGGTTTTAAACAGATATGTTTATAAGTCATATGGCATCAGCCTTGTAAAACACAGCTACAAAACAAGGCAATGTTTCCTCAATACCCATGTTAAAGCATGCACCCTGCCTGGCCATCTGCTGGAAGTGCTCTCTCCCCTCTAAATATCTGCAGGTATTTCTCAGATTTTCACCTTTTCTTCAACAATCCACTTGCCTCTGCTCTGACCCTTGTCTGTGCTGGTATGTTCTCTGTGTCCTTCCTGTAATAACAGCTGTTGAGAGCTTTGTTCTGCTGGCACTGTCGTCTCCATGCATGTCCACCTGGAATTCCCTCTTCTCTCCAGGCTCAGAGAGTGAATGTTCCTTTCTTTGGCTCTCCCAGCTCCACTGATAGCAGCCTAAGAGTTAGCAAGACTTGCTGAAGGTTTGTGGGTTTTTGTGAGTTGACTAGTTCGACTCACAAAATAATGCAGGTATTCAAACCTCAATCTGGTCTTAATGGGACACATCAGAATCAAAGCCAAACTCCTCTCTGGCTCTGTATGGAAGTACATGCCCTCCCTTGGTTCCGTTCTAGGGTGGCCGTAAGGTTGTTTCTCCTAGGAGAAACCCTTCTCCCTGTTCACAAATGAGTATCTCTTAGATCCCCATGGAACAGACATGGCAATACACCTAATCAACCACATATTAAACATTCATTCTGTCGTTCAGCAAATATTTATTAGATGCTGACAACAAGTAACAAGATAGACAAATTTCTATTTTTGTGGGACTTATGACCTAGTGGGGGAAGAAAAAGCACAAGGAAGCAAAGGGAAAACATTAGGGAATGTGGTTAGTGCTACAATGGAAATTGAAAGGTGATTACGTAAAGGCACAGTAGCCTAAGTTGGAACAGGAAGGGGGAAAATGAGTAATGTTTTCTAAATTAACAGAATGATGACGTTATGTTGTAGCACAAGTATCACAAGAAGGGTACTGGTGGATATGGAAAGAAGGAGAGTTCTCCCCTCATTTTGCTTCATGGGATATGATTCTACACAGACCTGTTCCCACTGGCCTGTCTCAGTCTTTCATGAGATTTTGTGCTAATTTAACAGAAAATACTGTTGTCCAAGGAAAACTGTGTTTACTGTACTTCCGCCCTTCCTCCCTTCCCTACAGATTAGGGATCTTTTTCCTTTGTGAGGAGGAAAATAGAGGAGAGTTGGGTCCTAAACCACAAGCAACACTTCCTTAAGATATTGACCAATCATTTTGCCAGTGCCCAGTGGCACATACAGAATGTGCTTGTAAATGTGGATATAGATGTATGCACTTACAAACACACATACACACACACACACACACACACACATATTTAGAGGGTAAAATAATATAAAAGCTAGAAAGCACATTTATGTAGATTTATGTATAACTCTGGAAACCTTCATTTCTTTGAAACCTGTTAATGAGATCAGTCATAATAAATACATAATATACTGAATACAAAATATATGTACATATTCCTACAGTTGTTTGCACTCAATTATTGTTTTAACTCAGGTATCTAGCAATTGGGGTGATCAAGCATATAATCAAGGTAATTGTAAATTTTACAAGAAAAAAATGTTTTCTTTGGAATGCAGAAGAATGTCTCAATATGAAGAAGTTTCTGATCTTGACAGTTAACAAGAAAACTTTTAGACTGTGGTCTCCCATGTTTCAAAATAAATAACAGAGTAATATTTTTTTGAGATAAGATTTTGCTCTGTTACCCAGGCTGGAGTGCAGTGGCACAATCATGGCTCGCTGCAGCTTTGACCTACAGTTCTCAAGCAATCTTCCCACCTCAGTCTCCTGAATAGCTGGGACTACAATTGCACACTACTACACCCAGCTAATTATTTTTATTATTCTTTGTAGAGATGGGGTCTCACTATGTCCCAGGCTGGTCTCAAACTCCTGGGGCTCAAATGTACCTTCCAGTACTATCTCCCAAGGTGCTGGGATTATAAGTGTGAGTCACAGCACCTGGCCAGAGAGTAAATTTTAAATGTCTTAATAAGATATGACAGGTAAGTGAGGTGATCGATATGTTAAATCTCTTGATTTAATCCTTCTATGTTGTATACATAAATCAAAACATCATGCTATACCACAAATATGTATACAATTATAAAATAAAATATGTACAATCATGGTTTGTCAATCAAAAATGACACTGAAAGAAAAATCATTTAGAGAATGCTCCAAAGAACTTGATAAACAATGCCTGCTTTGCTCTATTTGTCTACAGAAAATATAGAGTAATTCAGTATCTACTTTGAATATTTTCATCCAGGCCAAATTGCAATGGCTGAGAAAAACAAATCAAGTGATTTCCAAAACCTGTTGTAATTAACTGTGTAATTTTGGTATGAGAATCTCAGTTTTTTTTTTTTTTTTTTTTTTTTTATGATTGTAGCATAGGCTCTGGACTTAGCCCAAGATCACATTTATTAGCTATGCGACAGATATGATTTGGCTCTGTGTCCCCACCCAAATCTCACCTTGAATTGAAATAATCCCCATGTGTCAAGGACAGCACCAGGTGGAAGTTATTGAATCATGGGTGTGGTTCTGCCAGGCAGTTCTCGTTATAGTGAATGAGTCTCACGAGATCTGATAGTTTTACAAGAGGCTTCCCCTTCCCTCGGCACTCATTCTCTTTCCTGCCACCATGTAAAAAGATATCTTCTGTCAAGGTTGCAAGTTTTCTGAGGCCTCCCCAACCCTGCAGAACTGTGAGTCAATTAAACCTCTTTCGTTTATAAATTACCTGTTCTCAGGTATTTCTTTGTAGCAGCATGAGAATGGATTAATACAGAGGTCTTGGTCACATTTATCTTTCTGAGGCTCCTTTTTCCTATCCGCAAAACTGTCACTGTGATTCTTACTTGGATTCTCACACCCTGGAAGGGTCAGGATTGCCAGGCAAAGGTTAACAAGGGTTAAGTTATTATTATTACTATTATTATTTTTATCTTGAACCATGCAATGTATGGGTTGGGACCTATGAGTTTCTTGAAATATCTAACTTGATAGGTAATTGTGATGGTTGCAGGAGTTTCCATTTAAATTCCCCTTCAAGGTGCAAGGGACTCACAACTCTAGTATTAACGATGACAATAAAACAACAACCTCAAAATAAATAAAGGCCTTTCTTTCTCTTTTAACTAAACTCTCACTTGTACAGGGTTGGGAAAACAGACTTTTCACCCTCTTATCCTGTTTCTCACTTTTTCTCAAGAAATTATGGTACTAAACTATGTTAGATCCTCTGCTGCTGGGGTTGTGCATATTCACTAGTGGCAAGTTCATTCCAGGCTAAAATTTACTTTCTTCTTTAATCTTATGGCAAGATTGGAAAGAACACCTCAGTTTAACCATCCCTTGTTTTATTCTTGTACCCAGAATTTTATGCTGGAACACATCCTACCTTTCTATCACTTAGGCATTAGGTTCAGAAGATCTGTCTGCCTGATGATAGATAACTTTTTATAGAAGAGCTGTTTTTTATGGTAGAGTACTTTTCATTTGTTTGTTGCCTTTGAATAAAAGACACTGTCTCTGAAATTTCTCCAGGTTAATTTTATTTCTTTTTACATGCAATGCTTTCCTTATTTATGACTTGTCTCCTGTTCCATGTGAGCAGTTCAAGGATGCTAAGATTCTAAGATAAGTTATTTAACTTAGAGTTTGGTGGTCTGGACTGTGATCTGAGAGTATGCCATGTGTCTTAGACAAATTACCAGAAAGTTCTGCATTTGTTTATTTGGCATTGGCTGGGCTAATCATAAAGTATACTTTAATTTCTCATTTGCTGTGGTCCCTTGTTTTTATGGGGACATTACAGGAAACACTGTGAGATTAGGGCAGGATACAAATGTTCCTGGTCCCCCAGAAGAATGCTGTCTAATGTTACAAAATGTCATTCCTCCTTTTCTTTTTCTTTCTTTTTTTTTTTTTTTTTGAGACAGAGTCTCACTCTGTCACCCAGGCTGGAGTGCAGTGGCACAATCTCGGCTTCCTGCAACCTCCACCTCCCGAGCGATTCTCCTGCCTCAGCCTCCTAAGTAGCTGGGATTACAGGCATGCACCACCATGCCCAGCTAATTTTTGTATTTGTAGTAGAGACGGGGTTTCACCATGTTGGTCAGGCCGGTCTCAAATTCCTGACCTCATAATCTGCTTGCCTAGGCCTCCCAAAGTGCTGGAATTACAGGTGTGAGTCACTGTTCCTGGCCTCATCCCTCTTTTCTAAAACATCACTTTTCCACTGAGGATACAGCCATCAAAACATTTTCTGGATTTGAAGAATATGCACAATCCTTTCCAAATCTTTACCATATTAACATGCCAATACAGAGGAAATCTGAATAATAATGAGGTAAAAATACAGTTGGAAAGTACTCAGTTTTGGTCCAGATACCAAGACAAAAAGATCCCAGCTGCAAAGTACATCATCAGTATCTGGCTTTCTGGGTTATGATGTGTTCAGGGATGTGTCTCTTTCGGCCCATTTTGAAGGGGCAAAAATGAGGATTCTGGTTCCACATGTTTGGATTAACATGGAAGGGAGCATTCCACCATATGGAAAAGGGGAAACAGTCCAGGAAGTATGGAGAGAAAGGTTATAAGTAAGTCGCTACTCTTTGCTCGGAGTCTCACAGCAAACAGCTCCTCTTGCTCAGGCTGGTGGGTGGATCGGCCCCTTGTGATACAGCATGCAGAGAGCGTGGCTTCTGTCCCATCTCTCCCTTAGGTGAGGTCCTCATTTTCCTTTGCCTTTGCCCCGTTTACACCAGCATGGCTCAGTGGCTCAGTGAGGCAAACTGAAGCAAGTTGAACTGTAAACAACCTGGAGCTTCTAAGATGAAAATTCCAGTTTCCTCCAAATTTTAGGGTTTTTTTTTTTTTTTTTCTGATTAAATACAGTTAAATAATCAGGTGTGTGGATTTGCTCATCCCTGTTCTATCTGGTTCTTAAATGTGTGTTTTCCTCCCTACCTGTTTGGTAACTTTAATCAATTTTACTGATCTTAGAATTTTCTTGGAAGATAGAGGTAAAAGTTGGCAAAAATGTAAGGCAAATTCATTTTAAGTCTTAATAGTTTATCAGGAAAAAACAAAACAAAACAAATATAAACAGAATAGGCTTACTAAAATGTGGGCTTATTAAAGCTCCTCGTTTAATCCTTCCTTCTTCCCAGGAAGTCTATGTAGAAAGCAGCTATCTTTGCTGACACAATGTTGAAATCCACCTTTCTTCCAGCAATCCATAAACACCATGAGGTAAGAAACCACCTCCTACTTCTTGATATATCCCTAGTACCTGTCCTGTGCTCTACCAACTTGCAGGCAATTATCAAGTACTTTTTTAAAATAACATACAGATGAAACGATTGACTAACAGACTGATTTCTCAATTCTTGGTTAACTATTTAAACTATGCTTGGATCTCAAGTACACAAAAATGGGTTGCCCACTTATTGTAAGTATGTCCCTGGCCCCCTCTTAGTTTACTGTATCTTACTGTTTTCTACTTCCAAGTTTCCTTTTATTTCCAAGTTTCTAAGTGCATTAACCTCGCTGTCAACTTTCTTATCTAGAATAACTGTACTAGTTAAGGAATTGCTATCTATTGTTTCAAATAAACCCGAACTCTTGGTGGCTAACAAATCTGACATTTATTTTTTGTTCATATAAAGTTCAGTGTGTGTGTGTGTGTGTGTGTGTGTGTGTGTGTGCATGCATATGTACATGTACATCTGCTTTTGGAAGCCTTGGTTGTGGGGTGCTGTCTCAACAGTCACCCAGGAATTTAGACCTATGAAAATCTATATCAATGCATACTTCCCAGGGTACCCAGAGTGGAACTTGTGTAGGAGACTTTAGGAGCCAGGGTTAGAACTGGTGACATCATTCCTTCTTATACCACCAGCCAAACCTCTGGCCATGGCCACAGCTAACTGCAGTGCAGTCTGGGAAATGGGTTTCATAAACTACAAGTTAATCTCAGCTTAGAATTCTTTCAAAACATTGTGTCTGTTAATTTCACAATATGGGTACAACAAGAAAAATATATCATGTTTTTGCTTTGGTGGTGGTTAGTGTTACTTTTCTGAAGATGTAAGGAATATAATCAATAGTGAAATGGTATTGGGCTTTAAATCTCGTTTTATTTTTCTTTCACTGAAGATTCTTTTGCTATGATACTATCTAGCACTTACATAAAGCTTATTATGTACCTTACACTGTTCTAAGCTCTGTGAATAGATATATGTATTTAATACTCATGAAAGCTCTGTAAAGAAACTAGTGTTAGAAATAGAGACTGTTATTTCTCTTTTACAGATGAGGAAACTGTAAATAGTATAACCAGATTATGAACCCAAGAAACTCCAGAATAGCTCACCATACTCTCATTTATAATTTATAAAAGGCATCTGTAACCTCCTTCTTTTAATTTAGAGTTTTTACTTAATTTTCTTAGTTGTCTTTTGGCTGAGTCCTGTCTGATTATTATTTTCAAAGGTGTAGCTGTAGGTTTGATTAATCATGTCTATTGCTATTTACTGTCATTTGTTGATTTTTTTTCTCCTTTTCTTTGCTATCTTATTAATTTGTTTATTTGGATTTACTCTGCTGCTCTTTGTCTAGATTTTGAATTTAGGTCCTTAGTACATTTGTTTCCATTTATCTCCTACTCTCTGATAAATGTGTTTAAAGTTGTAAATTTTCCTCTACAGTCTGGTTTAGCAACATCCTAGAAATTTTTGCATATGATTTTGTTGTTGTGATTTACCTTTTAGCACCTACATAATTTTCTTTATAGTTTCTGCTTTAATCCAGAAGTTTTGTAGTTAGTGACTTATAGAAACAAGGGATTTGAAAGTCATCTGTTTATGATTACTAAAAGCCAACGGTTTTATTATTGATTTCTAATGTTATTATTCTGTATTATTTATTGATTACAATTTTATTGTAGCCCTTCTTTGTGAGCCAATATGTGATTGATTTTGAAGTGTTCAAGATAGTCTCCAAAACGATGAGTATTCTGCTTGTGTTGACTGTAGCATTTCTAAAGTTAACTATTAGATAAATGCTATTGCACTATGAAAATCCCTTCTTTTTCTTTTTTAAAGTCTTCTTGATATGTCAGCTCTTGATGGGGTTGCATTAAAATATCCAACTACGATTTATTATTATCTCTTCACATTCTTATGAATTATCTTGCTTTGTATTTTGCGGGTAGTATATTAGGTTCATGTATATTTCTGATTGCTATAGCTTTATAAACTCTTTTTCTTTTTGTCAGAATGAGATGCTTTCTTTCTTTGTTTTAAAACCACATAAGAATTTTATGCCTTAAATTCTCTTTTGTCTATGTGCCAAGACAACTCAATGAAGGAGGAATACTCTTTTCAGCAAATGGTTCTAAAACAACTGGATATTTACATGTAAAATAATGAAATTGGGCTAGTGTCTCACAGCATGTACAAAAGTTAATTCAAAATAGACCTTAGCCATAAATACAAAAATTAATTCAAAATAGACCTTAGCCATAAATACAAGAGCTAAAACTGTAAAAATGATTTTTATAGTTTTAAATGAAGAAAAGAAAAACACCGAAGTCAATCTTCATGATTTGGGATTAAGCAATTGTTTAGATTTAGTTGTTTGATATTCACAAAATAGCATCCTGGGATTTCTAATTCATCACCTGTTTTTGAAAATTAAGTTTACTGATGGACAGCATGCTCATTCTCATTCATTTACTTTAGTCTAAGACTGCTTTCATGCTACAATGGTAGATTTGCATAGTT
This sequence comes from Saguinus oedipus, assembly GCA_031835075.1. Taxonomy (NCBI): domain Eukaryota; kingdom Metazoa; phylum Chordata; class Mammalia; order Primates; family Cebidae; genus Saguinus; species Saguinus oedipus. The sequence goes on along the minus strand of CM063183.1, from coordinate 8,774,668 downwards.
TAGATTGACCATACAAACCATAAGTTATAAATTATTTCTTATTTGGTCCTTTATAGAAAAAGTTTGTCGACCATCCTGGTTTAGACAATATTAATAGTAATCTTCATAAAGGTTTTTCAGCTTTTCTTCCTTATCTTCTTGTTTTTTTCTAGACTAATTCCTATTCTCATTGAAGTAATTTTCTCCAAGAGTTTCTTCAAAGAGAGCCTATGTGTAGTAAAACCATCTAAAAACCTTCGATGACTAAAATTGTTATTTAGCCCTTAGATTTAAATATTAATTTACTTGACTTTGTAATTTCAGGGTCAAATTTTTTGAATAAAAGGCTTTATTGTCTTCTTCTTTCTGCCTATTGAAAAATCTGATGATTCTTAATTTTTGGAAAAAAAAAAAAACCTCTCTTTTTGATTATCTGACATTTTAGAATAAATGCCTAATTTTTTACTGTTACTTATCATGTTTAAAACTCAACAAGCTTCTTTAATATTTTCAGATTATTTTCTGGTACATTTATTATGAATAGTAACTACTTAGATCATCTATGTCATTTAATTTCTCTCCTTTTTACTTCTCAATCTTTTTTATTCCTTCTTTATGCCTTTTGGGAAATTATTTTGATCAGTAATTTCTGTTTTGTTATTTATTTTACCCACTGAGATTTTAATTTCAGCAATTATATTTTTATACCCCAAATGTCCAAGTGGTTCTTCTACAAAATAAATTAGTTCTTTTTTATGTTTTCAGTGTCTTTGTTTGTTATGCCAAAGATATTTTATTGTGTTTACTTTCAATTCTTATCTTTTTATTTCATTAGTACTGATTTCCTCTCATAGAGATGGTGCCATGATTTCTTTTATTCTGTCTCGCATTCTCACATATCTCATAAATGTTTCATTTTTCATTTCTTTGCTGCTATCAGATATCATGTCTACTAATATCTAACTGGAGGAAGAATTAAGATAATAGACCCTTGGTTGTGTTCACAAAGATTCAAAGGGTGGGGAGCATGCCTCAGTGTGGAGACCCTATGATGTTGCTATCAGGACTCCATGGTTCTTTGCCATTTTCCCCAGGGAATCTCTTAGTATGGCTGGTCTAATCTCTTCTCTCCCATGGAGGCAGTTAAGGTGGGGCGAGAGGAAGTGGGAGCCAGTAATGAGTTGGGGTTTAGCTGCCCACCTTTAACATAGCTGTTATATCCCTATCCCAGCCTACTGGGAGCTTCAGCTCTCATGCTTTTCCTGGCTCAGCTGCATTCTTTTTTTTTTTTTTTTTTTTTAAATATTTTTTTATTTTTATTTTTATTGCATTATAGGTTTTGGGGTACATGTGCAGAACGTGCAAGATAATTGCATAGGTACACACATGGCAGTGTGTTTTGCTGCCTTCCTCCCCCTTACCCACACTTGGTATTCATCCCCAGGCTATCCCCCCCAGCCCCCCCCGCTGTCCCTCCCCCATTTCCCCCAACAGTCCCCAGTGTATAGTAGACCGCCTCTCTGTGTCTATGTGTTCTCATTTTTCTCACCCGCCTATGAGTGAGTATATGCGGTATTTCTTTTTCTGTTCTTGTGTCAGTTTGCTGAGAATGATGTTCTCCAGATTCATCCATGTCCCTACAAAGGACACAAACTCATCATTTCTGATTGCTGCATAATATTCCATGATGTATATGTGCCACATTTTCCCAGTCCAGTCTATCATCGATGGGCATTTGGGTTGGTTCCAGGTCTTTGCTATTGTAAACAGTGCTGCAATGAACATTCGTGTTCATGTGTCCTTATAGTAGTACGATTCACAGTCTTTTGGATAGATACCCAGTAATGGGATTGCTGGGTCAAATGGAATTTCTATTTCTAGGTCCCTGAGGAATCGCCACACTGTCTTCCACAATGGTTGAACTAATTTACACTCCCACCAACAGTGTAAGAGTGTTCCTATTTCTCCACATCCTCTCCAGCATCTGCTGTCTCCAGATTTTTTAATGATCGCCATTCTAACTGGTGTGAGATGATATCTCAATGTGGTTTGGATTTGCATCTCTCTAATGACCAATGATGATGAGCACTTTTTCATATGTTTGTTGGCCTCATGTATGTCTTCTTTTGTAAAGTTTCTGTTCATATCCTTTGCCCATTTTTGAATGGGCTTGTTTGTTTTTTTTCTGTAAATCTGTTTGAGTTCTTTGTAAATTCTGGATATCAGCCCTTTGTCCTATGCGTAAACAGCAAAGATTTTTTCCCATTCTGATGGTTGTCGATTCACTCTAGTGACTGTTTCTTTTGCCGTGCAGAAGCTGTGGAGTTTGATTAGGTCCCATTTGTCTATTTCTTATGCCATGACAACAGTAAGGCAGGATTTGCTCCCCGCAGGGCAAGGTGAGAGAGGGAGGAACAACACAACCCAAGGTCTCCCCCAATCATCTCTGCCTCTGCAAAGATTTTGTCACAGTCTTCATTGTTTTTTGAGACTGGATTTGTGACAATCAACCCTAACATTTGAGGATAGAGTTATCCTTTGAGGAGAAGGTTATTGAGTTTTGAGGGAGGGTCCCAGTTTGTCTTTTTCTTCCCTCCATAAATAGTTTGGTGCGTTTTTAATGCAGCTATCCCTCTTTAGGAACTTAGTTCTGGATAAGAAAAAAAATAAAGAAATTATAGTATTCTTATTTTATTTTTCCTGCCTTGATTTTTATTACAAGGTGGCAAATGTTCATCGTCTTATCATATTAAACATTAGAAAATAAAAATGAATATTTTAGATCAGCTAAAATTCTACTAGTCAAGGAAAATTTAAATTACAACTGGATAAAGTTTATATTATAATTTTTGACTCTTGGTGTTTGAGAAATTCTGTCAAAAATAACTGAGGTAAAGAATTTTCATTTATCATTCTTTTGGGTTCTAGAATGATCTTTCTGCTTATCCCATGGGCCTGGAAATCAAACTAGAGTGAATTTGGAGAAAATGTGGAGCAAAGATCATCTGGATAAATTTTAAATATTTGAAGCACACAAAACATCTCCAAATCAATCTTAAGAGTAATAGCATTGAAGGCTCATGTGTTCCCTGTTGGCCACAGTGTCTTTAGAATATGTTTCCTTTTGTACACAAGTCCATGGAAGCTTAAGCAAATAAGAATAATAACAAAGAAAGGTGGTGAGAACATCACAAGTGGCACAGAATGAGAGGACTCCTGCAGAATGTAAAAATCAGCTGCAAATCCTATTAACATGATCCTAATGCTATATGCAATTAATATTGATTTTTTTAAAAATTGTCTTTTAACAGTTTTCAAAGGATGAGAGAGGCAGTAAAGTCTATATGTGAGGTCGAAAAGGGAACGTTTTGGAGCGAAAAGTTACACTTCATCCCTCAGAACAGAAAGACAATAGATAACACCTAAATGTGAACAATATAAAAATAAAAGAAATAGAATCTAATTGCATTATCTAGCAAAATAGAAAGTTGAGCAGCACAGCTATGAGCTGGGAAACACAGGGCACAGATCTGCTGCTTTAATAAACCTTATGATATTGACTTTATAAACTCATGTACTTTTTATGTTTGGATAAAAACAATTGGCTAAATAAGACCAAAAATAAATAAATAAATAAACAAAAATCTTAAGAAAGTTGAATAAAATATAAGAGAATGTTTATGGGATCTTAGAGTGCTGAAGTCTTCCTAATATAAAGGCAAATTATTTGTAAGACTTCCTTGACTGCCATTTTAATAGTAAGTCCTGTCCAGTTTGTCACATAGGTAAAAATTTTAATTATGGTGCTCTGAAAAATGAAGATATTCTTCACTTTTAAGTTCTCGTATCTGTTACCTGAATATAAAATATGCTCAAATGGCATAAAGAGAAAATGAAAAACACACATGCAAAACACACTCAAATGTAAATAAAAAACTGTATTAAAAGCCAGATAAAAATCAAATAAAACCATGGGATATGCTGTCTTGCCGATACCATTGGTAAAGATATGCATCTTCAATGGTAGTGCCATTACGGCTACGAGTGCAGAAAGTTTCTAGAAGTAGACTTGCTGGGACAAAGATATGGTACACACAACCAAAATCTTCCCCAAAAGTGTCAAGACTCACTTTTAGGGTGATATCCACATACCCAGACTGGAGTGCAGTGGCGTGATCACAGATCAGTGCAGCCTCAACCTCCTGGGCTCAAGCAATCCTCACACCTGAGCCTCACAAGGTGAGGTGCGTGCTACCATACTGGGCTAATTTTTAAATTTTTTGTAGAGACAGGGTTTCACCATGTTGCCCAGTATGGTCTAGAACTCCTGGGCTCAAGTGATCCTCCTGCCTTGGCCTTTCAAAGTGTTGGGATTACAGGTGTGAACCACTGCAGCCAGCCCAGTGTGTGAGTTTATGATTGATATACATGGCCACAAGTATTATCTGCTATTAAATTATCTTACTATACTTTCATTTTAAGACTGATCACCTTATAATTTAGATATTTCTAGAAGTGTATGCTTTTTTAAAATAATAAGCAGAGGGATAATCTCTCTTATCCATACATGTCCATAGAATATTTCAAACTCATAGTAGGTTTTCATAAAAGTAAATTCATTTACAAAGTGCCATGCTAACTTATGATTTCTCTTTCAACTGGTACTGCTGGAGATAGAACATTTTCTTTCTTCATGCAACTGTTTCTGGGATAATTCTTTCCTATCTCTTTTATAGATAGTTTTTCTGCTGTAACAGATTCCTTTGTCTTCAAACGTATCTTTCTTCTCTCCATACTCCACTGCCATTGCCACTAATAAAGATTTTATATCCCCTGCTACCTAGGAAATTTTGCTCTGGCCAATAAAATGCAGAAAAGACAAGGGAATGGTTTCAACTCTAAGATAAACCATATGATAGGACACAAAACAAATCTCAGTAAGTTTAAGAAAATATAAATTATATCAAGTACTCTCTCAAACCATGGTGGAATAAAATTGGAAATCAACTCCAAAAGGAACCCTCAAAACTATGCACATACATGGAAATTAAATAACCTTCTCTTGAATGATCACTAGGTAAACAATGAAATCAAGATGGGAATTTAAAAAAATGATCACTAGTTAAACAATAAAATCATGATGGAAATTAAAAAATTATTTGCACTTAACTATAATAGTGATACAACCTACCAAAACCTCTGGAATATAGCAAAAGTGGTACTAAGAGAAAAGGTCATAGCATTAAATGCCTGCATCAAAAAGTCTGAAAGAGCACAAATAAACAATCTAAGGTCACACCTTACAGAACTGAAGAACAAGAACAATCCAAACCCAAACCCAGAAGAAGAAAATAAATAATGAAGATCAGAGCAAGACTAAATGAAATCGGGTAAAACAAACAAAAAATGCAAAAGATAAATGAAACAAAAAGCTGGTTCTTTGAAAAGATAAATAAAACTAATAGACTATTAGTGAGATTAACCAAGAAAAGAGAGAAGATTCAAATAAGCTCAATTAGAAACAAAATGGGAGATATTGTTACTTATAACACAGAAATAGAAAAGATTATTCAAGGCTACTATGAACACCATTATGTGCATAAACTAGAAAACTTCAAGGAGATGGATAAATTCCTGGAAATACACACCCCTCCTAGATTAAACCAGGAAGATATAAAATCTCTGTACAGGCCAATAACAAGCAGTGAGATTAAAATGGTAACAAAAAATTGCCAAAAAAAAAGTTCAGCACTAGATGAATTCACAGCTGAATTCTATCAGACATTCAAAGAAGAATTGAATCCTATTGAGCTATTCCAAAAGATAGAGAAAGAGGAAATCCTCCCTAAATCATTCTGTGAAGCCTGTATCACCCTAATACGAAAACCAGAAAAGGACATAAGAAAAGAAAACTACAGACCAATATCCCTGATGAAAATAGATGCAAAATCCTCAACAAAATACTAACCAAATCCAACAGTAAATCAAAAAGTTAATCCACCATGATCAAATGTGTTTCATACTAGGGGTGCAGGGATGATTTAACATATGTAAGTCAATATATATAATACACCACATAAACAGAATTAAAACCAAAAATTACACGATCATCTCAATAGACAAAGGAAAAGCATTTGACAAATATAGCATTCCTTTATGATTAAAATCCTCATCAAAATTAGCATAGAAGGGACATACCTTAAGGTAATGAAAGCCATCTACAACAGACCCACAGTCAACATGATACTGAATGAGGAAAAGTTGAAAACATTCTCTCTCAGAACTGGAACAAGACAAGGATGCCCACTTTGACCACTTCTATTCAACATAGTACTGAAAGTCCTAGCCAGAGCAGTCAGACAAGAGAAAGAAATTAAGGGCATCTGTCCCTAGAATAAATGTAAATTAACAACCATCTGTAAAACAATTGTCAATAAATATCAAGGACCTTACAATATTCATACCCTTAATCCAAATCATTGGGAATTTATCCTAAGAGTCAATTATGAAATAAGGGGGATGGGGGAACGTATAAAGAGAGGTATTCATTTTATATCATTTAATATAAAAATCTGGAAAATAAAAGTAATTCATTAAATTATGGTATATTTGTTAATAAGATAAGTGATTAACATATTAAGAGTTTTTATACACATTAAAAATACTTGTGTTATATTCTTCTGTGTTTAAAGAAAGCCAATATAAAATTATGCATAATTGTGATCCCAATGATATAAAATCAATTTATCCTAATAAAAACTGATATTCACCAAAATATAGTTATGGTACATTGTGAATTATGAGTTATAATTTTATACATACTTGTCAATTTTGTTTTGTTTTGCTTTGTTCTGTAGAATAAGAGGGTGGAGCTCAGAGTTCAAGTCCAAGGGATTCCTAGTTAGTTTCTGATAATCATCATGATCCTCTCTGTTTCATCATCTTTCTCATTTCTTCTGTGATAAGCTTTTAAAGATGTGCTTCTCCTACTTTTTCCTGAAGAGAAGACTAAAAATATAACTAGAGCTTCTGGGGTGAAAGGCTGAAGTTGACAATTACATATGGAAAAGGCCTTGGAAATCTTGATCTCTTTACAAAATGCATATACATTTATTTCTCATTCTATCTGATAACATATGAATTGGTTTTAATATAAGAATAATATAGTTGTGTGAAAGTATATGGGAGTATACCATTTTACAAAACTAATTCTTAAGAGATTTCCAAATTAATATCCCGTCCCTAAACCAAATGATAACAAAGTAGTTTCAAATAAATGAAGATAGAACTTGTAATTGCCTAATTTCCTGCTTAGAGAAAGTGAGTATAGTTTCTCTAGAAAAGAGGCTAGAAGGAATAATTCCATGAGACTGGTGTTTATAAAGGAAAATGCTACTAGGCACATGCAAGAAGGAAATACAGACTCTTTTATGAGAGGAAATAATTTTATTTTAATGCAGAACAGTGGGATGGTCCTAGAGGTCACATGACAACTTGGATCCTATGCAATAACCCATCTGGATCATCAGCAGATGTTAAAAAAAAAATCCTACTGTGAATCTCAGATGAAAAGTTTTGCTAAAATCCAGAGTGCACGGGAGTTGCACTGGCGGAAAAACAAAGCCCAGAGGAGTGTCTCTAACTTGGTGCTGTGAGATTTACTGGGGCCCGACAGGGGTCAGACTTGAGGTCCTTCTTGTTCACAATCTATAAAAAATGATATAGACTGGTTAATTCTGCTAACACACAGAGCCAAGGGAGGCGTAGCCCTTCAAACAAAGTCAGCTAAACTCAGTGTTTGGGACTATTTCCTCGGCCTAATAATGCTCAGAAATTAGTTGAAGCTAGTTCATCAGTGCTCACATTTGGGGGAGAATGTATGGCCTACAAAATAAGTGTAGAAGTCTCAATCAAAAGTTGTTTTTGGCACAAGAGGTAACATTACATTAGTGTAACTTGAATTCCTGGATTACTTTAGACAACGCCAAGATCTGGGACTTGATTCTGGATAAGGCAAGTTTCCCAGCCTCCTATTTCAGTCATGTCAAAAGAAAGTACAGCAAACAGGAATAGTGCATATACGTTTTTAGTGTGACAGAACATGTCCTCTTCAGCTTGTGTCTGGTGGCTGACCACGGAGGGGACTGGGATCTGGACCACACTGTGTTCTTCACAACAGACAACCCAGGAAATCATAGCACATAGAGAGTCTCGTTTCATCCTTCCCTCTTCCTTCATGGAGGCTTGGCAGAAATGCTGTCTTCTTCCTGAAGATGAAATGAGATGCATCCAAATTATTTGCTGTTTAGTATTGAATTTTTCTTCCAATTACAGAGAGGATGCGCAATTCAATATAGGACCAAAGGCCCCCTATACTCATGATTTTTTCTGTGCTGCCCATTGCTTTCCTTCTCTCCAGACAAAACATCACTATAGTGTTTGTTTTCATTTTTATATCAGAAGAAGGAAACTCTGAACACACAACCTGAACTGGGAAAATCATCTCCTTCCATCGTAAACAGATTGTTGCACTGTTTAAACACAGCTAGTGGTGTCAGGTTTCTAAATATAGTGTTTTGGTGGGCGTCAGGGGCTTTTTACGAGTTGAAAAGTTCTGTGATCTGGCTTACGTTTTTTGGAGTGAATTGTTTAGGTTATAAGAGACTCCAAAGCCATTTGAATTAGCAAGGTTTTAGGATTGTGGATCATGAAATTTCCCAAAGCAGTTTCCAGATTGACGGTGGGGAGCCAGACTTCCTGACAGGCCGCAAAAGGGTGCTAAGCAGGAGAAAATGGACTCCATAGAGGCTGGCAGATGATCGACACATGGGTGAGGAGAGCTAGCTGGTGTCAGGAGCCTCAGTGAAGAAGAGTTATCTCCCTGAGGGTGGGAAAGCAAGGGTCTGGAAGCTGTCATGTAGGTGCATAAAAGGTTTTTCAGTACCTCCTACAACCACCATGGGGCCTTGGAGGTCACATCAACACAAGCAACACCATCACCACAAGTCTACAGGGTTCTAAAGACTATAGTGTAGCAGAAAAAACACTTTCTGAGGAATTTGAAGATACAGGAGAAGGACAGTATAAAATGGAGTGGTCTTTTCTAGGACTCCCATGGGATACATTGGGAGCTGGCTCATGAAAGGAGAGGCGGCAGGATTAGGACGAGGGCCGCAGAATGTGCTATAAAAACTCAGGAGACGCTGCAATCCTGGGTGGCCTCAGGAAAGACTAGGAATTGAGAAACAGAACCACTTGAGAACAAACGAGCTAAGAGAAATGTAGTTAAATTTTTAGTAAATTATACTCTTCAGCTGTGCATGGTGGCTCATGCCTGTAATCCTAGCAACCCGGGAGGCTGAGGTGGGAGAATCACTTAAGCCCAGAAATTCAAGACTGCAGTGAACCATGATAATACCACTGCACTCTAGGCCTAGGGAACAGAGCAACACCCTGTCTTAAAAAATATACATTAAAAATAATTAAAAAGTCTTCTTAGTGCTTGATGAACCTGAGAAATGGGAGCTCAATTTCTGGGTAAGTGGTGATTTCTAAACATGTCCTCATTTAGATGACATCATTCTTGTGTGAATTGGTCTTGTTTTCTGAACCTGGCTTTCTGCTTAAAGCAAAATTGGGGTTCACTCCAGTGATATGAACACAAGCCATATATAATTCAGAGAATGTACACCATTTTTGTAAAAGTGCTCTCTTCCTTTTCAAGTCATGCTAAGGATAACTGCAAGGATGTTATAGCACTTGGAAGGCCTCAAAGGAGGGGGAAGGAACTGACTCTAAGAGTAAAAGGTTGAATGATTATCAGGCGAGGGGCCAAGGCAAAGGGGAACATATCTGCCAACTCTCCACTCCCCATCCAAGTGCTCCAACTTCCCATCCACCGCCAAGACACATTTTATTTTTCTGACATGAAATATGTATATAATTCTAGCCTGATTTTTTAAAGCACAAGAGGGTTGATTCTGTTTATGCCTCCCTCTACTCCCACCCAGTGCAAACATTGGCCTCCAGCCTGGTGATGACGACAAGACCTAGCAAACAGAATCCAGGAGCCAGGAAGTAGATGGCTAAGTAAATATGCCCCCCAATGCTGACATTTTTAACCAGGTAGGTGTAGAGGTGGAGGATCTGGACAGGAGGGCTCAGGCAAGGAAAGTGGGTACGAAAACAGCAACTAGCACTTAATGACTGACTTTTTTTTGCATGGAGTCTAAAGCTGTTTGTCTGGTTCCCACATCTGAACTTCAAGCAGCATCTTCTGGACTTAGTTCTCGGTGGCTGGAGCAGGGAGAGTGTAGCCTTTTTGAAATGGGATCAGGTTTTAGGATGTTTCATGTGTGTATCTGACACACACAGCTTTGAATCTTCATGAGCAAATAAGATTTATATAAGAAAGGAGATGTAAGGTAAATTAAAGGAATTGAGCAATGGAAAATACGTGAGTCCGTGAATTAAGGGATTAACATTGAACATTTCTGGTGTGCCAAGGCACATCCATACTGATAAAGGAAGCCGCCTTGCGACGTATCTGGTAGCTGTTATCTCATTTCATTTAATCCTCATGTGGCTGCAGGTCAGCAATGGGAAGAACATTTAATGATATCACTCCCACTGCAGAAGGCAGGAATCCATGGCTTCAAAAATCTTGTGTCACTGTTTATTAAGGTTCCTAAAAAATTATTAAATTTTATGCAATGTTTCAATGCTTCAATGAGCAGAGTGGTTCTATTTTCTAAGGTTGTGTTCATTCCCAACACCTGGCTTATAATATATGTGTTTTTATTACATGCATTTTTGAATGAAAAAATAGGTGATAATGAATGAAGGATTTATTTTTTCTCTGTGCTTGATTCCGAGAAACATAAAAGAAGAATGTATTAATTCAGCTCAATTTATACTACTTATTTTTTGGTCTTAGAGAGCTGTGGGAAGGATGTTTACTGAAAACCAAAGCAAGACCTTCCTCCTTTTTTTTTTTTTTTGAGACAGTCTCACTTAGTCACCCAGACTGGAGTGCTGGAGTGCAATGGCAAGATCTTGGCTCACTGCAACCTCTGCCTTCCATGTTCAAACAATTCTACATCAGCCTCCAGAGTAGCCAGGATTACAGGCACCCACCACCACACCTGGCTAATTTTTGCATTTTTCGTAGAGATCGGGTTTCATTATGTTGGCCAGACTGGTCTTGAACTCCTGACTTCAGGTGATCTGCTTTCCTCGGCCTCCCAAACTACCAGGATTACAGGCATGAGCCACGACACCTGGCCAACCTTTCCTCTTTTAAGTGGCTGCTTCACTTTGTTGCTCCTTTATGTTCAGGTACCAGAGTGCAAATGTTGCTGAGTGCAAAGTGTTGTTGCTGTGGTCAGCAGCTTTAGTATAGGGAACGGCATGTGCTCTTCCAGTAGCCCAGGTTAGACCTCATCTAGAGAGGGATTTGACATTTATGAAGCTGAAAAAAGAAAAGTTAAATCTCTAAGAGATCCTTCAAATTTTTGCTCTGGGTCTGTCTTCCCCTTTCTCTCTCCTTCTTTCTCTTCTCTCTCTTAATCTATAACTCTATCTACAAATGTTTCTGTCTGTCTTAGAATGGAGAACTCAAATACTTGCCATAATACTTTGCCCTGGGTAAGCTTGGAATCTGAAAAGTGTCTTTCTCATAGGTTGTGACTCAAAACAGTATTTGTTATTATAAGAATCAAACCAAAGAACATGCCCATGTGGGGATATGCCTCAAATTCAAGTTATTAATTGATTAATTAATTAATTAATTACTTGGGTTAATGTTCTGTATTTTTAATTCTCAGTTTTTCATGCCTCTCTGCATGCCCACAGAATACACTGCCTTTGCACTGGACTGCTCTTCATGCAACCTCCTTCTCAATTTTTGGCTCATCTTCTATCTATGTTTAGACACCTGAGCTCGTCACTACACTCTCCTTTCTCCAACTGTTGTTGGGTGTATTCCCATGCTCCTGACTGCAAGCTGGACAGTTATGGAGCAGGATTCTCACTAAATTAAGATGGTATCTAAATAGCAAATGGGCTCTTCTTAGCCAGAACAAAATAATATCTTCTATTTTCAGCCAACATGAGGGAAGTTCTGGAGGATTGTCACTAAATATGAGATGATGCTTTATTAAGCCAATGGTATAATGCTATCTTTTGTATATTATACTGTTCCTTTTTGAGATTTATTTTTTTTCTACATCCCCACCAAGTATCACATCTCAGCTTTCATACTCCATAACTGCAGGGGCCCATTCAAGCATACTGCAATGAGAAAGGTGCTCCCTGGAAGTTCACAGGGCATACCCAAGCGGCCATATGTGTGGCACATATTTATTAAAGTCATAGTACATTAGCACTAAAATGGAAAGTATAAATAATGTACTCCAATTTCTACCTGTCACAGATAGAAACTGAGGTCCAGCAGTGGAGATTCTTCCATATTTTCATACAGTTACTTATCCAGTGGCTGTATGAGTTCATGTGTAGACCATATGTTGCCTATTATCCAGTTTTCATGCGTAACAGCGTTTGATGGGGACTAAACTTTTATTTACCATATACCATGGTTTAAAAATATTTTCACTTTCATAAACTTATAAGATCCCCATTTCCAGTCCTACCAACACAGAAGTGTTCTTAATTTAAAAACCATTATAAATGGAAATAAAATCAAAATTTTATTCCAAAATGTTTTGCGTGAAAACAGAAATCTTCTGCCTAAGAAATAGTTTGGGGTAGCATGAAATATACAAATATAGACTTTTTAAAAATTCCTAAAAAACACCCACAGTTTTTCGGTCTTTTTCTTAACAGGTGATCCAATCTTGAGTAAAACCTACTTTTCGGTCCCTGTCTTCTAAACAGCATAAGCTTTATCTTTGATGAGTAGCATATCCAAGAAAAGAGAGGTCCACAGCCCCCTATGCTAGAAAGAACATGGGCTGGGAATTAAAAGACAAGTGTCCCTAGACTTGACTGTCTTGAGTTTCACTCTGACTCAGTCAATTTTATTTCCTTCTCTAGCCCATATTTTACCAGTTTGTAAAAACAGGCTAGACCAGATGATCCCTAAGGGTTCTTTTCATCTTTAATATTTCATAATTTATTTTTCTTGAATTAGGTAGAAGGTAAAGACAAATAGTTGTAATAGCATAGGATTCTCTGAAGATTAATGATATCTCCTGTAGGGCATCTAATTTTCAGCCTTGCTGCCTATATTTCCTTTTAATGGGATCATTTTGCTATACTATTCATAACTAATATCCGAATCATCTTTGCAACCAACTAGCTTGATCTCTACAGTGCAATGTCCTGGTTCCACCCTATCGCTACCACCCCCACTTTTCAAATCTTGGAATTTCTTAGCCTTGAAGCAGCTTCTTGATTCTGAGCTGGGTATTTGTTTATCTGGTGTTTTCTATCATCTGGGAATTCCCATTTCGAACTTTCTGTTCTGTGTTTATCCTCTCTCTGGTCTTCGTGCTCTTGGCTTCCTTGCTGATTATTCTCTTGCCTGATTTCTTTCCCTTTATGGCTCCTTTTTTTTTTTTTTTTCCATTTGTTTCATGTTGTTCATATCAGTATATTTAAGCTCGGGGTTGGTTTTTTTGGATCCGTTCTAACAAAATTTTGTTTATGTTTTCCTTTCTTTTTCTCCTTGCTAGATTATCTATGTCTTTCATATAGTTTTATTCTAGAAGCAACTGCAGAGAATTTGTCCGTGCAGTTGAAGGTTTTCCCATTTGTTTACTGGAAACTTCCTTCTGACTCCAAGTCTTCTTATTCTCAGGAGGTGTCACCTTCTAAGTGATATCACTTGGATATTGAAACATCTCCATGAACTGGAAGAATATATGCTTCAGTGTGGTAAGCAGAATTTCTAAAATGACCTCTTCCTCATGAGATATCCCAAATTTGTAAATATGATGATATATCATTCTTGTGATTTTCTGTTATGCTATATGGTACATGTATTAGTCAGGGAGTTCCAGAATAAAGGAACCTATGGAAGATATATATATATATATACATACATGTACACACACAGATAGGAAGAGATAGAGAGACAGAGATTCTTTATTGATTTCCTTGCAGCAAAAATGTAGACTTTCCTAAACCAAATGGAGTGCTGATAAACAAACCACCTAAAGGAAGACAAATAATATTGGCCAGGCATGATTTACACCTGTAATCCCAACGCTTTGGGAGGCCGAGGTGGGCAGATCACCTGAGGTAAGGAATTCAAGACCAGCCTGAACAACATGGAGAAACCCCATCTCTACTAAAAGATACAAAAATTAGCTGGGTGTGGTGACAGGTGCCTGTAATCCCAGCTGCTTGGGAAGCTGAGGCAGGAGAATCGTTTGAACCCAGGAGGCGGAGGTTGCAGTGAGCCTAGATTGGACCATTGCACTCCAGCCTGGATGACAGGTGGAGACTTTGTCTCAAAAAAAAAAGAAAAAAAGCATAATATGTGTACCTACGACCTATGACAACCATACATTAAAAGGGATGTTTTCCCAACATATGGAGTAAATATGTTCCATATTATAGTATCATATTTAAGTTTATACCTCTAAATGAAAAACAGAAACATTTTTATTTTTCAGTTGGAGATGGCTTAAAGATATACTTATTTAAGGATTTCAAACTGACCACTCACAGGTTAAATATCGTTTGGCCTATGCAAACTTTTAAAAATAGGAAAATGTTGCAAAAAGCCTGCACATGAAGACTTTAATCTGTAATACAAGTTGAAATTATTTTTTTTAAAAAAGAGATATTGCTTAGAGCAAAATTTACACAAATAAAATTGACGGTATGACATGGGTTAGGAGACTTGTCCTTACTGTCTGACATCATATTAAATCCCTCTGTTACTCAGTTTTCTTATATGTAAAGTGAGTTGTTTAAACAACAGCAAGGGTTGCCAACCCAAAAGCCTTCAGGGAACAGGCAAGTGATGTGAAAGAGTGAATACATCAGGTGCAATACAAAAGTGAGTAATGGAGTCACAACAATTGGAGAATTCACAAGCTACCTCAAGGAGGCACCAGCCTGTTATTGTCATGGGAAGAAATGGGCACAGTGTTGCCAGATCTTTTGACTTTTTAAAAGAAGTTGGTATCTATTTATTTAAAGAATTTGCTGCTCGAGTAATTACAGAGTCTGAGAAGTCCCATGATCTGCTGCCTGCAAGCTGGAAACACAGGGAATTGGTGACGTCCTTCTGAGAACTGGAGGGTCAACGGCGTAATTTCTAGTCAAAGGCAGAAGAGTGATGTCTCAGCACAAGCTGTCAGGCAGAGAGAGTACATTCTCCCTTCCTCCACCTTTTTGTTCTATTCAGGCCCTCAGTGGCTTGGATGAGGCTCACTCACATTGGGCAGGGCCATCTACTTTACCTACTTCACCAATTTAAATGTTGATATCATCTGGAAACACTCTCAAAGACACACACAAATAATGTTTAATCTGGGAACCCTGTTTCCCAGTTCAGTGGAAACCATCACAATACATTTGCTTTGACAAATAATGAGTTATCCAAGTGGGCCTAATATAACCATATGAGTCCTTAACAGTAGAGAGCTTTTTCCAGCTGGAGGCAGGAAGAGAAGTCAGAGGGACTTTAAGTGTGAGTCCTGGCTGCTACAAAGATGGAGGGCCTTATAGAGAGCATGAAGGAGAATATGCACAGCCTACAGGAACAGAAAGAACCCCTGACTGGCAGCCAGCAGAGAATGGGAAACTTATTCCAACAACCAGTAATCTAAAGGAACTAAATTTGGCAATGACCTAGGTAAGCATGGAAGCAATTTCTTCCTCAGAGTCCCTAGATGAGATCCCTACCTAGCCAGCAAGACCCACTTTCTCCCATGAGACCCTAAGTGGAGAACCCAGTTACAGCGTACTAGGACTCTGACCTACAGAAACTGTGAGATAACAAATTTGTTATTTAAGCTTGTAAGTTTATGATAATTACACAACAATAGTTGTGTATGTGAGATAACAAATTTGTTATTTAAGCTTGTAAGTTTATGATAATTACACAACAATAGTTGTGTATGTGAGATAACAAATTTGTTATTTAAGCTTGTAAGTTTATGATAATTACACAACAATAGTTGTGTATGTGAGATAACAAATTTGTTATTTAAGCTTGTAAGTTTATGATAATTAGTTACACAACAATAGACAATCAATATTCCCTACTATTGTGCTTCTTTGGTGCTTCTGCCCTCCTACCTCTGTATTCAGTACCTATAGAAGTGGACTTTGTGGTTCATTGAGTTAAAGGACTTTCAAACCACATCTTCCAAGCATTGAGGGCAGCCAAAATTCCCAATTCATCTTATTAAAGTACTCTAATTTAGAATTGCAATATTACTTTACTTGAAGAGAACTGAGAAGAGTCTATCATAGAGTTTTCCCTAATCAGTTACCAGTACCTGAACTCCCCAAATCAGTAAATTATGCCCTAAACTCACTCAATGGTTGGGGTGAGGGAGTTGGTATGTGAAAGTGGTCATGGATGGCATTGACCCAATCATATGAAAAATGAACGAGTTGCTAGTAATGCAATTTTAAAAGTAAAATTTAAAATGTAAGATCAATTTGCAAAGGTAAAAAAAGATTCAACTATAAAAATATCAGAAATATTCGAGATGGGTTGATGGGTAAATTCTAAAAATTTGATTCAAACTAGATAGAAAACAGCCATTTCTTTTTAGAGGTTAGGGAAACTAGGTCAGCTAGAAAAAACTTCTACATATTTAGGTAGACTCCAGGCATGTTATGTTACATTATGTCTTTTCCTTTTGTCTGGCTAAAAAGTGAAAAATAAGCTATGAGCTTTAAGGGATAAATTGGATTTTTACTCTGATAATTTAAACCTGTGACTGTTGAGCACATTTAACAGGAATAAGATTAAAGAAACCTAGCTGTAAGAGGCTTCCTACATTAAATTGCACTGAAGCTTTGAAACTTTCTGAAAGGATCAGATGTTAAAACATAAAAAATAAATAGATACAAATGACTGGTTTATGAATAAAAATGGAATTATTCAATTTAGAGAACATCTTTGGTTAAAAAAAAAAAAAAGAAGTTCTAAAGATCTCAGAAGCTAACGTTTAAATTTAGAATTTGGAAATTTTTATGTAAGTGTTTTTATTTCTATAGATCGGCTTCAGAATGGCATGTCATTTGCATATCAAAAATTATCACTGTGTAAATAAACTTATTTTTACAGAAATAAAAATACTTCAAGGGAAATTGCCACTTATAAACCATAAAATCTTGTGAGAACTCCCTCACTATCACAAGAATAGCATGGGGGAAATGCCCCCATGATTTAATCACCTCCCACCAGACCCTTCTTTCACTTGCAGGGATTACAATTTGAGATGAGATTTGAGTGGGGATACAGAGCCAAACAATATCATGATCATTAACATATCTCACAGTCTGAGATCTGCAAAGTCCTACTTTTATAAATGTCTTCTACTGTTCTTTGTACTGGCTAGACACAGGCCACAAATTGTGGGTAGTCTAGCACATTATTATATTCTATTTTTATTTCTATAAAAATACTTAAGATTAAAGAAAGCTAGCTATAAGAGGCTTTCTACATCAAATTACTCTGAAGCTTTGAAACTCTCTAAAAGGAAAAGATGTTTAAACATAAAAAATAAATAGATACAAATGACTGGCTTCTGGAAAGAAAAATAGAATGTAATCATTTGAATCTGTGTATGTTGAACACATTTAACAGAAGAATAAGCTATTGGGCTCGCTGTCTCTCCTGCCACCATGTAAGACATGCCTTTCACCCCTTCACCTTCCACCATGATTGCAAGTTTCCTGAGGCCTTCCCAGACATGTGGAACTGTAAGTTAATTAAATATCTTTCCCTTATAAATTACTCAGTCTCAGGAAGTTCTTTATAACAGCGTGAAAATTGACCAATACAGATTGGTCTCAGAAGTTTCCCAAATTTCTCTGCTATTGGGTGAAATAAAGATGTAACTGCTCCTAAAATAAATCTTAGGGTGCATCTTCCCACCCTGAGAAGATGGGGCCATTTCAGTCTCCATTAATTCACTGGAGTGTAGAGTGAATGAAATCCTAAGATATTACTGACCTAGGCTTGTCACTTACAGAGGGAATGAGAGCACTAACCAGGACCTGAAATATGAATCCTAGAGTCAGGTGAAGTAGGGAGGTGAGGAGAAGGAAGATATTCCTGGTAGAAAAAAAACAGAAGGAATGTAGGCAACCCAGGTAACTTCCTTTTGGAATGGAGATGTTGCCGATTGAGATGAAAATGATACCTCATATTTTCACACTTTTTTGAGTTAAAATGTCCATTTCTCTTCTCTTAGAGTATCTTCAAAATAGCTTGTTGATAAAAGCAAGGCAGGAATTTATTACCCCAATATTAAAGATTAGAAAATTGAGGTCCTGAGGGATCCTGGTAGCTCTCCCACAGTTGATCACTGAGAATCTGACACAAGCTGCACTAAAAAATGCTGCTGTGAAAGGTCACACGTTATCAATTACATGCATTTTACAATTCTTTATGGAGAATTGTTCATGTTAACTTGTAAGGAAATAATGTTAGAGAGTTTGTATAATTTATCCAAAATCATACTAGCTAGTAACTATGAGAGCTCACCTTAAAAATCTGTCCAATGCCTAGTGTTCCCTTTACCTGAAATAATGAAAGACCTATTAGGTGTTAGATCAAGCCCCAAATAATTTGTATCCTTCTTGAGTTAAGTTGGCCACATGGGCAAATCAAGACAACTTAATTCTGTTTGATGGTAGGCTTCCTCCCCGCTTTACCATGTCTGACATTTAAAGCTGCTTGTGATTTTCACTGTGGCAAAGACCAAGGTATTCTCACATCCGTCCTATGTATATGTTCCAATGGTCGAAGAGCCATGGTCCAACATTTGCTCATAGAATATCAAATCTTCGTGTACTTAGTATGTCAAAGGAGAGTTCTTTCAAATTTTTGTACGGTTAGGGAGATAAAAGAAATGAGGGAAGTCTTGACAGATGATAGGAGAGGTCAGGGAGGGAAATAGTGGGATGATGGTTCCAGGAATATGGAGAAACTTGGAGAAATGCCCAGAATTGGGAGTGGGAGGTAGGGAATGAGACACAGAGAAAATAAGGGAGGTGATGCAGACAAACTCAAAGTGTAAGGAGGCCTTGAATATCAGGGCAGGAAGTTTGAAATTGATGACGGAGGGACAGAGGAGACAGAGAGACATGTAGGGAAGTGGGGAGTAGTATTGTCACGGGAGCCCTAGGGGCCTGTCAGGGGCATTGGGAGTCTTGGCTGGCTGGGGCTTTGGGAAGAAAAGATTGCAGGGGAAAGGAGAATTGGAAATTCTCCTGTGCCTCACAGATATATAAATAAAGCATAATAAGAACTATAATGAGGAAATAAATGTCATAAAAATGTTTGATAGCAGATGGAACATACAAACACAAAGAGATGCCAATAGCCTCCAGCCAAGAGAAATAAGGGAATGAGCTCGGTCTAGGTGACCCTGAAGCTCTGTTTCAGCTTGCGTATTCTGTAATTTATATGCTTTATTTAATTTATTGAATTTCACTAGTGTTTGCCAGCTACTGCCCATGTAGAAAGCACTATGCTGGGTAGTAGAGAGTGAGGAGTGAGAGGGAATATGAGGTTGAATATAATTTTGTTCCTGCTTGGAAGAAGGTTTCTGTATATTAGGAGAGAAGATCCTGCAAACTTGTATCACATTCCAGAGTGAGCCAGTGCCTCAACGGGAGGATGGGTGGACTTCGAGGAAGGTGATGGTTTTAGACATAGGCAAAGAAAGGTAAAGGCACAATTTCTAGGCAGAGGAAAACCCACTTGTAAAGAGGTAAGAAAAATGCTCTGTGAATAATAATTATGGCCATCAGAATTCAAATTTTATCCCCAGTGAATCACATTCTCGTATAAGAATGTGATTGACCGTAGATGAAACTTTAGGCTTGCTTTGTTAAAGGTGGTGGATGTCATTCCCATAATTACATTGTGTTATATGGCAAAGGTGAGGCAATATTCATTCCTGTGTTTGTGTTCCTTTATATAAGACTCCATCTCAGCACAGTAGAGAGAGATTTCCTGCCATCTTTGAAGAAATCAGTTGCCATTTATGAGAATTCCACTTAGCAAGGAAGTATGGGACCCTCTAGGAGTTGAGAGCATTCCCCAGCTGAAGACAACACAATATAAAAACCTCAATCTTACAGTTGCAAGGAACTACATGCTGTTAGATTGGTGCAAACGTAATTGCAGGTTTTGCCATGCAAAGTATGGCAAAAACCACAATTACTTTTGCATCAACCTAATACCAATAAGCAGATGAGCTTGGAAAATACCCCTAAACTCCAGAAAGGAAAGTAGCTCAGAGGATACCCAGAGTGTAGTCTGGAAAGAACCTGAGCAGAGTATATAGCTAACACATGCCTGGGCTGTAGACTAATGGATAGTGAGACAGTAAAGGGATGTTTCTCAAGCCACCAAAATTGTAGAAATTTGCTGCACAGCAATAGAAATCTAATACTATAAGCTATCAGGTTAAGTTTGAGTTCTGAGTACATGTTGGGGGTTGGTGGAATGGAAGGCTGAAAAGATTGGGAAGAGACAATTTAGTCCAAATTAGAATCTATACAATGGATGCAGTTAGGTTCAAATTAGAACTAAATGAAATGCCAGTGGATGGGACAATGTTGGGAGACACCATATGAGCTACCATGTTCTGTGGTAGTGGTCATGGCACAGTTTGGGCAGTAAGAGAGAGACTGAATATTCAAACACAGGTAGGAGTTACCCTGATACTATCTTTCTGGCACTTTCCTGGCTTGTGCCAGTTTACAGGCACTGCCAGGATTTCCTATGGGACTCCTCCACTCTCTTTGAAGTTGTTAAAGTCTCGTAGCACAAGGTAGTGGAGAAGCACAAAGCAGAAATGAATTGTGGCTAGACGGAAGTACCGTAGAATTCTGGCAGTTTGAGGTGGATAGAAGCCTTGAAGTCATGTCTATTACTTTTGTCTATGATGCATGGCCCTTCTCTATTAAGTTTCTAATACATGTATACCGACTAAAGTAACTCTACCAACTGATGGCTCACTGCTACGGAAAGACCAGATTGTTAAAGCACATCAAGCGTGAGAAGCCTTTATTAATCTGAGCTATAATTTAATGAAATGGCAATTGTCAGAGGTGAGATGTGCCTTTAAGATTATCGATTTAAAAGAGGAGAAAACAAGACCCATAGAGGAGAAGGTAATTACACACGCTCCCATAATGACTTGATAACAGGGCCACATATAACCAGCACCCCTTCTACCAGCAGCCTCTCAAGTATGGAACAGATAAATCAAGGAGGAAGGATTTATTTAAACATTCTATTAGGTCAAAAAGTGGCTGACTTTGCCTTTTGAAATTTATTCCAAACCGAACAATTATCCAAGCATTGCCATGGCTTATTAGAGAGGACACTGTCAAGTTTCTTACGAGTACATATAGCTTTCTGCCATCTGTTCTTCTTGGCTTCTACTTCCCATTATTTGTTTATTATATATTTATTGCATACATTTGCATCTTTTCATTTAGAAAAGCATTGCTAGCAGTAGGCTCATGTTTACTTCGAGAGTTGTCCTCTTAATATTAGGGGGTGATGTCTCTTATCTATGAGATGCTTTTCTCTCTCTGGACATAGACGCCATCATCTTCCTCTCATCTTTCAGCATCTTCAAGTAGATGCTGAAAATAAAAATCTGTGAAGTACTTGAATTATAATAGCTCTCCAGATCTAGAGCAGCAGGATTGCATGACTAGAATGACACATGAAGGTTGGAATGGCAGTTGAAGTGATACAGCTCAGAATCACCCAACGTAGCACTCTAACTGCAAGACAAGTTCTGTCGTTTATTTCCTCTGAAATTCTCCCATACGGCAGACAGAGAGGAAGAGACAAGAAAGAGAAAAAAGAAGAAAGGAGCATTGGAGGAAAGAAAATTGAGGAAGAGAGACACAGTAGAGTATTGAGAGAAGAGAAACAAAAGGAAACCTATAATGTTAGATATTTTTCCTGACTCAAAACATTAAAAGCAATTTATCAAGTTGTGTGTGCGCCCAGACAGATTTCCCTTGATTTGAATGCTGTGGCTACTTCAGTGTTATAACCAGCCACCCATTAAACACAGATTGGTATTTGGGTGGAGGTCAGTGACTATCTTAAAAGGAAGTGAAATTCCTGTAGCCAGGATGGCTGAGTGAAGCGTCTTGCATCCTACTGTAGGGTCTGTCCAAGGCCTCATCTGATAGGAAAAGACAAATAGCCACTCTCCAATAGCAGAATTACCCCCTAGAGAAGCATTCCTGGGAAAGAGCATAAAACCACAATCAAATGACCATGCTGCTTCCCACATTAACTACACAGTGAGTGGTTCATGTGTGGGCTTTGGACAGAAGTCTAAATCTCCAGACAGACAATTCGATGGCTGTTGTTCCTAATGACTTCACTGGCCTTGACATGTGAGCAAGCAGGACATGTACCCATTAGAGGCAAATTTTTATTAGAGTGGCCATTCTAGGGATTATTAGGAACTTGTAAAGAATGCAATTACCACTTAAGCTGTATTCAGTTGAATATATTTTAACTATAATTGAAAACAAATGACTGCTTAACTGTATGGTTGGTAAGGCCTCCATGACCAACTGTTATCTTATTTACATTAATTAAAGCAACATGCACTGGGATTTATTTGCAAGTGTGCAGTTACAATTCAATAAAGGCTCAAAACAGATTTCTTTATTTAGCATTTGCTCTGCAGCATTGGCTCAGTGTTGGCCAGTATGATTTTTGCCACAAACTCTTCTGATCCACTGAAATGAGAAAAGAGAGATGTGCATTTCTTTTCATTAAAATAAAATTAATGCTTTCAAAAAGCATTTAAACTCATCAAGTTCTTTCTTTTCTTTAGTGTAACAGGAAGGCTATAAATGGTTATGACCACCTGATGATTTTCAGAAGAAATCAGCTTTTAGCTTTTGTTCATCATTATATCAAGTGTTTGGGGCTTTGAACTGCTGAGAATATTGTATCTGTTTTTAAGCAAATGTAATCATCAAGGATCTCCTAGTATTTTTTGCCTCAGATTTGATATTTTTCCCCAACATACTAGGAAAAATTAATTTTGGGAAATTTTCTGTAATTACGTAACTTTCCTTTGGAGAACACCTCTAAGATTCTATATTGGAAAGAAGAGAGCTGACTCTAGCTCCCTTGTTCAATGCAATATTGGGACATGACTTTGTGTCCCTGGACTTTAATTTTGCAATCTGTAAAAATGGGGATAAAAACCTGGTCTTGTGTGCCTAGCAGGGATATGTTGAGACTGCAGCAGATAGCACTGGAAGGGTTTTGAAATCTGTCATGAATATCCCAGAGGTCAGGATTGTGACCCATGATCACCGCAGACCCATGAAATTGGTCTCCGTTGAAGGCAGCAAGAGTCTGACAGTTAGTAGGTGCTCAATTAATGTTTCTTGAATGGTTTTATAGTACACATCTTTACTGGTTATGAAGATACATTTAGAATAGGGAGAAAGGAGCCTGAACCTCAGTTGTGAGGATTTATGTAGTTTGAAAGAAAGTGCATGTGTTTGCCACAGTAAGCTGCAGGGATCCCTCCTGAAGAGCATTCTGCAAGTCCCTGTCTTTTGCACCTGTCTTTCCACCAGTTTTCCTTGACCCTGTTGTCACAGCTAGCTAATGGCCTCTTTGGGGGCGTTGCCCTGTTTTATTTTGCTTGTGGTCATCAACTTTATTGTCAATGTAACGGACACCTTTGCTTAGCTAAACGCAAACATACACCATACATTATTACATCTTCCAGCCACCATACAACGTGGCAATGAGAGATGTGAACCTGAGGGCACTGCCTGGAAGAAGAAGAAAATGTGCCACAGAGAGGACTGGAGCTCAGGGTTCGAAATTCTTTAAAAGACTCTGCCATAAGATCCTGACAGAGATGGGTTAAAGGGTTATTTAATTTCAAGGAACCAAATTTGAGGAAATCAAAACTAGTTACAGATCAAGTTGTGGTTAATTATCCTTTATAAAACAACTACCCAAGGGACATGGCCAACAAAATTTCATCAAACCAGCTCCTTGTCTACTTTCCCACCTTTGTTAGTCATCACTCTTACCACCTGCTTACTCACGAAACACGTATAATCTACATGTGAACAGCCAGCAGTGTCCCATTCTCTGAACATGTAACATTTTTATTCTTCTGTACCTTTGTACCTACTGTTATCTCTGCCTGGAATACCTAATTCCTGTCTCCCTCCGAAGCTCAGAGTTTGGTGATGGTATAACTTCATGTCTGCCTTCTGTACGACTCATGAGTCTCTTGAGGGCAGAATCTCATCTCAATCATTTTTACACTTTTGAATTTCAGTCAGGTGCTGGCAGGGAGTGTTTATTTTCTGAAGGCATATATGTCATTGGTGTCCAATACAACTTTCTGCAAAGATGTAAATGTTCTATATGTGTGCTGTCTGGTCCAGCAGCCACCATCCTTATGTGGCTCTGTAGAACCTGAAGTGTGGCTCGTGGAACTGAGGAGCTAAAGATTAATTTTGATAAACTTAAATTGCCACGTGACAAGTAGCTGACGCATTTGGACAGCATAGGGGCAAATAATGATAAGAGAATGGCCAAAAGTGATTCTAAGAAATGCTGCTCACATTCTATGACAAGGGGACTGCTATAAACCCAAACAAGTAGGTCTGGAGATGAGAAAGAACATTCTATTCAACCTCCACATTTCTCCCTCATGTGATGTTGATCATACAGTTCTGCAGCTGGCTTGGAAGCCAGATGATGTGGTATGCATAGCTGTGCTTTCTCTCTCTGACTTTACTCCACTCCTGAATGGTCCACACATTCTGTTTGGTTGGTGCCTGTAGAAAGAACCCTTTCCATAAAGTATGAAGAGGGCTTTAGAAACGGAATCAAGAAAATGTACAGCCAGTGAATCGGCACCATACAGCCGGAGGTTAAGGACCTCACTCCCAAAGTGCTGATCGTGGTAAGCACAGGATGTGTGTGCCAGACCCTATAGCTTTCTCCCTGTCTACATACTCCAGGCCTGGCCAAGCACACCACGGCCCCCAACCAGGGCTTTCTTGAGGGGAACAGGTGCCACCTGATGCTAGAGCCAAGCCTCCTAAAGGCCAAGGGGTTGGGCAACATCTAGAAAGACTCTGACACAGTCATCAGAAACATAATGCTATTTTGGCTTCCATTAAGTCAAATGAGCGGGATCTTTTGAAAGCTGAGTGGGATCAGCACCATTACTATAAGTTTTTGGACAACCTTGTGAGAGCAAGAATCAAGGATGTCGTGCAAAGGTTTATCCTTAACATTGAAGGAAGGTGAAATAAGCTATATGAACTTTTAGTATTAGAAGAAAATGAGTATTTTACAGAAATGCAGTTGAAGAAAGAAACCATCAAGGAGAAAAATGATAGGATGATAGAGAAAACTAAATTACTAAAAGAGAAGAATGAAAAATAGAGGCAGGATTGTGTAGCTGAAAAGGTAGACCAGCAATTCAGGGAATGCTGTGAGGAGCTCCCTGTTGAATTGTTTTGTATCCATCAGAAGAAGGTGTGTGAGGAGTAAAAAGCACAGATCACATTTAATAAGGAGCTGAGGAGGCAAGAGCTGGTTGAAGAGCAGATGTTCTCCAAGCTCTGGGAGGAAGACTGATTAGCCAAGGAAAAGCGAGAAACCCAAGAAAAAAGATGGAAAGAGTTGGTGGAGAACACATGCCTGGGGCTCAATGCCCAGATCACCAGCATCAAGGCGCAAAGGCAGGCGGCGCAGCTACTGAAGGAAGAGGAGGCGCGCCTTGTGGAAAGTAACAAAGTACAGATTAAACATGAGAATGAACAGAATACACTAAAACAAACAGAAGGCAAAGCAGGAAACTAGGACCATTTTGCAAAAGGCCCTACGAGAGAGGATAGAACATATTCAACAGGAATCCAGAGAAGAACAGGATTTGAACATGAAGCTCATGCAAATGGCCCTTCAAGACTTACAGGAAAAGGCAGATAAAAAGAAACAAAAAACAGAAGATATGATAAGAGAACGTAAGATATATCATAAATATTTGGCACAGAAATGCGAGGAGGAAAAAGTTTAGGAGAAAGAATTTGACAGAATATTAGAGGAAGACAGGATAAGAAGTTGGCTGAGAAGAACAAGGAGCTGAGACTTGAGAAGGAGGCAAGGAGACAGTTTGTGGATGAGGTCATGTGTACAAGAAAACTTGAAATTCAAGAAAAGTTTCAGTGAGAAGCTAAAAAACAGGAAGAATGTGCTGTGGAACAGAAACACATAAATAAAGGTCTTAAAGAATTTAACTGTGAAGAGAAGGAGAATTCTGCAAGAAACCAACGGTTAGCCCAGGAGTACAGGAAGCAACTTCAGATGCAAATCGCCTACCAGCAGCAGTCCCAAGAAGCAGCGAAGGAAGAGAAATGCTAAGAGTTTGAAGCAGGGATAGCAGCAAACAAGATCTGTTTGGACAAGATCCAGAAGGTCCTGTCCACCCATCAAGGGCTGGCCCAATACATTCACCCTGTGCTGAAGGCATGCCCCATAGTTCCATGAGCATCAATATATCTTTTCTTGGTCTTATAATATTTTTAACTACAGTGTGCTTACATGTTTCTTTTAACTCATGGATAAACTGTTCTTTTTTGCCCTGAAAAAAAAAAGAAAGGAAATCAAATTCAGTGATGAGGGAGGAAATAAACTTCTCAAAGTCCACTGAAGAAGCCCGTATAATACAAAGCAGTGCTGTAAGACCCTTCTCAGAGTGGAGTTGTCTTGTCTTTGGCACACCATTCCTGCAAGGTCACAGAAAGCCTGGATCAGACAGGGAGACAGAGAATGTCTGGGTTGGGAAAGAGAAGGAGCACTGCAGGGTCACCAGTTGGAACAGACTGAAACCAAACCCAGCTGGAGGTCAGGCAACATGCTTTCCAGATGCCTCCCAGGGACTCGCTCCCATTATTTTCTGCAAAAGAGGTACTTGAAAGAAAAGTGAAATCACCACAGCTCCATAGTCCTAGGACCTTGACTCCCTAACACTGCCCTGACTCTGCTGGGGAGTATTTAAATGTTCATCACCTCCAAGGTTTCTGACCAAGGCTTCAGAAGATCCATGAGTTCCCAGAATGGTAGGTCAATTTTGTGCATGTTAAGTATTTTCCAGAAAAATGACTGAAAGCATTTGTAAAAATTTTAGGATTTATATATCAAAAGATTTAGAAATGCTATTCTATTTTACATCCCACCTGTCCTGTCTCATATGAAGAACCAAAGGCTAAGAGAGCAAAAATGACATTTCCCAGACCATGCACTGAGTCAGTGACAGAGCAAGAATGGAAGAGGAGAGAACAAAGGATAAAGCTCATAGCCCGTCATCAGAGATCCCATCCTCTCTTCCCCAGCAATCATCAGCACTTTTGGAAGCAGTCAGTCTACCTAATATGCACCCATCATGTCAACGTCAGCCTTTATTTCTCCAGTCTTCATAATATATCGTGAGAAACTTAGTTGTGTTTGGGTGAAGTCCAGAGTAAAAGTCAGGTCTTCGTGATTCCCAGTAGTCTCTGGAAACTGCAGAATTAACACAAATAATCTGTTCATTCTCAAAGCAACCAAATATTATCTGCAGTCTGAATAAATTACATTTTCCACATACAAATGAGTGCCTTAAAATGAATGCAGATGCTATTGAGATGAAACAAAATGCTAATTTATCTAAAGTTAATTTATTTCAAACAAAGCACTAAAAGTTAAACAACCATGATGGGGGCTACAAGCTTTGAAGTATTTCGATACCATAAAGAAATCCTCACACTCACAAAAGTATCAATCGTTAGAGTACATCTACTACATTTTCCTGATTTGTCAATGAAGAAATAAAGTAAGTTCAAGTTTATTTCTGACTAGTGTTTCAAATGTTTTTTCTATTCATTAAATCCAAAAAAAGCTGTTGACATATCTCAGGTGACGGTGCCCTGTCTCATAACCAGGGTCTATGATGCTTCCAGGCATTCTCCATTTCACGGAGGCTGCTGCCACTTAGAAGCAGCACATGGGTTTCTGATTTTTAGGATGATGGGATGTAGGTACCCCTAGGTGTCTTTTCCAGAGATATTGGTCTTATCTGTGTGTGTGGATGGGTTGAGGTTATAATATCTTTTTCAAAACTGAGGACAACTGGTACAGCTATGGATTGTAATGGGAAGGTGGCTCTGGGGTTGACTAGATCCCATTCTGCCAACTGCATAACAGGCAGACTGTCTCATCCTAGGTCCCAGAAGGAAACAAATGGCCAGTGCAATCTTCCTGGTTTCCTTATGATAAAGACACCATTTATTATGCTCTCTGCTTTGTTTATTCTCATCGAGATTTTTCATAAATAGAAACAAACTTGTGGATTATACAGTTATGAATATGTAAAACATACTTGTTGAGACACTCCAGTTGTCTCACATCATAGTTTTATCCTAAAAATCCTTAATTAAATTCTAGACCAAATAAATCCCAAGGGCATAAGACCACACATGATACTGTAAACTGTGTTTTAGGAGATGATGGATTATGTCCTCAGAGTAGCAGGTTCTTAAAGACGTTTCCACTCAATGTTGTTTGTTAGACATCTACGGACAGGAACCCCATTCTGCAACTAGAGCACAGAGGGCCTCCTTTTGCTCATGTTTTTGGAAGTAGATAGACGAGTGGTCCTGGTCCTGCTATAGAAGACACACATGACATCTCCCGAAGAAGTCCATGGGGTTGCTTGCCAAAGGGAAGTGAACACCAGCAGGGACTGCAAGGGCAGCAGAAATTCTGTTGTAAGGAAGCAGGCTCGCTAGGAAAACACATGCAGATCTTGCTGAGTTTATTTACAGAGCTGAGTGGTTCGCATGCACCAGACCTACTCCTCACCCAGTGTTGGCAGACATGGCTCTCTAGGGTTTTACATCCTCCAGAGTTAGCATAGGCTTTGGTGCTCTATGTCCTTTTTCCCAGCCAGTAGCCACCATCTGTTAATAATATCTTCACTGTTCTTCCACGTAAGGGTTTTTTCTCTACTATGATGCCACTACTCCTGTATCTCATGTTAACATTCCTTCAGTCATGCATTCTTCATCATAATGGACTTTCAGGCATTTTTCTCCAGAAAGTAGTTTTGATAGTAATCTGTGGGGCATAATCATGCATATTTTGATTGCTAATCAGAAGACAAAGAATATTATGTCACCAAGGTGAGTGAAGATGATGGGAGATGAAAAAGGGAACTCTGTATCAGCCTACCTTAATGGACCACATTTGTTTTTGGAGTTGAGTTCCCAGTGTAAGAAGTTACCAGGGAAATATATGACTAGAGTTGGAAATGAGTTCTTCATATACCACTTCACATCATGGTCTTTCCTGCTAATTTATCTTGCTTTTTTCAACTACTAATCAGAGCCAGTAGGGATAGACAACTGCTGCCTCCATCCTTATCCAAAGCAGGTTTTCATAATACGTGATTACAATATACCCTGTACTAGCTATAATCCTGGGATTGCTGCCTTCCCAGAAACAGTGGAAAGAAGCTTATAATATCCACCCAATTTACTAAGAAAGAGTCTACTTTTGGAGGGTTAGAATGATGCGGACTGGACCGAAAGATATGATTGGTAAATTTCATAAAGCCATGTAAATCTGAAAGATGGTACTTTTACAGATTCCCTAAATGGTCCCTGCCCAGCAAACCCAGTTGATAACGAGTATCTTTTGTCAACAGAGGAGGCCTCCTGGAACTAATTCATGAACGTAGTTCACAGTGACTCAGGTGCTTTCAACCACAGGATGTAAAGGATTTTTCACTATAGATTGAACTTTTAGAAATAACATTTGCCAATGTTGTTTTTATAAGACGGTTGATTATTTTAGTTAGCAAGTATTTAATGAACACCTACACTAGAAGGATCAGTAACACAAACATGAAAACAGACTTAGCTTTCGGTATGAGGCCCACCCGGATTCAAATGGCTTCTAGGGAGCAAAACTGGTAATTTGTTTTAAAGTTAATCCAACACAAAACTATCTTTCTGAACAAAATTTCTGTAAATAAGAAAAAATGTAAACCCAGAATTATAGCAATGGAAACACAATTGTAGGTTCTACAAAAAATAGTTTTTATAAAGATCATAGAAGATAAGAAATTTTTTTAAAAAAAACATCCTGGTGTATTAGAATGGTATTGCTAATTTTTCTCATTTTATATTCTCAGATGGGGAAGGGACTTTTTTGAAATAACAGAGTAAATAACTGGGTGAAATCGCAAACTTTAAGGTCCAAGTCTAGGGTGTTGCTCCTTTCTCTCCTAATCTTCACTCTTTTCCTATTGCCTTCCTGAGCTACCTGTAACAGTTTTGAGTTTTTTGTACTGAGGCACGGAAGAGGCCAGGAGAAAGTGTACAGAAGTCATCATTTGCTTGCATGTGAGCAACCAGGCTTTTTATTCCCTCAGTTGAAAATGCAGGCTGCTTCTTGGTTGGGTACATAGCAAGTGAGAAATTCTATATGACTAAATGTTCTGGTCACCTCTATAGAAGGTTATATTTCCACATGTACTTCTCCACAGAAGCCATCGTATAGCTGTAGTGATTCTTCACTTCACCCCAGGTGGCTGTGTCTCTCCCACACATTGTAAGGAACAGGACAGTCCCTCTGATGTGCTGGTACTGCCACCATGCAGATCATGTGGGGAGAGAGGCAGGCTGCTTCAGGGAATCCTGCCATAGAGGCTGAGTGGGAGAGAACAGGAGCTCAGATGTGAAGAACAAGGACAAGGGAGCAAGGTAGAGCAGTGCAAGTGTTTTCAGAGTCAAAGTAGGAAACTGTGAGAAGCTCATCTTAGAAGCCCTCTTCTCTGAGCTATCCCAGTAATGTGATTTTATTATACTATTGGACACTAAGATAAAATTCTTCTACCAAAAAGAGGAAGATTGACTATTTTCTCAATCATTAATTTTGGTAAGTGTTTTTGAGTCTTATTCATATAATAAAACTAGATGGAAAAACATCTGACGTGTGTGTGCGTGTGTGTGTGCGTGCGCGTGTGTGCGTGTATGATATATCATATCTATCACACATCTGATATATATGTGATATATATTATATGTATGTATCATACATATCATCATGTATGCTTGTTGGTTCTGCTCAGCTTTCTGTTCCCACATGAGTATAGAATTTATGTTGGGTTCTGCAAATGACAAACCTCCCCACTCAAAGCTTTTGCTCATTCCGGGATTCAACAGTATCAAAAACTACTAATGCAAGGCAAGGTTGGACAAATGGGCAAATGGAGAGTGCTGATAGAGACAGACCCTTGGGAGACTTTTCTATTGATGATTCCTGGACTGAAAGTCACATCAAGGAGTTCTTGCAGTGGCTGGTTTCAAACACCTCTGGTAGCTCCCACAATGCCTTGTACATCTCTACTCTCACCCAGGGCTCAGCACTGAGCATTTTATTTTCCATAAGAACAGAGATAATCAATCCTGTTTTCATTCACATGTTTCTTCTTTTGTTATCCCTTGCCAGGACCCCCTGAGGCAGACCTCAGGTAATTCTGGCAGTTGCAGGCTACCTCAGAATATGGCTATTTTCTGTTTGCTGTCTGGGTCAGGTCCAGGCCAGCTTTATGGAGGACCTTTTACGTTCTTATCCTGGGCTATCACAGAGTTCAAGAAGAAGGAATATCTGGTGTTCTAACAAAGTTATTCAGGAACAGAAAGAACAGCATTGGCATTCACTTGCCAGATATATATTTATTAAAATAGGGCTAAGAGTTGGAAATAGAAAGAAACAGATATCCCTGCTGGGGAGAGGCCCACATTGTGGTGGGCAAGCAGGCATGGAAACAGGCAATCACAAAGTGGTGTGCTGCTAGTAGACAGGTATGCATGCAGTATAATAGCAGCATAGAGAACAAAATTATCTCCCGTGTGAGAAGGAGCCATAAAATAGGTGAGAACTGAGTTTAGCTGTAAGGAATAATCTAGGGTTCACCAAAGTAGGAAAGGGTAAAAAAATAAACAGGCAAAAGACACAGCATATGTAGTACTGCAGAATATATATTATGCTTAATCTCACTTGGGATACAGTGTAGTTTATATTTCCCTCTGAAACCATTGCAATTTTCCCTTCACCTGTTGAATTTGTTGTTTGTTTTGAGAAATAAACAGATAAATAAGGAGGAAAGAATTAAGGGCAGAGTTGATTAAAGAGATAAATAAGAATAAAAGTGAATATACTAGACCCTTGCTTACATTATTACCACACTAAAAGAAAGATGGAAAAAAATCTCCTTCAAAGTCACTGATTCATTTGTGCAAACTCCTAGTAACACCTAGTAATGTCCTATTATTGAAATTGTGAAACTGAGCCTGGAATGGAACATTCTACATCCGCCTTAGTCATTGATCCCATTGAGTCAGAACAGTGCTTCATGGAATCCAGGAGATTGCCTAGTGCAGGAATCATTCTTTCTGTTTCCTCCAAAGTGCCAGCAAAGCACCTTCAAGTGGAGTCAGCTGACCTGAGCAGCATTTGAGCTTGCAGTGATCCCATGAGTTACAAGTACCTGAATTATAGGCAAGATGTACACACAGAGATAGACACCACTGACTCCATGAGGCCTCCAAAAGAAGAAGACTTCTTGGTCCATGAAGTTTAGTAATACACCTGGATCCTTCAGCAACGGTCTATAAAAGAACTTTCCCTGAAGAATAGGCTCCTGAATGCAACATTATTTATGCAAAGTGAAGCAGTACAATGAAGGACTTGGCCTCTTCCTTTATCCTGGGCTCTGGGTAACTCCCTTGGGAAGGCTGTCCATTCATGGTAGTCAGAGGTTATGTCCAAGTGTTGTTTGAGGGGAGCAGCAAAGAGCCAACTGCAGGTATGGGCATGCCCCCTCCTCCATTCCAGACCTTCTGAAGAAGGCTGTGCTTCCTGAGAAAGGCCTAATGAAAAGGATCAAGCTCACACAGAGGCCCTGCTGTGCAGGAGGATTGCTTCCAAGAAGCGATTCATTTTTAGTTTAACAACTGTGCATTTGGTCCCCACTCAATTTATCTTCATGCAAAATCACATACCTGTGTGCCAGATGTGCACAGCTGTATATGAGCAACTGCTGATCTATCTGTATCACATGCCAAGTGCCTGTTTCTTTAAATTAGGGTGGGTTGGGATTTGGGCTGTGTGAAAATTTCATTTTGAAACCAGAAACCAAGCAAGCCCTGACTATACAGTGGGCAGTGGGTTGGGGGTTGTGTTAAACATAGCATCATGATGAACCAAAGTTGAGTTAGTCTTTTCCAGGACCCCCCAGAAACTCCCCCTTTCACGACCCCTAAAATTCAGCTGCATTCTAGGTCTGGAGAGGTTAAGTTATCTGGAGACTTAGCTCTGCCAAAGTGTGCAGCCCTTGTAAATGCCTGTGGTGAAACTGCAAAACCTCTGCCCAGCCCTCAGGAGCTCTTGAAGCAAAATAGAACTTGACATTTTTAGATGGTGTTTCAGTTTTTACCGTCTGGATTCGGAAGAAGTAATACCACAATACACAAAATGAAGGCTACTACCCCAACAGCAGGGCATTGCAATCCACCCAAGAGCAGGAAACTGAAGTGATGAGGGGACTGTTCCTCTGGAAACCCACATCTTTGCATGCACCAAGGGATCCACAGCAGAACTTGTGGACATTTTCCCTCTGGCCTTGCCTATTTGTCCTTTCGTGGCCAAAGAGAGTCAATAGGAAAAGGAGACTCATACATCATTTTGTCAGTTTATGATTTATTTATGA
Organism: Saguinus oedipus; assembly: GCA_031835075.1. NCBI lineage: Eukaryota > Metazoa > Chordata > Mammalia > Primates > Cebidae > Saguinus > Saguinus oedipus. Next base: position 8,740,667 of record CM063183.1, on the reverse strand, counting down.
TTTATTTATTTTATTTTTTATTGCGTTTTAGGTTTTGGGGTACATGTGCAGAACATGCAAGATAGTTGCACAGGTACACACATGGTAGTGTGTTTTGGTGCCTTCCGCCCTTTCACCCACATTTGGCATTTCTCCCCATGCTATCCCTCCCGTGCTCCCCCTACGCTGTTCCTCTCCTATTCCCCCCAATAGACCCCAGTGTGTAGTACTCCCTTCCCTGTGTCCATGTGTTCTCATTGTTCATCACCCACCTATGAGTGAGAATATGTGGTATTTCATTTTCTGTTCTTGTGTCAGTTTGCTGAGAATGATGTTCTCCAGATTCATCCATGTCCCTGCAAAGGACACGAACTCATCGTTTTTGATGGCTGCATAATATTCCATGGTGTATATGTGCCACATTTTTCCAGTCCAGTCTATCATTTATTTTTGAGTATCCACTAATGCTAGGTGTCCAGGTAGATATCAACAGGAGGTTCAGGAGTATAGTGCTTGACCTATAATAAATATTCAATATATGCTAATTGCTGATAAGATGATTGCAGATGTACTTTTTTTTTCCAACAAGATTCGCTCTTGTTACCCAGGCTGGAGTGCAATGGCGCAATCTCAGCTCACTAAAACCTCCGCCTCCTAGGTTCAGGCAATTCTCCTTCCTCAGCCTCCTGAGTAGCTGGGATTACAGGCATGCACCACCGTGCCCAGCTAATTTTTTGTATTTTTAGTAGAGACGGGGTTTCATCATGTTGACCAGATGGTCTCAATCTCTTGATCTCGTGATCCACCCGCCTCGGCCTCCCAAAGTGCTGGGATTACAGGCATGAGCCACCATGCCTGGCTTTTTTTTCCAATTTTTGAGGACCTAACAGATGCCAGGTAGTATGCATAAAGTCCTCTCTTATGTCTCAACAAAACAGGCAATATGACTCCTATTCTGCCAGTAGGAAAACTGAGGCTCAGAGACGTTTAAAAACTTACTAAGAAAAGTCACATATCTCCTACATGATGGAGTTAGACTTAAGATTCGGCTGTGTTTAACTTCAAATCCTTTGTTCCATCATGCTGCTGTTGTTTCTTCTCAAGCTGTTCTCAGAGTCTCAAGGGAAGGCTTCTCTCTTTGGGAGTATATTGCCTTTGCTCCTTCTAGCCTGGGAATCTGCCCCTTTAATAGGTACCTGGATGAAAGACCCCAGAGCAACCTCCCCACAGTTACACCTCCTAGTTCCTTTCTGGTTCTCACATGGGCAGGCACTGATAAATCAGCCTACAGTACACAGGCTCAGTTTGAATTTCAACAAAATTTTCTGAAAACAGTAACCAGATGCAATTCAAATCACATTGTGTCCACATAAGGAATCCATTCCAAGAAAAGTCAGAGGATGCGTCTCAGTCAGATGAGTGCCTTCTAATCTTCCCTGGGCTTGTTTTAGAACTCCAAGAAAAAATAATATCCAGATTAATTTAAGAGTTCAGGCTTTGAATTTGGTCTCAGGAAAATTGCATATATAATTTAGTCTTATAAGGATGACCCAAGATCAAAGATCACTCAGGGTAGTAGCTCCTTCTAGACACTGCAAGACTCAAAATGATTTCCTCTTTTCAGTTTAAAGAACTATTTTAGGCTTTGTTTTCCCACAAGCTACTTTGAAGAAATAGGCCACCAACCTGGGAGTAAAACAGAGTTCTTCAGGAATTACATCATCTGTTTTTCAACAAATATTAATTTAATTTTGTTTAGTTTAACAAGAGTGCATGATCACAGATCTGATAACCAAATGGATGCCTTGACACAAACTTTGGTCCGAGTTTAGCTCTCTTCCAGGGAGAAAAACAAAGTCTCTCAAAGGTAATTGGTATATCACTCCTCCAAAATGGAAAAAAAATAAAAACTAAAGGGTAGGCTTTCAATTTTCTTAAACATAAAACTCAAAATCCACATATAATAATAAACAAATGGTTTAAGGCATTTTATGTCATAAATGTGCTGCCATTATTTAGTTATGAATTTTCAGGTTCAGGAATTATGCTAAAACCCAAGGGTCATTATGGAATGTCTGTATATTTGATTTCCAAAGCTCCAGATAGGTTTTAATGTGTTCAATATTATACCACTGTACTCCCCAAACAATTTCTGTATCCTCAGAGACATGTCCTAATAGCAGGCCTCTGTGTCTTCTGCTTAGTGAAAAGTGTGAATAATAGCTCCAAAAAGAATATATATATATATATGTAATATATAGGTTGTTTTTTTTTTTTACTTTAACATATGTTCCCACATAGCCAAATAATTCAACTCAATACAGTTAACAACTTTGAAAGGGATTCACTGAATTTTCCAGGTCTCTTCATGACCAGAGTTGCTTTGTAAGGAGACCCTAAATGGAAAATAATCAACATGTTAAAGTAATCTAGATGTTTATGATTTGATAACTCTTTGGTGCATTGTTTAACAACATGTTTTCAATTTACTTTCCTCAAATAGCTCCAAATAACCCTGTGATTTTGGATGATTGATTATGGGAATGCTGCTTTTACTGTACATCCAAGGTAATTTTTAAATTACATCTTCTTTTCATTGTTAGGGGGTAAAATCATTTGCAGGTCTTGACATGATTTATCAGAGATAGAGGGACGAAGGGTCAGTCCTGGTCTCCCTCTATTAGGACATTATTATATGATCCCAGAAGGAAAGCATGCAACTCTGTGGAAACTGGGTTCTAGTTCCAACATGTCAATAATCAGTTCTGTGGCCCTAGAAAAGTCGTCAACTTCCCAGGTCTCGCTTTCCTTCCATATGAAAACCAACAAAACAATTAGAATCAAAACTTCTTCCCTAGAGAATCTGATTCATTATAAGTGGAGATGGGCTCAGAAATCTGTATTCTCTGCTTAAGAACCTGATTTTTTTTGGAATGTACTAGATTAAATAGCTTCTAAGTCCAAGTCTGAAATTATGTAATGCTAGAACTAAGATTTCCTGTTCTACTGACATTTTTTCTTTCAATATACTTTTCAATTTTTAAAAATTATTTATCTATCTTAATGACAATCTTACTTCATAGTGAGTGATGCCTGTTTCTCTCAGACACTGTGCTCATGCTTGTATGTAAATAATCTGTTTAATCCTACTAAGAACTTCACACTGGCAGTATATTAGTTATAATTATTAATCGTAGATGCTGTAACAGACAAACTCCCTAATCTCAGGGGCTTAATGAAGTAAAGATATATTTCGTGCATGAGTAAAATCCTCCTTTGCCTTGTAACTATGCCGTCCGAAACACATGTTCTTTATGGGAAGACAAAGATGGGGACACTCTGAATGACACCTATCTTAACACAGTTCCTTGTGAACACTGTTCACAGTTCCTTGGTTAAAATATCACATGACCTGATCTAATTGAAAGTCAGGGAAATATAAAGGAGCATATACACATCTGGTGAGCAAAATCATCCACAGTAGAGAAGCTAGATTTCACAGTTTAAGAAACTGCAGCTCAGGAAGGCCAATTAAGAGTAGGGCGGGACCACACTTGATGAAGAATGTCACCCTGGCATTTCATACAAAGAAAGAAGGCAAAGTTTCCAAGAATAGAATGTATATTTTTCCTTAGGAAGAAGATTTTTTTTCCTAAATATATAACTAGAGAAATGATACTGTGAAAATTGCCCTTGCTATGGTGTCTTTGCATGCTAAAATCAAAAGACATCTTTCTCCTTCAAGCAGGCAGATATTCCTAAATGGGGCCATGGGGTCTAACGAGATTGACTTTGCTGTGATCTACTGTGAAAGCGACCCACTGATGACAATAAAATAGGGATCTCCAGTTGTCAAAAAGACATCCTTTTCACCTTAGCTTTTTCAAACGGTTCTCAGTACAGATTATTTCTTCACAACTGAACCTGCGAAATAACAGCTTTGCCCATTCAGAGCATACCTGTCATAAATAGATACTGTTTTCTTTCTGTCAACTTTTTGATGCTGAGAAACCTCTCAATAATTCAACAATTAATTTTAAGAGGGTGGATGGAGCCCAAAATCTGTAGCAACAGAATTCAAGATGATAGGTTTTGTGTTGGAGGAGCCTCTAGTCTGCAGCAAAACAAAACAAAATCACAACAAAGACACGGGGTGGTGCCATCCTCAGTGTATATCTGAATTAATAAGGCCTAGAGAAGGGAACAGGTACTTCTGCTGGCTTGAGGAGTCAGGACCAGAGAGAGAGAGAGAGAGAGAGAGAGAGAGAGAGAGAGAGAGAGAGGATAATGATTGATATAGTTCTGCTTGGATGAGGTGTCATCAGTCAGATATACGGAGTGGGGTGGGAGTTGTGATGCATTCCAGGGGAAGGGAGAACTTGAACAGGAATGTTTAGGTGGCAGAGAGTCAGCATTTGGGAGAATGCAGTGTGAAGATGATGGCTAGAAATATGGCTTGAGCTAAATGTTAAAAAATCTAAATATCATCCAAAGGAGTTTGGTCTTTACCCTCTGTGCATTGGAGGCATCGGAGGTTTTTTTGCTTTTGTTTTGTTTTGAGATGGAGTTTTGCTTTTGTTGCCCAGGCTTAAGTACAATGGTGCCATCTCAGTTCACTGCAACTTCCACTTCCCAGGTTGAAGCAATTCTCTTGCCTCAGCCTCCCGAGGAGCTGGGATTACAGATGTGCACCACCATGCCCAGCTAATTTTTGTATTTTTAGTAGAGACAGGGTTTCACCATGTTGGTCAGGCTGGTCTCGAACTGACAAGTGATCAACCCACCTCAGCCTCCCAAAATGCTGGAATTGCAGGTGTGAGTCAGCACTCCCGGCATCTGAGGTTTTTAACAAGGGGATAAAATATGTGCCATGGAAAGATCGTTTTGGTGTTCTGGAGAGATGGAATGTTGCACTTGCACAGCATCTCTAGATAAATCTAAACAATAGTGTAGCACTGACAGAGAGTTAATGATGCCCCAATATCTACCTTATTCTACTTAAACATAATAATAGATATTTAAGCCAGACATGTGACTATTCAGAAGGAAAATGAATTCCTCAGGTTTCCCTACAGTTGGTATGGCCATGAAACTAAGTTCCAGCCAATGAGACTTCAGCCTAAAGACTGTGGCTGTTCCTGGATGTTTTTCTTGAAAAACGTCTGGCATGCACGGAGGCATCTCTTGTCTTCTTGCTGCTACTTAGAATGAAAATGAGAGGCCTACCCATTTGGGCCATTTTTTTTGACAAGGCCAAGTTGAATGGAAAAGGTCAATTGATTTCTTGTTCATTTGAATTGCTTTCCCACTTTTGTTAAAAGTCAGTTGGGTATATATGTGGGAGTCTATTTTTGGGTTCTCTATTCTGTTCCTTTCATCTATGTGTATCTCTCTGCCAAGAACACATTGTGTTAAACACTGTGATTATATAGTCAGTGTCAGGTAGAGTAATTCCTCTCAATTTAGTATTTTATCACAAGTCTCACAATCCATTTGAAGAAATACACTTTACTTCATAACCTAAAATACACATACATGTGTATGCACATATACATGAAACATGTTTCATGAAAAACTTACATTGATTACTTGTGATATGTTTTTTCTAACCTATTTTATTATATTCTACTTTTTATTGAATATGAGTTTATTGTAATTATTAACTTTTGTGTTTACTTTTTAAAAAAATTTATTTATTTTACTTTAGGTGCATATTATATCTGGCATTTCTCCCCATGTTATCCCTTCCCACCCTCCCCTCCCTCTTCATCCCCCGCCGTCTCTCCCCTACCCACCCCTGAGATGCCCCCAGTGTGTGATGCTCCTCTCCCTGAGTCCATGTGTTCTAATTGTTCAGCACCCACCTATGAATGAGAACACACAGTGTTTGGCTTTCTGTTCTTGTGTCAGTTTGCTGAGAATGATGGTTTCCAGATTCATCCAAGTCCCTACAAAGGACACTAACTCATCATTTTTTTATGGCTGCATAGTATTCCATGGTGTATATGTACCACATTTTGTTTGTCCAGTCTATCATTGATGGGCATTTGGGTTGGTTCCAGGTCTTTGTTATTGTACACAGGGCTGCAATTAACATACATGTGCATGTGTCTTTATAGTAGAATGATTTATAGTTCTTTGGGTATATACCCAGTAATGGAATTGCTGGGTCAAATGGAATTTCTTTTTATAGATCCTTGAGAAATCACCACACCGTCTTCCACAATGGTTGAACTAATTTACACTCCCACCAACTGTGTAAGAGTGTGCTCCTATTTTTCCACATCCTCTCCAGCATTCTATTTTTTCATTAAAAATACTGGTCATTACAACACCATTGGATAAAATCATTTCATAATTATCCAATTGACCTCTCGATCCACAGTTTAAAAAATACTCACTAGAGGCCATGCGTGGTGGCCCATGCCTGTCATCCCAGCACTTTGGAAGGCTGAGGCTGGCAAATCACAAGGTCAAGAGATGGAGACCATCCTGGCCAATGTGGTGAAACCCCATCTCTACTAAAAATACAAAAATTAGCTGGGTGTCGGGGCATGTGCCTATAGTCCCAGCTACTTGGGAGGCTGAGGGAGGAGAATCTCTTTAACCTGGGAAGCAGAGGTTGCAGTGAGCCAAGAGTGTGCCACTGGACTCCAGCCAGGGTGACAGCGAGACTCTGCCTCAAACAAAAAAATAAATAAAAATAAGAAAGAAACTCCACTAGAAGGAGAGGATAGTGCAAATTTACCATAAATCCACCATATCTCCTGCAGATGATACTACAGTAGAAGCCTCTTCGGAGGTGGAAGAAACAATGATGTTGTCCCACTGCACATCAGGTTTCTTTCTGCCTGGCAGGAGGGCTTGTAAGGAATATGCCACCCATTTTTTAGGATGTTCTCACCAGGAAAAAAAATCTCCAGTCTCTAAATATGGGATTGGTTTTCTTTGAAAAATTAAAAAAAAAAAAAACCTCAAGCAATTTAAAAACTGTAAAATGATACTCATTTTCATGCTAATCAGCAGACCAATTTTTCTTCACATATTGTCTTTCATCCTTATACTATACTGCTCTGAGAGTTATGTTATAATTTCAATTTTCCATATGATGAAAATATAGACTCATAGAAGCTTAGGGTCAGCTTTAAGAAGACTGAGAAAGTTTGCTCAGATTTGCGTTTCTGATAGGCAGCACAGGTCAGACTCAAATATGCGCCATGACCCTGAATCTCATGAATGTAACTAAATGAGAACCTCCATGTGGTCAAAGGTCAGGAGCCTGTACAGGAGGGAGATAGACCTTTCAGAGGGTTTGTAAGATTGCTCTGAAGATGGCGTTATAACTGCCACGTGGACCAGCTGCTTTCTTTTGGATCTCCGAGAAAGCCCTCATGGAGTGGAGCCACCACACAAGCCCAGGACAGCTACAGCTGTTCTTCTACATGAGCAGAAAAAAAACTTTTATCAGGTTTAAGCCACTGTTGTTTCGGGTTTATGTTATTCACAGTTAAATCTAATCCTAACTGATACAACCGCTATCCTGCAAAAACAGTGGCAAAAAAATATATATCACATATCCATCACATAAATCCACTTTTATAAGGAAATGAAGTCAAATTATTACCCCCAATAAAAAGGTGTTTTGCAACACGACCCAGGAATTTTGAAGTGCTATTTGTTCACTCTTTCTCCTTGTCTCACAGTTCTCCCGGCCTCAGTGGATGAGTATATGAGAGCACACTTTCCCTGGTGTCAGGATATGAAGGTCCTGGGAACAAAACAACCTCAAAGAACAACACCTGGATTGTCGAGGTTTGGCCAGCAGTACCTTTCTCCAACTTTACAGTCACACGCAAGGTGAAAAGCGCTCTTGTTTTCTCTTTTCCTAAGTTTTCTAAAAGAAGAAAGAAAAGGGACAATGACAGATAAATGGAATTGAGGAAACATGAAATATAAACAAACTACGCTCTTCACTGAATAGAAAAGTTCAATTAAGCAAAGACAGAGAGAAGAGACATGTAGGATGCTAATTTGAACCATAGCCCCATGTCTAATGCTTTTAGCCAAGGAAAAAAGAGAAAAGCACAAAGAAATCGGAGTCAGAGGGAAGATGTCATGGTGAGTTTCAATTCGATGAATTCCTTATTAATTCTAAAGAACACGATGCAACATGGATTTAATTATACAAGTCAACCCACCCGCATTCCTCCGCTGCCTTTCACACACATGGGCTTCTGAGGATGATGAAAGGTGGGTGTGGAGAAAGGGAAAGGAGGCAGAGCACAGGATGGCTAGGGCCACTGAGAAGATGGCGCTATCCCAGAAAGCTGAGGCTGTGGTTTTACCCTTTCTAAACATGAACGCCGCTTTGCCCAGCTCCAGTCACTGCCATAGCCCCTGACCACGGCCCAGCTAATTCATTCACCTTGGCTTCCAGGACACTTCCATGCTGTTCTATTTACTGGGAGGGGAGTTTCTGAAACCTTTGAGAAATGGAGAAAAGGAGAATAGATAGGAGCTTAAGAAAAATCTCTCAGCTGCTTTTAATTTCCCATGGGAACGCAATACAATCTCACCAATATTTCCACTAAGAGCAAGTCTCCATTAAAACTCCAAAGAGTTTAAATGTATTAGAAATTTGAAACACTTTTCAGATTTTCCTAAAATTTCCTTGGGACTTTTAACCTATACTATCATCAATACCCCAGTCTCTGCACCAGCAAAATTGTTAAAAATGTCCCATAACCATGACCCCATTGTTTCTTCCTGCTTTTTCTTTTCACTTTCAGTCAATACCCCTAAGGGTGCTAGTTGAGAGAGGTCGCTGACCATTCTGTACTTTAGCTAACCATCTCTGGATAGTTTGAGGACATCGCACTTGGATAGAAAGTCATGATGGAACTATGAAGTCACAGGGCATCCGCATGAAGGTTCAGTTGCAAATAACAAAACAAACACCCACTCTAGCTGTATCAAGCAAAAAGAATGTGATGTAGGAAAGTGTGTACTTAGAGAACCTTTGAAAGGCTTTAGTCTGACTTCCGTAAAAGGCTCTCGGAACAACACCACCAAACTGGTCCGTCAAAGTAGCTACTTCATCTCAACTAAGTTTTGAAGGGTGATTTTCCAAAAATTTTCAACGATTCATTTTTAAAAACTAAAGTTATTCTGAGATACTTTTAGATTTTCATGCAACTATTTAAGAAATAATGCAGAAATCCCAGGTACTTTTTATTCCGTTTCCCCCAATGGCAATGTCTTGCAAAACCGTAATACAATATCACAACCAGGATATTGACATTGGTACAATCTACTTGTCTAATTCAAACTTCCCTGGTTTAAGTTTGTGTGTGTGTGTGTGTGTGTGTGTGTGTGTGTGTGTGTGTGTGTGAGCACGCGCGCACGCGTGTTTAGTTCTTTGCAATTTTATCACTTGTTTAGATTTGTGTATCTGTTACCACAGTCAAGACATAGAACAGGCACTCTGTTGGGCTCAGAAGCCAGGGATGACTATAAAGAATGGTAATGGGCTATCTTGAGTGGTTCACAAGATAGCTCCAAAGATGATTTCTACTGGGATTCTGGAAGAGTTTTTGCTGTAGCAACTTTTTTACGATAATTATATAGCCTCCTTTAGCAGCAACTTAGACTGAACTTCTGCCACTGTTTTGGTGTCTGTATGTTTAAAATAAAGCTAATATTTAGTTACTTCTCTTGGCTTTAATTCATTTCTGGACTAATAATTATTGCCCCTTGTGCTTGGATTCCAAGGACTGTGATAGTGGAGACAGAGTTCCTGCTCTAAAGGGCTTATAGTAGGAAGAATCATTATCGTAGAACCAACTTTCTTTTTATTTTAACCTCCATGAAGGCATCAAATTTTGCTCATCTTGGCTCTTGCCTGCTCCCTTGCTCCAGCCTCCCCAAAGTCTGGGTTCTGTTGAGTTTTCTGGTCCCATTCCTTCTCCAGCAGCTTTTTCACTCCCTTCCACCTTATGGAGCCTTGGAGTTCATTTTATTTCTCATAAAGAAATAACACATTCCAGCCCAGTCAATCTTATTTTCTACCCCTCTCCAGGAGTCCCGTATGAAAACTGCAAATTCTGCTCAGTGTCCATTCCATGCCCTAAGAGTACACAATAGTGATAGTGCAGAGCACCGGAACTGAGAAGATGCTGCAAAATACCAGCTACAATTACTACACCTGCTGTAGCAAAACTTCTCTCCCCCAGCCACCACTGTCTCTTAAATTCAGTTATATTTTTCTTCCAAAGTAAGTTCAAAACTGCATTATCTAAGAATCTTTATTTATTCCACCTAATTTATCTTAGGCAATTCATCTTGGACAGTCACTATTTTATAAAGTTCCCTTCTAACTCTTACATTCCTCATCTTATTGTCTTGCTCAAAACCTGTTGATTAAATCCTCATGGCTGAAAAGACTCTACTTCATTATTGTGGCATTCAAGGCCCTCTTCAGTCTGTCTTCAACTATTATTTGTAGGCTCATATCAGTAATTTTTCTCCAAACATCCTATGCCCCTTCATTACAAATGCACTTGCCATTTCCTATAATATGCCATGAAAATTTGCATTATGGCTTTGTGCATTTTGATTCCTAAGGCTGAAAGTACTGTCACACTTTTTTGTCCAATCAAATCTTACCCCAAGACTTCTCAAATGGCTCCTATTTATGAGGTCTTTCCTGATTTATCTTTCCCTTCTTGATCCCTGTTGGGAATCTGTAATCAACTGTGCTTTGACACATGCCGTAAATAAGTTATAATGTAGTCAGTGAGTATTTGATGCTTTCACTGAATGGGGCTCGAGTACAGGAATGGGGCTTGAGTGCAGGAATGGGGCCTGAGTACAGAAATGGGGCTTGAGTGCAGGAATGGGGCTTCAGTGCAAGAATGGGGCTTGAGTACGGTTCATGTTTCTATCTCTAGAATCTCACACAGATATGGAAGGGGCACAGTGGCAAGGAATAGGAAATATTCTCCATGTAAACTAGAGAGATTCTGGAACATACTGCATGCTACTAGAATTTTTATTAAGATTTAGGTATCTGGAATAAATGGTTTAAAAGAGGTTTGAGGATTGAAGATTGGGACCCCAGGACACGGGGGTTACACTCTTGAAATAAAAGAAGGTAAAATGTGCTTTAGTGTTTGAGGAAGTCCTAGAAATTAGTAAACTCATTTTAAACTGGAAGATAATTAAGGTTCAGAGGCCCTATTTTGAAACACTGGGATTTCAAAGAAAAAAATATGCTTGAGATGAAAAACAATTTCACTTGACTATCCTTGAAGTAGATTCCTGGTAATTCATTTCAAGGTTTTTTGTTATAGGTTGATAATACCTGTAAGTCCAGAATGCCTCTTAAAAAGTCTCATTAGTGAGTGTAATTCCTGGGATAACTATTCCAAGAATTGGGACACCTTTGAGTGGTGGCAAAAACAAGAGTAATGGCAGTTCCAGTGGCAAGAGGGAGGCTAACTAGTTTTAGAGGTGACAAGAGCAGCAGCAGATGGGCTTGGGGCCCACAGGGAAACTAGTGGCAATGATGATAACCACCACCGATTGAACACCTAGGAAGCATGAAAAGTTGCCAGACACTTTATAGACATTATAGTTAACCTTCATAACTATAATTTAAAATAGATATAATCAATCCTTTGCAAATGAAGATACTGTCTCAGTGAGGAGGTAACTTGCTTAGATTCATACTGTTGGGTAGTAGAATTTGGATTTGCTATTAAGCTCATGGTCTTCCTGCCACATTATAATTTCTCTTAAAAGTGGGAATACTTGGAAGGACATATGTTCCCCAAAAATTTTAGAGCATAAAGGTGCTGAGCGAACCTGTTGCTGCTGTTATTCATGTCAGAATTATTAAGGCTGGCACAGTCTTGGGATACCAGTAGGTCTACAATAAGTGGTTGAGTTAAATTGAAAGGAGCTTATGCTAGTGCCACAGTCTAATCCCACTATTTTCACCCACGATGTGTTTAGGAATCTTCTCTTCCTCCTTTAAAATTTATTTGTAGCATTCTTCACTTGGCAGGAGAAGTTCCCAGAGTCACCTCTCAAGAAGGAAAGTACCCATTAAATGTGCCACTGATTTTTTGAGGGTTGGAGGGAGGCTAACTAGAACCCATCAGTGGTTAACCTCCACAGGAAGAGGAAAGAACAATTGTAGTTATTAATGTGGTTTAGACAAGTCTGGCTCAGCAAACTGGGAATCTGAGGCTAAGAAAACAACAACAACAAACACATGCCCAGTCCTGCCATTTTGTCCTCCCTTTCTCTGGGATCACTCCTGAATCAGCCGTAAGCATCTTCTTTATGTTTCTACCAATCTCAGCAAGGAACTCTTCAACCATTTCATTGATTTGGTCCCCTCTGTCATCACCACCTTTGCCATGGCTCTTGTTCACCTTCCAGTCTTTTCCTTGGCTGCTGGGATCACTCGACGTTAGCCTCTCTCCTAGATTTTAGAACTATTCTGAATTGAAGATATATCTGATTCTATGATCTAACTCTTAGGTATTTTCTAGAAGAAAGTCTCTAAGAGCAAGTTGGATTTTAAGCTTACAATACACATGTTGATCTAGAGCTTACTTTAAAAAAATCCAAGCCTTTTCTAATAAATATTTATGACGAAACTACAGGATAAAATAAAGTATAGAATTCATGAGATGCTGCTAGAATTCATGATAGCTTAAGTGGCAAGCAGGTGGTCTCTCTTCACTAGCATCATGCCAAACCCATCCATTGAGGGTATAGGTAGAAAAAAAATCCCAACTGTAATCTCTTGGGCATTTCAACATTCTATGCACTAACAAAATAAGGGACTATAAAGATTCTATGTGAAAAATCCACAAGGGACTATAAAGATTCCACGTGAAATATCCATATAAGGCTAAGGGTTTCTAGAGTTTTGGACAAGAGGTGTACGTTTCAGAAGCCGTGGTAAGTTTGTGGATCCTTGAAAGTGAATTTGACCTTCTTTTCTTGATTCTAAGCAATATTGGGATACATCGTACAAAGAGAAGCTGCAGGAGACTTTTGAGAGTAACATGATCACACCAAGGTGTTTTCTATCCTTACTGTTCCTGTCCTCCTCAGCCTCTCCGGTCCTTATCTTCTTCTCCCCATGTAGTCTGCTACTGATAAATTCTCTGAGCTTTTATTTTCAGCAGTTTTATTTGTATTTCCAACAATCAGCTGTCTTTTAAACAATTTTCCAGTATTCACTTTCTACTATGTAATGTGGGACCTCTGTTTGCCTTTAATCTCGGGCGGCTTTGGGACACGGCTGGCTCTAGTGTTCTATATTCCTCAGTCCAGCTTCAGTGAATTAGCAGGTGATTCTATTTTCTGTGGCCCGCCATGTGTCATGGACTTCAGTCCTGGTTCCAATTAAGCTTTGTTTTTCCAAATTGAAGAAAACTTTTTGTTGTAATATGCCCTCCTGGCGACCTATGGGAAGGAGGTTGCAGAGCAGACATGGGAAGTTTTTAGGGGTGACATAAACAGAGGAGGCCTTCTCTATTTACTGAGTTTCTGCAGGTCATTCTCTTTTAGCTGGCAGCGTCTGTGAACTGGCCTTGCCTTGCCATACAGAAAGCTGACTTTTCTTGTACCAACCACACTTTTCTCCTTCATCTATTTACTGTTCACACACATTCTCAACCTAACTCTCCTGGTTTATATCATTTCACTCAGTCATCACTTCCACTCTTCCACTGAAAGACTTCTGTTTACTTTTACCAAATCGCATGATGTGAGATAAATGTTCAAATCCTTATTTATGGGCATTTACAGATTGCAACACTCTTTTTACAAGGCAGCTATTTGATTGCAGCATGGATAAGCCACAAAGCTAGAGTTGGCCTCCATCATGGCTTGCAAGATGAAGGGCACTGAAGTTATTTTTACTAATAAAAAGGTAAACAGTGAGACACAGACCTGGAAACAAACAGAACCAGAGTGTACCCTGTGGAATGCCGGGAGGGTCTATTGAAGTGACATCACTATAGCAGTAGAGTGATATTCTGACAACTAATATAGATTCCCAAATTCTTTGAGTTGTTAGCCAATTATACTGCCTAATCAAACTTATCTACAATAAGAACATCTAAAACAAGTGCTAAGGTTTATGGAATGTTTAGGACAGTTCTAGTGCTACCCAGACATTATTCATCTAATCCTCACAACTATCATTAGGAGTAATTTTCATTCTACAGATAAGGACACTAAAGCCCAAAGGGGTTATACCATTCCCCCAGATCACACAGCCAGAAAATGGCAGAGCTGGGTGTATTAGTCTGTTTTGAGTTGCTATAAGTTAATACCTGAGACTGGCTAATTTATAAAGAAAAGAAGTTTATTTGGGCTCATGGTTCTGCAGGCTATACAGGAAGCATGTTGCCAGTATCTGCTTCTAGTGAGAGCCTCCAAAAGCTTACAATCATGTTGGAAGACAAAGAGGAAGCTAGAGTGCCACATGGTAAGAGGGAGAAAGAGAGAGAGAGAGGAGGTACCAAGATCCTTTAAATAAGCAACTCTCCTGTGAACTAATTACTATGAGGATGGCACCAAGCCATTTATGATGGATCCAGCCCCATGACCTAAACATATCCTACTAAGCCCCACCTCCAACACTGGGGATCACATTTTCAGAGCTCACTGTCACTCAAGGGAACCATTTCTATTGCTTCACAGGAATTTTAGGATGGCTTTCCTTGTGATGAACTAAAATCTGCCTGCCCATAACTCTTCAGTTGGGTATTTTTCTACCTTCAGAGCCATCCAGCACATTTAGTTCTTATTGTTTCTTTTCTTCTTTTAATAACCTTTAGAGATTTGAAGATATAAATTGACCCTCCAATTCATACCTGAATATTATTTTTGTGGTTGGTGAAAACCATCTTATCCTGATAGAAAAACTGTTGCATTGAGTAATGAAAGAGCTTTCTACCTTTCCAGCTAGAGGTTGGCAGAATAGGTCCACAGTGGAGTGGTGTTGTTTTTATTAACCATGAATTATGAATAACCTGTGTACAAAACAATGCCATTTATAAACAAATTATAATTTGTCCATGTGATAAAATACACATTCATTCAAATTTATGTTTTCAAATTATACCTCAGGATGAGAAGTTCTCAGAACAATATTAATTTTGAAAAGTAGGATTTAAAACAATATTTAGAGCGTCACTCCAATTTCAAAAGAAATGCAAAAAGAAAAACATACTTGTGAATACATAGAAAAATACATAGAATGCCTAGAAAAAGAATGAAAAAATGCACCATTATGGTAATAATAAATTAGCTTTTATCTATTTTATAAGTACTCTTTATATTCTCTAAATTTTCTAAAATGGCATTCATTACTTTTGAAGTAAAGGGATACAATGTTGGTGGTGGTGGTGGTAACGTGTGTGTATATGTGTGTTTAAAGATCATATTGTGTCTAAGAATTACCCACAGCTGAAGTTTGACTTGAAGATTGGGGGAAGGAGCAAATGACATTGGAATAGGTCCTTGTACCATCCATTATGTTCCCAAATTTTGGCCTCCAGATTGCTTTGAACTCCATTAGGCATTTAAGATCTCAGCAACCAGGATATAAGAGTGGCTGGGGCCTCTTCCTTCCTCCACTACAAGAGCACAAGAGATAGAATATGGAGGAGGGAAGACAACAAACCTTACCTAAGACATATTTTTAAATTACTGATTATTTATCTAAAAATCAGATGTAGTTTGGAGACCTCTATTTTAGCAGCTGTATCTAGCAACCTTACTTGTAGATCCCTTCAGATGCCATTTCAACATTTTTGTAAATGTAAACATTTCCCTCCTCTTCTTTACTGGTCCACCCTGAGAACATTTCTTTATTAATTCACTCACCCAGGAATCTCGCTTCTGGTATTTCTCTGGAACTTGAACTCAGGAGAATCTTCTTCCCCTTTCCTGCCTCCATATCCTTTTCTCTATTTCTTCAGCTCTACCACTTTCTTAAGAAATACTCTCTAAACATTTCTCAAAAATTGCTCTCATTTACTTTTCTATGGATTATCTAAAAATAAACATCCTCAGGATTCTCTCCAGTGTATAAACATATTACCAGTACAAATAATAATCACAACACAAAACTGACAAAGGATACAAATATAGAGTTGATAAAATCTGTTGATAAGAGAAGAATCAAGTTGGCTATGAAATACAACCCAGGAAAATTGGCTGTAACAGAAATAGTAACCATAAAAAAAACATGATTTTAGAAATGAAAAATAGATACACCCTAATTATATTATTTACAGTTGATTAATCAGTTGAAAATAATCTAAAATGCAGATAAAAATGGAATGTGTTTAGTTGCATATATTAAGAATTTAACTTGGAGTTCACTCAAAAATGTCTCTTCAGTGGAAATTTAACAGTGTTGATAAAATTCTGATGGAAATGATTTTATTCGAAGTCCTCAGGGTGAAAGTCAAGAGGTAAAAAATGTTGTGCTCAAAGTGTTCTCTGTTGATGGACAATCTTGGCAAAATTGTGAGAATAAACATAAAGCAGCATGTGGAATCTGATTCTGCTGCCCAGGGAGAGACACCGAAGGAGAAGTGGGTATGAAAGGGGGTTAGGTCATGTCATGGAGCCATAATGAGAGCTGCTTTGTATTGGCCAGGCCTGGAGTAATTGTAGCAGCAAGGAAGGTAATTGCCACAGTGGCCCTAAACACATATTTCTGATCAATAGAAAAATTGTGAAATACTTACTAAGCTGTTGGACCCTATGCTAGACATGAGATCACCATCATCTCTGTGATCACATGAACTGTTTTTCCTACTTTATATATGAATATTGAGACTTAATGAGGTTAAATAGTGTTCAATTCACATAACCAGAGACGTCTGACTCCAAAGCTGAGCTCTTAACAGCTATGCGTTTTGTCAGGCAACCTGTCTTCCCCATCCATAGAGCACCTCACTTTGGGTGGACTTCAGCATCAGATGAAGGAGATTGATGTTAAATCTATGGATGCCGGAGAGCGTTAGGCAGAGTTCTGGAACCATATTCCTTTCTTAAGTTATTCTGGAAATAAGTGTAGGGTCAGTGGAAGACCAGAGATAAAAAGACTAATTAAAAATATTTTAATATTAAGAAATGACAAAGCTTGTCACCCAAGTGAGTAACAGTAGGGATGAGGTAGACCGGAAGTATAGAAATACGCTGTGTGGGTGAAATTTCCAGGGTTTGGTGGCTAACTAAACGTGGGTCATGGAGGAATGGGGTCAAAAATGAATCCCAACTTAAATTTGAGTGATTGGGAAGTTCTGCTGCAGAGAAAGAAGGAGATCCTTTGTAGAAATTTCAGACCCATACTGATTGTCCCACCAAAACTTCCATTTGTATGTAAAACACATGAACTTCATAATTACAAGTTTAGGTGTGCAAACTATTGCCATCATTATATTTTACAAGTTAACAGTATAATTTTGAATTTTTTTCCACAATGTGCCTTTTTCAGTAAACTTACATCTATCTCTCCGTTAGAGAAGAAACTTGATCAACTCAGTTTTGTCGTTGTTGGTTTGGTCTGGGGAGCACTTCAGGTTGAAAATTGATTCCTCAACAAGACTTTTTTCTTCATCATCATTCTCCCTAGTGTTGAGATGAAATGGTAGCTCTGATGTGAGATGAAGAGCCGTGCATGGGGGAGGGTGGGAATAAGTGGGAAAGTCAGAGGCTCATGCAATTTCGACCTTGTTTTGGGGTGGGAGGGGTAGACTCATCTCCATCTTGGTCTAGGTCCTGCGGTGCCATGTTGGAATAGTGTTGCCTTATCATTGTCAGATGCATGCACCTTCCTAATATTGACCCACAGGGAGGGAGCCTGAGTTCCTATCAGTGGCAGCAAAGCCAGCCCACATGTTCTGCTCTGTGACCATCCCTCTCATCTGGGTCACTGGAGCACAGGACTCTTGGCTTTCTCTCCCTCTTGGAACACAGAAAAGTTAGTTCCTAGATCCTTGGGGACACGCAGGGCCTGGGGAGGCTGCTTGCTGACTGTGTGCCTCACAGAGCTACTGTGCCTATTGCTCCAGCATCCAAAGCTTCTCTCCGACCCCTGTTTTCTTCTCAGCTATGCACCTCTTTTTCTGAGAGGAAGGTGAAGATGCCTACAAAATGGTCAGACTGATGTGGGGAGTTCCTGTGTCTCTCCCTTCCCAGAAGCTTACTCAGGGTAGAGGGCAGGTCACAGGCCACTATCGAATCTAGTGACTTTCACTAATCTTTCTTTTCCTTCCCAGTTTGTGGGTGTTCAGACTGTCTGGGGTGAAGTGGAGAGGACAGGAGATCTGAATTCTTACAAACACATTTGCTTTCTACATCTCTCTGTCTTACGACATAAATGTTTTAAAATTTAACGGATAAAAATTGTCTCTGCTCTCTGATCCCATCACGATAAATAATCGCTGTGACAAATGGTCTTAACTGTACAAGTTGATAAGGGGGAAACAGAAGGAGAAAAAAATATTGCTTAATATCTTACGTTATGACATTTAACCACACAGTAGGTCAGCAGGTATAGCAGGGACATCATAACAAGGATCTAGCAAGAACTTGACCAAAACGAAACCAAATTCAATGCAAACTTTGAATGTTGCTATAGGCCAGAGGACAGAATAATGTAGAATAACACCTTCTTCTGATCTTAGGCTGATCATCATCTAGTTGGAAATAAATCTGAGATCCTAAATGGCAACAAAAAACAAAAACATCTCAAGCAAGCAGGCAGTATTCACTGATGATGACTTTGGTGACACAGAGAAAAAGAATTGTCAGGAAGAAGAAGGGAGGGCATGGAAAGTGAATGTCTCTTTGCTTGCCTCATTTTTTATGGTTGCAGCAGGGATAGAAGGGCAGGGCAACAATCCCCTTTCAGACATAACGTGCTGGGGAGAGGGAATTAGTGAAGAGGAGATAACACCCTCTTTAAAAGTTTAGTTGTCTTCCATCCAGTTTCTTAGGGTTACTCATGTCTCCATTGACCTGTTTGATGTAAATAGAAAGATTTTTCTAGTTAGATTTAAATGATAAAAATCTGGTTCGGCTGGCTGGATGACTATAAAAAATGTCATAGCCAAGCATTTTAGGGCAAGTTTAGTGAAGGTGAAATAGTGCAGAGGCATGAAATACAAATATCCATACATTCGTTTATTTAATTAATCCATTGAGCAAACAACTTTAGAGCACCTACTGTATTCCAGCCTATGTTAAGCAGTAGAATACAAAAAAACAATAAAAAGGAGTCTGCACTATCTCGATGCTCACTGCAAAGTAAAGGGACACACAGTAACCAGCTATATTATATGATATTCTATGACCAAGGTATGTCATGGGAAGACACCAGCTCTACCTAGCTGGGGATAGGGAAGGCATCACAAAGAAAGCAGGAAATATTCAAATGTATCCTTTGAAGGGAGAACATCTGGGAGTTAAAACAGACTTTGATAAGGACCAGAGGACAGAGAGAGAGAGCACAGCATGTTTAGGGAAATGCCTAGACTTCAATGTGAGAGGACCTCAGAGAACTTTGCCGGAAGCAAATGGAAATGAGCCTGGAAAGTAGGGAAGGATTGGATTATTAGGGATTCCCTAGCCCATGATATAAAATCAGGACATTATCCTTTGATGGTGGAGCACGATTGGCTGGTTTTTAGCTGGGAAAGAGTGACCAAGCGCATCACATTTTAGAGAGAACACTTTAGTGCTATTGTGTTGAATTAATTACAAGGAGTCTATAGTGGAAACTGGAAGGCTATTATATACTATAAGGGAACTAAAATGGGGTCCAACCTAAACCAATAGGAGTGGGGATTGAAGAAAGGGTAGGTTCAAGAGGTGGTGTGGTATAGAACTAAGGCATTAGGATGCATGCAAAGGCAGAGGGGGGATAAAGATGGCGTTCAGGTTTTTGGCTTGAATGGGGAATAATAGAGCATACAGGATAGAAAGAGCATACAGGATAGAGGAGGTTTCCTGGGGATTAGAGGGTGGAAGTTCAGTTTTAAACATTCCAAATTTGAGATGCCTGTGGGACATCAAAATGGAGATGTCTTATAGCTGTTTGATGTACAGGTCTGCAGCTCAGTAGAGAGGTCTGGGAGGATTTCTATTTGGGAGTCATGTCTGTGAGGCTGTGAATCAGTCCTGTCCAGAATGCTGATATTTATGAAGTAAGAGAGAAGAAGAGTAGCAGTGAACGAGACTGAAAAGACTGAGCCAGAGGGAGAGGAGAACATGGAGCCTGATTACCAGGACACAAGGAAGGAGGGAGCATTAGGAAGAAGGGAATGGTTAGCATAGTCAAATTCTGTAGCAAAGTTGCATGGGGCCATTGTAGTGAAGTCAGAGGGCAAAATGACTACTAGTGAGGGGGAGGCAGATTTTACTCCAGTACATGGGAGAGCTTTCTAGCCATCGATACATCTAGTCCCCTGCATGCAGCAGGCAGTTGGTAAAAATTTGCTTGAAGTAAGGGGTGTTTAACGGTAGAATTATTTGTCTGATGAGGACCACACAGGACCTCTTTAAGCCAATGTGGGCTGCCCATGAGACAGGGCTGTTGTAAAAGGAATACTTGCAATGGGCAGAGAGCTGTAGAAAGAGAGCCCTTCAAACAGTTTGGATGGCAAATGGTTGGTGTGAGTGTAGTGGGTTTTGTTTCTGTTTTTCACTTTAAAATAAAATTACCTCTGCCAAATTAACAGTGAAACTCAGGCCACTCCTTACTCATCATGCCATTTGACGTAATTCTTGTGTCATAATTTCCTCACTCATAAAGTTGGGACATATCATCTGTCCTATCTACTTCTCCAGAGAATAAACATGCTTGTTAAGTGTTTGGGAACATGAAGAAAAAAGAAAAGGTGATGATACAGGACAGGTCTGGGAGATCTAAGCCTGGCTCTGCTACTGTTTTACTCGGTTGACTTAGACAAACTAGTTTTTACATTTATAAAACGAAGGGGGCAGGCAAGATGTCGAAGATCTCTTCTGCCCCAAGTGTCTTTCAGGCTGTGATGATCATTTCTTCGGCATAATCACCATCACCATCATTCCCAGGTTCAGGGCACATACAGGTGATGCACACTGGCTCAGGTGATCCCCAGTGCAGTCGAGTGATGGGGGTAGAGAAGAACTTTTTAAATGCACACTGGCTCAGGTGATCCCCAGTGCAGTCGAGTGATGGGGGTAGAGAAGAACTTCATTATTGTGTCCACTTTCCAGATGAACTGAGGCTCAATAAGGTGGACTGTGACATGCCTGGGGTCACAGAGCCTACAAAGGCTGGAATGGAATCTTGAGCTTGGTTCTTTTGTCTCCAAAAACCATGCTCTGTTCCCCTCCCTATATCATTGTGTATTTATCGTGGGCATTATTATTATTCAACGGAAATCCCGGATTGATAAGGAAGGGGTCAATCCTGCCCTCAGAAGGCCCAACTTATAGTCCAGTCTGAAGCCCTTGTTTGGTATTCAACACTGAGATTGTCCCTTCCCCTTTGTGGAGATGCTCGATTTCTGCATATAAAAGAAGAAAGCCATTGCATCCTGCAGATTCAGAAGGTCATGAAAAGGGTGAAATGAGGGAGGCAGGTTAGGAATCACTGTGTGCATTGCAGCGCCTGTCTTTCTGCGAGGTTTGCAGGCACATGGTACAGCTGACTGCACAGCGATTCCAGTGCTTTCCAATGCTGTGGGGCTCAGCATGCCTGTGCTGGGAGCTGGTTCTCTCCCAACAGCTTGGGTAAAATACCCCTCAGAGGAGCTGCATTCTCCCTCCCTTTCAATCCAAATATTTAGCTTCAAGCCTGCCTCAGCTGTGCTTTGGCAAGAAGTGTTTGGGAGGAGGAGGCTGCTCTGAGGGGCCCTCCTTTGAAGCCCTGGATGTCCTACAGTGATATGGGGCCTTGGCCAAGGGAGTTGAGCTTTGAGGCCAGCAGCAGGTTTGAGACACTCGGGGGGCTGCTGACTTCAGCTAAGGGGGTTTAAAGCCCAGATCCCTACACAGCTGTGGGCTCTCAAGGATCTCTCTGTCTTTCTCTTTCTTTCCCTCCCTCCCTCTCTCTTGGGCAGAGCTTCATGTGCATCTCAGCCAGCCCTGCAGCAGCCCTTCTCTGGGGCTGGGGCACCTGTATGCCCAGGAAGTCACTGGGCTGAGGGCACAAGGTGGGATCTTGGCTTTCTGAAAAGAGGAAGGAATTGTTATTGAGTCCTCTGGGGGAACTTGGGGCTGGCCTCACTATTACTTCCAGTGACCTACTTGGGAGATTTCTGTTTCTTGTTCTTGAAACCTTAGATTCTGAGGGCTGTTTCTACCAGGAGATACAGGACTCACGAACTTAAAGCTATGAACACTGCTGATCAATTTGGGCCCACTGTGCCAGTAGAGCAGCTGGCAAAGGAAAGATTTCCTGTACTGGCAGTTATAATATACCTTGATCATAAGGAGAAAGCATGGTTATTTCACAGAGAGGGTAGGAAGGGGTAGGAAGAATATTTACTTTTTCCTCCCTAAATAATGGAATTGCTATTGAATGTATTGAGAGAAGTTGGCACTTAGGTATTGAGAATGCTGTCACCTCTATTAGAATCAGAGGTAAGAAATAATTGGAGTGAGCAGTGGAAGTTGAAGAATAAGATCAATGGAATATATATGGAAGAGGAGGGTCTCCCCTTTAGGTCCAGGTGTGACCTTGGCATTGTAGAAGGGCAGGAGGTAGAGGAAGGTGGATGTCCTTCTCGCCAGTGGCTCTGCACTCCCTCATCTTTCTCAGAATAATTGGTTGTGAGGAGAAAAATGATGTCACTATACCACACCATCTTATTTGAGGCAATTAGGATTTAGGTAAACTTCAACTTATTGTTATAATTGAGAGAAACTAAAGAACCATTTGGGGAAATAAACTAAAAAAGCAGAAGTTTGTTGACTTAATTATTCCTAGAATGGTCACTGCCAGCTTTATTTTCTATAGCTGGAAGTTTTCTCACATCTTTCTGTAAGATGTGTGCCTTGAATAGATTGATGTTCTTGGGGAAGAGTATCCATCTCGGAAGTGTAATCATTGATTAATGTTTTCTGGGGATATGTTTATCGCTGAATCTGCAATGGCTAGAGCAATTCCTGGCAACATAGATAGAAAATATTTGTTGAGTAAATGGAAGGAAGGAAAAAAGGAAGGAAGGAAGGAAGGAAGGAAGAAAGGAAGGAAGGAAGGAAAGAAGAAAAAGGATATGAAAGGAAGGAAGAGTATGGAAAGAGATGTGAGAGGAGGGGAAGAGAGTGAAGCAGGGAGGCAGAAGAGGGTAAAGAAAGAGAGGAGGGAAGGAAGGAAGAAAGTAGGGATGGAGGAATGGAAGGGAGGGAGGGAAGGAGAGAAGGAGGGAAAGGAAATGAAGGAAGGAAAAGAAGGAAAGAAGGAAGGGAGGGAGTGAGGGAGGGAGGAAGGGAAGGAGGAAGGGATGGGGGAGGGAGGGAGAAAAAGGAAAAAGAGAAGGAGGGAGGGAGGAACAGATGGAGGGACTGAGAGAAGGAAAGAAGGGAGGGAGGGAGGAAAGGAGAGAAAGAAGGAAGGAGGGGGAGAAGGAAGGAAAAGGGAGGGAGGGAAGGAAGGAAGGAAGAAGGAGGAGAGAGAGTGAGCTTCTTATTTCTGGCTCATCAGATTTAGAGGTCACACTTCTGATAGTATTCCATGATAATGTATTTGGTATTGTGGAGGTGGGAAAATTCATTTTTTCCTCATTAAATTTATAAAACCCAAGGCTTTTGCCTAAAGGAAAAACTGTGTTTATAGAATGGTGAAGTGTTTCTAAGTAAAGTGATCATGTAGGAAAAAATGTGTAACTGTTTTGTTGACATCAGATTTTTACTATGGTAAGTTCAAAAAGTTGATGTTCCTTGACTGTCCCTCTTGGTCTGGTGGAGGCTTCTTTTTATCACTCCTGTATCATAACTGAATCGCTTTGTATCATGGCTCCTCCTCACCTAAGATAGTTAACTTCTGCCTGCTCCTAAATAGCAAGAATTGAATGAAAATGTGTAGACTTGAAAAAATATATACCCCAGAGCCACCTTTAAATGCATTTTTCCAAGGCATATCAAAATATCCTTGGAATTTGTTGTGAACATTTGACCACCTCCTAGTTAGCATGAGGTTAAAATTAACAGTAACATGTGTTTTAGGGATCTCAATTTGCAAAAATATTAATAGAGGCATGGGCAGTTAACTGCAATAAAGGGAGGAAATGAAGTTTATAGTGCAAGGCCCTGGGGATTACAGCTTTCCCTACCCCTGAGCACGGTCATATCCCAGAACTCATGTAAAGTGAGGAAGGCTGTGAAAGGAACAAAGAAGGAAACCTCCAGGTTGATGTCGTAGGTCTCTTTCTCTTCCCTCCTGGGAAGGCTTCCAGTTCTTCCAGAGGTAGCCTCACTTAGCCTCAGTTTCCTCCTGCCCATTCAGAAATCCATTATTCACCCTGAGGTGCAAAAACAGTAACCTTCAGTGAGACTCACAGCTGCTGAAACATCAGAAAGGAGCCCTGATTAATTTCTTATCACTTCTGTGGAAATGTGATTCTTTTTGGATTTTCATCTCAGGTTAAACTACTTAGGCAATAAATAAATAAATAAATAAATAAATAAATAAATAAATAAATAAAAGAAAGGTTATACAAGACATCCCAAGTTGAGAGTCAGTAGACATGGATTTATGCATTCTCGCTATTGACTCTCTTGTGATTTTAAGGAAATCACTCCTTCCTTCTACCCTTTTGCCTGCTCACCTAAACAGAAATAGTAGGGCTAGGGGATCTCTAGGGGTTCTTCCTGCTCTTTAGTCTGTAGTTTAATGTGAATCTGACTTGTGTCTAGTTGGCTTAGGAAAACCTACTAAAGAATGATCATTGAACACAAGATTCAGATATTAGAACCAGGAAGAATCACTGCAAGCTAAATTAATCACAATAGCAAGAAAGACAGGCTTTATTTCAAAGGCGGGATGCAAATTAAATCATTAAAGAGGAAAGAGGGCATTCCAGGTAAAGAAGGCTTAGGGTAAAGGCCTGAGGTGTGAAGATCAAGGCCTGATTTGAAATTCAATGGAAGAGCAAGGTAATTGGAGCAAATTAAAGAAGGAAACAAAAGAGGAGGACCTCCATGGCCTTTCCAGGACTTCATCTGGGCCATTTCTGGGGCCACCTTCAGTGTCATATATGGGAACATTTTTGGTCTCAAAATGTCAAAATTGGTGACTGACCTGGACCCTTTCTGACGAGGGCCCTACTGGTCTCACCTGCCCAAATAGTGACCAGGATGATCTTGATCTCTTGACCTCGTGATCCACCCGCCTCTGCCTCCCAAACTTCTGGGATTATAGGCGTGAGCCACCGAGCAACGTATGAAATTTTCAACCCTCTTCATATTCTTAAGGCTGAATCCTCCGAGCTTCCAGGAGGTCTAAAGGTACACGGGACTCACACCACTTCTGCTCATGGCAAGGTTATCAGGAGACTTGCACCACTTCAATCTTTGGGACAGTGAAGATCAGTGGAGTTCAGACTATTCGTGAACTCTTGTCAGTATCTGTTGACTGGGTTTGATACCCAGGCACTCTTATTAGATTCTAATCACTTTTTGCCACAGTGAGGTCTCAGGTTTGGTACTCTCCAGGTCACCCTGCTGATATCTCTAATCCCTCTGACCTTGTCCCTAGAACTGGGATCTTCCCTTGCATTTTTCTTAGTCATGAGCTCCTACTTTGTTGAGTGTTTCAGGGCCCCCAGGACCACAGTTCTCAGCTCATTTATCGGGAGTATTAATATCCTGCCTTGTGCTTGCCTGGATTCTTTATCTGACTGGCAGGTGCTCTGGGGTAGATCACCTTCTGAACTATGACCTAGGTTACAACAGCCTCTCACACCTGTATCCTTAGACTCATGTGTGTTGCATGCTTCAATTCCCTAAACATTCATCACACATTCTTCTTACTTAAACTTGATTTCTTGCCCTTGATTTGTGAGCAGTTAGAGCAATAGGCCCCCAAAGAAATATCAAAAGCTGTTTGTTATTACAAAGACCTCATTCTACCCTCATTAAAGATGTTTGGAAAGAATCTCATGATGCTAACTCATATTCTTGATGGGAATTATTTGATAACTACCTGATAACATTTTTTAGGCTCATAATCAGTTGCCATGAATCTCCAGAACACTGAGAAATTGAAGGAAATATGTAAGGGTTGTTTGTTCCTTTAGTTGCTTGTTTTAATTAAAGTCAGCATTTTCACAAAAGCTGTGGTCTTTTTAATTGTGCACACTTTGTGCCTTTGTTTATCTGTGTTCAGTTCCTAGCCAGAGGTCTTTTGTTTTCATGAGAATTTACATGTGTCTGAAGCACCAGAGGTGCAGGCACTGCTCCCACCCACTCCCTGCAGACTTCATCCTGTTCAGTCCAAGGCCAGGGAACTATCCACTGGCTCAGACCCACTATGAGTGAAATCTAGAACTGTCTTTCCTACTAGTCCTGGGCCAAAAGGAAACAGAGGTAGCTCTTCAGTACACAAGAGTCTAGTGGATGTCAGGTCTCTCAACCCCCATGAGCATGCCTACCATAGGCAGAAGGTGCCCACTGCCATCCCTCACCAAGTAGACTGAACACTTACAGTCTCATTGGACTGGTCAGTGATGAGTTAATAGCACCTGTTTGGACCCTATGAACTGGATACTTCAATACATCCAACAAAGGCTTCCACACTTTTTCTTCACTCAAGACATACTGAACTTTTATCCTTCAAATGGGCCCATGTAATTGTTGCCTGTATGGTAGACTCATCTGACAGCAATAGCTTAACTGAAGCATACCCTGAGAATGACCCTGTACAGCAGTTGAACTTGAGAGCAATAATTTAAGAAATGAGGGTTCTCTGTGGAGGTTGCTGGGGAGAGGGGGCTAGGTGAGGATGTTACATAAACTGTACATTTTTTGCCAGTGGTTGCGGTTCTCCTGTCCAGCCTGCCACCACTGGACCATTCCTGTATAAAACCATAGGCCTCCTTCCTGGCTCCAGGTCTCTTCTCTAGCCTTTTGAACCCATTGCCATCCCTACTGAAGTTAATAGGGGTCTGGCATGACAGTGTCTCATAGCATGCTTCAATGCCTGCAAAATCGACTGTCTTATGGTTTTGGCTCTGTTGAGTTTATTCTGATGAAGGGAAGGTGCTTATCCTTTTCACCCATCCATAGTCAATGGGAAAGGCCATCCAAGGGAGCTGATGCCTTATTTAGGGTCTGGTCTCCTAAATAACTCAGGTCTAGTCTCTCGAGCACAAGTGTCAATGTGGGAAAAATTCCTTCTGACTTCGGTCCCCAAGTTCTCCATATTTTTTGCTTTTCCAGCAGACTCCCTTAAGCAGCCCAAAATCCTGTGAAGGGATTGACATGTTCTGAGTTCCTGAAGGCTGTGGGTAGAACCAATCATGGAGCTTCGGAGGATGCTTGCATGCTGAGCAGGCTGAGCAGAGACACTCTACCATGCAGTATTTATAGAGTGAAGAGGAATTTGGGTTTTTCTCATCTGGAACCAGGGAAGATTACTGGTGTGACTCAGAGGATTACAGTAAAAGAGGCTTTTCAATAAAGGGGTAAAAAGGAAATCAGACTGAGTTTGCAGAAGGCATCTTGGGGTTTTAATCCCCGCTTAACAACTTACCAACTCTGGGTCCATGAGCCATTTGTTTCTCTTAGCCTTGATATCTCTATCAGTTAAACAGAGAAAATAATATGTATCTTGAGGAGTTACATCTGAGAATTAAATGTGGCCATGGTTATAAAATATCTAAACAACATTTGGTCCACAGTAAGTTCTCAGTATATAGAAGCTATTTACTATAATAAAGGAGAGTTAAGGCAGGTTACTGGAATTACATCATCATTTTCTCTAGATCTGAGGGATTCTAAAGGAGCTGATATAACCAGATATATGGCCTAGTTAGTTCTAGGAAAATTATAATCTCACATTTTTCTTATAAGCTTCAGAAGAACTAAGAGAAATAACTGCCCCAATGTTTGAAGAAGAGCAAAAGGCTGAATTTAGGACCTATTTGTCTTGCAGACAAGTAGAAGCTTCCTACTGCACACCCAACACCGCATATGTGCACAGAGATGCACAAACACATACAAAGGTGCAGACACACGTGCATACATGCACATGTTCACATATGATCTCCCACTCTGAGGCTGAGTTACCTCATGGGATCCCTTGCTCACTGTTCTTAAGCTCCTATGTTGTATTAAAGGAGAAGAAACTGATGTTTCAAGCTTGCTGAATTCTAACTCATCAAAATAGTTTGGGTTACCCCCTGTGCTACTTTACAAGGAACTTAGGCATTTTTTTCATGGGGTTTGGAAATCATGTTTCACCAGTAATAAACAGGATCAACCCCCAAAGACTGAAGCTCAATTTCAAGCTCAGAACTCAGGAGGTCAGAGTGGATTCTATCACAGAAAATCACAAACTCCCTTTCCTCAGCAAAGCAAAACATATTCTGGGCAAAAGAGAAGAGGCTTAAAGTGAAGCACAGAAGTTTCTAATATTTTTCCACTTGACTTTTCTTAATTAGTGTTGACTAGCTTAACGAAGCAATTAAGGGGCTTATTTGCTTTTTAAAATCACATGTGAAATTTAAGAAACCTTGAAATAAAAGAAATATTTGTCCCCAAGATCTTACCCCACAAGGGATATCAGTTTGAATATTCTCCAACCACTAGAAAGTGAGAACAACTGGCCCCGTTCTCCAAATGAGGCCCAAGCAAAACAGAAATCGCAGTAGCCAGCTCTGCATGTAGAAATCCTCAGTAAGTGAAAGGCTGCTTTTCAAATGTTATTTCTGAGACTTGCATGGAAAACAGCACTGATAATTAGCTTTTGATAATCAAGACATCTACCACTTATTGATTAATTATGAGCTAATCATTGTGTGCATACTTTTCATATATTATTTCAATTTAAGTCTGTAAATATTCACTCCCTTTTTACTAGAGTAAGAAAATAAAGATTCAGAGAGGGTGAATGGCATGCCCAGGATCACACACCCGTCAGGGCCTCGATTAACACTTTTCTCACTCAGACACATGGCTTTCCCATGACATTTCACCTCTTTCCCTTCTGATAATTCTAAACCAGAATTGTGGCTTAAGTACATTGAAGGTCATTAAATAACTGGTAATTATATCTGATTCTCTGTATGACAATCTAATATGTCCCCAATGTATGGTATACTAATCCTATGATTATTATTTTATTTTTTTAAGTTATTTACATGAAATGATAAGCTTACATATCACAATTTGTAATTGATGTAAACATAAATTGATAATAGTACAAATAAATATACACTATATTAAATGTGATACATATGTGACATATACATGATACATAAAAATTCATATGTAATACAAGCTATATGATATATAAAACATATAATATATAATGTGATATATGTAATGTGTTTGTATAAAATACATAATACATGGAAATTATGCCTTAAATAATTACATATAATTATTTACAGAATTTTCAGAAATTTTGATAGGGTTAATAATTACATTATTTTAATAAATACATAATTACAGGACAATATTCTATATTATGATATAACTCAATAAATGAATTTGATTATTAAATAATATTATGAAGTAATTAACTGGACTATCCAGTGTTTAATGTGTGCCTCTAGCCATACACAAGTTCACATTTATTGCCTACCATGTGCTAGAAATGGTGCAAAGCATTTTACATATCACCTTTTTAAACCTTTCCACAAACCAGTAAGGTAGGTATCATTTACTGAAAAGAAATTGAGACTTATGTCAGTTACTTTTTTTTTTTTTCCTTTAGAGGCACAGAGCTAGCAAAAGAGCCAGAGATCAACCCTTATTTTGTCTGATTGCAAATGATAGAGTGTTTGTATTCTACCAAGTCAGATAAGTAGATGGAGAAAAGACAAAGTGACAAAACACAGGAGGGACAATGAGATTATGCCTTCATGCTTCCCTGCTCCTTGATGATGTAGGATATGCCAAGTTTTCATTGATTCACTGGGAAAGGCAAGGGACACTGGCCTGGTGCCAGTGCAGCCACTCTATCAGTCTCTTGTTTATTCAACAAGCTATTCCCCTGGGTCCTGGGGAAGAGGGAATAATTTGGGGTGGCAGCCCATGGCATATGTCCTGATGCAGCCCATGGCATATGTCCAAGCCCCTCCCAGTGTGACACTCTTGTGACTAGGGTCCATATGCTCATGACACTTCCTTGGACTTGGCTATTTTTTCTTTGTCTCTGGGACTGCAGGCTAATTACTTGGCATTGGAAACATTGCCAAGAGCAGGACAGTTTGGGAGTACATCCCACATGGGCACTGAGTCAACAGTGCCAACGGGGAAAACATATGGGCCCAGGGAGATTTCTTGACTATTTACCCAGTGGGGGAAATTGTTTATTTTCTACATATCTCCCAAAGAGTTCATTTATGAGCTCCCTTTATGACTTCAAACAGGTAAGTTGGCAGAGACATGGCAGTAAAGATAAGATGATGACTAATTAATAGTCTTGCAACAGGTTTCAACATCCAGATCTACAACTACTATTATTTTTTCTTTCTTAACCACTAACATTTATTTTCCAATGCAAACATGCTTTTAAGTATTTTTCTTAATACAGATAATAGTTTTATCTTGTTCCTGGCACCATTTCCTCTTCCCAATAGGGTTATAAATAGGGTATTCCATTTGGCAAGGGTCTCGTCCATGGCATTAAAGAGACGGTTCTATAGTTACTGTAACAAAACAGCACATAGTTGGCATATTTCTCCCCAAACTTTCCTAACATTTACACTGCCATCTGCATACTTTTTACTTGACTTCACTCTGAAAATTGACTGTTCTTATGATACATACCAGAGACTTGGCTACTTGGACATTTGGAAAAAAAATAAAAGGAGCAAAACATGAACAAGGAAGCATTCTTCCCATTTCTGATTCCAGGCATTCAGTATTTGTAATAGTACAGTTGTTTGTAAGAATGGTTTAAGGTAGCTTCCTTTAAGGTCAATTTTAATTTTAAGGATTAAATTAAGGATTAAATTTTAGGATTCTGTGAATGAACGATAATTCATTAATTAATAAATTAATAATAACTGCTTTATTTTCCTGAGTTTACAGGGCTGATTGCCTGTATTCAAATATATATGCAGAAAAATGTAGGATCATTATGTACATGTAAGAAAACTCAAAAAGGAGTCCTAAAAACACAATAAAGTTAAAATGGAAGATCCAGACCTAAAACCATTTTCAAAGTTCTGGGGCCAACACTTCAAATAAATGTTGGATAATGCAAATGAGTTTTTAAGAGGATTAAGATGCTAGAGCATAATATCCCTGGACGTTCAAGGATTTCTATTTTAGTGAGACAAAGAGTGCATAAGAATACAAATCTCTATAGTTCCGTCTTCAAAGATAACCAATAACCCTCACCAGCTGGGCTTCACTTTCTTTTCAGTTTAAAAAAAGGAGGGGGAAGGTTTTGGTAATAGCTGTAGGGGTTACTGATGAATTGAGGATCTCCAAAATGAGACTTTTAGAGAGAGAGAATACCCATAGCCCTTGCTTGGAGAACTGGATAAATCCACTCTGGGTTCATCAAACATGCTTAGCCCAGGCATCATTTGAATGAACGTGAAGGAAAAAGTAACTTCTCAATGTTTGTTTGTTTGTTTTCTGAAACTCTACTTGTGCATTTGCTCATGTCATATGAGCATGCAGAAGAGAAGCCTGGTCACTGAGTGACTACTGGCCCATAACACATTTCATGGAAGGTTATTTGGTGACTATTTATCCCCAGAATGTCTTAAGGATTTAGTGACCCATAAACAATTTAAAATTTATTTAAGAAGTCAGCCAAGTGATGAGTCCATTTGCGGATACAGAGATACTAGTGATTAGAATGGTTGTGTTGAAGGTGAGATCTTACATTGCTATTTCTGCTACTGTTTTATTCTTTTTCTTTGCTCTTATGCAAAATACTATAGGAAAAAAAATTTTTTTACTAAGTTTAGTTTGAGGTTTTATTTGTGATTTCAATATTTTGATTCTAAGCCTTTGGGGAATCAACTCCTTACAGTTGAAGTCCAATTTTCTGTTTTTATTTTAAACAATTTCTGTTTTTAACAATCATTTTAGTTCATAGAATGAAGGAGTGAACACTGGCTAACTTTATAGGATACCTTATCCATAATTAAGAATCTAATGAAGCTGAAATAAGAAAATTGTTTCATATGGGTTTAAACTAATACAGATAATGTATTTTAATTCCAAGTGCTTTGGAGAAAAAAATTTGAGAGAGAATAAACCAATACACACCTGCACACACACTTACATACATACAGAAAAAACAATACTTTTTTTAAAGGTTTACCTGTTTACATATGTTGTGTTTAAATGAGTGAATATTCACTATATCCAACTCTTGCCACTTTCATCCACCTTAGATATTTAATTTAACTGTAACATTAACACAGAGCTATGGTTGCGTTTGTCAGAAATTATCACATGCACAACATATATTTGTGTAAGGCATGATGCTGGATTCTGGATGTTGACTGAGAGGTGAAAATATGGACCTCATTTTGACATTGGAAATCCACAAATTTGATGGAGAACAAACTTTTTCATACCAACTAAATGAGTGTAAGTTGCATTTTGAACTCAGCAGATCACAAATTTGTCAGTTACAATCTTGGCATCTTCTTTAATCCCAATTTTCAATTCATCTATCTTAGAATTTTCTTATGTTGGCCTCTTCAGGTTCTCTGAGTTCATCTCTCTTCTTTAGTCGGTAAGTGTCTGCTTCCCGTGGGTAGATCTATAATTTTGTAATAACCTGTCACTCTGTAATTCAAATCTCTCTTGATTGGCACTGTCCAAAATGGTAGCCCCTAGTCACATCTGGATTTTAGATTAATATTAAAATTAAATTAAACTTGCAGTTTTTTATTCAAACCAATCACCTTTTGAGTGCCCAATAGCCACACGTGGCTCATGGCTACTATTGGTGGATGACGCTGATGTTTCTACTGGCTCAGAAATCTCTGAGATAGATCTGCTCTAAAGCACAGTTCAAAGCTTGCTTGCCAGGCTCTTCTCCTCATGGTTTCCTCAGGCAAGTGAGCCTTCAATAAGTTAAATATTTATTGTTTTCTGCATATATTCTGGGCTTCACTGACTTGGGGGCTTTGCTATTACCAAAGCTCAAGTGTTCTTTTGAAATCCTATTGTCATAGAAAATGAATATGTCTAGAAAAAAGGATTGTTTCCTTTTCTCTTAAGAAGCCTTTTTAAATCTTCCTCTGGAATCTGAGAGCACACTTTGTGCCTCAGCTGTGCTTCACTCGGAGCTCTGCTTCAGCGACAAGAGTTATATGCAATGAATATGCAGCCATTTAAACACAGCCTATGAGAGCAGATAAGCCTTAAAAAATTTGTGAACTGCTGAGTCCAAAATGTTAGTCCTCTGAGGACTTTTTTTGTTTGTTTGTTTAGCTCCAGTAGCAGGTTATGCTATTTTTTTGAGGTCAGTGGAGACATGAAATTTTTATATTTCATGACTTCTGGTTTTTATTCTTTTTTCATGTGTTTTATTTTACTTTTTTTTTAGGCTTTGAGGACATTAAGGAGAAAATAAAAGAATAAAAATAGAAGAAGGACATATTTGGTGATAAAATCTGAAGGTGAAAAGAATGAAATATAGTTACATCAACCATATATGAAGAAACGATGAGCTTCCTGCACATTGTAGAATAAAGTCTTACCATTAGATTCTTTTTCTGCCAATTTGCTTTCTGGATGTACGTGAGTTAATTATTATCACTAAACCTGTTATTTGTTTTTGTTTTATCTATAGAATAAAAATAGTAATGCTCACCACATAGGTTGTTGTAAATATCCCTTGGGGTAATATGTGTAAAAGTGCCTCTTTAAAAAAATGAAATGTCTCCTACAAATGTGAGTGGTTGTTTATAGCAAGCTTCCAGAAAAGGAGGGTGTGGAATGGGGAGAAACACATGTTCTCCTGTCCCCTCACAAATCCACTTTCTTCTGACGAAGCCCTGCCAACTGATAAAGTTCCAGTAGGATCTTTGTGAGTTATCCATGGGGTTCTCTTTTTATCTCACAGAAATATTTATATCTCTATAAGTATCTATAATATTTTTTATTCCACCCTTCTTGGGATGTAGTTATGACTGTTGAATATTTACTTTTCAGACATTCCTTCTCCCTTTGAAGAAATCCACAAAAGAAAAAGCAAAATACTGACAAGTTTTCAAAGCCATGATTTACAGGAATGAATTCTGAAAAGCAAGTGGCCAACATCCGAGTTCATCATCAAATAATATTTCTAAAGCACCCTCTAGTGTCTGGCCCCAAGCCAGATGATTCAATGCCTGAGGAAGCTACAGACGTTTTAAAAGTAAAATAGACTCAGGTCCTCTCTTGAGAAGCAAGTCAGCATCATTTAGGATGCCTTAGGAATGTCTCGATAAATAAAGATGAAAAATGTATTGCTTTAGAAAAATTAATACAAGTACGAACACTAATAATATTGAATGCAATTTAAATTCCATTTGAAAACAGATAATAGGGTTTGAAATAACAAGTCAAAAATTATACCGGAATTAGCAAGTAGGAATGTTAGATGCATCAACCATCTGATTATGCTGTGACTGGTACTAGCCTGTAGTTTTCACCCAGTAAATTCTCAGTGGTGCAGTAGAAAGAGTATGGTGTGTAGAATCATAAGACTTGTAGTCTGGGGTCAACTCCATTACTTACTTGGCCATGTGGTTTGAAACACATCACAAAAGATTTATGAGCCTTCGCTTCTTCACATGTAAAATCATGATTCTCCCATCTTCATGGAATTGTTAGACTTTAGAGGATTAAATAGGATACAATGAACTAGTTCCTGAACAAAATACTTGCCCCCAAAATGTTATTATTTTTTTCTACTTGTGTGATTGATTTTGCAATCAGCAGTTTAATAATATGCATTCAATAGGTTTATAATAGGCATTCAATTGACTCTTGCATATCTCTCATCAAAAGAAATTTGAATATTTTAAAAATCTTATTCCCATATCTTTGAGAATGGGATCATATTTTTATTATGATAATGAGGTATTAGAGTCAATTACTGAATAGGTTAGTTGATTTTAATGACAAATATCCATTCATTCATTCATTCATTCATTCATTTTCAACTCTTGAATCCATAATGGCCCCTTCACTAACTGGGGTTCTTATATTAACAGCCAATATCATACTTAATGGGCAAAAACTGGAAGCATTCCCTTTGAAATCCGGCACTAGACAAGGATGCCCTCTCTCACCACTTCTATTCAACATAGTACTGGAAGTTCTAGCCAGAGCAATCA
Organism: Saguinus oedipus; assembly: GCA_031835075.1. Lineage (NCBI taxonomy): Eukaryota > Metazoa > Chordata > Mammalia > Primates > Cebidae > Saguinus > Saguinus oedipus. Next base: position 8,705,121 of record CM063183.1, on the reverse strand, counting down.
GGCAAGAAAAAGAAATAAAGGGTATTCAAATAGGAAAGGTGGAAACCAAATTGTCTCTATTTGCAGACGACATGATAGTATACCTAGAAGACCCCATCACCTCAGCCCAAAAGCTCCTGCAACTGATAAGCAACTTCAGCAAAGTCTCAGGATATAAAATCAATGTGCAAAAATCACAAGCATTCCTATACACCAATAACAGACTTAAAGAGAACCAAATTAATAACGAACTGCCATTCACAATTGCTACAAAGAAAATAAAATACCTAGGAATACAACTCACTAGGAACGTAAGGGACCTCTTTAAGGAAAACTACAAACAACTGCTCAATGAAATAAGAGAGGACACAAACAGATGGAGAAACATTCCATGTTTGTGGTTAGGAAGAATCAATATTGTGAAAATGGCTCTACTGCCCAAAGTAATTTACACAGTCAATGCTATCCCCATCAAACTACCATTGAATTTCTTCACAGAACTGGAAAAAACCACCATGAATTTCATATGGAACCAAAAAAGAGCCCGCATAGCCAAGTCAATTCTAAGCAAAAAGAACAAGCAGGAGGCATCACTCTACCAGACTTCAAACTATACTACAAGGCTACAGTAATCAAAACAGCATGGTACTGGTACCAAAACAGAGATATAGACCAATGGAACAGAACAGAAGCATCGGAGGCAACACAACATATCTACAACCATATTATCTTTGATAAACCAGACAAAAACAGGCAATGGGGAAAGGATTCCCTATTTAATAAATGGTGTTGGGAAAACTGGCTAGCCATGTGCAGAAAGCAGAAACTGGACCCCTTTCTGACACCTTACACTAAAATTTAACTCCAGATGGATTAAAGACTTAAACGTAAGACCTGACACCATAAAAACCCTAGAAGAAAATCTAGGCAAAACCATTCAGGACATAGCAGTAGGCAAGGACTTCATGAACAAAACACCAAAAGCATTGACAACAAAAGCCAAAATAGACAAATGGGACCTAATCAAACTCCACAGCTTCTGCACGGCAAAAGAAACAGTCACTAGAGTGAATAGGCAACCATCAGAATGGGAAAAAATCTTTGCAGTTTACACATCTGACAAAGGGCTGATATCCAGAATTTACAAAGAACTCAAACAGATTTACAGGAAAAAAAACAAACAAGCCCATTCAAAAATGGGCAAAGGATATGAACAGACACATTACAAAAGAAGACATACATGAGGCCAACAAACATATGAAAAAGTGCTTATCATCATTGGTCATTAGAGAGATGCAAATCAAAACCACATTGAGATATCATCTCACGCCAGTTAGAATGGCGATCATTAAAAAATCTGGAGACAGCAGATGCTGGAGAGGATGTGGAGAAATAGGAACACTCTTACACTGTTGGTGGGAGTGTAAATTAGTTCAACCATTGTGGAAGACAGTGTGGCGATTCCTCAGGGACCTAGAAATAGAAATTCCATTTGACCCAGCAATCCCATTACTGGGTATCTATCCAAAAGACTATAAATTGTTCTACTATAAGGACACATGCACACGAATGTTCATTGCAGCACTGTTTACAATAGCAAAGACCTGGAACCAACCCAAATGCCCATCGATGATAGACTGGACTGGGAAAATGTGGCACATATACACCATGGAATATTATGCAGCAATCAAAAATGATGAGTTTGTGTCCTTTGTAAGGACATGGATGAATCTGGAGAACATCATTCTCAGCAAACTGACACAAGAACAGAAAAAGAAATACTGCATATACTCACTCATAGGTGGGTGAGAAAAATGAGAACACATGGACACAGAGAGGTGGTCTACTATACACTGGGGACTGTTGGGGGAAATGGGGGAGGGACAGTGGGGGGGCTGTGGGGGGAGAGCCTGGGGATGAATACCAAGTGTGGGTGAAGGGGAGGAAGGCAGCAAAACACACTGCCATGTGTGTACCTATGCAACTATCTTGCACGTTCTGCACATGTACCCCAAAACCTATAATGCAATAAAAATTAAAAAAAAAATAAGATGGACCAGATGCTTTTAGCACCTATAAACAGATCTTTGTAGGCAGAGCACTAAAGAGTACTGAATCATTTTAAGAAGTCATATTGAAAATGACTTTTGGACATGGAAGGACTGGGCTGATTCAAGCAAATTATATTTCAAAGTTTTACTTGCAAAGTTATTTATTACCATGTGGAATCTCACTCCTGTGGCTGGGGTCAAGAAAAATGGGGACACAGGTGTCTGCCTATTTGCACAGGCATTAAAAAGTATTGTAAAATGAGCTTCAGCCTTTTAAGTTACTGTCTTATTCTTTATAATAATAATCTTTTCCATTTTACAAGGTCTATATTATTTTTAGGTAAGAAAACACTGTAGAGTTCATGTTTTGTTGTTCCTTGCAGTTATATAAATTATATTTGGCCAAAACAAATGTAATTCCTACTGTGTGAACTGGAAACCCAAAATGTTGATTTTCCTCAAGTTATAAACAATGTGAAGATATGTTATACTGGGTCACAATTTTCCAGAGCAGAGCAAAATATATAACTCAGTTTTAATAACAAAACTGCATATATCATTAAAGTTTCCTACTCCACACAGAATGTATTATATTACTCTGCCCAGCAAGAGACATCCTTTGTGTAGACCACAATTTCTAAAATACCATTTGATTGAATAGGAAACAGTTTAGCCATTTGTTAGTTTAAAAGAAAATGTAATGGTTAAATGCTCATGGACATTCTGCTTTGTCTTTGCTGGTGAATATTAAATTTCTTCTCACTAAGTTTAAATGTCACAGATTTTGTAAACAACAAGGTCTGGGAAAAACCATTATGACCCTTTTCTAACTATTAGATGAATCTTCATATTTTTAGCAACTTAGAAGCAGATGTCCTCTCCTTTGCAGCACCAATAAACCTTATTTATACATGTACTATGTCAACTTCAAGCCTCATTGTAATTATTTATGCACAAGTCTGCCTCCTCTAAATAGACTTGAAACTTAACAAGGCAAAATCCAGACTGCATTATGTTTGTATTCTTGGCCCCCGGTTCAATGCCTACCACAAGGTTGGAGCTCTAGAATGTTAAATAAGAGAATAAATGCTGAAAAATCATCACCAAGTCATTTATTTACCCACCTGCCTGTTCCTTTCAGAATAATTGTAAAATTCAGGAAATTTATAAATACTAATCTTTACAATACTAATAGGAATCAGGACATATTTCCTTTATCAAAAAATCACAGTTGGGATTATTAGCTAGTTTGTCCTCCTTATTTCACAGATGGAGATTTGAAGGACTAGAAGGAAGCTTCTTTACTCTTGCTGTCATAAAACTGATACCAATTATGTTTATATGATATAAAAGTAGTACATGTTAATTCTAAACATTTTGACAAGTTCAAAGATACATAAAGAAGCCAACAAGCATATGAGAAGATAACTTTAAAAATCATTAAATGTAAATCAAAATCAAAATGAGGTATTACCTCAAACTTATGAAGACAGCTTAATTGAAAGCAAAGCAGAAACCAGAAACTAACAAATGTTGGTGAGTATGTGGAGAAACTGGAACCCTTGTATGCTGTTAATGGGCTTGTAAAATGGTGCAACTGCTATGGAATAGTATGACAGTTCTTCCAAAAATTAAAAATAGAATCACCACATAATCTAGCCATCTTACTTCCTAGTAGGTATCCAAGAGAAATGAAAGCAGGCCTTGAAGAGATATCTGCATGCCCTTGATTATAGATGCAAATTCCAAATGTCCATCAAGGTTTATTAATGGACAAACGAAATAAGAACTGGAATCTTACCCAGCTCTAAAACAGAAAGGTAACCTGTCACATGCTACAACATGGATGAACCTTGAGGATATTATTTTTAGTAAAATGATCCAGTTATAAAACAAATCAAATACTTATGATTTTACTTAAATGAGCTATCTAAATTAGTCAAAGTCATAGAGACAGAAAATAAAATAAACAAATAATTCTCCCTACAGAGATTTATAATTGTTTACTTATAAAATAGAATTTAAAAATAGATGTCAGAATAAATTGCATAAATTGATAAATATTTGAGATCCTCATGAAGAAACTTAATTTTTTATCTGTCATATTGGGCTATAATATTTCTCTAGCTTCACATCTTTTTTTAAATTCTGTTTTGTAAGTATACAATTATAAATCTCTGTAAGGAGATTTATTTACTTTTATTTACATTTTTATTTGATTTTCAACTAACAATGGTGTAGTCAACGATTTTGAGATTTAAGTGGACACCTCATGAAATGTTTAGTAACATTTTCAGTACTGTATCTTGACAAGTCTTGCAGGAGTTTTGCAAAGGACAGTCTAAGACCTACACATGAAGTCTGGAATAATTGGTGTATCAACATCAGTGTCGATCATAACAACAAAAACCAGTAAAAACCAAACCCGTCGCTACAACTCTTTGAGTGTGTGCTTTCTGCCAAGCATTCAGTTGACTGATATAACTCAATAGCTTAATTTATACAACAGCCTTTTGAGGCACATACTATTATTATTACAATTTTTACAGAGAATTCGAGAAGCATAGATATGTTATGTAATTTGCTTCAAACACTCAGCGGTTAGTTGAAAATGAGTTTTGACTTCAATCCATCTATATTCAGAAATCTGGGGATCTGTCACCACTAAGGTATGTTTCCTCTAAAAGTTACTAAGCTGTCTCAAAATCTTTACAAGGTTCATATAAAGACTTACTAAAATTGCCTTTATGTTTCTAAATATTTTATTCTTTTCCATAATGTTTTGAATTTTTCAATGATTTTACTGTTTTTGGATGGCTTTTTTTCCTCATATTTTCTTTTTGATTACTTTTAGTATCCATATACTATTGAATTCTTACTAACGTTAAGTGGTTACAGTTAATTTTCTTGAGTTTTCTAATTGTTATTTCTTCTGAAAATTGTATTCCTACTTGTGTTCGATATCTTATAGTAATAGCCACAAGTTCTATAACCATTGAGTACTAAAGGGCAGAGCATGTATATGTGTTTTGTTTCTAAATACAAGGGATATAATTTAGGTTTTCACAAGTAGGCATAGTGAAGTTTCTCAGGTTAGTAAAGTATTACTTATCATGTTTTATGTATATTTTATATCTAATAATTTCTCAATGAAAATAAAAGTTTTATTGCATTTAAAATTATTTGACATAAGACCTGGCACCATAAAAAAACCCTAGAAGAAAATCTAGGCAAAACCATTCAGGACATAGGAGTAGGCAAGGACTTCATGAACAAAACACCAAAAGCATTGGCAACAAAAGCCAAAATAGACAAATGGGACCTAATCAAACTTCACAGCTTCTGCGTGGCAAAAGAAACAGTCACAAGAGTGAATCGGCAACCAACAGATTGGGAAAAAATCTTTGCAGTTTACCCAACTGACAAAGGGCTGATATCCAGAATTTACAAAGAACTCAAACAGATTTACAGGAAAAAAACAAACAAGCCCATCCAAAAATGGGCAAAGGACATGAACAGACACTTTACAAAAGAAGACATACATGAGGCCAACAAACACATGAAAAAAATGCTCATCATCACTGGTCATTAGAGAGATGCAAATCAAAACCACATTGAGATACCATCTCACGCCGGTTAGAATGGCAATCATTAAAAAATCTGTAGACAACAGATGCTGGAGAGGATGTGGAGAAATAGGAACACTCTTACACTGTTGGTGGGAGTGTAAATTAGTTCAACCATTGTGGAATACAGTGTGGCAATTCCTCAAGGACCTAGAAATAGAAATTCCATTTGACCCAGCAATCCCATTACTGGGTATATATCCAAAGGACTATAAATTGTTCTACTATAAGGACACATGCACACGAATGTTCATTGCAGCACTGTTTACAATAGCAAAGAACTGGAACCAACCCAAATGCCCATCGATGATAGACTGGGCTGGGAAAATGTGGCACATATACACCATGGAATATTATGCAGCAATCAAAAATGACGAGTTTATGTCCTTCGTAAAGACATGGATGAATCTGGAGAACATCATTCTCAGCAAACTGACACAAGAACAGAAAAGGAAATACCACATATTCTCACTCATAGGTGGGTGAGAAAAATGAGAACACATGGACACAGAGAGGGGGGTACTACACACTGGGGTCTATTGGGGGGAATAGGGGAGGGACAGTGGAGGGGGGAGCTGGGGAGGGATAGCCTGGGGAGAAATGCCAAATGTGGGTTAAGGGGAGGAAGGCAGCAAAACACACTGCCATGTGTGTACCTACGCAACTATCTTGCACGTTCTGCACATGTACCCCAAAACCTAAAATGCAATAAAAGTTAAAAAAAAAAACTTTTGATACTTTAAAAGAAAAAAAATTTATTTGGCATTTTATTTAGATAATAATACATGATTTTAACCCCCTCTTTGTCTTACATAACAAATAAAAATGCATCTACATTTCTAGGGCAATTGTCATACTCTAATCAGTTTTAAGCAGTTTATATGCATTTTCATACTTTATCATCACAAAAAGCCTATACCTTAGGCACTGACATATTTTCTTTTCCAATTAACAGATGAGAAAACTAAAGCAGAGTGGTTAGTGACCTGCACAAGGCCATATAATGAGTTAAAGGAAGACCTGAGATTTAAGTCCAAAATGATCTGCCTCTAGAGTCAATGTTCTTAATCACTCAGAGACACATGAGGACACCAGTGGAGAGAGGTTTTGAGAAGTCCTCCAGAATTAAAACCTGTAACAGGGAGACAGAGAAGGCCATTATATACATACCTGTAAGAACCAGATACAGCTGAACCCTAAAAGGAAATAAAAAATAAGAGTCTATTTAGTAAGAGTGCTCATATTTTTGGAAATCATCTCAAGGTACATTTTTATATGTCAAGGGTAAGTTTCCTGTTCACCCATCCCCTTTTCTAATGGGCAGTAAGTGAGGCATATAAAGGAAAAAAATCAATTGTTTGGCCTGCTGATCAGAACTGCAGAACTCTCCTCTGATATTTTGAAATCAGAAACTCTGAGTGACCATGAGGAATCACAGAGAAGGGAGGTTGCAGGCAAGGGGTGTCTACGTAAAGAAATTGGGCCCACAGATATGAGCATTCTGTGGTGCCAGCTCAGAGACCGGAGAAACACATTCCATGAGATATTATTCAAGAGATTTATTACAAGCAGGAAGGAGCTTTATACTAGTGTCCCTACTGATCAGCCCTCTCTTTAGAACGCTCTGCCTTTTTTGCAAAATATCAGAACTAGTTGCACAATACAGAAACTGTATATGTAATCAGACGAGCAGGGAATCTCAACTATGAGAAGGGAGAAGAAGGAAGTGGCATCCAGGATCACCTAATGTATAAGGAAAACCACTAATGAGAAAGAGAATAACTGAAGAGCTAAGAGCAGAAGGGAATAAAGAATAAATACAAAAATAAATATAAAAACAAAAGTATACCATCCTCTTTTTTTATTTTTTTTTAAATTTTTATTGCATTTTAGGTTTTGAGAGATGGAATTACACTAGAAGAAGTTTGTTCCTCCTAGTTCGTTCTCAGCATTAAAGCATTAAATCTGGCCATGTGCCTGGCCATTCCTTTTTCCATTTTTTCTCCTCTAAACATATTGAAGGCCAAACTATATTTTGAGGACTGTGTTTAAGACACTAGGGAATATTTAGAATGATTTTCATCATATGTGGTTAACATTTTTTGAAGTTTTGGCACTTAAATTCACAGGCTTTAGTTCTTTGTAATATTGATCTGTAATAAATAGTCCATTGCTTAGTGATGGTAAATAAATGAGGCATCACTCCATTATACTTTTGTTGATTTGCACACTAATATAAGGAATGTATTTTATTTAACAATGCAAAGAATGTACATGTTGTTTGTTTTGTTGCTATGTGTACTGTTTAGTCCCAGGATATCTTGAACTGGAAAGAAGCCCTGTTGACGGACAGGATAACATAATTCTACCTTTTTGGTAAACTGTCTTGGGCCTTGGTGTCCCCTAGCTCAGATATCCATATATCAAGAGGTACGCAGGTCTCACACTGCTCATTCTGGTTTGACCTTAAGCCAAAAACTTTTACAGAAGCCTGAGTCCAGGGCCTTCTTCCTAAGCAACCACCAGTGTCATAGAAGTAGCCAATCCCTGCTTATTACTGCAACTCATGTTGACAGGAAATGGGGTGCTGACCCTTTTCAAAAGAAAGGCAGTGAAAAACCATTCCCCTGCAGGTGGAGTTTTCTGGCTCATGTATGGATTGGAAATGAAATTAGTCATTGGAAATTTCATTCAGGTTAGTCCAAACTCTGCAAAGTACAACAAATGCAGACCTTTCCACATTTGGTAATCAAGTTCAATTTCTCTCTACATTGTTCCTCTAAAGCAGACAGCTGTGAAACCTTTATTAATTGCCCTCGGTGTACCGAGTTGCTGCCAGAGTTTACAGACACAAACCATCCAGAATGAGCTTTTACAGGGGTTGTGAGCCAGTCTGGGAGACCAGAGTCACCCACACAAACTATTCAGTGAACAAGGCAGCCTATGACAGAGTGGTCAGCTATGTGGTTCAGACAATAGAGTTCAGAGCCAACAACAACTGCTAAGTGCATCGTAGAGCCAACTTCAAGAGAAATGGGAATATGACAAAACGGTGTAAATAAGATGCCTGATTTGGATATTTCAGCCTCCACTGTTTCCTTTCTTCCAACTTCAATTTCCCTGTAACAGATCAAAACCACTTTGTAGTAGTAATCACTTTCAAATGAATTTTAAATTAATAGGCACCCACTCTAAAAGAATGTTTTATTCTGGATGGACCCACCATCCATCCATCACCATGACCCACTCCAGCAAAATGATGCATAATCCATCTCGGAGCTTTCTGCACATTGTTCCCCTGTTCAAACACATAAATGGCTTCCCACAGCCAACATCAATCAACCTCTGCTTGGAGTTCCATAGTCTCTTCAGCAGGGCCCTGCCTCCCCGCAATTCACAGCACAATGGCTTTTCCTTTAGGACCTCCACATCCCACCATACTGACTCCCCGACTCTGTGATCTTATGTGACCATGCTAGTTTATAGAATTGGTGATATACCTGATTTGATTGCTTCCTATGTGCAGGCCTTGTTGTGTCCAGTTGGATGACATTTTTCTCCAGTACAGTCCTTGCAATGTGATTGGAACTATTTTTACTTTCCCTACAAGAGGGCACATGGTAGATGTTCAATAAATCTCCAAGTTGTTAGCATTATGGTAATTGTGAGTGCAGGCCCAGGACTAGGGTGAGGCAAGTGAGGTGCTTAGGGTACAAAATTTAAGGTGGCATTCACTCTCAGCCATGGACTTTGCACTTGTAGGACCCTGAGAGTGAGTGCCTCCTTAAACTGTGTCCCAGATGCTTTGCTCCTCTCACCCTAGAAGTTGTCATGATTGGATGGTATCTTGAAGCATGTTTGCAGGATCTGTATTTCTACTACAGAAATAAATATTGACTTTGTTTCTCCCATAGCTATTCATAAACAAGATCAACATGTGTGTATGCATGTAAAGGGGCTAATCCTCCAGAGTGACCCTCTGCGATGCTGGCAAAAACATAAAAATAGCAGAGTTAAGATGCCACCTTCTTCCTCAACCTCAAAAAAGGTATGGCTTTGGTGAAAAGAATTTTGATCTGAGTTAGATCTAATTGGCATCAAAGCCTAACTTCACTCTTCACTACCTACGTAATCTCAACTGAACCTCTACAAACTATTTGGTAAAGCTATAGAATAATAAGAATGAGGACAAACACACACAAAATATATAAATAAAAGGAGGAGGGGGGAAGAAAAGCAGAAAATAATCATAGATTTTTTTTTATGAGGACTGATGAGAAAACACAAAGCCCTAAATAACATTCGGTTGTTACTACTTTTGTTGCTCATAATTTTGCGTTGCTGCTTCGAGTGCACTCAGAGCAACAGTTACTCAAGTATAGAATTCTATGCACATATATCTCTAAATGCACATAACAATTATAACTTAATGTACCCATACATAAATTGCCTATCTAATAATGCTAGTGAGAGATAAAATAGAAATTCTAACCACTAAGGAAAATGAAATCTTGAATGGGACCACTTAGAAAGTGTCTTTGGATTCAACGTTGTATGCAACAGGCACCATTTCTTTTATTGACCTTCAAATTGGGAGACATCAAAGTTCATGGCAGCATTGATACCATTAACAAAAACTGAAGACACAATAGCAGCAGAAGATATGGGGACAAAATGACACATTCAGGCTTGAATTTCCAGTAGCACCCAAAGCAAACAGTGGCTTCTCTGGGAACAAAACAGCACTAAAACGAAACAGGTCATTTTCTAATCATTCATACCCAGGTAGTAAAATACATACCATCTATGCTATAATGTAAAGCACTCATGCGCCTTCTGAAGCTGTTCCATTTAGATATCATGGTTATGTGTTTTGTGATGAGCTTGATACATTCATAAAATAGTTGCCCAGTTGAGACCATTTCTACCATCAGGCATGATGTTTCCACGACTTATTCTGGCAAGAGTAGACTGGTGTTGAATCAGTAAATATGTACATATGTAGCTTGGAACCACAAATGATCTTACCTAAATTAATAAGGCAGTTGAGACTCTGTAGACGTGTTTTGAAAAATAACTTGTAAGACCAAAATGGAAAAAAACTGTAAAATATTTATTTTTGGCCACTATATTAGGGTTATATGCAACCAGATCATTTCCCAGGACCTAGTGAACTATTAGCAGCAACACTATCATTTGGATATAAATGTTTTTACATAAGCAATTTGAAGAACGAACTGATTTGTTTTTTCCAACCTCACTGAAAAAAAAAATATTTTTTAGTCTTTCATTTCTTAATTTTTGCTTGAGTTGTTTAATTCTTTTGCTTGACTCTCCTGAGGTTTTATGTATGCCAAATTCTGAGGCAGTGACATTAAAGAGAGGTTTAAACCTTATTCTAAGGACAGTGGCCTTTACATGTGAATTTAAAGAGAAAAGAAAGGAACCAATGAAATGATCTAATATTAATATCCCATTAATAATTTAAAATGTAGGACAAGTAAGTAAAGCCAAAAGTTAACTGAAATGTCTCCCAGTTGGGTCAGAGCCTGAGCATGCCCTCCAGTGTAAACACTCCAGGCTTATGTGCAGGAGTTACAGCATGGGCCAACGACCAGCTCACACAGTTCTCACTGCCCAATCAGCATGCAGTCAAAACAACTAAAATAACATAGAGACACAAGACGCATTGAAAAACAAACTCTTACACACACACACACACACACACACACACACCCGACAAAGAAGAAAAACTTGATACTAAACAGTCCCAAATTATCTTCTATTAACAACCCAATTCTATTGGTAGCCCACCGCACTGATCGCTTGAAATCTTCCAGCTCTCATTTAAGAGTCTCAGGGAGTCTGATTTACTTCTCAATGGCCCATTCATCCTTTGAACGTTTACTCTGTAGCCTGTGCAGTTATAACCTAAGTTGGATTTCATACATGAAAACTGACCTCCGGCACCCAGTATTTTTGCCAAGTCTTAGTGAAGGCTCTTGGAATAATTTAGAGTTTGCCTAATGACAAGTTTAAGATTCAATTATTAAGTGTAGTAATTTATTTTTACTATGTTTGTAAAATGGCTTTCACCCAACTAATTTCACTCCCCTTCACAGCCAAAAGGCCTAAGATAGCAACGATGATCCTCACAGCAACACACAACAGGGCAGTTCGCTCTTGGTTGTTTAATGCCACGTCAAACAGAAGGGTTTCTACAGGACTCAGATGGAGACATTTCTCTTTTGCCTTAGTTTGGGCAAAAAAAATGATTTCCTTCAGATAGCTGTAATGGATGGTGAGGACGGCAGAGAGTAATCAGGCCCAGCCCGAGGCAAATGCCAAAAGTTTCCCAGAAGGATAAATCTTGTTTCCTGCCTTACTTCACAGAATTAAGCCTTAAACAAGTCATGTTCTGTGGCTTGGATGCTGTGTTTATATCAGCTTTGGCTCCCTGGCTCGTGGTTGGGAACACTGTATTGGTCTGTAACTCAGGAAGGTTTTCCTGAAGCAAGAAATCACTACGCCAGTATCTTTATCTCTCATTCCATTTTATTTGTTCTATTAATACTGGCAAACGAGCCCTGAATGGTAAGTGGATTCATAGGAGACAGTCACATTGACCAGGTGCAGCCCGCAAAGCCCATGATTTAGCGCTGTGCTTTGGTAACCGTCTTTCCCAGGAGTTGTATGAAAGATGCCTCTTCATAAAGGATTTTGTTTTGGAAAATAATAACAGCACCTCATCTGTGCATGGCTCATTCTCGGTAGGTTTAGGGAAAAAAAAATCTTTTCTGTAGAGTTCAGGGTCGGCGGAGACCTTGTGGTCTCCCAGCGTCTTACATGAAACCAAATCCTCTGGGGAGTGCATTCGTTTATGGTTAGTAACAGGCGACTTCCTGTTTCGAGGCAAAATGGGCTTGAAGAGGCTTATAAAAAAGACTCAAAAGGTTTCTTGGACATCAAATGACTCTAGTAAAACATTTTGATGAGTTAAGTGTAAATGTACCAGCAGCATACGGATTAAATTCCCTTCTAAATAAACATTAACAGAGAACATGTTTGGCAAAATGCATTTTGAGTTTTGCAAAACTGAAAACATTTGAAAAAGGAGTGTGAGATATTTGATGAACTCAGAAAGCAGCCGGATTGCCCATCCCATACTTGAATATTGTCTTTGGATATTCTGCAGATGTCAAATAAATTAGGGTGCTGATTCTAAGACCAACGTCTGCTGCAGGAATGATCAGCTGCCTGTCAGTTAGGATGGCGTTTTTGTGGACACTCTGTTCCTTATGTGTGGCCGAACAGAGCCCTGGGGGACCTGTAACCCTTTCCTCACCCACAGGCATCCTCTCTTTCTTGGATTCAGTCTTGTGAGACCTTCTATTATTCGCAGTTCTTGCATCTGTTTTGCTGCCTGTGAGATATTTTGGCTCCCAAAGAGGATTCCTGCTTTGCTATATATTTACAGTGAAACTTTTGTGCCACGAGGCAGATGACAGCCTTGGTGTTACTTGAGCCAAGGCCTTTTATCCAGAAGCCACTGTCCTTGTCAAGATTCTTATTATCTTTCACTATCTCTTTTTTCTGACATGCTCCCGAAACAAAATTTATGAATCCTTTGAGATGGTGGAATTAACAACGGAACACAAAGAATTAAACAGAGAAACATTTTAAATGGGCCAACTACACTTGGTAACTATTAATAAATGTAGAAAAGAATCAAATGTTACTCTAAGGGTTGAGTTTTAGTGATCATAGCAGTGGTGAAGTCACTGAATTAGAGAAGCGCCTTTAGAAATCTCTTCCATTATTAGGTCTGATAGAGCAGGAAAACACAGCATTAATATCCTTTTTGTAAAGTATTTGACCCAGAATAACAAATAGTCATGTCATAGGGCAAATCTCAGATGATCTGGATGCCACTACATTGTAGTCTGTAATCACACTGACTTATGATCATTTTGGTTTTAAACTATACATGTAGAAAGTAGATTTGAAGAAAATTAACAGGCAAATACACGGCAAGTATTATGTTGAAATATTTAAAAGATTAAGGTTTAGCTCTGTTTATTTTGGCAAATAATATTATTTATCAATAGTAATGACCCACAATCATACCAAAGATAATACAATTAATATGCTATTTAGTAAAATGTTTATTAAAGCCTCCATAGGGAGCACCCACTTCTCTTTTTGGAATTACTCAACAGCCAAAAAACTCTCAACATCTTCTCTTCTGCTATCTTCATGCATTCATTAAATGGTTTTCCATTAAGACTGTGGTGAGATTGAGTCTGTTGACTTCATTTCTCTGTACTTTCAAATTACTCTACATATGGTTGCCAGAGTTTTCTTTCAAAAGGACTAGTCTTGTCATTCACCTGTTCAATAATCTTTGATGCCTACCAGGTGCCTCCAGAATAAAGCCCAAGTTCTTTAACTTGGTGTTCAAAACCCTCTGGTCTGGCCTTAATTCACCTTTCAGTTCATGTTCCACCACCTCATAATCTGGTCATACCAGACAAATTCCCTATTCCCAGATTCCACATGTTCATATGCTCTTAGTGTTTACTACTTCTTTTCAGCATTTTACACACTTGTAAATATTTGCTAAATTATTTACCAGTTTTTTCACTAAAGTCCCAGTTAAGTGAGGGTGAAGGTTGTGTCTGTCTCATGTATTCTGTATCCTCAGGGTCTATCTCAGTGACTGGAACACAGTAGGTGCCCTGTGATGTCTGGGAACTCATGGAGCCATCTCTCTGTCTTCTTGTGCCACTGACTGTGTATTTCTATCACAGCACTTATGAATTCCATGTCTGCCTACCTGACTTTTCTACCACAATTCTTTGAGCCTAGAGGGCAGAGGCTGTGCCTCATTTATTTCTGTATCCTTAGCATCTGGTGTAGTGCTTAGCAACCCTGAATACTCAATACATATTTGATAAAGTTAAACAAAGAACATTTGCTGTAGGTTCTAAAAATCATGCCAATCCTTAGGTAAACCTATCGGCATGAAGACAATTTTGAAATGTAGCTTTCACTTATGCATAAAAGGCAAAATTCTAGAGCATGCAAGTTATAGGTCATAGGTCAAACCTGTCTGCCACCATCTCTTTTTGTAAATAATTTCATAGCAATATTCATTTTTAAATTATCCATGTTTCCTTTCATACTACAATAGCAGGTTTGAATAATTGCAGAGACCAAGGACTTTCAAGGCCCCAAATATTTACTATTTAGCTCTTTATACATGAAGTTTGCTGACCACTGTTATAGTGAAAACACATAAATAAGAATACTAATAGTATTTACTTTATATAGTGGTTGTAAGAATTAAATTAAGTAATATCTATAAAATGCTTAGCAACATCTTCGGCACACATTAATTGCTGTTAGGTTAATACTGTTAGGTATTGTCATCATTATAGTATCTTAACTGTTTTCTAACACCCACAAACATATTGTAGAGCAGGTCAGTAGAAACTTGTTACAGGTCATTCTAGAAGCAGGGATGGAAGAAGCCAAATCTGAGAGCTTGGCAATGAGGGAGAAGCAAAGTACAAAGCAGACCAAGTGTTGATAGAAATGTCATTTGATATAAATATATGACCATTATATACCCTGATGGTTTTATTATCACCCTTATTTCACAGATGAGAAACCTAAGACATCAAATCCTTGTTCATTTGTCCTAGACACTCAAGCTAAAAGTCATGGGGCTGAGACTAGAAATCAGAACTTGAAAGGACTGTACACATGATAAAGAAACAGAAACAAGTCTGCTCCCTGTCCCAGGCAAACAAGTCATCAACTGGGCTAGGACGACTTAGGAGAAACAATGACCAAAACAACCAAAACTTTGCAAATTGTGGAAATTCAGAAAGAAAGCATTAACATTGAAATTAATCTCCTGACAAACATACAAAGAGCTGATCAGTGTCAGTAGTGAGGAAGGGAATACTAATCAAGACCACACTGAGGTATTATTTAACAAAGAGATACATTTTGCAATTGACACATGTTTTAAAAGTTTGATGTTGCCAAGTGTTTGAAAGGATAAATCGAGGAAGATTTTAAACTTTGCTGATGTGATTGTAAAATTGGTGCAACCCCTTTGGAAAACAGATTTACATCACCTAAATTTGAACATTTGTATATCTTATGGCACAACAAATACACTCTTAGATATGTGCCCAACAACACTTGCACACACACGACAGGGAATGTGTGCATGAATGTTCATGACAGATTTATTCCTAACAGTTAAAGCCTAGGTACTCATCAACAAAAGATTTCACAAGGTCTCAATAAAGGACTTACACACATCAATACAAACAAATGAAGAATAGCAATTTACAATACGGATTCACCTTAGTAATATAATATTGAGACATTAACCATAAACTAAATAAGTCACTAAATTTCTCTTATAGTGTGGCATGATACATTTCTGTGAAGTTAAAAGCTATTGAACTAAGTAAAGAACATATAGAGATGTGATAAAAATATATACAATTTCAAAGAATACGTAGAGTAATAAAAATATACAGCAAGAAAATGATGAACACAGGATTTAGAATGACAATTTCTTAGTATGTAGGAGAGCAGTTCCAAAGATCCAACTCAGCTGTGTTTCATAAGGGTGGCAGTTCATTTATTCCTTTGTTCATTCAACAAATAGTTCTAAATATTTATATATTAAACACTGTTAAATGATAAAAATTATTAAGCACCTATTAGGTATAAAGCACTAGCATAAGTAAAACTGTAGTAATGGAACAGACAGACATGACTTTTGCCTTCAAAAGGCTTGTATTCCAATAGGAGAAAGGTCCTGGAGAAGACTAAGATTCACAAAGGATTTTTGTCTTAATGAGGACAATAACATTCATCTTTGGATATGGAAAGAAAGAGCCTTCCCAAATTTCTTCTTATATGTAACTTGTAAGTTCAGCAGGACTTCTGTAAAACAAATCCAAGTTGATAATAAGTAACAAACTCATAGATACCTGAGTGTACTATACCAAACCGACACTCAGAAGACATATTTATAGAAAATATAAAAACACTGGTAACTATTTCACACCACTGACACATGGCTCCTTTTCCAGCGCCAGGAAATTGATTATTTTAATTGATGAATTTATTATTAAACACGTACTGAATCCCAACTATACCTGAGTCCCTGTGCTTGAATTTGAATGGTCTTAAAAAGTTGTTACTCAAACTTTAGCAATATGCCCCCAGCAGCAATGACTGCAGAAGAAATTTGGTCTCAAATAGCACAGATCTGTGAGTTCATATGAAGCTATACGGCTGGCAAAGTTGACACAAGATATTTTCCTAATGACTCATGGAGGTGACAGGTTTGAATAAAGCATGACTCCTTGCAATTTATATGGAGTGGCTGATTGCTGCATGTTAAAAGCTCAAAGTTCTAACTCTGGCTAATGAAAAGGTTAGAGTTGCTGAGTTGTACATGAAAGACCTGTGAGCTACCCAGGCTGTGGGCATCCTCAGTTTTTCCTGTGCACAACTCTGATTACTCTGTAGTTAGTCCTTACAACTCTCCCTTTCAACCTTACTCTCTTACCTACATAACTTCATAGTCACTAATTGCTGATCTCTTTCTCAGAAGTTTTCATTTTCTTAAATTATACTTTAAGTACTGTGGTACATGTGCAGATCGTGCAGGTTTGTTACATAGGTGTATACGTGCCATAGTGGTGGTTTGCTGCACCCATTGCCCCATCATCTACATTAGGTATTTCTCCTAATGTTATTCCTCCCCTTGACCCCCACCACCCAGGCTCCAGTGTGTGATATTCCCCTCCCTGTGTCCATGTGTTCTTATTGTTCAGCATCCACTTATGAGTGAGAACATGTGATGTTTGGTTTTCTGTTCTTGTGTCAGTTTGCTGAGAATAATGGTTTCCAGTTTCATCCATGTCCCTACAAAGGACATGAACTCATTCGTTTTTATGGCTGCATAGTATTATATGATGTATATGTGCTACATTTTCTTTATCCAGTCTATCATTGATGGGCATCTGGGTTGGTTCCAAGTCTTTGCTCTTGTGAGCAATGCTGCAATAAACATACGTGTGCATCTGTCTTTATAATAGAATGATTTGCAATTCTTTGGGCATATACCTAGTATTGGGATTGCTGGGTCAAATAGTATTTCTAGGTCTAGATCCTTAAGGAATGGGCACAATGTCTTCCACAATGGTTGAATTAATTTACACTCCCACCAACAGTGTAAAAGTGTTCCTTTTTCCACATCCTCTCCAGCATCTGCTGTCTCCTGATTTTTTAGACTCCCACCAACAGTGTAAAAGCATTCCTATTTCTCCACATCCTCTCTAGCATCTGCTGTCTCCTGATTTTTTAATGATCACCAGTCTAACTGGTGTGAGGTGGTATCACAATATGGTTTTGATTTGTATTTCTCTAATGACCAGTGATGATGAACTTCTTTTCAAATGTTTTTGGCTGCATAAATGTCTTATTTTGAACAGTGTCTGTTCATATCCTTTGACTACTTTTTGATGGGGTTGTTTTTTTCTTGTAAATATGTTTAAGTTCTCTGTAGATTATTAGCTCTTTGTCAGATGAGTAGAGTGCAAAAATTTTTGCCCATTCCGTTGGTTCCAGTTCACTCTATTGATAGTTTCTTTTGCTGTGTAGAAGCTCTTACATTAATTAGATCCCATTTGTCTATTTTGGCTTTTGTTGCCATTGCTTTTGGTGTTTTGGTCATGAAGTCCTTGCTGATGCCTATGTCCTGAATAGTGTTGCCTAGGTTTTCTTCTAGAATTTTTATGGTGTTAGGCCTCATGTTTAAATCTTTAATCCATCTAGAGTTAATTTTTGTATAAGGTGTAAGGAAGGGATCCAGTTTCAGCTTTCTGCATATGGCTAGCAAGTTTTCCCAACACCATTTATTAAGCAGGGAATCATTTCCCCATTGCTTGTTTTTGTCAGGTTTGTCAAAGACCAGATGGTTGTAGTTATGTGGCATTCTTTCTGAGGCCTCTGTTCTGTTCCATTGGTCTATATCTCTGTTTTAGGTGCCAGTGCCATGCTCTTTTGATTACTGTAGCGTTGTAATATAGTTTGAAGTCAGGTAGCATGATACCTCCAGTTTTTTTTTTGAAACTTAGGATT
Organism: Saguinus oedipus; assembly: GCA_031835075.1. Taxonomy (NCBI): domain Eukaryota; kingdom Metazoa; phylum Chordata; class Mammalia; order Primates; family Cebidae; genus Saguinus; species Saguinus oedipus. The sequence goes on along the minus strand of CM063183.1, from coordinate 8,686,283 downwards.
CTCTTGGCTATGCTGGCTCTTTTTTGGTTCCATATGAAATTTAAGGTGTTTTTATTCAATTCTGTGAAGGAAGTCATTGGTAGCTTGATGGGGATAGCATTGAATCTTTGAATTATTGAATTTATAATTATGTTCGTCAGTATGGCCATTTTCACAATATTGATTCTTCCTAACCACAAACATGGAATGTTTTTCCATCTGTTTGTGTCCTCTCTCTTATTTCCCTGAGCAGTGGTTTGTAGTTCTCTTTGAAGAGGTCCTTCACATCCCTTGTTAGTTGTATTCTAGGTATTTTATTCTCTTTGTAGCAATTGTGAATTGGAGTTCATTAATGATTTGGCTCTTTGTATATACAAGTTTTCATCTTGATTTGATTTTACTTTCTGCTCACAGAAAAGAAACAGGTTAACTTCTACTTGTTTGTTTGTTTTTTATAAACAAACTAACTCTTGGATGTGACCAGCTTAATGCATCTTCCAATAATCTGTTCATTAGGACTCACAAAGTAGGACTTAAGTTTATTGTTGGAATTACTGGTAAATTGGATTCCATGCTCCTCTTGAGGGACTGCATCAAAGTGGGCACTGCTAATTCAATTATCTGCTAATCTGAACCAAGGACCAGGCAAACAGCTGGAACCACGATAATAGGGCTCCCACCTTCTTCTGCAAGACAGACTCAGGGAACTGCTCACACTGCCCAGGACGCCACCTCAGGGTGAAACATCCAGGGTTTGCTAGTTATTGAGGGATCCTAATCACTAAGAAACTTTCTTTTTCTAATTTCAACCAGTTATCACTATATAAGACAGGAGGGAATCAGAACCTAATTGTGGCCATAAGAATGGGTGTTGTGCAGAAACCACATGACTGGGAGAGTGAATCCCTCTATCAGGCAGGAAAAAAATTAATGCTCAAAAGGGAATAGCCAAAGACTATTGGTCCACACTGTGAAATAAGCAGTTTGTTTGTTTTGTGGGTATGTAAACATGTTCTGAGGCCAAGTGATTGGTACATGTTTTATAAACTGGAAATATAAACACAGACATTCTCTTCCAAAAATGGATCTTTAGGACTTCCCTAGGAAACTTGCTCTTGTTTGTTGAATTCTGAACTTGGCTTTAATTAAAACATTACACATCTAATATTTGAGGTGCTAATCCCAACATCAAAGAGAAGAAATGTTGAAAAGGTTTTGAGACACCCTACCAAAAGCCATTTCTGCTTCTGTTATGGACCTTTAAATGACATGCCTTAATAAAGGAAAAAAAGAGATGAGAGAGAGAAAGAAAGAGAGAGAGAGAGAGAGAGAGAGAGAGAGAGAGAGAGAGAGAGAGAGAGAGAGAGAATGTGTGTGTGTGTGTTGGGGTGGGGAGAGCTGGTACTTTGAAGAGCATTATCCTTTAACCACATGTTCTGAAGCCTCTGCTCATGCCAGGTGACAGTTCATTCTTATGTGGTTCAATTTTTTCTCATAACATGACACCTTTCCTCTAACCTAGTCATGAACTGCTTTGAAAGAGCTATTTTGATAGAACACAGAAATATTTATAAAACATCTAAACATTCTGTGTATTGAATGCTTCACCAAATGGTGAACTTCTAAATAAATGGTCTCTCTGCAAATAAGATGGTTCTTTCCCTACCAACTTGTAGAGGGCTGGCCTAGAGTACGGCTCCTAATACATCTTTTCTCAGTTCAAGAGCCCCCATTCTGTCCTGCTGAATGACACTATCCAGCTGGATAACAAAATTACAATATTTAAACTGTCCTGGAAGAAGAACAATATTTTTAGGGAGAGCACGTAGTATGTACTGCCAAGGGAATGTACTCAAGTGTTCGGAGACAGTTCCTCCTTATGCATCTTCTTTCCAGAAGATACAGGGCAGAGACTCTACAGCCTTTTATGTAAACTTTGCCCTGTACGAGGGTCCCCTGGGGTTTCCCTAGAGGATATTTGTGGAGAATGTCTATTTTTGGTTTATGAAACACATCCTTTGTCATTTGGCTTTGGATCATATGTACATATTGGGGAACTTGTGAGAACACACACTGCGTCTTGATAGTTTCTGTACTTATCAGTCAATTGGTTCAAATTCAGGCATCACCCTGTCTCTGAGTTTTATATTTACTGAATCTGATATTACAAACAATGTATGTTTCCTGATTTCTACCCCTCCCCTTCTTCTCCCTCCCAATTCAAATCAACACAATGGAATTACCAGACTAAGGAAAGGAGTTTTATCTCTATTCTTACCCTATAAAGAACCACCAATTAAAAGTTGAATGAAATATAACTCATTCTCACTACTGATATATTTTTCTCATTCTCACTACTGATAAAAAGATTAGGATATTTTTTCACTTTTCTCACTGACACCAGTGCTAGATTTGCAGTCTTCTCCAGCCTTTCCTCTGTGGTCCTCTTCATTGAACTTAAACTCCAATTGATGACCAGCCCTGCCCCCAACCCATTTGTCCTCAGCCTCCTTAAATCTAGTTTATTTCAGCCAACTTAAAGCACAGCCACCCTTTGACTTTCATCACTGAGTAAACACATGTCTACTTGTGATAAACTATACAATGAACACCCCACTATTCTGATTTAATCTATCTTTTCAGACCTGATGCCAACAACCTAGCCAAGAGTCCTTGGTTTCTCCCAAATCTTCTTAATCACTTGCCTGTCTCTGTCTCAGCTGAAGATCCACAGACCATTATTCTCACTTCCTAAAGGTTCACACCTCTGTGCTTTAGCACAAAGAGCCTCTCTACAGGACTAATCTCTGTTTACACACATTCTAGATATGCTTTAAGACCAAAATGCAGTTGACTCCACAAAGCCTTCTTCTATGTCTAGATGCCTGGTTTAACTTAGTCTTCCCTCTGCACTTCACAGCACTGTGTTTCTTTGGTATGGCATGTAGCTGTACTTCATCATTCAGCTAAGTTCTGTCCATGGATACCAATTACAGTCAACAGGGTGAGACTGGTAAATGAGATGACATATGAAACAGTGACCATGACATGTGTGAGGATGAGAGTGAAGTCTCACTCTGTATCTTCGCTCATTCTTATGTCAGCTTTTAATTGAGATCTATTTTGACCCTTTTTGAAATTATAGCCCCAACAGAACACATACTGATCCTCTTTGCCTGCCTTATGTGTAACTTCTTAACATATTATGTGACGTATTTTGTTATCGTATTTATTTTTTATTTCTCCCCCATTCACTTGGATGTGAATTCAATAAAGGCAAGAATTTTCTGTTATGTTTACTGCTGTATTAGAAACCTCAGAATAAACCATAGAACTAACAGAAGCTGCTTAGGAAATACTGGTTATCTTTGATAACATTGTGATCAGTTGCATAGCTAGTGCATTTGAGACATAGAGAAGATCATGTTTTAGACCATTTCTTCTGCATGAGAAAATTATTTTAATTTATAGTCAGGAAATAAGGCAAATGATAATAAGAGCCAAAAAAAAGCAGATACTTACTAATTTATTTCATTGATATACTTAACCATATTATTAAAAATATAAATTACATTTCAAAAAAAACCAATTCTGCATAACTATTTATTTAACAGTTATTACATGCAACTAAGAGCTTAAACTTTGATTCTTTGGTTGCAGCCTGATATAAAAAACTTGTGGAAATAATTATCCAATAACCAATAACTGAATTTTAAGAAAAACACAGTATCTTAAAAGGTACAAGTAAGTCATGCCATTGATTAATGTTTGATTTTATAGACATATTCTTTAATTTTGCAATAATTAACAATGTTAGAGAATAAACTTCAGCTATGAATATATGAGTTAAATTCAATAAAATATTCATATGTTCATAGTGGGCTAAAATGTCAAACAGAATCAAACAGAAATATCATGTCTTAGTTTGTATTCTGATCATTGACTTAAATTTTAAAAATATATAAATACTCCAAGCAGTCACAGAAATGACTCAGATTTTGTCTCTTTATCTTTAAAAGTCATGATTTTTCACATAAACAGAATTAAAAGGAAAAATCATCAGATTACCCCAATAGACACAGAAAAACCTTTCAGTAAAATCCAACAAACTAGACCTTAGTCCAACAAAGGTTTAATATCCAGAATCTAATAAGGAATTTATGTACTCAACAAGTACAAAACAACCTATTAAAAAATGGGCAAAGGATGTGAACAGACACTTCTCAAAAGAAGACACAGATATGGCCAACAAACATTTGAAAAAACAATTCTCTACATCACTAATCATCAGAGAAATGCAATCAAAACCACAGTGAGACACCATCTCACACCAGTAGGACTATTACTTAAATGTCAAAAAACAACAGATGCTAGCAGAGCTGTGGGGAAAAAAAAAATAGACTGTTGGTGGGAATGTAAATTAATTTAGCTAGTGTGGAAAGTAGTTTGGAAGTTTCTCAAAGTATTTTAAACAGAACCACCATTGAACCTAGCCATCCCATTACTGGGTATATATTCAAAAGAAAACATATTATTCTACCAAAAAGACATATGCACTCACAAGTTCATCACAGCATTATTCATAATAGCAAAGACATGGAATTAACCTAGGAGCCCTGTACTGGATTAAAAAAAAGTGGTATATATATATAACATGGAATACTATACAGTCATGAAAAGAACAAAATGTCTATTACAGCAACACAATGCAGCTGGAGATCATTATCTTAAGCAAATTAATGCAGGAAGAGAAAACCAAATGCCATATGTTTTCACTTATAAGTGGGTGTTAAACATAGGGTACTCACGGACATAAAGATGACAACAATAGAAACTGGGGACTAGTGGATGGGGGATGAAAGTGGCTCAAGCCTGTAATCCCAGCACTTTGGGAGGCCAAGGCGGGTGGATCACAAGGTCAAGAGATCGAGACCATCCTGGTCAACATGGTGAAACCCTGTCTCTACTAAAGATACAAAAAATTAGCTGGGCATGGTGGTGTGTGGTGGTGGTGTGTGCCTGTAATCCCAGCTACTCAGGAGGCTGAGGCAGGAGAATTGCTTGAACCCAGGAGGCAGAGGTTGCGGTGAGCAGAGATCGTGCCATTGCACTCCAGCCTGGGTAACAAGAGCAAAACTCCATCTCAAAAAAAAAAAAAAAAGAAAGAAAGAAAAGAAAACTGTCTATTGGGTGCTATGCTCCGTACCTGGGTAATGAGATCATTAACAATGCAACCTTAGCATCACGTAATATACCCAGATAACAAATCTGCATGTATACCGACTTAATCTAAAATAAAAGTTTTTTAAAAAACTAAGAACAATTGATTTTGTATCCTGAGACTTTGTTGAAGTAGCTTATCAGCTTAAAGAGATTTTGGGCTGAGACATTGGGGTTTTCTAAATACACAGTTATGTCATCTGCAAATAGAGACGATTTGACATCCTCTCTCCTATTTGAATACCCTTTATTTCTTTCTCTTGCCTGATTGCCCTGGCCAGAACTTCCAATACAATGTTAAATAGGAGTGGTGAGAGAGGACATCCTTGTCTTGTGCCAGGTTTCAAAGGGAAAGCTTCCAGCTTTTGCCCAGTCAGTATGATATTGGCTGTGGGTTTGTCATAAATAGCTCTTATTATTTTGAGATACGTTCCATCAATACCTACTTTATTGAGAGTTTTTAGCATGAAAGGGTGTTGAAATTTATCAAAGGTCTTTCCTGCATCTAATGAGATAATCATGTGGTTTTTGTAATTGGATCTGTTTATGTGATTAATTATGTTTATTGATTTGTTTATGTTGAACTAGCCTTGTATCCCCAGGATGAAGCTGAATTGATCATGGTGGATAAGCTTTTTGATGTGCTGCTGGATTCAGTTTGCCAGTATTTTATTGCGGATTTTTGCATCAATGTTCATCAGGGATATTGGCCTGAAATTTTCTTTTTTTGTTGTGTCTCTTCCAAGTTTTGGTATCAGGATGATGCTGGCCAAAAAAAAAAAAAAAAAAAAAAAAAAAAAAAAAAATGACTTAGGGAGGAGTCCCTCTTTCTCTATTATTGTTTCAGAAGGAATTGCACCAGCTCCTCTTTGTTCCTCTGGTAGAATTCGGCCATGAATCTTTCTGGTCCTGGGCTTTTTTTGGTTGTTGGCTATTACTGCCTCAATTTCAGAATTTGTTATTAGTCTTCTCAGGGATTCAACTTCTTTCTGGTTTAGTCTTGGAATAGTGTATGTGTCAAGGAATTTATCCACTTCTAGATTTTCTAGTTTATTTGCATAGAGATGCTTATATTATTTTCTGATGGTAGTTGTATTTCTGTGGGATCACTGGTGATATACCCTTTATCATTTTTTATTGTGTCTATTTGATTCTTCTCTCTTCATTATTAGAATCTCTAGTGGTCTATCTATTTTGTATTTCAAAAAACCTGTTCCTGGATTCCCTAGAAGAAAACGTAGGCAATACCATTCAGGACATAGGCATGAGCAAAGATTTCATGACTAAAACACCAAAAGCAATGGTAATAAAAGTCAAAATTGACAAATGAGATCTAATTAAACTAAAGTACTTCTGCACAGCAAAAGAAACTATCATCAGCATGAACAGGCAACCTACAGAATGGGAAAAAGTTTTTTCCACCTATCCATCTGACAAAGGGCTAATATGCAGAATATACAAGGAATTTAAACAAATTTACAAGCCGAAAAGCATCAAAAAGCAGGTGAAGGATATGAACAGACACTTCTAAAAAGAAGACATTCATGTGGCCAAAAAACATGAAAGAAAGCTCATCATCACTGGTCATTAGAGAAATGCAAATCAAAACCACAATGAAATACCATCTCGTGCCAATTAGAATGGCAATCAATAAAAAGTCAGCAAACAACAGATGCTGGAGAAGATGTGGAGAAACAGGAATACTTTTATGCTGTTGGTGGGGGTGTAAATTAGTTCAACTATTGTGGAAGACAGTGTGGTGATTCCTCAAGGATCTAGACCTAGAAATACCATTTGACCCAGCAATCTTGTTACTGGGTATATACCCAAAGGATTATAAATTATTCTACTATAAAGACGTGCATATGTATGTTTGCAGCACTTGTCACAATAGCAAAGACTTGTAACCAACCCAAATGCCCATCAATGATAGACTGGATAAACAAAATGTGGCATACTTATACCATGAAATACTATGCAGCCATAAAAACGGATGAGTTCATGTCCTTTGCAGGGACATGGATGAAGCTGGAAACCACCATTCTCAGCAAACTAACACAAAAACAGAAAACCAAACACTGCATGTTCTCACTCATAAGTGGAAGTTAAATTATGTGAACACATGGACAAAGGGAGGGGAACATCACACACTGGTGCCTGTCAGGGGGCAGGGGGCTAGGGGAAGGATAGCATTAGGAGAAATATCTAATGTAGATGATGGGTTGATGGGTGCAACAAACCACCATGGCACATGTATACTTATGTAACAAACCTGCATGTTCTGCACATGTATCCCAGAACTTAAAGTAGAATTTAAAAAGGTATTTAATAAGAGGCAAAAAAAAAAAAAATGTAAAAAAAAAAATCATAATTTTATCATTATTTATTTCAAATTTGTTATTTAAATGCAAGAATGGCTAGTACCTCAAGAGTTGGATACAAATTATACCTAAAATAAACTCCTACAATTCTGAGTCTCTATTCACAGATTTTCAAAACAAACACATAGAGCTGAATGTATGTACATTAACACTAACTTATAATGACATTCTCTGAATTAAGGTATATAGAATGGAATGTTTATTCAAGGATAATAAAATATGCACATTTTAAGTTTTTATATATATAAATGGACTTTATAATTATACATGTCATATATTTATTTTAAATAGCTTTAAATGTGTTCTTTTAAAGTAAATAAATATTAAATAATTATTTTAAGGGTTTTATATTCAAATATTTTTAAAATTAAAAATGTTTTACAACATGTATGTACTATATATGACTAATATGTATTAAACATATAGCATATTATAGATTTAATAAATATAAATTATAAATAATTAGAAACATATAGTTAATTAACATACAGTTATATATGCAATATGTAATTTATATATAATTTTAAATGTATATATAATTAAAATTCCATAATAATCACAGCAATCATTTAGAATTTAGTCCCAAAAAATATTTGCTTCAGGAAGGGGTATTTTATCACCATTCTTGCTTAGATTTGCTGGAGCAAGGCAATAATGAAAAGCATTATCTTTAAAAATGTTGTATTAAAATTATCTACAGACAATGCCCACTCATTTTCCTCTCTTGCTGTATCTAGTGCCCAGGTGCTCCATGAGTGTTGAACACATCCCACTGCGCAGGACAGTCTTTAAGGAATGCATTTCAAGGCAGTAAGCTTTTCCTCTTCAAAGGCCCAAGGAAAGGTGTAAAAAGCGAGAAGGTCATCTCATCAACCTCAGCCGTGCTGAGAGTCATGGTGGTCCTCACCCACATAGAAACTGAGATGCACTGCCCCTGTGCTGGCCCATTCTGAATCATCACATTTGTTCTCAGGAGGTATTCCCAGCAGCTCAGGGATTCTCAGCGGGCACAGGCCCCAGGGTTCCTCAGGACATAGCTCTGGGCTTCTCTGTAGCCGCAGGGGCAGCCAGAGTTCTCAAGGCCCACAACTATATTAGGAAATATATGCGCCAAGGGAACAACAAACATGTTTGTTTTTTTCCAGCACAGTCTGCGCTGCTTATCTCAGACACCTCCCTTTCTTCAGCAGAAATCACAGCCTTGGGAAGAATGTTCCCTTTGGGTTTGGGAAGCTTTTATTCCATCTAAATGAGGTCTTGCCCTTGGTATTTGTGAAATCATTTCAAAAGGAATTATTTCTCTAAGGCCAGCGGACAGTGTTTGAATTATTTCTCTGGGACTAACAATCTTTAAAATATCAAATGAGAGCCTCCATGGAAAGGAGGCATTCCTGAAGGTGAGCAAGATAGGTTTATGACCAGTCATTCATTTACTTGAAGGACCATCAGCAGATGTCATCACAGATCTCCTAACCAATGTGGTTTGCTGTTAATCACTGTGCAGTGAGAGCTCTGTGCCTTTGAAGAGAGAGAAGACAGGGAGCATTTGTATCCGTGTCTTTGCTCTGCTCATCATTTATAATCCTTGGTGCTTATACAATGCTCTAAACCAGGGGTCATGAGAATCCACCCACCACAGCCCATACACACCTGCTCCCCAGGACTCATTCTTCCCTGTTCCTTTCATGAAATCTGACACAGTCCATGACTTTCTTTATGTACTTGCCATTAATAAAAAATCCTTAATTTGCTGCTAGCCACAAAACTGTACTGTTTCAGCAATTAAAGTGTTAAGTCATTTGTAGTAGTCAAAACTCCAAATTTCACTTAAAGTTACAGTTATCCCTTCCCAGCTTGAACCTTTTGCAGGCAAGGGGTGTCTTCTCTAATTCCCTGCTTTCTGTTTGAAGCTTTCCTCCTCCATCTGAGAGCCAAGGCTACCAATTTCTTCCCCTAGAAATGAAGAGAGGAAAGAAGAGGTAAAAGGAAGGAAAGGCCTTATTTGACTGGTATTCTTGGATTTGCTGTTAATACTCTCTGGGTTCTTTCTCTTCTGGATGCTTCTGTGGGATCTTTGGAGGGTCCTCTCCCATCACTAATGATCTCTGCTTGCATTTCTTTTCCAGCTGATCCCTAAAGCTTCACCTTTCAGCCTGAGGGCATCTGCAAGAAAACCTCCAGCCTCTGTCCTCAGAGCCTCCTTTCCCTCCAGGTGGCCTCTTGGGCAGGACTGAAGACAATCCCAGGTTAACACTATCTCCTGTAGCTCACACATAGTCTCATTTGGGTTGCTTCTCAACTTTCTCTAGAACGTTGTTATTAAGATCTTTTGTCTGAAAGTCGTGGATGAAACAGACAGACAAGATCTCATTTTAATACTATAATAATCCAGTTCATACTTGCCTACAATATTTAATTTACAAGTGCTTTGAAAGCCATGTATGTGTGAAAATTAAAAGGTCAAATAAAACAGCAAGAAGAGATAATTGAAAGAGTGTTTGATTCAGTGATACCAGATGTAACCCAAGAGTAGGGAGCTTTTGTGTTGAGAGGGTTCTGAGGGCTCTGAGATCTCTTGTTTTCTTCTAACCAAAATGCATGAAGGCCAAAAAAATTCCTATCTCCTAAGCCACGTAGCCCATTTAGATACTCTTGAAACACTGTGGCACAAATAAAGGGCATTGCATCACCTGCATTTTTAGATTCGATGGATGTATTATACCAGAAAGGGAACAGAGAAGTTTTAGGAATGTAGTCATTCACAGCTTAACAATGGAGATACATTCTGAGAAATGTATTGTTGACAATTTCATCCTTATGCAAGCATTACAGAGTGTACTTACATGAACTTGGATGGCATAGCCCACTACATGCCTAGGCTATATGGAAAAGCTCATTGCTTCTAGGCTGCAAACCTAGACAGCAGGTTACTATACTGAATACTGCAAGCAATTATAACACAATGGTAAGTATTTGTGTATCTAAATATATTTAAATATAGAGAAGGTACAGTAAAAATATAGTATAAAAGATTTAAAAACCATATGCTTGCATAGGGAACTTACCATAAATTAAGATTTTAAGACTAGAAGTTGCTCTGGGTAAGTCAGTGAGTCGATGGTGAGTGAATGTGAAGACATAAGACACTAATGGAAACTACTGTAGTAGCAACACTAAATTTATGAAAAAATTTTCTTCAGTAATAACTTTAGATTTTTGTAACTTTTTAACTTCATATACCTCTTAAGTTTTTAACTTCTTGACTCTTTTGTAATAACACTTATCTTAAAACACAAATACCTTGTACAATTGTATAAAAATATTTTCTTAAGTCCTTATTTGTAACGCTTTTTTCCATTTGTACTTTTTTCTTTCTTTTTTCTTTTAACTTGTTTGTTAAAAGCGAAAACACACACATGTGGTAGCTTAGGTTCAGGACCATTAATATCACTGTCTTCCACCTCTACATCTAATTCCACTGGAAGGTCTTCAGAGGCAATGATATGCATGGTGCTATTACCTCTTGTGACAATGCCTTTTTCTAGAATACTTCCTGAAGGACCTGCCTGCAGCTTTTTTACAGTTAACCTTTTTTGTTATTGTAAGGAGTACACTCTGAAATTATGATGAAAAGCATAGTATAGTAAATACATAAGCAGGTAACATAGGTATTTATCACTACTCTCATCAAGTATTATGTTTTGTACGTAATTGTATGTGCTATATTTTTATATAATTGGTAGTGCAGAAGATCTGTCTACACCAGCATCACCACAAACACGTGAGTAATGCATTATGCTATGATGTATGGCAGCTATGATGTCATCAGGCAATAGGAAATTTTCTGCTCCATTAGCTTATGGAATAAGATATCAACATTGTCTATGCAGTTTGTCATTGACCAACGTGTCTTTATGCGTTGTATGGCTGTATAGGTGATGAAGTTATATTTGAAAGAATTGATGAAACAAATACAAACAAAACTATGGGAAACTTGGCAACCAGTTTAAGTAAAATAATCCAGAAAGATAAAAATAGTTCTGACAATAAAGTGACTAACATGAGAAATTATGAATATTCCTAGGTGTTCAAGAAGTACTCATGGATAGAAAATGAAGACCTGCATGAGAATAAAGACATAACTACAATGGAAACTTTTCTCTCCAAACTTTTTCTCTGCCTAGCAGGAGGTATTTGTTGTTAATCCCTCCATGACCTAGCTGAATGTCACTGAGGGTGGTACATACACATATATTACCATACAGAGTTGCATCTATGATTCTAGAATCATACGGTTCTAGATCTTTTCAGATCATCCTTTGGTGGTCTTTGCAAAGTCTTAAGCTAAAATAATGCCTTCCAGCATTGTTTTGGAGAGGGGTCTGGCCAATATTTGCAAATCATTACCCTACATTGACAAAAGGAGGGATCTGCTTATGAAAATTCACCTGAACCTGTTCTTATCTTGTTTCCTTATGCTGCACCTTTGATAATTCCACAGAATTATTTCATCTGACTCTTAAAACACCTTTAAGATGTATTAATACTTGAGACTAAAAAAAACAAAGCTTATAAAGGTTAAATTATTTTCTCATGATCATATCAAAGTGGGAGAAATGATCATATTTGCCCTTCTTTAATAATACTTCAATTATGCAAATATAATAAAAAAATTCAAAACAGAAATTTTCCCATCAATTATCTATTGAATTTTGCAACTTTGTAACTCAAAGATTTCTCCTTCATAGGTGAAAACATGCTAAGTCACACAGCTGATAAGTGACAGAAATCCTAACTCAGTCTAAGCCTTTCTCTGAAATATTATATTGTATCCGTGTATATTTTTCTTTCTAAAAATATGTATATTTCTTTATTTAATTTTTAGGTAATTTTAAAATTACACTTACTAAGAAAGGAATAAGTGGCTGTCACTTACTCCTAATCTCTTCCCTCTTACTTCCTCATTTAACCAGCCAGAAGTTTGAACCACAAGACAGAGTGAATTAAAAATCCAGTGTAAGTACGTTTTGTTTATATCAATTTCAGTGCTGGCCCCCAAAATACAAACCAATATCAACAGTTTGAAATTACTGTGTTAACATTTTCTGTTTCTAAACTAAGCTAAACATCAGAGCAAATTGTATTGCAACATAGATTTGTTTTAATTCCAACTACAACTGAGATTCTTATCCAAGACATGTTAAACTTTCCCATAGTTACCCATATAATGAAGGAATGAAGTTCATGGACTACATTGGCTTACAAATTTGAGTAGAAGTGAAAAACCTTGTAATTTTTTTTACAACTCAACAATTTGTTTTTTTCCAATTAAATAACTTTGCTCTGTCTCACATAAAAAAATCCTCATGTTTCATCCAGTACACATTCCATTTTAGCTTACAATTTGTAGCAATAGCCCTCAATGGAAATATATTAACAAGAAGATTTTTATAAAATTGATTTGTTAAAATCCTATTATCAAATTTGATGGGAAAATAATCTCTTATGTATACTCCACTCTTGTACAAATAGACAAGAAAAAAATCTAATTATTTAAAGTTTTTTTTATATCTCATGATATGGTAACTAAAGTTCTCTTTTGAATACAACTTTATATGTTTTCCACCCTTACTCATTTTCTCAGGGGTCATTTAACTTTCTCCTGGAATAAAATTATACCCTTGGAAGGACAATTTTCTAAAAATTAGAAAAATTGCCTTTGGACTAAATCTATTCCTAGTTGGTTCTCACAGTCATAGAGTTGTAAATGCACACTTTAATGCTAAACATGCTTATTAGAGGATCACATATAATAGCAAAATCTGAAAAAAATAAAATTTCAATAGAAAAGACTGATTACATAAATTATGACAGAAACTTACAATGAAAATACTATTTGCTACTAAAACAAATACCTAAAAAAATTTTTTGTGACCTGAGATATTGCTCATGAAACAGAGTTAATTATTATTTTATTTTCTTTTTAAAATTATACTTCAAGTTCTTGGATACCTGTGTGGAAAGTGCAGGTTTGTTATATAGGTATACACATGCCATGGTGGTTTGCTGCACCCATCAACCGTCATCTGCATTAAGTATTTCTCCTAATGCTATCCCTCCCTTTGTCCCCAGTCCCTGACAGGTCCCAGTGTGATGTTCCCCTCCCTGTGTCCATGTGTTCTCATTGTTCAGCTCCCACTTATGAGTGAGAACATGCCATGTTTGGTTTTCTGTTCCTGTGATAGTTTGCTGAGAATGATGGTTTCCAATTTCATCCATGTTCCTGCAAAGGACATGAACTCATTCTTTTTTATGGCTTCAGAGTATTCCATGATGTATATGTGCCACATTTTCTTTATCCTGTCTAAAACTGATGAGTATTTGGGTTGGTTTCAAGTCTTTGCTATTGTGAATAGTGCTGCAATAAACATACGTGTGCATGTGTCTTTATAGTAGAATGATTTTTACTTCTTTGGGTATATATCCAGTAATGGGATTGCTGGGTCAAATGGTATTTCTAGATCCTTGAAGAATCACCACACTGTCTTCCACAATGTTTGAACTAATTTACACTCTCACCAACAGTGTAAAATTGTTCCTGTTTCTCCACAACCTCTCCAGCATCTGTTGTTTCCTGACATTTAATGATAGCCATCCTAACTGGCATAAGATAGTATCTCACTGTGGTTTTGACTTGCGTTTCTCTAGTGACCAGTGATGATGAGCTTTTTTTCATGTTTGTTGGCTGCATAAATGTCTTCTTTTGAGAAGTGTCTATTCACATCCTTCACCCTGCTTTTTGATGGGATGTTTGTTTTTTTCTTATAAATTTGTTTAAGCTCCTTGTAGATTCTGGATGTTAGCCCTTTGTCAGATGGATAGATGGCAAAATTTTTCTCCCATTCTGTAGGTTTCCTGTTCACTCTGATGATAGTTTCTTTTGCTGTGCAGAAGCTCTTTAGTTTAATTAGATCCCATGTGTCAATTTTGGCTTTTATTGCTATTGCTTTTGGTGTTTTAGTCATGAAGTCCTTGCCCATGCCTATGTCCTGAATGTTATTGCCCAGGTTTTCTTCTAGGGTTTTTTATGGTTTTAGGTCTTACGTTTAAATCTTTAATCCATCTAAAGTTAATTTTTTTAATAAGGTGTAAGGAAGGGGTCCAGTTTCAGTTTTCTGCATATGGCTAGCCAGTTTTCCCAATACTACTTATTAAATCCTTTCCCCATTGCTTGTTTTGTCAGGTTAACGGAACATACCTAAAAATTAAAAAAAAAGCTATTTATGACAAACCCACAGCCAATATCATACTGAATGGGCAAAAACTGGAAGCATTTTCTTTGAAAACTGGCACAAGAAAAGGATGCCCTCTCTTACCACTCTTATTCAACATAGTATTGGAAGTTCTGGCCAGGGCAATCAGGCAAGAGGAAGAAATAAGGGGTATTCAAATAAGAAGAGAGGAAGTCAAATTATCTGTGTTTGCAGATGACATGATTGTATATTTAGAAAACCTAATTTTCTCAGCCCTAAAACTACTTAAGCTGTAAGCTTAAGCACCTTCAGCAAAGTATCAGGATACAACGAAATCAATGTGCAAAAATCACAAGCATTCCTAGACACCAATAATAGACAAACAGAGAGACAAATCATGAGTGAACTGTCATTCACAATTACTACAAAGAGAATAAAATACCTAATAATACAACTTACAAGTGATGTGAAGGACCTCTTCAAGGAGAACTACAAACCACTGCTCAAGGAAATAGGAGAGGACACAAACAATTGGAAAAACATTCCATATGGATCAGAAGAATCAATATCATGAAAATGGCCATATGGTCAAAGTAATTTATAGATTCAATGCTATTCCCATCAAGCCACCATTGACTTTCTTCTCAGAATTAGAAAAAACAACTTTAAATTTCATATGGAACCAAAAAAGAGCCCATATAGCCAAGACAATCCCAAACAAAAAGAACAAAGCTGGAGGCATCATGCTACCTGACTTTAAACTATACTACAAGGCTACAATAACCAAAACAGCATGGCACTGGTACCAAAACAGATATATAGACCAATGGAACAGAACAGAGGCCTCAGAAGTATCACCACACATCTACAACCATCTGATCTTTGAAATTGAGTTAATTTTTAAAACCTTCTTATAAAAAATATTCTACATGTTATCAGCTCCAACATGCACATTTTCACCTCTTAACATTTCTAGAATCTGAATGCTTCTTGAAATCCATGGTGTACCACTGTTACAGGCCAGGTAGCAGTAATGGCATTGTTGCTTTTGCTGGCACATGTTTGAGCTTGGCTGCTATTTCTGGTGGAATGACTGGACAACTGCCATTTCTTGTTGTTTCAGTCAACAAACCATTTAAGGACAACTTGCAGGATAAATACAAATCCTGGTTATTGCTTTAAAATCTTACATAAATTCTTGCTTCTAATAGCAAAAAGTGTGTTAGCAACAAAGGTTATGTAAAATGAAGGGCTGAAAGCTTTCCTCACTAAAACTGGAAGCAAGGCAAGGATCCATATTCCAATCACAACTATTTAAAATAGAAATGAAAGTGTTAGCCAGTGAAACAAAGCCAGAATTAAAACAAAAATTTCTACATTTTGAAAATAAATAAATAAAACTGTCTCTATTTGATGAAGGCATGATTATCTACATAAAAAATCTTTAAATATCTACAAAAATATGTAGTTCCTTGAATAAATATGTTGGTAAAACAGGATCATAGAGTACAAGGAAAACCCATAAACATCAATCATATTTCAACATTAAAAATACAATCCCATTTGTAATAGCTCCCCTGAAAAAATTTAGCCATAAATCTCACAAAATATGTATAAAATATACATGCTGGGAAATGCAAAATACTGATGAAAAAAATTAAAGAAGACTCAAATAATTAGAAGACATATATGTTAATGTATCGAAAGGCCCAGTTTAGTGAAGATGTCAGCTCTTCTCAAACTTAATTGTTTCAAAACTATTTCAAGCAAAGCGTCAGAAAGATCTTTTGTAGATACAGACAAGCTGATTCTAAACTTTATGTGGAAAGGCACAAAGATTAGAATAGCCAGAACAATATTAGAAAAGAAAAATAAAATTGGGATAGTCATACTATTCAATTACGAGATTTACTCTAATGCTACAATAGCTAACCTGGTGAAAATATAGACATATAAATAAATGAAACACAATACAGTGTCCAGAAATAGACCTGAACCAATACGGTTAATCAATTTTTGACCAAGTCTTAAGAAACAATTTAACAAAGAGTAGTCTTTTCAAAAAATAGTGTTGGAACAATTAACATACATATGCAAAAAATAAACCTGAACATAATTTTTATATGAAAATTAACTCAAAATGAACCATGGGTAAATATAAAATGTGAACCAATTAACCTTTTCCACTCTTTTTGTTCTGGAATAAATACTTTAAGAAAATGAACAAAAAGAGAGGTTTAAGCAAGTGGGTTCTGATTGTCCTGATTTGCAAAAGCAATCTTATCTGTGAATATAATACGATGAGGTGATTTATTCAACTTGGAACTTCCTGAAGATAAATTTAGTTCTCATTACTCACACCCATCCTCTCATAAGGTAATTTTTCAAGATACAACATCAGAAATAATCTGCAAAGCAATAATCAACTTGGGATTATTTCTGGCAATTGAAAATGTATCATAGTTGGAGAATTACCCACAATTTTAAAAAATGAATTGTTATCTTTATTGGGAAAGAGAATACTGCCTATGGCTTTATCCTTTTGAAACTCTCAAATTCTGGGATGTGATGAGAAATCCAATATTTCAGAAAAGGTGTAACAACACTAGTGGATTCGCATTTGTTCTCTGTCTCTGCCCCCTTGTGCACATGCATTTCCACATGTGGGCTCACTCTGGGAAACCAAAGGCAACCGTTCTCTTTCTGAACTCCATCAGTAACTACTCCAGTAACAATAACTGTCAGGGGCTGGAATAGTAAACATTTTGTAAAAGCAAATGGCTTCCAAATGTGCACTTTCTCCATGAGCATGTCCCTCGCGAGTCTGATTCAGAAAGCCAGAGCAGGTAAAAGCACTAAGCCCAAAGCCTGATGACAGGCTCAAGCAGCTGAAATCTCTGACTGGTAACCTCAACCCCATCTGCAATCTCTTCTCTCTTTCCACTCTAAGGTGAGTTCACTTGGCCTGTTGATTTGATCTACAAGAGTGGCCCTCTATGAGTTTTGTGTACTGTGTTTATCCTGGGAACCATTTACAAGGCCACTAGCTATCTAAGTACAACCTGGCCTACTGGCAGGGGGATTGCTAGGTGGAGGGGAGAAGTTGATTTGCTCCCTTGACCTTTGGGTCTCCTATCTAGAATAAAATATTTTAATTTTACCAAGACTTAGTATCTGTGTTTTCAGAATGGCCACTTAATCTCTGGAAATTAACACTATGACTAACTCAGGAGCCCCAAGGCTATTTATTTAGTTGTTTTATAAGCATCCACATTATTATATAATATTCATAAAATACAATGTATACCACTAGATTTAAAAACAATGTTTTCAAAATTTTGAGTATGTAATTAAGGAAAAGGGCAGGGACAAAAGAATTATGTACTATTTTATGAAAGCACTCTACAATGGGGATGTCTGCTTTAAATGGAAACCATATAGGAGCATAATAGCAACTTTTATTGCTGAGTAGTGGGATTATTAGTGATTTTTATTTTTTAGGTTATAGTCATGAACTGGATGATGACATTTTGGTCAACAACAGGCCACATGTATGACCCTGATTCCATAAGATTGTAATACCCTATTTGTATTTTACCTTTTCTATGTTTAGACACACAAATACTAATCATTGTGTTATAATGCCCTATGGTATTCAGTACAGAAACATGCTGTGCAGGGTTGTAGCCTAGGAGCAATAGGCTATACTAAATAGGTAGGTATGTAGTAGGCTGTACCATCTAGGTTTGTACAAGTACATTCCATAATGTTCACAGAATGACAAAACCACCTAATAATGCATTTTTCAGAACGTCTCCTCCTCCCTAATAGATGCATGACTATATTTACATGTTCTCATTTTTTTTTTTTTTTTACCTACAACATATATTTATTTTTAAAAACTCTTGAAAAGTAACACTTCAAAATGTACCTATTATCTCTACATTTTGGAATTAGATCAGATTTTTATATCTTTCTATAGTGGGATCATTTTACTTTCCTGTAGTTATAAGTTATCAATTAAAGATGTATTATTTTATAATTAGCACTAAAATGGAGGATTTTTATTGGCATCTTAGTGAAAGGGACAGTATTTTATTTTATCTTATTAACTGATTATTTTAATCCTCCCCAAAAGCACTTCCCTGGGCACATCCTGGCTCAGCGTCTGGGGGCCTCTGGTGTGTGGGATTGCTCCCTTTCAACTTTCTTCTTCATTCCTAGGGAATTTCCTTGTTATTCCCTGCCGAGGAAAAGTATTCTGTGGAAACAAAGGCCAGCTCGTGTTACAGAACTAAAAGGATTGTTTTAAAAAGCAGATAATTCCTCATCTAACTGCACAGCTTCTGGCCACCAGAGCAGCTGAATGAAGCTTGAAAAACTCAGGGACATCCAAATGTGCTTGCAATAAATAAAGCAAAACAGTGCATACTCCTCAGCCAGGGGGTTCAAGGCCCCATAACATACAGCTTCACCCAAGCCTGCAGCTGCTGGCTCTTTTCTATGAGAGCTGGGACAAGACACACTGGGCCAGGACCTCTGTGTAACTTAAACAGATGCTAGGCCTTTTGCAAAGTCTGCTGAACATACACCATCTTCAAAGAACCCCCCACCCCATACATCCCTTTGAAGAACTTGCTTTACTCAGGACAAAATATCAAGATTCTTGCTGTTTAATTTTCACAGGAAGCCAAGGCACTGATAAATGAGAGCTCATCCATACATGTTTTCACTCTGTTACCTAAGAAACTATCTTCAAAACAGAAGTCCTCATAAATACTCTGGAGATGCATCAGACACTCTCCGGGGCTGTGCGACACTGTGTATATTGTTTGGCAGGAGTTCATGGGGGGAAGATAAACTAGCACATCTTGCCAGGATTCTATTACTCTTGACCCTGACCTTGGCTGGAGGCTGTTTCCAGTTACACTCCATCTTAAAGAAAGACATCACCTACTCTTTCCCTAAGTTTCCCTCTTCCCTTCTCTTTTCAGTTGTCCCAAGCACAGTGCCTCACTGGAGGGAAGAAACATCTGTTGGCTACTGCTTCTCATTCTTAGCTTTCTCATCTGAACACTGATACTCAGATGATACCATAAAACCTTTAGCAACTGGAGGCTCACTTTTAGAAAACACTTGATCTTTGCACAATGTTGTTCACTGTGATTATTTGTTTTCCCTTGAGTGATGACTCAACTTAACAGTGCCCTCTCTGCAATATGAGGTTCCTCAGCTTTCAGGGTATGGTCTACCAGGGTGGTATTTCCATCCCTCACTACCACCAGCTTAGGCTAGCCTCACTTCAGACATTCGTCAGGGGAAAAAATAAATTTCCCATTAAAGGGGCACCATAAACTACAAAGCTTGGGGAGACTCATGGGGTGTGGACAAGGGCTTCATACACAGATTTTTTTTTCTTTCTATATAGTAATTGTAACTGAAACAGAATACTACAATTCTGAAAGTCTTGGATTTAATAGTACCTTTAAAAGTTAAAATAATGACTATACTGGTTCTGGGGGATCCAGGAGTTCTTACACTGCTATAAAGAAATATCTGAGATTGAAAAATTCCTAAGAAAGAGATACGATTGGCTAACAGATCTGCAGGGTGTACAGGAAGCATGACGCTGACATCTGCTCATATTCTGAGGAGGTCTCAAGAAATTTACAAACGTGGCAGGAAATGAAGGGAAAGTGGTTCATCTTACATGGCAGGAGCAGGAAGAAGGTGGGAGGAGATGCTACACACATTTAAACAACCAGATCTCAGGAGAATTCACTCACTATCACAAGAACAGCACCCAGTGCGAAATCTTCTTTCAAGATTCAATCACCTCTCACCAGGCCCCACCTCCAGTAGTAGCGATTACAATTCTACATGAGATTTTGGTCAGGACACAGAGCTAAGCCATATAAATGGCTTATATTAATATTTATCGAGCAGTTACCATATGTTTTCTTTAACATGTATGTCATTTTACTCTTAAAATAATCTAATGTAGTATTATCCCAATTTTACTTGTGAGGAAACAAAAGCTTGATGAGGATAAGTAATTGTCCTATGGGAAATTAAATGGTAACTCACAAAAAAAAGTTTGAATCCAGCTTGCTCCATTCCAAAGATTGGATTCCCCAAACCTGGCTCTGCTCCACTGTAATGTGACATGACACTGAGAGATCTGAAATAGTTGGGAAAAAGGGAAAATTATGATGAATAAAATATCCTCAGGCAATTGACTAATATTTGAGATTTTCTTTTACTCTTACAGCAAAATGTCAACCTCTAATTGTTAGATATTATTTTAAAATATTCGTGAGACCCATTCTCATACATAGGGACTCTATTATTTCCCTGTGTAAAGATACAAAAATCTAACCTAATGCCAAAATACAGACATAACAGTTACATTTTGAGTGCTGCTGTTTTCAAATTTTTAAAAAATGTGTTCTAGCCCAGGTGTGGCGACTCATACCTGTAATCCTAGGACTTTGAGAGGCCAAGGCAGGTGGATTGCCTGAGTTCAAGAGTTTGAGATCAACTTGGGAAACCCAGTGAAACCGCATCTCTACTTAAAAAAAAAAAAAAAAAAATAGCTGGGTGTGGTGGCACGCACCTATAGTCCCAGCTACTCAGGAGGATGACAACACAGGAGAATTACTTGAACCCAGGAGGCGGAGGCTGCAGTGAGCCAAGATGGCGTCATTGCACTGCAGCCCGGTGGACAGAGCGAGGCTCCGTCTCAAAAAACAAAAACAAAAAACATGTTCTAGGCAAAAATAGAGAACACATAAATAATATGTGCATTCTCATGAGAAAACTATTGATTTTAATTTTTTGTATTATTCTATTAACTTTAAGCTATTATTAATTCTAAAAAGTTTTAGTTAAATATCTCCTGAATTTTTGTTAATTTTTTTTTAAATTTAGAAACCCAAGTTATTGTTGGTAAATGCCTCTGTGTGTATGTATATTTGTGTGTGTATTCTCTCAAAAGCAATTTCTGGTATTTGTTCTGTGCATTATACAAACAACAATATAAACAACCAATAGATATACAGAAAAAAGTAAACCTCCTTACTAATAAAATACATACAAATTAAAGCAACAAATTCACAATTATATTTAGTCTATACTCTATATTATATGTAGTCTATACTGCTTCTAGCACTAAACATCATTACATGAATACTATATTACTTTTAATATTGAATTATTAAATTCTAATCATCTTTCAGTCATTTTTAAAAGAAGGAAACCCTAATATATCACAAAGAAAATGAAAATTTGTCTTTGTGGTCATCTATGATATGAACAAACACGTTCTTTCCTTTTACAACGCCTTATCTGTGCGTGTTGGCGTACAAATTCAATACAATAGAAGCTGAAAGCTGGGATAAAAATTTCAAGGCTAGTTGGATAAGAAAAGTGTTCAGTTGCACAGAAATGATAAGACAACTTATTTTTTTATCTGGTAAATGAATCCAGTAGACTTCTTACATGGTTTCTGCTGTACCTCAGTTTTAAAGGTCAGGGCAGTGGTAGTCCTGTTTAAACCTTAGAATATCTCCTAAATCCCCAGTTCTCTGAAGTTAGCTAAACCTAAACTGTTTAAGTCCCTGAGAATTTGTCAATCTAATGCTTTAATAATAGTAACATCTCTAAAACAAAATTTGCTTACAATCAGCAGTGGGTAATTTCTTCTTAGTCAGGGTAGAATTCTTTTATAGTATTCTCTAAAAAGCTTGTTACTTAAAAACATTACTGTATTATCCTATACTTTCAAAACACAGGCAATAAGATATTTGTATTTCTAAAGATAACCTCAGCTGTGAAATCAGATGCTATGTTTTAAAATATTATATAATCCATAGTCAAATTATAAGCAATTTTAATTAGCTTTAGAAGTTAAAAATATTTTCTATCATTAAGAGATTATAGAATTGTCACCTTCTAAATGAAAAGGAATTCTATTAAAATTTTATGTTTTTAGTGAGAACACAAGGGCACAGGGAAGGGAACAGCACACACTGGGGCCTGTCTCTGGGCGATGGGAGGGAGAGCATCAGGATAAATAGCTAATGCATGTGAGGCTTAATACCTAGGTGATGGGTTGGTGGGTGCAGCAAACCACTGTGGCACATGTTTCCCTGTGTAACAAACTGTACATCCTGCACGTGTACCCCAGAATTTAAATAAAAATAAAATTAAAATTAAAAAATAAAGAAAAATTTAAAAAGTTCAAACATAAATTTATGTTCTTGATGTAGAAAAAACTTCTTATTTTACTTTTTTTTCTCTTGCCATGTTTATGTAAGGGCAAGAAAATTCAGAACTGAAAAGCAAGCATGGTCTATTTATTTCTTCACCCCACACTGTATCTCTGCAATTTATTTCTATAATGCAGGAAGGGTACTAGGGAGGTTGATAAAGATTATGAAAAGATATATACTGGCCAGGCACAGTGGCTTCCACCTGTAATCCCAGCACTTTGGGAGGCTGAGGCAGGTGGATCACCAGGTCAGGAGTTTGGGACCAACCTGACCAACATGGTGAAACCCCGTCTCTACTAAAAATACAAAAATTAGCTGGGTGTGGGGGTGTGCACCTGCAATCCCAGCTACTCAGGAGGCTGAAGCAGGAGAATGGCTTGAACCCTGGAGGTTTCAGTGAGCAGAGGCCATGCCACTGTACTCCAGCCTGGGTGATAGAGTGAGATTCTGTCTCAAAAAAAAAAAAAAAAGAAAAAAAAAAGACATATACTAAGAGAAGAAATTTCACATCCTTAAGAGAAATATCACTAAGTATTGACAGAAAAAAAAATAATAAACTAGAGTGTTGAAGTTGAAGGTAGTCTGAAGGAGATAAATCTATATATCTTAATTTTAAATCTGATTCTAGAATAGGATATATTAGGAGATATTGAATTAAAGAAAAAATATAGGGCTAGTTCACACTTTGATTTACAATAAAGTTGACCAATAAAGGAATGAGACTGTGCCTTAATGTCTATACATTAAGGTAATCAAAACAATGTAACATAAGAAAATCAAATTAGACTCAAGAACACAGAGACCATTTTATAAATGATAAAGATGGCATGACAAATTAATGGGGGAGAATAACGATTAGAAATTATATTGAGAAAACTAGCAACCAATTAGAGAAAAAAAAATAAAGCAACCCCATACTTCATTCCTTTCATCAAAATAAATTCAAATTGATCAAAGAAAATAAAACAATGGGTAGTGTAAAATATATCTATATGGATAAAAGTTTAGTGTGGTGAAGATGACTCTAAGCATTACACAAAATGCAAAATTCATTAAATTTATAACTTAAATCATTAACAAAATAATGAAGTCAAAAGACAAATGGCAAACAGAAGAAAACATACTTGCATCATAGATGATCAAACACTGAGCTGATAAATACAAAATATAAACAATTCTTAAAAATCAAACAGCAAATAATCGACTCAGGAAAAATATGGACAAAGAATATAAACAAGAAAACACTGTGTAAGAAATACAAACAACCAATAGATATATAGAAAAAAAATCAACCTCCTTAGGAATAAAATACATACAATTTAAAATAACAATGAAATAATACCATGTTTGGCATAGAAACTGAAAAATATAATCAATTTTGCCAACATTTGACACTGATAAGGATATCAGGAAAATACCCTTCTATTTATTACTGATAGGAACATACTAAAAATTATCTTTTTGAGTGGAAATTGGAGATATAAATCAAACAAATATTCATGGCTTTTTATTCTATGCAACATAATGTTCATTGTAAATTATAACTTTTCATACTAATAAAACATGAGAAATAATCAAATAGTCTAATAATAAATCTTTTGTGATACAGTCATGTCATAGACTATTACGTCCCATTAAAAATGAGGAAAATAAGGTAGAGTTTATGTATATACTCACATAAAAAATGCTCCAAATATATTGTTAATTAAAAAATAAACAGTTCAAAATACATTTTGTATAATTTTCTTTCTTTTTTTTTTTGAGATGAAGTTTCACTCTTATCACCCGGGTTAGAGTACAATGACTAGGTATCGGGTCACGGCAACCTCCATCTCCTGGGTTCAAGCAATTCTGCCTCAGCCTCCCGAGTAGCTGGAATTACAGGCACCTACCACTATGCCCAGCCAATTTTTGCATTTTTAGTAGAGACAGGGTTTCACCATGTTGGCCAGGGTGATCTCAGATGATCTTCCCACCTTGGCTTCCCAAAGTGACGGGATTACAGGGGTGAACCACCAATTCTGGCTTATATTTCATTTCTGCTTTTTAAAAGCATTTATATTTTATAACTACACTCATGATTCACCTCTTTCTCTTTCTTATCTCTGTCTCTCTCTCTCTCCATAGTCTACACTGGAAAAATCTGAAAAACACCAAAATTTATCTGTGATTATTAAGGATATGTGATTTTAGCGGACTAACACTTTTGAATGATATATCACTATATTTTATAATTTTTTACTATGGGAAATGTTTTTACTTAAAAGTATGAAAAAGTTTAAAAGAAAACATGATTAAAAATATGTGGAAACATGGACAATGAATATATTTCATTTGTTTTGGAAGTATATTTGGGATAATTGCTTTTTTTTTCATTTACTGACATCTCCAATTGCTACAACATCCTTTGTGTTATAAACCATCAGAAATGATCAATTGGAATGGACACAAATCGTTAACTTCCTTCTACTTTGCCTTAGTGTTACTGTAGAGGTTGACACCTAAAAATGACATTCCCAAATTCCTTGGTAGGTAAGCTTTCAGATGTCATTTACCTTTGATCATATATATTTACTCATGTAAAAGTACAGACTCCCAAGCATTCAAACTGCAAGGTTAATGATGAAGATGGTGATGATTATGATGGTGATGGTAATGGTGTTTATGGTAATGATGGTGATGACAGTTTTCTGCAGCAGCCTCAGCATATGTCCTAGTGATGACTAGCTGCCTTCCTAAGAATGAACAGAATTTAGTCATCCATTTTCCCACTTCTGGAGCTGGCAGCAGTAGTAGCAATTTCTCAGTTCAGTGTTTCCCTAATAATAAAACAGTCTCTGAATTGCCCTGGGTCTGCTCAAGTCAGAGTCTGTTTCTTCAAACATTCAAAGGATTCTTCTAAGCTGGATAATACCCACCAATGAGGTTTCTTGTTCTTAAACTAGAGTGTTGGCTAGTACCTAAGTTCTGATTGAGGTATTGTCAAATAAATAAGTGAAGAGATTAAAACACATAGAAAACAAATATAAAGTACCTGGGTAAAAATGAGCAAATATAAAGTATATATGACTGAGTCACTACTAACAACCTTTCTAGATGAATTTAAATGATAGATTCTGAGATTTTTTAAAGTTAGGCTTAAACCTTTTATTGTGTTCCATTTTATTGCACTTTATAGAAATTACATTTTTACTAATTGAAGGCTTGTGGCAACCTTGCCTCAATCAAGTCTGAATCAATTTTCAAACAGCATGTTTTCACTTCATGTTCTGTGCCACGTTTTGGTAATTTTCACAACGATTCAAGTTTCTCATTATTATTACATCTGTTATGGTGCTCTGAGATCAGTGATGTTCTCAGATGTTACTATTGTGATTGTTTTGGGGAGAAATGAACTACGCTCAAATAAGTCTGCAAACTTAATTGATAAATAGCATGTGTGTTATGGATGCTCTATCAACAGGCTGTTTTCCCACCTCCTTGTCTCTCTGTGGGCCTTCCTATTTCATGAGACACAAACATATTGAAATTAAGCAATTTGGTCACCTTAAAACTGTTTCTGAGTGTTCAAGTGAAAGGAAGAGTTGCACATCTCTCACTTTAAATCAGAAACGATACAGAAATAAACCTAGTGGGGAAGGCACACCGAAAGCCAAAATAGGTCAAACGTTAGACCTCTTGTGCCAAACAGCCAGACCATAAATTCAAAGGAAATGTTCCTGAAGGAAATTAAATCTGCTACTTCAGTGAACAAATGACTGATAAGAAAGCAAAACAGTCTTACTGCTAATATGGTAAAAAAAAAAAAAAAATGTTTAAGTGGTGTAGATAGAAGATCACACCAGCCACAACATTCCCGCCAAAGTTCAAAGCCTAATCCAGAGCAAGGTCCTAACTTTCCTCAATTCCATAAAGACTAAGAGAGGTGAGGAAGCTGCAGAAGAAAACTTGGAAGCCAGCCGAGGTTGGTTCATGAGGTTTAGGGAAAGAAGCCATCTTCACAAAATAAAGTGCAAGGTGAAGCAGCAAATGCTGCTATGAGGCCACAGGAAGTTATCCAGAAGAGCTAGCTAAGATTATTGATGAAGGTAGCTAAACAACAGAGTTTTCAGTGTAGATGCAACATCCTTATATTGGAATTTTAACCGCTAGAAAGAAGAAGTCAATGCTTGCTTTAGATGCTTCAAAGAATAGGCTGACTCTCTTGTTAAGGGCTAATGTAGCTGGTGACTTTAAATTGAAGCCAATGCTCATTTACCATTCCAAAAGTCCTAGGACCCTTAACAATTATGCTAAATCCACTCTGCCTGTGCTATGTAAATGGAACAATGAAGCCTGGGTGACAGCATGATTTGCTGAATAAGTTAAGCCCATTTGTGGAGATTACTACTCAAAAAAATAAAATTCTTTCAAAATATCACTGCTCACTGACCACACACCTGATCACTCAGGAGCTCTGATGGAGAGGGACGAGGAGATGAATGCTGTTTTCATGTCTGCTAACACAACAACTGTTCTGCAACTCGGGGATCAATGAGTAATTTTGACTTTGAAGTCTTATTATTTTAAAATGTATTTTGTAAGGCAATAGTACCAGAGATTGAGGTTTGCTACATTGATTGACCCTTCCTCTCACACACACACAAAAATTCTCTGCAGCATGTGATGCTGTTTGGTAGCATTTTTGTTTTCAAAATGGAAGTCAGTTCTCACACATTCTGCCACTGCTTTACCAATCAAGTTTCTGTAATGTTCTTAATTCTTTGTCATCATTTCAACAATGTTCACAGCATCTTCACCAGGAGTAGATTCCATCTCAAGAAACCACTTTCTTTGCTCATCCATAAGAAGCTACTCAACTTAAAGTATAATAAAAAATACAATTAAAAAGTATTTTACCATGAGATTTTGGCAATTCAGTACATCTTCAGGCTCTGTTTCTAATGTGAGTTTTCTTTCTGTTTCTACCACAGTTACTTCTTTTCATTGGGCCACTATAATAAGATGTAGGGGAAGTGTGATGGGGCTACTTGCTCCCTCACTTCTAATAAATAGTTAAATGAAAAAGTCCTCTCCTCCCTCCCTCATCCCTGAAAGTTGTCTTTTTTTGAATGTGATGCCAGGACTCTCTGGCATGTCTTATAAACATTAAAGAAAGTCATTTTGAGGATGAAAGGGGGAGAAAGCCAAACTACACAGCCTTCTTCAACTGGGCTCTGCTTTGGAATCACAAAACAAAGATATGGATTTTTCTGAGAATACAGTAAGAGTGATAGTAAATAGTACTACTACAGATGCATAGAAGTTTAATTAATTGCATGCAGTAGATGCCTTAAGGCATTAGGGCTAAATTCTCTGGAGATCCAGTTAAGAAAAGCTCCATAATGAGTGGGATAATGGTACTCACTGTTATTATTCTGTGTTTCTTTTCATGAAAAATAGTACATTTCTTTATTATTTAAGGTAATTAGAAGTGGAATTTTCTGAAACTTGCAGCTGAAAGCAATTTAGCTCATATACCCCTTACCATGAGACATAGTGAGTTTCGCTTCACCTCTCTGTTTCCTTGTTGACGGACATGGGAGCCAATATGAAGTCAGTAAGTATTTATTGTTAGCAAAGAAGTTTGACATCTTTAAAGGTATAAATCATGGCTCTGTTATAAGTTCCTTTTAGAAGGGTGATAATTTGTTAGGTTCATTCAGACCCTGAAATTTGAAAACATTTTATTCATCATTTAGAGAAACAAAACTAGATTGTCCTGAGCACTGTTAGGATGAATAAACATTTAACATTTAATGATTTAATAACTAGCCATAAGAATAATTCAGTCCCAACAATTGCTGACTGTTGACAGTGTAAGTGTAAACATAACCTCCATTCATGCATTTGCTGACAAGCATTCAGAAGCTTGAGGATGGGAATGGCAAGTGTGTATTAAGCATGGGGCAATTTGTTTAAGTTGGACATTGCCTTGAGGGGAAGTCAGAAACAGTGTTTCCTCAGCAAAGTTTTTTGCCTTACAGAGATGATGAGAGACACCTAGAAAACAGGAACCAAGAGGCTTTGTGGAAGCTCAGTTGATGAGATCTCTGAACTAACCCTCAGTGTTACTTAGAATGGACATCACTTTTCTTTAACACTGTGCTGAAGATTCTCCCCAGTGAAGTTAGGCAAGAAAAAGAAGCATCTAGATTGAAAAAGAAGTAAATCTCTCTAGTCCTAGGTGACATTGACAATCTATGTAGGGGATTCGACTAAATATACTAAATTGAGTTATGAGATCAATGCACAAAAACTCATTGTATTTCTACCTACAGGCACTGAACAATTAAAAATTAAAGTAAAAATTTAATAATATTACCAAAATATGAAATACTAAGGGATAAATCTGACAAGTAACATGCAAAATCTATATGCTGAAAACTTCCAAACATTACCTAGAGAAATTTTAAAAGATCCTAATAAACTCAGAGATACACTGTGTTCATAATTTGAAAACTGAATACTGTTAAAATGTTAATTTTTCTCAAACTGACCTAAATTTCAATTAAACATATGGTTTTTGTTTGTTTGTTTTAATAGAATTGGACAGGCTGATTCTAAATTTCAAATAGAAATGCAAAGGACCTACGTAGAAGAGCCAAAACAACTTTTTAAAAGATAAAAATGTTGGAGGATTTACATTATGTGATTCTAAACCTTGTTATAAAGCCACATCAATTGGGACAGTGTAATATTTATCTACATACAGACAAATGGAATCACAGAATAAAAGGGAGGTCCAGAAATAGGTTCAAACATATATGTGTAACTTATTTTTCCACAAAGGTTCAAAGGCAATTCAGTGGGAAAAGACTATATTTTTTTTAACAAATCAGAAAACTAAACAAAAAAGTTTCAATTAATACATTTTGCCAATTATAAAAATTAACTCAAAATTGATACCATACCTTAATTTATAAATCGAAATCGTAACTTTCAGATTAAAACACAGGAGAAAACTTTTGAGGTTTCAAGTACATTTAAGTTATTTCAAATATTGATAACTTGGGTGTCATCAAAATTAAAAACTTCTCTTTTGAGACACGGTTTAAAAGTAAAGAAAACTATAAACTGGGAGAAAATATTTGATAAAGAACAAATATCTAATAAAGAACTTGATTCCAATTTCATTAAAAAATTTCAAAATTCAATTACAAGGAAACAAGCAACTCAATAAAAAAAAACCTGAACAGATATTACTGATGAAGATGTACAAATAAAAATAAGCCCATGAAAAGATGTTCAACATTATTAATCACTAAAGAAAGGCAGGTTAAAATGAAAATGACATACCTACTACAATGGCTAACATCAAAAAGACTGATAATCTCAGATGCTGAAATATTGAAAAGCATGTGGAGAAACATTCTTGTGAGAATTTAACACAGAACAGCCATGTTGCAAAATAGTTTGGCAGTTTCTTAAAGATGCAGCGGCTATACGATTATTATAGTCTTACATATTTACCAAAGAGAAAAGTACATATCTATAGAAATATTTAAACGCAAATGTTCACAGAAACTTTATAATACTCAAAAGTAGACAACAACCCAAATATCCATCAACAAATAAATGAATGAACAAATTGTGGCATATCCATACCATGAAATACTTCTCACATATAAAGGAATGAACTATTGATACACTCAACAACATGGATAAACCTCAAAATAATTATGTGGAATGCAAAAAGAAGGCCAGGCCAAAAAGAGTACGTACTGTATTATTTCATATATGCAACACTTTGGAAAAATGTAAGCTAACAATATCGGAAAGTATATTGGGGTTTGCTTGGAGACATGAGCAGGAGTGGGGAGGGGATGTAGACAAGGACGAAAAAGGAGTACAGGGACATGTTTGTGGGAGATGAATATTCTCATTATCTTGATAGTGGTGATAAGTCTATACATATGCTACAATGTATCACATTATTTATGTCTAGGTTATAATGTATAAAATCATACTACTTACTTCTAGGTTGTTTATGTCAATTACACTTCAATGAATCTGTTAAAATAATTTAGAAATGTTATGAGTCATCATAAAAGGGAAGGTCAGAGTGCTACGGGAACATTAAATGCGGCAACTTCCTCTAGGCTCCTTCTCAGGGCACCTACCTAAAGTAATAACAGGCTACATAAGGCCTTGGGAGCTTTTTGAAAATCTAAGAAGGAATTTATATCAAGGAAACTAAAAGCCAAGCCAATGACTGGTGATAACTTAAAAGCATCAGATATAAGCAAAGTAGCACATTTAGATATATTTTCAGATTTAATAAAAGTTATGTTAACAGTAACTTAAATGAATCATGTTTTATATCACATTTATTATTATTAGAAAAAAATCCCCAGCCCCTATTATGCACTGAGTATTTGCATAGTCTCTGGATATATAGATATGAAATATGCATATATATATATACATATATATAGTACATAGAGAGAGAGTGCGCACTAGGAATGATAATATGAAAAATGATAAACATTAGTGAATATTTAAATAGCATAAAAAGTTGCACCACATTATAATTAGTGTTAAGTAAGACAAGATTTCATCAGGGTTGCATGTAGCATGTGACAAGTGCAGAAAATGGATTCAACAAGAGCACCTAGATATACTAAACTCACTGCTTTACACTAATAATTAAAATTTCTTAATGTGTGTAAGAATGCTTATGCCATCAGGTGAGCACATCCTCTCCCAGGTTGGAAAGACTAAAATTATTTCTAGAATTTTGCTTTGTAATTATGTAGCCAGAGCTGAGCATAAAGAAGACTCTATCTTCATAAAGAAGGAAAAGAAGACTCTATCTCTACTATAGAAATAGACCTATCAATGCTAAGCCCAGTCCATTTGAGTATCCTTTCTCCTGGACCATGAGGGAGTCACAAGTATGTCATTTTTCTTGTTTTTCCTTTAAAAATCTGGAAGTAAAGCATCTTTCTTCTGTGGTCCATATTTTATGGGTGAAACTGTGTCCCCCAAATCCTGTATTGAAGTCCTAGATCCAGTACCTCAAAAGATGACTCTATTGAGAAATAGGGTTTTTGCTGATGATCAAATTAAGATGTGATCATTGAGGTGAGCCCTAATTTAATATGGTACATATATAGGGAAAATGGCATTTGAAGATGAAGGCAGAGATTGAGGTGATGTATCTATAAGCAAAGATGTCAAAAATTGCCAGAAAATTACCGGAAGCCAGGAAAGAGTCACGAAACATAGTCTCTTTCACAGCTCTTGGAGTGAATCAACATTCCGATACCATGATCTTAGACTTCTAGCTGCAGAACTGTGAGAAAATACATTTATGTTGTTATTTTTAGTATTTTGTTTACTGAAAACTAATAGACAAATTTTCTTCCAAGATGTTGGTGCAATGTTTATGCCTAGTTTTCCTTTCTATGCCCTAGACTATATCCTTCGGTTAGATTTCTACACCTACCGCTATGGTTCAGAAGATACTCTGTATCCTAAAAAGTCTCCTAAAGGGACGTCTGCAGAAATATCCTATCTACTCTGATTTAATTTTACTGGTTTAGCTCTTAGATGTAGTGTAGTTTTCACATAAAAGTCTCACACTTTTTATAATGTATTGGTATAAAGCACTATTTTGGGGATAATCTGATTTTTCATTTGGCTACCCAAGTACCCTGTGAGATAAAAAGAATCCTATCATTTACACCTTATAGCCAAATTGAGGTATTAACTTTGAGCAAAGAATGATTCATGAATTGGGCAGCACTCAGAACCAGACGTTCAGAGAGCTATGCTCTACAATATGGGCCGTGACTATTTACACACAACAATGAAAGTAAAGATCCAAGAAGATCCAAGATGGCTGATCGCTAACAGCTTGGGATTGTAGCTCCCAGTGAAAGCCCAGAAAACGAGAGGACACCACACTTTCAGACAAATTTTCATCGCTCACGGACTAGAAGATTTCCAGTGGAGGAGCCCCATGGGTCACCAGCGCGACTCTTGTGGCCGGTGTAGCGGTTTTGCCAGCGCCTCGGCACGGCAGCTTTTCGTGCAGAGTAAATGGGACTGGTTCCCCTACTGACCAGTGCTTGGAGCTCTGGGAAGGCAGAGCCGCTTGTTAAGGACTCAAGAAGGAAGCCAGACCAGAGATTCCCAGGCAGAAGAGCACCATCAGTTTCATCACTGCTGTTTTGGCTGGCACAGTGGGTTGCTCAGATTCCAGCACTGGGAATCAATAAATCGGACGTCCACTCAGAAACCTAATTAGAAAGGCAGTAATTGTAAAGATGACAGATGGATAAATTCATAATAAAGGGAAAAAACCAGCCTAAAAAGGCCGAGAATACCCAAAATCAGAATCCCTCTCCCTCTACAGGGGATTGCAATTCCTCATCAGCAACAGAACAAGCCCTGATGGAAAAGAACTGTGTTCCATTATCTGAAGTAGGCTTCAGAAGGAGGATAATAAACTTTTGGGAGTTGAAAGAACTTGTTCTAACCCAATGTAAAGAAACTAAGAACTTTGAAAAAAGGTTTGATGAAATGCTAAAAAGAATGGACAACATAAAGAGGAATATAAATGAACTAATGGAGTTGAAAAATACAACACGAGAACTTAGTGAAATATGCACAAGTTTGAATAGCCGAATTGATCAAGCAGAAGAAAGGATATCAGAGGTCGAAGACCAACTTAATAAAATTAAATGAGAAGACAAGAATAGAGAAAAAAGGATAAAAAGGAATGAGCAAAGTCTCCAAGAAATATGGGACTATGTGAAAAGACCTAATCTACGTTTGATAGGTGTACCTGAATGTGATGGAGAGAATGAGTCCAAGCTGGAAAATACTCTTCAGGATATTATCCAGGAGAATTTTCACAATCTAGCAAAGCAGGACACTATTCAACCCCAGGTAATACAGAAAACACCACAAAGACATTCCTCAAGAAGAGCAACCCCAAGGCACATAATCGTTAGATTCACCAGGGTTGAAACGAAGGAGAAAATACTAAGGGCAGCCAGAGAGAAAGGTCAGGTTACCCACAAAGGGAAGCCTATTAGACTTACAGCAGATCTCTCAGCAGAAACCCTACAAGCCAGAAGAGAGTGGGGGCTGATATTCAACATCCTTAAAGAACAGAACTTTCAGCCCAGACTTTCATATCCTGCCAAACTAAGCTTCACAATTGAAGGAAAAATAAAATCTTTTATGAACAAGCAAGTACTCAGAGATTTTATTACCACCAGGCCTGCTTTACAAAAACTTCTGAAAGAAGCATTACACACAGAAAGGAACAACCAGTATTAGATGCCTTTCTAAAAAGATACCAAAAAGTAAAGAGCATCAACATAAAGAAGAACTTACATCAACGAATGGATAAAATATCCAGTTAACATCAAATGGCAGTAACCCTAAGTTTAAATTGACTAAATCCCCCAATCAAAAGATACAGCCAAAACTAATGGTATACTACATCCAGACCCATTTTATATCCAAAGATACACAAAGACTCAAAACAAAGGGTTGGAGAAAGATTTACCAACCAAATGGAGAGCAAAAATAAATAAATAAACAAAAAGCAGGAGTTGCAATTCTCGCATTTGATAAAACAGATTTCAAAGCAACAAAGATATAGTGGTAAAAGGATCAATGCAATAATAAGAGTTAAGGATCCTAACACCCAGATACATAAGACCCATAAAGAGATTTAGACTCAATGAGACAGAAAATTAATAAGGATATCCAGAACTTGAACTCAGATCCAGAACAAGTAAACTTAAAATGTATTTATAGAGCTCTCCACTTTAAATACACAAAATATACATTCACCACTTTAAATACACAAAATATTGATCGGCCATTATTAATACCCATTTTTAGAATAAAGCAATATTCCTGTTCTCTCTCCCTCTTTTTCTTCCTCTCCTTCTCTCCTTAAAAAAAAAAAAAAAAAAAAAAAAAAAAAAAAAAAAAAAAAAAAAAAAAAAAAAACAATGGAACTAAAGTACAGAAATAGCTTGATTGATTACAGCTAGGCATTTGCCTCATTTGGACAGGATCTGATGAGTTGGCATCATGTGATTGGCTGAAGTTCTTACGATTGGTTGAGACCTAGCTGTTACAAAACATAGACTCTCAGGTTGCAGTTTCTTTTTCTTTTTTTTTAGATGGAATATTGCTCTCACTCTGTCACCCAGGCTGGAGTATAATAGTGCGATCTCGGCTCACTACGACTTCTGCCACCCAGGTTCAAGCGATTCTCCTGCCTCAGTCTCCTGGGATTATAGGCATGTGCCACCACACCCTGCTAATTTTTGTATTTTTAATAGAGACAGGATGTCACCATGTTGGTCACGCTGGTCTTGAACTCCTGACCTTGTGATCCACCCACCTAGGCCTCCCAAAGTTCTGGGATTACAGGTGTGAGCCACCATGCCCATTCTTTCTTTTTTGTTTTTGAGACCAAGTTCCACTCTGTTGCCCAGTCTGGAGTGCAGTGGCGCGATCTCAGTGAGTTGTTGCTCACTGCAACCTACACTTCCTGGGTGCAAGTGTTTCTCCTGCCTCAACCTCCCAAGTACCTGTGATTACAGGCTCCTACCACGACACCTGGCTAATTTTTGAGTTTTTAGTACAGATGGGTTTTACCATGTTGGCCAGGCTGGTTGCAGTTTCTTATCTAAGAACTTAAAGTAGGAAAACATCTCAGGCCAATTATTTAATTCCTGCTTATTTATCATAGTCATTCTCATATTAATTGGTTACAATGGCCAGATCCAAGTCAAAGAGATTTGATTTTCAAACACAAGGCATAAGATACAATGGAGACATCAACAACTTAATAACCCTACAGAGTATTTGACACAATGACCAAATGAAATAAGGTAGAAATGTTGGAATTGATTTACTTATTTGTAATCACCAGCCACCTAAATTCTTGGGTATTAAGAAGAGCTTCCACATCCTTCTTTGATTTAGTTTCTTATAGAGGTTCTTGAGAGTCCATTATTGCTTTTGATACTTAACTGAGGTATTAGTATAGTCCACACATTCACTCATCTACTCACTCAGCGGCATTTACTAAATCTAGTCTGTTGAAAGCATCATGCCAAGTGTTGTGTATTTAGCAGTGAGCCATACAGGCATGGTCCCCACTTTCATGTTATACACTGTCTAACAGAAAAATGCTATTTAATAAACACACCATTATAAATTGTGGTAAACATTAAAATGAAAAATAATACCCTGAGTGTAATTAGAAAGAATAATGTAAAACTAAACACCTAAGTACTTTGTATTTTTACTACACGTATCAGTCAGGTAAAAGAAATCTAACAGAAAGTTTTAAAAAAGCAACAATACTGGGGAATAGGACACAATTTCAGAAAGAGCAATGCCTAAGCTTGCCTCAGGAGCAATGGGATCCAGGTACACTGAATATTGGATGCTGATACCAGTACTATTTATTTATACTTCTCTTGTCTGTTTTTCTCTGTGTGTCAACTCCATTCACTTCTATTTCAAATCCCCTTTGTCCATTCTGGTGTTTCTAGGCTTATATCTTCACAGCTTGAAGGCAGTTCACGACAAGGGTCTACCTTGCTAGTTCTGGTTCCTTGGTAGAAAAAGTACCTAAGAAATATTCCAATGGGATTAGAATGAGTGTTTTATTCCAAGGAGCTACCCTTTAATGGTAAAACCAGAAAATAAGTATAGGATACTGAAGCTTAAACACTAAAAGAAACTGCACGAAAACTCCAGTTAGCTTAAACAACTTTCACTTAAGTATTTCCTTCAACAAGCTAGGCAGCCACTGTGAGCAAGCAAGAAAGGATGAGGGAGGAAGCCATATGTCATTTGCTCAGGAATTGGCTGGACTGTCATTAGGCTGGCCTCCTTCTGTGCCGCGGCAGTGTTTCCCTTCCCATTACGTTCAGTGTGTGCAAAGCCACCAGCAGCTCTGGAGCAATGCAGGGGGTTACTGCTCTCCTTAGCCTGGCAGAGATGGGGCATATATACTAATTAGGATCCTGGGAGCTCTTGGAGTGCCTTAAATTCCACTGATTGGCAGTCACAAACCTCATCTTTGGATTGGCCACAACCAAAGGTACACTAACAAGTACAGCATTGCCTACATGCATTGTTTACTACTCCTTAGCAGCATATTTGTAACTTTTTGTACTTTCTAAAATATGTTTATCATTTTGGGGTTTTGCAGGTGTTTATCTCCTTTGAGTGAAAGAAACATATGCTTGCCTCTAACAGGGTAAACATATTTACAACTTTGTTTACTTGTATTTTTATACTTGTAAAAAATGTGTTTATATGCAGAGGTCCATGTTGGGCAGAAAAGCTTACTTACTATTTTTAAGCACAGCAAACATGTTTTTTATTTACTTCTGTTGGAATGATGAGAGAGAACTGTCACAGCCAAGAGGAGCCGAAGGAGACTGGACCACCGAATGGAATGTGATAACCTGGACGGGATTTCATATTAGGCAAAAGCTAAGAAAATCTGAATATAGTATGGACATTAGCTAATAATAATGTTTCAATATTGTTCATTGATTTTGATCAATGTACCATATTAATAATTGGGAAAACGGGTATGTCTCTGCGGGATACAATTTGTACTTGTATCTGTACAAATTCTATGTAAATCTGAAACTGTTATTTTTAAGAAATCTGAGATGAGACATTCTTTATAAAAATTTATTTCACATATCACAGTGAGTCATGTTGTATTCCCACCTCCTTACCAAGGTCAGAAAGATTGGTTATTATGGTTGAAAAGCAGAGAAAAGAAGGGAGCGGTGTTTTGAGCCCCACAAAACAGGAGCAATTACATTTTGTTACAGACATTAGTATTTGAAGACTGAATTTTCAACACCGTCTGTATTTGCTATGAATTATTAATGGTACATAGCTAAAATATAACTTTTCAGTGATAAACTGATGACAGGATCTGAGATTTTCAAAGTACCATTCAATAACACAAATTGCTCTTATGTTTATCTCTAACCACATCTGTTTACAGAACGCATAATAGCTCCTCTTTTCCTTATGTAATGACCCCAAGCTGAGTTTTCTCAAACTCTCTTCCTCCTCTGCTGTTCTTTTTGTCCCTTTTGTTCAACTCTTCCATCAACATTTATTGAATATTAACTCTGTTCTTGTCACTATGCTTAGACACCATCAACTAATACATCACCTAGTGTGAGTGTGAGAGATACACACTCAAAACACAAAACTAAATTCACTGTGCAAGGATAAATAAGGCAGCTGTCATTCTGTTTTCAAAAGATCTTTCAATGGTTCTAGGTTAGAAGGACAGATTGGCATAAACTAATTATTGAATAGAAGGTCTGATGTAGGGTGGGAAAAGTCAGACGATCCATGTTGGTTACGAGGGTATGAAACACTTGATGTGAGGCTCATCCCCTTCCATGGCCCTAGCTTTCTCATGGGACCATAGGATGAAGGTGCCTCCAGCTCAACACTTGGGTGTTTGACTATAAGGGCCAGGGGCTCTTTAAGAAATATTTGCTCCATATGTCATTTAAAGATTTCTAATTCTCCAAGGATTGGCCAAGGAGGGTTTTCCTGTTTTTCCAAGCTGCCCTGCAGAACGTATTATACTGTCCAGAAATGATGTTTAAAGTTTCAATAGCTTCTGGTTCTCTGGGCCACATCACCTTGCAGTTGCCCTTAAATTGTTTCTGAATCACGTTTCCTCTGGCACGAAGCAGGAGCCCTCGTTTCACATTACGCCTTACAATGCACAGTGCTCTCACCCTGCTGCAGAGGAGCTTTAATGTCAGAATGAAAAATGATAAAGCATAAATGAAATAGCAACCACATGTTCTCTGCATTGTGGCCCTGGGCTTGCATGGCCTTTCAAAGCAGCAAGTAAACCAATTTTGCAACACTCAGTAATAGAGATAGGGCCTGCTTAAAGGGGAGACTGCCTCCACAGTCCACAACCTGGGGGAAACTGGGGACCAGAAGGGTTGACTTGCTAGCCAGAGTCACCCAAGAAATTGCCACTGTATGTGGAATGCAGTACGGTAAGGTAAATAAGAAATCAGTGGGATATGGAGAAGGTAGAAGACTAGGTTCAAGTCTCTATTAGATCAGTTCATCCAGTTGATTCCGCACTTTGATTGTCAAATCTGTTTCCTCTTTATTCCTAGCCTTTCTTGTTCTGTTAGGTTCCTGTGCCATCCTTCTGACTAATTACTACAAATTATGTGATTGTTTTTAAAAAATGAACATTTTATGTTCCCTTATAGTAAAGCAAGTCAGGACTTTTTTACACATTTAAAATATTTTTTTATGATCTTATGTCTGTTTTGCTGACACTTCCTCAGGACACACTCATGTTATGTCTTAACAAACTATTCGCAGTTCTCTTGACATACCATGCTTACAGCTCTCTTTACATACCATGCTCATGGACACGTTTGTGTCCTTTCCCATGCCTTTCTCCAGCTTGAGATGCCTTTGCTTCACATTGACTGACTGAATAATTAATACTTATTTTTCAAGGTTCAATTCAGACATCATCTACTCTGTGAAG
Source organism: Saguinus oedipus (assembly GCA_031835075.1). Lineage (NCBI taxonomy): Eukaryota > Metazoa > Chordata > Mammalia > Primates > Cebidae > Saguinus > Saguinus oedipus. Next base: position 8,646,571 of record CM063183.1, on the reverse strand, counting down.
CCTATCTGATAGCTGTTATTGAAAAATTTGTACTTCCACAGGTCTCTGGATAAATGTGGTCTCTTCTACATTTATTACAGCATTTGTTTAATTATACATTGTAAATATTTATTTACAATTCTGTCCTTGGCTTAACACCATGCACAACTCAAACACAGGGGCTCTTTTCTATCCTTTGTTGTCCAGTGGTGTACCAGGGCCAGTTATACTACTCACAAGAGCCAATCGTATGCATCTATCCCACCTCTAAGTTCACTGATAGCATATTAGTAGTCCAAAATCAGCCACAGTGAAAATATTTATAGTACAGAAATTGGTAAATACTACAAATCAGCCTCACCCCTCACCTCCCAAGAAACAACTGTGAAACATATACATTCTTACATTCATCTTCACTGTTTACATTCTGAAATAGTGTTTACCAAAAACTAAAGGAATAAGTATACGGATTAATGACCTAGAGTCGATGAATCAATAAATGATTACATTAGTATCTACTTAGTCTCACCAGTGCTTTCATAATAAATTTTCATCTGTAAAAGGAGGACATCCTAACTACTTGTACAGAGAATAGCAAGAAGAGATGGATGGAGAAATGTTGAAATACATAAATAGGCAGGGTGCAGTGGCTCACGCCTGTAATCCCAGCACTCTGGGAGGCTAAAGCGGGCAGACCATGGGGTCAGGAGATCAAGACCATCCTGGCCAACATGGTGAAACCCCATCTTTACTAAAATACAAAAATTAGCTGGCCATGGTAGTGCGCACCTGTAGTCCCAACTACTTGGGAGGCTGAGGCAAGGGAATCTCTTGAACCTGGGAGGCAGAGGTTGCAGTGAGCCGAGATCATACCATTGCATCCCAACTTAGTGACAGACCGAGACTCTGTCTAAAAAGAAAAAGAAAAAAAAAAAGAAATACATAAATCACATCACATATACAAATCACAAGGGGTTCACATTTGTTTCATTATTATCAATAGCTATGTAGGAATGCTGCCAAATGAGTGATGAAGGGTTGAGGGTGGCCTGAATCTTTCCAATAGGCCATATACTCTTCTCCCATCCATAGGCTTTAGGTGCCATCTGTAACAATGTTCCTTATACTTCTATGAATTAATCCTTATACTTCTATGAATTAAGCTGCTTACAATATATCCTGTCATCTAGTTTTAAATAGCTTAACTCCTACTAAAGAAGTACATAAAATTAATGGTCTTTGAATTTCATTTAATTTGTATTGACCTCCAGCTATGAATCTGATGTTCTGTCCCCAATCACTTTCATTCCCACTTCAGCTTCAAAAGCTACATCTGTTTGATGCTCTTCCTACTGCCAAAATCTAGAAATAATTTTTGTTTATTGCAAGGCTACAAAAATGTATTGAGAAAGAGAATCTGGGATCTATTCTGGCTAGGCTTCTGAAACCAGAGGGAGCATACCGGCATGAAGAGTGCAAATGATCTTTTGTTCCTTCACTTGCATTTCCAAGTTGGTTCAGGAATAAAAGGTCCAGGAAGCATAAATATTTCCCCTCTACTGTGATGCCTCCTGCTTTTTGACTACACCAAACTTTCTACTCTCCTCTACATCTTATTTTAGGCTTTCCCTTTCTGAAACCATTTGGAGATGGTTTCAGTCAGACAGGAACTTTGTATGTATATGAGTGGAGATGGCTCAGTGGACAGAAGAGGGGAGTGAGGAAAGTTAGAGTTGGACCTTGTCACCATTGAACCTGTAAGCCCTAGAAGTGCCATGATCTAAATGGCAGGGGAGACAGTCATATAGAGAGTTCAACTTTTTTTTTCTAATTTACTTTAAAAGAAAGTATGAAAGGAAATATTCTATCTAGACAAGGTTATGGGTAATGTTTTCTTCTTGAAAATTTCATAATTTATGATACTTTTAGTAAGTTACATAAATTTAAGATGCATTCTTAAAATAAGTATGAAACAGACATGTTTAACTTGAGGGCTGGGGGAGAATTATTCTGGCATATTTGTAGTGGAGGAAGGTCTTTCCAGATATCTGCCAGCAAGAGAAGGAGTTATGGACTGGTGTTTCTAATAAGAGGCTAAGTCAAAGCTGTGAGAAGCCAGGAGCCTTTTTTCTTCTTGGCAAATCCTCAGGGGATCTACATAAACAGACAGAGATGAGCGTGGGTCTTGTCCTCCATCTTCCATCATTCATTGGTGTGGTTCCCAGGTCAGAGTTGAAGGAGAAGCTAACATCCCAATAAAGCCTCCTCTTTACCTCCTCTCTCTCTCTCACTCTATGAGATCCTTAAGATAAAGCATGAGATTGGCATTTGTCAAGGAAAGTAAGGCTGTAGCCCAATAAGCACCAAAACAGAAACTATAAAGTATTTTTCCTCTACAGGCACAAGAGTATTTCAGAATGTTTCCCTTTAACATCCACAGAATATAGCACAGATCCAGGCTTCTGGTAGTTTCTAAATTGAAGCACAAACACGTATATTCATTTATGTAAGAATAAACAGACTAAAGCCTAGATCTTTCGTCTTTGGTACCTCTGAAAGTTGCTAATTGAAATATTAGCCACAATGTAAGGGGTGGGCCTGTGAAGGGCAGGGTAGACTGCTGCATGGGAAAGTACAGTCTTGACTATGTGCCCAGGAAAATTTAGAAACAGGAAACTTAGACACAGCCAGTTAAATATAACGCAAGGTTCTGAGCAGGAGAAATTTGATTGTGACTTTGTAGTGGCACTCTATGACTCTACAAGCTATTGGGCAGTAGATATTTTTCAAATTCTGAAGAGGGAGGTAGAATGGCTGGTCCTTCTATTAAAAAAAAACCAGTTGGCTATTACTTAAGCAAACAGTCAGCCAGGTAGTGGGTGGCTGTATTTAACTCCTGCTCCCTTTGACCTCTGTCTTTGGAGCCTGGTCAGAGGATCTGTGATACATACCACTGAGGCTGGCCTTTGTACCTGAAGTGGCTAGATAGATGTGAGTGCACAGGGGATCTAGTCTTTGCTATTTCAATATTTCTACAGGCATCTCAGTCCTTCCTCTTTGAGAATGCAAATTTGGGGCTAGAAGTAAGACAATTTATTTGCAGAAGCAACACAAAAATGTTCTAAGGGTACTCTAGGATTATAGGTGATATGGTTTAGCTGTGTCCCCACCCAAGTCTCATCTTGAATTCCTACATGTTGTGAGAGGGACCCAGTGGAAGGTAATCAAAGCATGGGACAGGTCTTTCCCGTGCTGTTGTCACAAATAGAGTGAATAAGTCTTATGAGATCTGATGGTTTTGAAAAACAGGAATTTTCCTGCACAGATTCTCTTTTTGCCTGCTGCCAGCCATGTAAGACATGACTTGTTCCTCTTTGCCTTCTGCCATGATTGTGAGGCTTCCCCAGCCACGTGGAAGTGTAAGTCCAATTAAACCTCTTTCCTTTGTAAATTGCTGAGTCTCAGGTATGTCTTTATCAGCAGCATGAAAATGGATTAATACAACAATTTTCCAAACTGTGTGCCCAGGTTCCCTAGGATGTCACGGCATGTTTATAGGAAAGCCACAGGCTTTTAAATTTTCTTAATTGAAAAAATTAATTTCAAGGGAGACACAGCAAGGGACACTGCTATCTGCCTTACATCATGTGAACTACTGACTCGAGGTAGGGCACAGTTTTAACATTAGATTGTATCACTTTCCTTTCAGTGATGCTATATTTTTGCAAATCACCAAAAACGGTTTTGGTGGTTGTGGATAAAACACACACTGCCTAAAAATTAATATGAAACAGGAAACGAGTGGCAGCATTCAATCTGACTCCAAATTTTGCGGTTTCACAGGGTTCACTGAGTACACATCTCATTAGTGAGTAATTGTACATATTTTTTTTCTTTTTGAGACAAAGTTTTGCTCTTTCACATAGGCTGGAGTGAAGTGGTGTGATACCGGCTCACTGCAACCTCTGCCCTACAGGTTTAAGTGGTTCTCCTGACTCAACCTCCTGAGTATCTGGGATTGCAGGCATGAACAACCACTTCCAGCTAATTTTTATATTTTTAGTAGAGACAGGGTTTTGCCATGTTGGCCAAGCTGTTCTTGAACTCCTGACCTTGGTGATCCACCCAACTTGGACTCCCACAGTGCTAACATCTGGGGATGTTAGCTTCTCCTTCAACTTACAGACAGGAGCTGCTGCTCCCAGATGTAATTTTAGTTTTTAAAGAATGGAATAAAAATGTTTTTTCCCTTGTTATATTAGCATATTATTACTTTTTCAAATGACTACTAAACTCTTGAGGCATAAGTGTTTATCAATTTCTTTAGAACTAACTACTTACAAAGGGGAAATATGTATTAGTACATTTTTGGTCTATGAGTACCATGAAAAACTTACTAAGACACTTAAGGATACTGTCCTTCAAGAAAGTCTGGTACCTTCTGCACCAGGCAAAGGTGGTTGGTGATTGTACAAAAGGCCAACTCTCAAGATTTCTGTTCTAGCTCAGGCTCCCTGGACCTGAGGGGATGAAGGCAGTAATTGGTTCCAGCAAGTATTGACAAATGTTTCTTGGTGAATATTTTCTCTGAACATTTATTGAGCCAGGCACAAAACAGGGCATTTGAAGTACATTATCTCATTTAATCCTTAACAATGTCCCAATGAAGTGGGTATTATATTTTACAGATGAAGACACCAAGACTCATGGGGTTAAGCAAATTTCCTAAATAACACAGCTAGTAGATGTCATTTGAACACAGAATGGTTTGACCTGAAGCTAGTGCTTTTTTCATCACACCACTATCTCCCCAAATGGGTGGGTGCATGGCTGCCGGTACAAATCAAAGGTCTGGCCTTTCTGAACAGGAGGAATACTTTAAATGCCATGGAATGGTAGAGAGAGCTAGATTGTGTATTTTCTTGTGTGAAAAAAAATCAATCAAATCCTCTTCTTTAGCATACTGAATAAATAAAACCAGAATGCCTGATATATCTAGATCAAGTTCTGCAAAGCTTACCCTCTCTCTTGCATTTGGAAAATACACAAGAACTATATTCTCTGTTACCACACAGTTGAGTCCTAAGGTCTTAGTAAAGTCATAGGCTGGTCTAAGTTCAAAGAAGACAATCCCTTCAGCTCTGCGTCTCCTTCATCTGACTAATAGTTACAAACCGCTGGTCCAAATGCTTGGCATGTTTGGGATATTTCTGCCTCAGTCAAGCATATCTATTTGCATAAAATATTTAGATATTAAATTTCTAATGCTAAAAAAAACCCTTCAGAGCAGAAGTATATTTTTCTTAACATCATTTGTTTTTGAAAAGAGAGAATGAGAAAGAAAAGAAATGCATCATGCTTTTACATGAAGGAAATAGCTCCAGGCAAAGCTTTCTAAATATTTTAATGGTTTAAACATTCATTTTAGCAAGTTTTCTTTAATTTTCTTAACTTTGTTCCTTTTGAACTGGCTCAACCTTCATGTTTAATCCTTGGAGCTTTCAAGGAACAGCTCACAGAAAGTTATATACACAAATATAACAAACATTTCAAATAAAGCACAATGCATAAAACAGAGAACAGGAGAACTCTGACAACAGCTGCTAGATTTAACACTAATAGTTTTGAAAGATTTTGGCTTGAAGGTTAAGAGTATCTTATGACAATAAGCAGGCTTTGTATATAATGTCAACAGTCCCGTTGCAACATGTCCAGTTTTAATTTATTCTTTTTCATTTGTATAAGACAAATAATATAATTATGGATGTCTGGTTCGTGACATTAAGTTTTAGAAAACAGAAATCAATCTTATTTTTCAGAAATAACAACTTTTTAAAATTTCTGGCCTATAGGCTTCTAATAGCTATGGTTTAGTCTAAACATGATAATATGCTTCAAGTCTTTATGCATTTATTTTATTTAAATGAGTGTTTGGTGAACTGGTGCTTCTGTGAGTGTGAAAGTAATTGAACTTTCCACCCAATTTGCTTCTTCAGAGGGAATCATAACTGATACTCAGTATAGAGATGGGAGTTGTGTGCAACGACCTCCCCCCAGCCTCACCAACCCAGCACACAGACGTTTTCAGAATCAGCCTCTGGTCTGCCCCTGGCAAAAGCTCTGGCACCATCCCAGGCAGATCAGAGAGTTTTTACATACATTCACACATGCATAAAACACTCACATACACACAGACAGTCTTGTAAGATTCTTTGTCAGTCTTGGCTTAAGTTGTCAGGTCATAAATCTCAGAAGGGTGTTTTATAATTGAGTAAACATTTAGAGGACATAAAATAAAAGAAACACACAACTGGGTTGCTATATAGGAGGCAGATAAGATTGAAGTGTGGCTTTCAGAAGGAGGAAGGATTCAGCACAGAATTGAGGATGAGTTCCCTCTCATGAACACATAAGTCAAATACAAATGCCCAGCAAGGCAGTAGCACAGAGTGACCTGGACTTCCTTCTGTGTTGGGGCTAAGAGTACCAGCTCTCTCTCCACATTGAGATGGGCTATACAACAGACCTGGTTTCTGTAGCTCAGAGTCCAGCTCAGGTGACAAATTCAGGTAAGCTCACAATGTTGTAGTCCTTCTCCCAAAGGCATACTTTGGCCTAGAGCACTAATCTCTAGAAGTAATTCTACAGTTAAAAAATAACAATAATAACATTTTTTAGTAAATCCTGTGTGACAGGCAGTGTAATGAGTGATTTACTAAATTTTCTCACTGATTCTTCACCATTCTTTTTTTTTTTTTTTTTTTTTTTTTGACAAGAGTTTCGCTCTTGTTACCCTGGCTGGAGTGCAATGGCATGATCTCGGCTCACCGCAACCTCTGCCTCCTGGGTTCAGGCAATTCTCCTGCCTCAGCCTCCTGAGTGGCTGGGATTACAGGCACGCGCCACCATGCCCAGCTAATTTTTTGTATTTTTAGTAGAGATGTGGTTTCACCATGTTGACCAGGATGGTCTCGATCTGTTGACCTCGTGATCTACCCACCTCGGCCTCCCAAAGTGCTGGGATTACAGGCATGAGCCACCGCACCCAGCTGATTCTTCACCATTCTATGAAACAGGTGCTACTATCTCCATTTTGTATGTAAGAAAACTGAATTAATAACTTTTCCCAAATATATGGCAAATCCAAGGCTCAAATTAAGATCTTTCTCCTTAAAATATCTGCAGCAATCACTTATCTGTCATTCCAAGTGTAAAAATGCCTGGGATTGGACAAATGACCTTATGGATGATGATTTGATTTTTTTCCTGGTATATTGCCCTCCTATGGGAGTTCAAGATTGTCCCTTTTCCCACGTCTTTCTACTCCATGGCACTTTCTTGTGCAAGCATTAGAAGTACTCCTCTCCCCACACTTGTACTTCCATAAGCACCTGCCAGTTAGTTGAGCCCGCCCTGAAACACGCATGGGTACACATGCACACATGCACAGGTGTCTGTGCTAACTAACCTCTGATATCTTATTAAACTACCGCATATCAGTACCGAACATCAGGGAAGACATAGACACTGCAGGATTCAACCCTCTCATTTTACTGATAAGTACACTGAAGTTCAGGGTCTGGTCTAAGCATCAAGAGGACATTATTCTACAGACATTCACAGAATCTTTATTTTATGCAGAGCCATGTTTTGTTCAGGAGATGAGCAGAACAAGTATGAGATCCATGCTCTCATGGGTTTGTAGTCAAGAAGAGGTAGATAAGTGACCTGGCAATTACAGTTCAGTGTGATAAGTGCTTCTCCTAGAATAAACATCATGTGCTAAGAGAGGAATAGGGGGCACTGGCACACAGTAGAAGCCTGCTACCCAGGTCTCCTGTACCTCAGTCTTTTACTTAGAGAGAAATGCAATAAAATTGCTGTGGCCATTTCAGCACTTGTAGAAATTGATGCTCTATGCAACGATGACCATGAAAGTGTCTATAGCTCCAGAACTGAGAAGTGTAATCAGCTGTGTTTCCATAGCATGAAGGGACTTCCAATTTGACATGGCACTTACCCTTTTGTCACTAGACTATTAGCTTCTTGAGGGCAGCAATCATTTCTATGCATTGTATAACCAGTGTTAGCACTGGGCCTGGCACATGGAGAAGGTTCAAAGTAAGTGTGTTGAATGAACAAAGGCCACAGTTAGATAGGAAATCAATATGGAAAAAGTCTTGACTCTTGACATCACTCCCTGGGTCTGGAATGGTACCTACTGCACTGCATGCAGCCTGGGCTTCCATGCATGATGCTTCCACAAGCCTGTGCAGCTGAAGTTTTAACCACTACTGGACTCTGGGGTCTCAAACATGAGGATTTCACTAAGTCTATCCTCTTTCCACTTTGAGAGACAGACAAGCCCCTATATGGCCAGAAACTAAGCCCAGGCACAGAATGAGCTTCACTGTAGATCAAAGCTCCATCTTAATGCAAGCATTCTTGGGCAGTGTTGTGTGTGGGGAGAGCAGCTGGGATCAAGATAGTTAGGTAGTCAGCTCAGCTCTGTCATTAACCATGTGTTAATAACCATGTATTAGGAAAAAAAAAAAAAAAAAATATATATATATATATATATATATATATATATATATATATACACATACACATACACACATACACATGAGATAGGATTTTTAGTTATTTCCAGTATTTTTCTATATTTTAAGTGTTTTTCTTCTGGTTTGAGTTATTTTTTAAGTTAATAGTAGTATGCAATCAAAAAAAATATTTGTGATAAGTACATATATAGTTTATAAATAAAAGAGAAAAAAGAAAAAAAGAAAGAAAAGAAACACTTTTGAAAGAGAGAAAGGAGTGATAAACATGCTTCAGCTGCTTATTTTTTTTTTATGTTTTATTTTTTGAGATGGAGTCTCACTCTGTCACCCAGGCTGGAGTGCAGTGGCATGATCTCAACTCACTGCAACCTCCACCTCCTGGGTTCAAGGAGATTCTCTTGCCTCAGCCTCCTGAGTAGCTGGGACTGCAGGTGTATACCACCATGCCCAGGTAATTTTTGTATTTTTAGTAGAGATGGAGTTTCACCATGTTGGCCAGGCTGGTCTCGAACTCCTGACCTCATGATTTACCCACCTCAACCTCCCAAAGTTCTGGGATTACAGGCTTAAGCCACCGTGCCCGGCCTTAACTATTTAATAAATGTATACCAAGTATATTTTTAAGGATTTTAGTAGATGTCAAATTGTGAGTTTTAAGGTTCCAATGGATAAAATTCACTGAATAATTGGATTCTTCTAATATTCAAATTTTACTATCATATGCTGGCAGTTACATTCTTTAGAATGATTTAAATTTATGAAGAAACATTTTAGAAGACCACTGGGAAACAATGTGGGAGAGCACAAAAATATTGAAACAATTCATGAAGATTTTAAAGGATTAAAACAGCTTAAAGACACTGTTGGTGACGCTGCTTTTCTCTTGGAAGCCTTGGCTCTGTAGCTTTTCCTCATGTTATAAAGAGACTCTCACGTCTAAAAACTTGCTAACACCACCATAGTTACTTGAAATGGGTCTGTCCTGCTGTTTTTTCTTATAGTGTTGCTAATCATTACACAAGCTGACATACTTATCAGAAAAGCACTTGGGTAGAAATGACAAAGGCTGGACTCAGCTTACTTCAATAAATGTTCATGTAAGAATAGTTGGGCCTTCATAAAATTAATGGAAGAGGTGTACTAACTGGAAACTTCAGAGACAGTAATCCCACCTCTTCCAGGATGCCTCTTCACTACTTCTCCCCAGTGTCAGCTGTGTCTCCTAGTGTCAGCTTTATTCCCTCCTGTGTCCCTATAATGCAGAGGACATGGTTACCCTAGGTCTGTAATCATCATATCCATGATGATCCTCTGAGAAAGAAAAGTAATTTTTTCTACTTGATCTATTTAAGAGAGTCCTAGAGGAAACACTGATTGCTATAGCTGGGATCATATTCCTATTCCCACAGCAATCACTGTCACCAGAGTTGTGGGACATTATTATTATCTGGATCTGAATCCCGTGCTCACAGGGTCTCTTGAAAATGGGGTCATGGAATTGGAAGCATGCGGAAACTCAAGGTTCCAGTGTAGCAGGAGCAGATCCCAAAGGAAGTTTTCTGCTATCAAAACAAGGAAGCCAAAGTGCTGGACATATAGAAACAAGAGTTGCACATTACACATGATAATAATTACAGCATAATTTATGGGAAGCTTAATGCATGTCAGGATTTTACATATAATTGCATTTACATACAATTTCACTTCCTATAACAAACATATGAAAAGATATTTCCCTTCATTCATTGATGAAGAAATTAAAGATTAAAAGATTATGTTTGGCAGGGTGTGGTGGCTCATGTCTGTAATCCCAGCAGTTCAGAAGGCTGAGATAGGAGGATCATTTGAGATCAGCTTGGGAAATGTAGAGACACTTCTGCCTCTGCAAAAAAGTAAACTAAAAAAAATAGCGAAGCATGGCAGCACGTGTCTTTAGTCCTTATTATTTGAGAGGCTGAAGTAGGAGGGTCATTTGAGCCCAGGAGCTTGAGGTTGCAGTGAGCTAAGATGGTTCCATGGCTCTCCAGCCTGGGTGACAGAGCCAAACCTTGTCACACACACAAAATAAGTTAGGCTGTATAGGAATTCCTAAGGCTATGGAGAAAGGCTGAAGAGTCACCCATAGTTTGAGAAATATTTCTTGATGTCTTGATTTGATATATCTAAGTATTGCCCTGGAGGAATATATAATACAATAAAATACAAATTAGTAAATAGTATTGATTATGCATCAAATAAACATCAGAGAGGAGAGATGTACAGACCCAGAATCAAAATCATGACTATTAAAAGAATATTTGTTTCTCAAAAATAGCCTATAGTGCTAGAGCTATAAAAGCCTTTGGAAATTAAATAGCATCTTAAATAGTCATTCAAAATTTCTGAAATTAAATAAATTGCACAAATTGAAAATGGCAATTTAAAAAATGGAATTCTAAATTCAATATTTGCCCTAACTTTACAGGATATTATCTTTTAGGTACCATTTAGAGAAACTGACAAAATAACCATGAAAGAAAAGCAAGATGTTATAGAAACAAAGATGATAAAATATTTGAAAAAATATATCCTATTCCAAGGGAAATAGCTATTAAAATGTTTAACATATGAATATGTGACCATAGTTTGATGACAAAAGGTAAAAATATAAATAATTTATGTGTATACTGCAACGTAATCAAGAAAGTTTGCAAATCTCTACAAAGGTGAGCAAAATATCAAGTTTATAAATCAAATTTATACAGATTCCAAAAAAGCTTTTTATGACCTAGATCATGATAGAGATATTTATTATATTAATATCTCAGATAAAAATATGGGCTTAAAGGTAATGTATGTAGTAACATACATTCAGCTAAAGATGATAAAGGATTTGGTACCATAAACAATAGAACTCTTGGTAAGAAAAACTATTTATTGAGCTGAATCACCTAAAGAATAGCATATCCTCTAATGAAAAGTTTTTGAAATATGTGCTCATCTTCCATCAAAATATAATTACAAAAGGTTTCATTATTTAGCTAGTGACACTGTATCAAAATAATGGTCACAAGGACAGTGTCAAAATGTCAATAATGAATTAGAAATTACAAGGATGATTCTATGAAAAATTTGCATGCTAGTTTATATCACTTGGTAAAAAGTTATAATACATAGTTCATTTACAGAACAAAAAGAACATTTAAAAATTTTTATTTTGTATTTTGATTTCTTTCACCCCATTAGTAGTAAAATGTTTTACTATTTTCAGTATTTGTGGGCAAAGAGCTAAAAGGACATAGAGACCATTCTCAAGTCAGGGAAAGGCCAAGAGTGTTTTGTGTAAAAAGAATGATTCGGAGGGTTGAAAGATGGATCATTTCAATACAGGACCAATAAAAGAGGATATTTGATAGAACAAAAATCGTGAAATTTTAAATACACAAACTGATGACCACTACCAAATGCAATGAGTTAGTATTAGAAGACCTTAAGAATGTGAGTGAAAACCAGTCTATCAAGGTAGAATTAGATCAGACTGTTAGTATCTTTAGGGTCGCATGGAGGCACAACATTCTTCTGGCTTTTGTTTATCCCTGATTATTTTTTCTTTAGGAGAATAGTGACATCCTTTATCTGTAAAATGGAATAATTCCTTAAGAGTAAGAATTTAATTATGTATAGGAAAGAATCTGACAGAAAGCTGGGTCTATTGTAGATGATTGAAAAATGTATTGTGGCATATAAAAGTACTCTACCTAGCTAAAATGTGCACAGTCTTTTTTCAAGCTCACTGAAAACACCACGATTGAGAGTTCAGTATTAACAGAAAGATGATGTAATTTCTCTAAAGAAGACATATTCTATTGGTGCTAAATCTGTTCATTAACTTATTCTTCATCATTAAAAACAATAACAAAGGAATCTTTCTGAAATGGATTATACTTCCTTTAGTACTAAAAATACAAATTACTAAATTCATTTTATTTTTGGATGACATAGTATACAGAGCTTTCCTTCCATGTCTAGTCATGAAATTTTGCTGAGGTTCAGAGCACTTAGCCAGTTGTATATTTTTTGGCTCATATGAAATTCAAGGTAATGAGCTTTAACACTACAAAGGCTCTGGAATGCTTTCAAAAACATTTGCTTCCCACAAGACAAATTAGCTGAACCAAGCAATAAAATGTGACATTAAGCATTCAATACTCCCATTTTTATGTAGTCCCAGGTCAGCTCAAAATGACCCCATTGGGGGCATTTCTCTAATGCTCTTGCTTATGGTTTTACTAAAAACCTGTCTCTGAAAAGCTAATCAATAGTTATTTACGCCTTGTAGACCTCCAAAGAAAGTCTACCTCATAAATTGAACTCAAGGCATTTTGGAAGCTTCTGGACCTAATGCAGTTTATAAGGACCCTCTGTCAAGTGGACCACCCTGCGTGCACATATAGATCTGCATGTGTCTATGTGCATTTGCAATTTATCACTTTTACTTATTTGGTGTTGTATCCTACAATCTTGAAGAAAACTCTAAAGTTGTCTAGCGATTAGTGAGATCTTACTGATTTTAACATTTTTAAACAATTCTATTTAGATTGCCTAGTTGTTGAGTATCTTGTTTTTAGAATTTGAGATGGGTTCATCTCACTTGGAATATCATATTCTGTTCTAGGAAAAACATTTCTCTAGGTAAACTGTAGTGGGTCTAAAGCAGAGAGACCAGGAGAGGGAAGAAAGGTTAATGCACAGCTTACATGGAAGAGCTGTGCAGACTGGTGTGCCTAGGAAGAGAGGAAAGTTGAGGTGGAGAGAAGAAAAGGCAGCCTCTGTATGTCTGCACCAGACTGTCAGTTAAAAGGGACACCAGGGCTTTTAGGTGAGGAACAAAGCAATAGGTAGACAAGGTTTAGGTCAATATGAAAAACTTTCTAAAACAATGGTGCAACAAAGAGTAAAGTCTCCAAGTAGAAACTAGTTAAGAGTGATGTTTCAGACTCTTTTCAGCCCTGGAATGAAACATCCCAGGGATCCTTGCAACACACAGCTTTGTCCTGCTCTGAGGGTTTCAGGATATCCTAATCAAGCCTGAGCTTCTCAATATGCAAAGCCATCCATGCTCCAAGGATCCAGAGTTTTCTTTCATTCTAAAACCAGCTTTTTACTTTTGTAAAGGAGAAAGTAAAAAAAGCCAAGGCATTAATTTTAAAAATTTATTCATTTATTGAGACGGAGTTTTGCTCTTGTTACTCAGGCTGGAGTGCAAGGGCGCAATCTCGGCTCACCACAACCTCCGCCTCCTGGGTTCAAGCAATTCTCCTCCCTCAGCCTCCCAAGTAGCTGGGGTTACAGATATGCGCCACCATGCCCAGCTAATTTTTTGTATTTTTAGTACAGATGGGGTTTCACCATGTTGACCAGGATGGTCTCAATCTCTTGACCTCGTGATCCATCGGCCTTGGCCTCCCGAAGTGCTGGGATTATAGGAGTTGAGCCACTGAGCCTGGCCCTAATTTTTAAAATTTCAAATTCACTTTAAGAAATTTTACCTTGACTATTTTTGAGAATTAAAAAAAAATTATACTAGAAAACTGAGAACATTCCTCAGTCATTTTGGTGAACTGCTTGTTTTATGGTCTGTCAAAATTATAGGTGCTTCCTCCTTTTAGGCTACTGTATACCTTGATTAATTGATAGAAAAGAGAAAACTTCAAGACATGAAGGGACACACTCTCCAATCAGCTATACGTGTCCTTTATTTTTTAGAAATATACTATCCTACCAATTTACAGGTGCTTTCTGCACTTCTTTCACCCTCAGCTTAAAGCAGTTCTAATAGTTCTAGGTCTTCAAGTTGACAGCTGTCGTTTGTGCCTGGGGGCAAAAACGAAGGGACAGTTACGGCCAGTAGCCAAATTTTGGTGGAGAATGTCAAGGCTGCCATTGCATCAAGGACACCCCACTTTCCTTTTCTATGACAATGCTGAGAGCTATTTAATTATGACCCCTTCTCTTGAAGAATTCCATTGATGACCTCCATTTATTATGCAACTTATCATAGTACAGTTTTGCTTTTTCAGAGTTGCAAAGGCATACATTTCTCTGATATACTGGAGGAATCAGAAATAGGAATGTGCACATACTGGTTACTCCCACTAAGTGCAATTCATATCTTAACTAAGAGCAGCAATCATGGCTGCACCTGCTCTGGTGAAAACAAAAGAAAATGAAGAGAGTAGTGCCATGGGGTCTCTGGCCCTTTTTGACACTGCTCTAAAGATTCCTTTGCAAAAATCTAGTGGTCAATGTCAATATCAGGGCAATTGCACAGGTCAGAATTAAAGATTAAACAAGGAAAAATTGCCAAGAGACTAAGTAGAACTACGAAAGAGCTGGAAAAACAGCCAGGGCAGAGATGACCCACATGGGTGCAGGACTCACAGTTTTATGTCCTGCCGATTCTCTCATGTGGTGCTGTGAAGTTTCTGGCTCCTAGAGACCTTCAGCTCTCTTCTAAGTCAAAGGATCTCTGAAAGTCCATTCTAGGTCTATGGCTTTACTTTCTCCAAGAGCTTTAAGTTACATATCAACCCACAGCAATTCTGAGTTCAAGAATCAATAAGTCAGCCAACTACCAAACACACACAGTCTGTGTGTATGGAACAAACTTAAAGCAGAGTCACTTTCTTCCCTTGTCTAGCCTAAAAGGAAGATAAAGCATGTATCTGCAGACAGAAATTTGTTGATAATCACCCCAGTCAGTGGATACATATCACCAGCATAGGCAGCAAACATGCCCATTTCACCCTTGTTGTTGGGTAAGCTGGGTCAGTCCAAGTGGAGAGATTTGAAGGAATGACTCTTTGAACCAACATTCAATTTGTCTGGTGGTTCTCAAATTTATTGAGCTTGAAGATTACTAGGCAATTCTATAGTATCTTTTGTGAAATGCTAAAGAAAGTTAATGCTATATGTACTGTGTAACATATATCACTTTATATAGGATTGTGGTATATTAAAAAGTGGTGGCTGTTTCCAAAAGTGTAAGAAAAAAATTTGTCTTTACAAATAAACTTAAAACTGTTATGAGTTGCACCCATTTAGGGGCAGCAAGATGAAGGTCAAGGTAGTTTTCTGAAATGTAAAGGAAGATATATATATATATACATATATGAAGATATTTACATTGTATATATAACGTACACATAAGTATATATATAATTTAAGAATTAATAACTAAGTCAAACACTAAAATTTATAATATATAAAGGAAGATATTTACATCTATATATACATAACATACATATATGTATATATGTTAGTGATTTAAGATTCAACAATTAAGTTGAACACTAAAATTTAGGAGACAGTTGCATATAAAATAACATTTAATCTCTGGTTTTGCTTGAGAAAGCAACTTTGAAGAAGCTTAAAAATACAACAATCTTCATCCTCTCCTTGCTTCTGTGAAATTAAGTTTTTAAGAGCTTATAAGGGCCCCTCTAGAGAGCCATTATGGGAGTGTTGCCTCACTCCTCACTTCCTAACACAGGTAGAGATGTAATTTCCATGTCCTGTTCCTCCGCTGACATTAATAATGCTCCCTTAACCACCTGAGGGCAGGGTATTATCTCAGCTCTAATAGAGCCCATGTTAGACAGTTATAACCTGTTTCCTCAGCCTATTATTTTCTCTCCTTGAGGGTCATACCAGCTGACAAGGTGGGGTCGAATGTGTGCTACATGCAGGATGAAGGGCATGGCTTTTGAAAATGAGGGCTGAGGCTTTCCCCAAGGTACAGGGATTACTTTATATTGCTTTGGGTAGAGTAAGAGAAGGGTCAAAGGTGTGAGGACCTGTGTAAACACATCAGCACCTTTCATCTGGAGAACGTAAGGTGACCTTGGCCATGAGATCTCTTTGATAGCAGTCACACATGACAGTGTAGACCACTGAAGTTACCTCATAATATTGTATTCACCAACACCTTGTGTCTTATTCTGATCTCTGCTCACCTCACCCTTGTCCTCACTCAGCACCCAACCCCCACACCAACACACACACACACACATACACTCTCTCTCACACACACGACACACACACTCACCTTTCCCCTCACTCAGCACCCACCCCCACACCGACACACACACTCACACTCACACACACTTCACATTTCCCTTCACTCAGCACCCACCCCCTCACCAACACACACACACACACACTCTTACACACACCACACTCACCCTTCTCCTCACTCAGCACCGACCCCTCACACCAACACACATATACTCTCACACACAGTCACACTCACCTCACCCTTCTCACTCAGCACCCACCCCCTCACCGACACACACACTCTCATACACACACTCATACACTCACCTCACCCTTCCCCTCGGCATTGACCCCCTCACCAACACACACACTCATATATACACTCAGCTCATTCTTCCCCTCACTCAGCACCCCCTCCCTCACCAACACACATACGTTCATACACACACTCACACACACTTTCATACACATACTCACACACACTCAGCTCACTCTTCCCCTCACTCAGTACCCACTCCCTCACCAACACACACACACACACACACACACACACACACACACACACCCCACAGTGGGCTACAAAAAATGTCAGTTAATATGTTTCACTGAATAAGTAACCAACTGCAGATTATTCCCATTATATTAACTTGATGTCATGTCTATTTGGTGTTGCCATAACAGAATACCTCAAGCTGGATAATTTATAAAGAAAAGAGACTTATTTAGCTCACATTCTCCAGGTTGGGAACTAAAAGAAGCATGCTAGCAGTATCTTCTTGGCTTCTGGTGAGGACTTTCCATGCTGTGTCTTAAAATGCTGGAGAAGGTCAAAGAGGAAGCAGACATGTGCAAACAGGCAAAGCCCGAGGGGTGTCCTGGCTTTCTAACACCCTACTCTCAAGGAAACATCACTGTGAAAACGAATCTATTTTCCCAAGAGTGAGAACTCACTCATCACCAAGAGAATGTCAGTGAGTCATTCACAAGAAACCTGTCCTCATGACCCAAACATCTCCCATTAGTCCCTACATGCCAACACCACCAAATTGGTGATCACATTTCTGCATGAGTTTTAGGGAAGGCAAACTTAAATTATACCCCATAATCACTTCCAGGATGTTTTCTGCGAGCAAAAATTCATAGAGGGTGCTATGGTCTAAATGTTTGTGTCACCTGCAAAGTTTATATGTTGAAATCCTAATCTCTAAGGTGATGATAATAGGAGGTGGGGCCTTTGGGAGGTGATTAGGTCATGAGGGTAGAGTCCTCCCTCCATGAATGGGATTTGTTTCTATACAAAAGAGAGCACAAATAACCCATTTACCCCTTCTACCAACACATGTGCAGGTGCCTTGATCTTAAACTTTCCAGCCTCTAGAATGGTTAAAAATAAATTTCTCTTGCTTATAAGCTATTCAGGATATGACATTTTGTTATAGCAGCAGAAACAGACTAAGACAGAGGGTAACAGTAATTTTCAACATGACTAATGTAGGCACTATAAGTTTGCCTATTCAAAGAAAAGTAAGCTATATAGAAAACTGATAACATTCATAATATATTTAAATTTTTCACAGTGTAGTTTCTTTCATTGAAGTAGTAAAAGTTAAATTTACTTAAAGTTATTTTCTCTCTTTTATCCCATGTACTACTGTTCTTATTATAGTATCCACATTATTTATGGTAATACCTTACTCATCTGAAAATAACTTAGCTGAAAACTCCAACTGTATGGACTATTACCACGATCCTACTTTGATAAATATAGATGTCTCATAAATTTCTTGTAAAAAATAGGGAGAAATGCCAAATATAGGTGACAGGGAGATGGAGGCAGCAAACCACCTTGCCATGTATGTTCCTATGCAACAATCCTGCATGATCTGCGCATGTACTCCAGAACCTAAGCACAATTTAAAAAATAATAGCCGGGCGCGGTGGCTCATACCTGTAATCCCAGCACTTTGGGAGGCCGAGGTGGGTAGATCATGAGATCAAGAGATTGAGACCATCCTGGTCAACATGGTGAAACCCCGTCTCTACTAAAAATACAAAAAAAAAAAAAAAATTAGCTGGGCATGGTGGCACGTGCCTGTAATCCCAGCTACTCAGGAGGCTGAGGCAGGAGAATTGCCTGAACCCAGGAGGCAGAGGTTGTGGTGAGCCGAGATCACGCCATTGCACTCCAGCCTGGGTAACAAGAGCAAAACTCCGTCTCAATAATAATAATATGTTCTTCTATAGAATTTATTATTTCATGCCAGAGTTTATCACTCCTTTATACTGCAAGAAACTTGATGGTGTAGAATACATCTTAGTTTATTTTTAATCCCTTGGCCTTTTGCTTGCCTGTTGCATTGCAATGACAAATCAGTTTCTGAGGGATAAAATGCATTTCTAAAGTGATATGTTTTGGATCTGTGTCCTCACCAAATATCAGGTCAAATTCCAATCCCCAATGTTGGACAGGGGGTCTGGTGGGAGGTGACTGGATCGTGGGACGAGGTTTGTGACGAATGGTTTAATACCATTCCACTTGGTACTGTCCTTGCAACAATGAATTCTAATGAGAGCTGGTCATTTAAAAGTAGGTAGTACCTCTCCCCTCTCTCTCTCTTGCTCTTGCTATGTAAGGCACCTGATTCCTTTTTGCCTTCCATGATTGGAAACTTCCTGAGGCCTCCCCCAAAGCAGAAGCTGCTAGGCTTCCTTACAGCGAGCAAAACTGTGAGCCAATTGAAACTATTTTCTTTATAAATTACCCAGCCCCAGGGCATTTCTTTCTTTTTTCTTTTTTGAGGTAGAGTCTCACTCTGTTGCCCAGGCTGGAGTACAGTGGCATTCTCCTGCTTCAGCTCCCGAGTAGCTGGGACGACAGGCACATGCCACCACGCCCAGCTAATTTTTGTATTTTTAGTAGAGACAGGGTTTCACTATGTTGGCCAGGATGGTCTTGATCTCTCAACCTCACGATCCTCCCATCTTGGCCTCCCAAAGTGCTGGGATTACACTGCTGTGATCCACTGTGCCCAGTCAGAGGATGTGATCTTTAAGACCACTTCTAACCCTTATATTCAGTGACACTCTCTGTGCATTCTTTGTATGCTATGAGATAGCCATTAGGCAACATTCATTTTCTCTTAAGCCTTACCCCTGTGTCAGAGGTTCCTGATAAATGACATAGGTCCCTGTATCTATTTGGCATCACAAGATAATCATTATAATTGTGGGGTGCTATGGCCCTGTTCAGTCTCCACCACAACTACCTGGAGAAGTTATTTCCACACTGTCCTGGCCAAACAAATTAGTCAGCTGTTTCTGAGGGATCTCAGCCCCTGTAGTGCATCTCTGCCAGGCAGGCAGGCAGATGCCACCTTCGGACAAGGAGCTCCTGAGGTTTAGTAAGAGGAAGTCTAATTTCAGACTTCTTTTTTTTTTCCCACTGTTCCCAGTCCTGCTCAGTCAAGTTTTCCTGCATGCCCTGCTTCATGACCTACAGGCAGATCTCTTTTCAGGGAAAACTTTATTTGCCTTTTCCTTTTTTTTCTTCTGGATTATACTTATTTAATCTCATGAAGCTGATTTTTACATTCAATTACTCTTTCTATGCACTCTCAGCAATTTTAACTCAGTTGTTCATCCAGAGAAGTCTTTGGGTTCTAACAGGCACCACATGACTCTATTCAGAACAAAGGGAAACAGATATTCTAGACAGTCCCCAGCCCTAGTCTAAAGAAAGGATGCATAGATTTCCAGATTGGACAAGGGTAGACTATATTTTCCTGGTCCCTGTCTCTGAAATATAAAATAAAAGTAGACGGTTCCTCATCCACCAGACCACACGGTAAATGTACAGGTATTATCTGTGAAGCTCAGTCCTTTCTTGCAGCATCCACCACACTGGAGCACAGATTTGCCCCTCTGCCTCCCATATATGCCCTCTATCCAGGAGGTGGGGCTCATTAACACTCAGTAATGTCTTATGAAGCTTTTTCTAAAGACATTCCATATCCTAGGAATTAGCAGGGGCAAGTCTGCTTCTCATTATTCTGGTAGTCCATTATTTATAGCCCCTAACTTGGGGGAGGGTAGTATGCAGAAGAAAGGGAGCCATTTGGTTATAGCCCTTCTAGAGAAGGTGTTTTCCGCCCTTCTCTGGAGTCATAGGTCACTGCTCCTGATAGTTCCCCTATCCCACTGAACTGTCCCCTCTCCTGGGTAACACATTTAACTGATTTTGTTGAATTACTGATATTTTGAGTATCGATGTAGGTGGTGCTACGGTTTGAGGATGGTTTGTCCTCACTGAAACTCTTGTTGAGGCTTGGTCCCTAGCGTCACCATGTTGAGAGGTGGTGGGACCTTTACTTGGTGTTTGTGTCACAAGGGATTGGCCCTTGTGGAGGGATAAAGGCAGTTTCATGGTAGTGAGTCAGTTCCTACTCTGTAAGAATTAATTAGTTCTTGAGAGAAAGAGAACAGGTTGTTGTAAAGCAAGGTTGCCTCTCATGTTTGATTATTGTACATGCTCACTTCCTCTTACTTGTCCCCCAGGTTACAACAGCATGAAGCCCTCACCAAAAGCTGACCAGCTGTAGCTGCCTGATCTTGGGACTCCCAACTTCCAGAATTATGAGCTAAATAAATTTCTTTCCTTAACAATTTACCCACTCTTCAGTTTTCTCTTATCCAAAAGAAAATAGCTTAAGACTTAAAGAAACTAACTCTTCAATTCACCCCTCTGCAACCCAAATTGTCTTCCTCAAATGAGTTTCATTATATGAGCTCCATTTTCTTCCAATTCTCCTAATATCCTTAGGGATTTTCCCTGTTCATCTACACATTCAACAATCAGTCTAGCAACATGTATGCAGAGGAGTATAGGATGAGGATGACGTTCTCAAAAAAAGAATTAGCCATTAAAAAAATAACACTTCTTTTTACATATTGAAAAATGTTCTTATTTTTTTGAGACAGAGTATCACTCTTGTTGCCCACGCTGGAGTGCAGTGGTGTGATCTCAACTCACTGCAACCTCTGCCTCCCAGATTCAAGTGATTCCCCTGCCTCAGCCTCCCGAGTAGCTGGGATTACAGGCATGTGCCACCACACCTGGCTAATTTTTTGGATTTTTAGTGGAGATGGGGTTTCTCCATGTGGGTCAGGTTGGTCTCAAACTCCTGACCTCAGGTGATCTGCCCATCTGAGATACTGGAAACTGTCCTGCTGTAGTCCTTCTGTGCTGGCTGGTGTCCAGGAGGGATGGCAATGTGAATGGCACCTCAGGAGCCTGATCAGAATGAGGTTCAGTGATCCAACCTGACTTACTCAATCCTAAAATTGTTGGATGGTTATCCCCACCCTCACACACATACATCTTGAAGAAGCACCACAGTGGCGGCAAGGATCTGCAGGAGTTTTACCAATACCAGCATCCCCATCCTTAGGGCTTTAAATGTGAGCCTTGCTGATGGTGCTGCTTCAGCACAGAGACCTGACAGCATCTATGTGGTGAGGTGAGGTCATGTTTATCTGGGAGTTCAATACTAGCAAGGAGAGGCCAATTCATTTTAAAGAATCACAGTGGCCTGGGAATCTGCCCACTCTGACATGTACGGCAATGGCATGAGAAAAATGTTAGCTTGGCCATGTCACTGCAGGCATAGATGGTCCTGCCTTGACTCATTGGCCCACAGAACATTTCTTTATTAGGATAACTTATTAAGGAAAAGGTGTAGTCTTTGGAGAGGACAGCGTCTTGTGGCACTTACCCTGATGGCATTAACACTCTTTCTGAAGGTATTTGTATCACCTTACAGTCCAAAAATGTATGCTCTTAAATTATGCCCTCAGCAAAATGAGAGAGAAAATCAAGCAGGACTCACCTGTCAAACACTGACATAATCACTTGTGAATTTCTGGAAAACCAAGTGAGAGGGACCTGAGAGTCTGGAATTTATTCTTATATGGGCATGTGGGAACCTGAGGATTGCTCCCTGGGGTATTATTATATGGACCCATTATTAATCAATCAAATGAATAGCTGATTTTTCATCAGAAAGGTGAAAAATCATCATGGAGTTTAGAAGACAGTAGGGTAATACATTTAAAGTGTCAAAAGAAAAATAAAACTATTGACCAAGAATTCTACATCCAGTAAAACTATCCTCAAAATGAAGGGGAAACTAAACATTCCTAGGTGGACAAAAGCTGAGAGATTTGGTTGCTAGTATTATAAAGGTTTATGTTCCTACACACTAGCAAACTATCTGAAAAGAAAATTAAAAAGGCAATCCTATTTATAAGAACACTGAAAAGGAATAAAATACTTAGTAATAAGTTTAACAAAGGAGGTGAAATATTTGTACACTAAAAACTAAAATAGATGAAAGAAATTAAAGAAGATACAAATAAATTAAAATACGTCCTATGTTCATAGATTGGAAGACTTGATATTGTTAAAATTTCCATACTGCTCAAATCTATCTACAAATTTAATATTATTTCCATAAAAATCTCAATGCCACGTTTTACAGATATACAACAAATTCCTAAAATTCATATGTAACAAAGAAAGACCCAAAATAGCCAAAAGAGTTTTGAGAAAGAAGAACAAAGCAGGAGGCATCACACTTCCTGCTTTTAAAATATGTTATAAAGCTACAGTAGGTGTTATTATGTTATTATCCATTAGGTATTTTTTAGATATTATAACCTATTAATAGGTATTATATTATTACATGTTAACATATGTTAATTTTTACATATTATTACACATTATTACCTAACATCTCACATGGTAAATTTGAAGGTGCCAGTTGTTATTAGTTTACTATAACAAAGCACCACAGATTAGTACCTTCAAATAATACATATGTCTTATCTCATAGTCCAATAGGTCAGAAGTCTGACACGAGTCTCTGAGACTACAATAAAGATAAAAGTAATGTTGCATTTTTCTTTGGAGGATCTAGGGGAGAGTCAATTTCTCCACCTTTTGCAACTTCTAGAGGCCGACTACATCCTTTGGCTCATGGCCCCTTTCCTCCATCTTCAGAACCAGCAGTGGAGACACAAGCTCCTCTCACATCAACTCTCTGCTGTCTTCTCTACCACTTTTCCGACCCTTGTGATTATATTTGGTCCACCCAGATAATCCAGGATATTCTTCTTATTTTAAAGTTAATTTCATTTGCTATTTTACCTAACATATTCAAAGTTTCCAGAGATTATGATGTAGACATGGGCAGAGGCAGGTATTATTGTCTATACCAGTTAAGCACTTTGCACCAGCCATTGGATTAGATGTTAGGTTTACAAAGAAGAATAAATCTCAGGGGCTTCCCATTTTATGATATAAGCAAAGCATAAAATAATGCAGGGCAATGACAGAAATAATCATAGAAAAGTATCGAACTATCCATCCCAGCTTCTGTTGGAGGTGGATGGTATAGTAGGTTTTCTAGAAGAGGAGATATCTGAGATTAATCCTTAGG
Source organism: Saguinus oedipus (assembly GCA_031835075.1). NCBI lineage: Eukaryota > Metazoa > Chordata > Mammalia > Primates > Cebidae > Saguinus > Saguinus oedipus. Next base: position 8,622,498 of record CM063183.1, on the reverse strand, counting down.
ATTAATAAGTATCCACTGGATGGACAATAGGGCCTGCAAGTCACACACTTCTCTAATGTGTCCCAAACATGCCAAATGTCTTTCCTCATAACTTGGCAGATAAAGTTGCCTTATAATTACAAGGCTGATGGTAGCTAAGTGAGAACTTATTTAACATGTATTTATTTACTTGCCAAATATATACTGAGGACCTATAATGTGTGAGAACATATGCTGGCAATCAAAGCTGTAACAAGACAAAGCATACAAGGTCCCTGCGTTTTTGGTGCTTATGGGCCTACAGAGGATGCATGGAAGCATTCATGTGACAAACTACTTAGGAACTAGGCTTGTGAATCTGTCCAGAGAGGTGATGCTTTTCAGATCCCAAGTCTTACAGGAAGAGAACAAATCTTCCATCTCCCCGAATTCCTGATGAACAACAGATGCTACCCCTGAAGTCTGTCATCAGAAACCAAAGCAAGGGAAAGTTTGCAGCTCACTACTTGGGTGTAGTTCTGGCTGAACAGCTCCCACGCCCATGACAGAGCTGCTGCCAACCACAGAAACCACTGTTTCACCCTGTGCATGACCCCAGGTCCTCCCATGGCACCACCCCCGAAAGTGGCCAGCTACTGGCCCTGCTTCTAATTCAGGAAGTATTTTCTGTTCCAGGATTATGGAGTTTTACAGGATCTCATGGGTTGTCACAGAAGCCTGGACATCATTCGCACGCTATGTCTATTGGAAAATCCTCTACATATGACTTCTAACTGAATTATGATAATACTCTACAACCTAACCATCCACAGGTTAGGGAAGGCCAGTAGGGACTTCAAGTACATTTTCTATAGAAAAAGCAAGTTCCAAAGAGGAGTTATAATGAGAATAATATGAATAACAATTGTTTAAATTTAACAAAAGCTTTACGGTTTAAGATGAACATTTGGATTTTTCACATCATTTGATGCTTACAGCCATCATGGAAGGTGGGTCTCATTTTTATCTCCTTTTGAAAGGTGAGAATACTTCAGGACAGAGAGATGAAGTGACTAGGCCCAGATGATACTGTTGAGATTCAGGCACTTTACCCCAAAACCTTGCTTTTACCTCTCTGCTATGAGGAAGCATACAGCTACTTTCCTCCTCAGCACAAAGGAGCTCTTTTCAGCGTTTGGTTTGCGGTCACCATCAGAAGGGTGGCAGTGGGGCAACTCATTCCCTGAGATGTCAGTGTCATTCTAAAATTGCAGCTTTTTTTTTCATAGAGAAGGACAAAGAAAAAAGCATTCATTCATTCATTCATTCATTCAGAAAAAATGCCTGTTGAACACCACTGAGCCCAGTGGTGGAGGCGCTGTTAGGAACCAGACATAGTCTGGCATCATGGAATTCACATTTATGTCAAGAAAACATATTTTTATTATTTTTAATTTAATGTCTAACTAGACTTTTGGTAAGGAATTTGAAGAAAAAGCAGAGGTTTGTTATCAATGCGTTACTGTGACACCCAGTGTGGCAGGCCAGGGAGAATTCTCCTGAGGCAGTGACAGTTAACTCAGACCGGGAGAGTGAGTCAAGTGAGGCATTGGAGGCGAGAGTACTAGCAGAAGAGGCAATGGCAGAAGAGGGAATTGTAGCTTTTTGAAGCCCAACATTGTTTCCATCTGCTTGGCGAAGTCCTCTCTAGGCACTCACTGTCACACACATTCATTCATGTCAAAGCCTTGGTCTCTTTGTTGTGGCCATTGTTTACACACTTGTGGGCAAGAGACTTGCTTTTCTAATAAAATTATTTTCATGAAGACGGTGGCCACATTTGCCCTGCTATATCCTTAGGACCTCCTCAAGTACCAGAACATTGTAGGCATTTAGTACTTAATGTATAAAGAAATGATCCATTTGAAGACAAAGCCACACTTTACATATATTGGTTGTTTCTCGAGACCTAGCATAGCTCAGTGTTATTCACATTGGGAAGTTGCTGTTGACCGTTTTGAATGAGTGAATTAATAAATGAGAAGTGTGTGAAATGAAAGTACAAGTGACTGAATCTATGAATGAATATGGGAGGGAAAAAGTGACCAAAATAAGCATGCAACTCCTATTGGGACTGAGAATTTAACCAAGAGTATATTATTCCTGAGCAAGTGTTTGCAAGTAAAATTAGGTACACCTACTCAGCATACCGAATTCACCAGAATTTAGTCCTAATCAGCCTCTTAATGTGTCCTATGAAACAATCATCTAGTATTTTGGAATTTTATGATTCACTATTGTAGTGGTGTATGTTACACCTAAAAATGAAAGACATATTCTATTTATATATTAAAGGAGCCTAAACTTCTTCACCTGAAAACTATACCTAACTAAGCTCCCTTTAACCAGGTTTGAGCATTATTCATGTGATTGGATTACTTTTATTTACTTAATCAAATACCAAAAACTGTTTGCAACAAGCAGAATGGCAAATGGAAATAATAGGTACTTTTTTTTTTTTTTTGAGACGGAGTTTCGCTCTTGTTACCCAGGCTGGAGTGCAATGGCGCGATCTCGGCTCACCACAACCTCCGCCTCCTGGGTTCAGGCAATTCTCCTGCCTCAGCCTCCTGAGTAGCTGGGATTACAGGCACGCACCACCATGCCCAGCTAATTTTTGTATTTTTAGTAGAGACGGGGTTTCACCATGTTGACCAGGATGGTCTCGATCTGTTGACCTCGTGATCCACCTGCCTCGGCCTCCCAAATAACAGGTACTTTTTTTACAGGTCCTTGCTCAAATCCAGTTCTGCCACTTATTAGCTGGGTGATCTTAGTTGAATTACTTGACCTCACTAAATCCCAATATCTTTACTGTACAATCAACTCAAAGCTGTCAGACTCACAGAATCATAATGAAGACTAAATGACTGAATATATGTAAACCACCAGGCATAAAGTCTGGGAAAGAATGGGTACTAAGCAAGTTTTTTGCATCAATAACCTGCACATTTATATTGATACACTGCTGTTTGCTTGTTGTGATTATTATTTTTGGGAACCAGCCTATTCTCTATATTTAATTCTAAATGTCCTTATGATATACAGGTAGCATTACAAATGTGTGTGTGTGTATAATTATTGAAATTTGGCCTTTAATGCAAAAAAACAAGCTGACTTTGAGGGTTTCCACTGAGTTCATGGGAGGTGAGCAGGTGGGGAGAAATAGCATCAGTAATTTTCATCTTTAGGATGCTGCTTGCCTGAGAAACCTGGGCTCTAACTCTAAGGAAGCAAAAGCTTTTTTACAGCAATGCTGCACAGTTATACTGATTATAGCAAAATACTTTATAAACATTAGTTGCTATGTATATTTATTAAAAAATCACATTTATACTTACAAGCAAGTCTCTGCTAAATATATAAGTTCACTTTTCTCAATCATAGGCCTTTAAGTTGTTCTGAACATATAGAGAGCAATGCTTTGGCAGATTTAGGAATTGACGGTCCACTTTGCTTGCTGGTTGTTGGAATTAACTTGAGCAAGACTCTTCCCATCTAGGCAATGCAGGGAGTTAGAACAGTGGGATATGCAGCCTTTTCTACATCTTGATTTGTGAGAGTCTAGAACCCCCTGGTCCCTGCTGTGTTTTCTGCTCTTAGACTTTGGAGACTTCCAGAGTAAAATTCCTAAATTGGCACAGACAAACCTTTTTGGCATCAAATGGCTCTTATGAAACAGCACACTGATGAATTAAATGAAATGATTCAGAAAAACACCGATTAAATTTCCCTTTAAATACTCAGGGGTTTAGAAATTAAGCAAAACTGCTTGGCACTATGCAGTCTGGATTTTAACAAACCCAAAATGTTTGAAAATTATTCAAGATGTTTTGACAGTGAATGCTACTATGTTCATCTTTTTTCCCTGACATCTGTTTTCATCCATCAAAATGAAAACAGAATTGGGGTTACTAGCTGGTGTCCCAGAAAAGACTTTCTCCTATCAAATGGAATAATCCACAGTTCTCCTTTTAATACTCACTGGCTTCCTTGTTTTGTTGAAAAGTGATAGAGCTGATTTGCTTGATTTCACAATTGAAGCAAAATAAAACTGAGTAACTATGAATAGTACAAAGTGATGACCCTAAACGCTGAGGTCATTATTTTTAAAAGAAAAAAAATAATTCCAATTACATGAATTGAATCTGTAATGTTGCCTGGCCTGAACAATGAAGGCAATAAATGTGAAATACTCCCTCCTGCCTTCAGCCTACTGCCCCCAACATCAGACACCAGCAGTCTGGGCCCCTGACCCTCACTCTCCTGCCCAAGGAGGGTTGTGCTGTTTGGAAGGAAATAGAAATACTCCTGAGAGGGCATGTGGTTGAATATAAAGAGTTCAGACCATAGACTCAGAGGTCTGGGCTTCCGCTCCAAACCACCACTGCCTGGCTGTGAACCAGGAACAAGTCAGGTTTCACTCAGAAGGTTGCTGCCCTCAGTGACCCCTCCCAAAAAGTGAACAGAATTGGGAATCTCCAAGATAAGTAATTTCCAGTTCTGGAGCATTCTAAGATACAGTCAGGTTATGTTAGTTGTACTTCACAGATGGAGAGTATACTTTTAAAACTTATACTGATGGACAAATGAGTCATTAATTTCCTAATTTAATATAATTTTCCAAACAAATATTATCCCCCGCTCGCCCAAGTGAGAAACATGTGTGTATCTATCATCGATCTATCTGTCTATGTCTTTCTTCTCCATGGAACTATTATTAATATCACTCATCTCATTTACCCATCTATTGAATTTTCTCATCTTGCAATTTACAAAGTGTGTTAGTTAGCCTTTCTTCTTGCAACTCTAAAATGGATCAATTAACTCTGTCCTCAAACAATGCTCAAGGAAACTAGTACTTCTCAAGGTGAGTTCCCTAAGATGACATAGCTGATAAGTGGCAGAGCTGGGGCTGAGCTTAGGTCTTCTAATACTGGTCCTAAAACATTCTCGTTATAACTTGGGCTGGGCTCATCCAATCATGATTACATTCTCTGAGGCTGCAAAGGGATATAAAAGGCCATGGCTCTGGAGCCCTGGAGCCCTGGAGTAGCAGCAAGCCAGTAGGCTTTTTCCTGTGGTTTTGGTGACCCAGAGTTATTTGGATAATTACCAGTGTGAGATCGGTGAGGCGCAGCCATTCTTTGGCAACTTGGTAAAACAATGCCAGAGAAACAGTTTCTATGGTCTATTCCCAATTCCCCAAGCATTTCAGCAATGAAACTGGGCTGGTTCAGGGTTCTCATGGCAATCAGAGAAGATTTCAAGATTTAAAAGCCAAGTTCATGCTAGAGAAACAAGAAGCCACAACTTTTCCCCTTTTTTTCTTTCTTCTTTTTTTTGAGATGGACTCTTGCTCCGTCACCCAGGCTGGAATGCAGTGGCGCAATCTCAGCTCATTGCAAACTCTGCCTCCTGGGTTCAAGTGATTCTCCTGCCTCAGCCTCCTGAGTAGCTGGGACCTCAGGCAAGTACCACCACACCCAGTTAATTTTTGTATTTTTAGTAGAGACAGGGTTTCACCATGTTGGTCTAGAATTTCTGACCTCAGGTGATCCACCTGTCTCCGCCTCCCAAAATGCTTGAATTACAAGCATGAGCCCCAATGCCTGGCCTCACTTTTGTCATTTTATGTGCTTTGTAAACTCCCTGTAACTGTGAAATCAGGAAGCTATAAGGCATCCAAGTGCACCAGCTAGCATTGGTGTTTCACAGTACACAGAGACTGATAACAAAGACACAGAGATGAACATGCTGTAATAATGATTATAAACAGCCACCTTGTAGATCAGATATTTACCATCAATTATAGTCCATGAAACCCTTGTATATTTGTTATATCACTTGGTCCTTCAAATAACCCTGTGAGGGAGAAAGGATAAGAATTTTGTTCCCACTTTACAGATGAGGAAAATGAGAATTGCAGAGTCTTGAGAAATATCCACCTAGTTACTTGGACTGGCAAGCATCCTTTCACCTCATCTCCCTCACTTGTCACAGCTGGTCCATCACTGGCTCCTTGCCCTCCCTCCACTAAGGTATGTATCAAATCCATCCACTTGTCTGCATATTCCCTGCCACAGAACTAGTCAAAAGCCCATCTGACCCTTTTTCAGCAATGTCCTAATCAGTCTCTCCGTCCTTTTTCCTGCTTTCTGAAATTCAGATTGAATCTACAGTCCATGGGCAGTGCTGCACTGATCTCACTGTGGCCATTCCTCAAACCAAAATTTCATTCAGCAAAGCGTTCTTAGAATATTTAGAATCCCATGGGCGGTGCTGCACTGATCTCACTGTGGCCATTCCTCAAACCAAAATTTCATTCAGCAAAGCGTTCTTAGAATCCCAAGGTTCCTGGGCCATTAATGTTTGCTGATGCACCTTTTACAAAATGTGGGATTTTAAAGAGATTTATGAGTTGCAGCAGCATCAGGGCTCTAAGTCATAGACATTCTGAATGCCCAGCTGACTGAGCAGGGAGGACCCCAGCTCCCAGGCTGTTGCATGCAGCAGGACACTGAGAAGCGGGCACTGCCATGGCAGAGCAACCAGAGGCTCTGATTAAAAGCTGAGTGCATCTGTCCATCTAAGAGAATCTATGTCATCAGCCAAAGAGGCCAGATAGCAGAATCCAGTTGCAAATCACCCAGTTTAATCCAGGGTATCTCAACTTTGGTGCTATTAATATGTTATACTGGATAATTCTTTCCTGTAGTGGGGGGCTATTCCATGCACTGTAGGATGTTCAACAGCATCCTTGGCCTCTATCCACTAGATGCCAATAGAAACCCTGCCCCCCTGACCCTCCATATGTGACAACATAAATGTCTCCAAACATTGTCAAATTTTCTTGGTAAAAGGGGAATGATAATATCCTCTGGTTGAGAACCACTGCTTTAATAGGACTTCACACCTTGGGCAAGTTACTTACTGCATCTTATTAATTTATCTCATTAGGAAAAACAATAGAAAACAATAAAATTAATGTATTTGTTAGAATTAATGGAAATATATGTGTGGTGTCTAGCCTAGGACTAGTGCAAAGTGAGTGCTCAGAAAACCTAGCTGAGTAAACTAATTCTTTCGGAAAAAAAAAAAGAAAAGAATTTCTCTGAGACTTTAAGACAGGAATAAATGCAGAGTTGGCTCCTTTGACCTCATACTGGAAATCTTCTGCCCCCCAAATCCCATCTGCAATGACAGAAACTCCTATAAGGGAAGGCGTGTGAAAACATTTTGCTAAAACCAAAGGGTTGTACACATGCGGTTTATTTTGCAATATAATCAGATCTCTTTCGAGGCATTCTTTCTCCCTGGCCTCCAGAAAACACTATTTGCATGTGCAGGTTGTTTGCTAGTGCGGGAAGCTGCTATGGACAGGGTTTTAGGAGGAGCTGTCCCCAAAGGAGGTCCAAGGTGGGTTTCATCTGAGACAGGTAGCAATGCAAACAGAGAGGCAGCACAGGTAACATAGAAAGGTAAATGGCAGAGGCTTCAGAGGGAAACAGAGTTGAGGTCAGAACTTCAGCCCTGCTCCTGGCTGTGTGGGCCTCATCACTCAACCACCTGAGCTTCACTGTCTTCATCCCAGGGATGTTGTCAGGAAATGGAATAATACATCAGGACTCAGCACAATGCTGGAGTCCAGCAATCACCTAATGAATTAAGCATTAATGATGGCTACTATTTCTATATTAACTTTTACTGTTATTGTTTTATTAATATTATCACCACCATCATTACTGGTCAGAGCAGTTTAAAGTGTATTACCTTTACTGACTTCAAATCTGCTACCTCCTGGAGCCACCAGGCTCCATCTCCTTGATTCTGAAGGCTGTGAAACAGGCAGGCTGTTTTGGCCCACTTCTCTCTGAGAAGGGCTTGAGGCCTGCTTGAAATAAAAATCTGTGTAGTTTCTTGTCGCTGGACTTCAAAGTGGCTTTATCTCTCTTGGCAGGTTAGGCTACCAGGAATGCTGAACATTTTTCTGTCACACCCATTGCCAAGGTTGTAATTTGGGAAACAAATAGGGATTTACAGATAGCAACTTTCTTCTCCTTCTATTGATAGCCTGAGATAATTCATGGCTAGGTTTGGACAAATACAAAAATGTGCATTTAGTTTGGATTTGGATTAATTCCTCATGAATATTAGTCATCTCAGCCCAAAATGCAAGCACTTCTCTGTTTCAGCAGATGGGAGGATGTACTGTGAAATCATACTGTAGCACAGGGAGAAAACAAGAAGGCTGAAATTAAATTTAAGCATAAGTCTTGGCATAGTGGGATGAAGTGTGCATCATCATATATTTCTCTACAAAATAAAGAATGTGCTTTTAGGTGTGGTTTACATTCTTGAAAACACAATGGGATGGGAATATTTATCAGCCGTGTTTGCTTGCTGATTTAACTCCCTGTAGGGTTTTTTTTTTTTTTTTTTTTTTTGCAGATAACTCTTCGTGCAGAATGTCCTTCTAATGAAAGCCCAAATCAGAGACTGGCTCAGAATCTGTCATGTTCTATTGACAATGACGAAAATATGCTTCTGAGGCCCTGTTACTTCCCTGGTCCTCTTCTGCTTGTTGGTGTTCTACCACCTTCAAAGGTAACTTTTGCCATCATGGCAGAGACTAGACCAGTATTGGACAGCTGGTGGCCCTGATCAAAGGAAAAAAAGTAAAATGGGAGATAAATAGGGAAAAAAAATAATAGAACAGAAACGAAAGAATGAAAGAATTGAAGTAGGAGTACTTTAAGTCTATGTTTGTTCTGTTCCATCACATTGATTAATTGAGTTTAATAAAATACACTTATTAATTCCATTGATAAGTTTTTGTTAACTGTCTACTTTATATCAGACTCCATGATAGGTATTGGGGTAAAATTAAACTTTTATGATAACAAATCCAGAATCTACCTAACATTGATAATACACATAGATAATATAGATAAATACACAACTCCAATTCCTATATTTTTTCTAAAGATTTTCATTAATTGGTGTATCAGTATGACAATAACACAACAATTCCTGTCCTCTGAGAGTAAACAAAGGCCATACAAGGTCTTGAAGTTCCTTTTAAATCAAATAATGACTTTTACCATAGTTGAGTCTAATGTTTTCCTATTAACATTGGAATTCACTGAATGCAAGAAAATCCTATGAAGTATATCTAATAACCTGTTAAGATAATGTTATTGATTATCTAGGAATTCTCCATTGACTTTTCAGTGACAAGATATACCTTCTCGAAAGTAATTCTGGTTAGAGATCATGCAAAAATTTTTCTAGAATAATAAATATACAGAACATTAGCTTTGTAAGAGATTGTTGAGATAATTTTGTTTTTCTGAACACCACCTTCATTTATGGATGAGACAAATTCAGTAACTGAAAGACTCACTAAGGAATGATTTTATTGCAAGTGTTTTTAAAAGTTAGATCAAGCGCAGCTAAATATTGTCAAATACCTGTTATGTTCCTAATTTAGTCACAGGCGCATTTATAATATAATCTCTTTAATCCTACCAAGGATACTGGGAGGCAGATACAATGTTTTCCATTTAACAGGTGAGAAAACAGAAGCTCAGAGAAGATAAGTGCCTTATCCTGGGTCACACACGGTTAATCTCCAGAATTCAAGTGAGAAGTTTCACTATCTGTTGTTGTAGCAAGAAATTCTCCTACCCAAATTCTTTGAGCTACTTGTATATTTAATAAAAGATCTTTTATGAAACAATTTTGCCATTTACCCTTTTATGCTAAAAATATAATTTAGGAGATTTTGCTATTTATATGATGTTTTAAGTGAGAAATTAAAATACCAGATTGTATTTATTTATCAGGTTCCCAGGTTCTATCTCAAATCATTGGCTAGATTTATTGTATAGCATTTGCTAATTCTTTTTTTTTTTTTTTTGCTAATTCTTTTTAAATACTTAATTCTTAAAAGTAAATATTGGATAATAATTGCAAAAAAAGTCAGGAAAAACAGGAGTGAGAACAAGGTCACTTTTATAGCCTATTAAAGAGGAAACTCAAAGCTTTTATAGCCCCAGCTTAGCTCTAACTGGGTGAGTAATTAGGCTAGATAACATGGTTTCACTGTGCAGATGCATGTGTGGAGTAAAACAGTTGTACCCAGATGATTTTCCTCTACTCCAAGGCAGCTGTCTCAAAATTACTGAAGGTGATCATTAAAATACAGATTGCTGTTTCTGACCTCACAAATTTCAGCAATTTTGGAATGGCTCAATTTTTTTTATTTTATTTATAGTTCCTTCTGATAGTCGGCTACGCAGCTTTACAAAACGATTGATCATGTGAAGAACATTCTACTTGCATGAGATACTCTGTTCAACTCTGAGGTTTTTTTATCATATTAATTATGGAAGCTTAGGAAAATCAAGTCAGATTTCTGAGCTTTATACTCCATATTATAGATAGAGGGAAACTGAACCTTAGTGATATCTGGGCCACCAACCAAGGCCACACTTCACAAGAGATTGTGTGTGTAAAAGTATTTTTAAATTCTAAAGTTGTTCGCAATGTCTGTAATGTTAGTGGCTGTGCCAGCAACTCTGTAGGTAAGGAGATGATTTTGAGTGTCATACCACGTACTGTCCTGAGTACTTTACCTTCTCAAGTATCAATGCTCATGGCTGCCTGAACCGGAAAGTACAGAACTTTCTCTCTGTTGCATCTGCATGGCTTCCAGGTGCCTTGTCCCAAACCCATAATCTCTGGTTTACCTTTCTTTGATTTCTGACTATACATTTAACACTTATGCTCTGTTTGCCTCCTAGTGCATGGTACTTCCCCTGGTTACCTGGGTACACCCTCATGCCTTCTCTTCACTCTGCATCCTGCAAAAATAAATTAGCCCCTACCTCTTTCTAGTGGACATCTGGTTCCTCGAATTCCATTATAAACTTAAGTTTTAGTATTCTGGTTTCTTGAAATAGACAGACTACAATCACTCTGCAAGTTAAATATTAGTATCTGCTATTTTAAAACAGATGAGAAAAATGAACCTCAGTGATAATAAATAACCTTTCCAAGTTCTGGAATTACTAGGTGGCAGAACTGGGATTTGCAGTTGGTGAAAACCCCAGTTCAGTGTGGCCCTGAATTCTGAGATTGTCCTACTAAATGATTCCAGCTCCCAACTCTCCCTGAAAAATGGAAACTTCAGAGAAGAAAAAATAAGATAAAGACTTATATCCTATTCTACTTTGCTAGACATATTGATCTTCTTCAGAAGCACATTGATTACATTCTGTGTTTGAAGACCATCCTTATTTTGAGGAGTACTTTTGGTTGCTCAGATAAATTCCCTCTCGGCTAGTCTATGTGGTCTTTGCTTCTGAAGAGAAGACCCATTTTTCTGTTTACCGCCAATTTCACAGAAATTGCCTAAAATAATTTGTCGGTGCTCTACCTACTTTTTTTCTAAGTCAACCTTTTGCTGCTCTTCTAAAAGTAGAGTGTTCTCAGGCCCAGGAAGCTGAAGACAAAGGTTAAGAATAACAGGAAACATTTTCTTTTCTTTTATATTAATGTTTGTAGTTACTGGGTGAATCTTTGGTTATTCCTATCACTTGTGTTTTCCTATTAGTTTATCCCCAAAGCCTAGGACACAGCCTGGGATAAAATACTCGTTCAGTCAATAAACAAAGGGATTCTTTAAATTTTTTGTACCAACAATACAATTATAAGGCAATTCAAGTTTGGAGAGTATGCTGGAAAACTCTGTCATATGCTATCTGCTTGTGCTTGTGTTGAAAAAAAGCGGTGATTTCTAAGGGCAGTCCATTGGCCATAGTGACCAAACAGAAAACATTGCAGGGCTCTCACTTTTTACCAGGTTCTTGCTCCATGTTAAAGGAAGACAGCGTCAATTAAGTAAGGTATTTACAGGGCACATACATCATTGGTTATGAGACTAGATTGTACTTAAAGACCACCCACCACAGAAGCTGTGTGCATTGGGTTTCAGCTCACAAGTAAAATGGCTGGGTAGAGAGAGACTTGGAATTAGGGTGTCAGAGGGAGTAGACATCAATATTAATTAGAGTGCTATTATTTGCTTCCCCAGACAAAGTAAGGGAAGAATTGGTGATAAGAATATTCTTGGCTTATACCAGGTTAAAAAAAAAAACAAAATAAACAAAATAAAATCTATCTTGCTACATAATCACTTTGGTGAAAAGCAAAATAAAACAAAACTGTGAGATACCATTGAGTCACAGACTGAGAACTGAGGCTGAATTGTGAAAGGTGATTTTGGTTTCATTTTTATATGCCAGGCTACAGTTCTAACCTTTGGAGCTCAAACTTAATTATTCTTTCCCTTAAGAAGAAGTCCTCATTGGCTTGTCATAGTGGGAGCAAAACTGATCTAACCATACATAACTTTTCTTATGTTTAAAAGGCCTCTATGTTTCTTTCAACTCCTTAAATTTTCAAAGGGAGGGGGAAAAGCATGTTTAGTTGCTTAATATTTCTGTATATCTTAAAGGACCCTTCATATTTATCATCAGAAACACACCAAAGCTCATTACAAGTAATGCAAGCCAGGTGGTTCTTTGCGGCCAAAATCAGTTGATGGTTTAAGAGTAAAAAACATCCTTTTGTTAACATTTTTCTGGTGCACATCACCAAAGAATGCATGGCCCCTCTGCATTTTTCAGAAAAGAATGGTCATCTTAGCTCCTTTCCTCAGGTTTCTAAATACTTGTAGGATAGGCAGGATTGCTCTGATTTGATGACTCTTTCAAAGCTGTCTAAATCACCTTCTGAACATCAGGGAAATGGATTAAAATGTATACTGTGGATCTCCAGGTCTACCCACTTAAACTGCATCTAATAAACTTGCATAATGTTAGGAAAACCTTCTTATCTGGGATATAGGCTAACCTGTCTCCTCTGCTCTGAGTCAAGCACTGGTTATTCGTAAAGTAAATCAGAATGACTACTAGATTTGGCATTTTCACTGTTTCCTTCTATTTCAAAATTCTGATTGGGTCTGTACTCATGGATTTCATTCATTGAGAATGCTCGTTAAAATTCAAGAGAGGCCAGAGTATCCAGCCACCTACCCACTCCCCAAAATCCCCATGCTCTTTCCTATATCTACATATTTACATACACTGTCCCCAAAGTAATTCAAGGTCCATCCAAAAGACTAGCTCCTTCAAAAACCCTGTTCTATCATACTTCACCACTTCCCTCCACCCTACCCCAGCTAGTTTATTTTGAATTACACAGTTTTATTAAATTATATTATCAGACTTTGAGCTGCTTAAAGGGCCAGAACTATGCTTGATTAAGTGCTACATCATCCAGCCTTGTAGCCATCATGGGAACTGGAGCATAATTCTAAAATGTCATTATGTATGCCTAGTAAATCATAGAAAGAAATGACATGCTTGCATAAATAAGGATGGGTAAAGAAATATATCTGAGTCGAATTTTCATTAGATACTCAGCTGTATCTTTGGAGAAAGATATTATACAAAGGAAAAAGTATTAACTATCATGAATACAGCAGTTAAATTTGTTGCATGTAAAAATTTCCCAGCAAAGTACTTCAGAAGGTAACTCTTAGGTTGAAAATCCTGGATTTAAAAAGGCTTACCTCTAGCAGAACTTTGCTGGGAACATTTTACATGCACTAAACTCAATTATCTAATTTCATCTTTTCAACAATCCTCAGGAAGTGGTTACTATTCACGTATTACAGATGTGTAAACTGAGACGCAAAGTCGTTAAAATGCTGACTTGGAACTTTATCAGTACTCACAAATTTAAATGCTCTGCTTTTCTCTCTGGTACAAGGAGTTAGCTGGAGAGGAAAAGGGCAAATAACATGATAGAAGGTACCAGAAAAGGACTTCTATACCATTATCTGCACCCCTATCCTGCCCCGATACAAGAAAACTGTCAACTTCATGGATGGAAGTAGTACGATTCTGTTTTAAACTCTAGCTTTTTCTTTGAGTTTGGGTCCTTCCTTTAAGGAGAGGGCCATGAACTCCCAGAGGTCCAAGAACTCCTTCTGTTCCTGGTCACTAGGCATGTCTTGGAGTAGGGATGATGGTGTATAAAACCCTACTGGCAAAGGAAAAAATATGACTCACTGTAACGTGATGATTTCCATTGGAGCAGCTGGAGAGAAACATGGTCTCTGCCAACATCCGCTGACGTCTCTTTGTGCCAACCTCCCAAAATAGAAATCCTTGAGAAAACAGGAGCATCCTTCAGAAACACAAGAAGTCTGCCTGGGGTTTAGTTACATATAAAGATTATACACTGAGCATCTAGGCTTCTGCTGGCCCCACCCTGTGCTGTTCTCACCAGGCCTCCCTCCTTCTGTCCTCAGTCATTCAGCAGCCAACAATGCTCTTGGTGATGGGGTTTCTCTTAGAATTGCTTTCCATTCTAGAGAAACAACATACCACAAGTATGAAATTGATATTTTGGAAAGTTGTGACATTTGCTACCTTTTATCTTTCCACGGATTTAATTTTACTTAAATTAACTCTTTCTAGTGAACTGGGCCTACTCACCCACCAAAGTGAATAGGAACTACACACACTAAAGTTAAAACCTTAGGCAGAGACAATGGCATTGCTAGCTTATTTGCTATTCCAAGTGACATTTCCTCAGATGTTTGCCGCCCTGCTGTGCAAACATAGTTACGCATGAAATAAAGTAAAAAGAAAAAAAAATTAAACAGCAGTTAGTGGTTGGATGTTATTTCCAGTTTGGAACCACTGACAGGCTAGCTATAGAAAACTCTTCCCTCTGTTATTACAAATAACAGTTTGTGGATAGTGAAAAGAAAACAGAACTGAATTTTCTTTTAACTTCAAGTACAGAAGCTAGTGTACCTATCATTACCACCACATTACAATACATTATGGGAGAAGGTCATAGTAACTTTAGAGGGGCTATTTCCATCCATGTCTCTCATCCTCTCAAAATTGTTATACTGGGACCAGGCTGATGCCAAATGCTATGCTAAAGAAAACACACCAAGTTCAAGTGAGCTAATTAGAGAGAATGAGACAGAACCAAAAGGTCAATGCATGGGCCCCTAATACTGAAACAGGTTTTTTCTTTTTCTTTTTTTTTTTTTTTTTTGGCCACAATGCACCCTGACAGAGCAGTACAGTAAACGGCCCCGCTTCTCCCCTTTCAATTCTCCCTTTGTGTCCACTAATGATTTTCCTTTATTCAAGGACCTATCTTTCAGCTCTCCTTTATCCAAGGATCACATTTCCAGTTATTGTCAATATTCATGGAATCAATCTAGCAACAAACCAAATTCTTCCACCTCTGTCAATTCATAGAATTATGTATTATCTCCGTGCACTGATGATGATGAAAAATAAATCAATAAAATACCTAATATTAGCATTTTTTAATCTACCAGGCAATTTTCTTATTTAAACCACATAACTCTACCAGTTAGTGATTAGATACTTTCTCTGTATTTGAGTTATGTGTCTAATTGCTGTCTTCAAATGGAACTTACATGATCCAAGGATCTGAGTTTCTATAATCACAGCCTTCAACCCCATCTCCTAGTTAGTCCCTAGTCAATGCAATGAAATGGAGCTACTCTCCATGGGAGAGACTCACATATTCCAGAATAATGGGGCAGGTGATCATATCTTCTCTAAATAACCAACAAAGATTACACCAAAACAATAAACATGCCTAAAGAAGAAAACAAAAAAGGCCAGACTATCAGAGTGTTGCTCAAGTTTACTTTGTGACTTGGCCGATTATCTTCAAGGGACACACAAGTAGACTAACGTTTTCAAATGACAATAGCTTGATAACTTGTACTCAACTTATACATGTTGTTCCTGAATAAAGAATACATGGATAATAATTGCCTTGAATGAGAGACACAGTTCGAAGAGCTCATCACTGTAATGCTTATCTCCATCTAATATTTTTTAGGAGTTGGAGGATGTGGCCTTGAGTCAAGGCCCTGAGGTACCATCACTCTTAGTAAATGGGCTACCACATATGATGGTACTCAGCTCCTCATGGCCACAGCATCATTATCCAGAAGGCTTGTAGGATTCTTTCATTTTTATTATTTTTTATTTTATCTATTTTTTATATATTTTTATTGAGGTAGATCTTACTCTGTCACCCAGGCTGTAATGTAGTGGCGTGATCATGGCTTACTGCAGCCTCAACCTGCCGGGCTTAAACGGTCATCCCACCTCAGCCTCCCAAGTAGCTGGGACTACAGGCACATGCCACCATGCCTAGCTAATTTTTGTGTTATTACTATTATTTTGTAGAGATAGGGTTTCACCAGGTTGCCTGGGCTGGTTCTGAACTCCGTGGGCTCAAGAGCATCTGCCTCAGCCTCCCGAAGTGCTGGGATTACAGCAATGAGCCACTGCTCTTCCAGTTTTTACAAGAAAATGTTAACATACTCTTTTTCTGTTCTCTCTCTAAAAGTAACTGATGGAAATGAAGAGAACATAAAACAGAAAGGGGTTTGCTATTTTGATGATTCTATGGAACACCTATAACTCCAAACTGCAATGTATAAATAAGGGCTGTTAGGAGAAATAAAATGGTAATTCCAATAAGTGATGATGCCAAAAAAGACACCTAGCTTCAAAAATATTGGGCCAGAGCCAGATGTGCACAGTGATTACTTCTTTGGAAAGATACAAGAAGTATGCATACATTCATTGTATAAGCCTCTTGGAACCAAGTTAGATTCTATGGCATATTAAGCAAACTACAGTTGGATAACAAAGGGGCACCATCTTTGAAGAAGCAGAGGCCTATTGTGGGCAAGGTGCTAAAGAAAGAATGGCAATCAAACAGCCTGAAACTTAAACTCTCTCTGTGTCTCTCTCCGCCTCAGTCCCTCTTTCTCACATAACATAAACACACACACACACACACACACTCTCTCTCTCTCTCTCTCTCTCTCTCTCTCTCACACATATGCATCTGAATCCTGTAGCATCATGTAGTTTTACTGTGAGCAGAAGATGTTTTATTTTCTCCTGGCTTTTATTTTTGCCCATGGGACTGACTAGATGAGTTAGTGTTGGTAAACAGACTCTCAAACTCCCTGCCTGATACTCAGAGTGGCTTCCATTTGTCGTTTCCACCCACCTGTTCCTTCTCTGCAAGATTCATCCATAAATATCTTGTTCAGAAAGAATTCCCTCAGTTCAAAAATAATTTAAAAAACAGTAAAATATTACTACTACCATTCATGGTTTAGTAACAAGAAAAAAATAATTAAACTTTTCAAATCTATGAAACATACATTTTTAATTATAAAGAAAATGAGAAATTGAACTGTATAATAAAAAGATGAAGCGTCAAGCATGGTGGCTCACACCTATAACCCCAACACTTTGGGAGGCTGAGGTGGGTAGATCACCCGAGGTCAGGAGTTCAGAACCAGCCTGGCCAACATTGTGAAACCCCAACTCTACTAAAAATACAAAAATTAGCCAAGCATGGTGGTGAGCACCTGTAATCCCAGCTACTCAGGGAGGTGAAGGTTGCAGTAAGCAGAGATTGCGCCACTGCACTCCAGCCTGGGTGACAGAGCAAGACTCTGTCTCAAAAAAAAAAAAAAAAAAAAAGATTAAGAACCACACCATTAAAACTATATCATAAAGAAGCAGAAAATTTTGCCATATCTTTCCAAAAAAATTTGAAAATTTAAAGGAAAATAGGGCCTTTTTGGGGGAAAAGTCCAATGTGGAACTAGAGAGGAACAATGAATAAAAGATTAGAACACCAGCCAGGCACAGTGGCTCATGCCTGTAATGCCAGCACTTTGGGAGGCTGAGGTGTTTGGATCACCTGAGGTCAAGGTCAGGAGTTTGAGACCAACCTGACAACATGGAGAAACCCCGTCTCTGCTAAAAATACAAAATTAGCTGGGTGTGGTGGTGCATCCTTATAATCCCAGCTACTTGGGAGACTGAGGCAGGAGAATTGCTTGAACCCAGTAGGAGGAGGTTGCAGTGAGCTGAGATCACGCCATCGCACTCCAGCCTGGGCAACACAGGCGAAACTCTGTCTCAAAAAAAAAAAAAAAAGATTATAACACTAAACTTTCAGAGGTAAGGGAAAATATGTAAGGGGTAAACAAAACATCAAAAGGAAGTAGAAAAGAAGCACACAGACTGCTAAAAAAAAAAAAAGCAATAGTAGTAATAATGGCAGTCTCAAAAAACCTGAACAAATTTTTTTTTAAGATTTTGAAGGATTAATAGGAGGATGATAGGTGTGGAAAACAAAGCGGTGATAATATATGCATAATTGACATCCCTGAAGAAAAATATAGAGCAAATGGAACAAGAATAAAATATCTGAAAACATACTTCAAGCAATTTTTTCTAAAATTTAGAAATACTTTAATCTTCACATTTAATAGGCACATCATGTTTGAAGAGGAAAACAATAAAGATCAATCAATGTTGAGATATAACATAGTATGTTCACGGATTCAGACTATGTAGAAATTAATCCTGGAAGCATGTCCAACAAAATAAATCAAATAATCTACAAACTGGCAAAAGCAAATATTTGGCATTAACTTTGGCCACCCAGTTTCTGAATCCCTTACTACACCTAGGCAACTTCTCCACATTATCAGTCCTGTTGTGAAGAGCAATGAACAATCCTAATTTGATCACGAGGAGTGAAAATGGTAGATACTCTCTTTCCCAGTCTTCCTTGTATTTAGGGCACAGTGTTGTGATGTGGGATTCACCAATCAGTTACACTTATGTCATATTTTAACCCAGGAGCTGGTAATTTGAGGGTGTCGGGTGAGGGAACTCTGTCTTTGGCAGTGGCAGCAAGCAGTGCTGGAAGGTCAAGTTTCTGGTACTGATACCTCAATCAAGTCTAGAAGTAGCACTGGTGAAAATTGTAGAGTCTAGCACTTGGTAGCAGCCCTAACAGTTTCTTTTTATGTTTGTCATAATATGTTGTTACTTTTGATCTTCAGATGCAGAGGGTTGAGCCAATTATGCTCCTCAGTCTATTTACCCTATGATCGGTTAATATATGATAACGCTCTTATTTAAAATATGCATTCATTTCCTTTTGCCTCCCAAATAATTTCACTTATACTCTATATGTAACATTCTGTAAGATATATATAAATATATCTATAATACCCATATCTATATTATAGAGATATATAAATACATGTCTCTATAATATAGATTAGATATATAGAGGCAGAGAGAAATATATTCATGTAAATTTAGTTTAGTTTTGGATGTACGTCATTTTAATTAAATAAATAGTTTCAAGCTACATACATTATTCTGTAGGTTTTTCTTTTAAATTTTTATGAATATATAACAGTTATATATATGTATAAGGTACATGTCATATTTTGATACATGCATACAATGTGTAATGATCAAATCAAGGTAATTAGGATATCCCTCACCTTAAGAATTTATATTTATTTGAGTTGGGAACATTCCTAATCTGCTCTTCCAGCTATTTTGAAACATACAAAAAATTACTGTTAACTATAGTAGCCCAACGGTGCTGTTGAGCTTTAGATCTTATTCCTCAATCTAACTCAATTTTTGTACCCATTAACCATCACCTCTTTATCACCTACCCCCTGCTTCTTTTTCCAACTTCATCTGACCATCTATTCATTACCTCCATTAGATCAATATTTTAGCTCCCTATATGAGTGAGAATAGGCAATATTTGTCTTTATGTTCCTGCCTTATTTCACTTGACATAATGACCTCCAGTTTCAACCATGTTGCTGCAGATGACAGGGTTTCATTATTTTTGTGGCAGAATAATATTCCATTGTGTATATACACACACTCACACACATATATATAAACACATATGTACCACAATTTTTATCCATTCATTCACCGATTCCATATCTTGGCTTTTGTAAATAGGCTGCAATGAATATGGGAGTGCTTCAGACATCAACATATCAATATCCTTCCTTTTGGCTATATACCCAGCAGTGGCATTGCTGAATCATATGGTATTTCTATTTTTAGTTTTCTTGAAGAAATTCCGTACCATTTTCCGCAGTGGCTGTACTAATTTACATTCCCATCAGCACTGTAGGAGGGTTCCCTCTCCTGGCATCCTCTCTAGTATTTGTTATTATCTGTCTTTTTGAAGAATTGGAGTCCAATGATTGAGGACAGGAATCATCCAGCATGTGAGAAAAATGTAGGCTGGGAAGCTAGGCAAGTCTCACCTTGCCATGTTTTTCTGCTTACTTTATACTCACTGGCAGCTGATTAGATTGTGCCCACCAGATTAATGGTGGGTCTGCCTTCCCCAGCCCTCTTACTCAAATGTTAATCTCCTTTGGCAACACCTGCACAGACACACCCAGGATCAGTAATTTGTATTTTTTAATCAAATCAACACTCAATATAAGCCATCACAAGTCCACCCCTTGTCAACTTGAGCCCATACACATCTCCTGAGATCATACATAATCTTCAAATAAAGATAACAATAACAGTTACAGTCCTCGTTACAGCTGGTCATGTGGTTGTAGCTAGTATTGATGACTACCCTCTCCTACCCATTCTGTATTCCCTTTGCCTTCAGCAAGCATGTCAGCAGGTCATGGCTTTATTTTTTTTTTTCCTGGCGGAGTGACCCAAACTTCATTCCTGAGGATTTTAGACCATTTGTAGTACTGCCTGGATTGGGCAGGTGAACTTAATCACAAGGCATTGTAATACTAAGAGATGCCCTAATGGGTCTCCTGTATTCCATGCATACTCTTCCTTACTTCTGTTATGGAGTAGTAGACTGATTTCATCTTGATAGTCGGGGTCAATCACCCCAGTCAACACTGTAACTCTCCTCTTAGCCTGTTGACTTAAAGGTAGGAGGAGCACAAAGTGTCCAGGTGGTAATCTTAACTCCTAGTTTAATGGAATTGCTGTTGTGTCTCCTGGTAGTAGCATTCCTCCCTATGGAACTAAGACCTCTAGGCCAACAGAACATAATGTAGTGGGAACAGGAAGCAAAAATTTTGCTAGTGGATCACTAGAGGTGATGGTGAGTAGTGCTACTTCCACTTCCACCCTTGATTCCTGGACCCATGAATCCTAGCTATGGAAGAAACAGTACCATATATTGAATGCTGATTCAGAGCATACACAGCCTTCTGGAGAACTTTGCCCCACATCTGCAAGGTATTGTCACCTAACTGGGGTTGTAATTGTGACTTCAAAAGGCCATCCACCATTCTATGAATCCAGCTGCTCCAGAAAGATGAGGAACATGGTAAGACCAGTGAATTCTATGAACATGAGCCCACTGCTGTACTTCTTTATCTGTAAAGTGAGTGCCTTTGTCAGAGGCAATGCTGTGTGTAATACCATGGTGGTGGATAAGGCATTCCAGGAGTCCACAGATGGTAGTCTTGGCAGAAGCATTGTTTTCAGGATAGGCAAACCTATGTCCTAAATAATTGAATACTTGTCTACTCCAGTGAGGACAGACCTCTTCCCTTTCCAAGATGGAAGAAGTCCAATATAATCAACTTGCTACCAAGTAACTGGCTGATTACCCCAAAGAAAGGTGCCATATCGAGGGCTCAGTCTTGGTCTTAGCTGCTGGCAAATTGGACACTCAGCAGTGGCCAAAGTCAGGTCAGCCTTGGTGAGTGGAAGTCCATGTTGCTGAGCCCATGTGTAACCTCCATCACTGCCACCATGACCACTTTGTTCATGGGTCCATTCAGTGATGACAGGGGTGGCTGGGGAAGGAGGCTGAGTGGTGTCCACAGAACAGGTCCTCCTATCCACTTGATTATTAAAATCCTTCTCTGCTGAGGTCACCCATTGGTGAGCACTCACATGGGATAAAAGTATCTTCATAGTTTTTGACCACTCAGAGAGGTCCATCCATATACCTCTTCCCCAAATTTCTTTGTCACCAATTTTCCAATCATGCTTCTTCCAAGTCCTTGACCATTCAGTCAAACCAGTGGCTAAAGCCCATGAATCAGGATATAATCACACATCTGGGCATTTCTCCTTCCATGCAAAGAGCACAACCAGGTGCACTGCTCAAAGTTCTGCCCACTGGGAAGATTTTCCTTCACTGCGGTTCTTCAGGGATGTCCTAGAAAGGGGCTGTGGTGCTGCAGCTGTCTTTGGGTGGTGCCTGCGTATCATTCAGAACCATCTGTGAACCAGGCCCTAGTCTTCTCCTCCTCTGTCAACTGATCACAGGGAACTCCCCATGAGGCCAGGCTCAGGGAGAGAAGGCAGGGTGGCAGGAGTGGAGACCATGGGCATTTGAACAATTCCCTCATGTAACTTACTTAGAACTTCAGGACCTTCCTGAGCCCGATGATGTAAATAACACTTTCATTTGATGATAGAATGCTGCTGTGCATGACCCACTTTATTGCTAGATGGGTCAGAAAGCACCCAGTTCATGCTAGGCAACTCAGGTGGTGTGGTAACTTGATGACCCAGAGTCAAACATTCAGTTTCCACCAAAGCCCAGTTACAGACCGAGAGCTGTCTATCAAAAGGAAAGTAGTTATCTGAAGAAGATGGCAGTGCCTTTTCCCAAAATCCTAAAGGCCTCCACTGTCATTCACTTATGGGGGCCTGACAAAGGCTTCAAACAGCAGTCATATGTATCTGCTACTAATACCTCAAGCACCATTGGAGCTGCTGGGTCATATAGCCCAAGTGTCGGAACAGCTTGCATAGCAGTTTGGACCTGTTGCAGAGCCTTCTCCTGTTCTGGACCTCACTCAAAACTGGCAACCTTTCAGGTCACTTGATAAATGGGCTGGAATAACACGCCCAAATGAGGAATGTGTTATCTCCAAAATCCAAATAGGCCCACTAGGCATCGTGCCTCTTTCTTTGTTGTAGGAGGGGCCAAATGCAGCAACTTATCCTTCACCTTAGAAGGAATATCTCAACAGGCTCCACTCCACTGGATCCCTAGAAATTTTACTAAGGTAGAAGTTCCCTGAATTATAGTCAGATTTATTTCCCATCCTCTGGCACACAAATGTCTCACCAATAAGTCCAGTATGTTTGCTACTTCTCGCTCACTGGATCTAATCAGCATAATGTCATCAGTGTAATGGACCAGTGTGACACCTTGTGGAAGGGAAAAGTGATCAAAGTCTCTCCAAATAAGATTATGACACAAAGCTGAGGAGCTGATATACCCCTGAGGCAGGACAGTAAAGCTATATTGCTGGCCTTGCCAACTGAAAGTGAATTGCTTCTGGTGGGCCTAATGGACAGGAATGGAAAAAAGGCATTTTCCAAGTCAATGGCTGCATACCAGGTACCAGGAGATATATTAATTTGCTCAAGCAATAAAATCACATCTGGTACAGCATCTGCAATTGAACTCACCACTTGGTTAAGCTTAAGATAATCCACTGACATTCTCCAAGATCCATCTGTCTTCTGCACAGGCCAAATGGGAGAGTTGAACAGGGATGTGGTGGGAATCACCACCCATGCATCTTTCAAGTCCTTGACGGTAGTACTGATCTCCACAACCCCACCAGGGATGTGATACTGTTTTTGATTTACTATTTCTCTAGGTAGAGGCAGCTCTAATGGCTTCCATTTGGCCTTTCCCACCATAATAGCCATCACCCTACAAATCAGGGAGCCAATGTGGCAGTTATGCCAGCTGCTAAGTATGTCTATGCCAATTATGCATTCTGGCACTGGGGAAACAATAACAGGATGAGTCCAGAGACCCACTGGACCCACTCTAAATCAGACCAGAGCTAAAACTCCATGAATTATCTGACCTCCATAATCCCCTACTTCAACTGGAGGACCACAGTTGTGTTTTGGATCCCCTGGAATCAATGTCAGCTCAGAGCCAGCGCCCAGTAGTCCCCGAAATGTCTGATCATT
This sequence comes from Saguinus oedipus, assembly GCA_031835075.1. NCBI lineage: Eukaryota > Metazoa > Chordata > Mammalia > Primates > Cebidae > Saguinus > Saguinus oedipus. Next base: position 8,598,520 of record CM063183.1, on the reverse strand, counting down.
TCTCTTTTCCCAGTGCACAGTTACTCTGGTAAAAGGCTAGAGGTCTCCTTTGGGAAGGATGGGAGAGAGGTTTACTGCATAAATTGTTGATAATGTAGTGGGGAGCCCAACCTCCCCTTCATTCAAGGGGTTCTGGGTTTGTAAACTGGCTCAAGTCTGGAAATTGATTGAGGCGCCGTGATTCTCTGTTTCTAAAATTTAAATTAGTCTTTTGCCCATTCGACCTAGAAGTTTTCTCTTTATATAAATTATGTAGGAATGCAGTAGGCGTTGTATCAATTTCACTTATAAGAACACCATGATTAACTAGCGAATGCCAGATCTCTATGAGTCAGACTATTCTGATTGCTGCTTTGTCCCTGCTGTCCATTACAGTAGCTATATTCACCTTGCCTTTGGCAGTTGAGTGCTGCCACTTGGCCCTTGCCACCTTGGGATCCAATTCTTTTCACTGTATTTAAATTTTGTAGTTGAGTGACTGCGGTTCCCACTGCCAGATCTGACATACAGAGAATAGCAATCACAGGGCTCTGTGATCCAAGTGCCACCCTCACAAATCTGTTTTACAAGGCATTGGTCAATGATATAACTTCTGGACCCTCCCAGCTGGGAAGAGTAGGTCTAAAGTGACTAATCTACTCCACCATTCCAAACTCTCTAAGCCTTTGGATCCCTTCCTCTACATTAGACTAAGGGAGATCAGGCATTTTCAGATCTCTCACAGTGGGCCATCTTTTAATCTGTATTTCAGTTAACCAAGCAAATAAACTATTAGAATCATTTTCAACTCCCTGAGCTGCAACATTAAATGCAGATTGCCTACTTAGTGGGCCCAAATCAATAAATTCAGCCTCATCCAACTCTATGTTCTTTCCCATACCCTTAACATCCATTCCCATGCCTGTTCTCCAGATTTCTGATCATATAAATTAGGAAACTCAAACAGTTCTTTTCAAGTGTGGTGCACTTCCTCATGGGTCACACTCTCAACCTCACCTCTAGGAGCCCGCCAGAACTTTAGTCTAATTACAGGTCTAGAAGCAAACAGGGATGTTGGGGGTGGCTTCAGAGAAGAATCAACATTATTTGCCTGGCAACTGCCCCAAGGGAGGCCATCACTGTTGCCTCAGGCAGCACAGGGTTTATCTCTCCAGACAAAGGTGGAAAGGTTGATGGCAGCTTGGGTCAGGGAGGGGATGTTGCCACTATTGGGTATGGGGAAGCTGTTCCTTCTAGCAAAAAAAGTTCATCAGCGTTTACAAACTCTGTCCCCAGACTCACCAGCATCCTCTCACACAACCCCATTCCTAGTTGCAGGGTCCTATTCTTTTCCAATCAATGCCCTCACTTCAACAGTAGACACCTGGAGAGACTGCACATGCACCTCTCCTTGCAGGTCAGCCACTCGCATGATAAGAGTTTGTGTCGGCCAGGCAGGGTGGCTCCTGTAATCCCAGCACTTTGGGAGGCTGAGGCGGGTGGATCACGAGGTCAACAGATCGAGACCATCCTGGTCAACATGGTGAAACCCTGTGTCTACTAAAAATGCAAAAAATTAGCTGGGCATGGTGGTGCGTGCCTGTAATCCCAGCTACTCAGGAGGCTGAGGCAGGAGAATTGCCTGAACCCAGGAGGTGGAGGTTGCGGTGAGCTGAGATCGCACCATTGTACTCCAGCCTGGGTAATAAGAGCAAAACTCCATCTCAAAAAATAAATAAATAAATAAATAAATAAATAAATAAATAAATAAATAAAAAAGATAAGAGTTTGTGTCTTTTTTTCCACAATTTAAGCTTTTCTCTACAGAAGATAAATTTAACTTATTGGTTAAGTTTATTCCTAGGCATTTAAATTTTTGTAACTATTGTAAATAGAATTACTTTCATTATTTCTTTTTTAGATAGTCGACATATAGAAATGCCACTGGTTATTATATGTTGATTTTCTATCCTGCAACTTTACTGAATTCACTTACTAGTTGACAGTTACACTTTTTGGTGGAATCTGTAGGGCTTTCTACGGATGATATTTCATCTTCTGCTAACAGAGAAATTTGACTTTCCTATTTCCAACTTTCATGACGTCTATATCTTTATCTTGCCTAAGTGCTCTGGCTGTAACTGCCAATGCTATGTTGAAAGGAAAGGGAGAAGGCAATCTCTTCAATAAATATTGCTGTAAAAACTGAATATACAGATGCAACAAATTAAAGTAGGTCTCTATTGCTTACCATATACAGAAACCAACTCAAAATTAATTAAAAATTGAAACACATGGCACCAAACTATAAGAATAATAGAAGAAAACATGGGAAACTTTTTATTTTTGAGACAGAATCTTGCTGTGTCACCAGTCTAGAGTGCAGTGGTACGATCTCAGCTCACTGCAACCTCCACCTCCTGGGTACAAGTGATTCTCTTGCCTCAGCCTCTCATGTGGCTGGGACTACAGGTGCACACCACCACACCCAGCTAATTTTTGTATTATTAGTAGAGATGGGGTTTCACCATTTTGGCCAGGGTGGTCTTGATCTCTGGACCTCATGATCCACCAGCCTAGCCCTCCCAAAATGCTGAGATTACAGGCGTGAGCCACCGCACACAGCCCAAAAGGGGAAAGTCTTTATGACTGGTCTGGGCCAAATTTTTTTGAATAAGACCCCAAAAGCACAGGCAACAAAAGCAAAAATAGTGAATGGAATTACATCAAACAAAAAAAGAGTCTGCACAGCAAAGCAAACAATCAACAGACTTCCATTAATGTCAACAATAGTGAAGAGGCAACCTACAGAGTGGTAGAAAATATTCACAAAATCTGCACCTGACAAAGGATTAATATCCAGAATATATAAAAGTAGGAGCTAAATGAAGAGAACACATAGACATTAGAGTGGAACAACACACCTCTCTCAGAGGGTGGAGGGTAGAAGGAGGGAAAGGATCAGAAAAAATAACTAAGGGTACTAAATAGAATACCTGGCTGATGAAATAATCTGTACTACAAACCCTCACGACACAAGTTTAAATATATAACAAACCTACACGTGTACCCCTGAGCTTAAAACTCAAAAAAAAGAAAAGAAATCTAACAACTCAAGGGCAAAATAATTATAATTAATTAATTTTAAAATAAGCAAGAGATCTGCACAGACATTTCTCAAAAGATATACAATGTCCAAGAGTTATATGAAGAATAGTCACTATCACTAATCATCAGGGAGATGAAAATCAAACCCACTATATCATCTCACTCTATTTAAAAGGGCTATTATCAGAAATACAAAAAAAAATGTAAAAGTGCTGCTAAGAATGTGGATAAAGGGAAACTTTTATTCGTTGTTGATGAGAATGTAAATTAGTATGACCATTACATAAAACATTCTGGAGTTTCTTCAAAAATTAAAAATAGAACTACCACATGATTCATTCTATATCCTATTCCTGGATATATAAAAAATAAAGTAAGATCAGTGTGTCAAAGGAGTATCTGCACTCTCATGTTCATTGCAGCATTATTCACAATAGCCAAGGTATGGAATCAACCTTTGTGTAACAACAGATAATTTTTTTAAATTGTGGTATATATACATAATGGAATACTATCTGGCCATAAAAAGAATAAAATCCTGGTCACTTGTGAAAATAGATGAACACGGAGGACATTATGTTAAGAAAAATAAGTGAGGTACAAAAGACAAATGCTGCTTTCACTCATACGTGGAATCTAAAAGAGATGATCTCATGGAAGTAAAGAGTAGAGCAGTTATCAGAGAGGAGCAGGAAGGAGGAAATAGGAGAGGGGTTGGTAAATAGATACAAAGTTACAGTTTGAAAGGGGGGTATAAATTCTGATATCCTATTGCATAGCAGGGTGAATACAGTTAACAATAATATATTGTATATGGTAATAAAATAGCCAATAAGAAGGATTTTGAATATTCTCACCACAAAGAAATGGCAAGTGCTTTAGGTGATGGATATATGAATTACCCTGATTTGATCATTACACAATATAGTATACATGTATAGAAATATCACATTCTACCTTATAAATATGTAAAATTATTATGTGTCAATTTTAAATTCTGAAACTTAAAAAATCCCACCTTTCTTGCATTATTAAAATAGTTAAATAGTTGACCTTGATATGTTCTTTTAAATGTATCATTTAATGATTGGTTAATATTTTAATAGCTACATTGAAGTATAATTGACATATAAAATATTTCACATATTTGAACTTCACATATTTAAACATATATTCTGGATACAAATTTTTATTAGATATATGATTGGCAAATACCTTCTCCAATCTGTGGCCTGCCTTTTCATTCTTTAAACACTGTCTTTCAAAGAGCAGGTTTTAATCTTGATAAAGTTTAATATGCCATATATTTATATTTATAGACTGTGCTTTTAGTTCTGTCAAAGAATTATTTGTTTAATCTAAGGTAATAAAGACTTTCCTGTTCTCATCTATAAGTTTTATAGTTTTTTACATAGAAACTTACAATTCATTTAGAGCTAATTGTTGCATGTTGTATAAACTATAAATTGAAATTCATTTTGTTTGTTGCATATGAATATTCAATTAATCCAGTACTGTTTGTTAGAGGGAAAAAATGTGACTTTCCTTTCCACACTGAATTCTCTTTGCACTTTTATGAAAAATAAGTTGCTAATATAAGTGTGATTCTGTTTCTAGACTCTATATTCTGTTCGGTTGATCTATTTGTTTATCTTTATGAAAATACCAGAGCACTTTGATTAATATATCTTTTAAATAAACCTTAAAGTAGTATTAATACTTCAACTAGGTTATTTTTTTAAAGTTTCACTATTCTAGGTAGTTTGAATTTGAATGTGATGTCTTACATAATGTCTGCTGAGATTTTGACTGAGTTTGCCTTAAAATTGCAGACCAGTTTGAGGAAGACTGACATCTTTAACAACTTGTGTCTTCCAATCCATCACACAATAAGTGTACCATTTAGGTCTTAATTTCCATTAGCAATTTTCTGCAGTTTTCAGTGAACATGACTTGTATACTTTTATAAGATTTATCTCTATGTATTTTATTCTTTTTATGCTATGGTAAATGGTATTATTTTATTTTCAAGTTTTGATTGTTCCATGACACTATATAGAAATATAATGGGTATTTGTATATTGATCTTATATCTTGCAGCATTTTTAGATTCATTTATTAGTGCTAGTAGCTTTTTTAAAAATACTACAGGATTTTCTATGAAGATTATCACGTTGTTTACCAATAAAGATAAATTTATTTCCTTTTTCCTAATCTGGATTTATTCTATTTTTATTGCACTTGTTAAACCTCCAGTTGAATAGCAAGAATGAAAACAGATATCTTTATCTTGGTCCTGATATTAGCAGAAGAGCATTGAGATTTTCATCATTAAGAATAATGGTAGTTGTAGATTTTCCTCAGACTTTTATTACATTGAAAAAGTTTTACTTTATTACTTGTCTTTTGAGAATTTGTTTGCTTGCTTGTTTGATTGGCTTTAATCAAGAATGGATGTTTGGTTTTTCAAAAGATTTTTTCGCATTGTTCAGAAATACAGATCTTCCTTTGGCAAATAAAAAAAATCCATATTTAAAATTAATTCCATGATCTTTTTTACAAAACATTTGTATGTGTAAGGTAGTGCATATATGTACATGCATTTTCAATACAGTCTTAATGCCTGTTTCTTGGTAGTTATTTTTGCACATTATTTTATATTTCCAAATTTCTCTATTTTCTTTTATCTCCTTTTTCCATCTTTCCATCTTACCATGCAGGAAAGACAACTAAAATTGTCTTATCATAATTTAAAAGGCCATATATAAATATATATTCTATTTTTATATTTGTGGTTATTGGACTGAACTTATGACAAATATATATGTTTTTTCCTTGCGTTGTTTCAACTTACCAAATACTTATTTCCTCTCAATGAAAAATACAAGTATTTTATCTTCTTTCAATTTTCTTTGCCTATAGTATAAATCTTTTCCTTCAACATCTAGAATAAAGTAATAAAATTTGCCTTTCAAATAAGTAAAGAAATAATGACGTGTTTAATAAGTAGCATTGGTGTAATTATCTATCCATCAGGGAAAAAAATAAAGTTAAATTTATAGTATACTTCACATAAAAATAAATTTATATGAGTTAGAAATCTAAATGCAATGGACATCAAAATACAATTGATAAATTAAAATGGTTAAGGAGAATATTGATATTACTTCAAAGTAGGGGATATATTTTAGCTAAACAGGAAATCTGAAATCATAAGTGACATCATAAAATATTTCTTACATTCCACTATTTAAAAACATGGCACAATTTATTTGCTTTATATTTTTACCATGTTCGTTATTTAAATTTTTAAAATATATTTTGCAGGCATTTAATCAAACATCTATTAACATTCATTTAGCAGTTTTCAAATTTTAGAACCAATAATTTTTCCTGTTTTCTAACATTTTCATTGTTTCATATATATATATATATATATATATGTTATATATATAACAATGTTATATATATGTTATATATATAACACATATATGTAATATATATAACTATATATATAACACATATATGTAATATATATAAAACACATATGTAATATATATAACTATATATATATAATATATATGTATTATTGCACTTTAGGTTCTGGGGTACATGTGCAGAACAGGCAGGATTGTTGCATAGGTACATACGTGGCAATGTGGTATACTGCCTCCATCACCCCGTCACCTATATCTAATTGCTTTTCTTTTAGTCTTGCTAGGAAAACAAATACATGTTTTTGTCACATAACTAAAATCTTTTTGCTTATTCTACCAATTTAAAAGAAAATATTCTTTTGAAAACATTATTTTTTTTTCAGCAGCACACTAACTTCCTGTACTGAGCTAGTAGCTTATCATGAGATTTATTTTCATTATTTTTCTCAGCTAATTCTAACGTATCTTTTAACTCATATTTTATATTTGTTGCTCACTTTTAAAATCTTATTTTCTTGAGGATGTCATCTAGAAATTTTCTGACAATTATTTTATGATAAAATTGCTATAAAGCTCCTTTTTTGTTGTTCTCATATATTCTGATAGCTTACTTGTGGATAAAACTCTAGATTTAAACCAATTTATTCTTAGAGCTTGGAAAGAATTCTTGGATTGTCTTCAAGCAACCATTATTGGTAAAGAGAATTTCTCCTGCTAGTTTAATTTTCATTCTATGAAGTAAATGTGCTTTGCCTTCTAAGGATTTTCTCTGTCTTTAGTGTTGTGAAAAATGAAAAGCAGAATGAAAGAAATTCAATTGTGTGTGTGCATGTGTGTGTTCCTATGTTACCTTGTGAGCCTTTTGAATTGTTCCCTTGGAATTAAAAAATCACATTTTACCATACCTCTGATAAATATGTTTCCATAAGTATTTATTTAAATCCCATTCCATTTTTGCTCTCTCTTTCTAAAATTGTATTAAATATTAATTTTATTAGTATTCTGGATCTCTTACTCTATTTTACTTATCAGTTTTTACTCCTGTCTGTGAAATGTTATCAATTTTTGCTTTTGTCCTTCTATTGAACTTTAAGCTTAGGCAGACTATTTTTAATTTCCAAGAGGCCCTTTATAATATTTCAGTCTTTCCTTTTGCTATCACAGTCTAGTCTTGTTTTGTTAAGGCAACAAGATTCCTGAATATTTCTAATAGTTGTGACATTTCAAAAGTCTATTATGCTCCCTAAATTATCCATTTTTGGTGGAGTTAATTGATCTTGACCTTAAAACTTTTTTAAATCCATGATAGTTATTTATTTTACTCATATTTCTGGTATGATGTTAGTTATCTGCTATAGTTAGCAATAAAGGAGATTGTAGTTTTTGATACGTAGCTAGAATGCTATTCCTCTTACATGACTTCCAGTTAATGACCTAATTGGGAGCTCTGTCTAGTGTAGTGGCTGTCAACTAGAATGCTTTACTGTAAAGTCTACAAGTAGCACTAACCTGGCTGTTACACTACAAGTTCCCCAAGTGTCAGGTGACAAAGGCCTTTAGAAATTTATCCTTTCTCAAGAGACAAGTCGGGTCGTGTTGAAGAAGCCTACACTTGGTTTTGTATTTACTGTTTTGTTTGCCAGGCAGCTAGTTGCTCTCAGGGAAGGTGGTGGAGAGTATAAGAACCAACAGGAGTGCTGGTCTAAAGGTCACCTTTTCCTCTGTTTTAGGCCCCTGTTTGTACCTGCTAATTCTGAATGGGTTTTCTCCCCTGTATTCTTCCATACAGATTGGATCCTACCTCTTCCTACGAGCTTACATGCTAGTGTGGAGGATATTTAAATAAATTACACAAGTGAACATTTCTATAGGCATTGTAATTTCAAACTGATTATTACTAGGACAGAAATAAGATAGGGTGATAATTACGGGGCAAGACACTGAGAGGCAACTTACGTTTTGCCTCAAAAAAAAAAAAAAAAAAAAAGGTATTCCATTAGGAAAGGAGGAAGTCAAATTGTCTCCATTTGCAGATGGCATGATTGTATATTTATAAGACCCATCATCTTAGCCCAAAATCTTCTTAAACTGATAGGCAACTTCAGCAAAGTCTCAGAATACAAAATCAATGCACAGAAATCACAAACATTCCTATACACCAATAACAGACTAACAGACAGTCAAATCAAGAATGTACTGCCATTTACAATTGCTACAAAGAGAATAAAATACCTAGGAATACAACTAACAAAGGATGTAAAAGACCTCTTCAAGGAGAACTACAAACCACTGCTCAAGGAAATAAGAGAGGACACAAACAGATGGAAAAACATTCCATGCTCATGGGTAGGAAGAATCAATATTGTGAAAATGGCCGTACTGCCCAAAGTAACTTCTATATTCAACACTATCCCTATCAAGCTACCAATAACCCTCTTCACAGAACTGGAAAAAATCACCCAGTTCTCTTTCTTTCCAAACGCTAGGACTGATGTGCTGCTAAATCTCTCAGAAGAGTTCCAATAATTTATTATGCTTTCTTGCTTGGGTGACCAGTGACAGAGTATAATCCTAGACTTTTCCTCCTGCTATACCTATTTCAAACTCCATCTCCTGTTTCTAATACTTTAAATTTAAATTATCGTTAGTTGCAGATCTTAACTTCTGTCCTACAGGGGCAAGAGAAGGCAACATATCTGTCCAGGGCTGTTCAATTAATAGCTTTTGATGGAAACATTTTAGCCTTTATATGTTAGTACATCACAATTTAAAGAACCAAAGGGCCTCAAGAGCTATGACGAGGCAAGTTCATATACTATTAGTTTTTCTCCTGTTCCTAAAAATAATATCAAATTGTCCATTCATATTTTTATTTGCATTCCTCATTCTCTACCCAGTTACTGTCAGATTTCTAAGGGAAATTACATAGCCTCAAGAAATACCCCACTCACTGCTTTCTTTATATCATAGGAGGGTGTGTGTTAACATTTACAAAATAATATTAATTTATATTACCTCAAACAAATGAGCACTCCTATTTTAACCATTATTTTTAGGAAGGATAAGGAACAAATAATTATGTATCAAATGCTGAGCTCAGCCACATTTCTTTTTTTCTGAAAATCTTAAATGCACTAAGAAAATTTTAAAGCAACAAATAATGATGAGAAGGTGTTATTCTTTGTTCATATTTTACTCCTTGATGTGGTAACTTTAAATGGCATACACTGATCATTCCAATAAAATAATGGTAAAGAGGGGGCATATCCTAAGTAAAAGGTGGGAGATATTTTGTCAGTAATAGGTATTTTTACTTTTAGAAAATCTCACGGACTTTTTTTTTTTTTTGAAAATACAAACATCTAATGAGAACAGTATAAGTCCCTTCAGGAAAACAGCTATTTTTTAATGCTCTGCTTTGATCTTTGGGGGTCCAGTTAGGTTACAAAGAACATCTTTATTAAGGATGCATAGAGCATTTGTATTAGTCCATTTTCACACTGCTGATAAACATGTATCCAAGACTGGGAAATTTACAAAAGAAAGAGGTTTGTTGAACTTACAGTTCCACACTGCTGGGAAGGCCTCACAGTCGTGGTGGAAGGTGAAAGTCATGTCTCATATGGCAGCAGACAAGAGAAGAGCTTGTGCTGGGAAACTCCCCTTTTTAAAACTATCAGATCTCATGAGACTCATTTACTATCATGAGTACAGTGCAGGAAAGACCCACCTCCACAACCAAATCACCTCCCATGAGGTTCTTCCCATGATATTTGGGGATTGTGGGAGATAAAATTCAAGATGAGATTTGGGTGGGGACACAGCCAAACCATATCATTCTGCCCCTGGAATCTCCCAAATCTCATGTCTTTGCATTTCAAAACCAACCATGCCTTTCCAACAGTCCTCCAAAGTCTTAACTCATTTCAGCATTAACTCAAAAGTTCACAGTCCAAAGTCTCATCTGAGACAAGGCAAGTCCCTTTCACCTATGAGTCTGTCAAATTAAAAGCAAGTTAGTTAATTCTTAGATAAAATGGGGGTAGAGGCATCTTGTAAATACCATTCCAAATGGGAGAAACTAGGCAAAACGAAGGGGCTATAGGCCTCGTACAAGTCTGAAATCTGGTAAAACAGTAAAATCTTAAGACTCCAAAATGATCTCCATTGACTGACTCCATGTCTTGCAGCTGGGTCATGCTGATATAAGAGACGGGTTCCCATGGCCTTGGGCAGCTCTTTCCCTGTGGCTCTGTAGGGCTCCCTCCTGGTTGCTTTCATGAGCTGGTGTTGCACATCTGTAGCTTTTCCAGGCACATGGTGCAAGCTGTTGGTAGAACTACTATTCTGTGGGGTGTGGAGGACAGTGGCCCTCTTCTCACAGCTCCACTAGGCAATGCCCTAGCAGGGACTCTGTGTGGGGGCTCTGATCCCACATTTCCCTTTTGCACTGCCCTAGGAAAAGTTCTCCATGAGAGCCTTGCCTCTGCAGCAAACTTCTGCCTGGGCATCCAGGCATTTTCATACATCCTCTGAAATCTAGGCAGAGGTTCCCAAACCTCAATTCTTGACTTCTGTGCACTCACAGTCTCAACACCACGTGCAAGGTGCCAAGGCTTGGGGCTTGCACCCTGTGAAGCCATGGCCTGAGCTATACCTTGGCCCTTTCAGCCATGGCTGGAGTGGCAGGGATGTAGGGCACCAAGTCCCTAGGCTGCACAAATGCAGGAACCCCAGGCCTGGCTCAAAAAAACACTTTTTCCTCTTAGGCCTCCAGGCCTGTGATGAGAGGGGCTGCCATGAAGACCTCTGACATGCCCTGGAGACATTTTTCCCATTGTCTTAAAGATTAATATTTGGCTTATGGTTACTTATGTGAATTTTTGCAGCCAACTTGAATTTCTCCTCAGAAAATGGGATTTACCTTTCTAGATCATTGTCAGACCTGCAAATTTTCCAAAGCTTTATGTTCTATTACTCTTTTAAAATTGAATGCCTTTAACAGCACCCAAGTCACATCCTGAATGCTTTGCTGCTTAGAAATTTCTTTTGCCAGATACCCTAAATCATCTTTCTCAAGTTCAAAGTTCCACAAATCTCTATGGCAAGGGCAAAATATGGCTATTCTCTGCTAAAATATAGTAAGAGTCACCTTTGTTCTGGTTCTCAACAAGTTTCTCATCTCCATCTGAGGCCACCTCAACTTGCACATTATTTTTCATATCACTATCAGCATTTTTGTCAAAGCCATTCAACAAGTCTCTAGGAAGTTTTAAACTTTCCCATATTTTTCTGTCTTCTGAGCGCTCCAAATTGTTCCAACCCCTGGCTGTTATCCAGTTCTAGAGTGACTTTCACATTTTTGGGTACCTTTTCAGCAATGCCCCACCCTGCTGGTACAAATTTACTGTGTTAGTCCATTTTCATGCTGCTGATAAAGACATACCTGATACTGGACAATTTCCAAAAGAAAGAAGTTTATTGGACTTATAGTTCTACGTGGTTGGGGAAGCCTCATATTCATGGTGGAAAGAGAAAGGCACATCTCACATGGCAATAGACAAGAGAATAGAGCTTATGTAGGGAGACTCCCATTTTTAAAACCATCAGATCTCATGAGACTTATTCACTGTCAGGAGAACAGTGCAGGAAAGACCTGCCCCCATAATTCAATCACCTGACACCAGATTCCTCCCACAACACATGGGAATTGTGGGAGTTACAATTCAAAATGAGATTTGGGTGGGTTCAGAGACAAACCATAACAGCATTCAAAATCAAAATCTCCTAAAACGTCATCGACCAGGGGATGAAAGACTGTAGAGTTATTACCTACCTAATAAACCATGCACGATTTCCTTTAAGGAAAACAACAGCATTTTAACATCAACAAAAGCATACCAGTTGGACTTCTCTCTGTCACAATAAAGTTGGTAATCAGTGCCTTTTACTTAGTAAGGCATGGTAAATAAACAGACCTGTCATGGTATCAAATACTGCTTCTGTATAATGGTTTCCTACAACTTTGGCACAGATAAAAGAAAGCTAGGATCTAGCAAACCCATATATTTTAAATAGGGGACACTCTGAATATTGTTTTTTGTTTTTGTTTTTTTTTTAAAGATAGCTGGTACTTGGCTGACCCCTGGCTTATCCCAGATATTTCATGACTGAGATGTGTTAATTCACATTATAATTGGAGTAAAATCAGTGAGACCAGCACTCCACACTCAAGGATAGGGTCCAAGAAGCCAATTAGTACTTGAGTACTGCACAATGATTAACAGTACTCTGTGTGTATGTGCATGAAGTGACGTGGCGGGGGAGCAAATACTGGGGTTAACAGGTTGGTTTGTATTTCTCTGTGAATAGGGGCCAGCTACCCCAGTGGTCTGAACAACTAATGTGCATCTCATTTAATGTAACAATATACATTAAGACCCGTCAGGTCCCATTGTAGAAAATGAAGAACTGCACATTGTACCACTTCATATGGAAGTCTGCATATGGAATACTTTAAGGGTTCTTAAAAGACCCATTGGGGTTTCTAATTATTGTGAAACATCTCCTGGAATCCAGGGAGAGAAAGTTCTTGGCAGAATTACTTCTTCCATTTCAAATGTTCACTATGAAAATAATTAGATGATGAGATTTAGACAGAAACCACCAACGAATTTTTTTAAAGTCTCTTTTGCTTTTTAGCGTACAGCAAATGAACATCTAAAATCGGCAAGCATGAAAGGAAAACAATATGGTGCAGTTCATTCTGAGGGTGGGACTGGGGGTTTCTTTTTTCTGACTTAAATGCTTGGCTTCCTGTGGTTACAAGTGGGGGGGGATTTTTTTCATGTTTTAAACATTATACAATCCTCTTGAAAATTGGACCAAGGGTTGTTTTTTTAAACTTCTGTTCTAACTTTCTTAACTCAAGTGAACCTCCATTGTTCCTCCAGGATTATGCTTGTTTCTTTAGAAGAAACTCTGACATTAGAGAAACTTGCTTTAATCAAGCTTTAAAGTTATCTCTCCTTCCACATGCCCAAAAAGAACCAGAGAAACTCCATCCTCTGAACCTACAAGCTGAGCTAGCATGCAACCAATTAGGAGCCATCACTTGGACCCAAGGCACAGAACATATTTGTTCAATTAAAACAAACAAATATGATTAGTAGTTTACTAAGTTGTGCTTAGGAAAAGATGAATATCTCAAAAGAAATACTGGGTTAAGACAAATATGACTGGGATAAAAGTAAGTTGCATGAAATCAGACAGGTTAACTTAACAAATGGGTACACAGGAGTCAAACTCTGTGCAGAGCAATCAGGGTTTCGGCACTGAATGCATTAAGCTTGCATTCTACTGCTGGAGCCCATAAGTTCTGTGCCAATACCTGATATGACGGAGATTCCAGCTTGGGGATTTCATCTTTCTCTTCACCTGTCCACAACATGTTAATTCACAGGAGTCAAGGAAGAGCTGATTTGATTCCCTTCTTTCCTATTTTAAGCTCCACACGTCTGAGCATCTTGTGCTTTTCCTGCTGCAATTTAGGTTAAGGCAGCCCTCCACCAGCAGTGGACTGGAAAGTGGATGCTACTGTGTGCCAATGGCCCATGACATTTTCTTCAGCTGCCTCCAGTATGGGATTGGTCATCAAGTCCTGGATGGACTGTCTTTACTGTAACAGAATCAAAGCACGTATTTGCTTAATCAAACATTAGTCAAAATATCCCCCTTTACCTGTTTATATTTTTTACTAGGTAAATGCCTAATGCAGTTTGTTTCTAAATATCTTTTGTCTATATGTAAATTTCTAACAAATCTGTAACCATCAACCAGCAAGACCTTTACCAGATGTCCAGTGAGAAGTGCTTTGGATGTGGCATTTAAGTCAGAAAAAAAGACATAATATAATTCCTGTCCATAAAAAAAACTGATTATTTATTCTGAGGGGTGGTGAAAATTTATGTAAATATTAACACACATTTATCAAATGCCTACAATCTGCACACTGATCACACAGTCCTTGAGAAATTACAAGAACTTAATGTTTGTACTAATGAGGTGACATTTTGTTGTTTATTACTCTAAACATATGGGATGTGTGAAAACTGTACATTTCAGCTAACCAGCCACCAGTGTCCTTCCTGTTTCTGTTCTACATGCCAATGCAAGGGCCATATCCTCAGGATGGAATGCATCATGTTTTTATTCTCACCCCACATTTCCTGACCAGATGTATTCAATACGTTGCCATATCTGAATAGATGTAGTTGCTGGAAATGTCAGGAGATCAACAAACATGTATTGCATACTTACTACATCCCAGGTTCTGTTACATGCTCTAGGAAAAAGTTGTATATAAAATAGCATTCTTGCCCTCATGAAGATTACACACATGCACCCACACACACAGTGGAAGAGACAAGATGTCTGACTAGCCACAGAGCTTCAGAGAGAACAGAACATCAGGTATACTGGGACCGTCTGAACAGATCTTCTGAATAAAAGGCATTGAAAATGGAGAGAGAATACAGAGCCCAGGGCTGAAGTGGGAGGAAGCTGGGAACTCTGCATGGGGTTGCCAAGCACCATGATGCATTCCTGCCCCCAACTGGTTTCTAGGGAAGGGGTGTGTGAAATAGCTGTGAAACAGACTACTGTCATGATGGACCTCCAGGATACTAAATGTAAGGAACACCCATAACCCCCACGGACATTTGAGTTTGTAGGGAGAACTGCCCAGACAGTGGTAGAGACAGAACTCCAGACCACATGCAGCCTAGAGGGCTTGGCATGGGAATGGTTACAGTGAAGCACAGCCATGGGTTCTCATCTCTTGAGGTTCACCATCCTTCACTAGGTGGTTTAGCCTTTGTTAGTTGCTAGACCTGGAGACAGCAGAGCTCCCTTAACCATGGGGCAAGTCTGATGCAAATGCCCTCCTGTCGGCTGGCCTCTCCCAGGGTCCCTGCCTTGCCATAGCTACTTGCAGCACAGCCTCAGCTGACATGCCAAAGTGCTTGTTTACACCCACCACCTTAACTCTTACTAGCAGCCTGTGGCCACCCATCAGAGCGCTTATGCAGACAGACCACCACTGAGGTGCACTTGCCCACAGCCTAACCCCATGAACCCACAACTGCAAACACTCATGGGAGCCCACTACCACTCTATTGTTGTGCACATGTCTCTACTTGCCCATGATCCCCCTGCCACCCTGTTGGTACACACTTAGCCACAGCCCCATCACCCCATTGGTGCATACTTGCCTGCAGCCCCCACCCCTCACCACCCTGCCAACACACAATCACCTGCAGCACTCCTGCTGCAGCACACTATCCCATGACCCACCTGCTGCCCTACCAGAGGACCTTTGCTGGAAAACCTGTCAGAGCATTGTTGCCATGAAACTAGGAACACATCAGCCCCTCCACTGTAGCCGGTGTTTGGTTTTGTGGAGATTGACAACAAAGTTGTATACCTGGCCCCAGCCTCCCAGGGTTAGAGCAAGCATTCCAGGAGTACTGAGCTGAGCCTTTGCTCTCTGAAAACATCCAGAAATAAAGTCCATCAACTAAACCCAACTTATGCCACAGTCAAATCCTTAGGGGCATAAAGAATATAAAAGCAAAGAGCCCACTCAAAGTACAGCAACTTCAAAAATCAAAGGAACATCAGTCCACATAGATGAGAAAGAAGTATCACAAAAATTCTAGCAACTCCAAAAGTCATACTGTCGTCTTACCTCCAAATGTCTGCACTAGCTCTCCAGCAATGGTTCTTAGCCAGATTGTAATGGCTGAAATTATAGTTATAGAATTCATAATCTGGATAGCAAGCAAGCTCAATGAGATACAGGGGAAGGTTGAAACCCAATCCAAGGAAAACAGCAAAATGATCCAAGAGTTGAATGATGACATAGCCATTTTAAGAGAGAACCATACTGAACTTCTGGAAATGAAAATTTCACTATAGGAATTTCATAATATCATTGGAAGCAAGAATAGACTAAGCTGAGGAGACAATCTCAGAGCTCAAAGATCACTCCAAATCAACACAAGAAGCCAAAGATTTTTTTAAAAAAATAACTTTTAAAAATGAACAAAACCTCCAAGTAAGATGAGATTACATAAAGAGGCCACACATATAACTCTATCCATTCCTAAGAGATGGAGAAAGAGCAAGCAACTTGGAAAACATATATGGGGATGTTGCCCATGACGATTTCCCTAAACTTGCTAGAGAGATTGACTTGCAAGTTCAGGAAATTCAAAGAAGTCCTGCAAGATTCTATACCAGATGCCTGTCCTTGAGACAATAATCATCAGACTTCCAAGCTCAACATAAAGGAAAATCTTAAAGAAAGCTAGGGATTAGGGGCAGGCCACATATAAAAGAAACCCCAACATATTAACAGTGAATCTTTCAAAAAAAGCTTTCCAAGATAGAAGAGATGAGGGGCCTATATTCAGTATAAATAAAGAAGAGAAATTCAAACCAAGAATTTCATATACAGCCAAACTAAGTTTCAGAAGCAAAGGAGAAATAAAATCTTTTCAGACAAACACATGTTATGGGAATTCCTTACCACCAGGATGCCATAAAAGAATTTTTAAAGGAAGTGCTAAATATGGAAATAAAAGATATCTGTCACCTTGAAACACACTTAAGTACCTAACCCACTGACACTATAAGGCAACTATACAGTCAAGGCTACATAAAAACCAGCTAAAACACGATGACAGGATCACGTCCTCACCTATAAATATTTACATTTGGCTAACTGCTCCCATTTAAAAAGCACAGAGTGGCAAGCTGAATAAAGATACAAGACCCAACTGTATGCTGTCTGTGAGAGACCCATCTTATATGAAATGACACCTGTTGGCTCAAAGTAAAGAGATGAGGAAAGATCTATCAAGCAAATGGAAAACAAACAAACAAAAAGCAGAGATAGCTATTCTTATTGAAGACAAAACAGACTTTAAACCAACAATGATCAAAAAGGACAAAGAAGAGCATTACATAATGATAAAGCAGTCGATTCAACAAGAAGCCTTAACTATTCTGAATATACATGCAACTAACATTGGGGCACCCAGATTTACAAGTTTTGAGCAACCTATGAATAGACTTATATAACTATACAATAATAGTGGGAGAGTTAAACACCCCACTGACAATGTTAGACAGATCATTGAGACAGAGTACTAACACAGATATTTGGGACCTAAACTTGACATTTGACTAAATGAACCTAACAGACAATTAGAGAATAGTCCACCAAACAACAACAGAATATAATTGTTCTCATCTGCATGCTGCACATAATCTAAGGTTGACTACACGTTTGACCATAAAGCAAGTCTTAACAAATTCAAAAAGCTGAAATCATGCCAACCATACTATTGAACCACAGCACAATACAAATAGAAAACAATACTAAGAAGATCTCTCAAAGCCATAAAATTACATAGAAATTAAACAACTTGCTCCTGAATGACTTTTGGGTTCAGAATGAAATAAAAGTGGAAATCAAGAAACTTCTTGAAACTAATGAGAACAAAGAAAAATCAAACCAGAATAAGAGACACAGCTGAAGCAGCCTTAGGAGGAAAGTTTATAATGTTAATGCCTACCTCAAGAAGTTAGCAAAATCTCAAGTAACAGCTTAACATCACACCTAGAGGAACTAGAAAAACAAATGCAAGCCAACCCCATGCTGGCAGAAGAAAAATAATCAAAATCAGAGCTTTATTGAATGAAATTTAGATGCAAAAATTCATACAAAAGATTAACAAAACAAAAAGTTTGTTATTAGAAAGAATAAGCAAGATTCATAGACCACTAGCTAGATTAATTAAAAAAAAAGAGATAGGATCATCAGAAATGACAAAAGTGGCATTACCACTGACCCCACAGAAATACAATTAACCCTCAGAAAACAGGCAAGAGAAAGAAATAAAAGGCATCAAAAGAGGAGCAGAGAAAGTCAAACTATCTCTCTTCACAGATAATATGATTCTACACGTAGAAAATCCCAGTCTCTTCCCAAATGTGCCTACAATGGATAAACTTCAGTGAAGTTTCAAAATATGAAATAAATGTACTAAAATAAGGGACATTTGTATACACCAATAACATCCACACTGAGGGCCAAATCAAGAATGCAGTTCCATTCACAATAACCACAAAAAGAATAAAATACCTAGGAATACAGCTAGTCAGGGAGGCAAAATAGCTCAACAACAAGAACTACAAAATACTGCTGAAAGTAATCAGAGGTGATACCAATAAAAGGAAAAAACATTCCATGTTCATGGATAGGAGGAATCAATAGTGTAAAATGGCCATGCTGCCCAAAGAAATTTATAGAGTCAATACTATTCTTACAAAACTACCAATGTCACTTTTTACAGAATTAGAAAAAAAAAAAATCTAAAATTCATGTGGAAACAAATAAGAACTGGAATAATCAAGGTGATCCTAAACAAAAAGAACAAAACTGGAGGCATCACACTACCAAATTTCAAACTATACTAAAAGGTTACAGTAACGAAAATCACATGGTAATGGCACAAAAATAGACCAGTGTGAGAGGTTAAGGGACCCTGAAATAAAGTCGTGCATCTACAACTAACTAATCTTTGGCAAAGTTGATAGTAACAAGCAATGAGGAAAGGATTCACAATTCAGTAAATGTTTCTGTAGTCACTGGCTAGCTATATGCAGAAGACTGAAACTGGACCCCAACTTTTAACTATATACAAAAATCAACTCAAGAGAGATTAAAGACTTAAGTATAAGACGTAAAACTTATGTATGCCATTCTCGACACATACCTTGGCAAAAGTTTTATGATAAAATCTCCCAAAGCAATTGTAAAAATACCCCAAAATAGACAAGTGGGACCTAATTAAACTAAAGACCTTCTGCATAGCAAAATAAACTAACAACAAATAGACAACCTACAGAATGAGAGTAAGTATTTTCAAACTATGTATCCAACAAAGGTCTAATATCCCGAATCTGTAAGGAACTTAAACAAATCAACAAGAAAAAACAAACGACTCCTTAAAAAATGGGCAAAGACATGAACAGACACTTCTCCAAATAATCCATGCATGTAGCCAACAAGTATATGGAAAATAAAAAAAGCTCAACATCACTAATTATTGGAGAAATGCCAATCAAAATCACAATAAAAGACTATCTCACATCAGTCAGAATGGCTAATATTAATAACAGATGTTTCTGAGGTTGTGGAGAAAACGGAATACTTATGCACTGCTGGTGGGAAAGTAAATTAGTTCAACCACTGTGGAAAACAGTTTCCACAGTGATAGTTCTCACAGATCTTAAAAAAGAACTAACATTTAACCTAGCAATCCCATTACTGGGTATATACCCAGAGGAATATAAATTATCCTACCAAAAAATCATATGTACTCCTATGTTCACTGCAGCTCTATTTACAATAGCAAAGATATGGAATCAACCTAGATGTCCACCAGTGATGGACTGGATAAAGAAAATGTGGTATATATACATCATGGAATACTATGCAGCCATAAAAATAATGAGATGATGTCCTTTGAAGCAACATGAATGCAGCTGGAGGCCATTATACTAAGTGAATTAACATAGAAGCAGAAAACCAAATACTTCATGTTTTCACTTATAAGTGAGAGCTAAACATTGAGTACACATGAACACAAAGAAGGGAATAGAAGACGCTGGAGACTATTTGATGGGGGAGGGTAAGAGGAGAGTGAGGGTTGAAAAACTAGCTATTAGTTACCATGCTCAGCACCTGGGTTATGAAATCATTTGTACATCAAACCTCAGCAACACATAATCTACCCATGTAACAAATCTGCACATATACCCGTGTGTGTGTGTACACAGTGGTAAGTGGAATGGGGAAAATTAATAGCAGAAAAGAGGCATAGGGAGTGCATAAGTTAAATATTTCAATTTTACATGCCTACTGAGTACCTACTATGTGCTCTATTCTCTCCTAGGCTCTGGTTATACAATACTGACTACAACAAAACAAAACAAAAAATCTCTTGTGAAAGTGCTTATGTTTCAGAAGAAGAAAACAGAATCTAGATACATAACTGAAATATATAGCACGTTCAATGATAGTGAGTACGAAGGATAGAAACAAGACAAGGCAAAGCTATAGGGAGTATTATGGTGAGGACACCAGGAGTGCATCATACTAAGAAGGTCCCATTTGTACAAAGACAAACAACAGTTGAGCTATATGATAACTCGTACAAGTACACAAAGAATGTCCCAAGATGGCTTCAGACATCAGCCTCTGAATGTGGAAGTGACATCTGTTTATTTTCTATTTCATACAGACCTTGAGTGTGTCAGAGTAGGAAATTGGGAGTTAAGTACTTCTTGTCTTTTTACATGTAGTCTTTTTTTCACTACTCTGATAAAGTATCTTTTTCCTTTTCTTAATACTCTTTATGCCTTACTGTGTCAAAATCTCTAATTTTTATCATTGCACGTTTTCACAGTATTTTATTAGAAAGTCAATAAAACACACACACATACACATCAACAATGTTGCCACCAAACACCACACTGAACTATGAAATAATTTATTTAATCTTAAAGACAATCCTGCAAGATTTTCACCATAAGCCCCAATTTTATAGGTGAGAAAACTAAGAACTGTGAAATGAATCACCCAAGATTGGTCAAGTAATTCCACAAACTAGTTTGGTAAATGCGGACATCTTTGGGACAGTGAAGTCTATGTTTTCCCTTCCACCACATACAGACTAGTGGCAGAGACTGCTAACTACACGCCCAATGTTCATTTTCCCTCTTCATTCTTAGTAGCAAAAGTTCTGTATTGTTGGGTATAGCAATGTAATAATCTATGGAACATTTTTCAGGCTTTCTTGCATCTAGGAGTAGCTAATAAGTTGTGGGGAGAAATTTCTGGGTAGAGATTGTAGAAATGCTCTGCAATCTGTAAAGGGCCTGGCTCAGTTGGGAGGTGTGACATTTGTTCACTTGCTCTTCTATTTTTTCTTCCTGGAAGGTGCCAGCAAGATTTCCAAGCTGCCACCTTCTGATCTTGAGGATGGATACCATGTGTTAAGGACAGTGCAGGAGAAACATGAAAGAAGCTTAGAACTTTGATGATAGCATATATCTACCACACTCTCCCTGGACTGTCTCCCTCCTGATTTCTTTTACTCCAGAGAAAAGTAATCTCCTAACAGGCTTAAAATGCTGTTATTTTACATCAATCTCATCAATAGTCAAATGCAATCTTTAATTCATACAATACTCTCTATTGTATAATATGTTATGATAGGAAGTGACATTTACTTTGCCAGACCACATTTATTTAATAATTAATAAAAGCTCTTTGCTTCAAAAGTAAAGACATTTATATGGAATGCAGTGCTTGGCACATGAAATATATTTCAGTACACCATGTTGAATAAACAGAACTGTTATATTTTATAGAAATAGATTTCCAAACCATCAGTTCTAGCATGACAGCAAGGCCTCACTTGAGAACTACTGAGTCCTAACTGGCAAGTACAACAAAGATACGCTGCTTAGACATGACCAAGATTCTCTGGCTAAAGGTGAGGGTTGACCATACTCTTCTGTGTTAGCCTCAGCCTTTCTACTACTTTGATTATCTTTAATCTTCTATCCATGCTAACCCTGTTTTAGCAAAAGGAGAATCACTGTGATACAAATGTGTGAGGAACTTCAATATTATTGAATGTTTTTGGAAGTAGAAAAGTTTCAAAAAAATTCTTTTGTTTTAGTTTTGCTTATTAAATGTCACAAAACCTTGAGGATTATGTACCTATGTTCACATAAAGCAAACTAACCCAATAAGAGTTTCTTTGCTTTCTTTCTTATTTGGTTCAAAATCAATAATCATTATTGGTCTATAGTTCCAACTGAATCTTTGTCAATGGCCTGGTGAATTTGACTCTGCTGACAAGACCTCTGTGAATAAAGCAGAAGCCAGCATGGCATCACACGCTGGGAGCAGAGGACCTTCTGAAGGACTTAGAAGGCAGAGATCCGTTCAATCTCTGGATAGAAGGCATTCTCAGCAAAGGACTCTAGCTCAGCTCTGTTTGACCAAAACTAGCTGCATTTATATTTGCCAAATCTGTCATCTGTATGCCTCAAATAAGTATTCAATGAACACCAGATATTTGAGTATATGTAGGTGGAAAACAAATACGTTCCACTTAGAACCAAAGCCTGGAAGTACTGGGGTTTGAACATCAGATAACACTTATGACCTCAGAATTGTAGGTGAGGAGGTAATGGAAAGGCAGTGGTATTGTTATGAACTTTTGCTTGTAAAAGTTCCTTCCCTTCTACTCAAATTGGATTCAATTCAACAAATACTACTGGAGGCTCATTATTGAGAAGTACTGTTCTAGGTGCTATGGTTGTTATGAAACTAAATCGGACATAGACCCTATCCATTCTTCAAAGTGCACTTTAAACCCACATCCTCAGTGAAATGTTTTATATACTACAAATCAAATGTAGCCACTCACTCCTCTAAACTATGATACTCTAGTACTGTAACTCTCGAATTCTAGAATCAACATTTTCTGGTCAAGGCACTTAATGCAATCCAACAGAACATTAGGCAACATTTTTGCTCTAGGCCCTGTGGAAAATTCTATAATAGAAAGGAAAATAAGACACAGTTCATGCCCTCCAGGAAATATTTTTATTTTCCCCTTGATAGTATCATGTGCCTTTTACTGCTTAACTCTGAGTAGGAATCTGGGGACCCTTTTCTTCACCAACTTCAGCTACTTACTACCTACATGGTTTTGGGTTTAAAGTCCTCTAAAATTTTAAAACTCAATAACTCTGCCATATACATATCTATTATTTTATTTGGTTAAAAAATTCAGATGACTTGAACATGTTTAGTCTGCAGAAATAAAGACCAGAGTAGATGTGTCAGTGTTTTTATTTTGTGCCAAGCCCTCAGACTAAGAAATTAGTCAGTAATGACAGAGGGAGAAGCAAAAGCTTTACATTTCTAAGTAAGGTAATAGTTAAATAGGAGAAAATGACTTAAAAGGTTGCTAAGAGCAATGATAATTATAGAAAACCCTTATATGGCCAATTCCATGATACATATAATACCAAAGATCATGTTTTCACTTGTCTTGTTGTGATAGCAACCATAAGCATATTACCTACCATTTATGTCACACTTACTGTCTACCAGCTATGAAACTTCATGTTTCATATATATCTCTTCTCTAAGTGCAAAAGTTACATATTTTTATCATCATTTTAAGATTACGAAATTGAGACCACCTGCCTCCAGGCCTCTAGATAGATAGATTTTAAAGCCAAGAATATTAGCCTTCAAACCCATTACTATGTGACACTGGCTCTCAAATAAAAAGACACCAGGGAATAATATCCAGTTAAATTACTCATTGAAGATGCACTCATACTGCTTAGAAATTCAGGTCTTTAGGGACCAGAGGTGACTTTATCGAAGACTGAGCTGTAAGTTTCCTGGACATATATGGAATCTACTACCACAGTTCTTCCTTTGGGCTCCAGCAGACATTTCTAACTAGTTTGCCTCATTCCCCTACTATCTTTACTTCCTTCTGTAAAGGAGTGAAACACATTTGTAAAGATTAACTACAGCACCCAAATTATTATTTATCTTGTAAGCTCCAAGATGGCAGGGACTTTATTTTATTCTTTACTGACTTTCCCCATGATTGGATCAGTGCTGGGCTCAAACTAGGTATCCAAAAACTACAGCACTTCATGAATGAATCAATGAATGACTCTGACACAGGTTCTGTGGACAGTAGAGCAGTCACATAGATCCCCTCCTTCCATTTATGTTCATACTACCTAAAGAAACCAGAGCCTCTTTGTTCAATAGAACATTTTTTATTTCTGCTTTACAAATGACAGGTCCACAGCTCCTGATTGCAAATTGAAAACAGATGTAAGATTGAAAGCTTTTTATTCATAAGTAAGGTAATGGCTAAAAATATGAAATTACTTAAGAGATTTCTAAGAGCAATGATACTTACAAAAAATGCTTATATGGCCAATTCTGTGATACATGCAATACCAAGGACAACATTTTCAAGATGACTAGGAGTACCAGGTCCTACATATCCTTTCAGAAGAGAGAAAGGATAGTTTAAGAATTAAGAGCATGGAGTTTGAAGCTACAATGTGCAACCATATCCCGGGATTTCAAGGACATTTCCAGTTGGTCTATAATCCCTGCCTCATTTATTAATGACTGCATTGCTATCTTGGCCTGTTTCTCTTAGCTCTATTTAATTTACTTTCAGAGAACATAGGCTGAGTCTTCAAGCAGACATCAGTTAAATTCATACTCCATTACTTAATGGGAGGGTTTTCTCACATTTAAGATGAAGATAATATTACCAACTTCATATAATAAGAGGATCAAATAAAAGAGCCTATAGAACATGTCTGGGGCACAGAAGACATTCAACAGTATTAAACAGAAACCTTGTTATCAAAGGCACTGAGCTCTGGATGTTTATGTATAAATATTTTTTTCCTGCTCAGAATATACATGCTTGAATTATAAGAATTAATTTTTTTAAAAAGTATTCTGTGAGTGATTTTAAATACGTTATAATGTCAACATGTATAAAATGTATATTATGTATATATATTTTATTGGTAAATATAGATATATGTAAATATGAGTGTGTATATATAGTTTTATATACATCTACAGAAATTACATACAGTATATACAGTGATTTTATATATATATATGGACATATGTATGTATATAATCATATAAAGTTCTCTTTATCCCCTTCCTCAGTTCATAGTCCACTCTCTCCTAGGGATAACTACCTTCAAACCTTG
This sequence comes from Saguinus oedipus, assembly GCA_031835075.1. NCBI lineage: Eukaryota > Metazoa > Chordata > Mammalia > Primates > Cebidae > Saguinus > Saguinus oedipus. The sequence continues at coordinate 8,573,063 of CM063183.1, read as the reverse complement.
GAAATATTTCTTCAGGCATGTATCTCATGTTTTTAAACAACATACACATAACTGGTTTCTTGACTCATCTGTCTTAGATGTTATCCCACATCCTCCTGTCATGGTAGATGATCATTTGATCTCTCCTAGTCCTCCCTCCCATCCTCATTTTCTTGTTAAATTGTAACCTTAAGACTGTGCTTACCTTCTTAATGATTATCTCTTAAGTCCCTGGCTCACTCACTGTCTGCAAATTCTTGCAGGCCTTATATTTAGATGGTTTTGTTCTGATAATTAATTGTGTAAAGTTACTTTAAATGAATTTTATTTCACATTGTTCCTGGTCATAGAGGGTCTAAATGAATTGTACTTTGTAAAAAATAAAACAATAATAGCATGAAGATGTTTATTAATAAATATATATCAAGTTAGTGTTTAGAACTTTTTAGGGCTATATTCCAGATAGATAAAGCCATTCTTTACCTAGTGATTTTGGAAAGGATTAAAGTAACATATTTTCCTACCATACATCAAAAATTTAGCTTATAATAGAATGATGCTTTCATCTCCTATTATATCAATTATCCAGGTAACAAAAATGTTCTAAGGCATTCACATGGATTTGAGTACAGATTACTTGACAGATGCTTTCACCTAAGTTTTTTTAAATTTAATAACACATCCTTTTAAGGTTAGTTTTATTATATCTCTTTTGGAGAAGAAGAACTGAAGGCAAAGAGTAGATAACTAATTTCCTAAGGGCACAGTTAATCTGAGACCTAGGACTTGTTCCCAGGGCAAGAACTTCATCCATACCATCATAGCGGACTTCCGTGTGTTCTGCTTAAAATCCCTAAGTTATTATGATGGTATGACTCCAATGTGAGACAGTGCAGCTTACTCTATAGGGGAGTGAGTGTAGCAAAATATGCTAACCCAAAATCATCATATTTTAGGGACCATGACAAGTCAATTTACCATATCTTCCCTAGTCACTACACAATTTTTTCTTATAGATACATGGAGCTCTATTGTCAAAATCCTCTCCTAAAGTTATCACACTACCCACCTAACCTCACCATAAGTAACTCACTTTCATTTGGTTAAAGCTACTCTGTTTCCCTTTCCTTTGGGGCAAAAGAAATGATGGGCCATATTACTGGTGTCAGAGCAATAAATTCACTATTTCGTAAGCCTTCTAACACTTCCAAGATAGAATGCTCATCCTTATTCACATCATCTGGGAGTCTGTGACTATAGCGGCTGCCAAGACTGAGAATCCTTTGTGTTTTTGCTCCCAAGTGACGTTTCTTTGTGTTCTGTGACTGCCTGGATTCCATCGTTTTGTCTACCTCATCATTCCACCAGCAGTTCAATAAATTTTTACTGAACATAAACTATGTTCCAAGCACTGTGCTAAACTCTGAGAGGTAATATGATAGATGAGAAATGGAGTTTTGGTCTCAAGAAGCTTACAGTCATATGATGGAGGGAGTCTACAAATAGAAAATGTTAATGTGTTAGCCTGGGGTCTGGAACAGAAGTAAAGTGATGTCAAGTTCCACAGAGCATGTGGGAACTGGCCATGTGGAGAAGCAAGGGGTGAGGACAGTGTCCGAAGACAGAGACACTGATCATGATGGTTCGGAAGGAACCGTAATGGTGCCGCCTGTAATGAGAGGTAGGGGTTAGAGACAAGATGGGGACGGGACAGGGCCCCTTGGTCTAATGACTTACCCTGTAGGTCATGAGAAACCATTCTAGAATGGCCACAGTGGAAGAATATATAAAAGACTGTTTGAATTAAAAAGACTGGAATGAAGCACGGAGAACAGCCTAGACACTGTTGTAGGCATCTAAGGATCCAGCCTGGACTAGTGCAATAGCAGTGCAGAGAAAGAGAAGTGTTTGGATTTGAGAGAGATCTAGAACTGTCTCAATGTGTCTAAATTCTTACCTTCCCTTTTGAGGGCTACTCATAGTCTGGGGCCTCTGTCCATACCTGCTGGTTGCTGCTGACCATGCCTAGTCCGGGCTTTTGGTGAGTGGTCAATCTGTTTCCTCAAGGCTTTTGTAACACTGGGACTCCAGGTGCCCAACCTTGCTACTGCCCAGGCTATTTGGAGTCTAAGTTGATCCTGAAATTATTCTGAATTATGTGCACTGTTAGGTTTTCTTTCATTTTAGTGGCACCAAATCACTTATTTGCAATACAAAAATAAAATAAAAATGATCTTAAAACCCAAGTGTTTTCTTAGGTTTGACCAAAGTGTTTTGACCACAGAGTTAAACCTGAATTAATGTGAGATATTGAAATGAAGACTAAAATGTTCTGTCACAGAGATATTAATGCATTTGATCACAAAATGCTGGCTTAGACCCTTCTGGCTGTAGATTCTTTGTATTACCATTCTGAAATCCAAACAGCTTGAGTCTGGCTTTCAGGGTTGATAATTGGTATTGTAGGAGTGTATCTGAATTTTTCTTACGGTTTTGATGCAGAATCAATGACTGTGACTTGCATTTTCAACATGTAATAATCTAATCAAGTCTCTTATTTCTATCAATCCAGTTACATATATACCATATAACACCATTCTTGGACTTTCAAACTCATCAAGAAGCTCCACTGAGATAGCAGCTGCTCCATTTAAAATGCTCAGAAATATCTCTGCCAGTTGAAAAAAAAAACAAAAAACCTATGATTCTAAGATCTATTTAACCTTTTCACTGATATTTCAAAGCAAGTTTATTTAATTAAAAGGAAACATTTAAAATCTGATAATATTTTTTTGCAGTATCTTAGCAACAGGTGATTGAACCCATGCCTAGAACAAAGAGTAGAGGTTTTTGCCAAAAGGACCACATACTAGTGATATCTTCCTTTTAACAAATAGAATAAATCTAATATTGTTTTGGACAAGCTGTACTGGATTGCATCATAATATGAAATCCTGACAACAAAGCCACCATAGGGGTAGTACACACAGAAAGTAAAGATTGGGTCCTATAGATTCTTATAGCTTTTCAAATAAAAACGCATATGCCATGAACTCCTTTGTGCCCTGGTGTCTAAAGTAACAGTGATCACAAAAGTTTATTCTTACAGTCCCTGGACACTCACAGCTCAATTGCACAGCAGGAAACTCCAAGGCAGAGAGCTCTGTCTCCATTCTTCATAGCCTACCCTAAGCTGGAGATTCACTTAGAATTGGTGTTTCTTAACTGGTTTGAGAATATAACATAAGCCTCAGTGTAGAAGATTGTGCCTTTAAGATGCACGTAAAAAATATTTACATGAGAGAGATCCAAGATGGCTGATCGCTAACAGCTCGGGATTGTAGCTCCCAGTGAAAGCTCGGAAAACGTGAGGACGCCACATTTTCAGAGGAATTTTCGTCGCCCATGGACCAGAAGATTTCCAGTGGAGGAGCCCCGCGGGTCGCCAGCGCGACTTCTGTGGCCGGTGCAGCGGTTTTGCCGTCGCCTCGGCGCGGCAGCTCTTCGTGCACAGTGAGCGGGGCTGGTTCCCCTACTGACTGGTGTTTGGAGCTCCGGGAAGGCAGAGCCGCTTGTTGCGGACTCAAGAAGGAAGCCAGACCGGAGATTCCCAGGCAGAAGAGCACCATCAGTCTTATCGCTGCTGTTTTGGCCGGCGCAGTGGGTTGCTCGGATTCCAGCACTGGGAATCAACAAATTGGACGTCCTCTCAGGAACTTAATGAGAAAGGCGCTAATTGTAAAGATATCAGATGGATAAAATCACAATAAAGGGAAAAAACAGCCTAAAAAGGCCGAGAAAACTGAAAGTCAGAACCCCTCTCCCTCTACAGGGGATAGTAATTCCTCATCAGCAACAGAACAAGCCCTAATGGAAGAGGACTGTGTTCCAGTATCTGAAGGAGGTTTTAGAAGGTGGATGGTAAAAAACCTCTGGGAATTGAAACAACTTGTTCTAAACCAATGCAAAGAAACTAAGAACTTTGAAAAAAGGTTAGATGAAATGTTAAAAAGAATGGACAATATAGAAAGGAATACAAATGAACTAATGGAGTTGAAAAATACAACACGAGAACTTAGTGAAATATGCACAAGTTTGAAGAGCCGAATTGATCAAGCAGAAGAAAGGATATCAGAGGTCGAAGACCGACTTAATGAAATGGAACGGGAAGACAAGAATAGAGAAAAAAGGATAAAAAGGAATGAGCAAAGTCTCCAAGAATTATGGGACTATGTGAAAAGACCAAATCTACGTTTAATAGGTGTACCTGAAAGTGATGGAGAGAATGAATCCCAGCTGGAAAATATTCTTCAGGATATTATCCAGGAGAATTTTCCCAATCTAGCAAAGCAGGATACCATTCAACCTCAAGTAATACAGAGAACACCACAAAGATATTCCTTAAGAAGAGCAACCCCAAGACACATAATCATTAGATTCACCAGGGTTGAAACAAAGGAGAAAATACTAAGGGCAGCCAGAGAGAAAGGTCAGGTTACCCACAAAGGGAAGCCTATTAGACTTACAGCAGATCTCTCAGTAGAAACCCTACAAGCCAGAAGAGAATGGGGGCCGATATTTAATATCCTCAAAGAACAGAAATTTCAGCCCAGAATTTCATATCCTGCCAAACTAAGCTTCACAATTGAAGGAAAAATAAAATCTTTTATGAACAAGCAAGTACTCAGAGATTTTATTACCACCAGGCCTGCTTTACAAAAACTTTTGAAAGAAGCATTACACACAGAAAGGAACAACCAGTATTAGCCTTTCTAAAAATATACTAAAAAGTAAAGAACATCAACAGAAAGAAGAATTTACATCAACAAATGGATAAAATAGCCAGTTAACATCAAATGGCAGTAATCTTAAATGGAAATCGACTAAATTTTCTAATTAAAAATACAGCCAAAATCTAACGGTATACTATAACCAGACCTATTTTATATCCAAAGATATACATATATTAAAAACAAAGGGTTGGAGAAAGATTTACCAATCAAATAGAGAAAAAAACAAATAAATAAACAAAAAGGAGTTGCAATTCATGCATTTGATAAAACAGATTTCAAACCAAAAAAGATAGAGTGGTATAAGGATCAATGCATTCTAACACCCAGATACATAAGACCCATAAAGAGATTCAGACTCAACGAAACAGAAAATTAATAAGGATATCCAGAATCTGAACTCAGATCAGTAAGAAGTAAACTTAATAAGCAAACTCTTCACTTTAGATAAATAAAATATACATTCTCCATTTTAAATACATAAAATAATGATTGGCCATTATTAATAGCCATTTATAGAATAAAGCAATATTTCTGTTCTCTCTCCCTCTTTTTCTTCCTCTCTTTTCCTTTCAAAAAAAAGACCCTCTATATCCTCTCTTTCCCTCAGAAAAAAAAAAAAATAGGAAACAATTGGCTGCTCAGTGGCATTCATTTTCATATGGGCTGGGTGGGGCACCTCATGCCAAGGGAAGTCTAAGCCATAAAACAATTACTCAAGCCCTGTGGGTGAGCCATTATTATCCAAGAGTCAGGCTATAAAAAAAAAAAAAAAAAAAAAAAAAAATTTACATGATTTCTGAGGGTTTTTAGAACTAGGTAAACTTAATGTTGATTTCCATAATTATCAACAATTCCCTGGTTAAAAATTCCTCTATTTCATATTGCCAGTCTCAGTGGAACCAGGAAGATGTGTTGTGACTAAGGTGCTTTGCTCTGAGGGTCTGTGCTCATATCACACTGTAAGTCACACATTCAAGTAGGCAGAAAGTGGAGGGAAAGTATTAGAGTGTAAGGTCCCATTTCTGTTAATTAAGGTGGAAGTGATTGTTTTCTTTTTAAGGTGGTTCTGCCCTTGGGCATTTACAAACTGATTGGCAAATGAAGTGTTAACCACTAAAGAAAGCCTCATTTTAAAAACTATAAGCAAAACAACTTTTAATACTCTCAAGAATGTCTTCAGTCAAGGCCAGTTGTCCAGCTACATTTATAAGCAGTCCCAAGCATATAATAAAAATCCATACATTTGCTGCAATAATGAGATTATATATGTAAAATATATAATGTAGCATGGTAATGTATCAGTGTCCAGCATATTGTAGTAATCATTATTATAATTACTGGATAGTATTTATAATCATACAGTGTGATGCAATTGCTAGTATCATTCCTGACTCAATTTAGGTGAAGCCAAAAGAGACCACACATTGAAAGGACAACAATTTAAAATAGGTTTCAGGTCTGTTGGAATCTCTCCCCGATCAGAGGAAATCTAGCTCTTTTTTATTTTTATAGTTAGTCATCTGGCAAATATTTATCATTTTCAGAGTTCTAATTTATGCCAGGCACTGTGCTAGGTGCCAGAGATTTAAAACTTAGTAAAATGCGGTCTCTGTCTTCAAGAGATATGTAATTCAGAGCGAGACAGAGGCACATAAATACATAATTGTGATACTGCATGGAAAGTGAAAGAACACAAGGAAGGTCAATCTAATCTGAGTTGGCAAGGGAGGTGTCAGCTCAGTTCACCCAGAAACAGAGACTGATGCCAACACGACCCCAGAGAACCAGAACAGAGGAGATGCTGGGAGAGAAACAAATGTAAAGATGAGAGGGCTCACTACCAATGTGGCCAGTTTCATGATAAATAGGAATGATTGTTCTTTTCCTCACATCATCTTGAGAGAAAATATTAACTACCTGCTCTCAGAATAATAAATCGGGTCAGGGAAGGAGGAATAACTTTTTCACTGACTTTTTTTCTGTCCTCTGTCTCTCACTGGTAAAAATCCACTAACTCATGGCTTCCTTGGACTAGGGACCCTGGGGTCCAGTCAACCTCTCTCTGTTAGCTGGTGTCATGGACAACACTCCTCAAACTACAGTGGAGACCAGCAGTAGCAAAATTGACACCATAACTGTGGAACCAGCTCAAGGTTTTACTCAGATCTTTAGTCTAGAAAGAACATATGGCCAAGATCCAGTAAGAAAGATAGATGTGGCTGCATGGATTCCGGGTAGTTCAATGATTGCATCTAGGACAAAGAAATTGCCTCTTAGAGACCATCACAAGTTGCCAGGCATCAGGACTTGAAGGGGAATAAAGCATTTCATAGAAGAAAATTTCATGCATTAATAAAGGTTGAGGTGAACAGACCTCTAACCACAGCACTGAGTGGAGAGCATATGAATTTCAGAGGGAGGGAAACTCATAACTGGAAAGAACATGTTGGTCCCTCCAGCGACTGTACCTGTGGGAAAGGACAGAGACAACTAGAGGACACAGTGGCATTTCCTCCTGCAGAAGCGCTCTGCATCCAAAGTCCATGCTTTCCCTCTGGGGATGCAGAGAACCCTTCCTCCATTTTCTGTTCCACCCCTGCCTGTTCTTGCAGGCATGCATTCACTCCCCAAGCATCTATTCAGCTCTACCCACCAGGTGCCATGATAGGCATCTGGAACACAGAGTGAATAGGTCACTCCCTGAGGTCTTCACATGAGGACCACACATTGACATGACCTCACATTGAAATGGAAAGGTCCTATTTCAAATTGTTCTCCATTTCCATGTGTGGTCTCTTTTGGCTTCACATGTCGATAGGCACATAAACAGTGACTGGTGGTCAAGAAGCCAGCAAAAATGTAAATGATGGGGGCACAGAAGAGTAACAAATTACTCTCCTAAGAGAGTTAAAAAAATATGCTCATCACATCAGAAAGGAGTTGCCCTGTAATCTGAGCTTTGAGCACAAAGGGTCAGTTTGTCCTGTAGGGAAGACAAAGCGAAATATCCCCATCAGTGAGGCAGCATGTGGAAAACAGAAATGGGAGAAGCCAGGCTCTGTGCAGAGGTGGGTTGGGGGTAGTTGGTGTCATTGAAGCTTGGGTCTCACCCCAAGTCAGAAAGCAGACAAGTGGCAGACCCAGCATGGTAACTCAGCACACCACACTTCCACCAGACTAGTCTTTCTACAAACGGCATGCTTCTCCCTATGCTAATCAAATACCATTTCCAAAGCACTCCATATTCTAAGGTTAGGTGTGGTGGTGCTATCCAAAAGGAAGGGACAGAGACTTTGTTCTTAAAAGACCATCCCACATGAACCCCTACTCAGACAGCCATCTTATGGAGAACTCTTTCCCACCCCAGCTCACCTGGAGGTCAGCCCATCAGAAATGTGCTTAGAGTCACAGCACAGCCAGCAGCAGATAACACCTTCCTTTGCCTTTGATCTGCAGGCATGGGGATTGTCAGACTGTACATTTCCACAAGTGATGAAAACACTAACAATACCTGAACCCCAGACCTTAACCCTGAACCACAGGGTTGATAATGCTGTCCAGAGCAAGCAAGGGCACAGTCTGGAGCCTGAGCCCCATTGTTTGGTGAAAGCCTTAAGTGAAGCCTGTCTGGTTTTTCATGTGCAAGCTGCACTGGTGGTGCTGGGAATTTGCTCCTTTGCAGGCAAATGCCACATTTAAATAAAAGTTGTGTTACGCGCAGGGTCGGAAAAAAATTGAGAATGTTTGCTATTAAACTCAGGCTGACTGGCCCACCCCAAGCACGAAGACAATCTGCCTCTAAGCTGGGAAGGAAACTTGGAAGGACGTCTTTAGGTCTTGGCACAACACAGGCTTTCTGGGCCTTGGTGACTTGTAGGTGCTTTGTAATGAAGCACATTCGTTATGCTGTTTAAATATGTATGTCCTGGGTACAGAAAGCTAATATCTGGAACAATAAGGTAATCCTATATGCTTTTCAGTGGAAAACATGAGCAGAGGCTACTTGCTGCCAGAGTTCTGCCATTCTTGCTTAATTCTGTCTTTCGGTTATGTGATATCTTTGAAGGCACATTTGGTTAAAACTGCATGGAGAAAATGAGCTGCAAACAATATCCACTCTGCCTTTGAGAACCAGGAGGCCAATTTAGCATCGTTTCATTTGAAACTCAAAGAAACAACCAAGGAGAAGTTGTAGGTCTCTCAGGGAAGCATCCCTCCCTGATGCCTAGTCCTCATCGTCCCAAGCCTGCTGCATGCTATCTGAAAGATAAGAAGTGTGGGGAGAAATGAGGAAAGAGGTGAGAGTGGAGAGAAAGGCTGAACTTCCTCAAATATTTCAAAAAGTACTTCATGGGACGGAGAGACCAAAACTCTTTTGCATATAACAGGCGGAAGTCTCTCTTGGCCTAGGAGTATAGTTTTTTGGGGCCACAAGTTTTGGAAGGACTTTTCAGAGAGGATGGAACAAATAGCTAAGTGAAAAATGAAATGAGTGGGGGTGGTGTTACCGGGAGACTGGGGGGTGAATCTGAGGACAAGCAGGTGCCCAGCAGACTTCTGAAGATAAGAGACTCTCAGCATCAAGTGCTGCCTGGTGTGAGAGTGAGAGACACCCCAGCCCACCCAGGCTCTATTAGGCAGTGCTTGCTTACTTACAAGGTCTCTCTCTGTTCTTTGGTGCTTTCTACTGCTCATAGAGGCAGCATGAATTAATACAAAGAGCCCAGACACTGAATGTGGGGAATCCCTATTTTATATCCTGGCTCTGTGTGTACATTGGGGTGAATTATATATCCACCCTCACTGTCAGGTCTTTTATGTGTAAAATCTGAATAATGATCTTGAGCTTACAAGGTTGTTATGAGAAATCAAAGTAACTCACATAAAATTGCCAAACACAGTATCTGATATAAACCTGTAATGCAACAAAGATGCAGCTGTGTCAAGATACATGATGACTCCTAAAGAAATAATCCAAAAATAATGCCAGATGAGGCTCTACGAGATACCTAACAAACAGGACTCCATTGACCTACCTTCCCACCCTCCAAACCTACACTCCAGGTCAACTGCACTCTCTTCCTGGTCTGCTTGGAACAGGCTTCATCCTAAGTAGCCACACTGGGATCTAATGGGCTGAGGTTAGTTCTTCAAGTCTTACTTCCTACACCAATTCCTCTGAGATGCCTTCACTGATTTGCTAGGACGAGATGTTATGTGACCATTTTCCATGTTCCTGACAGCACAGAATATGTTATATTTCACTATAATTTTATGTAACTTGGTCAGTATCCTCCACCAGCCTGGGAACTTGCTGTCTTATTTACCTCTGTATCTCCCCAACCTTGGCTAATATAGAATAATATAGAATAAGCATTTCAAATATATCTGATGAGTGAATTAATGAATAGATGAATCAATGAATAAACAAATAGTATTAAGTGAATAACTGTTTCCTCCATCTCTTAGTTAAAAGTCCAAATGTTTTGTAATTATGAGCAGATCTTCCAGTCTTCTTGTTAACCATGAAAATACAGGCAAAGGAAGCCCTCTGTAAACCACATCCCAAAGAAATGATGGCAATTCCAGCTCTCTAAATGAACATTTATGGAATCACACAGTCATAGAAACCACTTTCAGACTCAAAAAGGAACCTCCTGCCTTAAGAGTAGTTGAGCTGAAATGATTGAGCAGCCAGAAATTCCTTACAGGGTAGAGGGCAGGGGGCACAGGTGTCTTCTTCCTCTCTCTAAATGCTTATAGCATCAGTTAGTTGGGACTTTCAAGGGCCACTTCTATCTCAGAACAAAGCTTGTTTCAGAACCTGCTCTTGCACTTGTTGGTCCAGCTACATTCTCAAGAAGATAAAGCATTCTCAGAATAAACATCCATCAAGGCCTACATATTGTGAGAAAAAAAAAGAAACACCCAAATGACAACTTTGATTAGTGTTTCCACAGAGGCATATGTAGTACCTTTTCCCTGGTCTCAGAAAAACTTGGTGACTGACTCAGCTGTCTTGTTGTCTTTTCCCCATTACATTAAAACACTCATCCAGTCTCTGAGGGCAGCCAGGATCTAAAGAAAATAGAAGCCTGTGAGGATACACATCTATTGTCAAGATACAGATGGGAGTGGAAGGGCTGGGGTAAGAACAGAGGACAAGAAAAAACAGAATCATTTCAATCACATAATCCATTTTTGCCTTGCTAGAGAAATAAACATCCAGAAATGGAGAATCACAAGAAGTCTTCACACTTGTGTTCAGTCCTTTATCTATCATAGTCATTGAGCCCCTGACATGGTTTAACTGTCCAATACATGGGTCTAGAGGAGTTTGTCTTAGGCCCAGGAGAATTGGAACCCAAGAAGGCTCTGCTGGGAATTGACAGAGGGCCCCATAAGCAAGTAAATGGCTTGCTTTCTCCTGAGTTAATTCACATGATACTTGCTTAGCATAATTTTAGATTTTCAACTAAATGAATTAGAGAATATTTTACCTAATTTTTAGATAAATTTACTACCCAACAATTGGCGGTACTGGGCAATTCCTCGAATTGCTGAAGGGGAGAAATGTTTGCTGCAAGATTTCTGTCTGAGCAGTGGAGAGTGAACCAGATGGTACTCTCTCTGCAGGCAGACTGGTTTCAAAATAGGCAGACAAAGGACATTGAGTTCAATTTCTTTTCCCAACGTACCAACCAGGTAAGTTCCTCCTCCTCCCAAGGAATCAGGGTAGAGAGACAGAAGTGTGACAATAGCTAGAAGTCCCTCCACATGGAAATAGGCTTTCCTCTGTGGTGTCACTTAAGGTCACGCATGTGCCCTGGGCTGGGAATGGGCTGCTGCTCTCCACAAAAGAGAATAGCTTGTCTCACTCTATTAGCTAGATCTGAGCATGATCACAATGAAATAGAAATCAAGGGAGATGACACCTGCTGTTGTAGTATATCTATAAAAGCCAAACTAACAGGCACACATTCTTATTCAGCAGTAGAATCTTGCTCCTCTTATTGCATTATGAGAGCAAAAAGTAATCATAACAAAGTTAATTAATACCTGAAATTTACTTGAGATCATGGCAACTAGTTCTGGACTGGTTCAATAAACATTTCTCTACTTTCTGAGAATCTCTGAAACTCAAATCATATGCCATGAGATTTGAGGAGTAAAATGATTGTACTCCGAGAATGGGTCTAACACAGACTTCATTAAAGATGTTTCTTACAGACCACTTACTAAGACTGGACAATTAGTAAATGTTTCAGATATGTGTTCACAGTTTAAGATAGAATTGATGAAATGTATTATTTGTCACAAGGTTGATTAACAAATTACCCAAAATTGTCTGGCTTTTACTACATTATAATTTAAAACAAAGAAAACTGAGTCATAATTTCTTTCAGTTTAATAAGTATATTATGTTCAAGTTTAAATGATCATCTGTCTTAGCAAAGGGGTAATACATTAGCAGTCAGTGATTGATTCATTATTTATTCTTTTAAAGCGTAAGTGAAGGAGATTAATATTCTGATCAGCTTGTTACTGATTTGTGGGAAGTGCCTGGCATTCTTTCATCATGGGATCTATATAATGTGTCAGACATAAATGCCATTATAATTTACAATTATTACTAATGCCTTCCAAATTATATTTAATGGAAAAGCTATTATGTTAACTGCAAATAATTTCTTTTTTAAAAGTTTGAAATGGATTTCAGTAAAGCAATGCATAGTTAAATTAATAGTGAGGAAAAAGCAATAAGTAAATCAATGAGACATGGAACAGGTGGCAAAAGACGGTATATTTTTCTTATTTTTCCACCTGGGTTACTTTTTTAATTCACATTCTGCCTGTACTGATTATTAGGTGGCAGTGGTGGGAAGCGGTGCATAGATGGGTGAAAAGAGGAAAAAAATGCAAGACCTCCTGTTAGCCAGACACCTTGCAAAATGCTTTAGCAATTATTTCTCTTAATTCTTGCAATAACCCTATGAAGTAGATCTGTTCCCCACTTTACAGAATAGCAAAATGAGTATCATTGAGGTTAAATCCATTAAGCAATTTATACCACCAGGGATATAAGGAAGGGAAAATTAAACCTAGTCCTATTCAGCTTCAAGCTGCCCATTGTCTCAGCAATGCTGTTGCTTCTCATTCTTCTGCATAAGGACAGCTGATGGCATTGCACATTGAGCCTTTTAGAGCTTCATGGGAACCCCTGTAGATGACCTAATACAGTGATTCTGTGCTGAGGTCCGATAATTTACATTTCTAACAAGTCCCCACTTTAATAATCACTGACATAATTCAAGCTTCATGTATACAGATGAGGAAAGTGAGGCCCAGATTGGAGAAGTAACTTGTCCAAAGTCAGACAACTCATCAGAGACATTCAGTGTGTTCTTATTTCTAAATAGTTTATCGAAGTAAATTCTATCTCATATGAGGATGTGCATGTGTTTGTGTGTTTGAAGTGTATCATCAACAGGTCTTTTTTTTTGTTTTTAATTAATGTCTAACGTCTTTAGGCATCAAACCTGGGACTTTTAATTTTAAATTTCATGGTCATTTCACAGCATGGTCATTTTACAATGTCCTGTCTTCATGTTAAAAAGCACTGTTGTCATGTTGCCAAGACGCTAGCTCAGATTTTGTCTTTATTTGTCCTTTATATGCTATATAAATTACATATATAAAAATTGATGCTTTTGGTAATGTGAGAAGAAATGCCAATGGGAACCCAGATCGCAGGACAGTCAAGTCAGGAAGAGACTCTGAGTATCACAGAGCGGACCTGGTCTCTCCAGCACTGAACTCAATGATAATCTAGATGCAGTCTTTCTCTATCCAAACTCCACACTGTGGAGCTCTTGCCAGAAGCTATCCTTATGCAGAAGAATGAGAAGCAACAACATGGCTGAGACAGTGAGCAGTTGAAGCTGAATAGGCGTAGGTCCTATATCTTGAGTTTGTTATCTGTTTGCAAGCAAAAGGCAAGTCAAGAAAAGAAATCAGTTCATACATGATAAGTGCCGTGTTCATGGTAATCCCAGGGCCTATGGGAACACAAGGGAGGGAGATTTAACCCAGGGGCTAGAAGAAGGGAATAACTTGGTTATAATAGAAGGTTGTCTGGGAGAGGAAACTGTTGAAATCTTCATAGTAAGTCCAATGAGGAAAGTATTAATTCTTCTACTTTACACAAGAAACTGAAGTCCACAACAAAATGTCTAAGTTCACACACACACACACACACACACATACACAGAGCTTTTGAAATGTAAAGACAGATTTTCAGACTTAGAAGCTCCTATATTGTCTAATTTCGTGCTTCTGCAGTTCTTCATAATAAAGCGACTGTTAGGGGACAAAGGAGTCCCCCCCACACCCTGCCAAGGAATAAAATTCAATCCTTATAGGTGAGGTGGTTGGTTGCGGGGGCTCCAGTAGTCAATGAGGCAGTGGTGGTAGAGAGCTGAGGCCCAGGCATTCACCAGCAAGCTTATTAAACGTATCAGATGTCATCAGTACCTCCTTTATCCTTCTCACTTTGGACCTCACAGGCCGATAAGAAGGGGAAAGCGTTAGAACCCAGAAGTAAAACTGTGGCATGATTATAACCCTGACAGCCTCCCTCTAATGAGCTTCCCTGCAGATAGGGAGAGGGGAGAGTGCTTTGATCTCCAGGAGCAGCAGGCTGAAAGGACCACTGTTTGGAGCAAAGCCGTCTAACGGGATCCAGTCTTCTAGTAATCAAAGTCACAAGCTACCATCTGAGCCATTTGTGAACCACAGATAAGATTAGCTGCTCATTTGATATATCAACCACCACCGTCAATGGTGGCTAATTGTATCTGAAATATGACCAGGGACGTGTCAGCTCCTGGAGACAAGCATTTCCTTTATCCTGTGTTTGAAGTTGAGACAACATTTTTTGTTTGAAAACTTGAGCAAAACCTAACACATGCAGCATTTTTCTCCTCTTTTTCTCCAGACATAAGATAGGAGGAAATGTGGGGTTCTTTGAAATAGACATGAATCTGCACTTAAGTTTTTACAAAGATTATGCATTATAGCATGAGAGAATAGGCAATTTTTGGGTGGGAGACTGTAAGTCCAGGAATAATTGCACCATGGAATTACTTCATAGCATCATAGCTAAAAAAAGAAAATTCCACAACTTGGAAAACTGTATTCAGGAAGACCTGCTTTGAAATTCCAGAGTGTTGTGCTGTAGGAAAAGAAAAGATGACTGGTCATTTGGAATTCGAAGGTACTTACAAGGGCTGCATTTTGACTCAAAAGCTGGAGCAACTGACAGCTTTACTTTCTTAGAATTTATTCCTATGTCAATAGAACTTAAGCTCAAAATAAATCATGGCCAGGCAGCTTGCGTAGCCCCTCTGCTCTGGCAAATGAAGAAAGCCCACCGTTAACTTCATGTTCACTGAAGATGGCTGTTTGCTCCTTAAAAGATTATCAATTCTTCTGTATTCTCTAGACATAATATGGTGCAAGTCAGAAAATCTGGTTTCTTGTCTTCTGTGAATGGTTGTGTGTGTGATTTTTGAGCCATTTTAGCCTTCTTCTTCTATGAAGGAGGGAACAAAATTCCCCACTCCTACTTCACCCTGCTGCAGCTCAGGCTTCTCTATTTCCAGCCTCATCCACTATAGCTCTTAAATTGCTAGGTTGTCCCAGTATCCAGGCGGCTAGTCAAAGCTGCCTGAAAATGGCAAGGTATGATGAGAGGTACCTCATTAGGGCTCCCGAAATACATAGACCTAGAATAGCCCTGTGCAGTTGGGGTAAGAAAAGGAGAAGGGGAGCAAGAACTTTGGAAGAAGTAAGGAAGTTTTTCGTCACCTCCTCCCAAACTCTTAAGCTATGATGACCTTTGAGGAACTGCCTTCATCGACTTTCTTCTGCTTCTCAGCCTAAGCTGACACTCAGCCTTGCCAGCGTCTGATGGCTCTGGTGTAGAAACTACCTTTACAGTGCTGAAGATGGTGACCATAGCAGCAGTGCTGCAGTAGGTCCTCCTTAAGTCCAGCCCTCACAACCACAGAACATTACAGGTGGAAGCGACTTTAAAGATAATACAATGTATCATGTGCTGTGCAAAGCATATTTCATTTAATAGCACATTTAATTCTCATGCACCATCTCACACGAAGTTATAGTTATCATTTCTGCTTTAAATATGAGGAAATTAAGATTCAAAAAGGTTGATCAAGTTGCTTCAGGAATATACCTAGTAAGTTCCTAAGCTGGTATATAAAACCTGACTTATTTGACTAATGGCAGAATTTTCACTTGGACCATTGTTCTAACTTTTAAAAAAGGTTTTGCAGCAAAAGACTCAACTGACGCTCTTCAATAACACAATCTCAGCCAGGGCAACCCTAAAATTCCTTCTTAGTATCCAGTTTAAATGCCACCAATCTAGTTCAACTTAGTAAGAGCACAGATGTGAGATACCATGAAATGGAAGGGTTTGGCTACTTTTCTTAAGTCTCGTAATCAGTGGGACAGCTGGAGCGGGAACCCAGGACTGTTAATTCTTGGGCCAGTCCCCTGTGTGCTCTGCATTTGCTCCGAAGCACAAGCAAATCTACTTTGTACCTGGTACACATTGGGAAGATGCCAACAGAGGATGCCAGGAGATAATCTTCCTATATCCAAGAGGATGACACACCATATTGAGAACGAGTGTAAATTTCCAGTCATGAATGATGAATCATGAGCTTGCTTTCTGTAACACTCTATGATTCAGAATTACACATTCCCCAAGGACCCTAGATGGCTCAGGATTGTACTGTGTGACCTAATTATTAATTCCATGTACTAGACCCTGAGGCTTGAGGCTGATAGTGCTTTGCTAGGTCTTGCCTGGTCTGTGAAGTCAAGGAGACTGATTATAGACAGAACCAACAAGAAATCATGGGTGCCACACTGTGTCCTCAGGTCTCAAGGAGTGAGATGGGCAGTAAGTGTTCTGGGATCAGGGGACAGATAGGTCCTTCCCTATAGGATTGTGGGTGAGAAAACAGATTTGCCTCAGGCTGGGAAGCATCAGCCACTGCTCAAAAAGCTGTCCAAGGCCTCTTGCCAAAAGCTATGGCTATGCCAATGGCATTTTCGGTTGCTCCAGGCAATATGGCCATTTGATCTTAGCCTCACTCAGACCTTCTCAGTTCTTAGCTCTCCCAGCAGTGTCAGCTCTTATCTAAAAGAAACATCTTTAGCCATTGCCAGCATTTGGATTCTCTGAAGTAGGATTTAATTCAGTTCCATAAGTCTTTGCAACACAGACTCTGTGCTGTGGGCTCCAGGAATCATGTGGGGCCTGCCTCTGGGCATCATAGGAGCACACTCTAAAGGTCAGACCCTCTTCAGAATTAAGTTACCGTGGACCACAAATAGGAAAGGGACATAATTCTAACACTGCCGGGAAAGTCAGGAGGTCTGAATTGTAGTCCCAGCTCAAGTCAACCGTCTCACCCTGGGCAAGTCTTTTTTTTTTTTTAATTCTTTGGATCTCATTTTCTACCTTTTAAGAATGAGGCGATACTTCAGCTTTTAGTCTAAATCCACATAATTCTCAGTCTTTACACTTTGTCTTCCGACAGCATTATGAAAGAGGATGATTCTCAATAGGCACTAAAAGATGACTACAGAGAGGAATTCTACAGAACACCTGACTGATACCCTTTAAACATGCCAAGGTCATAGAAGCAAGAAACTGCTACAGATTGGAAGGGATGAAAGAGATATGATGTCTTAATGCAATGTGGGATCCTGATTGGGTCTTGGAACAGAAATTGGATATTTGTGGAAAAACTTGGTGTCTCCGTCTGTTTGGGCTGCTATAACAAGACGCCATAGACTGGGTGATTTGTAAACAGCATAAATTGATCACTTACAATTCTGAAGGCTGGGAAGTTCAAGATCAAGGTGCCAGCAGATTTGGCGTCTTGTGAGGGCTTTACCCCATAGATGGCACCTTCTGTGTGTCCTCACATGGCAAAAGAACATCACAGGTAGCCAGCTCCCTCAGGCCTCTTCTGTAAGGACACTAATCCCGACTGTGACGGAAGAGCCATTATTACCCAGTCACCTCCCAAAGGCCCCACCTCTTAATAGCATCATCTTAGGGGTTGGGTTTTCAAATATCAATTTTGAGGGGACATAGACATTAAGACCATAGCACTGGGTCAAGTCTGTAAGCTTATAGTTTAGTTAGTAGTACTGTGTTGATGTTCATTCATTTGTGTTGATACATGGTTATATAACTATATTATATATTAACATCAGAGGAAGCTGGGTGAAGGGTATACGGGAGCATTCTGTAGTATATTTGCACTTTTCTTTAAATAAAAAATATTTTCAAACAAATTTAAAATAACAAAAATGTGATTTTATATTTTCTCAGAAAGTAGGACTGTAAATTTCTCAAGACCAGGGATGATCTTTTCTTTCCCTATGTTCCTTAGTACTGCACATAGAGGCATCTTGCAGTAAATTCTCAAAAAAATTTGTATTAGAATTAAGTAGGCCAAAAGTGACTCAAAGCCACATTTTAACCTGGGACAAAGCAATGTGCAACTTTGTTATAAGCAGTTAATATTTCAATTTTGGTATTTTTACAACTAAAATAGAAAAAAAGTCCAGAAAAATACCATCATTTCCTGGCACCAAGGAAGAGAAATCTCTCCATGTTCAAGTCAGATAGCCAGACTGATTTAGGAAAACAAAAAGAAAAGAAAAAAAAATAACAAAAGATCAAATGGCTTTTAAAAAAATCATTGTTGCTATTTGGACTGAGCCAGAGCTCCAGATAACAGTAACCACTAAAGAAAAAAAAAAAAAAAATTGGAGCTCTCAATTTGCTTTTCATAAAAAATGAATTGCCCCACCAAAATGTGCCTTGAAGAGTTAATTAAACAGCTGCCCTCATGGCTGATTCTGAGATGTTAGGAGCCCCCTGACAAGCTGCTGAACAAATGGGGCAATAAAGGTGTGGGCTGTTTAGCTTGATTGAAGAGCTTGAGTTTTTCACCCCTTAGTCTCCAAACCATCTGGAAGTGAGTTTGTGGAATGTGGGATAGCAGCCTCTCTGCCCTTATCTGCTGATAAGATTCTCAGTTTCAAACACGTGTACTAGAAAGGCAGGGAGCAAATATTTTAGACCTTAAACAGCTTGCAAATCCTCTCACTAAAGTTCATGCTGTGCTATAGCACAGAAGGAAGAAAAGCCATCTTGCATTTTTCCCTTCTGTATTCAGGGCTTTTGACGTCAAAATGAGCAAATATTCAAGTTTTCCTAAAGGAAAAGTGTGTTTTGATTTTGACTGCTGAGTTTTACTGACCTTCTTTGAATCTCCAAAACCCACAGGCTTTAAAGACAAAGCTCCTGAGAGTTGCCCTAGAATGAGACTGCCATGGAAAGAAGGTGTAATTGAGTGAAGAGTTTGAGACTAGGGAACAATGTTTATGTTTTCAAGCTGAACCTTAAAAAACAAAAATCTAAAGATGGACAATCCTGTATGGTCTGCACATGTACCCCAGAACCTAAAGTACAATTAAAAACTAAGAAAAAAAGATGGCCCGCTTGTCAAAACTTCACTGACCGAGAGTTCAGGTGTCTGATACCAGAAAGCCTTGGCTGCTGAAAAAGAAGAGTCTGGAAATTGTTATTTTTGCTATTAAAGCCTAAAAATCAGACAGTATATATGGTGTGCATAGCTGTTGTGGTATGTGTATATGAGGGGTGTGTGTGTGTGTGTGTGTGTGTGTGTGAATGTCAAATTAAATTTAGATTAGACAATGGGTGAACAATGGAAAGAGGGAGGGGAATATCACAGGGGTTTGGGGGCTAGGGGAGGGATAGCAGGGGGTGGGGATATTGGGGAGGGATAACATTGGGAGAAATACCTAATGTAGGAAATGGCGGAATAGAGGCAGCAAACCCCCATGGTATGTGTATACCTATGTAACAGTCCTGCAAGATGTGCACATGTACCCCAGCACTTAAAGTATAATAAAAAAAGATAAAGAAAAAACACAATTAGGTGAGGTAACATCTTGGGTAGGATACACACCATGCACACAAGAACCAAAGGGACACCATAGTTCAAAAGCACTTTGAGAATTCTCTTATTTAATCTTTCATACAGTCTTCTATTTTTGAGCTCCTAGTATGTTCTAGGCACTAAGTGGACCCTGGGAATATAGAGCCAGGTGATACAGTTTAGCCTTGCTCTCAAAGGATGCATGATCTAGAAGCATAGCCAGAGTAACCCAATGATTACAGGACAAAGTGATATGGGACATGATAAGAGGAAGCTCAGATTGCCCTGTGAGGACAGATGTGCGGTGGCAGTGAACAGAGAAAATCTCTAATGCATTGTTTGTTTTTCAAAACAGAAGATGTTTCTTCTCCTCTGGGCTCATTCCACCTCAGACTGATCTTTAAACTCAAAGAAATAGGAAGGCATTAATATTGGTGGAATCAGAAAAAACAATGGCAAACTTGATCAAAATATTCCTTCTCTCTAGAGTCAAAAATCTCAAGTTTTGCTGTTGGAATGACTAACAAAATTATTTTTTAACACAACAGAAAATAACCATTTAATTTCATTTACCCAAATATTTTTAAAGTATATACAGTTGGCCCTCTGTATTAGTGAGTTCCACATCCACAGATTCAATTGACCTCAAATAAAAAATATTTGAAAAAAATGAAAGGATGCAAGCATCTTTACTGAACAACTACATTTTTTTCTCATCATTATTCTCTAAATGCAGTATAACAACTATTTACATAGTATTTCATTGTATTTAGGTATTATAAGTAACCTAGAGATGACTGAAAGTATACGGGAGGATGTGCATTTCATATCAGGGACTTGAGCATCTGCAAATTTTGATATCCATAAGAATCCTGGAAGCAAATCCCCATGGAAACCAAGGGATGACTTTATTTTGTGCCAAGTGTCAGTGCCCATGGTGCTAAAGAACACTGTCACTTTGATCTTAACTCCTGAAAAAGGGCCCGCTCTGGCCTTCCACATTTTATAAAATTTAATTGGTTTCATAAAAGAAAAGTTATCCTATTCCCACTTCTTGACAAAAACCAAAGTCATCATTTTTATCTACACCATCCTTCTAGAGTCAGAAGTGTTGTCTAGAGGCCTTATAACTAATCTCAAAGTAACACAACAATAATGATAGTCTCTTGGGCAAATTAATCTCACAAATATTTTGGCTCTGGCCAAACAAAACCAATGGAATTTCTTTATACATAGCTGTGATATTAATATAATGTCTTACTTGGCAAATAAACATTCAAACACAGCAGCCAGGAAAGATCAACTTTGATAAGCTTATGTTGAAAGAAATGTTTTCCTTGAAAATATTACAGCTCTATAAGGACTCTGTATCAGTACTCACACAAAACTGCCCAACTAACGTTGTCCTTCAAGTTTTTACTTTTTATATTATATTCTCAAAATACCCTCAAATGCCCAAAATAGATATTCTAAACTCTCTAATTCTTCAAATATGAACTCTGCTGGTTTTACCAATTGTGCTCCTAGATTTAGTTTCTCTGGCTAAGTGAGGAAAAGGTTTCTGCTTCCAGAGGTCAAACATCATCTTGATTTACCAGGTTGGGCCCCTGAATCACTTCTATGCTCGGTAGCAAAGAATGCAGGCTGGGAAGGATTAATTACCAAAGCCAGTAATCCTGACTCCAACCTCCAAAAATATGAGGAAGTCCAAAAAAAATCTTGAAAGTGATTTGCAACATTCTGTTCAAATCAGTCTCATGAGTAATGTCACTTTGACACCTCTTACCCATGTAAACATAATTATCGCAGACACATCAGCTATTCTTTCCGAACCTTCTCCTTTTCACCCTGAGGCTCAGTTTTCCCTTCTCTGAAAGAAGATCAACACAGTTCTACTAATAGCTTCTTCCTCAGCCTTCCTACTGGAGTACCCTCAAAGTGTAAGAATGCCAGTAGCTTGTTTTATGACAAGTCGTGTGTACTCCCACAGGCCTGGGAAAATAATTAATTATGTATTTTGGTCTCAAGCCCAGGGGACACAGACAATCTTGGCAAGATCTCATAAGTGGGATAAAACCCTGAAATTCCTGTCACTTCACATAAGTGAAATCTCAGTTTATTAGGAGGTAACCGAGTAGAAATTCCTAGTTGACCATTAAAACTCCTAAATAGGTAACACTTTCTTTAATTTTCTTTGATCTGGACTCAGTCAACTAAAAGTTTGCTATGAGACCACGTCTTCTATATCACATGAATATGAATGAACTATTTATAGCTGAAGTTATTCACCCATTGAATTTCAGTATAAGCCATTACTGACTTTCATACACACACATACACACATATGCAAACATACAATATCAAACTCTAGCAGGTGACATGGTTTTGTACGTTTTAGAGATTGGCCTTGCCTAAGCAAGAATCCAAGGTTCACAATGCTAAAGGTATCTTAATATACCCCTCCAGTAATAAAAGTTCAATGAAGTTATTGGAAAAATAGTGTGAAATGAGAAGAAAAACAGCATCTCACAATAAATGATATAAATAAATTTTGTTTAAAATTTGGAGCCTAATACCATATGCTAGTGTCTAGGCATAAGTGCAATTAAAATCCAAATAACTGAGAAGGAAATGTGTTAGAACAGCTGATATAGCAAGAAATGTAATTGCTGAGGGGTGCTAAAACCCTGAAGTTTATTACACACATGTACCCAATATGTGTCACATAGGGAAATTCTTTTTTCCTAACAACAAACCATCAGGGATTTTTAAAAAATAATATTATAACAAAGGAAAGGCTTAATGAACTGCAGATTTGGAAACTTACATCCACAATGTCCAGCTTGAGGTTTAGAAGGAGGCACACCCTGAGGCTTGATAGGAAGGAAGGCAAGCATGACTTTGTGCCTGCTCTGCCGTTCCCTTACACAGATCTGGAAACTAACCTTGAATGATTGTTACTGCAAGCACATTTGTTTTCTCCTTTAAGCTAGCATTGTACATATCTAAGAGATGATCTTTTCAACCCTCATTCCTCTGGAAAGGTAGAGGAGGAAAGCAGATTCATTCTATAACCCCTTGGAAATCAGGGAGGCAGACTGGGGATGTGGTAGGTGCTCTAAGTCATCCCATCCTAAGTGATAGAAAGTTCCTTCCCCTATAGGCTCAAGGCTCCATGTTCCCTAAACATAGGGAGCTGTGCTGCAGGGTCACCTGCAGCTGGAGACAATGTGGCACTCTCACATTGTCCAGCACTTTCAGTGTCATCATGAGAGACCCACTGCTCTTAGCATTGCAGTCAAATTCCTACTAGTCACTCAAGCCTTTAGCTATAGCTAAACACTGAATCTACCTCCTGCTCAACCAACTTCTATGCCTCTTTTATCCTAAGCTTGTGTCCTCGCTTTCTGCAGAACATGTGTGCATTTGTGGGTTCAATCTGCAGCTCATGCCAGCACCAACCAAGGCACTGGGGATGCAATGATGAACAAGACAAGTTCTTTCTCTCAGGTGCATGTGTGGAGAGGAGCTCAGGGAAAGAAATTAGCACATAAAGCAGTAAGTGAGTAAAAGTCAGCTAGCAGCAAGTACTGGGAAACTCACTGCACAAAAGGAATTTCCAGGAGGTGGCAGAGGGGAGCTCCATAAATGAAATAATGAAATTGTTAGAAAGCCCTCATTGTGGAGGCTTTCTCAGCAAAAACTTTATCTGAACACAAGGAATAGTGAATGCAAAGGCCCTGAGATAGAAGTCAAGTTGGCTTTTTCAAGACATAGGAAGAAGCCCAATTTGGCTGAAGTAGTGAATGAAAAAATCAGAAGACATTTGAAATATGACAGTAGTAGGTAGAATTCTAAGATTTTCACTCACTGTGCCTATGTGCACACCCTGTGTAAGCCCATAAACTATGAATATAAAGGATTTTATTTTCATGATCAGGCTAGCCTCTATGAAACAGCTGACTTTTAACAAAAGAGACAATCTGGGTGGGCCTGAACTAATCGCAGGAGTCCTTTGAAGTGGAGGGTTTTCTTCAGCTGGTGGCAAGAAAAAGTCAGTCAGAGCATGAGGATTCAATGCACCATTGCTGTCCTGAAGATGGAGGAGGCCACATGGTATGGAGCTTTGGGTGGCAGCCAGCAAAGAAACAAAAGTCTCAGTTTGACAACTTCCAGAAATTGATTTTTGCCAATAGTAAGAATGAGCTTGGACTATTTATAATAGCAAAGACATGGAACCAACCCAAATGCCCATCAGTGATAGACTGGGTAAAGAAAATGTGGTACATATACACCATGGAATACTACTCAGGCATAAAAAGGAATGAGGTCGTATCCTTTTCAGGGACATGGATGAAGCTGGAAGTCATCATCCTTAGCAAACTAACACAGGGACAGAAAACCAAAGACTACATGTTCTCAGTCATAAGTGGGAGTTGAACAATGAGAACACATGGACACAGGGAGGGGAACATCACACATCGGGGCCAGTTGGGGGGTTGGGAGTGAGAGGAGGGAGAGCATTAGAACACATATATAGTGCATGTAGGGCTTAAAACCTAGATGGGAGGTTGGTAAGTGCAACAAACCACCATGGCACAAGTATACCTATGTTAATAAACCTGCACGTTCTGCACCTGTCTCTTGGAACTTACTGTAAAATTTAAAAAACTAATTAATTAGTTTTAAAAAATAGGGTTTTGGGGGATTTCAGAAAAAAAAGGAAAAAAGAAAAAAAATGACCTTGGAAACTGATTTTTCCCTAGAGGCTCCAGAAGAGAACTCAGCCCCACCAAGACCTGGATTTCAGGCTCATGATGCCTAGATTAGTCCCTTCTTATACTGCTAGAAAGAAGTACCTGAGACTGGGTAATTTATAAAGAAAAGAGGTTTAATTAGCTCACAGTTCTACAGGCTGTACAGGAAGCACAGTGGCTTCTGCTAGGCTTCTAGGGAAGCCTCAGGAAGCTTTTAAACCTGGAGGAAGGCAAAGGGGGAGCAAGAACTTCATGTGGCTGTAGCAAGAAGAAAAGGGGCCAGAGGGCTACACACTTTTAAACAACTGGATCTCATGAACTCATTCACTATCACGAGAACTGCACCAAAGGGGATGGTGTTAAAGCATTCATGAGAAATGGCTACCATGATCCAATCACTTCCCATTGGACCCCACCTTCAACATTGGAATTAAAACTGAGCATGAGATGTGGGTGGGGACACAGACCCAAACAATCTCAGTGGCCTATAAAGAACCCAGCCAGGCCGTGCTGTACCTCTGACCTACAGAGCTGTGAGCTAATAATTTGCAGTTGTTTCACACTGCTCTGTTTCTGGTCATTTGTTACACCACAAGAGAACAGAGTAATAAAGTTGGAGGGGCAGTCGGGGCCAGATAGTGCAAGGCCTCACAGAACAAGATAAGAGTCTGGATTTTGTTTTCCTGGTAAAGAACTTACTTGAGATCTTTAAAGAGGAGTCAGAAAAGTAGAAAGCATGTAACCAGGTTGTGCTTTGCAAAGTGCACCCAGGCCTCTGGTGGAGAATAAGCAGAGGGCTGGAAAAGCAGCCACGGGAGAAACCAGTCCGAAGTGCAGTTGTCTAGGTGAGGGATGGCAGTGCTGAGGTCTAGGGCTGCAGCAGAAGAGATGATGTCTGTGATCCATTTGGAGGAAGAACTAGCTAAGTTTCCAAATGGATTACTGTGTACATGGGGTGGGGGGTGGGGAAGACAAAAAAGAGAGGATTTGGAAATGATTCTAAGGTTTTGGGCTAAGATCTGAATAAATGGCTGTGCCATCAGCTAAAATGGGCAACAATGGGGAATGGTAAGTGTGTGTGTGTGTGTGTGTGCACGCACACACGCACATGTGTGCATGTGCCCATGTGCACAGGCTCACATGTGCAATCCACGTGCCTGTGGATGTTTTGTGCTTTTCTCTCTCTGCAGTTTTGCTCAAGCTTTCCTCTCTCCTGAAGCATCTTAATGCTGACCCTCTGCCTGTTCTAAATACACACACCTAATAATAAGTCTTTTCTAGTCATCCACTCTGATGTGGCTTTTCTTTACTCTAGGCTCTTAGAATCTTGCTTTGACCTACCATGTAGTTAGGGCCTAACAATCTCAGAAAATTAGAAACATCATATTTCATGAAGTATTCATGACAGCATTAAGGTAACCACCATCTTCATCTGCCTGATTCAACACTGCAAGTCTCATGTTCTGGAAAACCCCTCGGTCCCAGGAAAACAGGGACTGCCAGGTAGTAACCCTTCTCTCCAAGTGCCACTCTCCTTCTCTCCTAGTGCCACATCACCTGTCCCTAGCTGCTCAGCTCAGAACAGCACATTATGTATAGCAGGGGCTTAGTAGTAACTAGCATATTTTGAAGATGATACTTTGTTACTTCTGAAACATATCAAGGCCAGAGGAATGAGGTGGACACTTTTCACTGTCATCCATCATCTTCTCTCCTTTTCTACTGAGGCAATTCGCAGCAGAAAGTTGCCTTTGAATTGTTTTGCACATCCAAATCTGTTTTATTTCTATTTTTTATTATTTTTTGATTTTTACTTTTGGTTTGTTTCTAAAAAATTACACACGTTTGTTACTTTGAATGAGATTTAGGTTGTCCCTCCCTTCTTCTATTTACTAAGTGGACAATAATTTATAGGCTGAGTCTGAGAATGGGTTAATCCCTCTGCAGTCTGAGTATAGCTGAGTTTCCGCTCTGGTTCAAATGCTAAGTGAACCTGCGTAACCAGCTTCAGGTGCAGTTTAATATCTAGGCCACTGTTAATTTGTCAGAGGCCTTGCTGTGCACTCCTGTAGGTCAAAAGGTACAGAAATGAGAGGTGGCAGAGGGGTCAGCCCCCAGGGAACTGTGAAACAACCAGGATGTCAGTAGGCTTGGCCATTAGCTCCCTGTGTGGCCTGGACCAGGCCTCACGGTTCCTTGATCTTCAGCTCCTACTTCCACACGTGGGGGCATCAACCCATGGCTTCTCCAAAGGCCTCCCCCTCCTCCCTTGCTTGAACTTACATAGGAGAGGTGAGCTCTGGGGAGAGGGAAAGACCAAATCTCACTTGCACAAACAGTCACTCCTGGCTTGATCTCACTCTGAATGAGCAATCCCCAATAGTTGTTGAGGATTTACTAAGTGGGGCTCTTTGTTAATTACCTTAATACATATCACATTGGGGGATTTCCAAGATGGTGCGATAGGAACAACTCAGGATTGCAGCTCCCAGTGAAGGCGCAGAGGGTGAGTCCTAGCCACATTTTCAGACGGACCTTTTTTGTCCACAGAACGAGGAAATTCCCAGGTGTAGGAGAGACACGGGACACCAGTACAGCCCTTTCGGCTTGCAAGGCCGTTTGGGCCGGCACCGCGGCACAGTGGCAGCCAGCACAAAACTCACTGGTCTGGGTGCCCTGTTAAACCGGCAATCTGAGATTTGGGAGGGCAGATTAACATATCCATCTGATTAAACGGGACTTGGACAGTGAGCCAGACCAGGAGATTCCTGGGAAGCGTGATTTGAGCTGGTGCAGTGAGCCATGGCATGGGAAATCACATAGATCCCAGTGCCCTATCAGCAGGCGACTGAAACACCTGTGAGAGAGTCAACCATTCAACTTAAAAAAAAAGAAAAACAAAGAGAGAGAGAGAGAGAGAGAAAGGACTCTGAGGCAGGGAGTCAGGTGATCAGGCTTGGCGGGTCCCACCCCCACAGGGACAAACAAAATGGCAATTTGAAACACTCGGGGTTGAGAGTTTTACTGTGGGCTCAGCTGAATCCAGGACGGTGCAGCTCGGTGGGGGAGGGGCGTCCGCCACTACGGACACATACCGCCCCTACCGAGGTACATGCCCATTGCAGAAGCAGCCTGCCGTTGGTTGCCGAGGCAACCTGCCATAACAGAGAGACTCCGCCAACAAGGCAGAGCCCACCACAGTAGGGCGGAGCCCCATGGCAGCAGGGCGGACCCTGCAGTAGCAGAGCAGAGCCTCGGCAAGCAAATAGTGACTAGACTGCCTCCTAGCTGGGCAGGACAGTGCAATGAATACTGATAAAGAAAGCCACAACTCCCTGAGACAGAGCATATGAGGGAATAAAAAAGGGGGTTTTATAAGTTCTGCTGCAGCAGACCTAAACACACCCGCCCAACAACCCTGAATGAACAACGGAGCTCAGAGCTCAGCACTGGAGCTCCTATAAAGTACAGACTGTCTCCTCAAGCAGCTCCCTGACCCCTGTATATCCAAAGAGTCACCTCAAAAAAGGACTAATCAGACTGACATTTGGCGGGCACCATTCTGGGACAAAGATAGCAGAAGAAAAAACTGGTAGCATTCCTCACTGTTCCGCAGCTGCTACAGGTGTACCCCAGACAAGCAGGGACTAAAGTGGACCTCAGCAGTCATACAGCAGAGGGGCTAGACTGTTAGAAGGAAAACTAAGTAACAGAAATACTTCATCATCAACAATCTGGGCGTCCACTCAGAGACCCAATTGAAAAGTCAGCAACTACTAAGATGACAGGTGGATAAACCCATAAAGATGGGAAGAAACCAGCACAAAAAGGAGGAAAACACCCGAAACCAAAACACATCACCTTGTACAAAGGACCAAAACTCCTCACCAGCAAGGGAACAAAGCTGGACGGAGAATAAGTGTGACGAAATGATGGAATCAGACTTCAGAAGGTGGATAATGAGAAACTTCAGTGAGCTAAAAGAACATGTTCTAAATCAATGCAAAGAAACTAAGAACCTTGAAAAAAGATTTGAAAAAAAGATTTGAGGAAATGATAACAAGAATGGACAACTTAGAGAGGAATATGAATGAATTGAAGGAGCTGAAAAACACAACATGAGAACTTCACCAAGCATGCATAAGTGTCAACAGCCGAATTGGCCAAGCAGAAGAGAGAATATCAGAAGTCGAAGATCAACTCAATGAAATAAAATGAGAAACCAAGATTAGAGAAAAAAGCACGAAAAGGAATGAACAAAATCTCCAAGAAATGTGGGCCTATGTGAAGAGACCTAACCTACGTTTGACAGGTGTACCAGAATGTGACAAAGATAATGAATCCAAGCTGGAAAACACTCTTCAGGATATTATCCAGGAAAAGTTCCCCAACCTAGCAAGGCAGGCCAATACTCAACTCCAGGAAATACAGAGAACACCACAAAGATATTCTGCAAGAAGAGCAGCCCCAAGGCACATAATTGTCAGATTCACCAGGGTTGAAATGAAGGAGAAAATACTAAGGGCAGCCAGAGAGAAGGGTCGGGTCACCCACAAAGGGAAGCCTATCAGACTCACAGCAGATCTCTCGGCAGAAACTCTACAAGCCAGAATAGAGTGGGGGCCAATATTCAACATCCTTAAAGAAAAGAACTTTCAACCCAGAATTTCATATCCAGCCAAACTGAGCTTCATAAGTGAAGGAAGAATAAAATCTTTTGCCAACAAGCAAGTACTCAGAGATTTTGTCACCAATAGGCCTGCTTTACAAGAGTTCCTGAAAGAGGCACTACACATAGAAAGGAACAACCAGTACCAGCCATTCTAACAACATACCAAATGCTAAAGAACATCAACAAAATGAAGAATCTGCATCAACCAATGATCAAAACAGCCAGCTAGTATCAAAATGGCAGTATCAAATTCACACATAACAATATTAACCCTAAATGTAAATGGGCTAAATGCACCAATTAAAAGACACAGACTGGCAAATTGGATTAAAAAAAAAAACCCATCAGTGTGCTGTATCCACCAAACCCATCTCACATGCAAGGATACACAAAGGCTCAAAATAAAGGAATGGAGGAAGATTTACCAAGCAAATGGAGAGCAAAAAAAAAGTAAGAGTTGCAATTCTCATCTCTGATAAAATAGACTTTAAAGCAACAAAGATCAAAATTGACAAAGAAGGTCATTACATAATGGTAAAAGGATCAATACAACAAGAAGAGCTAATGATCCTAAATATATATGGACTCAATACAGGAGCACCCAGATATATAAGGCAAGTTCTTAATTACTTACAAAGAGACTTAGATTCCCACACAATAATAGTGGGAGACTTTAACATGCCACTGTCAATATCAGACAGATCAACCAGACAGAAAATTAACAAGGATATCCAGGGCTTGAACTCAGACCTGGAACAAGCAAACCTGATAGACATTTATAGAACTCTCCACCCCAAATCCACAGAATATACATTCTTCTCAGCACCACATCACACCTACTCCAAAATTGACCACATAATTAGAAGTAAAGCACTCCTCAGCAAATGCAAAACAACGGAAATCATAACAAACAGTCTCTCAGACCATAGTGCAATCAAGATAGAACTCAGAATTCAGAAACTAACTCAGAACCGCACAGCTTCATGGAAACTGAACAACTGGCTCTTGAATGTTGATTGGATAAACAATGAAATGAAGGCAGATATAAAGAAGTTCTTCAAAACCAACGAGAATGAAGATAGAACATACCAGAATCTCTGGGACACATTTAAAGCAGTCTGTAGAGGAAAATATATAGCAATAAGTGCCCACATGAGAAGAGTGGAGAGATCCAAAATTGACGCCCTATCATCAAAATTGAAAGAGCTAGAGGAGCAAGATCAAAAAACCTCAAAACCTAGCAGAAAACAAGAAATAACTAAGATCAGAGCAGAACTGAAGGAGATAGAGGCACAAAAAACCTTTCAAAAAATCAATAAATCCAAGAGCTGGTTTTTCAAGAAGATCAACAAAACAGACTGACCACTAGCCAGACTGATAAAAAAGAAAAGAGAGAACAACCAAATAGATGCAATAAAAAACGATAAAGGGGAAATCACCACAGATTCCACAGAAATTCAAACCATCATCAGAGAATACTACAAACAACTCTATGCACATAAACTAGTAAACCAGGAAGAAATGGACAAATTCCTGGACACCTGTGTCCTCCCAAGCCTAAACCAGGAGGAAGCCGAAACTATGAATAGACCAATAACAAGGCCTGAAGTTGAGGCAGCAATTAAGAGCCTACCACCAGGTCCAGATGGGTTCACAGCCGAATTCTACCAGACACACAAAGAGGATCTGGTACCATTCCTTCTGAAACTATTCCAAATAATCCGAAAAGAGGGAATCCTTCCCAAATCATTTTATGAGACCAACATCATCCTGATACCAAAACCCGGCACAGACTCAACAAGAAAAGAAAACTTCAGGCCAATATCCATGATGAACATAGATGCAAAAATCTTCAATAAAATACTGGCAAACCGATTGTAACAGCACATTAAAAAACTTATCCATCATGATCAAGTAGGATTCATCCCAGGGATGCAAGTCTGGTTCAACATACGCAAGTCTATTAACGTAATTCACCACATAAACAGAAGCAAAAATTGATTATCTCATTTGACGCAGAGAAGGCATTTGTCAAAATTCAACAGCCCTTTATGCTAAAAACCGTCAATAAACTTGGTATTGATGGAACATATCTCAAAGTCATAAAAGCTATTTATGACAAACCAACAGCCAATATGATACCTAATGGGCAAAAACTGGAAGCATTCCCTTTGAAATCCGGCACTAGACAAGGATGCCCTCTCTCACCACTCCTATTCAACATAGTACTGAAAGTTCTAGCCAGAGCAATCAGGCAAAAAAAAAAAGAAGGGTATTCAAATAGGAAAGGTGGAAGCCAAATTGTCTCTATTTGCAGACGACATGATAGTATACCTAGAAGACCCCATCACTTCAGCCCAAAAACTCATGAAACTGATAAGCAACTTCAGCAAATTCTCAGGATATAAAATCAATGTGCAAAAATCACAAGCATTCCTATACACCAATAACAGACTTAAAGAGAACGAAATCAAGAACGAACTGCCATTCACAATTGCTACAAAGAAAATAAAATACCTAGGAATACAACTTACAAGGAACGTGAGGGACCTCTTCAAGGAAAACTACAAACCACTGCTCAGCAAAATAAGAGAGGACACAAACAGATGGAGAAACATTCCATGTTCATGGTTAGGAAGAAGCAATATCGTGAAAATGGCTATACTGCCCAAAGTAATTTACAGAATCAATCCTATCCCATCAAGCTACCATTGAATTTCTTCACAGAACTGGAAAAAACCACCATGAACTTCATATGGAACCAAAAGAGAGCCTGCATAGCCAAGTCAATTCTAAGCAAAAAGAACACAGCGGTTGGCATCACACTACCAGACTTCAAACTATACTACAAGGCTACAGTAATCAAAACAGAATGGTCCTGGTACCAAAACAGAGATATAGACCAATGGAACAGAACAGAGGCATCAGAGGCAACACAACATATCTACAACCATATAATCTTTGATAAATCAGACAAAAACAAGCAATGGGGAAAGGATTCCTTGTTTAATAAATGGTGTTGGGAAAACTGGCTAGCCATGTGCAGAAAGCAGAAACTGGACCCCTTCCTGACACCTTACACTAAAATTAACTCCAGATGGATTAAAGACTTAAACATAAGACCTGACACCATAAAAATCCTAGAAGAAAATCTAGGCAAAACCATTCAGGACCTAGGAGTAGGCAAGGACTTCATGACCAAAACACCAAAAGCATTGGCAACAAAAGCCAAAATAGACAAATGGGACCTAATCAAACTCCACAGCTTTTGCACGGCAAAAGAAACAGTCACTAGAGTGAATCAGCAACCAACAGAATGGGTAAAAATCTTTGCAGTTAACCCATCTGACAAAGGGCTGATATCCAGAATTTACAAAGAACTCAGATTTACAGGAAAAAAAACAAACAAGCCCATTCAAAAATGGGCAAAGAATATGTACAGACACTTTACAAAAGAAGACATACATGAGGCCAAAAAACACATGAAAAAATGCTCATCATCACTGGTCATTAGAGAGATGCAAATTAAAACCATATTGAGATACCATCTCACGCCAGTTAGAATGGCGATCATTAAAAAATCTGGAGACAACAGATGCTGGAGAGGATACGGAGAAATAGGAACACTCTTACACTGTTGGTGGGAGTGTAAATTAGTTCAACCATTGTGGAAGACAGTGCAGCAATTCCTCAAGGACCTAGAAATAGAAATTCCATTTGACCCAGCAATCCCATTACTGGGTATACATCCAAAGGACTATAAATCGTTCTACTATAAGGACACATGCACACGAATGTTCATTGCAGCACTGTTTACAATAGCAAAGACCTGGAACCAACCCAAATGCCCACTGATGATAGACTGGACTGCGAAAATTTGTGGCACATATACACCATGGAATATTATGCAGCAATCAAAAATGATGAGTTTTTGTCCTTTGTAAGGACATGGATGAATCTGGAGAACATCATTCTCAGCAAACTGACACAAGAACAGAAAACGAAATACCACATATTCTCACTCATAGGTGGGTGAGAAAAATGAGAACACATGGACACAGGGAGGGGGGTACTACACACTGGGGTCTATTGGGGGGAATAGGGGAGGGATAGCCTGGGGAGAAATGCCAAATGTGGGTGAAGGGGAGGAAGGCAGCAAAACACACTGCTATGTGTGTACCTATGCAACTATCTTGCACGTTCTGCACATGTACCCCAAAACCTAAAATGCAATAAAAATTTTAAAAAAAAAGAAAAAAGTTTTTAATCAAACTTAAAAAAATACATATCACATTTTACCTTCACATAACTCTACAGAATACTTATTATTCTGCTAATTTTTGGATGCTAAAAATAAGATGGAGAATTTAAGAAATTTCCTCAAGCCACCTAATGAGAAAGCACAAAGCCGGATGACCTCACATTTCATATACACCATGGTTTACTGTTTTGGCTCTATCATAGCTGCTGTTGGTACAATATGAATTAAAAGACAATGTTCAAGTACACAGAGACCTTAAAATAATATAAAATGGCACATGTGATGACAGCCATGCACCAATACTACACTAGATATATTACATACATCATATTTGATTTATGTCATTCTCACAACTATACTGCAAAGAAAATATTTCTATCCTTATTTTTTATTAAAGAAACTAGCACTCAGGGAGTTTGAGTAATTAGCCCAAACCCCTATATTCAAAATGTGATGGAGGAGAGCTGTAGTTTCTGTCTGAAACAAAGCTCATTCTCTTCCAGCGCATCCTGTGGTCCCTACAGTACAGAGACCACAGGTGAGTGGGACTATGTGTGCTACAGTGTGGCAAGGAGACGTGGCTAGTGGGGAAGAGCATGAAGGACATAGAGCCTATAGGAGAGCAAAGTGTCAACCAATGGCGCTTGAGAAGAATGAGCTCATCACAAGAGGTATCGGCAGGAGTGGAAATACATGGGGTGTAGGTGAGCACAGTGGGCTTTCCAGGCAGAGAAGAACCCAGAGCTTGTATTGCAGTCAGCTCAATGCATGGCTCTCTCCCACTGTTATGCCCAAAGTAACTGCCTCCCCATCTCTTTCCATATATCCAAGATGAGATACCAGCTTCTGGAAAAGGAAAATTAAACAAAGAAAGGGGTGCTGTCTTGCTGCCCTTTCTGAAAACTAGTCTTTTAAACACTTGACCCAGCACAAGCAGAAATGCAGGTACAGCTATGAAATCAGAGGCGGTCCTAGACCTCTTCCTAGAAAAGCCTTGGTCCTCATCCAGTGCAGAGTGAGTAACTCCACAGAGAATAAAAAATGCACATTCATAGGTTTTCTGCACCAGTAGTTTGTTATAGGTCTTTGCTATGTGGCTCTTGTGCAAGCGGAATTTTCCAGAATTCTTTAGAACGAGTGGTTACTATTTTATTACCTAGAGGCCAGTCCTTTTGTAGGGAGTGGGAAAGGAAGTACATTTATACTAATGAGATCAAGGCAGTTTATTTAAATGAGAAGGCAGATGTATTACCAAGATTTATGACCAATTATTTTTATAACTAATATGAATTATAACTGCCTCTCTTCAATTAGGATGCTATCTCATATTCTGGTCTACCACTGTACTCATTGGATGCATTATTTATATTTAGAGGAGTAATTTGTAAATGACTTCAATATTTTTTAAAAAGTCACTCCAGCTTTCTCCACTCTGATGCGTTTTACTTAAGCCTGACATTACTACTGGGATTCTTGGCATTTAGTTTAAAGAAAACAATACAGTCAGGTGGTTTTGACCATTAACGCCCACTTGATGTGTACTAATATTCCTTGTAAAATGCCTAAAGAGACAGGACAGTATGCCAGCCTCCTTCTGAAATAGACCCTCTATCTTTCTCAGATGTATGAATGAGACATATCATTCATAACCCATGTCATCTGGCATTTGGCACCATGAAGAGTAGGAACACAAGCAGTAACTCCTGACAGACTGTACTGCACACTCCAAGTTCCTGCCATCTTGCCTAAGGCCCTCAGTGCAGGGATGCTCCCCGGCAATTGCCTCCCCTCTTTCCTTTCATTCCCCCATCAGCTTTCTTCTCCTCCAGATATCTCTTTCCTTCTCCTCTCTCCTTCTAAAGGAAGGAGAAAGCTGGATGACCTCAAATTTCATACACACCATGTTTTACTGTTTTAGCTCAATTCTAGCTGCTATAGGATACAATATGAATTAAAGGACAATGTTCAAGTACACAGAGACTTTAAAATAATATAATGGCACATATGTGGTGCACCAGTACTGCACTAGATGTCTTATGTACACACTCAATTTATGTCATTCTTGCAACCATACTACAAAGAAAATATTTCTATCTTCATTTTTTATTAAAGAAACTAGCACTCAGGGAATAAGAATAGTTAGCCCAAAGCCCCACATTCAAAATGTAATGAAGCAAAGCAGTGGTTTCTGACACAAAGCTCATCCTTTCATCCTTTCCACCTTTCAGCTGGAATGAGCTGGGCATTCCAGCCTTTCCTGGATGCCCACCTGGCCCTGGCAAGATTGTCTAAAACAATAACAGCATACGTTTGCAGTTTTGGGGAAGTACATGAGTCCACCCAAATTTTGTCCCCCACCCAGGGATTAAAATAAAAGCACTTTTTATTTTTCTAAAATAAAAGAGAATAAGAGAAAACAAGAAATGCAAATAAGTCATATTTCTTGATTTCGAGATTAGCTCCTTCCTAGGGAAAAAACTTTGCTGGAGGCAGTTGAGGAAGTGGGAGTGAAATAAATCACCGGCATGAAGTGCTTCAAAGAAAAGGGGATAAAGAAGCAGAAAAGAAAGGCAAGAAAAAAAGAAAAGTGTAACTGAAAGCAAGTGCCAACTTGATAGATTAAAATTGAATTTTTTTAATTTGAGTTTTTTAATTTGAATTTTTTAGTTTAATGAGATTAAAGTTTTCACATTTACTACTATTCATATTTCTTTTTTTTCAAATGATTTCTATATTCTATGTATATTTTTCTACCATAATTTTTATATTTCTCTTATGATTTATAATAGTTTATTTTGCCATATTTTGCAACTTTCTTTAAATGGGATTTTTTTCTTTCAATTTTGGTTATATTATTTTTATCTCAAGATTTAAATGTCTATATATTTAAATATTTTGATATTACCTTTATTATTTTTGCCTTTGCCTTTATAAAGGCTTTTTCCCCTACAGGAACAGAGAAATCTTCCTTTATATTTTTGGCACTTCTTTTATGTTTTAATTTTTATATGTAAACATTTACTCTTCCTGTAACTTTATTTCAATATAGTACATGGCACTGAAGAATCAGATTTCTCTCCTAATGTGATGCAAAGCCTCCCAAGAGTTAACACAGAACTCATATATGACTGTGCTCTAAATCAGTTCACACCTATTTCTTTCACCAAAAATGAGACTGAAAGATATAGATTTCATATGTTGTAACAGAACAGTTTATCTCCATTTCTATCAAGAATATAATAAGGATTGATTTGAAAGAAGTTAATCCTAAAATGTTCTAATTATTTCATAATTTCTTGCTATTTGAAGAAAAAAAGGTAAGGAACTTAAAATAATTTGCACTAACTCCCAGAAAAGCTTAACGGTTGGCAAATTATTATTTCCTCTAGGATATCCTCTTCCTACTCAAAGTGTGATCGATCTTTCAACCAGCAGCATTGTTATCACATGGGAGCTTGTTAGAACCGGAGACTCTTGGGCCCACCTCAGACCTACTGAGCAGGAATCTGCAATGTGATGGGATTCTCAGGTGGCTCCTATGCACACTGAGTTTTGAGAAGCACTGTTCTGTCTAAGCCTTTGCTTTCTCAGTTCTCAGATGGGTCAACAGTAGACCTAATTGAGAAGCATGATTTCCACAGAGCCCTAAACAAAGAACACAATATTTTCACACTTTCAATTTTACAGGAAATTGAAAGAGAAGAGCTCAATATGAAAGAAATCTCAGCTTCAGGTTTCAACCTGTCAGTGTTCAAGGTTACAAGGAAATAACTGCTACTGCAGAAAGTTCCTGGAAAAAAAGCAGCACTGTATGCCCTCATGCCCACACAGTAAGCCAACCCTCTTCACTAGATCCTCTTTCTGGTTACTGTAGTTCCTTTGGGTGTTTAGAACACATTCAGGCTGGGGCATATTTGCAACATGCTTTTAAGTTAAAGATGCACATGCTGTATGATACCAGTCAGCAAATTTACTGGACATAATTCCAGATAAATTCTTATGTACCAGTACATAAAAGCATGTGCTAGTTATAATAGTGCTAGTTATTATAATAATAATATAATAATAATTAGATATAAATGTGTATAAACATGAAAATTGACCCATAAATTGTGGTATGTTTATACAGCATGCTATACACCATTTTAAATAATGAACTTTGTACACTAATAGGGAAGATTCTCAAAAACATAATATCAAAAATACAGTGTTCTGAAACAGAGCTTATAAAATTTAAAATTATTTATATGTAATTTAAAACCTGCAAAATAACACTCGATAAAGTATGTGAATACCTTATGATAAAGAAGTATAAAATCACTCATGGGAATAATGAATGCTGAATTTACAATAATGGTTATCTCTGAGAAACAAGGGAGAGAATGATTGGAGAAGGTACAGAAATGTTTTTAAATTATTGCACACTTTTATATTTATGTTTAAAATCTTTCATGATATAAAAGAACAATTTAGGGAGGAAGAAGGCAGATTCTGCTCAGAAAAGAAAAGAAACAGAAGCAGCAACAACAACAAAAACAAAACATCATAAAATTAAGTATTTGTAGAATTTGAGAAGCTGTAATTTTTAAAGTAATGAAACTCTCTGAGTTACTTTTAACCTAATAATAATTACTTTCTTCCAGCTGAAGGATGATCAAACTACCTCCTAGTTCTCTCTCTTTCATTCACTCCACTCCTTGTATGAAAGAATCAGTACTGATTCATGGAAATTTCTGTGAGTCCAAAAAGGCACAGTTGGTTCAAAATTCCTCCTGAGTTCACCACAGATATAACCAATGTCAACATTTTCTCTTTGATCTATGTTGTCAGAAGTAAATACATATTAGGCTATTTTTTCATTAGGAAACAGATTCCATGCAGGTTGACAGCATGAGCCTTAGGAGCTATATGATGTTGAATGAGGTACTCAACTTCACTGACTCTATGTGGAAATAACTGGTTATGGAGCTATTGTTAGGATTAAATAAGATATAAAAAATAGTACTCTATTTAGCTTACAATAATGTTCTATCTGTGATGTCTAGTGATAATGATGACAGTAATAATTAAGACTGTGACCAGCCTATGCTCTGTAAGTTTTCTTACATCCAGGACTGTAATATCCAAGGAGACACACAATCTATTTTGTAAGTTAAATAAACAAGGCACCCAAATGAAATACTGTAGAGGGCTTGCTTTTGTACAGATGTGAAGACATGACAAGGAAAACTAATAGTGCTTTCTAACTCACTCCCCCTTTTAACTTCAAATATCTTTTTTTTTTGTCTTACTTCACCCCAAATATAAGTTCACTTGGGTTCTAATGAAAGATTTTCTGATTGACCTGCTATTAGTATTTAGGAAAACTGATGAAAATACAAATTCTAAAACAAGAGTTTTTAAAAATTTGAGTTTTGTTGCTATTTTTTAACTCAGAGTCTCCACAAATAACTTAGGAAGTGGCAACCTAGGGTTTTGTCTGGGAGACATTGCCTTGGATGCAAAGTTTTAAATACATTTAGGAGATCATAACTTTCTTAACCAACATGCATCCCCTAACGCCTGCCCTCTACACATAAACTCTTCTCAGCAACCATGAAATAAGCTTGTTATTGGCCTGTGCCAGCCACTTGACTACAAATGGAGCCGTGAGCATGAATAGAATTGAAAAACCAAGGGCAGCATGATGGCGCCAGCTGGCCTACAACTTCTCTTTACAGGATTTGTATTTTCATTAGCTGTCCTAAATACTGATAGCAGATCAGTCAACGAAACTCCTTTGTTAGAATCCAAGTAAATCTGTATTTGTGAGAGAACAAGAAGGAAAGGCATTCAAGGTTAAAAGAGGGGATAAGTTAGCACTATTCATCTTTTCTGGCAGGTGTTTCCAACTGAACAAAAGCCAGATCTGCCCATTGGCTCGAGTGAGCCCTTTCCTCTATTCTACATTTTACTCATCAATGGCCACATAATATTTTGTTCCCCACTCTTTCTCCTGCCTCACCCGACAGTGGTAGCTTTATCTCTGAAATGGATGAGTGAGGCTTTTCCTACCCTTTTCCCAGAATAGAAGAAAACCCTACAGGTGACAATATGATATAATATCTCAGAGCTGCATTTTAAGAGGGAAAATCAGGACGTTCTGTTTTTGAG
Source organism: Saguinus oedipus (assembly GCA_031835075.1). NCBI lineage: Eukaryota > Metazoa > Chordata > Mammalia > Primates > Cebidae > Saguinus > Saguinus oedipus. The sequence continues at coordinate 8,533,371 of CM063183.1, read as the reverse complement.
ATTAAAGGGAGCACTGAACACTAGAAAAGAACAAAATACCCTTAGAAGAACTAAGTTGATCTTCACACCCAAGTCATGATGCTGGCAAAGTCCCTCCCAACATGTAGCCAAAGGCATTTGTGAAGATTCTGTAATCTTAGGGTATCAGACAGCCCGGGAATGCAATAATAGTATATGCCTGGGAGAACAAGGGGCTCCATCCAAGCAAAAGTGCTGTTGACATTGACGCCTCTCTACTGTTTTTGACAAAAGGAGTCTGAAACGAAGGGCTCCTTCTATTTGCAAAGTTCCCAAAAATTGTGCGTAATTGATGCTTTCCTAAGAAAATTACTATGAATAAATACCAAAACCCTCTTACAACAAAGTTAGACGTGGCTCACAGATGTAGGAGAGAAGAGGAACTAAATGTCAATGGGAGTCCAAAAGCCAAATCCTCATGACTTGCAGCAGTGAGTTCAGCAGTGAGCACGGTGGTGCTTGGGGAGGAGGGAGGTAGAGAAGAGATAGGAGTGAGTAAAAACTCCTGTTAGTTCTAGCTCTGAGATTAGTTGTAGGAAAAGAATTGGAGAGTGTGTCTAAGGCATAGACGTAAGATATTTATTGAGAAATTAATGGATACCCATATTGGAAAACATTTTATCCATTTCTGTTCTGCTAAAATGAAGTAAGCAGTTGTCAAGGATAAGGTGTCAAGCAGATTTCCTACAAATAAAGGGCTTTCCTAATAAATTATGTACTCGGTAAAAGGAATTGCATTTTACATGCTATGGCCTTATTTCACAGTTTTACAGATTTCTTTAATCCTAACTATATTTTCCCAGGTTTTATATGAGCTGCTGACACTAGGTACTAGTGATGGCTGATGAAATTGTACTTTTTCCAAGGTTTTAAATCTAGAAATGGTAGCTAGAGAGGAAGAAATGGAACTGCAAAGAGAATTGTGGCTACAGCTTTTATGATTCCAGGTAAAAATGAACATGCCTTGAAACTTTCGAAGTTCCCCATTTTTCTATAACTCTTCAGACAATCTCATCAAGAACTGTGTTATCACTTCAAATTTTCAGAAGAAATGGAAGCAAATTAGGATCACTTGAAAATTTGGGAGAAACTTGTTAAGCAATTTTGAAGGAGGCCCTTCAACATACATTAGGCATTCTTTGATTAAATCTGTCAGTATTACCCAAAGAGTGTTAGGTATTTACCAAAATTTCTTTAAATGCTTTTAGAAGGCATTCTTTAATTCCAAAATGTTTAATGAAATAAAATGTTTCCTAGGTTTGAGATACTGAATATGATGCTTCAGTTAGAAGGCACATATGGAAAAAGCAGATTTGGAAAGCTAAATTAACTGCACCTTTGCGGTGGTTTTAGAGTATTTTTCCAGCAAGGGCTACATGGTGGCTGAAAAGTGAGAACAAAAAATGAGCACCTCAGGCTCAGGTTCAGGCCTGGGTAGTTCACTGGATAGTTGACCAACAAACAGGAGATCAAATTGGCCGATCTTGATGGCTTTTACAACAGCCAAACATTTAAATCAAAACCCCACATTTAGTATGTGTGAATGTGCCAGAGTTTTGTGGGAAATAATAAGCACTTCTAGGGGTACTCCTTCAGGCTGTCTTCCCTGGGACAATGGGAAGCCAGTAGAATAAAGACAAGAAGCCCAAGTCCAAGTTCAGCTCTGCACTCAGTTGATGTATGACTTTGAGCAGATCATTTCCTTTGGACCTCCTTTTCCATGCAAGAGGATAAGCATGGATAATTTATAAGTTCCATCTAATTCTAAAGTTGCATGGCTGAAAAGAATGTTTATCTTGAAATTCAAATCAATATAGTTCCCCCTTTGCTAGGAATCAGAGCTAAAGAGTCTCTGAAAATTAAAGCTAGAAAGAACCTGAGAAATCATCTAACCCAAATCCCCTCATCCTACTCATAAAGAAACTGACCACATGTGTTCATTGGCTTCACTCCCAGATGTCAGTAAAACATTTGGTTGTTTCAAGTAAGTACAGAATGGAACTTGTGAATCTGAGAAATCTACTTTCATGTTCTCTCATTTAGGAGTCATGTCATTTTACTGTCAGAGAAAAAAATAGAAATTCAAATTATTGTAGAAATAAGATATTCACATAAAACTAAGATGAGGTTTTCGGCATCATAAAATTAAATATTCCTGCATGTACCCCAAAGGAAGGACTTGGAAAGAATCTAGGTAGTGTCTAAGCTATAAGTCTTATTGACAGTAGAATCCTTGGGTCAGTTGGTGGACCATGGCTGAGAAGGAATATTAGTAGTAAATAGAAGAGTACCTTGAACCTATCTACACATTAAAGAGAGTACTATGAAGCCAAAAAGGGGAGATAAGGGGATAGAAAGAAGCAGCAGCAGCAAAGAGGAACAAAGCAGAGAGTGTACAATTATTACTGGAAGGACCAAAGGGGCCAAATTCCTGTTCCTTAAGAGCCAACCCATGAGCCAGTAGCAGATCAGTTGTAAAATTCAAGGTGAAGGTATACAAAGGTGATTATACCATATGGCTGTCCCCTAACTCATTTTTTAAATTGTGCTTTTAGAAGGTAATTGCTTTAACTACTATTACTGTATGATATTGTCTCCAAAAATATCCTGGTGTCAAATAACATGGCAAGTACCTGGGTCTTCTCTTACCAGCTGAAATGTAAGTGTCTTCAGGATTTTATTGATTATTCTATTGCCAAAGACAGACATCTATTATATGTGCGTTCAATAAATGTTTGGTTCACTCTACAGCTATCAAACACTGTTTAGGTGAAAGTAACAATATTATCGATCATTTTATTATATTACTGATGAAAGTTTATTTTTTTTAAGTGTGCATTTTGTATAGTGTTCTAAGTGTTCATAAATCCCTATGGAATGCTGTGAGACTGGATACATCAGAGATCTCTGGGTACAGAATGTTCAGCAATCCAAACTTATCTGCATTTATTAATACAACATGTGGATTCATAACATTACGTATTCAGTTGAATAAAAAAATTCCATCTTTGTTCACTATAATAAATTATAGAATTCAAGATTTATTTATGTTTGGCTTTCTGAATGTTTCCTACTTTTGAAATATGACTATTGAAATTATATAGATAACTCCAGATACACAAGACTAAGAATTTCATTTGTATCCTGAAATCTCTTCATTGGATAACTATTCTAAGAAGAGACTCAAATTTTTAAAAAATCATTTTACTCCTTAGAATATGAAGGACTTCAGAGAAATTGTTCATTCTATTCCTCAAGGCCCACTGAATAATTATCTGTCTGCTTAAAAAAGAAACATACATTTTCTATTCTTTTAGAGATCAGGATCATTCTTCCATTTACCCATTCTCTCATGCTAACTAAAATAATTTACTTCCATTTGCTCATTCTCTCATCCTTCTAAAATCATTTACATACATGACAGATAAAAAAATTAATTTAAAAAAAAGGTAGATAAAGGCCCCTGACAATAAGGCATTTATGTTATGAAAGTCAAAGAGATAAAAATAACATTGTCATATTTTCCTGAGTATCCTCCACAGTAACCAATTCAAGCCTGAGTGCCAATAGCTACTTAGAAAATGTACCAGAATCTCTGGGACACATTTAAAGCAGTATCTAGAGGGAAATTTGTAGCAATAAATGTCCATATGAGAAGCAAGGAAAGATCTAAAATCGATATCCTATCATCAAAATTGAAAGATCTAGAGAAGCAAGATCAAAAAAACTCGACGGAGGAGGCAAGATGGCGTCGTAGAGGTGACTCAGGATTGCAGCTCTCAGTGAAGGCACAGAGGATGAGTCCTAGCCGCATTCTCGGATGTTCCTTTTATGCCCACAGAGCGTTGAAAGTCCCAGTTGTGGGAGAGACATGGGACGCTAGCACAGCCGGCTAGCGCAGCCGGCTCCCGCTGCCTCTTTGGCCGGCGCAGCAGTGGGACCCGGCGCAGAACTCACTGGTCTGGGTGCCCTGTTAAACCGGCAATCTGAGATTTGGAAGGGCAGATTGGCATGTTCATCTGATTGAACGGGACTTGGACAATGAGCCAGACCAGGAGTTTCCTTGGAAGCGTGATCTGAGCCGGGGTAGTGGGCAGCAGCACGGGAGATCGCACGGATCCCAGTGCCCTATCGGCAGGCTACTGGGGCGCCAGTGAGAGAGTTGACCTTTCAGCTTGGGGAGAGGAAAAGAGAGAGAGAGAGGACGGACTCTGAGGCAGAGAGCTGGGTGATCGGGCTCGGCGGGTCCCACGCTCACGGGGACAAGCAGGGCAGCGACTGGAGATGCTTGGGGCTGAGAGTTTTGCTGCCGGCATCTAGGATGGTGCAGCCCAGTGAGGGAGGGGCATCCACCATTGCTAACGCAGTCCACCCCCACTGAAGTACCACCCAGGACTGACGCAGCCTGCCGTTGCCGAGGCAACCTGCCATAACAGAGAGACTCCGCGCTCCACAGCAGAAGGGAGCCCAGCAGCAACAGGGCAGACCCGCGCTAGCAGGTCAGAGCCCCAGCAGGCAAATAGTGAATAGACTACCGCCTAGTGGGGCAGAACAGTGCAACAGATACTCATAAAGAAAGCCCCAACTCCCTGAGACAGAGCATCTAAGGTGGGGGGGGAAAGGATGGTGTTTTATGAGTTCTATAGCAGCAGACATAAACAACCTCCGAACAACGCTGAATGAACAACGGAGCTCACAGCTCAGCACTGGAGCTCCTATAAAGCACAGACTGTCTCCTCAAGCAGCTCCCTGACCCCTGTATATCCAAGGAGTCACCCCAGAAAAGGACTAATCAGACTGACATTTGGCTGGCATTATTCTGGAACAAGGACAGCAGAAGAAGAAACTGGTATCATCCCTCACTGTTCCGCAGCTGCTGCAGGTATACCCCAGACAAGCAGGGCCTGGAGTGGACCTCAGCACTCATACAGCAGAGGGGATAGACCATTAGAGGGAAAACTAAGTAACAGAAATACTTCATCATCAACAATCTCAGCATCCACACAGAGACCCAATTGAAAAATCAGCAACTACTAAGACGACAGGTGGATAAATCCATAAAGATGGGAAGAAACCAGCGAAAAAGGAGGAAAGCACCTGAAACCAAAACACATCACCTCCAAAAAAGGACCAAAACTCCTCACCAGCAAGGGAACAAAGCTGGACGGAGAATGAATGTGATGAAATGACGGAATCAGACTTCAGAAAGTGGATAATGAGAAACTTCAGTGAGCTAAAGGAACATGTACTAAACCAGTGCAAAGAAACTAAGAACCTTGAAAAAAGATTTGAAAAAAGATTTGAGGAATTGATAACAAGAATGGACAACTTAGAGAGGAATATGCATGAATTGAAGGAGCTGAAAAACACAACACGAGAACTTCGCGAAGCATGCACAAGTTTCAACAGCCGAATTGACCAAGCAGAAGAAAGAATATCAGAAGTTGAAGATCAACTCAATGAAATAAAACAAGAAACCAAGATTAAAGAAAAAAGTACAAAAAGGAATGATCAAAATCTCCAAGAAATGTGGGACTATGTGAAGAGACCCAACCTACGTTTGATAGGTGTACCAGAATGTGACGAAGATAATGAATCCAAGCTGGAAAACACTCTTCAGGATATTATCCAGGAAAATTTCCCCAACCTAGCAAGACAGGTCAATACTCAACTCCAGGAAATACAGAGAACACCACAAAGATACTCCGCAAGAAGAGCAACCCCAAGGCACATAATCGTCAGATTCACCAGGGTTGAAACGAAGGAGAAAATACTAAGGGCAGCCAGAGAGAAAGGTCAGGTCACCCACAAAGGGAAGCCCATCAGACTCACAGCAGATCTCTCGGCAGAGACTCTACAAGCCAGAAGAGAGTGGGGGCCAATATTCAACATCCTTAAAGAAAAGAGCTTTCAACCCAGAATTTTATATCCAGCCAAACTGAGCTTCATAAGTGAAGGAAAAATAAAATCGTTCACGAACAAGCAAGTACTCAGAGATTTTGTCACCACTAGGCCTGCTTTACAAGAGCTCCTGAAAGAGGCACTACACATAGAAAGAAACAACCAGTTCCAGCCATCCTAAAAGCATACCAAATGCTAAAGACCATCAACAAAATGAAGAATGTACATGAACCAACGGGTAAAACAGCCAGCTAGCATCAAAATGGCAGTATCAAATTCACACATAACAATATTAACCCTGAATGTAAATGGGCTAAATGCACCAATCAAAAGACACAGACTGGCAAATTGGATAAAAAACCAAAACCCATCAGTATGCTGTATCCAGGAAACCCACCTCACACGCAAAGATACACAAAGGCTCAAAATAAAAGGATGGAGGAAGATTTACAAAGCGAATGGAGAGCAAAAAAAAAAAACAGGAGTTGCAATTCTCATCTCTGATAAAATAGACTTTAAAGCAACAAAGATCAAAAGGGACAAAGAAGGTCATTATATAATGGTAAAAGGATCGATACAACAAGAAGAGCTAACGATTCTAAATATATATGGACCCAATGTAGGAGCACCCAGATATATAAGGCAAGTTCTTAATGACTTACAAAGAGACTTAGACTCCCACACAATAATAGTGGGAGACTTTAACACTCCACTGTCAATAGCAGACAGATCAACCAGACAGAAAATTAACAAGGATATCCAGGACTTGAACTCAGACCCGGAACAAGCAAACCTGATAGACATTTACAGAACTCTCCATCCCAAATCCACAGAATATACATTCTTCTCAGCACCACATCACACCTACTCCAAAATTGACCACATAATTGGAAGTAAAGCACTCCTCAGCAAATGCAAAACAACGGAAATCATAACAAACAGTCTCTCAAGACCATAGTGCAATCAAGTTGGAACTCAGAATTCAGAAAATAACTCAGAACCACACAGCTTCATGGAAACTGAACAACTGGCTCTTGAATTTTGATTGGATAAACAATGAAATGAAGGCAGAAATAAAGAAGTTCTTTGAAACCAACGAGAATGAAGACACAACATACCGGAATCTCTGGGACACATTTAAAGCAGTCTGTAGAGGAAAATATATAGCAATAAGGGCCCACATGAGAAGAGTGGAGACATCCAAAATTGACACCCTATCGTCAAAATTTAAAGAGCTAGAGGAGCAAGATCAAAAAAGCTCAAAACCTAGCTGAAGACAAGAAATAACTAAGATCAGAGCAGAACTGAAGGAGAGAGAGACAAGAAAAACCCTTCAAAAAATCAATAAAACTAAGAGCTGGTTTTTTGAAAAGAACAAAATAGACAGACCACTAGCCAGACTGATAAAAAAGAAAAGAGAGAACAACCAAATAGATGCAATAAAAAACGATAAAGGGGAAATCACCACAGATTCCACAGATATTCAAACCATCATCAGAGAATACTACAAACAACTCTATGCACACAAACTAGTAAATCAGGAAGAAATGGATAAATTCCTGGACGCCTGTGTCCTCCCAAGCCTAAACCAGGAGGAAGCCGAAGCTATGAATAGACCAATAACAAGGTCAGAAGTTGAGGCAACAATTAAGAGCCTACCACACAAAAAAAGCCCAGGTCCAGATGGGTTCACAGCCGAATTCTACCAGACACACAAAGAGGATCTGGTACCATTCCTTCTGAAACTATTCCAAATAATCCAAAAAGAGGGAACTCTTCCCAAATCATTTTATGAGACCAACATCATCCTGATACCAAAACCTGGCAGAGACTCAACAAGAAAAGAAAACTTCAGGCCAATATCCATGATGAACATAGATGCAAAAATCTTTAATAAAATACTGGCAAATCTATTGCAACAGCACATTAAAAAACTTATCCATCATGATCAAGTAGGATTCATCCCGGGGATGCAAGGCTGGTTCAACATACACAAGTCTATAAATGTAATTCACCACATAAACAGAAGCAAAAACAAAAACCACATGATTATCTCAATTGACACAGAGAAGGCATTTGACAAAATTCAACAGCCCTTTATGCTAAAAACCCTCAATAAACTTGGTATTGATGGAACATATCTCAAAGTAATAAAAGCTATTTATGACAAACCAACAGCCAATATCATACTTAATGGGCAAAAACTGGAAGCATTCCCTTTGAAATCCGGCATTAGACAAGGATGCCCTCTCTCACCACTTCTATTCAACATAGTACTGGAAGTTCTAGCCAGAGCAATCAGGCAAGAAAAAGAAATAAAGGGTATTCAAATAGGAAAGGTGGAAGCCAAATTGTCTCTATTTGCAGACGACATGATAGTACACCTAGAAGACCCCATCACCTCAGCCCAAAAGCTCCTGCAACTGATAAGCAACTTCAGCAAATTCTCAGGATATAAAATCAATGTGCAAAAATCACAAGCATTCCTATACACCAATAACAGACTTAAAGAGAACCAAATTAAGAACGAACTGCCATTCACAATTGCTACAAAGAAAATAAAATACCTAGGAATACAACTCACTAGGAATGTAAGGGACCTCTTTAAGGAAAACTACAAACAACTGCTCAACGAAATAAGAGAGGATACAAACAGATGGAGAAACATTCCATGTTCGTGGTTAGGAAGAATCAATATTGTGAAAATGGCTATACTGCCCAAAGTAATTTGCACATTCAATGCTATCCCCATCAAACTACCATTGAATTTCTTCACAGAACTGGAAAAAACCACCATGAATTTCATATGGAACCAAAAAAGAGCCCGCATAGCCAAGTCAATTCTAAGCAAACAGAACACAGCGGGAGGCATCACGCTACCAGACTTCAAACTATACTACAAGGCTACAGTAATCAAAACAGCATGGTACTGGTACCAAAACAGAGATATAGACCAATGGAACAGAACAGAAGCATCGGAGGCAACACAACATATCTACAACCATATTATCTTTGATAAACCAGACAAAAACAGGCAATGGGGAAAGGATTCCCTATTTAATAAATGGTGTTGGGAAAACTGGCTAGCCATGTGCAGAAAGCAGAAACTGGACCCCTTTCTGACACCTTACACTAAAATTAACTCCAGATGGATTAAAGACTTAAACGTAAGACCTGACACCATAAAAACCCTAGAAGAAAATCTAGGCAAAACCATTCGGGACATAGGAGTAGGCAAGGACTTCATGAACAAAACACCGAAAGCATTGGCAACAAAAGCCAAAATAGACAAATGGGACCTAATCAAACTCCACAGCTTCTGCACGGCAAAAGAAACAGTCACTAGAGTGAATCGGCAACCATCAGAATGGGAAAAAATCTTTGCAGTTTACACATCTGACAAAGGGCTGATATCCAGAATTTACAAAGAACTCAAACAGATTTACAGAAAAAAAACAAACAAGCCCATTCAAAAATGGGCAAAGGATATGAACAGAAACTTTACAAAAGAAGACATACATGAGGCCAACAAACATATGAAAAAGTGCTTATCATCATTGGTCATTAGAGAGATGCAAATCAAAACCACATTGAGATATCATCTCACACCAGTTAGAATGGCGATCATTAAAAAATCTGGAGACAGCAGATGCTGGAGAGGATGTGGAGAAATAGGAACACTCTTACACTGTTGGTGGGAGTGTAAATTAGTTCAACCATTGTGGAAGACAGTGTGGCGATTCCTCAGGGACCTAGAAATAGAAATTCCATTTGACCCAGAAATCCCATTACTGGGTATCTATCCAAAAGACTATAAATCGTTCTACTATAAGGACACATGCACACGAATGTTCTATGCAGCACTGTTTACATAGCAAAGACCTGGAACCAACCCAAATGCCCAACGATGATAGACTGGACTGGGAAAATGTGGCACATATACACCATGGAATATTATGTAGCAATCAAAAATGATGAGTTTGTGTCCTTTGTAAGGACATGGATGAATCTGAAGAACATCATTCTCAGCAAACTGACACAAGAACAGAAAAAGAAATACTGCATATACTCACTCATAGGTGGGTGAGAAAAATGAGAACACATGGACACAGAGAGGCGGTCTACTATACACTGGGGACTGTTGGGGGAAATGGGGGAGGGACAGCGGGGGGGTCTGGGGGGGATAGCCTGGGGATGAATACCAAGTGTGAGTGAAGGGGAGGAAGGCAGCAAAACACACTGCCATGTGTGTACCTATGCAACTATCTTGCACGTTCTGCACATGTACCCCAAAACCTATAATGCAATAAAAATTAAAAAAAAAAAATCAAAAAAACTCAAAAGTTAACAGAAGACAAAAACTAAGATTAGAGCAGAACCGAAGGAGATGGAGACACAAAAAACCCTTCAAAAAACTAATAAATACAGGAGCTGGTTTTTTGAAAAGATCAACAAAATAGACCACTATCCAGATTAATAAAAAAAGAAAAGAGAGAAGAATCAAATAGATGCAATAAAAAATGATAAAGGGGATATCACCACCAATTCACAGAAATACAAACTACCATCAGAGATTACCACAAACACCTCTATGCAGATAAACCAGTAAATCTGGAAGAAATAGAGAAATGTCTGGACACTTGCAGCCTCCCAAGACTAAACCAGGAAGAAATTGAAACCCTGAATAGACCAATAACAAGGGCTGAAGTTGAGGCAGGAATTAATAGCCTACCGACCAAGAAAAGCCCAGGTTCAGATGGGTTCACAGCCAAATTCTACCAGATGTACAAAAAGGAGCTAGTACCACTCCTTCTGAAACTATTCCAAAGACTACAGAAAGAGGGAATCCTTTCGAAATCATCTTAGGAGACCAACATCATCATCCTAACAACAAAACCTGGCAGAGACTCAACAAAAAAAGAAAACATAGATGCAAAAATATTCAATAAACTACTTGCAAACCAATTGCAACAGCACATCAAAAAGCTTATGCATCATGATCAAGTAGGCTTCATCCTGGGGATGCAAGGCTGGTTCTACATACACAAGTCTATACATGTAATCCACCACATAAACAGAACCAAAGACAAAAACCACATGATTATCTCAATAGATGCAGAGAAAGCCTTTGACAAAATTCAACAGCCCTTTATGCTAAAAACTCTCAATAAACTAGGTATTCATGGAACCTATCTCAAAATATTAAAAGCTCTTTATGACAAACCCACAGCCAATATGATACTGAATGGGGACAAACTGGAAGCATTCTCTTTGAAATCTGGCACTAGACAAGGATGCCCTCTCTCACCACTCCTATTCAATACAGTATTGGAAGTTTTAGCCAGAGCAGTTAGGCAAGAAAAAGAAATAAAGGGTATTCAATTAGGAAAGGAGGAAGTCAAATTGTCTCTATTTGCAGATGACATGATTGTGTATTAGAAGACCACATTGTCTCAGCCCAAAATCTCCTTAAACTGATAAGCACTTCAGCAAAGTCTCAGGAAACAAAATCAATATGAATAAATCACAAGCATTCCTATACACCAATACAACAGACTAACAGACAGCCAAATCAAGAGTAAACTCCTATTCATAATTGCTACAAAGAGAATAAAATACCTGGGAATACAACTAACAAAGGATGTAAAGGACCTCTTCAAGGAGAACTACAAACCACTGCTCAACAAAATAAGAGAGGACATAAACAGACGGAAAAACATTCCATGTACATGGTTAGGAAGAATCAATATCATGAAAATGGCCATACTGCCCAAAGTAATTTATAGATTCAATGCTATCCTCATCAAGCTACTAATGACCCTCTTCATAGAAATGGAAAAAAAAACACCTCAAGCTTTATATGGAACCAGAAGAGAGCCTATATAGCCAAGAAAATCCTAAGCAAAAAGAACAAAGCTGGAAGCATCATCCTACCTGACTTCAAACTATACTATAAGGCTACAGTAATCAAAACAGCATGGTACTGGTACCAAACAGAGATATAGACAATGGAACAGAACAGAGGCCTCAGAAAGAATGCCACACATCTACAACCATTTGATCTTTGACAAACCTGACAAAAACAAGCAATGGGGAAACAATTCTCTGTTTAATAAATGGTGTTGGGAAAACTGGCTAGCCATGTGCAGAAAACAAACTGGACCCCTTCCTGACACCTTACACTAAAATTAACTCCAGATGGATTAAATACTTAACCATAAGACCTAACACCATAAAAACCCTAGAAGAAACCTAGGCAAAACCATTCAGGACATAAGCACAGGCAAGGACTTCATAACTAAACAACAACAAAAGTCAAAATAGATAAATGAGATCTAATTAAACTCCAGGACTTCTGTACAGCAAAAGAAACAATCATTAGAGTGAACAGGCAACCAACAGAATGGGCAAAAATTTTTGCAATCTACCCATCTGACAAAGGGCTAATATCCAGAATCTCCAAAGAACTAAAACAGATTTACAAGAAAAAAAAATCCCATTCAAACGTGTAAAAGGATATGAACAGACACTTTTCAAAAGAAGACATATATGAGGCCAACAAACATATGCAAAAATGCTCATTATCACTCTTCATTAGAAAAATGCAAATCAACCCGAAAACCTAAAATGCAATAAAAATTAAAAAAAAAAAAGAAAAATGCAAATCAAAACCACACTGAGATATCATCTCACACCAGTTAGAATGGTGATCATTTAAAAAATCTGGAGATGGCTGGGCGCGGTGGCTCACGCCTTTAATCCCAGCACTTTGGGAGGCTGAGGTGGGTGAATCATGAGGTCAAGAGATCGAGATCATCCTGGTCAACATGGTGAAACCCCGTCTCTACTAAAAAAATACAAAAATATTAGCTGGGCATAGTGGTGCATGCCTGTAATCCCAGCTACTCGGGAGGCTGAGGCAGGAGAATTGCCTGAACCCAGGAGGCGGAGGTAGTGGTGAGCCAAGATCACGCCATTGCACTCCAGCCTGGGTAACGAGCAAAACTCCATCTCAAAAAAAAAAAAAAAAAAAATCTGGAGATAACAGATGCTGGAGAGGATGTGCAAAAAAAGGAACACATTTACACTGTTGGTGGGAGCATAAAGTAGTGAAACCATTATGGAAGACAGTGTGGTGATTCCTCAAGCGCCTAGAAATAGAAATTCCATTTGACCCAGCAATCCCATTACTGGGTATATATCCAAAGGATAATAAATTATTCTATTATAAAGACACATGCACACGTATGTTCATTGTGGCACTGTTTACAATAGCAAAGACCTGGAACCAACCCAAATGCCTATTGATGATAGACTGAATAAAGAAAATGTGGCACATATACACCATGGAATACTATGCAGCCATAAAAAATGATGAGTTGGTGTCCTTTTAGGGACATGGATGAATCTGGAAACCACCATTCTCAGCAAACTGACACAAGAACAGAAAATCAAACACCGCATGTTCTCACTCATAGGCGGGTGTTGAACAATGAAAACACATGGACACAGGGAGGGAAGCATCACACACTGGGGTCTGTTGGTGGGGGGTAGGGGAGGGACAGCGGGGGTTGGGGAAGTTGGGGAGGAATAACATGGGAAGAAATGCCAGATACAGGTGACAGGGGATGGAGGCAGCAAACTGCATTGCCATGTATGTACCTATGCAGTAATCATGCATGATCTGCACATGTACCCCAGAACCTAAAGTACGATTAAAAAAAAAAAAAAGAAAAGAAAAAGAAAACATTCACACTAGCTGAATGAATCAATAAATGCGATTGTGAAGAGTTGGGTGTAGCAGACATATTTAGTCAATTAGCCACTAGAGGGTACATCTTGAGTGTGAAGGGGCCATATTTCAGATAAAGTAAAACCCAGCCCTGATTCATGTGTTTTCAAAGTATGAGGTTTGTCTTCTTGAGAATGGTTTCATATTCATGCAGAGCCCATCCACGGGATGTATTAGGAAATCCCTAGCATTTGAAGATAATTGGAGAGACTAATCAGTCATGAGCCACTTACAAAAGGAGTCCTCATGTACCTATCAGAGCAGAATCCTGGGTGGGTGGAAAGCCCATGGGGTTACCCAGCTTACCATTATCCATTCATGTTGCATATGCGAGGCATCTCCCACACTCTCTTTATAGCACTGAAGTCTGCCCAAGTCTCCTGTGTGCCCTTTCCCTAGCATGCAGGGTACAGTGGCACACAGACATGTGTCAGTTGCTTTCAGCTACCCAGATCCTCCACCTACCCATGCGGAGCCTTCCTGAGATGGCTTATCTGGTCTTCACTTTATGTGAGACTGTAAAAGAAAACTAGGCTTTGCTGAGAGTAGCAGCAATCCCTGAAATGGCCTGCATGAGCTGCTCATTTTATAACAATACCTGTTTTGCAGAGAAGGTAGTAAGACACGGACAACCTGCTCATATTGTGCAGTTTAATATTCAGGAAGCCCACAGTTTCTTTCAACGGAAGAATGAGAGGACAAGTGACCTGAGCTGAGCTGCTCAGCCCACACCAAGTCAAGAGGATTCTCCAGCTTATTTAGATAGCTTTAAAACATTCCAGGCTGAATGGAATACAGTTAATCTTTACATCAAATCCAGTTCTATACTTAAAGATAAAAGTGTCACTCTTAAGTCAGCAGGCACTGGTGTCTGGCAAGAAGGAAGATAACACTCCAATGAAATGCTGGTTTTAAGCCTTGCAATCTACCCTCTCCCCTCCACTTTTCCAACCCGACTTAAGTTTTAAATAATTCATAACTGAATCAACTACAATTCATTCAAAGGCCACACCACGTTCCTTGACTTGATAATAACATAGCCATGGAGAGGTAAACCTTGAAAATTAGTATTTCGTTAGAATAAACACTCTCCAGATATTTCTTATTCTTGTCATCACAGCAAAGACTACGACACTCTCCGGGAAACAACAAAAAAGACAGTGGGACCACAGAACTTTCCACAGATGTCCTGTGCCCCTTCCCTCAACAACTCCCAGGTTCATGAGGCTTAAAACTGTTGCGGACTTTCTTCTACAATTCCATGAGATATCAACCACTTGGGCAGACACTGCTGAACTTATCACCCTGGGAAGATTATATGGGTGGTGAAGACACTGCAGGTATTTGTTTACGAATATCTTTTGTTTATGAATGTATGATTTGACACAGCTGTCACTTCCCCTCTCATATCTAAGATGCTAGCCTCTTAGGTTAAACATTATCCTTTTATATCTTTTACAAATTCTAAACTCATGCCTTAGCGTGAATATTTTTATCTTGTTCATTTGACTGTATGCTATATACCAGGCATTGTCTATGTTTTATATATATATAAAACGTGTGTGTGTGTGTGTGTGTGTGTGTGTGTCACTCCAAAGAACTTATGGAGTTTTTTTTTTTCTTTAACTGATTATTAAATTAACTGCTGGAAAGGTAAAGGCAGAGCCAGGCTCTGAGTCTAGGATTATCCATCTACTAAGCATGTCACTTTCCTTGTCCCATGAGGCAAGATAAAGAAAGGATGGGCCCATTGACAGCTGCTGTCTGCAGAAAGAGATGTGATGAAAATATGGTAGAGAGATTCAGACCAGGGACATCTCAAGATAAATCTGGCCTAATGCACAACATTGACTGGTAAAATGGAGCAAATCTGTATTTGACCCATTTAGGAAAAAATGGTTGTGGTTTTCCCCAAGATCAGTAGGGACCTAGACTCCAAGTGTGTTCTTAAAGATCTTTATTTCAGAAACAACCCATATTTATTCATCTAATCTTGCTGACATTTTACGAATATTTCCAGAATCTGTTTCTATTTCTATCTCATTTCATTCACCTCAACAAATATCCGAACTGATTTTCCATACATATTTTAATCCTTACAAATGCTTGGCAACACTAAAACCAAAGATTTTTAAAACATCAATATTACCAGGTGATGACCCTGTTTGGAAACTTTTGAAAGCTCTGGATAACCTGGAAGAAAACCATCAAACTCTTTAGCATGACATGCCCCATTTTATGGTACACTACAAGTCCCACGGTTCTGCACTGTCCCACAAGCTCTTCTACTTGCATACCTTCCACTCACTACCTGCCTCAGCTTAAATGCCACTTTCTCAGGAATCCCATGACTGTTCAAAAAAATTGTGGATGGTGAAAATTTAGAACATTAATTACTTTTTATTTGGAGGACTATGCTTTTAGATGGGCACTAAGAGATTAAAGAAACATTGTACATGAAAATAGTTGAAGGAACTGAGGAGATTATGCCAGAGAAAATGGAACTCACAGAAAAGAAAACTAACACACGTTAGACAAAAAATAAATGAATAAATACATCATGAGTAGCAGCATACTGGGGAGGCTTGCTGAGTGCAGCCCAGAAGTAAGAAGCAGGATTTGTAGATGAAAGAAGTACACAGGAGAAGGTCAGATTTAACATATTTTAGGAAAGGCTTTCTTGAGATTGAAGATTTTCACCATGGAAACAAATATCCATGTAGAAAACTGTGATCTCCAGTTTTCATGCAAATGCTAAAGGATGCTGCAGAAGAGTTTGGGTGTAGTGGGAAAATGCTCACCTTTCCTGAAGGGCACTGACCATCAGGGAATAACAAAGAAATGAGACAGCAGCAGGCTGGAGAGGAAACTGGCCAAGCCCGCCAGACTCCATAAACTCCCACAAACTCCTCCATGAATATACAGTCACTAACAGAATTAACTGCACACTACTGCTTTCATGTGAGCCCAGAGGATATTACTTTCTCCAGTCTTTCAACTGTTTGAGAAATGTCTATGGTTAACATGAATTCCATGCCCTCAGCTCTCTAGTATTGGTACTTAAGGAATTTACAAATAGTGTTATTGGGAATATGCATGAATATTTGGGTGTGTGGACACAAACAAAAGAGAAATATTTTATACAAAGGCATGTTTTAAAATCAATATGTAAACATGTGCATAATTTACCGTTTGGTGTTCAGTATGAGTGTTGTTATATTCACTCAGGCTAGAGCACGGTGATAGTTCAAGACTGTTGAACTGTCACCTTTTAAGAGTTGTTTGTAGGGGCCCAAAGTGGCTCCGGCCGGATGTCGTGGCGCTTGCGAAGGCGAGGCCAAGAGTTCAAGGCCAACCAACCTCAGCAACCTTACAAGCTCTCAATGATTGGCAAAAAAAAAAAAAAAAAAGAGTTGTTTGTATACTCCTGCATGATAATTCCTCTTCCCCCGGTTTGCTGGTGAGATGCATCACAAGTGATTTGTTATTAATGGTAGGTAAAGTCTGAAATTGGTGAGTGATTTAATTTTAGGATACTATAAATAAGTTCCAAGATCACCACTACAATAATGTCACTGTCATTCATTTGCTTTAAATATGCTTTCTTAAGTGAAAGAGAACAAAGGTAGAACTTAGGAACCCTCATAAAACCTCCGGGATATCCCACAGCCATGTGTGATACGTCTTCTGTAATATGTGTAATGACCAAGAAATTTCAAATTATTTGTCTAAAACACCGAGTATGAAAAAATAAAATGTTAAGCTATCATTCTGCATTCTATATTAGCATGATCTTAGAATTACATTATATGTAGGAACACATGCTGGAATATATTTTTAAGGTAAAACTTTCAGTTCTCAATTTTTTCAATGAGATCACCAAATATAAACACTTAATGTTTATCAAAAATACATAAATAATGCGTTGACTTTTAGAAGAAAAATATGAAGACATTAACATTATCAATCACGTGAATGTGTCAAAAATGTGACCATATCTAAAAAATCGTGTAAGCCTAAGAAGTTAGAACTTCATATGTAATGTCAGCTCACCAAGTTTAAACTGGAAGTAAGGAGGTAAATGTATTTTTGTGTATAGTAATCACAGGACATGTAATGTCCATGTTCACTTGTGGACAAATAGGTGAAACATGCAAATATTCCTCTGAACAACCAACTGTGAGAATTACCCTCTAAGAGAACAAGGAACAGCATGGTGCAAGGTGTTGCTAGGGAGGCAAATAGGGGCTGACCCTGCAGAGCCTTGAAAGCCTTATTAAGATGTATCTTTTTCCTAAACCCAATGTGAAAGCAATGGAGTATTTTAAGCAATGTTTAACATTATACAATTTGTATTTCAAATATATACTCTGGAAGTAATTAAAAGTAGATGTGGCTTGTAATTTAGGAAGCATGTATAGAAGTCTAGGCAGTAGATATTATAATTGGGTGGTAGAAATAGTAAAATGTGAATGAAGCTGAAGTATATTAGGAGGTAAAACTGGAAGTTTCCTGTGAAGAATCAGTAATGTGGAGTATCAAAGACAGGGAGGGGTGGAAAATTACTCTTAAGTTTTTGGCTGGCACAAGTCTAGGAAACGATGAAAGGGGTAGGGAACAAAGAGTTTCAGATTTAGGGGGGGAAAAGGATTGGGTTTCAGATATATGGAGCTTAAGATGTCTTGAAGACATCCAAGAAAAGATGTAAAATAAACAGTTATTTCTAGAATAATGGAGCTAAAGAGAGGGGTCTGAGTGGAGATGAGTATCAAGTCTCATTGCTCTGCCTAACTTCACACCAGTCCCACTCTGTTCTGATAACTGTAGCTTTATGATAAGTCTTGATGTCAGATATTGCAAATTCTTCAATTTTGTTCATTTTTTAAATCTATTCTAGATCCTTTTTATATTCATACAAATTTTAGAATCACCTTTCCAATGTCTTCAGATATAAAAACACACTTGGATTTGGTTGGAATTACACTAAATCTATAGCTGAACTAAGGACATTTTTTAATTTTTTGTTTGTTTATCTTTTTTTAAATTGTACTTTGGGCTCTGGGGTACATGTGCACATCCTGCATCCTGCAGGATTGTTGCATAGGAACATACATGCCATGGTGGCATGGTAGTTTATGGTTTGCTGTCTCCTCCCCCCCACACACCTGTTGCCTACCTCAGGCATTTCTCCTGGTGTTATCCCTTCCCATCCTCCCCTCCCTACCCCCCACCTAGCCCATTGAATATTGTTCTCTTTTCTGTACCCAAGTATTCTCATTGTTCATCACCCGTCTATTTTTTATTTATTTTTTGAGACAGAGTCTCACTCTGTCACCCAGGCTGGAGTGCAGTGGCACAAACTCAGCTCATTGCAACCTCCTCCTCCCTGGTTCGAGCAATTCCCCTGCTTCAGCCTCCTGAGTAGCTGGAATTACAGGCTTATGCCACCATGCCAGGCTTTTTTGTTGTTGTTGTATTTTTAGTAGAGACAGGATTTCACCATGTTGGCCAGACTGGTCTCAAACTCTTGATCCCAGGCAATCTGCTTGCCACGGTCTCCCAAAGTGCTGGGATTACAGGCATGAGCCACTGTGCCCTGCTGGAAATTTTTAACACACTAGAATCTTTCAATTCAGGAAAATGATGTATTTTGCTATTTATTTGGAACGTTATATTTTTTCAGAAGTGATTTGCAGTTTTCAGGGTACATAGTTACACCTATTTTGTTAAACCTATCCATAAGTATTTTATGTTTTTGATACTATTGCAAGTGATATTTTAAAATTTTTCATTTCCAGTTTTTAGTTGCCAGTGTATTGAAATACATTTTTAAAATAAATATTGACTTTGTATTCAAAGTCTTTGCTCATCTGATTAAGTGTGTTTGTAGATTATCTAAAATCCTATAAATACTTGATCATGTTATCTGTAGAAGAAATACAGCTTAACTTTCTCTTTCCCTTATATTTACATTTGATTTCTCTCTCTTCCTTCAATTACACTAGCTAGAATCTCCAGTCAAATGTCGAATGAAAGTGGCCAAAAAATACACACTGGCCTTGTTCTTTATTTTAGGAAGAAATCAATGTTTCACCCTTAAGTATAATATTAGCTACAGATTTGTCTTAGATTTCCTTTATAACATTGAGGATATTCCTTCTGTTCATGGCTTATAGGGAGTTTCTAATCATAACTAGGAGTTGAGTTTTATCAAATATTTCCATATATTGAAATGACCATTTCTTCTTTACTTAGTTAATATTGTGTAACACTAATTGATTTTAAAATGTTAAATCAACATTGCATTTCTGGAATAAGCCCTCTTAATCATTACATATTATCCTTTATATTACTGTATTTTATTTATTAATTTTTATTAAGGAGTTTTATATCTACATTTGTGAGCTATGTTGTTCTAGATTTTTTCTCTTTGTTTTGTTGTCTGGTTTTAGTATTAAGATAATTATGTTTCTAAAAATATATTAGGATATATTACCTTTTCTTCTATTTTTTTCAAATAATTTCTGTAATATATGTGTGATTCCTTCATGTAATGTTTAGTATAATTTACTTGTGAAGTCATTCAGGCCTAGAGTTTTTATAAAAAGGTTTTAATAATTAATTTTATGGATTTTATAATTATACGATTACTTAACTTTTCTTTCTCTTCTTTTGAAATTTTTTATAATTATACTTTTCAATGAATTTGTACATTTCAATAAAATTTTAAAGTTATTTGCCAAAATTATCCTTTAAAGTCTATAGAATATGCCATATTATTCCTCCTGATATTGACCATTTGCATTCTATTTATCACTCTATATCTTTTTGGTATCATTGATTTTTTTTTTCTATTGTTAGGCCTTAGTCTACTTAACTGATTTCACTTTTTTTTAAATTATACTTTAAGTTCTAGGGTACATGTGCAGATCTTGCAGTATTGTTACATAGGTATACACATGGCATGGTGGTTTGCTGCCTCCATCCCCTCATCACCTACATTAGGTATTTCTCCTAATGTTATCCCTCCCCAGTGTCCCCACCCCCTGCTATTCCTCCCCTGGCCCCTCAACCCCCAACTGACCCCAGTGTGTGATATTCACCTCCATGTGTCCATGTGTTCTTATTGTTCAACACCCACTTATGAGTGAGAACATTTGATGTTTGGTTTTCTGTTCTTGTGTCAGTTTGCTGAGAATGATGGTTTCCAGATTCATCCACATCCCTGCAAAGGACATGAACTCATCCTTTTCTATGGCTGCATAGTATTCCATGGTGTATATGTGCCATATTTCCTTTATCCAGTCTATCCTTGATGGGCATTTGGGTTGGTTCCAAGTCTTTGCTATTGTAAACAGTGCCACAATGAACATACGTGTACATGTGTCCTTATAATAGAATGATTTATGATCATTTGGGTATATACCCAGTAATGGGATTGCTGGATCAAATGGTATTTCTATTTCTAGATCATTGAGGAATCGCCACACTGTCTTCCCCAATCGTTTCACTACTTTACACTCCCACCAACAGTGTAAGAGTGTTCCTATTTCTCCATGTCCTCTCCAGCATCTGTTGGATTTTTTTAATGATCGCCATTCTAACTGGTGTGAGATGGTATCTCAATGTGGTTTTGATTTGCATTTCTCTAATGACAGTGATGATGAGCATTTTTTCATGTTTCTTGGCCACATAGTTGTCTTCTTTTGAAAGGTGCCTGTTCATATACTTCACCGACTTTTTGATGGGGTTGCTTTTTTCTTGCAAATTTGTTTTAGTTCTTTGCGGATTCTGGATATTAGCCCTTTGCCAGATGGGTAGCTTGCAAAATTTTTTCCCATTCTGTTGCTTGCTGGTTCACTCTGATGATTGTTTCTTTTGTGTGCAGAAGTTCTTAAGTTTAATTAGATCCCATTTGTCTATTTTGGCTTTTGTTGCCATTGTTTTTGGTGTTTTAGTCATGAAGTCCTTGATTATGCCTATATCTTGAATGGTATTCTTTATGTTTTCTTCTAGTGTTTTTATGATGTTAGGTCTTATGTTTAAATCTTTAATCTATCTGGAGTTAATTTTTGTATAAGGTATAAGGAATGGGTCTAGTTTCAGCTTTCTGCACATGGATAGCCACTTTTCCCAATACCATTTATTACACAGATAATCCTTTCCCCATTGCTTGTTTTTGTCAGGTTTGTCAAAGATCAGATGGTTGTAGGTATGTGGCATTAGTTCCGAGGCCTCTGTTCTGATCCATTTGTCTATATGTCTCTTTTGGTACCATTACCATCATGGAAAAACATTTCATGCTCATGGTTAGAAAGAATCAATATTATGAAAATGGCCATACTGCCCAAAGTAATTTATAGATTCAATGCTATCTCCATCAAACTACAATTAACCTTCTAAAAAAAACCACCTTAAACTTCAAATCAAACCGAAAAAGAGCCCACATAGCAAAGACAATAAATAATAAGCAAAAAGAACAAAGCTGAGGCATCACACTACCTGACTTCAAACTACAATTTTATCTTATTTTCTTATACTTACTTTGAGTTTAATTTGCTCTTATTTTTTTAATTCCTTGATGTATATACTTACATTGTTAACATTAGATTTTCTTTTTTAAGCATTTAAAGCTATAAATTTCTCTCTAGACACTGCTTTATCTGTATCATATAAATTTTGTAGGATGTGTTTTCGTTTCTAATTTAAATATTTCTTGTGATTCTGTCTTTCACTTAATGTATAATTAAGAAAGCATTGTTTGAATACAAATATTTGGGTATTTTTATTACTTTTTGCTGTTGATTTCTAATTAAATTCTGTTATGGCCAGAAAACACTGTCTGCATGATTATAATTCTTTAATATGTATAGATAATTGACTTATGATCAAAATCATGATCTATCTTGGAAAATGGCTTATGTGCACTTGTAAACATGTATATTCTGGCATTATTGTGCAAAGT
Organism: Saguinus oedipus; assembly: GCA_031835075.1. Lineage (NCBI taxonomy): Eukaryota > Metazoa > Chordata > Mammalia > Primates > Cebidae > Saguinus > Saguinus oedipus. The sequence goes on along the minus strand of CM063183.1, from coordinate 8,510,695 downwards.
ATTTTTAAATATCGATTAGGTCAAGTTGGTTGATAATATCATTCAAGTCTTATTCTTTCTCTGACTAATTGTTCAACTGATTTCTGAAAGAGGAGTGTTGAATTTCTAACTGTAATCATGCTTTCTAGTTTTCATTTTAGTTTGATCATGTATATATTTAAGATTATTCTGTCTTCTTGATAAACTGGTCTGTCATCATTATGAAATGTCCTCCTTTATATCTGGTAATTTTTCTTTTCCTGTAGTCTACTTTGCCTGGTATCGATTTAGAAATCCCATTCTTTTATTATTTTTGTCAGTACTTGCACGGCATTTTTTCTTATTTATAATCTACTCCTTTACATTTAAAATGTGTGTTTCTTGTGGAAAGCTTATAATTTTATGTTATCCAATCTGACAATATCTGCCTTATAGTAGTCATCTTCATTAAAAAAATATGATTTTGATTACAGATTTTCTCCCCCAGTATTTTAGAGAGGTTGTTTTGTTTTCTTCTCACTTGATCGTTCCTGAGAAGACAGTAATTATTTTTATTTCTGTCCTCTTGTGTTTAATATGCTTTTCCTGTCACATTCTTATTTAAGATTTCTTATTTATTAATGGTTTCAACAATTTAATTATTGTGTCTTAATGTGGTTTTCTTTGTGGTTATTGTGTTTGGGATTGGTTGAGTTTCTTGGATCTCTGTGTTTATACTTGTCATCAAATTTAGAAATGTAATACGGTTATTTTTTCTTCAAATATTCTGACAACTCCTTTTTTCTGGAATTCCAATGATACATATATTGGATTATATATAATATAACCACAAGTCACTGGTCACTGAAAATATGTTAATTTTCATTTATGTTTTCCTTTTCTTCTCTCTGTCTTTTAGTTTGGTTAGCTTACATTGCTATGCCTTCAAGATTACCAATTTTTTTTCCTATTGCAGTGTCCAATGTGCTAATTTCATCAAGAGTATAATTTGTGTATATTATTACATCTTTTGCTCCAGAAATTGCTTATTTTTCTACATCAACTATTTATCTCCTTATTATGTTCACATCTTCCTTTAACCTTTGAGTATACTGCTAATAATTCTAATGTTTTTGTCCGATAACCTCTTTTTTCCGTGTTGGTATCTATGGACTTTTTTTTTCTGCTTGTTATTGGTCAAACTTTTCTGTTTTATTGCATGTAGAGTAATTTTCATCAGATACTGGACATTATAATGTTATGTTGCTGAAAGTCTGGACTTAATTGTCTTATTTTAAAGAGTTTCAAACTTTGCTTTGGCAGAAAATGAATAACTTTTCAGGTCAGCTTGATTCTGTTAGGAATATAAAATGTTATTTGAATGAGTATAAAATAGCCTTTGCTTTAAGGCTTCATTAGTTTTACTACTAATGTGTCTTTGTTAAACACTGGTGTAAACCTGATGTTTCTTCATTTTGGCTTTTCAGAATTTAAACTTGTCCCAGCCCTGTGTGAGCTCTGGAAATAATTCATGTTGTAGCTCTCTAGCTGTTCTTTACCCAACTTTTTTGGGCATGTTGCATTTTATGTGCAATTTAGTATTCAGCAGAGAATTAAGAGGTCTTCAAAGCAAGTTACTACAGCTCTTTGTCAGTGTATTAGTCAGCTCAGCCTCCCATAACAAAGCATCATAAACTGGACGGCTTAATGAACAGACTTGTTTTCTCAGTTCTGTAGGCTAGAAGTTCATGATCAGGGTGCCAACATAATCAGGTTCTGTTGAGGGCTTTCTTCTTGTCTTGCAGATAGCCACCTTGCTTCTGTACACTAAAATGATCTTTTTTTGTGCATAAGTGGTGAGAGAATGCCAGCAAGTTCTCTCTATATAAGGGCACTAATGCCATTATGAGGATCCCACCCTCGTGACTTCATCTAAACCTAATTAATTCCCAAAGGCCCCATCTCCACATAGCATTATATTGGTAATTACAGCTTTGACATATAAATTTTGGGGAAGTTAATTCATTTCTGGTACTGTGTTTCACAAATCCAATTGCCTCAGTCTCTTCAAGCTCTTCCATTTTTCTCTTTATTTCATCGCAACCATCAGGCTCTGCTTGGGTTTCCCCTTCCTGCACTATGTTCCAGTAAATGCCTCCTGACGTCAAACTGGGATGATCATAAGGTATCATCTCCTCTTTCCATTCTCTCATGAATCACAATACTGCACTTCCTGTTACACATTGTCTGAAATTAGTATGTCTATGTGTTTGTATGTGTTTACACAAACACATACACACATATTTAAACAGACGCCTGAACTATGTATTTTTGAAAGGAAAATGTAAAATAAACTAGTAGAACCAATGACTTTGAGGAAAATTTATAATCAAAGTAACTTATTTAGGTAGGCTGGAAGAAAGAAGGATGTAAGAATTCATTATTTTTGAAATTGAGTATTTATTAGTAGTGGATCAATGTCACAATGTGGTAAAGTAACTCCCTCTCTATCTTCACTTGACAGACGAATGGCAAGAAAGTAGAAAAATACTGATCAGTTAATTGAAACTACTGTGAATATATTACTTTCTAAGCTACATGAACATCCAATTATTTATTCATTCTATTACCATGCATTCATTGGATATCACCTAGGGTTAAGGCAAAAGGATATTAAAATTCAAAATTATAAACTTTACCCTGTGGGTAGGATGAGGTTCTAGGAAGCAAATTAATCTGAGGAGAAGACATCAAAACTGAGTAGAATAGAACTTTGGGAGTGGAAGTTAGAAATTATCATATGTAATGCATTTGATGATTTTTAACAAAAATATTCTAGATAAAATTTATACACTTTTACTAAGTGTATAAATTTTTATATTTTTAGATAGTTGTAAGATTGCATACTACTGAGGGAAATAAACCAGTCTGTCCATCTATTTCTCTGTCAATGCTTCATAAAAATAGCTGGCTTATGTTTCAGACATAAGATAAAACAAGAGTCTATGGAGTATTTTCCTTTCCAAAGTGTTCCAGAAAATTACAAGTTACATTATTTGGAATTGATTCCCATATTATCAAAGGCTCCCTATTACCTAAGCATAAGCCAGAATGGTGATACAACTTTGTGAGTCAGGCAGAATGGACTACAATCCTGGCTGTGTATCTGAGTATCTCTGCAACATTTGGGAAGTTGCTAATAAGGAAAAAGAAACAGCATACAGATTTAAGAAATACAGAGCAAAAATGGACAGGAATAGTGGCATAATGGCTATATAGAAAAAAGAGTCAAAAGCTGTTTCTTGTTTCCAAGCTGGAAGTATTTGAGAATATAACACGGTAATATAAGATAGAAGAAGGAGTAAAATTTACTTAAAAGTGAGTAAATTCAACTGGAGTTGTGCAAAATTTGAAATACAGGTAAATCTCAATGTTGGGCTGCCAGGTGGAGCTCTCAGACGACATTATATATTTGAAATTAAATACTGAAGCTCACAAGGGAAGTTAGTTGTTATATAAACATTTATTTAACCAGCAATAGTCAAGTACTTTTCCCACAGACACTGTGCCAAATGCTAGAGATTCAGAGTAAAACTCTCAGCCACTATCTTCAAAGAACTCACTTTAATGGAACCAGTAATTTAGTTAAGACAGATCATACTATCCCAAGTACCCCATGACTGGGGCTAAGATAGAGGTAGGGATACAATGCCATGGAAAGACCTATCTAAGAGGTAAGGAATCAAAGTAGGCTTCCAGAGGAATTAAATTAAATCTTGAAGAAATAAGAGTTTGCCAGGCAGAGAAGTGAAGGAGAGCCTTGTAGTCAGTGGAGGCAGAGTATATAAAAGTATAGAAAGTAATAGCTTCCCCCAGTATAAAAGGCTTCGAAAATCTCAAGGAGCATATATATAATTTCTGGCAGCACAATATTCATCATTTTCCTCTGGCCTCACTGATCACTAAATTTGTTTTTTTTTTAATTTATTTTTATTGCATTTTAGGTTTTGGGGTACATGTGCAGAACGTGCAAGATAGTTGCATAGGTACACACATGGCAGTGTGTTTTGCTGCCTTCCTCCCCTTCACCCACATTTGGCATTTCTCCCCAGGCTATCCCTCCCCAGCTCCCCCACCCGCTGTCCCTCCCCTATTCCCCCCAATAGACCCCAGTGTGTAGTACCCACTTCCCTGTGTCCATGTGTTCTCATTTTTCCTCACCCGCCTATGAGTGAGAATATGTGGTCTTTCGTTTTCTGTTCTTGTGTCAGTTTGCTGAGAATGATGTTCTCCAGATTCATCCATGTCCTTACAAAGGACACAAACTCATCATTTTTGATTGCTGCATAATATTCCATGGTGTATATGTGCCACATTGCTACTTTCTTCTCTACTTCGCTCCTAACTGACTGTACTCTTCACTTGGCATGGGGAGATGGTGGAGGGAGGGCGGGGCGCTGCTGTCCTCTGTCCTCATCCTTGTCCCAAGGGATCACATCTATGGCTTCACATATTTTCATACTGATAACTTTTCACTGAGCTCTAGACCTTTACAATCCATTGAGAGCTCCACCCAACAACCTCCTCATAGAAAAAAGCAAAACAACAAAACACATAATTTTCCTATATCTGTTTCTTTCCCTTACCTCCTGCATCAAATCAATTAGTGCATCCTTAGGACTTTTTCATATCTCCAAAATATCATAAAATACATCTACTCATCACCATCTTTACTACAAATACTTTAGTCCAAGCTACCAACATCTCTCACTTGGACCACTGCAACAGCTTCCAAGCTGACTCCTGACAGACTCTCTCGCTCATATACAGTGATTTTTCTACTCAATTGTGACCATTGAGAGATTACTTTCTGGGCCAGTAGGACAAAAGCCAGACCACAAAGAGTTCTGAAATAAGTGCTTACTGAAGAATTGATTAGTTAATTTATTAATTGAATTTGAGAAAAATTTAAACATTCATTTAGGGAGATATTGAAGTACTAGTAGAAAGTGAAAAAATGAATATGCAAGATGATCATTGATAAAATTCAAATTCTAATACATTGAAGGGAGGTAAGATGGACCAGGGATAGGTAGATAGGCTCTGGAACTAGGTGATTTTTGTTCACCTATGACCAACATGACACCAGCAAATTATTAACCCTGCTAAGCCTCAATTTTCTCATATGGTAGATGGAGTTGACCCATGGTTGGAATGGGTAGTAAATGATCTATATGCATAAAGGGCTTCACACAGAGCCTGGCACAAAGTATATATAATATTTTAACACTTTTAAAGAATTAATGTATAGATATACAGAGATGTTTTGAGGTAAAAATATGGTAGACCTTCAATCTCCTTTATAAAGTAAAAGTCAAGATCATCTGTGAGGAGCAAAATGCAGGTCTCAGAGGTAAATAATAATAAGCAACTCTTAATTGACTATTCTATGTAAAATATAATACAATATGAAATATCTTATATACATTTATGTTATCCTTCCAATAACTCCAAGAGGTTAATACCAATATTCCTCCCTTTACAGATTTTGAAATTGAAGCCCAAAAAGGTAAAATAACTTCCCCAAAGTCACATAGATAATGTCAGCATTTGAACTTAAGTCTACAAAATTCTGTCCTGTCCTCTAAAGTGGTGTACTATATACTTGCCAATTCCCTAGTCTGCAAATATGAACAGACATGTCTCAAACCATATTAACATCACCAACTTTTCAACAAAATCAGAAAAAGACAAAGATATTTCATATTGCATTTGTTGATACTCCCCTTTATTGAAACACATGTTATATAACCAACAAAACAAAAACAGGGTGTCCCTCAGAGTTCCTTTGTAACAGATTTAGCCTGGCACAGAGCAGAAACACAAATTCCACAGAGAAGACAAAAGCATCCATCATCTTGAACTGTTACAATGCTGGTGGCTGAGAGAAAAATCTGTCAGGGACAAGGATCCCAAGCAGATGACAATAAAGTTAACTTATTTTTATAGGAAATGCTAAAATAAAAATTTCTTTTCAGAATTCTCTTTTATCTCTCAAGCATGTTCTAAATATTTGCTCTTCAGGTTTCTGTAAGAACTACCATGTCTTTGCACACAATACACAAAAATAACCCTAGCCTGACCTGGAGGGTTAGGACCCAGAGGGTGATAAATCTGTTGGCCTCAATTTGGAGAGCAAAGTATTTTCTAAAGATCACAGTGCTAGCCATGCACGCAGGCCTACAAGTGCTTTCAGAGGTGCCCTCTAGTAAAATCGTGACCAGTGCTTTGATCTCAGAGTCTCTTTCTTTTTGTAACATGTCCGAATACCTGGGATTAGGAGGCAGGCTGGAGTCGGAGCAAAATTAAACAAACAGTAGAGAGTGACCAGCCAGGATGACTTCAAGTGCTGAGGTCATCTGTTTGCCTCTCTACTTGCAGACCAAGGTGAAAAGTGCATCCCAAGCTCCGGCCAAATATGGTATATAAACAAACATGAAAGAAGGATTAGATCTCTTCCCTGAGACTAATGGGAACCCCAAATATCAATAGCTGATTTGTGACAAGACTAAGTCAATATTGGAACAAAAGATACTGGCTGTATTCAACTTGCCCTTAATCTCAGGTAAACTTGTAGTAAGTTAAACAAGTATTCATTGCCCTGGCTACAACTCTGCCTGACTCGGAAGAACTACTGATGTAGAAGATACACACAAAATTCCCCACTTGTTTCTTCTAATCAGATCCCCCTTTTCTCCTTTTCACTCAGACTCATGACAGATTGATATTTACAGACCCTTTTTGTTCTAATTCTAGTTTAGCCAGCAAGAGCTCTGCATGGAGAAAGAAGGCAGTCAGTGAGTTGCTCGCTCTTCCATTCATGTCCTACATTCCCAATGCTAGCAAAGAATCATCAAGAGCAGGGTCCTCTGCAAGAGAAAAGATTGCTGTTGCTGAAATTGGAACATGAAAATTTCCCTTCATCTAACTGATGGAAGCTAGCAACTCCATGAACTCCATGAGATACAAGGCCTCACAGTTTATGAGTATTGGGGCTAATTCTGTCACAAAATGTCTAAAGCCTTTAAATGACACTGCAGATTCAAGTCCTCCACATCAAAGTCTTTTATGAGTTAGTGGTGAGAAGTGGCTAAATCCCATGGCCCATACATAGTCTCTGCTCCTGAGACAGAGTTCATAAGATGTAAAAGTCCTAGACCAGCCTCTCTGATATCTATCTATTTAACATATTTCGGTTTATTGAACCAAATTTTCTGCATGGAGTTTTTTCCAAAAACTATCAAAGGAAAAAAAAGAGTTAAATACCCAGGAATGTGTACTATCATCATCTATATTTTACAGATGAGAAACATGCTGGAGATCACAGGATGCATAAAAGATGACACCAACATCCATGTCCAGTGAGTCTGGCTCTAGCACTAGCAGCATGCTCAGGGTCTGCTGTGAGATCTCAGCACAAGTTTTCCTTTCTCTCAACTTCGGCTCTTGCAGCAATAAAAGGTATGTTTTAATATACATCTGGCAGTTCTATAATGAATATAAAATGTATGTTGGATATTTAGAAAAGGCTCATACATAGAGATCAGTAAGTGGCAAGTTTTCTCTATTGTTTTCTTTGATAAGGAAAAAGGACCTCTATCTAGCACTGATTTTCTGTGCCACCTCTTGTCACTGTACCATTGCCTCCTATAGTTTTCCACATAGGTCCTTCTGATATTTTATTTCTTTTATATTGTAGCTGACATGCTAAATCATTTTAGACAGATTTAGGCTGTTCTTTGGATATATATATATATATCCAGGTCACTACTTCATCAGGAAGGGGCTCATCTTTTCTCTCTTGGTCTTTTTTACTTACCTGAGAATTTGGGTCTTAGAGTTTTGAAGAACAAGGAGCTTATCTAGAAGAAATGTGGGATGCTGCTCCCTGAGTCTGCACTACAACCACAACTGCTGAGGGAGGACCCACTGAGAGTGTTCAGGGAGACTGGGAGAGTTAAGTTAGAAGAGTGGAATCTAACTCTCCTCTCATTTCATGAATGAGCAAATCACAGCAGAGATGAAAATAAACTTGCTGGGGATCCAAGACAATTAATTCAGTGAACAGCCTCCTGTATGCCCTGATGTTAGAGGCACTAGGGAAACTTCCCATCACCTTCACACCAATAAAAATAATATATTCTTACATAGAGTACTTGCATTAGTCCATAATCACAGTGCTATAAAGAACTTCTGAGATTGGGCAATTTATAAAGGAAAGAGGCTTAATTCACTCGCAGTTCCACATGGCTGGGAAGACCTGAGGAAACTTACAATCATGGTGGAAGGTGAAGGGGAAGCAAAGCACATCTTACATGACAGCAGAAGAGAGAGAAAGAAAGAGAGGAGGGGGGGAGGGGGAGGGAGGGAGAGAGAGAGACCAGGGAAGTATCACACTTTTAAGCCATCAGATCTCGTGTGAACTCACTCACTATCATGAGAATAGCATGGGGAAATCCACCCCCATGATCCAATCACCTCCCACCAGGTCCCTTCCCTGACGCATGGGGATTTTATTTCCACATGAGATTTTGGTGGAGACACAGAGAAAAACCTATGTCAGAACTTATTTTTAGGCAATTGACTAAATGCCTAAACACATTCATTGAAAAGTACCATTTTGGTCTAGTGTTGAATGGCTGATTATTAACAGTAAAATTTAGCTGGAAGCCAAGGCAGAAACCGAGTAACACTATTCATAGAGTGAACTTTTGAAATACAAGAATAAATCTGAAGTTTGATCAAAAAGAAAATATTATTGCAATGTTCTATTCAATATTTTATACTAAAATTTTAAAAGACTGATATAGTGTAGGAAAAATTATTTAACACTGTCAGTTGCTGGATTTCTCTGGCATTCAGTATACTGCACATTTACAACAATAAGCAGATGCTTATTTTCAGCCATAGTGAATGAAGCGAGATAGTTTTGGTCTGATCTGACAGTACAAGTCACTTGTTGAAGTTAGTCTTACTAGCAAGTTATTAAGTTTTCCTTCCTCTCAGGTTATAATCAACTAAAGTAAACATTGATTTCCTCTTCATCTTTTCTAAAGACATAGTCACTGAAGTCATCTCATGAGCCAAAAGCTCTGGACTTCCTTGAAGATGATGCTTCTGGAATATTTTGAGAAGCAGGCCTCAGGGTCTTGACCTTACTCAATATCATATGCATATAGACCCACAAAAACTTATTTAATCCTTCAACAATCCTTTAAGTGAGTCAAATTATTGGTAAAATTATTTCTATTTTACCATGAAGAAATTAAGAATTAGAAATGTTAAGTGACTTAACTAAATCAGTAGTTAAATGGTCAGAATTTAAACCCAAGCAGTCTCAACTTTATGCAAAATGCAACACTGTATTCCAAACAATTTTTTAACTAAACAAACAATTGTTTATTGAATGCCTGCTATATGTCTAGATTTACATATACATAAATTCATTAATTCTTACACAACAATTGGAAGTAACCCTTCTTAAGGCTACTTCACAAATGGCCTGAGACCTAACCTAATGACTAATTGGTGGCAAAAGTCTGAAATATATTACTACCCAGCATTCTACCCTGTGTCTCACCCTTTTTTAACACACTGAAGATTCTTTCAATGATATTTGGCAATTATTATTGAGTTCTGACCATAATACCACATACCGGTAAGGTCTAAGGTCTAACATTCCCGTAAGATGTCATGAAGTCTTATTCCACATGGAAACTTAGATTTGTGTTGTCATTCAGGAAAAAAAAATACACAGTAACACAGCACACGAGCAAACACACACACAATACAGCAAAAAGTAGATTTAGATTAGCACAAAGGAGCAAAAGAAAAGCTGAGAGGCAAGAAACCAACTGCTGAGTTCATTGCCATTTTGCTCAGGGTCTCTTCAATAAGAGGTGGTGTGAGGTTGGAAGACAGAAGGGCCAGCTTCATGGTACTAGCCTCCAGCAGGCCAACCTCTTCTCTTCCATACACCTGGGATAGGCAACCGAAGTTTGCTGCTGGGAATAGGCTGGAGCTAATCTTTTCCTGGGGATATTTGTTTTAACTGAAATATCTTCCCCCACTTCCAGTTAGCCAGTTTTCCATTATATGAGTCAATCTGACAGTTTAAACCAACAGAAATATTACTTTGTTCTCCTAAGGTGTGGGTTAAATGCAATGTTTAACATAATGAGCCCAAAGGGGAAAATGGTTCACAGTAAAGATAAATACTCCTTCAAAAACTGACCCAATTAATAACTAGATGGTAAAAAGTTTGCAAACAAGGAAAGAGAAACAAGGTTGCTCTCTTATTTTCTATTTTTTAAATTAAATCACAAGGGCTATTGTTTTGTCTTAAAGCCTGAATACTGATGTATTTCATACATTATGGTTATTTTCTTAAAGAAAAAATATAAAACTATTTTATTAACCACTGTTCCCCCATATTTACTGTAAGGTAAATAGCAGCCCTAGGTAACAGCTCTTTTTCTCCTAAATTACAACTTCCCCTTGCTCCCTTGAGACCTAACTAACTCCAGTTTGACAAAGATTGATCCTCAGTCGAGACTGAAGAAGTTATGCCTTTCACAATGCACTCCTCGCTTTGCAGTTCACAGTGGCTGAGTTCCAAATCCTACCCAAACTGCTCAGGAGTCATACTTTCACTATTCCCAGCAAAATCTAAACTTGTTTCTTATGAGGGTTCTTGCTAACATTGCTTACATACTACAATGAGTTCTTGAATATTGCCTTTCTCTTAGCTAACTGCAGGCTGTGGGCTTAATTCTAAATGAATCAGAAACATATGGCGTGGCTTTTTCTTAATAGCGCACTGGGTTTTTATAATTAAAGGAGAAAAGTGCTTCAGGCCAAGTATGCTATGAGAAGCTATTGGAAGGCAAACTTTGAGTGGGATTCAGGATGGTCCATAAATGCAAAAGACAAGCCCATCTGGCTTCAGATTTTGCAATCCTGAGCTACCAGGGAGAACACCAAACCCTTCATGGAAATCACTAAGAGAACATTCATTCCACTTGCACTCTTTCTTCCTATTCATTTTGTTTCTCATATTCATCTCCCACTCCCCTGCTTCCAACCACACTTCTGGTTTATTAAGCTCTCCCTTCTTTTAAAAGCTAATATACTACATTTGTTTAGAAGTTTCTTTATCCTAAGACCCATATAACATGAACTAGATGCCCAGTATCATATTAAGGGTGTGACCAAAGATTGATCTCAAGATGATGTCTAATTAACTTCATTATTAAACAAGCTTGATGTCAATCTCTGCAAATTCTCATGGGGACTTTATGCTGTTCTCTTCATTGTTCTGACATCTTTATCAGGTGTGAGTGCTTAAGTGAAAGAAAGAGGAGGGGGATATCCTGCACAGCTGGGCTGCAACGTGTCAATTGTAATCTGCCTTGAAGAAGTCACTTCATTTTTCCGAATCTCAGATTTGTTGCAGCCACAGTGTGGGAACAATAATAATGCTACATTAGAGGGCTGTGGTAAAGATTAAATAAAATAATGGATTAACAATTGTTTTTAAAGTTGTATTCAGATTAATTTGAATTTGAGTTAAAACTAATTATCTTAGAGATGTTCCATATTTTAACATCTTTATGCTTTTCCTTAGATTTCATTACATCATTTTGAAACATCAGTTTCCTCATACAGAGAGAAGCTGGATAAACCAAGTGTCCAGTTGGTATCTATTACTCAAATTCCTTTAAGTGGAATTCCCTTAAGAACTCCACCTCTTTCAAATTTCAGCCTTTCTGAGAGTCTCTGAACCAACCAACCAGATTTTAGAGACAGCCAAATGAAGCGAACATGAGCACAAAACTGTCTTCTAAACTAGAGTTGGGTATCCCCACCTTCCATTTTTTTTTTTTTTTTAGTCTGTGACCTGCAAATCTTCTCCCAGGCAGCACTCACTCTGACATTTACCTAGGGCCTCCCAAGTGCCCCATGCTGAACGAGGCTATTTTATATCTGCAATCCAATCTTATTTAACTGTATCTCCACCCAGCAGATGTTAGGTAAGTAGAATCCTAAACCAGGGATTATGAGGGAGGCCACACATGCCCCCGAAAATTCTAAAGCCAGAAATAAATCAAGCACAATATTGATTAGGACATAAGAACCACATGGTAGGCTCCCATTTGCTGCCTGGGAACATGAGGGCTCCTCCACTGCATTGCTCTTTGGACCGCCTGTCCCAACAGTGTGCCTCCTCACTCAGCCATTTGGGTAGCCTCTGGCCAGCATTCTGGGAAGGCCTGGCTTTGGACAAGGCTAAGCCTCTTTTAAGATGTAAGCCCACGTCAAGTACTTTAGGTCAAGGGAAGCAAAAAGAATGGCAGAGACCAAGAATGGGGGCTCTACATCAAAAAGGGATACAATACCACAGAGTGGAGGGGCCATGGAAGAGGCATGGGAAGCCCAAGGCACCTCCACATACTCACCAAGTGACCTTAGTGAAGAATCTGGAGTGAAGAGTCATAACTGCCCCACCTTGATAACTGTGCCACCTGGCCCCAGTTCCCATAATTCTGAGCTGAAAACAGTTCTCATAAGTCTGAGCTGGGCACAATTATCAAGGTGGGGTAATTATGGAAACTGAGACCAGATTCTTCCTTCTTGCACAAGTCACTATTCCAGGGCTCACTTTCCTCATCTGTGAAACAGGCATGAAAATCTCAGCACTTTCTATCTCATGTTGAAGTGGTGGGGGTTAAATAACATTTTAAAAACACTGTTTTCTTATGTGCAGTATAGAGAATTATATAAATGCAGTCACTTACCATCTGTGAGGTATAAGGATGGCAACAGGCCCTGGCTCTCCTTCCTGGTGTGGAATAGGAGACACATCTCTAAATCAACCTCTGCACAGGCTTTCCTCTTCCTAATCTTTCCTAGGTCATGATGGTGAGAGCCGGGCACCCTCACTGCCTTCTCTAACTAGACCCAGGGCCTCCTACCCTGGTCTCTGCTGAGAGTCTTCTCAGGGCAGAGTTGAGGGAGAGGCCAAAGGGCCTTCAGAAATTTCTCTCCAGAATGGGGCAGGGCAGTACCTCCTCTTAGGACCAGAATAAATCACCACAGAAACAGGACTCATCAAATAAGAGCAAGGCAATCAGCTGGAGGTAATGGAAATCTGGAGGAATGGAAATAAAATGCCGCCAGGTGCAGTCACCAAGGAAATGATCAAAGGTATCCCATGGGAAGAAGCATGGCTCGCTGAAGAGAGGAACTGTCAGAAAGCTCTTCCCTGCAGCGTGTATTAACCAGTACCATCACATCCAGCTTACCATCATGAAAGATTTACTGTATCTATGTTGAAAACACACAGGATATTATTCCAGATGGGATACAGCAGACAAGTGGGGAGCAGAGGGATGAAAAGAGAGAAGAAAATGAGAGGTAAGAACGAATGTGAGAGTAGAGAGAAAGAAGAAAGACAATAGAGAAAGAAACCAATACCTAGGAGAATGAAGTCACATTTTTTGTGCAGAATGAAAGTCAAGCTGTGTCCATGGTTGACAGAAAACAAAATGCAGTAGCAAAAACCATTTATTTTCTCACTTGCTTTCCCCCAGAACCTCACCAATATAGATTCCTGAGTTCACCCAAATCTCTGTGATCTCGAACTATGCTCCTTTGAAAAATACTATAGAAAAAAAGAGCATGTGTGTACGTGTGCATGGGTTTGCATGTGCATTCATGTGTAGTGTGTGTGCATGAGCATGTGTATGTGGGACGTGTGTACATCTGCATGTGTGTGTGTGCATGTGTATTCATGTGTAGTGTGTTTGTGTGTGCATGCACATGTATATGTGGGACGTGTTTTTGTCTGCATGTTTGTGTGTATATGTGCATGTGGCGGGAGTGTGCAGTGGGGCGGAGTGGCTTCCCTCCTAGGGTCTGGGCACACTTTGCTGCAGGAGCCTTTCCAGTAGAAAGACAGACAAGCAAGGCCAGCTCAGGTTTCATGAGGCTTCATCCTGTTGAAGGCCGGTCACAGAGCAAAGTCGGGTATATTTCAGAGGCTGATTAAAGCTCTCACAAATGCCAGCTTCTATCATTTCAATAACTATTAATTTAAAGAATATATTAGCCTGGAAAAAAAAAAGAAAAAGAAAAACATTGCAAACCATTCCTGTTTTATCACCAAGAGCTCCTTCCTCCCCACAGATCCTTTCCTTTGTCATGAAGTGAGCAAGTCTGAGCTGGGCAGTTATCAAGGTGGGGCAATTATGGGAACTGGGGCCAGCTTCTTCCAATTAGGTAACTGTGCACAGACCTTTGCCATGGTGACAGCAAAAAAACTACCGTTCAGTCCCCCATTCCCACTGTTCAAGTGATAAATGACCCTCAAGCTCTCTCCCCAGAGCCAAGCAAGGCCTGTCTCTGGACAAAGGCCAGGGAAAACAGAAAAAGATTTATAAGAGCCAAAAGCAGGGTGAAGAAGAGCTGCAGGGCATAGGGGAAAGACCAATGAGAAAACGTGGTGCTTTTTAGTAGCTGCATGTTACTTGATGATGATTGGGTTGGGTCAGAAAGGGAGTTGGGGGTCTGGCGAAGAATAAGTGGCCACAGTTAAATAGCCAGCATGGGAGAGCTCCGTAGGCCCTGCTCTTCAGAAAGAGGGAGCTCCAAACTGCAAATCTCAGCCTGGCTCTTTCATTCACACCAGTTCTTTCTAAACAGACACCACTAAAGGAATGTATTTAATACTAAGGAGACAAATGGAGACAAAGAAAGAGTGGTCATGTTTAAAAGGCATGATGGTGCAATTAAAGATATTTACCAGAGAAATTTGAGCCCCATTACACACTGGCATACAGTATGTGAAGAAGAGCTGTTTTATATCATTAAAGACAAAAGCCAGGTCTATAGGTAAGCTTTAAGAACAATAAACATCCTGAATTCAAGAATAAGTCTGTCAAATGAAGGGATATTGATTTTGGAACAAGGAATATTATGTCAAACAACATTAGTTTAATTGATCTGAATTTAGTTTAAGTACTAAAAGCATTTATATACAAACAGCAAATGAAAATTAACTGCAGCTGAGCCTTGCTGCTTGTTCTCAGGGGTGCGGTGCTGATGAGAACCTGGCACCGAGGAGGCCTGGTTGGAGTCTTGAGCACACAGAGGAGCTGGGGTTTCTTCCCCAGCATGACAATGAGGAAGGCAATGTGCTTTCTCTCAGAGGTAGGAACATTTAACACCGGCCCTTGACTTCTCAAAATACACAAACACTGTTTCTTGCTCTAAAGGAATTCATAAGAGAACAGGGGTGAGGCCAGGAGTGAGTCAGTCCCCGAGTAAGAGAAAGGATTCTAGTCCTAAGGTGGGTGAATGAGACGGTTCCTTCTCTGCCTCTGACTGCTTGGCCCCATCTGAGCCAAGCTCTTAATAAAGCCTGCCTTTGCTCTGCACAGAGCTCTCCCTTTAAGCTGCTGCCAGGCACTGGAGGCCCTAGGTAGAGGTTCCAGAAAAGTCAGTGAGCATGGGGCCGGAGACAGGACAGGTGACAGTTCCAGCCTCAGTCCCTCCATGATGGTAAAATGGAAAAAGACAAGAGTTCCCAAACCCATTCCTTTCTTGTGTTCTTGTTTTCTATTAAGAAAAAGGAAAGAAAAGAAAGAAAGGAAGAGAGAAAAAAGAAGGAAGGAAGGAAGGAAGAAAAGAAGGAAGGATGAAGGAAGGAGGGAGGGAGGGAAAGAAAAAAAGGAAGGAAGTAACATAAGAAAGAAAGAAAGAAAGATTAACTTCTTTTTTAAAAAATCTCTTCCCATATTGATCCCATAGAACTCACTCTGGGATGGATCTTGAGAATGGCCAGGAAAGGCTCAGCAATAAACCCAGGAGAGAGATGCACATTTTCTCTTTCGTTACTAAAGCCTCATGTGCAAAAATAAATGTGGTTTAGGGTCAGGCAAGGGAAAAGCCAGTGAACCCTTTAGAAGTGCATCGCCTTGTCGTAGGCCCCCATGAATGGCTGAGGGTGTGAAGACTTCACTATGTGTCAGAGTCATTATTTAACATCCAGTCAGCTCAGGAGCCAGCCATGTTTCCACTTTGTTTTCCAAAGACCTGATGAAGGCCCTGGGATGTTATTTTGTTTACATCTTGCCACCTGTGTACTCTCTCCGAAAGCCAAATCTCCACTCCAAGATCAAAGAGCAGCTGAGTCTTAGACCATTAAGTGGATCTGGAAAAAAGATCTCTCCACCTCCAGCCCACAGCTTTCACTTGAACCACAGAGTGTTCTATGTTGTAAGATTTATAGCTTTGCTTGTGAACATGGTCACAAAAACCAACAGAAATAGCCTAAAGCCATGGTTCTCTATCCATTCAGACCCTTGCCAAACACATCAACTATGCACTCAGGGTTTTCATTGTAAAAGAACTTTTAGGTGAGCTCTGGAGAGAACAGAGTTCCCATCTTTGTTTTGATTTCTTCTTGAAACACTTTTGTATTCACACTCATTTGAAATATGTTCCATCAAAATATTTTCCCCTCTGATATTCTCAGTCATTATGGCCAGTGGAGGAGCAGAGTGACAGACGACCAGGATGGCAGCAACCTGGAAAGACAGATGTCACTTGCTGAGGACAATGCAATAAGAAAGAGGATGCTGGTCAAGGTCTGGGTTGATGGAACATTCTGGGAACATTCACTCTGTGCAAGGTACTATGTAGTTAGTGTTTTTTAGATTCTAAAGAACTTATAGTCCTGGGCTAATATTCATGTTATATTTGCTCATCAAATGTGTATTGAATACCTTTGATGTGCCAGGCCTTATGCAGAGCACACATGAAGACTTGCACACATTCCCACCTTAGTCAAGAGAAGCAGGTGATTCTAGCATAGCCTAGCTTATACATGCTGAAACAGAGGTACACACAAGCTTCTAGAAGAACCTTGAAGACAAAAGCAATTTCTCTTCCAAGAAAGAAGAGGGGTTTGTCAAGTCTTAACCCAGGAGCCTATAAGCTGGGACTCATGGGTGGGAAGAAAGGAGATGCCCTGAAGAGGGACCAGCAAGAATGAAAGCACACAGAGGGCGCCGGCCATGTCTGCACCATGCTAAGGAATCAATAATGCCAAATTGCAGGGACCATAGTGAGAGCCTGGCAAGAGGCCTAGGGCAGTCACACTCATGGCTTCCTAACCCAATTAAAATTGGTTTTATTTCCCATTGAGAGGCTATAATGGACTGAGAGGCAGATGGTCTTTGGTTTAAGTCACTGTCCTTCATTTCTTATATATATATATATATATATATATATCTTCCTCCCAGGTTCAAGCTATTCTCCTGCCTCAGGCTTCCAAGTAGCTGAGACTAAAAGCCTGCACTACCACGACTGGCTAATATTTTGTATTTTTAGGAGAGACGGGGTTTCACTGTGCTAACCAGGATGGTCTCGATCTCCTGACCTCGTGATCCACCCACCTCGGCCTCCCAAAGTTCTGGGATTACAGGCGTGAGCCACCGCACCTGGCCAGTATCCTCCATTTCTTAGAGGATTTTGGATGCATCACTTAGACTCTCTAAACTCCAGCTTCCTCCTGTGACGTATGCAGAAGTGAACAGTTGTCCTGGATTCCCACAAAAGTAGAGATCTTGTGTGAGTAAGCTCTTACAGACACAGGTTAGGCTACAAGGGCCCTCAGTCATAAGACCCAGAGAGGCTCACACAGAGAAATGAGGTGAGGGGCATCAGGCTTTCTCTGCACTGAATTTAGGAAAAATTCCCAGTAGTTCTTCCCACATGATGCCCGGTAAGTGGTATCATTTCCCCAGGCTTTATTCTCCTCATCCACGAAACAGGAGCGGAAGGCCAGAGTTCATTTCTAAGTTTTTTTTCAGTTTTAATTTCCAATGACAGAGTTTAAAGATCATTGGGCAAAATCTTCAGATTCCTGAAGACTTTGTTTGAATCCACCTCCTGGAGTGTAACTGTTATATGTCTGAACATTACAAATTATGAAATATTAAATAAATATATCTGCATATACATAAACACATGTGAGTATATATAGACATACATGTATATATGTAACTCAATTGTTCCAGCCAGGGACATCCATCCAATGCCTGGAATTTCTCTTTTTCTTTCAGGATTCAACATTTGGCCTAGTTCCAATGTATTCCCGAGTTTCTGAATCTCGTTCCCACAAAGATCTGTCTTCTCTCTCTGGTTGAAAGAAATGCATGCTGGGCATCCTGCCAAGCAGTTGGAGGCCTCCTGGAATTCTGCTGTGACCCCTGGGGTGTGCCCCTTTCCTGTGTCACAGCTCTGGAGTGGGGAGGGAGGCCCACAGCGCCCTTGCTGGAGTTAAGCGTTAAATTTTGAGGCATAAAAGGTGTACTCAGGTCCAAGACTGAACTCCCCAGAACTGTGTCTCTAGAATCCCAGCCAACCATGTCCTGACACATCCAGGACCTATGGAGTAACCCACAGAAGGAAGAGGGGAACCCCTGGACTCTTTCAGTCACCATCACTGATTCTTTTACCCTGAAGCAGCCTTTCATGGGTTTACAGAACAAATGTATACCCTTGATCTGAGTAAGTTAAAGCAGGTCTTTAGCATCCAAACATGTACTTAATTCATATGCCTATGGTCCTACTGGGTAGTCTTTTGAGGAAGTTCCCTCTTACTGAAGTCTAGCAATGCTGTAAGCTGTCAGTTGCACCCAGACTAGGAATACTTTATTCTCAGGCCTAAGGACAGAAGGGACTAAAGTTGACCATTGGCAAAATGGGGAAAAACTAAAGATGAGAGAATGGGATCCTCCTCTTTCATGCCCTGTCCTCAGTAAGTTATCATGTCTACTTCTCTGATAGCCTTCTTCTGCCTCCTGGCAACAATTATTTTCAGAACAGAATTTACTACCAATCTCTAAAGACCCTTAAAGCTCTGCCATTTTATGGTTTTATTTGAATTTCATCCAATTTCTATTCAGGAGATGAGAAGCTTTGATATTAAGGAGTTTCAGGAATATCATGGTTATTTGGAGGAGAGATAAAATTTTTCTTACCTGCACAGATTTTATGGATGATGTCTTTAGAGAAACAGGCAGCATCCTGTTGCCCAGAGAGGCCGTCAGGGAGCCCAACTCATTCTCCTCATACATAAGAGGTGATACAGGCCACAAAGAAACCCCAAGAAACTAAGCCGCTTCTGGAGAGACACAACTATTTTACTGATGAATGTCAGTTCACAAAACAGATATGTAATATGTACTGAAGGGCGAGAAGTATGAAGATAAATATGCTGTGGGTCCTGGATCTAAGAAGTTTATTGTCTACTGGAGGAAATATGCACATGAACAGATAATTTCAATAAAATATTCTAAGTGATAAAACAGATGTAAGTAAGGGTATTATGAGAGCACGGAGAAGCAGCATTTAATCAATCTAGGAATTCAGGAAAATATTTCTTGGCATGGGTAAAAACCTATTCATATCACATTTTAAGGGCGTTTTTTGTTTGTTACAGTGTGTTCTTGTCCTTGGTTTTTACAATATCTTCACTCAATTCCTGTGAGGGAACCAGGGAAAGGTCCGTTATCTCAACAGACAGATGGGCATATTAAGGCGGAGACAAAATAGATAAATTTCCATAGCTCTTTACTGGTGGCAAAAGGGCAAATTTAGATGGTTTTATGCACTTGGGAAAAGTGTCAGTTGAATAGAGAATGGAAGGCATAAGGGTGAGATTTCTAAAGAATTTGGGTCTTTGTACAAAAAGCTTAGTAGAAAGAAAAAAGTAAAGAATAAAGTTTTCAATAGCCTGAAATATTATAGCAGTATAATATTTTCTTCAACCAAAGCTATCTTCTGTAGAAATCTATACCCTATGATTCAGAAACACTATCTCACTTAAAATTTCAAAAATTTGTGGTTGTTTCATGCTTTGTGTTTTGCATATTCTGTTTCCCTTGATTATACTTCGCTTCTAGGCCAGGCATGGTGGCTCACACCTCTAATCCCAGAAGCTTGGGAGACTGAGGTGGGTGGATCCCTTGAGTCTGGGAGTTTGAGACCAACTTCAGCAACATGGAGAAACCCCATCTCCACAAAAATTAGCTGGGCATGTTGGTGTGCACCTGTAGTCCCAGCTACTCAGAAAGCTGAAGGAGGAGGATTGCTTGAGCCCAAGAGGTAGAGGCTGCAGTGAGCCATGAATGTGCCACTGCACTCCAGCCTGGGTGACAGGTAAGACCCTATCTCAACTAAAAAATAAAAATTATACTTTGTCACTTTTGCCGTCCTGGCATATTCTTGATCACTTTGAAGAGCACCAACACTACCCTGCTCTCGGTTCCATCAGCCCCTTCAGTGCACGTGCCTTGGATCTCATTCTAGGATAACTGCTTGCTCTTTAGGCTGTCTCTTTCCACACAGACAGTAGGTTAATACGAAAACAGTGTTATTCCATTTGCATTTATGTTTCTAGAACAAGTGGTAGTGACATAAATACAAATAGAATAAAATTGCTTCAGCAGTGTTTAAATACATGAATGGATGAATGAAGCAATGAATAACAGCTAATAATGAATCTTAAAACATGGTGTCAGTGAGGTGTAATTGCCTTCAACCTTAGCCCAAAGATACAGACAGCTGGAAATAGCAGCATTCAAGCAATGAAAAATGGCCATGTTAACTTCAAATTCATGGCATTTTCCAAACCCATCAGATAGCAGAGATCTGACACAATATGTAAGGAGAGATGGTGCCTGCAGGGAGAGAGAAGGTGTGAACATGTACTCACGTGGGATAGATACAATCGAAAGTCAATAATAAGAGTTCAACTTGAATAGCTGACAAGTTAGCATAGGCAAAGTGCAGGTTGGTAGGAAAGAGTAAACTTCTGGGGGGGGTGTGGGTCACAGAAATTAGGCGAGTTCACAATATTTTCAGACTGTTCTGCATAGATTCCCCAGGTGCTCATTGAGAAGATCAAAAAGAACCCTAAAAAGAGCCTATCATGGTACAGACCTGAATGACAGAAACAGTGGCCTCACAGGAGGGTGCTTACCCTATATTCATCCCACTATAAAAGAAGCCTTTATTTGAGGGAAAAGGGTAACACTATGGCCTTAAGGCATAGGAAGACCCTCAATGCAGCTGAAGGAAGAAAAAAAGTGTGTTGAGGCAATCCTGTCTCTGGGGTGGAATAGAGTTAATGTGCTGATTCCTAGCTGAACCAGGGCAAGGGCAGAGGACAGAGAGTGCTACAGTGCTAAGACCCAGGGACTTGGGACAAACCTAAGACCAAGCTTTAATTATAACAACAGAAATCACACCTCATCACCACTAAGCTGCCTTGGAAAAACAGGTAATGGAAGAATACTGCTAGAGAAAGATTAAAGAAGAGCTTGCAAAGAGAGCCTAAGACACAAAAGTAAGAACCAAATCTCAGAACTATATAGACATTGCTCTGGTTAACCACCCCCATCCTAGACACAAATTGTCTCTAGAGAAATTTAAAGTACATGGCGCATTGAGTGAAATCAAAACAAAAATAGTGGCCCCCAAAACAACAGAATACATCTTCAAAGTAGATGAAACATTCACCACCATTCACCATTCAACTAGACCATTGCAAATTCTAATAAACATTTAAGAAAATAATACTGCCATTGCACACAACTTCTTCCACAATATAAAAGCAGAAAGAATTCTTCTCTGTTCATTTAGTAAGTCCAGGATTACTCTAATATAAAAACTAAACAAAAGTATTACAAGAAAACAATGCTATAGAAAAATATCTCTCATATAGCATCAAGATAATTAAAAAAGATATAAAATTAAATCTAATAATACTTTTGAAAGGAAACTACATCTTGAACATGTGGGAATTAATTATAGAAATGCAAGGCTGGTTCAACACTCAAAAATAGATCAATGAGATTCATTATATAAATGACTAAAAAAGAAAGAACATGTGATTATCTCCTTAGACACAAAATTTAAAAAGCACTCAACAAAATGCAGCATTCAGTCACTTTATTTACCCCTAAGATCAGGAAGAAGACAAGTGTGTCTTCTCTCATCTCTTTTATTCAGCATCACACTGGAAAACCATGAGGTACGACAATACAAATACAAAAAATAAATAAATAAATAAAATAAAATAGAACTCACAAAGATTGGAAATGGGGAAATAAAATATTTGCATAACCTCAAAGTATCTTCACTAAAATTAACTAACTACAATGGTAGTTTTAATATATGCTCACTAATTTTTGGATAACCCCTTTTATTAGACTTTTATTGCTTCATAGCAAATTACTACCAAGTTACCTGCTTAAAACAATAGCCACATATTGTATCTGAGTTCTGTAGGTCTACAGTTTCCCCAGGCTTAGCTGGATTCCCAGTGTCTCACAGACTGAGGCTGATGTGTTAGCTAGGCTGGGCTCCTATTTAAAAGCTGTGAGGAAAACACTGCTTTTAAATTTACTAAGGTTGCTGACTGAATCCTGTTCCCTGTGTTGGTAGCATGGGGTACTTGTCTTCTTGTTGGCTATTGGGTCGGGGTCACTCTCCTTCATGCACCTCCTTCACCTCATACATAAACAGCCTCTCTTGTTTCAACCTTTTCTCACATTTTAAACTTCTCATTCTTCTGCTTCCTTCCCACAAAGCCCAAGAGATCACCCTTCTTTTAAAAAGCTGAGTACGACTGTAGACAATAACCATTAGTAAGACATGCTGGAACCTAGAGTAGACATGGCAAACTTCGAAACTGTGAAATTGGGGGAGGTTTGGAAAAGATTTGATCAATTAATCCAGTAAGTGTATAGTAAGAATCCATTATGCACATAATTTTGTGCTGTCTCACAGCAGTTTGAGAAGCAATGGACTCTGCATTTTAACCCTTTCCATTCCTCAGGCACTCCCAATATAAGCCCAAAGTACTGCCCACCCAACTTTCTCATCATGCCTCATGAGGGAACCCTACTTCACCCCAATTCCTAATATGGCATGATGGGCTTTTATGTCAGTAGTTTTCTTTACTAATCATTTTCTCAGGACACCTCAAGGTAGTCATTAAGTCATGAAATCACCTTGTTTTTCTTCTCCTATTTTGGTCCTTCTGAATAGGTAGCTGAACTCAAAACAAGCCAATAGTAACAGTAACGAGCATATAAGAATCCCCACTGGGGGAACCACGGAGGACTTGGCGCCAAGAAAGCTGTAGGCCTGAGGCAAACCTATCTCCTCTTGGCCCTGAGGTTGGATGGCAGATGCTGAAGCAGGCAATATGCCTCAGGGATCACCAGCACCAGGACAGGCATGAGCTGTTGACTTCAGCCCTTCTATAGGTGATACGACACTACAGAATGCTTTTTGACTTTGGGAGAAATTATTGCATGCTACCTGTTTTAAAACTGTAAATGTGGGATATAGTATGGTCAGTAGACCCACAGGAGAAACAAAAATGAGGCTTGGAAGGGAGAAATATACAACACTCAAAGGTCCCAGATTGAGGGTCACTGCATGTTACTTAAGGACACTAGACAAAGCACCAATGTGGTCAGGAGGCAGCAGTCAGGAATGAGGGGAGCGCTT
This sequence comes from Saguinus oedipus, assembly GCA_031835075.1. NCBI lineage: Eukaryota > Metazoa > Chordata > Mammalia > Primates > Cebidae > Saguinus > Saguinus oedipus. The sequence continues at coordinate 8,487,085 of CM063183.1, read as the reverse complement.
ACTCCACAGTCCTTACTGGAGTTTCCTCAGCAAAGGAAGACAGGGTGGAATTAGCAGTTTAGGATTGCCTTGTTTAAATAATGCTCAGGGCTCTAAGCTATAGGGCTCGTCTTTAGTCGCCTGTTGCCTTGGTTTGGAATGATGAAGGCAGAGGAGTATTGCTTCTTGGGCTGTGTGAACCAGAGGCTGGATCTCTTGTTATCCCTAAGTATTGGCTAGTATTTTCCCAGACTGAAAAGTTTTTCTTTTAAGATGTCAGGACATCACAATATACAGAATATGTAGATGTATGTGTATATATATGTATTTATAAATTTAATAATGTATATAATTATCTGAGATTATTCTTTTCTTAAAAAGTTATATAGCATACTATGGATGCCTGGAGTGCAGACTATATTACATGCATACTGCAGTGATCTAAGGAATGTGTACAGTCTAGAAAACCCAACACCAATAGACACTAATTGGAATAGCAGCTATCTTAAATGAATGCTTATTATGTGCTTTGCATTGGGTTAAGCACTTAATGTACATTTTTCTCACTTAGTCATTAAACAACATACATTTATGCATCCCCAACATAGTAGTGAGGAAACCATGACTTAGGAAAGCTCATTATGGTGCCCAAAGCTATGCATCTGGTACACGGCCAAGCCAATATTCATAACAAGCTCTGTTCAGCACCAGAGCTTTTGCACAAAAAGGAAATAAAACAAAATCCAAGACAAACACATACAAAAGTTTCAGTAGCAATGTTGAAGCATCAATCAGGCAGCTTAATTTCTGCAGACCTATTATCAAAACAGTGCAATGAGTGATTTCTATTAATACTTATGCAACTCATGAAATAATTTTAGTGCTAAGAAACTGCACATTCATTTTGAGCCAAATCTGGGCTTTATTAGGAGAATGTGCAATCAGAAAAGTAAAAAATCCCCTCCAAAAACAAGCTTAGTCTTTGCCTTTTGAATGAAGACCCTGAATAAGATAACATGTCACTGTTTACCTTTCTTCAAATGAATGCCCTGCATTTTTCTGTAGTGTGACAAAGTCATGAAAGTAGAATGTTATGACTCAGTTAGGAAGTGAATGATATCTCTGCTGTCTGCTTTCCTTCCTGTCCATCCTTTTGGATTCAAATTAAACAATCCTGTGTCTAAAACCCAAATGTATGAAAACAATGGTCAAGGTGAGTGAAGCTTCCTGATGCTGAAAATATCACAAAGGAAAGGAAATAGAGAAAGCAGTGAATGCAGACACAACATAAAAGATCAGCCAGCCTGATACAGCTGTGTCATCTTCAGGTGGACACTGGAACAGCTGAAAGATTTGAGTGATAAGAGCAGAGAAGGAGGATATCCTGATGGATGAGTGTGAAGCCTGGAAATTTCCACCAAGGAAATGAGAAGATGTTATATTCCCTCGTTTGGGACTTCTCTTTGGCCTTACTCTCTCTGACTTCCAACAGTGTGGCCTATTTGGTTTTCAGAGCTATTTGTTGATTGTGGAGCTGAAATAGAACTTGCTGTAGAGTTGGAAGGAAACAGGAAACAAAGGTCAGTGTACTGTCTCTTTCCCTAAATTTGTTTGGATCTCAGTCCAATGGCAGCTGAGCACTGGACCACAGGGAAAAGCTTTGACAGGGCAGAGAATTCCAGGGGAAAGTAACAATTTTAAAAATTTTCTTTTAGCATAAGGTGTCACCTACTTTATAGTTTTAGCCAATTTTATATATATATATAATATATATTTTATATATATAATATATATTTTATATATAATATATATATTATATATATATAAAATTCTGTGTGTATATATAATTGTGTATATATATACACATACATGTGTGTATGTAAATATTATGTGTGTATATATATATATGCATACATACATAATATCACTATATTTGCTTTTCATTCATTAAAATCTTTGGTGTGTTTCAGTTTGGAGGTTATGTATTATCCTATATAATTACACAATGTATACATATATTGAAACATCATACTGTACCCCTATAAATATATAGTTGTTTTCAAATAAATAAGCATATACTGAGATTATAATAATTATATCTACCCTCAATGTATCAAGAAGAAAACTAAAAAACAATTTGACTAACTGTAATCTTAACCGCAAATTAATCATAAAATTGAGATCTAAACACATAACATTAATGTCATGAGAGGTGCTATGAATGTCCATTATTGCACACTAAAGGACTGCAAGCCCTCGAAAGTTCTGAATTTCAGTCACACCATATTAATAATTACACCCCCATAACTCAGAAAGCACATCAAATTCTTTGGATGATAATGGTGCTGGCTACATCACTGAAAAACGCCTTTGATAAAGAACTGTTGTAGATCCCAGAGGCTCATTAGACTTAAAATATTTTGCTTTTTATCACAAGACATTTATGCTCAAAGCTAATGTGTATGTGGTTCACACTACAAGTATATTTTTAATGAATATTTTCTCTAATTTTCTTTACCACCTCTCCTGTTCCACTTTTCACCTGAGCCAAAAGGGTAAACAGGCACTATTGACAACCCCCAAGCTTTGTCTCTGAAAACATCAAACTGATGAGCAGACACCCCAAAGCCTTCATTAGGTGGGTCATAAACTGAATGAACTCTTTGATTATAATATGATGAAAGATTTATTAATAAACAAGTATTCAGCTAAATTATAGTATTGGCAGCTTTATGAGATTGTCTCTCCCCAGCAGACAGGTGGGGCCTGCAGGCTCCTGTGAGAATGAAAACACTAAATCAGTTAGTGTGGTACAGAATGATCTAATTACCACCCAACTGAGGGCTGCGTGGGGGGTAGAATTTCAGAAAGTTTCTATGGGTTTGCCAGGTCCTGAGTCAGAAAAGGTTACATGTATCACACTTTAAGGAACAAAACTAAAATATGTTAAATACAATGGAATAAACTATGATCTAACAGAAGGCAGGTGGTCAAGTGACTTTACTAAAAACAGTAAGAATGAAAGAAAGAAGGAAGGAAAAGAGGGGAAGGAAGAAAAAATCTTAGAAAATGCCAGGTCACTTGCAGGAAGCTTTGATTCTCCATGATTTTTTTTTTTTTTTATTGTACTTTAGGTTCTGGGGTACATGTGCAGATCATGCAGGATTGTTGCATAGGTACACACATGGCAATGTGGTTTGCTGCCTCCATCCCCCAATCACCTACAACTGGCATGTCTCCCCATGTTATCCCTCCCCAAGCTCCCTACCCCCATCCCCACTGTCCCTCCCTTGGCCCCAACAAAATACCCCAGTGTGTGATGTTCCCCTCCCTGTGTCCATGTGTTCTCATTGTTCAGCACACTACTATGAGTGAGAACATGTGGTGTTTGATTTTCTGTTCTTGTGTCAGTTTGCTGAGAATGATGGTTTCCAGATTCATCCATGTCCCTACAAAGGACACGAACTCATCATTTCTTATGGCTGCATAGGATTCCATGGTGTATATGTGCCACATTTTCCTTGTACAGTCTATCATCAATGGGCATTTGGGTTGGTTCCAGATCTTTGATATTGTAAACAGTGCTGCCGTGAACATATGTGTGCATGTGTCCTTATAACAGAATGATTTATAATCTTTTGGGTATATACCCAGTAATGGGATTGCTTGGTAAAATGAAATTTCTATTTCTAGGTCCTTGAGGAAGTGCCATACTGTCTTCCACAATGGTTGAACTAGTTTACACTACCACCAACAGTGTAAAAGTGTTCCTATTTCTCCACATCCTCTCCAGCATCTGTTGTCTCCAGATTTTTTAATGATCGCCATTCTAACTGCCATGAGATGGTATCTCAATGTGGTTTTGATTTGCATTTCTCTAATAATCAGTGATGATGAGTATTTTTTCATATGTTTTTTGGCCTCATATATGTCTTTTTTTGAAACCTGTCTGTCCATATCCTTCTCCCACTTTTTGATGGGTTTGTTTGCTTTTTCTTGTATATCTGTTTTAGTTCTATGTAGATTCTGGATATTAGCCCTTTGTCAGATACATAGATTGCAAAATTTTTTTTGCCATTCTGTTGGCTGCTGGTTCACTCTAATGATTGTTTCTTTTGCTGTATGGAAGTTTGCTCTGGAGTTTAATTAGGTCCCCTTTGTCTATTTTGGCTTTTGTTGTCAATGCTTTTGGTGTTTTAGTCATGAAGTCCTTGCCTATGCCTACGTCTATGTCCTGAATGGTTTTGCCTAGGTTTTCTTCTAGGGTTTTATGGTGTTAGGTCTTATGTTTAAGTCTTTAATCCATCTGGAGTTAATTTTAGTGCAAGGTGTCAGGAAGGGGTCCAATTTCTGCTTTCTGCACTGCTAGCCAGTTTTCCCAACACTATTTATTAAATAAGAAATCCTCTCCCCATTGCTTTTTTTTTTGTCAGGTTTGTCAAAAATCAGATGGTTGTAGATGTGTGGCATTGCCTCCAAGGCCTCTGTTCCATTCCATTGGTCTATATCTCTGTTTTGGTACCAGTACCATGCTGTTTTGATTACTGTAGCTTTGTAGTATAGTTTGAAATCAGGTAGCATCATGCCTCCGGCTTTGTTCTTTTTGCTTAGGATTGTCTTGGCTATGTGGGCTCTCTTTGGTTTTATATGAAGTTTAAGGTGGTTTTTTCAGTTCTGTGAAGGTCACTGGTAGCTTGGATAGCATTAAATCTGTAGATTACTTTGGGCAGTATGGCCATTTTCATATTATTGATTCTTCCTAACCATGAGAATGGAATGCTTCTCCATTTGTTTGTGTCCTCTTTTATTTCCTTGCGCAGTGGTTTGTAGTTCTCCTTGAAGAGGTCCTTTATGTCCTTTGTTAGTTGTATTCCTAGGTATTTTATTCTCTTTGTAGCAATTGTGAGTGGGAATTTGCTCATGATTTGGCTCTCTGTTAGTCTGTTATTGGTGTATAGAAATGCCTGTGATTTCTGCACATTGATTTTGTATCCTGAGACTTTGCTGAAGTTGCTTATCAGTTTAAGGAGATTTTGGGCTGAGATGGTAGGGTTTACTAGATATACAATCATGTCATCTGCAAATACAGACAATTTGACTTCCTCTTTTCCTATTTGAATACTTTTTTTTTTCTTGCCTAATTGCTCTGGGTAGAACTTCCAATAATATATTGAATAGGAGTGGTGACAGACAGCATCCTTGTCTAGTGCTGGATTTCAAAGGGAATGCTTCCAGGTTTTGCCCAGTCAGTATGATTTTGGCTGTAGGTTTGTCGTAAATAGCTGTTATTATTTTGAGATATGTTCCTTCGATAGACCTAGTTTACTGAGAGTTAGCATAAAGGGCTGGTGAATTTTGTCAAAGGCCTTCTCTGCATCTATTGAGATAATCAATATGGTTCTGTTTATATGGTGGATTATGTTTATAAACTTGCATATATTGAACCAGCCTTGCATCCCTGGAATGAAGCCTACTTGATCATGATGGATAAGCTTTTTGATGTGTAATGATTATTAGAAAATATGAAAGGTAGAATATATTTGTCAAATAATGTGCTAAAGTCACGCTATATGATAAAAAAGCACATAAAATACTAACTTGCTAATAAGTAATATATTATTAGCTACTTAAAAATTAAACATTTGTAAATATCTTGAAAAAATTACATGCAATAGTTATATTTATAATATTATATGTCATTTGACTAAATGCTGTTTTCCCACTGGCCATTTGCTGAAAATTTTAGAGACTTAATATAGTGTCATGCATCAATAAGGAGGTATGCTCCTAAAATATAATGCCTGAAAAACACTTTGAAAATATTTATCAAAGTACCAACAGTATTGTAACACTACCAAAAATGCTGAGTTGTTTTGTATAATAAAAGATAACTATTGTCAACATAATGGTAGCTCATAGTCAATGGATTCATTTTCCTACAAGATACATTTTCCTTGAAGTGATTTTTGTAATCCAGTTTTACTTTTTGCCATAGTATACTTTCAAGTATATGTTCCTTTTCATTTTTTATATTTATTGACTATGGTTTGTCAAACACCAACAAATTCTCTAACCTAATAATTGTAAGTGAAATTTATAATAAATACCTTAGTTTAAAATGTGGCTTAGGCTAAAACGTTTGGGACTTAAAGAAAATTTATATATTTCTTTGTTGATGTTAAAGCTGAAGAGTGATAGTAGCATAAAGAGAATTATGTTCTTAACACTGCATTTAAGGACTATTAAATGGGGAATAATTCTTAGACCTTAGAACTAGAAAGGTCTATTGATAAGTTTTGCTCTACCTCTCCCACTATAGATGTAGTTAGAAAAATTCAGATAATTTTGTTGAACATAGTCTCTATAAATGTAATATTTATTTTCCATCATATATAAACAGATGTGAACCCACAAAAGCCTCTTAGGGAAGTATCAGTCTTCAGATGTTAATAAAGATCTCTCTCATCATAAGCTTCAAGAGAAAAGTATGGCACTAAAGTAGTGCTTGACATCATATAAGAGAATAATATTCTTTGGAGTGTGTTCATATAGCAAAAAAATAAATCATTTTGAAGTATACAAATAATCATAATAGCTCTCATAGTCTGAGTACTAGTCACTACACCAAGCAGTGTAGTACAGTATCACATGCCTAAAGAATATCTAACAATACAATTTTTAAAAAAAAAATGCATTTAACTAGTCTTTTCAACATTTGAACAAATTAGGATTATCAGAAGAAGATATTTACTGGCATACATATAGTCATATATATATTCATGAAAATATTCATTTTCATGGAGGCTTTACGAAGACAGTAGATGTATTTTGTACCCTGCTTAAATCCCATTTTATCATTAAACAGCAATAATAATATTAATTACATTAATATTACAGACTTGCTGTGAGTAATAAACAAGAGAACATGTACAGCTTCTAAGCTGCTGATGATAAATAAATTGGTGATGGTTGTTACTGTTATTATGGCTCTTGAGGGGCCATAATCGGGGGAGGGACCATTCCTCAGGGGATATTGGATAGACTAAGTCAGGGCCGATTGTTCCAATCTTTGAAAATGGCAGACAGAACATATTCTGGAGTCACTAGGGAGCCAATGAAAGGTTCTTAGATAGGCAAGTGTCAAGTTTAGAACTTAACATAGAACATAATAATAATCTAGTCCCCACTAATTTTAATTATTTTCTTTTCATTACTTAATCCTCAGAATCTAGCAAATACTTAGAAAATAAATGTAATATTCATTTTCACATCTGTATATAAACAGATGTGAAACCACAAAAGCTTTTCAGGGAAGTAACAGTCTTCTGATGTTAACATCAAAAACTTCAAGAGAAAAGTATGGCACTAAAGTAGTACTTGACATCAAGTAATAGAAATATATTCTTTGGAGTATGTTCATGTAGCAAAAAAAAATCATTTTCAAGTATACAAATAATCATAATAGCTCTCAAATTTTGAGTACTTGTCAACTAGCAAATGCATGGTCCTGAGGATTAAATAATAAAAATAAAATAATTAAAACCTAGTGGGAACTAGAGGAAATGACATTAAAAATTCAACATAATGCAATCAAAGTGCCACACTGAGAAAAGAGAGGGCTTTATGCAACACAAAGGATGGTATTATATGCTGACAAGAGACAGCAAGTGCATAGGGTACTGATACATAATAAGGACTAAGGAGAGGTAGCTTCTCTGCGACTTATCTAGAAGAAGGCAGGAATGCTCTATGCAAGAGGAAGGCCTGGAAATGTGCAGTGAGAAAGAGTTTAACCAATTAAGAAAAAGAGATCATGATTCATTATGACTTAAAGCAGAGTAGAAAGGGAGAGGTGGTAAGAGATGACATTAAATACATGGTCTTATGAAATATATTAAAAGTTTGGATCTCATCTAGAATATAATAAGAAGTCAACTGAAAAATGTTTAGTAAGGGAATGACATGACTAGCTTGTATTTCATAAAGATCACTCCACTTGCAATGGGAAGAATGGCTGGAGGATTCCAAATAGGAAGCATAAAAAATCAGTGAACAGGCCATTCGTTAAAAACCATGTGTGAGATTATAATAGCCTAAACTAGAACCATGGTGCTGGGGGTTGACAGAAGAGGACAATATTTATACATACATAAAGGCATATGTACTTATTTACATATATGTGTGTGTATATATGTATATATGTTGGTATACATATGTGTACATGTATATGTAAATATATGTATATATGTGAACAGTTTTATTTAGTTTTAATTTAGGTATTTATTAAAATTTTACATCTGATTGGATATAAAGAAGGGTGAACAAAGATGACAGCAGATTTTGAGTCTGAGAAGCTGATTACGATGATGCCATTATCTGAGTTCAGCAATGATAAAAAATGAGCAGATTTAAGGATAACAATAATAACTTCAAGTGGGACATTGATTTTGAGACTTATGTAGGATGTCCAACTGTTTTCACCCATTGGACAGTTCAAAATATGGATCCGAAGCATACAATGAAAATGTAAATGTAGGAGTCATCAATATGTAAGAAGTAATTAAGTCTTTGACAGTGGAAATGATCACCTGAGAAATACAACTATTTGCTGGGCGAACAGAGGAAGAGACTGTCACAATGGAGAATGAGTAAGCTCAAAGGAACATTGGGAGAATTTCATGTGGAAGACGAAGGGGAAAAAATAGTTTAAGAAGAGAGTCAGTTAACTGTATAAAATGTTGCTGAGAAGTCAGGACAAATAAACACTAAAATGTGATCTTTGTGTTTAACCACAAGAAGATTAATTGTAACTTTAATGGCAGCAGTTTCATGGAAATAATGAGGAAAGAGGTAGTTAGAGGTGAACTTTGGGAAAAAATGGGGCGGAAGGGCATTTTTAAAAGATGGGAAAATTTCATTAACCAAGTTGCATTTGAAGAACAAGTGAGGTTTCCACTGGGAGAAAAGTAGAAACTTCTTGAAGAGGTAAGAGATAAGATATGGCAATTCACGGTTAGTAGAACTAGTGAGTTATCTGATGTCATAGGAAAAATACCATTCCTTGGGGGATGTTAGATAGACTAATTCAGGGCAGATTATTCAAGTCTTTGAAAATGGCAGACAAAAGCATATTCTGTGGGGCACTAGGGAGCCATTGAAAAGTTTTAAATAGGTGAGTGTCAAGTTTAGAACTGAATTTCATAAAGATCATCCCAGCAATAGAATGAATTGGGGAATAATTACCATTAATCAGAAAATGATAAGGACAAATGGTGGTGATTTTTCTCAGTACTAATGCATTAAACCATGGCAATACAGTCACCGTATCATCTACTCATTCTAATATGTCTAGCACGCCATCATTTGATAGTGCTATGGCCTCACAATGCTTGCCATTTTATGAAGTACCTGTACATATATATGGTAAGGATATGTTAAGAAATTTTTGCTCAAATTATTTGTACGACACATGACTTTAAAGCAAGATTATTGAATTCCTAATAAATAAGCCTTCTATTTCCAAATTAATGTAAAAACAATCCATCTCAGACTCTATGTTTACTTTGGAAAGTGTGGTGAAAACTAGCTTGCTTGCAAATCATTCAGATAAATCTGAATTCTCTCTCTTTCTAAGTTGTGTTTCTTTTTGCAAATAATAATTATTTGGCCATGATTATCATCATACCCACTAGCCTGGGTTCCTGGGGACTCAAAGTGCCTCTGAAAGCCAACTTCAAGCTCCAATTTGAAAATACTGCCTTTTTTGAAAACATTTTAAAAATTCTGAAGGCATCTCTAACAGGATACATCTACAAAATATTTGGGACAACAGTAACCTGGTTTGAAGATGTGCCAGCTGTAAATTGTTCCAGTTGAATCTCTCACTGGTCTAAAAAGAAGAAAGCTTGTTAGGCTTTTTTCCTCTGGCTTGACTTTTAAGTCCCTAAACTAGCTAGAGTCCTATTAACCAATTAACACAGTTGGGTGCCACTTAACAGTCTACCCTCTTATTCAGGACTTACATCCCCTATTTGACCTTAGAACAACTACTATTCTCCATCAAATGCTTTATTCCGACAATTCAGGCCTAGGGACACTGATAAGGGAGAAGAAAGGTTTTCATTTCTGAAAGCAAGACGCCTGAGTCAATTTGTCCCAATTGTATCTGCACAAGACCTATTATATGGACTGTGATTTGGAGGGATGAAAGCTGTGAACTCCCAGGTCACTTGTAAACCGATCACTCCCCAGCTTCTCCTCCTCCTGCTTTTAAGTGGTTTGAGGCTGGTAAATTGAAACCTGAAGAAACACAGAGCTCTGATCTCTGGGACCTCCAGAGCAAACCTGGACTTTGGCTGATTTGCTGTAGGAAGTAACTGCTTACTTACCCCATAATTAACACCACAAGCTGATCTTTGGAAGATAAGGTACAGAAGGTCAGACATAAGATCATCTAGAGAAGCATTTCACTAAAGCACAACTTTAAGCAGCTCTTGTGGCTACTTCATTCATGAAACAATGGGCTATAATTTCTTAAAATATTACAGTTTGTAGAAATGAAAGAAAGAGTGAATTACACATCACTGAATATGACCTCAGTCAACTCCCCCTTGATTAATGAAGCCATAGCAAATGTCAACTCAGTACTCTATTGAGATGTAAAACATTCGGTTTGCTCAGTGGCAAGTTAACTTGAACAGTGTTAACTACGTTTTACAATTCAACTTGCAAATTAAGCTTTGTTCCCTGATTAAAAGTATTTGCTGTCTTAGCATTCCCCATCAAATAAAGTCCAAACCCCTTCTGGGCCTGCAGTCCTTAGGGACCTGGCTTCCTAACCATCTTCTTTTGTAGCTGTCTCATTGTCATCCTCTCAGCCATATTCACCCCTTAGAGCGCAATGAACGCAGCTGAGTGTCATGTCTGCACACTTCTGCACAGACAGTTCCTTTATTTAGAACACCTTTACTGCCTTGTCTATAAGGCAAAGTACTCCTCTTCCTCAAGATCCAGCTTAGGAGCTACTTTTCTGCAACGACTTCCGTGTCTATATCTGCAGCAGCATCCTTTTCTGTGAGTACTGTGGCTTGTACATATTGCATTCCTGTAATGGGAAATATTACACTATCCTGTAATTTGTGACTCTATGAATATCAAATTCTGGAAATTGAATAAAGATAAAAAATTATAGCAAAAATTATGTTTTCATATCTTTGCTTTTCAAATAATCTGTGATTAAAATCTATCTTCACCCCCATTAACCTGTATCTAAGAATCAATGAAATTAGAGGCAGATAAGTTTCTTATGGAGTGATGACCACTAGAGTTCAAAGAAATCCCATTCAATAAAATTGCTATTCATTCTTACCTAGTTTCTAGGTTAAAATCTCTTACCTGGGAATCAAGAGGCTTAAATTTCAGCTGTGACTCTGGCTCAATTGTCTCAAAGTTTCTATCTTCCTCCTTAACATTATCTTGTTTGTAGAATTTAGAAGTTAGATAGACAGTCTCTAAGGGTACTTTTCTACTACAAGATTTTATTATTCTATAAAATGTCCAGGTAGTCTGAGTAACTGTAATATATATTTATAAAGTCTACACTCTGGTAGTATAGACAATTGATCTCATTAGCTTAATTATTATAACTCCAGTGCTAATACAGTCAATGTTTATGGCTCATCTTGGCAAGTTATCTTGAACAAGGCAAAATGTTGGCTTCCTCAGACACCAATTGTACCCATATCTCAATCTGTCTCAAACTGTATTCTACTGGTCACATGGGAGCCCACGAGTGAGACTGTTCAGACCATATTCACTGAAACTGTTAAGAAGTCGCTTGTAGCATGTATGTGGTACTGATCCCAGGTCAACAGCATCTCCCTCATACACAAAGGTTTAGTCCCTCTCACCCAATGCTTCTATATTTGGACATCTATTACAAGGCAACAATCTCCAAAATTTGACAAAATGTGACACCTAACAAAATTCTTTATAGCATTATAAGTAACATGAATAATAGGAAATAAGCTAAGCATCCAAAAATAAGGAAATATTAATAATGTTGGGTATAAAAATGTGATGAAATGTTACCAAGCCATTAAAATTATTAAAATCAGGATAAAAATCATAGAAAAATAAATGTTAAGTTATAAAACAAGAATAAAATTGTCTTTAGTGTGCTAATGAAAAGAGTCAAACTGTAAAATATTGAAGAGATTTATTCTGAGCCAAATATGAGTGACCAATGGCCCATGACACAGCCCTCATGCACTCCTGAGAACATGTGCCAAAGGTGGTTGGAATATAGCTTGGTTTTATACATTTTAGAAAGACATGAGACATCAATCAATACATGTAAGATGTATATTGGATTGCATTGATCCAGATCAGAAAGTCAGGACAACATGAAGCAGTGGGGGAACGGGCAGGGGATACTTTCAGGTTACAGTAGGTAGCTGTAAAGATTTTCCGATTAGCAATTGTTTGGAAGAGTTATTATCAATAGAAAGGAATGTCTGGGTTATGAAAAGCGGTTGTGAAATCCAAGGTTTTATCATGCACATCAAGCCTCCAGGTAGCAGGCTTCAGAGAGAATAGATTATAAATGTTTCTTATCAGATTTAAAGAGTCTGTTCTATCAGTAATTCTAAAAGTTGGAGGGGATAATGAGGCATTTCCAATTCCCCTTTCTCATCATGGACTGAACAAATTTTTTGGGTTAACTTTTGAATCCCGTTGGCCAAAAGGAGGGGTACATTCAGAGGGCTGGAGGCCTTAGAATTTCATTTTCGGTTTACAAAAGAACGGTCTCAAGAACATACAGAGAAAACATAAATGGAAACCTATACTAAAATACTATATGTTATAGAATTATAATAAAGACAGGGTGACTTTTGAAATCTTCTACCTAATTTTCAATATTTTTAAATGTTATATAAAAGTATGTATTCATTTGATGATTAGAAAGAATGTGTTTTAATTAATTGGCAGCATTTATAAAACTAAATTTATAATTTAGCAAATTGTTATTTTTCAAATGGGTTAAATATACCAGTCAAATCTGAAAAGCTTCACATTTACTCAATAAACTGAAAAAAACAACTAATCAGGAAACTAAATGCAATTTCATTGATTCAATAAAGAAGCATGATAATTTTTAAATAGGCTAGAAAAAAACATTTTAAAACAAGTCTCGGAATGTTTCTTCATGTACCATGTAAATTCATTTACAACCAAGGAATCCATGTTTCAAGTTTATGTATTTATTTATTTATTTATTGTTGAGACTTGCTCTGTCACCCAGGCTGGAATGCAGTGGTGCAATCCCGGCTCACTGCAGTCTCTGCCTCACAGATTCAAGAAGTTCTCCTGCCTCAGCCTCCCAAGTAGCTGGGACTACAGGCGCATGCTGCCACACCTGGCTAATTTTTGTACTTTAGTAGAGAAGGGGTTTCACTATGTTGGCCAGGATGGTCTTGATCTCCTGACCTCATGATCCGCCCATCTTGGCCTCCCAGAATGTTGAGATTACAGGTGTGAGCCACTGTGCCCAGCCTATGTTTCAAGTTTTAAAAATCCATAATATATATTTATACTACAAATAGAAAATGCTTCCAAAACAATTGAACTTAAAATGATTTAGATAATGAAATACATAGGCAAGGCACTGTCTAGTGATATAACTTTGTACAAATACCTTCCTCTTTGAACCTCAGTGTTTAATACATCAAAATCAGGGCTTACACAGGATATTCGCTAAGTTTACATCTACCTCTAACTTGCTGGTTTTCTAAGGGCTGTCATGCACTGGTTGAAGTGGTAGAGTAATAGGAGGTTTAGGAATATGGCCAGGAATGAAATTTAGCTTTCAACCAGGTAAAAAAAAATATCCGAACAAAGAGGATCTGAACAAAGAGAAAAGTGGAGGTCATGATGAAGGCAGGGAGAAAAGGAGAGAGGAAGAGAGAATGTTTCATGAGATAAAAGCATTAGTAAAATATCTCTCAGGGAAGCTCCAGAATGAGAAAGTAGAAAGTATATGATTCAAGTTTATGTGGAAACCTGAAGTGCTACAAAGTCCCATATCCATTCACACTTTGTGGTAGCTTCAAAAATGTCATTTCACCTTCCATCAGCAGCATCACACCTTAAGGCCATGACATTAATAATGCAATGGAAAAAAATAAGGAATCCTAAATGAACAATGTATAGAGAATGAATAAATATATCATTCAGTATAGATTAAAGATAATACTCAAACAATATTTGAACCCTATCTCTAAGTTCACATATCTCCCGGGGTGACCTGAACCTCAGACTCAACATTACCAAGCTGAAACTCATCTTCATGACACACCTGCTACTTCTCCCAGAATGTTTTGTTTCAATGGTACCTCTTTTTGTCTAGGCTCCAAGGCCACATGTCTAGGAATCATCCCAGAGCCTCCTTCTAAATTATCTCTATAATCTTACAAATTTTGAGTATATTAATTAACCCTAAATATCTCTGGACTCAAATTCATACCAGTCCCCTTCAAGTCTAGCATTTACCCACAGGTTTTCAACTGTTGTTTCCTCTAATACCACCTCTCTACCATCTACCTGTCCCCTTGGTGCTACTTCTAAAATAAGACTCTGACAACATAACCTCATATCTTTAAGTTCTTGACTAATTCTCCCTTATTTTTTTCCCTTTAAAATAAACCAAACTCCTTAGAATGACATTAAAGGGTTATCAGAAGATGGCTGTCTTTCCTGGCCTCTGTGTTATGAGTGACCCAAGGCCTTTCACACTGGTGTCTCTGCATGCGTGCTTCTCTTCATTCTTTAACTTCTACTTCAGAAATCAACTTCACTGAGAAACTTTTTCTGACTCCCCTATACAGGATGTTGATTTCCTCTGTGCCCGAATAGCATTTAATGCTTTTCTTCACTTATATTTCTCTAGCACTGATCACTGTATTGTGATTACAGGTGTTCACGTGTGTCCTCTTACTGAAATGTGAGATCCTTCTGAACATGGATCTGAGTTGTAGAAGTCTTTGTAAACCCCAGATGTGTTCATTTTGTAAATAATCAGTAAATACTTGCTAAATGAATTACGTGAATAGCATCCTTTAAGTATATATAGATATAAAACTTAGCATGAGTAATGACATGTGTTCTTATTTCAATAGTTACATTTTGGTCTTAAAAGACTGATTATGGCACATATACTGCTCCATTTCTTGGGGCCATCTGTGACTCCATTTCCCCAGTCAAGTTTAGTCAATTGTATTATGCAAGAAAACCTTGATATCACAAAATCATTTGACGATATCCAGCAAAATGTACTTATGATGTCACTGGGCATTCCACTCCTAAGAAATTAAGATGATATTCAAATAATTGAAAACAATGGATAAACTTTGCCATCCTGACATAGATTTATTTAATCAAGATTTGAACAAAGGAAAAATAAACATAACAAAACACTCCTAGGTGTTTTGACTCTATTATCCTTCCTTTATTGTTTTAGCCATTACTTCTATATAAGAAATACTGAACATCAGTCTTTTCTTCTGTCACAATTCCCAGAATACTATTTCTAGTCTTCTGGAAGTCTCCACCTGGCTCTACCATACAGAACCCATACAGAACCCAAAGTTAATATTACTGTATAGTACCATTATTTCCTGTGTCAACTAACTCTTCCTTTTGTTATGTCTTATCTCTGTGAATGGCACTCCAGTTCACCTAGTCACCAAGAGTATGCCAACCTTCTGCTTTAGCTTTTTTATCATCCTCACTTCATGCTTACTAGGTAATTATTTAATCATAGAATCTTTTTGTCACTATCCAAAATGTGTATCCCAGTGGTCTGTTCAGGTCTCCCTGTGTTGCCATTACTGGCTGAGGCCCTAATTTCACCTGGAATGCTTTGAGAATAACCTATGGGTTACACTGCTTCTTCCTCATCCCCCCATCTGTTTCCCAGACCCCATCAACCCTTGTTTATACTTGTATCAGAGACTAAAATATGATACAATGTGGTATAATAGAAATTTCTGCACTGGTAGAAATGTTCTGTACTAATATGGATTCTGGGTACATACTGAGCACTTGAAATAGAGTTATTTCTAACTGCAACTGGTGCAACAGAAGTGAATTTTAATTTTATTTTAATGTATTTAGTTACAAATAAAACTATGTGTGGTTAGTGGCTACCATATTGGACAGCACAGATCTAGAGGTAATCATTCAGTCTCTGATTCTATAATATTCAGTAATTCAATTGTATCCTAATGGTGAGAATAAAATAAACTGAAAACTTATCAACTTGCCAACTTAAGATTCTTCAGGATCTGGTTCGACTTAAATGTCCATTCTAGTTTCCTGTGGCATCTTGCCATGAACCCTATGATACAAACATAACGGGATGCTCATAAATGAAAAACAAAAAAACATTTAGTTTTCCCCTTTGAGTCTTTGTTCATCCTTTTTCTTGAAAACTCCAGATGATTATCTTCATCTCCCAAAAGCCTGTCTATTCTTTAAGGCCCCAGAGGATTAAAAGCGCCATCTTTTCAATGAGCACCTTCCTCAACTGAGGGACTACATGGACACACAATACACTGTACCAGTGATACAATTTGGCTTATACTTGCACTGATTTTGCTTATTTCTTACTACAATTTTCTCTATTGGATTAGAAGGTCCTAAACTTGGTGTTATTGCCTGTGATACCTGGTTTCAAATACTTATAAACATTTATTGAATAGAATTTTATGACTTTGTAGGACAAGGAATATCTTCCTTGATAATCTCACTCCGTGAGCCTTTAGAAAAATTACCCCAACATGGAATTTGTTTTAGGCAACTAAAACTGGGAACATTCTCACACTGTGAAATTCGAGATATATTTTATGTCAAGAACCATAAAATGAACAAAGTTCATAATCCTTCTGTACTTAAAACTTAAGGAGAAATTCATCAGGACTATGTTTGCATCTCTGAAGAGAAGGAGTACCTCTAAGCTGGAAGTGAACATGTGCAAAGAATTCATCCACAGTATTATTTAATACCTGCTGTATGATTGTTCCTGGGCTAGGTGTTCTCAGGTCAAAATGGAATGAGAAACATTTTTCTTTTTCTTTTGAGACTGAGTTTTGCTCTTGGCTGGAGTGCAATGGCGTGATCTCGTTTCACTGCAACCTCTGCCTCTCAGGTTCAGGAGATTCTCCTGGATCAGCCTCCCGAGTATCTGGGATTACAGGTGCACACCAACATATCCGGCTAATTTTTGTATTTTGAGTAGAGATGGGGTTTTGCCATCTTGGCCAGATTGGTCTCAAACTCTTGACCTCAGATGATCCACCTGCCTTGGCCTCCCAAAGTGCTAGGATTATAGGCTTGAGTCACCACACCTAGCTGAGAAACATTTTCTAATTGGGGTGCTTAAAACTAAGCTGGATACATATGACATGCACATAACAAAGTAAAGACCAGCACAGAACAGTCTGGCTTATTAACTTTCTTGTTCTCTGACCATCTGGAATTGGCCATGAATGACACATTTGGATACTTTGGCTAAAAAAGATGGAAGGTCATAAAGACTAAAATATATAAACAATAACAGAAGACAAGTGAAACAATTTGCATGAAATGAAGGTATTATGAAATATAAATTTTGCAGATACTAGGAAAGAATTCACAGACCAAATTGTGGAGGGCCTTGGCTCCTAGAATAAATGATGTAGGCTCAGGCAGTGGGGAGCCTATGAAAGTAGTTGAGTAAAAGATAAATAAAATAATAAAAGCACACAGAAGTGATTTCCCCCATTTAGCTTTAACTTTAAAATTAGCTCTCAGGACACAGAGAATAGAGCATAGGGAGCTCAATGAACCTATCTTCCAGGAAAAAAATAAAAATAAATAACTGGTAGAAATTGAAAAGCTGTATCTTTAAAGTCTCCTGAAATTTTCCTAAATCCATACAGGAAATGGAGAGGCACTCATGCAATAAATTGTACCAGCTTTCAGTAAGAATATTGAGAGTCTGTGGCATTTAGCTACAATCCACACCATTATTGATCCTCTCTGCACACACACCAGTTTGGTAGTACCGAAGCCCCACAGCTGAGGACTTTTATAAGTACTGGGCTACTGTTTCACCCCAGGATGGGAAGGATGCTGGTATTTCTTATTCTCCAAAACCTCTTATAGAAATGCTACTCCAGGACGAGCAGGCCTAGAATAATGGGCCCCCAAGTGCCTTTGTCTCAGTTAGTTCCTAGGGTAAAAGTTCTACATCAGGAGGGGCTAATACAGAAGACTATGGTCTTCCTACTCATTCACCTACTTTATCGTTACTTGTAAAGCTGGGGAACTTCAGGAAAAAAATGCATTCCATTCCTATCTTCAGTACAATAACTAATCTGACAAGCTCCAGACAGAGCTCTTTTCCCTTATGGTCTACTTCCTCTTTGGGTAGAACTACTGTTATACTAAAGATCCATCCAGACGCATCATAAAAGAACTTGAAAGCGAAACAAGAGAAAATATTGAAAGCGGCAAGAAAAAAAATGGCTTAATACATACAAGGGAACCACAAGAAGATTAACAGCTAGCATATCAGAAACAGAATAGCCAGATGGTAGGGGGAAAATATTGAAAGTTAAAATGTCAACCAAGAATCTTATATTTGTAAAACTATCACTGTACACTGAAGGCAAAATAAAGATATTCCCAGGTAAACAAAAATTAAACAAATGTGTTGCTAGCAGACTTTTAATCTGTGAAATACTAAAAGAGGTTCTTCAAGCTAAAAGCAGGAGATACCAGTTAGTAATTTGAATACATATAGAAGGAAATAAAATTGGTAGTGATAATTAAAAAAAAAAAGAATATATAGCATAATTGCATATTTCTTCTCCTTTCTTCTCTTGATTTAAAAAGCATAAGTTGATATGTATATAATTATATCATTGGGGCCAAAATATGTAGAAATGTAAATTATTTGACAACAATAAGTTGTGTTGACATAAAAAGTGACACCAGTGGTAACTCACACCCACAGAGAAAAACTCAGAGAACCAAGAAGGGTTGATAATGTATTCAATTTAACAAACATTATACATATATGTTTGCAATCCTTTCTTTGCTCAGATTATTTAGAAGCTATAATAGTAATAATTATAACAATATATTTTAGATTTGTAGTATATATCAACACAAGATATATAAAAGTAAGTTTTAAAGGGTATGGAGAAAGTGGTGCTGTACTGGAGTATAGACTCTAAGAAGTAAGGATGCATATGGTAAACCTGAGATTAATCACTAAGAAAAGAACTCAAAAATATAATTAAAAATCACTAAAGCAATTGATTCTCGGCCTTTTGGTTAAGATCAACTGTAAAAAATCACTAAAGCAATTAAAATGTTACACTACATATAGGAGGAAAAACCAAAATGGCACATGTAAATCCAACCATACCAATAATTTGGACCCCAATCTCAAATCATATATAAACCAGCTCAAAATAAATTATGTATCTAAATATCAGCTACAACTATAAAATTATTATAATAAAGGAAATTATTATATATAAACTTAGGTTAAGGAATGATTTCTTAAATATAAAACCAGAGCAAAAGTGACAGTGGAAATACAGACCAATTGGGCTATATAAATTTAAAATCTATAGTGCAAACTACATCATAAAGAAAATGAAAACACAACCCACAGAATAGGAGAAGATATTTTCAAATTTAACATATGATAATGGATTTGTATTTAGAATATATAAAAATATCTTAAAACATTTATAAAAAGATAACATTTTTAATAGGCAAGAATTTCAATAGAAAATTCTCTAAAGACAATATAGAAACGGTCAATAAGCTCATGAAAAGATGCCCAATATCATTAGTTATTGTGTAAATACAAATCAAAACTGTAATGAGATATCACTTCCCATCCACTTGGATCAAAAAGCCACATGATGACAACTATTGACAATGATGTAGAGAAGATGAAGCCCTCCCACACTGCTGACAAGAATGTAAAATGCTGGAGCCATCTTAATAAAGAGTTTGGGGGTTTCCTAGCAAGTTAAACATAAAGTTATCATATGACACAGAAATTCTACTTTAGAGTATATTCCCAGGACAAATAAAAACAATAACCATATAAAAACTTGTACATGTACATTCATAGCAACATTACTTACACTAGCTAAAGAGTGAAAACAACCCAAAGGTCCCTCAACTGATGAATGGATAAATAAAATGGGATATATCCATACAATAGAATATTGTTTGACCATGAAATAAAATATTTTTACATAGTAAAACATGGATGAACCTTGACATAAATATGCTAAATGAAATAAATCAGTCACACACAAAAATATATCATTTGATTTCACTTATATAATGTAATCAGAATAGAAAAATTCGTAGAGACAGAAAACAGATTATCAGTTGCTTAGATTAGGAGCAGTAAGAAGATGAAGTTGGGAATCAATGATATGAAGCATCATCTCCTGTTCTCATGGATCATTTTTATATCTTACTTAGAGAAATATTTATTTAGATCATTTGCCCATTTTTAACTTTTTTTAAAATTATTGAGTTCTGAGTGTTCTTTTTATATTCCAGGCGTAAGTCTCTTATTAGATATGTGATCTGAAAATTTTTTTCCCATTCTGTGGATATTTTTTCAGTTTCTTGATGTGCTTTGAAACAAAAATTTTTAACTTTGATGAAATTCAAGATACCTATTTTTAATTTTGTTGCTTGTGTTTTTGATGTCAACCATTTATCCTTCTTAAAAAGAAAAGTAAGAATCTGGTTCTTACGTGTCCCTCCTGTTTATAGAAATGATGCTAAAATATCAGTCTGACTTCAGCTGTATCCCAGTGGAGACAGTGGTGCTATGGGGAATAGTGCATCATTCTCTTTACGGGACTAATAGGTTTCTTGTCAGTAGGTCATAATTTAGTGAGTACCTCTCCAGTGCTGGGGAGAAAACAGCATTTTGGTAACATGGCGCAAAGAAACTTTTGCCCAATGACAGCTTGACAGCTAGGAATGTGACTGTCACTTAGAGATTTATAATTTTAATATTTTCATGACCCGCTATGAGCAAAATAATTCATTTGTTTTTCTGAGGACAGGGGTCCTGACCACTCTCTCTCTCTTTCTCTCTTTTTTTTCAGAACAAGATTCCCAATGGACAGAACGAGACACACACTCTTTCTCTTTTGACTTTCACGTGTCAGTCTCCTCTGTTCTCAAGTTCTCCATACTTAAGACCAAGTGTAAGATATTCAGGTGAGAGCAAGATTAGATGTTTAAAATGTAAAACTGAGCAACTGACAAGAAGTTGTACTTATGTAACTAACAATATCTTTACAATTCTCAAGTTAAAATAGATGTGTCTCATCAGGGTATGCCTGAACAGTGTGAAGCAGAAATAGTGAAGATGGGCTTTTACTACTCCTTCCAGTGTGTTTCTGTTCCCACCCAGGCTGTCCTAAACCTGTCAAGTTAGAGGGAGGACACCAAGAAATGTAAACATCTCTCTAACATCAAGGGAGTTTCAGGCAAAAACACAATCATCATCTTAGACTCTTTAGCAACTTGGAGATGGTGAGTATTATCCTCATTAGAGTCTCCTATGTCTCCAAGCTGCCTCAAGTATGGAGCTATTGATGAAGAGCTGACATAATCACTCTCTCAACCTCCCACAGTCATCAAACTGTTCTATTCATAAAAACGCTAAAGACTTGCATTTAGAAAGAGCCAGAATTCTGTCAGAATTCAAAAACTCTCAGAAAAAAAGATTTTCTATGCAATAAAAAGTCATAAAATGTGCAAAACTCTACCTTTTTTGTCAGTATTTTGTTATCTACAGAGAATCTAATCATTAAAGATTATGTGTTTATATATACATGCACTTTCATATATAAATTTATGTATTATGTATTATTTGAAAATACACAAATTTAGTAAGTTTTAATATTAAAAATAAAGCACAGAGCATGATAAAGTTGGTATATTTAAACCTAATGTCTGCTATAGATTATGCTTTTTTCTATATTTCCAACTATTTCATTTATGCATTTATTTATGTACATATAGTTGATCTTTGAGCAATACTGGAAATAGGGGCACCAATCTCCCCAGGCTGTTGAAAATCCATATATAACTTTTGACTTTCCAAAAACTTAACTACTAATAGCCTATTGTTGACCAGAAGCCTTAAGCCTTAGTGATAACACACACAGTAAATTAACAAATATTTTACATGTTATACATTGCATTCTTTTTTTGTTTTAATTTTTAAAATTTTTATTGCATTATAGGTTTTGGGGTACATGTGCAGAACGTGCAAGATAGTTGCATAGGTACACACACGGCAGTGCGCTTTGCTGCCTTCCTCCCCTTCACCCACACTTGGCATTTATCCCCAGTCTATCCCTCCCCAGCACCACCCCCCCCCCGGCTTACAATAAAGTTAGAGAAAGGAAAATTCTATTAAGAAAATCATAAGAAAGATACAATATATTTACTATTTATTA
The DNA here is from genome assembly GCA_031835075.1 of Saguinus oedipus. Taxonomy (NCBI): domain Eukaryota; kingdom Metazoa; phylum Chordata; class Mammalia; order Primates; family Cebidae; genus Saguinus; species Saguinus oedipus. The sequence goes on along the minus strand of CM063183.1, from coordinate 8,464,541 downwards.
ACCATATGTGGATGATCATAAAATTCTTCATCTCCATAGTCATCACATTCAATAGGCTAAGGAGAAGAAAGAGGAAAGTTGGTCTTGTAGTCTCACAGGTAGCAGAGACAAAAGAAAAGCCATGTATAAGTGGACCCAGGCAGTTCAAACCCGTATTGCTCAAGGATCAACTATGTTTATTTAATATGTGTTTATTACATATCTACTATGTGTTTGTCATGCCCTAAGCATTAATGAACACAATCAACAAACAAGATCAATATACTCATGGAGTTTACTTCTACTGGGAAAAAGTAGCAACAAAAAATGGATTGTGGTAAATGTTATGCAAAGAAAAGAAGAATGATGATGTGATAAAGAGACCCTGGGCATCATCTTAGCATTGCCTAGTCAAGGAGGAGCTCACAGAAAAAATGGCATTTAGACTGAGACTGAGATCTAACTGACAAGAAACACGTATAATTAGGCAAGCTTGGCAGGGACAGAAGGCATCCCTCCAGACTGAGAGAATAGCCACTGCATCTATCTGAAGGCAGGAGATGTCTTGGTGTGTCCCAGGATCAAGAAGAAGACCAAGGTGGCAGAAACAGGGAATAACAAGGAGAGTGATGGGAGATGAGGTCGGCCAAGTGAAGTAGCTTGGATTTTTAAAAATTGCATTTTAATACATGATGGCTGATACCGTAGTCTGAGAATCAAGATTTTGGTGAGTTTTAATCAATGCCTGACATTAACAGACTGTATGACTGCAGAAAACTTACATCCTTTTTTTTTGGCCTCAGAGCGACCTCAGCTGTGAAACAAAGAGATTGGATTAGAAAGTAGATGATCTATGAGTTCCTTTTGAGTGCTAACATTCTATGATTCTAATCTTTACCCTCAAATTTGAAGTTGAACACTCCCTTTTCTTAAAAGTACTGAGGCCCTTCTGTGAACTAGACAAGTATAGCTCAGAGTATGCTGGTCATTTGCCCTGAATTGTAAAACTGCCAAGACTTAAGATAGGATGAGGAGCCAAAGATTGCATTTCCCCTGTTTTGTTGACATTTCTTGTAAGACATATTTGCTGTGACTTTTCTTATTTTGCTCCTGTCTTTATTACTTTTCCAGTTTCTTCTGAATGCCTGATTAAAGCCCCTGTCTTCCCTGCTTTCACCTCAACAAAAATAATTTTTGAAAAGGACAGAAAAGAAAGTATGAAAATGGAATTTATTAATTCCTTCCTTTATCTCAGGCACATTGGTTTTACAGACTCCCCTTTGGGGATAAGATCCACTCATTTCTCTTTGTACAAAGGTGTTTGAAGATATAACAAAAATGTAAGCTTGAGAACCTTGTAGAAATTTCTGATTGGAAATATAAGCAATCGGCATAGTAATTTCCAGAGCCTGAAATTCACTGTGACCAAATATTAGTTGGCTCTCACCACAAGTAATTTAGAAAGACCACTAAACAAACACTTCAATAGACTCATAGGGTTGCTAAATAAACAAGCAATACATGCACAAGATAAACCTTTTAACAGAACAGCTAAGAGATTTCGACTTTTAAAGAATATTTACCTTGGAACTGAGATAAAACCCAAGAATGAGTTTGAGACAGCACATAGAATACAGCCTCTCTTCGGTGGACCAAGAAGAGAAGAACACTGTTTCTGATTTGTGGCATTTTTAGTTTCAGGGCTGTATTGATACTATCTCTTTTCAGAGTCAAATATGCTTTACCAGGAAAAAAACACACACACTTTTAAATAATATACAGATTTGTAAGTTTGTTGTGTTGTGTAATCTTCACTGTGCTTTAGGGGTCCAAATTACATTTGTCAGAAAACAAGTCTATTCTATTATGAAAAAGAAAATCTGACATACAGAAATTTTACTTTTAAGAAAAATTATATATCCTATAAAGTTATTTTCAGCAAAACAAACCCTCTAGAAAAAAAAAGTTGTTTAAGTTACTAACAGTGAGTCATTTGAAAGGTATTTTATTAAGTAAAAGTATTTGATGACTGGGTTTTAACACTGCTTCCTTAGTGATTAGCAATGTCAGCTTGGACAAGTTACTCAGCTTCTTTGAGAATCACCTACATCTGCCAAATAAGGCAGTTGGATTAAATGGTCTCAACTTGTAATTCAATGCTGAAAATGTATTTTTAACACTACATTTTATATTTGCAGGGAGCACCTGATAAATATTTAATCAATTAATCAACAATTTAGTAAAGAAAACTGAAACAGCAAGACAATACTTTTCAAGTTAGGAGAGGACATAATTTATCCTGGAAGTATAGTGGACAGGGTCCTGGAGTTGTTATCATAAAACTCTTTCTCCTACTAGTCATAAAGAGATTTTGGAAAGATAATAAATTCTTTAGAGCAAAATTTTCTCATTTATGAAATAGGCATAACACAGTATTTTGTTTTAATAACTATTGTGAATAATTAAGAACACAGGTACTAGAATCAGACAGTCCTATTTTGAAAAATCTGCCTTTACCAGATATGAGTTCTGTGATTTGGAGGTAATTTAACTTCCAAGTGCCTTAATTTTCTCATCTGTAAAATGGAGATGATACCTTTACCAAAGTGAAAGAGTTGCAATGAAGAGGTAAGAAAACATATGTGAAGCAATTAGAATAGCACTTAGCATTCAGTAAATGTCAGTGTTCAGTTATATTGTTATTACTAGACATAGCCATGGTAGCCGCATCAGCAGTAGCAGTGGCATGTGAATATCCAGGTACTAAGCAGAGAGAAATCAAATTGCTTTAAGGACAAAAAATATATATAGTCCTGTGGTCTGGAGTTATTAAGGAAGGCTTGAGGATGGAATCATGGCTATGACTGGATGTCAGTGAAGGGAGAAAAAGTCAAAAAAGGAAGACATTACAACCTGAGAGGACAGAACAATAAAACGAGGTGGCAGATCACCTGAGGTCAGGAGTTCTAGCTCAACTGGGCCAACATGGTAAAACTCTATCTCTACTAAATATACAAAAATTACCCAAGCATGGTGGTGGGTGCCTGTAATCCAGCTATTTGAGAGGTTGAGGCAAGAGAATCACTTGAACCTAGGAGGTGGAGGGAAAGAGAGAGAAAGAAAGAAAGAGGAAGGAAGGAAGGAGAGGAAGAAAGAAAGAAGAAAGAATGAAAGAGAGAGAAAGAAAGAGAGAGAGAAAGAAAGAAAGAGAAAGAAAGAAAGAAAGAAAGAAAAAGAAAGAAAGAAAGAAAGAAAGAAAGAAAGAAAGAAAGAAAGAAAGAAAGAAAGAAAGAAAGAAAGAAAGAAAGAAAGAAAGAGGGAGGAAGGGAAGGGAAGCAAAGGGAAGGGGAAGGGGAAGCGGGGAAGAGAGAGAGAGAGAGAGAGAGAGAGAGACAGAGACAGAGACAGAGACAGAGAAGAGAACCCCAAGTGAGATTTCCAGGTAAAGATACTAAAATAAATGTACATGCATATACTCTTGCTTTTCTATGAAACCCTAGAAAATCACATGGAAAACATGTTTCTAAGGCATAAAACCATAAAAAGGAAATAATAGAAAAGGAGAAAACAATAAAACTTTAGAATCAGTCAAGCAATTGGACTTACGCTAAATGACATAGGAGATGTGAGAAAAAGAACACATGGACACAGGGAGGGGGATACTACACACTGGGGCCTATTGGGGGGAATAGGGGAGGGACAGTGGGGGTAGGAGCTGGGGAGGGATAGCCTGGGGAGAAATGCCAAATGTGGGTTAAGGGGAGGAAGGCAGCAAAACACACTGCCATGTGTATATCTATGCAACTATCTTGCACGTTCTGCACATGTACCCCAAAACCTAAAATACAATAAAAATTATATATATATATAAAAAGAATTACAAGTTTGCCGTAAGAAAAGCTAAAATGTGACCAAATTTATGGCAAAAGTCCCCACAATGTTCAGAGTTTTTTCAGCACCAAGTACCTCTAGGAGTAAAAGTGAGTGTTGGGCTAAAAACAGAATAATTCATTGAAGGTTTGCTTAGAAAACATCTCCTGAGATTCTCTTCTCAGGTCCAAACCATGGTATTATCTTACTGAAGGTAGAGAAATTATGTGTACTTTTTATATGCCAAGTACTGAGATTCAGCCTAATACCCCAGTCCCAGTCTTATCACTGCTAGGTTTCTAAACCACTGAAAATTAAAGTAATATCCTGCAAGGAAGACTAAATCTGAATAGCCCAACTCACTTTCACTCAGCAGCACATATACTATACTTGGAATGAACAGTCCAAGTGGGCAGATATTAAGGGTCCAGTATTGAGGGTTCCTCCACAAAGGAGCCCATAAAAATCATTTCTCCACATTGAAGATTGTGCCTGACAAGTTCTATCACAGAGAATTTCACATCAGCCTTTAAGAGCATTTCTCTAAAAAATTATAAGATCATTCAACTAAATGCTAACATGAAAAACAGAGACCTAAATGTAGATTTTAAAAGGACAAAAAAGGCACTTAGAGATAACTGTGGAAAAATGCAAGACAGAAGTCCAATGTTACTAATACATATCATTCATAAAATAAAAAATGAAGCCCTTTACAAAAACACACAATCTGACAATTTTAAAAGAGTCTTGGAAATAAATGTGAGAGCAGAAATAAAAACTTCAGTAGAAAGAGGGTGGCAACATGAAATTAGGGAAATTCTCCCCAAAAGCAGGACCAAATGTCTAGGCAACGAAAAATAGGAGAGAACACAAAGAAAACTTAAAATCAGTTAGGAATTTTTAATATCCAAATAATAGGAGTTTCAGGAAGACAGTGCTGATTAAAAAGCAAAAACAAAGAAGAAAGGAATCACGTGGAAAACTACATCAAAATATATTCAGAATTGAAGTACATCAGTTGCTGAGTATCTGGCACAGTGAATGAAAATAGAATTATACCAAGATAGAGCATCAAGAAATTTCAAAGAAGACCATATACACTTATGAAAAGAGAAATAAATAGTCACATACAAGGGATGAGGAAGCAAAAATAGGGTTGGACTTCAAACAACAGAGCTAAAAGACCTAAAACAATGCATCAAATCCTTCAAATTCTGGGAGAAAATGAGTTGTGACCTAAAAGTCCATACCCAACCAAACTTTCAATCGAGTGGGACTAGAATGAAGGCATTTTAAGGGATGCCGTGGTCTAAAAAATGTTTTGTTTTGTTTTTAATTATTCCTTTCTTGTGAAACTACTGAAGAAAGTGCTCTAGCAAAACAAGGGGATGATCAAAACAGAAGACATGGCTAAAATAAGAGGGAATCTAACATGGGAAATAGTCCCTAAGATAACAGAGGCAATTGTAGGGCAACGGCTGTGCATGAAGCAGAGAAAACAAATCCATTAGGAGCACATGTTAAGAATTTTGATAAGATTTCTTCTGGAATATGAAACTAAAAGAATAGCTGAATATTTTGACAGTTCATGAAAAATTTGGGCTGGATTGGTGGTAAGTACAGAGAAAACTAAAGAAAGAAAAAAATCAAGTATTCATTTCAGAGGTTAAGTAAAATTGTTCAGAAAACAAAAAGAAACTATCATTTACAAAATGGTTGATGATTTACCTAGTTATAACACAGGAAACACTGAAAATGTATATAACCAAAATGATGATAAGTATATTGGAAGGGTGGAAGGAACAAGAAGTGTATGTGTGGGTGTGTACACATGCAGACACATGTGTGAGGTCAATGGATAGTGCCTAAACTGAAACATCTGTAAGTAGCACTGTATTTATCAATTCTTCTTAGTCTCATTCAAGATATCACACACACACACACACACACACACACACACACACACACACACACACACACATAAATATTTATAAGGATCACAGGAATAAATGAAAAAGGCTGATTGAGACTGGAGGCAACCAGATGGAAATTCATACCACCTTGGGTTCCACCTGACCACCCCAGGGGAAGAAGGGATCAATATCTCGCCACACCTGTAGCTTATTTGTTCCTTACTGTTTGAGAATTTCTGATTTAGAGATAGTGAGGTAAATACCAAAAGTATAAGTTAAATGAATAGGAAGTGATTTCCTCTGGGGAGAGATAGTAATGGGGGGAGGAGAGGAATGGGAGTAAAAATCTACTATTTTTCATAATAAATCTTGTAGAACTATTTGACTTTTTAAACCATATACATATATTTCTTTAACTTTAAAGAGAAAACAAAATAAATTAAAAACCATAAACTCCATTATAAAACTAAAGCCTAAACTACATATAATGGCCAACACTGATTCAGCACTTTTTAAATGTCAGGCATATATTCATTTCCCCATTTGATCCACATGACAACAAGGCAGCAAGCAATAATTGCTCTTATACACAACTTTTTAATAGGGAGTCTCACTCTGTTGCCCAGGCTGGAGTGCAGCGGCGTAATCTCAGATCACTGCAACCTCTGCCTCCCAGGTTCGTGATTCTCCTGCCTCACACTTCTGAGTAGCTGAGACTACAGGTATGTGCCACCATGCCCGGATAATTTTCGTATATATTTTTTTGGTAGAGACAGGGTTTTGTCATGTTGGCCAGGCTGGTCTCAAACCCCTAAACTTAGGTGATCTACCCACCTCCCAAAATGCTGAGATTACATGCATGAGCCACTGTGCCCAGCCCTATTATACACATTTTTAAAGATGAAGAAACATGGGGCAAGAGAGATTAAGTACATTGCCCATGTTGCTACACTAATAAATAATAAAGTTGAAATCCAAAAAGACCTTGCTGTGCTGTCTCTGAGGTAAGGTCAGTGCTAGTGGGGACAGATTCTGGAGGACTTTGTATATCAGGCTATGCAAATTCCCCTGAGTAGGCACTTCCGCAGAGTCTCTTCCAAAAATGTGTTCGATGATATGTGTTCACATCAAACTGCTCAAGCCTAAAAAGAGCAGTGTTCAAAACCAAGCCCCATCCCCTCCCAAGCCTTTCCAGGGATCTCTTTCCTTGATAGGACCTCACTGCCTCCCCTTGCCATGTGGAAATGGTGCAGCAGAGCTTTCTGCCCCTACTCAAGGACACCCCTTTCTATCAGAATGTAGTACTATGATGACTGAACATGAAGGTTGAAAACAGAGATAGAAACTTCAGTGGATGCTTAATGTTGTTAAAGATCACTGCTATGTTTTGAATGTTTGTATTCCTCCAAAATTAACATTGAAATTAATCCCCAATTCCATGGTATTAAGAGGCAAGTCCTTTAGGAGGTGATTAGGTCACGAAGGCTAGGCCCTCGTGAGTAGAACCAGAGCACTTGTAAGAGGGCATAAGAAAATCTGTTAGTTCTTTCTTTTCCCATCTGCCATGTGGAGAATGTAGCAAGAGCTGCCATTTATGAAGGAGAGAGTGAACCTTGCCCAGATACCAAATCTGCTAGTGTTTTGATCTTGGACTTTCCATCTCTAGAACTGTGAGAAATAAATTTCAGTTGTTTATAAATTACCCAATATAAGATACTTTGTTTTAGCAGTAGGATCAGACTAAGATAGTCACTATTGGTCAATAAGTTTTCTAATATGAACTCTAATGTCTCATAAACTTCTTTTAGGTATATGCAAAACAACATATTCTAATCTAAAATTCAGCAGACAAATACTTTAAAAACATTGGTGGACACTTAAATTTAATGTAAAAATGGCTGTAACTTAAAAACAGCTAATGCCTGCATGGTTTAATACTTAGGTGATGGGTCAATGGGTGCAGCAAACCACTATGGCACACATTTCCCTATGTAACAAAGCTGCACATCCTGCACATGTACCCCAGAACTTAAAACAAAATCAGATGAAAATTAACCTGATTTTAGCAACCATACCATTAAGAGGTTTTCTTTCATTTTTACAATTTTAAAGCTTTTCTGAATATTTACCTCCATAAAACCTCTAATACACACACACACACACACACACACACACAGAGGGAAGGAGGGAGAGAGAGAGGGGGAGAGAGAGAAAGAGAGAGAGAGAGAGAGAGAGAGAAGCAGGAGGAAGAAAATAAGATTTAAAAGGATAATAGCAAAGAACTGTGCTACTCTCTAATCAAAAATAGTATTTTATTTTAACAAGGAAACTATTAGATGATTTATGCTAATCAATAAAATTTAATTGACTGAATGTGCCTATTTCTGCACATGACTTCTTCGCTCTGTTGCTGGACAAACTAGACATGTACAATTTTGTACTACATCTCTATACAAAACCTTCAAGATTCCCCATACTCATCACATATACACACACACTACACACTCATACACAACCCTGATTATAGAGTAATTATCCTTGTCTAAATCTAGATTCCCTCTCAGCATCACATCTCATTTCATGGTAAGGGTTAGGCTGGCCCAATTTAATAGTCTGAAGTTGTATTTGGACCACCCTATAACCAACCAATCTCCAGCTGGCTTCTATTTCTTAACTCCTCCACACTCTCCACCATCCCACTATATCTAGGATTCATTCTTGAGTTTTACAGAAAGAAGTTCCTTTTCTCTAGGAGATGAGTCATAAAAGGGTGATCATTAAGAATCTGACCTTTCTTCACTATAAAGATACTAATTTTGCTTTCTTTTCTTAAATAAAAGAAGCATATATATATATATAGTGTATATATATATATGTGTATATATATATTTGTGTATATATGTGTGTGCATATGTATATATATATATATAGTGTGTGTATATATATATACACACACTATATATATATATACACTATATATATACACACACTATATATATATACACACTGTATATATATACACACTATATATATACACTATATATATACACTATATATATATATACACATGCTATATATATATACACTATATATATACACTATATATATATACACACGCTATATATATATATACTATATATATACACTATATATATACACTATATATACACACTATATATATATATATATATATATATATTAGAGTTTGAAATGGATACTGTAGAGAGAGTCTCAAGTAGACCCTTCTTCAGACATATAAAATAGACTAAGATTCAAAATGGGAAAAGGTCTTATCAACTTACTAAAAAATTCAAAAATGTTCTGAGCAGGAACTTTGTTAACTTCTTCATGGATGTATTAAATAGTACATTCACCCATTTCATCAGAAAGTATTTAATGAAACCTACTTAATTCAATAGTGTTTGAAATAGAGGCAAGAAATCAAGCACAAGCCTATTGGCTTAATGTTAAAATGGAGGAAAACATGATAGCCTGGATGCTCAGTGGAAGAAGTCAGCACCTAACCTGGACTTACAGTGGGATGAGGTGGAAAGGATGGGGGTGAAGGATGCTACTATGGTCATGGAAGAAGAGTGGTTAGAGCAGAGAGAATTGTCTGTCCAAATGACCAGAGCCACAAACAATATTTAGGAAATAAAGGACTATTCTGCTGAAGCAAACAAGGAAAAAGGGATGAGTCAGGGTTGGTTTGTGAGCAGTGAATGCTGAAGATCTGAGCAGGCGTCAATCACACAAGCCCTTTAAAACTCATTTTAGTGGTAAAAAATCATTGGAGAAGTTTTAAAAGGGCAGTAACAGGATCACATTTGCATTTTCAGAATTTCACTGATCAATGATTCTTGGCATTAGCTGGGCACTTTAGAGGTCTATTCTATACTTAAAACACAATAGCACCCTGATTATAACAAATCTATTAATATTTAATTGGAGTTGGATAATGGTTAACACCTCGAGATCACAAAATATTTCCAAATATATTTACATATTTTATCATCATAGCTATCTATAAGGCTACTGTGATTTTCCAATTTTTAGCAAAGGGAAAACTAAGACTCATAAAAATGAAGTAGACTCTTGGGACTTGCCTTTATCTATGCTAGTTACACTCTACCTACGCTTTGTTACCAACCTACTGCTCTGGGCCAGATGGAATGTTCATGTGCTTACTTGGACAGCTTGTAACAAATAGCATAAACAGGCAAGATGAACAGAAGGGCCAGTTGCAGTAGACTTAAATTTATGATTTATAAGATGATCCCAGCTGGGTGTGGTGGCTCACACCTGTAATCCCAGCATTTTGAGAGGCCAAGGCCAGTGGATTGCTTGAGGCCAGGAGTTGGAGATAAGCCTATCCAACATGGCAAAACCCCATCTCTATTATATATACAAAATTTGGCTGGGCATGGTGGTGTGTGCTGTAATCCGAGCTACTTAGGAGGCTGAGGCATGAGAATCACTTGAACCCGGGAGGTGGAGGTTGCAGTGAGCTGAGATTGTACCGCTGCACTCCAGCCTGGGTGAGAGAGCAAGATGAAGGCGAAGATGGAGAAGGAGAAGAAGGAGAAGAGAAGAAGGAGGAGAGGAGGAGAAGAAGAAGAAGGAAGAGAAGGAGGAGGAGGAGGATGAGAAGGAGGAGAAGGAGGAGGAGAAGGAGGAGGAGGAAGAGGAGGAGGAGGAAGAGGAGAAGGAGGAGGAGGAGAAGAAGGAAGAGAAGGAGGAGGATGAGAAGGAGGAGAAGGAGGAGGAGGAAGAGAAGGAGGAGGAGGAGAAGGAGGAGTTGGAGGAGGAGGAAGAGGAGGAGGAGGAGGAAGAGGAGGAGGAGGAGATCCAGTACAAAGCAAAAAGACATGAATCTGAAAACTAGAAGATCTTCAGGGCCTTTTTGATGGTCTTGTCTACTTGATAGGACATTAGTAGTAATACTAATACCCTGTTAGTCACTAATGCCCTAGGCTTGTCTTTTCAAAAGTGTTTTTCATGGTGTTGATAGCTATTTCACCAAGAAAAGAAAATATCAGTCAAATGCATTTGGAAAATGCCATTTTTACCTCTTCTTCTTTGAGAAACTCTTACAAACTCAAGTAGGGAGATCCTTTTTGCTAGGAAGGCCTTTTAACATCTTGCAGGACACCATTATTGTACAGAATGCTTGGTGGAACATTGTCATAAGCAGTACAGAAGATTGTTGCAGTAACCACTCCAATTGGTCAGGCTTCTCCTGACTGACCCACACTCTTGTACATTCTTCTTCTACTTCATTTCTAGATGGACTAAGTGATTTGCTTTGGACAGTAGATGCCAGCAAAGACAGTAAGCGGGTAATTGTTAAAAGCCTACCCACCAGGGCTTTTGACCTCTTAGATCTCTCTATATGAATCCCCATAATATGAAGAAGTCTGGGGTGAAAGACCAAGTAGAGAGAAAGAGCCCAGCCATCCCAGCCATGCAAGTGAGCTCAGCTTCCAGCCACCAGCCTGGTAAATGTTAGTTGTTTGAATGAGCCTAAGGTAACACAGAATTGTGACAAACAATAAATCATTGTTGTTTGACACCATGACTTTTGGAATAGTTTGCTATGCAGCTACAGGTAACCGATAAAGACAGTTAAATGTCCAGGGATGGCAGCAGTCCAAGAACAAGGTCATTTGAGCTCTATTCTGAACTCTGTTCTTTGCCTCAGTTTCCTTATATGTAGAAATAAGCAGTAAGAGTAGATAGCATCTAACAAGCCTTTCAGCTCCAACCTTGTGTTTAATGTAAAAGGAATGTATTCCATGAAAATGTTCTATTATTTTGGCATTGGTTTGACCCCAAACTGCAGAGCTTGAGTTTAACATATATCTTGCAGGTGAAGAAAGAAAGCCACACTTGAGAATTGGCAAATCAGGCTCCCTGTCCCTTAGGCTGACTTAGCCCAGATGTTACAATCGAACTATCCAAGTCTGGAGTGTGATTCGAGTGTGCTTCTTTGCAAAATCAGAGGTGATGTGATGGGCCGCAGGTCACGGCTCTTTGCCACCCCACTTTTCCAGGCTCAGTGACTCTGTCGGCAGCAGCACGACCCTGGTGCTCTGAGTAGTGTTTGTGTTTACAGTGCACAGGACAGAAGTGCAACAAAAACCACCCCAATTCCCAGCCAAGCTTTCTGGCTGTCCGGAAGGAATAGGAGTGTGGGATCACATTCTGTTTATTTGTGGTTCTTTTAAGTGATGTCCAGAGACCTACATTTCATGCTTGTTTGAAAGTGTGTACGTAACTGGGGAAGCTGTTAAGCAGCAGTTGGCCTTCGCTCCAGTTATTTACTTATTTAGTTATATGTCAGCATGCAGTTTATTGAGTCATAATTCTTTTCAGTGCCCTAAGGTGACTAGCATTTGAGGGCATCAGAAGAAAGTCTGCATCTCATATTTATAAATATTTACCAGGACATCATATTTGGCTGCTTCTACTTCAATTATCTCAGGATTTTCGTTTGTTTGTTCAAAAGAGCTTTCTTTGGTAATATGAATTACAAAAAAGGAGGGATAAAAGAAAAATACATTTGTTTCAGAGGGAGGAAAAAAAGTCATCCAAAATAAGCTGAAGCATATGCCTTAAAAGTGCTTAAAACTATTTTAAGAGGTGCAGATTGCAAAAAGTGGGAAAAAACAATAATTCATAATTATTGCTCTTTACCACAAATCACTAACCTAATGTAGAAAAGTTTAGTTTAATTGTGGGAGAAAAATCAAAATTTCGCTATTTTACATTGTGTGCACTGGCAGCATAAAAAAAATGTTCTTCAGGAAAAATAAAATTCTAAATCAAGGGAGAAGAATCCAGAAAGCTAAATGAATGTAGGACCTCAAAGAAATGCTATAGCTGTCACTTTTCTAAGAACACTGATGACTGCAATCTACAAGCAATATTTTCTAACTTGCACAGCGTTCTAGAAATGTACAGGCAGGATAAGTCCCTCTAACTCCTTTTGCAATACCTATAAGAATTTCACTCAAAGATGAGCCATTTTCCTTTGGCTGCTTGAAGTTTTTCTATGCAATATAAGAAGGCAAGGCAGGATGATCTGGCACAGTGAATGCAGAAAGAAATGAATGGGTTAATATCTGTGTTCTTACTCATCTCTCCTGTTCACCTCTGTCTTCTGTAATTGGCAGAAAAAAATGAGCTACAAGAGAAGTTGGATGATGAGGAACACTCCTCTTTTCTGTCTATAAGAAAGCTGAGTTACACCTAGGAACCAGAACTACCACCTCTTGGCTTTCAGGAAAATACCCAATGAAGGCAAAGCTAAGAAAGAATCTGGAAAGGTGTGGTCACTTCCTTGGCTACATTCTCACACTCATTCTTATAACCATCACTAGCAATCAGTCTTTAGAGATAAAAGTTTATTTGGAAATTCAGTCAGTATGTTAACTGTGGTTGAAAGCAAATGACTCCCTCTTCTCTCATTTTGGCCAGAGATTTACACCCTTTCCAAGCCAGCCCCTAATCTTATTTATGTAACTGCACGAGAGAGTGGCTTCAGGTTGCCTTTTAAAATAACAAATCTATCTGTGCCTTGTGGTGCTGGGCCCGGGCAGTTGAAGCAACTCAGAGCAAAGCAACTCAGGTAACTAGAAAGTAGGAACAGGCAGCTTCAAGAGGCTTTTACCAAGGTGTCCCCCTTTAAATAAGACAGTCTGGTCTTTAGTCAGATTGCTTAGACCTCAGAGATCTGTAGATTTCTAAGTGACCACCACATGGTCTGGGTTCTGAATTGTTTCAAACCTCAAAGGCCTTGAAATGTGGACACCATCTTAATACAAAGCATCTACTGTTAGTGATACAACAAACAGAAATGCTTTTTCTGCTTATCCTGATAGACACAGGCATTGTAGGTACACGTTGACATCAGTGTTTGCTCAAAAATAACTCTCCCTAACTTATAGTCATATATATGTATATATTAATACATTTTAGTTATGCCAAGAGTTATCAACTATTCTTTTTTCTTATCAACATTGTTACCTTTCATAAACCCACATGAAATTTAGAAGTCAGTGTTGTGCATAATTTGCAAAGGAGATTAGATGAGGTATCCTTGGCTTTTTTTCCCTCAATGCCAATGTCAAATATTAAGTAACTTGACATTTCAGAGAAAAGCATAAAATATACTTCAATTTCAGCTAGGATAATAATACCATCCTTTTCCATAAAAAACTTCCTTTCTCCACAAGCTGTTAAATGGTGCCCCCTTCCTGTCAGTGGTGAATCTGGTCAAGGAGAAATATATATATACCCACACATACACATTTAAACTAGATATATAAGAAGCTAGAAACAAATAATAAACAACAAATATATGTGTGTGTATATAGAGAGAGAGAATGAGAGAATATTCTAGATTTCAAACTGTTAGAGTTTGAAATGGATACTGGAGAGAGAATCTCAAGTAGACCCTTCTTCAGACATAAAGTAGACTAAGATTCAAAATGGGGAAGTTCTTATCAACTTATTAAATTATTCAAAAAATTTTCTGAGCAGAAACTGTGTTAATCACTGGAGATAAAGAATGGTCCTGACACTGAGGGAGCTCAAAATCTCATAGGGGAGGCTATGGACTAAACATAAACCAATAATTATTACCACACAGGCCAAAAAGTGGTATAGTAGAGATGTTTCCAAACTGCTGTAATAGAAATAATCAGTTTTCCAGAGCATCCTAATGAGAGTTATCTAACAAATAAGTTAGACAAATCACTCACTTTTAACTAGGTGGTTAAATGTTGACCAGGCATAGAAGGTGGAAAGATAACTCTGAATAACTAAAATGGAATTTCAAATTCTTAAAGGTTTGGAAAACATGTTAGAATGAGATCAAGTACTTCTGGTGGCAGCTATGTAAGATCTATATGAGCGAATAACAGAAGGAGCCCAGCCTTTCATGCAAGGCTGCAGAGTCTGGACTTCTGAGTCACAGTGATCACAGTCCAGTATGCATTGTTATAGTTCAATGCTGTCCTCCTGTTCCATTCAATAATCAGGTCAATTAAACATCTATCCAACAATGGTTAGGAGAGGCCAATTCTATGTTAAGCCTTGGAGTGCAAACAATAAAAAAGCTTCAGAGGCATCTTTTCTCTACATAACCACAATATGAAGGTGTTAAAAACCCACAGCAAGAAGAAGGCCGAGGGCAGGATCGAATGTATTATTATATTGAGTCTTCATAAAGAAATAGTGAAAAGACTATATATGTCATATTTTATGTAAGAAGGAAAAGGAATATGAAAATACACATAAATCTAATATTATAAAATAAACATGAGAAGAGCTAAACCAAACAAAAACAAAATTAGTCACCTAGCTAGAAGAAAAGCAGAAATGAAGGGGTGACACTCCTCTGAGTGTAAAATTTTGTAGTTTGGACTTTGGGAAGCAGAGTGGTATTTCATACAGTCGAAAATAAAATTAACAAAGATAGTAGGGAAAACCTCAAACTAAATGCAAAAGAAACAAATCCAATTGTATTTGAAATGAAGAAAATCATGTTCTCACTCATAAGTGGAAGTTGAACAATGAGAACACATGGACACAAGGAGGGGAACAACACACACTGAGGCCAGTCAGTGGGGAGAGGCTGAGGGGAGGGAAAGCATTAGGACAAAAAGCTAATGCATGCAGGGGCTTAAAACTTAGATGATGGGTTGACAGGTGCAACAACCTACCAGGCACATGTATACCTATGTAACAAACCTACACTTGTATCCCGGAACTTAAAGTAAAATTAATAAAAAAGAAAAACCAAGAAAATGATCATATTGAAAAAAAAATAAAATGAATGCAAGCTACTGTAGAACACAGTATTACTAATATATTACTTCAGTCTAGGAAATTGAACTAAAACAAATCTTGAATTCCCAAGTATGTTTTTAATATATAGCCATTTGGGTTTAGCAATTCTAAAACTAATTTTTCTATTGTAGAATTGAGTAAATGTGTTGATGTCATTGGGAGCCAATGACTTCTTCCACAGTGAAAGATGTCATCCTTCACTGTGGAAGAAGGATGACAGAAATATAGTAATGGAGGGAAAAGGGTATTAAGGGTATTATTGCTGCAACTGACAAAATGGAAGGTGCAATGCAAATGCAATAAATATGTATTATTGTTACATTTCTTAAATTTGGTAACTGTACCATGGTTACATAAAAGAGTAGTTGTTTTTTCTTAGAAAATACATATGAAGGTCTAAAAGGTAAAGGAGTATGATATGTAAACTATTCTCAAATTGTTAAGAAAAATTACAAAATACGCACATGCATGAGCATGCCCACATGTCCACACACATATATTAAAAGATTGTAATGAAGCAAATACGGTGAAATGTCAAAAACTGATGAATCTTGGTAAATTATATACAGAAGTTTTCAGTATTATTTTTGCAAAATATCTGCTAGGTTGAAGTTAATTCAAAATAAAATAAAAAAACAGATCCATAGAAGATGTGTGACCATGTTTCATCTAATGATGTGAGCAACATGTGCCCATTTATTTTAATTAGTCAGGTAGCAACAGGCTGGCAAGTGCAAATCACCCTTCAGCACTCAATGTGTATGCACATTTAGAGCCACTTTTAAGAAGCACATAACAAAAAATCCATATACCTCAATTCAACCCCGTAAGGGTCCTCCAGGTTAGAGAACTGGCCTTGATAACTGTAATACCACACTCCAAGTATGGCCTTGGTGACATCATGAGCAAGGCAAACATCTTGAAGAAGAGAGTTCCAATAATGCCCCCCACAAAATGCCTTAACCCAGGCAATCCCTAGACAATGTGGCTTTAGATGAGTTATGACTTGAAGACTGAGTTCTCTTCCTTCATGGTCATCATACTCTATCTTAATGAATGGATTGTCAGACAGTAAAGAACAAGGAAAAACAAGGGCATGGTACTATAGCTCTGCAGGCTCTATTCACAGGAGAAATTATTTCAAAAGTTCCACTCCCCTCTCTTTTTTTCTTTCTTTCTTTTTTCTTTTTTTTTTTTGAGACTGGATTTTGCTATGTTGTCCAGGATTGTTTCAAACTCCTAGGCTTAAGCCATCCTCCCAGTCAGCCTCCCAAGTAGCTGGGACTATAAGCACATACCACCATGTTCAGCTATCCCTTGAAAGATTCTAAAGAGGTAATACTATAAACAAAATAGAGTTCTGGAAATAGAGTTCAAGTAAATTTAGAAGTGTCACTAATAGTGTATATATTGACTCCTAATACGCCCGATGGTTTCTCTTTCTGACAAAGTCTCACTCTGTCATCCAGGCTGAAGTGCAGCAATGTGATCCCGGCGCACTGCAACCTCTGCCTCCCAAGTTCAAGTGATTCTCCTGCTTCAGCCTCCTGAGTAGCTGGGATTACATGCATGAGCCACCACACCTTGCTAATTTTTGTATTTTTAGTAGATATAGGGTTTCACCATGTTGGCGAAGCTGGTCTCGAACCCCTGACCTCAGGTGGTCCACCTACCTCGACCTTCCAAAGTGCTAGGATTACAGGTGTGAGCCACTGCACTTGGCTGGTTTGCTTTCATATAGTACTTTTCAATTTGCAGAATGCTCTCAGGAATACCATCTCTATAGCAATAATACTGTCAAAAATAACAATAGCAGTTATTTATGAAGCATTTATCCCACAGGGATTACTCTTTTAAGTGCTTATCACATATTTCATTTAATTATTAAGATAATCCACTCAATTGTTAATATTCTCATTTTATATGAAGCATAGACACATTAAATAACTTGCCTGACATAACAGCAAGTGGCAGACCTAGAGGTCAAACACAAGACTGGCATTAAAATCTAAGTCTGGATCACAATGTTCCCCATAATGGCCTAATGAGTATCCTTCCCATTATTCAAATAAAGAAATTGAGGCCATGAAAAGTTAAAGTATTTACATAAGGTTAGCCAGTCCAGGTCATTTGACTGAATCTGGCATCATTCCCATCCTGATGCTACCAGAATCACATAAAATGATGCAAAGAAGGTGCTCGGTAAATCATGAAATTTGTGAGTATATGAGGATTAGATATCATTACCTTTTAAAACTTCCTCAGTGCATCATGAGAGCAAGCAGCAGTTGGAATTAAAAAAAAAAAAAAAGCTGTACCACTCTGGAATTCAGTTTGGCAATTTCTTATAAAGTTAAACATACACTTGCTATTTGACCTAGCAATCCCATTCCTAGGTATTTACCCAAGACAAATGAAAATATATGCTCACATAAAAATTTGGATAAAAAAGTTTGTTACAGCTTTATTCATAATTGCCAAAAACTGGAAACAACCCAAATGTCTTTCATCTGGTGAATAGATAAACACACTGGAACATTCTTTCAATGGAATAGAATTCAGCAATAAAATGAAGTGAATAACTGATATATATGACAATACGGATGAACCAGAAATGTATTATTCTAAATGAAAGAAGCCACATTCAAAAATCCACAAACTGTATGATTCCATTTATATGATATTGTAGAAGAGGCAAAATATAAGGACATAGAAAGTAGTAGCTAGGGCTGAGTATATAAAAGGTATATTAACTGCAAAGAAGCATGAGGAAACTTTTATAAGTGATAGAAATGTTCACTATCTTCAACGCTCTGGTGGTCACATGATTGCATGTATTTTATTAAAAACCATAGGGCTTTACTCATAAAAAGGGTAATTACATTATATAATGTAAATTACATTCCAATAACTCTGACTCAAAAAAATTTTTTAAATGAAAACAGATTCTCTAAGAGTTTATCAACCCCAAATAGGTTGACGGGCACACTTGGTATCCTTATGGCTTATTGGAAACACCTTTCAAGAAGGTATCAATAGGCCTGGCATGGTGAGTAATGCCTGTAATCCTAGCACTTTGAGAAGCTGAGGTGGGAGGATTCTTTGAGGCCAGGCCAGGTGTTTGAAGCTGCAGTGAGTGCAGTGATCACATGTCACTGCATGCCAGCCTAGGTGCCAAAAACCCCATCTCAAAAACAGAAAAAAAAAAAAAGGAAGTCATCAATACCCTAAAGATGGTGCATCAGAGTTTTCCCAGGCAGTCTATGTTCACTGAAGTCTTGAATGGATATATCTCCACATAGGATTTTTGCTATCTCCTGGCCTATTTTCATTTCTTGATTTCTTTTTTTTTTTAATTTTTAAAATTATACTTCAAGTTCTTGGATACATGTACAGAACGTGCAAGTTTGTTACACAGGTCAGGTATACATGTGCCATGGTGGTTTCCTGCATCCATCAACCCATCATCAACATTAGGTATTTCTCCTAATGCTATCCCTTCTCTATCCCCCCATTTCTTGATTTCTTTTGCATAATTTAGCACTAGTAAAAATGCAGTCCATGCTCAGCCATTAATCTGAGTGGACCTGAGGATCACTCACCTGCTTTGTCCTTTTCTCTGAAACCAACTTCTGTGCCTTGTCCTATCTGGAGCTCCCCTTTCTCTTTTCAACCCCTCCTCATGTTTCAAGGTTCAGCTTAGCTTTGCCTCCCTGACCACCTCAGCCCACGTGAATTCATAAATTGTTCCAGTTCCAACTGTGTGTTCTTCTTTTGGTTCTTACTTTGCTACTGTTTGTGGTTATTTACAGCCTCTCCCTATGATTTTCACATAGATACAGTGGGGTAGACCTTACTAGTGGTTACAAATCTCAATTTGTCTTCTTATTTCTGGATAGAAGTTAGACTTCACTTCCAAGATATCTTTACAATTAAGTGGAATTATGTGACAATGGCCAAGGAACTGTGAGAATTGACATATGTTGCTTCCAGAACAAAGCTCAGGAGAGAAAACATGAAATATCAATGGACTTGTTTTCCCTGTTTTTGCAAATGTGGAAGTCTCCTATTAAGAACGCAGATGGAAATACTCTGAATCATGGAAGTGCCACATGGAAGATAGTTTCTGTAGATTCATCTGGATCTTTTGTGAACTGTGTGGAGTCAACACAGACTTTCTTCTGATAAGCTGTCAAGATTTGGGCATTGTTACTGCAGTATAACCAGGGCTATCCTCATACAGGTAAATAGCACAGAAACATAGATGGTGGGTTAAAACTCAATCACATAGAAACCAACCAGAGGAAGAGATAGGGTTTTATTCCTGCATCTCCAGAGTGTAACATACTGCCTGAAAAATACAGAGGAAGTAGGTTCTCAATAAATGTCTATTGAACTGAAGCTATAACTCAGTATTTTAAGCACTTTTTTGGTTTAGGAATCTCGGGGAGGTTTACGATTCATTAGCAATCTTTGAGTTCATCTCTTGATTTTGAAGGTGAGAAAACTGAATTTTTGAGACACACAAATATTTGGCCAGTTTGTTTTGGCCACAAAGCTAGTTAGAGTTGAACAAAAAAATATATAAATATATCTTAATCCAGTAGTCATTCCACAGCACACGGCTCTCAAGAACAGATTACAAAAATTTGAGATCATTCATACGTTAGCTTGTTATTCTCCTTCTCCTAAAATAATGAAAGCATATCTTGAAGAAATATTGCTTAGAAATCAGATGGTCTTTGTGCTTTTATTTTCTTTCAAGTAGATTACTTTCAAATCTATTTAGTATCTCTTTACTCAAGAGGGATGCTACAAGTCCTCCTCATTTTATATGGCTTGGGTGAAACCAAGTAATGTTAAGTGTGCCCTAAAAAAAGAAAAATAAACATGTGCACACATGCACCCACACACAATATTTCTGTCTGTATAAAATAAGCATTTATTATGTTTTATTTCAGGAACACCTGGGGTTTAGGCATCACAGTAAATAAAAATAAATATGAGCTCAAATGTAAAGAACCCAAGGTTCAAAGTCAGAAAAAGCAGGTCAGCCGGGCGCGGTGGCTCATGTCTGTAATCCCAGCACTTTGGGAGACTGAAGAGGGTGGATCACGAGGTCAAGAGATCAAGACCATCCTGGTCAACATGGTGAAACCCTGTCTCTACTAAAAATACAAAAAATTAGCTGGGCATGGTCGCGCGTGCCTGTAATCCCGGCTACTCGGGAGGCTGAGGTAGGAGAATTGCCTGAACCCAGGAGGCGGAGGCTGTGGTGAGCCGAGATGGCGCCATTGCACTCCAGCCTGGATAACAAGAGCAAAACTCCATCTCAAAAAAAAAAAAAGAAAAGAAAAAGCAGGTCAGAATCCAGTTCTGCTAATCTGATGTGTATGGGTTTGAACATTAAAATTCACTCCTTTGAAATATGAACATGATATAATCTTATGTGCTTACTCCACAGAATTGTGAGACACAAATGAAATATTATTATAATCAATATCATTTAAAAGTAACACATCCAACAGGAGAAAACAGGTTTAATTATCTCTCTTAGCAAAAGCAAATATTCCACTTAAGCAAACAAATTTTCTTCACAGTACAATTTTACATTTTCTCAAGACCGCTGTGTGCTAATTGTTCATGTCAGAGGAGAAAACATTTGTAATGTGTCTCTCCATCAATATACTTACATCCCAGCTAATGCTAGTTTGTGCTATCTTCAACTCTTCACCCCAGTCACAGGTGTGGAGTTCTCGCTTCTCATCAGGTGCTGTCTACACTCCCCACCCTGCTCCTTCTCTCCTGTCTGTCCATATGGGTTTTCATCAACTTTGTGCAGGAAATCAGATGGGATTTCCCTTGCAGTGGACAAAAAACTATGGGCATTGGAGGGCCTTGTGCAGGTTAGGGGAGATTGAAGGAAATACTGGAGTGTTGGGAGAATGGATGTTGATAGCACTGTAGGTGGGAAAGCTGGTCTGGATAATGTCCACAATATCTCCCTGGTCCTGACATTGCTGGACGTATTCCTGTGTCACTTGGTGGGAAACTATTTTGTACGCTTACCCTTCATTCAGCAAAATGTTTTTGCAGCCCTTTGAACTGCAGTTGCTGGCTCCAGGATTCCGCCAGCACTGCGGACCTCAGTAGCTGCTTTTCCACCATCACGGAGCTCCCAATTAAGTCGCAGTCCAGGCTCTCACAGCATAAATTAGGAACAGAAAAATCATGTTTTAACTCATGGCTCTGAAAAGCAATCAGTAGAGCCATGAGGCCTGCTTTGCCAAAGGCTCTCTCTCAGTGAGGGAAATAGGACAGCCCAGCCAATCAGTCAGCCGCACGTTTTCCAGCCCATGGAAGCAAAGCCACCGGAGCCACTGGTGGGCACTAGGTTGCCTGTTTTCAGTGGCTCTGCTCTCCAAGCCTATGGCAGCATCCTTACTGTGATTTTGGCAAGCTCAGAAGAGTAGTGGGAGATGGCCACTGTGAACATTCTCTCATTGGGAAGCTAACTGCTTGCCTTCCACATTTACTGTTCCCAAGGTCTGAAGGACACATGGCTTAGGTCCTGGAGAGTCATGGATTGCTTTGTGTTAACTGTTTGGAAACTTTTTATTATGTTCTGATGTAAGGGGTATGGGGTAGTCACTCCTTGGGATAACTCATCCTCTACATTTCAAAGGAGACACTGAACTTTCCCATTCTCGCCTATGTACGCACTGCCCATCAGTCATAAAAATGTGATACCAGCATCAGCAGGAGGATGAGGCAGTGGCCATACCGCCACAGTCTCCTCTTCCTCCTGCTCTTGAGCTGTGCTCTGAGCTGCACACAAATCCACAGCTCCGTTTTCCTTTCTTGGCCCTGGGCCCCTTCTTTCCGGCACTCTGTTTCAAAACATCACAAGCTGCGCAGGTGGTTTTTGTTGCACCACAGCTCGTATTCTTGACAGATCCTACATCTGCACATTAATACTTCTTGATGCCTCCAGCCTGAAACTTTCCCAGACACACTGGCCTAAGAGCCTCAGAAGCAATACATGAGGGGGACTAATGACATAGGAATTCCTTACTAGGTCTGAGGGGTGGGGGGATTGTGGTGTTTCAAACAAGAGAAGCTTCATGGTCATTTGGCTCAGAACTTCAAGGCATTTGACTACATTACTAGAAAATCACCCTCCCTTCAGAGCAATGAGTGCTTCAGGCAGGGTCCTGGGGCACTTCCAAGTTACTGTAATCATGAGGTATCACCCTTGCCACAATTTCAATCACACAGTTAATGTGTTTGAGTGAATATGAGTAAACAATAATAATAATAGTTAATATTTATTGGGTCCTTTCTATCTGTAAAACACTGGTCTAAATTCAATAACATCTCTAATCCTGAAAACCTCCATATAAATTAGGTACTAATTTACACACTTTATAGATAAGAAAACTGACCAAATAAATAAATAATCTGACTTAAACCACACAATTGGAACAGAATCTAGATTATGGGCTCCCAAGCCCAGCTCCATTTAATTATGCTGAATTCTTAAAATAAATGGAGGTGGGGAAGGGGATGGGAAGGGTGGTGTAACAAATAGACCTAGGGTCTTGAAAACAAACTGCCTAGAAATTGATTTACATATTGAGCTCTGTCTTCTAAGCCATTGGAACATTTCACTGGGTAGAAAAAACCCTTTTCCCATTTTACTAGCACACAGCAACAAAGAATGGGAAGAAAAGAATGTGGGTTGGAATGAGTGAAAAAAAGCTTCTCAGATTTAACAATAAATAAAACGTAGGGGAAACTAATCATCTCCCAGGAAGGCTGAAAAGAAAAGAACAGCACCATCCCTAAGGAAATGAAATTGATGAGTAGAGGGACTCTCAATAAATCAGAGATTTTGGAGATGACAGTCAATAAAAAGAAGCAGTGTGGAGGCAGCCCCTGAGTGTCCATTTCCTCCCTTTATTCTGAAATAACATGAATTTTAAGTATCACCAGAGATAAATCTACAATGATTCAAAAATGTTTTTTCTTTACATCTAGAATTTTTATTTTGGCGCTCACTCTGAGAAATTTGGTGGTGGTAAAATGTTGTCAGGATAGAGGAAGGGGGAGAAGTTCAGGAAATATGGTGGGCCAACAAGGGTTCAAGCCATCCATCGGGACCTGACATCAAAGCTGCAGAAGAATGAGCAGTGCAGGAGGGGCCTGGTGGACTGCCTGCTGGAGAAAAGTGACAGAGGGCCTGGCCAGCAGTCTTCTTAAGGCAGCTGGAGGGCGGCCTGGGTCCAAAGCACATGCCTAACCCATGACTTATGGAGGACCTGACTGGCCTGACCTCGGCATAATAAAGAATTGTGCTGGAACTGACCACAAACCTCTTTCTGGGCTTCAACTTCTGCCCTGAGGAGGGCCTCCACCACCCTCACAGCATGATGAGGGTATGAACGATATCTGTGGGTCTCAACCACAGGGAATGCTCTGGGAACATTCTCAGAACACACATCTTCAATCTCTTCCACTTGATTATCTAGTTTTGATTCCATCTATGGTGCGGGTGGATGGCTGAGATTAGAAAATCAGATGGAAGTTTAATTCTGAGGAGTATAACATTCTGAAACATAGTTGTGAAACTGAATTTTATTTCTCTGCAGGGAGTTTGTAGGTCCCCAAATACAGAATTGATCAAGCTAGCACTAACCACTTGTTAGATAAAATTCTAGATTTCTGTTTATTTCCACATTTTAACAGACAGATGAGTCATAATGTTAGTGTAAATGTTAATCATTTTAAATGTCCTTTTGGACATGTAATAAGAAGCTACTATGTGAAAAGAATGAGTTATGAACTGTGCAGGGAGGTGCTGGCAAAACATATTACATTTAAGACATTGCCCTATTTTCCTGAGAATTGTAATCTAGTTGAGAAGAGACTGAAATGGATTTCATCACCTTATAGTGTTCCCATGAAAATCTTAGACCAGAAATGTAAAGCAGTGAGAGGCGACATGGAATGGGTAGAAGGTGTCTCGGTGTTCTCCTGCCCCCTTGGCTCTGCACAGCATCTTAGTCTGTTCAAACTTTATAACAAAACTTTATATACTGGGTGACATGTAAACAACAGAAATGCATTTCTCACAATTCTGGAGGATGGAAGCCTGAGATCAAGGCATCTCGTCAATTTGGTGTCTGGTGAAGCCATTCTTCCTAGATGTCCATCTTTGCACTATAATCTCACATGGAAGAAGGAGTAAGGGATCTCGCTGGGGCTTCTTTCCAAGAGCAATAACCCCATTCATTAGGATTCCACCCTTATGACCTAATCACGCCCCAAAGGCTCCACCTCCTTGTACCATACCATCAGTTTGGGGGTTGAGATTTCAATATATTAATTTGGAGGGAATATAAACCTTCAGACCACAGCAACTAGGCACCTGAAGGAAAGGAAGGAAGACAAATGTGTTCCAAGGTCCAGGACACAAAGAGTTTTGCATCATAAAACCTGCATACTCTGGGCGTAGTGGCTCATGCCTGCAATCCCGGCACTTTGGGAGGCTGAGGCAGGCAGATCACGAGGTAAGAGTTTGGGACTAGCCTGGCCAACACGGTAAAACCCTGTCTCTACTAAAAATACCAAAGTTAGCTGGGTGTGGTAGCTTGCACCTGTAGTCCTAGCTACTCAGGAAATTGAGGCAGGAGAATCACTTGAACCAGGGAAGTGGAGGTTGCAGAGCCGAGAACTCACCACTGCACTCCAGCCTGGGCAACAAAGCAAGACTCTGTCTCAACAACAACAACAACAAAAACTGCATAGCATTCAGGGAACAGGACAAAATGGCTAGGCTTGCCCGGGGTAGGGAGTATAATAGGAGACCCATGCATCAAGCTGGAATCCCACTAGGCTATACTCTTTGTAGAAGGTTGAATGAGAAATAAACTCACTGCCAAAAACAGAAGAGCAGGGAAACTTTACAGTCTGCACTGGCACTAGTGGAGGGGGAAAAAAATCCACCCTGAGATTTTATAACTACCACAGACTCTTCACAGGTTTGCCATCCAAATTTATGCCACCTGTGAGGTCTGAAAAATCTCAAATGGACAATTTAATTTAAAGTGGTCCTAGGCCAGCAGTGCCCCCCCAGGAAACTGGCAGATGCAAACACAAATCATTTCTAGAGAAATACTAATTCAACCCAGGTTTCAAAGAATTCCCATAGATAAAGTTCCATGGAAAATGAGCAACTCACTGAAAAATATAAGTACACAGAAACAATGCACATTGAATAAAATGCAGGAGAGTTAGGTTACTGGATATATCAGATATTGTCATGACCAGAGAATATAAAACTTTATATACTTTAAAGAAATAAACATAAAAATATAAACAAAAAAAGTAATTTTTAAATTGTAGGAATATTTTACAGAAGCAAATAAAATATTAGAAATGAAGAGGTATAATAATTAAAATTAAAAGCATACTGGATAGATTAAATATTAAAGTAGATAACATTGAGAGGCCTAGAAAATAGATTTAAAAGATAATATGAAAACTGTGACCCAGAAAGACAAAGAGATAGAAAATATAATAAAGAAATTAAGAGGCAGAGCAGAGAGTGGGGAAGGGCAACACTTATTTTTAGAAGGAGATAATAAAATGAAAATGAGCCAGTATTTAATGACATTATGTTGGACAATTATCCAGACCCACGAAAGACACTGGTTCTCAGATCCAAGAAGCCCAGTTAATTCTAAAAAGAATAAATATAAAATAAAACACAGAAAGACATACTATAGTGAAGCCATGAGCATCAAAGAAAAATAGTCCTTAAAGCCAGTAAAGAGTAGAGAGCAAGAAAAGATCACATAAGTATCAATTAAACAGATGATTCATTTCACATTAGTATACATGGACGTGTGAAGACAATGCAATGCCCTGAATGTAAATGTTGTTTACACCCAATGCAAATTTTTTTCAAGAATGAGGATAAAATTAAAACATTTTTCTGCATGATAAAAAAAAAATGAATATACCATCAACATGTCTACACTAAAAGAAATTTGAAAAGAAAGAAAAGAAGATGCAGGAAAGAATAGTGAGCAAAGAAATTGTTAGTGAGTTAATATCAACAAATGCTGGCTGTGTCAAAGTCATCATGTTTAATTTATGGGGAAATAGAGCTAAAATGTGGGACAACAGCTAGATATTAGTTGGAAGATAGGATAAGACAATTTAAGTAACTTATGCCTTGCTACTCAAAGCATGGACATCGCTTTGACATCGCTCAGGAGCTTATTAGAAATCCAGATTCTCAGACCCCATCCCATGTCTGCTGAATCAGAATCTGCATTATAACGAGATCTGCAGATGATCTGAATGTACTTTAAAGTTTGAGAATTTAAAGTGTGACAGTTTGCTAATATGCAAGTTAACAAACTAGAGTAATCACTGAAAGCATAGACATAGAGCATAACTTACACACAGCAGGAAAAAAAAATGGTCCAATGAGGGGGAAAAAGCCTGCACCAATGTTTGTAGGTCAGTACACACTGGTTACTCACTTCAAAAAATCCTCTTAAATCACAGGCTTAAAACAACAAAGTTTATTTTCTCACTCATGCTGCATGCCATCTTCTGTGAGTTGAAAAGGGAACCTCAGAGTCCAGATTGAAGTTTTCTTATATATGTGGGTTTAAATCAATAATCTGACCTTTTATATTCTAATTATTTATTTTAGCATGGATCTGTAAATAAAATTTTTCTTTATTTTATGAAATGTCCTTATTTTGTCTTCATTTCTGAAGTTTATCTGAATATAGAATTCTACATTTTCATTTATTTTCTTTAGTGCTTTAACTAAAATTTCCATTCATTATTTTCAAGTTTGTATCATTCTATTTGATAAGTTAGTAGTTTGTCTTATTGTTGCTCATTAGAAGGTATATACTTTTTTTTTGGCCACCTTTAAGATTTTCTTCTGTCTTCTGTTTTCAGTAGTTTTACTCTTCTGTGCCTGCATTTCTGTGTGTTTGTTAGCTTACCTGTTTAGGGTTTACAATTATTATTGAATTATACATCTTGATGGCTTTCATGAATTTGGGATAATTCTGAATCATTATCTCTTCAAATGTTGTTTCTTCCATAATTTCTTTGCCTCTTCTAGGACTTTGACATACAATATGTCAGATCTTTTCACCGTGATCCAAGTGGCTTTTATGCAGTTTTATGTAGCTTATGTCTTTTTCCTCTGTGTGCAGAGTGTGCATATTTGACAGTAACTTATCTTTCTTACTCATCCTCTTTTCTGATCTGGTTAATTTGATAGCAAACCTGTATATTAAATCCATAGTTTTCCATTTTCATTAGGTGATTGTATATATTCTAGTTCCCCCAGTAAAGTTCTTAATCTGGACATGTATTGTTTTGATTAAAGTAATCACAGTCATTTTATAGTAGATGTCAAATAATAAATGGATGACTTAATTGGATTCTTTTGTCTGTATTTTGTCTTGGTTTGGGTCATTTAGTCCAGTTTTGTGACATACTTCATGATTTTTTAAAATTTAACATTAGACATTATGAATGAAAAACATATAAAGATCATTCAAAATTTGATTCATCTTCCTCCAATGAGGAGGTAGTTTTGCTTGCTGGCAGGCATTTAGAGTAGGTACAGATTATTATAATCCAGCCTGGAGTTGAACTGATTCAAAGCTCAATACCAGTTTTATGAGGGCTGATCTATTTCGAGTTTGCCTTTGCTTCTGTTATGAATGCCTGGAGGGGTTCTAACTGGAAGAAGGGGGCTTTACCAGGCCTTCATGTCTTTGGTAGAGCATGAAACTTTTATCTTCTCTGGTCCCATGGGATTCCTAAATCCTCCGCTCAATTAGCTGCCACTTTCTGCTCAACTTTTTAGGCTCTTCACCCATGTCAAGAACAACAAATACCACTGTTTGGTATAAATTAAAGGGGTACAAGTGCGATTTGATTACATGACTATACTGTATAGTATGAAGTCTGGGCTTTTACTGTATCTATCACCTGAATAATATACATTGTATCCATTAAGTAATTTCTCACCACTCACCCTCTCCCATCCCTCAATCCAGTGTCTATCATTCCATACTTTATGTTCATTTATACCTATTTAGCTCTGACTTATTAATACAATATTTGTTTTTCTGTGTCTGAGTTGTTTTACTTAAGATAATGGCTTCCAGTTCTACCTATGTTGCTGCAAAAGGAATGATTTAATTTTTTTTATGGCCAAATGCTATTCTATTTTGTGTGTGTGTGTATGTGTATATGTATGTGTATGTGTGTGTATGTGTGTGTGTGTGTATGAATGTGCTACCTCACATTTTCTTTACCCAGTCATCTACTGATAAACGCTGAGGTTGATTCCTCATCTTTTCAATTGTGAATAGTGCAACAATAAACATAAAAATGCAGATATCTTTTTGTATGATAATTTATTTTTTTTAGGTAGATACCCAGTAGTGGGATTGCTGAATTGAATGGTTTTACTTTTAATTATTTAAGAAATCTCCATACCATTTTTCATAGAGGTTATACAAATTTACATTCCCACCAACAGTGTATAAGCATTCCCTTTTCTCTGCATTTTTGCCAAAATCTGTTTTTTGTTTTTTGTTTTTTTCTTTTTTTAAGAATACCATTCTGACTAATGTAGGATAATATCTCATTGTGGTTTTAATTTGCATTTCTCTAATGATTACTAATGTTGAGCAATTTTCATGCTTGTTGGTCATCTGTATGGCTTTTTTTGAAAAATGTCTGTTCATATGCTTTGCCCACTTTTTAATAAAGTTACACTGGGGAAAGGACATCCTTTTAAATAAATGGTGCTTGGAATGTTGGATTGCCATATGTATGTAAAAGTATAAAACTGAACCCCTAACTCTCACCATATATAAAAATCAAGGAAAGATGGATTAAAGACTTAAATGTAAGACCCAAAACTATAAAAAATGCTAGAAGAAAAACTAGAGAAGACTCTTCTGGACATTGGTTTAGGCAAATAATGCATGACTAAGGCCTCAGAAGCTCAAAGAACAAAAACACAAATAGACAAATGGGACTTAATTAAACAAACAAAAAAAAGCTTTGGCACAGAGAAAGAAAAGACAACTTACAGAATGGGAAAAAATATCTGCAAACTATTCATTGGACAATGGAATAATATCTAGAATTTACAAGGAAGCCAAATTCTCCACAAAAAAAGAACAACAAATATCTTGAGTAAAAAACAAAATGCAAAATTTGGGTTTCATCTCAGTGTGCTTTTCTTCTTTCTAGGTTCTGGGACCTTCTTGTCCTGGCTGCCTTAGTAACCTCCAGTACCTACATGGAGATTTTTCTAATTTCTCTAGATGTTCCTGGTTGGAGTGTTTGTATGCAACAAGCCACTCTATCATTATTGGAAAACAGAACCCCAGATTTCATCTTTGAATTCAGAATCCTATAAGCACTCAGTTATGATAGGAAAAGAGAAACATAATAATTTACTTTGTACATATAAACACAGAAAATTCAGTGTGCTGACATTCTGTGAGAAAAAAAATAAATGAATCTACTCTAGCAAAATTTAAAAGGAAAAACAAAGAGAAAGCAAAATAATATGGTGTCTTGGACAATTTTCTATGTGCTATGTGTGTATGATTTTATTTCTTACTCATAATAATACTGTGAGGGAGATACTATTGTTATTCTTATATAATGATGAGAAAAGTGAGGCACAGAGAGTCCAAGCGACTTGCAAAATGTCACACACACAGTCTGTAAGATGAACAGCAATACTGTATTGCTTCTCAATCCAAGAGGTACAAGAAATGAGTATGGCCAAAAAAAACAATGAAACCTAGAGGTAATTAAGGGAATGTATTCAACACTGACACTGACACAAGGGAGAGTGTTTTTTAGAGCAGTGGTCCTCAACCTTTTCGGACCCAGGGACCAGTATCATAAAAGACAATTTTTCCACAGATGTGGGGGGATATGGATTTGGGATGAAATTGTTCTATCTCAGATCATCAAGCATTAAATTATCATAAGGAGTATGCAACCTAGATCCCTCAAGTGTGCAGTTCACAATAGGGTCATGCTCCTATGAGAATTGAATGCCTCTATTGATCTGACAGAAGTCAGAATTATCACCTGAGTGATAATTTTCCCTAACCTCACAGGCCATCATGGACCAGAATCAGTCCTTGGCCCAGGGGTTGAGGGCCAAGGGGTTGAGAGCCAAAATTTCAGAGTCAAAAAATTACATTTTTCTCTCTTTCTTTCTTCCTTTCTCTTTTTCTTTCCTTTCTCTTTTTTTCTCTTCTCTTTCTCCCTTCCTTCCTCTTTCCCTCCCTCCTTCCTTCCTTCTTCCTTTCCTTGCCCTCTTTTTCTCTCTTTCTTTCTCTTTCTTTCCTTTCCTTTTCTTTCTTTCTTTTTTTCTTTATTTCCTTCTTTGTTTCTGAGACAGGATCTTGCTGTATCTCCCAGGTTGGAATGCAGTGGCATGAGCACATCTTGCTGCACCTTCCACCTCTTGGGCTCAAGAGATCCTTTTGCCTCAGCCTCCCAAGCAGCTGTGGCTACAGGCACAGGCCACCAGACCAGGCTGATTTTTATATTTTTTTTAGGGATGGGGTCTCATCATGTTGTCCAGACTGGTCTCAAACTCTTGGACTCAGTGATCCTCCCACCTTGGCCTCCCAAAATGCTGAGATTACAGGCAGAAGCCACGGCACCTGGTCTACATTTCTTTCTTTTCTTTTGTTTTCTTTTCCTTTCTTCTTTTTCTTTCTCTCTCTTTCTTTTTTGACAAAAAGTCTCACTCTGTCACCTAGACTGGATTGTAGTGGCATGATCTCAGCTCACTGCAACCTCCACCTACCGGGTTCAAGCAGTTCTCGTGTCCTAGACTCCCAATTAGCTGGGATTATAGATATGTAGCACCACATCCAGCTACTTTTTGTATTTTTAGTAGAGATGGTGTTTCACCATCTTGGCCATGCTGGTCTTGAACTCTTGACCTCAAGTGATCTGCCTGCCTCAGCCTCACAAGGTGCCCGGCCACCATGCCTGGCCTGGAGCCTACTTTTAAGTAAATTCCCTCTCACAGAAGAAATAAAAACAATATAGTCGATAAACATTAGAAGATAGGGGGAAAGACAAGGCAGGAGCTAGTTAAGTGTGCTAAGCTCCTCATCTTTTTTTTCTTGAGACGGAGTTTCATCTTGTTGCCCAGGCTGGAGTGCAAATGCCCAATCTTGGCTCACTGCAACTTCTACCTCCTGAGTTCAAGATATTCTCCTGCCTCAGCCTCCAGAGTAGCTGGGATTACAGAACCATGCCACCATGCCTAGCTAATTTTTGTATTTTTAGTAGAGATGGAGTTTCACCATGTTGGCCGGGCTGGTCTTGATCTCCTGACCACAGGTGATCCACCCACTTCAGCCTCCCAAAGTGCTGGGATTACAGGTATGAGCCACTGAGCTCTTTATCTTTTATGAAAGAGAACCAATAAATATTGTTTAAAGTTGGTAATTTTAGAAGTGGAAACAGAAGTATGCCATTTAAAATTATAATGATAACAACCAAAAAAGTAAAAATAGGAGTCATTTAAAAGCGGTTGCCTCTGGAATGTGCAATGAAAAGAGAGTGGGGGGAAATGGGGGAAAGACTTTGCCTTTTTTTTCTTTCTCATCTGTCCGGATACTTCATACGCATTACAAATAGAAACTTAGCTACATATAAAAAGATAAATTATACTATATATTGTTGAGGGAGATTTACATTCCAAGGAGAGCATATGTTCTTGATTGTTTTTGGCCACATAGCAAACAATAATAACCACCCTCTGAGGAAAGTCTGTGGTGTTGGCTGGTGCCACCTGATGAGTTTTCCTAATTTTAGTCTAGTGTTAAAAAGTCCACACGTCCTGAGAAATAAGCCACATTGAAATATACCTGCTTTATCCATTATAAAGGTTATGTTCTGGCCTTGACATTTTTACTTTTTTTTGTTCTTATTTTTGATTGGTTCAGAACTTGGTAGAAAAGAGGTGTGCTTTTCATATGGGCCCCAGGCACATTCTAACAAATTTAACAAGAAATATAATTGAGCATAAATTTGAAAGAGAGAAACAAGCACTGAATTACTTTATAACTCCTTGGCATTGTAAAAAATAGTGTAGGACGTTCTCGAACACCTACATTTGACACCTTTCTTGAACTGGAACACAACATTTTTAGGTGGAGTGGAAGAAAATTTGGAACTTAAAAAGTGGCCAAGCTTGTATTTCAATCTCTTTTAGTTATGTCATATCTCATGACTTAAATATGATTGGATAAAATAAAGATTTTTTTTTTAATTCAGTTTTGTGCAAAGTTTAACCTTCCCAGGTGAGGTCACAGGATTACTGAACCAAATCCTGTTCTAAGAACACAGTCTTTCCCTTAAGCTTACTGGGTTTAGAGCTTCATGCTTTCTCTTGTCACAGAGGCAATTCTTCTTCATTTGCATAGCAACTTCCCAGGGGAAAACCAGAAATAAGGACCTTTACATCCCTTAGGTCCCAAAGCAAAGAGAACTTGGAGCTTCTGCTGTTTTTCTTGAACATGTGCTCCACTTTCCACATTTTCCACTTGTTTTCCAATGTGCTGAGAAACGGTAAAGCTGGGATGGGCTGACTCAGAGCAATCTGGCTTGACAGTCCACAACCTATGCTTAGGATGTGCATTTTGCTCAACAGCTGTTTCTGTTTCACTCTAATTTGTTCAGGATTTGGTTGGGACCCTGGAGTTCACCTTTTGCAAAATATTTGTTAATTTTTGTGTTTAGCTGAGAAAATACCTTTTTCCCCTCCCAAGATGAGAACAATTTGCTCTGGGATGGAAGATGGATTTGCATTATAGTTGCAGTGGAGATTTATTCAATTGCTGCATAGCCATATACCCAATAGTCACTAATTCCTTTTAACAAGAAAATGGTAAACAGGTGGACCTGAAATCATAGATAAATAAAGAGTGCTCTCCAATCCATTCAGCTGGGCCTTTGTAAAAGGAATTTCACCCAGCTGGTGGTGCACACTCTCAAACACATGGAGTATTTTTTTAAGCCAGCATTGGAAATGGTAGACAGGATAACAGGCTCATGAAATTCACTCATAAGACAGGACTCCAAAACTATCAGCATCATTCTGCTAACTGCCAAAACTCCTTTCTAGATATTATCATCTTCATTTAGAAACTAATTCTTCTAAATTGAGGTACGTTGACAAATAAATACTATATATTTTAAGGTGTACACTATGATGTTTTGATACATACGTATACATTGTGAAAGCTCATTAAGATATCATCTCACACAGTTGCCATTTTAGTGTGTGTACTGATAATATTTGAGAACTGCTCTCAGCAAATTCTCTTAGCAAATTCAAGTATATAACACATTATTATTAACTCTAGTTACCATCAGGTCTCTAGAACTTACTCATAACTGACACTTTGTACACTTTGACCAGTATCAGTTTTACCCCCACTCTGCTGCCCCTGGTAACCACCATTCCACTCTAGGTACTATGAATTAAACTTTTTGTTTTGTTTTTCAGATTCCACATGTAAGTGAGATCATATCGTATTTATCTTTCTCTGTCTGGCTTGTTTCACCTGCCATAACCATTTCCTGGGTTCATGCATATTGTCACAAATGGCAGAATTTCTGTCCCTTCTTTTGTAAAGCTGAATAATATTCCACTGATTTGTGCATGCATATGTGCACACGCACACCCCCCCCCCACCTTTGCTATCCATTCACTTGTTGCATAACATTTTTTTCCTATATCTTGGCTATTGTGAATAACACTGCAGTGAACATAGACATGCAAATATCTCTTCTAGATAGTGATTTTATTTTCTCAGGATATATACCCAGAACTGGGGTTCCTGGATCACACAGTTAAATTTTTTGAGGAACTTTCATACTGTTTTTTATAATGGCTGTGCTAAGATACATTCCCACCAGCAGTGTATAAGGGTTCCCTTCTCTCCACATCCTTGCTAACGCTTGTTATCTTTTGACTTTTTGATTCGTTAGACCACCTCACTTTGATCTTATAATAAAGCCCCTAAAATTTTTTGTAGTAACTCTCTTCTATATTTTAAGTTGTTTTGGTTTTGCTTTTTTCTCTGAGAAAAGAAATGATCTTTGTAATACTTGCAATCACAGTCATGAATCTGAAATCGACTTCTCTGAAATGTAGAAATTTTTTCCTAAAAGTATGTATTTTTACTGTTCTGGAGAAAATATAACAAGACTATTGGTTAAGAAAATACTCAAGAATATTTAATGAAACCCATATAGCCATAAGACCAAATCACAAGTCCATATAACCTGCCTTATCACCGCATTCAGTGTCAGGTTGCTACTTGTGAAGGACAATCTAATTCTTCTTTTAGATGAGTAATCTTTCATGTGCAGACACAAACACATGCATTCATTCACATAAAAACACAGGTATTATAGCTTCTTTCTTCCATGTCTAGTATGTATCCATAGCAGTGTTATGTTTTATTATTTTTGTTCATTCGTTTGAACTCTGTTCACATATATGTATGTATGTATGTATGTATGTATGTATTCTTAGACTAAACTTTTGAGTAACATTGAAACAAGTTTAATCAAAGCTTTATTATTAAATAAAGAACATGCTATTATTATATTGTTCATTGTCCATATAAGGAGTTAACATATTCAATTTCCTTCTTAATTTGTTTCCTCTGCTTCCTGCAGACGCCTACAGCACTGCTTCCAAACACTGGTCACTGGGACTCACAATAAGAAATACGCTCTATACTATGACCCTGCCCTCAAAACGGAGACCACAGTTTTATGATGTTATACTTCTCTTTACTCTCTGTAATATCACGCTAATATTTCTTACTCAATTCCATGCCATTCTGGCTTACTTCATGTTTGTAACAAATTCTGTTAACAACCTGCAGCTTGGAAACTCCTTCCCTGTAGGATCTTTTGTCTTTTCTTCTACACCTCTTAGATTGAATGTTTAAGTAGCCCAACCTACTCCAATCTAATATCTCATCCAGACCCTGAAGGATTCACTACCCAAGCCACTAGGCTGAGAGGTGAGATTTTTTTAGTTCCCTCTATCTCCTAGACATCAAATTCTAACCTGATGTCCTAAGGCTGGCTTGATCTTCAGTCCATCGGCATGGTCAAGCCACTTCCCATACTACCTCACACTAACCATGCAACGTCTCTCCCCTGCTGAACTATTATTTCCATTGACTCAGGAACTCCAATCAATTTGGCTTTCATTTTTCCTCTCTTGCCCTTTTACTTCTCTTTTAACAGTCTTAGTCACCCGGTAGGTATTATGTTGGTTAAAGTTTTTTAAAAAAATTCAAGTAACCTTTGAAAATAGCACAAATACATCATGTACTGTTAAGTTATATACTCAATGGAATAATATTTAATTCAATCTGTTCCCACAAATCCAATTTGACAAACAATTTGTGAGATTTCATTTCCAGATCTACTGAATCTCCAAAAAAATAAACCTGCTTTCACTTTGAACTAAATGCTTCCAAACCTCCAGCTTTGCCTCTTCCTAGACTGACAGATATATGACTAGGACACTCTCAGTCTTACATCAAATCATTAGTAGAAAAACTTGCTGGCCCAAACACTGACACAGCTAAACAGAGATTCTTGAGCTACTTATTTCACAACACTTTGTTTCCTTAATACCCCAAACTTGCCCTAAGCTCATTCCATGTCTTTTCCTCCAAGTTTCCTCTCTTGCCCTGTATTAGTCAGGGTTCTCTAGAGGGACAGAACTAATAGGATATATGTATATATAGAAGGGAGTTTATTAAGGAGAATTGAGCCACATGATTACAATGTAAAGCCCCACTATAGGCCATCTTCAAGTTGAGGAACAAGGAAGCCAGTGGCGGATCAGTCTGAGTCCCAAAACCTCAGAAGTAGAGAAGGTGACAGTGCAGCCTTCAGTGTGTGGCCAAAGGCCCAACAGCCCTTGGCAAACCACTGGTGTAAGTCCAAGAGTTCAAAAGCTGAAGAACTTGGAGTCTGATGTATGAGGGCAGGAAGGGAAAAATATGAAGGCCAAAAGGCTCAGATAGTTTGCTCTTTCATTTTTCATGCTTCCTTTATTCTAGCCACACTGGCAGCGAATTAGATGATGCCCACCCAGATTGAGGGTGTGTCTTCCTCTCCCAGTCTCAGATTCAAATGTTAATCTCCTTTGGCAACACCCTCACAAACACACCTAGGAACAATACTTAGCATCCTTCAATCCAGTCAGGTTGACACTCAATATTAGCTATCACATCCCCCTATATTGACACCCTATCCATCCCCCACATCCCTCTGCAGAAGCTCTGGCCACTTCCTTCATGAGACCATCCCTGACCTGCAGTCCCCACTTGCTCACATGTGCCTCTCTTACTTAACTTCTTTTAGTATGTTTTGTAGATTTTATGCCCATTTCACTTTTTCTCTGCATTATAATTTACGAACCAGCCTACTTTCCCCTAGCCTCCCTTGATCTAACTACAAGCACATCCCTAAGAGGTCACTAAGGTAATATATTTTTATGACATTTATTTTGTTTTTTCAGAGTCTACTTTGTAAAAATTATGGTAAAAATATGCATATCATAAAATTTACCGCCGTAACCATTTTTGCATATACAGTTTATCAGTATTAAGTACATTCCTATTATGCAACCATAACTGCAATCCTTCTCCAGAATTATTTTGATCTTGCAAAACTGAAACTCTATACCCATTAAATAATTCCTCTCCCTCTTCCCCTTCCCTGTCTTCTGCCATTCTATTTTACATCTCTACATATTTGACTTTTCTAAATGTCTCATATAAGTGAAATATATAGTATTTGTGTTTTGTGACCAGTTTGTTTCATTAAGAATGTCCTCAAGATTTATTCATGTTGTAGCACATGTCAGAATCTTCTTCCTTTTTAAGGCTAGATAATATTTCATTTCATATGAATATATCACATTTTGTTTATCCATTCATTTGTTTTCTTAAAAAAATATTTTGAGTTTTTATGGGTATATCCATTCATTTGCCAGTGGTCTCTTGGGTTGCATCCATCTTTTAGCTATTACAAATAATGCTGTTTGGAACATGAATGTATAATATCTGTTCGAGTTCCTGTTTTCAATTCTTTTGGGTATAAATCAATAAGTAGAACTGCTGGATCATATGGTAATACTATTTTACTTTTTTGAGGAACTGCCATACTGTTTTCCAAAGTGGCTACACTATATTATATACTTCCAGAGCCTTTTGAATCGTGGCTAGCACTGACTGCGGCTTAGTCAATTTAATTTAATTTTATCAAATCAAACCCATGAGTCACTCAAATCAAGATTGGAATGTACTATTAAGTTGTTTTGAGCTAAGGCTGAAAAGTTAAAAAACTGCATTAGTGTTTGTGACTTGTTTCCCTTTAATAATCCATTGGTCTGAGTTTTGTTTATATCATTTCAAAATTTTAAGTTGGAAGAAACAAAATAGGAATATTCATATTTCCCTATATATCTCTTACTATATCTGTACTCAGTGAGGCATCTAACTTAATCAAATGACTAGTTAACAGAGATTAAATCTAGAAAACTACCTCCCCCCAGGAGAACAGAAGCCTGGCTTGGGCAGTTCCAAACATGACCTAATACTGTATTCTCCACGCCTAGAGAAATTCTTCACCTGCTATGAATCCATTACTGTCAAATGGTGGAAGAAAGTCTAAATAAATTACAGTGCATTTGCAAAGTACAAAGGTTTGTGATTTTTTTTTTGAAATAGCATTTGCAATGCATGTTATTTAATATGAGAAAATTCCTATATTAATCATACTAGGTAAAAAGTCAAAATACATTATTGTTCATGCAATATAATGTCAATAGAAGAAAATAAAAAAACCCTAAGCATAAAAAATAACCAGAACAAACTTTAACTAAATATTAATGAATAATTTTATTCTGCCTACTTATACCTTATACATAACCTCAATTTTCTTCATAGATATATAAAATACATATTTTAGAAAAATGCTATATGCAGGATTCATTGGAGTTGTGACAGAAGGCTGAATTCAAGGAAAAACACTCCTCTTGACCTTCATTGTTGAATCAAAAAGAGAGCAGCCTGAGATTCTGAAGGAGCTGTTTCCCAGCAGTTGAAGAGTAGCCTGAACAACCTGGGTCTACAGGGACAGCCAGTGGGAGAGAGCCAGGAGGGGTTGCTTGATGGCTGACTGAGGTTTAGAAGGGGAAAAAGGGGAAAAAGTCTTATTTGCATCCAACCTGCCCCACCATTGCATCCACTTACTGGCACCTCCCTTGGTAGCCAGGACCTCAGCACAATCTCTCTTGCCTTTCCATCTCAGATCCAAGGAGCCGTCATCTTAACAGTAATCAATGTCTCAATCTAAACTCGTGAATATCAGAGGATGGAATACCAGGGGTCAGTATTTATTTACCCAAATATTTAATGAAAAGTCCACTAGTTGCCATTCATATCAGAGATGAAAAGATTCATTAAACTTCCTTTATGAACTCATACTCTGTAAGCAGTAATGAAGACCCTGTTACAGGGGCTGGAGATACAACTGGGAACAAGACGAACAAAGCCCCTGCCCTTGTGGAGCTTGTAAATGTGGACCTTAGCCTTGTGTGAGCTATGTTCATTGGTATGTGCACCTTATTTTATGTTCTGATCAAGGAAACACAGAATTTTTTGACTATAATTTAATTGTGTTTAAAACAGTGATCATGGTTAAATGAGATTAGCTGATTTGATAGAGGAAGAAAACCACAATTTTTATGGAATGATTAGAAAACTTCTTAAACTAGCCTAATACTTCTTTGGTCATGACTGAAGACGCCAAAGTTCAGGACTGAGAAGCATCTGAAATGTTTTTCTAGGCAGACAATCTGTTTAAGAGAACTTCGCACATTCATTAAAGCAAACATCAGACTCTCTGCACCACACCCTCAAAACTGGCAAAGAACTCTGAGCCAGACCCCGTAGGGCCTGACCCCTGAAAATGATGCTGTTCAGGCCCTCTGATATCAAAAATGCTTGTCAGACCAGATTCATTTGCCAAATCATTCAACATGGACATACTTAACCTATGGTCCTACTCATGCAAATGATTTCATCCAAAAAGCAAAATTAAATGGAAACAGGCATGTTCTGTCTGTGTCCGTGTATGTAGGGGGTGTGTGTGCACGCATGCACAGTCAGGACCTAACTCAGACTTATCTATAGTTCCACGTGTATCGGCGACAAGCACGTGGGTACAGCTATAAATAATGGAGGAATTCCAATTCCATGATAGACGCAATAAGAAAAAATAACTTCTCAACGGGCCAAGAAAAATAGCTAGAAGAAAAAAGGACAAAGGAAATTTAGGAGCACTTAGTGGTGCAGAAGTAGGCAGGGGGAAAAGAAGACAAGGATGATTCCCAAGATGACATCAGTCTACTTT
The DNA here is from genome assembly GCA_031835075.1 of Saguinus oedipus. Classification (NCBI taxonomy): domain Eukaryota; kingdom Metazoa; phylum Chordata; class Mammalia; order Primates; family Cebidae; genus Saguinus; species Saguinus oedipus. The sequence goes on along the minus strand of CM063183.1, from coordinate 8,424,351 downwards.
CCTTGTAGTAGGCATTTTTCCTAAACAAAACATTTGGCCAGTATCGTCAGAAGCCACAGAAAGAGGGTAAATAGCCAAGAATGTGTGACTCCGTGGTGCTAAGAAAGGGTCTAGGGTGCCTGGGATTTCCTGCTCTCTTGACTTCTGAAAATTCTTCAAGATCTCTCTTGAATGTTGGTGTTCTTGATGAGATTAAGCATGGAGAAGGCAGAGCCCAGATCTTATTACTGATTTTAGCTATTGTATAATGGTTCTGAAAGATTAACATATGTCAGGCCCTCTTCTAAAAATATATTACCTCATGTTTTGGGTATCATGATTGTGCCAACTTTTACAGATGAGCAAATAAAACTAAGAGTTTGAGAAACTTGCTCAAAACTAAAAGGCATATAGTTTAAAAGCTGGAATTCAATGCCCAGGTCTGATCTTCTATACCCCTTTGGATATAAAAATGTACACAGTAAATGATTAATAAATAAATGATTAGATGCTGGCTAGAAGTATGAAATGGATATCATTACAGCCAATAGGTACAGGATCCATCTTTTTCACACTCTAAATTACACGCCCTGAGGGTAAGCTGGTACCCATTGGGATCACAGCAGAACAGAAAGTCCATATGTGACTCATGGCAACAACAACAACAAAAAAAATTTCACTGGGACCAGGAGGCCTGGACCCAGAAATAAACCACTCCTGGCTCTCTGTATGGCTTAGCAAACACCAGTTTATATCCCAGGGTCTCTGTTTTCTTTTCCAGAAAATGAATGAAGTTCCACTTCATTCTATAAATTTATTGAGAGGACCAAAGAAGATAAATATAAGAGAAAGTGCTTCTCATACCCCACATGGGACACAGCACCACTAAAGAATGTCCTGACGTTTGGGAGGTAGTTTTATGTTCTTCTAGGCTAACTGTTCTAACTGTTGTTCATTACTCTCTGCTGCTGAGGAGTTCAAACAATATTACTTTTATTTTAAGCAAAACACAACAATTCATAGGGTATTAGCAAAAAAGAAGTTGGGAAATATTGGCAGATTAGATGGAAAGTGGATCTCTGACTCACCATCTCTTCCAGAAAGATATCCAAGTGCTCTCTTCTGGTATCCAAGGCCTTTCCCAATGCTCTTCCATGAAATTCATGCTCTAGTAATAACATATGACATATAGTTCCTTCAACAGAGCAAGCTCTCTCAGACCTCTGATCTCTTTCATTTGTGGCCAGAACACTGATGCCCCATTCTCTTTACTGTTTTAAAATTCAGTTCATGCACCATTACTGTTAGGGACATTCTCTGCTCCCTCTTCAGTGCTCACTCATCACTTGTACCATTGCACAATTCCTGAGTATCCTCATCTCCATTGCGACTGAGTCCTTCAAGGGCAGGAACTGTGTTTCTTTGATCTTGTCATTCCCAATGTCTGGCATAGGATCTAGAATTCTGGAGGCATATGGTAAATTTCTAGTGAAATAAACTAAATTAGTATGTTTCCACAGTAACTTGTATGGTCAGGAGACTGAAGAGGCTGTTTTGTTTGACGCTAAACAAATACTCTTGAGTGCAAAGTTTCATTATTTGCAAAGTAGTTTCTTAGCATCTATGGTATTTTCCATTTATTTCATATTTAACCCAAAGATCTCAAAAATTTTATTAGCTGAGGTTTCTGTAGCTACACTTTGAATTTACTGAAGATGGGAACCACATTTTATTAACTCATCAAATCACAGAATCTCAATAATGTTCATTGACTGAATGAATGAGTGAATTTACTATATTTCTACATCACCTTATAAAACCTAGCATGATGCTGAAGACACAATGATGCTAGAAAATGACATCTAAATGAATGAGTAAACAAATTAATATCTTTCTAATTTATTTTTTTAACTTTAGTGAGTAAAAGATGATGCAGCACATTGCTGTTTAAAGGCCTTTGTTTAAGGCATAAGAAAATTGAGATTCAAGAACTGTCAAGTGAAAAGCTGGCTACTTTTTTAGGATTAAGACCCTTTTACAATACAAAGTGAAGTGTAAAAATGTCTGCCAAATGTTCACATTTCTAAGTATAAAGATGCTAGAAAAACATCATTAAAAGTAGCATCCAGTGGTTGTTTAATCTCAAGATTGCCATGGTTATATATGGAGTGACATATTATTTGGCTATGATCATGGTAGAGTTCCTAAGCTGATGCATTTAATGAAGAGCATATTCAGATGTAGAACAGTTATTATATAAATGACAGAAATATTGCATTATGTTCAATGTCCAACCATTATGCCAAAAATCCTAAAAGCATTCCTTCCAACCAATCTCACTCTCCCCAAGAGCCTAATTGGAGCCCATTAGAGTTCAGGACACAGAATCTTCTTTGTGATGTTTCACATATAAAAAGATTAGACCATAAGGACCAAGTATAGTCGATGAATTTACCTTACCATGGCATTTTCCTGACCACTCAGTCAAATTAGCTCTCTCTTCCAGAAAACTCATGATTGGATTTTGTTTAGGGAAAGTAGACCCTTTAAGCTCTCTGAGTCTACTTGGCTGAACGGTACCTCACTCTCCCGCTGGGGATAATGAGCTAAATGAAGAGTAAATCAGGTCTTCGAGGAACCTAGGTTCAAAGGTGAAGCCAAGGCAGGGCTTTGTGCATGGACACAGTTAGTCCCAGAAATGTTGAACCTCATCATTTCTCAAAATAAAATTATTCAAGTCCTAAAACCAAAGGCGCATGACCCAGCTTCTCAGAGTTCTTGTTTAGCAGAGAAAATAAACACAGATAAAAATTCATCACCCCATAAACTTATACAAAAATCCAATAAAAACTAATTGAAATAGACAAAATATAAAAAATGAGGAAAGCACTCTCTATTCATAATAATTTGATCCCCAGGCCTGATTTATTCCAATCTTAAGCATAAGTTATATAAGACATATGCAGAACTCACAAGCAATGAGAAACTAACAAATTAATGATATGGCTTATTACCCTTATAAATGTCAGTAATTTAAAAAGAAGAGTAGGCAATGTAACCAAATGCATAGAAATAGGCCATATCTCTTATTGCTGGTACATGCAGCAAAAATGCACAAATAGGACAAAAGTAAATAAGAGATAATAGAAGAAGGAAGAAATGGCCCTAGATTCATCATCAAAAAAACAATAATAATTAAACAATAGGCACTTAACAATGGCTATAAATTTCGTCATCATCATCACCATCATCACCATCAACATAATTAAAAAAGAGCAGAACAAATCCTCTGGGTCTCTTCATAGGGAAACCACCATTCATGAGAAATCCATATATGGTTTCTATGGGATAAATAGACTTTTGGAAACTGCGTGGTACTTCACTGCTATGCTGTGTGCTGACACTAAATGTTTACTCATGTTTTTCTTAACATTTAAAAAAATTTAACCTTCTATCTCACAGATCATTTAATCACCTCCTCACCACATTTCACTCACATTCTCAAACAATAAATTTTAACATCTTTTAATTCCATTCCAATTTATTAAAATTTATTTAATTTCACTAGAAAGTTGATAATTTTACAGAGGTGAGATGCAGATTATTTAAAAGAGTAGTACCGATGACTGTTTTAAAATCTGATATTTTAGAAATGCCCCTTAAATGACCCTACTAATTAACTCATCCTAATTATCTTCAGGAAAAGAGTAAAATGGAGGAGTAAGGGAGGCAGGAGAAAGGGGAACAAAACTACTGTGTAAGATGTATAAGTACCTAGGGCAGGCTAAGAATTCTATGTACATGATCTTGGTTAGTCCCCATGTCAAGTGGAGGAGATTAGGGAGGCTCAGGAAGATTAGGTGGCCAGCTAGAAAGCAGCAAAAGCAGAGACTGAATTGTTATGTTTCTGATAACAAAACCTATTTCTTCTTTGCAACTTTGTCTTGTAGGGAAGTTTAAATGGTTTCCCTGGAAATTTAGATAATTTGAGCCTATAAAACAAGCTGAGCCAGGTATATATGAAGGTGCACACCTGTGGTTCCAGCTACTCAGGAGTCTGAAGTGGGAGGATTCTTTGAGCCCAGGAGTTGGAGGCTGCAGTGAGCCATAATGACGCCACTGCACTCCAGCCTGGGTGACAGAGCAAGACCTCATGTCTCTCTCTCTAGAAATAAAAATAAAATAAACCCTAATAGACAGATAACAGGGGGAAAAAAGGCATACAAATTTACTGGGGGAGGGGGTGGGTGTAGTAGTAAATAATTTTCAGGAGAAATGAATGAACCCAAAGAACAAGGGTTCTGGAACCCAGTTTATCTGGGCTCTGGCAAGTGAAGAGAAGAGAGCAGGTCAAACCAAGTCTTGTCATGCAGATGAAACCTCACAGGTAGCAGTGCTCAGAAAAAGTGTCTGTCAGACCCCTAAGGTGTGCCAATCATTCCTAGATCCAGACTCAAGGTAGTGGGGGAGCCTGGAGTGGGAGGTAGAGCAAGCCAGGGTGTTCATTTTACCAATGCAGATTTCCTCTACAGATGCGAATCTCCTCCACAAAGGGCAGTTGTTTTTTTTTTTTAGCTATTCCTGTGTTACCACTCCCTTCTAAGAGCCATCTTGAAAAATGTCAAAGAAGGATATTTTGAGGTGAAATATTTTTTGTTTTCTTTAGTTTCTTATAGTTATCCTCCTCCAGGACACTTTTGTATTTAAATAAAGCAAACCATAAAAATAATTGTATATATTAAGGTATGCATTACATGAACATTACAACAGAAAAAATAACTGGCATGGAGAAAACAACTTAAATGTCTAACAATAAGAAAATGACGGTATCCCAAAATGAACCACCACCAAAAGTAAGAATTCTGAAGAATATATAATAACAGGAAATTGTGTTAAAGTAATTGAAACATAAAAATGGCATGGTCATGGTTACTTAGAAAAGTAAAGACATGCCTCATCAGAAAAACAAGATTGGAAAGCAATTCACCAAATGTTCCTTACATTTGGCCTTAGATAATGATTACAGAGGCTTGTTTTCCTTCTTTCCATATTTTCTTTATTGGCTAATTTTTATAGTTAGCATGTTTTATTATTTATAACAAAATACTTTCAATACATTATTTCTTTAGAAGAAACTTTAGTGGTTGAAATAAATTATTTTTAAAAAGCAGGTTATCATTTAGAGTTCAGGAATAATATGGCATAGACTCTCTTTTTCCTGTTCAATGACATACTTTGGAAATAACTCAGCAGGCAATTACAAAAATACTCTGAGAGGTGGTAAGATGATAATTGGTGGGATAAGGGAGTCACCATGAAAGGGGAGGGTGAAGAACAAATTAAAATTAAAGAGTATATGTGAGCCAATGTGAGGACAGATGCCTGGAAGACTCAGACCCAAGTGACCTTAGATATGAAATCTAATAGCCTTTGTTAGAAGGAGGTTTTTAAAAGGGGGGAAAAAAAGGACTGATACAAAGTTGTCAGGTATTCTCATTGGTTGACATAAATGACATTTCTTAGTGATTGGCTATACACTGTTAAGCTGTGTCTGATACAGCACTGTTAGATTCAACCTACTTGTGGCAATAACAAGCAATTTGAAGAGACAAATATGTAGCTTAAAGGGGTGAGTAGGAAGTGTTTCTCAGCTAATTTTAATGTTTCTCTGGGGCTGATTGTTTCAAAAGAATCTTCAGATAAAAATTATATTCCTTTCTCAAGGATCTCAGGGATTAATAAATACAAACATGGTAACTTTCCTCCCATTCATTCTGTTTTCCCAGAATGAGTACTATGGAGGCCTGTAACCCACAACAGCTAACTAAAATGAAACAATTAAACAAACCAAAAGAAACAAACAAACAAAAACAGAGAGAAAAAAAAGAACAGGAATCCTTCTCTCTCTGACCAAAAGATCAGGGAAGGAAAGCCCAGTAGGGACTTGAGATCCTTGCAGCAATGATGCCTAATATACCTGCAGCAGCCATGCCACAAGATCTTGGGTAGCTAACCCATCCCTTGCCTACACCTGTCAGTGACAGCAGTACTCCCAGCAGCAACAAAGCCTGGAAGGGTTGACACAACAGAGCTTGGAGGGGCTGAGACAACCAATACCTGCCAGCATCAGTGGACACAATAACAGGTAACAGCAATATCAACTGAGGATCTTGTGCAGGCCTATTAATATAGTTTGGCTGTGTCTCCACCCAAATCTCATCTTGAATTGTAGCTCCCATAATTCCCATGTGTCACAGGAGGGACCCAGTGGAAGGTAATTGAATCATGGAGGTGGGTCTTCTCCATGCTGCTCTCATGACAGTGAGTAAGTCTCATGAGACCTGATGGTTTTTATAAAGGGGAGTTCCCCTACACAAGCTCTCTTTGCCTGCTGCCATGTAACATGTGACTTTGCTCCTCCTTTGCCTTCTGCCATGATTGTGAGGCCTCCAAAGCCATGTGGAACTATGAATCAATTAAACCTCTTTCCTTCATAAATTACCCAGTCTCAGATATGTTTTTATTAGCAGCGTGAGAATGGACTAACACAGAGACCCATGCCCCAATCCAGAGCAAGAGATATGTCCCCCTGGTGCTCCAACAAGCTTCAGAGAGCCAACCAGGCTCAGTAGTGCCTGGCTGTCTACTCAATTCTGGTACAAGACCAACACAATCTGGCCCTTCACCCAACTGACAGAAAGTCCTCCAGACATTGTAGCTATTCATCCTCTACCCAGTGCCAGAAATCAGCCTAGTAAGTCCTTTTTTCTCCAGTGGCACCAGCAGAAATAATGTAACAAATTCACTAATATCAGATGGCCACAAAACAAGCCGGGGGAATTTATTCTGTCCTACAGGTCTAGTACCTACTCCCCATTATATAACTTTGCTGAGTGGCTGAGATGAGCACCCTCAGACCCTCAGAGAGCTCTAATTTGGATCCAGAGAGAACATGAGCAGATCCAAAAGAATGAAACATGCAGTAACAGCATTTCAAAGACTCAGAAAACCAAATTATCATTGGAACCGCAGCCCACAAAAGAATGTCAGAATTTACATGTTAAAACTAAAAGAAATGATGACCTGCTAAAATGAAAGATAAAAAATAGGATTGAGAACCTCTTAACATAATATCTAAAATGCCCAAGATACAATAAAATATAATTTCTGATACCAAGAACCAGAAAAATTGCAAGTTGAATGAGGAAAAATGATGGACTTATATAAATATCAACTTATGGGAAATTTCTGACAAGATTATATAGCAGCAGCCATAATAAAACTGTTTGAACAAATAATTATAAATTTCATTGAACCAAAATAGAAACCTTAGCAAAGAAATAGAAATTATAAAACAGGAGCAAACTAAAAGTATTGAACTAAAAAAAACTCCAATAACTGAAATAAAAATCTGATGGATGTCCTCAATAGTACAGAGCAAATAACAGAGGATAGAATCACTTAACTTGAAAGCAGAACAACAGAATTTACTCAGTCTGCACAATGGAGAGAAAATAGATGGAAAAAAAATGAATAGAATATCAGGGACCTGTGTGACTTAACAAAAGATCTAACTGTTGTATTATTGCAGTCCCAAAACAAGAGGAGAAAGAATGTAGAGCTAAACATATACTGAAACTAGTAATAACTGAAAGCTTTCTGAATTTGGTGAAAGACATAAAGCTACATATTCAAAAAACTGAGCAACTATAAATAATTAGAGAAATCATGGTAATAGATATGTTAAGTAAATAGCTTAAAATTGAAGACAAAAAAAAATCTTAAGAGCAACCAGAGCAATGATGGACCATCTATAACAGAATACCAATTCTAATGAAAGCAGATTTCTCATTTGAAACCATGGAGTTCAGCAGAAAGTAGCACAGAAGTTCTCAAGTGTTAAAAAAAAAAAAAGTTACCATCAAGTATTTCTATATCTGGCTAAAGAACTCTTTAGAAATGAATGAAAAATAAAGACATTCTCAAATCAAGTTAAAGAAATTTGTTTCTAGAAAAACTACACTTAAAGAATGACTAAATAAAGCTCTCAAAAATATAAAAGAAATTATCAGAAGAAGGTGTAGAACTTCAGAAAGGACATTTTTAAAAACAGAATTAAAAATAAGAGAAAATATATAATGACTATTATTTTCCATGGGTTTTTTAAATTGTATTTGATGGTTGAAGCAAAACGTAATAATATTAGTTGTGTTGCTAAATAAATATAGAGAAAATACTGACAAAATTACATTTTAAAAGTATGGAAGATAAAGGGAAATAACTTGAAGTAATTTTTCAATATTTCATTTAAAGAGTCACAATGACAGTATTAGAAGTCTGTAATGAATTATATACAAAAGGTCTTTGAAAACTTCATGTAAAACATGTATTATGAAAAACCTATTCATGGATATCAAAATATTTTTGCATAAAATTAAAGTCATACTAACTTGCTATACCATGTCTGAACTGGATTTAGTAGGAGGCATTAAGAAAGGTAAGTCAGGTCTTACATTTAAGTCTTTAATCCATCTGGAGTTAATTTTAGTGTAAGGTGTCAGAAAGGGGTCCAGTTTCTGCTTTCTGCACATGGCTAGCCAGTTTTCCCAACACCATTTATTAAATAGGGAATCCTTTCCCCATTGCCTGTTTTTGTCTGGTTTATCAAAGATAATATGGTTGTAGATATGTTGTGTTGCCTCCGATGCTTCTGTTCTGTTCCATTGGTCTATATCTCTGTTTTGGTACCAGTACCATGCTGTTTTGATTACTGTAGCCTTGTAGTATAGTTTGAAGTCTGGTAGCGTGATGCCTCCCGCTGTGTTCTGTTTGCTTAGAATTGACTTGGCTATGCGGGCTCTTTTTTGGTTCCATATGAAATTCATGGTGGTTTTTTCCAGTTCTGTGAAAAAATTCAATGGTAGTTTGATGGGGATAGCATTGATTGTGTAAATTACTTTGGGCAGTATAGCCATTTTCACAATATTGATTCTTCCTAACCACGAACATGGAATGTTTCTCCATCTGTTTGTGTCCTCTCTTATTTCGTTGAGCAGTTGTTTGTAGTTATCCTTAAAGAGGTCCCTTACATTCCTTGTGATTTGTATTCCGAGGTATTTTATTTTCTTTGTAGCAATTGTGAATGGCAGTTCGTTCTTAATTTGGTTCTCTTTAAGTCTGTTATTGGTGTATAGGAATGCTTGTGATTTTTGCACATTGATTTTATATCCTGAGACTTTGCTGAAGTTGCTTATCAGTTGCAGGAGCTTTTGGGCTGAGGTGATGGGGTCTTCTAGGTATACTATCATGTCGTCTGCAAATAGAGACAATTTGGCTTCCACCTTTCCTATTTGAATACCCTTTATTTCCTTTTCTTGCCTGATTGCTCTGGCTAGAACTTCCAGTACTATGTTGAATAGAAGTGGTGAGAGAGGGCATCCTTGTCTAGTGCCAGATTTCAAAGGGAATGCTTCCAGTTTTTGCCCATTAAGTATGATATTGGCTGTTGGTTTGTCGTAAATAGCTTTTATTACTTTGAGATATGTTCCATCAATACCAAGTTTATTGAGGGTTTTTAGCATAAAGGGCTGTTGAATTTTGTCAAATGCCTTCTCTGCGTCAATTGAGATAATCATGTGGTTTTTGTTTTTGCTTCTGTTTATGTGGTGAATTACATTTATAGACTTGCGTATGTTGAACCAGCCTTGCATCCCCGGGATGAATCCTACTTGATCATGATGGATAAGTTTTTTAATGTGCTGTTGCAATCGATTTGCCAGTATTTTATTGAAGATTTTTGCATCTATGTTCATCATGGATATTGGCCTGAAGTTTTCTTTTCTTGTTGAGTCTCTGCCAGGTTTTGGTATCAGGATGATATTGGTCTCATAAAATGATTTGGGAAGGGTTCCCTCTTCTTGGATTATTTGGAATAGTTTCAGAAGGAATGGTACCAGATCCTCTTTGTGTGTCTGGTAGAATTCAGCTGTGAACCCATCCGGACCTGGGCTTTTTTTGTGTGGTAGGCTCTTAATTGCTGCCTCAACTTCTGACCTTGTTATTGGTCTATTCATAGTTTCGGCTTCCTCCTGGTTTAGGCTTGGGAGGACACAGGCGTCCAGGAATTTATCCATTTCTTCCTGATTTACTAGTTTGTGTGCATAGAGTTGTTTGTAGTATTCTCTGATGATGGTTTGAATTTCTGTGGAATCTGTGGTGATTTCCCCTTTATCGTTTTTTATTGCATCTATTTGGTTGTTCTCTCTTTTCTTTTTTATCAGTCTGGCTAGTCATCATTGGTCATTAGAGAGATGCAAATCAAAACTACATTGAGATATCATCTCACACCAGTTAGAATGGCGATCATTAAAAAATCTGGAGACAGCAGATGCTGGAGAGGATGTGGAGAAATAGGAACACTCTTACACTGTTGGTGGGAGTGTAAATTAGTTTAACCATTGTGGAAGACAGTGTGGCGATTCCTCAGGGACCTAGAAATAGAAATTCCATTTGACCCAGGAATCCTATTACTGGGTATATATCCAAAAGACTATAAATCGTTCTACTATAAGGACACATGCACACGAATGTTCATTGCAGCACTGTTTACAATAGCAAAGACCTGGAACCAACCCAAATGCCCATCGATGATAGACTGGACTGGGAAAATGTGGCACATATACACCATGGAATATTATGCAGCAATCAAAAATGATGAGTTTGTGTCCTTTGTAAGGACATGGATGAATCTGGAGAACATCATTCTCAGCAAACTGACACAAGAACAGAAAAAGAAATACCGCATATACTCACTCATAGGTGGGTGAGAAAAATGAGAACACATGGACACAGAGAGGCGGTCTACTATACACTGGGGACTGTTGTGGGAAATGGGGGAGGGACAGTGAGGGGGGGCTGGGGGGGATAGCCTGAGGATGAATACCAAGTGTGGGTGAAGGGGAGGAAGGCAGCAAAACACACTGCCATGTGTGTACCTATGCAACTATCTTGCACGTTCTGCACATGTACCCCAAAACCTACAATGGAATAAAAATTAAAAAAAAAAAAGAAGAAAAGTAAGTCATCAGCTTGAAAGGAGCCTCTATCAGGGCAACATAAATTCTGATAAAATTGATACAAGACCAAATATCAAATTTGTCATGAACCTTGGATGGAAGAATTGGGAAATCACTGAAACATTACAAGAACAATGTCCCAAAGAAATAGGCAATTTATAATATCAGTTTATATTATAGAAGAGAAGAGAAGAGATGATGTTGAAGATGAAGCCCACAGCAGCATACTATTCCTATCAACTAGAGAGAAAAAAATTAATCTTGTTTGTGCCCTAATTGAAGAAGACTGATTATTAACAGCAGAAACAATAGCCAACACCATAGATATCTCAACTGGTTTAGCTTACACAATTCTGACTAAAAAATTAAAGTTGGGAAAACTTCCTACTCAATGGATGCCAAAACCATTGCACCCAGATCAGCTGCAGACAAAGGCAAAACTTTCAATAGAATTTTAAATAAGTGAGATCAAGATTCTGATAAATTTATTTGAAGAAATGTAGCAAGAGATGAAACATGGCTTTACTGACACAATCCTGAAGTCAAAGCACAATCTAAGCAATGGTACTAAAAGGTGAAAGTGGTCTGGTTCAAGGAAACGTGGACTAGTCAAAAGAAAAATTCATGGCAACAGCTTTTTGGCATGCTCAAGGCATTTTGCTTGTTGACTTTCTGGAGGGCCAAAGAATGATAACATCTGCTTACTATGAGAGTGTTTTAAGAAAATTAGCAAAGCTTTAGCGGAAAAATGCCCAGGAAATCTTCACCAGAGAGTCCCTCTCCACCAGGTCAATGGCTCTCCTCATTCCTCTCCTCAAACAAGGGCAATTTTAAAAGAGTTTCAGTGGGAAATCATGAGGCATCTACTTTACAGTTCTAATTTGGTTTCTTCTTTGTTTTTTGTCTACTAATATATATATTTTTTCATTTTTAAATTCTTTTTTTTTTAATTTTTATTGCATTATAGGTTTTGGGGTACATGTGCAGAACATGCAAGATAGTTGCATAGGTACACACATGGCAGTGTGTTTTGTTGCCTTCCTCCCCTTGTCTACTAATATTTTAAAAAAATTATAAAAGGTACCCATATTTTCTCCATTAATAATGTAAAAGAAAAACAAAAAACAAAAAACAGAAGTGTACTGGCAAGGTTAAATTCCCAGACTCAGCTTCAGTTCTTTAGGGATGGACTAAATGGCTGGTATCATTGCTTACAGAGGTGTCTTGAACTGGGTGAAATAATGTTTATATTTTTTACTTATATTTCTTAATGTCATTTTTCCATGAACTTTTTGAAGTGCTCTCATATGTATAATACTTACAGTAACCATCAAGAAAGCTACAAACCAAAAGTTAACATAATATAAATAAAACAAGATAGGATAACCTAAAAATGTTTAACCCAGAGAAAGGCAAGAAAAAAGAAAAGCAGAAATGACTGAAGAAACAAACAAATGAAAAATAATACAAAGGTAGACTTAAGTCCTAATATATTAATAACTATTTTAAATAAAATGGTCTCAATACATCAATAGAGAACAAAGATTGGCAGACAGAATATATATACAAGCAATATTTTTCATAAGAAACTTTCTTCACACAAAATGACATAGCTAGGTCAAACATAGAAGATAAAAAAGGTAGAAAAATATCATACTAATTTTTTTTAAAAAAAGCAAGATTGGCTATATTAATACCAGATAAAGTAGACTTCAGAGTGAAAAAAAAGTTACTTGGTGAATAAAGGGCACATTTCAATGATCAATCTGCCCAAAACATAATGTTCTTAAATGTATGAATAAAACAACAGAGGTTTAAAATAAAATGTGGTACCAAGAATCAAAGACATGTACATTGTAATCCATTGTACGTTATGTTACATGACAAACAAGAATTAAGGTTGCAGATGAAATTAAGATATTAATTATTTGACCTTAAAATAATTAATATGACAAATAAATTAAGTAATATTACTTAAGTCAATTAAATCACTTTATCACTTAAGATATTAATTATTTGGCCTTAAAATAGAGAGAGAAATTATCCTGGATTATCTAACTGGGTCCTTTGTGATATAATCACATAGGCCCTTAAAATTTTAATGAAGCCAGAAGAATGGTTCAGATGTTTGCAGCAACAGAAGAAGAAGAAATTCAGAGCATGAGAGGAACTTGACCTGCCATCACTGGCTGTAAAGAGGAAGAAGAAAGCCATGAGCCAAGGAATGCAGACAGCCTGCAGAAACTAGGGCTGGCAGTCACTTGGCAGCAAGTAAATGAAGACCTCAAAATTACAGCCAAAAGGAATTGAGTTCTGACAGCAACCTCAATTAACAAGGAAACAGATTCTTAGAGACCCCAGGTAGGAATACAGCCTTGCTGACACTTTGATTATAGCTCAGTGAGAACTGTCTTAGATTTCCAACCTGCAGAGCTGTGACAATAGATTTGTGCTGTATTAAGCCTCTAAATTTGTGGTAATTTGTTAGTGTAACATAAGAAACTAACACATACATGAAAGAAACATTCATAGAGCTGGAAATATAAAAAGACAAATCTACAGATATAGTTGAGACTTCAACATACTATTCTCAGACAGAAAATTTGCAAAGATACAGAATAATTGAACAAGATCATCAATTAACAGGATCTAAATGACATTTATTGAATACTCTACCCAATAACAGCAGAGTACACATTGTTCTCAAGTACTTATGAAACATTCATTAATATAGACTATATCCTCACTCACAAAGCAAACATTTACAAACTTAGAGGCATTAAAATCCTATAAAACATCTTTCCAACCATAATTGAATCAAAAGCAATAACAGAAAGATGACAGGAAAAGCCTCAAACACTTGGAAATTTACAAACACACTTCTAAACACCCATGGGTCATAGAGAAATCTAAAATAAAATTTAAAATGCAAGCAACTGAATACAATGAAAATAAAACATAACAAAATTTGTGGGATGCAGCTGAAGTAGGGCTGACACAGAAATTTATAGCCCCAAATGCTTACATTAGAAAATGAGTAGAGTTGAGACTAATAACAAAGTATCTATCTTAAGAAACTAGAGAAGCATGCAATAAAAAAAAGCAAACAAGAAGGAAACAATAAAAAGAAGAAGATAAATCAATTAAATATAAAACAGGAAAACAATAGAAAAAATCATCGAAACCAAAACCTGGTACTCTGAAAAAAATCAGTAAAATTGATAAGCCTCTTGAAAAGTTGGCATAAAATATTTGCAAGCCATGTACTGCATAAAGTATTAGTTCTGTGCATTTCAAAGCACAGCATTAAAGTAACAAAAAGTCCAAATACAAAATGAGCAAAAAGCATGAACAGACATTTTACTGAAGGAAACAAAGAGTTGGAAAATGAAAAAGCCTTTACCAAAACTCATGCTACGATAAATCATATTCTTAGGAAATGATGACTGAGCAACTTCAGTACATATTTTCACATACTGCTTATGTTCCTTACACAGCAAACCATGAAAACAGCAATGGAGGTAGTTTCTGGCCTTCCTGTATTTAATTTCAATAAACAGATCAAATTAGAATTCCCAAACAGTTATTTCTAAACTTTAATTGTTGAACTCAGGGAGGTTCCCAAGCTGAAAAATTATTGATACATATTTTTAATTATGTAAAAAGAACTCCAATTTGATCCTGACCTATAGTAAGGATTGGGCCTAAATATTTTATGTTGAAGTCATTGAGGCCCTCTGATTGACCCCCTCAAAGACACTGAAATGTAATAACAGTTGACCAAGCAAACACTGAAATCTAATAGGAGTTGACCAAGGAAAGAGTCTTTTCCAGTGGAAAGACAGACAATGGCTAAGGCAATCTTAAAAGTGCAGCCCAGAGCTCTCAAAAACTTGTTCTTCCTGTGGGGTCCTTGGAATGCTTTCCATCCCTCCCTGGGTATTCCTTTTGGATGATTTTATTGGAAAACATTCACATTGATCTTTGGTTTTTCCATTGCTTCTCTAAGGAGCCAAAGTTAAAAATTGACCTTAAGCTCAAGTAACTTCTAATGTGACACATCTGGAGGCAGGGAGATAAAGCTCTGTCTGTGGTTGAGAGAAGAAAAAATCCTGCCAAAGCATTGTTCTCAATTGTACTGATGAAAATGATAACAATAACTCCATATGTTAATAAAGTGCTTTACATTTACCAAGTGCTTTCACACACATTATAGCATTGAATTCTCAGAAAAATGCTCAGAGATAGGTGAACAAATGTTATTTTTTAAAATTGTTCTCAAATGGAAAAAGTAAGCCTCTAAAATATATGTACTTTGTCTAAACTGACCAGCAAGTATTGTAGACAACACTTAAACTTCAAATCTCTTTTGTAACATTAAAATAATTAAGATAAAAAACATCATTTTACAGGCCAGCACCCTAAAGTCATTGAACTAAATTTACAAATTTTGGCAATTTTATCCATATGCATTTGAATTTTATATAACAATCACAACTACAGAATTGTCTTACGTAATTTAGTATTTATTATATAATAAAAATCTTATCAAGTTATGGCATGCTTCTTATAATTAGATTGCCACTCTATAGGGTAAGGAATTATAATTTCTCACCTTTATCTTACTATGCACGATTGTTTTTACTTGATTATTTACTTAGGAGAAATTCTCAGATCTCTGAAACTTTGTCATAGCGTTTGAAGATTCCACGTTTAGTGCTGTTAATTATCTCATTCTTTCTCAAATAGACATAAAATTTTACATTGCAACTGGCAATGTCTACATATACAACACATATTTAACATAATTCCAAGAACATTTAGAGTTACCAGTTTTAAGTTGGTTACATGTAAAGGTAGCCCTTTTTTGTTTACTTAACAGCAAATTTCATCTTTTTAACAATTAGCCCATTCTAGTTTCTGTCATATAATATTTTAAAAATTCATCTACTGAGGTATTGATAGTTCTCATAATTTGAATGAGCTATTTTATAATAAAACTTAGAGTTTCATAGCTGATAGTGTTTCAGATTTTTCTTTAGTTTTAGCTTTAGACAGATGTTTTTCTCTTCATTTTCTTCTGTAGCTTCAAGCAGCAGAATCCCTTCACTCCTGTTTTCTGCTTCACTCTGAATGAACTTTATTCTAATGTTATAGCTCTGTTTCTAATATATATGAATATTTTTATAAAGAGTTTAGATCTAACTTTTTGAAATTTATATTTTTTGTTTTATTATATACAGACATAGAATTTAAACAGCAAAATAAATCTGTGTGCTCATTAAAAAATATAAGGCCCCTGCTGATACCCTTTCAATATTTTTATTCTTCAGTGTTATACACTCTCGACACTTGTAGCTATTTTCTTCTTGGTATTAATCTCTCTACGTATGAGAAGTACTTATATAGCAGTTCTTGATTTATCAGTTTTAGGCATCATCTATTGATTTCCCAAGATGGCACATACAGACTTAACTTTCTTTCTTCATCCCACATTACTATATACATGCATGCTCCAGACTTCTAATCCCCCAATAAAGTTATAATTTTATGTTATTTAGACCAATCTATTAAGGTTATGTAAATGTTATTTACAATTGAGACATGCAGCAAGGTATAATTAGTTTTCCTATCTTGCATAAATTTTGTTCTCCCTAGATTCAGTGGATGTGTTGTTTATTTTCCTTGTTGCCTGCGTTATTATGACTAATTCACCCCCAAACTTTTCCCCAGTGTTCAAATACATCCAGCTTTCTATCTTCTTCATCTTCTTGGAAACTTTTCTTCCAGAGTATCTGACTTGCTCCAATCTGGACTGGTTACTCTCTAGGCCTGTTACATGGTTTTTATCCTAGTATTTCCTTTCACCATTCCTAGTAGTTAGGTTAGGCTGGAATGATAAACAGACTTCCAGAATAGAAAATTATTTCCGCTCACGAAACAATCCAAGATGGTGGTTCTTGGTTAGTGGGTGCCTCTTCTCCATACGATCATTTATGGATCCAGGTTTGTTTGTTTGTTTTTTTAATCTTGTGAATTTACCATCTACTGGGGTCTAGTCATCACCTGCATCCAGCTGTCTTAAGAGGAGCCAGAAGAGGCACATTCACTTGTTGAAACAGTAGCAAGGAAGTAGCACAATCCATTCCACTCAAAAGACTTATTCCAGAGGCCATACTTTAATGCACAGGAGTTTGGTGTAGAAGCTAAAGTAACTCTATCTTGGATGCTATTCTGCCATGTTGACTTCTGACTCACCTCTGTTCTGGGAAGGCCTTTAAGATTTCCAGTCTATCTATCGTTCCTTGTGTAAGAACACATACACAAGGAACACATACAGTAAGTAAACCCTTCTCTCAGGTCAAAACAATCTTGATATTATCATACTTCAAGTGTCCTACACATCCCTTCTGAATCACATATACCCTTTCTCTATGGTATATAAGCCCTTAGATCTGGGGTTAATGACATGGGGACTCATTATCTCATCTTGCTGCCACTGGTGACAGGATGGCTTCTGTTCGTAAGGCCCTATTAAATATTTCTTGCTAAAAAATTGATTTGTCAGCCTCTTTCTTTGGCTTTTCATTATCCTCTAACTTTAGGGGTGGGTTTGCAGAAAGCTGCCCACTGCAGAACATTTGGGGACAAAGGAGTTTGGAGATAGGAAAAGAAAAGTAATATTTACTAAACACTACAAATCTGTGCACATCATCATCAAGGGTATTCTTGTTAGCACTCGCTACAGTGAAATCCTCTGTTTCCCAGATCTTTTTTAACTTTCTAAGTTGTTAGAAAAAATCCTAAAGTAGCTTTCAAAGAAAAGGAAAGTTGGAGGTACATTTTTAGTAATATCAGCTGTCAAAAATGTCTTTATTCTACTCTACATTTACTGGACAGTTTGAGTGCACAATTCTAGATTGGAAAATATTTTTCCTAAAAATGCTGAGAGTCTTTACCTGAAAGTTTTGAAGACATTGGTCTGTTTCTGCAGAGTCCAAAAGTATTCTATTCGTACTTTAGTATATCTAAGTTTTTTTCCTCTCCAAAAGCATCAGGACTTTATCTTGCGTACTGACAGTCTGAAATGACAGGATGTGCTCATATTTGAATCTATTTTGCTGGGCACTTGCTATAACTTAATTCTATAATTCATCCTCTACAATTCTGAGAGCTACTTAAAGTATTATTTCCTATTCCTTTTTTTTTTTGTATTTTGTCTATTTAGAACTATAATTTCAAATATTAGCACTCCTGAGATAATCCTCTACCATTTTTTTTCTTTACTCTCCTATTTCCTATAGCTGTTTTACTTTCTGAGAGAGTATCTTAACATTAGTTTCTAAAACTTCCAACTATGTTATCATATTTTATGTTTTTAATTTTCAGGACTTTTTTTCTTGAGTCATATTATCTCTTTTGAAGCACACTATTCTTGTTCCATTGATGCCATATTGTCTCACAGCTATTTGGGAAGTAATGGTGTTCATAATTTTTTTACCTCTCCGTATAATCTGCTCTACCTACATTGTTGCTTTCTGTTTATTTATTTAGTCTCTAACTTTTAGGTTAGAGGTTTTGTTAAAATATCTGGTGATCTCTAAAGGCTGGTTGGAACTTCTGAGCACTGTGTGAGCTTGTCAACTTTGGGCTTCACTTTATTTTTTATTTATTTATTTTTTTTGAGACAGAGTTTTGCTCTTGTTACCCAGGCTGGAGTGCAATGGTGCGATCTCGGCTCACTGCAACCTCCGTCTCCTGGGTTCAGGCAATTCCCCTGCCTCAGCCTCCTGAGTAGCTGGGATTACAGGCACGCGCCACTGTGCCCAGCTAATTTTTTGTATTTTTAGTAGAGACGGGGTTTCACCATGTTGACCAGGATGGTCTCGATCTCTTGACCTCGTGATCCACCCGCCTGGGCTCTGACATTGAATAAAGCACTGACCTTAGTCTTTTCTTATTGACCATTTAAATTCTGCTGGAATAATCTTCAAGTTATTTCAAGAAAAGCATAAGCCAGGCTCCCACCATTCTGAAAGCTGAGTGGGAGAAGAGTGGAATGAGAGCACATAACATTCAGTAGGCAAGATTTAATGAAATCTCTTAATGTACAATAAGACTTGCCTTCCTTCAGAATGTATCTGATATTCCCAATCCAGAGACTTAGCTTTACCTCTCTAGAGAATAAACTTCCAGTCTTCTGCCAGGGTGAGGGACAACAACTCTTCCAGCTGCACAGAGGATAAGGAATCTGGTAATTTAATTGAGTCTAAAAAAATAACTGAATCCAACTTCCTGTTTTCAACAACCTCTTCATATACTCCATTCTGTCCTCTCCAGAGACACTTGGTGCTGACAGTTTCTGAATCTCTCATGAGATCTGTGGTACAGATTGAGTAGCTGCTCAACTTTCTCCATTGCTGAATTAGGATTCAGTATTTTCAGGTCAGTTAAGTGTCTTGGCACTTACCTTTTAATTTCTATCTTCTAAAAAGTTGTTGCTAATATTTCTCATTTGTTTGTGGTTTTTGTTTTGTTTTGTTTTGTTTTGTTTTGCCTTTTTATGCTTAGAAAATCTTCTAGTGCCTTACTAAAGAGTGAAGGTAATGGTATCAATCCTTGATCAACAACACAGAAATCTTTAACATAACTTTTCATTTTCAAAACTGCTATCTATCAGATCACCATTTAATGAATAATCCTTAAGTTCTCTTGTTCAGAGTGTTCTTTGACACACATTAAATTAACTTTTTCTGGAATTCATACTCTAACCAACTGATCTATTTTATATCAGTATCAAAGTGTGTAATTTTTTGCTATTTTAGAATGTATTATTACATCCAATAGTTGCTCAGTACAAGCTAGTGCTCCTCTTTATTACTTCATTTATTCAGGTAACCCATGTGGAAAGAAGTCCGTTAAGACTCATCATGCAAGCAACTTGCCAATAATACCACATGTAGATTATTTTTCTGTTTTAAAAGATAGACATGTTCTCAAAATTAGTTCCAATTCCATTAATCATCCCTCTTCCAGGAATATGTCAGTTTTTAAATCCCATGGGCTGACAGTTTACATGGAGTAAGACCCATGCACTAAAGCCTAATCTTTTCCAATCAGAAACAAATATATAATGGCACACATAACTCCCTAAGTCATATGTATCTTACTTACATTGCTGCCTCTTTGAAGCCTAGTAAGATTTACTGATTCAAAATACAAGACAGTTTGCCAGACATGAACTTTAGCAATCTCAGTAACATCTCTTTACAATATTAAAGATGAAAAAGTGAAACGTCTTTGTAAATTCCCAGGAAAATAAGGACCCTAGCTCCATTTCTGATCTCCCAGGATTCTCCTTTATGGACATACTTGTTTTGTTTTCACTTTAACAGACCTTCCTTGTAATGGAGATAAATTATAAAATTGTCGTGTATACTGTTCTTCTTAAGTGCAAGGTATCAGTTAACAAGAACAAGTAACACTTAGACATACAGAACTAATTTTTAATCCCATATAGATGCGTTCAGAAAAAAACATTTTATTTGCCATTACTATGATCCTCATCCCATCCTATCTGGCAAATAAATATTAATCACATAATCATCTTTGAGCTATAGCTAACATAACTATGCTCACTCACTAGACCAAGTAACTCCTATACCCTTCCAATAGCTTTATAGTGCTAAAACTCATTATCTGTAGCTACTATAGTAACTAAAATGTATAGACCAGAACAAGGACCAATGTTTGCATGAAGGAAAAACCCATGTTTCATAGTTGAGGTAGCAGCAAGGAAGATCAATAACTATGAATTATATGAGAAACAATGATTCCATACTTATGAGAAATATTACCACACATATTTCACTCCTGGGGATGAGAATTAAACTGTTTCTAAAAGAAGTTTGTCTTAGTTTTAAACTTTTCTTTTTCACTCTAGGTCATATTCATCTTAGAGGTTGTGTGATTCTTAGCTTATTTGTAGGATCGCTTAGAGACATTAAAACAATGGTGTGAACTTGTTGGAACATTTCCCTTCTAATCTCACTGGAAAAGTATAAAGTTTTTAATGGCCTATTTATGGTTCTCAAAAATTTGATTTAGGGTGGGAAATATTGGACTAAGCTACTTTTTTTGCAGTCAAAAACACATACCAAAGAGAAGATAGTCTCTGAAAATTAGGAGCTTAGGGTCCAAAAATAAAATGAAATCCAAATGTTTGCTAAGAGACTAAGCAGAGACAATATTCTCAGCCCAACTCGCCCACTCCCACTTCCACCAAAAGAAGATTCTCAAAGAGATAGTCGCAAATGTTGATAGGACTAAGACTCATTAAAATAGGTGATCCTTGTAAGAACAAGTTAAAAGAAAGCAGCTAAAGTAAAAATCAAGGGGGCCAGTCATGAGTGACCTGGTCTTTCCCCCACCACAAATAATAGTCCTCTCAAGTCCAGCTGTTTGATTTTGTTGACTTTGAAGACAGTCATCAGAGGATGAGTAACACCTACCCTTCCAGTTGAAGGTTTCTGAATTCCTTCCTTTTGGTCTTCACTTCCGAAGCATCCAAGAACAATACACATCCCAATCATCCTCTGGGCCAGAGAGCCAAATCTACACAGTATCCCATTACAGGAAATGAGTTTTTTTCCCTCTGCCTTTTGCTCCTGCTTAGGCATAACCACCCAATCGGAAGATGATCAAAACATTTACATATGTTTGTCCAGTGTTTTTTACAAAAGGAAAAATTAATATTTTTGATTAAATAACAAAGCAGCAAATTTAATGAGACTAAGTTTTCCCTATCATGGCCATTTTCCCAGCTTCTGCGACAGAGCCTGTACAGGTATTCCTGACATTGTCTAGGTCCATTAACATAGCCATTCAGTAAACTGAATCATAAGAATCAGGGCCAGCTAATTTTGCACAGAGTCAATCTCAGTGTTGTGCTAAATTCCCCATTACAAAACCATTGCCAAAAAATAATGTTATTTATCTTTGAGGAAAGACTGGGGGTGGCAGGGAAGTATAATGAGGAAAGAGAGAAGGGTTTATATGAGTCAATTTTTGGAAAAGTCCGAATAAATAATAATCAAGCTAATGGCAACTAGCAGGAAACACCCTAATAGTTCTAGACAAGTAATGCCTTAGAACAAACATAAGTAGATTGAGTTCTAAGGTTTTAATGTTTGAAGACTGATCTTCTAAATTAAACACACATATACATACACACACACACATCCAATTTTTTAAATTAGTCATAAAATAATAAGAATCAACACATCCATAAGAAATAAAGGTGAATTAAAGAAAAAGAGAGAGCCACAACTTGGTTGAAATAGATGTAGATGCTTATCCCAGATCTCTAGGCACCTGTCTAATGTTAAAAAAGTTATAAACTCTTTATACTACAGATTTTCTCATTTAGCAATTTGGTTTAGGAGAAATTACACTCTTCAAAGTTAGTCTCTGCCATGCTACTTAGTAGCAGAAACTTTGGGCAAATTATTTAATTTCCTAATGTCTTAGATTCCTTCTATGTAAGTGGGGATGATATTAAACTTTATTGATTGCCAAGGAGGAATAAAAGAGATAATACTTGAAAGGGCATTCTATGAACTTAAAAGCATGCTATGAATATTAATTATATATGAGGGTGTTAACATACTACATATTCATATATCATCAGTAGAAATATAGTATACTTTTGGCAGAAACCTTTTAAATGGCAATTTGAATAAAGAGTAATAAAATCTTTCATACCAACTGATTTATAAATTTACATACGGGAATCTATTCTAAGAAAATAATCCAATTTGGACAAAACTTTTTCAAAATGTGCATTACTTACAGTAGCCAAACAATTGGGCTAAGCCCTAATGTACAATAAAAGGAGAACAGTACATCTGTATGTTAGTGACTACACAATCTTTAAAGGCTCATGTTTTTAATAAATGTTAACTGACATGAAAATGGGAAATTTCTAAGTTAAAAATCAGATTGTAAAACTGTAAACACATTAGAATCCAATTTACAGCTCATGCATGTTTTTTTGTGTGTGTGAACACACGTGCACACTCCAACAATGGAAGAAAGTATCTCAAATTATTGACAATTTGGTTTTCTTTATGTGATATGGATTCTGGGTGACTTTTATTCATAGTAATCCATTACTTTTTGAAAAGGTTGTATTACTTATTCACGGGAGAAATGTTATCTAAAACATTGTAAATTTTCAATTTTATAATCTGTTAGGAAGTGAGGGGTCCGCTTTCCTAAAAGTAAGCCCAAGGGGTCCTTGGGCTTACTTTTAAGGCCCAAGTAAGGAAACAAATGAGAAAGAGCTTTGAGTAGGTAATAGGGAGCTACTGTTTCCTCCATTTATGTTTTCTTCAATTTTATTTCAGTCAGTGGTGTGCAGATTGCACGATCTGGAAAATGGTCTCTTTGTCGTTCAATGCTTGTAAGCTATGGGCTACAAATACAAATATACATCAATCACTGTGAGTAGACTGAATAAATTATATGTATTTTACATGTATGGGAAACTGATTTTTTCAAATACAGCCACATGTAATTGGGCTTAATAAACTATAAGTCCATTGAAAATGATTATCAAATTCATGGCAAAATTTTTAAAAATTAGAATGGAGTCTAATAATATGACCAGGTGGAGTATGTTTCCCCACCTAGCAATTGCAGAAGTCCCCTGTGTAACTGCTGGGGATACGTTTCATGACCCTCAGAGTATGCCTGAAACCATGGACAGTACCAAATTCCATATATACTAAGCTCAAATTTCTCTTTCTCCTTCAAAATTTCACATAAAGATTCATTCTTACTATAGATCATAGCAATCTCACCATACATTTTTTTCCTCATGTCAAGAACTTTTAACTTTTTACCCAAGGAAAGCACTTTATGGCTTCTCTTTGGCATATCCAAATTGCCAGCATCACTACCTTTGCATTTGGGGGCTATGTAAAATAAGGGTTCGTTGAAACAAACACTGCAATACTGCGTTGGTCAGTTTGATAACAGAGAAGGCTAAGTGACTCATGCAGAGGAGCATCACAGTATGCCAGGAAAAGGGAGGATTCACATCCAGGATGGAATGGAATGGGAAAGTGAGATTTTGTCATGTTTCCCGTAATTTAAAACCTATGAATTATTTCTGAAATTTTCTATTTAATATTGTTAGGTTGCTGTTGACTCTTGGTAATTAAAACTATAGAAAGTAAAATCACGAATAAGGCAGGACTATTGTATCTAACTGGATGTCCTACAATTCAATCCAATTCTGATACTAACTGAGGTCAGTGGTTTAAGGGCTTGGCCCCGTACAACTGTCTCCCACTTCAGAAGAAAACCACAAGAAGTAGGTTGCCAGGTTACTCACAGCTTTTGCTGACTTGGCTACAAATTAGAGGTTCCTATGACCCTCTTCTCAGGTTTAATTAGCTAGAGGGGCTCACAAAACCCAAGAAAAAAATTTTACTTACCATTGCTGATTTATTACAAAAAATTATATTTTTTGAATATAATATCATTAAGTTTTAAATTTTTACTTTTATCATATATAAGGTATACATCATGATGTTTTAAAAATATATATATATATATGGAATAAAATGATAACTATAAGTCAAGCCAATTGACATATTCATCACCTCACCTTTTCTCTTGCTGTTGGTAAGACAACCCCAAATCCATTTTCTTTGCACATTTTCTTTATACAATAGAGTATTGTTAACTACCATCCTCATGCTGCTGCACGTTCGATGTCTACATCTATTCCCCTACATAACTGCAAGTGAGTAGAGTACCCCTTGACCTACTCCTCCCTATTTTGTCCTCTGCTCCGCCATTTGCTCCTGGTAATCACAATTCTATTCTCTGTTTTTATGCATTTTGATTTTTTTTTTAAGATTCCACATGGAAGTGAGATCATGCAATATTTTTTCTTCTGTGTCTGGCTTATTTCACTTTATGTAACTGCCTCCAGTTTTACCTATATTGTTACAAATAGTAGTATCTCTTTCTTTTTTAAGATGAATGTATGGATAGATAGACAGATAGATAGACAGCATTTTTTATCTATTCATTTATTGATTAACACGTTGTTTCCTTATCTTGGCTATTGTGAATAATGCTGCAATGAACATCAGAGGGTAGATATATCTACAAGATGTTGATTTCATTAACTTTGAGCATATATTCAGTAAAGGAACTGGTAGGTCACATGGTAATTCTAGTTTTAATTTTTACTCTCACCAACACTTGCTATCTCTTGTCTTTTTGATAATAGCCATACTAACAGATATGAGACCATATCTCATTGTGGTTTTGATTTATATTTATCTGATGATTACTGATGGTGAGCACCTTTTCAGATATCTGTTGGACATTTTTCTGAAAACATAAAAATGCTCAGTTTTTAATCTTTTTTTTTTTTTTTTTTTTTTTTTTTTTGCTATTGAATTGTGCCACTTCCTTATACATTTTGGGAGCTAATCTCTTATCAGATATATAGTTGCAAATATTTTCTCCCAATCCATAAGCTGTCTTTTTCTTTATTTTTGAGACAGTCTTGCCCTGTCTCCCAGGCTGGAGTGCAGTGGGTCAATCTTAACTTACTGCAACCTCCATCTCTCGGGTTCAAGTGATTCTCCTGTCTCAGTCTCCCAAGTAGCTGGGATTACAGGTGCCCACTATCACACCTGGCTAATTTTTAGTATCTTTATTTTGTTGGTTATTTTATTTACAGAATCTTTTTAGTTTGATATAGTCTCACTCATTAATTTTTGTTTTTATTGACTGAGAGCTTTGCTGTGAAATCCAAAAAATAATTACCAAGGGCAATGTTAAGGAGGTTTCCTCTATATATTTTCCTCTAGGAATTTTTACAGTTTTAGATCTTATATGTAGGTTATTAATATATTTTTATTTATTTATTTATTTTTTTTTTTGAGATGAAGTCTTGCTCTGTCACCAGGCTGGAGTGCAGTGGTGCAATCTCAGCTCACTGCAACCTCCGCCTCCTGGGTTCAAGTGATTCTTCCACCTCAGCCTCCTGAGTAGTTGGGACCACAGCTAATTTTTTTGTATTTTTAGTAGAGATGGGGTCTGACCATGTTGGCCAGGATGGTCTCGATCTCTTGACCTGGTGATCTGCCTGCCTCAGCCTCTTTTTGTGTAGGATACCATATAAGAATCCAGTGTCATTCTCTTCCATGTGGATATCCAATCTTTCCAATACCACTTGTTGAATCCTTTCACCATTTTTATCTAGTTGGTGGTCTTGTTAAAACTTAGTTGATTGTATATGATTGGGTTTATTACTGAGTTCTCTATTCTATTTCCTTGGTCTTTGTGTCTATTTTGTTTGTTTTACAAACAATATTTTAAAGGAAACCAATCAACAGCCAGATTAAGGCATATGTAGTCCAAGGTTTGGAAATGTTCTGATCTGAACCCTGAAGTTCATTAATTTTTAAGGTGGCTTCATCATATAGGCACAATTCATTATTAATTTAATCTCTAGCCCCCCTTCTCCTTCCTGAAGGATGGGAAGTAGGGATGAAAGTTCCAAGCTTCCAATCATGCTTGGTCTTTGTGTTGATAAGAGTTACTTCATTAGAAAAAAAAAAAAACGATGCTATATCACCCAGAACATTCTAAGGAATTACATGACCTGTCTCAGAAACGGGGGACAAAGACCAAAATATATATATTTCTTATTATAAATCATGACATCATATCAGGCTTCTATAAAAGGTAGCCCTGCTCTTTTGCAGCGTTTTTGCAAATCAAGGGAAAAGAGCCAAGTATTTCCCAAGTGTTTTTCAAAAGAGTTTGAAAATTTACACATTTATGTGATATCTCCCCATTTTCATAATCAAATAAATCAAATATAAAACATTGTGTGGGCCAACTCTGGGTAAGCCAGCTAAACACCCTGAGGCCAGGTCCAGCTAGAAAGCTACCAGTTTGCTACCTCTGGCTGAGAATGCAGAATGAGGACTTATGCATATCTGCTGTGGCACCCCCTTGCTGCCACCCTGGCTGCTTTCAATATGCAGGTGAGTGCTGACAGCGTGTGTGCTAATTCCAAAGCTGGAGAAGGGGCATGAGTAAGGCCACTTTCCTGAGAAGCACTTTGACTGAGGCAGCCCTTCTCCTCAAATTGTATTCTTATTAAATGTGTTCTGTGCCAGCTCTGACAGGGGCAGGAAAGAATCAGTTGGGTGATTTTCCAGGCAGAAATAGAGTCAGGCCAGTCTCTGTCCCCAGTGATAGAAGTTTGAGCACTTCCTCAAACTTCCTGAACCTCCGAGCTTAGGTTTCTGTCCCATATAGGAAGAGAAATTTGCCTTCCTTCCGATATGAAAAGGGAGCATGCCTACAGTTCAGAGACGCTGCAATACTGTCACGAACAAAAGCACATGCAAGAGGTGAACATGCCAAGGTTCTTTTACCACCAGTAAGACTGAGGCTTTATAGGAACCATTGTCATCTCCTGAGGAACTCCAAAACTACAATTACACAGCTGGGACCATTCATCACTGTACCCTTGAGAACAAAAAGAGAATTTGAAATTATAGTTTGAAATGGGTACAAAACTCCTACTGTAAAACAATATTATTTTGAAAAATCCCAAACTGTTATAATTTGACTTTCAATTCAAAAAAGGAGAAAAAAAAAAGTAAGATTCTATGGCAAAATTTCCTGTCAAGATTTCCAGATGCCTCACAATTAAAATATATATGTATGTATGTACACACACACACACACACACACACACACACACACACACACACACATTTTGGATTTGGATAGAAGCAGCCTAGCTGATCTTGGCTTTCTAGAAAGTCCATTAGAATACATTTTTCAAAATCCATAGTAATATACTAAATGGAACTTCGTTAGACAGAAAATTCCACAAGCCCACCTGGTCCCACAGGTGTCAATGTGATTAAATTTCCCCAGAACATTCTGTGGGCTTCTTCACGGGTACCAGCCAGAACACCTGGGCATTTCTGGGCATTCCTAACCCAACTGAAATCCTAGCTGCATTCTGTGGGACTCTATAGGTAAGTAAAGCTTGCTGAAAAATGAGAGTTTCTTTCTGTGGCTATATTCTGTGTGGGGTTTACAAGTGTATATTCATCTTAACACTTTATGTAAGTACCGAGCATCTGTTACCTCAAGAAGCATGTACCTGAGCATACACTTTGTATGAGGTGCTACATATTTGTTAGAGCTACAATAAAGACTAAGCCCCTGTCTTTAAAGAGCTCATAATCTAAAGAGTACATGTCTTTAAAGAACTCCTTTCTGATCCCAAGTTTCCCCTTCAGTAAATGTGGGATCTGAATTAATATATCTGAACCCCCTTTCTGGAATCCTACAATGTAGTTTTAAAGGATTTTTGGCCAGCTTCTCAATGGCACCAGCCTCCCTTTTTTTTCAGGTGAAATAGAGGGCATGGAACACATGTTGCAGCCTTGCAGGACACTCAGAAGAGGGTAGCATAGTTCCAGTCTCAGGGTTTTGGGTTGGCCTCCTGCAGTGAGGACAGAAAGGTTCAACCCTGTTGGATTTATCTGTGATCCATCCAGCCCACCATCCTGGTATGTGACATATGGCTTGGCTGTGTCCCTACCCAAATCTCATCTTAAATTGTAGCTCCCATAATCCCCATGTGTAGTGGGAGGGATCCAGTGGAAGGTAATTGAGTCATGGGGGTGGATTTTTTCCATACTATTCTTGTGATGGTGAATATGTCTCATAATATATGATGGTTTTATAAAGTATGGTTCCCAGGCACACACTATCTTGCCTATCACCATGTAAGACATGATTTTGCTCCTCCTTAGGCGTCCACCATGATTGTGAGGTCTCCCCAACAATGTGGAACCAACTTTGAATCCATTAAACCTATTTTTCTTTATAAATTATCCAGTCGGGTATTTCTTTACAGCAGTATGAAAATGGTCCAATACAATAGATTGGTACTGGGTGGTGGGGTACTGCTGCAAAGATACCCAAAAATGTCGAAGTTACTTTGGAACTGGGTAACAGACAGAGGTTAGAACTGTTTGGAGGAATCAGAAGAAGACAGGTAAATGTGGGAAAGTTTGGAACTTCCTAGAGACTTGCAGGTCTCAGAAGATGTGAGAAAATTTGGAACTTCCTAGAGACTTGTTGAATGGTTTAGATCAAAATGCTGATAATGATATGGAAGATGAAATCCGGGCTGAGGTGTTCTCAGATAAAATAAGGAACTTCTTGGGAACCAGAATAAAGGTCACTCTTGCTATGCAAAGGGACATGCAGTATTTTGGCCCTGCCTTATAGATCTGTGGAACTCTGAACTTAAGAAAGATGATTTAGGACATCTGGTGGAAGAAATTATCTAAGTGGCAAAGCATGCAAGAGAAAGCAGAGCATAAAAGTTTGAAAAATTTGCAGCCTGATGATGCAATAGAAAAGAAAACCCCATTTTCTGGGGAGAAATTCAAGCCCACTGCAGAAATTTACATAAGTAACAAGGAGCAAAATGTTAACCACCAAGACAATGGGGAAAATGTCTCCACAGCAACTCAGAGACCTTCACAGCAGTGCTTCCCATCACAGGTGTGGAGGCCTAGGAGGGAAAAATGGTTTAGTGGGCTGGGTTCAGGGCCCCTCCTTCTGTGTGTGGCCTCAGGACTTGGTGACCTGAGTCCCAGCTCTTCCAGGCATGGCTAAAAGGGGCCAAGGTACAGTTCAGACCATGGCATCAGAAGGTACAAGCCCCAAACCTTGGCACTTTCCATGTGGTATTGATCCTGAGGGTGCAAAGAAGTCAAGAACTAAGATTTGGGAGCTGGCTGTCCAAGCAGAAGTTTGCTGTAGGAGCATGGCCCTCATGGAGAACCTTTGTTAAGGCAATGAGGAAGGGAAATGTGGGGTCAGAGCCCCTATACAGAGTCCCCACTGGGGCACTGCCTATTGGAGGATGAGAAGAAGGCCACCATCCTCTGGACCCCAGAGTAATAGACCCACTGATAGCTTGCACTGCATACCTGGAAAAGCCACAGACACTCAATGACAGGGTACCCTGCAAAGCCATAGGTTGAGCTACCCAAGAACATGGGAACCAACCTCTTGCATCAGCATGACCTAGATATGGGACACTGAGTCAATGGAGATCATTTTGGAGCTTTAAGATTTGACTGTCCTGCTGGATTTCAGATTTGCATGGGGCCTATAGGCCGTTTATTTTGTCCAATTTCTCCCAATTAGAACAGGTATATTTACCCAATGCCAGTACCCCCATTGTATCTAGGAAGTACCTCATTTGCTTTTGATTTTACAGGCTCATAGGCCGAAGGGACTTTCCTTGTCTCAGATGAGACTTTGCACTCTTGACTTTTGAGTTAAAGCAGAAATGAGTCAAGACTTTGGGGGACTGTTGAAAAGGCATGATTGTGTTTTGAAATGTGAGGACACGAAATTTGGGAGGGGCTGGGGGCAGAATGAAATGGTTTGGCTGCCCAAATCTCATCTTGAATTGTAGCTCCCATAATCCCCAGATTTGGTGGGAGGGACTCAGTGGGAGGTAATTGAATCATGGGGGTTGGTTTTTCCTGTGTTTTTCTCATGATTAAGTAAGTCTCATGAGATCTGATGATTTTATAAAGGGCAGTTCTCCCGCACATGCTATTTTGCCTGCCACCATGTAAGATGTGCCACTGCTTCTCCTTTGCCTTCAACCATGATTTGAAGCCTCCCCTGTGGAACTGTGAGTCCATTGAATCTCTTTTTATTAATTACCCAGTCTCAGCCAGGCACAATGGCTCATGCCTGTAATCCCAGCACTTTGGGAGCCTGAGGCATGCAGATCACTTGAGGCTAGGAGCTTGAGACCAGCCTGGCCAACATGGAGATGAGGCACAAGAATCACTTGAACCTGAGATGCAGAGGTTAAAGTGAACCGAGATTGCAACACTGGACTCCAGCCTGGACAACAGAGCAAGACTGTATCTCAACAAACAAACAAACAAACAAATAAATAAATATATGTGTATGTGTATATATGTATGCATGTGTGTGTGTGTGTGTGTATGTGTGTGTGTATATATGTGTGTGTGTGTGTGTGTGTGTGTGTGTGTGTGTGTGTGTGTGTGTATATATATATATATATATATATATATATATATATATATATATATATATAACAAAATAAATTACCCAGTCTGGGATATTTCTTCATAATAGCATGGGAATAGACTAATACAATGTGTCAACTATGAACAATGTGAAAAAGAAATTAAAAAGTAATTTCATTCACAATAGCCACACATAAAATTAAGTACCCATAAATTAACTTAACCAAAGAAGTAAAAGATCCCTCTAATAAAAACTGTAAAACGCTGGCTGGGCATAGTGCCACACATCTGTAATCCCAGCACTTTGGGAGGCAGAGGCATGTGGATCACTTGAGGCCAGCAGTTCGAGATCAGCCTGGCCAACATCGAGAAACCCCATTTCTACTAAAAATTACAAAAAATAGCTTGCTGTATGATGCATGTCTGTAATCCCAGCTACTTTGGAGGCTGAGGTTTGAGAGTCAATTGAACCCAGGAGGCGGTGGTTACACTGAGCTAAGATTGTGTCATTGTACCCCAGCCTGAGTGATACGGCAAGACACTGACTCAAAAAACAAAAACGAACAAAAAGCAAAAACAAAAACCCATAAAGCATTGATACATTGATGAAGAAAACTGAATTAAACAGAATACCATAAAATAGAAAACTATTCCATGTTCATGGACTGGAAGAATCTAAATTGTTAAAATTTCCATATTACCCAAAGCAATCTACATAGTCAATGCAGTCTTATCAAAATACCAATGACAGTCTTCATTGACATAGAAAAAAGCAATACTAAAATTTATATGGAACCACAAAAAGACCCCAAATAGCCAAAGCTGTCCTCAGCAAAAAGAACAAAACTGGAGCAATCCCTGTACACTGTTGATGGGAATGTAAATTAGTAACAACCACTGTGGATAACAGCTGGGAGGTACCTCAAGAAATTAAAAATTGAGCTACCATATGATCCAGAATATGGTATATACTAGGGTATATACCCAAAAGAAAGGAAATCAGTGTATTAAAGAGATATCTACATTCCTGTGTTTGTTGCAGCACTGTTTACAATGGTTGATTTGGAAGCAACCTAAGTGTCTATCAACAAATAAATGAATAAAGAAAATGTGGCACATATAAACAATGGGGTACTATTCAGCCATAAAAAGAATGAGATCCAGTCATTTGCAATAACGTACTTAAAAATATTAAACAAATGTCCAAATTCAACAACATTCGGGCTTAAAAGTAACTGCAGTTTCCAGAATATTTCATACCATTTTTGTAAAACTATCGTATTACTATTCCTCTGAATTTGAAAATATAAGAGTGATATTTAAGCTTTACATATAAATGCCACTTAAATTTTTGTTACTGTTAAAAAAATGTTTAAGTATGCAAAAAAACCTTTCTAAGATCTTTGCTAGGAATGTTTCTTGTAGCTAGTATATCAATATACTATCAGTTTAGATGATAATTTCAAAATGATCTCAACATTATCTATTTTTAAAAGACACTCTATATGCATTTCTCAAAAAAAAAATCAATAAATCACCTTGCTTGTGAGTTAGACTTTCCTTAATACACATTAGCTTAAACTTCATCGGTCCTACTTGGAAAATTCATATTCAACAGGTTTATGAAAAAACTACTAATCAGAGAGGAATGACAAAAGAAAACGGGTATAATTCTAAGAACACAGCACAGACCAAATACTTTCCCACAGATGGTGCTTAGTGTTTAAAAGAATAATTCTAATAATAAAATATATAGAAGCTCATGTCATTAATGAGATGACAGGCATTGTGCTCTGAATTTAACATATATCATCTCATTTAATTGTTTAAGCAAATATTTATCGACTGATATATAATTCAGAAAATTCACCATTTAAAGTATACAATTCTATGTTTTTAATGTATATTCTCAAATTTGTACAACCATCACCACTATCTAATTCCAGAACACCATCCTCACCCCAAATTGAAACTCCATACCCATTAGTAGTCACTCTACACTTCCCTGTCCTGCCAGTCCCTGGCAACTACTAATTTCCTTTTGATGCCATCAGTTTCTCTAATCATGATATTTCATGAAAAGGAAATCAGACAATATGTGGTCTTTTGTGTCTGGCATCTTTCACAGAGCATGTTTTTAGGTTTCACTCATGTTGTAGCCTGTATAAGTACTTCATTCTTTTTTTGTGTGCCTGAATATGTTCTATTAGGTGGATATGCCATGTTTCATTTATCTGTTCATCTCTTAAGGGTCATTTAGGTTATTTCCACTTTTTGTCTATTAGGAATAATTCTGCTATATACAGTCTGCTATGTACAGGTTTTTGTATGGACATAGCTTTTGAATTCTTTGGGGTATATACTGAAAAGTTGAGTTGCTGAGTGCTGTAGAAATTCCATGATTAATATTTAGAGGCACTACCAAAGTGCTTTCCAAAGTGGCTGCACCATTTTACAATCCTACCAGCAATGTATGAGGATTCCAGTTTCTCTACATTCTTGTCAACATTTACATCTCATTTAATTTAATTTTCACACAACCCTGCAAGATAGGTATAACTTCTATTATTAGAGACTTTACTAGGAGGCTGAATACTTTGTCACCAGCCCAAATTTCACAGTGCGCTTAGGTATGTTATAGTCAAGATTCAAAATGGAAGCAAAGCCTGATTTCTGGCACTTGGATTATAGCTCTCTCATACAAAGACTTTAATTTAGAAGCTGGGTTTCACCTGAATGGCCCCGGTGAGGTCTTTGTTTACCCTAAGGTTTTTGGCTTAAGACTCTGGAATGGAAGAGACCAAGAGCCTCATGGTGTCTTCTGAGTCGTCTTTACAACTGCATGATCTCCCTATCAGTGGTTTTGGTTATTAATGAACTTCCTCACTTTGTTAACCACATTTTAAGTAGTGTAAAGGCACATTTAAAACATGACTTCTGTGAAGAATGAACACCAAATGGTACTGACAGCCAACCTGTGATGAATGCATACTATGTGCTCCATATTATGCTAAGTATTTAATGGTTTCTCCTTCATCTTCTCAGCTGCCTCATGAGGCAGTTCCTAATATTATGTTCATTTACATGTGAGTGATCTGAAATGAAAAACTGTTCATAAATGTTTCCAAGCTCATAAATGATAAAGCCAGGATTTGATATCTGGACATCTGTTTCCAGATATCACTCTTACTACTGCTCTCCAAATTTTTGCCAAAATATCTGCTGATAATGGTAACTGTATAAGTGTGTCAGAATATGGACAAAGATAAATTAGCCCAGAAATATTATTGGCCAATGAGATCGTGGGTGTTTTCCTTTTTCTTTTATTTATTTATTTATTTATTTATTTTTATTTTTGAAATGGAGTTTTACTCTAGTTGCCCAGGCTGGAGTGCAATGGCACAATCTTGGCTCACCACAACCTCCTCCTTCTGGGTTCTAGTGATTCTTTCGCCTCAGCCTCCAAAGTAGCTGGGATTACAGGCATGTCCCACCACACCTGCCTAATTTTGTATTTTTAGTAGAGACAGGGTTTCTCCATATTGGTCAGGCTGGTCTCAAACTCCTGACCTCAGGTGATCCACCTGCCTCAGCTTCCCAAAATGCTGGGATTACAGGCTGGGCCATTGTGCCTGGCCTATTATTTTTTAAATTACCCTTAATGGTACTATTAAATTCACACACACACACGCACACGCACACTCACACACATATTTGTGATTCTTTGGCCACATAGTTAAAAGTGGTCTCTTTCTTACTGCCTTTTCCTGACCCAAAATTTGCTATAATAGTGTCATAGACAGAACATACAGTTTGGCCAAGCATAAAAAATTATGTTTTTTGTTTTGGGGGATTTTTTTGCCCATTGCCTGTAATCCCAACACTTTGGAATGCAAAGGCAGGCAGATCATGAAGTCAGAAGATTGAGACCATCCGGGTCAACATGGTGAAACCCCATCTGTACTAAAATACAAAAAATTAGCCAGGCATGGTGGAGCGCACCTGTAGTCACAACTAATTGGGAGGCTTAGGCAGGTAAATCGCTTGAGCCTGGGAGGCAGAGTTGCAGTGAGCCAAGATTGTGTCACTGCACTCCAGCCTGGTGACAGAGTAAGACTCTGTCTCAAAACAAAAAAATCAATGATGACTTTTTACAATTATTATTTCCCCTTCCTTATCTTCTTTAGCTTCAGAGGTGTGTAAGACAAACTGCATTACAGATACAAATGTGACTTGCCGTCTTTGGACTCACTACCTTTGAATACAGAATCATTAGTTTGCGATTGTTTAGCAAAGGTTATTATAAAATGAGTTGACTGGGGACTGGTTACCAACTTGTCTAAATCCACAGAAACAGAGCACACCCATATGCAACAAGTGATATGAAGCAGGTTTATTAGTTACAATAGGCAGCAAGGAACAACGGAAGCCTAGGAGTCGCTAGGAGCAGGCTCTCCAAAGCTCAGAAAGCTGCTTGGGGTGGATGAAGTCTCCCGTCTCGTGACAGAGATGAAGTCTCAAGTGTGTGTGTCCCACTTGCATCATGGATAAGGAACTCTGAAAGATAGGCAGTTTAAGATTATATATACCCAGGGATTATATGACAACTGGGCTCAAACTCAGCTTGAGCATATAAAACCTTAAGCAAGCTGTCTTTCAGAGTTCTGGGGTGAGAAGAAGGGGCTGGATCAGAGCCCAGGCTATTGGGCTCTCCTTTTACCTCATAATGTTGCATTCTTAGCATAGTCTATAGTTATTCTTGAGAACTACATGATGCGGGGAGGAATTGGATCAGTCTAAGGCCACCCAAAGAACTGTCTTACAGTTATATATGTACATAGTATTTTGAAACTGGGAGGTAATGCTGTTTCTTTTCAAAGGAAACCAATCTGGCACTGTATGCACCATGGCACCTATGAAAGAGCATGAACCAGAGAATAGAAAGCACACAACAAACTTGGGTTTCAGAACCATCTGTGAGATGGGAATAGGACCTCAGAGGATTATTGTAAATCAAACAAAATATACACACTGTTAAGTATTGTGTGGCAGATGGTTCTTAGAAAACATTATTTTTTACTAGGACTACAACTACCAGTAAGGCACTCTGTGTAATATCTAGCACTTTAAACATGCGTAACTTCCTTTGTATGCCTTCCTAGTGATGACATCTCCCTTCTCACAGCCAAAGGTGCCTGGATAACTTCTATCTCATTAGTAAGTATTTTACTCTAAATAGTTCCATCATCCACAAGCTGTTTTGCCCTCCTGCTAGTCCTAGAAATTATCTCAATAGGTAATTTGAGTACCAAGTATCCACCTAACAAGACAGTGGCACTGCTTTTCAGCAGAGAAAACATCCTCTCAAATCAGCCCTTGCCTAGGACCCCAGCCCATTCTTACCATTATTTGTTTCCAAGCATTTAGTTGATTCACAATGTGCATTAAAGAACCAAAATATTTCTAGGGTACAAAGATAGCCATTGTCCCTGGCATGCTTCTCCCTGTGTCCAGCTGCTCTTTAGGCTCCACAAGTTCCAGAATGCCAAAACATTGCTCCTGACATATAACACCTGCTTCGAGCACATGCCTCACCCCACACCAGCCTGGCTACAGCCACAGGCCATGTTTCATGATTCTACACTGCCCAGATGAACTTTTGTTGCTTGACTGGCTTTTATGGTTGTAGCAAAGTCCATTTGGTCTTGTTTTAATAACATCCCAATAAAAGAGCTGGGAAATTAGATGCTAAGAATGACATTTAAATCCTCCACTTCCCTTTGCTGCAATAATGGCTTTCTTGATAATAAAGAAGATAAATTTTATTAAATTATATGATGTTTTTCCATTTGAAAGCAATTAAAAATGCTTTCAGTTCAGAATTACAAAACTATTTGCTTCAGATTCAGGGTTGACGTTTTTATTGGCAATTTGAGTTATAACATGCTCAGTTCTGTGCCCATTCATTGGTCCCTGATACTTCTGCCAACTCTTTATGGCTTTATGTGAAAGTACAGTGTTTAAGCCTCTTCTAAATTCATGAGCTGCCCCTGCTTCTGAAAAATGCTCTCTCAGTGTCTCAACAACGCACAACCAGGCTGATGTTTATTTAAAAACATCTGTTCCATCCTTTGTGGTATAACATACCAAAGTAGCCTGACATTTTAAATACTTTTTCTTTACACTTTGTGTCAAATAGCGAGAGAACCTAACTACTTTTCTGATGAAAAACTGTTCAGGGCAATTACAAGATGATACAATAAGTGGTCTAAATGGTACCAAAAGTAATCAAAGGAAAACACTGGGATTAGCTTGAATGATGCAAAAGCCCACTTTTATGGAGATTTCTAGCTCCCCAAATATCTTCATGATTCTGCTTAGTGCTTCCTAATTGATAATGAGAATAGTCCTTTGTTATTTAATTTTTTAAGATAAGAAAGTGAATTATTGTTTTTAAAGTTTTTGACAAATAAGGACCAGCAAAATAACACTATCTCTACATTCCTGATTGCTAGGTCCACCAGGCAGTCAGGGGTGGCCAGGAATTCTTTTAGTGCTACTGACCACTGATTCATTGAAACCACTTTTCATCACTCTCCTTACTTGCCAGTGTTATGTTCAATGTAGAAGTGGATCAACGACATAAAGAAATGCAGCATTTTTTAAACCTAAGTGCATACAAATCACTTAACTATCAGAATATTGCCCAGACCCTGATCAACCTACTTTAATGATAAGATGGCTATTTCTAGAAAAACAGGTGCTTCTAATATATGAAATGACAGTTTCTATAAATAAATCAAACACATCTTCAACAAGATACACATACACACATGTAAAAAACTATTTTCTGTTACAGATTGGGCAAAAGTAAACTTTAGCCTCTACTGATAAAACCACAGGACTGAAGGTACTTGAACATTCTCTTAGACAAGATATCGGAAGCAAAGGAGACATTTGAAGGAGATGAAAGTCAAAAAGGGCTAAATTTTCTGAGGGGAAATTTGACAGTTACAATACACCCGACATAGGAGAAAGCACAGGTCTGTTTCCTAAGTAAGAGGAAGAACGGTTTCTCTCTGTTATTGAAAGTCTTGTTTCTGCAGTCACTAACCACAGGATGTCAGTGCCAGAGGGAAGCCTTAGAAAAGCAGAGCAGAAAGAGGCATTGTCCCGCCCTGGCCAGTCTTGAGCTCTACCCTTTTCAAGAGGGTTCAATTATAGGTCCCGTCCTGCCCCCCCACCCTGCCCCCCACAATTCATTCCTCACACCTAGGAGATTCTGCTATCCCAGGGGTTATTGATCATTAGTTAACAAAAGCTCACAACCATACTCAAATGAATTATCTAAAAGCAGTTAAAAATACAGGGCCTTAGGATATGTAGAAAGTAGATGCAAGAGGGAAATGTTATTTGTGACCGTTTAATATTGTGGTTCACTTTAGTCCATAAATCTCCTTTTCTGATTGTACCAGCCTACCTTGTGAGCACGTGGGCCTTTGATTGCCCTCTTTATTAGCTTAGTAAATGGAGTGGTGTGTGAGTTTCTGTCACAGTGCTGACTCTGTTACAAAGTGCAAAGGGAACTCCCACCCACCATGGACCAGGAGGCGCCCTAATGCCAAAATCCATCTGTTTTATGGACAGTCAACAGAAATGTTTTGTCAAAAGGCACACATATAAATCTCTACTGCTGTCACTCTCTATTGGACCCTTCCACATTATGTAACATGTCAAATCATTTGCCGTCTTAAAATCAAAAACAAAAGAGAGAACCCAGACTCCTCCCTTGACCCACATCCCCTCTGGCCACCACCAGATTTCTATCCTTCTCTTTATAACACCATTAGAAAGAAATAGTCATAATTCTGATCCGCATCTTCTCTCCTCCCATTTTTCTTGATCCATTCCAATCAGGCTGTTGTTTCCACAATCAACCAAAATAGCCCGTTTCAATTGTCACCAACAAACACCTTGTTGATGCTTGCTTACTGGCTGCTCTTATTCTCCAGTCTCTTTGTATCCCTCCAGTCACCTTCCAACTTTTAAATGCTAAAGCATGTGTAAGCTCAGTCTCAAGACCTCATCCCTTTTCTTTCTACTTTGTCTTGCTTGGTGCTGCTATCCAGATCCATAGACTTGGACACCATCTACATGCTGTTGACTGCCAACGTATACCTCCAGTCCAGATGTCATAAAACACTAGTCCCCAATGCTTTCTTAACATTCTTGTCTGTATTCTAATAGAAGCCCCAAACTTAACCTGTCCATTTCCTAAAACCAGTTTCTCCTAAAGTGTTCCCCATCTTAGGAAATAAAACTTCCATTCTTCAAGTTGTGGCAGCTCACTCTTACCCCTATAAAATTAGAGTCAGCCTTGACTCTTTCTTTCATACCTCATGTCCAATCTTTCAGTAAATTACTTTGAATCTACCACTGAAGTATTTCTAGAATAAAAGAACTTTTTCCACCCTAGCCTAGTATAAGCAACCATCATCATACATCCAGGTTTTTTCCAATGCCTCCTAACTGAACGTGTTGCCACACTTGATCCCAAATGTATATTTTTCACAAAGTGATCAAAGAGATCCTGTAAAATATATATTTAAATTATATCTTTAAATGATTATACAGTGAAATTGACTCACTTTTTGCGGTTCAGTGTCAAGATCTTGATAATCCTATGATCAAAATCCTCCAATGGCTTTCTGACGTCTCCACCCTGGCCCTCAAAGCCCCATGTCAGCTGAACTCCAATTACATCTCTCCATTTCCCAACTTCCTCACCTACCTCTTTTGCTCTGCTCTGGAACACTGTGGGCTTGCTGTTTCTTACACCCCAAAATCACTCTCTCACTTTTGACTCTCCTCTGCCTGCAGTGCTTACCTCGTGAACATATGCCT
This sequence comes from Saguinus oedipus, assembly GCA_031835075.1. Lineage (NCBI taxonomy): Eukaryota > Metazoa > Chordata > Mammalia > Primates > Cebidae > Saguinus > Saguinus oedipus. The sequence continues at coordinate 8,384,237 of CM063183.1, read as the reverse complement.
CATTTAATATTTCACTCCCTCCAGGTTTTCTACTCAAATGATATCTTATCAGAAAAGTCTTATCTGACCATCCTTTCTTAAAAAAGGACCCCAACTCTATGCCTTGCACTGTACTGTACTTTCTTTCACAACATTTATCACACCTCCTGGCTCACTACTTCTATTACCTGTTTATTCATTTGTATAATTATTATCCATCTCTCTTTACCAACATGCAAATTTAATGAGGGAGAATATTTGTTTTTCAGTGTTATATCCCACTGTCTACAACAGTATGATTCATGTAGTAGTACTCAAATACATATTAAATCATTGAGTCAATAAATCTGTGAATGTTAGTTAAGCTTAGAAAGGACCACAGAGAACATCACATTAAATTGAGTTTATCACACATCTTTTACCCAGTAGAATTTGTCAGATATTCTTCTAGGCACTAGGGAAGCAATAACATACGGATTATTTATAGTACACTTAACTTTGCAAAGTTAAAAATTAGGCATGCCTTTTGATGTCTAAATTTTAGAAGACATTTAAGTAAGGATGATGGAAAATTTCCACATGTTAGAGGAAATATTAACTAATTACAAATTCCTATGTCCATGTACACATATGTATATACACACACAGGATTCTCTCATAGGAGAAACAGAAGGTATCTGAATGGATAAGTTGCAATCACATATGACAAAAATAAGGAGTAAGGAGGGGTTCCAGGGAAGTTTCTATATGTTTAGTTGGTTAAGTCATAGGTGAAAGAGGAGATTTGCAGCAAACTAAGCAAAAGTTTCTGTTTTAGTCCTTTCTCAGGCTGCTATGAAGAAATACCTAAGACTGAGTAATTTATAAAGAAAAGAGGTTTTAATTGACTCACCATTCCACAAAGCTGGGGAGGCCTCAGGAAACTTGCAATCCTGGTAGAAGGGGAAGCAAGCACCTCCTTCTTCATATGGCAGCAGCAAGGAGAAGTGGGGCAGCAAAAGGGGGGAAAGCCCTTTATAAAACCATCAGATCTCATGAGAACCCACTCACTCTCATGAGAACAGCATGAGGGTAACCATCTCCATGATTAAATTACCTCCCACTGGGTCCCTCCCATGGTACGTGGGGATTATAGGAAAGACAATTCAAGATTAGATTTGGGTGAGGACACAGCCAAACTATATCAGTTACTATGCATGGTAAACAATCATTTTATAGTGTAAGGAAATCTGTGATAAATATTTATTTTAAAGTACCCATTTTCTTTTAAACAAGGTGGGTGATTCAGATTATCCTCTGAATGATGTTAGATATCACTCCCATTCACAATCCTATAAAAGACTACATTCATGTCAGTGTAAGCTTTAGGAAAACAGTACCAAATGGGACAACGAACATCTTTTTGACGGCATCAAATTTTATATTACCTCATGTATGAACATAAACACACCTAATTTTTACTATCTTTCTCTGCATTTTCACAAGGAGGGTGGTGCTTGTTCCTGCTACTAGGAGTCTAGAAGACAGGTCACACCACAGTGTCCCTTGCAGACATTACCTAGCACCAGCCTAGAGTATGGCAGCCCCAGCAGGTAGACTCAAGAGAGGCAACAGGATTCACAGTATTCTAGTCTATTGTGAAAAAAGGGAAAGTGTACCAAATTAAGGAAGCACCACATGGAACTGAACAAATCAGACCCCAGGTCTTCAGTCTTGCGGGAGGTTTCTTTCAGCCGAAGCAAAGGTGCAGTGCTGAACTCAATGGGGAAAGTCAGCAACTATACCCCACAGTCAGGCAGCTCCAGTGCTCATGAAGAGTCTTAGAGAAGGAAACTTCTTCTTCCCCTCACCCACTACTACAGACAGAGCTGTGGCTTCTCCCACGGGAGTTCAGCATGGGTGCATCTGGAGACAGCCTTTCTGGAACACTTCAGAGTAACTGCATTTGCTCCAAGATTTATAAAGCAATTACCACCAGACCCTAGGAAAAGAAATAGACAACAACACAATAATAGTGGGATACATCAACTCTCTACTGGCAGCACCAGACAGATCATTGAGGCATAAAGTCAACAAAGAAGCACTGGACTTATATTGCACTCTAGAACAAATGGACCTAACATATTATATAACACACTACCAAAGAACTGCAGAATATACATTCTTCTCATCAGTACGTGGAACATTCTCTAAAATAGACCATATGGCAAACCAAAAAAAGTCTCAACAAATTTTTTAAAAACCAAAATCATATCACATATCTTCTCAGAACACAATGGAACAAAACTAGAAATAAATTTGAAAAGGAATCTTTGAAACTATTAAAATATATGGAAACTGAATGATATGCTCCTGAATGATTTCTGGGTTAACAATGAAATTAATAATATGAGTGTTTACAGTGACAAAAGTTATCAAAGCCTCTGGGATGCAGCAAAAGCACTGCTAAAAGGAAAGTTTATAGCACTAAATGCCTACATTAAAAAAGTCTGAAAAATTACAAATTGATAACCTAGCATCACACCTCAGGGAATTAGAGGAACAAGAACAAATCAAACCCAAAGGTAGCAAAAGAAAAGAAATAACAAAGATTAGAGCAGAACCAAATGAAGCTGAAATCAAAAACAACAAAAAAGATCAATGAAACAAAAAGGCGGTTATCTGAAAAGACAAACAACATTATCTATGTTAACCAGGAAATGAAGACAGAATATTCAAATAGGCTTAATTAAAAATTAAAATGGAGACATTACAACTGACACCACAGAAATGCAAAAGAGAATTTGAGACTACTATAAATACCACACCTCTCTGCACATTAACTAGAAAATCTAGAGGAAATGGGCTAACTCTTGAACACATACATCCCCCTTAATTTGAATCAGAAATAAATAGAAATACTTAATAAACCAATAACAAGCAGTGAGATTGACTCAGGAATTTAAAATAAAAATTAAAAAATCTGACAAAAGAAAAGCCCAGGGTCAGATAGATTCACAGTCAAATTCTTCCAGATAGTCAAAGAAGAATTGGTAATAATTCTACTAAAACTATTCCAAAAGTTTGAGGAGGGATTTGTTCCTAGCGCATTCTATGAGGCCAACATCACCATGATACGAAAGCCGAAAAGAACATAATGAAAAAATAAAAGTACGAACCAGTATATCTTAAGATTGTATATGCAAAATTTCTCAAGAAAATAATAGCAAACTGAATTCAACAGCATATCAAAAAATTGACCATTATCAAGCGGATTTTATTCCTGGGATGCTTCAACATATGCAGGTCAATAAATGTGATTCATCCCATAAACGGAGTTTAAAAAACATGATCACCTCAATAGATGAAGAGAAAGTCTGATAAAATCTGGCATTCATCTATGATAAAAACTCTCTCAACAAACTGGGCATAGAAGAAACATACTTCAAAATAGTAAAAGTCATATGTGACAAACCCACAGCCAATATCATTCTGAATGGAGAAAAGTTGAAAGCATCCTCCCTGAGAACTGGAAGAAGACAAGGATGCCCACTTTCACCACTTCTAGTCAACATAGTACTAGAAGTCCTAGCCAGAGCAATCAGGCAAGAAAAAGAAATAAATGGCACCCAAATTAGAAAAGAAGTCATCAAACTATTGCTATCTGCCAATCATATAATCTTATACCTAAAAAACCCTAAAGACCACTTCAAAAGAGTTCTAGGGGCCAGGTGTGGTGGCTCATGCCTGTAATCCCAGCACTTTGGGAGGCTAAGGTGGGTGGATCACGAGGTCAAGAGATCAAGACCATCCTGGTCAACATGGTGAAACCCCATCTGTACTAAAAATACAAAAAATTAGCTGAGCATGGTGGCACATGCCTGTAATCCCAGCTATTCAGGAGGCTGAGGCAGGAGAATTGCCTGAACCCAGGAGACAGAGGTTGCGGTGAGCCAAGATCACACCATTGCACTCCAGCCTGGGTAACAAGAGTGAAACTGTCTCAAAAAAAAAAAAAAAAAAAAAAAAAAAAAGAATTCTAGATCTGATTAATGAATTCAACAAAGCCTCAGATAACAAAACCGATGTACACAAATCAGTAGCACTGCTATACACCAACAATGCCCAAGCTAAGCACCAAATTAAAAACTAAATCCCTTTTATAATAGCTAAAAGAATACCTGGGAATATACTTATCCAAAGAAGTCAAAGCCCTCTACAAAAAGAACTACAAAACACTGACGAAAGAAGTCATAAATGATATAAACAAATGAAAATACATTCCATGTTTATGGATTGGAAGAATCAATTTCATAAAAATGACTATATTGCCCAGAGAAATCTACAGATTCAATGCAATTCCTGTGAAAATACCAACATCATTTTTTATGGACCTAGAAATAACAATCCCAAAGTTCATAAAGAACCAACAGAGAGCCCAAATAGCCAAAGCAATACTAAGCAAAAGGAGCAAATCTGGAGGCATCACATTACCGAACTTCAAATTATACTACAAGGCTATAATAATCCAAACAGCATGGTACTGGTATAAAAGTAGACACAGATCAATGGGACAGAATAGAGAATTCAGAATTAAATCCCAATACTTACAACCAATTGATCTTTGACAAAGCTCACAAAAACATCAATTAGGGAAAGGATATCCTATTTAATTAATGGTTCTGGGAAGTTTGGATAGCCACATGTAGAAGAATGAAACTAGATTTCTGTCTCTCACCATATACAAAAGTTAACTCAAAATGGATTCAGTACTTATATCTAAGACCTGAAACCATATAAATTGTGGAATGAAACCTAGGAGAAACTTCTGGCCATTTGCCTAAGCAGAGAGTTTATGACTAAGATCCCAAAAGCAAATGCTCACAAAAACAAAAATAAATAAGTGGGACCTGATTAAGCTAAAAAGCAGCACAGCAGAAGAAATAATCTTTGAAACTGATAACCTGCAGGATGGGAGAAAATACTTGGAAATTATGCATCTTATCAAAGACTAATATCCAGAATCTGCAAGGAACTCAAACAAGTCAGCAAGAAAACAGCAAATGATCCCATTAAAAGGTGAGCAAAAGACATAAATAAATATACAATGGCCAAGAAACATTTTTAAAAATGCTCTAAATCACTGATCATCAGGGAAATGCAAATTAAAATGACAATAGCATATCACCTTACCCAAGCCAGAATGACCATTACTAAAGAGTCAAAAACAATAGATGTTCGTGTGGATGTGGTGAAAAAGGAATGCTTATATACTGTTGGTGAGAATATGAATTAGCACAACTCCTATGAAAAAACAGTATGGAAATTTCTCAGAAAAATGAAAATCAAACTTACCATTTGATCCAGCAATCCCACTACTCAGTATTTACCCCATATAAAAGAATTCACTAAATAAAAAAGATCGCTACACACATATGTTGATCACAGCATAATTCATAATTGCAAAGATATAGAATCAACTGAAATGTTCATTAACCAATGAGTACATAAAGAAAACATAGTATTTCATACCATAGAATATTACTACCATAAAAGAGAATGAAATACTGTCTCCTGTAGCAACGTGAATGGAACTGGAGACCATTATTCTAAGTAAAGTAACTCAAGAATCAAAAACCAAATACTGCATGTTCTCACAAATGGGCACTAAGCTATGAGTACAGAAAGGCATACAGAGTGGTATAACGCACATTGGAGACTCAGAAGGGAGGAGGTTGGATAGGGAGTAAGGGATGAAAAACTACCTGTTTGGTATAATTATAATGTACACTACTCAGATGATGTGTGTACTAAAACCTTAGACTTTGCCACTATACAATGCATCCAAGTAAGAAAAAACCACTTGTAGAGCTATTGAAATAAAAACACTTTTTAAAAACCACTTCCGGCTGGGCGCGGTGGCTCAAGCCTGTAATCCCAGCACTTTGGGAGGCCGAGGCAGGTGGATCACGAGGTCAAGAGATTGAGACCATCCTGGTCAACATGGTGAAACCCCATCTCTACTAAAAAACATACAAAAAATTAGCTGGGCATGGTGGCGCGTGCCTATAATCCCAGCTTCTCCGGAGGCTGAGGCAGGAGAATTGCCTGAACCCAGGAGGCGGAGGTTGCGGTGAGCTGAGATCGCGCCACTGCACTCCAGCCTGGGTAACAAGAGCGAAACTCCGTCTAAAAAAAAAAAAAAAAAACAACCCACTTCCGAGGTTACAAAACATTTTCACAAGATAATTTTGTTTATCTTTTCAGATAACCACCTTCTTGTTTCACAAGGACTTTTTGAAGTGTCTTAGAAGGAAGACAACATGCAATGTGTAAAAATGTGATCAGAATAAAACAGTTGTTCTTTATAACAGTTGTATCTGAAAATGATGAAAGAGTTAAGTGAAAACCAGTAAAACCAAATTACTGATCCAGGTACAAGAGGCATTTGAACCACACTTTTAGATTAGGTTAGCAATATTTTTTCCTTATGTTTTAAATCAATAGGTATATAAGCTCCCAGGCTATTAAAGATATAAATTGGATTTATAAGGTCATCCAAGGGAATCTGACCTCAGCACACTGAGAAAGAAAATTAGCTCAAATGGACACCATCTTTGGATTCTACCCTCATACAGGCATGTGTTACACTCAGTGGGAATCGTGTGGGTGTTAGTGAGAATTGTCCTAGAATAGTTATAAATACTTTTGCAAATGAGCCATCTATTTCATTAATGTTTTAGTTCTACTAAACACTACATTAGCCAGAAAATTCTTCACTACACTTTATTTTTACTTTGTTGAATGGATAGGTGTCAAATGGAATATCTTTTATGATTTACTGAAAGTGTGTTTATTTTCTTAGTAAGTTGATTCAACTAGCAGTAAATATTATTTTAAAAATAAGCAGTAAATAAATAAGACTGATTATTTACAAGAAAAAAATATCTTTTCTATATTTTATTTTTGCACATAAAGATTTGACTATTAACTAGATACTTAAGGGATTTATTTACTTTGGTAAAAAGCCAGGCAGAAATATTTAAATTCTACTCTTGGAATAAGAATTATCTAATCATTCACAAGCTCTTATAATAAAACATTTATCATTTTACATTAATCCTTTATGACTTATTTTCCATCCCATCCTTTCACTAGCACCTTGCTTTGAACATAGTCAAGTTTGGCTTCAATTTTTCCTTTTATCATATATCATAGTTACAGGATGAGATGCACCAAAGCTGGATTCCAAAAACCCTGCACTTTGCTTGAACTTTGCTCATAGAAAATCAACTAGTGATTCCAGGGCTGAGACTCATCCAGGCTCAAGGCCTGAGAGTACCAAAAGTTTCGGGTTAGAAGATGACAGGAAAAAAATATCTAGTTGCAACATTACCTCAGGGAGGTTCAAAAGTAGGTTTTAAATTCACAGGGTACTTGTATTAGTCAGTTCTCACGTGGCCAATAAAGACATACCTGAGATCTGGTAATCTAGAAAAAAAAGAAGAGAGAGAGACTTAATGGACTCAAGGTTCCACATGGCTAGGGAGGTCTCACAACCACAGCAGAAAGCAAAGGAGGAAAAAGGCATCTCTTACATGGAGGCAGGCAAGAGAGATCATGCCGGGGAACTCCCATTTATAAACCATTAGATTTCAAGAGATTTATTTACTACCACAAGAACAGTATAGGTGAAACTGCACCCAGGATTTAATTATCTCTACCTGGCCCACCCTTGACATGTGGGAATTATTACAATTCTAGAGGAGATCTGGGTGGGGACATAACCAAACCATAACAGTAATATTCTGGTAGTCTTATGCACAGGGCTCAATGAGGTGACTCTGAATACACTTCTCTTATCCACAACTCCCACCCCAGCCTGTTTACCTCTACTATGAACTGTGAAAGCCTAGTAACCCTTTCTTAAAATACCTAACTCACTGCAAGTAAAATTCCTTGAATGTTTCTTGGGCCTAAATAAGATCAACACGTATCTTCAGTTTCCTTTTGATAGCAAACTACCTTTATTCAAAAATTATTTAGACTGAAATAATACAATATAAATAGAGATCTGCATCAAATATGGCTTTTAATTGCTCAAAATAACAGTCAATTTTGCACTAAAAGAGGTAAGGAGGAAGTAACAGATGATTTCACTAAAAATAAGGAGCTGTGTTTTTAAATCAAATCTGCTGTCATTCAATAAAATTATTAGTACTTTTTCTCACAGTAATGTTGTAAAATTAAGCTGGGGTTCAGAAAAATATTTTGTAAACTACAAAGCAGCAGGCCTATATGCCATTATTTTAATAATTTATTGCAATAATCTTATTGGGTACCAATAAACTTACTGAGTGCCATACCCAGATCTCTGCTAGCAAATGGAGAAACAATCTAATCATAGAGCATATAGGCCAAATATAATCCCCAAAATGCATACTATAGCAATTTTACAGATGAGAAAACAGGTTCACAAGAGATCAGTGATTTGACCAAAGCTACATGACCACCAAATGGCAAGAGATGAAATTTAAGCTGCAATCTGCTTTCAAAAGAATAATTCATCCTTGGGTCTACAGTAAAGTGATGCATTCCTTCTAAAGCTCAAATTCTCAAAGAGGCTAATGGGCCCAACTCCATGGATATGCCAACCAAGTATTGTAACAGAAAAGAAGTCAAGTAGAGTGAGCTATTGCAGAAACACAGAAGAAAACAAAACAAAACAAACAAATATACATATACACAGTTGACCCTTGAACAAAATAGATTTCAACCATTCAGGTCCACTCTATGTGGATTTTTTCAAAATCCACATAGGCAGGGAGTGTACCTGCCTCTCCTGACTCCCCTTCCATCTCCTCTACCTCTTCTTTTGCCATCCTTGAGACAAAAAGACCAGCCCCTCCTCTTCCTTCTCCTCAGTTATTTAACATGACAGCAAGGATGAAAACCTTCATGATAATGATCCACCTCCACTTAATGAATAGTAAGTATATTTGCTCTTCCTTATAATGTTCTTAATAAGATTTTCTTTCCTCTAGCTCACTTTAGTGTAAGAATATAGTATATATGTAACAAACAACATACATGTTAATCAACTGTTTATGTTATCAGTAAAGCTTCCAGTCAAAAGTAGGGTATTAGTAGTTAAGATTTTAAGGAGTCAAAAGTTATAGGTGGATTTTTGACTACTTGGTAGAGAGAGGTCAGTGCTCCTAACCCTGCAGTTACTCAAGGGTCAAGTGTATACCCACATGCATTTTCCTTATATAGGATAAACATTTGCGGAAATGTCACACATGAGAGTTAGAATAAGCTAGGACATGCCATCAATAACACCATATTTCTATATTATCAACATAAAAGATAAAGTTTAATATTTTAGTTTTCTTTTTAAAAATTATTATTTTGTGATTGACAAATTATAATTGCATATATTTATAGGGTACAATGTGATGTTATGATATAGGTATGTATAGCATTGTGTGCTTCAAAAATGTTGTTTTTAAAACTGAACACAGCTTATAATTCATTGTCAAAAGCAACTTGTCAGTAGTTAGAGTGATGATTATGAGAGAATTTTCATTGCTTGCTCATCTGTGAATATAGCTCAACTACAAGGTAGTTCATCAATAATTATCTCAAAGTAGTCATTTACATTGATGCCACCACATACAATCAGATTTATGCTTACATTTATAACACCAATTGTTGCTTAAAATATTTCAAGATTATATTATAGAGCAACATTAAAAGTATTTTTTGTTTGCTTAAAATGTAAGCATATTGCTTGTCACATGTCAAACAATTCAACAAATGTCAGCAAAATTCTCTTTTTCAAAATTAGCAAAGAGCAGTAGTTTGGGCCCAAGTCAGGATGACACATAGGTAAACAAACTAACTCCCAAACTCTTCTACGCCCTCCCAGATACACAGTACTGTCTTTCAAGCATTAGAAATTTGTCAGAAAAGTTCTGGCTTCCCTCAAAAGAGACTATTGGACTTCCTGTGGGAGGCAATTCAATTAGTCAAAAAGAAAAAGAAAGAGGTAACTTGGTCTCCTATGACAAAACTCAAATTTCACTGTCAGTAGTAAAGGTGCTGTGTCAAGATAACAAGCAGGAGTTAGGAAAGGAGAAGTCAATTGGTATTCTCTGTAATCCCTAGCGGCCAAGTTGATTCAGAAAATGTTTAGACTGGATATTTGCATGATTCACCTCAAATATTGATGTTGAACCTAAAGAGGAAATTAATAGGTATTATATGAATTAGAGTATGCTAGTGATTAAAGATACAATAAAACTAACATACTTAAGCCATATACCCGCTCCATGTTATCATTAAATCTGGTGGTCAAATTATCATTGTGGATGTCTTAGATTTGATGATGTATGATTAAAACCATTAAAGTGAATCATTATTGAGGACTTACTGGGCACTGTATTAAACTTTTAAATTTTTATTATCTTCTTTAAATCTCTCAACACTATATGAGAGGTATATTATTGTCATTTTGTGGGCCACAGAACTGAGATTCAGACACAGATAAAATCTATTTTTGCCACTCTGCTGATAAACGATTAAGCCAGAATGTTAGCCCAGGCCTCTTTGATGACTGGGTCCTTTCTTCAATGATCACACTGCATGAATGAACCTGTTACTGCAGGAGCATATTTGTCATCTGTCTAAAGAAGTTCTAAAGGTAAGAAAACACCTGCCCTTCTAGAGGTCATAAACAATCCTTTAAACATTAGAAAGATTAAACTTTGGTTCTGTCATTTCTAAGTATTACTGTTTGCTGCACCTTTGATTAAACCCCTCTCTACAGACTGTGTGTTAAAAATATATATGAGGCCTTCCTGTATATTTTTTCAGACACTCTAAGAGAGGATCTTGCTAAATGTAATGTGATAGACCCAAAGAAGCATCTCATGCCTTTTGACAGGGGCTTCTTAGGCACATGGGTTATGCCACTTTGGTTATCCATAACTCATCTGTCCCAGAAGTTCTGACAATATAAAGTAGACAATAAAACAGTTAAAATGGAACTATTTTTCAACTACTTCTCATCAGCAGCAGGTCATCCAGTTCTAACCTGGCTAGACCATACCATCTCACACTTCAATCTCAGCTTATCTGTAAAGTAGGGAGAGCCACGCTTTCCTCCCATCACTTACTTTAATTCATTGGTCATTTAATGATATCAAAACCAGACATGTTCAAATGTCTGTGTTCCCCGACACATTACAGATGTTTGTACTTCTGGTTTCTGAGGGAAAGTGGCAATACAAAAAGCACTGGATTCCAATTTCTTTCTACCCAGAGTAAGCTGCCTCTGCACATTACACATGTCATGCACTTCTATACTCACAGCACATATGCATTCACACATACACACAAATGCACACCACATCCTCTGTGTGTATGATCCCATGCCACCCTTCCCCTAACTAATGGAGAAATGATATTGGTTGGAGTGGCAGCCCTTGTCTTTACTCTCTCAGGTTTTCTTGACTGATTTCTTCAACAGGGAGCAAACTTTTCAAATAATGCATTGTATGATTTAATCTGCAATACCTAATTCCCAGGTCATGTAGCTAAAGATCTTAGGTGTCAGCAGACTTTGTAGACATTCCATTCATTTGGCAAAGATTTTTGAGGCATTCTTGGGTCCCAAGCCAAGTTTAACTATCAACAACAAAAAGGATGCAAAAAAAGAAAAAAAAGCAACATGCTATTTCCACTCAACACAATAGGAGTCTGCTTACTCCTGACAGCTTCACTTATTCTAACGCACAGAGACAGAAGAGAAAAGCCAGAGGGAAGGCTGAGTGCAGCCATTTTAATTTTTTTAATCTTATTGTTTCCCAAACCAATACTTACTTTTATGAGCACTCTTCTTTTACATAAACACATAAAAAACATAGCTGTTAAACTGCAAGTTCTAGTCAACACTCTAAATGCCAGTGCAAACAACTAACTGTGGATTTCTTATCATTCTGAAATCTTTCATGTATTTTGGGAGGGCCCAATACATAGCTTACAGATCCAAACTTTAAAACCAAGAGTGTGTATTATAGTTATCAATTACTGATATGTAAGACACAGTAATATGTTTTTATGAGTTTGCATTATTCTCATTGTTGTGTGTATGTTAAGTCAATCCACCGAGCACTTTAAATTCCATCTGACTTTAGATGGTTGGGAGGAGTGATTAATAAGGAAATATCACTCATATTTTGGTTTTAGTAATTAAATGGTTATATTCAGAGGAAACCAGGGTTTGGCTTTTTCAGTACTGAGGCGACCCCAGGTTTAATGAGAGTCCATACCTGCATGTGTACTGGCAGCACACAGGGGACAGGTAATGACACAGGGTCTTGTCTTCCAATCTCCCAGGTTGGGAATCTGGGAGTTGGCAGCATGGACTGCTCTGTTCCACAGGGAGATGTTTAACAGCCTTGTAGGATCATCCAAAGACACCTCTGAATCTATGTGTCCAAACTCCTTAGAGCCCCATGGAGAAAGCCCAGTTTCCATTCACCCCCTCAGAGGCATCTGGGCAAGAGAATGGTACATTTCAGTCTCTGTTCTATAGAGTATATCACAGTATCAAAAAGGAAAAAAAAGAAAGGAAAGGAGGTAGGAAGGGAGGGAGGAAGGGAGGAACCTCTAACATTAAGTTATAAGTCAAGCAAAACCTGAAGCCTGAAGCCTTGGAAACATATCCACATGCCTGAGCTGACAGGGCTCCAAAAACATGCAGAAAAGTTACTTACAGCACATGTCTACTGTGCTCTTGGACCTTAGAATCTAGTGGAATATACACACATGAAACGTGGCAAGTATAATAAGTGTTGCCAAGGGGAAATATAAAATGAAGATCCTGGAGTGGTCAAGAAACTGCCTCAATCCATCGAGTGTTTTGGTGGCCGAACCAGGAGCAGATTCCAGTCTCTGGCCCTGCAGCCTATTGCTCCATCCATCATGCCTACCCCACCTTTGTGTTGCTTTGTTATGGTTTCATTGTGTAAAAGCCAAAAACAACATGAATCCCAAACTTTAGGATCCACATTTATTATTGGTTGCTGACATTAACCCAAAGCCTTGATTTCTTCCTAGAATTTCACCCTAAGATTCTATTTTCACCACCTGACAGATCATAGGACTTTGAAAGTCCTGGATGTACATTAGCAACAGAATAATTTCTCTTTCAAAACCAACTTATATCCGTATCTTTAAATATCCTGTATGTCACTTTTAAAAAAGAAATTCATAAGCTCTGAATTTTATTTTTTTACTTGTAAATGGTCACTGCAGCATCCAAACCCTGCCAGGATTGATGAACCAGAGCCCCTCTGTGGATGTGCCATCCTTCACTGGGACAAGCTCAGTGATCTACTCATTCCAACCTGCTTCCTGCTTTCCTCAACTCTCATGTCCTTTCAAGAGTCCATGCATTACTCAGGTTGCTCTTTTGGCCTAGATTTTATTACCTGAGGAATATCTCCTCAATTTTCAAGACTTAGCATATATGTCACCTGTAAATTTCCCCTCTCACCCTTTTATAGCCTCATTCTTCCAAATATAGACTTCTAAGAAAGCAATGACAAAAACTATCTTTTACTTGTTTGTGTACACACTTGTTTTTATATAGACTATGAGCCCCTTGATGGCAAGATATATATCCAATTTACTCCTCTAAACTCAGAATTGAGTATAATAAATTTTGCTTGCTCAATAAATAGTAAATAAATGCTGCTAGGTAAGGAAATGATTGACCTAGGACATTTCTATTTTTACAGCAGTATTACTGTATTTGAGACAGCCAAGCCTAACCTAAAAATCTCTTGTTGGCTATAAAAAGAAAGAAATTGAGAGATAGTAAGAAAGAAACTGAAACAAAACTTCAGCATGTCCAAACTCAATTCCATCTAGCCATCAGGATTAGACCTCTGTAAGTGATCTCAAAAATTACTTAAAGCAGCAACCCAGAAAGAAACTTTAAAAGATGAACAAAAATTTCCTCCAAGATCGGGAGAACAGAGCAAGTGTACACATATTGTCTTCCAGGAGTAACAACTATTTCTAAACAGACAGGTTTAGAAAGCAGAGGAAGAGGAAAAAAGAATGACAAGTGGTAATATGGTACAAACATAGATGTCTCAAGTCACGGGACCTGTGTTCCCACTATGATGACATATTCATTGGAAGTTACAGGATGATTAATATTTTTGTTTATCATTGCTCTCTTAGGCTCCTCTACCTTTGAAGAAGCAATACAATATGTGAGTGTTTATATCATTTCATTATTTTTCCCTTTTCTTAAAAATTAAAATATGTCATTTCATTATTTTTCCCTTTTCTTAAAAATTAAAATATCTGCATATTTGAATCTCTATAAACAGAGAAACTATAGAGCCCTTTCTTGGGGTTGAGTTAATCTTGCCCCCAGATAAGATGTTAAAAGAAAGGTGATAATAGGCTGAGCTGCTGACTTTGTTTATAGCTTTGCTGTTCCTAGAAAAAGACCACCTGCATTCTTCTTATATCAACACACAGATGGAGTCTAGTAAGGAGAGGCTCATGACCCAGAGCTGCAAATCTTTATCCTGTTACCAGCATTTTTTTTCAGTCTAGGCAGTGGGCTGAAGTCTCTAATTGACTTATTCAAAAATCCTAGAATGAGAGTTATGATGAAACCTTTCAAAAAACACGTTTTTGCATAGCATATAAAGCCTTTAATAATCCTTCCTTTCCTCTGAAATTACAAGTATGTAAATCCCTGAGCATGGTGGTAGACCTGTCCAGGAAGTGAAAGGCATCCTCCATTCAGCTACAGAGGTCCTCAACTGAGAGGCTGAGGCTGGTCCCACTGTTTGACATGAGGGTTAGTTTTCAGATAGTGAAATTTCAGTTGCCAGGTGCCAGAGGCAATTTATCAGACACTCATAAAATAAAGATCAAAAAGCCCATCCGTCTCCCAGTGCATCTGGGATCTAGGAAGGAACACTCACAACCCTCAGTCCTTTAAACAGCTCTCACTTAAAGAGCTTGATGTTTATAATAACAAGAAAAGGAGAAAGGGGTCAGGTCAAATTCTGCTGAATAGCAGGTGTTGTTATAAGATTTTGTTCTCTTTTTTTTCTTAAAACGTAATCTAAAAGAATATTGAGCTGTTGCAGTGGATGCCCTCCATATGTACTTTTGTAACATCTGTGAACTGAAAATTTTACCTGAAAACCAGAAAATAAAAGCCCTTGAACATATTTTAAAAAGAACTTAAAGTTTTTTCATGAAATAGTCAATATATTGAATTAATAGAATTGCATATTTTAACAATGTTACAGTGGACTGAAAAATGGTGTCATCTGAGACTTAAAATGTATTTGAAACATAATCTGGGATGACAATAATTAATAGCTAATGATAACATATGTATGTATATAAGACTGTTTTTTTCTTCATTATTCCCTTGAGAAACAAAGAGACAAGGAGGCTTGCCTGAGGTCACAGAACATAAGAGTGATAAAAACATGTAAGCCCAGGTCTTGGAACTCTAGATTCTGTGTTCTTACTACTGAGCCTTCCTGCAGAAGAGCTTGGAGATGTAGCTTTGCACTGAGTGGTCACTGCCTTAGTGAAGTGGACAGCTTCACTTCAAATTGAACTGAAATGATTACATCCAGACTTTAGGTTAGTTAAAAGCCAGTTTAGGAGCTGATATTTATCTAAGAAATCTTTATTTTACTATAATTTCAAACTGTACTATTTTTCCATTTTATTAAGTAAATGGCATGATTCTATGTTTAGGGACAATGTATATTTTGCAGCTAGTCATATTTCTCTTTCAGTGTTCACTGGACAAACATTCAGTGCTAAATATATTGCCCACTAATGTTAGGCCTTGTAGTTTTAGGTGTTTTCTTCTTTCCTGCTCCCATCTTCTCATTTTACCACTTTATGCTTCCTTTTCCTTTCCCTTATGTCTTTTTCTTTCTCTCTCTCCCCACTTCTCCCCTCTATTCCCCCTCCTCCTTCTCCTTGTCCTTCTCCTCCTTCTCCATCTTGTATCTTTCTTCTTCTACTTCTTTCATTATACACTTTTCATTCTTTATGAATTATAAAAGAGGTAGAAGAAGAAGGAAGGAGATAAGAAGGGAAGGATGGAGGACAGGCAGGAAGGAGAGAGAAATGAAAACAGAAAGGCAAAAAGAGAAGAAATCTGAAAAAATGTACCGTGATGGAGAAAATCATTAAATATCAAGAAGATTAAAATTTAATATGGTATCCAAGAGTTCACGGAATTCAAAAGTTCAGGAATAATGAAAACAAAAGGAAACTGGGAAAACTGCAGTTCAAGAAGAAAACGATGCTTATTATTTCTGGAAATAAATCCACCACCATGTATACTTCCAGTATTTCAAATTTGTCTATTAAAACTTTAAGTTCATTAAAATATTTTATATATTCAGAGAAATAACATACTATTACAGATAGATGATAGATAAATAGGTCAATGGATAAATGATAGATAGAAATAAAGATTTAAGATCCTAGAAAGGGCTGAATAAATCCTAGGATTTTATAAAATAATAGAGGGGAATGGCCAGAGTTACATCAATCCTTAATGGAAACAAGAAAGCTTCTGCACCATGCCCTGACCTTGGAACGATGCTGATCGTGAAAGTTAGATCTGCAGACAACAGTTCAGATATGTTTATGAGAGAAGACAGTAAAACAGTAGATAGTTGCCAATCTTAGACATTCATTGGTAGAATTGAGGTTCCAATTTAGCAAAGAACAAAATACCATTTTCCAAGTGTATTGGACACAAGAGAAAATAAATCAAAGATAGCTTGTCAGCTATCATCATCTTCTGGCCCTGCAACTCACACATGGGATCATTAATTCATGTGTTTGGGGAGGGAGATACTTGGAGGTTCCTAGGAAAGATATTTTTCTTAGCTTAGAGCCCTTCCTAAATGTCATATTAATTTGGCATCCTTGTGAAGACTGTATGTCTTGAGGGCTTTGAGAACTATGCCCCCCAAATTCACACTTGCTAAGGAAATGGCAATTGAAGGCATCATGCTGATTGGTTTAAAATCAAGGGACTCCTGCACAGTGGTTCGGAAGTAAATGAGTTTGGTGCTGTGATTTGTTATGCAGCATTACAACCTAGCTCTTCTAGTGGGGCCGATGTGCAAGTGAAGCAGTTCTGAGGTATCAGGAGGAGCCACACCAGAGGCAGACCATTGAATAAAAATAAATCATCTGACTCAGGGCCTAACAGTCAAACAATTGGTAGTTATTTTGAAAATGGGTTATTTTTGAGTTCCAGGATAATTTAACTGTCTTCAGCAGTCACCATTTCCAAAGATAGCCAAGACACAAATTTTGGGGGAAATCAAAACTCATTTAGGATAACAGACTATTCCCCAAAATTGGAAAACTCAGATGACTCTGGTAATCCATGACACTGAATGTAAACAAAAAAATCCTCCCCGACTTGATTTCTAGAAGCAATTGACATGTGGCGAGACTGAGGTAACCCTGTTAAGTAACTTGTTTGTATTCTGATTTTGCATAACCCATGATCATCACTATCATAAATCATAACTTCACTGCTTTATATTTGTACAGTTCCCCATA
Source organism: Saguinus oedipus (assembly GCA_031835075.1). Taxonomy (NCBI): domain Eukaryota; kingdom Metazoa; phylum Chordata; class Mammalia; order Primates; family Cebidae; genus Saguinus; species Saguinus oedipus. The sequence goes on along the minus strand of CM063183.1, from coordinate 8,366,621 downwards.
GACTATTTTGTGTAGAACTGTGTTCCCCAAAAAGATATATTGAAGTGTTAGACCCTGCTAACTTAGAATTTTGAACTTATTTGGAAATAGCTGTCTTTGACAATGTATTCAAGTTAAGATGGGGTGAGGCTAGATAAGGGTGGGCCCTCAATTAATGACTATTGTGCTTATAAGAAGATACTAGGAAGATATCAGAACGCTGATACACACACACAGGGAAGACAGCCATGTAACACAGAAACAGAATTTGAGGGATGTAACTGCAAGACAAGAAATGCCAAGGATTTCCAGCAGCCACTAGAAGCTATGAGAAAGGCATAGCCCAGAGTCTACCCAAGAACCTTCAGAAGGAGCCAGCCCTGCCAACACCTAGATTTAAGACTTCTATCCTCTAAAATAATGAGAATAAATTACTGATAGCTTCGGTCACCCAGTTTATGGTACTTTATAATAGTAGCCCTGGGAAACTAATACATACAGTATACAGCACACTGACACTGAATATCTGATGGGACTTTTTATAAAAAACTGGGGTAAACAGAATCATTGATGGCATCATCATCATTACCATGTCTTCATTTCTTATAGAATGACTTTTTACTAGGCATTGAGCTCTGTCTTTCCACAAAAAAAAATTAAAAAGTATTATTACCTCCATTTTACAGAAATAGAAACTTGGGTTCATACAAGTTCAGTGACATGGTCAGAGTCACACTGCTAGTAAGTTGTAGAGCAAGAATTTGAACACACTTTCAGTCTAAATCAGAACCACCCGCCCTTAAATGTTATTATAGAATACTCCATGATAACAACTCAAAAGCCGGAAAGAATTTTAACAGATTATTTTATCCCAGCCTCCTCGTTTTATAAATAAGAAACTGAAGCCTCTGTGCAAAAGATAAATTTTACTTAGAAACACACCATCTATTCCATGATACTATCACAGGTCTTGTCTCTGCATTCCATTATACCATCTTAAGGACACTTTTTCTTTCAGTATCATTCACCCCTTTCAGTGCATCCTTTATGCTATATTATGTATGCTACATTTATTGGGAGATTCAGACAAATGTGAAAAAGCACTGAGTAAGTGAATCTTTTGGCCCATCCTCCTCAGACAGAGCCAGACATAGGTCACAGAGGGGGATTAATTCTGGAAGGTCTACACTGATTACCTAGCTTCCTTGGGCCAATCATTATTTCCTTGCTTTCTGACTTGAGACACACTGATATTTGTGTTTTAAAGTTGTGTCCTTGGCTAGCATAAAGCAGCAGTCCTCACTGTTTCTCAGAAAAGGCACAAACATGCCAGGGGCCATCAATACATGGACCAAGCTGACATCCTGGCTTCGATGCCACGAGAGTGAGATGTTCTTGGATCACTAGGTGCTCCTGGTGTCACTTAACAGAGAACACCATTTTCTCTGATCTACTTTCTGTCAAGAAGGTGTTAGAAGAACATGGAGGCCAGAATGATCTATAGTACTGAGGTGCCACATTGTTCTTCCAGTACAGCACATGTACAGAACTCTCCTTAGGACCACATAGGAAGGCACACATGTCAAGTGCTAAGGAAGCTCCCCCATGCAAAGCTTTGACACCTGCAGCAAAACATCATGTTCCCTTTCCTGTAGGACATTCAGCTTTTCAAGAATCTTAGAGCTTTATCACATTCATTAGTAAAACTAATAGTTTTATTATTCTTAATTTTGACTTATTTATTCTACTATCAGAAAATAAGTAACTATAGCATAATGTATAATGATACAGGCTTCAGGCTCAAATAGTTTTGAATTTGCTTACTGCCATGTGGGCTTGGATGAATTGTTAATTTTTCTGAATACTAAGTTACTTGTAAAAAAAAAATAGTAATCAGTTTAGAGGTTACTATTAGGATTGATTAATGTAACACAGGTGAAATTCTTAGTATATAATTAAAGCATAAAATACAAATGTAAATGTTTATTATTATTATACAAAGAAAATTTGACCAAGAAAACCAAGCTTAATATGAAAAAAAAAAAAAAACCTGTTGCAACATTATATAAGGCAAAATGAGAGATAGAGGAAACAATTTAATGACCCAAAGTATGGGAGAGTTTAAAGTATTTACTGTCAAGATCCATGTATTTTTTTCCTTGGAACACAAGATTAAAGCACTGCTCTTGACTTTGAAGATCTCAGGGTCTGGTTGGAAAGACAAACATGCAAGTCAATATTTTGTCCTAATTAATAGAATAAAATTTGGGGATGGACATATAAACAGGATGCTATGGCCCAGAAGAATGATATCCAAGCCCTTAACATGATGTTTCGATAGGGAGATGGTTTAAGAAGAGAACAGATTATGCACCTGTTAAAGGCAGTCAGGCCCAGCCCATTTCCTGTAATATTCAATACATAACTGTTGTGAAAAGAAATGTTTAAGTATACTGGATGACCCAGGATAAATTCATTTTTTTTTCCTGAATCAGGGACATTTCCAGCTTTAAAATTTACAAAGCAACTTCTTCCACCTTTAAGTAAAGATTACAAATGTACCTGAAGCTTAAGAATTCTAATCTCAGGAGAGAGATCCAAGATGACTAATTACTAGCAGCTCAGGATTGTAGCTCCCAGTGAAAGCGCAGAGAACAAGAGGACACCACACTTTCAGATGAATTTTTCTTGCTCACGGACCAGGTGATTCCCAGTGAAGGAGCCCCACAGGTCGCCAGGGCGACTCTTGTGGCCAGCACGGTGGTTCTTGCCACAGAGTAAATGGGACTGGGTCCCCCTTTGGTCGAAGTTTGGAGCTCCGGGAAGGCAGAGTCACTTATTCAGCTGATCGAAAAAGGGACTCAAGAAGGAAGCCAGACTGGAGAATCTGGGGCAGAAAAGCACCATGAATCTTGATGCTGCTGTTTTAGCTGGTGCAGTGGGTTGCTCAGATTTCCGCGCTGGGAATCAACAAGCTGGATATCCACTCAGAGACCTAATTTGAAAGTTGGTAATTACAAAGATGACAGGTGAATAAATTTACAATGATAGGAAGAAACCAGTGTAAAAAGGCTGAGAATACCCAAAACCAGAATGTCTCTCCCTCTACAGGGGATCACAGTTCCTCATCAACAAGGGAACAAGGCCTGATGGAGAATGAGTGTGTTCCATTAACGAATTTAGGCTTCAGAAGGTGGATAATAAGAAACTTCTGTGAGTTAAAAGAACATGTTCTAGCCCAATGTAAAGAAACTAAGAACAGTCGAATTGATCAAGCAGAAGAAAGGATATCAGAGGTCGAAGACCAACTTAATGAAATGTAAAGAGAAGACAAGATGAGAGAAGAAAGAGTAAAAAGGAATGAGCAAAGTCTCCAAGAAATATGGGACTATGTGAAAAGACCTAATTTACATTTGATAGGTGTACCTGAATGTCATGAAGAGAATGAATCCAAGCTGGAAAATATTCTTCAGGATATTATTTAGGAAAACTTTCCTAACCTAGTAATGCAGGACAATACTCAACTCTAGGTAATACAGAGAACACCACAAAGATATTCCTCAAGTAGAGCAACCCCAAGACACATAATCGTTAGATTCACCAGGGTTGAAATAAAGTAGAAAATTCTAAGGGCAGCTAGAGAGAAAGGTCAGGTTACCCATAAAGGGAAGCCTATCAGACTCACAGCAGATCTCTCAGCAGAAACCCCCACAAACTAGAAGACAGTGAGGGTCAATATTCAATATCCTCAAAGAAAATAATTTCCAACCCAGAATCTCATATCCAGCCAAACTAAGCTTCATAAATGAAGGAAAAATAAAATTTTTTTGCAAAAATGCAAGCACTCAGAGATTTTATCACCACCAGGCCTGCTTTACAAGAGCTTCTGAAAGAAGCACTATACACAGAAAGGAACAACCAGTATCAGTCATCCCAAAAACTTACCAAAAGGTAAAGAGTATCTCCATAATGAAGAATCTTTATCAACTAATGGGCAAAATAGCCAGCTAGCATTAAATGACAATATTAAACTCACAAATATCAATATTAATCCTAAATTTAAATGGATTAAATGTCCCAATCAAAGACACAGGCAGATTGAATAAAAAGTCAAAACCCACTGGTATGTTGTATCCAGATCCATCTCGTAAGCAAGGACACACAACGACTCAAAACAAAGGGTTGGTGGAAGCCTTATCAATCAAATGGAGAGAAAAAAAAAACAGGAGTTGTAACTTTCATCTCTGACAAAATAGACTTTAATAGTAACAAAGACTAAAAGAAACAAAGAAGGACATTACATAATGGTAAAAGGATCAATGCAACAACAGGAGTCAATGATCAAAAATATATATGCACCCAATATAGGAACACCCAGATACATAAGTCCTTAATCACTTATAAAGAGACTTGGACTCCCACACAATAATAGCGAGAGACTCTGACACCACATTGTTAATATTCAATGGATCGACGAGATAGAAAATTAACAGGGACATCTATGATTTGAACTCAGACTTGGAACAAGTAAACTCAGTGAATATTTACAGAATTCTTCACCCCAGGTCCACAGAATATACATTTTTCTCAGTATCACATTACACCTATTTTGAAAGTGACCACATAATTAGAAGTAAATCACTCTTCAGCATTTGCATAGCATTTCACAGACTTAAATGAAATATTGGTTGGCTGTTTGTTATTTTCTTTCTTCATTCCTCCCTGTCTCTGCTGTTAAGCACAATTATCGGCATAAAGGAGGTTTTTTAATCCCCATTTTTAGATTGCATTCCAGCCTGGGCAATAGAGCAAGACTCCTGTTCTCTCTTCCCCTTTCTCTTTCTCTTTCTTTTTTTTAAAAAAAAAAAAGAATTCTAATCTCAAAAGTAAATATTTAATAAAAGTTATTTCCACATAATCTCTACTACCAAGAAACATATTTAGATTGCACCTAATGAACATCAAAATTAGAGACATTTCCTTAGCTTTAACCTCTAAAATGGCCAGGGGAGAAAAAACAACCATAACAACACATTCCAATGAATGAATTTCATTTTTCCAATTTTCTGTCATGTTTTATGTTTATGGTATCAAAATATAAAAAGGACACCACATTAAAAGCCATTTCTAAGATTAAGAGCATTTATATAACGCAATAATGAAGTGGATTTATTATAAATTTTACTACGATTCTGTTTGGGTTTAATGCCAGGAAAAATCCCTTCTCCTACTCAATGTAGATAGTTTAACTTCAGTGAATGTACTAAAACTGATAGCATCCACTCTTAAGATATAAGCTAGCACTATGTCTGCAGAATTGATAAGGAAATTAATTTCTCTAAAACGAAGTCCAAAGAAAAAGATAAAATAGGAAATGGCACACTTTATTCTTTATGTTTTTAGATGACAATTAAAGCCTTGGGATTAATTGTCTACCATTTGAGCGACCTCATTTTTTACAAAATAAAGTTATCTTAGGAATTTCCTACTTCAAAACTGAGATGATGGTCTCAATTTAAACTGTAAAATCTGCATTTAAACCACACACCAATTTTTAAGACACCAGTTATAAACCAGAAATATACTTAAAAACAGATATAGAAAATTGATTGCTAAATAACTCACCAATCTCTGTGTCTTTGCTTTGATGTTGCAAATCAGTATCAGAAAGCAGAGAATAAAATGGCTTTCCTGTAATTTTCTTTTACTTTATATATTTCCAAGTCTTAATATGTAGTATTAAGTCAGCCAAATAGACAAGCCAAATAGACACACGCGCGCATGCGTGCACACACACACACTCAAATATATTCTGATCTATGAACCCACCCTGTACCCCAGAATGCCAAATATAATGATTTCCAGGGCTCTAGTATTCTCTCCCTGTACTACATCAAGTCACTTTTCCCTAGAATAGATCAGAAGAAAACTAGTATGAAAACATCAACTCAAGAACAGTCGATAAAAGGGTAGTAAAAAGTTGTATTTGTATAATGGGCCAAATTGAAGCATCTAAAGGTCCCAAGAGACAACTCCAGCCTGTATACTGCTCCCAAAGAATGACACTTGCGATAATTTGTATTTAATTTCTAGGATCAGCTTCCATCTTTGTTGAAATGTAAAAACCCCAATTTTACAGGATTTCTTCCCAGTACAAAAAATAAGGGTCCCATAAACATGGATGCATTTTAAACAGAACATTAAGGAAAGCTAACAAGTAGCAAGGAATCCTTCATTTCACAAGCTAGTAATTCCTACTATTTATCCTGAAAATGTTACCTCATTCTTCTTCTCATTCATGTATTGATTTTGTTATTTTACTCTGCTCTAAAGATTTTTTTCTATTGAATTATTTTTTCTATTTTATTCTACAAATAATCACTGGTGACCCATTATGTTTCCATTCACATACTAGTTACACAGATAGAAATATGCATTCATATAAGCCAAGGTCCCTTTCTTCAAGAAACTCAGTTTAGTGAGGAAGGCAGACAAGTAAACAGGCATTTATAACTCATACTTTATGCATTAGCTTCCCATATCATTGCCGAAAGTAAAGGACCAGAATTAGAAATTCTCCCACTCTTGGCTTCTGCCTTACTGATTCAATTAGCTTAAAAGTTTGCTGAAACACTTAGCTTGTTTTTCATATTTTCCTAAGCATAATGGAAAAATCTAGGCCTCACTCTATAAAAGGCTGTACAAGGTCTGCCTTACCCCTGAGAAAAGTCAGGCCTAAAAGGCAGTAATATCTAGCCACCCAGCAGGAATGCTTTCAGAGTTGGATCATGTTTTTATTCTTGCAATCCACCATTTAAGAGCTACTGTGGTTTTCTGAAGTTCCATTTGTGGGGCATTAAACATGTAGGCATTCCTCTTTATACTGCATTATGCTACATTACACAACCATATTCCAAAGTTTTTACCTTTTCCTCTCTAAAATAAAAGGCATCTAAGCTTCAGGGTAAAATGTTCATGGTACTGTATTTTAATACCCTGCTACTTTCAAGATGAAGCAAAATAACCTCAGAACTGTACAAAAACCAGCCAACATTCCACAGCAAAATTCACTGTAAATATCTGATTTTGGTAAGGAATTTCTAATATAGCTGTTTGATGGAATCACTGCAAGATACTACTTCCTCTGCAAAGGCTTTCAAAATTTAAATAAACTTAGCATGCCCATCAGCTGTTTGTTTACAAAAATAGTTGACTTTTTTTCCTCCTTGGCAGGATGAATGACTTACACTAGAATTATACTTGCAAGGAAAGAATGATTTGACATGTTTGCCATCATATCAAATTTGAAGAATATCAGCTAAAAGTAAATTTAACGCAAAAATCAATATGAAACATGAAACTTCAGCCACTCTTGGATTCTTCATGTTTTAAAAACCATACAATCCAAATTTCTTTGTAGAACAACAATAAAAACTAGAGCTGAAAGAAAACGTGGAGATCAAGTGGAAGCAAATAATTTTACAAAAGACACAACTGGAGGTCAAATAGGTTAAGTAACTGGCCCAAGGTAATAAGTCTCAGTCTTAGTCAAACCATGACAAAAGCCAAAGCCAATGATTCCCAGTCCGATTGTTTTAATGGCTACCAGGTTATAATGATTGATTTACACACATAGCACAGCATCCTTCTAGGCCATAGCCGGTAAGCAGAACTCACACAGAACCAGAGTCTTTGTCCACAGCTTCACAGTACTTCTCAGGATCAAGCACAAATCCTTAAAGTCCATGATTAAGGACACCTTATGTCTAAAAACTAGATGAAAAGGATCTGGAGCATGCAGGCAGGGAGAAGATAGGCATAGTCCAAGGATGGTCACATAGGAACAGAAATTAAGTAAAAAGCCAGGCACTCTCTTTAGCTCAGCGTGTGCCTGGTCTTTTCACCAGCAGGGGATGCTTCTCTTTGAAAGGCCTTTTCAGTTTCCCTAAAGTCTATCGCAGCATATAGAGAAGCTCATGCCAGAATGAACCACAGGATGGCAGCTTGGAGAAGTGGAACAAAGCGGGAGATGGGATTCAAACCAGTGCTCACCTACATGAGGCTTTAGCGTATGACCTATTCTAAATCTGCACTAGAGTAAACCTCACTCTAGTGCTACTAATGAGAACAGATCCTAACGATGACCCAGATTTCCTTGCCAGAGTCCCAGAGAGCATCCTTTATTCTCTGTATTCAGACTTCTTCATACTCTTGCACTATATATACTCCCATCTCCACAAATTGTGCATGCCATATTTTGCTTTTTTCCATATCCATTCACCAAAATTCACACTTTCTGTAAACTCCTTTTCATGTCTCTCTTTCTCCATGTGGCTTTCCCAGTCTCTAAATCTAGCATAAACTCTAGGTTTTGTTCATATAGTATTTTTCTTTGTGCTTCTCTGTCACATTTAATGTCTTTATTCTTGGAAATAATTCCCACGGGAGAGCCTCCCAATGGGATCATAAGGGGCTGAGTCTGATTCATCTTTCTAATCTTTCAGTGTCTAGCACAATGCTTGGCACATACTCTCCATAAACATTTGCTGAGTTGACTCTAGTTAACACACACTCTCGAATTACAGAAGCCCTGGGATTATTAATTGCCGATGCTAATCTGAGCATTTCTGGCACAGTAGCAATTTCACTTTATTCTCCTGCTCCTTTTATCCTATCTTTTTTTTATCTTATTATTTGTATTTTTATTCTGATCTTGATCAAGATCTCAGAAAAGTACTGTCTATAAAACGTGTCAACATATATAGACAGACTTGGCTGCTGTGTGAAGTGTACAAGTCTTGGCTCCATTTGGTACTTCATGAGATAGCATCTCCTCTCTTAAATCAACCAAGATTCTGAGTAGCAGAGAAAATCTCTGACCATGCATCTTTCTGCCATGGAAAATATAAATTATGCCTGACCATTAAGACATAAAGTAACCTTAGAAATGCAGGAAGCTATAAATTTCCCTGGAAATGTTTTAATCTCTCACTATCAGTTCTTCCTTGGATCATAATCAAAGTGTATCCTATTTTAAAAAGTCCTTATGGGTTTCTTCTTAGCAGAATGCTTTGTTTCACATGAATGTCTAGGAGGGAGCAAAAGCCATTTGTGTTTTAGTGTAACATCTCAGAAGGATATATTTCATTTTCTCAATTAAATTGTGACCCGCTACAAATTCATGTTCTGTTTCTGAGTAAAAGAACTTTGAGAAACAATGGCCATTTCACATACCAAAACTTTATCACAAAATACTATTGTGTAAAATTGTCCAAACAACTCTACTAATACAGCTGTTCAAACATCTGGATTACTCCATCACAAAAATTTCTCTCCCTATGAGACTTCTCCCAGGAGCACATCCTACACCCAGGTCTTTGTGATAAGTGATGAGAGTAGACATACCAGTTCTCCAGCTCAGAATTACTAGGCCCCTATCATTGCAATGAATAGAATCCTGTTGAGGAAATACTCCATTTTTAAAAAAAAAAAAAAAAAAAAAGGAAGTACTCCTTTACTAGGATAAACAAAACTTATTTATTTATCTACAAAGAGAGCAAAATACTCAAACAAAATTTGTTACTTACCATGTTTACCCTAAAATATATCTATATGTATGTGTGTATTTATATAAATTTATACATGTAGATATATTTATTTATATATATTCACATCCCAACATCCAGGCTATCTGTCAAAAGTCTCTTAATTCCTCATAACTTGGTTGTGAACTTTACTGTAAAATGAACGATCCCATTTATATTTGGTTTCAAAAACTCTTCATAAAATACTCTGTGTCTTACAAAGTATGTGGTTTATATTATTATAAAAGGAAGAAGCATAAGTGAGACATTTTATAAAAATCGTTTTATAAGTGAGAAATTTTATAAAAATCCAGCCTTGCCTACGCACACATTTCTATAAACTCAACAGAAGTGGGTCCCAAATATTCTGAGTATAGGCCAGTATGCAAGTTCATTGAAAGAAGGAACTAGGTCTATTTGGGTTTGTATTCCTAGTACTTAGTCCAAAAATAATTGTGTAACTAAGTCTCTTGTGTCTGTTGGTTTTGATTTTTCACATTGGTAGGTGGAGGCATACATCCCTCTGACCACATTGTAGCCACTCAATCAGAAGACAACTTCTGAACAGAAAGTAGGTAAAGCAACTTTTGAAATCAAGTAAGAATGTGTCTGAAAGTATACTGGAAATATAAAAAAGCACACCAAATAGAAGAATAACATGCTTTAATATCTATGCCAGAGGAATTAGAATGGTCATTGAACACATTTTCCTGACTCTGAAGCCTTGTATGATATTCAGGTTTCATCTGCAGCATGTTACAAAGTGTGTAGGACAATAAAGTAGTGGTGATGAGAAGCCTAAATAATATAAAATACTATTTTCTGCAGTTCTGGGAAGGAAAGAGAAAAAGAAATTCAAGAACTTGAAGATCATGCCAAAAATTCCATTGTGGAAGGAGGATACTGTCTCCAAAGCAGCGAGTGCCTCCCACTTCTCTATTTTGATATACAACCCATCACCAACTTTGTTAAAACTATTTCTCATCCAATGCAACAACCTAAGGATGTAATCTCAACTAATTCTGGGGAAATGCCACATATCTTAGGGCAATTGAGAAAAAGTCATTTCATTTTTAAGGCAGCATGAGCAAAAATGTCATGTGAAGGAGTCTAGAAAAAAAAGTTAAAGAAATTAGGCATCATAAATGAACATTCCTTCTTCTTCAGTGTCTTACAGGGAGAATGAAAGAATCTGGAGCCAGATAAGGAGCCCAAGCCAGAGATACTGTAGCATTTTACATCTTGAGGTTACCAGGAGAGGGGAAAGAGAGGCCAGCATGGAGGAGTGAAGCAAGCCCTAGGCCAAGTAGCATGGGAGAAATGTGTGAGGTTAGTCCTCAGAGGCTGTGGGATGAGAATAGGGAAAGAAAAGGGGGGACAGCCAGTGAAAGTGTCTAGGGCTACTTGAGAATATCAGATTTCTTCCTGAGAACAATGGGTCCCCATTCACAATGACAGACTCTAAATCAAAAAGAAACTAGAAATAGTCAGATAGACCACAGGGAGATTGCTACCAAGAGCCCTTTCTCTCCAGGCAAGATATGCTAGTTATTTCAAATTGTTTCAGTGTTGGAATGAAATACATTTGCAACCTTGGGAGATATAAAGCAAAAGGTAGAGGAAGTCTAAATTTGGGAGTTAATTGAAGAGTAGAAAATGCAATTTTCAAGACTTGAATATGGAGGTGGGGGAGAATGGAAGAAGAGGTTGTAAAATTACACCTGGGATGTGCCATTTGTTCAGGAGCTAGTGAAAAGTCCCAGAGGGAGAGGTGTGCTGGAATTGGCTGTGATGAGCCAAGACTGTATCCACCAATCGCTGTAAGTGCAAGAGGAATTCAGAACATTCCAGGAGAAAGCATAATGAGGCTACAAACAGGGACCAGGGGACTCTCCCAGTTTCACATCTCTCAGTAAACATTCAAGACATTGGAAAGTATTTGAGCCTGTTTTTCTCATCTAGTTGAGAAAGGTGAATTGTAGCATGACAGTCCTCCTGCTATTAGGTTGCAAAGAATAAATATTTCCTCCTCTTTCCAGCTCTCAAAATTTAAGAAGTCTCTTCAGAACTTTGAGCAAGAAATTCAAGGATATATTTGTTCTTTATGCTCTAAGTTTCCAGCTCTTAAAAATGCTTACACTAAAATTAACTCCAGATGGATTAAAGACTTAAACGTAAGACCCGACACCATAAAAACCCTAGAAGAAAATCTAGGCAAAACCATTCAGGACATAGGAGTAGGCAAGGACTTCATGAACAAAACTCCCAAAGCATTGGCAACAAAAGCCAAAATAGACAAATGGGACCTAATCAAACTCCACAGCTTCTGCACAGCAAAACAAACAGTCACTAGAGTGAATCGGCAACCATCAGAATGGGAAAAAATCTTTGCAGTTTACGCATCCGACAAAGGGCTGATATCCAGAATTTACAAAGAACTCAAACAGATTTACAGGAAAAAAACAAACAAGCCCATTCAAAAATGGGCAAAGGATATGAATAGAAACTTTACGAAAGCAGACATACATGAGGCCAGCAAACATATGAAAAAGTGCTCATCGTCATTGGTCATTAGAGAGATGCAAATCAAAACCACATTGAGATACCATCTCACACCAGTTAGAATGGCGATCATTAAAAAATCTGGAGACAGCAGATGCTGGAGAGGATGTGGAGAAATAGGAACACTCTTACACTGTTGGTGGGAGTGTAAATTAGTTCAACCATTGTGGAAGACAGTGTGGCGATTCCTCAGGGACCTAGAAATAGAAATTCCATTTGACCCAGCAATCCCATTACTGGGTATCTATCCAAAGGATTATAAATCGTTCTACTATAAGGACACATGCACACGAATGTTCATTGCAGCACTGTTTACAATAGCAAAGACCTGGAACCAACCCAAATGCCCAACGATGATAGACTGGACTGGGAAAATGTGGCACATATACACCATGGAATATTATGCAGCAATCAAAAATGATGAGTTGGTGTCCTTTGTAGGGACATGGATGAATCTGGAGAACATCATTCTCAGCAAACTGACACAAGAACAGAAAAAGAAATACCGCATATACTCGCTCATAGGTGGGTGAGAAAAATGAGAACATGTGGACACAGAGAGGCAGTCTACTATACACTGGGGACTGTTGGGGGGAATGGGGGAGGGACAGCAGGGGGGGGCTGGGGGGGATAGCCTGGGGATGAATACCAAGTGTGGGTGAAGGGGAGGAAAGCAGCAAAGCACACTGCCATGTGTGTACCTATGCAACTATCTTGCTCGTTCTGCACATGTACCCCCAAACCTATAATGCAATAAAAAAAAAAAAAAAAAAAAAAAAAAAAAAAAATGCTTGCTCTCTCAAGGAATCCAAACAGAATCTGTGTCTCTTTCTCACTGTGTGTGCCCCCATCACAAATGTCTATGGCACAAGCATGAACATAAATATAGGTCTGGAGCTGCTACTCTATATTTTCATGTAATTGACAAGGCCTATTTCAGAATTGTAGAGTTGGCTGGTTTGCTGAGGACAACAGTAATAATTGTAATAAAAAGACTGATAAATGTAGCATTTATTGAATGCGAGATGTCATTCTAAGATATCAAGATATCTACATTTCATCCTTACAATCCTATGTGGGAGGCATATACATTTATTATCCATATTTATTTTGGGTTCGCTGATTCCTTGATTTATGTAGGAAGTAGGGGGAAGGATGCAGAAGAAAATTACCTATAGGAAAAGGGTTGAGAAGGATCTGCAGGGACTGAATCAGAAAGCAGTGACACTGTTTTCATAGTTGGAAAAAAACAGGGTACATTTTTAAGTACCTAGTGTGAGTTTTGTAATAAAAACTATCTTATGAATAAGCATGATGAAATACTTAGTACTACTTAGTACATTCATACATGTCTCTACCATCTTGAGATTTTTGTATACACAGTATATGATCTGTTTTTATAAATGTACAGCATGGGAAAAAAAAGTTTCTTCTTGTAATAAGTACAGCGTTTAAACACAAGACCAACATGGCCCAGTCACATTCCAACTGAAAACCAAGAGAAAGAAAGGCCAGCAGCATAAGCCCTAGCCCCTGCCCTGCTTGGTGGACCTGATGGTCCTGGAAGTATATTACTCCTATTTTACAAATGAGGAATCTGTGGCACTGAGAGAGAAAATTTTGCCCAAGATCACATACTAAGATTTGTACTCAAGAAGATTGGTGTGAGAACTAATAATATCAAACACTAGGTAATAACTTGTTAATTTCCATCTAAGTGCAAAAGAGGCTCTTCAGGACTATGGAATAGAACGTCTTCTATAAACTAAAGAGAAAAAAGCTTTCTTCATTTCCTAGGCATTTTCCTCTGAGTTCCCACAATAGCAAACATTCACTTACATTAACCCATGGGACATTGCCCCAAATATCTGTTTAAATATCAGCTTCTCTGCTATCTGTGAGCCACTTAAGAGCAGTCACTATGTTTTTGGTTTCAGCATTCTTTTTTTTAAAAAAAAATTTTTATTGCATTATAGGTTTTGGGGTACATGTGCAGAACGTGCAAGATAGTTGCATAGGTACACACAGGGCAGTGTGTTTTGCTGCCTTCCTCCCCTTCACCCACACTTGACATTCATCCCCAGGCTATCCCTCCCCAGCCCCCCCCGCTGTCCCTCCTCCATTCCCCCCAATAGACCCCAGTGTGTAGTAGACCCCCTCTCTGTGTCCATGTGTTCTCATTTTTCTCACCCACCTATGAGTGAGTATATGCGGTATTTCTTTTTCTGTTCTTGTGTCAGTTTGCTGAGAATGATGTTCTCCAGATTCATCCATGTCCTTACAAAGGACACAAACTCATCATTTTTGATTGCTGCATAATATTCCATGGTGTATATGTGCCACATTTTCCCAGTCCAGTCTATCATCGTTGGGCATTTGGGTTGGTTCCAATTCTTTGCTATTGTAAACAGCGCTGCAGTGAACATTCGTGTGCATGTGTCCTTATAGTAGAATGATTTATAGTCCTTTGGATATATACCCAGTAATGGGATTGCTGGGTCAAATGGAATTTCTATTTTTAGGTCCTTGAGGAATCGCTACACTGTCTTCCACAATGGTTGAACTAATTTACACTCCCACCAACAGTGTAAGAGTGTTCCTATTTCTCCACATCCTCTCCAGCATCTGCTGTCTCCAGATTTTTTAATGATCGCCATTCTAACTGGCATGAGATGGTATCTCAATGTGGTTTTGATTTGCATCTCTCTAATGACCAGTGATGATGAGCATTTTTTCATATGTTTGTTGGCCTCATGTATGTCTTCTTTTGTAAAGTGTCTGTTCAGATCCTTTGCCCATTTTTGAATGGGCTTGTTTGTTTTTTTCCTGTAAATCTGTTTGAGTTCTTTGTAAATTCTGGATATCAGCCCTTTGTCAGATGTGTAAACTGCAAAGATTTTTTCCCATTCTGATGGTTGCCGATTCACTCTAGTGACTGTTTCTTTTGCCGTGCAGAAGCTGTGGAGTTTGATTAGGTCCCATTTGTCTATTTTGGCTTTTGTTGCCAATGCTTTCGGTGTTTTGTTCATGAAGTCCTTGCCTACTCCTATGTCCTGAGTGGTTTTGCCTAGATTTTCTTCTAGGGGTTTCAGCATTCTTAAAGTCTAGCATAGGACTTTGCACATCATAGGTACTCTCTACATCTTGTTAAAGAAATTAGTACACTCAAGTCACATTATTTTTAAGAATTTACTGCATTCCTATTATTAGCCTGTTCATATGCTAAGCACTGTAGATAACAAACTGAGTTGGTTATAGCTCCTGCTTTCAAGATACTTGTAATGTTCAAAAATTAAATGTCCTCCCCAAAGATTATGGGGACTCACTGGTGTGTGGCAAGCAGGCAGTACAATGGCGCTAAAAGAGATTATCCCTCTTACAATGAGTCGTCAACAGGAAAGATGCATGTTTTCTTGTTGAGAACATGTTGAGAGAAGAGGAAGGGAAAGGGCCTTTTAGGCATGAGGAGTGGGTTACAGCAAGAGCAAAGGAGCCAAGAGCCAAATTGGAGGACAGGAAAGGGCAGAGAAATGGAAGGTATCACAGAGTGGAAGGCATCATTTTTGGCATTAGACAGAACTTACACAAATCTCAGCTCTTTCACAGAGTGCTTGTATGACTTCGAGCAACTTATCTAAATACTCCGTGCCTCAATTTCTCTTTCTGTGTTCTAGAAATAATATCACTGTATGAAACTGATATGAGGATTAACTAACATATGAGATGTTCAACTAGAAAAGAAGTAAGGATTTCCCTGTATTATGGTGACCACACTTTGCAAAAGAACAGATACATAATACAGAGAAGCCCTTATCTTTCCTTCCAGCTGAGCATATTATATTCTCTCATTTAATATTCATATCAATCTTATATGATTGGTGATAGTCTTGTCATAGAACTCAGGATACAATGATGAGCAGAACTCTCCTTCATTACCAGCCACATCCCATTCAAAGTGCTTTTTGCTTTGTGTTGAACTCCTGGATCCTGGTACTGCATCACCTAAGGTACACTGAGGACCTCAGCTGGTTACTAAGCCCATGATGCCTCAACAGCATTACACTCCAAGACACTCAGCACCACTAGGCAAAAATTTGCTCACTACCCATACCTCATTTGTGATTCTCACTTCAAGTAGTCTGTTACCCATCATCTGGATGGACCAGACAGCTATCAACCATACTAGCTCAAAAATGTCAGAAGTTTCAGTTGTATTAAATTGCTGTTCACTGGAAGGGAGATTCATTTTCAACCCACACACACTCTTCACATTCCCAAGCACATCGTTTTATTTTTTTTAATGTTTTTCTTGAAATTAGTCAGCCATAGTGGCACCCATTTGTAGTCCTAGATATCGGGGGGGCGCTGAGGCAAGAGAATTGCTTGAGCCCCAGGAGTTCAAAGCTGCAGGCAGCTATGACTGTGCCACTGAACTCCAGCCTGGGTGACGGAATGAGACCCTATGTCTTACATAATAAATAAATAGCTTTTTGTTTCAATCACTATAAAAGTAACCAGGAAATTAAATAGACTTCTGGTTTTCCCAGCTCAGCTACCTCACCTTAGGTGATGGGTTAATCTGTCTCTGGTCCCACAATTACCTGTCTACTCCTGGGCACATGGTATGCTAATAGGGCAAGCAGGTACACAGTGCCTTCTCTGATTTGGAGGAGAGGCTCTATGCACAAATCCATCCAGGAGGCTAATCTTGACTTTCCGTGGATGATGGCTGGGAAGAGAAAAAAAATAGAGCAGAGAGAGATGCTTAGACCCCAGTCTGTGGCTGTCTTTCATCAAAACTTAATTAGGCATTTCCTTTATCTGTGCTTTCAACAAGCAAACTTGAAGTACCAAGTATGCTGTCTCAGTACACAATAACTTTTATTGATCTGTACATATTAGGAGAAACCCCAGCCCTCCTAGCATATGTAAACAGTTTTATAAAAGAGAGTCCTAAATGCTAAAAGGTACTGAATAAAAGGTCAAAATAGAAAAACACAAAAAGATAGCAAGTATATCACAGTGAACAACTGCCTTGAATAATAAATTGTTATACTGAGTGCTTTAGTGTGTTAGCTCAATTAATTATCATAACAATATTATTACAAATACACTATTATTATCTCCATTTTACATATGAAGAAGGTGAGGCTCAGACCTTAAGACTCTTTACAGCCATGCACTTAAGGGAAGACAAGCGTATAGACTGTTGAGTCTATGCAGTCTATGGATGGACCTGAGAAAGGATACAGCAACACCTCACTTCACACAATCATCTAAATCTCCTGTAAACAAAAAGGGGCCAGAACAAATCTAGCAGATTCCGAGATTAGTTTTCAGCTTCTGCTCTTTCATCACAGGTCCTCATATGACACAGATTGACTGTAGTCTGAGGAGTACCAGACTTTAGAGAGAGCCACTTGAGAGTAAACTCCTCCTTCCTTTTTCTCCCTCTTGATGTCCACTGCCTTAGTCCAGGAAATCTTTACCATTTGCCTGAATTATTGCAACAGCTTCCTCACAGTCCTGAGTGGCTCCATTCCATTGTTCTGTTTTAATTTATCAAATATTGAGTTATAATTTACATATAACAAAAATATAAAACATTCTGAATTTAAGTGTTCAGTTTGATGAGTTTTGACACCTGTATAATATATATCCATGTAACCAAAATCCAACACAAGACAAGACATAAAATATTTCTATCAGCCCAGAAACCTTCCTTATTCTCTAGTCAATGCCTTCTGTTTCTCAGAGGCATACTTTTTTCTTTCTTTTTTTTTTTTTTGAGATGGGGTTTCACTCGTTACCCAGGCTGGAGTGCAATGACACAATCTCGGCTCACAGCAACCTCCGTCTCTTGGGTTCAAGCGATTCTCCTGCCTCAGCCTCCTGAGTACCTTTGATTATAGGTGCTGCCACCATGCCCAGTTAACTTTTTCTATTTTTAAGAGAGACAGTTTCGCCATGTTGGCCAGGCTAGTCTTGAACTCCTGGCCTCAGGTGATCCGCCCTCCTCAGCCTCCCAAAATGCTGGGATTACAGGCATGAGCCACTGTGCACAGCCCAGAGGCATAATTTTTATCACCATAGATTCATTTTGTTTGGGGACTTCATGTAAATGTATCCTACAGTTGTGTATCATTTTGCGTCTAACTTATTTCATACAACATAGTATTCTCTGTGATTTGTACAGGGCTGTTGTATGTAACAGTAGTTTGCTCCCTTTTATGGGGTGGGTATTATTCCACTATATTAACACACCACAATTTGTTGATCCATTTACCAATCAATGGGTATTTGGAATGCTTCCAGTTTGAAGCTTTTATGATTAAGTCTGCTTAAAGATTTTTGTAGAAGTCTTTTGTGGACATATATTTTTATTTATATTTGTTAAATATCAAAAAAAAAAAAAAGGAAAAACAGAATGCTGCCTCATACAGTAAATGTGTATTTAGGATTATGAGAAATTGCCTGCTTAAGTGGTAGAATCACTTTATCTTCCCATCAGCAATGAATGAGAGTTCCAAGGATGCCACATTCTTATCAATGTTTAATATGTTTTTTTATGCTAGTTATTCTAGTAGATGAAAATTACTCCTTGTGGTTTTCATTTTCATTGGTACATATTTATATACTCATTGGCCATATATGGGTCTTCTTTTTCTAAATGTCTGTTTCTTTTTTTTAATTGGGTTGTTTGTCCTTTAATTATTTGCAGTTTTTTCTATAATTTGGATACAAGTTCTGTGTCAAATATATTTATTGTAAATACTTTCTCCCCGTTTAGAAGCTTGCTAATTTTTTTTTTTTGTATCTTCTGATGAACAGAAAATTTTCATTTTGATGAAGTACAATTTATTTTTTCTTTGATATTACATGCTTTTTGCAATCTAAAAAATTGTTTTCTGCCCATGAAATCCCAAGGTTGCCCAATTATCCTCCTGTGTCTTAATTAGAAAGTTGAACAGTTTTAAATTTTCCTATAAAATTGTAATTTATCTTGAGTTATTTTTTGTTATCCTACAGTATGAGGCAAGGATTGAAATTCAGGGGTTTTTATGTGACTTAGACAGTTTTTCTAGGACCATTTATAAAAATACATTAATTTCCTCCTTTGAATTAACTTGAAACCTTTGTAAAAAAAAAAATCAGTTCATTATGGATGTGTAGGTATATTTCTGTTTTATTTGACATAGTTTTGGTACTTATGCTGATACCATCCATTCCTTGATTACTCTGTAGCTTCACAGTACAATTGGAATACATCTTTTTTTCCTTCTTTTTCTCTCTCTTCTTTCCCTCTTGCCTTCCTTCCTGACTTTCCTTTTTTTTATTCTTCTTCTTTTTTAGTTTTTTGGGACTTTTCTGATATCTCATAGTTATTGATTCTAATCTATTACTCTTGTGGCCAGAAACATATTCTGTGTGATTTCAGGTCCTTGAAATGCATTGTGATTTGTTTTATGACCCTGCATATGATGAATGTTTTATATAAACTTTAGAACAGAATACATATTTTAAATGCTGGATGTGGTGTTTTATAATTGTCAGCTATAGTCACATTGGTTGATAATATTGTTCATTTGCATCTTATATCTTTTTCCATTCTAATTCTTTCAAGCTGTGTCTTTATATTTAAAGTTCACTTAAATGAATGGCTTATTCTTTTTTGTCTCACACAAAGATCAGTTTTTAATAGCTTTTTTGAAAAGCTTTGCCTCTGTATTCCTTCTAGCAGATTCAGGTGTTTATGAAGTATTTCATTCCAGCGTGAAGAACTCTTCAGTTTCTTATACTGCAGGCGTGCAGGAAACCAGTTAGCATTTGTCTATCTGAAAAGGCCATTATGTTGCTTCGTTTTGAAGGCTAACTTGTTTATATTTCATATTCTATAATATAATATTATATTATTCTGAATAAACTTTGTTTTCCTGTCAGCATTTTAGAGATACTCCATTGTGTTCTGGCCTGCATTGCTTCTGAAGAGAAGCCAACTGTTATTCCTGCTTTTGGTCTCACACACAGTATGCCCCTCCACAGTGTGTCTGCTTGTGTAGCAGGAGGCAGGGATGAGGCTAAACCAATCTGAACTGTAGTTGATCTGCCTGGGTTTTATTGCAGATCTGGTTAGATGACTGACTGGCTTCAAGTGATTTGACCACAGGATTAGGGCTTTTAGCTCAATATGGGTTAGAATCTGAGCATGGTCAGACTCTGAAAGACCCTTTAAGCTTTATAGCCCAGCCTGCAGATTTCTAAACCAGGGTGGTCTCTTCCTATTTTATAGCCTAGTAGCCAACCCTCTAAGTCACTGAGTTCTCTTTGCATTCTGGGCTCCTGATCTGGGGTTTGAGGCTTCAGTATATCCCTTCTCCACTCATTCCCTTCCCCCAGCCTTCAGTGGACATCTGAAGCACTTTCTACAAAGGTCTGATGAACTGCAGAAGGCTGCCTCTCAGGACTCCTGCCCCATCCAGTTTTCTGCAAGCTTCTACTTTGCACTTAGCCAAAGCTGTGTATGCCCTGGATGAATCTCACTGCTCTCCTACTTGAACCCCAGACTTCTATAAGCTACTTCTGTACACATGGGGAATGAAGGTTGTGCCTCAGAGTAATCTTCTTTAGCTCTTGTGACATTCCCCTAGCCTTCAGCCTGCTATGTCTCAGCTCTCCATGAATACCCACAGGTAAAGGTTAATGGATAGGTAGAGACATTCTGTGACTGGGGGTCCTCAGTATTCTGATCCTTATGCCAGGCCACATGTAGCCATTAAGAATGCATTAAGTCTCCTCCATTAGTATTCCTTATATCCCCAGAAGTTATCTTTTAACTTGTTCTATCTATTAACTATTTCAATATATTCCATCAATATCTGAGAGGTCCTAAAAGTCTCCAAATATATGTCAGTTGTTGTTCCATGTATTAACCACTTACTCATAAAGGGAAAATTTTAAATTTTCTAAATTTTCTTTCCATGTCTTTTTCATCAACATGAAAAGATAAAAATAAAATTGTGCAATGATCAGACCATGGAATACTACACAGCACTGAAACTTCAAAATTAGAACTGCAACGGTTTTTAACTGACTATCTTGGCCCATGAAGCAGGGCCAAATAGCCAATTAGAAACAGCTGCAGTCTGTGGTGTTCATGGAGACGAACGAACTGGGAGAGTGAATCCAGCACCTTTAACTGAAATATCTACGTACTCACATTGGGACTGATGAGAGAAACAACTTGAATCACAGAAAATGAAGAAAAGCAGGGTGGGGTGGGCCAGGAGCAACAGGAAGCCAAGGGAACCCCCACTCCCAGCCAAGGGAAGTGGTGAGTGAATGTTTGACCCTGGGAAACCACAGATCCCCTTGTGAGTCTATACCACCAGAGCCTGGGTCTGACACACACAGCTGTGGCATGGAGTCTCGGCAGAGCAGCTGCTCAGGCACACACAGAGACCCAGGAGCTGTACACACTCCCGTCTCAGGATTCCCAACAAAGGTGTCTGCAACGCAGGCAAGGTGTGAGATACATACCCCTAGGAAGGTGGCTGAATTCAGATGGCCAAGCAGCATCAGTCTGCAGGTTCTACTTTGATAGCACCTCACAAGATAAGACCCAACAGCTTGGAATTCCAGACAGCCACCAGCAACATGGTGGAGCCTGCCTGAAACAGGATGGAGCCCCTGGTAGGAGGAGTGGGCTGCCATCTCTGCTGTTTGGTCGACTTAGCCATTCCAGCCTGCAGGCTTTAGAGAGTCCAAGTAGTTCCCACAAAGAAGGGTCCCTCCAACACAGCACAGCTGCTTTGCCAGAACGTGGCCAGACTGCTTCTTTAAGCTGAACCCATCTGATCCATTCCTCCTCACTGGGCAGGACATCCCAGCTGGAGCCTCCAGTCATCCTACACACATGTATTCTATGAAGAGAGTTCTGATCTCTCCCTAAGATGGAGTGCTCAGGGGCAGGGGAGGCTGCCACCTTGGTTGTTTGGATGATTTAGCTGTTCCAGCCTGCAGGCTTTGCAGAGTCCAAGGTGACAGGGGCAGAGGTGGTTCCCCAGCATGATGAGGCTGTTTTGTCTAGGTGTGACCAGGCTACTTCTTTACATGGGACCCTGATTCGCCCCTCCTCATGGGGTGGGTCCTCCCACCCAGGGCCTCTTCCCCCGCTCCCGCCCCGCTGCAATGTTCTACAGCTGACGCTGATGGAGTTCTAATTTCTCCCTGGAACAGAGTGCCTAGGGGTCAGGGCAGGCCACGACCTTGGCTGATTGTTTGGGCATCTCAGCTGGTCCAGCCTGTGGGCCTTGGTGAGCCCAAACAAATTGAAGGCTTAATTGGTATCTCCAACACAACACAGCTGCTCTACCAAAAAGTAACCAGACTGCTTCTTTAAGCAGGTCTCTGATCCTATTCCTCCTGCCTGGGTGAGACCTTGAAACTGAGGTTTCCGGCCACCTTATAGAGGTGCATTTGAGCTGGTAGCGGGTCAGTAATCCCCTGGGATGGAGATTCCAGAGGAAGGGGCAGGCTGCCATCTTTGTTATTTTGCAGCCTTCACTGGTGATACCTACAAGTATAGGAAAAACCAAGATGACTAGGGTCTGGAGTGGACCTGCAGCAAACTACAGCTGCCCTATGGAAGAGTGGCCAGACTGTTGAATGAGAAACAACAAAAACACACCAAAAAACAACATAAGGTCAATGACCTCAAAGATCAAAGATAGATAAGCTCAAAAAGATGAGAAAGGATCAGCACAAAAACACTGAAAATTCAAAAAGCCAGAGTGCTTTCCTTTCCCCCAAATGATTTCAACACCTCTACAGCAAGAGTATAGAACTGGGGTCAGACTGAGATGGCTGAAATGACAGAAGCAGGCTTCAGAATGTAGGTAAAAATGAACTTCACTGTATTAGTCAGGGTTCTAGTCTTTCCATGTTCTTCTTCCTGCTTTTTATTCTGGTCGTGCTGGCAGCTGATTAGATGGTGTCTACCAGACAGAGGGTGGGTCTGCCTTTCCCAGTCCACTGACTCAAATGTTAATCTTGTTTGGCAACATCCTCACAGACACACCCAGGAACAATACCTTGTATCCTTCAATCAAATCAAGTTAACACTCAATATTAAACATCACACTCACTGAGCTAGACAACCATGTTTTAACCAAATGCAAGGAAGCTAAAAATCATGATGAAACAATGCAGGAGCTGACAGCCAAATTAGCCAGTATAGAAAGGAACATAACTGATCTGATAGAGCTGAAAAACACACTACAATATCTTAACAATGCAATCACAAGTATTAATAGTAGAATAAACCAAATGGTGGAAAGAATCTCAGAGCTTGAAGACTATCTTTTTGAAATAAGACAGTCAGACTAGAATACAGAAAAAAAAGAATAAAAAGGAATGAACAAAACCTCCAAGAAAGATGGGATTATGTACAGACTGAATCTACAACTGATTGGAGTACCTGAAAGAGACAGGGAAAATGGCATCAGTGTGGAAAACATACTTCAGGCTATCATCCAGGAAAACTTTTCCAACTTAGTAAGACAGGCCAACATTCAAATTCAGCAAATGCAGAACCCAGTAAAAGACTCTATTATCATCCCCAATATACATAATCATCAGATTCTATAAGGTTGAAATAAAAAATGTTAAGGGCAGCCAGAGAGAAAGGCCAGGTCACCTACAAAGGGAAGCCCATCAGACTAACAGCAGACCTCTCAGCAGAAAGTCTACAAGCCAGAAGAGACTTGATGCCAATATTCAATATTCTTAAACAAAAAAAATTTTCAACACAGAATTTCATATCCAGAAAAACTAAGCTTCTTAAGCAAAGGAGAAATAAGATCCTTTTCAGATAAGCAAATGCTGAGGGAATTTTTTGCCATCAAACCTGCTTTACAAGAGCTCCTGAAGGAAGCACTAAAGGTGGAAAGGAATAGCCATTACCAGCAACTACAAAAACACACTGAAATACACAGAGCAGAGATACTATGAAGAAATGACATAAACAAGTCTGCAAAATAACTGGTTAGCATCATAATGACAGAATCAAATCCATACATAACAATACTAACCTTAAATGTAAATAAGCTAAAAGACACATAATGTCAAGCTGGAAAAAGAACTAAGACCCATTGATATGCTGTCTTAAGAAACCCATCTGCAAAGACACACATAGGCCCAAAATAAAGAAATAAAGAAAAATTTACCAAGCAAATGCAAAACAGAAAAAATTGTGGGTTGCAACCTTTGATCAAAAAAGAGAAAAAGGACAAAAAAAGGCATTTTGTAATGGTAAAGGGTTCAATTAAAAAGAAAAAGAGCTAACTATCCTAAATATATATGTACCCAATACAGCAGCACCCAGATTCATAAAGTAAATTCTTGGAGACTTTCAAAGAGACTTAGACAACCACACATTAATAGTGGGAGATTTTAACATCCCGCTGACAATATTAGACAGATTATCAAGACAGAAGATTAACAAGTGGGCCTGATAGATTATCTACAGAACTCTCCACCACTTCCCACCAACCAAAAAACTCAGAATATACATTTTTCTCATCACCACATGGCACTTACTCTAAAATTGATCACATAATCAGAAGTAACACACTCCTCAGCAAATGCAAAAGAACCGAATTCATGACAAACAGTCTCTCAAACCACATTAGAATCAAATTAGAACTCAAGATTAAGAAAATTACTCTGAACCATGCAACTACATGGAAATTGAACAATCTGCTCCTGAAAGACTTTTGGGTAAATAATGAAATGTAGGCAGAAATCAAGAGGTTCATTAAAAGTTATGAGAACAAAGATATAATGTACCAGAATCTCCGGGATGCAGTTAAAATAATGTCAAGAAGGAAATGTATAGCACTAAATGCCCATTATCAAAAAGCTAGAAAGATACCAAGTTAACAACCTAACACCACAACTAAAAGAACTAGACAACCGCCGGGCGCGGTGGCTCAAGCCTGTAATCCCAGCACTTTGGGAGGCCGAGGCGGGTGGATCACAAGGTCAAGAGATCGAGACCATCCTGGTCAACATGGTGAAACCCCGTCTCTACTAAAGATACAAAAAATTAGCTGGGCATGGTGGTGCGTGCCTGTAATCCCAGCTACCCAGGAGGCTGAGACAGGAGAATTGCCTGAACCCAGGAGGCGGAGGTTGCGGTGAGCCGAGATAGCGCCATTGCACTCCAGCCTGGGTAACAAGAGCGAAACTCCGTCTCAAAAAAAAAAAAAAAAAAAAGAACTAGACAACCAAGAGCAAACCACAAAGCTACCATGAGACAGGAAATAACCAGGATCAGAGCTGAACTGAAGGAGATAGAGACACACAAAAAATCCATTCAAAAGTCAATGAAGACAGGAACTGGTTTTTTTAAAAAAAATTATTTAGATAGACTGCTAGATACACAAATAAAAAAGAAAAGAGGAAATATTCAAATAAACATCAGAAATGTAAGGAGGATATTACCACTGATCCCACAGAAATACAAACAATTATCAGAAAATACTATGAATACCTCTATGCACATAGCTAAAAAAAAAAATAGAAGAAATAGAAAAATTTCTGGACACATACACCCTCCCAATATTGAACCAGGAAGAAATTAAATCCCTGAATAGACTAATAACAAGTTCTGAAATTGAGGCCTACCAACCAAAAACAAACAAGCAAACAAACAAAAAAGCCAAGGACCATACAGATTCACAGCTGAATTCTACCAGAGGTACAAAGAAAAGCTGGTACCATTTTTACTAAAACTATTCCAAAAAAAATAAAAAGGAGGGACTCTTCCCTAATTCATTCTATGAGGCCAGCATCATGCTGATAACAAAACTGGGCAGAGATACAGCAACAACAACAAAAAGAAAACTTCAAGCCAACATCCTTGATGAACACTGATGCAAAAATCCTCAGTAAAATACTGGCAAACCAAATCCAGCAGCATATCAAAAAGGTTATGACCACAATGGAATAGGCTTCATCCCTGGGTTGCAAGACTGGTTCAACATAAACAAATCAATGAATGTAATTCATCACATAACAGAACTAGAGACAAAAACCACATGATTGTCTCAATAGATGCAGAGAAGCCCTTTGATAAAATTCAACATCCCTTTATGTTAAAAATTCTCAATAAACTAGATATTATAAACATACCTCCAAATAATAAAAGCCATATATGACAAACCCACAGCCAATATCATACTGAATGGGTGCAAGTTGGAAGCATTCCCCTTGAAAGCCAGCATAAGATAAGGTTGCCTTTTCTCACCACTCCTATTCAACATAGTATTGGAAGCTCTGCCCAGGACATTCAGACAAGAGTAAGAAATAAAGGTATTCAAATAGGAAGAGAGAGAGTCAAACTATCTTGGTTTGCATATGACATGATTTTATATACAGAAAACCCTATTATCTCAGCCCCAAAGCTTCTTAAACTGATAAGCAACTTCAGCCAAGTCTCAGGATACAATATCAATGTGCAAAAATCACTAGCACTTCTATACACCAACAATAGCCAAGGTAAGAGCCAAATCACAAATGAATTCTCATTCACAATTACCACAAAGAGAATAAAGTACTTAGGAATACAGCTAACAAGGGAAGAGAAGCACCTCTTCTCAAAGAACTGCAAACCACTGCTCAAAGAAATCAGAGATGACACAAATAAATGGAAAAACATTCTATGCTCATGGACAGGAAGAATCAATTATTAAAATGGCCATACTGCCCAAAGCTATTTATATATTTAATGCTATTCCCATTAACTCTCATTGACATTCTTCACAGAGAATTAGAAAAAACTATTTTAAAATACATATGGAAACACAAAAGAGCTTGAATAGCCAAGTCAATCTGAAGCAAAAAGAACAAAGGTGGAGGCATCCTGCTACCCAACTTCAAACTCTATACTACGGGGCAACAGTAACTAAAACAATATGGTACTAGTACAAGAACAGACACATAGACAAACGGAAAAGAATAGAGAACCCAGAAATAAGACCATACACCTAAAATCATCTGATTTTTAACAAACCTGACCAAAACAAGGAAAAAGATTCTCTATTTAACAAATGGTGCTGGGAGAACTGGCTAGCCATAATCAGAAAATTGAAACTGGACTCCTTCCTTACACCATATGCAAAAATCAACTCAAGATGGATTAAAGACTTAAGTATAAAACCAAAATCTAGAAAAAGCCTAGACGACCTAGGCAATACCATTCAGGACATAGGCACAGGCAAAGATTTCTTAACAAAGATGCCCAAAGCAATTGCAACAAAAGCAAACATTGACAAATGGGATCTAATTAAATTAAATAGCTTCTGCACAGCAAAAGAAACTATCAACCAAGTAAACAGACAACCTACAGAAGGGGAGAAAATTTCCACAAACTATACATCTGACAAAGGTCTAATATCCAGCATCTATAAGGAACTTAAACAAATTTACAAAAAAAAAAAAAAAAAAAATTAAAAAGTGGGCAAAGGACAGGAACATACAATTCTCAAAAGAAGACATACATGTGGCCAATAAACGTATTTTTTAAAAGCTCAACATCACTGATGATTAGAGAAATGAAAATCAAAACCACAATGAGATACCATCTCATCCCGTCAGAATGGCTATTTTCAAAAAGTCAAAAAACAATAGATATGGCAAGGTTGTGGAGAAAAAGGAACACTTTTATACTGTTGGTGAAAGTGTTAATTAGTTCAACCATTGTGGAAGACAATGCAGCAATTCCTCAAAGACCTAAAAACAGAATTAGAATTTGACCCAACAATTCCATTACTGGATATATACCCAAAGAAACATAAATCATTCTATTATAAAGATACATGCATATTTTATGTTCACTGCAGCACTACTTACAATAGCAAAAACATGAAATCCACCTAAATGCTCATCAATGGTAGACTGGATAAAGAAAATGTGATGCATGTACACCATGGAATACTATGCAGCCATAAAAAGAAATGAGATCATGTCCTTTGCAGTAACATGGTTCCAGCTACAGGCCACCATTCTTAGCAAACCAACACAGGAAAAGAAAACCAAGTACCACGTGTTCCCTGGACCTGGCCCAGGGAACCATTTTTTCCTCCTAGGCCTCTGGGCCTGTGATGGGAGGAGCTGCCTGAAGATCTCTGAAATGTCCTGGAGATATTTTCCCCATTGTCTAGGTGATTAACATTTGTCTCCTCATTACTTATGTAAATTTCTGCAGCCACCTTGAATTTTTCCTCCAAAAATGTGTTTTCTTTACTATTGCATTGTCAGGCTGTGAATTTTCCAAACTTTTATGTTCTGCTTCCTCTTGAATGCTTTGCCACTTAGAAATTTCTTTTGACAGATAGCCTAAATCATCTCTCTCAAGTTCAAAGTTCCACAGATCTCTATAGCAAGGTAAAATGGCTCCAGTCTCTTTGCTAAAGCATAATAAGAGTCAACTTTGCCCCAGTTTCCAACGAGTTCCTCCAACTAAGAACACCTGAGCCTGGACTTCATTATTCATATCATTATCAACATTTTGGTCAAAGTCATTCAACAAGTCTCTAGGAAGTTCCAAACTTTCCCACATCTTCCTGTCTTCTGAGCTCTCCGAATCCCTAGGAAGTTCCAATGTTCTCACATTTTTCTATCTTCTTCTGAGGCCCCCCCAAACTGTTCCAACCTCTGCCTGTTACCCAGTTCCAATGTTACTTCCACATTTTTTAATATCTCTACAGCAGCACCAATTGGTACCAATTGGTACCAATTTACTGTATGAGTCTATTCCTATGCTGCTAATACAGACATACCCAAGACTGGGTAATTTATAATGAAAAGAGGTTTAATTGACTCACAGTTCAGCACAGCAGGGTAGGCCTCAGGAAACTTACAATCATGGCAGAAGGAGAAGAAAACACATCCTTCTTCACATGGTAACAAGCAAGAGAGTGTGTGTGTGCAGGGGAGCTGCCCTTTATAAAACCATTAAATCTGGTGAGATTTATTCACTATCATGAGAACAGCATGGGAAAAACCCACCTCCATTATTCAATTGTCTCCCACTGGGTCCCTCCCATGACACATGGGGATTACGGAAGCTACAATTTAAGATGAGATTTGGGTGGAAACCACAGCCAAACCATATCAGTTCCCTTAAAAGTTCCTTGGAAAACCCACCTAGAGGCCTAGATATGTACAATTCCAGAATTTTTTTTATAAGCTTAATTTTTCCTTGCAACATTAAGTACTATTTCTCCATGGTGCTTCACCATTAAGCACTTGTCTCTTCCTTCTTTTACCTGGAGTACTTTATTTTCTAAGAATAATAATCTACTTCAGTTTTAGTTGTGCCAAGATCTCTCAGCTCTTGGATGTTTTACATGCTGCTTTCTCTCTCTGGAAAGATTTCCACCATCTCCGCCTAAGTAATCTTTAGTTTCCTTCAAAACTTTGTCATCCCATTGGGAAGCCTATTCTCTCACACTACCCCCCGTAGGCTGGGTTGGGTACACCTCCTGCAGGCTCCACGACTTCCTGTTTCTACAGAGTGCTAATCATCTAGGATTGTGACTTTCTCTTCACTTGCTTCCTTCAATAGAACTTAGACAATTCCTTGGAAGCAGGGACCGCAAGACATTCATCTCTGTCCCTTAAGCATTTGAAGCACAGTAACTGCTCCCTAAATGTTTGGTAAATCAATGAGTGAATGAGTGTGGATTCCAAAGCAGCCTAATAAATATGATGGCACCAGGTTTTTTAAAGGCTCATTTCCCTTGAGCAATGAGGGAAACAAACAACCCAAAGGTCTCCACTCAGAAGAACGATGCCAAGCTCTTTGGCACAGTATGTTCAGCAAAGAGTGTGACTTCATGAGATTGGTGAACACACCTGTGGCCGCCCAGTGGTTACTCTTCCAGTTCTCAACAGAGCCTCAACAAGCCTAAAAGGAAATACTATGCATTTTCATTGCTCTCCTTTCATCATTGATTCCTTCATTCAACACATATTTATTTGATCCCTGGGCACTTTTCTAGTATGGAGATTCAACATCAGTTGAATCTCCATACTAGAAAAGAATGCCACTGTTCTCATTAAGCTTGCTCTCTAGTGGCAGAAATAGAAAACAAACAAATAAGCACAGATAAATGTCAGATGTAACAGGGTTATGAAGCACAAATAAAGCACTATGAGGGACGTGGAGTGTGGTGTCAGTCCAATGGAGGGTGGTCAGGGAAGGCTGCTCTTAATTGGGTGACACTTGAGCAGAGAGCTGAAGGAAGTGTTGGGGATGAATCATGTGGACCTGCGGGGGCAGAGACCACAGAGCAGAGGGAATAATGGCCAAAGCTCGGACAGGAGAATAAGAGCAAGGGGTTTGTGCAGTTGGAGAGTGGGGAGGAGGACCGAGGAGACTGGTTGAAAAGAGGTCAAAATCTAGTCAGAGTGAGATCAGGAGCCCTCAAAGGTTATGGTAGGACTTTGCATTTTTCTCCCTTCATTCAATTCTGTAACTCTACTTCTTTCTAGAAAAAAAAAAAAAAAAAACCATAGTAATCATGTAAATTTGGACCATCCTGTGTTCAGACATTGTTTACCTACATTCCCATCCTTAGATTTTTCACAATTTTTTTTAATCTCAAAGGTATCAGCCAAGTAAAGGAAAACACACAATTTTCTCTGGCACTCTTCTGGAGAAATTCTCAGCCAAGAACTCTTCTGGAGAAACTCTCAGCCAAGAATTCACAAGTGAATTCTTCAAATACCTCTAAATTGCATCCGTGATGTGACTGATTACCACACAGATTTAGATGCAGGTGGCTAAATCATAGCTTTCAAAACTTATTTCCATGAACTATAAGTCAGGTATTAGCTGGGCTCTTCTAGCTCTTTATGAATTATAGGGGTCTCCTAGAAAAATCTTGCTGCCCATTTTACAGCTGTACATTGTCATTGCCCAAAATAAACTAACATTCAGATTTTGCATTTATATTTCAGCAATTCTGTATTTAAATGTCAGTCCTGCTAAGGTCCAGTCATTGTTTCACTATATTGTCATGAGACCCGAAGGAGAAAAACAGCTTTTCAAATTATACTATGCAGCCATAAAAAGGAATGAATGAACAGCATTTGCAGTGACCTGTATGAGATTGGAGACTATTATTCTAAGTGAAGTAACTCAGGAATGCAAAATCAAACATCATATGTTCTTACTGATATGTGAGAGCTAAGCTATGAGGACCTAAAGGCATGAGACTGACACAATGGATTTTTGGGACTTGAGGGGAAGAGTATGAGAGGGACAAGGGATAAAAGACTACAGATACATGGTGCAGTGTATATTGCTTGGGTAATGGGTACATCAAAATTTCACAAATCACCACCAAAGAACATACTCATGTAGCCAGATATCACCTGCACCCCAAAAACTTATGGGAAAATAAAAAATATATAAAATAAAATAAATGAAGAATAAATCATTAGTGGATACATGTTAAAAAATATGTAAATTGAGTCTTCCTCTAGAAACAGAATACCCAGCTCCAGCTCTAGAATACCCAGCTTCAAACCCAGCTCCACATATTTAGTATTTTCTGTTCTCATGGAAGTTCCATAATCTTTCTTCTTCAGTTACATCATCTGCAAAATGGGAATACTAATAGCACATACAACAAAGGGAGATTAAGAGGGTTAAATGTACCCAGGCATAGTAGGCAATATATATATATATATATATATATATATATATATATATGTATGTAGGTTTATATATGATTGTGTTTGAATCCTAAAATTTTGTTGTTTATAAAAATTAAAAGCAATCTAGTCATTTATTTTCATATTGAAGTTAATTCCATTTTAAACATTTAATAATTTTCAAACCCCAAAGCCAGTGTAATCATCAACCTCCCTAGGAGACTGATAATCTATAAATGAATAGTTTTGGAATGAATGATATCTAAGTATTTTTTATGAAACAACTGTATAATTTTAGTGATCCATCAAAACAGGTATCTATCCACTTTCTATGATTTCAGTGAGGTGGGAGAGAATTGAGGCTGTTTCTATGTATCCCCATGCCCCATGTACCTCTGAGTGAGAGGAGGAGGAGCAAAAGGGAAAGGCTGAATTGTGCAGTCATGTGAGATCCAGTACAGTTGGAAAATGAGGCAGTTATAAAATTTGAGATTCCATGGTTACCTCATTCCTGTAGCTTTTCAAACCCATAGAAGGCTCAAAAGCATACCCTGCTACAAACACACAGTTTAAAAAATAATTTTAATCCACTTGATAGTTCTTCCCTATATAGTGACCTCAGTAAAAGTTTGGAAAGATGGACAATACTCGTCGCCTTTCTCCTAAGACGTTTTTAACCTTTGCAGGCAACGTCATGGGTACTTCTCAAAGGCTCAGTACTGCCAGCCTTATCTTGTTCACAGAACCCCAGAATTGATGCAGTCTCAGAGTTCACTTTCAAATCTACCCACATCAACTGCTTCCTTCAATAGTTCAGAAAATAATAATGGCCCACAAGATATGAGCATTTAGCAGTATGTCTGGCCTTGGAATCTTGTTGAGGCACACAACTTCCAAATGAGAATTTACAAATTCACCCAAAGTCTTTTGTTGATAACCAACTATGTATTCAATCACCGCTAAATTTTGAAGAAAACATAGTTGCAGAGACTACAGAATAAGTAACAAGTATCTCTTCATATCTCAACTAAGTAAGCATTCGCCAAGCTCCTACCGTATGTCATGTACCAGAAGGTAGAACAGTCATTTTTATAGTTTGTTAGAGAAAGGGTACCTACAATTATCTTACTTTTCTGTTTACCTGTGTTTTGCTATCCTGTCCACTAAAATAAAACCACCATGAAATGAAGGTCCATGTTTAGTATTTATAACAGACATGGTGGACAAACTGTAGCTTACAGGCCAAATCTGGCCTACCACCTGTTTTTGTAAACAAAGTTATATCAGGAAATAGCAAACTTATTTGTTTATAAATTTTCTATAGTTGTTTTCACACTATACAGCAGAGTTGAGTATTTGCAACAGAAAGCATATTGACCATAAAGCCTAAAATATTTACTATGTGGCCCTTTGCAGAAAGTATTCTCTGAGATCATTTCTAAAAAAGTTACCTTATATACAGTAGGTACTTAATGACTTAGTTGAATGAGTGTATGGAGGATGGATGGGTATATGGATGAATTGTTTTATTTAATCTTCACAACAATTCAATTTCATATAACTATTAAGTGGTAGAGCTAAGATTTGAACTGAGTTCAGTCAAACCCATGACCATTCTACTATGTCATATTTTCTTCCTAAAATAACTCTGATATGTTTAATGTTCTATCACTTAGAAAGCATTATTCTATTCTTATTTGACCTTAGTAACAACCTTCTCAGAGAAGTATCATCATTGTCATCCCATTTTTAGATGAGAAAGCAGACTCAGAAGGGCAGAGTATGTCATCCAGTATCACTCAGCTAGTAGAAGAAAGTCTGAACTGCACCCATGATTAGAGGCCTGTTTATTTTCACTTATCATCTGTGCTCCTGAAAGGTGTGAATTTATCTTATTTATCTTTATATCCTCAATGCCTAACATCATTTTTGACTCATGATGAACACCCCATAAATAGTGCCTGAATGAATGTAATTCATTTTCCCACTTCACAGAAGCTAACCAAGTCATGCCAAATTAGCTTGTATAAGAATGACTTAAGGTTAACTGGAAAATGAGTCTCATTGGTCAGACTCAGAGCCTGGCTGTGTTCTGGACCACTGTCTTAGTCCATTTTGCTGTTCCTATAGCAGAAGACCACAGAGTGGGTGATTTATAAATAATGTATTTGGTTCATGGTTCTGGAGACTAGAATTCCAAGATTTAGGGGCCATATCTTATGAGGGCCTTCTTCCTGTGTCATCCCATGGTGGTGGTGCATAAGAGCATATGAGCAAAAGAGGAAAGGGTCAAAGTCATCCTTTTATCAGGCGCCCACTCCCATGACAACAGCATCCATCTATTCATTAAGGCAGATTCCTGATGACCTAATCACCTTTTAAAGGTCCCACCTTTCAACACTATTTTAAGTTTTCAGGACATGAAATGTAGGGGACACACTAAAACCATAGTACTCACAGATTCCAGCATACAGGACACAGTCTCTTATCCCTAACTCGAAACTTATTATATAAGAGAAAACGCATAACTAGAGATTATTTTCTAATTCAAAAAATGCTCAAATCTTAAATAGATCTCTCTCTAACCAAGTGATTTTCTTTCATGTTGCACATGCAACATTTAATTCTTTTGTAAAAATCTAGTAGATCAACATTGTTTATAACGTATGCCATGCCTTCCTCCAAGAAGCATAAGACACTCTTCAAACATTAAGCTAACAGTAAAGGATAAAATGTTTTATATAATGAATCTTTTTTGAAAACTACTATAGAGTTTGCAGGAAACATGATTAATTGCATAAAAATTGCTTCTATCTTTGGCTAACTAGCATCCGGTAATGAATCAACTCATCATAACTGAAGATAACATGTACTCTCAGTGTTCAAATTTCTTAAAGATGACATGATTGCAAGTGGAAATATTCCAAATTCTGAAATATTTCCACAGCAATGAAAACAGTTAAGACACAACAGGCGAGTAGGGACAGCATTGTTCTGAACAGAAAGACAGACATGGGAAATGTGTGCTGACAGATGAGCAGATATATGGGCCCTTCATAAAGGGCCTGGGACATCTCCAAGGATGGCATGCCTTCTTCGGAGTTAATGATTCAAATCCCTTCCTATTTCTGAGATGTAGCAGCCAAATGCTCTTTGTTCTCAGTTTGACATTATAGGATAAAAGCTAAAGTGAGAAGTAGCTGCTCTGGACATTGGCCAAGTGTCACTTAGTGCATTTCTCTCTTTCTCTTTTCACCTCCCCTCCCAATCCTCCTCCTCCTCCTTCTTCCTTTCTTTCTTTTCAGAATTTTCCTAAACTTGTATTTGTTTTTTGCTCAGAGATGAAAAATTATATTATTAGCATATGATATTTAAGAACTCTTTCAAAATATTGTCAGAAATAGGAAGAACAAATGGTGAAATAAATGCCAACTTCTTCATATCCATTATTATATTTCAACAATGAATTGTTAGTGTCTAATCAACTTAGATTCTGGGAACTCTTTCCAAAATTCCATATTGAATTAATTTACAAAATTTACAGTGACCCCACTTTCCTTTCAGTGTATCCTCCCTTTCCATTATCACTAGACTAAAAGAATCATGCCATTGTTTTGTAATAATAATCCCAATTCTCACCAACACAGTTAATATAAGTAAACAAAAAGAAAGGATTTGCAAACAGATGTTAGGAGGCTGTTATTTGCCTGAGGTCTAGCTCAGAAGATAACCGGATTTTTTGGTATATGAGGAACTATAAAATTTATAACCTGTTAAGAAAATTTTCACATTGAAATAGCAAAACTTACATTTCTAAGATGCCAGATATAACAGTATTCAACAGAAATGGATTATTTTAAATATTTCTTTCAGTGTTCTGATCCCAGAAAGTCTTAATAAGAAAAAACTGTACTACTATATTAAATTATTCAAGTAAAATATAGAAAAAAAACAACATAATTTTTCTCCCAATTATATCATTTGGCTCATTTAGACATGGGCTTTCTTAAAAATGACAGTGGACACTCTTTCATATCTCTAGTCTTGATAGCATAAGAGCCTTTTATTTTATTTATTTATTTTTGAAATAGGGTCTCACTCTGTCTCCAGGTGGGAGTGCAGTATCACTGTTAGGGCCCCCTGCAGACTGTACCTTCTCAGGCTCAGGTGATTTTCCCACCTCAGCCTCCTGGGTATCTAGAACTACAGGTGCATGCCACCACATCCAGCTAATTTTTGTATTTTTTGTAGAGATTGGGTTTCATCATGTTGCCCAGGCTGATCTAGAACTTGTGGACTCAAGTGATCCACTCATCTCAACCTCCTGAAATGCTGAGATTACAGGCACAAACCATTGTACCCAGCCAATAGCCCTTTAGGTAGGAGAACTGACAGGCTGGAATTGTCTCTAGTTTTAAATTTATCCAGTCATGTAGAATATTGCTATTACTTGATATATTTTTTTTAAGCTTTCACAGCACATAGACTAACCTCATAGTATATCTACTCATATTTTATTCTATAAAGATCTTTCTGGTGGAAAACTGCACTTCTTCTCTGGTCATATTCAATAAAATCCCATGCACTATAACTTCAAGGACTGGTTCACTACTGAGTACCCTCTGAGTGCTTGAGGAGAGCTCCCTAAATCAGTCAGTGGTATGGGAAGGTTGTAGTCAATGGACATCTTGCCTAACACAGTATGTCTGGTCCTAAAATTTATTAACTTCCACTAAAAACCAAGCATTTTTGGTTCTACTAGGATGAATTCACCCTTTATCATTATAACTGTGTTAATGGCTGAAATTGTTTACATTGAGTTTATTTTACGATTGTAAGTTAACGCTTACGATATGACAACAATGCACTAGACACTGCACTAAGTGCTTTATGTATAATATGTCCTTTAATCCTCCTAACAACTAGAAAGCTGTAATCATTATCCCCATTTTACTGATAAGGAAGCTGAAACTTACAGAGTTTCCATTTAAAGGTCACATAGCTGATAAATGTCTTAAATCCAGCTTTGCTGAGTGGTATAACCAGTTTTTGTTGTTGTTTTTGTTTTTTGTTTTTTTTTTTTTGTTTAATTCTTCACTGCCAATAATATTAATTTATAAGCGAGTATTTAGGTGAAAACAAAAATAAAGTGCACATCAAATGTCTCTTTATAGTGTAAATAGCCTTTCCTCTAACTTTAACCCTCATCTTGAGTTTATTAGAACTCTGCAACCAAAACACTGGGCTTGGGATTAAGAGAAAGAAAGTTAAGCCTTGACTTTACCACCAATTTGCTGTGTAATCTTGGGAAATCCATTTAACCTCTTTGTGCTGAAAAATAATGGGACTGGATTGTGTCATCTCTTAGATTACTCAACATTCTGAAATTCTATGAGCTGTCCATTGACTGAAAAAGATTTGTCTTCTTGAAAATATATACCATATCTCAGCTGCATGGTCATGATTTTTCAAATTAGTGAAATTTTAAGAAATGAGCATCATCTTGAAAAATTAAGCCATGGTTGAGAAAAACAGCCAACTGAACAGCCTGAATCCAAAGATGGGAAGCACAAGACCCAGGGTATGCAGCAAACATTGTACTCCAGGTTTTTCACTAACACTTTATCAATTCTGAGATACGTCCCTTTATTTTCCTTTTATGCACAAGAAAATTAGGCTCTGAGAGGTAAGATTTCTTGTCTGAGGCTGTGCAGCTAATAACGGGAACAGCAGGGAACTGAACACAGATCTGATATTGTCCGTCAGGTGGGAGCTAATGTATTAGTTCCTATAGGATCAGAGTGTAGCTCTTGCTTTCTGAATACAGTGAGTCCCTCTGAGACCCTACCTAAGACAACCTATACCCTTCAGGCTAACAGTTATCCCATTCTTTTGGCAGTCTTTGGTTAGAATGCTTCTCTAAAGAGTAACATCCCTCTGAAATCACAGACTGTCACAGTGGAAGGAGTTCTGGAGGCAATATAGCTTAATGTTCTGTCCAAAATTAAGTTAATGGTGAGTGTTCTTTCTTGTGAAGTAATCTGGTATCTTTTTAACAGAATCTACACTTGAAAGGTACACTAAACGCACTAAATAAGTCTCCTAGGACTTGAATAGAAAGAGTGGGGAAAAACATCAAATTTATTTTTAAATAATAATAATAATAATAATGAACTCCATTAAAAGGAAGGAAGATCCAAACTTAACACAGTGATTAGGAGCTCAAGCCTTGATGACAGACTGAACTATTACTGACAGTTAACAGTTGTGACAATGCTAGGCATTTAATTTACACTCAATAAGCCTCAATCTCCACATCTGTGAAATGGGAATACAGTATCTGCTTCTTTTATTACTGTGAAGTTTAAATTTGTTAATCCATGTAAACAGCTTTGAAGAGTGTCCAGAGCACACATAAAAGTGGGCTATTATGCTTACTTCCCAATGAACTAAGGGAGAGAAAATGAAACTGCAGTCATTACTTAGCTCTGAACTCCAAGGCCACAGCCTTTCTCTCATATCCCCAACTGTCATCGTTAAAAAAGAAAAAGAAAAAAACACATTTCACTGAAGACAAATAGACCCTGACCCACACGCTTTACTGGTTATTCAGGTCTGAGTAGCAGTTGCATTAATAGCAAAACCTTTCAGAAAAAGTCGAGGAAATATATCATTACCAACTTCCCACTGTAAAGCATCAGTACTCAACAAGAATCACAGCTAAATAAAAGGCACCATCACAGACCAGGTAGAAACCTATGCAACCTTTAATCAAAACATATTTGGCAAGAACCGAAAATGTCAGAAAATGAGGAGAAAAGAAAATAGCATAAGGTAAGAAATATGCTTGAGCTTCAAATAGAAATGAGATGAATGCTTAGTGATAGGGCTGTGCCAGAAATTGGTAGAATGGATGATTTGTCTTGGATGAGCTTGTCTAAAACAATAATTCTTGTTTATGTGCAATTTTTACAGTACTTTCTTTGGAAAACATGAAGGTTCTTAGCACAGTACCTCAAGTTCTTCCAAGGAACAATTATAATAAATAGTTTTAGAACTACAACAAGGTTGGCAAGGTTGAGCGTAATCAGGGAACTACAAGGACAGTGGGCAGCAAAGCGGAAAATGGCACGGGAACAACAAACTCAGATGGGAACACAAACAGAGAGGGAAGTCACTCCCACAGTGCTGGCTCTTCCACCCATTCCCGAAAGGAATCAGTTATTCCTTGATTCTCCCCTCCAGCCTCTTTCCTATTACCTCTTTCTTTCACACCTCACATTAGGAGCATACAGAGGGCAGGGATCATATCTTTCTTGTCTGCCTGGCCATAGAAACTCAGTAGATGCTTGTCGAATGAATAATTAAAATCTAAGTAACTTCCATCATGTGGATGTACCTAAACCTACAAGGCTACATATTCCAACTTCTAAACTCCATAATTGTCATGTCCCACAAGTTAATATGGCTAAGCCTCATATTTTTTTTCTAGGAGCATAAACAACTTAACAATGTGGTCATGAATCTTCTTCATGTGTTCAGGATGGGTAGCTATAGAAATAAGTTCTGTGCTGGTTATGGTCTAATCCAAGTATCCCCGGAGTAATTATTTAATCTTTCTTAATATCTGCTGATCCTCATAAAACAATCGTACTACAAATTAGCTTGTTTAAAGTTTGAGGGGGAATACATGATCTTATGTCCTTTTCCATCTAAGAAGACTGCTAAGCCCTTGGGGATATTAAGTTGACTATTTTTAAAAGAATGATATTTGTATAAAACTATATAGGCCGGGCGCGGTGGCTCAAGCCTGTAATCCCAGCACTTTGGGAGGCCGAGGTGGGTGGATCACGAGGTCAAGAGATCGAGACCATGCTGGTCAACAAGGTGAAACCCCGTCTCTACTAAAAAATACAAAAAATTAGCTGGGCATGGTGGCGCGTGCCTGTAATCCCAGCTACTAAGGAGGCTGAGGCAGGAGAATTGCCTGAACCCAGGAGGCGGAGACTGTGGTGAGCCGAGATCAGGCCATTGCACTCCAGCCTGGGTAAGGAGAGTGAAACTCCGTCTCAAAAAAAAAAAAAAAAAAAAAAACTATATATAAGATTTTTTCTTTGGGCATAAGAAAGAAGTGTAGCCTAGAATCTAAAAGAAAACAAATGCTACAGGCAAGGTAGTGTAGTATATCAAAAAAATCAGGGAACAGGGAATTGAGACATCAGAGTTCTGTGTATGTCTCAGCTTTAACTGGTCATGACATGTTGGACACACTTTCTGGACTTCTTTTTCCTTATTTGTAAGTTAAAGTGGCTAGAATAACTTCAAAAGCTCCTTCACAGTCCTAAAACTGAAAAAGTGTGGTCATAATCTAATATGGGACCAAATTTATACTACACATATAAATAATGTTCCTGAATAAGAAAGCATAGTATTTGTGCTATTTAAAATGAGCTACTACAAAAAAGATTTAACTAGCATATCTGGGAAAAGAGATATCTAGTGGAATAATATACAAAGGAGGAAAATAAAAATTTATGTGGATCTGATGAAATAAAAGAGCAAGGGAAAGATTTTGATGACTTTCCAAAACTGAAGTTAAGCCAACTTGTTCAATGAAAGTTTAGCAATATTTATTCAAGATAAAAACTACAAGACTTGAACAAGTTGTCCTAATTTTAATACCAAATGGAAGCTTAAAATAGAAATTGACACAATTACTCTCACAAGATGAAGAAATTTTAAAAATTCATAATTTCAAGCAAATCAGTGCTACATAAATTACAGAAGCTTTTTATGTTATTTATGACAAAGAAACTGGTAAGCCTAATGCATATATTATAATTATTTCCTATGCAATACTTTGAAAAGATAATATATGCTTGATTTCTCAAAAACTAAATATTTCTATAGTATTCACAGAAAAATACTTATTAAATAGTACTCTTGAATTACTTTGAAAAATCTAACCAACCTTCACTTAGCACTGGATCCATGGGGAAAAGTTTTAGTTTCTTAATAAAACAGAATTATAAATGGATTATCTGGTTAGGGCCCATTTTTAAGTTAATCATTGTAAATATCAGGGAATATTATCCTACAAATCCATAAAAGGAATCCACTTAGGACACAAAATCTTCCCTATCACAAAACCCAGTCTCCCTTCGACCTGCAGGGAAACCCAGTCTCTCCTTCGACCATGTCCAACGTAAAACAGGAGAGCTAGCACATCCTCGTTGTTCACTATATCAGTTCTAACCACTCTCATGGATCCCTTCCTTGAAGATGATTCTCTACTGCCTTCTGTCTGTCCACTAAACTCACCATCATTTCCCTATTTTTATCCTTACCTTTCTCCTGACTTATCCTGCCATTTAGCATTCAACCTTAGTTTCTCTCAACAACATTGTTCTTCTTATAATATGGTTCCTCTCCCTATCCTGAATCAACATCCTTGAAGACTCCGCTTGGCCCCAGGACTGCCTGCTTCAGGGTACTCTACAGTTTGGGCTCCTAGGAGCTGTCATCAGCCCATCAGAAAAAACAAAGTCAGTATTTGTATAATATTCTGATACATAAGGTTTATAAACAGGTCTCAATCATATATGTTGAAAATGCCTCATTAATGCCTGATTATTTTAAATGTTGACTAAACACATGAAGATAATATTCATGAAACAGGATCATCAATTGTTAATTTGGTCAATAAAGAATTATTAAGCAACCACTACATATCAAACACTGGGCCAGGTGCTGAAATCCAGTGGTGAACAAGATACATGCCCTGACCACAGACACTTTAAAATCTAGTGGGGATAAACTTTTGACAAGTAATTAAAAGTTAGGTAAGGGTTCTGAAGTAGAAGTGCATACTCTATAGAAATGCATTTTTTTCTTTTGTTTTTGAGACAGAGTCTCACTCAGTCACCAGGCACTGGGCTGGAGTGCAGTGGTGCGATCTCGGCTCACTGCAACCTCCGTCTCCCTGCAACCTCCGCCTCCTGGGTTCAAGCAATTCTCCTACCTCAGCTTCCCAAGTAGCTGGGACTACAGGCACATGCCACCATGCCCAGCTAACTTTTTTGTATTTTTAGTAGAGATGGAGAAATGCATTTTAAAAAGAAACATATCTTAGGATGCCAAAAATTCTAGGTAGGTAAGTAAGTAAGTAAAAAAGGGATGTTATAAATTACTCCATCTTGAAGCTTCAACTTACAATCAAGGTCATTTTGAGCCGGAAAGAAAAAGCGACCAGCTTGCTTGATGAATTAATGGCTAACTAGATATACTAATCCCTCTGTTTTGCTGTTTACTTTACAAATGGAACCTTCCAAATAAAACAACAGGTTAAGAAGACTGCATTATAGAGACTGGTACATTGCAGGCAAATAATAAAAAATGTTATAGTAAATGAATATTTAGCCCTCTGTCTTGCTGTTTACTTTACAAATGGAACCTTCCAAATAAAACAACAGGTTAAGGAGACTGCATTATAGAGACTGGTACATTGTAGGCAAATAATAAAAAATGTTATGGTAAATGAATATTTAGCAACATTTAATTCAACTGAATACAAATGTTATAATGTAAATAAAAGTGGACAGTATTAAGTAAATGTTATTATACACTGACAACACAGGAATTCCCTCTGATGGTTTAGATTCAGTTCATCGACAAAGAACCAGCTAATAATTAATGTTCTTCAAGAAAACTTAGTCTGGTTACAGAGAGTTTCTCAGTACTTCTGTGCCCTGACTATTTGTACCACTCCTCTGGCATTTGATGTTGGTGTGCACTGGCATATTTTCATTTGTATACTGTTTAAAGCTTGAGTTTAGCAGGGACTTCACATCAATACTTTGTGCATAGCCTTTAGTGCTAAACTGTAATCAAGGAAATCATGTCTCTGATAGGCAAAAATCTAGAGTGGTCTCCAAGATTCTTACCAGATCCCTGTGGTAGACATCCTGGATAATGTCCTACCCTTGAGTTTGGTAAGACTTTTTGCATATGTAATTAAGGGCCGTAACTAGTTGACTTTGAATCAATAAAAAGGAATAGTATATAGGAGACCCTGACCTAATCAAATTAGCTCTTTAAAAGAGACTAGGAGCTTCAGATATTCTCTTGTTGAGCTTGAAGAGTCACCATACGTTCTGCAGCTGCAAAGAAATAAATTATGCCAATAGTCATGTGAGCTTGGAAAAGGACTCTGTACCTCAGATGTGACTGGAGTTCCTGTCAACAACTTGATTGCATCTTTGTGATATTATGGGCAAAGGACCTAGCTAAGCTGTGCCTGCTTTCTTGATCCATGAAACTATGAGATAATCAACAAGCATTGCTTAAGCCACGAGGTTTGTGGCAAATTGCTATTTAGCAATAACAAACTAATATAATATCTGTGGTGATTATGCAAACCTGTGCAGGACGATCTGGAAAGAAGA
Source organism: Saguinus oedipus (assembly GCA_031835075.1). Lineage (NCBI taxonomy): Eukaryota > Metazoa > Chordata > Mammalia > Primates > Cebidae > Saguinus > Saguinus oedipus. Next base: position 8,323,327 of record CM063183.1, on the reverse strand, counting down.
GAGCTGTTTCTTTGAAGCACAGTGACAAATAGTGTATTAGTCAGCTACTGCTGCCATAACAAAATACCAGTATGGGTGACTAAACCACAGAAATGTATCTTCTCAAATTTTGGAGGCAAGAAGTCCATGATCAAGGTGCCAGCCAGGTGCCAGCTGGGTGAGTTTTTGGTGAGGCCTCATTCCTTGGCTAGCAGATGACCACTTTCTTGCTTTGTTCCCACATGATCTTTCCTCTGTGCAAAAGTGCAGACAAAGAGAGAGATGTCTCGTTTCTTCTTCCTTATAAGCACACAAGTTCATTGAAATAGGGACCTACCCTTGTAACCTCATCTAATCTTAATTGCCTTCCTAAAGGGTCTCTCTCCAAATACAATTGTGTTGGGGGTTAGAGGTTCAAAATATGAATTGGGGGGACACAATTTAGTTCACAAACAATAGGTAATGCAGGAGGATGGTAGAGGTATAAATGGGTAGCAGTGGAAAAGGAGGAAAAGGGACAGTGCCTGAACAATGTATGATGGAATAATTGTCAGGGTGCCTACTTGGATATTGCTGATTTAAATATTGAAATACTTATTTAAGTCTGAATGCTTACTTGGATATTGAAGATGAAGGAGGAATTCAAGCTGAAGCAAAATTTTCAGTCTTGGGGAGCTCCATCAGAAGAGATGTAACTGACCCAAAATAAATCACTATTCCGACAGGGCACGTTGGCTCATGCCTGTAATCCCAGCACTTTAGGAGGCCAAAGTGGGCTGATCACGAGGTTAAGAATTCGAGACCAGCCTGGCCAACAAGAAGAAACCCCGTCTCTACTAAAAATACAAAAAATTGGCCAGGTGTGGTGGTGAGTGCCTGTAATCCCAGCTATTTAGGTGGCTGTGGCAGGAGAATCACTTGAACCCAGGAGGCAGAGGTTACAGTAAGCTGAGACTGCGCCATTGCATTCCAGGCTGGGCGACAGAGCTAGACTCTGTCTCAAAAAAGGAAAAGAAAAAGAAATCATTATTCCTTAATGTGTGTTGTACTTTGTTTTGAAAGGAATCATCTAGGGTAGAAGTAGGACAAGAAATTTTGCTGAAATTAAGGAATCAACAAGTTAGACAAGTAGTTATGTCTACTAAACAACCAGAAATCTTAATTCAAATGAGTGAGAAACTTATGGATTTTCCCATGTCTTGCTTTTTGTGTTATTTATTTTTAAAACTAAATAAAAATTGTATATATTTATCATATATAACATGTTTTGAAATATGTATACATTGTGGAATGTCTAAATTGAGCTAATTAACATATGGATTCCCTAACGTATTTATCATGTGTTGTGGTGAGAACACTGACAATCTTCTCTCTTCAATCCTGCTATTCTCTTAGCAATTTTCAGGAATACGGTACATTGTTATTAACTATAATCACTATGTTGTACAATAAATTTTTTTCAGTGTAACTTGGTTTTTTGTTTCTTTTGAGACAAGAGTCTCGCCCTGTTGCCCAGGCTGGAACTGCAATGGTGCAATCTCGGCTCACGGCAACCTCCGCCTCCCAGATTCAAGTGATTCTTCTGCATCAGGCTCCCAAATAGCTGCGATTACAGGCGCGAACCACCACATCCGGCTAATTTTTTTTTTTTTTTGGTATCTTTAGTAAAGACAAGTTTTCACTATGTTAGTCAGGCTGGTCTCAAACTCCTGACCTTGTGATCCACCTGCCCACCCTCCCAAAGTGCTGGGATTACAGGCTGAGCCAGCCTGCCTGGCCTGTTTTTGGTTTTTTGTTGCCGTTGGTGTTGGCTGGTTCCCAGTAAAGAACCTACCTATTTTATTGTTCTTAATACAGTTAAATGTGGAAACATTGTCAAATATAAGTTTATTGAATTTTGGAATATTTCTTATAGCAGTTCCAAAGCATGTTTCATAAAACATAAGCCTCACAAAACAATCCGTGACTAAAGGATTTTGTGTTTATTAAAAACTATAAGTCTCTACCAGAGATCCTCAATGCCCATTACTAATGAGATTCTAAAATCAATGAGAGTAGTCAAGAATACTGGTTCCACAACACACAATAGGGCCTGTCGGTTGCGGGGTTAGGGGAATGGGGGAAGTACAGCATCAGGAAGAATAGCTAATGGATGCTGGGCTTAATACCTAGGTGATGGGATGATCTATGCAGCAAACTACCGTGGTGCACATTTACCTATGTAACAAACCTGCACATCCTGCTCATGTACTCTAGAACTTAAAATAAAAATGGAAAAAAAATAGGAGTTCCCAAATTTGGTTGCATAGCAGAATCACTTAGTGGTATTTATAAAAGCACAGATTAATAAGACCCACCTTAGGTTTCCTAAGTCAGATCTTATAGCTGGGTCTGAACACTTCTACATGTAAATTTTCCTCAGGTACATCTTAAGCAGGTTGGCAACACACTTCTCACACATATTTTGTGTTTTGACTTTCTATGACCATGATTAATTAAGGTATTCCTACTGGAGGCTGTAATTCCACAAAGGAGAAAACTAAGATTTAAAAGAATTCATAAGTGACCCTGCCCCATTAAGTCATACAAAATGATGAAGCACAATCCAGGACTGTCCAACTACAAATCATGCTGTTTCCACTACACTAACTTCCTTCCAGTGTCTACAAAATGTCATATTTCATTCAAGAATCTCCGAATATATTTAAAGAATATTTGCTTAGTAGCTACATCTTTAGCTGCATTACATAAAAAGAGGAGAAAGCACAGTCCCTGCTTCTAAGTAGCTTCCCTGATTAGTTCAGGGAAAAATAGTGAGTAGGGGAATAGAAAAGGAGGACTATGTATTAGTTAGGATTCTCCAGAAAAATAGGACGAACAGGACATTTATAGATATATAGAAAGAGATTTATATGAAGGATTGGCCCAGGAACACTGGTGGCAGGGTTCCAGTACAAACTTAAATGCCTGAGAACCAGGGAAGTCAACAGTATAAATCCCAGTCCAAGTCCGAAGACCCAAGACGAGAAGCTCTTAGGTCATTGGGTTTGAAGACCGAAGTCAAAGACCTTTGGGAGTTGAAGCTCTCCACTCTCTTTTGGAGGGACTGCTTACACACAATTTGAACAATTCAGCATTTAACTGAGTAGCAGGTGATTAAGCATAAATTTATGGAGAGGGGATGTCCAAAGACAAGAGAAGATGAGCGTTCCAGCTTAAGCAGAGAGAACTATTTCACCCTTCCTCCCCACTTTTTTTTCTATTCAAGTCCTCAAGAAATGACCCCAGTACACATCTTGGTGAAGGTGGATCTTCTTTACTCAGTCTAACCAGCTCAAATGCTAATTTCTTCCAGAAACACTCTTATAGACACACCCTGAAATAATATTTTACTATCTATCTGGGCATTATTTATCCCAGTCAAGTTGACACATAGGTTAACTATGTAAAGGGAAAATATAACTAACACAAATGTGACTATGATAAAATTTGGTAAGTGGTTGTAGATAGGTTCCAAGGAAATGCTTGGCCAGGAGAGTGGAAACAGAGGCTGATGCATGGAGCAGGCAATAGGATCTTAGCATTATTTGAATGAGACTAGACGATCAGGAATGGCTTCTTTGAGAAAATGAAAGTGGTGTTTGACCTGGTTCTTATAGGCAATCACTCCTCTAATAGAAAGCAGAACAGCACAATTAAAGAAAGCTCCCTCTCTTCCCTTCCAATCACCACCTTCTAGGAATGTGCCCTCTGGCTGCATGGTCTGTGCCCTCTGAAGGACTGATCTAGGAAGGCTCTCCAAGCAGGCGTCAGAAACACAATGGAACCCTTTGGGTGAAAAATTCTGGAGCCCTAGGTACATTGAGTATGGCGTCAAGTGCAGAAAATAGTAGGGTGTATGCTCAGGAAGTACATATGCCTTTTGGTTTTAACGAATTTGTGCCTCCTGCGGAGAAGCACGGCTAAGAAATGTCAGAGTGAGTTTTCTAAAGCATGGAGATTGGATTGTACAGAAAATAGTACCTTTTAGTGTTACAGTGTGGATCTCTTAGTGTCACAGTTAGATAGGATTTAACAGACAGTTCTGGGATAAGGAAGAGGAGGCAAGGAGAAAGGACAATATTCTTGACCCAGAGAACTAAACAAGTAAAATCTTGAGGGGGGTAGTAAAGGGAATGTTTAGAGTGAGTGATTGATTCAGAAGCTTAGTTGAAACAGAAAGTATACATTGTATTTGCTTCCTGGAGAGATTTCCTTCTTATTCTCCTCCTCTACTCTTTTCTTCCTGAAAGCCTACCTGTTATGGGTTGAATTGTGTCCCTCCCAAAATGCATATACTGAAGTTCTAACCCCCACTGCCTCAGAATGTGACCTCATTTGGAAATAGGGTAATTGCAGATGTTATTAGTTAAGATGAGGTCGTATTGGAGTTAGGTGAGCGTCTAGATCAATATGACTGACATCCTTATTGAAAGGGGAATTTAGATACAGAGACATGCACAAGAGAGAACACCATGTGAAGACAAAAGCAGAGATTGAGACACAAGCCAAGAAATGTCAAAGGCTGCCCGCAAACCACCAAAGGCTAGGCAAGGGCATAGAACAGGTTCTCCCTCCCAGCCAGTAAAAGGAACTAACCCTTCTGACACCTTTATCTCAGGTTTCCAGCCTCTACAACAATGAGACAAGAAATTTCTGTTTTTTAAGATACTCAATTTGTGGCACTTTGTGATGACAGTCCTGGAAAACTAATATATCTTATCTCCCATTCACTCATCCCAATGGTAAATTCTCTAGGAAGCCTTTCTCTTGCCACACTTTATAAACCTCATTTGAACCTTCTCACTTTTGGACTCTCAGGGCACAGTGCTTTGCTCCTACCCCTCTTAGGATGGAGACAGCACCCACTGTGTCACAGTCATGTGTGCACTTGTCTTCTCTTCCTGCTAGACTATAAGTTTCTGGGGGCAATCAATGATTGAGTCAGATTCATCAACTTATCCCTGAAAGCTGACATAGCATCTGGCACCCGGTATGTACTCAACACAAGTTTGTTGAATAGAAATGACCTAAAGGAAAAACTTACATGGGGCAAAGTCTATGACAATACACTCTTGGTCAATACTATATGAACGTCTTTTTTTTTTTTTTTTTCACATAAAGAACTATGATCTATCTTGAGGTCCAGTTTTTGGCACCTGCACTGTAACAGGCACTGTGACTGCCCCCAGTGATGCAAAGATGAATTGGACACAGCCCATGAGTTAAAGAAACTGGCAGTCTAGTAAAGAAAATTTTTGAATAAACATTCACAATATAGTGCGGTAAGTAGCAGGTTAGGATGAAACCCAGAATTAATTTATGGGAATCTCAAAGAGGAAGTGCTGAACCCACTGAAGAATGAGGGTAGAGGGTGTGGGGAAGCAGTCGATGGCCAGGGATGGCTACAGCAGAGCTAAGACCAGAAGCCTGGGCCTCCCTACTCTCTTTTGGAGGTGACTGCTAACACACAGGCCTAAATTGTTGATCTTAGCTTTCGCAGCAATGTTTATTTGAACAATTCAGCATTTCACTGAGTAGCAGGTGATTAAGCATGAATTTAGGAGAAGGAATCAGTAGGTGGCACAGTTAGAAAACAGTCACCGCCTGTAGTCAGTGGTTACCCCTACCAGGGCTGAGATCTGAAAAGTCAGCAGGAGGTATAGTTACGAGTTTGCAGCTGACTGGAATGCAAGTCAGCGAAGTGCAAGACTGAGGACAAGGAGCTGCCACTGGGAGCTGCTCACATGGAACTGAGCAAGTGCTTTAAAAGGGCTCCTCGGGACACAGGGGCCATGGGCTCCTGACACTCAGAATAAATTCTAGCTTCCTCTATTTTTGTGATCTTAGAAGCTGCCCAATCTGGGATGCAATCATATCATAAGGCAATGACCCCTCTTTCTCCCTCTATCCAAGTATATTGATCTGCTAGGGCTGCCATAACAAAGTGCCACAGACAGGGTGTCTTAAACAACAGAAATTTACTCTCTCACAACTCTAGAGGCTGGAAGCTAGAGGCCAAGGTATCAGTAGGGTTAGTTTCCTCTTAGACCTCTCCCTTTGGCTTATAGATAGGCTGCTTCTTGCTGTATCTCCACATGGTCTTCCCTCTGTGTCTGCCTGTGTTCTAATTTCTTCCAAGGACAAAAGTCATATTAGAATAGGGTCCACCCCTAATGACCACAATTAACATTAGTTACCTTTTAATTTTTTTTTTTTTGAGATGGAGTTTCGCTCTTGTTACCCAGGCTGGAGTGCAATGGCGCTATCTCGGCTCACCACAACCTCCGCCTCCTGGGTTCAGGCAATTCTCCTGCCTCAGCCTACTGGGTAGCTGGGATTACAGGCACACACCACCATGCCCAGCTAATTTTTTGTATTTTTAGTAGAGACGGGGTTTCACCATGTTGACCAGGATGGTCTCGATCTCTTGACCTCATGATCCACCCGCCTTGACCTCCCAAAGTGCTGGGATTACAGGCGTGAGCCACTGCGCCCGGCCCTTAATTACCTTTTTAAAGGCCCTGTCTCCAAATACAGTCTCGTTCTAGGGAACTGAGGGTTACAGCTTCCACATATGAATTTTGAGAGGCTACAACTCAGCCCACAATACCAGAATAAGTTCTGCAGAATGGGGGACCTTTGTTTTGTGTTAGACCAAGCTTCTGCTTTTGATGAGGAATCTCAGAATTTTCTGAGTGGGGAGAGTCACCTCCCTAAAGCGCGTTACCATCCGTTCAGAAGAAGTGGGTGTTCTCTCAGATAACTAATGGATCTTGGAAAGAAAGGCTCTGAAGAAGGCAGAGGTATACTGATGGAGATCAAACTGAAGCACTGGAGCCTGACATCATGAGCTCTGGAGTCACAAAGTGTTTTGAGAGGGAAGAAGATGCAAGACCTTGAAATTTGGAATATTTCCCATAGCAGTCAGGAAGTATTTCAAGGTAAGTATTTCTGGTAAATTGGCAAGGAGGCTTCAGAAAAAGAGATCTGGATTTCCAAGCTCCTAGGAGTCTGTCGCGATTTTGTTTCTCCTTCTTAATATTCACTTTCATGCCTAATTTTGTGTTCATAATTTTCAATTGTTTTATTTAAGCTTCAGAATCCTCCAAAAACTCAATGTGCTCTGTGAATGAAGTTGAAGCACATAAATTTCCTTCTCACAGCTCAGACATTAGAATTGTCTACAAATCTAGGATGGAGCACTAGAGTTGGGAGTGCTAAAAATGGTGTCTACTAAGAAGATGAAGGAAAGAGCTGGGCAATGAAAACTTCATGCAAACTGTGTTTTGTCTCTAGACTTCCACAGGCTTGAGCTTCTGACACTCGTCTATCAGTGTTGTCTACTCCTCACAGGGCTAAGCTATCTTTGAAGTGTTCAGTCTTGGCCTGCTGTCCATATTAAAAAATTCCCCTGTAGAGAGGAGGTAAAAGGCTTTCATCAGAAAATACTGTAAAAGTCTATACAGGGATTTTAAAATGACCTTTAGGAGGAACTGAAAGAATTTTCCGGAGAGAGATCCAAGACGGCTGATCGCTAACAGCTCCGGATTGTAGCTCCCAGTGAAAGCTCAGAAAACGTGAGGACGCCACATTTTCAGAGGAATTTTCGTCGCCCAGGGACCAGAAGATTTCCAGTGGAGGAGCCCCGCGGGTCGCCAGCGCGACTTCTGTGGCCGGCGCAGCGGTTTTGTCGTCGCCTCGGCGCGGCAGCTCTTCGTGCACAGTGAGCAGGACTGGTCCCCTACTGACTGGTGTTTGGAGCTCCGGGAAGGCAGAGCTGCTTGTTGCGGACTCAAGAAGGAAGCCAGACCGGAGATTCCCAGGCAGAAGAGCACCATCAGTCTTATCGCTGCTGTTTTGGCCGGCGAAGTGGGTTGCTAGGATTCCAGCACTGGGAATCAATAAATTGGATATCCTCTCAGGAACTTAATCAGAAAGGTGCTAATTGTAAAGACATCAGAGGGATAAAATCACAATAAAGGGAAAAAAACAGCCTAAAAAGGCCGAAAAAAACGAAAGTCAGAACCCCTCTTTCTCTACAGGGGATAGCAATTCCTCATCAGCAACGGAACAAGCCCTAATGGAAGAGGACTGTGTTCCAGTATCTGAAGTAGGCTTTAAAAGGTGGATGATAAAAAATTTTTGGGAGTTGAAACAACTTGTTCTAACCCAATGTAAAGAAATTAAGAACTTTGAACAAAGGTTTAATGAAATGTTAAAAAGAATGGACAATATAGAGAGGAATATAAATGAACTAATGGAGTTGAAAAATACAACACGAGAACTTAGTGAAATATGCACAAGTTTGAATAGCCGAATTGATCAAGCAGAAGAAAGGATATCAGAGGTCGAAGACCAAATTAATGAACTGGAACAAGAAGACAAGAATAGAGAAAAAAAGGATAAAAAGGAATGAGCAAAGTCTCCAAAAATTATGGGACTATGTGAAAAGACCTAATCTACGTTTGATAGGTGTACCTGAATGTGATGGAGAGAATGAATCTCAGCTGGAAAATACTCTTCAGGATATTATCCAGGAGAATTTTCCCAATCTAGCAAAGCAGGATACTATTCAACCTCAGGTAATACAGAGAACACCACAAAGATATTCCTTAAGAAGAGCAACCCCAAGACACATAATCATTAGATTCACCAGGGTTGAAACAAAGGAGAAAATACTAAGGGCAGCCAGAGAGAAAGGTCAGGTTACCCACAAAGGGAAACCTATTAGACTTACAGCAGATCTCTCAGCAGAAACCCTACAAGCCAGAAGAGAGTGGGGGCCGATATTTAATATCCTTAAAGAACAGAACTTTCAGCCCAGAATTTCATATCCTGCCAAACTAAGCTTCATAATTGAAGGAAAAATAAAATCCTTTATGAACAAGCAAGTACTCAGAGATTTTATTACCACCAGGCCTGCTTTACAAAAACTTCTGAAAGAAGCATTACACACAGAAAGGAACAACCAGTATTAGCCTTTCTAAAAATATACCAAAAAGTAAAGAGCATCAATATAAAGAAGAATTTACATCAACGAATGGATAAAATAGACAGTTAACATCAAATGGCAGTAATCTTAAATTGAAATCGACTAAATTCCCCAATCAAAAGATACAGCCAAAACCTAATAGTATACTACATCCAGACCCATTCCATATCCAAAGATACAAAAAGACTCAAAACAAAGGGTTGGAGCCAAATTTACCAACCAAATGGAGAACAAAAACAAATAAATAAACAAAAAGGAGTTACAATTCATGCATTTGATAAAACAGATTTCAAACCAACAAAGATAGAGTGATATAAGGATCAATGCATCCTAACACCCAGATACATAAGACCCATAAAGAAATTTAGACTCAACGAGACAGAAAATTAATAAGGATATCCAGCATCTGAACTCAGTAACAAGTAAACTTAATAAGCACTTGTAGAGCTCTCCACTTTAGATACATAAAATACACATTCTCCACTTTAAATACACAAAATAATGATCGGCCATTATTAATACCCATTCATAGAATAAAGCAATATTCCTGTTCTCTCTCCCTCTTTTTCTTCCTCTCTTTTCCTTTCCTTCTTAAAAAAAAAAAAAAAAAAAAAAAAAAAAAAAGAATTTTCCCAGGAACCTGGAATTTCATCTCACCCAAACCACAGCTTTGTAAATAAGATCAAGGTAAGACACAGAGGACCACGCAACTCATATTTACCAAAACTTGTATGACCCATGCCAATTAATAATCCCAGCTGTACAACTATAAGATGCACCATCCAAACTGCCAAGCTGAAAGGTCAAAGATTGCAAGATCTACACAACAAAAAGCTGTAATGCCCTAAGGCAATGCTGGCAGTAAGCCAAATCTCACTCTCCTCATGTTATTTTGGTCTCTAAATGCCAGTTCTTCTAACTATTCCTGGACAGTGAGCTTGTATTGGGGGTTTTACCTTGAGACAATTAATTACACCTTTCCTCCCAATTTGAGTTTGGAACTAGTTAAGAATTAAACATGAATGTCAGAGAGGTAAAGACCAGATGTCAGATTTATTACTTAAAATCACTAGATATGAGAGTGTAAATTAAATGAATAGTCACAATGGGCTCCTTAATACTTTCTTAAATTTTCAACTTACCCATTAGGAGAATGAACAACTGCAGGCATGCCCAGCCAGTCAGAGTCTACACCGGCAATATAACCACATGGCAAAAGTGCCTTCTGTTGGATAGATAGATCTAACAGAAACAGAATCTAGAAGGAATTGACTCATAGTTCCTGCTTTCAATCTTATCCGTCAGATAAGTTACATCTATCCCAAGGGGAAGAAGTGAGTAGAAGTAGGAAAGGCAAAAAAAGACCAGGAGGGTCCCTCTGGCCAGAACATGAAAACATAAAGCATAGAGTACGTAGGCTTCCACAGACTGGCAACAAGCAGCTCATGTCTTAAAGATACTTTGATCTTTAGATCAAGTAACTGCACTTCCAGAAATAAATCCAAAGAAAATACCCAGCAATTCAAACAATTATGTACCAATATCCTCATTTTAACATTAGAACAGGAAAAAAACAAACAAAACAAAAAGGAAAAGTATTATATCTTCATTAAAATGTTTCATAAATGCTTTTAATGAAATAAAAAGCATACATGTTGTAATGATAAATTTCTAAAGGCAACAAAATTATATTATGACATAATCCCAACATATTTTTAAAAGTTTTTCCACAAAAAATATAAACTAGATAAAAAAATCATAGGCTTATTCTAAAAATATTACTATATATTTTCCAAATGTTCTATATAAAACATATATCATTTATATAATCAGGAAATAGTTTTATTTATTTATCAAATTCCCCAGTTTACTCAATCTACTATGTTTATTATGTATACTAGTTGAATAAAATAAAGAATTTCATATTTAGGCATCAGTCTTCAATCATGCATTAAATAAAAACAAATATTCTAAACATGTATAGCAAATTACCATATAGATAACAGATATCTGTGTCGACATGAATATTCTCATTTCTTCACAATATAAAAGGTAAAATACACATTTTTATTTTATTGATGCAATTCTTCTAAGAAATGAGAACAAATGACTAATATATCTATTCATTTTAGTGAACCTAATTAGTAATCAAATAAGTTACTGCCTTTGAACAACACAGCAATATCAACTTTTAATTATTCATGATTAGGGTTGCCAGATAAAATATAGTATGTCCAATCACATTTGAATTTCAGATAAGCAATATTTTTAAAATTATAAATGTGTCCTTTGCATATTTGAGAGGATCTATGTCACATTTGGAACATATTTGTACTAAGAAATTATTCATTTTTTATCTGAAGTACCAAATTTAACTGGCTGTCCTGTAGTTTTACTTACTCAATCTGGCAACCCTATCCATGATGTCATTTTTAAAAGCCACATTCTCTGCTCTGAATATCCATCACTCTAGTTCCAGCAGGGGCTAGAACAACTGAATTTACCAGAAACCAGTTCATCAAGCTAAAACTAGAGCTTTCTAATTCAGAGGAAAACACTCCCAGGGAGGACACTTATAGAGACTCCATGCTTGTAAAATTAGCTGTGTATGCTACATGTTAATTGCCTTTGCAGGCCTCTTCCTGTCCCCATCCTTGTTGCACAGTCCCAAATAAAACAAGAGCAGCAGGGAATCCAAGCGCCCTCATTTCAAAAGCAATCTTAGTGAAATATGTGGGAGCCTAGTAATCCTCTCCCATTCTGAGAACAGCCCCAGCTGTACAGCTACACCGTGAATAAAATGGAAAAGAGTTCAAGAGACTCCAGGAATATGACTTTCTAGCAAAAGGAAACCAGCAGAAATAAGATCTTTAGACATAGACATTATTTGCAGTGAGAAATGAGGAAAATAGGAGGTGAATGGCATGCAGGAGGTGGCCAGATTATGCAGAAGGTGGCAAGCCTTTTGGTGTTTTGTATATTTTCTTTTAGCCCTATCCTTTGCAATACCATACCTTTATCACTTAAGAGCTGTGGAAAGCTTGTTTCTAGTCCTTTTCACCCAGTTCAGCTTCTCTTGAAATTTTCCTACCTGTCTAGACTGATTGTCTCCAAACATACTGTAGTGGAAGTTTTCATTTAACTAATTCTATAGTATAGCCTAAGAAGCAGAGACCTGAAATAAATGACTAAGAATAACTGAAATAAATAACTAAGAATAAGCTTCATTCACTTCACTTGTGTTTTTCACTGGTACTGGCAAAGAAGGGCATTTTTTCCATAAAGAACAACAACCGGCTGGCTTGGAAAATCCTCAAGAAGTTGAAAAGTTGTGTTTCCATGAGCAGGATTCTTGTAATAACAATTTGTAAATCAAACCTGTTCTGAGAGAGGCTAAAAGTCTGGGCATTGGAGGCAACACAACATATCTACAACCATATAATCTTTGATAAACCAGACAAAAACAAGCAATGGGGAAAGGATTCCCTATGTAATAAATAGTGTTGGGAAAACTGGCTAGCCGTGTGCAGAAAGCAGAAACTGGACCCCTTCCTGACACCTTACACTAAAATTAACTCCAGATGGATTAAAGACTTAAATAGAAGACCTGACACCATAAAAACCATAGAAGAAAATCTAGGCAAAACCATTCAGGACATAGGAGTAGGCAAGGACTTCATGAATAAAACACCAAAAGCATTGGCAACAAAAGCCAAAATAGACAAATGGGACCTAATCAAACTCCACAGCTTCTGCACGGCAAAAGAAACAGTCACTAGAGTGAATCGGCAACCATCAGAATGGGAAAAAAAATCTTTGCAGTTTACACATCTGACAAAGGGCTGATATCCAGAATTTACAAAGAACTCAAACAGATTTACAGGAAAAAAACAAACAAGCCCATTCAAAAATGGGCAAAGGATCTGAACAGACACTTTACAAAAGAAGACATACATGAGGCCAACAAACATATGAAAAAATGCTCATCATCACTGGTCATTAGAGAGATGCAAATCAAAACCACATTGAGATACCATCTCACGCCAGTTAGAATGGCGATCATTAAAAAATCTGGAGACAGCAGGTGCTGGAGAGGATGTGGAGAAATAGGAACACTCTTACACTGTTGGTGGGAGTGTAAATTAGTTCAACCATTGTGGAAGACAGTGTGGCGATTCCTCAGGGACCTAGAAATAGAAATTCCATTTGACCCAGCAATCCCATTACTGGGTATATATCCAAAGGACTATAAATCGTTCTACTATAAGGACACATGCACACGAATGTTCATTGCAGCACTGTTTACAATAGCAAAGAACTGGAACCAACCCAAATGCCCAGCGATGATAGACTGGACTGGGAAAATGTGGCACATATACACCATGGAATATTATGCAGCAATCAAAAATGATGAGTTTGTGTCCTTTGTAAGGACATGGATAAATCTGGAGAACATCATTCTCAGCAAACTGACACAAGAACAGAAAAAGAAATACTGCATATACTCACTCATAGGTGGGTGAGAAAAATGAGAACACATGGACACAGAGAGGCGGTCTACTATACACTGGGGTCTATTGGGGGAATGGGGGAGGGACAGTGGGGGGGGCTGGGGAGGGATAGCCTGGGGACGAATGCCAAGTGTGGGTGAAGGGGAGGAAGGCAGCAAAACACACTGCCCTGTGTGTACCTATGCAACTATCTTGCACGTTCTGCACATGTACCCCAAAACCTATAATGCAATAAAAATTTAAAAAATAAAAAAATAATAAAAAATAAAATAAAAAATAAATAAAAAATAAAAGTCTGGGCTCTCCACTGACATAGATATCCACCTGCCTGTATGCTCCCCTGAGGTGGAAAATAATGTTTATCTTGGTGATCACTCTGTGCCCTAAGAGGGCAGCAACTAAACTAAGATGGTGCTATCAAGCTAGTTTCCCTTCAGATACATCAAAGGAACTGTGTTTAAGAGGAAAGCAGTCCTTTTAGGATGCTAAATGATATGCATCAAGCACAAGTACTGTGCTTAAGAGGCAAGTAGTCCTTTTAAGATGTGCATCCTAAAAGGACTACTTGCCTCTTAAGCACAGTACTGGGGAAGGATGTGGTCAAGAGTCAGAAAGTCCAGTTGAGTCCCAGGGCTGCTACTTACTAGAATAATCAAATGAACCTTGGGCAAGGCTACTGTGAATGACAGCTTCCTCGTCTATAAAATTAAACCCTACCTACCTCTTAGGGGTATTGTAGGAGGATATAAATGAGATAATGTGAGTGAAATATTGCACAAACGCTAATGACCTCAATAAAAGCGAACTTTTACCATTGTGAGCTCTAGCAACAGAGAGTCAGTCTCAGGGGATCTTTCTCAAAGCATGGGCAAAACATTGTGATTTAAAAGTAATGTTTTTTCATATAAACATCTTTAGTGATATATATATTTGCACCAAACAGATATGTGACCCTGAAAAAAAATAGTGCACTAGTATATTCAGTTTGTTTATTTTATACTACTCCTAAGGAATAGCAGAGTTCCTCTCTCCATAAAAGCTCTTTTTTTCAATAATATGTTTAACCTCAACTTTAAAAACGTATTTAAATTAGCATGTGATCCTCAAGTTCCTTCTTCCCAGAGAAGATCTACAGAGTAACTTCCTAAATATTGCTTTTGTCTGGGCCAAATCAAACTGCAATGCCAGAAAGACATTACTGCAAGGCTGCATTATATGACAGTGCCATCATAACAAAATGGTGAAAACCAGAGCCATTTTTATTAATAACAGCAGAACCTAATTTCACTGGTTTTAATTTACCATTTTCATGTTTTACTATGACATTATCCAGATATAAATTATCATGAGAACCCATTCACTAGGGACCCCCCCAAAAAAGTTAAAACTCTGCTTTTTTAAAAAAGGCATTGCATATATCATTGAAGGACACGTAATAAAGATTGGTCTGGAATATTTCTCTTTATGACGATTGACTTATCAGCAATAGTCACCGTAGCAGTTGGAAATTATATAATTGCCAGAAACTGTAGATATTTGACTTGGCAAGAACCCTAGGTTTATCTGATTTATTTTTGTAAGAATTGGGCCCCATGAATATTTAGAAATGTTTCATGAAAGAACAGTAGAATGTAAATGAAACAAGCAAAAATCCTCTTTTGAAAGGCTACATTTAACTCCATCGTCACTGTTGTGATAACACAAATAAACCAAAGATAAACCTTTGGTGATGGTGTTGGGTGAAAGCACTACTCTAAATTAAAACATTATGAGCTACTAACATCTGGACATTTTCTCCCTCTTCATTCTCGTCCGTTCTTGGTGTGCTGTTTATCACGGGGCAATGCAGAATGTGACACTGAACCTCAGCACAGTAACAAGGCCCACAAAACACACAGGGCCGTATTCAGGGGCTAGCATGGCCTGGCCTTTGTCTGCACTCTGGGAGGAGGCCACCTATTGTTTACTGAGAGACAAGTGCTTTGCTAACCACAAACTTCACGTTCCTGCCTCTTTGCTATTTAATTAAAGCAAGTGAAAAAGGTAGGCAGACTATGGGAAAAAAATGAAAGAACATAAAGGGAAGCAGTGAGGTACGCTAATAAGAGACAGAATGCAAAGACCTGGTTTCTAGTCCTAGTTCCAACAACAACTTGCTGCATTGATAACTCTTTTTTTTAGATAACCTTTTTTTTTTTCCTTTCTAGACTTTGGTTTCCTCATCTCATTTTATATTAGTTCTTTTTTTTTCTTTTTGAGACAGAATCTCACTCTGTCACCCAGGCTGAAGTACAGTGGTGCAATCTCAGCTCATTGCAACCTCCATCTCCCGGGGTTCAAGCCATTCTCCTGCCTCAGCCTCCTGACTAGCTGGGATCACAGGCACTCACCACCACACCCAGCTAATTTTTTTTTTTTTTTTTAAGTAGAGATGGGGTTTCACCACATTGGTGAAGCTGGTCTTGAACTCCTGACCTCAGGTGATCTGCCCACCTCAGCTTCCCAAAGTGCTGGGATTATAGGCATGAACCACCGTGCCCAGCTGAGTTCATTTTTCTTGATAGTATCTGAAGTATTATCTACTCAATTAGCCCATAAATTTTTTTAAAGTCTGTTGTCCCCCAGAAATGTCACACTTTCCCCTCAATACAATAATCTATGTTTATATTCATCATTGTATTTGCTTGATAAGCCCACTAATTTTTGTGATGTCCCTCTAGAGAACATCAGCTATTAGCTATCTTTTTGGCTCTGTTACCTCACAGCTCTGATGTCATCCAATTTCTGATGTGCACCATCACACAGCAAAAAGAATTTAAGTTTTAAAGTTAAACCAGCCAGAGTTTGGATTCTAGTTCCCTAATTTTCTCAGAAAGTTTTTTTTTTTTTTGCTTTTCTGAAACATGCATCTGAAAGTGAGCTTATCATTTCCTTCGTCACTGATTTGTTGTGAGGCTTAAATAAGATAAATACATAAAGTAGCCATCTAGCACCTAGCAGGTTCTCAATACATGTCAGAGCTTATAATCTATCTGTTGCCACACAGATCCTATTACAGAAATGCATGTATATTCCCCTTTGTTCTTATCCCACAGCTTCCCAGCCTGAGATTAGACTTTCAAATGAATGAATTAAACAGATCCTGGAGAGAGAGATCATTTATTTCATCAGTTAGTCACCCATCCTTCATTCCTTCAAAAACATTTATTGAGGCCTGTGATAATATATCAGAGTAAAAAGTACAATCAGGGGGTTCATGATGTCACAGGAGAGGAAGACATATAAAATGACAACTAAAATGTGGTGGAATATGTTTGAAAATAGAGTAATACACATGATGTTATCAGAGGAGCATCCAAACCTGCTAAGTGTCATTAGCTTGGTAGTTTCAAAACTCTCTTGCCTGAATTAATGAAAGAGCTGGGGTAACACCCAGTTCTCCCTCTTGAGGCTATCTTTCAATGCATGATAAAAAATTTAACAAAGCATTGACTTCCTTCCTTGAAATATAAGTAATGGGATTTTAGTTGAATAATTGTTTCAGACACCTATATATAAAAGAACTACAAAAAAGTTATTTTAATGAAACTATGTAGAACTTGTAGGCTTTCATTACCATAAATATGTTCCTGAACACAAATATTTCAAATGGCCGCAAGGTCTTTATACTATATTCAAAGTAAACATGAACACAGTAAAGTTGGGTTGAAATTGAAGGTACCCACATAAACCCATAGTTTTTAATACTATAGACATATAGGTAGATAAAGAGATGATGGAAATAAATGTGTGTGTGTACATGCACGTGTGCATGTACGTGTGTGTGTGTGTGTGTGTAAAGCAGATTTCCATCCACTGACAGGGCCTAGAAGCAAAAAGAACACTTAATGCCCATCTATTGATTTCTAAATACTACTCGCTACCAAAAAAATTAGAGCTCTGAAGAAATGGCTAATTCCAGGATATGAGAGAAAAAGTATGAGATAAGTTTGGAGAATTTTGTTATTCTAGAAAGGAAGAAAGTGCTGAAGGCTAGGTGCGGTGGCTCACACCTGTAATCTCAACAATCTGTGAGGGTAAGGCTGACAGATCAGAAAGTCAGGAGATTGAGACCATCCTGGCCAACATGGTGAAACCCTGTCTCTACTAAAATTACAAAACAATTAGCTAGGCATGGTAGCGCATGCCTGTAGTCCCAGCTACTCAGGAGGCTGAGGCAGGAGAATCACTGGAACCCAGGAGGCAGAGGCTGCAGTGAGCTGAGATCACACCACTGCACTCCAGCCTGGGCGACACAGCAAAATTCTGTCTCAAAAAAAAATAAGTGCTGAAAGAAGTATGGGGATATTTCAAAAGCACAGCAACCCCACTTGACAGGGCTTCCAATGGCCAAATCTGGTACAATTTGAGCATCTACATAAATCGTGAACTATACCTATTGAATAAAATAAGAATCTTTGAGTCCATACTTAAAGAAATGAGTAAATGTGAGCGAATAGGAAGTACTTTATTAAAATAGAATGCCATCTAATTAATAAAAGGAACACTGGAGCTAGAAAATTATCAATGGAAGCTAAAACTACTCATGAAAGTTTGGTCAGGATTCCATTCTTACACAGTTCATTAAAATTTCATATAACTTACACGGGGACAATAACTGAGAAACTTGCAGGACACAAATTCAACCAAGTCACTAAATAATATTGGGACAACCTGACATTACCATTCTCTTAATAAGATGTCCTGAGAAGGACACAACATCACTTCAGTGGCATTCTTGCTCCAAATCTATAACCTGAATCCAGTGATAAGGAAGTGACAGAAAACCCCAAAGGAAAGACATACTACATAATATTTGGCTTCTAATTTTCAAAATGTCAAGATCAGCTGGACACAGTGGCTCATGCCTATAATCTCAGCACTTTGGGAAGCAAGTGGGTTGATCACTTGAGCCCAGGACTTCAAGAAAACATGGTGAAATACCTATCTCTACAAAAACGCAAAAATTAGCTAGGCATGGTAACACATACCTGTAGTCTCAGGAAGCTGAGGTGGGAGTATCACCTGTGCCTGAAAGGTCAAGGCTGCAGTGAGCCATGATTGTGCCACTGTACTTCAGCATGGGTGACAAAGCAGGAAAATCATTTAAACCTGGAAGGCAGAGGTTGTGGTGAGCCGAGCTCACACCATTGCACTCCTGCCTGGGCAAGAAGAGAAAAATTCCATCTCAAAAAAAAAAAATTCTCTGCCAACCTCTAAAGGGGACTAATCAATTATTGAATGTGTTTTGGCTGAAAGTTGGAAAAATTCAAATAGGCATAGTCTCATTAGAACCCAGGGTTGATGGAGATAGGATTGGGATTCTAATTTTATGGTCCTAGAGGCTGCCTCCTCAAACCTTTGTCTACCCTGTGACACAGAAAGTCTTTCTAATTGGTAACACATGATTTTTTTACTCATTCTTTTATTCATTCAGGAAACATTTTGTTCAAACACTATATTAAGCACTGGGGTTGCAGAGATGAATAATGCATAGGCTCTGTCCTTGAAAGGGGGTTAAAGACTAGTGGAAAATAAAAACATAAGAACAAGTAATTATAACCTGGCATGCCTGGGGCTTAAGATAGAGATTGCACAGGGTGCCACAGGAGGCCGACAGTAAGACACTGAACATGGGATGCGGCTATGTGGCTGATTTTGACTGGTATTAAGGAAGTCAAGCCAAAAGATGCTAGTGAGTAACAGGATGTGACAGGGAGGAAAATGCAGCAATCTGTGATTAATTTGGGATCTTTCCTGAGCTGTTGATTGGGAGGATGGTAGTGCTGCCCACAGGAACAGAAACACAGGAGCAAAAGCAAGCTTTTTAAAATTTTACTGAACAGGAAGAAGTGGGAAGCCAAAAGAACTTAGTGGGAAAAAAAATGAAGGTCACCGATGTCAAAGCCAAATGGTAAAAAACTGAAAAATGTCACTAGAGTGAATTCTACCCGTTTTCATCACAAAATATACAGAATCTAAGCTGGTCCAGACTTGGGACTCTACTCTGAGCTGTGCTGCACTGAGGACATTGTTGACCTACATTCTCCAACAATATCTGGGGTTGGGGGAACAAGCGGCTCACTCCTCAAATATAATAGCAAACACACATATTTTCTCACCACTGATGGGACTTTTGCCAGGAAATCACACAGACCCAAAATAAAAAACAGGCCAAAGGAAAACAAACAGGCAAGACACACAGTCTGTCATCCATGGGGCACTGGGGTTTAGGGCAGGGCCCTCCCTAGGCGGTCATGGGGTCCAGATAAAACGCTACCCAGAGTGCCTGAAATATGTTTATGCAGGTGAATTGGGAGGCAGGGAACCTGGGAAGACGATGGTTACCGAGTGCCTGTCCTATGCCAGGCATTGTACTCCATCCTTCACATTCCTCATTCCTTTCTCTCTATGAAGTCACTATTATTATCATTTCGGTTTTACAAATGAGGAAATGAGCTGTGAGGCTAAGCAATTCTCTGAGATTCATAGGAAGAGGCATATTAATATGAAAAGCCACATCTGCAGAGTATGAAGATGTTTCTTTTCTTGGCAACATATTGCCTGTCTCAAGGAGGTGAGCACACCAGCTGGGAGCTCCTGGTTCCTGAAAGCTCCTTCCTACAAGGACCACCCCCACACAGGAAATCCCTTGATATCAATGCAGGCATGGTGTAATGAGCTGTGTGTATGTGCAGATGCCTTGATTGTTTGATTATTCCTATTTTTTTTATTATTTTCCTTTCTTGAAAGCTACCTAATAGAGAAAGTCTCCTCATACAGTCCCTTTTGGATCTTAGGTTCTCCTAGCAAGTAGATAAACTCCAGTAGAACCTAAGCCAGAAGTTATTTTCCTGTGTTGCTCTACTCAAGGCTTGGCTCTGGACACCAGAAGCATTAGGACATCATACAGAACAGCTCAACATAAAGACAGCTTCTGTGAGATACAGGACACAATCTCCTAAACACACCATGATTCCAGGTGCAGCAGCTTAAGTGCCTATGAAAGTCCTACTTAGCACCTGTTCATCTGGCTGGCGTGGAAGAGGAAACTGGATTATTTTCCCTCCTTTGGATGAGGCATAGCAAGCTGATTAATGATGTGAGGGAGAGTGAACCAAAGACAGGAGTTCTGCACAGAAATATCTTTCAGGAAAGCTATCATAGGCATGGGGAAAGGAAGGTGAGCATTGTAAGGAGCAGGTGGCAGACAGCATTTGGCTGATTAGGGTTTGGTTAATGCTGGTGAGTGTCGAACATTCCAGTTCATGAGCTGTTACTAATGGGAGAAACGGGGTTATTTGTTGATTTTACTTACTAAAGTGAGTTGAAGTATGGATGGAGGGGAAAAGGTGAACATGCACCATTTCAGCTAAGCCTAATAAAACATGGAAAAAATTCTTCATGATTTTCTTAAAAAGAGCAAGAAATGAATTTTGCACTGGCACCAAGTTCCCGTACCGTATGAGGAAGTGATCATTGACTTCCACTTAGCCTGCCCAGTTTCCAAGTCCTTTGGTCATCTTCTGTGTTCAACATGCAGATTTTTGGTGGGATGTGTTATAAAAACTTCCTCTGAACTTCTTATATGCTTTTCATCGTATGACTACATTCAAATTTCACAAGAAAATTGTAAGATGTGCATAAGCATTTAATTTCTATTTCACAGATGGAAAGACTGAACTTCAGAGCCCTAATCTACACAAGTAAGTGGCACTTTTATTTTTCAAGGACATACATTTTACAGAGCATCTTTACATTTGAGAATGCCTTCCCCAGGATATTTTAAAAAATTCTTTTCTTAAAGTACAACTGTTTTTTACTTTAAAAAAAAAAAATGTTTCCCAATCCATCAAAGACATTCAATCCCAGTGTCCGTGAACAGAGGTCTCTGGTGCTCTGACTCCATAGTAATCCCTGAATCATGTGGATGGTCAAGATGGACTGAGTTAAGAACTGTGAACTGCAAATAAAACTTTTTTCTTCACTGGTGATTTCTTAGAGACATGCTTGCCTCTCTGAATAACCTTCCCAGAACTTGTACTTTTTGGCTTTGACCTATATGAGTGGAATGTTTATATAATTGCCATCTGGGAAGAGGCTGGTATATACACACTGAGCTCTAGTAGATATTTTGGACAAGGAATTTTCACTTACCAGAATTGGCTGGTGTATATACACACTGAGCTCTAGTCGATATTTTGGACAAGGAATTTTCACTTACCAGAATTTGGCAAGAGTATTCTGCATATGCACCATGGGCAGGACCAAGCTTATGAGAAGCTGCTCCTTTATCATGATCTGAGACCTATAGACTTAAGAGTGATAGGGTCTGACTGTGTCCCCACCCAAATCGCATCTTGAACTGTAACTCTCATAATTCCCACATGTTGTGAGAGGGAGCTAGTGGGAGATAATTGAATAATGGGAGTGGTTTTCCCATAGTGTTCTCATGGTAATGAATAAGTCTCACAAGATTTGATGGTTTTATAAAAGGTTTCCCCTTTCACTTGGCCTTCATTCTCTCTTGCGTGTTACCATGTAAGAAGTGCCTTTTGCCTTCTGCCATGATTGTGAGGTCTCTCCAGGCTCATGAAACTAAGTCCATTAAGCCTCTTTTTCTTTATAAATCACCCAGTCTTGAGAATATCTTTATCAGCAGCATGAAAACAGACTAAGACACGGAGATATGCTCTCATTGGATGAAAATCATACTTAGAAACTATAAAGACTTCCAATTTTTTGACTATCCAATCAATTACATAGGATTCTAGATTAGCCTATTGTTAAGATAGGTATAAAAGACAGGGCCACTGTAGAAGAGTGTGATTAAACAACTGCTACTTTGCAATTTCAGACAAGTTGTTTCACTCTACAATGGTTGGTGATTAAAAAGTACTAAATAGTATAAAATGCAATGTGTCTAGCATATGCTCAAAAATATTATTTCTTATTGTTCTTATTTTCTTAACATGAAGATTTCAAGCCACCCCATGGAAACAGCATTCCAAGAAGACAGTCACTGCAAGCCTTAAAAGCCCTGGGCTCAAGGACTCACACATTATTATTATCATTTTTGCTGCATTATATTAGTTAAAGCACATCATAAGGCAGAGCCAGATTCAAAGGATGGAAAATAGAATCCAGCTCCTGATGGGAACAGCTTCAAACTATTGTTCTTGACTCAACCCACCATAGACCCTAACCATGAACCAGTACTTTGGGCCAAGCACATTATTTGTGCTACCCATGTATTTCTTCCTAAAAACCCTCCAACCAGTTATAACACTCATTTCATAGACATAAAAAAAATCAAAACTTATCAATATTAAGTAACTTGCTTGATATTGAACAAGTGGTTAGTAACAGGGTTGGTTTTTTTGTTTTCTGTTTTTCCTTTCTTTTTTTTCTTTCTTTCTTTATTTACTTTTTTGAACAGCACAGCAGAGAACAGCGTTGGTCTTAAAACTCAGATTTATTTGACTCCAAAGCCAATACTGTTTAGTATATTTAGAGACCAACCATGAAATATACTTCCCTTTCTATAGAAAGGAACTAAGAAGGATATACCACTTTATCTTTATACTTAATGTTAGGACTATCCCAATGAAGACATCTTGAGTTTGTAAACTCTCTCTGAGGTGTCAATGTGCTCCTAGATCTGTTCTATGCTCACAACAACAATCACAGACTTCAGAAAGGTGCAGGAGAAAGTACACAACTCCTCCAAAAATATCCACGCACATGAATCCAAAGGATGTAGTGACAGACTCTAACACGTCCATACATGTTACATTTCCTAGTCCATACTTTTAAAAACAAAATATATCTTCAAATCAAGTGCCCATACTAGCCCCAGATAGTCCATATTCAGTGAAATAGATAACGGTGGTCGCCAATTTGCAAGCCTGGGTTTTATTTATTTAGTTCCCTATTTCGAGGAATCACTTAGGCAAAGTCAATTACATGAGTGTGGAGGACAAAATTCTAAGATGATCTCTCCGAAGACCCTCACCCTTGTATAATTCCCTGTCCTGGGAATACAATGGGGCATCGATCCCATGATTATGTCATTATACATGACAAGACAGATTTTGTAGATATAATTGAGCTTACTCATTAGCTGATTTTGAGTTAATAAAACAGAGATTATCCCAGTGGGCATAACCTAATTAACTGAGCCCTTTGAAAGAAGAGAGTTTTTTCTGACTGATAAGATTCAGCACAAGGAAGGTTCTCCATTAATGAGATGGAGGGGTCCATGGAGCAAGGGCCTGAGAGTGGCCTCTAGGAGTTGAGGATGATTCCCTGGTTGACATCCAGCAACTTGGACCTCTGTCCTGTAACCAAAAGAAACTGAATTCTGCCAACAACCCATTTAAGACTGGAAAGAGATTCTTCCCCAGATCCTCCAGGAACAGCTCAGCAAGGTTGACCCCTTAATTTTACCTTTAACAGAGTCTGAGCAAAGAACCCAGGTGAGCTTCCCCAGACTTTTAACCTAACAGAACTGTGTGATAATAAATGCACATTATTTTAAGCCACTAAGTTAGTAGTAATTTGTTACATGGCCATGCAAAACTAATATGGCAAGATGATCTAAGTGACAGGTGGAAATGATAAGAAAACAAGACTCTTTCCCCTTCTCCACAGTCTTTTTGTGAGCCTCAGGAATTATGCACCTGTGCTGACTAAACTTAGGCCTGATACCTCCCAACCTATCCACCCTGTGACCTGGATTGAGTCCAAAATTTAATATGATTAATATTAAATTTTCTAAAACCATCTTGATTTGAACTATCACATAAGCCCACATATTCTCATTAAAATCTGAAAGTGTAATTACTGCTACAATGGAATATCTAGTTGTTGGTTATAGGATCACAGCAATGCCCTTTTCAAAATTTTATATTCATAATTCACTAAAACATACTGATAATTAACACCTATTTATTATTGCTGTGTACCTTATTATACTATCAATCATCCTCACAGCCTATCTAAAAAGTAGATGTAACTTTTCCAGTTTTGATGGCAACAGAACTGAAGTTTGGATGGAGTAAGTGATCCAAATATATAGACTAGCCAAGGTAAAATTTAAACCTAAGTCAGTATTGCTCCAAAGTTCAGAAATCTACTGGGTAGTGATGCATTGATCTGTAAAATGGGTTACGAAGAAGGTAAATTAATGATTACTTAGGACTGGGCAGGGGGTGAGAAGATAGGGGTTATATCTAGAAGATACTGAATTTATTTTGGGGATGTTGAAGATATGCTACAGTTTGGCTGTGGTTATAGTTTGACTACAAATGTTTTAAAAACCATTGAATTGTACGCTTTAAATGGGTATGGTGTGTGAATTATATCTCAATAAACCAGAATTTTTTTAAGGAAGTGAGAAGTGTTTTGTTGGGGAAATCTAGATGTATGAGGCTAGGAAAGGAGGCAAGGAATGGGAGAAAGGAATGGGAGAAGGAATGGGGCAAGGAATCGGTCATAGAGAGTCTTGGATATCATACTAATTTGTTTCTTGGGGGAAAAAAAGATTCTCCACAAAGGGTTTTAACTAAGGGAGTGAAATAATATATTAGTGTTGTAGAAAGATCTCTCTAGTGGCTATATAAGGATGGATTTGAGGACACAATAGTGCAGACGAGGAGGTTGGTGAGGAGACTCTTTTTTTTTTTTTTTTTTGAGACGGAGTTTCGCTGTTGTTACCCAGACTGGAGTGCAATGGCACGATCTTGGCTCACGGCAACCTCCGCCTTCTGGGTTCAAGCAATTCTCCGGCCTCAGCCTCCCGAGTAGCTGGGACTATAGGCGTGCACCACCATGCCCAGCTAATTTTTGTATTTTTAGTAGAGACGGGGTTTCACCTTGTTGACCAGGATGGTCTCGATCTCTTGACCTCATGATCTACCCGCCTCAGCCTCCCAAAGTGCTGGGATTATAGGCGTGAGCCACCACGTCTAGCCTAGGAGACTCTTGCATAGCTCATTGGAAAAGATAAAGACTTAACCAAAAGTGAATAGAATGGAAGAGTGCCTGGTGTTTGAGAGACATGGCTGAGATAAAAGACATGCAACTTGTAAGAACCTCAGATAAGGGAGAGGGAGGAGTGTAAGAAGACTGAGGTTTCTAGTTTGGGGGTTCAGCTTCTTGAGCAGGGGCTGCCTCCCCTTTGTGGAGACTGGGGAACTAGACCCAGGGGAGAGGGAGAAAGGAAAGTAGGTACCTTAGAAATTCTACTGAAAGCCTAGGCCTCAGCCCTCCAGCCAAACACAAATGATACTGATACCTGGGTCTTATATTCAGAGATTCGAATTAAACTTATCTGTGATTGTGAATGTGCAGCCAAGGATGTGAACCTACAACTCAACTCAGACAGTTTCTTTCCAACTGAGGCAGTCAGTAAAGGACATCGCTGTTGCTAGTGAACTGCTTATAGCCCAGCCAATCAGACAGGGCCCTACTGAAAAAAGGTGAGGCTTTGTCTTGAGCATTGGGGTCTGACAAGCCCATCTAGAGACTGTTTCACTAATGATAGTATTTGCTACAAGAGATCATATTTAAGATAGGAGAGGATTATTTGATGTTGTTCTCATGGAGTCAATGGACCAGCTGGAGCTTACCTGAGAGTATGAAGAATTCCTAATTATTCTGGCTTAGTGATTATCAAAGTCCAGCAGAATCAGTTTCATCTGGGAATATGTTATACATTCAGCGTCCTATCCAGGCCTACTGAATCAGAAACTCTGGGGAAAAGGCCCCAAAATTTGTGTCTATATGTTTAAAAAAAATTAAATTTAAATTTTTTAAGTTTTTTGAAATAATTATAGATTCGTAGGCAGTTGCAAAAAAAAAAAATGATCCCATTACCCTTTGCCCAATTTAGACATATTGCAAAACTATAGTACAATATCAGAGCCTAGATGTTGACACTGATACAACCAAATAAAAAATACAGACTATTTCCATCACCAAGAGATTTCTCATTTTCCCCTTTTCTAGCTACACCCACTTGACTTCACCCACCTCTTTATTCTGGCAACCACTGACCTGTTCTCCATTCTATAATTGTTCTCATTTCAAGAATGTTATACAAGTGAAATCATATAGTATATAACTCTTGGGGGCTGGCTTTTTTTTAAAAAAAAACTCAGCATAATTCTCTGTGGAGTCATTCAGGTTATGGTGTGTATCAATAATTTGTTCCTCTGCATTGCTGAGTAGTGTTCCATGGTATGACTGTGCCACAGTTTAACCATTCTTCTGTTGCAAAGTCACTCTTACAACCTCTCAAAGTAATTCTGATACACTTTCAGGCTTGAGAACCCCGATTCTCTAAGAAAAAAAGCTTTAAAGGACAGGGAAGAAATACAGCACTTTTCTGGGTTTTCTCCCCATGCACTAATTCGCGGTCCTCCTCAAAGGCATAAGAAAATGACTTTTTAAAATTTTCACCATGGCTGGCATGGTGGCTCAGGCCACTGTGTAATCCCAGCCCTTTGGGAGGTCGAGGCAGGTGGATCGACTGAGGTCAGGAGTTCAAGACCAGCCTGACCAACATACTGAAAACCTGTTCTCTATCAAAAACACAAAAATTAGCTGGGTATGGTAGTATATGCCTGATATCCCAACTACTTGGGAGGCTGAGGCAGGAGAATTGCTTAAACCTGGGAGGTGGAGGTTGCAGTGAGCCGAGATCATGCCATTGCACTCCAGCCCGAGTGACAGAACAAGACTCTGTCTCAAAAAAAAAAAAAGATAAAAAAAATTCTACCACTACTGTTAACATAATTTTATGTATCCCGCTTATCACTGTTAAGTAAATGCATTTCTTCAACGATTCATGTATTTATTCAACAAATATTTATGGAAGTATGTCTTAGTAACTATTCTAGGCAAGAAGAAAGCAGCAGTGGAAAGATAATGTTCCTTCTCACAAGTAGCTTTCACTCTAACAGGACCAGAAAAGACAGTAAGCAAATAAAGTCTTGTGAAGCAAAGTCAGGTTGAAATAAATGTTATGAATAAAAATAAAGTGACAGAAGGCTTAAAAGATGAAGGAAATGAGGTACTATTTTAGATGGGAGTCAGAGAGGTCCTCTGTGAGGAGATGACTTGAGAGCAAAGTTAATTGAAATAAGGAATTAAGCAATGTGAACATATAAGTCACTGCAACAGATGGAGCAACAAATGTAAAAGACTTGAGACAAGAACATGCTTAACCATTATATGGTTTGGATATTTGTCCCATCCAAATCTCATGTTAAAAGGTGATTACCAATGTTGGAGGTCTGGCCTAGTGTAAGGTGTCTGGGTCATGCAGGTGGATCCCTAATGGATGGCTTGGTGCCCTCCCATGGTAATGAGTTACCAGGATATCTGATTCTTCAAAAGAGTCTGTGACCTCCTCCCTTCTTTTTCTTGCTCCTGCTGTTGTCATGTTACACACTTGCTCCTTCTTTGCCTTCTGACCATGATTGAAAGCTTCCTGAGGCTTCACCAGAAGCAGATGCCAGCACTATGCTTCCTGTATAGTCTGCAGAACTATGAGTCAGATCCATAGTTCTGACTCAGGTCCATTCATACTTTTGCATAGGCTTCCAGACTGTGGAAGAAGTGACTCCAGCCCATAGCCCTAGATTTGGGATGTCAGACTTCCCTAAGTGAAGTCTTAGTCATGAAACCTGTAACGGAAGCCTTTTCTCCTTCCCTCAAAGGAGTGCAAACAATCCATAATGAGTTTATAATCCTGAGTAGTAGAAATAAAACACCTTATTACAATGAGATGAAATTCACACATTAGTTGTTCTGGCCCCAAACATAGCATATTAAGAGAATAAAGATGCTCTTTGTACTTTAGGGGTGTGATTTTAATAGAGAAGGTAAGGTCCTCTGAAGTTACATTGAAATGCATAGCACTTACCACTTTTATCTTCCACATAACTTAAACAAATATGATATAATAACATCATAACCATGCAGAAAACAAATGCCCCCTGTACAAATTTTAGGTAGAATGGTGGGGGTTGGGGGTACAGTGGAGAGTAGGAGAGAGATGAAAGAATTTAAATCTAGGCATTCTTACCTACAGCCTGCACATTTTACTAACAAAAAGACTCCTTGGAGAACTTAGATTAAAACCATCAACAACTTCCGATATTCAACCTTAGCTATCAACTCCCATGAAAACAGGCCGGAAACCTGCCTCAGTCCTTGATGGTTTCACCAGTTCAGGTTGGCATGGCACATGTCTCCTATGTGAAGCTTGGGTGAAGATAAAAGGAGAAAACTAAAATGGAGAACATGGTTAGATTCTGTAAACCAGAGTTAGGGGCTACTTTTTGCAAATATCAATCCTATTTGTAGCTGTATGTTCCCTGTTACTTGCCAAAATGAATCACAAACTCATTTATGGACCCAATCATTTACCCATGTTCATTCTCCCAGACTTTCCTCAGATCTGGAAACTATTTTTGACAGCTGAGATGTTGTTCTAGACATGGAGTTTAGACTTGAGTTTAAGTTTAGCTGTAGTGTTTAAAGGGTTAAGGATGGGACAGTACAGGGTAAAGGGTTAAGGATGCGGCAGCAGAGGTAACATTCTACACTGAGTCTAGCTATGGGGAAAGGGCTTTGACAGTGTCTTCCTCAACAAGTTTTGCCACTGAAAGGAACATGAAACACTAAAGCTAAACTGAAACTCAAGTCTAAACTCCATGTCTAAAACAAAATCTCAGCTATCAAAAATAATCTCTAGATCTCAGGAAAGCCCTCCAAAGTCTGTCTGGCAGAATGAACCTGGATAAATGGCTGGATCCACAAATGACTTTGCCATTCATTTTGGCAATACCAGGAAACATATAGCCACAAATGGGATTAACGTAATGAACGGCAGAGAAATGCCTAAAAAGATTTAAAAAGAAGGAAGTGGTAATATTGATATTGCTACATATTGAACATTTGAACAATGTTTAGACATCAATTTCTGAAAACAAAGACAATGGTTATGAGCAGATATATTCAAAATAAAGAAACTTTTTTCTTTAAGGTTAATAACATGTTCACAGAGTCAGTTTGTTACTATGGAATCACATATGATGTCATAAATTTGACATTCTAAATGCAAAGCTAGATGGAGCAAGGGAAGTGACAGGAAATGGAGCTGGGGAGACGAATATCTGCATAACAACAAAAGAATTTCAACAGTTAAAAAAAAAATGAGTCAAACATCCCTCAAACAGAAAAAGAAGGTGAGTGAATTTGAGTGTCTTAGAATCTTGCCTTGGGGCTGAGAAAATGTGGGTTATCAGTCCATTATTTGCCTCTGCAAAGGCTCTGCAACAATCAAGTAATTTCAGATAATGGCTTCATGTAGAGAAAAGAGAAAGAAGAGAATAAAGGCAATGGAGAAAGCAGAGAAAAGGGAAGAAGGAGAAATTTTAAAAAATGAAGACAGCAAAAAAATAAGATTAAAGCATGTAGTATATAAGGCATTCCAATAAGTCAGTATTCATTGAGCATATGCTCCTATGTCAGTAGCAAAAGGTAAAAACACTGGTTGTCTTTGAAGAATGCATGACCTAGTAGGAAAGAGAATAGAAAAAGGACAACTCATTGCTCAGTAAAAGTATGTGCGAAAGACACAAGCAACACAGAACAATATTTAACTCTGGGAATTTTCCCAAGGTCACACTGAGCTGGGTTTTGAAGAACATGAAAGAGAAGAGGAGGCCACAAGGAAATAAAGATGGTGTGTGCAGGCAAATACAAGTTATTTGATATTAGTAGAATTTAGAGCTAAATTGTAGAGTGAAGGGCGTGCAAGTAGGAGGTACACATGCAAGTAGGAAGTACACAGGAATACATCATGAGGCTCCTGGTTAAACCAAGTGAAGAAAGTGTTTATCCAGGAATGAAGCATTATTATATTTACATCTTATAAATATTACTCTAAATAAATATGGTGGACAGATCTAGACGTGGAGAGAGGATTTAAGGCCATGAAACCTGTTCAAAAGGCTGTATTCTAAAAATGTAGTCACAGGATGGTCAGAGGCCTGGAACAAGGCAATGATAATAGAGATAGGAAAAAGAAACTGGATTTAAAATATCATTTGGAATTAGAAGTGAGAGAATATTATGGCGACTACTACGTATGTGTATAAGGGGGGTGAGGGCTGATGAAAAGATTTTAAAATTAGTTCAGGAGCCATACAGCTATGCCATTCTCTGCAGTTAAATTCTCATGCAACTAATACTGATGAGATTTTTCCTAGGTGCAAGACACAGAGCATAAATGGATGAATATAGACTGCTCTGTGGGATCTTGGTCTAACATAGAAGTTGTACTCATTAAACAGATAAATAACACTAAGCTTGATCACATTGCAGCTACTTACTTAGCATGAAACAGTCAAAATAGTGTTCTAATAAGTATCTGTTCTAAATGAGAATGAAAATATAAATATTTGAGATTTCCATAAAGTGAGTTATCTTCTTGTGCTCTTTTACATAGTTTTCCCTATCTGTTGTTAGTTTGGTGGTAAGAAATCTCTTTCCACTCTAGATATATGAGTAATTAGATGATAGGAACAGAAGGCCTGACTTTCAATAAATTTGTATGAGATTAAGGTCCCTATATTTAGAAATCAAACTAATATCGGTGAGGCTAGCCTCACAGAAAATTTGAGTTACAATGATGAAGAAAACAAGAAAATATTCAATTCTAAATGGCAAGGAAAATTAAGTTCCATAAGTAACAATCTTCAGAATAATAGAGAAAAATGAAAAAACAGATTTATTCTATGTAAACAACTTCACATCTAAAAGCCAAGTCCTACTGAACCCTGAAAAATTCTCTCACAATATTTCCCATGTTATCAATCTTTATACAATAAATGCATTATATCTCAAATTTATGAACCAACAAATTTCTATTTAAAAATTGTTTGGCCAGACATAGTGTCTCATGCCTGTAATCCTAGCACTTTGGGAGGCCAAGGCAGGTGGACTGCCTGAGCACAGGAACTCGCAACCAACTTGGGCAACATGGTGCAACCCCATCTCTATTAAAATACACTAAAATTAGCCAGGTGTGGTGGCGTGTGTCTATAGTCCCAGCTACTCAGGAGGGAGGCTAAGGCAGGAGAATTGCTTGAACCTGGGACGCAGAAGTTGCAGTGAGCCGTTATCACACTCCAGTCTGAACAGAATAAGACTCTGTCTCAAAAAAACATTGTTTATACAATACTTTTTAATAAAATATATGTCATTTTTTACTCATGCTTGATAGAAGAGGGGAAGCTAATGTCTAGAATTTATATATTTTTATATTGGCAAAGAAATAAATTCTGTTTTCTTTATTATTTTTATTTCTAAAGCCAAGGTTCCAAATGTCCTGAGATTAAAAATTAATAAATATTATTTGTTTCCATGTCAAGAATGAGCCTGGAATGAGGTCCTCAAAAGAAAGTCTAGAAGCAGGAAAAAGAAAGGAATCTGACAAAACGGGAGTTCGTCTTAGCAGTCAGGTGAGCTGATCTCTGTAGCAGAGGTGAGGAAATTAGAAAGCAGAACGCATAATGGAAAATGTTAGGGGGCAGGGAGCTCTGGGAGAGAAGACCAAGCTGTTGAGTATTGTATTAAGGCGTCCCTAATGTCGTCATGAGAAGGTTAAGGAACAACTAGAAGAGGTTGGGCCCTGCCTTCCCCTCCATCCATACCCACGTGTTCACTTAGAATGTGTGGAACCACAGCGGGCTCCTCTGCTCAGCCTATGCTGGGAGGAGACTCATCTTTGTTCAAACCAGGGAGGGGAGGGCTGCCTGGCCATCGCATTGACCATTTTCTGCACATCTTTCAGATGAAGCGTGCAGTCAATCCGAATCACTCGCTGAGATGTTGCCCCTTCCGGGGTCACTCGTCGTGTAGACGCTGCCTTTGTGCAGCAGCTGAGGGAACAGCCCTTGGCCCCTGCCGCACAATATGTATTTATATTCACATGTGCCTGTTGTGGGAGCAGGGCCAGCAGATCACCATGATGAGGGTGAGCAGAGATCACACTACTGATTCTGGAGGGGAACCTCAGGCAATCTGGGTGAGGGGAAGGATATGGCAAATAGAAACTCTTTTACTTGCTTCCCCCCGGTCTCCTTCATTCTTGTCTCTCCTGAAAGGAAAGCTTGAGGGCTCCATTCCCTTGAATCAGCTGCCTTAGAGTCCCCCCTGCAACCAGGGGGGCACCAGCTGCCCTCACCTTTACAATCTGGTAAAAATGATGGATATATTGTTTCAGCATCTGTTAGCAGGCTTATCCTTGAGGGAAGAAGTGAAGAAAAGGGAGGAACAATGATGACCATATTTTAAGTTCCATATAAGAGGAGTCAAGAGAAAAAATATGTTACCCAGTTTGCATCTTGGTTTTAGATGCTCTTTCAAGAGGACGCCATATAGATGCTCCAAACAGGAGGACTAGACCAGAATTATAATAGTACACAAGAGCTCAGGTTGAGGGCGTGGTGGCTCAAGCCTGTAATCCCAGCACTTTGGGAGGCCGAGGTGGGTGGATCACAAGGTCAAGAGATCGAGATCACCCAGGTCAACATGGTGAAACCCCTTCTCTACCAAAAATATAAAAAATTAACTGGGCATGGTGGCGTGTGCCTGTAATCCCAGCTACTCGGGAGGCTGAGACAGGAGAATTGCCTGAACCCAGGAGGCGGAAGTTGTGGTGAGCCGAGATCACGCCATTGCATTCCAGCCTGGGTAACAAAAGCGAAACTCTGTCTCAAAAAAAGAAAAAAAAGAATCATTGAGGCCAGAGAGCTTCTCAATGGGTGCTGCTATTTTCAGCCTGACATGACTATTTTGCAGGCACATTCACAGAAGGAGTGGGTGGTGGGGTTTTACACCCTTGGGTTTCTTCTTTCCATCACAGAAATCACAAGAATTATCACTGACGAAGACAGACTCTCGAGGGTACGTTGTACGCAGTCAATGGTCTCGAAGATCCAGGAGCCCATCCACCAGGGCTCCATCAGTAGATGAGCCTAGAAGCAGGAATACCAGTGCTAAGGTAGAGATAAAGATGAACAGGAGGAGTAGATGATAGAATAATAGTAAAGTGCCAGTCCCTGTTTGTGTGCTTTACATGTGTTAGCTAATTTAGCCCTCATGAGAACTCCCTTCCCCAAAAAAATCCCATTTTACCACAGAAAACTGAAATACAGAGTAAACTTGTTTAAGGTTTCACATTAAAAAGTGGTAGAGATAGCATTAAAACCCAGGGGCTCTAGATCTAGAGGCGGTACACTTCTTCCATCCTTCCTTCCTTCAACAGTTATGGAGTAACAATCAACAAATAGTTATTGATTCTCAGAAAAGGGAAGGAAATGGTCACCACAAGAGAAAAATTAAAGAGTGTCAGATTATGTGGAGGTTTGGGTCTTTAATTCGGCCTTATGATATAAGCAATTAAAAAGAAAAAGTTAGTTTTGAGATTAAGATGTTGAAAGCAGAGAGAATGAACCAGACACAGCCACTGCGAGAACATGCATTCCCACCCAATCCATCATCTCTATCAGATTTAACTCAAGGATCTAAACAAAAACATCCTTTTTTGAGTCGTGTGTGAAATAATCTGAAATAACATATGGATGCCTAATAACTTCTTGCTCACCTTAGTAAAGGAGGTTTTTTTTTTCTCTAAATGGTCCTTTCCTGTTTAGGAAGATGATTCTATTTAACTGTGCTCCACTGGCATGAGGAGCTCTGAAGGCCCTGGGGAGATGCTCCAGTCTCCAGCCAAGGGACCTTCCCAGCTCTCAGTGCATCATTCACATGGGGATTCGGGAGCGACATGCCCCGAGGTGCTATGTAGAGTGTTCTGGTAGGAATGTCTGGCCCACTTTGCTCATGGAGTTAACTGGAGGTTGCACACCAAGGCACTGCCCAAGCAAGATCCATTCTCAAGCCCTCTGTCCTACCTGCAGGCCTCTGACTGAGCAGGTACATTGCAAGCAGGGGACAGGGCTTTGCAAATCATGTGTCAGCTGCCTGATGGGGAGGAGAAGGACTGGGTCCTATCTACTCGAAACAAATAACAATGTATGAAGTGCTGATGGGGAAGCTAGGGGAGAATGAAAGCAGACAGTCTCTGTGTCTGTTTAACAGAAATATGAAACAGCTGAGGCCTAGAAATGCCCGGGTCCCTTAAGCCCTACTTAAGGAGCTGAGATGAACCAGCATCCATCCGAGGTCTAGGAATGGAATAGGCAGAAGGGACAGATCCTTGATGGGAGCTGGGCAGAGCTGGCGAGAGGGACCCCGGGCAGGCCTCAACTTCAGACGCCCATTGTCTTGCTGCAGCTCCCCAGCAGCTCTGCGAGCTCCCGGACTCCATCCACCTCCCCCAGCCTGCAAGACTCCTCGCCGACCGGGCAGTTCTCGTTCCAGCCATCCGCCTCGCCCCAGCCGCCTGCGTCGCCCCAGCCACCCCGGTCACTGGACTCGCGGCCTCCCACGCCCCCAGAGCCGGATCCTGGCTCCCGGCGCAACACCAAAATGCAAGAGAATCCGGAGGCCTGGGCGCAAGGCATGCGGGAAATCCGCCAGACCAGGGACTCGCAGCCGCGGGAATACCAGCGCGCGTCCAGCCAACGCAGGGTGCCCTACCCCGCCTCCGGCCAGCTGGACCGCGACTGTTTGTCTGAGCAGAAGCAGCGGGAGGATGAGGATGACTACGAGGTTGCCTACTGGGCATCCGTGAGGTCCTTCTATGAGAAGAAGCTGAGCTGCTCGAGCCCCCGGCCGGTGAGCAGGCCTGCAGTCTCTGGCACCCGGGGCGCCCTTCCTTGTAGCCCGCAAAAGAGCCTCTTCCAGCCGCCCTCCTCTCCACTGCGCAGAGAGGTCCTTCCCGGTCTCCTGCTTCTCCTCCCCAAACGTCTGGGAGTCACAGCCTCGGCTATCTCCAGCATCCCACTTCTCCAAGCAGGGGCCCGCTGTCCTATTCCCACCCTACCCTGGAAGAGCCCCAGCCTGTCCCCTTCCTGTCTACATGACTGTGTCCTCCCGTTGGTGTCCCTCTTTGCAGCCCAAACCCAAGAACGCCATCACCATTGCTGTCTCATCCTGCGCGCTCTTCAACATGGTGGACAGCAGGAAAGTCTACGAGGAAGAGGGTCTGGAAAAGTACATGGAGTATCAGCTCACCAATGAGAACGTCATCCTGACCCCGGGCCCTGCGTTCCGCTTTGTCAAGGTACTCTGAAAGCTGTCTTTGGCACGCCAGACCCTCAATGGTGAGGGGAGGACCCAGGCCAACCCTTGGGAGTGCATCCAGTTTCCCCCATCATTCCTAGCCCACCCTTGTCATTCTTGTCTCCTTCCAGCTGACCCAGGTCAGTTTATGATTTCGCATAGGCTTCCAGACTGTGGAGGAAGGGACTCCAGCCCACAGCCCTAGATTTGGGATGTTAGCCTTCTCTAAGTGAAGTCCTAATCATGAGACCAGTAACAGAAGCCTTTGCTCTCTCCCTCGAAGGAGTGCTAAGAAGCCATGAGTTTATAATCCTGAATAGTAGAAAAAATGCCGTATTACAGTGAGATGAAATTCACTTTGGTTGTTCTGGTCCCAAACGTAGCATATTAAGAAAATAAAGATGCTCTTGGCACTTAGGGGTGTGATTTTAATAGAGAAGGTAAGGTTCTCTGAACTTACACTGAAATATATAGCACTTACAACTTTGATCTTAATAAAAATATTACACAATAATATCATAACCATGCAAAAACAAATGACACCTCCACAAGTTGTTGGTAGAATTACTAAGAGACATAGTAGAAGCATGGGCAGGAACCACAAACCTAGTCTAAAGATACATGTTAATACACAAAGTGCTCTCTTTGACAGTATATATACTAAAACTGGAACAAAACAAAGATGATTTGCATGACCTCTGGGCAAGGATGACATGCAAATTCACGATGCAGTCCATATTTTTCAAAATTAAAAAATAATCATTAGATGACTGGTAAAAGCAGATTTTAAAAATCAATCAAACATAAAGCACAAAAGGGTTAGCTTGACCCCACTCTCTACTAGTCCCTCAGAGATAATTCAAGTGAATCCAAGTTGTAAAAATTTTCAACAAACATTACTCATGTATGTGAACATTAGCTGAGTTCCTATGTATGAAAGGCTGATAATACAGAAATACATAGAATAACTCTGTCCTAAAGGAGGCAGAATCTCTCAATGAAGATTCTTCAGAGCCTGAATTTGACCCTGATGAGATGCTTCCTCTCTGGCCTCCCCAAACCCACCTTGCCTGCCCCTCTTTACACACATTCATGTTTGTAACCTGCAGGCACTACAGTATGTCAATGCTAGACTCCGTGATCTATATCCCGATGAGCAGGACTTATTTGATATTGTACTGATGACTAATAACCATGCCCAAGTGGGAGTGCGGCTTATAAACAGCGTCAATCACTATGGTAAGTAAAATAAATACCATGTGGAAGACCAGCTCTCCGCTCTGAAAGAGAGAAGCCATGTTATTTTGCTAACTGTGGCTTAACCAAATGCAGTGTATTTGATACTGACACCCCCTTCTGCGGCAGGAATGTTTATTTGCCTATGTCAGAACAAGAGAGGCCATGTTCATTTTTAACTTCAGCACAGAGTTGGGCTCAAAGCTCTGGACTTAACTTGTCAAGTGTGAATTTCAAAGTCTTAATCCTAGGTCCTGCAATATATTTCTCTGTTTTATGTTTTTCACTTCTGAACTTGACTTCAAGGAGCCGTCAACCCAAAGGCTTTTACTGTGTGATCAAACTTCTTGCTCACCACAGATTCGTGTTAAAGGTTTAAAGGTTTTCACCTCTCCTTTCCACTCTTAAAATCTGATTGTCCCCGGCTGCTCTCTCTCCCCACACATAAAATCATTTACATGGAAAATCTGATTGACTCTAGTCTTTCCAGTGTTTCTATCAGTGTGCTGGGACTTTAAGAGAAAGTTCCAGCTTTTCCTATTATGGAACTACCTGAATTATTTGGGGCACAATTAGCCTATTTTCTAAATGGGTATGGGAAGTTAAAATAAGGTTTAAATTGGGCATATTTGCAAATAATCAAGATATAAGTTATGAGTTTTACTTTATGTTATTCTAACTATAAGGCTAAAATCATTGAAACACATTTTAAAAATGTTTGCCTTTTAAAAGTACAGTCTTCATAGGGTTATGAAGTAAAAAGAGAACATAAATAAAAATTTAACATAGATGATTGGAATATAGGAATCACCTAGTAAACAACAGCTAGTATTTAGCAACACATAGTCTTAATTGATTTAGTAGGTGACTGAGGTCTGTCTATCCCTCACCATGCTGATCCAATCAAGGCTGGAAGCATAAGAAATCACAGTTATTTACCTGTTAATTCTGTTGATGAACTGATTGTTTACAACCTCCTCATGGAGCCTTGTTCATGGAATAAAAATCTTTTGGCCCAGAAGTGTTAGTTATTTCCTTCTCTGGGTACTGAAAGCAATTCACATCTCTGTCTCCTGGGGTCTGTATTATAAAAAATGTTTTATATGCCTGGCTCTTCAGTGAACTGTGATCTCCTTAAGAAAAGGGATGATGCTTTAATCATTTCTGGAGTCTTGGTGTCACCAAATAATTTCTGGATCATGAGATGCATATGACTTAAGGATTTGTAGAGTAGACTTTTGGGCCACATATGCTCAATGTCGGCATAAGTGAAAAAGTGAGAGCATTTTCTAATACCAAAGCATTTTTCCACCAAGACAGTTGATGGACCTGACCTAGTCTCTTGGTCCATATAGATGATAAACAACTAACTAGATACAGTATTCCACTTTACATCATGTACAGCTACCCAGTTTATCATATATCTTAAAAAAAAAAACCTTTGAATTGGTACATATTTTATTATATGCATAATCCTATAATTTATATAACTACTGTAACATTGTTGAACATGTTTTGCTTTTGTAAATAACCCTAAACTGAGACCTTTCTATAGAAATCTTTATCAGAATTTCAGAATATTCCTTTTAAAAAAAATAATAAGGAATCTTAGGTCAAAGGTACAGACCTGTTAAAAAGCTCTTGATACATATTGCATGTCATCAAATCATTTTCTAGACAGCTTGTACCAATGTATACTTTCACACTGGTGAAAGATGAGGGTGCCTATTTCACAACCCTCTCACAAACACCCAGTGTGTTTTTGTAATTGTTACTGATTTGTAAAAGCATTTGTTATATTAATGTTTAATGATAATAATTCATTGCTTTATGGCTAGATTGCATGTCACGGGGATTTGAGTTGCAGATTTCTTCATCACTGAGGTAATAAGCATATTACCAATAGGTAGTATTTCAGTCCTCATCCTCCTCCCACCATCCACCCTCAAGTAGGCCCTGATGTCTATTGCTCCCTTCTTTGTGTCCATGTGTATTCAGTGTTTAGCTCCCACTTATAAATGAGAACATGTGGTTTTCCATTCCTGCATTAATTCACCTAAGATAATGGCCTCCAGCTCCATCCATGTTGCTGCAAAAAAATCTTTCTTTTTATGGTTGTATAGCGTTCCATGGTATATATGTACTATATTTTGTTTATCCAGTCCATCATCAGTGGGCATTTAGGTTGATTACATGTCTTTGTGAATGGTCCTACAATGAACATATGTGTGCATATATTCTTATGGTAGAACAATTTGTATTCCTTTGGGTATATACCCAGCAATGGGATTGGTAGTTCTGCTGAAAATTCTTTGAGAAATCTGCAAACTGCTTTCCACAGCAGCTGAACTATTTTACACCCTCAACAGCAGCATATCAGTATTCCTTTTTAACCACAACCTCACCAGCATCTGTTATTGTTTTACTTTTTAGTAATAGACATTATGACAGGTAAGGGATGATAATCTCATTATGGTTTTGATTTGATTTTCTCTAATGATTAGTTATGTTGACCATTTTTTCATATGCTTGTTAGCTGCATGTGTGTGTTCTTTTGAGAAGTGTCTATTCATGTCCTTTGCCTATTTTTGAATGACGTTGTTTGTTTCTGCTTGTTAATCTGTTTAAATACCTCACAAATTCTGGATATTACACCTTTGTTAAATGCATAGTTTGAAGATATTTTCTTCCATTCTATAGGCTGTCTATTTACTCAGTTGATAGTTTCTTTTGCTATGCAGAAGATCTATAGTTTAATTAGGTCCCATGTGTCAATTTTTTCTTGTTGTTGCAATTGCTTTTGGTGTTTTCATCATGAAATCTTCCCCAGAGCCTGTCCAGAATGGTGTTTCCTAGTTTTCCTCTAGGGCTTGGGTTTTGGGTTTCACATTTAAGTCTTTAATCCATCTTGAGTTAATTTTTGTAACTCGTAAAAGTAAGGTGGTCCCATTTCAATATTCTGCATATAGCTAGCCAGTTATCCCAGCCCCATTTATTGAATACAAAGTCCTTTCCCCATTGCATGTTTTTCTTGACTTCATTGAAGATCAGATGGTTGTAGGTGTGTGGCTTTATTTAGGGCTTTTCTAACCTGTTCCATTGGTCTATGTGTCTGTTTTTGTAATGGTACCATGCTGTTTTAGTATCTTTATAGTATAGTTTCAGGTTGGATAATGTAATGCCTCCAGCTTTGTTCATTTTGCTAAGGTTTGCTTTGGCTATTTGAGCTCTTTTTTGATTCCATGTGAATTTCCAAGGAGTTTTTTCTAATTCTGTGAAAAATGTCATTGGTAGTTTGATAGAAATAGCACTGAATCTGTAAATTGCTTTGGGCAGTATGGCCATTTTAACAATATTGTTTCTTCCTATTCATCATCATGGGATGTTTCTCCATTTGTATGTGTTGTCTTTGATTTCTTTCAGCAGTGTTTTTAATCCTTGTAAAGACTTTTCAAATCCATGGATAGCTGTATTTCTAAGTATTTTATTTTTGAGTGTGGTGATTGCTAACAAGATTGTATTCATGATTTGGCGTTTGGCTTCAACAATGTTGGTATATAGAAATGCTACAGATTTTGTACATTAATTTTGTACCCTGAAACTTCTCAAGTTATTTATGGGATCTAGGAACTTTGGGGGATAAACCATGGCATTTTATAGGTGAAAAATCACATCATCTGCCAAGAGAGAGAGTTTTATTTTCTCTCAATTTGAATGCCTTTTTTCATTCTCTTGCCTGATTGCTCTGGCTAGGACTTAAAGTAGTATGTTAAATACAAATGGTGAGAGTGGGCATCCTTGTCTCATTCCAGTTCTTCTAGTTTTTGCCCATTCAGTATGATGTTGGCTCTGGGTTTGTCATAGATAGTTCATATTATTTTGAAGCATGTTCCTTCAATGCTGAGTTTTTTGGGGGTTGGGGTTTAACATAAAAGGATGATGAATTTTATTGACAGCCTTTTTTGCATCTATTGAGATTATCATGTAGTTTTTATTTTTAGTTCTGTTTACTTGATGAATCATATTTATTGATTTGTGTATGCTGAAGCAACTATGCATCCTAGGAATAAAGCCTACATTATCATGGTAGATCAGGTTTTTGATGTGCTGCTGGATAGCATTTTGTTGAGGATTCTTGCCTCTGTGTTCATTAGGGATATTGGTCTGCAGTGTCTCTGCCAGGTTTTGGTATCAGAGTTATGTTGACCTGATAAAATGACTTAGGGAGAAGTTGCTCCTCCATAATTTTTTATACTAGTTTCAGGAGGATTCAAACCAGTTATTCTAATACATCTGGTAGAATTTGGCTAAGGACCCATCTGGTCCAGGGCTGTTGATAGGCTTTTTATTACTGATTCAATTTAGAAATGTGTTATTGGTCAGTTTAGAGTTTCAGTTTCTTCCTGGTTCAATTTTGGGAGACTGTATGTTTCCAGGGATTTATCTATTTCTTCTAGGTTTTCTAGTTCTATGCATAGAGGTGTTTTTAACAATCTGTGAGGGGTTTTCGTTTTGTTTTACTATTTCTGTGGGGTTGATAGTAATATCCCTAGTATCATTTCTGATTGTGTTTATTTGGATATTCTTTCTTTTGTTCTTTATTAGTCTAACTAGCAGTCTATCAATCTTACTAATTCTTTCAAATAACAAACTTTTGGTTTTCTTGATCTTTTGTATATTTTTTCACATCTCCATTTCATTCAGTTCAGCTCTGATTGTGGTTACTTTTTTTCTTCTGTTAAGTCTAGGGTTAGTTTTTTTCCTTTTTTTTTTCTCCTAGTTCCTCTAGGTGTCATGTTATGTTGTTAATCTATGATCTGTCTATCTTTTAATGAAGGCGTTTAGTGCTATAAACTTTCCTCTTAACAGTGCTTTAGCTATGTCCCAGAGATTCTGGTATGTTTTATCTTTAATATCATTAGCTTCAAATAATTTCTTGATTTCTGCCTTAATTTCATTGTTTACCCAAAAGTCATTCAGGAGCAGGTTGTTTACTTTCCATGTAATTGTATGGTTTTGAGATACAGCCATATCTTAATAGGCCTTTTCAGTAAGTGAAGAGGCTGTAGTTCAAGAAAAAGCACCCTGTTCTAGTCTAGACAACAGTCAAACACTTGGGCTCAAGTCTGCTCTATGCATCTAAATCAGTGTGTTAGATAAGTCTTTACATCTAACTTCCATTTCCTGTAATGAAAACAATAATATCTTCATTATGTTTGTGAGAATAAAATGGCATGATCTATGTGAATATATTATGCTCATAAACTATAATATACCAAACGCAACTACTATTATATAAAATTGTTGGCTAGGTGTGATGGCTCACGCCCGTAATCCCAGCAC
The DNA here is from genome assembly GCA_031835075.1 of Saguinus oedipus. Taxonomy (NCBI): domain Eukaryota; kingdom Metazoa; phylum Chordata; class Mammalia; order Primates; family Cebidae; genus Saguinus; species Saguinus oedipus. Next base: position 8,280,919 of record CM063183.1, on the reverse strand, counting down.
ATTGGGAGGCTGAGGTGGGTGGATCACAAGGTCAGAATTTGGAGACCAGCCTGGCCAATATGGTGAAACCCCATCTCTACTAAAAATTAGCCAGGCATGTTGGCAGGCACCGGTAGTCCCAGTTACTCAGGAGGCTGAGGCAGAAGAATCACTTGAACCTGGGAGGCAGAGGTTGCAGTGAGTTGAGATTGCGCCACTGCACTCCAGCCTGGGCGACAGAGTGAGTCTCTGTCTCAAAAAACAAACAAACAAACAACAACAACAAAAATAAATAAATAAATAATAAATAAAATGAAATTGTTAAGTAATTGTAAATATTGGTGCTATAAAATAATTTTAAAAGTTTATTTCTAAGGTAACTTTCCTATAGGTTCAAAAATAAAGCTGGTTGAATTTACAAATATACTCAATTATTTCTAAGGTAACTTTTACTTAGATTTATGGCATTTTGTCTTTAATCTCTGTCATAACGAAGTCTTTCTTGCCTGATAATAGGCTTACTGATTGACCGCTTCTGTCTGACCGGTGGAAAAAACCCCATTGGCTATTTGAAGGCATATCTTACCAACTTGTATGTTTCTACAGATTCTGAAAAAGTGCAAGAGGCAATACAAGAAGGTATTAGTCTGATTTGATTCCTCTAGTTAATAAAGAGGTTTACACTAATGATTACTTACATTAAATTTCACATATGATTATGAGGCTTATGTGCTTGTTGGATATTCTGCTGAAGTTTTTCCACATGGCTATACTTAAGTCTTTTAGAGCTTTGACTTTGCTGGAAATGGACATCCTTAGTAATTGTCCTACAATCCAATTTACATGCTCCCATCCCTATAGAAACAGAGGCAGTGTATAGACAACTATTCTGAGACCTGTGGTTTGAAGAGGAGTTGAATAGCTAGAGAGAAAACATAAGGTCTGGGAGAATTTTTTTTAATGGTAGAAACTATAACTCATGGACCTGAGAAGAGTATTAATCAGTCTCCATGATCTATCAGGTATTGCCTCTGCAACAATGTTTGACGGAGCCAAAGACATGGCTTACTGTGACGCCCAGCTCCGGGTGGCCTTTGATGGGGATGCTGTCCTCTTCTCTGATGAGTCTGAACATTTTACCAAAGAGCATGGGATGGACAAATTCTTCCAGTATGATACATTATGTGAAAGTAAGCCTCTTGCTCAGGTAGGTTCAGTGAGTGCTAATTAATTTTTATGTATTTATTTATTTTCTAACATATAAATATCAATATTGGTCCATTCTGATGAATGTTTAAGTTATTTTAGGCAGGTCACTCCTTCTCACTGTCTTATCTTTGGAGTTTTCTGTCTTTCATGAATTACTCAATTTAAAGCATTCACTGCTGACACTTTATTTTTAATTTTAACATTATTTTATCTATCCTATTGGAAATGTTTGTATGATCTTCCCATAATAATAAGTCTACCCCCTCAAATTGGGAGTAACAGGAAACACTGCTTATCAATAAGCCATTTCTACGTAATAAATTCTCAGAATAGTAGGGTCATTTCCAATAGGTTAGAGTAAGCATTTATTGAATCTCTGTACTTGACTTTAAACTGAAGAAAGCCATTGCTTAATTGAGAAAATATGCACAACTAAGAACCTGAATTAAATAATGATCCTCAAACAAGTGCAAATTATGAATGTGTAATCAAACTTAAACTAAATATTTAGATTTTTTTGGATTCGTGCTGTTGAGTACCTTTCAATTCATCCATGAACTGAAGTGTTAAAATGAAGGTCGAAAATAAACAGAACCTATACCTTTTGAACAAAAGGAAATCTGAAACATCAAAATATTCTTTAATCTGAATCTAAACTGATAGGTCTTTCAATTTTATTCTATCAATTTTCCTAAAAAATTTAATTGTCCTTTTTCTCAGTTCTTCCTGAACTTAAGTTAAACTTAAATATTGTTATTTTTTAAAAATTTATAAAAGTATTAATCAACTAATTGAAAGTTGAAAAGTTTTTCTACTTTATCTCCTCTCATTAAAGCAAGCAATATTTAAACTCTGTGTGTGTGTGTGTGTGTCTGTGTATGTGTGTCTGTGTGTGTGTGTGTGTGTGTGTGTGTGTGTGTTTAACTTCATATTCTTTCTAAATAGCTCCTTTGGAAATGTTGACCTAGTGTTATAAAGTAATTAAGTATTAACGAAGCTTACTATTGAGAGGAAAATTGTTATGTTTTGTATCAATCTACTCTGCTGAAATTCAGAGCCATTAACCATTATTGAAATGTAGAAATCCCTAATAAAAAGAACACTTAAACAAAAAATACTTCAAAGAAAACATTACTTCCAGACAAATGTTAAAGTAGTATTTTCTCATCTGAAGCAAATAATCTAATTTCTTTTAGATTTTACATTTTTCTGTTCTTTTTCATGTTGTACCTTGTTCTTTTTTTCAGCTTAATTGAGTTATACTTAATTTTTAAAGTTGCACATATTTAATGTATACATTTTGATGAATTTGGACATATATGTATATACACTCATATTGTCACTACAAATAAGATAATAAACATATCCACCACTCCCAAAAACTTACTTTTCCCCTTGTTTTGTGGTAAGAATACTTAGCAAGAGATCCGCCCACTTAACAAGTTTTTAATTGTACAATACCATATTGTTAACTATAGCATTGCATTGTACAGCATATCTCTAGAATTGAATTCATCTTAGCAAATCTTCCAGGTCTCATCCATTTTGTTACAAATGGTAGTACTTCCTTCTTTTTAAAGGCTAATTAATAATATATTCTATCTTATACCACATTTTCTCTATTCATTCCTCTTCTGACATTTGGGTTATTTCCAAATCTTGGCCACTGTGAATAATGCTACAGTAAACACTGGCATTTACATAGCTCTTTGAGATCCTGCTTTCACTTCTTTTGGATATATACTTAGCAGTGGAATTACTGAATCATTTGGTTCTATTTTTAGTTTTTTGAAAAACTTCCATTCTGTTTTCCGTAGAGGCTACACCATTTTACATTTCTGTCCACAGTGTATAAGGGTTCCAAGTTCTCTACATTCTCCCCAACATTTGGGATCTTTGTTTTGTTTTGTCTTCTATAATAACCATCCTGACTGGCAAAGCTGATATTTGATTGTGATTTTTATTTGGATTTCTCTGATGATTAATGTGTTGAGAGCCTTTTAATATACCCCTTGACATTTGTATGTGTTCTTTAGAAAATCGTCTATTCAAGTCCTTTGCCCATTTTTAATCAGTTTAATTGGTTTTTATTTTGCTGTTGAGTTATAAGAATTCCTTATATATTTTGGAAATTAACCCTTTAACAGATGTAGAGTTTGCAAGTATCTTCTCCCATTCCATAGGTTGCCTTTTCACTCTGCTGTTTCCTTTGCTTTGCAGGAACCTTCTAGTTTATGTAGTCTCACTTATTTTTGCTCCTTAAATTGCCTTTTTCTCCCATTAAACAATTTAAATTGTGAATCCCAATCCTAGTTATTGCAGGAATACCCAACAAATTTCTAGTATGCATGCTTTCTTTTATCATGCAGTCCTTCTGCCAGTTTAAAAAACATGACATTTTTCATGTAAAAAGTGATTTTTCCATAAAGGCCAGAAGGACTTGCCAGGTGGGTTCCATTGATGAGAAAGAATCTAAAAGGTTAAACTCCTACTGAAGATATTCAAGTATGTTTCTAGTGGGGTGGTGGTTTGGTCATGACAGTATCTTAATTTTGTCAAATGTAAGAGGTCTGAAAGTCACCAGCAAATGGGACAGCTGGAGAGGATTAATTTAACAACTCTGAATGTAGTTTATGAGCCTCCAATCTCCAGTGTAGTACAGTGACAAGTAACCGATATCTCCTGATTTGATCCCTATTTCTTGTCTCATCATTCTGGGATAATGGTCTCCGTGTGTGTGTGTGTTTGTGTGTGTGTGTGTGTGTGTGTGTGTGTGTGTGAATACATGTGTGTATGTGAATCAGAATTTTTGAGGAATATCTATATATAGTAAAAATGTACCATTTTTAGTGTATACTTTTAAGAGTTTTGACAAATATACATAATTGTGAAATAACCACTAACATGAAAATACATACTCAACAATTTCAGTAAATCACTAAATTCCACCAGGCGCAGTGGCTCACGCCTAATCCTTTCATTTTGGGAGGCCAAGGCAGGTGGATCATCTGAGGTCAGGAGTTTGAGACTAGCCTGACCAACACGGAGAAATCCCATCTCTACTAAAAATACAAAAAATTAGCTGGGTGTGGTAGTACATGCCTATAATCCCACCTACTAGGGAGGCTGAGGTAGAAGAATTGCTTGAACCCGGGAGGCGGAAGTTACTGTGAGCAAAACTCACTCTCAAAAAAAAATCACTAAATTTCCTCAAGCCCCTTTGTAGCCATCTTAGTACCCTATCTCCAGACCCCATCAACCACTACTAATCTTGTTTCTTTCTCCATAGCTTTGTCTTTTTTAGGTGTCACATAAATGGAATCATGTACAGGATACAGTATGACTTCTTTTATTTATTGTAGCATAATGCATGTAATTGCATGTATCAGTAGTTGGCTCCTTTTTACTGCTGAGTAGTATCCTATTCTGTGGATGTACCATGTTTTCTTTATTCATTTACCTGTTGAATGGATAGGTCATTTCTAGTCTTTGACATTTATAAATAAAGCTACTTTTAAACATTGGAATACAAATTTCTGTGTAAATGTAAGATTTCATTTCATTTTTAAATACCTAGAAGTGGGATTTGCTAGGTCATGTGATAAGTAGTATATGTTTTATGAGATACAGTCAAATTGTTTTCCCAAATGACTATAACATTTTGCATTCCTAAAAGCAATATATGATTTTGTTGCTTTGCATTGTTGCTGACATTTGGTAGCATTGAGTAGTTTTATTTTTTATTTAACCAATTTTAGTGTTTATTAAAACAAATTATCTCATTGTAGTTTTAGCTTGCATTTCTTTAATGACAAACGATACCAAGCATCTTATCAGGTGCTTCTTCCATCAAATATCTTCTTTGTTGAAGTACCTGTTCAAATCTTTTGCTGGTTTTTATTGGGTTCTTGGTTTGTTATCATCAGCTTTCGAGAGTTCTTCATATGTATTGGATACTCATCCTTTATCAGATATGCATTTTACAAATATTTTCTCTGAGCCTGTGCTTGTCTTTTCATTCTAACATCTTTCAGCGCCTTTCAGTGAGCAGAAACTTATAATTTTGATGGAGTCAGATTTATCAACTTTTTCTTAGAAATTGTATGTTTAATGTCATATATAAGAAATCTCCACCTAACCCAAGGCTATAAAGATTACCTCCTAAATTTTTATACAGAAATTTATGGTTTTAGGTTTTTTACTAAGGGTTATGATCTATTTTGACAATATCATATTTGTGCAAAGTATCAGTTGGGGTTCACTTTTCCTGCTTATCCTAATTTCCTGGATGTCCTAATTGTTCCAGCACTATTTGTTGAAAAGGGTGACTTTCTGCCTTGTTCCTTTAATATAGATATTCATCCTTTTATTAATATTATACCATCTTGATTGTTGTAGTTTTATATTATTTCTTAAGACCAAACTTCAACTTTGTTAAAATTTGTGTGTGTGTGTGTATGTACACACACACACACACACACACACACACACACACACACATATATAAAGAAGTTTGTCTATTTCTGGGGGGAAAATTTGGTAGAATTTTTATTTTTATTTTATTTATAGCTAGATCTTGGGATAATAGATATCTTAACAATATTGAGTCTTTCTCTCCATGGACATGGTATTTCTCCTCTCCTCATTTATTTAGATCATTTAAATTTTTTTTCAGCACACAGATATTGTATTTTTTTATTTATACCTATGCATTTTATAATACTTTGGTGCTATTGTAAATGGTATTTTTTAAATCCTTACTGTACAATTATTTGTTTATTGCTAATATGTGGAAACACAATTGGTTTTTGTATTCTGCAACCTTGTTTAATTTCATTAGTTCTAGTAACAATTTTATAGATTGAGATTTTCTAAGTCGACAATAATGTTGACTGTTACTAAAGACAGTTTTATTTCTGTGTTTCCATGCTGTATATGTTTTATTCATCTTTCTTGCCTTGTTACCTTGCTAGTACATCCAGTACGATGTTCAGAACAGTGGACACCCTTGCCATGTTCCCTGATCTTAGGGAGACATCAGTCTTTCACTCTTAACTTATCTATAGGTCTTTTCTAGATGCCTTTTGTCAGGTCGAGGGAGTTACCTTCTTTCTAGTTTTTTGAGAGATTTTATAATAAATGCAGGCTGAATTTTGACTAATGCTTGATTTGCATCTATTGAGAAAAATCGTGGTTTCTCCTCTAGTCTGTTGATGGGTAAATTACATTCATGGATTTATAAAAGCTGAGGCAGTTCTGCATTGCTGGTATTAATTCAAGTTGGTCATGTGCTATTATCCTTTTCATATATCACTGGATCCAATTTGTTAATATTTTGTATTATTTATTCATTTATGTCTTCATGCTCATGTTCTATAGTTTTTTTTTCTTGTAGATCTTAATCTAACTTTAGTAACAGGGTAGTATGAATCTCATAAAATGTGATACAAATTATTTAAAATGTTTGGTAGAATTTTTCAGAGAAAGCATTTGGGCCTGGACTGTTTTCCGTGTTGGAAGGTTTTTAACTACTAATTCAATTATTTCGATAGCTACAAAACTACTATTTAAATTTTCTTTTTCTTCCTTTTCTCATTCTTTTCTTCTATTTATGAGCTTACATTTTTCAAGGAATTTGTTCATCTAAATCACTGAATTTATTTATACAAATTTTTAGAGTGTTTTATTATTATGTTTTTATTTTTGTAGGATCCTTAGTGATGTGTCCCCACTTTTATTTCTGATACTAGTAATTTGTGTCTTTTCTTTTTTGTTGTTGTTTTTCTTGGTCAGTTTGGCCAGAGGCTAATCAATTTTCCTAAGCCAGCTGTTTCTAAGTTTTTAAATATGGAAGCTGAGATTGTTAATTTGAAACCCCTCTTCTTTTCTAATATGAGCACTTAATGCTATAAATTTTCCTCTAAACACTGCTGTAGTTGCAGCCTACAAATTTGGATAGGTGATGTTATTTTTTTTAATTTAATTCAAAATATCTTTTTAAAATTTTTTTGTGATTTCCTCTTTGACCCGTGGGTCATTTGGAAGTAGGTTATTTAATTGTCATCTATTTGGAGTTTATTCAGATATCTTTCTATTGTTGAAACAAAGCTTAACCTACTTCTAAATGAGGAAATCTTTGACCCATGGGTCACTATAGTTACAAAACATATTTTGTATCTCAATTATTTAAATTTTTATGGCATATTTTATCCCCAGAATATGGTCTATCTTGATGAATATGTCATGTGTATTTGAAAAGAATATACTGCTATCATTGGTTGAGTAGTCTATAAATGTCAATTAGATTATAAAATTAATTCAGGTAATTTTGCTTGGGTTTTTTATATTATCGGTGATTTTCTGTCTACTTTTTTAAATCTACTATTGAGAAAGCAGTGTTAAAATCTCCAAATATATTTGAGAATGTATTTATCCTTTCAACTTTATCAGTTTTGCATCATGTAGTTTGAATCTGTTTTTAGGAGCCCACATATTAGGATTATTATATCGTATTAATCTTAATTCAGTAATACCTTTTCATTATGTAATATTCATCTGTCTGATACTCATATAATCACTCCAGCTTTTCTGTGGACTAATGTTTGTATGATATAATTTTTCTATACTTTTAACCTATCTATGTCTTTATATTTAAATTGCATTTATATTTTTCTTATAGATATTATAGTTGGTGCTGCTATTTTATACAATCTGGTAATCTCTGTGTTTTAATTGCTATTTTTAGGACATTTAAATTTAATGTGATCATTGCTTTGGTTGGATTAAAATCTGTTATCTCCTATGTTTTTTCTATGTGTTCCAACTGTTCTTGTTCCCTTTTTCTTTTCTTTTTTCCCCTATTTACTTATGGATTTATTGTGTCTTTTTAAATTCCATATTATCTCCTCTATTGGCTTATGACTTTTAAAATTTTGTATTAGTTACTCTAGTATTTACAATATACAACTTTAAGTAATCACGATCTATTGTCAAACAATGTTATACACTACCACATCATATATACAGTAAGAACCTTGCAACAATGAGCTGCCACACTCTACCTCTCATGTTTTATGCTACTGTTGTCATACATTTTTATTTTATTTATGCAATTAACTCCCTATGCTTTGCTACTGTGAACCCTGAATCTGAGACAGGTCTCAGTTAATTTAGAAATTTTATTTTGCCAAGATTGAAGATGCACACCCATGACATAGCTTCAGGAAGATCTGATGACATGTGCCCAAGGTAGTCAGAGCACAGTTTGGTTTTATCTTAGGGATATATGAGATATCAATCCACATACGTAATATAAACATTGGTTTGGTCTGGAAAGGCAGTACAGCTTGAAGCAAAGGTGGGAAGACTCCAAGTGGATTTGAGTTTCTGATTAGCCTCTCCAAAGGAGGCAAACAGATGTGCATTTATCTCAGTGAGCACAGGGGTGACTTTGAATAGAATGAGAGGCAGGATGGCTATAAGCTGTTCCAGGCTTAACTCTTCCCTTTAGCTTAGTGACTTGGGGGCTGAAAGATTTATTTTCCTTTCCCACTACTATTTCTGTTTTTCATAATTAAATACCTCCTAGTAAATAAGGATGAGGCAAAAACACGTATTTTGTATTCATCTTCATGTAATCATTTTCAGAGATCTTCCTTTCTTGGTGTAGATCAGGTTTCTCTCTGTTATATTCCTTCTGCCAGGAGACCTTTTGTTTTATTTAACATTTCATGTAGTACAAATCTACTGGTACTGAATACTCTGATTTTCTTTGCCTAAAAGTCTTCATCTTATTTATTTTTAAAAACAATATTTTATTTTTACTGAATGTACTATTCTAGGGTTACTATGTTTTTCTTCTAGCACTTTAAAGATGTTCTTCCATTGTCTCCTCACTTGTATAGATTTTGATGATAAATGTCATGAATTTTATATCTTTGGTCCTTAGTATGTACTGTATCTATTTTTCTCTGGCTGCCTTCATAATTGTCTATATTTCCTTTGGTTTGAATAGGAGGGGTGTGTGTGTGTGTGTGTGTGTGTGTGTGTGTGTGTGTGTCCCACAGCATTTCAATGCTCTGCTCTTTTTTCCCCACACCTTTTTCTCTTTCTGTCTTTTCATGTTGGGCAATTTCTATAGACCTGTATTCAAGTTCACTCATTCTTTCTTCAGCTGTGTTGAGTCTACTGATATATCCATTAGGCATTCTTTATCTCTATATAGGAATTTTTTTTACCATTCCATTCAACTCTTCTCATTTTAATCTCTTCGCCAAAATTGCTAGTCTATTCATGTATGGCATCCACTTTTAAAGTAGACATTTAAAGATATGAATCACAGTTATTTTCAATTCCCCCTGTTATATTTATGACACCTGGGTCATTACTAAGTCTAGTTCTTTTAATTTCTCCTGAAAGTAGACTGTTCTTTTTATTTTGTTGTTTTACTGTGGGATTAGCAATTATTGTGATAGATTGACTAGATTGAGCCAATCACATCAGAAGTTACACTTGTTTTAGGTTGTGTGGTTGCTATGGTTATCTTCATGGCTCCACAGGATCCAAATTTCTCTGGTATCAACTCTATTCTTAGGGTGCAAACTGGCTTGCCAGAAGGTTTTCCTCAAGATTTCTAGTCTACTTTCAGCCTTAGGCCTTCCCTGTGTGTCTGCTGCAAAGAAGGTCTCCCCATTCTTACCCCTTCCCAGCTATTTCTTCTATCTCCCTCAGGCTTAAGGATGAACATTCTCCTGGCTCTTGCCATGGCCCAGTGATAGGCAATATCTAATGGTTCTAGTCCTTGATATTTTCTTATCCTCCCAAAGGTAGAATATTTTTTTCTGTCCCCTTTTCCTAGTAACAGTGGAACTTTACTCATAACCTGGAGGTTAACAGTGTTTGAAGCCCTTCTAGCAGTCTAGGGTCTTTGTTCCTGAGGTTATAAGCAACTAGGGGGAGTTTTAGTCTTTGCTCCCAGTGGCAGCTGTTCCCCTCCTCTATGCATACCACCAAGGATGGCTTTCTTCTCTCACTCCACTGCCTGCAGTTTTTCTCATCAGCATCTAGTGAAGTCCATGAATAAAAGCCTAAAAGAGTGTACCTCTGTGGCTGTGCAGGGCTTCTTTGTTCTCTCATTGGTCCACCCTAGTTCTTTGTCAATCTCTTTTTGAAATTACTTGAATTGCTTGTACTTGCTTGTATGATATCTGGTATAACTTTCTACAACACTCTACCAAAGGTATTCAGTTCTTGCACTCCATGTCTTCTTGAAGATGCCTGTTTTCCCCTAGTTTTCATGCTAGTTGGTTATCCTGCAATTGCAGGTCTTTGATGGGCTCAGAAAAAGTTCTTTTCTTAGGTTGTCTGGAGTTTTCTTGTTATTGGGGTGGAAGTAACAGTCTTTCCCTAGTATTTGTTGTTTGTAACTTTCCCTAATATTTTTATATTTTTATTGATATATTATATGCTGTACTACCATGCAAATATATAAATTACAAAACATACCCCAAAATAGAAGTAAAAGAGAATGAGATGGATACCTGGTTTGAATGTGATGACATCAACTCAGCATTCTCTATTTATTCCATTTGGAAATCATCTAAAAATAGCAAGGGAAACTGTGCCCCTCTGTGTTTCAAAGACAAACTGCAATGAGGGTGGCTCCTGTCAACAGTCACTACCAGTTTGCTGCTGTTGTCAAAAAAAAAAGTACCAATTTTTTCACCTATAGGTATGGATTCTTACTGTGAGAAAGTAAATTTACTTTTTTTTTTAATAAGGCTTAAAGAAAATTTAAGCAAACGATTACTAAATAAGTCATGTTTACGAAAACAATTTGTTTCCATGACAGCAAAGAAGGGAGTCTTTGAATCATGAAAACAAGTCAGTCTTCAAATACTACCCTTGACTTTCCCCTAGAAACCCACCAATTGTCCCAAGAAAAAACAATCTACTTCAGTAAAGTAATAAAAAGAGAACTGGCATTGACAATATTCAAAGATACCATGAGAAAAAGGCAGATAAAAAATGAACAAAATCTATTAACAGTGAAGAGCTCTTTCAAGAAAAAGTTGACACAATACAGATAATTATGACTGATGTTTGTCATGACTTTTGAAAACTTAAAAGAAGATCATAAAGTAAAAATGCAATAATCAAGGAGAAGAGATAATAAAATGGAAATGATAGAATTCCGTAAATAAGAATAATTAAAAATGTAATTTCATATAGAAAAATGACAGAAATAGATAACAAGTAAAGAAGACCCAGCATATGCCTAAGTAGAATCACTGAAGAAAAACTTTCAAATCACGTTGGGGAGGGGGAGTGATGTCAAACATAAATATGCAAATTAATATAAAAACATAAATTAAAAAATACTAAATTATCAAAATATTTTAATGTATACATTAAATGATTAAAATGTTAAAGATTACTAGTCCATATTGTGTGATAGAGGTGTAGAATATGATCATAACTGAGACATGGCCTAGTGAAATTACTGGACTTGCAAATGAAGAAATAATTATTTGGGCTGCCTACTCATATAAGTGGTGGAAGAGGTGGAATGGGACTCAAGATGCCCTCAAACTTCTCAAGAGCAGCCCTAAAAAGCAAAAGACAGTGAAGCAGTACTTATAAGATCTTGTTGGAGAGATCTTACATATAAATCATGGGTTCTATATCCAGCCAAAAGTTTATTCAAGGACAGAGGAAATAGATATGCAGTTGAGAATATGCTATATTCTCAGGGATTATTACCATAAGATATTTTTGAGAAAATATGTACTACAGGACAAATTTTGGCCAACATGCAGAGGACTAGAAGCACAAAGGCACAAATGGTCATCAAATATATTTAACTGTAGGATTAAAATTAAAACTGTACAAATGAACAAATTTGTATGACGTACAAATTATATGAGTAACAAAAAATGAAAAAATGTGGGGAAAGAAGGTCTATGGAAGAAGTATGCTGGAATCTTCAGTTACAATAGCCAATCAAAGGATGAAATGTCAACTTGATAAACAGAAATCAAACAAAATTTAATAATTCAAAAGTAAACACAAAGGAAGAGTACATAAATGACTAAAATTATATGGTGGAGAAGAAATAGATGACTAGAGAGACATTGAAGAAACACCCTGCTTTCATTATTTCTCATTATAAAGAATAATAGATCCATTCTGTTCCATTGGTCTATATCTGTTTTGGTATCAGTACCATACTGTTTTGATTACTGTAGTCTTGTAGTATAGTTTGAAGTTAGGTAGCATGATGCCTAAAGCTTTGGGTTTTTTGTTTGTTTGTTTGTTTTTTGCTTAGAATTGTCGTGGCTATGTGGGCTCCTTTTTGGTTCTAAATGAAGTTTAAGGTTTTTTTTTCCAATTCTGTGAAGTAAGTCAGTGGTAGCTTGATGGGGATAGCACCAAATCTATAAATTACTTTTGGAGTATAGGAATACTTGTGATTTTTGCACATTGATTTTGTATCCTGAGACTTTGCTCAAGTTCCTTATCAGAAGGTTGAAACTGGATCCCTTCCTTACACCTTATATAAAAATTAACTCCAGATGGATTAAAGATTTAAACATAAGACCTAACACCATAAAAACTCTAGAAGAAAACCTACACATACCATTCAGGACATAGGCATAGGCAAGGACTTCATGACTAAAACACCAAAAGCCATGGCAACAAAAGCCAAAATAGACAAATGAAAACTAATTAAACTTAAGAGCTTCTACACAGCAAAGAAACTATCATTAGAGTGAACCAGCAATCAACAGAATGTGAAGAATTTTTTGCAATCTACCCATCTGACAAAGGGCTAATATCCAGAATCTACAAAGAACTTAAAAAAATTTACAAGAAATAAACAAACAACCCCATCAAAAAGTGGGCAAAGTCTATAAACAGATACTTTTCAAAAGAAGACATTTATGTAGCCCACAAATACATGAAAAAAACTCATCATCATCACCAGTCATTAGAGAAATGCAAATCAAAACTACACTGAGATGCCGTCTAATGCCAGTTAGAATGGCAATCATTAAAAAATCTGGAGATAACAGATGCTGGAGAGGATGTGGAGAAATAGGAACGCTATTACATTGTTGGTGGGAGTGTAAAAATTAGTTCAACAATTGTGGAAGACAGTGTGGCGATTCCTCAAGGATCTAGAAACAGAAGTACCATTTGACCTAGCAATCCCATTACTGGGCATATACCCAAAGGATTATATATTTTTCTATTATAAAGACATGTGCACATGTACTTTTATTGCAGCACTGTTTACAATAGCAGAGACTTGGAACCAACCCAAATGCCCATCAGTGATAGACTGGATAAAGAATATGTGGCACATATACACCATGGAATACTATGCAATCATAAAAATGGATGAGTTCATGTCCTTTGCAGGGACATGAATGAATCTGGAAACCATCATTCTCAGCAAACTGACACAAGAACAGAAAACCAAACACCGCATGTTCTCACTCATAAGTGGGTGTTGAACAATGAGAACACATGGAACACAGGGAGTGGAACATCACACACCAGGGCCTGTTGGGGGGGTCAGGGGCCTAGAGAAGAGATAGCAGGGGGTAGGGGGATTGGGGAAGGATAACATTAGGAGAAATAGCTAATGTAGATGATGGGGGGATGGATGCAGTAAACCACCATGGCATGTGTATACCTATGTAACAAAACTGCACATTCTGAACTTAAAGTATAATAATAATAAAAAAAAGTTATACCAAAACTTTAAGAAAAAAAAAAAAGAGTAGATCTGGGATTTTTTTAAAAAAATAGAGGACTGAGGGTACTATAAGTTGTAATTGATAGAAGGAAGTAATGCAAACCTTAAATGTCAGAAGAACCACAGATACACAACTACAAAGAAGAAAGACACAAATTGTTGAACAATCCTTTAAAATCTTTAAAACACGGAAAATGCAATCAAAACCACAAGACAGAAACAATCTCAAGTATATATGTAATATGAATAAATGTCAATGAACTAAAACATATCTATTTTTTTAAAAAATAAGATTTTCAGATTGTATCATATAGCAAAATCCAATTATAGGCTCTATACAAGCGATATTAAAACTAAGTGTTTGAAAAGGTTAAAAATGAAAGACACGAATTCAAGCCAGACAGCATCAAACTAGACAAGAGTATACTTTATGAAGTTAAAATGCACAATTCACAAAAAGCAAATTAAAAGAGTAGTGCTTTGGTCTCTAATTAGATTTTATTTAGAGTGACCCTGTATTCTAGCTTACCATGGATAATTCATGTCTGTTGTCCTGGTTTAATTTATAGAATATTCTTTCATACTTAAAGTATACAGGTTTAGATGTTAAATCATATGGTAATTTTAGGCTCATTCCAGGAATACAAGGATGATTCCATATCAGAAAACATATTCACATGAATACATATGAAGTTTTAGCATTTCGCCATCAGCTTCATAAGCATGTCATGCTGTATCATATCCTTTGTATTGTATCTTATAAGTCTCTGCTTTTCAGCACTCACTTTCTTTGGCTCATTTTATCACAGCTGTGATATATGTTCCTTTTACAGGGTCCCCTAAAAGGCTTTCTGGAAGATTTAGGCAGACTGCAAAAGAAGTTCTATGCCAAAAATGAACGGTTACTTTGTCCTATCAGGACCTACCTGGTTACAGCTAGGAGTGCAGCCAGTTCAGGTGCCCGTGTGCTGAAGACCCTTCGACGTTGGGGTCTAGAGATAGACGAAGCTCTTTTCCTTGCTGGAGCCCCAAAAAGTCCCATCTTGGTGAAGATCCGGCCCCACATCTTCTTTGATGACCACATGTTCCACACTGAAGGGACACCGAAGTTAGGTCCCATCGCAGCTTATGGCTTTAATAAAAAGTTCAGTACTTAGGGACAGGAAAGAGAAATACAGTGGTAACAGTCTGGTATTACAGAAACTGCTTCTTTTGGCTCTCTAGGATAATTATATAGGTATTTCAGAAGATTGGCCCTTAAAACTTAGCTTCTTTGGAAAGGTTTTCTTTTGATGTTTTGGAAAACCTTTTGAACCCTTAAGTTACCATCAAACTACTTCTCTTTGAACTACCAATACTGCTGAATGCCATTGCACCTATCTCTGTGTAAGTCATAATGATGGCTCTTTAGGCTAAGTTTAGAACTTGAATATTTGCATGCTTATGGGACTGTTTTAGAAGCTTATTTGGTTTCATAAAGCACTGCTCATTTTTGGATTTTTGTAGATAGCAGTGAATTGTTACCCATCAGCATTGCAGTGTCTTCAAAGTTAGAATGAGTATGGTTAAGCACACTCTTGAAAACTGGAGCTTTGTATTCTGTGACCACCATGTCCAGCTTTTTAACCAATGCAAAATGAGGATTTCACTCTAACTGAATGAGTATAACAATTTTAATACTGCTCATTTCGTAATAAATCAGGTGGTTGTTCCCCCAGGACACTTTGTAAGACAAGCCTTAAACAGAACCTCCTGAGAAGGGTTCTCTGTAAATTATTTGGTGGATTAAATGCCTCTGGTTCAGAGTTGCATATATTTGAAGTCTCTGGCTTTGGGCCTGGCAGGGTGGCCCATCCATATTTGTACAGATTAAAAAAAAAAAAGACCCTATGCTACCACTTTAAAATGTAACTGAAGTGTAGTGTCCTGGCCCTTCATTGTCATTCTCTTTTGATTTTAGTTTTGTTTTTCAACAACTGCTTGATCATTAAATATATCCTATGTTAGGCACAGTGACCTGGTTATTTTCACGTGTTACTTATTTTCTTATCAAATTAAATGTTTGTGACATAGTATCGTTATTACCTTCCTTTTTATCAATGAGGAGCATAAGATTCAAAAAGATTAGATAGCTTGTCTAAGGATATGAAACTAATGAGTGTAAAGACTAATTAGATTCAAATTCAAATCTTCAAAAGTTATAATGATGTCTCTTTCCTTCCTTCTAAATAGAGTTATTACCCATCTGGTACAGCTTAATCATTTCATTAAGTTCCATGAGCAAACTACACAGCAGTTACACTACGGGTCTAAGGATTCCTCCTCCCTCTTTTCCTCATACTCTCTCTTATTCTCTCTACCTCCACCTTCATCTCTATTCCACCCCTGACTCTAGTTGAGAAGACCACAGCTGAAACACATCTTCTGATGCTCCCTAATTTGATGTAAGCCAGTCCAAACGATATCAGTTGTGACTACAACACTTACTGAGTACCTACCATTTTCTAGGTGTCCTCCCATGTGAAGACCACAAGAGATACACAGACATAACCCTGTCTTCTAGGAAACTTAAAACCTTAACAATCTGGTCAAGGAAGTCAAATGTACAAACTCAAACAGCCAACACCAGAAGGCTGTTTGTCCTCAGTGCCAGTGAGGGTCACACATGAGGTGAAGGGAGCAGAGATCTTTATAGGCCCAAAGTGGTCAGGAAAGAACTTGAGGTGGCCTTTGACTTTAATGGATGGGCAAGATATGGATGGGTAGAAAGGAAGAGAAAGAAGAAACACATATGCTGGGGGGGTCATTGAGTTTGAGTAGCAACTTCAAATTGTGGATAAGGTGGAGTAGGACCATCTCTCACGATTCCTGTTCCTGGTGCCTTGTCTAATCCCCAGTAAGAGTGCTCTTTCCCACCTCTGAGCTCCATTCTCGTTACTCATAAGAAACCTCCTGGAATCCATCCCTCTCTCGTTTTATGACTACTAGTTGCCTGTTACATCCTTTCCAAAGGTAAGGGAGCAGGATTGTCACAATTATGTAGGGAGTCTGTTTCAAACTACATAAGCTGTGGCTTTTTTCCCTTATCTGAAGAACCTGCAATGGGTGGAGGATGGGAAGTGGGAGATCACAGTTCCAGAAAGTAAGCACCCTGAGAGCAAAAATGGTGTCCCATTTTTCTGTAGCTCTAACAGGGAACAGGCAGGGCCAGGCACATGCAGGATAGAGAGGCAGATGAACGAATGAGCCTTTAAAAGTAGCTTGGTCTACCGCTAGGAAGTTTGTAGCTTGAAGATGGGTCCCTGTGGCACTAACCCTGATATTAATGAGGCATTTTACAGTGAACCAAGCACTGTGCTTTCCACCGTTATGTGCAAACGTTCCATGGAGAGGGCAGGGAAGCATTTGTAAATGGGCCTGCTCAGAAGCCTATATTTACAGGAAGTCCAAGCTTCTCCCACTGTCAAGATCATTTGAGGATGACTTCCTTTTTTTTTAAAGAGACCAATGTCATAACGTCTTCTTCAGTGATCTCAAAGTGTGGTTCCTAGATCTGCAGAAGCAGCAGCTCCTGGGAACTTGTTAGAAGTGCCAGTTCGCAGGCCCCATCCTGGACCTATTGAATTATAAGTGCTAATACTGAGGCCAGGTTTTTTTGTTTTCGTTTTCATTCCCCCACCTCGAACCCTCACGCCAAGTCCTCCAGGAGATTCTGATGTGCGTTAAAGTTTGAGAACGACTCGCCCATTCTATTTCCAACTGATTCATGTTGCTAAATTCTTTTTCTTATCTATGAAAAACAGTCCTACCTCAGACTTCCTCTGGGCAGGGACCATTCTCCAGAAGGTGAGTTGAACTGAATTTACAAGTCCCAGGAGCTCTTAACTGAAAACACGAAATGCCCTGAAGAGTGACGTTTGTAATAGGGCCTGTACAGATATCTGTAATTCAAAGTACTCATCAGGCATTACCATGGGGAAGGCCGCCCCTGCTCTGGGGTTTCAGTATGTATGAACCACAGCAGCCTGAACACGGTACTGGGTACCCAGTCTCCACCATCAGGCTGGGAAGAGGTTCCCCAGAGGGCGCAGGACTCCAGGCGCTGAACTCCCCCAACCAATCAAGAGCCCTCAGAGGGAAACTACAAATCCCAGTATGCCCCACGCGCACCGTCAGGGGCCGACTCGCCGTGCCCCAGAGTTCTCCGCGTACAGGTGGACGCCTGGATTCCGGGAAGGCGGTGGCGCCCGAATTCCTGTGGAGGGGCCGGTGGGCCCTTGGGCCGGGCGGTAATGGCAGTGTCCACAGCGGTGGCTGTACTGGCCGCCCTGGGCGGGGCGCTGTGGCTGGCGGCCCGGCGGTTCGTAGGGTCCGGGGTCCAGAGGCTGCGCAGCGGCGGAGATCCCGGCCTCATGCACGGGAAGACGGTGCTGATCACTGGGGCGAACAGCGGCCTGGGCCGTGCCACGGCCGCCGAGCTACTACGGCTGGGGGCGCGGGTGATCATGGGCTGCCGGGACCGCGCGCGCGCTGAGGAGGCGGCGGGTCAGCTCCGCCGCGAGCTCCGCCAGGCCCTGGAGTGCGGCCCAGAGCCCGGCGTCAGCGGGGCAGGCGAGCTCGTAGTGCGGGAGTTGGACCTCGCCTCGCTGCGCTCGGTGCGCGCCTTCTGCCAGGAGATGCTCCAGGTGTGGGCCTCGGGTGGCGGGGGGCCGGGCTGGGGAGGAGGGCCTGGGAGCGGGGTGGGGCTTGCGGACCGCGGCTGAGCCGGGAGGGACCGCCCTGGGGTTCGGGGCGTGACCTTGGGGACCGCTGAGGCTGAGAGGAGTCCAAAAGCCACTTTGAGGCGTCTGGGAAGCTGCAGGGTTCAGAAGGAAAGAGGAGCTAACTAGGAGGGCTGCCTTCTGTCATCTAAGGATGTCGAGAAAGAAATGGGCCCAAGAGAAAAATAAATATAAGCCAGTTTCTGAACATTTCATTTCATTATGTGAGGACCTCCCCGGAGATAGATCCATGGCATCTGGATTGTTTTTCTGTGTCAGAAGTGAATCTGCATCGAGTTGTGTCTCTAGAACCCCAGAGCACTGGGAGGCGTTGCTAGCCAAGGACCTCAGATCAGTCCTTAGAAAAATATTTCTCCCTCCCCTAGCCTCTGCCCCTTTTCTGCTGGGAAAGGGAACTCCTGCTTCCAGTAAACTCAGCACCATCCTTATCGGGACTCTGGTCTGATTTCCAGGTAGAATAGAGCTTGGAACACAGTGGTCATGCTCCAGACAGAGGAATAAAAATAATTTAATACCCAGCATTTATTGAAGATCTCTATGCCAGGAGCTTTGCCAGGCATTTCAGATCTTCCTTTTTGTTTTAAATGAAAATACAGTGTCCTTGCCTATAACTGTCATTGAAGCTATACAGTAACCCTGTGGAGTAGGCATTATTATCCCCATTTTACAACTCAGGGAAACTGAGGCATAGGAAGACTAAGCAAGTTGCTTGTGGTCTGACTCCAGAACACTTGCTCTTAACCCCGTTCTTTCCTCCTGCTGCCTGGTAGGGAAGTATGAGGATTTGTTTGTGCAAATGGTAAGTGATTCCAAGTAAGTGGATGTTCTCTGTTGAGATTGAGGTAGAAGTGTTTCTTGCAAGGGTAACTGGCATTCAGAAGTCATTTGTTCAGAAGAGTGAAATTTAAAATTAGCTGGGACAGGAAAGGGGCCTATATGACATGGAGTCTCTTGAATCTAGAGAACAGGTTCCCAAGTTTTCTCAGTAATTTTTTCATGATGCCCTTAGGCCAGAAGTATTTCCCAGTTCATTTATTAAATAGTTAAGTCCAAACAACTGTAAAACAGAAAAGTTTCTGATATAGGTCTCAATCGATTTACAGAGTTTATTTTGCCAACGTTAAGGATGCAACCGTGACAGAACTTCAGGAGGTCCTGAGGACATGTGCCCAAGGTGGTCACGGCACAGCTTGGCTTTATACGTTTTAGGAGGACATCAAATTTGTAAGACGCACATTGGTTCTCCTGGAAAAGTGGGACAACTCAAAGTGGGGGCTTCCAGGTCATAGGTAGATGAGAGATAAAAAGTTACATTCTTTGGGGTCTTTGATCAGCCTTTTACTGAATGCACAATTTATATGTGCAGGGGGGTTAGAGCAATAATCACTTACATCTTAGACTGGCTCAGTGAGTTTGCATTTTCACAAAAAAAGAAGACTAGAGGCAGCAATCAGATTTGTCTCAGGTGAGCAAAGGGATGACTTTTGAGTTCTTTTATTTGACACTTGTGAAGATGAGCTATCAGTTTATTAATAGATTGCCAGGGTGAAATTCAACAGAACTGTTTTAGGGTAAGGATCTTGAGGAGGCCCATATGGGCAAATTGTGAGGGTGGTATGTAGCTTCTTTTATTTTGTAGCTATCTTAGAAATAAAATGGGAAGCAGGTTTGTCTGAATCAGTTCCCAGCTTGACTTTAACCTTCGCCTTAGTGATTTTGTGCTTGGAGATTTCTTTTCCTTTCACACAACCTAATAAGTAGTTATGTCCTAACAACGTAGTAGCTGTTTGAGAAAAAAACATACACTTAAAAGAAGAAATAATTATTAAACAGCCATAATTACTAACAGGAAATGTATGCCTGTGGGTCACTGCACCACTGTCTGGAACCTTGGAATCAGATTGGAAACTGCCACTCTCATTTCCTATTCTAGGTAGATTTTTAGCATTGTTCTTGTTTTTTATTACAGCAACTGCTAACAGCTGCTTAAAAGTCAGCTCTAAGAAGAAGTAATATCATCGAAAGGAATATAGCACAATATAATGTTGAAGCTGTGAAGCACCTGTAGCTAGTAGTTTTTGAGGTATTGAGCAAAGTATCAGTGTTTTTCTCAAAAAATTAAAATATTCCACAACACCTGAGAGTTTGGGAGCTGTTGCAGAACTACAGACTTGGCTTTTTGCTTTTTTATTGCTAGTATTTCATTATTGTGTAACACAGGTTAAATAATACTCATCTATGAGATTTTGAAGCATTAAAAATGGGTCTTTCTGTTCTTCATTAAAATACAGATGGGGCTGGGTGTGCTTCTTTGGCAGTTGAGGCAGAACTAATTAAAAAGTGAGGACACAAAGAGATAACTAAGTTGTCCTTGCTTCTAAGTATTTCTGTTCCTGCCTGGCTCTGAAGTTAAGTGACTATAATTAGAAAGAAAAAAAAATGGAAATGTAGATTTCCCACAGGTTGGTATTCTTGGTATTTATGTCATTTATCTCCTATAATTTAAAAAATAGTAAATTATGAAATTTTAAAATAACACAAGCCCAGAAAAGAATGATAGCTAAAAATGATTAATTCAGGAAACTATTCCAAACGATCAGTGAAAAACAACACTCCTTTCTTTTTCCCATGAGTGAACTCTTGCCTTCTTTTTGAAGTCGACAGTTGAAAAACCCAAAGATGCTTAAACAAGCCAGAATGAGAAATAGTTAATCCTCTGACAGGTGGGCTTTGATAACAGTTGTGAAATGTAACACATTTTTCTTTTTACTTATGCTTGGCAGAAGGGCCAGTGAAATTTGAAATTTGACCTCAAATTAATCGTGGGTCATCACAGTGTCTTTAACTTGGAACATGTAGTACATTGCTTTGTCCATCAAAAGAAACAGAACAACCGAGAAAAGGCTAGAGAAGACCATCTTATATGATTTAGTGAATAAAAAGACTTCCCTATGGGAACAGTCTAAATGTTAAGACTTTAATCTGGAACAATACAGAAGCATATGGTCAAAGTATAAAATATTGACTATACAGATCTCCTAAATTAGAGTTCTCCTTACGTACGATATTTATTACCTGTTTAATTTTCTCTTAATCTTTAATTATTCTTGATAAATATCGATTTATTCATGATGTTCTCTCCAGTGTTAAGTTTGCATTTCTGACCTTTTCTATTGCTTTTTCAGTTTTAAGGACATGACTTGAAGTTGTTCCATCCCCATGGTGCCATTTACCCCAAGAGAACTACAGAATAATGCAACCATAAGTTTGCCCTTGGTGTTGATAACTAGTAGCTCTGGGAATAAACTATGCTTACCTGTCTTCTGCTGTATATGGTCTGTCTAGCTTACCTTGTCTCTCTAGCTGTTTTGAAAATCCCAATTAGAAAGGCATGCTAGCTTACTAATTAAGAAAATAGGCCTTGATGTCAAAGACTTCATCTTCGAATCTGATCTTATTTTGCTACTTAGGAGTGCTGATACTGGGCGAGTCACATAGCCTCTGAGCTACATTTGCTTGTAGAGTTGTTGGAATTAGATGTGGTAACATATGAAAAGCACAGGCCCCTATCAAGCTTGTGCATCTTTTTTTTTCTTTTTTCTCTCAATTATTGTAAGCTCGTAGAAGCATTTTACAGAATTTTAGTAGTCTGCAAGAATTTTTAAACATTTTATTATAGATACATTATTATAATTTTGATATGATCTCAGTGTTAATCCTGCTAACTCCCAAATTTTCCTAGTTCATCTGAAATTAAGGGGAGAAATACAGGATTATAGGAGCGCCTTGTCCTCAGATTGACTGTATTTCTGTTTTAAGAAAGATCTTAGTACTGATCACTTAGTCAACTTTCTAGTGCAACGGTAAAATTTATATGTTTGTAAATATTATTGTTATAAAAGCATATAACCAGAAATTAGGTCTTAGATCTAGTTTCTACATCCTTTATTGGAAGATTACTATGGATAAATACCTTTCGTTATATCATTTTAGTAAATGAGAAAAAAGAGCTATTGAATGAAAAATCATGAATATCAGTATTTATCTGAGGAACATCTTGCAGAGGAATCCCTTTTCCCCATTAATTAAAAACAAAATTGCTAGTGTTTCAAGTAGTTCTCTGATCGATAGACCAACAACTGAAATTAAATGCTTTTAGTCTCAAGTTCCCATTTTTATTAAAATCTAATTATCATGAAGAGAAAAAGCAATACAAGGTGGTGTTCTTAATTCTGCTTTTCTCTTTTTGACATTTAAAGGAAGAGCCTCGGCTGGATGTCTTGATCAATAATGCAGGGATCTTCCAGTGCCCTTACATGAAGACTGAAGATGGATTTGAGATGCAGTTCGGAGTGAACCATCTGGGGCACTTTCTACTCACCAATCTTCTCCTTGGACTCCTCAAAAGTTCAGCTCCCAGCAGGATTGTGGTAGTTTCTTCCAAACTTTATAAATATGGAGATATCAACTTTGATGACTTAAATAGTGAACAAAGCTATAATAAAAGCTTTTGTTATAGCCGGAGCAAACTGGCTAACATTCTTTTTACCAGGGAACTAGCCCGCCGCTTAGAAGGCACAAATGTCACCGTCAATGTGTTGCATCCCGGTATTGTACGGACGAATCTGGGGAGGCACATACATATTCCACTGTTGGTCAAACCACTCTTCAATTTGGTGTCATGGGCTTTTTTCAAAACTCCAGTAGAAGGTGCCCAGACTTCCATTTATTTGGCCTCTTCACCTGAGGTAGAAGGAGTGTCAGGAAAATACTTTGGTGATTGTAAAGAGGAAGAACTGTTGCCCAAAGCTATGGATGAATCTGTTGCAAGAAAACTCTGGGACATCAGTGAAGTGATGGTTGGCATACTAAAATAAGAACAAGCAGTAAAAGAGCTATTTATAAAACTGACTATCAGTTATATCTGTGATCAGGAATGGTGTGGCTTGAGTACTTGTTACTTGAAGAAAAAGAATTTTGGTATTGCAATAGCACTGCTAAGAGGTACATGTGAATGTTTTGGAGTTATTGAAAAATTTTGGGGATAATAAAATTTGAGCAAAGATGTTTTAAATATATAGTAAATATCATGAATAATAAGTATAATAAAAATATATTGTAAAATTATAACTGGGTAAGCATGGATGGCAAATATTAATATTTATCAGAATTAAGTGACTCAAAGTGCTGTTCAAGAGGTTTTTCAAGTATCTTTGAGTTTCATGGCCAAAGCATTAACTATTTTTACTACGATGCTTATTTTTGTGTGGAAATAATCTCCCTGGTGTGTGCACACAAGTCTTACTTGGAATAAATTTACTGATACAAGTTCTTTACTGTGTATTTCTTTGGAAACTTCACCTAATACAGTCTTTTAGCCTGTCACCGTTAGCCTCTGCAGATCTTGGTCTGCGAAGTCTCTTCTTGCCACATATCTTGCACGCTGCTCTGAGAGATAATATTTCTAAAACCCAAATCTGTCACATCCCTGCTTAAAAAACAGTGGGTTTTGAGCTTTTTAAAAAACCATGCAGAATTACTTCTTCAAAACAATTGTTGCACTGAAATGTAGAAGCTGGAGGGGTAAAGCAGGTTATAGCAGTGCTGCCAAGGTGGAGTCCCCCAAGGCTCCTCCTAAAGGGATTTCATAGAATGTAGTTGTTTATAAACCACTTTTATTTAGATTAAAGATTAAACTGTTTAAGAGAGTTGAGGCTCCATGAGGCAGCACCATGCTTACCCTATACTCTCACACTCAGCACTGTTGAATAGAACTGCAGTGAGGGATGGAATGTTCTCTTCGTTGTCAGATGTGGTGGACTCTAGATAAACTGGGATTATTAAGGACTTCAAATTCAACTAAGAACTGAATTTCTAATTACACGTAATGTTAATTTAAATAGGCACATGTCTAGCAGCTGGTGTCTTAGACAGTTCATCCCATCAGATAACCCAGTCCTGATTGTAGAACAGTCACCTACTCACTTGCTCTGGGCCTTTCTTTATATTGTTCTTTCAGTCTGGAATACCCTCTCCTTTTTCCTTGGAAATATGACTTACCCTTAAGGTTCCTTTCAAATGTGTTCCTTTTCCCAACCCCTGTAAGCAGAGATAATTCTCTCTTCCTACTTTTTTTCCCTTGATCTTGGTACTTCCACTAGGAGTTTAGTGCACTAATTATTCATTCACGGGTTCAGTTAGATAATTAGAATAGAAATTATCTAAGGAAAGGGGATTTATTTAATTATTAACTTTCTTCCCTCAAGTATCAAGTATAGTGCCTAGTACACAGTAAAAATTCAATAAATACTGGTGTGCATAAGAATAATCAAGCCCAAATAGGACAATTGTAGGCATCCATGTTACAGCATCAAAAGTATCTACTTAATTATTTCAATTATTCGTCTCACCGTCTCCTTATATTGAAAAAGGAATTATAACACTAAAGTATAGACAGCTTCACTGAATTTAATGACTAGTCCAGGGATAATTCTTCATTGGTTAGTATTTTTAAGACCATTTATAATAGCAGGTTATGAGTATCAGTTATTTTCAAGAATGGCAGGATCTTGGCATATCATGCAGAAGGTCTGTTTTCTGTTAGAGCATTGCCTTGTGAATTGGAGAAACAGTGTTCGTATCATCACAGGTGTCTCTGCAGGTGTAGTGGATATAGCTGCATCATGTTCTTTGAAACACTGTATTTTTAAAAAGTAATCTACAATGAGACCTGCTGAACTTAGAAATATGGGCAGGAAATATACCAGAATGCAACTTGGAAAAATGGAAGCTAATAAATCTGTCCTACACCTCGACTTCATTAAAAGGGAGCCCCTTTTTTATTTAATACCATCTTTTCTGGCTGCATTTTGATACTTGATGCTTTTCAGGGGATTTGGACCTTTTGTAAGAGTTGAGCCTTTCAGAGTTCTTGTTTGTGGCACCATAATAAAATAGGATATATTAACTTATCCTGATGGGAAACTAGAAACTTATCTGGAAACACCAACTATTAAGGTAAAATGAGCTGCCGTTTGGAAGATGTCCTTCTCACCACTGTGTTTGACGGAATCGAGGACTAAGAGCTCCAAAATGATGCGTTAGATTTTGAAGACTGAGTCCTTAACTTCTCTCCTTCTTTCTCCCTTTTGCTGACTCACTTTAAACAATTTTACTGGGCAAAGAAATAAGTAAAAGGCAGTCCTGTTAGTTTGATACTTGTTCTCACCCTCAGCAATATATTAGAGGGAAGCCTGTAATGTGCCAGATAATGGAAGAAGTGTGTTGAAAACCCATTTTCCATGTTAGTTCTTGGTTTCATTTTTTTTTTTTGAAAACTTGACTCTTGTTTCAAGCAGCTTATTCTGAGCAGGGTTAAGGTTGCTGGCCTTCTGTTTCAACTTCACTTAGAGTAACTATTTTATATAGTAGGGTTCTAAGTAGCATTTAATTGAAGAAGGGGCTTCACAGCTTAAACACACCACCACATTCAGTTTGACTAACAGCTCTACTGCGTAACACTTCCTGTGACCTTGGCAAGTTACTTAAAACTTTCTGAGCTATTGGTTTTTTTGGCTCTATATTGAAATATAAGTGTCTACTTTAAAGGATTACTCAGTGAATGAAAATTACAGAGTAAGTAAAGCCTTTAGCAAAGTGCCTGGCACATGTGGGCACACATCCATTTCTTCTTCCACAATGCAACTAATCATTACTATCTATTAGTTATTAGCGATGCTAATATAGGCAAGTACATATGATGGAAACAAAACTCTAAACCAAAGATCACCAGACTTCATCTAAAAGGCCAGTTTTTTTTTTTTATTATGTTTTAAAAGTGTAAAAACCATTTGTAGCCAGTACAGACCGTACTATTGTACTTAGATAACTGGTACAGCCTTCCAGGGCCAATGTACTCACTTGTTCGCTTTTAAGACTCCTTGTTTGGGAGTAGTTGTCATATATGCTGTAGCTCCTGTTACTCTATGAGGCTGCTGTTGTTTTTCCATATTATTTCTAATCACGGATGACTATTTGCTTACAGATCCAGGAAGCCTAGAGAGTGTATTTTAAAAGTCTGTCTCCAGCTATAGATTCTGGTGTGAGGAAGAGCAGTTATCTGCCTTCAACCCCCTCCCCTGACAAACCTGCTGGGCCTGGCCAGAGATCTGAGGGAATCTGTATTTGAATATTTAATTGATTCCAAATGTCCTATGGAACACTGAAGAGAGAACATGTTACTAATCACACTTCAGGAGCTTGGCCCCCACAGACGGCTTCAGATGTTTCATAAACCTTCTCTGGGCAATGGGGAGTTAAATTAGTTACAGGTTAACATGGAGAAAGGTAGTTTATTCCTAGAGGAAACTAAGATGGAGTGCTCAGTTTTATGCAGACAGTAAGGAAAAGTTTTTCTAAGCCAGATGTGTAATCAAAGTGCAGTGGAAGCACTTTTAAGCAACTACCATCTAACAGATTTGTTATAATAACTGATTCTCCATTCTTTTTTTCTAAAAATTAAAAAAAAAACATAATGCACATAGCATGTGAAACTTCTAGGCTGATAGGCTTTCCTCTAGCACACAGCAGCCCTTCTGCTCTCTCTTGTTCTATTATATACTTAAGGGTGAGTTGCATACCATTCATTATTCACTTAGCAAGTATTTATTGCGTCCCTATTATGTAACCAGGCATTATTCTACTTCTGGAGATGCAGGAGGCAACAAAGAAAACCCAACCAATTTGTGCATGCATGTGTCAGCTGTGCTGGTTAATCACATTACAAATTATTAATCATACTGCAAATCAATGAAATATGAGTACAAATAGAATTTATATGAAAAGTAGAAAAGTTGCTTCATAAAAACTAAATGAAGGCAAGTTACTAAAAATTTACTGTTGACTAAAGTTTCAAAACTACCAAATACTAAAAATAAATACAAAAATATAAAAGGAATCTGTAGTTCGTGCTTTGCAAGTTACTTTAAATTTTGAGTCTATTTTAAGGACAAAAAAGCTAGAAATCCGACTCTGCTATTTAAGCAAGTACAGGAATACCTCAGAGATGCTTCTGGTTTTGTTCCAGATTACCACTATAAAGCAAATGTGACAATAAAGCGAGTTACACAAAGTCTTTTGTTTCTCCATGCGTATAAAAGTTACGTTTATACTATACATAATATACTATATACTATACCTATCATACATAATATACTATAATATGCCTATTGTCTATTAGGTGTGTAAGAGCATTATGTCTAAAAACAATGTACATACCTTAATTTAAAAATACGTTTTTGCTAAAAAACCTCTAACAATTATCTGAGCTTTCAATGAGTCATTATCTTTTTGCTCGTGGAGGGTCTCACCTTGATGTCGAAGACTGCTGACTGATCAGAGTGGTGACTGCTGAATGCTGGGTTGGCTGGAGCAATGTCTGAAAAACAACAACAATGCTCTTCCTTCCAGGAGAGATTTATCTGTAGCATGTGGTGCTATTTACCCACAGTTGAACTTCTTTCAAAATTGAAGTCAGGACTATCAAACCCTGTTGCTGCCTTATCAACTAAGTTTATGTAGTATTCCAAATCCTTTGTTGTCATTCCAGAAATGCTCATAGCCTCTACAACAGGAGTAGATTCCATCTACAGAAACCACTTCCATTGCTCATCAATAAGAAACAATTCCTTGTCTCTTCAAGTTTTATCATGAGATTGCAGCAGTTCACTCACATCTTTAGGCTCTACCTCTAATTCTCTGGCTATTTTTACCTTATCTGTGTTTACTTCCTCCAGAGAAGTTTTGATCCCTCAAAGTCATCCATGAGGGTTGCACTCAAATTTTTTCAAACTTTTGTAAATGTTGATATTTTGACCTCCTCTTATGAATTATGAATGTTCATAATGGCATCTAGAATGGTTAATACTTTTCCAGAAGATTTTCAATTTATTTTGCCCAGATCCATCAGAGGAATAATTCTGTGGCAGTTTTAGCCTTATGAAATGTTATTTCTTAAATAATAAGATTTTAAAGTCAAAATTACTCCATCCATGGGCTCCAGACTAGATGTATGAGCAGACATGAAAACAACATTAATCTCTTTATATATCTCCAGCAAAGTTCTTGGGTGACTATGTGCATTGTCAAGGAGCAGTAATATTTTGAAAGGCATCTTTTCTGAGCAGTAGGCTTTAACAGTGGACTTAAAATTTCAGTAAACCATGCTGTATACAGATGTGCTCCAGACTTTGTTGTTCCAATTATAGCACATAGGCAGAGTAGATTAAACATAATTCTTACAGGCCCTAGAATTTTTGGTATGGTAAATGTGCATTGGCTTCAACTTAAAGTCACCAGCTACATTAGCCCCAAAAAAGAGAATCAGACTGTCCTTTGAAGCTTGGATGCCAGGCATTGACTTTTCTCTAGCTATAAAAGCCTCAGATGGCATCTTCTTCCAATGGAAAGCTATTTTGTCTACATTGAAAACCTGTTGCTTAGTGCATTTGTCCATTTTCATGCTGTTGATAAAGACATACCCAACACTGGGCAATTTACAAAGAAAAAGAAGTTTAATGCACTCACTGTTCCACGTGGCTTGGGAGGCTTCACAATCATGGCAGAAGGTGAACGGCACATTTTGCATGGTGGCAGGGAAGAGAGAAAATGAGAGACAAGCAAAAGGGATTTCCCCTTATAAAACCATTATATCTCATGAGACTTATTCACTACCATGAGAACAGCACAGGAAAGACCTGTCCCCATGATTTAATTACCTCCTGCGGGTCCCTCCCACAACATGTGGGAATTGTGGAAGCTACAATTCAAGATGAGATTTGGGTGGGGACACAGCCAAACCATATCACTTAGTGTGGCCACCTTCATCAGTGTTCTTAGCTAGCTCTTCTGGATAACTTACTATAGTTTCTACATTAGCACTTGCTGCTTCACCTTGCACTTTAATGTTGTAGAGATAGCTTCTTTCCCTAAACCTCATGAACCAACCTCTGCTAGGTTCAACCTTTTCTTCTGCAGCTTTCTCACCTCTCTCAACCCAGATAGAGTTGAATCAGGGCTTTGCCCTGAATTAGGGTTTGGATTTAGGGAATGTTGTGGCTGGTTTGATCTTTTTTTTTTTTTTTTTAATTTTTTATTTTTTTATTGCATTATAGGTTTTGGGGTACATGTGCAGAATGTGCAAGATAGTTGCATAGGTACACACATGGCAGTGTGTTTTGCTGCCTTCCGCCCCTTCACCCACATTTGGCATTTCTCCCCAGGCTATCCCTCCCCAGCTCCGCCTCCCGCTCTCCCTCCCCTATTTCCCCCAATAGACCCCAGTGTGTAGTACTCCCCTCCCTGCGTCCATGTGTTCTCACTGTTCATCACCCGCCTATGAGTGAGAATATGCAGTGTTCATTTTCTGTTCTTGTGTCAGTTTGCTGAGAATGATGTTCTCCAGATTCATCCATGTCCCTGCAAAGGACACGAAGATCACTTTAGGCAGCCCACTAAAACTTTCTCCATATCAGCAATATAAGGCTGTTTCACTTGCTTATCATTCATATGTTTACTGGAATCACACATTTAATTTCTTTCAAGAACTTTTCCTTTGACTTCACAAATTGGCCAACTGTTTGGCACTAGAGGCCTTGCTTTTGGCCTTTCTTGGCGTCCGACATGGCTTCCTCACTAAGCTTAATAGTTTCTAGTTTTTGATTTGAGAAATGTAACACTCTTTCTTTCACTTGAACATTTAGTAGCCATTGTAGGATTATTAATTGACTTCATTTCAATATTGTTGTGTCTCAGGGAATAGGGAGGCCCAAGGAGAGGAAAAGATGTGGGAATGACTGGAGCAGTCAGAACACACACAACATTTATCAATTACGTTTGCCCTCTTATATGGGTAGGATTCCTAGTGCCCCAAAACAATTACTATGATAACATCAAAGATCACTGATTACAAATCACCATTACAGATAAAATAATAATAAAGTTTGAAATATTGCTGACCATTACCAAAATATGACACAGAGACATGAAGTGAGCACAAACCATTGAAAAAAATCTCACCAATGGACTTGCCCCATGCAAGGTTGCCACAAACCTTAAGTTTGTTAAAAGAAAAATGCAATATCTGCAAAGCACAGTCAAGTGAAGCATGATACAACAAGACATTCTCGAGCAATGTAAGAAAATAAAATTCCAAGTGATTCCACACTCAAAAAGGAAAACAACAAAGATGCTAGTTGAACTTTTAGTTTTTTATTAGAAGACAGGAGGTGGATCACGAGGTCAACAGATCGAGACCATCCTGGTCAACATGGTGAAACCCCGTCTCTACTAAAAATACAAAAAAATTAGCTGGGCGCGGTGGTGCATGCCTGTAATCCCAGCTACCCAGGAGGCTGAGGCAAGAGAATTGCCTGAACCCAGGAGGCGGAGGTTGTGGTGAGCCGAGATCGCGCCATTGCACTCCAGCCTGGGTAACAAGAGCAAAACTCCATCTCAAAAAAAAAAAGAAATGAAAATGTTATATGTTTTAAACTAAAAAAATTTGTGGTACATATGATTCATATTTTTTATTTTCTGCTTTAATAACTTTTAAAATGTAACCAACCAATTCGAAATAAGAATGCTTCCATTGTACAACAGAGGTACCACTGCGTATCAGTAGTTTTCATTGGAGGGATTGACAACAAACGTGTTCTGTGTAGTGAAGCATATTTTTCCAAGGACTTCTAAATTAGGGAATAGTTTTATTTTTAAAAGTATACCAATAAATTGAATTGATAATTTGATATATTTGGTCCTAAAGTGTTTTGTAGCTGGTCCTTAAGGTTTAGTTTCATCATCAGCTTTGTTTCTCTTTCTTTCATTTAAAAAGCTCTCACTAATTGTGATAAATAAGTTCCTGAATGTTTAATAAAGTTATTTTTCAGTATGTCATTTTATATTTAGAAGTTGCCATGTTACATATGAACTATTACAGCCTGGTCTGTCCTAAGTTGGGGATTTTACAGTCTATTAAAACCAAAAAAAATTTCTACCTTCCTTTGTAATGTTAAACTTAAGAAAAGCACTTGTGCCTTTCTCTTTTTTCTTTTTGGTATAACCCACAGATGTACATAGTTCTGCAGCTTTGAACAGAATGAAATTCATTCTAAATCTTTTTAATAGCCCCCTTTTTTTGCTACTATGAGAGTAGTAAGGTGACTAATAAGTAGAATTTTAAGTTGTAAGCATATTCAAAGCATTTTATCTGTGCCGACATACGTATATGTTGGCACTTCAGTTACATCTTAAAGTTATCCACATGGTTTGTGGAAATGTTGAGCACAGAGAAATATATAATCATTATTAGTTTGTGAAAAAGCAAAGCGAGTTTCTGCCACCAACCCATGAAAGCACAGGAAATGGCTTCGTGTAGTAGGTGTTTGAGTCTAGGCATTCTGTTGACAGAAGTGGGTTCTACCCAGGGGTCTTGTGTTAATGTAATCAAACACTTCAGAGCTACAGCCTAGCAAGATCAAGTCCACCCACCTCAGAGTTTATCTTTAGCTCATCTGGAAGAGTTTATTTTAAACATTGAACATTGTTTGCTGCTGTTGAAATGAAAGTGAGAGAGTTACAAGCTTTCTTCCACTGCCATCTGGCAGGTTTACTGATGGATCGGGTTCTTTAATCCTTGTAACCCTGTGTGTGGGAGCTATTGTCTTTGTGTTGATCATGCAGCTGGCTTGGCTGAACTTTAAAAAGCTTACACAAAGCTATCAAAAGCCATCCTATAGATAAATGAAGTTGAGGATGTTGCAAAAGTCACTGAGGCCTTTTTGGAGAAGGCTTGGATATATGTTTTTTTCATTCTTCACTGAACAGACATTTTTCATGTTCTCTTTAAGAACTGGAAAAGAGGAAGATAACTGTATTTGGATATTTTGAAAGAAATAACTGAAGCTACCAAAAAAAGTGACTAATCTCTATGTAGCATAGTAGAAAGGAAAGAAACAGCAGATTAGGGGATCCACATTTCATTAAACTAAATGTGGGATGTAGAGTCATGTGCTCTTTTTTCAATGGAGATTTGTCTGACTTTTTCTGCACTCTCTATATGGCATAGGATGTTCAATGATATGCTTATTACATGCTGAATCATTAGTTATAGCATATTCAGGTATAGTACTACACAGAATCTCATGCAGTATGTTACTAAGAATAATAATTTACTACCAACTCCAGAGCACAATTTCAACCATATCCTCAAATGCATACCTACATTTGCATTAAGAGATTGCATGCAAAGAGCAGGTTATGTGCAAGTAGGGTATCTTGCATAAATTTTTATATTATGTTTATAGGAACATAAGAAGACAAGGGGAACATGAAATATCTTAGATATGGTATTATCTAAATCAATTGGTATTCAGTTTTCTTTCCTACCTACATCTAGAGTGCCCTCTTTATCTTGCATGAGTTGGAAGATTTAAAAACAAAAACAAAAACATCATGGATGAAAACCAGTTTCCACCAAACAGATACCTATGAAATTAGATGTTGTGGGGACAATTGAGAAGGCCTTTTTACCTACTGTTCTGGGCTATTTTCTGCTGTCAAGAAAGGCCATAGAAACAGAGTCATTTTCTTTTTGTTCAGTTCTGTTTTTTTTTTTGTTTTGAATAGTTTTAATAACAAGAGGAAATTGCAGAGCAGACTCTACCATGATTCCATGTCCACTCAACTCCTGATGGGTGCTGAGAGGAGGCTGCAGTGGCAGTGGGATCCTGATCCCAGTTCCCTGATATTTAGATCCCAGGATGACACATGATTCCATGTGTTTTAACTTGTACTTCCATTGGCAGCCTTTAGATCTTACACCTTCCTGAAGATGCAGATTCGGGCAGAAGTTACCTTCCCCTAGCAGGTCAATTCTTGTGTATTCTTGGACTCATTCCTATTTCTGGAACCTATACCATTCTTCCAGCCCTTCCCATTATTTTATACATACTTACTTTGCTGTTAGAAAATTCTGTTCCTCTCTCCTTAAGATATCTAGGATGGATTGTTTCGTATAACAAATATAGTCTATAAGGATTACTGACTAGAAAGGAAAAACATAAATTGGTAAATAAAATCACTTTGCAATGACCTGGGGGTAGGTTGGGGGAAGAAAAGCAATCAGTATGGCATTTCTTTAATCACAATTGTATGGTGTTTAAGCCTTAACTTAGCAGCCTCAGATATCTGAATTTGTCAAAATATCTGTCAATAATGAGAAAACAACAAAAGAACAGAAAAATTCTCTTTTGGTAGCAAAATGTATCCCAATTAAGAAAATCCATTTGGGGAGCCAATTTAGAATCTTAAATAGTTCTTCTAGAATCAGAGCATAGGAAGTGACTTCTGAGATAGAATTAGTGGCATTAGCAGTAATATCTTCATTAGGTCTAAGGATGGCGATTTATGCTCTGGATACATCTCTTTAAGTGGAACTTGTAATTATGTGTTCTATTATGGCTGACTTTACTGCCTCTGAGTGACATTTTTTTTAAAGATGTGTTTATCATTTAAATGTTTGTAGTCTGGCTGAGGAAACATTTTGTCTCTGCTGTATGACAGAGAAGTAGGAGAGGCCAAGTGAACCAGCCATATTCAAAGACACAGGTAAGGTAGAGGAAGATATTATTCACAGTTGGAGACACTGACAGTTGAGAAAAATCTCTATCAGGATATAGATATTCCTACATGAGAAATATCAGACTATGTTTCCTAATATGAGATTTCTGCTGAACAGATTAATTTATCACAGCTGTTTTCCATTTAGGAAAAATGTAATAAATACGAGGCTTCCTTCAGCAGTCGATGTGATTAGGACTATAGAATGACTCGTGATGGATAATCCTGCATAAGTGTTTTGGGTAGTGTGAATGGATTAGAAATACATTCATGACTGAATCCTTGGTTACCTTACGCATATTTATTTCTATTTCTATGGTGCAAATCAAGTCAGAGAAGTAGACAGGAAAGAATTCAAAGGTTAGGTTTGAGTGGTCAAGAGCTAAACTATGAGTACACTGAGAGCAGGAATCTGTTTGACTCTTTTCTATATAGTGGTAACATCTGGCATGGGGCTCTTATATATCAATCACTCACAAAATATTAGGTTGACAAATTAATTAGTAAATTAATCACCTGAAAGCTCAGCTGTCTACCACATTACTGATGGCCAGGATAGATGGAGCTGATTTGGCTGACCTGGTAGATGTCTCTTACAATACCCTAGGAAATGAGTTCCATCTTCACTGAAGAAGAGAGAGTCCTTCTGGCTTGTGAAGCTAATGCCGGATTCTTCAACACTCATATTTAACAGTCAAAATGGTAAGCATGAAAGAGCCATTAAGTAAGTATGTTATTATTTTTGACAATGATAGTCAATGGTAATTGGGAGTTAGTACATAATTCCAATGGTAATTGGGATTTAGTATATAATTACCATTCCCAATGGTAATTGGGAATTAGTATATAATGATATAAGAAAGCATATCATCATCATCATCATCATCATCATCATCATCATCATCATCTTGCCACAGATTCCCCTGGAAGCTTCTGTATAGTTCAGTCAAACTATTGACTACGGTCTTCTAGTTCTTTCTGCAGATGCCTGTGTATTCTAGTAAGCAGCCTGTCTTCAGTTGACAGATGTGACTTGCTAAAGCCAACACACTTAATGTTGCCATCTTTAGTACTGACTTACTCCATCTCTTAATTAATTTCCAAATAAGTATATATGTAGGAAAAAACTAAAGAAGATTTATTTTTCTTTTCAAAATAATGCCACATTCTTTCAAATCCCTAAGACTATGGCTCATCAGTTAATAGAACAAAATAAGACACGTGATTAAACTCATTAGGGAAAATTCTTTCTAGAATAAAAACTATTTATTTGAGATAGTTTACATATACCATCTCTAATTCTTGTAACAACATTATAAGCTATTCTTATGCCTAATTTATAGATAAGAAAATGAGAATTCAGAAAACTAAGTGACTCATCTGAAGCCTGATGAGCTCATGATTTGGACCAAAATCTTTAGGGTTTAGAACCTTTGGCTTTTTCACTATACCAGCAGATACTTCTTTCAGTGAATTAAAACAATGTACATAGAAAAAGTCAAAATTTCCTCCGAAATAAAAACAATCGTAGATATTGAACTCTCATATGTAGTTATTATGCAAAATCTTTCTCTTTAATATATTCATTTTCTAGAGTAGATGTTATTTCAAATAAGAGTATTTCTGCCTGATAGGTCAAGAATGTGTTAAAAAAAAAATTTCACCGACTACTATATTTAGTTTCTCTGTCAACACAAGTTAATTGAAAAGGTTTCTGCATAATATCCCCAAGTGTAAATTATTTATCAGCATGGTTAAATAACCCAGTGCCACTCTAGAGTGTTGGTTTCCTGCCAAAGGGATATATATCATTTTTCAGGGGTTTGGAGAAACTGCACAAACAATGAACATGTCTGAGTTAAATCACAATATGATGATCAAAAGAACCATATTAGAGTACTATATAGTAAATGCAACTATTTCTTTTGAAATGCAACAGTTTTAACTCTCCAACATCTGCTGAGAATTCAGAGATTAGACATAACTCTGAAAACCCACTAAAGACTTCAAATGTTTAGCATAGCTTTCCCATTATACAACTGATAACACACTTAATATGACAATATTATTTCATAAAAATTTCTGAATAAAATTAGAGGTCACAGAGAAAATAATGTATTTTCCTTTTGAAAAATATTATTTAAAGGAATGTCAGCTTCTAGACATAACGGGATAAACTACTTTGACCAATGTTTATTTCAGAACAACTAGAAATTCTGGATGAAATTTAAATAGATAGATAAGTATATGTCTTTTTTTTCTTCTTAAAAACATCACAATGCTACAAGCTGGTGAAAAATTTTTAAGTCAAAATCAAGCCAACATGAAGGTGAGAATCCTAAAAGTTCAGAGAGAATGCAAAATCACTTTTACCCAGAAGGCATTTGTCTTCCTAGCAGAAACAACAAGGAATGTGAATGTTTGCTTTGACTGCCTAGCACCTCAAGAACATGAGAAGTGAAAGTGTGCAAAAAATCTGGGGTTTGACAGATACCCACATAGATTCATACTAAGCTGGATTCTGAAAGACTACATGTTCAAGTTAAACTATGCATGAATTGGCCGGGCGCGGTGGCTCAAGTCTGCCAGCACTTTGGGAGGCCGAGGCGGGTGGATCACGAGGTCAAGATATCGAGACTATCTGGTCAACATGGTGAAACCCCGTCTCTACTAAAGATACAAAAAATTAGCTGAGCATGGTGGCGCGTGCCTATAATCCCAGCTACTCAGGAGGCTGAGGCAGGAGAATTGCCTGAATCCAGGAGGCGGAGGTTGCAGTAAGCCGAGATCGCGCCATTGCACTCCAGCCTGGGTAACAAGAGCGAAACTCCGTCTCAAAAAAAAAAAAAAAAAAAAAAAAAAGTATGCATGAATTAGCACTATTATACTCCTAACTCTCCCATGGAACAGGAAAGTTGCCTCAACACTGAGCAGAAAAGGGTATGTATAAAAGGAAAAAAAGGAAAATCTTTACCACAAAGATTACAGAAATACAAATGGTTTTACCAGGGCAATCTAAGAAAGCTCAAACCATCAATTTGGTCCAAAATTGTTAGGTACTGATAGTATACTAAATGTCTGGAAGCAAAAAAAAAAAACCTCACATCTTCTTTGAGGAAGATAACTTCATAAAAAAGGTTGGGCAGCCCCTGTAAATAATATTTTTAAGAGGAGTGAGTAGCACTAAGGATACAGGTACAGATACCATGAGTGAGAATCAGCAGCACTGATCTAAATATTTCAGATATGGGAATTGTCAGACATAGAAAGAAAGAGAGAATAGGAACAGAAGAAATATTTGAAGAGTTAATGGGAGTTTTCTAGAATTGATAAAAAAAAAAAAAACAACAATTCACAAAAGAAGCCTAGTTTTAAATAGCAACATTGAAAAGGCATTTACTAAAAACTTACGTGTACACATGGGTGGACATAAGATCTACAGATGTTCAGAGAATCTTTATTAATAATTGCCAGAACTTGGAAGCAACCTTCCCTTCAGTAGGTGAACAGTAATAAATTGTGATACATTCAATCAGTACAACAGTATTCCTTCTAACAAGAAAAATGTGCTATCAAGCTATAAAAATACAGAAAGAAACCTTAAATGAATGTTGCTAAGTAAAAGAAGCCAAGATCAAAATGTTTCATACTGTATGATTTGAACTATGTGACATTCTGGAAAGGTAAAACTGTGGAGACAGTAAAAAGACTAATGCTTGCCAGAGGTTGTGGGGAGGAAAGAATGAAAAGGTAAAGTACAGAGGATGTTTAGGTCATCGAAACTATTCTTTGTGGTATGACAATGGTAGATGCATATCAAAACCCAAAGAAAGTACTATACCAAAAGTGAATCCTATTTAGAAAAAAAAGCATTCATACCAAGATACATCATAAAGAAACTATAGATAAGAGAAGGCAAAGAGAAGATCTTAAAAAGCACAGAGAGAAAAAGAAAGATCATCATTAAATGAAACAATTGATGAGCAACTGCCTTTTCACCAGCAATTATATAAGCCAGAACAGAGGAATTAATCTAATGAATAAAAATAACTGCCAACTTAGAATTCTATACCCAATCAAAAAATATATATCAAGAATGGACATGAAACAAAAAATGTTAATGAAGGTACTCAAACTGAGAGAACTGGCCACAGCTGAACTATAACAAAGGACATTCTAACTGATTCACTTCAGTTTTAAGGAAAATAATTCCAGATGGTGGTTCTGAGACTCATGAAATAGTCAAAACCAAAGAAAATATTAGGTAAAAATAAAACTGATAATTATATTTGGAAATAACAATATAAAATAGTAAGGTAAAATGGTGACTTACATCTAACAATATTTAGGTATAAATCAGGAAGGGGTGAATTGAGTTAAAGTATTCTAAAGGTTTTCAATTTTCTAGAAATAATATAAAAGTAAATAATGATACTAAAATTTAAGTCAAGGATATATGATGCAATAGAGAGTAGCCACTGAAATAATAAGAAGGTATAATCTCCAAATGAAGAAGGCAGAAAATAGCCAGAAAGATAAAAATAATCTTTCTGAAAAATAATATGATAGTGTGAGGCACAAAATAATATGAGAGATTTAACTAAAACTGTATAGTTACAATAAACATAACTGATTAAATTCTTCCATTAAAAAAAGAGATTTTAGACTCTTTTTTTAATCTAATTTTATACTGTTTCAAGAGATGCATCTTAAATGTAAGTATGAAGATAGGTAGAAAATAATTGGTTTAACTGTATTCAGACAAACTAGAACTTAAGCCAAAAAGCATTACAATAGAAAGAGAAGGTCATTGATGATAAGAAAAGTTTTAATTCACCAGGGAAATATATGTTTTTTAAAAATTACAAGAATTTAACTGCATGAAAATTTAAAATTGTAGAGTCTCAAATGCACAAAACAAAAAGCAAAACTACATATCTGCAAGGGAAATAGTCATATCTACTGTAATAGCAAATTTTTTAAATGCATCTCTCTCAGTAATTGAGAAAGGGGACCAAATACCAGTGAGCCTACAGATTATTTGAACAACAATCTGATTAATAAAGTTGATGGAATGTATAGATATGGAACACGGCACTCAACAACTCCAAGATACACCAACTTTCAAACACAGGCAGAATCTCAAAATATGACTTTCGATTGGAGTATAAAGCAAGGTTTAACATTTATTATGGATTTGAGATTGCATGAAATGTATTCCCTAATCACAATTCAGCTAAAATAAACATTAGTAACTAAATGATAATTTGAAACTCTCATAAGTTTGAAAATATGGAAATATATTTCTAAATTATCCATGTATCATATAAGAAATCAAAATGGAATGTTGTTGGTTCATTTGTTTTTTTGAGAGGGAGTTTCGCTCTTGTTGCCCAGGCTGGAGTGCAATGGCATGATCTCAGCTCAATCTCAGCTCAGCACGATCTTGGCTCACTGCAACTGCCGCCTCCTGGGTACAAGTGATTCTCCTGTCTCAACCTCCTGAGAAGTTGGGATTACAGGTATACCCCATCATGGCCGGCTAATTTTTATATTTTTAATAGATACAGGGTTTCTCCATGTTGATCAGGCTCATCTCAAACTCCCAACCTCAGATGGAAGTTTTAAAATATTTTGAAAAAAAAAGATAATGAAATTATAGCCTTTAATAAACATACAAAAATAGAGCATCACTGGAAATCAATTAATTATGTGGTTATCTCTAGAAGTTAAAGAAAATACAGAAAAAACTAAAGAAAGTTTAAACAAATTAAAAGCAAATGAAATAGTTCTTCTATTGCTAACACTTATGACACCAAATGTGTGGGGTACCAGTCTTTCAATTCTCTGCAATCATCAGCTGGGTGTCCAATTATTCAATTCTATTCTGATATAATCTATGAATAATCAATGTCAGACTCCAAGAGTTAAAGGCTCAGTCCCACAAGACCACTCTGCCCTACAATTTGCATTGATTGCAAGTATTGGGTCCACAGGTTACCTACATTTTGTCCAACTTGGCCACAAATGAGAAGTTGTCACCAACATATCCTCAGGTTCAATAATTTGCTCACAGATGGTGGATCATCCTTCCAGCACATGGATGCATTCAGCAACCCAGAAGCTCTCTGAACACCATTGTTAGGGGGTTTTATGGGGATCCCATTATATAGGCATGATTGATTAAATCATTGTCTGTTGGTGATTGAATTTAATCTCCAGTTCCTCTACCCTCCCCAGAGGCTTGGGAGTAAAACTATACATACCAACCCTCTAATCCTGTGGTGTACCTTTCATTATGAAAAGTTAATCCAATCAAATATTCAGAGGCTTAAGAAAAGTTGCAAGAAGTAGGTTGGTTAAGATGCCCTGTTCCTTAGAGAGCACTCTGGGGTGCTGAGCCTCTTCCATCACATCTACCAGCAAGCTGTCTCTTTCCACTTTCCATTGACCAGGTCAGAAGCAGTCATGCTTACTGGCTTATGGATGGTGCTCCATCTCTGACTGAGAAAACTGGCAGATGCCTTGTGAGTGGCTTACTTCCTGAGGAGCATGTTGTTATTTTCTCTGGCTCATCCTGGCATATGCATCCTCTCATCAGCATACTTCATTTGACAATATTATAAGATCTGTCAGAAATGCTGTTCTCATCTGCCTATTTAACACTGTCTACTAATACAGATGAAAATTGTATATTTTGAGCAGTTTTTATATATCAGGTGTAAACCTAGACAGTTATCTGTGACATAGATCAGTAACCATTTTAATGAGAAAATTGTTATACAAAACTGAATTTATTTGCCCACTACCATGCTGTTTATA
Source organism: Saguinus oedipus (assembly GCA_031835075.1). Taxonomy (NCBI): domain Eukaryota; kingdom Metazoa; phylum Chordata; class Mammalia; order Primates; family Cebidae; genus Saguinus; species Saguinus oedipus. The sequence goes on along the minus strand of CM063183.1, from coordinate 8,239,690 downwards.
ACTGAAGAAGCATAAGGGCAAGCCCATGTCTGCAAGCCACCCCAGGAATTCTAATTTAATCAATTTTGGGCAGGCCCCAGGTATTGACTTATTTTTATTGGAATCATACATGTTTTGAATAAGCAGCCAGGATTGAGAACCCCTACACTAAGAAGCTAACCTGAACAATGAAGAAAACAATGAGCTACCATGGAGAAAGCAGACCATCTTGGATGCAGACCTGGATCTATGCCAGCTCTCAGGAAACACATGATGTCTTTGAACAGGACTTCCCCTTTGTCTGCCTCCTTTCTTGCTTTCTTCTCTCACTCTGATATCACCCTCTGATATTCCATTAGATTTGGATGATGTCTTAACCAAAACATTTTAGATACATTACTAATGGTTTTCACCTTTTCTGCTATCTATGTGTTACATTGACAACCCTAAAACTTATGTGTATGTTGAATTTAGACTTTCATGATCACTAATTAAAAAAAAAAAAACTGTTTGAATGATCCCTAGGACATTATTGGGAGCCAAAACTTCTGTTTGACAGTGGCATGTGTATTCTGTAGTGTTCAAGAACTTATTGGAATCTTGACTGAATTTTATCTTTTTTTAAAGAAAGATTAAAATTTTTAAAACGAAATCAATAAATCAATGTAAGTTTCATAATTCTAAAATGTTTGAGACTAAATTGCCAAGTAATTGATACTCATTTTGTTGTTCCAGTTGAATGAGTGAATAAATGAAATGAAATGCATGTACTGAAAGGAAATAATTGATGATCTTAATGAGTCTCAATATTCACTGGGCTTACACTCATTATTGTTGTGGTCAATTATAAAATAAAATTTAAAACAGTTATTAAAGAATAGAAATAAAATGCTAAAAGTATTTATTTCTAAGAATAAAGATTATACAGAAATAGTAAGCTATAATTAGAAATTTTGTAATTTATATTTATCTGGGACCAACTCTTTCTTATAATAGATCTATATTGCTTGTTCACTTAAATATATTTGAATTTTATACATATCTAAGAAATATATCATGTCTAGGAATGGGCGTCTGACTTTGTATTTTGATCTTCATAACACTTTAGGAGGTAGGCATTATTAGCCCCTTCTACAGATGAGAAAACTGAGGCTTAGAAGGGAAAGGTGGCAACTGCTAATGCCTGGGGCAGGTGGCCAGTCTTAGGCTTCTACTCATTTGCTTGTCATCCTGCAACCCCACAAGCTTTTGGGTCTTTTCCTCTCTCAACTATCATGAATCTCAATGAATGTGATCCAATAAATCCTAAAGTGAGACCCACCTTCTTCCCAGATATTATTTTCACTTTCACTTTAAAGGCTGTTAAATATCCAGTGGGATGATTATCTACTGGTAGACTTTCAAGAGCTATAAATTAAACTAGAAAAGTGGGTGGCTACCCCTAGATCTCACCTTCCTATACATTAATCCCAGTTATCAGGAAAAAAAGAATCTTCTTTGGGAGAACAAGGCTCCAGTTTCATCTGAGTAGGGGGAAACCTTTTTCAACGGATCACCATCATCTAAAAAGGCTTCAACAGAACTGCTTAGTGCCCTAGAATTAAATAAATTACACGTGTGGTTATAAGAAAGTTAAGCACTTATTTATCCACATCATTAGTCATCGAAATTCTCGTAGGGAGGAACAGCCCAGCCCCACAGGTCAGCCACTTCATGTTTCCTTAACACTTCCACTGTTTTTTAAACACCCGCTTCTTGATTTATGACTGTACTGTGGCCTCAGGCTGGGCCTAATAACGCAGCACGTACCACCCCCAATCGGAGTGACACACATATTTCCTCGCACCAATTTAAGTCATCCCATATGTGGGCTCTCGTCTTTTATGCTGCTATCTGGAAGTTCATGAAAACAGGTGACCTGTGTTGCAAGTCAGGGACCTTTACTTCGACATGAAGACTTTCAGCAAACGATTCTTATTTCTCAGCTAGCTGCAGCCACTCTGAAGCCTTTTAGCCTTTTTTTCTACCTGCTCCTTATTTTCCTCCATTTGGGTCATTTACTTCCATTGGGAATGCTTTCAATTATCCTTACCCTGTGTGAACAAGAATTATTTTTCACTTTGCTTACAAAATTGTTACCCAGGTGATGAGCTCCAGGTCACACGCCACCACCACAGGGAGACTTTCGCATTTCCACTTCTGTTCGATCCCTTAGCACACGACTGCAAGTCATGGCCATGTTGTGTCTATCTCTGGGTCAGATCCATGTGTGTCTCGATGCCTGGTGCATTTAGGCAACCAAAAAAAATCAACTATTTTGCAATTATCTATGAGTATGAGTATCTTTTATATTTCAAATATGTACTGGGTGCTAATGATACATTGATTAATAAGACTGATTTTTTTTTCCCATCAAAGTACTCACAGACTAGCAGATGTAGATAAATGCATGAGTACAAAAAAGCTATAATACAGAATGAAAGAGTCTATGGTAAAGAGCTCAAAGTATAACTAAACTTGGTTCTTGGGAAGCTTTGGATAAGCATGTAATGTTAAGTTGGCCTGTGAAGCCTGGGATTCTTGTGGGAGAAGGGGGAGAAATGTTTTGCAGGCTGTGGAAAAGCACATGATGAGGCACAGAGACATGGCCTTGGTGTGGCAAGAGAGTGAAGATGACAGGGGACCCTGGAGAGGTGGATGAAATGAACATCACAAGAGGTCTGAAGGGGATGTGGAGGAATGCAAAGGGGACCTAGACTTTCAGACAGTAGGGCAGATCACAGTTTTCTTAGCACAGGAATGGCACAGTTAGCACTGATTTCAGATAGATTATATTCACAAAGAGAGGGCATATTAAAGTCGGGTCAGTGGTGAGAGACCAGCTAGTTAGGAGGTTGGTACTCTGATCTAAGAAAGAGCTAATCAAGGTTACTGCCAGCCTCACAAGTCATGAGAAAAGTGATAGCTACTTTAGGAGAAGATTGACAGCTCAGGAAATTTGCAGGATGTGGGAACTCTGTAAGAAAGTAGAGGCTAGAAAGACTTTAAATGGGATTGAAATAACAAAACCGATTCTTGGCCTTTGCAACATAGGCATCCCCTTGGCACCTGGCCCACCCTGAAACAGGGCAGAAGAAACTACAATAATCTAAGCCTTCCATGGAAGACTTAATCTTCCCAGACCAGTATGAAGAGAGACTCGAAAGTGATCACTGGGGCCAAAGGCAGGATCTGTCTAACCCTGGGGCAGCACAATGATTTCTGTTCATTCACTCATTTTTTTAAATCCTTTCTTAATCAAACATGTATTAAGCAGCTTCCATCTGACCTCAAGGAACTTGTGGAGGAAGTAGGAAAGTAGATTTTATGGGATGAACTTTGTCCCTCTAAATTCTTATGTTGAATCTCTACCCCTTACCTTAGAATGTGACCATATTTGGAAATAGAGCATTTAAAGAGGTAAATAAGTTAAAATGAAGCCATTAGGGTGGGCCCTCATGTAATCTGACTCATGTCTTTCTAATAAAAGGATATTTAGGCCGGGCGCGGTGGCTCAAGCCTGTAATCCCAGCACTTTGGGAGGCCGAGGCGGGTGGATGACGAGGTCAAGAGATCGAGACCATCCTGATCAACATGGTGAAACCCCGTCTCTACTAAAGATACAAAAAATTAGCTGGGCATGGTGGCACATGCCTGTAATCCCAGCTACTCAGGAGGCTGAGGCAGGAGAATTGCCTGAACCCAGGAGGTGGAAGTTGCAGTGAGCCAAGATCATGCCATTGCACTCCAACTTGGGTAACAAGAGCGAAACTCCATCTCAAAAAAATAAAAAAATAAAAATAATAAAAGGATATTTAGACACATGAAGAGATACCAGGGATGGACGCAAAGAAGAAAGACCAAGTGAAGACAGAGAGAAGCCAAGAAGAGAAGCTTCAGAAGGAACCATTGCTGCCGACACTTTGATCTTGGACTTCCAGCCTCTGGAATCTTGAGAAAATAAATTTCTATTGTTTAAGTCCCCAGACTGTGCTATTTTCTTGTGGCATTCCTAGAAAATGGACACAATGGATGACTACAATTTGTACTGATGAGTTTGATACAGTTGAAACCTGGTACCATGGGGTACAAGGGGAATCATGATAAATTCAGCCCATGAGATCTAAGGGAGCACGAATTCCTCAAATGAGGTTCTGAAGGATGAGCAGGAATTTGCCAAGCAAAAATTGAAGGATGGCATCCTTGACAAAGGAATTTTGGCTTTCTGGCTCCTCAGTTTCTTTCTCCATATTAGTCCTGCCCATTCCCAGGGTCTGTTTGCCTCAGCTCTCTCCCAGCTAGACCCTATTTTCAAAAAGAGCACAAGATCTGTTCTTTCTTGAGGCAACTACCCTGCTTTGCCTGACTCTGCTTGGCTTCATCCCAAGCAAGCTGCCTTCAAGGGTCTGTAAGATCACTGCTGACAGCCACAGCCTACATGGCCCTGCCAGCACAAGCTCCTCCAAATGTCCCTTCATCCCGAAAGCACTGGCCGAGTCTCATGGATTGGCCGTGCTTGAAATGCATGACTTTTTGTGCACCACCATCACCAGGGAAAGGGTGTTGTCCCCTGATTGGCCAGGGCAGCTGGGGTGACAATAGCAACCCTGCGATTGGTGCTATCAGAACCACATGAAATGGGTTTAGGAAGGACGACTTCCCTTATCAAATGTAGAAGGAATACCAGGTAGACAAAACAGCAGCTGCTCATTGCAGTATTACTTTTAATCCCTTTCAGAGAAGAGAAAACTGAGACTCAGAGAAATCGCTTATGAGCATTAAAAAATCACTCATTCAGCCATAATTTATTAAGCACCTACTATACATTAAGCACCATGCTAGGTGCTTGGAACCTATTAATGACTGAAACAAACAAACACCTCTACTCTTACATAGATTGAACTAGAGGGGGAAGTGACATGGAAAAAGTGTGAAATTTATAAATCAATTGTATACTAAGAAGGTGATCAGGGAAAAAATTGGGGAAGGTAAAGGGGTGCAGGCAGATATAGTAATAGTTTCACAGAGACTGATTAAGAAGTTTATATTCAGGCAAAGACATGAAGTAGGTGAACCCATTGGTTAGGCCAAGGAAGCATCAGTACAAGGGCCATCAAGTGGGAGCTGCATCTGGCATTGCTGGAGGACAAGTAGCCAAGAGGACAGTGTGGATAGAGAAAAGTGAAGAAGGTTAGCATCTGAGCCAGCGTGATTGGAGCTTAACAGGTGTCACCTTAGGTGGCTTGGGTTTCTACTAAGAACTTAAAAGGACCTCAGGCCAATTCTTCCTGTAAAGATGTAGGCTGTCATTACAGGAAGTAGGGAGCCATTGTAGGATTTTGATTCTGATCTGATCATTCAAAGTCAGATCAGTACTTTGATCTGACTCAGAAGGATCACTCTGACTGCAGGGGTGAGAACAGACTTCGCTCTGCTTTCAGGAGGAGAAGAAAGCACACTGTTTAAATCCAGTCCTGGCTTTCTCTGACCCCAGAATCAAAGCACTTATCCTATGATGTATATGGAGAGCCTAGAGCCCTTGAGTGTGCAAACTTTTAGACAGAGAGACCCTCAGGACTTAGCAAGGCCCATGTCCTGATAACCCCCGTCTTCCTCCCTCCAACCACGTAGAGGGTATTTCCTAACCAGTATTTCACACCTAGAGAATCTTTCAGAAAGTCTCTTTGCCGACCCCAATCTCTGTGCCAACGAATAGATTTTGTGGACTTGTCTAGGAGCCCCATTTGCTTTTCATACAGATTTTTTCTTTAGTCTCTTTTATATCCAAATGATACTTTTTAATTGATTTCATTGAAAAGGGTATCATTATGAAGCTTGCTTATATAAATTGTACATGCGAAGATTCTCCAATCTTCTCCTTCAAAGTAGAGCTCTTTTATGGGAAAATGAAGCCTCCTTCTGGATTATATTTCTATGTCCAGGTTGGCATAATTATTATTGCTAAAAATATATCCCCTTTCTTCAGGCCTAGCTCTCTATCCCCAGCAGGTCAGGCCAGCCCTCTGCAGAGGCCTGGATCTGAGGGAGGAGAGGTGGACCAGGTAGAAGTAAGCAGGGAGAAGAAGGACATCCCAGCTCTCTGAGGACTGACTGACCATTAGCCTCAACTTGGCTTAGTGGGGCTGAGCAGGATGTCTTCCTCTCTTCTGACACCTCATCACCAACACCCTGTAAGGGAAGCTCAGGACCTTTGGAGTTGGGAGCTGCTTGGTGTGTGCATAAAAGCAAAGGGTCTAGAACCAGAGACCTGGGTTCCAATCTCAGTTCTTCCTTCACTAGCTGTGGGTCCCCAGGCCAGGTGACTTAATCTCTCTAAACTTAACTCATCAGCATGCCATATGACTATATATAGGATAACATATACAAACACTCAATATGGGGCCTAGCACAGAACAAGAATTCTGAATATTCACCACATCAATATCCATTTAGATGCAAAGGACCTGAACTCAAGCCCACCCCTGTCCTTATAAAGTTCACCCCTATCCTTTATAAACTTGGGCAAGTTCCTCTGTTTTCTAAGTCATTTGTGAAATGGAGTCGATGATTCCTGACTATCTTCCAGCATTATTTTGGAGTCTGTATGACATCATACATGTGGAAGAACCTTGCATATTCTTGTTGTTACAAAGCAAATAATCTCAGGGGTTTTGGACTTTCAGAAGCTTCTGATCTGGATAAACTGATGAAAAAAAATATGCTTCACAGACTTGGCACAGTTATTTATAGCTTGGATCCCATAAGCTGTAAAGGTTTTCCTATGGGGGAGCATGCAACAGGACCCATCATTTTGGTTTTACTAATGAAATAGGCTTCATTTGTTATCTGAGACCTGTAAGCATCACGTGAAACATCCTTGCCATCTACTGCCATGGCACTGCCAAAAATTTGGGATATGCTTACTCATCGCCATGGAGTACAGGGGCAAGCGGGGGAAGAGTTGAATTGCAAATGGGCAGGAGGCAATAGAGTGAAAGTGAACATCTGTACCAAAGAGACCCCCAGGGGAGTCAATGTCAGACAAGCACTTGTCAAATCCCCTTCAGGTAACTAGTGTTGCACAAGGGTGGAAGGAAATACAAAACCATAGCAATAATAAAAACAGCTGAGGTTTTCAGAGGAAGAAGAGCTCACTGGGGTCTGTGTGAAAAGCCTTCTTGGAGTAAATCAGAACCGAGAGTAGGTGGAGTACTGGGAAAATAGAAGAGAACAGCAGGAAGTTACTAAAATCAGAGGTCATCTCTATCCTTCGGTTGTTTAGGACTAAGGGATGAGACTACTCTGGTTTTTTCAAGATAGCCTGTCTGAAGAAGCCTCTCTGGAGATTTATAACTGCAAGGATGCTTTGGTCAGACTTATGATCCAATGGGCTTCAGGGAGGATGTGTAGGAAGCAGGACTTGTTATCAGCCTTGATTTTGGTAAATATACCCATTGCCCAACTTTTTGGCAATGGGTAGGAGGACACCCCCTAACATTTATGAGCCCTTACCACATGCCACACAACAGCCCTTAACACTTGTGTTAAATACAGGTGGTCCTTCACTTACAATGGGGTTATACTTGGATAAAACTATCCTAAATTGAAGACATCCTAAGTCAAATATGCTTATTTTCCAGCAAATATTTTCACTGTAAAATGGTCTTGTCAGGACATAACTCTATCAATGTCTATCACTTTCACACCATAGTAAACTAAAAAAAATAAATAAATAAGTGGAATCCTTGCTAGGTTGGGAATCATTGTAATTTCAGCTTTACAGGAACTACATAATAAGGTCCTATTATTGTATTAATTATCTCCTGCTATATAATGAATTACCACAAATTTTAGTGACTTAAAATAACACACACTTATTATCTCACAGTTTCTGTGGGTCAGGAATCCAGGCTTGTCTTACAGCTATTGGCAGGTCTTAGTTCCTTGCTGGCTGTTGGGTAGAGGGTGTCCTTGTTTCTTGCCATATGGACCTCTCAATACGGCAGCTCACTTCCTCAAAAAGAGAAAGAAAGGGAGAGTGAGGAAGATGGCAAGTTGGAAGACAGAGTCTTTTGAAACCTTATATCAGAGGCAACACATCCTGTCACTTTTGTGATATTCTCATTAATTATAAGGAAGTTACTAGGTCCACTCCATGAAGGGAATTGCACAAGGGTATGAATACCAAGAGGCCGGGATCTCTGGGGGACATCTTAGAGGCATTTCTACTATAAATATTATCTCCATTTTACACAAGACGAAATGGAAGCTCATAGATTTTAGAGAACTTGCTCTAGGGTCCCATAGCTAATAAATTGGAAGAGGGATATGAATATGAGTAATCTGAATCCAGAGTGCCAATGCCTTTCATCAGGATGCCCTGAAAATAGCATGAGCCATGCTGTGTGGAAGACAGGCTTTCTTCTTCAGCTATTACCGCTGCTGGGGGGCCTGAGTTAAACCCAGTTATTGTGCCAGAGAATGATCTGTACATCTTGCCTGCCACAACCCAGATTCAGATAGCAGTGACTGTGGTCCTGCTGGAGCACAGAGTAAAGAACTCATTAGAGAAAGTGTTGGCCTCTGGAGGATGGAGACAGGGGGAAAAAAACACGGAATGCCTGGCTGGCACCACCTAAGGGTCTTGGATTTTCATCCATGTGGGGAAGCCCTGTTGCCTCATTTTCTTGGGGCTCTCTCTTCTCATCCAAGCTTCTGCTTGAGGCATTCTATAACCTCTCCAACCTAAAACATCTGACACACCCATCCTTCTCTATTCTATTGTTTTGTTTTATTTTTATGGCATTTCTCCTGATTTGATATTATTTTATTAATTTTGTGTTAAATTGATGATGATCTGTCTTCCTGCATTGGAACATAAGCCTCATGGAAATCAGACCTAGTCTGTCTTATTTATACCTATGTTTTTAGCACTACATGTAGAAGGTTCTCAACAGATAATTGTGGATTGATTTGCCACATATGTAGCAGACTAAGGGTTAATTGGTATTTAGATTGTATAAAGAATACATTCATAAGGAAGAGACAAAAATCCAATGGAAAATCAACCAGAGAAGTGAACAGACATTTCCAGAAAAGGAATCCTGAAATTCAATAAGCTGGAGAGCCCCATTAGTACTCAGAATAAGAAGAGACACATTTCTTTCCAATTGACTAGCGAAAATTAAATGGTTTCACAATCAAATATTATCAAAGCTAGTGATAAACACAAACACTCACATACTACTGGGAAAAACATAGAGTGGTTCATCTACTCTAGAAAGCAATTTGGCAATATATAATCACATTAAAATTGGTAGCCTCTATGGTCTACAATTCCACTTCCAGATGTATATTTCAGAGGAATTCTCAAAGATGTGTACAGGAAGACATGTACAAGAATATTCATTGCAGCACTATTTTTAACAGTGAAAAGTTGGAAAACATTCAAATATCCACCTATAAATAGATACAATGTTACATATATATATATATATATATATATATATATATATATATACATAAATTATATTCAGCTGCTAAAAAGAGTGACCCAAATGTATAATACAAATCTCAAAAGCATGTTGACATCCACTTTTGGTTCTGATTCGGTAGCTGTAGCAAACCACTGTTTTAACTCAGAACAATAAGAAAAACATTTTAAAAAATTAATTATCTTGAAGGCAGCAGAAGGCTGCTAAGGCAGCCAGGACCTGTGAGGCTAAGCTGCATGCATAATTTTCTGAACTCCACTTGGATGTCTGCATTGGCTAATTCTCAGTGCAGGGACCTGGGAAGCCTGGGAGAGGACAGTTACTGAGAAATCTTAAGGCACTGAACAGAGAAACAATGGAGTCTGCAATTGCAAAGGCAGCTAGGACTCCAGGGGCCACGAAGACAGGGTGAGGGAAATGATGCAATACTCGATGGACACCCAATTACAGAGATATCTTCAGCATGGTATTGTTAGGAGAACTAAATAAAATGAATGTGCCCAATGTGATGTCTTCTTGGCAGTGACTTTCCCTGCAGGAATGAGCCAAGGATGTCAGGATGGTGCATCTTTAAGAGACACATTGCTGGGTAAATCCTCTGTAAAATCGCCTAGAAGCAAAAGGTGTGAGTTTAAATCCCAACTCCAATCTTTCTTTTTGTTCCATTTCCTTCTCAACTTTCTACGTACATGACTTTGTATATTGTACGGTATGGTAGAAAGAGGAATTTAAAAAGAATCTGCAAAGTGCTCAAAATTAAATTTTCAAAATGCATAAAAATTAATGAGAATTGCATACTAATCAATAGTGCCGAATTTGTTTTAAGCTTTGTTTTCACTACCGCCGCATGGCAACAGTCTCTTTGTAAGCATGCACAAATCTGTCACCAGCCCATTCTGTTGTTTACCCAAAGGATTGGCAGGGGGTCATTTTTTTCACTACTCAGTGTTCTTATAATTACATTTTTTTCTATATCTTATATCAATGTCACCCAAGGGTGTATTAAGTAGTGGAAATAGTGCTTTGGCTGAAAAACATTTCAGAGAATAAAAACATTAGAAAACAGGATTAGATGTGATAAAATACTATGATGAGGACCAAATATCTGCCAGGATAACTCAAGCAGTTGATTTAGGAAAACACTAGAGATAATCTCTTGAAAATGAAAAGCACGATTAAACAGACATCTCTAAATTTTCTAAAACTCCTTATTGACATATCCTATATTTACTGTTGTAAAAGCAAGTTCAAAAGCAAAAACAAACAAAAAAGTTACACTTTCTTATGGTACTTACAGATTTACAAGTCTCAAAAGTGAAATCCGTGCTTCTTTACATTTGTGCCTATAAAAAACTTAGCTTTGAATTATCAAATGTGTAATTATGTGAAGTTTCTAGCAATGAATCATTTGTGTAGAAAGGGACTGCCTTGCACTGACCTCCACGGAGGCTCTCATAGGCCACAGTTCTCTGTGGATGGCCTGTCTTCCTACCTAAGCACATCCTGAGAGCAGCATCCAACTGTCCCTGCCTGTGCCCTCCCAGTGCAGGGACAAGGGAGGTTTCCCACAATCCCTCTCTGCTAGGGCAGTTGTTGGGGTTCTGTGAGGCCAGGATTGCTCCCATACCTCCCAGAAACCTCATCCTGGGCCTAGGGGATAGGCCTAAAATTACAGGGCTGCTGATGAGGCTAATACAATAGGCTGGCTAAACTCTGAATAGTTAAAGTCTAGGAATTCGATAAGGCGGTGAAAGCTCAGTGCAAATGACTGCCGCCTTCCAAGTCTTGATAATTTCAATATGTTTCTCAAACTTTGCAGAGAAGTCCGGTCTCTGGCCAGGCTCTCACGATAACCTTGAGGAAAGGCAGCATTACTATTGGATGTGCCTTTGCCTGGAGTCTCAGCCCCCAGGGCATGTGAAGCAGGTTGATGGGTGGCAGGCGGCATGGTCTAAATGCAACTAGGATCAGGGACTTCAGCATTCCCATCACAGCCTGTTTAATGAGTTCTCACTTTGGGCCTCAATTTCCTTATATCCAAATTGAAGCTTGCATTAGATTGTTTCTGAAATTCCATCTTTTTTAATGGGCATGTGAAAATTAAAAGAAATTGACTATCCATCATCTCCCCCCAGAAAATTTGAACATAAATTTTATAACACACCAAATCCACAATAACCTTGCCTTCGCTTGGTGCTGATCCCTGCTACGTTGAGTTTAACAAAGCTCAGAGACCTTCCCTGTGCTTTCTGTTTTATGATTTGAATATGACAGAGTCCAGAGAAAAAGAAGAAAATGTCTCCCTCTTTTCAGGACTATTCCTGTCTCCACCTCTCCAGCTGTGAAATGAGAATAACAATTATTACCATAAGGAAATACTTATCTCTAAGGGATTTGGGGAAAGTTCATGAGATAATGATGCCTGTAGCTGCCAGAAGAGGAAAAAGGGGAGCAGGAGTCCCTGACACCCACCCCAAGGTGTGGGAGCTCTCTGAGGGTCAGAGGGAATCGCTCCAGGGGCCCAGGTCAGAGCAAGATGGGAGTGTCAGGAGTGTGGGTCTGTAGCTTGGTCTTATCATGATGGTTGTTGTTATTGTTTTTAACTTTCTGGGTTTCAGTTCCTTGCCTTTCCTCCTCCTGCTGGAAGAGTCTAGAATCAGAGACCCCAGGACCTCCTTCCCTGACATTCCCTTTTTCAGTACTTCTATCCCTGACATATCTTTGGGAACACTGTCAATATCCTGGCAAACCATTTGACATTTTTTTCCCCAGCAGAGCTGTTTCTGAGTCTGTATTCAAACAGCAGACTTTCTTAAAATTATAATTTGGTCCTGCTGCCCTTCGATAATTTCAGGTACCCAATCCAGTATCGAGAGAGGCCAGTTTTATTTTTAGGTGCGGATAGTGCCTTGCTGTTCCCCTCAGAGAATCTGAATCTTTTTGGCCTGTGGCCACACACTTATCCTCAAGGCCTCACCACGGCTGGGCTGCGTCAGCTCACACCTGAATCATTGCCTTAGCTTCCACCCAGTACCCTCCAGTCTCTCCGTGCTTCATCCATCCCTCTGGGTGCCCTTCTGGCCCCAATATTTTTATCAGCAGCCTTCAGCACCTCCACACTCAAAGAATCCACTCACAGCTACCTATGCCACATTTGTCTGGGATTTTCAAATATAGTATTGTGCTTTTTTGTTACAATAAGTTTTTGAGGGTGGTAGGCAGTCTTATTGTTTCAATCTTAAAAATTAGAAAAGTGGGATGCAAAGAGTAGTTTGCCCCAACTGAGTGTTAGAGATGGAAAGCCAGAGAGGAACCCCAGGACTGCTGGATTGAAATATAGGGCTCTGTAGGCTTGATGGGCTTCCTGCCTTTCTCAGTGATTTCAGCCTTCACTGAGCATTTGAATCACACATATAGAGGATTGAAGGATAATGATTGTTCCAGCTCATCCCCCCAAATCCTACCTGTTCAGCAGGTCTGGGGACTGGTATATGCATTTTCAAAATGGGGAGACTGTGGTTCTTCCTACATTAAAAACCACTATCCTATCAAGTAAAGACCTAATTGTCCTTTCTAGCCTCTAGGCTTACCTCCCATGTTATTCAAATATCAATCTTAGGTCAGACCAGGCTGGTAAATTCATTTGTGTCCTGAATTTCTCTTTTTCTAGCTAGCCTCTGCTCCTTTGTGTCTATGAGATCCTCTGCCTAGGATGTTCTTCCCAGACCTTTATCCCTACTCAAGAATTCTCCTGCCAGGGTTCAATTCAATCCCGCCTTTTCCATGAAGGCTGCCATGAATCTACACAGTCATGGGGATTCATCCTCCATAGAATCCTTAGTTTACGCACAGTGAGGAGGAATTATTTTGGCAGTTATCCTTTATTGCCTTATGTTGCTACAGATCTGTTTCAGGGTTACTCTTATCTCTGCAGAGGGACTGCAAGAGTCACAGAGAGTGTGAGAGAAGGCAGAAAGAATGAATAGAGGATTCAAAGTCAAGAGTCTTGGGTCTGACCCCTGGCCCAACCATTGGTGACATGACCCTGAACTGATCATTTCTTTACTGTTATTTTTGCTATCATTTGTTTATTTAGTCTTAGAGCTGCAGTGGTCTTCATTTCAAAAAGAAAATAATGTAGTAAACCAATGACTTCAAGACTGAGTATCAAAAAGGACCTAGAACCATTACTGTAATCTCAGAAGCTCTCAGTATCTTGCAGGTCTCAATCTGAGACCTAAATCCAAGTCTTCTATTCAATTTTGTTCTCATTATACCATGTTACTATGAAGACTTGGACTTTCTAAAACAAATCATGACTTAAAAAATGTGATTTCTCCTCACATCCTAAATGCAAGGAAATCCCAGGTCTTTACCTGTAAATATGTGTTGAACTAAAGAATGAGCTAAATCAAGCACAACTGAAATTCTACAGGAGACATGCAAAGAGGAAAAAGAGAAGGAATGATCACATCTGGCCAGGGGAATCAAAGAAGACTTCTTTGAAGACGTGATATTTAGCTGCTGAGGTTTTAGGACATAAATAATTTCTCTCTTCCTCTGAGGATTCAGAATCAATCCAGTATGGGCACTAGCGTCAGATGGAAGAAGCTCAAACCATCAGCTGGTAACTCTGGATGGGAGAACATGCCTCTTCCCCCTGCCTTTGCTGTATAAACTTTGTGAGGGCAGAGCCAGTCGCAGGCAGATGTTCTTACCCTGACTACTGCAGAGGGCATTACTTTTTTATGCCAGTCCTGCCCCAATGGAAGGACTTGCCTGGGAGTGGGGCCTCATGACTGCCTCTAGAAGGCAACCACAGGGAGAAAGTAAGTGGTAGTAAGGCGAGAAGTACTCGATCTACAGGCAGGAGAAGCCCTGCAGAGGGAGGGATTGGGAGGCTGAGTCCGATATGCTCAGGTCCTGGTCCCAGTTACTCGTCTTCCCTTAGGAAGAGCAAGTCAAAGATGGAGCCAGGGGCTGGGAATGTTCCTCCATCTTTTCTCTTCCTAAAGAGGGTTGTGAAACACTCTACTCTGCCTCTCCTTTCTGTGGAAATAGAAGGAATGGGTAAGTATTTCTCCCTGAAAATGGTCATGATTATAGCAGGCAGGCATTTAAAGACAATAAAGAAACAGAAGAAATTGTATGTATAAATTGTGCGTATGCATGCTTGACGTGTGAAAATGCGGAACATGTACATGGAAGGGGGTGCACCCTGGTGCCTGAAGCCTGTAGTGCACAGAAGAAAGTAGAGGAGGAGAAGGCAAAAATGATATTGCCAGATTTGGAGAGCCTCAAATTCCAGGCTTAGGAGCTTGACTTTGATCAGGCAGTGAAAATCTATGCCTCTTATTGGAAACATAACTCTAAAGCATCTGCCTGCACCAGCATAGCAAAAATTTCTTGTCATGGCAGAAAAACTGGCCTTAGCCACCCTCTCCACTTGACCTATTTGTGAACAATCCTACGTGGAGTTTCCTGGACTGCAGGATAAGATCATGCTGCACATTCACCTAAAATATATTGTAGGAATTCTGCAGCCAAATACCCCTGACATGAATACAGAAAGGACAGAAATACACCCAGCAGATGACTGAGAATGGGACCCACTGGTGGGAATCTGGGGGTGGCAGAGTGCAGCCTGTGGAGTGTTTGGCCCCGAGGGTCACTTCATTCTGAGGACAGGGCAGAGCTGCAGCTGAGCACTTAGTGAGAGTCAGAGGTAACATGCAAACATGAGCTTTGGACTCATTAACTCAAGTAACAAACAACACTGGGGAAATAAAGGCTGAGCCACTAACAGAGGAATTATATTCAACTCTGGAGAGAACCATGCCAGCAGTCCACGCAATTTAAGAGATGTAATTAACTAGTATGAGGATGAGTCCTCTAATTTCTCTCTCCAAATTGGATAGCATGAGTCTTTATATTTATTCAGCACACTGCAAGGTGCAAAGACCTTTCACATGGCATTACTCATGAGCTGTCACAAACACCTCTGTGAATCAAGGAGAGCTAGGGGAGTACAATCCCCATTTTAGGAAACTGAAGCCACGAGTTCCATAAGGAGGTCTCAGCTCAGGCCAGCTCTCCCTTTGGCTCCATTGTAACCTTGCAATTTTATTGATGTGGGCTTTCCTCGAGGAAGAGGATGCAGGAGGGGATCACTGGCTCATCAGTCTGTCCCCCTGTAGAGGTAGAGGCCTGCACTAGAGAATATTGCTAGGGTGCTTCATCCTGTATGGTACCATCCACACGTTCTATTTCCAAAGGGACTGGATTTGCTTGATCCAAAGTGGTAAACAGAGATTGGGCATTAAAATTAGGGTTAACTGGGAAGATTGGGAACTTCCTTGAGTGCCAGCTTTATTTTCCTTTTCCTGGTCTTTTAAATGGGCCTGAAATGTATAAAAGTGGATACAGAGATACAAACTGGTAGCTCTAGGGCCAGAAGATGTTTAAACCAGTGTTTTAAAAGGCAATAGTCTGAACATCAAATTCAGGGCATGCACCTCCCAGTTTGACAAGGTTCCCACCATTCCCTATTGTCTTATATCACACCCATTTTTATTCATTCAGTCAGTCAACAACAACTATTTACTGTATGTCTGTTTTGAGCCGGGCTTGCCCCCATACTTAGATTTTCCTTACCTGACTGGCCCCACAGACATTTGAATAACTGGTCTCCACCCTAGAGCACAATCGAGGGGGACTCGTGTTTATTTGTTTATTTATTTATTTATTTTGAGACGGAGTTTCGCTCTTGTTACCCAGGCTGGAGTGCAATGGCGCAATCTCTGCTTACCGAACCTCCGCCTCCTGGGTTCAGGCAATTCTCCTGCCTCAGCCTCCTGAGTAGCTGGGATTACAGGCACGCGCCACCATGCCCAGCTAATTTTTTTTTGTATTTTTAGTAGAGACGGGGTTTCACCATGTTGACCAGGATGGTCTTGATCTCTTGACCTCGTGATTCGCCCGCCTCGGCCTCCCAAAGTGCTGGGATTACAGGCGTGAGCCACCGCACCTGGCCCGGGGACTCGTGTTTGATGAACACTCCTTCATTCCTCTGAGTGTAACCTCCATACCCTTAGGTTTGCACACCTTGAAGCTAAGATGTTGTAACTAATGTTCACCCCAGGGCTTCAGAAATTGGCTTTTCCAAAGACTCTGCTGCTTTTTCTTTTAAGATCCCAGAGCCAGTGGCAAATGGCAGACATTCCTCTCCCCAGAGCCCAACCAGGTGGCTGAAGCCCCGAAACTTTCAAGGGACTTGCCCAAGGCCCCAAAGGTAGCAGGAAGGCCTCCTGAGAGGACGGGTCCTCTTGATTCCAAGCCCAGAGGTAGATCTCCTGTCCTTGAGGGGCTTTG
The DNA here is from genome assembly GCA_031835075.1 of Saguinus oedipus. Taxonomy (NCBI): domain Eukaryota; kingdom Metazoa; phylum Chordata; class Mammalia; order Primates; family Cebidae; genus Saguinus; species Saguinus oedipus. Next base: position 8,222,807 of record CM063183.1, on the reverse strand, counting down.
GTTTCAGACCCTGCCTGAGAGAACAAAAGAGATTTCAGTTGTCACATCGACACAGCCCCGAGCTGCTCTATTTTCTAACTTGGCTGGCTTTCCCCGTGTGCTGTTTCACATCAAATACCTCCTCCCCCCACTTTCTTTCAGATGATTGGTTGAAATTAAATATCCTGAAATTACATTGAAAAGGGTGGTGGCGGGGGGCACTAATACAAAATTTTAATCAAAATACAAGCTTAACAGTTCCCAGCCTTTGAAATGCGAAGCAGACACTGGGTCCGCAGGGATACCCCGACATGTTCTCAGGTGTGAAGTTAGCCAAGGAAGGGGCCCCCTCTCCTAACATGAGAATTACAAGTAAACCAGCACATTGCAAACTCAAGATTTCCAAATGAAGCAAGGCCTTCTCTCCCTTTCCATAGCGTGCATGGAAAGTTCGCTTGGGGGATGCCGGAGGAGAAGGGGTCCCTCGTGAAAGGGTCTGGGGTTTCTCCCCTGTCCCGCCTGGCTTTGATCCGCAGGCCTGCCATCCAGGGCATGAAGCTTAGGAAGGAAAGGACTGGATAAAGTAGCTTGCAGAAGGGGCAAAATACCTGATACAGCAGGAGACACTCGGATGGATGAGGCAGACATCGGGCGCCCTCTGGTGGCTCATGCCCCACCAAACAACACGGAGGCTTTCTCCTTGGATTAACTCTATAAATAGACGGATGATTTATTAAACAGATTTGAAGCTCATTTGAGGCACTGGGCCATGATTGCTTCGGGGCTGAAATAAGGAGGTGCTTAGGACCCTGCCTCTTACGCAAGCACCTGGACTCACTTAGCAAGTCACTAGCATGATCTACATTACAAGTGCATCGGACACTGTTGGCTCAGCCGTTCCCAGCCAGGAGATGCCAAATTCCTCATATATAAAAGGAGCTTTAGTAACTCAAGCAAAATAAGCACACTTTTCCCCCCATCGCCTTCCCAGAGACCGAGGCGGCAGGGTTTCTGGGAGGATACACAATACCTTGTTACAAACCATGTAATGTTTTAAAAAGTATCTATCTGACAGCCTTGGCTAAAGCCAGATCTTCTATCTCGATTACTTCAATATGTCACATCCATATCGCACCACAGCATCCAGGCTTTCAGAGCCAAGGCCTCTCTGTCTTGTCCAACCTTCCCATCTGGAAGCAATGAGCTTAATATTCTGGCTCTCCCCCATAAAAGCTATGTCACAAAAAAGTAGCAGCCTGTGAACTGCTTTAGCCCCCCAAGACACACCGGAGCTCCTCATTCTCTGCAAGCTCTGTTCAGTTACATTTCAAGACCCTCCCCTGCTCCTCCCCTCCCTTGCTGTCCCTGTCTTCCAAACAGCCTGAGATGCTCAGCGCAGTACCAGGAGGACAGGAGTAAACTGACAATCATTTATACGTTAATCCTCCCTTATGACATTTTGAGGGATGCAGCTTAAAATATCATGGAGGCTGGCAGACTCCCTCTGGACAAATGTGTCTGCTAGAGAAGAAGCATTGCCTTACAAGGACCCTCCTGTTTCTGGTGACCCATCAGAGACCCAGCTTTGAAGCCTGTCTTGTACTGCCTCTCCCACTCACCTCACCTTCTCAAACATAGCCAGAAAGTTTCAGTTCATGGTGACAGTGAATTCCCTATTGCACATGCCTTAGTCATGCATTGATTCACTTCCTCATCCAATTTTGATTATCTGGCATGTTCCTTTCCATGTTATCTGTTACATTACAACATCAAATGGATCCCTGTCTCCCAAGAGCCTGAGTCTGTGAAGGAGATCAACCCCAACTCCAGAATCATTAGATGAGTGTTCCTCAAAGCATGGTCCATGGGTCACTGCTGCATGGGAATCTTTTGGGTGCCTTTGAAGTGTGCCTACGTCCTGGCTCCTACCCGGCCTCCCAAATGAGAATCATCTGATGCAAGATGTAAGAATGTACATGTTTAATAAAATTCTCCGGTAAGTAACTTCTACACACATTAAAATCAAGAAACTCACTGAGTTAGGTCAGATGAAGCAGCAAATAACCAAGTGCAAAATGCAGAAAGAGACAACTTGAACTCAAGAGAGAACTTAGGGCTTTGCCTGGAAATGATATAATGCTACTGCTCGGTCCCAAGTCCCAGGGTTTGGGAAGATTAGTGTGAGTGGAAATCATCCTCCAGCTGAGCACCCAAGACTTTGGCTCCTTGACTGTTCTCCTTCGGCTGCAATCTTCTGGGGGCAGAGGACAGCTTTCCTGTGTTGAGTTCTTGGGAAGGGCCTCTGTGTGCTGGAAGGGACTTGAAAGAGCAGCTCATCTAAGCTCTTCATTTTATAGGAAATACACCTACCTGACCAAGGGGAAGTAGGCTGTTCAAGGTCACACAGTCACTCAAAACCAACTTATTTAGGCTAATGCTTTGGTTTGGAGACATCAGCACTTAGGTAGAAGCCAAGCTCATGTTTCTTAAGGCCCATATTCTCCGATGTCCTGAAGCATTGCCCATTCACGGAAAAGGAATACACCGAAGAATTCTGTAAAGTGGTCATCCGAGAGCCCTTTCACAGGCAGGACTTCAAGCGGCCCAGCTTCCACAGGCGATGTGCACAAAACCTGTTTCCTGAAATGCTGTTTGGTTGCACTGGAGTTAACCTCTTTCTGGCAAATTAGTTTATGACCTGGGAACAGTTAAATGAAACTGTAGGCGCATCAAGAGGAGGTTATTTGTGTTCTGTCTTTTTTTAGCCCAAGTCTCTGATGTGTTTATTTGGAAGTTTGGCTCACGCTTACTATCCCACTACTTACAGTTAATCCTCTGTTTTCTTTGAGCTACCTTTAAATCCATGTCGAATGAAAAATACTGCCTGATTTTGAAGAGTGTGGTATTATGAAAAGAATCCCAAGGTTTATGATCTCAAATGTATTGTCAAATGTATTTACTTCTCTTTTTTTTCTTTTCTTTTCTTTTCTTTTTTTTCTAGATAGAATTCAGCCCAGAAGTTTTAGTATGAGTCATGAAGGAGCAAGGATGGAAGATGTTACACAGTGTTTCCTGGGGACCTCTGTCCTACTAAAGAGCTGCCCACAGAGAGTCTTCCTCTGTTACAGCCTCTTGAAAAGCAAGTTAGTTTCAAAGGGCGGGACCACATCTGATTCACCCCTCTGTCATTAGTACCTAACACTGCACTACGCACTCAGGGGCATTCAGTATGTGTTGCCTGGATTAACAGCCTCTGAAATGAACATGAAGCCAGGGCCTCCTTTTTCATTTTTATTGAAATGAATTTTTAAAGAGCTGAAATAGTTTTGTTATTTTTTATATGTCCATGATACAAAAATACTTACTTTCAGAAAATAAAATGTCCTTTTAAAAGTGGTTCTATATTCAGTTAAATATGCTGAAAATGACTCAAATTGTATAAACATTCACAGGCATCTGATATTTGCTTTCTACCAGTTATAAAGCAACATTCAAAAAAAGAAGATGACTTTTTATAACAATTTTTTTAAACTTAAAATAAATCTTTTCAGATATGGAATCAATCCAGGTGCCCATCAATGATGGATTCAACTAAGAAAATGTGGTCCATATACGCCGTGAAATACCACACAGCCAGAAAAATGAAGGCAATCATGTCCTTTGCAGCAACACAGACACAGCTGGGAGCCATTATTCTAAGCAAACTAACGCAGAAACAGAAAACCAAATGGCACATATGCTTACTTATAAATGGAAGCTAAACACTGGGCACGCATGGACATAAAGATGGGAACGATAGACACTGGGGAATACAAGAGTGGGGAGGAAGGGAGAGAACGGAAGGGTTGAAAAACTGTTGGGTACTCTGCTCAGTATTGAGTGACAGGATCAATTATACCCCAAACTTCAACATTACAATGTATCTTTGTAACAAAGCTGTACATGTACCCCTGATACTAAAAAAGAAAAAGAAAATACCCCAAACCCTTTTCATCAGACTGTTCTTTTTTTTACCTGTTTTAGGAATCAGGATTGGTTGATACTTGGACTCTAGAGTTCTCTCATGAGTAGGACTGAGATGGAGGAGCTGCCATGTCCTCACCAAGGCACTAGGAAAGCAGCTTCTTGATGTTTAAGGATGAATCAGGTGGCAGAAATCACAGTGGCACTCCCAGGCTGTCCCTCCTTCCTCAGTTCTGTGGCTTCTATCTCTGCAAAGGACTGTGGATAGGACATGGGGCAAGGATGAAAGGTGAAAGAAGAGACAGAGTGGAAGAGAGAAGGGAATGCATCCACTTTCACTCACCTTTCCCGGCCACACCGGGTACCGCCAACACACACATGCTCAAGATGGCGGGTGAAGAGACACCGAACGTTTTGCAGGTTATATGATGGCTTCCACTATGTTCTCAACTAGAGCCAATTAAGGCTCATATTTTGAAGCTGCCAACATACGCTGTGATGGGGGAGAAAGAACATTGATAAATCTTAGTGGTCCCTTCAGTGTCTGGCTGTCTTGTCCCATGACCTCGGGCTTAATTGCTCTATTTCATTCGGTATTTGTTTCCTGGAGTCTATCTCACCTCCCAATCAGACTACACACAAGCTCCAGAACCAAAACATATGTTTCTCCCATTCTCTTCCTAGCTCAGTGATGGGCACAGTAGGGCTGTTTGCTAAATGCTCAATAAATCCAAGAGATGGCTCCATAGCCTAGCCACACCCATCACGTTCTGTAAGAATTCTCTCCAGATTTCTCCAGGCAGGAGACAACCCGGATACCTCTGGGAGATTTAAACAAACTTTAGGAACCTGCAGAGCCATGTTTCTAATTGACCTCTGAGCTAACTATAAATTTCGAGATAATGGTTAAAACCCACAAAGCTTCCTAGAAATGCCGCTAGACTACATTAGGCAGATTAAGAATCACAAGATAAATATTTTGCACAATTTCCTTCTATTTATCAAGACTCTGCCTTCGGGGGCTGTGGTATTTCAGATGACTCGACTCCTGCAGGGTTAAATCGACTCCATTTGGGTTCACTCTAAACAAGCTCACATTCCAGCCTTGCAGTCACATTCCTGACTTGCACACGCAGGGCCCTCAGCAGGCCTTAATGTACCTTTCACATCCGAACCGTCCATCAGACATTAATGTGACGGAGCCATCACCAGACAAGTTCATTTTGCCATTAATATCCTGGAATAAGAACGTCGAATATACACATCCTGAGATTAATCTGTAAACAGAGCCCCAAGCGTCTGGGAGAAGGAGGTGTGTTTATACTTCATTACTGCTACTTCCACCGAGTTGGTGGGGCTATCTCTGGCACTAAGCAGAGATGTTTTCTCAATGGTTGAAGGGTAAAGTCTGAGGTGACATTCTGACCTGCAATGTCTGCACCCTGATGGCTGATCCCGGCAGTGGAGTTCCAAGGCTCTCCCAGTCGCCAACAAACTTCATTTTGAGAGACCCCAAATGCCAGTGTTTATCTCTGGCCACTTCTGCAGGAGACTCATGGGGATGACTCTCTCCCCTTCTTCCAGGAAATGACAAGGGTACAGAGGCAAAGGCATCCTCTGCAGTCCCAGGATTCTCAGCTCTGCTGTCAGCAGCCATCAACTTCAGGGTATAAGATCCAAAAGCAAATTTGAAGAGAGTTTAGTGATGATTTCTGATGTATCAAAGTATGTGAGAGACTAACAGCTAGAGTCACTCAGAATAAATAATTTCCAGCTTCATCTTTTCCTTTCTATGCCAAAAATTAGCCTGTCCCTCTTGCCGTAAGAGCAACAGAATCTGTTTCCTCTACCCAATCAGTTACTGATTCAGGATTCAGAGCCATTAAAAGAAATGAAAACTTATTTTCTCAGAAGAAAAAGAAAGAAAAGAAGGAAGCAAAAACAACTGTTTGAAATAAGGGTAAAGCATTGCCTTAGAAACTGATTTTGAACAGATTTCCTTTCCTTAAGAGGAGAAGACTCAAACTGGCAGCTCACAGAGCAGATCCAGCTCGGACGTATTTTGTTTGGCCCCGTCAGGGTTGGCCTGGGGAGTCCCTTTGAAACAGAGGCATGCATTTGGCTCTGAGAAACTTATTATTTCTACAAATTTGCCCTCTAACACCCAGAGGGAGACACACTGAAGCCTGGGAAGGATATTAACTCTTGGTGGCACTGCAGTGGCACTGTCTAGACAGAGGCAGCCCTGGGAAGAATCCAGTGCAGACAGTCACCTCTAATTGAGGGCAGGGGGTTATTTATCACTGCTGCCTCTACTCCCACCCCCACATATACCTTGATTGCCCCACTGCCAACCACTCCCAACATGCATCACGCTCATGCACACACCGCATATGCATGCTCACACTTTCTCACTATCTGATATGGCAACAAGGAGTTGTAGCTGAGTGTGAGCGTTCTCCTTTGGTATAATATATGCTTTCAGTGTGCCATACTCACACACATTGACCTGGCTGGCCTGTGGGCACTGGATTTTGCAAGCATCCTGACATCTGCTTTATTTTATAGCCTCTAGAACTGTTTGTTCTTTCTTTACCTCTGGGAAGACTGGGACTCAATGGTACAGCCACCAGATAGGAAATCTAGACTGGGGCAGCAGAGAAACCACACCCAGTTAATTCCAATCTGTTCTCTCTGACCAAGGCTCCTTGTCCCCTCCAAGAGCTGATGCAAAGAAACCCTCTCACTGGTGGACACGCCATGGTTAATATTCTTTTCTTTTCTTCTGTGATCAAAAGAAATTCTGTTTCCTCATAGATGCTGGAAGTTCCCTATGGAGAAAAAAATATTATTATTTCTCTCTCATCTTTTTGCACTCATGGGCTAAGAGCTTCTCAAACCCCAAGGGCTCTGCTCACAATCACCAAACTAAGGGAAAAGCAGCTGGAAATGCAACCGGGAGATTGTGTTCCCAGGAGTTGAGACTCTGGCTCCTGTAGATTGCACCTCACACATGCAATGTCCTGTCTGTTTGAATTTAGAGCACGTTCTCAAGATCGAGTCTGATTCTCACAACAACCCCAAGTAACCACAAGGACAAGTGTGATGAGTTTCCCACAGTTCGAAGAACAGGAGAAGATGGCTTGTCCAGAATCATCCCACAGGTTAGCAGTGGGGCTGGGACCAAGAATCATTTTTTTCTGGTTTCCTCCATTATTCTTTGCTTTCTGTAATACACTATTTTACCTATTAAGAATCCCAGTCGGGTGCAGTGGCTCATGCCTGTAATCCCAGCACTTTGGGAGGCCGAGGTGGGTGGATCACTTGAGGTCAGGAGTTCAAAACCAGCCTGTCCAACATTGCAAATCCCCGTCTTTACTTAAAATACAAAATTAGCTGGGCATGGTGGTGCATGCCTATAATCCCAGCTACTCGGGAGGTTGAGGCAGGAGAATCACTTGAACCCAGGAGGCGGAGGTTGTAGTGAGCCAAGATCGTGCCACTGCACTCCAGCCTGGGCAACAAGAGCAAAACTCCATCTCAAAAAAAAAAAAAAAAAGAATCCCTAATAAGTCCAGTAATGCTAGTTAATTTCAAGCTAAAACTAAGTAAGAAAAAATTTCCAAATTAATTCTTTAGAAATTTGTACTAATAGTGTAAATGATTAGAGAGGATGAGAATGACCACTGGTGGTTGTGGGAAAGAGTGGGGCAGGAAAAGTGGGTGATTTAGATACTGAAATCTCATCACTTTCAGATTGCAATTGAACTCTTTAGATTGCAATTGCATAGCCACGTTCACAGAAATTGGAGTAATAGCAATGCTATGGGGACACAGTTTTTGGTACCTAGCAAGAGCCAGACTCTCGGATTTGATCTGGGTCATCACATTTAATTTTTATAGCCTCACGTCTGTGTGTGAGGGAGGTATTTATTATTATTCCCATATAACAAATAATTGCCATTTAGTTGTGGAATCTATGTTAATAGGCCAGAATGTATCAAAAGCACTCTGAATATTTAAAACAAAACAATAATCAGACACAGAATGACAAATACCACATGACTTCACTTATATGTGGAATCAAAAAAAATCAAATTCTCACAAGTAGAGAGTAGAAAGGTGGTTAGCAGAGTATAGGGAGGGGTGGGTTGGGAAAATGGAGATATTAGTCAAAGGGTACAAGTTTCAGTTAGACAGGAAGAATACGTTTCACAGATCTATTGTACAGAATGGTGACTATAGATAATAAAATGCATTATTGGTCAACTGATGGTCATGGTCAATTGATGTTGCATAATGTGTGTCTATCAGGAGAAAATAGATGTAGGGTACATAGTTAATATCGCCTAATATCATAAACATATTTGTGTATATATATGTACATATATATACACACACACACACACGTGTGTATGTGTATATAACCCACATGCATATTCACACGTGTCTATAAAATAACAAAACAACACGAGTAAAACAGTGATTGGGTATTTAATAATTTTCTCATTTATTTAATTTTATAAATTTGCAAATAAATTTATAGTCTTTATTATCATAAAAAAATTATAGAATTTACCTCACAAATGAATGACATAAGCTTCTTTCTGATACTGATTGTTAGAAACTCTGAAATCTATGTAAAACAGCAATCCTTTCCTCCAAGACCCCATGTCACTGGAGCAACAATGCTGAACTTACCCCAAAATATCTAAAATGTCAAGAAAGAAGACAATTTCAGCTTAATTAATGTGGCCGCTTAGGTTATTTAAATAAATTCTCCTTTTGAAAATATCTGAAATGCTATCCAGAATGTATTTTCCTATTATAAACACAGAAGAGCTGATAATATAGTAAGAAATTATCTGGCCAATATCTATGTAAAGACAGGAAACCAGAGATGTAAAGGGAAACTCATGGCTGCCTTTTCCTGAGAGTATTGGGCAAATCAGATTAAAATACACAGAGTGTGGAGGCCACACACCAAAGTCCACACTTTCCCAGGAGGAGAATCCACTAAACAACACATGCCTATAAAGCTCAGATCCAGCCAAAAATAAATCTGCTTTGCCAATTCCCCCACAATAAACCCATGTCTTTCCTTTCCTGAAGGGGGCCACATAGAAATCTGCCTTGGTACTGAGAAAATAAAGTCTTTGAGAAGTTGTCACCACAGATTATCCCTAGCACATACTAAGAGTCCAAATTCACAGTAACTGTTAAAAATAATCTTCGAACTGTGTGGTTAAAATTGCAGAGGCAAATATCAGTACTCTCTGGAGGAATGCGCTATCGTTCTCTCCTTGAAGAAGGCCCAGAAATAATTTTACAAATAAATACAGCAGCTCACAGTCCAAAAAGAACAAGGAGACAGTAAACCATAAGTAAGAAGCAGCAAACAAACAAACAAAGGCAATAGATCAAGTTTTGCAAAGACTTAAGGTATTAGAATTGTCAGACACAGTTTAATAAACAATTAACTATATTGTGTTTAAATGCATTAAAAAGAAATCTTTAAAAATTTGTGGAATGGAAATCCACAAAAAATAACAAAAAAATAGAAATTTTTAAAATAAAGAGACTATGATTAAAATTAAAAACTCAATGATCAGTTTTAACCACAGATTACAGACAGCTAAAAAATAATTGATAAACTGTAAAACAGATTCAGAAGAAATTATCCAGATTATAACATAAACAAAGAGATCTAAAATGTGACAGGGAAGTCATGAGACATAAAACATTATGTGAAAACAGTCTCAGCATATTTTCAGACCCCCAGAAGGAGGGCACAGATAAAATGTTTAAAAACAAATATCTGAAGATATAACAGCTTAGAAATTTCCAGAAATGACAAAGGACATTGATTTAGAGATCCAAGAAATACAACAAATCAGAAACAGAAAAAATTAAACAAAAGCCAAGTTAAACACGTTATAGGAAAACTGGTGAACATCCCAGAGATAAAAAGCTGAAGTGTGGTGGTGCTGGTGGTGGTGATGGAGGGCACTGAAGGGAAGCATTATCTTTAAGGAAGTTACAGACTAACAGCTGACTTCTGAACAGCAGCAGTTGAATCCAAAGAAGTGGAAGGATATCTTTATTTTGTGATTTGTGTGTGATGAGAGCAGTGAGGAGTAGTGCAGTCCTCAAATTCTCTATCCAGAAAACACATCTCTCAGGAATGGGGGCAAAACCAAAACATTTCAAGTAAATTAAACGATAGATTTCTTACCAACTGACTCTCACTAAAAGAAATTTTGGAAAAAAAAATTTCAGGCAGAAGAAAACTGATGCTGGATTGAAGGTCTAAGCCATAGGATGGAATAAAAACAGGGAAAGTTGAAATATGTGAAGATCTAACATCTTACTCTATTCTGACTGCTGTCACAAATTACCATAAAGTGGGTGGCTTTTAAACAACAGAAATTCATTTCTCATAGATCTAGAGGGTGGGAAGTACAAAGTCAAGGCAGCACTAAATTTGTTGTCTGGCAAGGGCTCGCTCTGTACTTCATATATGGTGCCTTTCTGCTGTATCCCTACACAGCAGAAGGAGCTAGCTAGCTCTCTGGGGTCTCTTTTTAGAAGGGCAGTAATCCCATTCAGAGAGGCAGAGGTTTCGTGAGCTAATCACCTCCCAGTAACTTCTAATACCTCATTCTAACACTATCACACTGGGGATTAGATTTCAACATGTTAATTTTGGGAGGCACACAAACATTTAGCCTGTAGCAAGTACTGCCTATATAAACATTACAATAATGTTATGGGCATACAAGACAAAACTAAACATAAGATACAAAGCAAGTAACTAGAATCAGCGTGATCTAAAGTTTTTACATTGTGCAGAAAGGGTAAAAATGTTGATTAATTTCAGACTTTTATGAGTTTAGCATTTATGCCTTAATTTCTATGGTAATTGCTAAAGCAACAGAAACAGGGTATGTATTTAATAGAAGTTAAAAAATAGAATGATATAAAAATTTCCTATGAAATTAAGACAGAAAAAGAGAACAATACAGGAGAACAAATAGAAAGGACAAAATTAGTTAAAAGATAAATCCATACATAACATGGAATATAAATGGAATAAATGTTCTAATTAAAAAATAAATATTATTAAACAGTATAAAAATACTGACATGTAAGCTTTTTATAAGAAAAGTATATAAACTATAAAGATACAGTTAATTTAAAGTAAAAAGATTAAAAAAAATACTGATCACCCACAGGAACTGCTATAGCTATACTAATATTGAACAAAATAAACTATAAGGCAATATGTATAAAACATAAACAGCATGACTTTGTAATAATACATATTTTTCAGAATCAGAGGAAGAAATTTTAACACGCTTCTTTCAGTAGCTAATAAAAGTTCACTCTCCTCTCTCTCAAAAAAAAAAAAACCCTAAAAAAATAAAAAAAAAATATTGGACACAATTTTAAAAAGAACAGTTTGTTATTTAAAAGATCTCAGCAACAAAAGTTGAAAGAAAAATATCATTAAAAGAGGGTTTATATTAATTAAAAATCCTGCTACAAATGTAATTAATGGTTGAAAGTTTTCCTTTTGAGTTTTGTACTGAGACAAGGAGAGCCATTGCCCCAAACATTTTAAAAAGATCATACTGAATATCATAAACAGTGGGATAAAGTAACAGAAAGACATACAAATGTTAAGAATTAGATGGAAACAAACAAACAAAATTGTCATTATTTGCTGATGAAACAATTGCATATGTGGAAATGCAAAAGAATCTATAGACAAAGTATAAGAAAGGAAAGTTTCTGGAATCATATAAACATATATTTAGCTAGTCAACAAATATATGATTTTTACAAGATATATATTGCATATGCACATTATATATTACCATATTTATACATTAAGTATGTATATACACTTGCAGTAAATCACTAGAAAATGAAATTTTAAATTATGCAATTTATAATAACATCAGGAAGTAGAAAGTATCTAAACATAAATCTTGCAAAAGTTATGCAAAACTTTTATGGAAAATATTATGAAACTTAGATAAGAGTTATTGCAGAAGACTTAAATAATTGGAAGAATATACTATGTTTATGATATCTGGAAGACTTAATATTTTAAAGATGTTGATTCTTCCCCAATTGGCTTATAGATTTAGTGCAATGTCAATCAAAATTCTAAAAGAGGGATGTGTGTGTGTGGACCCTGAAAAGTTGTTTATAATTTTTTTTCAGAGACAGTATCTCACTCTGTCTCCCAGGCTGGAGTGCAGTGGTACAGTCATAGCTTGCTGTGGCCTCAAACTCCTGGCCTCAAATGATCCTTCCACCTCAGCCTCCCAATGTATTGGGATTACAGAGGTGAACCACAGTGCCGAGTCTGACAAGTTGTTTTTAAATGTATATGGAAAAGCAAAGGGAGAATGTGACAAAGACATTCTAGAGAAGTAACAAATGAAGAGTATTTGCTTTAAAGGAAACAAATACTTTCTGTGAAGCTGTAATAATTAAGACCGTGGTACTGGTTCAGGACAAGGCAGTAGCAAACAGTACAACAAAAATAAAATTATGTATGTATGAACCCTTGAACTATGATAGAAGTTGCATATTTCATTAAATGAAACATATTATTTTCAATAAATGATGCATAAGTACATTGACTAACATGAAAAAATGAAATCAGACTGTTACTTTATGTGTAAAAATTATTGCATGTCATTTAAATACCTAAATAAGAGAGATAAAACTATACAAATAAAATTATATAAATGTTTTATATAATAATGTAAGAGAGTATTTTCATGGTCTTGGAATAAAAAAAGCAAAAAAAATTCATATTAGTCATAAGAGAAACAACTAGTAATTTAACGTTATTAAAAATAAGGACTTCCATGTATGAAAGATAACACAGTTAAACAGATAACCCTACAAGAGTAAACTACAAGCCACTGAATCGAAAAGTATCTGCAGCACACACAACTGACAAGTATCAGCCATCAGAATATTTCAAGAGCTACATACATCCTGAAGAAAAAGAGAAACGAACCAATACAAAAAATAATGAAAAGATATGAACTGGTCTTTCTAAATTGTCCATAAGCTTATGAAAAATTGTTTAACTTCAGTGTCAGCGAAATGAATATTGAAATCACAATGCAAAGTTGAATGTCAAAAATGTTTAAAGTTGCATAATGTCAACTTTGGTAAGATGTTTCATTCATTGCTGGTTGGAGGGTAAATTGGTACAATCACTGGAGGAAACAGTCGGCATGATCTCCTTAAGTTGGAGATGTACTTTATGACCAGTCTTTCCAGACCTGCTGTGTATACTATCGAAGCTTTTGTATATGTGCACCAGAGGACACGTACGAGCATATCCGCAAAAACCCAAACTGGATGCAACTTAGCTGTTCACCAGCAGTAGAATGGCTACCTGCATGATAGTTTCTTACACCAGGGTATTCTGTACAGAAAATAAGATCAAGAAACAGCAGCTATATACAACAACACACACACAAAAAACTCCAAACATAATGTTCAATAATGAACAAATCATGGGACTATACATATATATAAAAATATATATGCATGTGTGTATATATATCACATCTGTGTGTGTGTTTGTGTGTGTGTGTGTGTGTGTGTATACAGTGATTCCTTTTGTAAGAAGTTGAAACGTAGCTTAAACTAAATAATACTTTGAAGGAAAAATTATAAAAGCGCCACAGCTCAAGAAAACAAACAATGGTTATGATGCTAGTTAGCACAGTGGTTACCCCTACTGGAGAAGAAGAGCGTTACAATTCGTAGAGGCAGACACAGGACTTCTGGGGTTCTGGAGGTGCCCCGCTTCTTGACCTGGGTGCTGTTTTCACAAGGATTGTTCTTTATAATCATTCATAAAGCTATACATATCTGAAAATGTTTTGAATAAAAAAGAAAGGGAAGGAAAAAGGAAAAAGAGGGGAAAAGAGGAAGGGAAGAAGGAAGGAAGAGAGTTGAGTAGACTTAACTGACGCAAATGCCAGATCCATCCTCCCCTAGAGTTGGTATCCAAGCCCTTGGGCTTTGCTTATTGTTTGGATGATTGCATCTGCCACACCCAGTCTGGATACCTTCCTCTGGAACCTGCCGGAGTCACCACTCTAAGTTGCCAGTGCAATGAAATTATCACATGTGCAATTTCATACTGACTCGAACCTTTCACCTGTGATCTAGATAAACTTCAAGCTGGCAATGTTTTGGATTTCAAAAACTTATGCCTGCACTTTGCTTCTGTGAGGAACTGCCAATGTTTTGCCCTCAGGCAAAGAGGAAACCTGATTTCTTTCCCCTGACCACGTCTCAGAATGTCCAGTTCCAGCCGTTAAGATCTCTCCCGTGCTGTAATCTGCTAATGAAGAACATATTCCGTCCCCTCTCTCCCTCTCCATTTCGTCTTCCTCTCCCTCTTTTTCCCTCTCTCCACCTCCTTTCTTATGTTTTCCCTCCCACTCTCCCTCCCTTTCATAACATTGCATCATTTCTGATTGTCCTGTTTGTCATACACTTCAAGGAGGTTTGACTGAGAGTAACTGTCAGTCTTTCTATGGCTTCAATCACTTCTTTATTATCAAGATAGAGAGAGAAATGCCATTATCTTTCACAACGTCACTTTGTGGTACAGATGTATTTTTAGTAGGCTCCAGAGGACTGAAATAATTCTATGCATTAACATAACTTCAAAATCAACCACTTTCTCACTGATATAATTTGGAAATAAACAGAAGAGGGTATAATTTCTTGCTCTTCTGGAGCTTCTAGCATTAGGGGAAAATTAGTGAACCAACCACTCATCCGCAACACTCAACTGGCCATATGAACAGAGAGAGTGCGTGAGTGTCCATGTTTCTAACACACAGAAAATATAAAAATAATTTAAGAATATTACAGTCTATTCATAGATCTATTTCATTCTTAGGATCTGCTCTAGCTAAAATAAAAATGATAATATACCTACTAATTATTAAGCCACTGTTATGTATAAGGCACTATCCTAGTTGCTTGCTATACACTATTTAGTTTAATCCTCAGTAGTTTTACATGTATGTATTGTTTATTTGCAGACTGAAGTGAACTGAGCTTATAGTGCATGTGGGAAAAGTTTCTGTATAGTTCAATCTGCATCTAATTTATGTATGGATGCTTAGCAACTGTCAGAAGGGCATTTTGAATGCTCCTCCATGGGGTGAACATGAAAAGATTCTTTTCCTTCAAAGAGGAAATTTTACAATTGTGTCTTAGAGTTTTAACCAAGTCTGAAACATTAAACAAAAGTGATAGGATTGCATAAGTCATGGGGGCACTGAAGAAGATGGGGCGGTGGGAGTAGAAACTCCTACAATCATTGCGTGTTATCCTGAGAAACCACTAACAGTAACTTCCAGCTTCAGCAACTCGCTTTGCCTATCAACTTACAACATGGAAATGGGTACATCATCCAAAGTCTATGTAGCAAATATTCACATCAATGGTGCTTAAAAATTCTGTCATTTCCCCCCACCCCAAATCCCTACAGAGAATCTCCCACACCAAAAATTAAGCTCCAGGAAAGTTTTGCTTCTCACAATTTAGCAGTTTTGAGTTTTTCATACATGGGCGCCACTCCACCCCATCCCACTCCATCCTAAATTGAGTTTGAGGCTTTTTTGTTTTCACTCTTGCATAACATGAAAACGAATAAAACAATTTTGCTCAAAATTTCCATCTGCAAATCCCCTAAGTGGTGTGAAAAATCTTGGAAAATCTCAGAGCAAAAGAGAACGCTAGGAAAAATCAGGACAAGTGGAAACAGCAGTGAGGGATGTAACCTAATGTCTGTGTCAACACAACCAGTGTTGTTCAAGGACGTCCACTCTGCAGTGAGGCTGGGCTGCTAGGTCAAAGCCATGGCTCATTTCTGCTTCACAGTGATGATCAGGAAGCACCTGTACCCATCAACAACCCAACATGCCTCTGCATTGTCCAGTAGGCAAGACAGGCCCAATGCCTACAGCCTATCATATGGGCAAGACCCTATGAAAATGATGCCCCAAAAGAACCACTGACTCTAAAGTAAAAAGGAAAATTGGAAAACTGACAACAAAATGGCCAAACAGGTATGAAACAGAACATTATTTTAACTAGCAAATCAGAACTCACTTCATATATATATGTATATACATATACATATATATATGTATATATACATATATATATACACACACACACACACACACCTATTTGCATACATATATGAGGAATCCACAAACAAATATGCATCTGTGCACAATATTTAATTGAGATGTGAATACATTTTAGTATGTTTGATACAGTGTGGTGTGGGCCTCTTAAAATATGGTTTTTGAAAAGCCCTGCTCAGCTTGCAAACATTGCAGTTCATTATTCCTTCATTCAAATGGATAAACTTGCTAAGTATGTGTCACTTAAAGAAAGCCAAATAAAACTGCTATTATGCAAGGTTCTTGAAAATATATACCTTCCTTCAAAGAACACAAAACTATAGTTGAGGAAGCCAGTCATTTTAAAACATGAGAAACTGTGGTATAATTTAAAAAAATAATTAGCAAATGACAATATAAACAGGGGAGAGAGAAAAAGATGATTCTGGAACTGCTATAGGAAAGACCAAATAAAGAAGCTGGGTCTTGAGTTAGGTCTCAGAGTAGGGCTGAAGATGTGGGTAAAGGGGTAGGAAGATATGCTAGAATTGAGAGAACAATGGGGCAGGCAGAGGGAGGGTGTTGAGATAGGGGCCGCAGCCTCAATATCTTCAGTGAACTTGTCTGTACACATTTTTGGAGGATGCTGGGAAGGAGCTTTTACTGGTAAGATTCGTAATATTTAATTATGCGAGTATTAGTTATTTAACATTTAATAGGTAAAATTTTCTCCATCCACCTATCGAGTCAAGAGAACTAGTGGATTCTTGAGAGAGCAGCCAGAAACGGGCCAGCATCAAAGAAGCTGATGAGGGATTTTTTGTACCCCCACAGCTAAAGCAAGAAGACATGGAATGAAGGTCCAAATTAACTTCTTTATTCTATTCAAGGAGGTCTTCAGAAATCCTTTCTTCGTGATGTGCAATGGGTGCTATCATTTCAGTCACCATGATGTCAAAGTGGGAATAGATATTTGAGGGAAGGGAATTATCCCAACCATGACCATCTACTGGTAAGACTATCCTCTTTTCTGTTGGTGGTTCTTTTATCTTTCAAAGGAGGGGTAAAAAAAATCAATCTGTATTCTAAGCTCCCATTGCATTTTGCTTCTATTACTCTGTAATGGATACCTCCTTCCTTGTATTAGTGTTCAGTGCACACGTGAATACCCCATGTTGTGCAAATGTGAGCAAAGCAGTGGTGTTAGCGATGTCTCATCTATCTCCATGTCCCCCATACCTAGCACAGGGTCTAGCCAATGAGAGGTGCTCAGTGAGAGGAATAAATGGGAACAATCATATGAATAAATAAAGGAAACAAAAATGCACACAATGATGTCATATCTGAATACGTATATGCATCATTGAGAGAGAGAAAATAAACATGTTTAATTTCTAGAAAAAAGAGATAGACTTTTTTTTTAACTTTTTACAAAAAAACAGTAATGCTGGTTTCTTCACATTGCAGAAAGTGTTATTGTAAACCACTGTTTCCAAATACCCACCTGAGTATAAAAATGAATCTTTGGTCCTAATAGCAGCAGTGGGTTTGTGTTTCTCGTTCTCAGATTACAGAAATAATGAGGTTAGTGTTGTGTGGAAGGAGAAGCCTCAAAGAACACAACAAGGTCCAAATCCAGCACCCCCAAAGACTGGTTTTGTAATGTTAAAGTCACTATTCTCTTGGAGGATGAATTTCTCCTCTGTAAAGCTAGAACGTAATGATATCACTATTTACAGCAGTTGCTATGAGGATAATACACATGACAATACTTTGTTAATTGTTAAGTATTATAAAAATATAAGAGAAAAATATTGTGTTTGCCTCAAATGTAGAATTCCTTGCTTTTTAACACTCTGCAAAGCATTGAATGGAAAGAAAAAGGAATATCCTACAGATTGAAAACCACACAGAAGAGTCTATGCCTTCATGGTTACCTCTCCTCTCCAGATGGTTTCATCCAGAGCATTCCCCCATACACTGGCTGCAAACTCAGTGGATTTCCTAAACATAAGAGGTTACTTAGCCTAACCTCTGACCCCTCTCTGATGAGGAAACAAAGCCTCAGTGAACAAAAGTGGCTTTTCCAAGTTTAGAGAACGGGATCCCTCATCTGGGAATCTAAACATGCCCTGAATCCTAACTCACTTCTTCCTCTTGGGCCATACTATCCTCATGAGAAAATACATCATGTTTCTGCATTTGAGGTTGTCCATGTTTTCCTTTATTCAGCTTCCTATGTGAACAAAAAGTATGGCTGAGGATTTTGTGGGGAGGCAGTTGAGGCCAAACAATGTTCTTGCTTGTTTTTACAGCATGCACCATGAAATTGGGGTAATAGAGGTTGAGATGTTGTAGAATCTAACAGAAAGATGATAGGTTTTGGAACTGAGCCTGGGTTTGAATTCTGACTTTTACTTCGGTCCCATGCCCAACCCCCTAAGCACATACAACATACTCTGAAATCATGGGAAAGTTATTTAAATTTTCTAAGTTTTAGTTTCTTTTGTAAATGGAGGAAATTGATACTAATCAAGAGTTGTGCTGTGGATAGCTAATTGAGCTCACATTTGCAAAGCGTGTAACACAGTGCTTTGTTCATGGAGATGGCTATTTTCTTATAATAGTATGAATAAAGGGGTTTATGCTATAGTCCATGGTTATCTGCTTTATCTAATAATGGGATAGTAAAACATTTCCTAGAATAGGGAGAAAAACAGAGAGAAAGTATTTGATTTATATAAGCAATTTCATCTAATTTTGGCTAGTTCCTAAAATGAGTTTTCTTTCTTGAGGCTGACCACTAAATGCTTTTATGATTCTACAAAAGCATGGAAAGAGCACTTTGGATTAATAAAAAAATGCTTGTTAACAAATTGGAAATATGAAACAAGTTTTGTAGATGATAATACTACTATGATAATGGTGTTCAACAAAGCTCAGAAAAATTTTTAAATTTGACTATATGAATTAATATTCCACATGCATACAGCACCAGAAATTTAATAGACACAAATTTATGATGATCAGTTCTGGACAAACTACCCAAACATGAAGGGGAAGAATTACTTAATTTGTTCCCAGAAAGCATGGTGAACCACAATCTATCTGGGAGTTCACGATGTCACAGTGAAGCATTGCTACACTCTCACCAGGATGTGTTCCAAGTGGCATGTCATGTACAGCCCATGAGGGAGGACATTTCATTTGCCTTGTGCATTCATTAGATACAAGCAGCAGATTCAGGTATTGCCTGGCACTTACATGTAGAACAGCTATTACTCAGATATGAGAAACAAATATGAACAGAAAGATGAAAAAATAGTTGCCATATGAGCGATGTGAAGTCAGATATAAGCTTTGGTTTGTGGCATCTGCTTTGAAGAAGCAAAGTATTTCTTTCTATGCTCTTTGGCACTGCATATAACAATACTTTTCTTAGTGGATTGTTTAAAAATATATTTGGCTGCACTTAACAACAAAGTTTCAGAAGCTCTAAGGATATATGTATTTTGTTTACCTATTACACAGAAAAAATAATTAGTTTGGGGTGGGTACGACACTCTGAGGTTATCAGAAATTTAGCCTTTTTTTTTTTTAAATTTTCCACCTCTTTCACATATAGCTTCTTCCATCCTGAAATTTACTCCATGACATAAGATATGAGCTGGAGCCTGACCACCCCATACACGTTTCAGATAGCAGAAAGAAAGAAGGAGCTCAGCTGAGTCAGTCTTAGAGCTTCTGGGAAAGCTCTACTGCCTTGACTTGCATTTTATAGATTATTGACTGCTATGAGCTACTATGAGCTACAAAGGAGACTGATAAATTTCATACTGTATCTCTGCCCTTTGCTGTACTGAATAAAGTCAGTGGGGTATTATTAAAACAGAAAGGGAGAATGGATATTATGTAGGCAACTAAGTATCTTCTACAGTTGTACTTCCCAGCTAACTTTCAAACTGGAACTTAACGGATTGATGTTCCTGAAGTCAGAGATAAAATCTCTTTAACTTTTACAAAAAAGAGTTGTATTTCTGACAAACAGTTAACGCTGACTTACAGTTTGCAAAGAATCTTCATACATATCAGCTATTTGATTTTCAAAGCAAGCATAGACTGGATAAAGAAAATGTGGTGTATATACACCATGGAATATTATGCAGCCATAAATAAGAATGAGATCATGTCTTCTGCAGGGACTTGTATAAAGTTGGAGGCCATTATCCTTAGCAAACTAACACAGGAACGGAAAACCAAATACCACGTGTTCTCACTTATAAGTGGGAGGTAAATGATGAGAACACATGGACACATAGAGGAGAACACCACAAAATGGGGCCTATTGAGGGTGGAGTGCCGGAAGAGGGAGAGGATCAGCAAAAAATAACTAATGAGTACTAGGATTAATACCTGGGTATCAAAATTACCTGTGTAGAAAACCCACATGATACAAGTTTACCTATGTAACAAACCCGAACTTAAAATAAAAGTTAAAAAAAGGAAATATTTTGTGGACATTATCAAAGAATAAAATAAGCTTAGAAAAGCTTAAAAGATTGCCAAAGGCTAACCAGTTAGTAAGTGGATGAAACAAGATTTAAACCAGATCTGACAGACTCCAAAACCCACATTCTTTTGTCTGAAAATTTATTAACAAGCTGTCAAGTCTCCCTAATTATTTTTTAACCAGGAAGTTATGATTTTCCACTTATCCCATCTTTTATTCGTAGCCAACTATTTCTTTAAAAAAAGAGGTTAACAAAATCAAAATTATTTAACCTAGGGTGGGGAAAGGAAGGAAAGGAAAGCAAAGAAGGAAAGGAAGCTAGCTCACATGTATTATTTACTAACTTCTTTTTAAACACATGACCTTATTCTACCCTTCCAGCAGCTGTGTTGAGTAGGTAATATTATTCCACTGATGAGGAAACTGAGATCAGAGAGGTGATGAAACTCTTGTAAGCTCATCCTGTCAGTAAGTGACAGATGAGGATTTTAACACCACTCTTTTTAATTCTCTACCTGAACTTTGATTTATTAATATCTCAAAGTATTTGAAAGGTTGTTTCCTGATTATTTATCCACATGGAGGTGTGCAATTATAAAGAAACAAAATAAAGTAGAAGCTATGTTAGTTGAACAGTAGAACTTCTGAATAATGGGAAGAAAATCAAACAAAGAACAAGAGCCTGTGAAAGATCTGAAGTATTTATTACTGCCTCTTTAGGAAGATCTCAAATGACCCTTTGTCCTAGGTGGTTTAAACATACATTTGTTTTAAAGAGGAGCTGCCTATGGTTTTCTCAACAGATGTTTTTTTACTTTTAAGTTCATGGTAATAATAGCTAATATTGAACACTGATAATATATGATTAAGGTTATTAAATATTGCATGAGATATTCTTATATATATACACACACATACCTATATGTTATTTATCTTAAATTCAAATTTAATGGAGTTCCTATATTTTCATATGTTAAATCTTGCAATTCTGTATGTTCCTATATGCATATAGTTTCATTTAATCCTTGCGACAACTTTTTCTTTTTAATTGTACTTTAGGTTCGGGGATACATGTGCAGATCATGCAGGATTGTTGCAAAGGTACATACCTGGCAAGATGGTTTGCTGCCTCCATCTCCCTGTCACCTATATCTGGCATTTCTCCCCATGTTATCCCTCCCCAACTTCCGCACCCCCTGCTGTCCCACCCCTAGCCCCTCCACAACAGACTCCAATGTATGATGCTCCCCTCCCTGTGTTCTCATTGTTCAACACTCACCTATGAGTGAGAACATGTAGTGTTTGATTTTCCATTCTTGTGTCAATTTGCTGAGAATGATGGTTTCTAGATTCATCCATGTCCCTACAAAGGACACAAACTCATTGTTTTTTTATGGCTACATAGTATTCCATGGTGTATATGTGCCACATTTTCCTTGTCCAGTCTATCATCGATGGGCATTTGGGTTGGTTCCAGGTCTTTGCTATTGTAAACAGTGCCACAATGCTGCAACAACTCTTGATAGGGTTAGAGAAGGTTATGGATATCTAGGGAGGCTAATTTCAAAATCACACAATTATAATATGAGGATTCACATTCATATATGTCTGCTCATAGTCTATGGTCATAACGTATTTTCTCAAGGGTTGCAAATGTAAACAACCTTGACATTCTCTAACAATTACATAATTTAACTATTGATTGATTATTCTAAGAGAGGGGAGGGAGTCGATAAAAGCTGTAAAAAATACAAAATCTGCCTACTGAAAAATAGCTAAAGTATATGATATTTTTAATGTCTTCCAGATCATTAAAAGAAATAAAGAAATGTCTTTTTTTGAGAATCATTAAAGCAGTAGTTCTCAAGAGAAGAAGATTTTGCATGCAGGGGAACATTTGGTGATGTCAGGATACATTTTCGGTTGTCACAATTGGAGGTACTACTGGAATCTAGTGGGGAGAAGCCAGGGATGTCAAACATCCCACAATGCGCAGGTCAGCCTCCACGACAAAGAATTGTCCAGTCTCCAAATGTCAGTAGTGCTGAGTTTCAGAAACCCAAATTAAAATAATCTGTTGAGGTTTCAACAGTTTTGTTTTTATTTTAAGTTGCAGAACTGCATGTAGAGAGCTGGAAGGTGGAGGTTTGGGGGCTTTCATGAAGGGTGTCTATATTCCAAATACAGGGAAAAACTCTGTCTTCATGGGTTCTATTGAATATGCAGGAGAAGCTGGCTACAGCCCTTTGGAAACTAGCACCTAAGAGTGTGCCCCCAGCATCTTTAAAGTCAAGGCTGGTCTTTGCAGTGCTGTCCTCTCT
Source organism: Saguinus oedipus (assembly GCA_031835075.1). Lineage (NCBI taxonomy): Eukaryota > Metazoa > Chordata > Mammalia > Primates > Cebidae > Saguinus > Saguinus oedipus. The sequence goes on along the minus strand of CM063183.1, from coordinate 8,199,837 downwards.
GTGCTTACTGATGGTTCAATTTTCTTCTTTGTGGTGATACTTGCAGTGGTTGTTGATATGGTTTGAAATCTCGTATTGAATGGTAATCCTCACATGTTGAAGGAAGGACCTGGTGAGAGGTGAATGGATCATAGGGGCAGTTTACCCCTTCGCTGTTCTGACCAGGAGTTCTCACAAGATCTGATGCTTTAAAAGCATTTGGCAGTTCCTCTCATGCTCCTGCTCTCTCTCCTGTTGTCACGAAAGACATGCCTGCTTCCCTATCACCTTCCACCATGACTGAGGCCTCTCAGCCATGTAGAACGATGAGTCAATTAAACCTCTTTTCTTCATAAATTACCCAGTCTCAGGTAGTTCTTTATAGCAGTGTGAAAGTGGACTAATACAGTTATATGCAGACTATGCTGTGCACTGAAATTCTAATCGAAGTGTATCTTATTTTTGGACAACTCTGTTCCAAGGGCCACATGTGAGTGAGCATGGAGGAAGGTTGAGACCCCAAGTGTCTCCCATCTGCATTTGCCTCTTCTATCCTTACACTTATACTGCCTCTCCAGATGCTCCTGTCTGTCTAAATGTTGGGGAAAGAGGGCATATAGCTAAAGGACTGGATTAGTCCAAAATGCATGGAGTTAAACTAACTTAAAGTCAATCTCATTCAATTGATTTTTTTGGTATGTAACCTTGGTCAGTTTTTAAACACCTCTGAACACCATAGTTATTACCAGTAAAATACAAATAATTATATTCACCTCACTGGTTGCAGTAAGAATTATGAAAAATAAAATATCTTACAGAAATTATTTTATAATTTACAAAGCATCATTCAAACAGGTAAAAGTCCTTATAGACTACTTGCAAAGAGGGGTTTTAAAGCCTATGTGTTAGGCTAAAGCAGCTATCTATGTTTGTAGTTTATTTATTCTATTGACAAACTCAATTTTACGTACATCATGTAGAGAGCCTGCCCTCCCTCAACCAAAGGAACAGGACTATTTCACTAAATGTGTTTGTTTAAACACTTTCTCCTTTTTTGCTGGGTAGGTGGCTAGAGACAGCAAAGTAACCTTTTCTTCAAAGAAATAAATGCAAGAAATACCCCATTCTGGTTGACAGAACTTGGTAAACAATGGCTAGCTTTTAAATGTTGATGGCCTTAGGGTACAATTGAGTTTGAGTGGTGCCTTCAGCATCTCTTGATAGATGAGAATTTTTAAAGTGAGAAACACCAGACTGACCTTGGCTCTGTGTTACCAAACTCAAACAGACATGATTCTGAGTGGGAGTCATCTTTTTCCAAAGAGCTGAGCAAGGGTTCTAGGGCAAAACATCTCAGGGGCTGGATTCTGTAAAGTTTTTTTTTTTTAGAGTGGAGGTTTTCATAAGGGCCGTATTCATTTCAGGATTCTCATTTTTTTCTGCTCCATGTCAGAGTTACAGAACACACAGAGCCAGAGGGAGGCTAATGTTGAAAATTAAGAGATATAAGTCAATAATCTAGAAAGATTTGCCTGAAGCTTGATTTAGATATATTTTCTCTTTCCTTCCTGCCCACCTGTTCCTTGCAACTTATCACACTATATTATTGTCTATCTACTTTCATGTCCTCTTCCCCATGAGACTGTGAACCCCTTGGAGACAGGAAGTAAGTCTTATTTATTCTTTAACCATAGAAGTTTGCATGTAATGCCTATTTATATAGTTTGAGCTCAATAAAGAAGGCAAAAGGAAGGAAGGAAGGAAGAGAGGAAGGAAGGAAGGGAGGAAGGAAGGAAGGGAGGAAGGGAGGAAGGAAGAAAGGAAGGGAAGAAGGAAGGAAGGGAGGAAGGGAGGGAGGAAGGGAGGGAGGGAGGGAGGAAGGAAGGAAAGAAGGAAGGAAGGAAGGAAGGAAGGAAGGAAGGAAGGGAGGGAGGGAGGGAGGGAGGGAGGGAGGAAGGAAGGGAGGAAGGAAGGAAGGGAGGAAGGAAGGAAGGAAGGGAGGGAGGGAGGAAGGAAGGGAGGAAGGAAGGGAGGAAGGAAGGAAGGAAAACAAGGAAGGGAGGAAGGGGGGAAGGGAAGGAAGAAAGGAGAAAAAAGAGGAAGGAAAAAGGGAGGGGGAGGGAAAGAGAAAGGAAGGAAGGAGATAAAAAGGAAAAAATGAAAGGAATAAAGGAGGGAGGTAGGAAGAAAGAGAGGAAGGTAGGAAGGAAAGAAGGAAAAGGAGGAAAGAAGGGAAGGAGAGAAAGAGGAAGGGGAAAGAAGAAAGGGAGAGGTCACTTGACCAAATTTAGACTAACATCAATAAAGTGAAATTCTTCAATCCAAGGAAGTTTGTCAGAGAAATGGTTACTACCTCAAAAAAAAAAAAAATTTCTCTATGAGAAAGCATAAAACATACTCTAGTTCTGCAGCAATTTCCCAGGACCTAGCTTTGCACCCTCGGGAGCCTCATCCTTCTTGACCTTACCTTCCCACCCAGCTCTCTTGGTCTCCTCAGGAGCTCCCCTCAATTCCTTGTTTATTTGCCCATGTATATTGACACTTATATTTTATTGTCCCCATTTGAATGTGGTGATCTAGTTCTGGACACTGTGTCTGTAATCTGGCAGGAAACCCACAGGACAGTGCTCCTAACACCATTCCAGGTGCCTCTCTCATCTCCCTGGGCATAAGAGGCATACACTGGTGCAGTGCCCAGGTTCCTAGACACCAGAACCACGAACTCTGCCCCTCAGAAATGGAATCAGAGAATAATGTTTCAAACAAGGCCCCTCACCAGGCAAGACCTATAAAATGCTCACAGTATTTGCCTGTATGTAGCCACACCTGAAGCCAGCACAGACCCTGGATTCAATCTAAATTTGCAGAAGTCAGTGAATTCTCCTTCTGCTTATGCCAAGGTTAATCAAGATGGTTTTTACTAACTGACTGATAGCAAGAGTGAGTTAATACCTTGGACTTGAAGCAACATTTGTCTGGTTTTAAAACCTAGGTTCCTTCTGTATGACAAGGCTGTTCCTACAAGCTTCCATCCCCAGGTTTCTCTGAGGGTGTTTTGGTGGGTTGTGAGGGACTCTTGCCTTAGAAAGGCTGCAGAATTCCTTTCAATGCTTCAGCAAAAACTGATCCATGATGAATGATTTGGAAATTGGGCTTTCACTTAAGAACTTCCTCTAGAGTATTCCTTTGAAGTTCAATAACTAGCCATTGAAAAGCCACTGCCATATGCCATACTGATGGCTCAGTTGAAGCAAATTAGTAAACTCCCCTAATTTTCAGTTTATTCAATCATGAATGGAAGTTATGTGTTACTGCGAATTGAACACTAGATGTGCTATCTGTGTGGCTGGTATTTTACTTGTTTCTTGATGGGCATAAACTGTCAAGCCCAGGGTCTCCCTTTCACCAATTATCAGAGCCTGCCACTAGATAGCTAGTATTAGCTTTAGTGTATCTGAAAGGCTTTCAGATGAAATAATAATAAAGAAACATTTATCTAAAGGAAGCTCTAAAGCATATATAAATCTTTTTATGTAGACTAGGCTAAGGTAATAAAAAGTTAATATATGTATCATTTGATATGATAGGAATTTATTTCTAAATAAGTTAATGGCCAGGATGGTTCCAGGTATTTGAGTGGTAAGGAAAGTGACTCTGCTCCATGGGGTCATTCAGAAACTTTAGGATAATAGCAGCTGTTAATGTGGTGCTTATAAAGTTACCATGGTGGGGTGGGTGTCATGACTCCAGTTAGCTTTAAAGATTAGAAAGTGTGGAGGAAGAAAAATGAGAGATTTTAATGGGCCACAGCTGTAAGTGGCACTCATAACTGTATTGGCTGGGGCTTAGTCACATGGTCACATCTAACATAAGGGGACATGAGAGATGTAATTGAACTAGTTCCTTGCTCAGGAAAAATGGAAGAGTTGATTTTATTGCATGGATAGTTGTCTTTATCACAATAAGTAAATTTCTGTTAAAGGCAAAAGAGAATTGTTTGATTTGTAGCTAATCATTGGTTTCCCCAGGAAAATAAGAAACAGGAACATGTTGTCTTAAGGTTAGGATGGGTGTAGTAGGCAGACAGGAGTAGGGGACTAAAAGAGAAAGTGAGATGGTTGGAAAGTCTATTTCTGCCACCTTGTTCAAATGTCTGATCATCAGCTGGGAGGTAAGTATACTCTCTAGGGTTGTTATTGCCATAAAGTGAAGATAACTCTTACTCTATACCATCTATATAATTTGGTTTCTCCCTCACAATGAGAAATTGAAGTTGTAACTACCATCGAGGCAACCTTGCCATGCCTGGAGCCTATGAGAGAGATACAGTTGCAGATGCAGGATATTTCCAAGGGCAGTGGTGTTTTGTGATTTAGCAGTGAGAGGCTGGTGCTCTACAACTGCTTTCTGAAAAGATAAAAAGATAACATTCTGAAAAGAATGTTAAAAATATGTTGCTATTTTGCAACCCATTTGTGAGGGTCAAGGAGGTCAAACCCAAATTCAAAAAGAAACGTTTGACTTAGTAATTGAGAAACCGTCAAATGAATAACGGCAATGACTACACCAACCCTCAGTATGTTCAAAAGCAGTGTGCTTTAAAAAATCTGCATGCACTTGCATTTTTTCATCTTTCTCTACTGTTTTCATTCTAAAACCAAGACGTAGGTGGAAAATTTTATTAGCATCTGGGTAAGGCCCCCTGCCAGTCTTGAAATCCTTCATTAATCATTGAGATTCTCACCCTCCTTTTTTTTTTTCAACAATGACTCACCCATAGCTGCATAGCAGTCAGGATAGAGGTAACTGAATTTTGCATTTTTAAGCTGCTTCTTCTTTAAAAAAATCTTCACTTCTGAAATGTAAGTCTGCTTTAAGTGAATATGCATGTGTTTATGAGAGAGAAGTGGAGAAAGGCAAATTAACTGCAATTGAGAAGTGATATTTACGTTTAAGATTTTCTTTCCTTTCCAGTTTTTGGGATTAGTCTTACCCACCTTTTCCCCTTGGGGAGAAGGAGTCCAGGGAGCTGCTGCTGGCCCATCTCATTGCTTGTACTTCTCCACTTGGTTGGAAGTACACTGGGTCACATACTCTCCCATAACTTTCATCCAGAATGTTCTGGAAAAAAAACACAGAAGAGAAGAGGCAGGGAATCAAGAAAGAGGAGATGCGACCACTTCTCCCTTACAGGAGGCTCTGTAACTGAACTCGTCTGTCACAGCACATATCCAGAAAGTTTCATTTTAATTCGCCTCAGCTGGGACTAAAGTTACTGTTTGAAAGAAAGAACAATCAGCAAAGGACCTAGGAAAGAAGACATCTTGCAACACTCATCAATTTCTTCTTAAATGCTTGAGGGAAACGTGAAATATATTGATAAACAGGAAAACAAAATCGTTGGCAATAAAATTCATAAACAGCTTGAATTTTCTACCTTTCAAATTTACTGAAGTTTTAATTGAGTTATATTTCCCTCTACATGCTATTGGCTTTCCCTGAAAGGTTTACAGATTGATTGGCTTATTAGTAAATGGGCTAACATCGCCACACTCATATCCAGACATGTAGAATTGTGCTGTATAATAGCCATACATGTGGGAAGACACTTTGTCTTTTTCATCCGGTGGACCCGTTCGGAAGAAGGCACCCCTGGCCTCTGTCTTTTTTGGCGCAGGTGATTGGGGAGTTATTCTATTTAGTTTCCAGGACTTGCGGACTGCTTCCTCTCCTGTAAGGCAGTGCACAGTCTGGCTTGCTCACTCAGGTCAGCAGCTGCAGGAAGAAGAAATGGAAACTCTCTTCATTGTCATCAAGTCTCTTTCTCTGCCAAAGAACAATTGATCCCTGTAACTTGTAGCAGAGAGAAGAGGCTTTCCAAGGACAGCAGAAGGAAGAGACAAACTAACCCAAATGATCAGCCTCCCTCGGGACAGGGAGTTGTCCAGAAGTGAGCACTAACAGGAGTAAGAGAGAGGAGGGCAGTGGAGATGCAGGAGGAGCAGAATGTCCTGGGCTAGCCTTTTGGGGGCAGAGACTCAGGGGAGGCCTGAGAACCTCACTGAGATACTTTGATGCTAATTGGGGCTCTTTCTGTAATATAATGTGATTTTATTCCTTTTTAAATATATTGCCTGTTATTGGAATCAAAGGAGATCTAATTCTAACAAAGCAATAAATTCTTAAGATGAAACTTAAAGAACTAGCCACAAGGATAGTTAGTTATCCATGGTCTTCAGTGAACACTGTTTCAACTTTGGGGCTCATGAAAGAGGACTTGGAAATGTATCCAGGCTGTGCTGGGGCCAGGTGTGTGAGCTGACCTCAGGCATATGAAAGTGAAAAGAAATTAAATGGTTAAACAGAAACCCCTGAAATAAAGACCAAGTTTACTACTAACAGATTCTTTCTGAAAGGAATACTAAATCATGTACTTAAAGCAAGAAGAAAAATAAACCCAGAAAGAATGAGATCCAACAAGAAGTAGTATGAGGAAAGATGATGGTAAAATATGGTGGTATGTCAAAACCATATTGACCACAAATATAAAAAATATTTGGGGAAGTTAACATCACAGTGTGATTTAATTACAAGGCAAGCAAAACATGAGGATGAGAGGAGGAAACTGAGAGGGAAATTAAAGCTTTCTAAGGTTCTTATCTTATTTGAGAAGAGAATGAGAATTAATTTTAGAGTTGGTTAGAAAGGTACAAATTTAAGTTTCCATGCAATGTACTATTTTTCTTTTATTAAAAATATTCAAAAGCGATTACAGCATTAATACCGATAAATTCTGATTCCTGAATACTTGGATGATTGACATTTTCTGTATATTAAAACTGTCCACCAAATTTAAAAAAGAAAGAGTAAAGAATAGAAGAGAGAGAGAGGAAAAAAGCACCAAGTTATGGGGCAAACTGCTGAGATTTGAGAGGAAGTTGCAGAACTGCAGAACTATGTAAATAAAAATAAGCCATTCTGAGGCTAAATGGAAAAAGAGAACAGTGACTTTGTATAGACCTGTTTGAAGGAAGCACATCTCTGCATAAATCAATCAATAAAGACAGTCTTGGCGGGGGGAAGGTAATTCCATGGGTAAAAATTTAAGATTTTCTGCATATAATAATAAGAAAATAATAAAGCAAGATAACAGAGAACAGAACCTGAGACAAGCAAGGGAAATCCAAAACAGACATGTTCTAGTTCCTCCAACTCTAGCAGGGACTCCCTCAAGAATTAAAATAAGCAGGATTTCAAAATTTGTATTAAAATTCCTGGAGTTTTACTTGAAATAGAGTGCACATATAATGACCATTCAAATGTCTGAGTTATGTCCAGTCTCACATAGGATGAGGGCTCAGTTCTTCTCAGTGCTGTTGTCATCTTTATCGTGTCCCAAGTTCAAAGTCTCTGCTGGCTCTCCTCTAGATGGATAATAGGCCAAGGGAAGCTATTAACTATTCAGTTAGGTTCTGGTAGCAAGGGTAGGAAGCCCACAAGCCAATCGATTTGGCCATACACTCGGATCTGACAGTGGATTTCTGAGTGCATCTTAGTGTATGGGGTCACTACAGGCTAAGATGGGAGTGAGCACAGGAAGTGTGTGGCACAGCCTTCCTGGGTGTGCTCCACATACTGCACGGAGAACACCTGATAAATGCTTCTGTGGTTGAGAATGACTTTCAAGCCTAAGTATACTTTGTCTAATTAATCATTTAAAATGCAGTTTATATGAAAAATAAAAAAACAAATGACATTTTAAGAGAAGTTTACAGAGTGCAGTTGTGAACGTAGTCTCTCTTGAATCTCTTAAAGGCTGTCAGACAGGTACATCCCGAGTCTTGCTCAGCAACTAGAATGCAGGGAAGGACCTTTTATAGGTCCTGCCAGCCCTAGACCTGAACATCTTGGTCATCTGTTAAACGTTTTCATTTTTGGTTTACTTGTCTCCCCAGTTTCTTGCTCTGCTTACGGTTTATTTGGCCTAAGCAGCCATCTGTTGTTGCATCTTGGAATGCACTTTAAATAGTTCCTGCCCTCCATCAGCCCATAGATTATCAACAGTGGGCCCTTGGTTGTCTTGTCCAGAGTGTGGCTTACAGCATAACCTAGCCCAGGACACAGCACGCAGATTTCTGTGAAGACTCCTTAGCTTCCTATGCTGATAGATTATTATTTTGACTCTTGAAGGAACAGAAGGAGCAAAACTGGATATTCTATTGGTATGGTGAGTTTAATCTCTATAGAAAAAAATAATTTCTCTCCTTGATTCTTTAGTCTTCTTCTGCCTCTAGGGTTGCATAGATAGATTTTTTTTTTTTTTTTCTATTGAATCTCCTTTTAAAAACAGATTAAACGGAGAAGGAAGTTTATTTTTTCTATTTTTGGAAGAAGCACAGGATATTCTGTTTTGTGAATTCTTGGAAGATTGATATTTAAGGTCCTTTTTTTCCTTTTCTGGTAGATTTATAAAATTCAAATTCAATATAACTTTGAACACATTTAACCACTGAATTTATTCAGTTTATCTATGTGTTATGTTCATAAAAAAACTATACTTATGTCTATTTATTTGTAATTTTCAAAGTACTTTTTTTGTGCAGTAATTCTTTCTGTTCCACTGATACCCACATGGTGAACAGGAAGAAAAAGTAATTTGTCTTTCCTGCTCATCCTGTGGGTATCATTGGAACAGAATGATAGAGAAGCTTAGAATCATTAAGTCGCTCACTCAGGGACACATAGCTTGTAAGGGACTGGAATGAATCTTTAGGCTCCTAAAACAGTAGGCTTTCTCCTAAACTGCATTGCCTTGTGAAAATATTTATGGAGATGTTAAAGGCCATTATATGGCAAAGGACTCTGAAAGTGAGCAACATTTTGGCCATTTTCATACAGGGACGCTTTTGGCCTTAGCTTCCTAAGCACTTCCATCGTCCACGAAATAAACACTAGCCCCTAAATCTCCGCTTATCCCGGACATCTGGCAGGTAAGGCCTCACTTGGCCCGGGATGCTTCTTCCACCTATTTGGGGTTACCTCAAGGGGGACCCAACTAAACAATCTTGTTCTTCTAAATGAAGCCTTGGGGTGAAAGTGTCTAGGCATATATCTAAGTAAAGCAGAGTGGTGAAAAGGTAGGCACTAGCATCCCCCAAAATCTGACTAAACACATTGAAGGAAAGGCCCCACAGACATGGTCAATACTGTACCGGTCTGATCACCCCTTGAATAAAACAAATGTTGAGTGTGTGTCTGTGTATGTGTGGATCTGTGTCTCTGTGTGTACTGGGCATATGCTTGGTGTTCTTTCATTTACCACTGTATTAATTCCTCTGGGAAGTAGGCATTGCCAACCCAATTTAGAGAGAAGGAAACCGAGACCCAGAAGTCTTTTGCTGAAAGACACACGCCTTGTGAATGGTAGAGTTGTTCAACTAGACACCAGGTCTGTCTAAATCTGAAGCTTATTTTCAGCCAGTTCATTTGCAGCTGAGTGGAAGGCAACAGAGAATCATGGTTAAGGTAATGGTGAGGGAATACCTAGATGCTTTTCTGTTGAGAGAACGGATTTTGATTGAACATTTTTTTTTACAGACTTGGGTGCTGTGTGGAGCTGGAAGGAATGGAAGAATTAAATTTCAGGGTAAAGGTATCCAAAGAAAATGGTTTTAATGGCTTATTTTATAGTCATGTCAAATGTAATTGTGTACCAGTATCCGTTTCACTGCTTAACAGCACACTTTCAAGCAGATTGTTAAACATTATCCTATCAAAGCCAAATGGTCACTCTGTAGGAATGAAGCTTTGTACATATTCTTGTTCCCAAAAGTTATTAGGAAGTTAAAAATTGTCCTTACTCAGTGTAAATCGCCAGAAGGAAAGGCATAGAGCAATTTTTCATTTTTTATTTGGAAATCAGCTTGGAACTAAAATGAATAAACAATGAAATACATGTGCTTTAGTCACTTTGGAGGAACACAGGTGGGAAGTCACTGGCCCTACCCCTGTCCCTGGAAGAAGCTCTGGCTAAATAGATATAGGTCTGCTGTACTACAGCCATTCTCAAACAGGGGCAATTTTTACCCTACCTCCCACCTGCTAGGGGATATTATTCTGCCCAAGGCTAAATTATTCTGCCTCACTGAGATAAAAAATAGGGACCATCCTTCGAGTAGATTAGTAAAATGCAGACACTTGATGTGTTCCTAATTCTCATGTCTATCACCTTCCAGGTATAATAGAACAAAGTTAGCAGAGAAGGCGACCATGCTAATACTGGACCTAGAATGCCTTATGTATTTTACCTCAACCTGACCGCTGATCAATTTCCATGTGTTTCTGTAACACAAGAAAATCAAGCTCTCTACTAAATCACTATTCAACATGGCCTGCCACAAAGCCCTACCATTTATAACCCACTTGAAATTCTAGGCAATAGGTTTGTGCAGAATGAACATCTTAAAAAATAATGATATTCTGGCCAGTGAGTTCCCAATCACAGCTTACTTCAGGAAATTAATAACTTATCTGAGCAGCTGTTCTAACCACTGACTTCAAGAAAGGGTAGTATAAGATTAAACTGCAGATTACTATCTTTGGGGGGAAATAATCTCTTTAAAATTGTCCATTCTCTGGTTTTAATGAGAAAATTGAATATTGGAATATTGATGTCAGAAGAACCAATTACTTCTCATAGTTTCCATTTCCGGTTACAAGGGTGTTTCAGGATTTACAACATATCTAAAACAATTCTGTACCCTGATTCAGAGATTTGGGGATATTGAGGCACAGTGACCCCTGAGCAGCAGAACAAAGGGTTAATGTGAGGGGTAGAAAGATGGACCCTTCTCAGCTATACCCTTTGACAGCCTCTATACTGCTTTGTCTGCTGCTTCAAGAAATATTCTGAGAGAGAACTGGGAGGCTGTACTCTAGTTCTAGCTAGGCCTAGCGTTACTTCTATCCAGAGACCTAAAGAGCATTTGAGGCATTCCACAGAGCTTTTAACAACAATTTGAGTCAACCCAAACTGAATATTCTATCAGTTCTGGTGAACAAGATCACAGACTAGCAGCAGAAACCAATCTCATTCCCAGAATTGACCCCACTATCGGGCACATAGAGATCCGAGCATCAAGGGAAGGGGACAGTCTTGCACTGGCCGGTGGTACCTCTTCCCAGTTCTGCTGCTGACCGGCTGCCTCTTCTATCTGCTCCAGGGAGTTCTGTCATGGTTCTATGAGCAGGCTTTTATAGGTGACACTGAGCTGCCTCAGCCTTCATGCTCAGCCAGTCCATGAGGCAGCAAGGGGACAATAGGTCTGCAGCCTTGGGCTGTCTCTCAGTCTTGTTTCAGGGAAACCTAGGGAAGGAGGGCTCACTGCTGAAGCTCTCTGCATAGCTCTGACAACCCCTTATAAAAGGCAGATGTGAAGCTGGTTCTGTGCAGTGATTTACAAATGAGAGATGGAAGGGAATGGGAGCAGAGCTATGACAGAGGAGAAAGTAGCACATGAACAAAGGCAAAGTTTGCTCAGGGATGGCAAGCAGTTCAGCCAGGTGTGGCAGGTTGTATGTGGAGGAAAGAACAAGTGACTGGGTTAAAAAATGGGTTGAAAAGTCTGGGAAGCGGACATTGTAGAAACTGTTGACTGCCCAGTGAAGGAGTTTGGGTTTCCCATTGTCTTCACTGGGCAGTCAAGGTATTTATATGACTTCACATTTACATGTTGACACCTCTGTCTCTTCAGCTAGAGAGTAGGATCTTTGAAGTCAAAGGCCTATTCTTTCCTTCCCTCTCCAGGCCTCAGACAAGGCTGAGGTGGACATGGAGTGGATAATCCTCTCTTCTGCTTTAGACAGGGCTGCTGTAGGACAGCCCGACCCCGGGCCTGTGCTGCAGTGTAAGCTGAGCTCCATGGTTTCATTAAGGAGCAAGGACTTGTACCGAGATGGGTACTCCAGCCAAGAAGCAGGGGAGATGCCCATGGGGCTTCCCTGCCTTCATTTGTTTCTGTAGCTCTGAAGCTAGTTTTCTTTCCTCATCTAAAAATCAGCTGCAAATGCGAGCCCAGGTACAGACATTATCAGGCTGGCTCACACCCGGATTGGGCCGACACCTTTTTTCTGAAGTCTATTTCTAGAGCGGTATCAGTGCTCAATGTTAACAGGAGCTGGAGAGACTTGAGCTCCAATGCCCTTCCCAGGATTGAATCACAGGGCAGTTGTGTTGAGCAACAAGGAGAGAGCAGGGTGGACAAGGAAGGAGGACCTTGAGGCATCAGGCCAGTCAGGAGAAGTGAAACCACTGGGGTATGTTTCCCTCTCTGTATAATCACAAGCATGTTAATCTACTCTGAGCCACCAGTTCCTCAACTTTAAATAGGGGTTACAAACCTACTTTGCAAGAATATTGTAAGAACTAAACAGGATCACATACACAAACAACCTGGCATGGGGCCTGCTATCATGGACCCTACCTCCATGCCATGATGATATGCAAAAGGCATCTATGGGCCTTCCTCAGTCCATTAAGTTCAACACTTAATAACCAAATAGAATGTCCAGCCAGATCTGACACTGGGTCCTCTAAATTCTCACTGATTTTATAGTCAGTTGACAGCAAGGGTGTCTCCCTTATTAGTGAAGCACGGGAGCCCTTTACAGCCTTGTGTGTCCCTGAGTCCCTGGCTTCTAGCACAGTGCCTGTAGGCAGGACATTACACAATTATAATCCAAATCCAGATTGTTTTAATTGAATCATTTCTATTTACAAAACAGGACTTCTTTCTGGGTTTTCTATTGACCACCCCACCCTGATTTTAAAATCTAAGGAGGAAATGACCCATGACTCTGTGATCACCCGTCGCATTGGAGCTCTGGTAGGTTTGCAGAGTCCCTGCCAGCTCTAACATCTGGCACCTGACCTCACTCTTCCAGGATTCAGTTTCCTCATCTGTGATAGCCCCTTTCTGGTCTTGCAAAATGTGTTTCTGTGCCTTTTACAAGAACATGTTGGACTAAAGTTTCCAGAGACATAAACTGTTAGACCTGGACGGGGTGGGGGACCTCATGATCATCTGGCTCAAGTTTCCTAAATTCCCTTGAATCTCAGATCTCTTTAAGAATTTGATGAAAGCGGTGACTGCTGAACCTAGAAAAAGGCACCGGCAGGCACAATTGTGCAGGCAATCTTAGGGGTTTTGTGACTCTCCTGAAGCCCTCTGAGGACTCCAGTCTAGGAACCCTTGGTTTAGGTTCAGAAACCAAGGCCCAGAGAGGATAAGCCTTCTTCAAGATCATCCAATAAGTCTGTGAATAAAACTTCAGCTCTTGTTGCACATTTTGCAGTGAATGTGTCTCATACGTGTATACATGTCAGCATTACTGTCTCAAAGCATTTTTCATATCTATTTTCTTGCAGTAACTCCATAAACCAGGTTGAATTGGTATTATTACAAGTTTCTGAAATACATGCAGCCTATATGGACTCTGTAATTTCCCTAAAATTCAACAGTTCAGAGAGGGTACAGTTTGAACTTTAAATCTGGCAGTCCTGCTAAAAAAAACATTTTCTCTCTGCCACATCACAGTTCTGCAAGCTACCTAGTGTAATCTTAGGGAGAGTGAAATAGATGCAGAAACTGGCCTGACAAAGAACCACAGGAGCAATGCCGGTGGTGGCTGATTGATCCAGACAGGGAGCATCTAGAAAGGCTTCATGGGCCTTGGATGGGAAGGTAGAAAAGGCAAGGAAGGTTTTGTCTGCCTGGAGGAATAGCCTGGGCAACATTATTTCAGGTACAGTAGGAACAGACAGAGACATAACTTCATCATGGGCATAAGGAGGTATGTGGACAATAGGTTTCCCAGTCAGTGAAGCTGTCAAAATAAACAAATGGAATCCTTACAATTCTATCACCTTAGCAAGCACCACCATCAACATCCTAGTGGCTATTCTTCTGCATATATGTATGTATATATCTATATGAGGTAAACTAGTTTCCTACCTAGGATCCGAATGCACTTTACATAGTTATTTTTAGGGAGCTAAAATTTGCTTTAACACTTCTTGGCAGGAGATGAGGAGCTAGCAATTTATTTATTTATTTATTTATTTATTATATATTTTTTGAGACGGAGTTTCACTCTTGTCACCCAAGCTGGAGTGCAATGGCACGATCTCGGCTCACTGCAACCTCCGCCTCCTGGGTTCAAGCAATTCTCCTGCCTCAGTCTCCTGAGTAGCTGGGATTACAGGCACGCGCCACTATGCCCAGCTAATTTTTTGTATTTTTAGTGGAGACGGGGTTTCACCATGTTAATCAGGATAGTCTCGATCTCTTGACCTCGTGATCCATCCGCCTCGGCCTCCCAAAGTGCTGGGATTACAGGCTTGAGCCAATTTATTACAAGAGGTAATGAGCTTTTGTGTATTGAGTCATTCAAATGTAGCCACCTGCTGGCAAAGATGACATTACATCTAGTTGCTCTTCATAAGCTGTAAGAATGCTTCAAATACTTCCAGGGTGATGGATGCAGCAAACCACCATGGCACGTGTATACCTGTGTAACAAACCTCCACGTTCTACTCATGCACCGCAGAACTTAAAGTATAAAAAATAAATAAATAAATAAATTAGGTTCAACTGCCAAATTGCTTAAAATTGTTTAATAAAGGATTCTTCCAAGATAAAAAAAAAAAAAGAATACTTTAAATATAAGTGTTTACAGCTGTATGATTGTGATAATTCTAGAGGTCAGTTTACCACAAAAAGATATTTGCCCTTGAGATCCTAGTGCCTGGAAAAGGAAGTTTAAGAATTAAGCATAGTAAATTTTATATTGGTTGATCTTTTAGATGTCACAACACAATTTACTCAATTCCTCTAGAAGGAAGGGTGGATTTTACTATCCAGGAAAAAGCCCCATCTCTAGACATATGACTCTTTCTGCCTTTTAGGATGGGGACATCCATTTCCATCCTAAATGCTCTAGAAACTTATTAGTTTTCAAGAGCATTCTATACAAATTCACTTGTCTGGTTATTTGGCAATTCATTTATTCATTTGCTTATTTAACAGGTACTTTCTGAACATGGTCACATGCCACCTTGGGGACACCTTGATGAGCAAGGTAGGCATGCTCCCTGCCTCCTGGGGCTTCCTGTGTACCAGAGGCAGCTGGACTCTCCTGTGGATCTGAGGGCGATGAGAATCCTCTTGCTTCCTGTCGCCATTTTCATAATTTCTGGCCCTATTCTGATCTCCAAACCAGTGCTGGGCTCTAAGTTGGGCAAAAAGGGCCATCTGTCTGTGGAAGGTGTGGATAAGGACAGAAAATCAGGGGCAGCCTTACGAATGTATGAAACATCCTGTTCTCTTCTCCTTCTCAAGGTGACAATGTATCTAGTCACCAGGACCCAAGGAAAACCAGTACAGTTAGTATTAGAAGAGGAATCCCTTCTTTCAGTGCTGGAATTGACGACATCATTAGCCATGTGGCAAGATAAGCTTCTCCCATCATCTAAAATGTCACCTTGGTCTTTCTGGTGCTCTAAACCCTCTCTGTTCTAAGAGCCCAGTTGTGTTTCTCACTCCACCAGGCCCCTCTTCCAACACCCAGCATGCTCCCAGCTCTCCTTTTCCAAACTTCTATAGCCTTTGACTGTGGTCCCCATAGAGATATGCTGCTTGTTTCTTCAGCAGATTGACGGATGCTTGTCTAAGGGATATAATCCCTTGTGCACGTGGAGAAAAAAGCATGTAAAATATTCTTTATGACTTAAGTGTGAAGCCACTAGACTGTGGTTTCTTTGGAGGAGGCAGACTAGCACAATGCTTAAAAGGGTGATCTCTTGAGTTGGACTGCCTGGGTTCACATCTTGCAACCATATGACTTTTAGTAAGCCATTTTGCCTTTCTGTGCCTCAGTTTTCTCATCTGTGAAAGGGGAATGACAATAGTACTGACTCCTAGCATATTTGCAATAATTAAGTTATTCAGCCTAATATAGAATAGTGCCTGAAGCTTCAGTGAGCATCAGTAAAGTTATCATTACAGTCTCATGCTTAAGGATAAGATATCTCTCAATAGCACACCGTAGAATTGTAGACAAATAGATGTAAAAGGGAATTTAGAATATGGTACAATCTCCGAACTGATTTTTAGAATTGATTGGTAAATGACTAAGAAAGTAACCTTAAGCCTTTAAAAATAATCTTAAAGGCCTTTGTGGATCTTTAAATGCAGCATATTAAAAGGAGCAAAATAATTGGACTCACGAGAATACTCACTCTTGAAACCTGTGGTCACCATGTAATCAGTTAGACTCTCCAGAGGCTGCCATTCTCTGAGAAGGCCCAAATTAGTCCTGGTGGAGAGACCATATGGAAAGGCCCTGAAACTATATGAAGAGAGATAAACAGAGGCCCAACAAACCTCAACAGATGTTCCTAACAGCCCCTTCTTTCCCAGATCCTGACCGCAACTGCATGGGAGACCCTATGCCAGAACTGTCTGGTCCCTTTTTTCCCAAATTCCTCAGAACTGTGAGGTATGACTCAGAAATGGTGAGATATAACAAAATGAGTGTTATTATTTTATGTCACTAGGTTTTGTGACGATCTGTTAAACATCAATAGATAACCAGAACAGATATTTATTTCTCAGTTGAAATATTTTTCTTTTTTTTTTTTTTTTTGTCTCTATCCAGGAGTGAATTCAGGAGAAGAAGTTTCAGGCTGGTTAAAATGGCCACCTCTTCCTAGGTCCTTTGCAGACTAGTGGGAGGGAAAAAAGTCATTTTATCTTATAAGAAATCAAATAGTGAGCTTTTCCTCCACCAGAAAACAAGGAGAGTACATACACAAAATTCTGCTTGCTTTAAATTGAATGTCACAGCATCATAGTTGAGCATGGGGGAAAAGTTACGGCATGTGACCTGTGAAACATAAAACTTGCATGCCAAACCTGGGGAGCAGTGACTCTTCTTGTTCTCAGCCAGGCAGCGGATTGGGCTTGCTGCTCCTGGTGCCCATTCTTCCACAAGCTTTGGGCAGGGATCCCAATGAAGGCTCTGATGGTGATTGCGTGCTGCATTCCTCCTTGGACCCCTTTCCAGTATGATGAGCTCTAAGGAAGCAGCACATAAAGCAGCACAGGAAATGCAAGACATCTGTACTGGAGCCTGGGAACACGTTCCCCAGTCCCCTTGCTGGTGTGGTCCTGGCATGGAGCTGGGCCTCTGGAGAAATGAATTAAAGAAACAAGTCCAGTGGAGAACATGGGATTCCACTTCCATTCATCTTCCTTATTTTGCAAACACCGCATTCTGCAAATCCCATGCCAGTAAAGCTCTTGGATCAGCCCTCAAATTCTTCTGGATCCTTTAGGGAGGAGATGTCAGGGCTGGCCAAGAATCTAAGTGAAAACTGATGACAGAAGCTGACATTAATCAGCTACACAGTATGTTCTTCCCAGCAGGTTTCTTCCAATAAATCAAAGGCCAGCAAATCCAAGGAGTGTTTAGCCATGAGAGAGCAACTGTTTGCTGTTCTCTTTCCTTGCTAAAGATGATGAATTTAATGTTTAATCGACTCCAACACCGTGGAGCCGTGGGAGTATTTGCCGTAGGTGTTGGGTGCACATACCATGTACAGTCACTTTTCTTACAGACCAGGGGCTTTATCCAAGCATCCCCTTGCTACTCATGGTTCACGGTCTATATTGATGTTTCCTGGCCAAACAGAGTCACCACCCTATCTATGATCTGAAACAGACTCACCCTTTCAAATTGGAATACTCCTATTTGGAGTATTGTAGGCTGTTTTGGTGAACAATTGATTTTTCCTTCTGTAAGATTTAATTAAGATAGTTAAAGATATGAATGTAATAATATCTGTTTAAAATCCATTTCTTTCAATGTCAATATGTGTGGCAGCAGGGGAGTCAAAGGACAGGATAGCCTTGAGTCTGAGGCTTTGCCCTACACATCCTAGCCATGCCACTTACCTCATTTTGCCTTTCTGAGCCTCTTTTTTAAATCTCTAAAATAAGTATTGAAATCTACATCATTGATTTGTGATAAAGAATAATGAAGAAAATCGCTTGTGGAGCCTGTTCTTAGGCTGAAAAATCACTATGAACATAAAGAATACAATTATTATGATTTGTATCATTAATAATACAGTATTTTCTAAGGAGCATGAAAATTTGCAGTGGTTCATACAGCAGCAAGTTCTGCAGGAGAAAAGCTTGAGAAAAGCAAACCCTAGGGTCTCAACAAATCCAATACAAAACTCTCTTTTAGAACAATATCTTGATGGAGATAAGATATTTATCTACAAGGCAAGACCCATAACATATCTATACTGGGCCCATGAATGTGAAAATTGTGAACCAAATAACTACTCCAGGATCAATTACTTGGATAATTAAGACAACAGTGTTACTTGTGTGTGAATGATGGCTTAATTACAAAGTTACTTTGCATAGTTTTGGAAGGTGGACCTAGCTATGCTGATATTCCAACTTTTTCAGTTTCTACCCCAAAACGTCTTGGTCTCAGTAAGAAAAGGAATACGAAGTCTGGCATTTTGATTTTTTTTTTAATCACAGGAACAATATCTTTAATACAGTTTTTTTCTTCAACTTTTAAGTTCAGGGATACATGTGCAGGATATGCAGGTTTGTTACATAGGTAAACATGTGCCATGGTGGTTTGCTGCACAGATTATCGTGTCACCTAGGTATTAAGCCCGGCATCCATTAGCTATTCTTCCCAATGCTCTCCTTCCCCCACACCTTCTGCTGAAAAGCTTCAATTTGTGTTGTTCCCCCACCATATGTCCACGTGTTCGCATCATTTGGCTCCCACTTATAAGTGAGAACATGTGGTGTTTGATTTTCTGTTCCTGCATTAGTTTGCTAAGGATAATGGCTTTCAGCTCCATCTATGTCCCTGCAAAGGACATGATCTCATTCCTTTTTATGGCTGCATAGTATTCCATCATGCATATGATCATCAGAATAATTAATACAGTCCAAATGACTTATATTTATATATTTTAAACATTATTACATTCTTAAAGACAGTAGAGTCTTACAATTGTCCTAAGATAACAAGGATAGTTATCATACCCATCTACAGATACAGAAACTGAAGTACAGATAGAAAGCAATTTACCTGAGGTCTCATAGATACCTCATGGTGGCAGGTCAGAATTTTCTGGGACACAATTTTCTGACTCTTCTTCAAATTATATATGCCTTATGCTTTTAGTGATCACCTTATTTGAAAACATAAAAAGTTAGAATATCTAAATTGCTTAGGACAATTTTGTGACAGGCATCAGTACTGTCAAGAGTATCAGCCTAGACATCTCATAAAAATGTATCAAAGTACCCAGTATAAAGATCAGTACCACTCCATCCAGAAATATATTTATTAAAAATGATGATATGCATAAATACTTTTTCTATTCACTCTCTCCTACAAGAATCAGTGTGTCATGATGTTTACACACAAAATTTTGGAGTTGAACCAATTCAGGCCACTTACTAGTTCTGTTACTTTAAGGCCTTGATCTCTTCACATATAAAATAGAGCTAATATATACCTAATAGGGCTGTTGTGAGGTTGAAATAAGCTAATCTAGCCTTGTGTCTGCCTAGTAATTTGTGTCTCAGCTCCAAGTTTACCCTATCAAGGGAGGCTTTTCCAAACTTCAGTAGCTGAATCTCCCCTCCGTCAGCATCTTTATTATGAGTTTATTAATAAACTCATAATAAAGGATGAGTTTATTATTCATCCTTTTTCCTCAAAATTGCAGGTCTCAAGTGAGTAAGAATTTGACTCTAAAGGACACTACAGTATAGTGAGGTACCAATTGAGGAGACACTGGCCAATTGCACTGAATGTTTATAGCACCCCTGATATGGCGCAATGCTCAGTCTTTCCAGCCATATAAGTGGCACCCCTGCTGTTTCACAATGGATGCTTAATTGGTCTTTATGTGCATAGAGTGCACAGTAACATTAAGCATATATTGCTGGCCAGGTTTTGTGATAAGGGCAAGAAATATAGAGAAGAATAAAACACAGGCTTCACTCTCCATAGCCTCATAGTCTGTCACTGAAATGCCGGATTATGAGCATTATGGTTCTGAGATTCAAACACAGCAAGATAGCTAGCTTCATATAATTTTGTAAATATAGAACCCATTTGCAAAAACACCTTACTAATTTTTATCATTTGTATCATGATGATCATTACCATCATGATCAAACCAGCGTATGATTTCCTGACTGCTTCCTGCAAAGCTCTGTGCCAGTTGTCATGGGGGCATAGAAATGACTGAAGTATAGTCCTATATTTACTATATTCTAAATGTGGTTAATATTTTAAATTTTCACATTCATAGAGGATGAAAAAAATCCATAGCTTCATGATACCTAAAAGCTATAAGATAGTGTATTGGCTTATGCCTAGAATGCAAATAGACCCAATGACCCAAGCTGTGGCATTTACTCCTTTTCTTAATTAATGACCTGGTATAGAAAGGTCAGTGTTTGCTTAGGGCAGGTCCAATGTAAGTATTTAGAGTCTTATGTTGAAGTTCTGCAATCCAAATCTTTTAATGAAGGCAGGTTGGTATTAGACAGCGGAGTGCAGTTTTTCCTCACACCCAGATGTACACTTGTTCATGCTGCAGAATCCACATCCTGCCATTTACCAGTAATTATCTATCCTCCTCAGAGAGGCCAACTCCTCAAAAGCCATGGAAGCCAAATTCAGTGGAATTGCCACTGTGACCAGCAACAGAGGCTGCTGTCAGTGTATGTGATGATCCACAGTCGTGGTGCTATAGCAGCTTACACTGCACAATTCACATTAAAGAACAAAGGACACAACCAAACCAGACTGTGCTTGTCACAAGTTCCAAGGACACATTCAAGGGCATTGAGAAATTGAGGGACAGTTATCCTGAGAAATATTTTAATGCCTTGCTCAAAATTCTAACTCCTCTTCCCTGTTCTCTGATGCTTCCTTCCCAAGCCATCCACAACTCTAAAACATGTCTGTTAGAGCTTAAGTTCCCTTATCCCTCCTTTACATTAGTGCAGTTAATGTGGTACATTCTCTATTAAAGTTTCACAGGTTTACACAAAGGACCTCAGAGACCACCATGTCTAACCAGAGTTGGCTCCAAGAAATGGCACAGTCTTCTAGAAAGCAGGCTTGCTTCTACGAGGAATGTGAGAAACCTCTACTTTCTGAAAAGAT
The DNA here is from genome assembly GCA_031835075.1 of Saguinus oedipus. Taxonomy (NCBI): domain Eukaryota; kingdom Metazoa; phylum Chordata; class Mammalia; order Primates; family Cebidae; genus Saguinus; species Saguinus oedipus. Next base: position 8,178,570 of record CM063183.1, on the reverse strand, counting down.
AAATGAAGTAGCAGGAAGAGGATCTTGAAGAAAAATCCAGAGCTTGTATAGATAGACGTCCAAAAAGACAGCAACTTACAGAGTTACTTATGAGTCATGGAAATTTACATAGTAGTGAGTGAGTATTCCAAGTGAATGAATAGGTCCACATGTACTCCTGGGCTAAAAGCAGAGTATTAAAAGGACAAAACTCCTCTCCTCGCTTCACTTTGCCTTGCCTCACCTCACCTCACCTCTCCTCCATTCTTCTCTCCTCTCCCCTCCCCCTTTTTCCCCCTTCCCTCCCTTCCCCTCTCTTTCTCCCCCCCACCACCATCACCACTACCATCACCACCATCATCATCATCATCATACAAGATATTAGAAGATGAGTTAAGATACTGGTAGAGACAAATCGGAAATATAATGATTTAAGCAGAGAGGGCTAAGAGAGAACATTCAGGAATGATGTCAGGATTAGGGAAATAGAAAGATAGTGGAGTTGTCAGAGGGAATCAAAGCTATTTCTCGAAACAAGGCCTGGTGAGCCAAAGAGGAATTAAACGAATATGCTGATGTTTAGTTTCCCAGCTTTACATAGGAAATTGAAGATGGTTTTGTGAAAGACAAGTGGGGGAAAGGTGAGTCTATAAATCATTATCCACTCAAATTCTTGATTTAAAACACTTGCTTTTAAGCATACTGAGGATTCAGTATGTATTTGTTAAAACTTGCAAAGTGAATTTTTTTCACAGTTTTTTGAACAAAATACCTTGAGGATGGAAACATGCCAAGCAGAAAAAAAAGATAGCCACATAAAGGATACTTCTGAAATATGTTGGGCTATACACCAGAAACTTCCCAATCAAAGAGTTCTTCTCTCCCCATCTCCCACCCTTTATAGGCTGAGATGGCAGGGGACTGGGCATCTGGGGCTGCAGAAAACCGATGCCTTGGGGCTTGGCTGCAGAATAGCACAGGTGTATTTCCAGTACTAGGTTACCTTTTTATTGGTAGAAAGGTGAGGAAAGGAAAGTTGTAGACAAAGATTCATCCTGACTTGAAATGTCCTTAAAAGGCAATGCTGATGACTTCCCCAAGCTCGTGGCCTATCTGAGTAACAGAGAAACATGTTTCTTTGTGGAGTACTTGGATATTCTTGAGATCTGGATCCAGGCTGGGAAAGAGAAAGCATATAATTGAGGCTCATGCTTGGTTCACAGTGGATTTGTTCCCCTCCCGCTTCCTACCCTATTATCTGATGATCTAGGATCTCCTGATGTGCTGTGGGGTCACAGAGTCTGCCATTTGGAAAAGGCTGCAAAATCTACTCTGTCCTAGAAGGCATGACTGTGTGAAGCACAGTGTGGAGTACGCAGACATTTCCTCAGTTCCTAAGGAGCAAGTCAGGAGACCCCTCCTTGAGCCACCAAAGGAAAGGGAGAAAAAAGGATGGGAGAATTATTTAGGAAGAAATATAGAATGATCAAATCACTGTAGCTAGAAGAGTGCTGAGGTCAGTAGTTCATTCCACTGCCTCTTGTTTGTTTCCATTCATGGAGAAGTGACTTCGATCCCTGGGGTAATTGCAGTGTTAGGGGAAAAGAGGAGGAGAAGTGGGGCGAGAAGCTGCACCAGGTCTCTGGATCTCACTGGCCACTGCAGTCCAGCCTGGCTTACACAAGAGAACTGGAGAGGACAGTGTACTCAGTTCAGAGCATGCAGTGATAGATCCTCAAAGAACACCTAGATGAAGGCCAGAAATGAAAAGGAATTGACAAATAGGCAGAAGAATAAAGGGAGAAAAGGCAGAAGAGCTGGCACTAGAGCCTAGAGTGATGATAGAACAGGCTTCTGTGTGCCTCACAGCTCTCTGTCTCTTCTCTTCTGTACCTGTAAATAACGATGATACCTTAATTACCTTCTCCTTGTGATGCAGTTTCTAAGAGCTTTCAATGTACTTTCTCATGTTCTCCACAATGAGCAGGCTATAAAGGCAGGCTTTGCAATCTCATCTTATAAATTAGTATGTTGAGGCTCAGAAATGCTGAGGAGTCCCTGGAGTCACATAGCTAATAAGAGGAAAGAAGGGTATTGCACCTCAGTTGTCACAGTGAAAGGAGGGGAGGCAACAGTCATTTGTCTAGAGATTCACCCAGTCTTTCATGGCTCAGGACTTTCAGGGAGCAGCCAGGAAAAAAGAGACACATGGCAAGAGGTCCGCAGCAAGAAATTTGGAGAAAAAGGCCACAGAGACAAGAGGTTAAGGGGAGAGAGGTGTGAAGGAAAGAAAACACTCCATCTGTAGCCGCAGCCTCTGCACCATCATGTTTCACTTAACCTGCGGCCTGGACTGGGGAATGGATGAAAAGATAAACAACACCCACGCAGACTGACTAAGGCCTCTGAGACGGCAGCAGCATGGAGGGGAGCCACAAACAGATTCTCACCCAGGACTTTCAGGGGTAAGAGGGGAGGAAAGTGCCTATTAGACCATCAGTCGGGGCCAGCGAGGGTAGGAGACAGGCTGGAATGTGCCAGTCTCTGGGCAGAAGTGACATAAGAACAAGGAAAATGTAAGCAGTGTGGCAGGTGTTTTTTCCTCACCAGTCCTTCATCCTCAGACCCCTGCCTGGCCACCTCTGAGCCTCACATTCCTGAATGACTCAGTGTCATTATTGATTCCTGCTGTGAGTTCATGGGACTGGAGCGGAGGGAAGATGACGAGCATAGCAGTCCTCCGAAAGCATGAATTTGGCACAGTTAGCACCCAAAATGCTCTTCTTTTTGCAGCTTTCTGTACCCACAGGATTTTATTAGCTAGAACGCCACCTATGCCATTGCATCCTTGATATTTTCATAAGAAAATGTTCATTATTTGAGCCAGTTATTCACTGATGCAATAAACATATTTCCATATTCCTTCACATATTCAATAAACATTATTGTGTAGCAGGCAGCTTGCTAGATATGAGAAGTGTCTAGCCTTGAAGGTCCCAGCCTTTTTGAAGAGCACAGCCTAGTAAGAAATCCAGGCAACTCAGCTGAAAATTTCAACGTAGGTGTTAGGGAAGATGTGATGGAGGCAAGTGCTGGTGGAGCTATATCGAACCAAGTTGGAGGATGGGTGGTGGGTGGAAGGAGAGCCTGGGAAATCTAGCAGGGGAGCCTAGAGGTGCCACAATCCTGTAGGAACCAGACTCCATTCCAAAGGTCACCCTTTAGTACATGAGAAAGTGGCCTTTGTCCTCATGGCTCTAGATGGCTAATAGAACACCTGCCATTACCTCTCCACCTCATAACATAAGCATATAAAACAAACTCAATGGATTGCGTGCTACTTGATAGTCCTAGGAATTAAGAAGTGTGTTCTTTCATGCTTATTTTTGTTTTAGTCATCATTCATTTACAACTAGTAGTATGTGGAAATCCAGCCTTCCCATGGGTTGGTGGGGTATGAAGTTACTTCTAAGATAGTGGAGGGACTGGGGTGGGGCCACCTGGCACCTTCCAGGCACCAGCCACCTCTGTTGACACCACACCTGACTGCAGTCATGGTCATTGACGACCTGATTCCACTTGAGGCTGTAATTATAGATTTATATACTTTCTCATTTTCCTGCCACTGTGTCTTTCTACTTAGTAAGAACAAGCAGCCCACAGCCTGGAAGGTGGTATTCTGAAAGCACTGAATGTGGCTCCAGGAATCCAGTGGAATGGGAGCAGGGCCCTTAAAAAGTTATGAGGTATAAGATAAGCCATTTCAATGTTGAGCCTCTTTATCCATAAAAAAAGAGATGGCAATACTACCTGCCTGAAAATTTTTATGAACATTAGATGCAAATAAGTCTGGCAGAGTCATTCAGTAAAAATGATAGTTTCCTTTCTTTCCTTTCTTTTTCTTTTGAGACAGAGTCTCACTCTGTTGCCGAGGCTGGAGTGCAGTGTCATGATCTCAACTCACTGTAACCTCTGCTTCCTAAGTACAAGCAATTCTCCTGTCTCAGCCTTCTGAGTAGCTGGCACTACAGGTGCCCACCATCACACCCAGCTAATTTCTGTATTTTTAGTAGAGATGAGGTTTCACCATATTGGCCAGGCTGGTCTCGAACTCCTGACCTCAGGTGATCCATCTGCCTCAGCCTCCCAAATTGCTGGGATTACAGGCGTGATCCACTACACCTGGCCTCTTTTTCTTTAAAGGGATTTTCTTTTCCAAAATATTTGCAATCCTAGGAAATGGAGGGTCTCTTAAAAAAAAAAAAAAAAAAAAAAGAGGGGAAGTAACTCAACTACAAAAACTCTGTGCTGACCTGGATTTGAGGAAGCCTCCATAACTAACAGCTCAAATTTCCTTCTCTCTTGGCTGACAGAATTGGAGGCAAGATCTGATACTTATCTCTTTCCATCTGTTTCTATGTGCAGACTTATTATAACGAGATGTTTCTATTCCAAAACAGTGGCCCCTTCTATACAAGTGTGCAAAACATTTCTCTAAATTTCCTAGTGTTTTGCTCTTGGGCTTCCAACTGCAAAATCAAGACGTGCTAAAAAGGTGGCTTTTTCCTGATTTATTTGCTGTGGAGCAGCCCCTGAAGAAAGCAGAGCTGAGTGACAAACCTGGAGTAGAAATGTGATCTAGAGAGCCCTTCCTTAGTGTTCAAGACTCCCAGTATCCTGGACCCTTCCCTGAACACATCCTCGGCTTGAGCCAGGAGCTTCCTCCATATTCCCTAAACATGGCTTCTTTTCCCATCTGTGTGGCTTGGGTTTGTCTCTCTGTTCTTTCTCCCCATCATTTTTTATTGAAGTCTTCTGTCCAATTCAAATGCTCTCTTTTGAATTTCTCTGACTTCCTGACTGCCTAACTATACTCTCATACCTTGAAGACACCACAGTCCTTTCTTTGGCCTCCTAAAGTGCATGAGTTACTTGCTCACTGATTCCTGATATCCATAGCTGATGTGCTGGATGCTTCTCACTTTGGGGGTTAGGAGAAGCCATGGAGAGATCCTCTGGTGGGAGAATGGATTTGCGCTCATAGGTTATTCTATGCTTCTGCTTCTTCCTCTATGAGGGAAGAGGTTATATGAGTTGTTTATTGAGACTCTATTGCCATCAGGGCTTTGTAAATGAAATTTCTGCTGAGCTACTCTTTGGCCACTATTTAAGTAAACTACTATTTTTTTTTTTTTTTTTGTAATGCAAGAGTAACCTCCCTCTGTGCAACAGGGGTCCCAATCTCAACACCCACACAAGGCCCTGCTTCCTATCTGTAGCTCCTGCCCCTCACTCCCGACAGCATCTCCAAGCTTAAGCTGTGCTATGCTCTGCAACTGGGGATAATAGAAGGGTGGATCATAGGATCATCTGGACAGACTGAAGTCTTGAGCATTGCTCTGAGGGGAAGAGCTTTCTACCAGCATGGGCAGGTACTGAGGAAGATTTGCTGACATCTGATAAAAGAAATTTGATGGATACAGCCTTCCTCTGACCCCTCTGGTTTCCAGGAGCCTCCATTCCTACAGGTCTGAACCTCTACTTAAAAACAGAGTGTTGGAAACTAAATGTTTGTGTCCTCCCCAGATTCTTATGATCAAGCCCTAATCACCAATATGAGGATATTTAGAGGTGGGGCATTTGGCAGGTAATTCTGTTTAGATGAGATCGTCAGGGTGGAGCCCCCAGGATAGGATTTGTTCTCTCCTAAGAAGATGAAGAGGCCAGAGCCCCCTCTCTCTCTACCAAGTAAAGATACAGTGAGGAGGTGCCATCTGCAAACAAGAAAGAAGGCCCTCACCAGACGCTAATTTCGAAGCACCTTGGCCTTAGACTTCCCAGCCTTCAGAACTATAAGAAATAAATGCCTCTTGTTTAAGCCACCCAGTCTGTGGCATTTTGTGATAGCAGCCCCAACTGGTTAAGATACTGAGGAAGCCTAGAGGCTGATAAATATATCTACCCCAAGTTGCTTTTAGGGAATGCATATCTTGGCCTAGAAGCCTATGCATCCTGGTTGGTGTAGCCTGACCTTCAATTATTGCTTACAGGCATGGAATCCAAGATGTTAGATTCCAGGCTTTGGAATCTTACATTATGGGTTCCATGCCTGTGAGCAATAAACTCATAGGAATGGCTCCTACACTAGAGTGAGCTGACAATCTTATTTTACAGAATACTTTTTCTTTTTTACAATTGTTCTCACTTCAAGAACAAATACAACTGATATGCAATGAGCATGAGTTTATAGATGAACCTGTAATTTAAACCTCAAAACAGCCCAGTGAAATAAATATTATGATTCTCATTTTACAGATGAGAAACCTGATGCTTACAGGAGTTATTTTCTCCAGCACCATACAGAAATTAAGTGACAGATGGAACTGAGATATAAATGCAAGTTTGTGTTCATCTAAATCCCTTGTTATTTCTAGTGTGATCCATGTCTGATTGTCAGTTTGGAGTGTTGATATTTCTACAGACACCTGGTTCACACAACAAATCCGACAGAAGAACTTCCCAAATCATTTTTAAATTACAACCAGGGACCATAAATGTCCAGCTTCAAAATCATGTAAGTATATTTTTATTTATTTATTTATCTTTAGGTTGATCAAATACTGACCAGTTTTTCTTTTGGCTTTCTATTACACCATACATATGTCTTTATTATGACCTCTCTAACACTTGAACACATTGTATTACATGGCAGGTAGAGTTAGAAGAACATTCCACAGAATAGGAGATTCCCTGAGAGCAGAGATTATGATTTAGTCCCTGATATTCACACCACCCTCAACTCAGGTAAGGAGTAGCCACCCCAGACCCTAAACATCAGGCAACCTCACACTTCACAGAAGATTCCCAGGAATTTTCTAAGTTCCCTTCTAGTGCCAATGATCACTCTACGGTGGCAGTTTCATTTAAGTTAATGGAGTTGTTCTGGAATCAGAACAACTGATGTGGCCTGACCTTGGTTTTAGGATTCTAGGAGGGGATTTGAGAAGAGGATAGCTCCTGCTGGCCAGTATAACATTTTTTTCATGGAACGGCATAAAGTTAGTTTCCAGATGCTTCTGACATACCGATTTTTGGTGACTTAGTTTTTATAGAAAATTACTTCCCCAGAGGCCTGCAGACTTAAGGACATCTCCAACCTGCACACACCAAATATCTGTTCGGTAAATTCTTCTTAAATCAATTAATAAATGGTTAAATGGTCTGGGAATACTTCAGAATAAATTGAAGGATGATTCTGGTATTTCCCTTATTGTGAAATTGGCATAATTTAAGAGTCATTTTCCAAAGAAAAACTGTATAAAACTCATTCCATTAATTAGACTCAGTCTGGTGAATTGCTCCCAGAGTTACTTAATGACAACATTGATACCAATTGGTCTGCTCAGAAAGTCATGCACTCTGTCAGGGTTAGCTAAATTCTCCTTTGGACATCAATGTTCTTGTATCCTAGACACATTTATTAAATGTATCCATGCTCCTCATTCATGGGAAACCCAGCATCTTTTGATAGTTGCCCTCCCTCCGTGACCACCACTCCAGGGTCATCAGGGAAGGTCAGGTAAGTCCAAGGATGCAAAAAACAAGCACGCACACACAAAGGAGCCTGATTTATCTCAATTTTGTTCAGAAACAAAATGGCTTTTTAGAAATTATTATTCCTACACTGATGTTAGAAATGAAATCTTCAAGAAAAATGACTTCTGGGCAGTGGAAATTCAGGTCCCAAGAGAAAGGAAGAAAATGAGATTTCTGTGCTGAGGGCTGAAGCCACCAAGATTGTGGTATCTGATTGGCCAGTGTGTTATGTTTTGAGTGAGGCCTGACGAGAGCCGTATGTGAAACCATCATGTGATTCCATGGAAGATACCTCCCTTATTTCTTACTACGTGATTTCCAAAGGAATTGGGCCTCTTCTCAAAAATAACATGCTTCATATGAAATACAGATTTATTGGGACTTGGGAAAGTTATTTATGTTCTCGGGTTTATGGCTTTAATAACTGATTCTCCGAGAGGGTGTCTGAAGAAGGAAAGCCCTATGGCTGAGGGCCAGCAAATTACACACCATGATGCGGGAGGAGGCCGCCGGTTCCTCTCTTGTAGAGAGAGGGCTTGCCCTTACAGATGGCCTGAGCAACCAGCTTGTGTGTAGCCCCACATTAAGCACTAAGTGTAGGCAGACAAGACATAGATCCTAATCTTAAAGCCTTATAATAAAAGTGCTATAACATGAGAACATCATGTGCCATTTAAATTAGTATTTAATTCACACCATAAGAATTCAGTTCTCAAGAGACTGAGAGCCTCAGAAAGATCTGGATTTAGGCAGGGTATTTTGGTCAGATTGCTGAAGATTGGATTTGTTTCTTAGGAATTTAGAATAGAATTAAGGAGGGCATTTGAATAAACAATATGAATGAAAAAACAGGTGGGAGAGTTCAAAAGGAGGCAACATGGGTTGGATGGTAAAAATTTGGAGTGGATCAGTATTAACTAAGGTCAAAAGGAGAGGTTTGCTAATTTTATTCTGCTTCAATATTTATGTTTTAAAAATTCATTGACAGTAGCAGTCTATATTTGCATTCTTAATTATTGAGAATGTATCTCAAAAATATCAGAATTTATTCCACTTCCAGTGTGTATACATGTGCAACATACATTGTATTTTCTGTGAGCAGGTGGCAAGGGTCTGGTGTGTGATGTGTATTTGAGGTAACATACATATCCACATATAACATGTCACATAACTGGATCCTACCAGGTACACATATGGTAGGTTGTGTATCATTGAGTAATTTACTTCCATGGACTCAATTGATCTTCGAGCTTTCTGGAGCAAATATTTTATATTTACTTCTGATTCATGTCCTTTTGCTCACACATTAAGAATGACATTTATTTATCTAAAAGTTTTCCTTTCTTATATGTAAATGTAGGAGTGCAGCCTCCTTGACCAGACAATCACACATCTGAAAATTCCTTGTTTTGTTTTGTTTGAGACAGGCTTTCACTCTGTTCCCCAGGCTGGAGTGCAGTAGTGGTGTGATCATAGCTCACAGCAGCCTGGAACTCCTGGGCTGAAGCCATCCTTAAGCCTCAGCCTCTTGGGTATCTGGGATTACAGGTGTGTGACACCGTAATAGACTAATTTAAAAAAAATTTTGTAGACATGGGGTCTATGTTTCCCAGGCCAGTCTTGAACTCCTGGCCTCAAGAAATCCTTCAGCCTTAACCTCTCAAAACTCTGGTATTATAGGTGTGTGAGTCACTGTACCTGGTCCTGAAGATTTTTGCAGCTCTGTCTCATAGGCTAAAATGCCCTTTTTATCTGGGCATGGATTTCATTCTTGTCCTTAAATTTATAAACAATATGCTCTGAGAAGTGTATTTTTAATAAGTATATTCCTCTCATGTTTTCTAATTTTAAATGAAACAAAAGTAAAGACATATCTTACAATAACATGTGTTTTGGTCCCATGAATTATTAAAAGCTCAGCACACTTTAGTCAAGACCCTTCTGTTTTCTTTGATTCAAGGCATATACTTATTGAAAGAATCCTAAAGACAGGCTCACTAATATCCTTCAATCTAGTCATTTTTAATGTGAAGTGCATTTAACATTGAGAGATAATACATATTTAATTTCTTACCAGTGGAAACTGGTAAAATTGTATCTATTTTTTAATTTATTTTTTATTCAATGTTTCATTTAAAACAATTTCTAGATCAGTAAAGACATTGCTTTAGATAACCTGACAACTGCAAACTTTTCTACAAGAGTGTCATTGATTGTATTAAAAATGCTCTAGAAACTTGCTACTCAAAAAATGATGTGACGACCAGGAGCATCAGTATCATTTGATGTCTTGTTAAGAATACAGAATCCCAGGCTTATCTCCAGAAATCAAAATTTGCATTTTAATAAGATCTCTGGGTTTTGTATATGCACATGAAAATTCTAGAACTACTTCTTTACAGTACCCTGTCTGCTGTGTCAAATACTACAAAACTTCAAATGTAGAGATTCAAAAGAATGAAAGGAAATATAAAAGGCTTGAGATTTGGAATTGGGAAGAACTGGGTTCAAACTCTGGCTCAGTGGCTTTGAGTAAGTTACCGAGCCTCTTTAACACAAATTAACATTAATCAATTTCTGGAGCATACCAGGTACGTAGGTAATGTTAGCCTTGCTTTTCCTCATTCTCACCTAATCCAGAAACACTCATCCAGTGTGCCTTGAATTGCATGTTCTATACAATATTTAACTACCAGTTAGTTAACAGTATTTATCATGAGCAGAGAAACAAGCATTTGGTGTATCAAGCTACTAAAATTATAGAGTTAATTTGTCATTGCAGCATAACTTAATCTAATATTGTTAGCACAAAATTGCTACCAAGAGTGAGGATCAGCCCAAAAAATATAAATTATGTAGCACTGGCTTACATGTCAGATGGTAGGCAGAGGCTTCCGACGATAATATTCAAGGTGGGGAAAAATCCCAGCTGATCCCAGAAAGCAGAATCAGGGTCTAATAAAGGAACAGTCTCCTGGCTATGGGGAGATTCATGGCATGCAGTGCAAAAATGTTTGGTAAAATAATTGCCAATAGTGGTGTGGGAGGGAGATCAGAAATTTAATGAAGTTATGACTCTAGGAGATGGGGTGAGAAATGAGGATGTTCATAGTGTGCTAACAGTTGTGGGATTTAGCAAAGTATTGTAATAAAGAGATGAGGTCAGGAAAGAATTGGCTGATTTAAATGCGAGAATAATGGGAAGAAAAGTCTGAGAAAGACACTCAGCTCCTAAAGAGGGTATGCCATCCCACGCTTATATCAAAAGTGGTCAAGAAGGATAATAATGGGGAAAAAAGAACCACCCTAAAGGGAAATACATGGGCTTAAAATAACAAATTAGGGAGGTGATCCCAGAAAGCAGAATCAGGGTCTAATAAAGGAACAGTCTCCTGGCTATGGGGAACCCGTAGCATCTCCCAGATTTCAGAATTGTCAGTTCAGTGACTAATGAGTGCTCCCATTCTCCCTTCACCTGCATAGCATATTTATTATGAGGATTTTATTTCATTATAGAATACGCTCATTTCATTCTCACATGTTTCCTTTTTAGGATATGAATCTTTGGAACTAGAGGAAAAAAATTCCCAAACTTAATGTATGGGCTACCATTTATGCCCCTGATGTCCTGGATGTTGACCTACTTGTGATGAGTGAAAGAAACTTTGCATTTTCTACTGTGATCAGGAGGATGGGTGTTTTCTGTGCAGGAAGAGAAGTGAAGCAGTCATTCAGTGACCAAAAGGGCAGATGTTGTTGACATTGGTGGTATTCACCAGGTTTTTTTTTCCCTTTCCAGTACACAGGGAATTGCATTTATACTCTCATAACGAGGAGGGCCATGAGACTGGCTCTGACCAAAAAAATAAGAGCAGAAGTAACAAGTGTCATTTCTTAGCTGAAACAGTGAAAAGCCCTTGTGAAATTATTTAATCTCTCTCCTTTGTTGCCACAAAGACCGGAGAAGGGAGGCTTGTTCTGCCTGGGTCCTTGGGCTGGTTAGAAACCATCTCTGACTTGAGTTAGATGTGATGCATAAGCAGATAAATATGCTAATTCCTGAGACCTCTGGATTAATTTGTTGCCACTGCACAAATTAAGATGATTTTCATAAGCACAATGACCACTCCACAGAATCTTACAAAGTATAATTACTCACCCAGCTCAGGCTAAGCTGTCAAAACTCCTAGTGGATTAAACTCTTTTCTTCTAGGTCCCTCCACCTTTCAGATTTGCTTGTGGCACCACAGACTATAGAAACTGTCACTAACCATGAAGGATTGGATTTACTTTCCCAGCCCTCTTCGATTTAACAAATCCAATCTGTTGTGCTAATTTTAAATCAGGAGATGCTGCAATATGAGTCATTAGGTTGTAATTGAGATATATCAACCAGGATTTGCCAAAACTGAGAAAACTGGGCCTACTGAAACATAATTCTTTGGCAGGAACAAAGTAAATACCACTCTAATCAGAGAGGACAATAAAGAATACCATATCTTCACTCCCGGTATTAGAGGTGACATGGATGACAGGCAGGGGGGCCTCAGAGTGCAGTGAAGTGGCCCTGTCAGCAAGGTAGGTGACTGGGGCCCTTAGAATGCAGATGCGATTTTGAGAATAATGGAAAACAAACTCCGGGACAACGCCATTGTCCCATCAGTTGAGCAGTCACTTAATGGGCATGTATTTGTTACCTGTTATGTGTCAGTATTAGTAATATCAATGGGTGGGAACACATGATGTAAAGTTATAAGGATGTTTTCAGACTAAATCACATTCCATTTTCAACCAGAGGACAGAATTGTCTGCAAAGACCTCCTTGATAATTTATTCAAAGAACAGCAAATTTCTCTAGGGAAAAGAAATGAGGCAGTTCCCTTCCAAGCTCATAGCTCACACACCCTAAACATTTGGAAAGTGACTTCAAGAATCTATCAGAGGAAAAAAGAACAAAAGAATCAGGTTCAATACTTGGATTGTAAATATGTTAGGAAAGGTCTGGACTTGCTTTACTCAGTAACCATCCAACTGGGAAAAGTCTGTGTGAAAGTGTGGTGACTTCAAGTTCTGCTTTCATGTCCAAGACCCAAAGTAAACTGAACAGTAGAGGCTCATTGCATCAACATCAATGGACTGATATTATAATAGACACAGGGCAGCTGTGACACCTTCCCCTAGAGTTTTGTACCACATTGTGACCCATCCCTTTTGACACTGGGATACTGTCCTAGGAAAATATCTTGCTAAGAGCAGTCCCAGGCTGGCTGAAGTCATTTCTGCTTTTTCTTCTGCAGACTCTGAATATCCACGCACAGATCAGGCCTTATTGAGCACCAGCTAAGGGCCCATTTCTGCTCCAGGTAGTAGAGAGGAACACCAACTTCTTGCTCCATGGGGCAAACGGGAGAAGAGTTCTAAGTAGACATGCAATCTCCAGGGACCATGGGAAAATAAAGTAGGCATAAGTGAAAAGTTTGCTAGTACAATTCATATTTCCAGAGCCACAGCCTGTTGTTATCAGTTTCTTTGCTTTTATTTCATGTCTCCTGATTCCGGACATGCTAGTGCCTAAGCACGAATTGCCTTCCCTCTGCCCTCTGTATTGAACTCTCACCTGTCATTTATTGTCCCACTCCATGCCACCTCTTCTATGACAGTTTCCTTCATTTTCCTAGTCAGAACTATCTGACCCTTTGCCTGCCTGCCTTCCATTTTTAACTTGCTTTGTGTACCTCTGTCTAACTCCATTAGAATGTGAGCTTCTTTGGGGAGCACTCTCTGGGGCCTATGTTTCTGTGTCCAGATGCTTAATCAGCGCTCATTTGACATGTTCAGTGCACTGTTGCCGCCCTGGGCTGTTACCAGGAGATGCTCCCACTCAGGAGCCTGTGAGGTGGAGCCTGTGAGGTGGAGCCTCCCCCAACTGCACCTGGCACACCGGGCACTTCACCAGCATGCTCTTTTAGGTCAGCATACTCTGCTTTATCTCCACATATGCAGACCTTCTTGTGGTACGCTGCTCTCATTTATACCTGGTTATGATTTATGATGGTAAGGTGACTACCCAAAGATTTTAATTATGTTCTTCCATAAACTTAAAAAAATACATAGGGTATTTATGGGTTCAGGGCTACATTTCATATGGCACTTGTTTACTCCTCCATTAAAGGCAGTTCACCGTGTTCACCAGGTAAAGGCAGTTCACTGTGACTATTTCAATGGAAAATGCATGAGAGCATGAAGGATAAGTGGTGGGTAGAGACAGAAACACAACCAGCTGTATTATATGTATGAGGAAGCTAGTCCTCCTGGCCATGACCTCCCCAAACCATCCTGTCTGCTCTCCTGGGCTGTCTCCTAGCAGACAATCAGAGGAAAGTGTCCTCCAAGTCTCCTCTCCAATTATTCCTCCTTGGTATGACAGCCTGATTAACCCACAGATTATTCTCATATTTCCTACCTAGAAGATAGGCTGACACCAACCCAGTGTCCCCATGGGACTCCTGACATATGGATCACGAGTAAATCAATTCTGTTTGTCAAACCAAGCAGTGGCCTGCTATGAAAGTCATCAATAGCAACAACATTCCCTGGGAACACCAACTCACCCAGGCCACCCCCACAATAAGTGTTGAATAAATATGGAAACAATATTGGTTTGATGAGGAGCCAACCTATTGGTCTGCCTAGAGAACCCATGCATCTCAATCTAGCCCTGGATTGAGGCTCCTTTGATTGAAAGGATACAAAAGGCCACAGGTGGCTGACTTTTCCTAGATGCCCTGTTCTCTACCCCCATATAGTTATTTCTCTTGCTGCTTCTCACTGCCTCTGACTGTCTCCAGACCCCTCCCCTTGCAGCCTTTCTCCCTTCTTCTCCCCTCTGTTCTTCTCCAGCTGAATTCTGACTTGAAAGCAAGTGGTGGCTGACGGTTTCCAAAGGGTTGACATTCTCAGCCATTTTGACCTGTCATTAAGAAGCACAGGTAATCTTAACAAGCTTGTAGTAAAACTAGTGATTTTTGTATTCTTAGTTGTGGTCAATAAATCATTTACTGCATGTCTATAATGTTCCAGGCACTATTATGCCTTTTTGAAAACTCTACCCTTATTTCTGGACCTGGGCTCTCTCACTTTCTTGTTTCTACAGTTTCATTCAAAAGTATTGATTGACTGCCTGTTCCATGCCTGGGTTTGTTTCATATCATCCTACATTTCATTCCATTCTAAGGTAAAATCACCCTCAGTTTACAGGACTAGCTTATAAAGTCAGTCTATTAGAAACAGATTCTATTATTGAAAATTGTTTCAGGTAGAAGCGACAGAAACCTAATTCACCAACTTAAGTCAAAAAATTAGTTAAAGGCAGGGGATATAGTGGGAGAATTCTGGAGTAGATTTTAGACTCAAGGGAAAAACTGCTGGAATCTGGGCAGCTCAGTGAGCCCCTAGCCAGGATTCTGGACCCTAGCCATTGCTCCTCCTTCTCTCTGACCATTGGCTTCCTTGGCTCGGTCTCTTCTCTGTGGTAAGAAGTCTGGTTACCTGAAGTTCTCAGTTCATGCCCTGAGCACATCTTCAACAGGAAGGAGAGGACTCTTTCTCTAAATGTCAGTGTGCCATGCCCCATGGAAGGACTCTGATGAACTGGTTTTTGTCCCATGGCCACTTTTGACCAGGAATATGAGCACAGTAATTAGTGTGACCTGGTGCCCATGCCCACCTGTAAGTAACAGAATGAGGTGGCAGGATATGTATGTGATGGTCTCACCATTAGCTCATGTTTGCAGTTGGAAAAGAGCAATAAGGTGATTGGATTTCTAAGGGAATTGAATAAGAAATGGGGAAATGTAAGAAGCAGTCAAAAAATAATGGACATTCACTTACTGTGTCAGCTCAGGTGCTCTGAGAAGCAGATACCAAAATGGAGTTTTGTGTGCATGAGATTTATGGGTGAAAACTCCTGTGAAGAAAAAAAAGGAAAAGGAGCAGGAACAGGCAGGGGGAGTCTGCGGAGCGGCATGCAAGTCTGATACCTGAAAAGGTGGAGTAGGAAGGAGGGTGGTATAGGGAGAATTTCAGATTCCAGTGCAGCACTGGAGTACCAGCCAGATGATGGAGAGCCCGAGAGCACATGTTACTCATTAGAGAAGCCCTGTGTCAGGCAGAACTGCTGGGCTTGGCTCTATACCATGCTGTGCTTAGTTGTTAGGAGCATCTCAGAAAGGATGTGGCCTTGGCAAGCATGCCGTGGTGGGCATGGGGTGTGTGGCAGCTTGGAGATATCAGTTTGTTAAGTCTGATAAGTTTCTTCCTTAAGGAAGATCTGAGTGGTGTGCTTCCATGGCTACCACACTGATCCCCAAAGAGGTCCAGGCGTATGCTTAAGGCACATCATATGGTTAGCTCAGTGATGGAGCTGAGTCCTGAAGCCAGATTTATAGCTTCTAGTCCCACAGACTTTCCACTGTACCACACTTCCCCAAAGCATATGCTCCTGTTTCCATGAGATCTGCTTCTTGTCTGGCCATGCTGCTGATATGCAGGAAGATCAAGTCTCATCCTAGGAAGGCTTACGTTCTTAAGACACAGCCCTGTTCAGGAGGCCAGAAGGGAAACTGGTCCAGCCAAAGCAGTAGGAACCATGAGAAGCCTCCCTCAGCTGGAAAGTGACATGCGAGTATGTTAAAAATATACCATTCTTTAGCTGGATGTCACCATAAATCCTGAAATCTAGTCCAGCTAGAACAGACTATCCAGAGCCATAAAACAGTGACACAAACAACTCAATTCTGTTCTGTTTAAAAGTCCCTTAGGCATATTCTTCCTAAACACACAGTCTTCCATCCAACTTGTCTCCACCTTGGAGTTAAATTTATAAACTTTATATTACTGACTGGTTGGACAGCAGGAAATACATGAAGAATGACACACACACACCTGCAGAGCTAAACATCCTGGTATTTGCTCCTTCACTGAACCAGGTGGGGCTATGTAGCCATAATCACACCCACCAGTGGGGCTGAGCCATAGCCCTGCCTCTGCCCACTAGCAGGAGCCAGCTGTCAGCTGTCACACTGAGCATGGCAATGCGCTGACAAGGAAAAACATTCTTTGTCATATGAGTTGGAATTCAAAGTATAAGAAGAAATGCCACCATAGTGTCTGGATAGTGTCCCTCATCTCTAAATATATCCGAGATCTGGAATTGTTCACATACATAAATCACAGACTACTGAGGTGGCTCCTGACCCCTGAAATCACTCAGTTCTCTGTTTTCCAATCATGGCCTTGTGGTGCTTTGAGCGGGTTTGTTGCCTGATGACCAGGAGTGAGGATGGGAAACAGTCACGGTAATGAGAGTAAAAGGAAAGTGATGCTAGCACACACACAGACATAAATCTATAACACACATGTTACAGGGATATTCATCATCGATCCAGAAAACAATTATTTCCAGATACCAAGATGTCCAGAAAATAGATGCTTAAAAAAAAAAAAAACAGAGTCTTGTTCTGTTGCCCAGGCTGGGGTGCAATGGCATAATCACAGCTCACTGTAACCCTGGATCCTAGGCCCAAGTGATCCTCCTGCCTCAGCGTCCTGAGTAGCTATACTACAGGTGTACGCCATCACATCTGGATAATTTTTCTTATTTTTGATTTTTTATTTGTAGAGATTGGCTCTTGCTATGCTGCCCAGGCTTATCTTGAACTGCTGGGTCTCAAGTGATCCTCCTTGCCTCCCAAAGTGCTGGGATTATAGGTGTGGACCATCATGCCTGGCCCTCTTGCATTATCTTGATTCCAAATTCATAATCAAATCAGAAATTTCAATTTAAAGGGGACCTTTAGGAATAGGACACCTTAGAGTAACTTAGTGATAGCTGGTTGACAGGCAAAGAAGATGGAAGACAAGGTGAACTCAAACTCATACACAAGAGTTTAAGAAGCACTCCGGTTTAGAATTTATTGAAGAACAAGTAGCCCTGAGCATTTTAGTACCCCTTGGCGCTTCTTATAGTCATGAAGTGAATACTGTGAAATACCTACTGTGAATATCACTACTTTTAGTGATAATTACAATAGCTAAAGTTTGCAGAGTACCTGCTATGTGACAGGTGTCATTCTCTGAACATTTCCTGTGCTATCTCACTTAATCCTCACAATTCTAAGGGTCAGACACTATCATTCCCATTTCACCAATGGGGTAAGTGAGGCACAGATGGCTTCACTAATTTTCCAAGGTTACAGGATTACTGAAAGACTCTATTATATTCAACTAACCTTATTTCAGTTATAAACTAATTGTGCCAGTTATTTTAGATATTTGTCAGACCAAGATATTTTTAAATCATCCCTAACCTAACAGGCTATAGTTCACTTTAAGAAGCATTTACTGAGTACATGCTCTGTGTCATTCATTGAGCCTTGTACCAGGGATCCAGAGACATGTAAGACTCAAATCTACTCTTTTTGTAGCTCATGATCTTGTGAATGTCTCATGTGAGAAATCTGATCTGCTGATAATGCCAAGTTTCTGAGAGAGAGAGAGAGAAGAGAGAGAGAGAGAGAGAGAGAGAGAGAGAGAGAGAGAGAGAGAGAGAGAGAGAGAGAGAGAGTGTGTGTCCTACTAACACTAATGCTTAAGTTAACTATTTTTACTAAGAAGGACACACAGGGTAAACATTTGAACTTGTTTGCACTTTTGTGTCCGTATAAGTTAATTCCACTTCATTTTATATAGCTGTCTTTATTTTCTATAGAATTCAAATACAATTTAAGAAAAAAAACTTTCAAGGAAGAAATGGGATAAGAAGCAACTTGAAGAGGGTCTCCATTCCTATTATTGAACAGTGAGAAAGAGAAAGGCTGATGCTGGCACGATTAGTGTGTATGTGGCCTTAGCAGTTTATTCCTTTGGTAGGGGCTTCTGCCATAGGATAAACATCAGGAAAAAAGTAGAAGAGGCCATTTGAGCTAGAAGAAGAGAAAGAGTGAAGTGTTTTCACATTTCAGGACACATGCCTAGCCACACAAAAGCCACACCCCATGCACAGCCTGCAGCATGGTCAAGAAGAGCTTTCCATCTCAGCAAAATGCTATTTCCAGGGCTAGAGCAAAGGTTTTTACCATGAGCCCATACTTCTCCCCAAGGGTTCCATGAATAAATTCAGTGGGTCCTTGGACTTGGGAGAGAAACAATATTATACCTTTATTTTCTATAGTTTAACTAAAATTTAGCATTTTGTCTTCTTATAAATGGAGACAATATGCCATGGGAGTATTAGCAGTACTTGTGACCTCACCAATAGAAGATATCATCCTATGGCATTACAATTGTTGCAGATATTTCAAAATATTTTAGCTTTATTGAGATACAATTGATGCAAAAATTGCACATATTTTATGTGTATATTTTGATGAGTTTAGGCATATTTTTATACCTGTGATACCATAACCACAATCCAGGTATTAAACATACCCATTATTTCCAAAAATTTCCTTGTGTTGTTTTGGCTTGTGGTGAGAACACAACATGGGATCCATCCTCCAATCCCATTTGTAGGTATATGTCCAAAAGCATTAGAATCAGAATCTCAAAGATACCTTTGCACTCCCATGTTAATTGAAGAATTATTCACACTGGCCAAGATATGAAAACAACCAAACTATTCATAGAAAGATAAATTAACAAAGAAAATGTAATCTATAAATAAAATGTAATATTCTCTAGCTGAAAAAAAATAAGAAAACTCTACTACTTGAGACACAAAGATGAACCTAGAGGACACTATGTGACATGAAATAAGCCAGTCACAGAAGGATAAATATTGCATGACTCCACTTACATGAGGTCTCTAAAATTGTCAAACTCTTTGCAAAATCTCTAAACTGCTTTCTACAGTGGCTGAACTAATTTATGTTACCACAAACCATGTATAAGCATTCCCTTTTCTCTACAGCTTTGCCTGCATCTATTGTTTTTTGACATTTTCATAACAGCTGTTCTGACTTGTGTGAGATGGTATCACATTGTGGTTTTGATTTTCATTTCTCTAATGATTAGTAATGTTAAGCAGGGTTTTTTTTGTATATTTGGTGGTCATATGTTTATCTTCTTTTTAGAATTTTCCGTGTCCTTTGCCCATTTTTTAATGGGGCTGTTTGATTTTTTTTGTTTGTTGATTTGAGTTCCTTATAGATTCTGGATATTAGACCTTTGTCAGATGCATAGCTTGCAAATATTTTCTCCCATTCTACAGGTTGTCTGTTTACTCCATTAATAGTTTCTTTTGCTCTGTAGAAGTCTTTTTACTTGATTAGGTTCCACTTGCCTATTTCATTTTTGTTGCAATTGCTTTTAGAGACTTTGTCATGAAATCTTTGTCAAGGTCTATATCCGGAATGGTATGTCCTAGGTCTTTTAGGATTTTTAGAATCTTAAGTCTTACATCTAAGTCTTTAATCTCTCTCAAGTTGATGTTTGTGTATGGTGAAAGGTAGGGGTCTAGTTTCATCCTTCTGCATATGGCTAGCTATTTATCTAAACACCATTTATTAAATAGGGAGTCCTTTTCTCTTGTTTGTTATTACTGATTTTGTCACAGATCAGATGGTTGTAGGTGTACAGCTTTATTTCTCTAACTTGGTCTATTGGTCTATATGTCTATTTTTCTACCAGTACCATATCATTTTGGTTACTGTAGCCTTGTAGTATAACTTGAAATCAGGTGGTAGAGATTTCTCAAAGTCCTTAAAACAGAACTACCATTCGATCCAGCAATTCCATTACTGATTATATATCCAAAGGAATATAAAGTGTTCTATTTAAAAAAACAAAGCACATGCACGTATATGTTCATCACAACACTACTCACAGTAGCAAAGACACAGAATTAACCTAGGTGTTCATCAACAGTGGAGCGAATGAAGAAAATGTGGCACATACAACATGGAATAACATGCAGCCATAAAAACAAATGAAATCATGTTCTTTGCAGCAAAAACAGAAACCCAAACACTGCATGTTCTCTTATAAGTGGGAGCTGAACACTGAATACACATGGACACAAAGAGGGGAACAATAGACACTGTGACCTACTTGAGGGTAGAAGGTGAGAGGAGAATGAGAGTCAAAAAACTACCTATTGCATACTGTGATCACTATCTAGGTGATGAAATTATTTGCACACAAACCCCCATTACAAGCAATTTACCCATATAACAAACCTACACATGTAACCCCTGAACCTAAAATAGAAATTGATAAAGGGAAGAAATTGAAGGAAGTTAAGCGATAAAGCAATAAATAAAGAGCTTCTGGATGGCAAAAGGAACAATCAGCAGAGTAAACAGACAACCCACAGAGTGGGAGAAAATCTTCACAGTCTATACATCTGACAGAAGACTGGTAACCAGAATCTACAACGAACTCAAAAAAATCAGTTAGAAAAAGCAATCCTATCAAAAAGTGGGCTAAGGACATGAATAGACAATTCTCAAAAGAAGATATACAAATGGCCAACAAACAAATGAAAAAATGCTCAACATCACTAGTAATTAGGGAAATGCAAATCAAAACAACAGTGCAACACCTCCTTACTCCTGCAAGAATGGCCATGATCGAAAAGTCAAAAAACAGTAGATGTTGGCGTGGATGTGATGAACAAGGAACACTACTATACTGCTGGTGGGAATGTAAACGAGTACAGCTACTGTGGAAAACAGTGTGGTAATTCCTTAGAGAATTAAAAGTAGAACTACCATTTGATCTAGCAATCTCACTACTGGGTATCTACCCAGAGGAAAAGAAGTCATTATTTTAAAGACATACTTGCACATGCATGTTTATAGCAGCACAATTCACAATTGCAAAACTGTGGAACCAATCTAAATGCCCGACAATCAACAAAAGAATAAAGAAACTGTGAAATATATATACACACATATATGTGTGTATTTATATATGTGTATATATATGTATGTATGTCTGTGTGTGTGTGTGTGTGTGTGTGTGTGTATAAGCAGCCATGAAAAAGAATGAATTAACAGCATTTGCAGTGACCTGGATGAGACTGTAGAATATTATTCTCAGTGATGTAACTCAGGAATGGAAAACCAAATATCATATTTTCTCACTGATAAGTGAGAGCAAAGCTATGAGGAGGCAAAGGCATAAGAATGATACAATGGACTTGGGGGACTTAGGGGGAAGAATGGGAGGGGGATGAGGGATAAAAGACTACAAAAATGGTGCAGTGTATACATGGGTGATGGGTTTACAAAATTATACAAACACCACTAAAACACTCACTCATGTAACTAAATATAACCTTTCCCCCATAGCTATGGGAAAAATTTAATTAATTAAAACTAATCAATTAATTAAACTCATAGAAGCAGAAAATAGAATGGTGGTTTATAGAAACTAGGAGTAGGGAAAATGAATGAGGAATTGTTGCTCAATAAGTATAAAGTTTTAGTTACACAAATGAATACGTTCTCAAAATCTGCTGTACATCATAGTACCTATAGGTAAAAGTATTGTATTATGCACTTTAAAATATATTAAGAAGGCTGAGTGTGGTGGCTCACATCTGTAATCTCAGCACTTTGGGAGGCTGAAATGGGTAGATTGCTTGAGCCTGAGAATTCTAGACCAGCCTAGGAAACATGGTGAAACCCATCTCTACTAAAAGCACAAAAAATTAGCTGGGCATGGTGAAATGCACCTGTAGTCCCAGCTACTCAAATGGCTGAGGTGGGAGAATAACCTGAGCCCAGAAAGTTGAGGCTGCAGTGAGCCATAATCACTCCATTGTACTCCAGCATGGGACTGAGACCCTGCTTCAGAAGAAAACATGTTAAGAAGCTAGATCTCAGAATTCTTTTAAACTACAGTGGCTATTAAACCTAAGAGTTGATCATAGTCTCATTATGCAAGGTAGTCAGCCAACTTCCAAGCAATCCAAGGCCAGATATTTTTAAATTATCAACTACTAGTTACCCAGACATCTGCAACACATTCTCTCTCTAAAATTGTTTGCTGATCAATATAGGGAAGGAAATGATTCATTTTCATTATGTGTTGCTGAACAGTTTCTGATACAAACTGTATCTGAAAGGTATTAAATCTAGCCAAATATGAGCTCATTGATCTTAAAACTGAAATCTTACTACATTGGAGTGCAACTCAAAAATCCTTGGAGAATTCTGGCATTTCTTGAGAGAAGCCTTTCCTTGTCTTATAATACCATTTATAGAAGCTTTTGCTTCAAATGTCTCGATATACCTTTGTGAATTGGGATTTCTGCACTTGCAGCCATCAAAACAAAACAAAAAAACCTCAACATTGACTAAATGCCCAATATGACATGTGTGTTGCCTTGACAAAGACCATCTCGTGGTTGAGTATTCTTATTCAATGCAAGCAACACTAGCCAGCCTTCATATCGAAATGTCGGTAAAAATAACATCCCCTTCTAACCTGGCTTATACTTTAAATGTATTGTTTTTCTACTTAATGTGTTAATAGCTATTCATAATTTAACTTTTAAAGATTGTGATAACTATTTCAATCGAATTAGATTTTTTACAATCCTATATGGTTTAAGCATTTAAAAACATTTTTTCTTCTTTTCTTGGCTTCACCAAGCTTCCAGAGGTATCTGTGAGACAAGATAAATTAATAGCGCTTAGGCAAAGCAATTTTATAATGACTAAAAATCCAGGAGGCATGTGTGTTAGTCAATGTTCTCTAAAGGGACAGAACTAATGGAATAGATGTATATATAAAAGGGAGTTTATTAGGAGAATTGACTGACATGATTACAAGGT
The DNA here is from genome assembly GCA_031835075.1 of Saguinus oedipus. NCBI lineage: Eukaryota > Metazoa > Chordata > Mammalia > Primates > Cebidae > Saguinus > Saguinus oedipus. The sequence goes on along the minus strand of CM063183.1, from coordinate 8,155,153 downwards.
GAAGTCCCAAAATAGGCCATCTGCAAGCTGAGGAGCAAGAAAGCCAGTCTGAGTCCTCACACCTCAAAAGTAGGGAGGCCAACAGTGCAGCCTTCAGTCTGTGGCCAAAGGCCTGAGAGCCCCTAGAAAACCACTGGTGTAGGTCCAAGAGTCCAAAAGCTGAAGAACTTGGGAGTCTGATGTTTGAGGACAGGAAGCATCCTGAGAGCACAGGAGAAAGATGGATGCCAGAAGACTTAACAACTCCAGTCCTTCCACATTTCTCTACCTGCTTTTATCCTAGCTATGCTGGCAGCTGATTAGATGGTGAGTCTTCCTTTCCTAGTCTGCTGACTCAAGTGTTAATGTCCTTTGGCAACACCCTCACAAACACACCCAGGAACAACCCTTTGCATCCATCAATCCAACTAAGTTGACACTCAATATTAACCATCATAGCAGGGAAGATCAGAAAGCAGTCTGATATTCTTGAAATACACCAAAGGAATGGCAGGTTTGCTGTTACCTTTCATCTACTGCTATCTTTCATCTACCATTAGTGAAATATCAACTGCTATAGCAAATAATACCAACATTTCAATGGTTTAGAATAATATGTTTGTTTCTTGGTCATTAACTAATGCTAGGAGAAGTGAACAGGGCAGCAGGGAACTCTTCCCATGCAGTATTTTAATGATTTAAGGTGACACAGCTTCTATCATTTTCATTATATTACTTCCCAGTTTTCCATGGATATGGACTCCACTCCAGGCAGCTAGAAGAGAGAAAGAGCCCGGAGACACATATATGAAAGGTTTCTATGGGTGTATTACTTCCACTCAGAGGCTAGAACTCAGTCACATGGCCACAGGGACTACACAGGAGCTGCATGTCTTAGAGGAATAGGAAGTAGGTTTGTTGAACATCTAGACAGTCTCTGTCACTCAGCTCTGTTAGGAGAAATACAGGTTGCAGGCATATTATAGTCTGCATACTGTTTATAAATATACTACTATCTTGCAATTGTTCATCTCACAAACTGTATGTAAAATTGTGTTGCACACTACTTGAATTACAATCCCAGAGCTTGGCAAAAATACAAATCTCAGATCTACTAGATAAGAAGCTCCCAGCATGTTTCTTAGGCACGTTAAATAAAGTGACAAGGGAGATTAGATAACACCTTTATTAGGGAAGAATATTACTAATGGGAATAAGGAGAAAGAGCCAAAGCAGGAAACTTTCAAAGAGAATAAAGAAATAGAAGGTTACAGGAATTAAGGAAGACTTTCCAAGAGTGGGTAGTGGTCAAAGGCATTGAATGCCGCAGAGAGTACAAATAAGATAAAAACGACAATCTGCATGGCTCTGAGACTTTGGGATGCTGATCATTCCAAGCTGAGATGTGTATTTTGTCTTTTTTCAATAAGGCCTGCTATAATCAAGGCCTTAGAACAATAATTCTGTAGTAATGTAGACATTTTTTTTGAGTTTGAAAGGATGCACACGTGGTAACCATTGACCAAGATATCAGGAGGAGATACTGGCTTTGGGTGAAATGATGGGTTTGGTTTAGAATCCATTGTGTTTAAGTTATTTTTGAGATAATTGGGCATGGTTTTACAGAAATAATTAGTGCCCAGAAATGAGGTTGAGTCTACAATGTACAAATGAGGTTTCATCCTCCAACATGTGGTGTTGGGCTTCACAGATGAATGAGATTGTCCAGAGAGACAAAGGAATTATTTGTGTGATTCAGACAACCAATGTTTTTCATATGATTAGAGAAAGGGTCCAGACTGATGCCCGGACAAAGGGACACAACGAAGCAGTCACTGAGCTGGGTTGGTGCTGCTGAAATCTCTGTTTGGGATGTCTGTGGGTTTTGCACAACGCCTGCCTGCTTTGCCTGCCCTTACTTACTTCACAGGATCCACTGGAGAGAGCTATGGGAAAAATTGGCTTGAGCATCACTCCCCCAGCCTCTCCCACTGATGGTTAATTATTTCCCCCTGTGATTTCATTTCTTGGTAAAAGGCATCAGTTACACTTCGGGCAATCCCTGCAGTGTTATTTTGCTTCTTTTCTTGGCTGTCTTATCTCCAGATAAGAGACAGTATTCGCCCATAGACAATGGTGCTGCCTTCAGCCTGTCAGCAGACACCTCCCTTTCCACCAGTCTTGAGATGGAGACTTCACGGAGAAGGAGAGATTCTTGCACAATCATGATCAAATGTATGATTTATTTTAAACTAACAAACAATTGTCCTGACTCCTCCCAGGGGACAAATTCTAATATTTCCAAAAGAAAATAGAGCCAACACCATGGATGGGCTGCTTGAGATGTATTGTATATCGCTTCCAAATCGGGAGTAAAAAATGCAGCTCAGTTGGAAGGAGAGAAGACAAGTCCCGGAGAAATGGCCACGTTGGCTCATTACTTTTTTCTGAAGATGTCCATGTTGGCACTGCTCAGCCAGATGTCAGCAGAACACATTTATTGCCTCACACAGCCAGTCTTGGTCATGTGGAATCAGTTGACATGTGGGGGCTGTTTCATGTTTCTCTTCTTCATCTGCCCTCACTCAAGCATTTGGAGACATCAGTTACTAAACCAAGCATGAAGAAAGCAGTGCTAATTAGGTCATCCTCTAGAGTACAGAGCACATGGTAAAGCTCTATTAAAATAAATAATGGGATAATTAATGAATCCATTAACAAATTCATGTCCTCTCAGTGTGAGTCTCAGGTGGGGGCTCACTGCAGAGATTGCTCCTAATTTCATTAAAGACAAGGATTTAAACAGATCTGTGAAAACATTCAGGCTATCACATATTGGAAAAAATGAGAGTAAAATTTTTCCTGTATCCCTTTCTCATTTCAAGGCAGGGATTAGGAGGGAGTTGTTGTTAACCAACTCCTAATTTGAATATGTAGGGACAAGGGGTTGGCAGGTAGATGGGTAGGACTTCTAGCTAACAAAAGAGAAGGAAGGAGCATCCCAGGATGCTTCCAACATAAGTCAAGAGCCAAGCACAATGGGATCTGTATGGCAGCCAACATCAATTGTTGTATCATCTTGGCAATTCTTAGTGCAAAGGACTTGTTTGTCCAAGGACTTGAAGTTTAAGAACAAGGCTGCAAAGCTCTAAAGGACTATGTCCATTATTAGTAACTATTCAAGCTTAACCCTGAGTCAAACTTATTCCCGTCTCTGTGTCTGAATATAACCTCAGCTGGACCTTAATGGCTGTTCTTTTACTCACACCTAGAAAATTACTCACTGAATTTTCCCCAACAGCTATTTAAAAGTATCTCCATTCTTTGCAAATTCTTTACCAAACTCTGTCCTGGTCATTTCCCAGAAGTATTTTAGATTACTTTTTTTGCTAAGATTGAGGCCATCTGAGGGTGAGGTCCTTTTCCTCTCCACTTGGCAGAAGAAAAGTTTTTCTGCCTTCTCGTACCTTCTCTTCAACCTTAGAGAAAGTACTCCCCTCCAGACCATGGTGATACACCTCCTTTATTCTCAAAATCCCATCATGTCTACTTCCTCAGGGGCCTCACCCCAACAACTATTCCCCTTCTTTCTCCTTATTCCTCTATCCTGTATTAATCCAAATTTCTAAACATATTTATGATGCTTTGACATTTTGGGGGGCCTAACTGCACAGGGAGAGACTGCCCCTCCAAGGGCTACCTAATCCCCTGAGACAATAAGCAACTTGCCTGCCAACACACCTTTCCCATGCAAACCAACCAGTCCTGAGAGTCCAGGCCTTAACCTCCTTCTTTATCTGGCTTTAACATACCAACCCAGTATTTCCCCTGCCCTAAATCAATTCAGGAACCAACCATCCTATAGCCCAGAGCCTGCCAACATTATTCAAAAGAGCCAATCCTAAGCTGTTTTCCTACCTTGCTTGCCATTCCCAAAGAAAACACAATAAAAGCACTTGGGCCAAGCTTTCCCCCACAGTCCTGCCTTTGCTTCCTGACCAAACCTGGTATGGGAACCATGGCCCTGTGTGGCATGGCCTGCTCCCTTCTCTTGAAAACCTTAAGTAACAAACTTTTTTTTCAGTAGCAATGACCTCTCTGTGTCATCACTCAGTTGTCTCCATAGGTGCATCTTAACATACCTACCTCCCTCCTCTCTCCCTCTCTTTTTCTTTCTCCCTCTTCTTTTCTCTTACCCTCTTCGGTTCTTTCTCTTAATCTGTTTTATATATTTCATTTGAAAATACGATTGTTTTGGCAAAAAAAAAACTTTTAAAATTTTATTTCAAAACTGAAATAATATAGAAAACAGAATATTTTTACATGCAACAGAAGGTTTATTATCCAGATAAAAACACTGATAATATTCTGGTGAAAATACCTCTAAACATCTCTTTTTATATCTATATATATACACACACACACATACACATACACATATATATGCATATATATATATATATATATATATATATATATACACACACATATATACACACTGCATATATGTATGTATATTTCTAATAAAAGGGATAATGCCACACATTTCTCAAAAACATGTGGTTTACAGCTTTACATTTCAATAAATTAAAGTCTACTTCACTACTTTTAGAAGCTAAAGAAGATTTCAGGTATACCAAAATGTATTTACCTAAATTATTCTATATTTTATTGTTTTAATTTTTCATCAACTTAAGCAATAATGCAATAAACATATTCATTCATTTCTATTTTCACATGTGTATATTTACCTTCTTAAAGTAAATTTCCTGAAGTGAACTTGACAGGTCAAAGGGTATATGCCTTTTACCTACTGATATATACCATAAAACTGACCTTGAAAGATTATTATATTTTGTATTTCATCCCCACCTCAATGGTACGTTCAAGTAATTGTTTCCCAACCCTTCATAAAAATAGCATTTTCAATCTTCTTAAATTACCAAATATAGTTGGTTAAAAATACCTATTTTATTTAAATTTCTTAATTAAGTTTTAATAGGTTTTACTTGGCATATTGATCATTTCTATTTCTTCTTTTATAAATTACTAATTCACATTATTTTTCTATTGGACTATTTATTTGTATGTTTAGTTGTCCCATAAAAGTCTTAATGTACTGAGAAATTAACTATGTCAATTATATGATTGACAAACATTTCCCTGTCATTTTTCTTTCAAACTTACTATCATTTGTCATATATAAATTGTAACTTCCAATGCAGCCAAAATGATCAATATTTCCCTTTTTGGTTTCTAGCTTTCCTGGAATTATAATTTCTCCACTGCTACATTATAAAATATCTTCAGTGTTTCTATGACTTCAAGTTTATAGTTAAGCCTTTGATCCACCTAGAGTTTAATTTGAGGCACTGGGTGAGCGCTGACTCTCTTCCTTTACTTCTTCCTTTCATTTTTCAGCACTGTGATTCTCCACCTTCAGAGTCATGTTGGCTCAAAACCTAAGGTCCATCTGAGATCCGTCCCTTCTGTTTGTCCCAGATCCAGGTAGTAACTTAACCGCAACAAACTTCTTAGGATTTTTCAGAGTTTATGAAGTGTTTTCACATATATTATCACAACTCTCCCCTCCCACCATGCTTTCAATATTACACGCTCACAAACCTTGGCAACAAGATGGAGAAGGAGGCCTGGAGCAATTGTGGCTTACTCCAAGTCGTTCTAAGAATGAGGAAAAAATAAAGCCCATCTTAGAGTCTCTCTTGACACCAAAAGCCATACTCCTCTCGTAACAACACATAACTTCTGAAGCCTGATCAATGCCTCTGTTGTAATCTCCTCTACGCACCACGCTTCTCCAAAACTACTGCTCCAGTTGAAGTTTTATCATTTCTTACCTGCATTTTTTACAGGAATCTCCACTGTCAATTTATTCTACTCATGGTCTCAGACTAATATTCCTAAATTACAGTTATGTTCTCCTACTCGGAATCCTTCTGCCTCCTGAATCTGAGGGCCTTGCCTTGCACTGGGAACCTGCAGGATGTGACCTCAGCATGTCTTTCACCTTCTCCCATTATTTCTCTACATGAACTGTGCCTTTCAGGGAAGCCAAAAATTCGCCAACACTCAGACATGCCCCATGCTGTTCTATAGTCATGCCGTGTCTCCAGCCCCTGCTTCATTTAACAATCACCATCGCCACTCTTTTCTCTCTTCAACATCCTGTCCTTTAAGGCACGGCCCAAATTCTACATCCTTCATTACACCCTTCCTGGAAACTTCCAGTGAACATTTTATTCCTTTCCCCTTTAACTTTCCACAGGCCTTTCTCCGTGACTCTGTTATGACTCAGAATTTTCTACTTTATAGTTGGTGCCAGTGTCTTACTTCCCTTATCAAACTGTCAGAGTTAATGGATTGCTTCTTCTTTGTATTTTTATCTCGCATTTCTCAATACTTAGAACAATGACTGGTACAGGTAAATATCTGAAAAATAATGAGTGAATAAATGTGTAAATAAAAGAATGAGGGAGCAAAAGAATAAAATGAGTGGATAACTTGAGTCTTCGGGGAGATCTCCATTTTCCAAAAGACCTTATCATTTTATCTCTGTTGCTTGTTCTAATGCCACCAACACATACCCGGAGGAGAAATCCCACCAGTAAAATGTCACGGTTTCCATTTATTACTTTAAGCTTTGTAAAATGTTGATGACACAAGGATCAGTGGCCTACTTTTCTGAAAGAAATGCTCTATCATCTACGATAAATAGAGTCAGAAAAGGGAAATTTTTTCTTAAAGTTGCATGTGGGATAGACCACATGCCACATATGGCTGCAGAAGTGGTAGCTAAAGGAAAAAACAGGCCAATTGTGGGAAGTTGGTCATTGACACATGAACCCTCGGAGGTCTACATATAAACCTTTCCTTCTTGATGTCCTGCTCCCCACTCATGACACTCCAGCTGCCCTTCCAGGGAGATGTGGCTCTGGGTCGGTGGACTACCCTGAAGAAAGCAGAGCATATGACACATCCCAACCAGCTCTCTGTCCAGGAAAGTCCTTCCTTGTCTGCTATAAGAACAACATCTCTCAGAGAGCAGAAGCATAGTCACGTGACACGTGGAAAGTATTGTAAGCTCAAAGGAAAACTGGTCAGTAACACCTTCTTGCCCCAAAGGCGAGGCATTACTTTGGAGAGGGCTGAGTGCCAGTTTCTGAATAAATTGAATAAATCAGATTTCTAATGTTTAATAACAGATGTTCTGGCTACAACTCATGAAATCATTTAATATTACTTTATGCTGTGGTAATAAAAAAAAAAGTCATCTGGCTCCACTCTGCCCAGGTTACATATCTTCTCAAAGGGTCAAAATGATTTGATGCAGTTCTTGGATCAAAAGGACTGATGTTCTCTGTGTGTTACAGGTTGTGGGCAGAGGTTGCTTTGAGAATGGGGCAGATGCTTTTCTAATACACGCGTTGCATCCAATGGCCTGAGATGTGCCCCTGACTCCCCAGACTTGCCCGAACTTGGGTCCTAGGAGAAGACAAATGCTCTCCAGGAGACTCACTTTTTCCACCCCTCCCAAATCTCACATCTGGCAGTGTGAACTTTTGAGAAAGGCTAAAATAGGCTGATTGACCCTGTTAGACGTGGCTGACACAGTGCCAGCGCTTTATCTCTACAGCCCTGAAGAGGAGCAAAATAGTGGGAATGATTTGGCCTCTCGAACAAGCCTTGCAGATGAATTTAGATTAATCTACTGAGGTAGGAACCAAGGGAAAAGATGCCTGATGAAGCCTCGTAATAAATCAAGGGGACTTACAACATGGATAGATGGTGCAATTGCCAAGATGACTCAAATACTGAAATAACCAAGTTCATCAAGAAAAGTCTTCTAAAGAAGATAATTAAAAAGTGAAGTCCTTCCTTATCCTCAGAGAAAATCTAAATGGAAAATTAAGCAAAGGCAAGCTCAGAGGGCCGAAGAGATACTAGGATAACTGAAGCTTCCTTCCAGAAGCACATTGACGGTCAATAAAAGGGAATCCATGGGGTACAAATAAAGGAACCATTGTTGCAACTTCTCAAAGAGAGTCAGAATTGCTTCCCAGTAAATACTGTCAGTACTTACTAAAATAACAGGCAAACATTGAATAGTAACATAAACACGACAAAGGATAATGAATTCTAGAGTGGTCACTACATGGACTCATAGAAACCTGGAGGCAAGAGTGCTAGGTAAACCTCACGGTTAAAATATGTAAATAAACAACAACAATATCCATACCGGCAAGGTTAAAAATGTCTGAGAATCAGAATGCCTGGCCAAGAAAGATCAGAAAGAATATTCAATTCAACTCTCTTGATTACAAACTGAAGCTCATCAAGGAGAACCAGTTTACCAAGATCATGGTGCTGGCCAGTGGTAGAATAGGAAGTTAGATGTAATCTAGTTTTATTTTCTCTGAGAGGCAGTATAATTTTATACTTACTTTTCAACTTCAGTAAAATTTGTGCATATTAGATGAAATGCAACTGTACAACTTGTTCTGCTACTGTAAGCACATAATTTTGGAGTAATAAAATGTTAATTTTTTTAGATCTTCAGACATTCTATTTTGGAACTTATAACCCAAGTTCTAACTATCTTTGGGCCATTTTATCAAAAGGAAAAAGAGAATTGAGCAACTCGTTTCACAGAAGAACAAAAGTCAAGAAAGAAAACCACTATCTGAGACAGAAGACTGAGAATAAAGTTGAATCTGAGAGTACTAAAAACTCCAGATACTCAAAGAGAAAAGGGAAAGACAGGCCTATGTCTGCCAGAGGAAAAGGGGATCTCATCATGCTAAAAATCAACTTAAATCAAAATCCAATCTCACTGCAGGCATGTGAACTGATGATACCACCAATGTTATCATGATGGCATTGGTTGAATACTCACCATCCTTCAAGGACTGCTGTCAGCTCTAACACTCAACAGCCTCTGCCTTCTACTCTCCTCTGAAATGACCAGACACTAGGTTTAAGAGCCAGAGTCGGGCACCAGTGCTGGTGAGCTAAGCTTGAATCTGTCTGACTTTCCATGTTCTGGAAGTTCAGAGCTAGAGGTGATGGGAGTGGCGTGAGCCGTGATACAAATTAGGACAATAAGGGCTGCCTCAGGTAGAACAGCAGAACTTCCAGAGAAGGTCAGAGCTGTTCCAGAGACTGGAACTTGGTGTTTGACAGAGGCTGATGTAACTAATGTGCACTGACTTTGAAACAGAGTTCCCTGCATTAAAATTCTGGTTCTGCCACTAACTCCAGAACCAGAGTCAAGGAAATGCCTTACTCTATTGCGGTCAAGGAAATGCCTTACTCTATTTTGTTGACTTTAAGGGAGGATTCTTTTCCCTATATTTTAAAATCTCTGAAATTCCGACATGCCTTATAAACAGTGGCACCTTACAGTTACAATTGGTAGGTTTTTTTATTTCCTTAGGTGGCAGTACATAAGATGACACTATCTTAGTCAACTCAAATTATTATAACAAAATGTCATAAACTGGAAGGCTTATAAACAATAGGAATTTACTTTTCACAGTTCTGGAGGCCGGAAATCTGAGATGAGGGTGTCAATATGGTTGGGTTCTGGTGAGGGCTCTATTCCAGATTGCACACAGCTGACTTCTGCTTATATCCCCACATGATAGAAAGAGCACGAGCTAGCTCTCTGGCCTCTTCTGATAAGGGCACTAATCCTATTCATCAGTGCTACACCCTTTTGATCCAATTACCTGCTGGAGATTCTCACCTCCCATCAGATTGGGATTGTTATTTCAACATATGAATTTGTAAGAACACAAACATTCAGTCCATAGCACATGCCTTCCAACTGTTAAATCCACTTAAGTTTAGTCTGAGGCTGCCTCTATAACTTGGTCTCTACGTAACAAACTGCCGTGTTATTTGGGAGTAAAACAAACAGTTCAGCTTCAGCCAATCACAGGCAGTGAGCTCATCACATCATGCCCAAATAAGGCAGATACTTAGTAGTAGCCAATCAAGTGATTTCTCTACTTGGCTTCTGTGGCTAGCCTATAAAACTTCCCTGTTCACATTGCTGGGCAATGCTCTCTGAACCTCTTCTAGTTCTGAGTGCTGCATAATTCAGAAACCATTCTTTGCTCAAATAATAGACTGCTAAATTTAATTTGTTATCTGGGTACAGTGATTCACACCTGTAATCCTCCCACTTTGGGAGGCCGAGGCAAGAGGATTATTTGAGGTCAGGAGTTTGCGAGTGGCCTGGGCAACACAGGGAGACCGCATCTCCACAAATAATACTAGAATTAGGCAGATGTGGTGACGTGGGAGGACTGAGCACGGGAGGTCGAAGCTGCAGTGAGCCATCATCATGGCACCCACTCCATCCTAAGTGATAGAGTAAAACCCTGTCACAAACAATAGCAAAAAAAGGGAATTTCATTTGCTAAAGCTTTTCTATTAATACAACCAATGGCATTTTAAGTTTGGCAACATTATTGGTATATGTGATATTTTGTTTAGATGGACATATAGAAACCTGCCCAGAAGTTTACTGCAAAGGTTAAATTAGATGACATTTTTTAAAACTTAGAAATGTATCAGATATATAAGAATCACCTCAGATGGTAAATGTAGATATTGAATGATAACCCCCCTCCTGGTCACCTGACCCAGGCAGGATTGTCCCCAGTTCTTGGCTCACAAGGATTACCTGGGAAGGAAGAATAATAAAAATAGCTACTATTTTCCATTGCTTATTTGTTGCCAGGCAGTGTGCCAATTGACTTTATGAATTTTATTTCACTTTGTCTTCACAAACCTCTTAGGGTACAATCATCTGCTTACCTGTCTAAGATCACACAGTTTACAGGAACACTCAATCTTGAATTGTTCCTTCATGACACCAAATTCATGCTTTTCACTGTCAACTAGATGAGCACAAGTTGATTACCACAAGCCCTGAAAACCCCAGGAATTCTTCTATGGTTAGTATAGCAGGCCTCTTCCTCTGGGCTCTACTATGTATGGATAATGGACTTTTCTAGCCATCCTAGGAAACTGGATTAATATGTTGGAGGAAAATCTCAGAAGCTGTATGAGAATTACCCAGGTATTATAGCAAAGAATCTACAAAGATGCCTAACTCTGACTCAACCCCAGATCATTCCTGGCTCCCGGTGCAAAGCTCCAACTATGACAACTTCAAGTAGAAGAAAAGGGGGGTGGAGAAACGCCATCAGGGTCTTGTTACAATTGTTTGAACTCAAGAAATCTCATGATGGCTTCTCTGGGCCAAGGCCAACTGCAATGGTGTGTTCCTCACAAGTAGTCTTTTCCCATTTCTGGGACTCCCTGAGGTGTATTCAATAATGCACTCCTCATTCTGAAGCAGATGGAAAAGCGTTTAAAAAGGTGCCAGGTTTATTTATGGAAGCATGAGATTGAATTTAAGAGATGCTCTTTGCCAATATGAAATGTGAACTCTCAAAACAGGAAGTGTGTTTTACTGCCTATTTATTTTACTGCCATATCAGCTGCCCAGAGCTGAAGAATCCTTCCTCTCAGGAATTATTTATTTTCTAACTTCTGAACCAAAACCTCTTGACCATCAGAACTCAAGCTCCTTCCTGCCAGATTCCCAACTACAAACATGTGCCTTTCTGTCTTCCAGAGTGGATCTATCGAGGGTTTTGGTGAAAAACATTTGAACTCATATTTTGTCCTGAATCTTCATTTTTATGTCAATGGAGAAGTTTAAAACAAATTAAGTCAAATTATAAAACATAATAAAATGTTTAAATACCTTTTAGAATAATGCAGGGATTCTTGCATGTGCTCATATATCCTAAGATACTCAATAGTTACTATTCTGTCATCATTTAACTGGTAAGAAGACATTAACTGTTAAGAAAATGATTACTCATTTGAACTTATCACTATTACTTATGGTAACAAGGAAGAAGCCAACCATAATTTAGTGTGTTGTGCACTACCCAGTTCGCCAGCACTGGTATTTTCACAGCTTTGCAGAGTTGAAAGTTACTACTCTAGCCTTCATTAAATAGGTCAAAAATAATTTGCTAGAAGCAGTTTTTAATATAAGGAGAAATAGCCTAACATGTATGAAGGCACTAAACTGGAACTCAAGAAACTTGTTGGTATTCCAGCCTCTATAGATTTCAGCCCTGGCATGTGCATTTGTGCAAACTTTCCCTCCAAATGCCAGGTCTTCAAGGAGGCACCAGAGATATACATAAATAAAAACAGGCTATGGGGAGAAATGAATAATATAACAAAGGACAGAGCTGCTGTGATAGAGATCGTTTAGCTCTGAGGAGGAACCATCCCAGTCCAGTCCACAGTGAATACTTCTAAATAGACGTGTTTTCACACACGGGCTTTACCTACAAACCTCAAATTCTTGAAACTTTAGACAGAAGACATGTTACAATGGCGCCACCTTCAGGATACTCTCCAAAACACGTATTTTCTTAATATTTTTCTCTTCAAAATTCCTCAAAGCTTCCCTATAGTTGACAGAAAAGCCTAAAATCTTACCATTCAAGGCCTTTTATAATCTAGCACAAGTTTATGCTCAGGTCTCATCTACTGACACTCTACATGGGCAATCTGTGCCACCCCCCAGAATAAATTCAGAATTTTCTGCATTCGAATGCTCAAACCCAGCATTAATTCAACGCAGTAAGCCAGAGACAAACACAAATCAGTTTAGAGGTTTCTGGGCTAGAGTCCCAGTAGGAAAATGCCCAGCAGGTATGGGATATCCCCTTTTCTACATTATGCAGGTCACTCACTGCTCACAACAACCTGAAGACAGCTCTTCTCTGTGGCTATTTAGAAGTTTACATAGAAGCAAAGTTAACCATAGAAAACAGATTAAAGTATAAGTACACACACAATGTACATAATAAAAATAATCATTGGGAGGCCGAGGCGGGTGGATCACAAGGTCAAGAGATCGAGACCATCCTGGTCAACATGGTGAAACCCCGTCTCTACTAAAAATACAAAACATTAGCTGGGCATGGTGGTGGGTGCCTGTAATCCCAGCTATTCAGGAGGCTGAGGCAGGAGAATTGCCTGAGCCCAGGAGGCTGAGGTTGCGGTGAGCCGAGATCGTGCCACTGCACTCCAGTCTGGGTAACAAAAGCGAAACTCCATCTCAAAAAAAAAAAAAAAAAAAAAAAGAAAAAAAAAATCATAAGGAAACAGATGGCTAAATTCACAGATGATCAAAAATGCATGGTAAATTCAAGCAATCTTATGTTTGTCCATCAAACTTGAAAAGATTCTTTTTTTTTTTTTAAATTTTTAAAATTTTTATTGCATTATAGGTTTTGGGGTACATGTGCAGAGCGTGCAAGATAGTTGCATAGGTACACACATGTCAGTGTGCTTTGCTGCCTTCCTCCCCTTCACCCACACTTGGCATTTATCCCCAGGCTATCCATCCCCAGCCCCCCCCACTGTCCCTCCCCCCTTCCCCCCAATAGACCCCAGTGTGTAGTAGACCCCCTCCCTGTGTCCATGTGTTCTCATTTTTCTCACCCGCCTATGAGTGAGAATATGCGGTATTTGTTTTTCTGTTCTTGTGTCAGTTTGCTGAGAATGATGTTCTCCAAATTCATCCATGTCCTTACAAAGGACACAAACTCATACTGATGGCGACTCCATGTTGGTAAGGGCCCAGGAAATAAGCAACGTCAACTTTTGCAAGGCAGCATTGCTGAAGGGCAATTTGCAAATATTTATCACAAGCTGAGAATTGTGCTTACATTATAATCCTGGAATTCTATTTTAAAACTTTAGGATATTATCACAGTTTTGTACTAAGAAATATCTACTGGAATGGTAATTATCACTGCAACATTAATTATTACAGAGAAAAAGTTGAAATAAGTTGCATGGCTAACGATATGAGATTTAATATGTTCATTTGATAAATTTAAATAGTCATTAAACTTGTTATTATGGCAAAAGTGTCTATTACATGTCTATTGCTCATATTATGCTATTAAATAAAAAATAGATTAAAATCCAACATATTCTGTTTGACTCTATTTTTCTTTTTAAAATGTGTGCATAGAACAATATTCAGAATTACTTCACAAGGTCAGTGGTGTCTTATTCAGGTGGTAGCAGTATACATTATTTTTGTTTTATTCTTTCTCAAACTTTAAAATGTTTTATATTGTCATATATTTTTTATAATCATCATACTAGTTTTAAGAAAGAAAATGATAATAAAAACCCAATGAAAGCAAGTTATCTATTAAGTGATATCTGTGCATAATAGTCATTTTGACTGAATTCTACTTGTCAAGATTGTTGGTTTTGATCAGTGCCTACTACAGCTCAAAGCCTCTGGGATACCTAATATTTCCTTCCTCACCACATTCAACGTTGGTGTGAACATGGTAAAACGATACCTGAACAACAGCAAGTAAACACTGTAAAGCAACATACATGCTTGTATATAGAGCCTGAAAATAGCTATATGTTTCCACTTGATAATTCTATTACAAGAGGATTCCATTCTGACATAATTACCTTGAAAGGAGACAAATATCCATGCTAAAAAATATGTATTGCTGAGTTATTATTAAAAGTGAAAAATTTGGACACAATCTAAATATTCAGTACTAGGTAAATGTTAAAGGAAAATTTAAGATATGCATTCAGTAGAAACTGAAGTACTAATTAAAATAACTCTTACAGAAATGACATAACAGGATGAAAATGCCCATGGCATAATGTTAAGTGAAAAATAAGGAGAACGAAATGCAGTTGGCTTCCTCCCATTATGAGTACAGAAAAATAAGTCTGCATGCAAAGACAGAGGAGACAAAAATATGTAACGAGAAGACACAGCAATCAAAATTGTCTTGAATTTCATTGTTTCTTGAAATGGAAGTCACTTATGTTCTTTTTTGGTTCTAAATCCCTGTCTCAAATGAGTGGTTAGAACGAAAATCCACAGTTGCCCAGTGCTATGAAAAATTATGAGAATCTGAAGGTTCAAGCCATAGCAGAAACATTTTGTGTCCATGACAGCTTCCTAGACAAGTCTGCTCAAGGAAAAACTCTATTCTCTGGTGGGTTTTTCAAAGGATGAGATTTGTCTGCTCAAACTATTTTTGACTCTGATGTCACAGAACAATATATAGGGCTCTAGCCTTTATTCTACACCCGAATTGGCTCAATGACTAGAGACTTTATAGCAGGAACTTGGATCTTCAGTTTATATAACTTAATCCCTTTGTAATTTTCTCTTATACAGAGACACCCTATTTTGGAGAGCAATGGACAAACCCCTCCCTAAGTGACCCAGGGCATCCAGATCCAAACAAGGAAAGAGATTTAAAGAAAGAGACAAATTAGCCTTTAATAGAAGGAGGAACGAGCCAACTCAGTGCCGCATTCTCTGGAACAGCAGATCCTCTAAGGACATGGCTCTGCTCTCAACAAGGTTGGCCTGGCAACTCATTTACACACTCCACTTGGGGAAAATTCTTTTCAGCACTAGCCAACATCCGACCCAGGCTCCTTTGCCGAGCAGCCTTGAAAGCTTGCACACATTTAGAGAAAATACTTTCAAATGACTCTGGAGTTCTGCTTTATGTTTCATATTCCTTTGAACTTATTACCTCTTTACAATGTCTTGGACTATTAGTTTGGGAACATTTAAAGTTAATGACTATATGGAAAGTAAAACAACACTTTGATGTTGCCCAAGTCATTCATTTCTCTTTCATACACAGGAGGTTAAAGAAGGGCTGGGTGATGCCAGACTAAGTCATTTAAGGAATAAATAACGTATTTGGGGGTCTATATAGATTGTTGCTCACGGGAAAATGAGAATAGATCAGCTCTGGAACGTCTAAGGGAACCAAGGCCATGATTAATGAGGGTCAACTTTAAAACCAGAGCACACACAGATAGGATTACTTCACCCAGAGAGCAGAGTCTGTCTGACCCAGGCTACCCTAACACAATCTCCTGAGGCACATCACTCACAAATCTTGCTGGTTTCAGGGATACACAGATAGTAAAAGAGATACAGAGAGAACTTCCTTTGGTCATAAGGAGACAGGACCAAAGTGCCATAAATGCAATGAGGAAGGCTACTAAGGAAAGTTGGCAAGTTATTCTAGAAGTTCCAAGTTGAAGTCCTGGTAAAGCACAGTATGCTCTTGCAGATACTGGTCATTGCTATTACATTTTGTTTTTTACTTGTTTGTTTCTTATTTCTGTAGATAAGAGCATAGAAGCTATTGTGGTATGGAGTTTCCTGTGGTAACTTCTAAGACACTTAGAAGTGGAAGTAGAGCCAGAGGACCAGAGAGACGAAGAAGGAGACCTGCTCATACTAGATTTCTTAGATGGTCTAATATGAGTTTACCAAAGGAGAAACAGAAAACCACTCACAAGAAGTGGCTTAGTCTCATCAAATAAACAACAAAGGAAAGCTGACCAAGGACAGAGTCTCTAAAACACAAGAGGGACCCAAACGGTATTCAGCAGAAATCCTAGAACGCCACTCCTTACTGCCCTTTCCAAAACAGCTAAATGTTTATTTGTTGAAGGCAACTACATATGTGGAGAACAATAAAATGATGTCTTCTTTTATAGAGCTTATGGTGTTAAAAGACCACAATTAATATATTTAAGCAATTAAGAACAAGAGACAACATTGAATCTGGGCAAGGTGACTCACATCTGTAATCCCAGCCCTTTAAGAGGCCAAGGCAGGAAGACCACTTGAAGCTGGAGTTCAAGGCCAAGTTGGGCAAGAAAGTGAGATCCTTTCTCTACAGATATATACAAATACAGATATATATATACATATACATGAAAATTAGCCAGGAATGGTGACATGTGCCTGTAGTCCTAGCTGCTCAAGAGGCTGAGGCTGGAGGATCACTTAAGTCCAGGAGTTCAAGGCTCTAGTGAGCTATGATCACACCACTGCACTCAGACTGGGTGACAGGGAGTGAGATGCTGTTTCCAAAAAAAGAGAGAAAACACTGCATTGTTATTCAGTCATTGAACAAATATTTGTTAGGCATCTATTGTGTGCTTCATATTGATTTAGACACTGGGGCACAATGGTGAAAACACAGACAGGATCCCAGTTCTCATGACATGTATATTCTATTATCTGTATGAGGAAGAGATACATAATAAACAATTAACAATAAATGTAGATGATTTTAGTTGTTAAGAACAATAAAGAAAAGGAGCAGAGAGTCATGACTGTGGGTGAATGGTAGAGTATGAGTGGGGATGGAGTAATTTAGACTCAAGGGTTAGAGGAATTCTCCCTGAGAATGAGATGCATGAGCAGAGACTACAAAGATAGACCTGTTAAGACAAACGAGAATGTTTACAGGCAGGAAAACCATATGCAAGAGCTCAAAGACTAAAAGCAACTATTTGTTCAGAAACCACAAAGAAAGTCACTGCAGCTGGGGCTTATATTGATAGGAGGAGAAGGACAGAAGAAATTTTCGGAGAGGTCTATAGGGACTTGGTGGTATAAAGCCTTTTAGGTCAAGGTAAGGAGGCTCAATTTCATTTCAAATGCAATGGTAAGCCACTGGAGAGTTTCAAGCAGATGATTAACATAGTTGATGTTTGCAAGGGATCATAATTACTGTTCTGCAGAAAATACATGGTGGAAGGAAGGGGATAGAAGGAGGGGGACTAGTTAAGAGACATCACAATTCTTCAAGCAATAAATCATGGTGTTTTGGACAAAGTGATACTCGCGATGTGGAGAGAATCCAGATATGTTTGGCAGTCAGGCCTGCAGAACTTGCTGCAGAATTGAATAGTGGTGCCTTATACTGAGACAAGAGGCCCAGGCAGAAACTGGCTTAGCAATGCCAATATGGTTTTGGGGGTTTTATGACATCAGAATTGTGTGACTCTTATGGGTTCTGGTTGTTTGGAAGAGTTTCTTACAGGCCTGAATCTGACCTGTAAGAATGGGTGGAATTTGAATACTTAGTGATGTGTTGCTGAGATTGATTTTAGTGTGACTAAAATTTGTTGGTTCATTACTTTACCAGCTTCGGTTACTAGTGATTTATTTTGCCACATCAGATGTACTTAACATATTTTTAAAAATTGAATCCACTTTTTGTTCTTAAATAATATATTTTAAAAAATACAAATCATACCAAGTGACTGAGCTGGAGCTCCTTGAACACTGCATTGAGTTATTTAAACACCAGCAGCCACACCCCATTCTTAAAACCAATGCAGTGTGCTTTTGTTAGCACTCATCACCCGGAATCAAACGTTCTGGTGACTTATCTTTCTCTTTTTCTCCCAAAAGACTATAAGTTCCTTGAGAGAATGTGACTAAAATCTTTTTGTTTTGTTTTGGTATTGTTTTAAGGAGATGGGAGACAAAACTATGTCAGTTTCATCACTGCCATCTTCAACCTTGTTTTACTTGGGGGCTGTTACTGCCAGTGGATCCAGGGGCCCTGCAGGAATCTCAATTCTTGCCTCCTCAGAAGAAAGAATTGAACACAGGGGAATAAGGCAGAGAGTCTGAGGCCAGTTTCAGAGCAAGAATGAAAGTTTATTAAAAAGCTTTAGATCAGGAAAGAAAGTGCGCTGTCTGACCTTTGACTTGGGGTTTTACATGTTGGCGTACTTCTGGGGTCTTTGGTTGGGGTGGGCTGTCTGTACCCGCAGTGGCCTGCTAGCATTTAGGAGGGGAGCATGCTCAGTGTGCTTACTGGAGTTGTACACATGCTCCTTTGAAGCATTCTTTCCTGACAAGTCAAATGTTTTTAGGAGGTGATATACCTGTTAAACGCTGTCATTTTGCTTCTTGGCACACATGTGTGAGCCCACTCACCCAACTCCTGAGATCTTATTGGGAAAATGCTGATTGCCAGTTTCAGATGTTTCCTATCTATTGAAAAACTGCCTTTCCCTGGCACCAACTGCTACCAATTATTATTTTAGAGAGGCAGTAACCCCGGACCATCACTTGATGGTTGCCTGACATTCCTGTGTGTGTGTGGTGGGGGCAGGGGGTAAGGGGAGGCCTCTCCTGCCCTGCTCATGTTTGACTAGCCACCTACTGTTACAAGACCATAGTATTTGGGACAAAACCAGCACTGGACAAAGATGTGTTGAATAAATAATCCTGCACAGATCATCCCATGGTCTGAAGTTCTGGATTTCAATCTCTTGGTTCCAATCTGTCTTGAGGTGAATGGTGAGTCCCCAAAAGCTGTGTTAACCTCAAGTCTGTGTGACCTTCTCTGTAAAAAGGGCCTTGCAGATGTAAATAAGGATCTTGGGATGAGATCATTCTGAATTACCTGGATAGGCCCTAAATATCGTCTTGGTGCAAAAGTAATTGGTGGTCTTTGCCATTGAAAGAAATGGCAAAGCCGCAATTATTTTGCACCAACCTAATACAATGTTGTCCTTATGAGACAAAGAGAAGACGTAGACAGAGAAGTTCATTTGAAGTCTGAGAAAGATGTTGGGTTTACATTGTCACAAAGCAAAGGACACCTGGGACCACCTGATGCTGAGATGGGTAAGGAAAAATTCTGACTGAGAGTCTTTGGGCAAAGCATGGCCTGCCAACACCTTGATTTTGAACTTCTAGCCTCCAGAATAACTGGACGACGAATTTCTGTTGTTGAAGCCTCCACATTTGTAGGAATTTGTTATGGCAGCCCTTGGAAGCTAATATACAATCTTCATGCCCAGCTCATTTTAGATCTCAGTGAGGAGCTTCCTGCCCTATTTAGCAAGAGAAGGATGGGGAAAAATGGGTGAGGCACCTGGGGTGAAACATTTCATGAGGTACTCAATCAAGCATGTCTCCGACTCCTGCAGTATCCATGATTATCTATGCAGGCTTTAAGAAATCAGACAGGGGGCCACAGTGGCTCCGGCCAGATGTCCTGGTGCTTGAGGAGGCGAGGCCATGAGTTCAAGGCCAACCTGAGCAACCTTACAAGCTCTCATTGCTTAACAAAAAAAAAAAAAAAAAAAGGAAAGAAAAAGAAAGAAATCAAAGAGAATACACCTCTAGGTGTACCTTTCTCTCGACTTCCAAGGTCAGGTTGCACCTACACGTCTATTTTCAAGCTGATAGACATAAGACATTCTGATTGCAGTCAGAATAAATACATCAGAATGCCTCAGAAATGTTCATAGTGGCCTCATAAGGGACAAAAAACTGCAAGAGTGTCTATCCAGACAGTTGGCTAAATTTTTCAAACACTCGGTCACCTCATTTTGAGAAGAAAAAAGAAACAGTCTCAGCCTGAAGGGTAATTCTATTACTATTACCCCCTCATTCTTCTGGGTGTGCCAGACATAGATGGCAAGGAAGAGAGTTGGAGAGAAGCATGTGAATGTGAGAAATGGAAATCCAGAAAAGAGTTGGATAGAGAGAAAAATCATAGCTCAAGTCCAGGAAGTTGAGTGCATCCTCAGCCAGTGCGGTTATCAGTCCAAGTGGTGACTTGATCCTCCTTCGTTTTTCTCCCCTGTCTGCTCCTTGATGACATATAGTAACTGACTCCCATCTTAAGCCAATTAACCAGAAATGTAAATTTCTATTGCTAGATTTTAAAGTGTTAGAAATTCCTCTCTCTTTGTTGCAGTGAAGCTGAAGTTGTTGTTTAAATCAAAGTTATGTTTTGTAAACAGTTACCCAAAGAAAAAGAAAGCCAAACTTCTCTCCCTGAAGATTCCAACCAGTTAGGAAGACAGCTCTATATAAAATGAGCCAGATGATCTAATCTCTAAGTGTTCCATACAAAGTTTTAAACAGCTAATCTTTTCATAGCCAACTTTCAAAATATCTCCAACTGGCTGACCAAGGAGAATTACATTTTTTTGCCCTTAAGTCCATGATTATGTGGCAGGAGGAAAGACCCTTATCTTTTGCCTTCAGTTTATTTTTTCAAGTTTTTTTTTTTTTTTTATTTTTCATGAGGAGACTGTACAAGTCACTGCTGGGTCAAGTCATTGCTGTCCAGTGATGTGAGTTTTCAAGTTGGTAGTGACCATCGGAATACCTTCTGAAGCTGACACTCTCATTTACAGATGAGCCAGCTGAGCCCCAGCATGAAGAAAAAACCTGTCAAGGCCTTCAGCAAATTAGAGAAAAGAAAGACTTATTGCATATTTCCTTTTGCTAGCATTTTATTAGATATTTTGTCTGCGTTTTCTATTCAAATCTCCTGATAGTCTTTTGAGGTGCATATAATTCCTGTCGTGTTATAGGTGATATTCAGTAATAAGATTCCAGGTTTGAAAAATTTGCAAAGTATTATGTTGCCTCATTTTTAGTCCCCTATATGTGGTCCTTTCCTCATCAGTTCATCTATTCATTAAATTAAAACATCTTCTGTAGAAGACAGACTTTAAGGTGACCCCTATGGTTCCTGGCCTGTGATATTCACACCTTGCATAGTTCCCTTCACTGAATATGGATGGGATCTGTGACTTGCTTGTAACCAGTAGAATATGGTGAAAGTGATGGGATATCACTCAGTCGTGATGTGATTATGTCACATTATATGACTGTCTTGCCAGTAGACTGGCTCTAGAAACTTTCTCCCTTACTGACTTAAGTAAGTAAACTGTCGTTGTAGACGGTCTGTGAAGAAGGCTACATGACAAGAGACTGCAGGTGGCTTCTCAAAAATGAGCGTGGTCCCTGGGTGACAGCCAGCAAGAGGCCTAGGCCAGACTCCCACAACCATACAAAATGAACGCTGCTAACAACTTGAGTGAGCTGAAAAGCAGATTCTCCTCCAGTCGAGCCTTCACATGGCAATACTGCCTGACCTGTGTATTAAATTAAGCCTGTAGCAGAGAACCCAGTTAAGCTGTGTCTTCATTTGACCTACACCAATTGTGGTAGATTAAACGGGCACTGTTCTAAAATGCCATGTGTGTGGTAACTTGTTACTCAGGATGGAAAAATAAAATAACATCTATTATAACTCAGGTCCTGGGGCGGGTGCCGGAGATTCAAAACTCAGTAGCAAGTTTCCTTTACCTTCAAGTTGGGGGCAGAAGAGATAAATAGGTAATCATAATATAGTTACAATGCAGAGTAACAAATTGTATAAGCAATTGTATAAAAGTTTGTGTCAGTGGACAGGAAAGATGACATGAGAAAGTCTTCTACCAGTACTTCCTTCTTCTCTCCCCAGTCCCTGAAGTCTCATTTCTTCTTATCTCAACCTTCTCTTAAATTCTTCATCCCCACGGATAGGCAAGGACTAATGACTCAAACTGACCCTTTTATTCTTTGTGAGATATAGCAGAGAATGTGCCCATCAGCCTCCTTGAGTTTCCTATCTGGCATTCAGTATAGTAAATTTTGTAGATTTTCTTAAGTTTGGTGGGGGGGCATGGGCATGGGATTGAGTCCTAGACAATGTGATTTTGGTATAGTAAGGTGGACTATGTTTGCGCCTGGCTCCTCACCTCTCATACAAGTTCCTTCAGACCAAATGAAGAGGATGTGGTGGAAGACTTCATGGCCCTGGAAATGGAAGGATCCTGGGTTCCTAAACCTCCTGGTGGAAGCATGCCCATTATACAATCATCTTATCATAGTATGAGCTAGAAATAAACATTTAGAGCATTTATCCACTGGGATTTAAGTTGTTTTCTGCATTAGTTAATCAGTAAGGGATACCAGTTAATTTCAAATGCTCTCAAAGCATAGGATCAATGGATAAAACTTTTTCATTATGTTTAGCTATCTTTCAGATCTCCAGTATCCTACAGTTAAAGCTCAGTTAATATATTTACTTCTGTATGCCTCTGAGAGTGGGGACAAAGGGATGGAGGGGCTTCAGTATTTATAATTTTGATCAAGGCAAGTAGCAAGCCCAGTGATCCAGCCTTTCCATCAGCATGGGCTCTCCCTCACTAGCAAATCTGTGGTCCAGACTTCCCAGTTTATTTCTAGCTGGTTTCTAGGACTATACTTCAGGGGAAAAAGCTTTTCCAAGGGTTATTATAAGCTCTGGGAAAAGGGCCAGGATGTTTCATGCTGTAATGGAAAATAATCCTTCTACCCTCAATCTGCACATTTTATTTAAGGTGTGAAAAATGCTTTCCCAGCTTCAGCCAAGAGCATTCAGGTCTCCATGGGGATATGGGCCAAGGAGGTGGAGGGCAATGATTAGGTGAGGGGGAGAATACTCCCTGCAGCAGTTTCCAGGGGAGCAGCAAGCATGTAGTCAGAGGAAAACAATACTTGACCTCCAGTCTTGTTCATTATTGCATGTTTCTGCCTCACCCTGGTACCCAGAAGTTTCAGCTCACACTTGGCCTGGAACCAAGCGGGATGGAGTGAGGGGCAGATCCTCTATGGACTTGGAGTTTAGAAACCAGCAGTGCTGCCTCTAGAGGCTGCTGTTATCACCAGCCCATGGGCCAGCTGGTCAGGATTAGTCCTTGAAGGCAGTAGACCAGCACTTACAGATCCCCATCTTTGACAGTTATTGGAGAAACTAGAATTATATCATTTTTCAAAAGGACAAAGTAACAAGAGATCTGGCTAATTGATGTGTGCAGTAGGAAAGTTAACATCTTTAATAATTCTGGATCCTCATTCAATGAATTCATTTTTTAGATACTCGCCATCAATATCACACCATTCCCCAACAGTGGTTTCTGGGTGACTAGATAGTTATACAAGAGTTAAAATTATAAAGTCCATCAGACACATTGATGTGATGTATTGGAGGGTATTCATATGGTAATCTTTCTCTAGATCATGTTTAATATTCTTCAAAAATGTAAATGAATTATTAACAATGCTCTAAGAAATATATATTTTAAAAGTGTAATTCCTCTTAGGATTATTAACCTATATTTTTTAATCTTATGAAGTAAGATCAAATTTTTCTAAGATTTTAAAAGTATATTGAAGATATAGCTCCAGGTTACAGATCTATTTTACTTAGAAGAAACTAGCCGGGAGTGGTTATTTCAGAAGTCCATGGTCTTCTGGGGATAGCAGGGTTGGGATTCTTTAATTTAGGACAAACTACTTTTTGACTTGGACGAACCAGTTAAAACCTCAGGTCTTCTTGTTCTTCAGTGAAATGAAGTTGTATTGGAGTATTTCACAATCAGTCCAACACCCATCCCACAGAGGGAGTTTCTCCTCCTGGTCTATGTTGCTTTTGCTTATTTCTAACATGAGGTGGGCAGCTCACATTTGAACATTTAATCAGATGCTACCTAGCTTCATAAACATATCTTTATCTAGATGTGGACTGGCACTTAATATGTCCACTGACAACTTATTTTGCCAAGCACTCTGCAGGGCATTTTACAGGCATTATTTTAGTTGATCCTTACAACTAACTTAGTAAGAAAATATTATTAGCTCCACCTTAAATGTGAGAGACTCATAGAGATTTAGTTACTTGCTAGAGTATAACCAGAAAGAGTCTATGCTGAAATCCACTGACTAAATCCACTGACTCCATAGCTAAATTCCTTTCTTCCTACTAATCTCATCTAATTCATTAGCTAATTCTGCTGACTCTCTCTTAAAATAGATCCTGCATCTGAGAAATTCTTGCCATCTTCTCTATCACCCTAATTCAAATTACCTACATTTATTGATTATTCAGAGAATTCATTCTCCACACAGCAACCAGACTGATCTTTAAAAAAACAATACCATCACAAAAATCCAATAGTTTCCCATTTCTCTTAACATCTTTATTTTCGCATAGCCTATCATACTCTTATGACCCAGCCCTTGGCTAAATGTATCATTTTATAATAGGAAATAATCCTCCTGCTCTCACTCTGCACATTTAACTTAAGGTATGTGTTATGGGCTGAATTGTGCCTCCTTAAAATTCATGTTCAAGTTCTAACCCTCAATGCCTTGGCATGTGACACTAATTGGAAATAAGGCTTTTAATGGGGTAATGAAAGCAAAATATGGTCATGTTGGTATTCCCTAGTCCAATAAGGCTGGTTTTCTTATAAGAAGAGGAAATGAGGATACAGAAAACATAGAGGAATGGCTGTGGAGACACAGGGAGAAGGAAGCCATCTGCAAACCAAGGAGAGAGGCCTCAGAAGAAACCAGCCCTGCTGACACTTTGATGTTGAACTTCTAGTCTCCAGAACTGTGAGAAAATAACCTTCTACTGTTTAAGCCACTTCATCTGTGGTATGTTGTTATGGCAGACCCTGCAAATTAGATAGTGTTAAAAACTGTTAACCCAGCTTCTACCAGGAGCACTCAGATCTCCATGGAGACCTGGTCTAAGTGGGTGGGGAGCAATGATGGGAATGCGAACCCTCCCTGACACAGCCCTTCCCTCGACCATGAATGTCCTGCCTTCCTGGCCTACATTCTTTTCTTGAACTTAATCCACTTCTGCCTGTCTTTACACTGGATATTCACCCTGGCTACAGAGCTTGGCATAGGTGTCTTTCTCTTTTAACTCAAGTACTGGAGGGTCTTCCTGCCCATCCTCAATCAGTCAGCATCCCACCACTATTTTAAGCTTGATTTTCTTCCTAGCACTTGTCACCCACCAATGTGACTGTTGTGTTTATTTGCTTTACTCTCTCCTCTGAACAATTTTATAAGAGCAGTGCCTGACTCCTATGTAGCAGCTCATTGAATCTTTGTTGAATGACTAAATGAATTTTCCTGGATTGGGCTTTAAGTCCCTCAAAGGCATATTTACAGCTTATTTATCTTTGTACTCCCATTTCCCAACATAAAACCTGTCACAAAGTAAGTTCTCAATAAAAGCAACATAAATTAAATGAAGTCACTAAAAATACTGCTTGAATGTTGAATGAATGAAATGAAGATGTTTTATGTACATATATATACACACACATATATATGGCATGCTTATAAGTCTCTTCCTTTTAGGCTTTGAAGTCAGAAAGAAATATGCACAGAAAGGAAAAATCTGTTCTTAATAAACCACAATATTGAATTTTTGCCCAGAGTGTCAGTAGATGTGGAGTGAGGAAGTGATCTGGAAGGTCAGGGAGCCTGTCTCAGCCCTTTCCTAGTCACCAGCATCATCTCAGAATATTCCTACAACAATTTGCCAATCTCTCTTTAAAATTGGAAATTGATTAATTCCTTATTTCTAGTATAGAAAAGGAATCTGAACTCTAGAGAAGGCCATCGTTATGTTCACATGTCTTAAAGCACCATGAACACAAGAACACATGGCTGACTTCTTGACTGTATCCATATCACTCAGCCACTGTAACTTCTATGAGACTCACTTAGTTGCTACTAACTTCAATCTTTTGTTCATTTAAACCTCTTTTATATTTAGATACAATCTTGATATACTCAGGTCTGTGGTATAAAAAAATAGGTTTAATGGCTATGGCAGAGACTAGATAGATGATTGCCAATCCTGTTTCCCTTTTCTGGGCACACAGCTAAATCATGTTTTCTAGCTGTAGTCTAAAGATAATTAGGTCATATCATAGTTTTTGAGAAAAAATATGATTAGAACTGTTACGTGTCACTTGTCAGCTAAGACAAGAGCTTCACAATATTCTCTTCCTTACTTCTTTTTCTATGTGGATCATAGAGGCCAAATGTCAATGATGGTAGTTCTATCAGATAGAATGGGTCTTGGTCCCCATTTGAGGGAACAGAAATTACAGCCTACAAGCCTTGGACTATGACATACCAGCAAGAGAACAAAGCATTTTAAGCCTCTGATATTTCAGTGTTATTTGTTATATCAGCTTTGCGATACTTGTTTTTACTAATACAATGGCCTTAACAGAATTGCTTAGGTTGATTCCATTTAATGTCAGGAATTACGGATGTTTTTATTTCAGTCTGTATTAAGAATCAATGGGAAGTTCCAATGCAAGTGTCTTCCTATCATGAGTAATAGTAGCATACTAAATGGTGATGATAAATGTCTTAGAATATAATAAAAGCATGTACTCTCAAATTTAATATTTTAAATATTTTTATATTTATAATGGCATATGCAATTTTAGATTAAGTATGAATGGGATCCTGATTATTTTTAAATTATTAAGAAAACTCATTTACTGGTTGGAACAGGAGATGCAACAATGCTAGGATTTTTAAACTGTTAGTAGTGTAGTAAAATCAGACAGGAAATGTGAACTTAGTGTAATCGAACTCCTAAAGTGTTTCGTAGCCCTTGCTACATTCTGTTACTGACGCCAACAACGTGATAAATGCTCATGATTGTAGGTCACCCATACACTTCTGTTTTCCATTAATGAGTTATAAGATTACCTGGAATCGGTTGTTTTTATTCTCAAACTTGCTTATGATAGTTTAATTTGCCATTATATATATAGAGTAAGATTGAAAGTTATATAAGTGATAACTTATTTCTAGTATAAAAAAGGAATCTGAACTCTAGATATTTCAAAATATGAATGAAAATAATTATTGTTGAAATGAAACCAGATAAAGGCAAGCTACTAAAAATAAATTTCAGTTAAATGGAATATGGGCAATACAAATATAAAAGATTGTGGGGGTGGTGCAGGTGTATCAGTTCTCTTTTTCTTAGTAACTAACCAACAAAATTAGTTATGGCTTAAAACAATAACTATTTATTTTCTTGATTATTCTGCAAGTCAATAATTTGGGCTATGCTAAGCAGCAATTATTTCTGGGTCAGGTTTGGCTGATCTTAGGTGGGCAGGCTTGCTAACATGTCTACAATAAGCTGGTGGGTTGGCTGAGATCATGTGGTCTCTCTCCACATGATCTTTTATCCTCCACAGGATAGCCCAAGCTTTCACATGAGAGGTTTCAGAGTTCTAAGAACAGCAAGAATAGAAGCTCTAATGCATTTCAAGTCTATCAACATGATGTTTCCTGCTAATTGCACCATTAACCAAGGAAAATCGTATGATCTAGGCCTGTTGTCAGTATGAGAGAGGACTACTAAACTGCATGAATATTGAGAAATGAGAACCAATTCTGTTAATAACTACAAGCTGCCCACCAAAAAAGGACAACCAAATAGTTCTTCACTTGAGTGACTTAAGTGTCTTTAATTTCTTGTCTCTTTTTAGAAAATCAAAAAAAAGCCCCAACCCTGAATATCATAGATTATATGAATTACTTTTTGCCATACACACACACACACACACACACACACACACACACACACAAACACACATAATTCCTTACTCAAATACATTTTTGTGACTAAATAAAAAGCTGTTGATCCTGATTATGAAAAGCTTGTCTGCCATATTTATACTCTTGATGTATAATGGCAAAACTTCCCTAAACAAGGTTGAATAAACAGATGACAGAGAATATCTTATGTACCATTACACAAGTAAAAGGCATACCGTAAACTTGGAATATACATTCACAAAATGTGAAAGGAAAGACAATGGTTTACAAAGCTTACTATATAATGTAGCCTTACCAAAAATCATTCATTTTTTTTTACATTTTCTCTATTTTATTTTAAAAATTATGATAGTAATGTATGGTTGTTGAAACAACTGCTATAATATATAAGCATATTCAACAAATTATCCCTTTTACCACCTTTATATTTATAGATATATTGGAATATTCCCAGTTGCTTTTTATTAAAATATAATTTCACCATACATATTAGCCTACAAATTACTTTTTATACTTGGAAATATATCACAGATATTCCTGTAAGTTTGTTTCATGAAAGTGTGACTTCTTTCTAAAGTTTTATACTCATACATACATTTTATATAAATGGTATCATATACATGCTGGGTTTTTTGTTCATTTTATTTCTATTTTTGTTGTGGTAAAATACATATAACATTACATTTACTATCAGCTATGTTTAGATATTTAAAATTTTTAAATTGTCATGAATACATGATAGTACGTACTCATGAGGTACATGTGATGTTTTGATACAAGCATATAATGTGTAATGATCAAATCAGAGTAATTGGGATATCCATCACCTCAAGCATATATAATTTCTTTGTGTTGGGATCATCCCAGTTCCACCCTTTTCCTTATTTTGAAATATACAATAAATTATTGTTAACCGTAGTTGCCCTATTGTGCTACAAATACTAGATCTTATTCCCTCTATCTAACTGTATTTTTATACTAATTATCCATTCTATATCCCACCCACTGACTACTTTTCCTACTTGCTGGTAAACATTATTTTGGTCTCTATTTCCATGAGTTCTTTATTTAACTGTCACATATGGGTAAGAACATGCAATATTTGTTTTCCTGTGCCTGGCTCATTTCACTTAACGTAATGTCCTTCAGTTCCATATTTATTGTTGAAAATGACAGGATTTCATACTTTTCCAGGTTGAATAATATTCCTGTGTATATGTGCCACATTTTCTTTATGATGGACACTGAGATTGATTCCATATTTTGCCTATTGTGAATAGGGCTTCAATAAACATGGGAATGTAGATGTCTCTTCAATATAGATTTTCTTTCTTTTGGATACATGCCCAGCAGTGGGATGGCTGGATCATATGGTAGTTATATTTTTAGTTTTTGAGGAACCTCTATACTATTCTTTACAATGGCTGAAAAAACAATCCTGAGAAAACTGAACAAAGCTGTAGATATTATACTATCAGACTTACAAACGATACTACAAAGCTAGTGTAACTGAAATAGCATGTACTGGCATAAAAAAACAAACACATAGACCAAGGGAACAGAATAGATAATCCAGAAATAAATGCATGCATTTACAGTCATCTCCTTTTCGACAAAGACACCAATAATATACACTGGGGAAAGGCAATCTCTTTAATAAATGCTGCTGGAAAAACTGGATAGCCACATGCAAATAAAACTAGACCTTTTCTCTCACCATTTACAAACAAATAAAATCAAAATGGACTAAAGACTTAAATCTAAAACCAGAAATTATAAAACTAGATGTAAAACTACTAGAAGCAAACATTGGCAAAACTCTCCAGGACATTTGTATGGGCAACAATTTTTTTTTTTTTTTTTTTTTTGGTAAGACTTCATAGCAACCAAAGCAAATATGGACAAATGGGATCAGAACAAGTTGAAAAGCTTCTGCATAGCAAAGGAAACAATCAACAAAATGAAGAGACTACCCACAGAATGGGAGAAAAGATTTGTAAACTACCCTTCTGACAAGGGATTAATAACCAGGATATATAAGGAGTTTAAACAACTCTACAGGAAGAATAATCTGATTCTAAGATGGGCCAAAGATCTGAACAGACGTTTCTTAAAACATACAAAGACCATAGAGTACATGAAAAAATGCTTAACATCAGTAAATCACCAGAGAACTGCAAATCAAAACTATAATGAGATACCATTTCATCCTATTTAAAATGGGTTATTCTATTTCTGAAAAAAAAAAAAAATCATTGGAATTTTCGTAGAAATTGCACTAAACCTGCAGATCACTCTGGGTAGTATTGACATCTTGCCAATATTAATTATGTCTTCCAATCCATGAGCATGGGCTTTCTTTCAATTTACTTATGTTTAATTTCTTTCCAAAATGTTTTTTAGTCTTCATTGTAAAAGTTATTCACCTCCTAGGTTAATTTAATTGCTAAGTATTTTATACTTTTTGATGTTTTTGTAAATGAAATTGTTTTTTTAATTTTCTTTTTGGATTTTTTGGTATTATTGTATAGAAAGAAGTTAATTTTTGCTTATTGGCTTTGTATGCTGCACATTGCCAAGTTCACTTATGAGTCTTAACAGTATTGTGTATGCATGTGTGTGTGTATGGGTGTGTGTGTGAGATCTTTAGGATTTTTCAAATACAAGATTATATTATCTGTGAAGGGAAATAATTTTACTGCTTTCTTTCCAAGCTAGATATATTATATTTCTTTTTATGGCCTAATTGCTCTGGCTGGGACTTCCAGTGCTACATCAACTAGAGGTAGGGAAAGTGAGCCCATGTGCCTTGCTCCTGATTGTAAAGGAAAGCTTCCAATCTTTCAATATTGAGTATGATGTTCTCATTGCTGAGAGTTGTAGCTGATTTGTTTTATCTTTCTCACTGTTTTTAAGATGTTCTCTTTGTCTTTTAGGTTTTGAAGTTTTACCAAAATGTGTCTTATGTTAATTTTAAAATGTGTGTTACTTGCCATATAATATTTCCTACATCTATGGATCCATATACTTCATCACTTATGAATAATTCTTAGCTGTTAAACATTCAAAAATTAATAAGGATATCCAGGACTTGAACTCAGATTCGGAACAAGTAAACTTAATAAACATTTACAGAGCTCTCCTAATTAATTTTCCATCTTGTTGATCTATCTAATATTGATGTTGAAGTCTCCCACTATTATTGTGTGGGAGTCTAGGAAGTCTAAGTCTCGTTATAGGTCTTATGTATCTGGGTGTTAGGATCGTTAGCTCTTCTTGTTGCATTGAGCTCTCCACTTTAAATACATAAAATATACATTCTTGTCAGTACCACATCGCACCTACTCATAGGTTTAAATGAAATATTCATTGGCCATTATGAAGCACAATTATTGGCATAAAAGAGGTTTGCAATACCCATTTTCAGAATAAAGCAACATTCCAGTTCTCTCTCCCTCTTTTTCTTCCTCTTTCTTCCTCTCCTTCACTCTTTTTTTTCTTTCTTTCCTACTCTCTTTTCTTTTTTTTTTTTTAAATCCAAAAATTATATTATTTGATAACTCAACCTATCCTTCTGGGACTCATAGTAGGTTATTTTAATTTTTAAAATATCCTATTTGTATTTTCCAATTCCTAATCTAGCTACATCAGATTAATATCATCAGATTGTCCTCATTTCACTAATTCTTTCTTTCTTTAATTATAATCTCTTATTAACTCACCGAGTTTTTAACTTTGATCATAGAGGTAGATATTCAGTACATGTATTTATTATATTACATATATATCCATATGTATCATATAATGTGTATTCGTAAGTATTATGTCTTCAAATTTGAATTAATTTTCAGATATATCTAACATTTTGTTAGTCTTTTGATAGCTACCCATCTTTATGACTCCATCACTTGTCAATATTTTATACATAGTTATTTACTTTTTGTATCTGAAAATTTTAATACTTTCCTTGGTAGCTAGGGTTTATCTTGTCCCATGTTGAATACAAGGCATTTGTTTGTTTATTTATTTTCATTCACTAGGATACAGGCAGATGTGTAAATTGAGTTTTAATTCCAAAAGAAGTGCTCATCTATGCGACTGGAGTGCTTAATCCTGTAAACTGCAAAGAAACATTGCTACAGCTGTTTATTTTCCCGGTTACCACTCGAAGATCTATTTAGTAAAGAAAAAAAGACTGGGCTGGAGTTGGGATTAGAATAGAGGCAAAGCATCCTTCCAGAATCTCTGAAATATAATAATTTGTCTAAATGGCTTTTAAAGTCACTTATACCAGACATAATGGATAAAGATCATGAAGTAATAAAATACAAAGGAGAAATAAATATCTTAAAAAAATCACACTAAAAATCAAAGTAATATAAGTATTATGAGTAATATAAATTTTAAAACAATTAAATACCCCTTTGTCTATGAAGCGAATACATTTTTAAAAGCTAAACATTTCTAATGGTTATTAAAAACAGTGGGGACGACTTATATATACAATGATATGAAAAGATGCCCAAGATATTACATGAATAGAGCAAAGAGCAGAGAAGTTTGTATCATAAGAACATATTTGTATAAGCTTTGAAAAAGGGTCCCCATATATATGCAGATATGCCCTTTTTTTCTGAAGGATATTTAAGAAACTGTTCACAGTGATTATCAGGGGGAAGAAGAAATAGTGATGAGAGAATGATAAAAGGAGATATTTTCTTTTTTATATACATTTTCTAGTGTGCATAAATTTTGTTTGATGTTATGTTTTACATTTTTACTCAACTAATTTTTAAGGAAAAAATACAAATAAACAACATGGGAACCAAAAGTCTATTTATAACCATAGTTGTGAAAGTTTTCTTCTAATTACAAGAAAGTACTATATATTTTCATAACTTTCAGCTTAAAATTTTTAAAAAATAACTCATATATTATAATATTTAATATTGGTAGAGGTGCTCTCTCTGCTGGTAGAAATAAAGACTTTTATCCATGTCCCTGAAGTTCAATTTGGTGATACGTAGTAAGAACATTAAGAGTATTCCTAAGTATCTAATTAATGGAAATAGTCATAAATTCATACAAATATAATGTCAAATGAAATATGTATTTTAAAGTTAATTATATATAATAAAAGTCAGATCTGACCAAAAAGTCTAAACTAGGAAGGTGGTTAAATTAACAATGCTATCTCTAAATAATGGCACAGTATGAAATTCTAATACCCTTTAATGACATGGTAAAACATTCAGTATTTACCACTACCTGACAAAATATCCAGGATAAAGTTTGTCTGTCTGTTTGTTTGTTTGCTTGTTTGTTTGTTTTTGAGATGGAGTCTCGCCCCATTGCCCAGGCTGGAGTGCAATGACACCATCTTGGTACACTGCAACCTCCACCTCCCGTGTTCAAGTGAGTCTCCTGCCTCAGCCTCCCGAGTAGCTGAAACTATAGGCATGTGCCACCATGCCTGGCTAATTTTTTGTGTCTTTATAGAGACAGGGTTTCACCATGTTGGTGAGGCTAGGCTCAAACTCCTGACCTTATGATCCACCCACCTTGGCCTCCCAAAGTGCTCAGATTACACACGTGTGAGCCACCGTGCCGGGCCAAGGATGGAGTTTTATATATGATATAACACTAATTTTAATTTAACATGTAAAACAAAATATGGAAGAAAATATATTCAATATTAACAGTAATTTTCTCTATGTCTGTATGTTTATTTCTGTTTGTTTTTTGTTTTTGTTTCTTTTAAAACTAGTTTTTCACATTTTACATTTTTAATAATGAATTTCTTTTATAATTAAAAAATGTAACAGTTAAAAAATCTAGGAGGATCTAAATAATGTGTATCGTGTGCACATACACAGGTTAAGGTGTATATTTCACTGTTGCTACCCATATGGTACAGAATATTTATTTTTGCAGTGTTACCAATTACTGCTCAGCAGTTTTCTCATCATCCCTTTAACTGTGGTTACAATTGTTTGTGTCTGTAGTTATTTAATATAAATATTTTTACAAAAAATGCAGGAATATAACTCATAAGAATAGTGGTAGAAACGCTATTAAGATGTTCAATTATGTATGTTTTCTCTATTGAAAAATCTTACTATATGTTGCCATAGCATTTATAACAAGTCATATTTTATTAGACTAGAGAAATGATAGTATTTTAAAAGGTAAATAACATTTAACTCAAAGATTACATTAATAAGAAATTTTCGCCGGGCGCAGTGGCTCATGCCTATAATCCCAGCACTTTGGGAGGCCGAGGCGGGTGGATCATGAGGTCAAGAGATCGAGACCATCCTGGTCAACAAGGTAAAACCCCGTCTCTACTAAAAATACAAAAATTAGCTGGGCATGGTGGTGCACGCCTGTAGTCCCAGCTACTAGGGAGGCTGAGGCAGGAGAATTGCTTGAACCCAGGAGGCAGAGGTTGCAGTGAGCCGAGATCGTGCCATTGCACTCCAGCCTGGGTAACAACAGTGAAACTCTGTCTCAAAAAAAAAGAGGAAATTTTCTATTTTAACAAAATTCAGAATTCAACACTAGAAGCCTAGAATCAAATTAATATCATAAATTATCCTTTCTTTATTAATAAGCAACTAATTAATTAATTCAAGTTTTCAATATTGCTCCAATATTAACCGCTGTCTCTGTGGCAGTCCCAGTAGTACTAAGGATTAATTTTTTTAAATATGCATGAAATAGTCTATATCTTTAGAATTCTCATAGTTCAAAGGAGAGGGACAGACAAATTGAAAAATGACTACTGCCTTGTATGATCAAACGCAAATATATCCTAACTAGAGAGGCAACAAAGACAGTGCAGGGAAATTTTGAGGGGAGAAGAGATGTTAAATAATTACTTTCGGGGGCTGAAGTTAGGATGGGACTGGAAGCTGCTTTTTGTTAAAGTTGCAATTGATATCAGTGTTTGGGTGGTATTTGTTGGACAGTCATTATTTCCAGAACTAGATCTCAAAATAAAGAGTTTGAAAAACAACAGAATTTTCCCATCTTTCTTAATTCCACTAATACAGCTCAGCACTTACTTTGAAAGAGATACAGAAACATGAGCCACCTGGAATAAGATCCACAGAATGGACATACCCTCAAAACCCCTTTGCATTTCATTCTATGTTCTAATTTAGAAAAGAAAACTCTCAAAATTCTATGATAAAAGACATTTAAACAGTGTCAACCTCAGAAGACATCAGGAGGAAGCTGTGTCTCTCTTCCTAAACTGAAGGAAACTCACAAGACCCATGACTCATCTCACAGTGAAAGCTTCCTGGCAAACACACTTACATAGAACATGGGAGTGAGAGATGTTGGGACCCCTTGGCTTCCCTTCCCCTCAGTGACAAGCTATCCTCTTGAAGTTATTGCATTTAAAGATGTTCTTTCTTATCGTTCATAGAAAATTTTATAACAGCCAAAGAGAAAATGTCTTAGACTCCACATTCATCAATAGTTTGCTTACATGGAAAATTGTATTTTATAAAAGGTGACTCATGTGTTTATGCAAGCATATCTTAGTATTCATACTGTCCAATGTGGCAGTTAATTATAAATCCTTTGAACAAATGTGCTTTTGCATTTCTACACATGTAACACATAGAGTTGCAACTGAACTAATACTTTATATTTTCAGATGTTTAATCTTTCCAAGCTAATTGACTTCTTAGGCTAGGACTTGGCTGAAATCTTCAGAGTCAAATTCTCCTACTGCCAAAACTACTCCCTAGTAGGGTTAGATACTTTTGGAAGCTGCATTACAATTTCTTAGGTTTCCAGATTGACTGTTTCGAGAAGGGCTCATAGCTACATTAGACAAGGCAATACATCTTGAAATAAGAATATTTTTTGACCTGA
This sequence comes from Saguinus oedipus, assembly GCA_031835075.1. Classification (NCBI taxonomy): domain Eukaryota; kingdom Metazoa; phylum Chordata; class Mammalia; order Primates; family Cebidae; genus Saguinus; species Saguinus oedipus. The sequence goes on along the minus strand of CM063183.1, from coordinate 8,119,083 downwards.
AATGAAAACATGCATTAAGTTTCTTAAATAATAAACTGAAAATTCTCCTTTAAAAAATAAGTTTAAAAAACTCTATTCTAATTTCATTGCTTTGAAATTTAAATATCTTTTTTTTTTTTTCAAAAACAAGCATATTCCTTTATAGTACCAAGTTACTCACTACGTTCTATAATGACTCATATTAACCATAGAATCAGGAAAAAGCAATGTGGGATAGTAAAAATGTGCATATTTTATATATTTCTATGTCAAATTCCATTTTTATCACTTACCAACTATGCACTTTTAGGGAAATTTTTTAACCTTTCTGTGCCTCAATTTCCAAACCAAGAAACCAGAAGAAATAACTTCTTGTATAGCAAATACTCAATAGGTAGTAACTATTTTGACTTATACTGATAGTTAAAAATGTCATGTATTAAGCTAATTGGAAAAATCTCAGGTACCAGAAACCCATTAGCGAATGAGTTGTGTTATAGGATTCGAACTTAAAAAAATCATTATTTGAAATATAAATCTTTCTAAAACTGCTTTATATATGTTTGGCTCTTCATTAGAATAATCTGATTCATTATAATCTAGTATTTTCTTAATAATGTAGAGTTTTAGATTCTGCTATTTTCTAGGCTCTTCTGAGGTTAGCAAGGCCTTGCCCTCACACTAATAATGTTACGTTGAAATGTAGCATTGTGTTTGCTTTACATTATTTTTTAAAAGTTTTTATTAGTGGTAACGAGACCTGAAAGAGCTATTTTTATTCCTAAAGCAGACAATCTTTCTTTGAGAGAATGGAGTGGGCATAGGGAAAAGCCTAGTTATTATTATATGATGAAATTTTAAAAAGTGTTCTAATTGAAAATACTTTGGGGAAAAGCAAGTTATGTAATGACAGAACATCTGGAATTTAAAGTTTCCAAAGTTTAAATTACACTCAAATATTTCAATTTAGAGAAAGATTTTAAGCAAATGGTAATTTCCCTAATTGAGTTACCATATATATTCCTCTAATAGTGACAATATTTGACATTAATATGCATGTTTATAAGCAATACATTAAGTTCTTACTCTATTTATCCCTATCAAGTTTCTATCTGAAAAATATTTTCTAGTGTTTTCTATATTACCATTCCTAAAGATTACACAGAATGATATACTTAGATTTAAAGAGAGAGCAAAACAACTTTTCCGTTTTTCTGTTTTGCTTTTCTAAATTTCTTAGCAGGATATTTCTTATGATGAGAATCTGACCCAATACAATTATTTCCAAAAAAAGAAATTTTCTCTATATTTTCCAATGATTTAATCAGAGTACATTGGCATATTCACTACTGCAAAAGCCAAGAAATCCTATATGGATTATTTCAGTGCCATAGAAATGAAAAACTAGAAGATATTTAGTGCATTATTTCGAGTGATTTACTTACTCAGTATGATAATATTTTCCAATTCAAGCTTAGTTAAAAGTAACTTAATTTCAACCTTTTACTGAAATACAAAGCCAGATTTTCTCAGTGGCCAAAAGACACGGCCAGCTGGAATTATGGAGCCTATAGAGGACACTTTAATACCATTGGGCCACAGAGATTTTGTTTAGAAAGTTTCTTCATCTATAAAGTTAGCTTCCTCAAGACCTTCCTTCTAACAAAAAAAAATAGATGAATCTAAGTATTGAAACATATGTTAGACAAAGAACATTTCAATCACCCCGAGAAAGAGAACTAAATTCACTCCTTCTCCTGGGGAAGATGGAATGTCAGTGTTTGGACTCAGAAAGTCATAGAAGCTTCCGGTGATGTCATGGATTAACTTGCTTTGTGGCTTTGCTTTGAGCCTAAAGTCTTTGCTATTGGCACAAGAGTCAGTCCTTACCTTTAACCACTACCTAGGTAAGGACAATAGTGAGCATCTGCATCAGTCAAGGTCCAATCACAAGACAGGAACTACATAGAAATTTGAACAGAGAAAGCTTAATACAAAACTTATTAGCTATAACGGTGCATTGGAGTAGTAAGGAATTGGCTAAAAAGAGGTAAAGTGTGTGCTACAGAACACAGGTGTAGGGGACTAAGGAGCAACCACTATCTCCAGGGCTGAAATAGAGAACCCTAGCAAGAGCTTCACACTCTTTGCCCCAGGGCTGAGGTCCAGACTCAGTGGAGGACACAGTTATGGATGGCTCACAGTATGGCAGAGAAGTTCTACCAGGCATACTCTCCCATCCTCTAGGGTTCTGGGAAAAGGTGGGTTGCCTGAGACACTGTGCCACAAAATCAGTTGGTGCTGAGTACTGATGATAGCTGTGCAAGTGCAAGGGAAGTTGTCATACTCCAGGAGCCTGGTGCTGGGCAAGCTGTGCACTGCAGGACCCCGGTGCTGGGCAAGCTGTACATGCTCCAGGACCCTAATGCTGGGGAATGTGCACTGGAAGAGCCTGGTGCTGGGGAAACTATGCATGCTCCAGGAGCCTCTTGCTGGAGAATCCAGGCACTGCAGAAGCCAAGCACTAAGGAAGCTGTGAACACTACATGACCTAGACATGCTGCGGGAATCTGCCGAGAGAGCACAATAGAACCAGACAGGAATATTGCTTCCTCCTGGAAGGACTTTTCAGTGTCTCCTACTGACAAAACTCAACATCATGCCAGACAGCAGGGAGAATAATTATTTAAGGGATCTATTCATATTTTTGCAAAACAGATAACAAAGGGTAAATTTGGAGCTGACAGGTAATAAACTGGTAACTGACAAAGAACCTCAGAGAAAAAGCACCTTCTGATGTTATGCTGAGAGCCAGGTTACCATCACCATGGGCATGAGACCCTTTCTGTATCCTGGGTGCAGCCTCAATAGTTGATGCTCTGTGACTCTCCTCTTCCCCATGTGCCACTGAGTTATTCTTATGTTCCTAGGCTTCTCCTTTTTCCCTTTTACATAAATGCTGGAACCTCTATCAGGAATAATGTGTTCAATGTCTGCCACTGTAAAAAAAAATCTCTATTCTCTCTGGATTTATATTAATTGAGAGAGAAACAGTGTACATGTATCATGCTTCTACTATGTGTCAGGTACTCTCAAAGGTACTTCTCTATCTTGTTTTAGTTAATCTTTAAAGAATGTAGGTATTTCATCGCATTAAATGGAAGTTAATTAACATGGTCCAGATTACTACATGCTCAATAATTTATATAAACTTAATTACTCACAAACTATGTAAGTTTTGGAAATTTACTTAAGCCTTTGATGCCTCAGTTTCCTTGTTTGTATAGTAGGGATAAGTATAACACTGATCTCATATAATTGTTGTAAGGATTAAATTAGATAATGGTACAAAGTCCTTAAAACTATGCATTGCACATTATATGAGTTCAATAAACATAAAGAAGTAGTAGTATTAATGGTAGTGATGAGATAAGTTGCAACAGCATTTGGGCCCAGATCTGTAGACTTCTGAAGCTCATCATCGTTTTCTCATGCGTTACTGCTAACCTTTTCTTCTCCTTTTTTATACCATCAGTTTCTACAGAGTATAGCTCTAATTCTAGAGGTCTGAAGCACATAAAGGACTCAGTGGATGGATGTTATGAGAAAACTGCCTTTAATCTACTAGGATAAGCATTTCAGAAATAGACGTCATGAGAAATTGTGATGTCAATGAAGTTTGTATTCTAATATATCCCTATTCTCTCCTCTCATCTCCAATACATGCTCTCCATCTTTAAACCAGCTCTCAGGCTCTTGTTAGGCTGTGGGTCTCACGACTGGTAAGAGGCAAGTTTATGAGCTTATCTTGGAGACAGGCCCAGTGGAATCAGAACCTATACTAAAAAAAAAAAAATGTTCTGAGAAGCCCACTGCCTTTCCAGTGACAGTGAGACAGTTCAAACCTTTGGCCATATTTATCTCCTTCTTTCTTTAGTACCCTATACAAATAAGGTGAGGTTTTTAGTTTGAAAGTTTATTACTGGCAGGAGGGTTAAGCAAACTTCTCGGATCTGCCCTTGGCAGTAATTATCTTATAATGTCAATATGATCAGCTTTCAAAATGGTTGTTTCCAGTAAGTATTATTACTACTGAAGCTCTAAGTTCAGTAGATTAACTCATAAAGACGTGTCCTATCTCTGCCACTTAGCAGGTGTCTAGCCAAAGGGGTTACTTAATCCCTTTGAGCTTCATTTGTTTATACTATATAAATAATAATAGTAACTACCTTAAAGGGTTTTGTGGACAAGGATTTATAAACTATTTACATTCACAGATATTTGCAACTGTGCCTAGACCATCATAAAGTATTCATGATAGAGGCCAGTTGTTATTTTACAAACTATTTTCCTCCTCTGGAACATAAATCTAAACTACCTTTCCAGTCTTCCTTTATGTGTGGCCAAGGACTGAGCATACAAACCTAACAGAAGTAACATATAGCACATCCAACACTGAGTTGTGAAACCTCTTGTGTAATTTTCCATTCTCTCCTCCATCTGCTAGCTGAATGTAGACATCCAGCAGAGGACTCCAAGGCCCTGGGATTGGTAGATACACAGATGGAAAGATGCGGGGTTCTGAATCACTGCATGAAGGCTGCCTGCCAAATCCCCATATTGAAAATCATTTGAGTGAGTACATAAAACTCTACTGTATTAAGCTACTTCAGTTTTGGGCTTGTTTCTTAGAGCAATAATCAATAACATTCTGGAAAATATTTAGGAGGCTGCACTCTCAAAAATGATTCCTGATTTGCAGTGTTCGCCAATTTCCATGGTGTAAATACTCCCACCAGGGCCAATTTCAAGTTACCAATGTGACATTACTGAATGTGGAGTTGCAAAAAGATGTGCATAATCAGTCCTCACGAGCTGGTGTGCGCCAACTCCATGATACCATACTTGAAGTAATCATTTCCTGACTAATATAGGACTCAATAAACAGCAATTCATGTTGCAGAGTTCTTATATAAGTTAAATATTACAATAAATCTTAAGCCAGTAATAACTGATAGAATATAGGGTTTTTTTGTACTTACCAAAAATTGCAGTCTTTGTCTTGTAACCTGAATTCCTAATTTGGCTTGTTGCTGTTGTTTTGTGGTTGCTTGCTTGTTTTTCCATATAAGTAATAATATTACAAAAGAAAGTGAAAGAGAGAATTCATATTCTGTCCAATATATTCTGGCTCCTCAAAACACATAGAATGTCATTTTCTCATATTTATTTCTCATGTATATTTCTCCTGAAAATATGCCAAAAATTACCTACAAGGCAAATCAAATAAATGAAGACTCTAAAATCTTAAGGCAATAAGGAAACAATTAGCCTACACTTTGCTGTCTTTCTGGATTAGCCTTTAGGATTTCTTCTTTTGTTAATCCTTCCTTCAGTATTAAAAATTGCTCAAGGATAAACAAGCTTCATCCATAAGGCATTACATCCTCTCTATTGGTGCGCAGGCCCTGGTCAGATAGTAGATCTCCTTACAAATTTATCTTTTCATGGGTTTAACATAGGAAATTATCTGTTTGAATTACTTTTTTTTTTAATAAAATATGATTTTCAAAATGTTCAAATGCTGGTATTGTTATGTTAAATAGAACACTCTTATCTATTTGCACTTTTATGTTGGAAATGACCTGCATTGGTAGATTTTATTTTATATTTTTGGGAGCCAAAGATAACCCTAAAGAGAAAACCATATAATTTTTGTTGTATAATCATTCAATAAAAATCACCTTTCATTTAGTAAAGTTTGTGATTTGCCTTGTATTTAAGAAAATAAATAAACTTACAAATATACCCTATTGATCTATTCTCTTTTCCACTAACATCACATCGTTCACTTACGCTGTCAGTGGATTCTTCAGAAGGGGTGTGTGAATGTTAAATGAACATCCAGCCTGCTTTGGGATGAGCTGCACTGAGATTCTTCCCCACATCTGGGTTTCTGTAGAGTCCACAAGTGTTTAAAAGAGGAGAGGATGAGCACTTATAGGAGTGCCTGCAGCAGACACCACCCCATGTGTAGTGTAAATCATTCCTCATGACAGTCTTAGGTGAATAATAGCATTATTGCTATCTTAAAAATGGAAGACTGAGATGAGAAAAAAATAATACATCCCATGGCGGCAGAACTAAAGTATTGAGCAGGGATTTCAATGCAATTTTGTTAGATGTAAGGCCCATTCTCTTTATATCATACTCCTCTTCCATTCTCTAAAGCTCAAAAATATCAATTAAGAAAATTAATTCCAAAGAAAAGAGATGCAAAATTTCCTTTGACCAAACAATTGTGAGAAAAATGTTATACATTTCTGTGTAAATGGAAGTATAGTGTAGATGGAAGTCTACTTGAATATGCAAAGAGGTTTTCCTTAATAGATAATTTAGAGAAACACAAAATACTTAAATTTTTTAAAAGCACACCAAAATTCTGATCATTATTTAATTTTTAAAGAGATTCTTAGCTTTATAGAATACTAAGGTTTTCCTTAAATAACCAAATCTATTAGTATGTTGAAAACACTATTGTTGGCACAACTTTGATTAGCACAGTTTTAATAAATACCCTTATATATATGCATCCTTGTGCATAAAATCACTTTGTTAATTTGAAGAGTACAAGCTAGTAAGCAATTTTTGTTTGTTTGTGTTTGTTTGTTTTGAGACGGAGTCTCACCCTGTTTCCCAGGATGGAGTGCAATTAATAGGCAATTTTAAATGCCATTTATGAACAACTGTAAAAACAGATAAGAAAATGAAAATTCAGAGAGTTTAGGAAGTTTGTTCAGTCACACAGTTCATACATACTGGGCTTGGATTAGAAGCCAAATTCATCCAATACCAGAGCCCTTTTGCTTTACCATAGGGCATTTCCCAAACGCAACAGCATCATCATTATTTTAATAATCTTCTTAATGATAGGACAAGAGTATTAGCATCTTAACAAGACTCCACCACCTTAAGCTATCAAGTTTTCATTTCTCAGAACTGTCCATTGACACTTGGTCAAACTGCAAATGTCAGCCCTGACCATAGCTTCAACAGAGCATAAGGACCCTAACTGTAACAGAAGAGCCAGTACTTTCCCAGTCCCTCCCTAACAGAATCTTGCTTCAAAGCACACTTCTCCATCTGGCCCTTTTAAAAAGGCTCAGTTTGTAATAAAAGTTTTCTCCTGACCCTGCAGGTCAGAAGCCCTTCTCAGGCTTACTCTCAATAAACCTGTCTCAACTGTAAAGCCACCTTCTTGCCTCTTTTTTCCTTAATCTTTCTGTCCCAACACTCAACATACATGTTTCCACTGCTCCATTTTACTAATGGTGCCAGCAATAAATCCTCTGTCTTCATGCTCTGGCTGAAGCCAGTCTTCTCAGAGGACCCCCTGTTCCTACCACTCTTCACCAAGGCACATCTTTCCTCTACAGCCTGCCTCCTCCACAGAACCTTCCTTGAATACATTAAACTAAAAGAAACTCTTATCTCTGGACTGCCTTGGTTTTATTTACCCAAAATTTAATTTGTGATTCAAATTATTACTTATATTAGTCATTATTCTATTTTTTTCCATTTTATATTCTTAACATGGGTCATATATTTAAATGTGTACAGGATTAGACACTGTATGAAATTCTATACATCTTCTACAGGGAAGTATATAACACAGGGGGCAGGTGAGAGGGCGGGTATTTACTCAGGTGCTCCATAAACAAGTGTTGAATGAATATTATCTAATTATTGGTGAATATTCTGGGTTGTGTAATCATCAAGGGTACAACTGTCAATGCAAACAGCATTTATTTAGTTGCTGGTTCAGACAACAATAATTGAATTCCAGTGATGTGCCAGCCATTAAGCATAGACACTGCTATGTATAAGTCATAAGAAGATTGGAGAATTCCAGGCATTTATCCAAGCTAGGCAAAACACAATGCAGGCCTCAACTAAGGCAATGGCCAGTAGGGTGGAGAAGAAAGCATAGACATGAACAATTTCCTAGGCCTAATGACTGATCAGATGGTCAGAGTACAGGGGAGAAAATGGCTTAGGAAAACTCCCAAGTTTTTAGTCTGGGTCTCTGGACTAAACTAATCTGATGATGAAGTACAGGTGAAAAGCAGGGTTAATGGGATTGAACATTGGTTTAATTTAGGAAATACTGAGGATAGGACTCAAGAAATTTCCAGGTAGCCCTAGATATCCTTGATGCTTGTAGAGCTGAACTTCGTTGGAGAGGTAAGCCTGAAATAAAGGTTTGAAGTCATCAATAGTTAGTAGTTAAAACTGTACAGGTGGATGAGATTGTATAGAACAAGTATGAAGGACCAGAGAAAAGTGAGTCTGGTAAGGGATCCAAGAGAACACCAATATTTAAGGAACAGGTGAAGAAAGAACTGTCACAGAAAGAAACTAAGTAAAAAACTTAAAAACAAATAGTGGCAGAAGAAAGAAAAAGATGTCTTCCTCCACCTACATCTTTCTTATTCCACTCAACAGATTTTTAAAATTGTTTGCCTTCTTCTCAACAAGGACACTACATTTGTACACCTTTAGAGGGTGCCATTTACGTGGAATGAAATGTAAATGGCCCCTTCAGGGAGTTGGGCAGCTCTCTGATGGTGTTTCCTTCAACCCCTTTACCACTCGATTTCATGCTTATGAACAAGCATTTGTCTTAATTTACAGGCATTGAGAACATGCTTTCCGTTCCCACTTCCTTCCCACTATCACCTCAAACTCTTCATCCACTTTAAAGAGGTTTCTTTAGGTCCTCTGCACATCATGGTGGCCACCTACCCTATTAATGCTATCTGGATGATGCAGCCCTGTTCTGTATAGTTTGTACAGAAATGCTATGTTTATGGAAACAGTTGAAGAATTAAATGCCAATATACCCAACAGTCATTTCCACAAAGGTGCTTTGTCAGTTCATTTGGGACTTGTCATGATTGTACGGTATTCCTTCTACTATAATGATAAAATGTTTAAAAGTATCATCAAATAGAGAACTCTGTACGTGCTGTATATGAAAAGATGTTCTCTTAAAGATGCTGCTCTTAAGGCACAGTGTAAAATGCTTGCAGCTTTTATTATGTCTTAGATGGGAAACATGTTTTACTGCATACCAGAGTAGCAGACGTCAACTCACTTTTCAAATTGGGAACAGCTTTTCATTTTGTTCTGTTCAACAATTTCTGGGTCCTAATTCAACCCTTTCCTCCCTCCATCCTACCTCCCACTACCATGAATTTGCAATAGCAAAACAATGTCACAAGCCCCTTCTTCTAAGGACAATGTGCGCGAGGTGATGGGAGGAAGATTTTGGAGACAGGAATCTACCGTGCTCTCTTTCCTTTTATATACTGAGAATAAAAAAGTCGAACTGGAAGGTGAAATATTTATTACCTCAACATTGCTGATTGAACACAATCCACAGGAAACCCAGATGTCCAGAGAAGTAGATCAGGCAGGGAATATCATGGGCCTGTAGAGCCAAATTTTGATTTCTAGCCTCCTGTATAAGAAAAAAAAAAGACCATCTGTGAGGCTATTAAAACCCAACATGGGAGCATCTCTAACAGTTCTCTTCCAAGTGCTACTTCCTTATTTTCCGATGACTAGTAAAATAAATTTATTCCTTATGAAGTTTAAATATCACTGTAAGTTTCAATTTGATTTCAGATGGTAAGTAACTTATTAAAATTTTTATGTATTAAAATAAATTGGTAGGTTTGTACTTTTTGTTGAAAAAAAATCAGATCTCATTTCATTTTATACTTGAACACAAGCTTTGAATCAAATACTATTAATATATGTTAAACACAAAGTTGATGGAGACTAACAGGGTATAACACAGACATTCTCTTCATAAATGTTCTCTGCTAGTGAAGGAGATATTTTTGGTTTTGTTTTCAAAGAGAAGAGAGCCCACACTCTAAATGTAATTCTCAAAATTGGGAGACCCATGTTCTAATCCCAATCCCAAATCTGAATGAGTCTGTAACTTTCTGTACACTGTGCAATTTCCTCAAATGCAAAATAGGAAAGATACATTAAGTCTGCTCAGGAAACCTATTACAAGCAGAGTCGAAGTAATTGGTGTGAATGCACATTAGCCTCCTCAAAGAATGGTAAGAAATGGAAGACAATGAATCCTTTTTTGCAACAATATATGATTATTTTCCTTCAGTTTTTTTAGATAGCCAAGTTTAAAGTCAGTGATGCCCATTTAAGAAGCAAAATCACAGAAACATGCAGGAAAATTTGGATTCAATTTATTTAAAGACATGTTCTTGGCAGCTGTTGTTCATTAGGATACTTTTATTGACGTGTCCAGAAATCTTTCCTAGTAGTTTAGGCACGCGGGGACTTTGAGCCCTATGAAGTATAGCAAATTGCAGATGAATTGGTCCAGAAGTGTAGGTTTTCTTTAAAAAAATGCTTTGTAAAATAGAATATTCTCAAGGGAGCAACCGGTGGAGGGCAGGAAGTATGTACTGACACTTAAAAGATCCTTGACCTTCTGGAATGCACATCTGAACTTCTGCAACAGTAGCCCAAAATGACTGAAACTCAGTATTCAAAACCACTCTTAATAAAGCCAGGTTTCTCCAAGAATCCCAAACCAAATGATCCAGGAATAATTAGCTTTTAATAAGGCAATAATTTTTAAGGGACTTTTCTTTTTTAGCAGGCTTCGTTTTGGTGTATTACAAATTTTGGGGGTCTCAAGAAGTACAGAGGTTTGCCAGGTGAACTTGGAAAAAGATGGAGAAGGGAAAAGAGTAATTTATTAGATGGACTAGCGTATTCAAGGACACAGAGGCTCTGAACAGAGAGCTACTTTGGAAGAACTGTAAGCATTAATTTGTTGATTTATTTATTTGCTCACTTATTCTTTATCCTTCATGCATGTATTGAGCTCCTTCTACATGCCAGGTATCATATCAGGTGATTCATACAATACATAACTGGCATCAAGCAACTGCCAATATAGGGGAGAGAAGGACATACAAATAATTTGAATATAGTGGCTTAAGATTCAGACAGAAAAGAATAAGTCCTGTGAGGGTTCACCGGTGGAGAAAAAAGAAAAGAGATGGGGAAGGGAGTGGTATCAGCAAGAAAACACTTCCCAGGAAAATGTAGCATGTGAACTGCATCCCGAAGGACAAAGAAAATGTAGCTTTGTGGAAACTGGGAGGAAAGGGTCTTCCAGGTAGAAAATCAACATGAGGAAATGGCCCAAAGCTAGAGAAAATTTGGTGGAATGCAAAAATTACAAGCAGTCCTGGTTGGAGGTTGAATTATGTGGGAAGGGGTGATGGTGGAGGCAGTAGATGAGGGAAGAAATGTGAAGATAGAGCAAATAGAAGAGACAGATGAAAAGGGGTGAAATCTCATAGATGGCCTTGAATGCCATGCTCAGTTACATAATTTGGGTTTGAGAACAGGCGCAGTGGCTCACACCTGTAATCCCAGCACTTTGGGAGGGCGAGGCAGGCAGAGCACAAGGTCAGGAGATGGAGACCATCCTGGCCAACATGGTGCAATCCTGTCTCTACTACTAAAAAAAATACAAAAATTAGCCATGCATGGTGGTGTGTGCCTATAGTCCCAGCTACTGGGGAGGTTGAGGCAGAAGGATAGCGTGAACCCAGGACCCTGAAGTTGCAGTGAGCTAAGATTATGCCTGGTGACAGAGCAAAACTCCATCTCAAAAAAAAAAAAAAAAAGGAATTTGGGTTTGAAATTCTATTGAAAAGTCTTCAGCAAGGGAGTATGTTGATTGAATTAGCTTTCAGGAAAGTCTCTTCTTATAGGATGGAGTAGGAACATCAGTGGGAATCTCAGGGAAGGGTGGTGCTGAGCCTCTACATATGGGCTACAAAGTTAGTAGAAAGTTGGTGAGGCCCAAGCATCCATAGGACTTAGAGCTTAGCAGTATTTTCCTCTGGCCACCCCCACTGACTCTCCCTCAAGGCTCTGTCCACCATTCCTGGAGCTCACCATGATTACAGCACACACTTCCGCCTATTCACTTAATTTGAACTCTTTGAAAGGAGGAGCTGTGTCCTAGTGGCTGCTTTGTTTCTGGAGCTTAGAGTCTTCAAGAGCAATTAGCAACAGGAGAAGCAGAGATCACAGGAGGAACAGAGGTAGGCTGTTTACATGAGGGGTGTTTGGAAATGCCTGCTGAAGTGAATCGGTAACTTTCACTGGCATTCTCCCTTGAAAATGAGGCTTCAGAAAAGCAGGGACCTTGAAAAGAGATAAGATCTGGCTGTCATTTGATCCTGCTGAAGTGAAGGTTAACAACTGCCTTTTTGGATCATGAGTGAAGGATTAGATGTAATACATGAAAAGGACAAGGCAGGTTTTTAGATCTTGAATACATTGTTGATTTTATTTGTAAAGAACCAATGAGAAGAGATGGTCAATCCCTTTAATCTCTCAGTTTCTGAGATGGGCTCTCCTCAACTCTCTTCTTCTAGTAGCCCTTCTTTCCCACCTACTTCTCCACAGCTAATGACTTGTTTCCTGATCTTCTAAAATATGAAAATTTTTACAGCAGAACTCATTTATCTCCCCACAACCCAAACCACCCAGCCTCCTGTATCAGTGCCCATTCACCCCATCTTCATCCCATCACCAGGGAAGAAGTGTGCTTGTCTCTGTCTGAGGGCAACATTCTGACTTGTGTACTGGATCTCATGTCCATTGACTACGTGAGGGTCCTGTACTTAGTCTCTTTCCTGCACCATCACCTTTTCTTTCTCGACAGCATCATTTCCATCATCCTACAGTCACACTGTAATATCTCTATCTTTAAAAAGAAGCCAAAACTGTCTTTCACCTTTAAATCCCCATGGAGGTAACACCTCATATTTGCTGTAGTTCTTGAAAGTTTTTCTTAACTGCTTTCTCCACGTGCCTTCTCATCTCACTTTCTGTCCTTCGTCTAGTCTAACTGGGATCCTGTCTTGCCCTATCACAAACATTGTGTTTTTCAGTCACCAATGCCTTCTCAGCTGTCAAATTTAAATGTCTTCTTCATAGTTTTTACCTTGACTTCTCAGAAGCATTCAGAATAAATAAATCCTTGTAACTCTTTTTTCCATTCTTACTTTCGTAAAGCCACTCTTCGCTGATTTTGCCCTCACCCCATACCTTGCTCCTCGTCAGTGACCTTTGCCGGATTATTCTCCTCTACCAAATCTTTAAATGAACAATTACCCAATGAAAATAAGTTGGTTCTCTTCTCTATTTGAGTTCTGGTGATGATATCCAGCCTATAGTTGTATTTAAATTCTAGGTAATCTCATTCAATCGTTTGCATAACTATCCCTTTGCAGATGGCTTCTACACTTATCTCTCTAGCAGTGAAATCTCTTAATTGCCTACTCACATTTGTACTTACAGGTGTAATGGGTATCTCAAAATTTACATGTAAAAAAAGAAAGAGGGGCCCAAAGTGGCTCCGGCCGGATGTCATGGCGCTTGCGAAGGCGAGGCCAAGAGTTCAAGGCCAACCAACCTCAGCAACCTTATAAGCTCTCAATGATTGGCAAAAAAAAAAAAAAAGAAAGAACTCTTTATTCTGTTCTCTTCAACCCAGACCTTATTATTTCAGTAAATGACTCCTCCATATCTAGTTGACACCCTTGGCCATTCTTTTACTCATCTCTGCAAACACTCCATGAGCAGGTTTCATATTTGTTCGTTTTCTTCTCCATCCACAGATGCCATTCTAGTTCATGTCCCTCCATCTCTCTCCTGAGCCACTGTAATAACCTCCTAAATAGCTTCTCCTTCTATTCCCACTCCCTCATAATCCATACTCCATTCAATTCCAAGAGTCATATTTTGAAAACTTAAAATAAGCTCTGTCTATCCCAACCTTAAAATGCTTTAGAGGAGGAATCTCTTACCCTGGTATAAATATCCTACTTCATCTGGCCCTGGACCAACCCTTCCCTCCTTTAGGACCATTTGTGCCCTTACTTCCTACTCTAAGTCTCTTTAATTTCATGAAACATACAAAGCTCAGTATTTCTGGTTTTTCTGTATGCCTGATCTTGACACGGCTACCTCTTAGCCTAGATGTCACTCAGAGACAACCCATTGTGTTGATCACACCATCCTCTAATGATTCTCTACATAGCAGCCATCGCTATCTGACTGGTTTCATGTTATTTGCCTGTATTTATGTTTATCTGACCACCCAACTCTCACCTAGGTTTTCTGCCATCTTTTTACAACAATGTATCTTCAACATATAGAATAGTTCTGAGTACACAGAAGGGACTCAGAAATAAGTACTGAATGGACCAACTGATCTTCTTTTCTTGCTAGAATGGACATTTGAAATCAACTCAGCCCCACAACCTCATTTGACAGATGAGGAAACTGAGGCCTAAAGAGGAATAGTTGTTTACTCAGAATAACCTATTAGCAGTAAGGAGGATCTTTCTCACTGATGCCATCAGAACCCTCTTTATTTGAAATAATGCCAGAGCCCTGCATGTAAAACAACCATATACATAAACCCTATTCCATTTTCCATGAGAGTGCCTCATGGGACAGGTCAGGTCTACACCCTGGCCTCAGCAATGAACTCTGATGTCTCCTAATAATCTCTAAAATTCCAAAAAGGCCTAAACAATGAAAAGCCAGGCTTCTGGAAGCCCTGGGAAACCACAGGTCTCAAAATAGGTAGATTCCATATTTATGTCAAGAGAGGACAAATGCTGAACTTTGTCAGAGTGATTGAAAACACATGTGTTGTCTTGTTTCATGTCCTGGGGAAGTTAGCTGTCTAGGACTTAGCTTTTAGTTTCCATTTCTTCCACTTTAAAAGACCAAACACGTGCCACCCTGGCTGCACCCCAAACATTTGAGCAATATAGGACTGGAGAATTAGGGTCAAAAAGAAAAGCCCTGAATGTCAATAGAAGGTGTTCGGCATTTTGAATTTCTTTTCTGTGAAGTCAGCAGTCTGCTGTTTAACATTTAAAGCAGAAGAGATGTGATCAGGTCTGTACTTCGATAGGATTACTCTGGTTATATATGTGGAGGATGGATTGGAGGAAGATAAGAGTGACAATAAGGGGGCCAACTAGAAAGTACTTACTCATCTAAGCGAGAGCTAAGAGGGCGTGAGGGGAGAAATGGCAATTGGAATACAGGTAAGTGGATGGATTTCAGGTATAACTGTACTCAGTACAACTGATTAATAGGACTTGATAATCCTTTTTCTTGTTTCCAGATGCAGCTATGAATTAATTTCAGGCCAGTGAAAAGAAAGCAGATACAACGTGTGCAACTTTCAGGTCATCTTTTCATGGATTTCCATCCTGGGTTTTCTAGCCTTTTCTATGATCTACAGTTTTGTAGCAGTTAGGGCATTCTTAGAAGCCACATTTACAGAATGGTAATACCTCCTTTTTATTTTCAGATTTTTACTTGAAAAGGAAACATCTTTCTCTCTTATTTAAATCCCTGTAGTTTTAGATTTTCCTGTAACTTGTGTTTCTTGTCTGTACCCTAACTTATCCTCTCATTAATCCAACCTAGGCACAGGATAAAGAGCATCTGCAAATCCTGAAGGGACAGTGGTAAGAGGGTTTCCTGCAAGAGCCTTAAAGAGCCAATGAACACAGGAGCCAGCAACTAAAGGCTCTCCATGAAAACCTTGTTTTGTAATTTCTTCAAGGAAAGTTGGAGAGGATGTTGTGAATTTTTGAAAGCTTAATAACATTCATATCCTTTGCTACACTTGTATCATTTAAGCCCAAATAATGAACCAGAGGTGTACACAAAGAGTACAATAAAAGGGCATTTATTACACTCTTGTTTTAATTAGCAAAAAAACCCTCAAATCAATATATACACCTAACAACATGCAATGACATGATTAAATAAATGTCATATATTTTAAAAGTGCGGCACTCATCACTCGTGAGAATCGTAATCCAGAAGAACATACAAGACTGTATTAGTCCATTCTCACATTGCTATAAAGAGCTACCTCAGACTGGATAATTTGTAAAGAAAGTAGGTTTAATTGTCTCACAGTTACACAGGCTATACAGGAAGCCTGGCTGGGGAGGCTTCGGAAAACTTACATTCATAGCAGAAGGCAAAGAGGAAGCAGACGCATCCTACGTGGCCACAGGAGGAAGAGGGTGAAAGGGAAGGTGCTACACACTTTGAAACAACCAGGTCTCATGAGAACTCACTCATTATCATTAGAGTAGCCTGCAGCATGGGGCTTTTGGCCAGAGGCTCTAGGAAACAATGTAATGGGACATTACATTGGTGTAATGTGGTGATTACCACATTAAATAAATAAATAATCATTAACCATGATTCTCAGGGGATGGTTTCCATTCTGGAAAATTTCTTTCTTCATTCATTCAGCAAATGTGCATGGAATGCCAGCTGTATACCAAGCATGTTATAAGCGAGACAGAACAGTGATAAAAATGGCCAAAACCTCTGTCTTCATGGAGCTCATGTTCTTGGGGTCTGGAGCAGATAATAGAAAGGTGAACATATAAAATATTCAGAATATAAGAAAGTAAGCGTTATAGAGAAAAATGGAAGAGGGCAGGTCAGGAAGGGAGGTAAGAAATGCCATGCTGGGAGACAGAAGTTGGGAGTATAGGAGGGCTGTATTATTTAAATAGCAGAGTCATAGAAGGCTTTGCTGATAAAGTGATAATTACACAGAGATCTGGAAGAAGCGATTCTTGTTGGAGCCTCATTACAAAAAATAAAAGCCTTTTAGAAGTCCAGGAGTCACAGGAAACAAGGTATTACTCATATAATACTAACTTGCAATTTCATTAGTTTGCTGGGGCTGCACGCATTTTCTGATAGTTCCCCTCTTTGCATAAGCGCTTGGCCTAGATGATGTCTGAGGGCACTTCTGGCTCTTACAGTTTCCGGTTTAAGCACAGCGGCTGAGAGGGGGAATCATTCTATGTTCCAGCTATTAGAATCACAATCACACATTCATCCAACAAACATTAACTGAGAGCCAAATGTGTGCTAGACTTGGAGACAGTACCGTTAACAACGTTAGGAAGCTGATTTCACCTTCCAGGAGCTCCCAGTGGAATGAGGCAAACATGTTGATTGTGACGTGGAGGCTGTGCCTGCATTTCTCTGCTGCTGGCTGAGAAACGAGGACTCTCTGCCCTCCGCGCCTCCAGCCATTCTGCACGCTCATCCTAGTGAAGCCCAGGGTCATCCATCACCCAGAGGCTAGGGCTGGGCACCACAGCCTCCCCAGGGGCCAGCCTCTCCCTTCAAGAAAAATGTGTCCTGGACGGGAGAACTGTCTCTGAGGCTGATGATGATGATGGATGGGCCAAGGAAATAATTTTTCATCCTCAAGCAGTACACGTGTGCATTTTCGCTCTGGGGCCAGGTTCTGGCGGAGATGCCTGCAGTTCTACGTTTTCTTAGCTGTTGTCACCTTCCCTCTTTCCTGACAAATGGACCCATTTCACAGCCTGAGTGACTCATGACTGCTTTAGGAAGTCTAAATTAACCCAGTGTGGCATAGGAGGAAAATGAAGACAATTATTTTTAACTTGACATCTTAAACCTCCATCTTCATCTTATCATGCCCCTGTGAAAAAACCTACAATGATTCTTTCTCATGCTTGAGATATGATCTAAGGCTCGTTTCCATCTGGCTTAGACAATTCCAACCTTCTCTCCCACTACTAAACTGTGCAGGCAGAGCTCTCTCTTAAACATGCCATGGATTTTTCTACTTTCACACCATATTCAAATGGTTTATTCCTGCCAACCCCTTGCCCAACTCTGAGACCTTCTCTGGGAAGCTCTCTCTGACCGTCCCAGGCCACTGCAGTGTGTCCTTTGGGGGGTCATTCTGCACCAGTTGCACAAAGCCTGGGGTTGAGAGTACTTTTGTTCATAGATGAAAGTCTTAAATTGCCTGTGACTTCTGGGTCAGAGGAACCGTAACCTATCCATCTCCTCCTGGCCAACCACACCAGGCTGGGTGCCCAGCACATGGAAGTTGTTGTATAAAATCTCATTAACTGATTGATTCTTTCAGTGACTTTCTCTAATTCCATCAGCAAACTGGCAGAGGACCAGTTTTCATAGTTTATGTCTTGATCAGCCTACGATGAGACTATGGTTTACCAGCCCAAGAACATGATATAGGAATAGCTGCGTCTGAACTCCTAGGTCAATGCTGACCAATGACTCCCTGAATCAGGCATTCCTGATGCAGAAACAACAACTTTCTAAACCAAAAACACTTCAAATTACTAGCTTCACCACCAGCTCCATTTTTCATGTATAGATTTGCCTTAAATAACAGATGGGTCTTTTTTTTAAAAAGTATGTCTATAACTTTGCAAGCATTGTTTTAAAAAACTGTGTTTATAAGTATATAATTATAAAAAGTTAAAGAATTTTCAGGATTTTTTCAAAATAGTGGTTTTCAAACTCCAGGGTGAATCTGAATAACCTGCAGGACTTGTTAAAGCACTGGTGTTCATCCCCCTCTCCAGTTTTGGACTCAGTATTTCTGAGATGAGGCCTGATAATTTGTATTTCTAATGAGTCTCCAGGCAATGAGAATGCTGCTGCTTACACTTTGAAAATCACTGCCCTATCCTAACACTTTTACTTAAAAAATGTTTTCACAAGCATTTGCCTGCATGTCATCATTTTCCACAGTTATTATCTAATATATGACATTCGTGCATTTTAATTCTTTTTCTGAATTATAGTCTATCCCCGTCACCAACTAAAAGACCTGTTGGAGTTTGGGGATAAGAAGATGTCCTGAGAGACACAATAAGAATTATTTAACTCTTCTACAAGACTGGAATAGTATTAAGAAGATTTTCTTTTTTTAACTTTGAGGTTCAGGAAGGGTGCAGGTGCAGGTTTTGTTATATAGGTAAACTTATGTCATAGGAGTTTGATGTACAAATTATTTTGTCACCCAAATAATAAGCCTACTATCCAATAGTTATTTTTTCTGCTTTTTTTCCACCCATCTTCATCTTCAGGTAGGCAACAGTGTCTGTTGCTCCCCTCTGTGTTCCATGTGTTCTCATCATTTAGCTCCCGCTTATGAGAACATGCAGTATTTGGTTTTCTGTTCCTGCATTAGTTTGCTAATAATAATGGCCTCTAGCTCCATCCATGTTTCTGCAAAGGACACGATTACATTCTTTTTTATGACTGCATCTTATTCCATGTTGTATATGAACCATGCTTTCTTTATCCAACCTGCCATTGATGGGCATTTAGCTTGATTCCATATCTTTGCTATTGTGAATAGTGCTGCAATAACATATGTGTGCATGGGTCTTTATAGTAGAATGATTTATATTCCAAAGAGAATGCTGAGTTGAATGGTAGTTCTGTTTTTGGGTCTTTAAGGAAAATACTGCTTTTCACAATGGTTGAACTAATTTACACTTCCGCCAACAGTGTATAAGTGTTTTCTTTTCTCCACAACTTCTCTAACATCTGTTATTTTTTTGACTTTTTCAATAATAACCATTCTGACTGATGTGAGATGATAGCTCATTTTGGTTTTGATTTGAGTTTCTCTAACGATCAGTGATGTTGAGATTTTAGTCATATGATTGTTGGCCACATGTATGTCTTCTATTGAGAAGAGTCTGTTCATGCCCTTTGCCCACTTTTTAATGGGGCTATTTTTTTCCCTTTAAAATGTGTTTAATTTCCTTACAGGTGTGAGATATTGGACCTTTGTCAGGTGCTCAGTTTGCAAAATTTTTCTCCCATTCTGTAGGTTTTATGTTTCCTCTTTTGAAAGCTTCTTTTTCTGTGCAGAAGCTCTTTAATTACATCTCCATTCATCGATTTTTGCTTTTGTTGCATTGCTTTTAGCATCTTCACAATGAAATCTTTGCTAGTTCCTATGTTGAGAATGGCATTCGCTAGTCTTCCAGAGTTTTTATAGGTTTTGGTTTTACATATAAGTATTGAATCCTTCTTGAGTTGATTTTGTATATGGTATAAGGAAGAGGTCCAGTTTCAATCTTTTGTACATAGCTAGCCAGTTAACCCAGCAGCATTTATTAAATAGGGAGTCCTTTCCCCATTGCTTGTTTTTGTCAGCTTTAATCTAAGATCAGATCGTTGTAGTTGTGTGGCTTTATTTCTTGGATCTCTATTCTGTTCCATTGATTTATTTGTCTGTTTTTGTACTAGTACCATGCTGCTTTGGTTACTGTAGCCCTGTAGTATAGTTTGAAGTGGGGTAGCATAATGCCTCCTGCTTTGTTCTTTTTGCTTAGGATAGCATGGGTTATTTGGGTTCCTTTTTTGTTTCATATGAATTTTGAAGTAGTCTTTTTCTAATTCTGTGAAGAACATCATTGGTAGTTTGACAGGAATGGCACTGAATCTACAAGTTGCTTTGGGCAATTTTAATGATATTCATTCTTCCTATCTATAAGCATGGTATTTTTTTTATTTGTTTGTGTCATCTCTGATTTCTTTAAGCAGTGGTTTGTAATTCTCATTGTAGAGAGCTTTCACCTTCCCAGTTAGCTGTATTCCTAGGTATTTAATTCTTTTTGTGGCAATTGTGAGTGGGTTTGTGTTCCTAATTTGGCTCTCAGCTTGGTAGTTGTTGGTATATAGAAATGCTAGTAACTTTTGTATGTTGATTTTGTATCCTAAAATTTTGCTGAAGTTGCTTATCAGCTTAAGGAGCTTTGGGGCTGAGGCTATGGTATTTTCTAGATACAGAATCATGTTATCTGCAGAGACAGTTTGACTTCCTCTGTTCCTATTTGGATGCATTTTATTTCTTTCTCTATCCTGATTGGGCTGCTCAGGGTTTCCAATACTATGTTGAATAGTAGTGATAAGAGAGGACATCCTTGTCTTGTGCTGATTTTCAAGGGGAATGTTTCCAGCTTTTGCCCATTCAGTATGGTGTTGGCTGTGAATTTGTCATAGATCTTATTGTTTCAAGGTTTGTTTTTTCAATACCTAGTTTGTTGAGAGTTTATAACATGAAGAGATTGAATTTTATCGAAATCCTCTTCTGTATCTATTGAAATGATCATGTGATTTTTGTCTTTAGTTCTGTTATGTGATGAATCATGTTTATTGATCTGCATATTAAGTAGATATTTAGCCCAAAGTGATTAAGTCAGAAAATCAAGTTGACCTGGTGTTAAACTTGTCTGTTTTTTTTTCATTCATGTAGCTCCAGCTTCTGGAAAAGTAGTTGTCACTAGAAAGTATTCATTAGATATTTTTTGACTAAATTAATGGATGAATTAAACAAACATTGTCTTCATATATTCTAGGTAATTTGGAGGTCTCTAGGAGCGGTGTTAAGTGCAGGCAATTGGGGCAGGTTCCTGCAGCACTTGATGAATACTTTGCTTCAAAACAAGCTACTTCACAAGGAAGAATCATTAACAAGAGAGGCAGTATACTATACACTGGGGACTGTTGGGGGAAATGGGGGAGGGACAGCGGGGGGGGGGCTGGGGGGGATAGCCTGGGGATGAATACCAAGTGTGGGTGAAGGGGAGGAAGGCAGCAAAACACACTGCCAAGTGTGTACCTATGCAACTATCTTGCACGTTCTGCACATGTACCCCAAAACCTATAATGCAATAAAAATTAAAAACAAAAAAAAAAACAACAAAAAAAAACAAGCTGCAATTGGTTTTCAGGTACTGCAAAAGGATTTTTGTCTGTGGTGGGCATGCAAGAGGCCCATGTCCAACTGTCTCCTTTGCAAAGTCACATAAGCAACCTGCATCCACACAGATGCTCCCTGTAGTTTATGCATTCACTCATACTCTGTTATGCAAGGTTTCTTATTTTTAGTTAGAAACACTTGTGTGCATAGATCAGCTCAAAATCAGAAATTAAATGCAACATGGGAAGCACTGGTGGGGACCCAGCTTCCTACCATGTATTACATGACAATATGAAGACTTTTCTTTAATGTCAATTTAATTAAAGCGAATAAATTATGCAGCGTTATTGGCTTATTCCACTGCCCTCTTGCCAAAACAGAGTTCTCCATGCACATAATTTTTAACATTTAATCAATAAGCCAGAGTGATCTGAGCATCTGGATCCCTTAATAAGGGGACTTTGGAAACCCTGGGCAGTAAATTAGATTTAAGAAAATTTCTAAAATGAGAGAAAATCACATTATAAAGGTGACGTTAACATCCCACGGCACCAGAACCTTAAGACTGCAGAGTCCCTGAGCCAGGTAGTGATCTATACAGAGCACGGCAAATACTTAGAGCACTGTTGAGAGGTGTATGGTCAAACCCGTCAGGAATACTAGCTTCATGCCAAACCCACAGGAGCCCTTTTCCTTCTCCACCACTGGGCAGCTTCTTCGACAAACACCTTTTAGGGATTGTGAGAACATTTCACCCCCTTCCATCTCTTGGCAAAGCACAGCTGAATGTTTAAGGCATATTTTCTCAAAGTGCTTGTTAATGACCCAACTGTGGAATTACTTGCTGGGCCGCTTCTCTGGAGTGGTCATTACAATATTTCATTCTTCTTGCTTAATTTCAGGCTGTGCTTCCTCTGTACATAAATACATCAAGCCATATAAAAACCAGAACTTTTATCTGCATGCAGGGGTTTAGAGAGTTCATTTCTTCTGCTCTGTAGGACAAGAAAAATCATTGTTTCCCGCTTTGATTTAGAGATTTGATTTATGCAGGTTTGCCTTTCAAGCTTCTGTTTCAGATGTGCTAACTCTCAGGTTTGTGTGCATTTGCTTGGATTTACTGACATGAGTTTAATTCCTGATTTACAATCTGCAGGCTTGAGATGAAGAATAAATTTTGATTTAGGATAACACATTCTATACAGCTTCTATTTTCCGCTCAGAGTCAACTATTAGTTGGTTTTAGCACAAACTGAGTTATGGCCTTTCCTGAAAGGCTGTTTTTTGATGAAATTAAGATGGATTGAAAACCAAATCTTTCCCATATAACTGCATGAAATAAAGGCCCTTCCTACAAGTCTGACTGACACGAAGTGGGGCCTCTAGAGAGATGCTCCCGGCTTCTGCACAGTTCTGCTGATTCGTGGTTGAGTATTTAAATCTTCTGGTTCTTCTCTCATGATCATAGGTTTGTTTCTTCATTTATCATCCATTTTCAAAACGCTTTGCAAAGATCTTTTACACTCATGTGTCACAGGATAAGCGGAAAAGGTTCAATTCCTTGTAATATGTTGATGAGCATCCAATGTTCTGAATCATCCCAAATACACAAGTAAAACAACAACAAAAGAAACCCAGCAACACATGTAAGTCTTAATGAGCATATAATTTAGTATGTTCTTTTATTTGGATCTTTGAGATCTGCTCCTTAAAAGCTGGACAGATCTTGATGCACAATTAATAAAAGTGGTCTTTTCTCCAATCTCACTTGGGTAACAGTTTCTTGAACTGATCAACCTTTAATCTGCCAAGGGTATCTATTTGCCTCAAAGCTATTTATAACCATTACAGCAAAAATACGAAGTGAAAGGAAAAGGTAACTTCTGATTCTATCTCAAAACTGCAATTTAATGGCAAACTCCATCTTTAACTTGGCCTGGGTGACTTAAATATACAGGTTTTTTTTTTTTTTTTTTTTTTTTTTAGATGGAGTCTCACTTTGTTGTCCAGGCTGGAGTACAGTGGCACAATCTTGGCTCACTGCAACCTCTGCGATTTTCCTGCCTCCCCCTCCCAAGTAGCTGGGACTACAGGCACATTCCACCACATCCGGCTAATTTTTGTATTTTTAGTCGAGACAGGGTTTTGCTGTGTTGGCCACTCTGGTCTCGAACTCCTGACCTCAATTGATCTGCCTGCCTGGGTCTCTCAAAGTGCTAGGTTTACAGGCATGAGCCACTACGCCTGGCCAATACAGTTTTACATAAAAGGACTGATTGGCCTAGAAGAAGATATGAGAACCTGCCCTTTGTGGCCAGTGATTATTGGGCAAAAAGAAGAGCGAAGTGATCAAGTGCTGGATGTTCTGAAGAAGGAACATAGACACATCCAGAGAGGGCCGGTGTACCAGCAACGGTCTGGGGTCAGAGAAAAGGCTAGTGTCAGGCCTTTGAGACTTGAGGCAAGCAGTTCGGACCCAGACTCCAGCAAAGAAACTCCTTTACAATCAGGAAGAACAGAGGGTCAGTATCACACCTCGCAAATACCCGGCTCCCATAGCCATTGACACAAGATCACAAGGACGTAGCTCATATCACACCTCACAAATACCCTGCTCCCATAGCCATCGACACAAGATCACAAAGACATAGCTCTGCCATAAACTCAGCTGCCAGCTTGGAGAAAAACAGAGGAAGAAAGAAAATATCCAAAAACTGAGAGTTTATTTGGGTTATTGGCCAGAAACAGATGAAGAATTTGATTATGCAAATGAAGAGAATTGACCAGAGAAGGGCATATACAAGAGATGAAATCAGTTAACAAAAAATAGTAAATACATATTTTCTTTGAATTTAATTTTAATTCTAAGTATGTCTGTGGCTTATGATTATTAAAATACACTCATCATTGTATCTATGTATTAAATGACTTATTAAAATTACCAAGGGCTAGCACAGCCTCCTGCAGATCCTCAGGAATATTTTAATATATTGGTGTATACACTATTTATGTAATACACTATTTAATTACTTGGTTTCTTTTAATGGTTATTTTATGCTCACCTTTTATTTTTTGCATATGATACTAATTTCCAGTTATAAAAATGATATAAAGTTTCCATTTAAGTTTTTTTAAAGTTGTTTTAAAATATTTAACAAATAATAGTACACATGGATAGCACTCATAGCAGCAATTATAAAGTTGGTATCAAAATGTCTGAAGTTTGAGAGGTGATGGTCTAATGAAAATGACAGGATCTTCATCCACATGGAAACTTGAAATGTGCACAAGCACCTAATAATCCTTTTGATACCTGGAAGGAATGGCACCAGGCTGGGCCCATTAAGGGAAGGCTGATTGGTTACGAAAATCATTCAGAGAATGAGGGCACTCACATTGGTCCTGTTTTTATGTGCTGATGCTTGATATATATGGTTCTAACTTCATCTTCACAGCAGCTCCGTGGTTTAGATTTTAAATGAGTACACCAAGGGCCCGAAAGTTAAGAGATGGATCCAAGTTCATGTAGTAAACAGCAAAGCTGAAATGTGAACCCTACTCCCAAAGAGCCAAGATAAGGACTAAATCAAAGAGTTGAAGTCTGTCATTGAGATTTATTAAACAACTGTCCAAAAAGGCCCAACGACGACTGGGCCCATGTCTGTTTCCTTTCAGATTTCTTAAACAGCAACAGAATGTTGCTACCCCACGGGAGGAAAAGAAAGAAGAGAATCCCTTAGCCAATAAGTAAAGAAGATGGCTCAGAGACCTTGACCTCTGAGACCGTGCCCAGGATGCACCTCAAATCACCAGGGTGTGACCATTCATGGGCAAATAGCATGCGAGGCTTCTCTGTTGTGGTCATTCTGTGGCTAAACTAGAATCCTGGCTTGGTGAGAGTCAGCAGTAGTGTCTCTTAGTTTACAATTCATTAGAAAATTTCAATCCCCACTTCTTGGGATAGTTCAAGGATATAATGACAGGAATCTGAGTCTGTTACTGGTTGGTCAAGTCATTGGTTTCACGAGCAAATGCTTCCCCCTAGTGGCCATTATTGGTCATTGCATGTATCTCCTCTAAGGACTCGTAGAAAACTTTAAGGAGGCTGTGCAGTTTGGGATACAAACAATTATCTCACCTCCTACCCCTAGTAACTGGCCCACCCACTTATTCCACAACAGTCCCTCTGTGTTTGCTGGTCTGGCTTTGTGCCTCTTGCACACCCTTCCCAAGTTATACTGGCTGCTTTCTAGACTTCCCATTGTATAGGGTCTGGTTTCAGGAGTCCAGTTTCAGGGTCCCCTCACCTAGGACATCGGTTCTTCTCTCCTGTGCCTGGACCAGGCTGACAGCTCTTTCTAAGCATCTGCAGATCCTGAAGCTTTGGTAACAGTGCCCTCTCCTGCTCACTTCAGTTTCACAAATGCAACTGACTTGCTCCAGAACCCACTTGGAAAGTCTTTTCCAGACTTTCTACCCCTTAATGCAACCAGCAGAGATCTAGGCCAGTGGATCAGAGGGATATTCTTAAATGCTGAAATCTTTTAGGAAGATGATTGAATCAGTCAGGGTTCTTTAGAGAGAGAGAACCAACAAACTAGAGAGAGACACAGAGAGAGCGGGGGGAAGTATTTATTAAGGGAATTGACTCACTTCGTAATGGAGGCTGAGAGTCGTCACAACAGGCCATCTACAAGCTGGAGAACCAAAGGCAGATGCACAGCTCAATCTAGGTCTGAAGGCCTCAGAACCAAGGAGGCCAATGGTGTAACTCTCAGTGTGAGGCCAAAGGCCTGAGAGCCGGTGGGTAGTGGAGGTAGTGGGGGCAGGGAATGCTGGTGTGATTCCCACAGTCCAAAAGCCAGAGAATCAGGAGTTCTGACATCTAAGGGCAGAAGGAGAAGGGCATCCAAGCTCTGGAAAAGAGAGAACAAATTCACCGTTACTTTGCCTTATTTTCTATTGGAGCCCTCAGTGGACTGAATGGTGCCTCCACGTTAGGTGAGGATAGCTCTTCCTTATTCAATCCATTGACGCAAATGTCAGTCTTTCCAGAAACATCCTGAGACACACCCAGGAATAAAGTTTTACCAGCTAGCTAGGCGTTCCTGAATGCAGTCAAGCTGACACCTACAATTAACTGTCACAATGACTAAGAATAACTTGATTTCAGTAAGTTATCTTCTCGGATTCCTTTTGCAGCCTTACCCTAGGATCCCACAGGAAATGGAGGGAATAATTCTGTTTCTCTGAAACTCATCGCTTCTGCAATATGACCCTGGCCCCTGGCCTACACTTCCAGATAAATCTTCCACAAACTATCAGCACTTACTCCATGAACTCCAACCTAAAGGAGCCAATCACTGCTTCCCACTTCACTGATGTCCACTACCCTCTCTACTGAACTCTCTAATTTTCCAAACTTCTAGTCATCCATCAAAGTTCAACCGAAATGCTTCCCGGTCTACAAAACCGCCAGTGTTCCTTAAGGTTTCAGCCTGAGATAGTTCCCTCCTCCCACCTTTCTATTTGTTCTGAGGCTCTCTTTAGAACAACTGTCACTTTATTACCACCCTGCTGCTATTGTTGCTAGGGCTAATTCTACTCTTCTTTCTTTTAAAATTTTATTTCAGGTTCAAGGGGTACACATGCAGGTTCGTTATCTGGGTATATTGCATGATGCTGAGATTGGAGGTATATGAATCATCCTGTCACCAAGGTACTGAGTACAGTACCCAGTATTTTTTGAGCCTTTGCCCCCTCCTTCCCACCGCTTCCAGTTTCTACTGTTGCTATCTTTTTCTTTTTTTTTTAGACAGAGTCTCGCTCCATCACCAGGCGCCAGGCGGAAATGCAGTGGTGTGATCTCGGCTCACTGCCACCTCTGCCTCTCAGGTTCAAGCAATTCTCCTGCCTCAGCCTCCCAAGTAGCTGGGACTACAGGCGCGCGCCACCACGTCCAGCTAATTTTTTTGTATTTTTAGTAGAGAAAGGGTTTCACCATGTTGGCCAGGATGGTCTCAATCTCTTGACCTCGTGATCCACCCGCCTCGGCCTCCCAAAGTGCTGGGATTGCAGGCATGAGCCACCGCACCTGGCCTACTGTTGCTATCTTTATGTCCATGAGTACTCAGTGGTTAGCTCCTGGTTATAAGTGAAAACATGTGGTGTTTGGTTTTCTGCAATGGACATGATTTCATTCTTTTTTGTGGCTGCATAGTATTCCATGGTGTATATGTATCACATTTTCTTTATCCAACCCAAGTGAAGTCTACTCTTAGTTACTTTCCAATGGTTGGTTGGAACACATAGAAAGGCTATGAAGGAGTCAACAGTTCTGAGTGGGCATTAATCCTCTCGTAAAATTCATGAGAACACTGGGCAGAATATGATTCATATTAGGAAAAAGAACATTGCCATAATAAGAAACGAATGTTCACTGCAGCACTGTTTACAATAGCAAAGACCTGGAACCAACCCAAATGCCCATCGATGATAGACTGGACTGGGAAAATGTGGCACATATACACCGTGGAATATTATGCAGCAATCAAAAATGATGAGTTTGTGTCCTTTGTAAGGACATGGATGAATCTGGAGAACGTCATTCTCAGCAAACTGACACAAGAACAGAAAATGAAACACCGCATATTCTCACTCATAGGCGGGTGAGAAAAATGAGAACACATGGACACAGGGAGGGGGTCTACTACACACTGGGGTCTATTGGGGGGAATGGGGGAGGGACAGCGGGGGGGGCTGGGGAGGGATAGCCTGGGGATGAATGCCAAGTGTGGGTGAAGGGGAGGAAGGCAGCAAAACACACTGCCATGTGTGTACCTATGCAACTATCTTCCACGTTCTGCACATGTACCCCAAAACCTGTAATGCAATAAAAATTAAAAAAAATAAAAATTAAAAAAAAAGAATACATTCATGCTTATTTTGTACCAAATGTTAAGCAAAAATGGCCTATTTAGTGGCTTCTTAGAGTCCCCAAAACCCAGTAGAACACATGTATAAGACTCACTTTCTAGGTAAGAAAGCTGAGGGCCCTAGAGATAAAGTAACTATTAGCTAATTGTGGCCACAGTAATGCAGAGTTACAGTGACAGAACTTTACTGGCCTACAAAGGCCCACATTTGTTTACTCATGGGACACAAGGCTGCAGCTGGGCTGATCTCAGCTGGGTTTCGCTGTTAGTTTGCTGGGTCGCTGTAACACAACACCATGGGTTGGGTGGCTTAAATAACGGTAGTTTATCTTCTCACAGTTCTGGAGTCTGGGGGTTTAAGATTAAGGCCTGGCTGCCTGCTTGCTGTGTCCTCGCATAGTCCTTTCCCTGTGTGTTCAAATATCCTCTTACAAGGACACCAGGTATATGGGACATCTGGCATATGGAATTAGGGCTGCTATTGGCCGGCCTGCCTGCCTGCCATCCATCCTTCCTTCCTTCCCTCCTTCCCTCCTTCCCTCCCTCCCTTCCTTCCTTCCTTTTTTTTTTTTTTTTGGAGACAGAGTCTTGCTCACCCAGGCTGGAGAGTGCACTGGGACAATCTCGGCTCACTGCAACCTCTGCCTCCCAGGTTCCAGCAATTCTCTTGCCTTAGCCTCCCGAGTAGCTGGGACTACAGGCATATGCCACCATACCCTGCTACTTTTCTGTATTTTTTGTAGAGATAGGGTTTCACCATGTTAGCCAGGATGGTCTCCATCTCCTGACCTCGTGATCTGCCCGCCTTGGCCGCCCAAAGTGCTGGGATTACATGCGTGAGCCACCACGCCTGACCCTCTTTTTCACTCAATCACCTTGTTAAGGATTCTATGTCGGAATATAGTCACATTCTGAGGTGCGGCGTCAGGGCTTCCACCGATGAAGTTGTGGGGTGGTGGGGCAGGGGGGCGGATGTAATTCAGTTGTTTGTGGAGAAGCAGATCCTTCATGTACCTGTGAGCCAGCTGGAGGCCGTGCACCTACTCACTAATTCATTCAACACATTCTGAGGCTGATTGTGTGGGAGGAGCTCACGAGGCACAGGAGATACAATCATAAATTACACAAGCTCTCTAGACTCTCAAACTTGTGGGGGACACAGACAATTGCAAAAGGTTAACTTAATAAATAATCGAGTAATAAACACAAGCCGTGGCTGTTAGAGTCTTAGATTTGGCTTCCTACAGGAAGCGACACATTGGAGCTAGCATCTCACTCCCCATGCAGCGAACAGAACACACCTTCCTAGTATGAGGTAATGTGCTTGGGAAAATGTCTCATTCGTGCTTACACCAGTATGATGCTTAGCATACAGACTAACACATAATAAGCAGTGCTCAAAAGATTGGCTAAAAAGACCACGGAATAAGCTTGGGAGGGATCAGGGACCCTGTTTTAAGTTTTTTTTTTTTTTTCCTCTCTTGTTTATCTAGGTATCAAAGAAGAGGTAAGCACAAAAAAGAAGTTAACCAGAAAAATTGAGCCTTTTATCTACCACACTAAGATTAAATAAATAAAACTGATTTGAAAAATAACTGAAAGTTATCAGACAAAAGTAGACACATGAAAATAAATACTGTAACACTATCGGCACATATGGAAGACAGGCCTGATTTTTGTCTAAGAATCTGGCATTTTTCAAAAGTGACTCAAAATTAGGAAAATCAGAATCATAAATAAAAAGGCTCATAAACTTGTCTACATATTTTTTAAACTTTTGCATGGTAGCATACACATACACACACACACACACACACACACACACACACACCCCTGTGAGGTTGACATTTAATAATTTTTTTAAAAAAATTGCAACATATATGAAAAAGAGTTATATCCCTAATCAAAGAGGTTTCAGAAAATGGCAAACACTCAGTAGAAAAGTAGAAGACTCAGACATACTAAAAAGAATTACGATAAAAGGCAAATGTATGATAAATTTAAAAAGTTACAGCTCACTATGAATCCAAGATATGTAATCAAGCACAAATGACAGAATTTATCATCTACTGGGAAAAATTTAAAACATTGGAAATTACCTCTTCCAATACAAGTTGGTGGGAGTGTAAGTTGGTACAGCTTTCTAGAGGAGCATTGGATAATATGTATCAATATGTGAAATATTAATCACCTTGACAATTCTAGGATGTTAAGAGATAACTTGCCAAATTATCTTGCCAGATTTTGTGCAGAATCTTCTGCACAAGATTCATTGAATGTTTATTTATTGCAAAAATTAATACAACATTTATTTGCAGGAGAACCTTTATGAAGTTCTTTAATAGGTACAAAGCGAATCATATTTTCTATTTATCCTTATGACAGTTTCTAAAATGTGTATCATTTAAGGAATTCATCAAATTCATCTAGGTTGTCAATTTTTTTGTTACACAATGCATTTGCTTGTAATATTCTCCAGTCATTTCAGTAATTTCTGTAGGGTCTGTAGCCATGCCCTCTCTTTTATTCCTAGTATTGGTAATTTCTGTCTTCTCTCCTGATCAGTCCAGGTTTCAGTTTCATTGTTTTTTCTCTAATAAATCTCTGTAGTCAATTGCATTGATTTTCCTATAATCTGTATCATTTCTTCCTTTCTAATTATTTTGGGTTTAATTTCATCATCTGTTGCTGGCTTCTTAAGGGAGAAGCTTAGATTAATGATTACAGACCTTTCTTTTTTTCTAATGTGAATATTTAATGCTATAAATTTCTCTCTAGACACTTTTTGTATCCCATAAATTTTGATATGTATATTTTCATTAGTGTTCAAATCAAAACATTTTCTAGTTTCTCTTATGATTTTCATTTTGACCCATAGATTGTTTAGATGTATATTGTGTTTTTTTAAAATAATATTTGGGGATTTTCTAGATATCTTCTTGTTACTGGTTTCTAATCAAGCTCCATTGAAGTCATAGGAAATACACCCTATGATTTTAAGCATTTAAAATTTATAGTTACTTCCATATGATCTTTCTTATTTTATATTTTCTCAAAAAGAACGTGTATCTCGTTGTTGGTGTATCATCCTCTAATGTTGATAAATACAGAGTGTTTGATACTAATCTTCAGGTGTTTGAGAACCTCATCAATTTTGTGTCTACTTGTTCTATCAGTTACTGAGAGGTAGCACCTTGAACATTTCCCAGCAGTCCTGTGTGGGGTCATTTATTCAGCTTACAACCTGGTATTCCTTCTTTGCCTAGCCTCAGGGAGTGTAATCCTATGAGTTTATAGCTTAATATTTAGCAAAAACTCAAGGAAGTCCCTTTGCAGATATCTGGACCTCTTTCTCTGCATAGCTTCCTCCTGTGCTGTATTCAGCCCCAGACATTACCACCAGCTCAGCCTCCCAGATTTCAAATACCTGTTTCAGCATCTCAGCGAGTCCACTGTGCTCCTGGAATCACTCCCATCTTGTGCTGCTGCCCAGAAAGTGCCTCCATACAGAAAGGTGGGGCCATCAGGGCTTCCTTTGCTTATTTCCCTTGTCTCTGTGATCCCAGTTTTATTCTGCCAGTTCTCTAATGTGTGAATGTAGTTATTCCATATATTTAAAAGCTTAGTTGTCTGATTTTTTTGCAATGGAGGGTGAGTCTGGAACCAAACACTCCCTCATAGCCAAAAGCTGAAGTCCTCAATTGCCCAATATTAGTATAGGAACACCAGTTTTACTTAGGTTAGTATTATTAGCATATTTGTTTTTCCAAATTTTTAATTTAAACCTTTCTCTGTCCCTATGTTTCATGGATATTTTATTTAAACAGCACATACTTGAGGTTTTAAAGACACAGGCTAAAAGCCATTTTCTTTTAACTAAAGATGTCAAATCTGTTTAGACTTGTGATCATTAATATTGCTATTTGAATTTTTCAGTTTTGTTTGGAAAGATATATTTTCCATCTTTTGTATTTCTCTTTAATTTTTCCTTTTTCTAATTATACTTTTACTCCCTAAGCTAATTTGGTAGTTATGTTTTTTTTTTTTTTAGCTTTTTTAGATAATTTCATATGCCTATTTAACAAACTCTTTTTTTATTTTTTTTGAGACGGAGTTTCACTCTTGTTACCCAGGCTGGAGTGCAATGGCATGGTCTCGGCTCACCGCAACCTCCGCCTCCTGGGTTCAGGCAATTCTCCTGCCTCAGCCTCCTGAGTAGCTGGGATTACAGGCACGCGCCACCATGCCCAGCTAATTTTTTGTGTTCCTAGTAGAGACGGGGTTTCACCATGTTGACCAGGATGGTCTTGATCTCTTGACCTTGTGATCCACCTGCCTCAGCCTCCCAAAGTGCTGGGATTACAGGCGTGAGCCACCGCGACCGGCCTTAACAAACTCTTAATTAGCTGACCTTCCTCCTGAGTGAAACCAGTTTACTAGATTTTTCTTTGACTAGTCTTTGACTAATATTCTGGTTTATTTAATCTATTATATGGTAGGTTTCAATTATTTATTTTTCTAGAAATTCTATTTATTTTCCAAATGTGCTTAAATATTATCTTGTTTCTTGCTCATATTTTCAAGCCTCTTTTTTATTACCAAAACATATTAAATAATACTTATTTTACATCTTGTGTCTGATATTCCAATTCAGTTTCACAATCCCTTATGTGAGATTCTTCCATTTAAAAGTTCTTAAAATACAATTTCATTTTCATCAGGAGAGTGGACAATATTTGTTCACGAGCAGAATTCTAGCTGCGCTGCCATAGGCTATTTAGAGACTCTATTTTTAACCACTTTGTATATTCTGCTCTGACGTTTTCTATTATGTAGTATTGCTACAGACCCCATGCAGGCTCTTCTGGAACCCACCATAAATAAACTCTATTACATTTCTGTAATCCCAAAAAGATTTGAATTCTAAACCATATCTAGTTCCAAAGGTTTTTGTTAAAGAAATGTAAACTGGCTTCTGGAATTCTTGTGGATCTAATACTATTATCTGTTGCCGATGGCTCTTACTCATGATAGATTATTTTATTTTCACCGTGAGTTCACATTCTTTATAATTTCATCTTTGGGAATTTTTAAGGCTTGGGCTGAAGTTGCATTTTTTCCAGAGAAAATTTGTGTTTGTTTCTTCCAGTTTCCTGGAATGCTATCAATCAAGGCTAACTTTAATTCAAATTATCTGCTTGTGAGAAATGGTTTATGATGATAAATTCTCAGGTTAAACAATTTTTTTCCTGCAATGCTAACATTGAAATCTGTGTGTTTTCTTGCCATTTTCTTGTGTTGTAGATTTGTTTTTATTTACTCTGTCACACAAAAAAAGTGTTTCCTTGAGGTCTCGACTTTGTGTGGGCGATTCCTGGTTGACTCACCACCTTCAACAGGCTTTGGGTTTATTTCCCATTTCATGAACCAAATGCAACCATAAAAATGCAAGTTTAAAGGCAACGGGTCCTGACAGATTCCCTGAAATAAAAGCTAGGATCAGCATTCACTTACCTCACTTCTTTGTGGGTTTCTAAGGAATTCTTACTTTCTAAGGAATTCTTTAATATGTTCGAAAAAAGAGATCTTTGTTTTGAACATATTACATGGATTTTTAAGAGTTATTTTTTTCTGGGGGTGGTGCCTTTGGGATACCTAGTACACAATATTGCAGGAAACAGAACGCTCCCCTCCCCACACATGGTTCCTTTTTCTCTCTCTGCTCTGTTGGTCCTACTGTTTGACTTTTACCTGCATGATTTTAAGGTGGCTGCTGTACCTCTAACAGTCACATGGGCATTGCAGGCAGGAAGACATGGAAAGGATCATGGAAAGAAAAAACGTGTGTTATTTTAGTATCTTCCTTTTTGCCAGGAAAATATTAGCTTTCCTAGAAGACTTCTACTGACAGTTCATTACCCTTGAATGGGCGACGTGACCACCCTTGATGCAGGAAAACTGAGAAATGAGCTGGACATGTTGCATTATGAAAAATGGGCTCTGTTCATAAGGAAGGATTGGGGAATGGATATTGCAGCAGGAACTGAAAGTGTCTTCTACTCCCTGGAATCATCAGAATAATAATTATACAGAGAGTTATTTTTTTACTCTTGGTTATACACAGTGACAAATGAGAAAGAATGTCAAACAGCAGTCCCCAATCATTTCTGCACCAGGGACTGGTTTTGTGGAAGACAGTTTTTCCACAGCTTTGAGGTGAGTGGTTTCAGGATGAAACTGCTTCACCTCAGATCATCAGGAATTATTAGTTAGAGTCTTATAAGTAGCAGGTAACCTTGATCCCTCGCATGTACAGTTTACAATAGGATTCACGGTCCTATGAGAATCTAATGCTTCCACTGATCTGACAGGAGACGGAGCTCAGGTGGCTATGTGAATGATTGGGAGTGGCTGTAAATACAGATTACGCTTTCCTCCCTCACCTGCTGCTCACCTCTTCCTGTGCAGCCTGGTTCCTAACAGGCCACCAACTGGTACTGGTTCCTGACCTGGGGTTAGAGATCCCTGATGTGAAATATAGACAGATGGTATAGACACACAGCAGAATCTCAACATTAACACTACTGACATTTTGGGTCAGATCATTTTTTTCTTGACAAGGACTGACCTGTGGCACCATAGGGTGTTTAGCAGCATCACCTGTGGTCTCTACCCACTAGATGCCAGCAACACCCCCACTCTGTGACCACCAAATATGCCTACAGACATTGCCAAATACCTTCATGGGAGAAAATTACTCCCAATTGAAAACCACTGACATATACAGATGAACATGGCATAGATGTAGATATGCATATGTAAATATGTGCACACATCACACACACACGCACACACACACACACGGGTGAGATTTACCTACTATTCATCCCTAACACTGAGGTTGTAGCCTTTGGGGTTCCAGCTTTATGTAGGTCTCTAATTTTCAATTAAACTGTCTGAGGAAGGTACTATTATTATTCCTTGTTGACACTGATGAGCAAACTGAAGCTCTCAGAGGTTAAACAACTTGCCTAATTCCACACAGCTTAGTCCTACTGTGGTGACGTGAGGCTGTGGTCTCTAGTCAGCTATGAACAATCTCCAAAACTTAGTTTCTATCTTTGATTTGGCTGAATCTTACACATTTCCACCTTCCTGTTCCTCTTCACAATAGTTACCTGTTTGTTCAGAATCTGCTGCTGCAGAGACTTCTGTAATGTTGTGCCTCTACCCCTTTATGTGATTTACATCATATGCTTGACATTCTCTAACGCATCCTCTTGTGCAAAGACTTCCATTTCTCCGGGCTCAGCTCAAGTAACACCAAATCTATGTAGGCAAGATTCAAACCTAACTCTGGGAGGCAGATGCCCTTCAACTAGAGATTTCATTAATTTTGAGATCCCATAATTTCCTAACAAGACCCAGTGAATGGATACTGTGTTACAGTCTCTAGATCCTCACTTCAGGGCCAATGTATCCTGGTCTCACTGTCTGGAAATATCAGCTGATGATGATTTATAATGTGGCCCTGACAGAAAACTGTGCTTAGCTTTAGGGAACTAATTTGCCCAAGGTTATACACCACACAGGAGCCCACCCATAGACAACAACTGGGAAAAACAGGGACACAAAGGCCCAGCCTCCCTTGTCTTCATTTGGGACAATTCTAAAACGCCACCCAGCTCCAGAGCTCCCCATGGGACTGGCTGAGGCGTCAGTTCTAACTTCGTTGTTGGTAAGCTTTCCTTTCTGCCCAGTTCTGCCCAGGTAACTTCTTTATAGGGCATCTGCTGAGAATAATCATCCCTAAACCATCTCTATGCTACTTTTTATTTCATAATGGTCTCCAGATAATCCAATCAATCCAGTTGGTGTCAGAAGTGAATTTCAGATGTGAATGAAAGAGAAATGGAGGGAGCCTCTGATAGTTTGTGACACAGAAAAAAACCACAACTGTCAATAAGCATACTGGAATTACATATTTTAAAATTACGTTGTACTTTCTAGTTAGAAATAGATTCTGCAAAATTTCCTATTAAACCTCCGTGAAGTCCTTGAAAGTTTGCGGATATTTCTCCTCATTCCATGGAAGGGATGTACGTGGATGCATCACCTATGTCAGTGTCTAGAATAACACCCAATCTCCTCCTCCTGACTCCGCATCCTCAGCCTTTGCCTCCTTTGAGGGTCTCCTGACTCTACTGCCTTCTTCAGTGAAGAGTTACCCCCAACCAACAGCAGAGGGCACCAAAGCCTATATTCTGACAACAGATTTTTTTTCTTCCTAGGGAATTTTCAGTCTCAGGGCAAATAATTTCAAAGAACTTTGTTACTAAAGACTAAAGTAATTAAATTATCACTCTGGAGTGAAGATTATTAAGAATTAATAGAAACAAAATTTGCATGTATTAAGTATACTAACTCCTGGAATAAACCCGAAAGCATAAGGGTAAATCAAACCCAGGATATCCTCTAACCTCAGTGCTTCATCTTCTGAAATGTCTGAGCCCAAGAGTGAAAGGAATTTGAGATGAGGCTGTGTCTCCATGAGCTTTTCATCCCCCTTCAATTCAGCCCATTTTTGCTCCTCCTCAACTGACTGGACAAAGCCCGCTAGGAAGCAAAGGTAACAAGTCACAGTCATGGCCCCAAATGACCATAAACATATGTCTCTCTATTTAGCAATTTAGCATTTTTAAAAAGTCTTTGAAAAATGTTTTACAAATTTCCCACACCTGGCTTGCACAGATTTATTAGGTTTAGTCCTGAATACCATGTATTTTCTTCTCTTGCAAATGATGTATTTTATTGAAACTGCATGTTTTTAAACTATGGCTGGTGTATAAAATACAGCTGACATTTATTAATATTGGATAACGATAATGATATAAATTATCAATTTAAACATTTTTATAGGTGTTGTTGGCTTTTCTGTGAAAACAATTACATTACTTGAAATTAATGATAGTTTACTTTCTTCTTTCCAAACCTCATACTCCCGCTTTGTCTTATGCTAGTTTATTGGCTAAAACAACCAGTAAATGGTTAAGAGTGGATAGCTGGTATCCTTGTCTTTCTTCATATCTTTGGGGAAATACTTTTAATATTTGATCATCGAGCATGATATTTTTGGAGGGAATTCTTTAAAATATGTATGAGATACTAATAATGATAAAATGTTTAATGTTTTCAAATATTACTTTAAAATTCATTGTGATTATTCCAGAGTTTTCCTCCCTCCATCTATTAGTATGATGCAGTAGGCACATTGTCCATGATCTCATCCCTGGCATCTGTGACTTTGTTAGCCCACATGGCAAAAGGAACTCTGTAGAAGGGATTAATTTTAAGGATGCTGAGGTGGGAATATCATCCCAGGTGATACAGGTGAGCCCCATCTAATTACATGATCCTTAAAAATGGAAGACAGGGGAAAAGAGTAGGTCAGAGAAATGCAGTATTGGACTCACCCACCATTGTTAGCTGGGAACATGGAGAAGGGAACCATGAGCCAAGGATCCCACAGCCTCCCAAAGCTGGAATCAGCACACAGTTTATGGCCAGCAAGAGAAGAGAGACCTCGGTGCTATAACCACAGGGTACTGGATTCTGCCAACAACCTGAATGATCAAGGAAACAGATTGTCCACTGGAACCTCCAGAAAAGAACTCAGCCTTGTGGGAACACTCATTTTAGGGCAGTGAGGCCTGCATCTGACTTCTGAGCTCAGAACTACAATATGATAAAGTAGGAAGATTTATTACATCCGTAATGGAAAACTAATACATTTGGCAAGTCACATGAAAAGATTTTCTATTTTGAACCAAGCTTACATTCTTGGAATAAAGACAGCTTATCATAAAGTATTAATTATCAGTCTGTTATACATTCTCCCATTCAGTTTGCCAAGAGTTTGTTTTGAATTTTCCTCTATTATTAGAAGTGGCCTGACACTTTCCTTCCTTATACTGTTCTTTTCAGACGTTTCTGTCAAAGCCATTCTAATCTCATAGAGTTAGGCAGTGTTTTGTGTTATACATCCTGAAATTGTTGCTATGGGATTGGAATTCTTTCTTCTATCAAAGTTTTGTAGAATTCACCTGTTTATTCATTTGTACCGTTTGATCCTTGTGGGAAAACCTTAGGCACTGATTTAATTTTTAATAGTTATAAAACCATTTAGTTTTTCTATTTATTCATAAGCCGGTTTTGATTATTTATATTAGTAGTTTTAGTTGGCTGCAAATGACAAAAAAAACAACTTTAAAAAAAAACACAGGGCCCTGCTCTTCAGTGGACATAGTTTCACTTATGCAAGATAAATGCATTCTAGAGCTCTGCTCACAATATTGTGCCTACAGTTAACAACACGGCACTGTGCACATAAACATTTGTTACTAGAGTCAATTTCATGTTAAATGTTCTTGTCATGATTAAAAAAAATAAGGCTTAAATAAAATAGAAATTAATTCCTCTTTCACATCACATCAAGTAAAGCATCCAGGACTGGCATAGCAGCTCTGTGATGAGTAGAGCCCTATGCTGCTTCTTTCATGTTTGCCTTAGAGTTTCCAGTATACTCTCACAACTAATCTTAGTCCATGATAAGCATCACTCCAGCACTTCCTGGTAGTGCCAGTACCTTGCAGCAGAGAAGACTCAGTGTCTTTCTTTCATCCCTAATATCCTTACTGTCAATTCTGTCATGTATTCATATGCTATAATAATGCCACATATTGTCAGCTATTAATACTCTCAAGAATTCTCTATTACATTAATTAAGGATAAGTAGAATAAAATATTTTATTTTACCTTCATTTATTCCTTCTCCAATGCTTTTTTATTATTTATATAGACCCAGCTTTTTAACTTCTATAATTTCCCTTCTTTTTTTTTTTTTAACATTCCTTTCAAGACAAGTCTATTGGAAACAAATTCTTTCAATTTTTTTGTCTGAGAAATTCTTTATCTCTCCTTTACATTTGAAGGATAATTTCTATGGATAATAATGATAGCTTGGTGGGTTTTTGTACACTTTAAGTATTTCACTCCACACTTTCCTTCCTTGCATGGTTCTTGAATAGAAGACTTATGCAATTTGTATCCTTGTTTCTTTTAAATATTGTGTTTTTATTTTATGGCCACTTTCAAGATTTTTCTGTCTTTGGTTTTCTGTAATTTGTAGATGGTCTACCTAGCTGTAGATCTTTCAGCATTTATCCTGCTGGGTTGTCTGTGAACTTTCTAGATTAGGAATTGGGTGTCTGGCATTAGTTTTGGAAAATTCTCAGACATTAGTAAATCAAATGTTTTTTGGCTTTTTTTACTCTTTCTGGTATTCCCATCGTATGTTCATGTAATACCTTCTGTAATTATTCCACAGTTATTGGATATTCTGTTCCATTTTTCATGTCTTTCTTCTCTTTGCATTTCAGTTGGACATCTTTTCAAGCTCACTGACTTTCTTCAGCCGTGTTCAGCCTACTGATGAGCCTATCAAAGGAATTTGTAAGTTTTCTGTTACAGTGTTTATTTCTAGCACTTCCTTCTGATTCTTTCTAAAAGTGTCAATCTTGCTTCTTAGATTAACCATCTGTTCTTGCATATTGTCTGCTTTTTCATTAAAGCCCTTAGCATATGAGGGGACTTCAAAAGTTTATGGAAAAATTGAATTAAATTATCAAAATAAAATATATAAACTTTGTTTTCTAACATAAGCTCCATCAAAGTTCAGACAGCTTTGTAAGCAATGATACCAGCCATTTAGTCTCTCACTAAAAGACTAAGGGCCCTGGGAATTTAATCATGCCAGTGTAGTCTATTTACTCTTATCATTGAGGAGAAATGGGTACCCTTTACATATGTTTTAAGATTAGGAAACAGAAATATGTCAGAAGGAGCCAAATAGAACTATAAAGTGGATACCTAATAATTTCTTATCAGAACCTTTGCAAAACTGCCCTTGTTTGATGAGAGGAATGAGCAGTCCCTGGTGAAGCTTTCCCACTTTTTTATTTTTGCTAAAGCTTTGGTTAGCTTTTTCAAAACATTCTCATGATAAGTAGATGTTATCATTATTTGGCCCTCCAGAAAGTAAACAAGCAGAATGCCTTTAGTATCTCAAAAAACTGTTGCCATGACCTCTGCTCTTGACTGGCCCACTTTTGTCTTGACTGGGCCATTTCCACCTTCTGGTAGCTATTGCTTTGATAGTCCTGGATCTTCAGGAACATACTGGTAAAGCCATGTTTCTTTTCCTGTTATGGTTCTTCAAGGAAATGCTTCAGGATCTGTCGGGCTATTGGCCCCACAGGGTTGTGGGGTGTCCCTTATGCTGTGCTGAGATGCAGGATCCAAGAAGTAAAGAGACAGGACACTGAAGAACTGGAGAAGAGCAGCTGGACTCCGGGGACCATGCCACCTATGAGCGGAGATAGGAGAGGCGCCTAACACCAGAAGCATCTATATTTATTAGGTACAAGCAAGGTGAAGGGTCGTAAGTGAGGTCATCATCTATAGGCTTAGTGATAGGGCATACATAATCATGTGAGTCACAAGCAAGGGGGCACCCCATTATGTCACTTGGGCAGAGAGGTGGGCCGTGCACAGTAGAGGACTGTGCTGTGCGCAGTAGTAGAGGGTCCACTCCCATTAGGTCACCGAGGCAAGGAGGTGGGCTGTGTGCAACAGGTGTCATATGCGACACTTCTTATGTGGGGGCTGAAGACTTCGAAGGGTTTCTAACAGAAAGATATTGTAAGCCAATGCAGTGGGAGCTGACAGATTTGTGCTCTTAAGATATTAATGGAAGGATGATTTGAGCTAGCACAGAAGTGAGAAAAGACTGACAGGGTGTACAGCTACTGTGACTGGTCACACCAGAGGGGTTCTTCCCCCTCAGTTATTTGCAGGATCTCAGGTCTGAGACCTACTTTCCACTCGTTTATCAGCAGAGGCTCTTACTCCAAGCCTGCCATACAGCATATGCCCTTTCAGGCAGGGAGGGCACCGCCTGGGTCTTTGGTTCTTGTCCTGGTCTGGCTGTTTTCCCATGTACTACTTCTGTTCTGCGACTGCTCTAGGCGTTCCTCCTACTACAAAGTACCAAACGGTTATATGGAAGGATTCTATAAATCAGCACTAAGTGTGTCAGTACAGCTCTGACTACAATACCTATAGGATTATACAGAAAGATTATATAGAACTAAGTATGCTAGATAAAGTACTGAGTATGTTTATCTAAGCTAGATATATTAAGCAGTAAGTTATTATATGATTATATAGAAAGATTACATAAAGGAAATAGCTGAGTAATAACACTATAAACTAAGATATTCTTCAGGCACTAATTGTGCCTGGGTTTGCACAGCTCTCCTTCCTCGGTGCCCGTGTTGGGGGTTACCCACAAGGATATTGATCTCATTGAAGAAAATTCATTGAATGCTCTGCTCATATCTGCAGCTGATTTGGGTGCAGTGGTTTTGGCAACCATCAACAGGAAAATTTGCTCAACTTTAATTTTTCAATCAGAATTGTGTAAGCTGAATCAGTTGAGATGTCTATGGTGTCAGCTATTGTTTCTGCTGTTAATCGTTGGTCCTCTTCAATTAGGGTATGAATGAGATTAATTGTTTCCTCTCAAATTGATGAGGATGGTCTGCTGTGGGTTCCATCTTCAACACTGTCTCATCCCTTTTGAAAATGAGTTTTCCATTTGTAAACTGTTTTCTCTGGACTACTGTCCCCATAAACATTTTGTGAAGCATCAATGACTTCACCATTCTTTCACCCAAGCTTCACCATAGATTTGATGTTTATTCTTGGTTTAATTTTAGCAGAATTCATGTTGCTGTGATAGGGGTTTTGCAAACTGGTATCTTATCCCTCTCTGAGTGCTTCAGGTTAGATCCTGTTCTGATATACGTTTACTTTGGTACAGACAACTTTTGGAATCCATGCATAGCTTTCTCATAATATGCATTTTTCATGAGCTTTTTAAGGTCCCCTCATAATAATCATAGTTATCATAATTTTCTTATATAATGATTCCAAAAGTTGCCTCATCTTTTAAGTCTGCAGCTTGCTTTCCCTCTTCTTGTGTTTTTCCTTGTCTTTCAACATGTCTCGCGATTTTTAATTGAAAGTGGGCATGATGTATTGGGTAACAGAAAATGAGGTTAATTAGGCTTCTAGTGTAAGGTTTTATGTTAATCTGGCAAGGAGCTGCAGCGTGTTTATTTGTTGTGGTTTCAGGCTCCTGAGGTTTTGGTGTCCTCTAGCTTCCTCGTATATTTTGGACTTTTTCTCCTCTGTTGTCTGGGTTTCCCTAAGAACTTCTTTATAAATACAGTCCATGGCTTGCTGCTCTCTGTTGTAATTCATTTTTATTATACTGGAGTCCTGTTCATGTTGTGGTAAGCTGTTATGAAATAGAAGCATTGTATATTCTTATGATCAAATCTCGGTTTATTAGTGGGCCTGAGTTCCTGGGCTGTGAGCTTTAGAAGTATTTCTTGGGTGTTTTTTCCTCCCTTGCATGAGATACAAAGGCTGGAGATGTCTGAAATTGTCTAATTGCCTTTCCCCAAGGTCTAAAACAGTATATTGCCCTAAAGTACAGGCTACTGTAACAGAGAATTCTCTGATAATATTTCAGAATGGTTTATTTCTTTTGGATGTATTTCAGAATGTTTTTAATCCACTCCTCCTACCTGCAACACAGATTTTTCTCTGATCCTCACCTTGAGAACCTGGTGGCAAGCCAGCCTAAGTGTTGGGGACCACCTAAGACTGGGTTGTTTAGGAGCATTCAAGTATCAAGCTAGTATACATTCCACCTTTAGCAATTCATGAAAATTATTGCTTAGGTGGTCATACCAGCTACTGAGCACAGTTCCTTCTGCTCTTGTGTTAATCTTGGCCGTGGTTCTTCATATGTGCCACTCTCCAAACATCAGGGCAATAGCTTGCCCTGTGCTTTTATCTTCGGATCGATCATAGAAATGACATGGATTTTTAGTTTGTTTGCCTTTTCTTCTTCTTGTGATGACTAGACTGATGACTTCCAAGCTGTTTACATGCTGAAGTTGAAACCAGAGGTCATACTTTTCCTATTCAATCTGACAATCTCTGTCTTTTAATTGGAGTGTTCCAACCATTTAAATTTAATGTGTTTATCAATGTGATTGGCTTTAAATCTATCATATATAAATTAAAAAAATTTAAACCATGTGTTCTTTGCTCCTTTTTCCCCTTTTCTGCCTTCTTTTGAATAGATTATTTTTGTAATCAATTGTATCTTTGTCTTGGTTTATTAACTATATCTTATTGTTTATTATTTAGTGGTTGCTCTAGGGATTACAGTATAGATATATAATTTATCACATGCTAGCT
The DNA here is from genome assembly GCA_031835075.1 of Saguinus oedipus. Lineage (NCBI taxonomy): Eukaryota > Metazoa > Chordata > Mammalia > Primates > Cebidae > Saguinus > Saguinus oedipus. The sequence continues at coordinate 8,075,064 of CM063183.1, read as the reverse complement.
TATAATAATAGTTTACCACTTCATTTACCATGTAAGAGTATCACCACAATATAGTTTCATTTTCCCCTTTCCTTATCTTCTGTGCTATTGTCATTTATTTTACTTTTGCATATATTTTAAATGCTATAATACACTGTTTTTATTTTTACTTTAAGAAATTATCTTTTAAATAATTTTAAATGAGAAAATATTTCTTATATTATCAGTCTACTCAATATCTCTAGTACTCTTTATCCTTTTATATAGTTTCCTTTGATATAATATTTCTTCTTCCTAAAAATTTTCTTATATATTTCCTTTGTGTATGTCTGCTAAAGTTGAATTTGCTAACCTTTTCCTTTCCTGAAAATAATTTTTCACCCTTATTTTTGAGGAATAGTTTTCGCTAGATATTGAATTCCATGTTGTAAATATTTTTTCTTTCAGCAGAAATATGTTGTTCTATTCTTTTCTAGGTTTTATAGTTTCTGGTGAGAGGACTGGGATTATTCTCAATTTGTTCCTCTTTACGTGACACTCTTCTAGTAACTTTTAAGATTTTCTCCTTATTAGCAGTGTGATTACAGAAGCTCCTTGACTTACAATGGGGTTACATCCTGATAAATGCATTGAAAGTTGAAAATATTGAAAATTGAGAATTCATTTAATATATACTCATCCCTCAATATTTGCAGAGATTTGGTTCTGGGATTCCCTGCAAATATCAAAATCTACCAATGCCCAAGTCCCTTCTATAAAATGGCCCAGAAGTTGCCTACAACCTATGTTCATCCTCCTGTATACTTCAAATCATCTCTAAATGACTTACAATACCTAATACAATTTAAAGGCTGTTAAAATAGTGGATATGTTGTTTTTATTTGTATTATTTTTGTTGTTGTATTGTTATTTTTTATTGTTTTTATTTTTTTCCTAATATTTTGAATTCATGGTTGGTTGGATCTGTGGATACAAATAATCATGGTTTAGTTTAGCCTTTCTTCAACGTGCTCAGAAACTTACATCAGCTCACAGTTGAGCAAAATCAGATGGAATGACAGTACACTGAAGAGCAAGAGGGGTCAGTTGCTCTCACAGTCACATGGCTGACTGGAAGCTGCTGCCGCCCTTGTCCTATATGATGAGAGGGTGCCGTACTGCATATATCTAGCCCAGAAAAGATCAAAATTCAGAATTCAAAGTACAGTTTTCATTGACTGAATATCACTTTTGCACTATCATAAAGTTGAAAAAATCATTGCAAATGGAACTATCGTAAGTCAATGACTAACTCCATTTTCAAAATGTCTTGTTTATGGCAGAAGGTACATCTGTTTCCAGTTAGTGTATTACTGCATGGCATTTATTGTGCCTTTCTAAATATATACTGATGTGTTTTTGCTCAATTATCTTTGAGTGTAGCAGTTCTCACCCAGCCTGTTATTTTCCTAAAATAGAATAGGGTGGATATTCTTGACATTCCTCCCTATTTACTCAAGAGGTCATTAGTGGCTCTTCAATTAGGTATTGGGTGAAAAGCTGGATGGTCACAATTCTTTTATTTCCTGAGGCCACTAATTTAGGCTGAGGGGAGACTCTTGGCATATGAAAAATATTGAACCAGGGAATTCTGTTTCCGAGTTTCTCTGTAAATAAAAAAATCTTTACTGTTTTCAGTACATATCTTATTCTTTCAAGAATGAGGGTCTTCTAGGCTTTTGGATTTCATTCCATAGCCATGAATCAGTTGTCCAGTTTGGAAAGATGTGGAGGCAGCAATACTTGCATCAGTTCCTGCTTCTGTCTGAATATATGTCTAGTTTACCCTGGATGGGCCCATTGATGGAAGGTTGAGTCATGTCCTTATTTCCTCTGTTCTGTTTGGAAGTTGGACCAGAGAAAACAACAGTAAAGAATAGTCATTCAGTCTCTTCTCTCACTGACCATCTCTACTCATCTACAGAAGTTGAAATGCACTGCGTATTATGATTGCTTTTCCCCTGAGCTTTATGTGGTCTACCTAACCTAGTCTACCTACCTAGGGTTATTACCTCCAAGCATAGGAACATAGAGATATTAGTAGTAGCCTTTGGAACTCTTTTTTAATTCACATTTAATTCAACTTTGAATTTAAGGAGAATTGTTCTTTGTTAGCTTCAGGTCGCTCTCAATTTGATGATAAAAATAAAATAAGATCACATCTGACAGATCCTTTTCAGAACTTCTAGTATGAGATTAGGGACCTTTCCCACTTTCAGCATAGGAAAGGTTTTCTATTTCATGTTTATGTGCTGTACAGTGGAATCTTCTGTAAATGTATAGTTACTTTACCACATTTGCTGGACAAAAAGCAAAGCCTTTCAAAATTCTTTAAAAAAAGAAATCAAATTCTTTTATTTTCCTATTTTCTTCCTTAACAATGCAGCAGAGTGAGACTCTAGACACTTCCTGTCCCTCTCAAGTTTGTAGCTCTGAGTTCCTTTGGGGTAATTTGCCTTTTTCTGTAATTAAGTCAACATGATTACCCACCAGCAGCCTTTTCAAGGTTATCACTGCTGTAACACTGGTATTTCCAAAGAGACTGTAATGTGAGGAAAAAATGGTCTTTAAGCAGACTCAAGAGAGATTTAATTGAGAATCATTGTGCACATTAACATGCAAATGTTTGTGATATTCATTGTAAAAAAAAGTACACTACTATGTAATGCAATATTTAACACAACCGATAGCAATGCCCTCAGCACAGTGCAATTAAGAGCACATTCCAGGTGAATAGGTTCTTTCTTTTCACAAAGGATAGAAACTTTCAGATTAGATATGGAGGGTAAACGAAATCAGTTTAGTGTGGTCAATTATGATGCATTCCTTAAAAAAAAAAAAACACTTTGTTGAGGTATGATTGACATACAAAAATCTGTACCTATTTAAGTATATGACTAGATGAGTTTGGAGATAAGCATACACCATGAAACTATCTTCACAAGCTATGCTGTAAACATATCTATCACTTCCAAACATTTTCTTCTGCCCCACTTCACAAATACGTTCTTATAATTGACTCATTATGGGATGTTGACATGAAGAGAAAAATTTCCCTGGGTGACCTGAAAATTTATTCTCTTCCTGTTAGATAGCATGGATAGGGTATTAAAACACAATTCTTCTCACTGCAATTCCATAGGGTCCAAGGATCCTATGTTCCTACTTTTCACATTATTGCATTGTATTTATGGTCCTTTTAGATACATAGAGAGAGACAGATTAGAGATAGAGATAAAGATAGAGATAGAGATAGACAGACAGATAGCTTTAGTTTTACCCCTAATATACAGAATATGCTGAGTGTTCTTCCATCATCATTTAAAATCTAATCTTCTAAAAAAAGAAAGATAATTTAGAAATGGGTATGCTTATTTCACCTTAGTTTAAAAGTTAAGCAGATCTTGAACAAAGGCAGCGTACCTAATGTCACTGATCTGCATTCTGGAAATCCAGTTCAAGAAAGCAGCTGGAGAACACAGGTACCAAATCTGACTCATTTCTGAAGCTATAGATGTCAGGTGTACTTGAGGTTTCTTGTCCGTTTTGATTATTCCGGAGGAACTGGTCATCTGAGAGAACTACTTATCTATATTGTTTGCCTTTTAAATTTTCTGATTCAAATTAAAGTTTAATTTTTTAGACTCTGTAAGAATCATTTTACATATCTCAACTAACAACTCCTTTAAAATAGAAAATATATCTTATACAGCTTTATGTCTCTACTGCCCAGAAGTAGATTTGGACTATTGTGGAGCCTTTTCTGCCTATGTAGTCAATCAATTATTTTCTGTATATTTTGTCCTTGCTAAATCTCATTGTAAAGATGGATTCTTAGCCATTAAGAAGCATCAGCCCATTATTTGTGGAAAAAGCCAAAGTTGGAGAAATATGCTGCTTTAGGAGTAGGTTTTTCTAAGTTAGGCATGCTAAACAAACACAGAAACAGTTGCTATAGAGGCAGATTGAGAAGGCGACAATATTCTCTACAACAGAATTAATGTAGTTCTAAAGTAGAATTGACAGATCACAGATCCTTACTGCTGTAAGTCTCAGAGGTCACTGAGTCCATGAGGATTCATTAACTTATCACTGAGATGTTAATCTGTGCCAGGCATCTCACAAGAATCAGAGATAGTGGGATGAAGCAGAAATAATCCTTACATTCAATGATCAGGGCAGTGTTATGGAAGGAACAATGCATGGATCTAAACTAGATAATGCTGCACATTAATGGTCAATGATGTGGCCAAAGGATCGGGCCTAAATTCCATCAACAGCAAACTATGAATTCTTAGATTTGTCTTGTAATTCCTTTGAAACACATTTATATGTTTGATGAAGAAACCATTTTAAAGAGGCTACAGAGACAACTGAAGGTCAAAACCAGGCATGTGAGTATGCTTCCTTCTCCCTGAGATCCCACCGAAACAAAAATAAACAAATAAAAGAACAAAAAGGAATAAACCAATAGTGACAAAGAGAAAGAAGTGAGGGACAGAAATGTCATTTATATATAGTTGTAAGAATTCTAAAGAAAATGAGTTATAAAAATGAGTTGACAAATAAAATGGATGGAGAATGCCCAGCAGAGAATATACCATAAGAGTCACTAAGGCAGTAGCAGTGTGCCTACTGAAAGGACCTCAGAAAGGCATTGCATTCAGAGTCAGCATATGTATGTGTTGATGGAGGGAGGACATAGGTAGGAATAAAAAGTTGAGTAGAAGACAGAAGGGACAACTGAAGTTCTGCATATTAAACAGCTGAACGAAATGTTAGGTGGCTTTTCCTGCCCCTTCACAACCCACACCCACTCCAGCCCACAGAAAACAGCAACAAATATCTAGCAAAAGGTAATACACGAGGTGGATATTTCTATTTCTTCTTCTTTCTTTCTTTCTCTTCTTCTTTTTTTTGAGTTGGAGTCCCGCTCTGTTACCCAGGTTGGAGTGCAGCGCCATGATCTCGGCTCACTGCAACCTCTGCCTCCTGGGTTCAAGTGACTCAGCCCCCCAAGTAGCTGGGACAACAGGTACATGCGACCACGCTTAGCTAATTTTTGTATTTTTAGTAGAGGCGGGGTTTCCCCATGTTGGCCAGGAGAGTCTCAATGTCCTGATCTTGTGATCCGCCCACCTCGGCCTCCCAAAATGGAAGTGGGTATTTCTAACAAAATAAAGTCTCCAAATAATCAAATCTTTCTACTAAGACTGTACAGAACCTAGACTAACATCTTTTTCTCTCTGATATAATGGTAGAATGGAATCTGATAGCCAGATTTCAGCTCTTTCAACCTATGGTTAGCATAATCATTAACACGTTCTACCTTGAGATCTTAGTAGCAACTCCAATCCAGGTGAAAGCCCTAGCCAGGGAACTAACTTTAATGTTGCTGGAAGAAACCTATCTCACAAAAGCAAAAGAAATATGACAGCAGATTTCATGCTGGAAAAATTGCAAGCTAGAAGACAGTTGAACAACATTATTAAAATTCTAAAAAGAAAAACGTAGAATTCTTTACCCAATGAAAATACTTTCAAAAATGGAGGCAAATGAGAGCCTTCATAAATGCAAAGGCTGAAAGAACTAATCACTAGCATAAGTATAATAAATATTAAACTAAGTCTTTCAAACAGAATGAAAATAATATCAAATGGAAATTTGATTCTACACAAAGGAGTAAAAAGCACCAGAAATGATACCTACATGAATAAGTATGAAGACTATTTATCTTATTACTGAAATATATTCAAAAGATAATTGACCACTTAAAACATAAGAAATAACAGTATATTTGGATTTTTTACTTAATCTATGTACCAGTAAAATATATGACAGTAATAGCATAAAAAAGCAAGAAGGGAGAAATGGAGGCATGGTGTCCTTATACTAAAAGGTAAGCGGGATAATATCACTGGAAGGTAGCTGCAAATTAAAGATAGTGCCTTTGCCCATTCATGCTGCTATAACAGAAGTATCACAGAGTGGGTGTCTTATAAATAGTAGAAATTTATTGCTCGTAGTTCTGGAGTCTGGGAAATCCTAGATCAAATTGTTGGCAAATTTGATGTCTAATGAGGACTGACTTTCTGGTTCATTGCTGGACATCTTTTTCACTGCATTCTCACATGGCAGAAGGTGTGAGAGAGCTCTCCAGGGTCTTTTATTATAAAAAAGGGCACTAGTTCCATTCATGAGGGCTCTGTTTTCATGACTTAACCTTCTCCTAAAAGCCACACCTCCAAACACCATTACATTAGGGGTTAAAATTTCAACAAACGGATTTTGGGTGGCACCAACATTCAGCTAATAACACACAACTAATAGATCTGCTCATGAATGCTTCACACGTCCTCCTCCTGCTCTGGCCTTTACTTTGGGAGCATGAGTTATTGACTTTCCCCAGATCCACAGATAGGAGAGCAGCAATTCATCTGCCTTGCTGGCAGCTTGCACTGAAAGCAATGGCTGCCTCCACATTCTCTGGGTGACAGGTTATCACACATGGCTTTCATTTGATTCTTCTGCAAGATTTGGGCAGTAGAGAGATAGAATCTTTTAGCCAGATATTTTGGTGCATAGAATTGTATGTGATGTGATCATTTATCCAGTGCTTGTATCTGAAGCTGGCCCCGAAAGGAATCTAAACTTGTATTCTCAGCCACCCCACATTCACCACACGGGGGTCTGATATTCCCACCACAGGGGGACTACTTTCTTTTTTTCTCATGCCCATGGGTTCTTTGAAATCAAAACTAGAATGTTGGCCGGGCACAGTAGCTTGTGCCTGTAATCCCAGCACTTTGGGAGGCCGAGGTGGGTGGATCACGGGATCAGGAATTAGAGACCAGCCTAGTCAACATGGTGAAATCCCGTCTCTACTAAAAATACAAAAAATTATCCAGGCATGGTGGCATACACCTGTAATCTCAGCTACCTGGGAGGCTGAGGCAGGAGAATACTTGAACCCAGGAGGTGGAGTTGCAGTGAGCAGAGATTTCGCCATTGCACTCCAGCCCCAGTGACAGAACAAGACTCAGTCTTAAAAAAAAAATGGAGAATGTCAGCCCTGTCTGGGGCTTTAGAGATCTAGCATTATCCCTCCTCCCACTTTTTTTTAAATAGCTACATAATATTTGTACATATTTATGGGGTACAAGTGATATGGAAGGGGGCAGGTAAGTGCTGAGTACAGAAGGGTGTGGTCTCTGGCCTGTGCCCATGGAACTAGGTGAGGACAGGCACTCCTGTTTTTGCACTCAAATGTTGCATTTTCTAAGACCACCCTGACCTGCCACACCCCCATCCTGTGCCTATAAAAATCCTGAGGCCCTATCAGGCACAGACACGAGCAGCTGGACATCAAGAGGAACACAGCAGTGACAGACCACACAAGTGGCTGGACGTCGAGAGAAGCAGAAGGGCAGAAGAACACCCTGGCAGACACCAGGAGACACTGGTAGACACCAGCAGATGCTGGCAGGCCACCTATGGTGGGACAACACAAAGTTTGGATGAGGACAGTGGGAGAAGAGCCTGGCCGTTATTCCAGGGGAAGACCACCCCACCTCTGACTCCCATTCGTCTGCTGAGAGCTACTTCCTCCACTCAATTAAACCTTGCACTCATTCTCTGAGCCCACATGTAATCTGATTTTTCCAGTACACTAAGTCAAGAACCCAGGAATACAGAAAGCCCTCTGTCCTTGTGATAAGGCAGAGGGTCCCACTGAGCTGATTAAGACAAGCTGCCTATAGATGGCAAAACTAAAAGTACACACAGCAGCACACAGCCTCCAGGAGCTGTAAGCATTCACTTCTAGATGCTGCTGTGAAGTCAGAGCCCACATATCCCATAACCTGTGCCCCTGCATACTCCCTTTAGAGGTTTGAGCAGTGGGGCACCAAAGAAGCGAGCCACACCCCCATTGCATGCCCTGTGAGGGGGATAAGGGAACTTTTCCCATTTTACATGTAATATTTTGTTACATGCATAGAATGTGTAGTGACCAAGTCAGGGTGTTTAGGATATCTATCACTGAGTGCATTTATCATCTCCGTGTGTTAGGAACATTTTAAGTCCTCTCTTCTAGCTATTTTGAAATATAAAATAGATTGTTGTTAACTCTAGTCACCCTACTCTGCTATTGAAAATTAGATCTTATTTCTTCTATCTAACTGTATATTTGTACCCATTAATCAGCCTCTCTCATCCTCCAAACACGCCCTTCTTCACCTCATTTTCCAAATGGAATTAGAGGAACAGCGGAGTTAAGGGTCTTGCTCAATATTAAAGGTGAATGAATGTCAGATTAGAACTACTGATCCCTGATCAGTGGGCTGATGCTATGTCCACTCTCCCTGACATTTACAGGCCCCCATAACCATGAACTCAGGACTATGAACCTCATCCAGAGACTCTCCCAATAGGCCCCGGCCCCAAATAAATGACCCCCTTTCATTCAGCTTCTTCTAGTTCAAAGTACTTCTGTAGATTACTTAGGAGATCTGTGAGTTGAGCTGTGTTATGGCTTCAAATTCTAACTGTACCAGACATAGTTCTCACTATGGTAAAAAGCAAACAGACATTTCCTATTATTGGTCTCCATAACCTTTCAGGAATCCAGACTGATAAATGTCCCTGGCTGTGGGAGGTGACTGACAGGCAGGAGCCTGGCAGCGCGTTGTCATAGGATGAATGACAGCTGAGGGCCTGTAACCTTTTCCCATCATAATAGGGAGACAGAAATAAAAATGTTATGTGGAGCATATCAGATTGTCTGTGATTCAGAGCAGGGAGTTCAGGACTGGGAGTCTATGGACTTGCAGAGGGAGATGAATAAAGATGGGTGCATTCACAGGGCAGCAATTTTAGGCTCACCCCATGCTGGGCATCCTAAGGGAGACGAGATGGGAAGATGTGCATTTCTGTGAAGAGCTGTCTGTCCCAGAGAAGTGGCGTCAGCATCTCTGTAGACCTCAGCCATGGCACTGGTTGTTCATGCATTTGTCATGTGATTTCCTTTAGGATAGGGACTATCCTGTGTGTAAAACTGACCTACTGTGAACTCTGTAAGGAATGTGGATGATGTAATCTGTCATATGATAATTCATTTCAAAATATTAGTTTCAGGCTTTGTGCTAAGTGTTAGGGAGCAATAATGGTTGAGATAGATTCAAGTATGTTCTTCACCCTCAGAATTTACTTAAGTAAGCGAGTATGTGCATATGTGTGTGTGCACAAATATACATATGTTTACATGCATAGATGTGAGCTTAGTAAGTGTGTAGCTTTCAACCAAGTGATGCCTTGGGAGATCAGCCTAAAGATTTCAGTCAAGCAGCATAATATAGTGTGATGGAATGAGCAAGGGCTTTGAAATGTGAGCCTTGTCACTAACTGTTGATATCATGAGCAGAATTACTTAACTTTTCAGATTTCCCCTGCCCTGTCCAACTTCCACACTTATCTATCCTACTGCAGGGATATTGTGAAGGCACCGGGTGGTGTGTACCCTGGGACATTTCAAGTATTAGTCATGGAGCAGTGATGATTCTGTGGCTCCATGAAACCAAGACAATGTAGAAAGTAAGTGCCATAGACACTGGCATGTGGTCCACCCCAATAGCTTGGAAATGAGATAATTATGATTACCTCTGGGACTTACACTGTGAAACCAATACACAATGGGTCATAGGATGGTCATGCCGGGCCTCCTTAAGAAAACAAAATACCTCCCAGGTGTGAAAAATTCCAAAGGCACCAACATTTTATCAGAAGGTGCTCATAAGCCTCCAAAGCATAACAAAAGTAAGGTCACCCAGGGACTGCCCGTAGAAGAAGGGACTAGAGGTAACTAACATAGCTGTGGGCATCTCCACTCTGCCGGGAGGTAAACCCCCAACACAGAGGGGGCCACTTCAGAGCTTGATGCTATTGCATTTCTGATAATTTGCCTGAGTTTCCATGTTATGAGTTCACTTATCTAATCTTTGATGAATTCTGCCTTCTACATTCCTCAAATGTATCCACTTCTACCATCCCCATTGCTCCCACCATAGTTCACATCACCAGTATTTCTTATTGCATCAGCTTCCTCACTTCTGTCTGTACTTTCAGGCCCACCCTGCCTCCGTTTCCCTTCCAATCATTCTATGCACCACAGCCAGAGAGATCTTTCTAAATCATGATTTTCATCTTATTTTCCTGCTAAATCCCTTCAGATAGGTTTCCTATTATGTTCCTAATGCAATCGGAATACCCTGCATGGTTCAAGGGCTTAATAGGCTGGCTCTGCCACACTCTGCAGTATCTGTTCCAACCTGCTTTCCCCTCCAGACATAATCTCCTGCCACACTGCACAAAGGTCTACTTCCTCTATGGTGTACTCACCTGCCCCACTTCCCAGGCGAACTGTTACACCATCCTCAATTCTTCCTGTGAACATAGCTTTCCTGAACTGAGGGCCCCTTCTGTGTGCTCTCAGCTCCAGTACCAGCCTTCACCTCTGCCTTTTACACATCAGATAGGACTGCTTGCTAGCTTCTGTGACTCATTGGCAAGGTGACTATAATCCTTGTAAATGGAGAAGAATTATGATTCCCTATCCCCCAAGCTCCAGGTTCCTCATCCGAGAACAGGGATGAGGACAGCAGTGACTTCACAGAGCTGTGATGAGACTCAAAAGAGCTAATGATCACAAGACACTTAGTTTCTGACAGAGAATAACTATCTGTGTGTCTATTTATATATAACCTAAGAAATCACATACATAAACTATAAACTCATACTTATGCATATATTTATGTTATTACTATTACACCTCTTTTCTTGCTATAACTTTAGAATATAGTACAGTGCATGGCAAGAAGAAGTCTCAATAAATATTTGTTAAATGAGAAAATTAGTTTCATACATTCCAAGCAACCATCTGATTTTTATTTGATTTCTTACATCATTTGATTACTTGGGGACCAAAAACAAAGCAAAATAAATAAACCAAAAAGAAAATCATCTTGTACAACTAACAACTATACTTTTCTAAATGCCACTAAATGGTCGTTTTTGCTCTTATGCAGTAGTCTAAGATTTGTTAGGGAGTCATTCTCTCTAAGCCAGTTCAACTCTGGGAGTATTGAACTCGAAGGGCTGAGGATGCAATCATGTGTGCTGGTGAAATCACTAAAGGTAGCAACACTTTTTCAAGTTTTGGTTTTCTGAACTCTCAAGTCACCCCTCTTTCCAAATATCCCATTGTAAGCCTTCCTCAAACTTATTCCACAATTCTCTCTGGCTCCCATGTTAGAAGGGGGAAAATGGAGAAAAACACAAAACAGATAAAAGCTTCACTTTCTATACTATTCATTAGCTGAGATGGTTTGGAAGATAGGAGAGTGCAGTGTTGGGCAGCGGGAGGTGCAGGCCACATGGTGGATCTGAGGGAGTCTGGCAGGAAGGTAAGAGCCATGGCCATTGGCCAGTGTAAGTGAGCCCCAAATCCCAAACGAACTGGCTGGTGGCACTGGACAATGATAATAGCCAACCTTATTGATCATGTCTCATCCCCTCGTGCAGTGTTAAGAACACTAAGCAGGGAGGTGGGGGACTCATTTTTTTTTTTGTATTTATTTTTCTTTAAATAAATGTTATTGTGTATATTTGAGAATTCCAGCATGATGTTATGGGATACATGTAGATACACAGACACTAAACATAAGAAGTAAATGAGACATTGGGAATGTAATCACTATTCTCGCAATCAAAGAGCCAGCAAGAAGCAGAACTGGGATTCAAACCCAGGCATTTTGACTACAAACCCAGGCAGCTTGTACTCTTTACTCACAGTCTCTCAGTTTTCCTCTCTCAAAAATGGTCTCATTACCCACATGTTACAGGATTATCATGATCATTATAGATAATGAATATGGCAGCCACATAAAAAAACAGTGGCTATATCGACCAACCAACTGGGATCTCCAGCAAGTTCCTTTGCTTCTGTGGTCTTCAGGTTTCCCAAGAACTTAATGAAGAGGAGAGAGAAGTAATCCAGAATTCTAAGGTTACAGCTTTCATCTGCCCAAGAACAATATGTTTCCCTCTTTCTGAGGTGTCAGTCTACTACCCTCATCCTCTGAGGCACGTAAGCCTCTAAAGGCCAAACCTCCCCCATGGCCACCTATGTCTCCAATTATAACTTGTCAAGCTTAAGTAGAGCCACCGCATGCTCATCAATTTGATGGTCCTTTTGTTTTCTAAGCTGTCTTTTAAGGTATGAAAAACAAGAGTGTAGAAAGAGGAATAAAATAAGAATTACAGGATAGAGAGAGGAACAACAGTCTTTAGCCATAGATTGATTAATGGTCCAACCTAAGTTGGAATTAGACAACCCTAATTGCACAGGCAAAAGAACTCACCTCTGAAGTATCTTCTAGCAAATCTGATTAAGAACACGGATGACAAGTCAAGCCATCTAGATTTCATCAGGCCCTGACCCATGCTTGGGACTTCAAAAATGTCCTAACTTCACTGGATGTAAAGGTCACACAAGTTATTGTATGAATTTCTCTGCAGATAGTATTGAATCTGGGAAAAAAACAAAAAACAGAAAAAATCTCAGAGTAGAACATTGTCCCAACCAGCTGGTAACCTGAGTTGGCCCTGTCTCAGAGAAAACAGAGGAAATGAAGTCTGGGGCAAGATGCCATTTATCTGTTGTATTCTCACCTTCACTTCACTTATCCCCACCTAAGAGTGCTCTTGAATGGTTTCAACCCAGACAAGATGATTAAACTTTCTTCCCATAGGAAGGACAGCCATACCTTCCAGAAGGCATATTCTCACTTCGTAGGCAGGCATTTTTTCTTCCCAGAAAAGAAGGAGTCCCTTTAATTTTTGTGACAATTTTATGAATTTTTATGCTTCAGAGTTAAGGATCATTTCACTGTGACTTTCAGCAATATAATTAAATGATTTGGGGAATAATTGTTGCAGTTACTGGCAAAAGTATAAGCCTTTTTTTTTGGCTTATTGATGGACAAAAAAGTTCCTCCCCTATGTATGTATTTTCTCCTTTTTGGATACTTGGAATAAAACTCAAAAAAAAGAACCCAGGTTTACAGCAGTAATTTCTCAGGTTTGCACAGAATTTCACCATATCCTATTTATCTTTTTCCTCAGTAAAAAGATAACTATGGGGTGTTATCTAACTATGGGGTGTTAGATGAATGCAAGATGCATATATCCAAAAGTAATAATGACAATTACTATCGACTGCATGTTGGCTGGCCTCAATGGCTCATGCCTATAATCCCAGCACTTTGGGAGGCTGAGGCAGGTGGATCACCTGAGGTCAGAAGTTTGAGATCAGCCTGACCAATATGGTGAGACCCTGTCTCTATTAAAATACAAAAATTTGCTGAGTGTGGTGGCATGTGCCTGTAGTCCCAGCTAGTTGGGAGGCTGAGACGGGAGAATTGCTTGAATCCGGGAGGTGGAGGTTACAGTGAGCCTAGATTGTGCCACTGTACTCCCGCCTGGGCCACAGGGCGAGACAGAGTCTCAAAAAATGTATGTATATACATACATATACATATTGGAATTCTCAAATATATATATATTGACTGCATGTCTACCACATGTTGGTGCATCAATAAAGCTTCATCTAATCTTTAATAATCGTGTAGAAGTGGTAAAAACTGCTACTTTTCTTTCATAGATAGGAGAACTGAGACTCAGAGAAGTGAGTTGACTTGTTCAAGGTCACACAAGTTTAGGGCAAATTCCGGCTTGGAACCAAGGTCTATCTGTCACCTGAAAAGACCATGCCCTTTTCCTTGTCCCAGTGAAGGAATGGATATCTTGGTGCTGCATCACCAAACACCTGTCTCGGGAGTCAGAGCAGGAAGATAAGATATGCATTCTAAGGCCTAGGGAAATTGTTGAGATTATGCCTCAGTGAAAAAAATAAAGGCTTGCCTATGGTGGGTTGGTAGTTGGTCAGGGAAATGGAGGTGGATGGACCACTAGGATGAGGGATACAGGGATGGTTGCAGCAGGTTATAAATAAATGTGTACATGTCCCTCAAGAATTTGACAATTATGATCCTAGAGAAAGCCTTGTGACTGGAGTCACATTCCTCCAGTGTTCTGTGGTTTCTTTCTTTTTTTAACATCAAGTGTTTATCAAGGATTTATAAGAGTTAGAGAAAGTAGCTTTACTTCTCTTTCCCACACATTTCCCTGAAGATCTCCAATTTAGGCTTGGTTTAGTGGCCCCTGGAAGGAAAGCACTTAGGAAGGGTGTTGGAAAGGGCATGAATTGCTGGAAATAGGTGAATTTTATCTGATTTGATGAGCCCTGTGATTCCACTGTTTTTTAAGCTTGCGAAATTGACAACGAGACTTACCCTCTCCATATAGGCAGAAATAATTTATAACATCAATTTTACTATCTGGAAGGCTCCACATATCTTTATATAATGGCTCATATTGTCTTTGTAGATATTTTTTTTTCCTAGGGAACATTTTAATCTAGCTAGAGTAAATAATATCAATCACATTGTTCATATAACCATTATTGGTTTGGGTCTTCTCTTTGATTAATTTTCAAATACTATTTTATGCTGGAGGCAGCACAGAGGAGTAGAAATAACACTGGCCTAAAAGGAAATGTAAGGTTAGAAGTCTGATTTCTTCAACAATAGGCTCACTGTTCCTGCAAACTTATCATTCACTACCACACCTTTGGGTCAGCATTCTGCATAAAGCGCTTCACTCTCAGAAAACGCAGAACAGAGACATGAACTAAAGTGTGGCCCTGGGCCAATCAATCAGGGTTAGATGTCTCTATCACCACTTCCCAGCTCTGTGACCTTGGGCACAATAGGTAACCTCTCCCTGCCTCTGTTCCCTAATCCACAAAACACTAACTGTGAGGAAACATATCTCCTGGCTTATTGTAAGGATTTAATCAGAGAATTCATCAAAAAGTACATTGAAGAGGACCTGAATCATGATAGAGCTCACAAATGTTAACTTTTATTGTAATTACATTGATCTTTCCATTCAAAAACGCTCCTCATGCACACTTAGCAAACTCCTGAAAATCTTTCAAGTCTCAGCTAAAATGCCCCTTCCTCTAAAGAGCCTTTCACAAACATTCCCTGCTTCTTCCCCAAAAGAAGTGATACTTTCCTCTCTCTGATCCCTCTGATGATAGTTTATTTATCCTTTCAGTTAGGAAATATTAACAGAGCTAAGTGTGCCACAGAGTTGTCGATGAAGAGGTCACAGTCTCCGAGGAGCTCACGGCCTACGAAGACATTACAGGCACAAAGGAGGTTTCTTGCTCAGAGATGAGTCTTTTCCCAGCTGTATAAAATCCAGGGGCAGCCTCTGAGACCACATTACCCACGGTTAGTTTTTCGTATCTTTTTTTCTTCATTCTTTTTCCTTTTCCAACTTTTCATTTTACTTTCTAGTTTTCCCTCCTCTCTCTTCTTCTCTTACCATTCTCTATTTTGTCTTATTTATTGTAGTTTCTTCCCCTCTCTTTCTCTCTTTTCCTTTCTCTCTTTCAACATGTGCTGTATGTGGGAGCAGAAGAACACTCAGGGAAATCTTCCTAGAAGAGATGGTTTAGAAAGGACCTTCCCCACCTTTGAGGCAGGATGGGATTTGGATAATAAGTGGAGAAGTAGGTGTGATACAGATGGAAAGAAAGAAACAGTCAGAAGGAACATCAAATGTGAGGTCCCTGAGAAGAAAGAATGAGAGGGAAAATGTATACATGCATGGCAAAACACATCAGGTTTAGTAAGGTTGACAAAACCCCAAAGGTGTAGTGGGATTGGCAGGGGAGATAGATTGTGAAACCCAGGTCATGGGAATTCAGGCTTTCTACACTATGGTTAGATTCTCTTCTTGATGGGATGAGTTATAAGGAATGGGTTTTAAGGACTAAGGTGACATGACAAGATTTGCATGTTAGAAAGACCACTATTTCTGGGTGTAGGATGGGTTTCAGGAGGCCAGATGGACATAAGGTGTTAAGCTATGCTACTAAAACAGTCCAAACAAGAGATGCTGAAGCTTCAAGGATGCAGGCAGGATGGGACAGTGGATAGACATGTAAGCTCCACTAAATCACTGGGTTCTAATTCTGGTGCGGCCATTCACAGATGCCAAGAGAAAGGACAACAGCCAATGTTCTATACTTTCAGCCAAACATCCTAGCATTTAAAAAAGGCTTTTGGTCCAAGTGGCCAACTCTTTAAAATAAAGATAAAAAGAATCCAAGATCTGCACAACAGTCTACCATCAGATTCCATAGGTAAGAAACACAAGGCCTGGATATTTATTCATTTATTGTTTCAACATTGTACTGAAACCCTACTATTTGGCAGACCCTAGAAAAGTAATTTAAAGGGATAGAGCTTGTTCAGGGTATATGTTTACATAGGATGGACAGAGAAGTTTCCTATAAATAGAATAGATTTGATATTAGTGGAGTGAAGGAGACAGTAAGGCTAATGCTTGGAAGAAAAGTGCCCCAAACTGAAGGAACAACAAGTGCAAAAGACCTGAGACAGGAGCATGTGGGGTTCTTTGAGCATCAGCAAGGAAGCCAGCATGAGCTGTTGAGAATAGAAGATGACTCAAGGAAAGAGATGACAGGTTGTGAAGGGCATTAGAGACCAATGTCTTGGATTTGCTTTCTATACGTGATGGGAAGCCATTATAGCAAAAAAAAAAAAAAGAAAAAATCAGATAACTTGATGTATGTTCATGAATTGTTTTGCCTGCTGTGTGGAAAACAGACCACAGCAAACCAGGATGAAAAGAGGGAACTCACCTAGATTATTATAGTGGTCCATGGAAAAATTACATTAGATTGATATCAACTACAGTTACGTGTGGAAATAGTGAGAAGTGGTAGAATTCCAGAACTATGTTGAAGCTACAACCAACAAAATTGGCTAAGAGCATTGACACAGAATAGGAAATAAAAAAGAAAGAGAGGAGTCAAGGATAATTCTAAGGCTGAGCCTGAGCGACTAGGTGAAATTGCTCTAAGTTGGGTAAGGTTCAGCTTACTTTTGGACATGATAAATAATTGACAA
The DNA here is from genome assembly GCA_031835075.1 of Saguinus oedipus. Taxonomy (NCBI): domain Eukaryota; kingdom Metazoa; phylum Chordata; class Mammalia; order Primates; family Cebidae; genus Saguinus; species Saguinus oedipus. The sequence continues at coordinate 8,057,923 of CM063183.1, read as the reverse complement.
TGTTGAGTAGGCAGATGGGTATGTGAATCTGGGGCTCAACAAAGAGGCTGAGAAAGCAAATGCGAATTTGGGAGTTATCAGCACGTATTTAGCTCCAGAACCCCATATGAACAAAGATGAAGAAAAGTTCTAAGGACGGAATCTTGGACTATCCCAGCAGTTAGAGATTAGAAAAATACATAAAATCTATCAAAAGTGACTGAGAATCAGCAGTCAGTAGCAAGTGAAGACACAAAGGAGAGGGAAGAAAGTGCATTAGGAAGAAAGTAGGTTTGGAAAATTAAAATCAGCCTTTTCCCTTACCTCCCATAAATCACATAAAATCAAAAAAGGAGAATGAAAAGAAAGCCATAAACCACATATTTAATGGAACTAGCAGAGAGTTGTAACCACAAAATATGCAAAAGAGTGCCAAAAGCAGTCAGGTATTGAATAGGGTTATGGGAGAAAGCAGAAAGGTGAAAGCTTGGTAGCATATCTTGGAAAGAGCCATCACAGTGCTCTTTTCACACTTTTCTGGGATGCATAGCATGGTCCCCAGGTGCAGATCCAGCAGTGGGAGCACTGCTGGTGATGTTTCATTGAGAAACAGGTGGTAGGACCAAATGAGAAATCACACAAGGGGCAAAGGTAAAACAGGAACTTTATATTTTCAACAGTTCTACACATGCCTGTCTCTAATGAGTGGAAAGAAATCAAAGCTAAAAGAACTAACAAGCAATGGGCACTAAGAAAATTTTGGTTAACCTGGATTACTTCTCTGTTTCTTCACCGTAAACAGGTCATCCAAGTAACTGATCAGGAAAGAGTCAACTGCTTAAGATACATATGGAACCATAATAAGTGCTATATAGAAATAAAACAACAAAAAGATAAAAGAAACAGAGAATGCACATTATATGTAGAAAACATTCATCAGAAAAACATAGCCACAGAGATAAAAATTGTGATCAAACACTTTACTAGAATATGGCTGATGTCATAAATGGCTAAATAAATATTTACTTTCATTCCCTTCCAGCTTTTCCAGCATGCTGAGAAACCACACAGTTCCTGCGAGGACACTGAGAATATGTGTTTGGACGTTGTCACAGCTGCATTGCCCCTGGCAATGTGTAGTATTCAAGGCTAGTTACCTAGCTACTTAGGAGAGTTTGTGAGTTACCAAATACGCTTTAACAAACTCCTTTTGCTTTACTCATCTACTATAAATTGTTTTTTGTAAAGACACTGATCAATATTCACAGATTTTAAAAAAGAGAAAATTTAACAAAGCAATTTTAAAAATTCACAAAACAAAATATACAACATTGGGGAATAATGATAAAACAAAAAAATAAAACATAAGCTGCACACATCAAGAAGGAGTAGGAAAAAACATAAATGAAGGTCAAATTTAATATAAATTTAAATATATATGTGTACATGTACATGTATTTGACTCCTGCCTTTTCTTAAATGTACATGTACACGTATATATTTCTTGGTGTCGACTATTGAGTCAGTCTTTCCTTGGACTTGTGCATCTTTTAAATCTCTAGACTTTGACATTTTTTGAACTGTAATTTTAAAAACCTGTTCTACTTATTCATTTCAGTTTTCTTCTACAGAGTCTCTAATTATGCATTGTAAAGTCCTAACCTGCATAACCATGTATGGAAATATACTGGGTCTATGTTGAAGCCTTATTGCCTGTTTTTATGGCTCTTTTTTTCTTTTATCTTTCTCTCTTTAGTGATACAGATATTGATCAGTTTCTCTTTAAAATATTAGTCATCACTCATCACTAGAAGAAGCAATACATATAAAAATATTCAAGAAAAAGATGTACAACATAAAAAGTTATATCAGTCAAACTGTATTCAAGTATAAAAGCAACATACAAATGACTTTGTTTTTGTTTGTTTTTTTGAGATGGAGTTTCGCTTTGTCTCCCACACTGGAGTGCAGTGGCATGATCTTAGCTCTCTGTAACCTCTGCCTCCTGGGTTCAAGCAATTATCCTGACTCAGCCTCCTGAGTATCTGGAACTACAGGCTCATGCCACCACACCAGGCTAATTTTTGTATTTTTAGTAGACATAGGGTTTCATCATGTTGGCCAGGCTGATCTTGAACTCCTGACCTCAAGTGATCCACCTGCCTCAGCCTCCCAAAGTGCTGGGATTACAGGTGTAAGCCACTGCACCTGGCCCCATACAACTCCTTTTAAATGTGAAACACATCAGAGAATTATTTCCACTAGTCCTCAAAGAAAATCCTAGATAATTAGCTTAATTTAACTAATAGATGAATAGGAAAAAAATATAAAAATAGAATATAAGCCAAAAATCCAACAATAGGCGTCTAAGTATAGCCAATAGTATGAAAGTGAACACTGGAATGATAATATACTCAAATTGCGGGGTGGAAGAGAGAAGGCAGAAAGCAGAAACAAGGGATGTTTACTACTATTTAACATGTTCATTATTATTTAACATTGTCCTGGGGGTATTACCCAACACAATTAGACAACAGAAATACATTAAAAATATAAAAATTGAAGAAGAGATGGTAAAAGTATTCTTATTTGCAGATTTAATAATTAAGGATCTAAAAACCCTGAGATAATCAATTGAAAACTACTACAAACAAACTAATTCAGTAATGTGACCAGATATAAAATCAATATAGAGGAATTAGCAGCCTTTTATATAAATGACAAACAGAAAATGTGAGAAAAGATCGCAATTATTTCTGTTTGTTTCAAAAATTAAAATATTTAGAAATAGATTCAAGAATAATGTGTAAAACACGTACAAAAGAGACTTTAGATGCTCCCAAGAAACCTGCCTACCTAGAGAGCTTCCTTATCACTATGTACTGCAACATTCCTTTCACCCTAACTGGACTCCACAAACACATTCTATAAACCAATTATTCTGAGTCATTTAAGCCTCATAGAGGTCTTTCCACTCACACCCCTTCATCTGGATAATGTCTATTTCCCCCTCAGGTCTTGAGACTGACCCTAGATCATATTGAAAGCTATGCCTAGCCAGTCAAGACTGTTTTAGGTATTCTGACAAACAATGTTTTAAATTATTTAACCTTTTATCTCTCATAATAGACTTTGAGCTCATCAAGGCAAGATCATTCAACTGTGGTGCCCTGGTGCTCAGCACAGAGCTAGTGCTCAATGAAACAACTGAAGGTTAGAATGATATAGAGATGGAGAAAGAAAACTGACTGAAAGAGGACATGAAAACGTGAAAATAGTTTAATCTTGCGAGATTGGGGTTGTAATGAGATTTTTCTTTCTTTTGTTTCCCATATATATTAATATATTTGCCCACTACAAGCAAATGAAAAACACAGGGAAAGGTACTTATGCATATTTGCATAAACAAATCTATTCCCAAACCAGTTTATCTCCCAGTGAGCCCAAATCATATGTGATGTAAGTACTTTTACAGGTCATCAGGAGGAAACAAGAAAACATATGCAATCAAGACTAAGAAGAGACAGAAGGGTAAAGAGCAGTCATAATAAATAAAGAAAATGTGGTACATTTACACCATGTAATACTATGCAGCCATAAAAAAGAACATGATTATGTCCTTTGCAGGATGGAACTGGAGGCCACTAACCTTAGCAAACTAACACAAAAACAGCAAACCAACTACCACATGTTCTCACTTATAAGTGGGAGCTAAACGATGAGCACCCATGAACACACAGAGGGGAACTACATATACAGGGCCTTTCAGAGGGCGGACGGTGGGAGGATGCAGAGGATCAGGAAAAATAACTAATGGGTACTAATCTTAATACCTGGGTGAGAAAATAATCTGTACAATTTCCATGACACAAGTTTACCTATGTAACAAACCTGTGCTTGTACCCCTAAACTTTAAAGTTAAAAAGGAAAAGAAAAACAGTCAGTAAAAGACAAAGCTAATGTTTATCAAATAGAAGTAACTAGCAGAAGACATCTTTTCAGAGCACACTGGAATGAATAAAAGCCTCCCTTAAAAACAGTTGACAGGGAGCATTTATTTAACACATTAATTTTGGGCTATTACAGATGAAGGATTAAAGTTTTCAAAAAATCAGTAATAATGTCCCTTATGCAATCAGGAAACAACTTAATATAGAATGATGCAAAACAAAAACAGCGTGAGGAAGATCAGCAGATACCAGATGACACTAGAAATAAATCTTAGCTGGATTATAGAAGTCACACAGAGCAAGATTCTTTTTTTAAAAAAATTTTTTCCATAGGTTATTGGGGTACGGGTGGTGTTCAGTTACATAAGTTCTTTAGTGGTGATTTGTGAGATTTTGGTGTACCCATCACCTGAGTAGCATAAAGGTCTTCAGCTAAGATGAACTGAAAATTAGCATCAGAGTTCTACCATATACCAACAGTTTGTACGGCATATAGTTATATTTTTGTGAAATGTTTTTTTATTTTCCAAAGCATGACTCTAAAAAAAACAAAACAAAACCCCATGTTGTATCCAAATGTTCCAAGTCAGATAATTCATTTAAATAACCTAATTGGATCCACTTACCTATGAATGGGCCTCATTGACTCTATCAAGGCTCTGGTACCCAGACAGAGTAGAACAGTAAACACTCCTGTCCTGAATCACGACCTAGCTCGACCTCCTGTTTGAATGTCCTGTTTGATGTACTCAGATGTGGAGCAGAATTTTAATTCATCCACTTATCATCTTTGACAAGTAACTCAACAACTCTGAAATCTCAAATTCCTCATCTGTAAATTCAGTATAATGATATCTACCTCATAGGTGGTATTAAGGTTTAATTACGGTGCTATGTAGCGTGCCTAACATACAGAGAAAGCCAGATAAATGATAGCTACCATTCAGATCCAGTCATCCAGTAATTGCATAGCCTCTGTTAAAATATCTTTATTAGACTGTGCATTTCAACATGGTCAGTGCCTGACAAGTGATACTCACATTGATGACTCTGAGTCTAGCTTGTTTGAATGTACTACAAGTTCCACGAGGAAAGGAATTTGTGTTTGTTTTGTTCATTGTTGTATCTGCATCATTTAGAATGGTGCTTGGCACACAGTAGATTTCAAATATCACTGATTGGACAGTGATTCTCTAAATGAAGGCTTATAAGATATCTGCACATTCCCTGTGACACTCTTTCTCTGCCTCAACAAATCTGGCGATTTCATCAATGTTATCCATCATCCTATGTTCATTTTACATTATATAAACCCAGGAAGATGGCAGTCTTCTTAAAGGCTGAGACAGTTAAAAACATTCCTAATCAGTTTTATTCTGAATACTTCCAATGCTTCCAGAGGTACAGGAGTGATTTGTATTTCAATAGCCTAACTTGTTAATTTTTAAATCATCTATCTCTACAACTTTTGCAAATGAAGAAAGATATGCCATAAAAATATTAATCAAAAGAAAGCTGGCATAATTCTACTAATTTTGGAAAACATAGAATCCAGAATAAGAAATATTAGAGATAAAAAACTCATTACATAACCACAAATGTGTCAATTCTCCAAGAAGAAATAAACCTAAATGTGTACACTTCTAACAGCTAAACTTCAAAAACGGATTTTAAAAAGATGTACAGATTTGTAAAATTAGAGTTCAAACTTGTTCTCTCAATAATTTATAGACCAAATAGAAATAAAGTCAGTAAGGTCATAGACAAACTATCAATCAATTTGATCTGATATTTATAGAATACTCTAATCCAACAATAGTGGAATATACATTTTTCTCCAGTGAGCATGGAATCTTCTCCAAAAAGAGTTAATCTGAATCATAAAACAATTTAACACGTGTAAAAGAATAGAGACCATATATTTTCTCGAATTACAATGCAATTAAACTGGAAATAAAAACAGAAAGATAGCTGGGAAATTCCAAAATATTTACAAATTAAACAAGACCAATTCTAAATAACTCATAGGTTCAAAAAGAACCTAGGGAAATTTTAAAATATTTTAAATTAAATTTAAAAATATCAAAATTTGTGGCATGCAGCTAAGCAGTTATTAGAGAGATATTTTATATCATTAAATGTTTATTTTAAAACACATGACTCAACAGTAAAAATTATACAAAATGGTGCGTGCATTCAGAGAAGTCCTTTTTTCACATCTAACCTTTCCATCCATTATTTTCCCATATCACCACTGCCATCACTACTTTGCTCATAAAAGTAATGGTTTTTATTACTTTCTGGCTTATTTTTCCCAGTTTTTCTTTTGCAAAATAATCAAATACATATAATTATACTTACATTTTCTCATTTTTTATATAAAATGTAGCATCCTCTATACCCTTCTCTATACAAGAAGATCGTTTTTAAAATTCAGTCTTGCTAGGAAAATATTTATTTAAATAACTTTAAGAAATTTGTGACTGGAGTACTGTCTCACTGAAATCTCTGTGTTCCTTTGGGATTAACCATGTTTAATTTAAATATAAGAAAAGTACATAGTTGAAATTTTGGTAAATATTAAAAGAAATGTTAATATAGAAGCATAATTCTAAATTATGAAATACTACTAAAATATACAATACAGTTAAACCAGTGGCACAAGAATAACTGATTTTTTAACAGAATGAACATTAAAAATAGAAAAAGTAATTATCTGTTTTGAAATAGTTTAAGGAATTAAAGGGTATATATCTACTCATGTAATTGTCTGATAGGTCAATTCTAGAACCTTTCTCCAAGTTCTAAACAGGAGCTGGGGCCATAAATATTCTCCCCATACATCATATTAATAAACTTAGGACCTGTCCCTAGTACAGCTAATATGTTGGAGAGGAAAGTTAAGATCCAGTGTTCCTGAAGAATTTGGTTGTAGTTAAAAATTTACAACATTTTAAGATTCTATTTGTTCTTCTTGACTTCTAACTTTGTAGATCAGTAATTTAAAATCCACCCTTTGATATCTAGACCAATAACACATTCTAAAATTTAAGCACAATAATCACTGCAGTTGTGAAAATAAACACCACTACTTAGACTGCGTGGCAGGGTCTGCATTGTAAAACAAGCCCAAGTTTTGTTTATACTGAATTTGGATTGATGGGGAATGTGGCATTCATCTGCCAGGGGTCATTTCAGGCTTCCACAGCAGGAGGCCATATAATTTAAAATAAATAAATAAAAAGAAAATATAAAATAAAATAAGAAGGCCCCTGAAGTTATTAGCTGGTACTGCTTGATACTTAGGAATTCAGGGATTGAATACAATATGGTAAGGGGTGCTTTAAACAGAATTTTAGGATTCTGCAGGCACAAAGAGGAAGGGTGCTGGCCATGGAATAATCAGATGTGAAGTAGAATTTTAATTCATCCACCTATCACTATGCATCTTAGGAAGTAACTCAACAACTTTGAAATCTCAAATTTCCATTCTTTAAAATCAGCATAATGATATCTACCTCATAGGGTGGCTTTGAAGTAAGGTGCTATGTAGGGTGTCTAACATACAAAGAAAACCAGATAAATGATAGCTACTCTTCAGACTCAGTTGACCAATAATTGCATAGTCTATGTTAATATGTCTTTATTAGACTGTGCATTTCAACATGACCAGGGCCTGTCAAGTGATATTCATATTGATGACTCCAAGGTTAGCCTGTTAAGACCCTAAGGGATTCTTAATCCACCAGTAATAAATGGTGATCAGAAGGGTTTTAGTGCTAATGTATTTAATCAGTTTTTATTAGCATCACATTGATAAATTCAATGGAAACATCTCACAGTCTTATTTTACTGGCATTTTCTTCAGCTTTTGACACTATTTGAACTCCTTCTTGAATATTAGTTTTTTTTTTAAATTTTAGTATTAATAATTTTTTTTTTAATTTTAGTATATTAGGTTTTTTTAAAAAAAATTTTAGTATTAAACATTTTCACCAAGCTCCCTAACTGGTTTTTCCTTAGGCACCTTTCAGAAGATATCCCTTCTCACTCTAACTACTCTTTTGTTTTTTTGAGATGGAGTCTCACTTTGTCACCCAGGCTGTAGTGCAGTGACACAATCTTGGCTCACTGCAACCTTCACTTCCTGGGTTCAAGTAATTCTCCTGCCTCAGCCTCCTAAGCAGCTGGACTACAGGCACGTGGCACCACGCCTGGATAATTTTTTTTATATTTTTAGTAGAGACATGTAAGCCAGGATGGTCTTGATCTCCTGACCTCATGATCCATCCACCTTGGCCTCCCAAAGTTCTGGGATTACAGGCGTGAGCCACTGCGCCTGGCCTCTAACTACTCTTTTTAGACAATGTCTTTCATTCCTATGACTTCATTTGTCATTTAACTCATGGCCACTGAGTAAGACTGTGCAGTCTGTACACTGCCCAAATGTGCTAGGCTGAGAGAGGGTGAGTGTTGGCAGAAATTCAGTCTGTGTTCTGCTTGCCAGAATGTGTACTCCAGGGGCAATATTTACCTAGAGGATGGCTTTTCCTAATTTATACAAAATTATTCCATATGTGATCTATTGCCTTTCTCTAAATGACACTTACAAATTCATGCATGCACACACACACATACACATATGCACAGTGAAAATCTTTATACTAACATCAGGCTTTACAAATTTAACTCCCAGTGTGAATCTCCATCTGTGTGAATCAAACTCCACATGACCTAAATTGAGCCAGTCCCTTCTTCACCCAACTTAACAGTTTCACCCATGTCCCCTATCTCTCTGGATAGGATTAACATCCACCAAATGCCTCATCCAGAAACTTACAACTACATTTCACCCCTCCTACTCCCTTACTCTCAATATTGAATAGCAGCAAACACTCTGCTGTCTATACTGCCCAGATTGCCCTTCAGCACTTAAGCGTGTATTTCTCCAGCTGGTGAGAATGCTGCCCGCTGAGAGCTTGCAGCCATCTGCCCTCTCCGGGATTTCCCCAACCTTAGAGAACTACCTCATTCACCAGGACAGTGCATGCCCAGTGACTAGTTCATGGAGAATTTAAAGGCCCAACTCCAGACAACTCTAAGGGGCCGCCCCTGTTCCTGAGCTCCCCAGTGGATGCCTTATGTCTTCTTTACAGCCCCACTTCTTCCTCTCAATAGTTCTGCTTCTCTTTCCCCTCAGATATTGATCCCAAGAGCACTTTCAAATGACATTCTGCACCCTCATGATCTACACCATCAACCATTCTCCAAGTAGCATTGACACTCTCTCCTAAGTATCAGTGGGATATATTCATTCTCTCCATCCCTGCTATTACCTCCCTAATTATGTCATCCTAATTCCTCACCTGGATGATAGCTGTTGCCTTTGTCTTCTCGTCTGTAATTTTCCCTGCTTGTAATCCACTGTCTACCCTGTCAGAGTAATGCTTTGATTGTACACCCACTACTTAATTCCTTAATTCCTTTCTGGAAGAGTAAAGTCCAAACTAACATGGCTTGAAAAAGCCCTTCTGTTCTGCTTTCTACTATTTACCAACCTAATCTTTCATTACTTCATTTCGTTCTTATCTCTGACCATGCTAAACCATTTCTGGTATTTATCTACATGTTTCTTGTGTCAAAATTTATGTTGCCTTTCAGACCTTGTACTTGAACTTTGTGCCTTTTGCTTGCCACATCTCCCTCCATCTCTATTCCCTAAGCCACCCTCTTGCCTCCACTGAAACCCCTGAGAACCTAAAGACCAGCTGAATCCTACTAAAACCCTTTAAGTATCAGAATTAATGCTACTTATTGTAGAAAATATTTTCTAAATATTAAGATATTAGGTATATCATGTTCTCTCTGTCTGTCCACAGCACCCTGTATGTAGTCCTAGGAAGCACTATTGATATTGTTCTCCAATAGACTTTTATATCTCTTAAATAATTTTTCATGTTTTATCTCTCAATCTATTAAACTGGTGAATTATATTTACATTAATAGGGTGTCTAATAAAGCATTCTAGTACTCATAGACCAAATATAAGTAAGTCATAGGATATATTTCAATGTGCTGTTGAATTTAGGTTAATTTTTTTCAAATTTTTATGTTGCTTCTCTTTAAACATTATCTATTATTTTCTTTCCTTACACATTCTTTGATTTTAAAATCAAGATCATATCAGTCATTTTAAATAAGATAGAAGATATTCTGTCTGTTTTTATTTTGTACAACAATTGTACAAGACAAGCTAAGTATTTTGTGTTCCTTGAGTGATATAATTCTCTAATCTGGATATAGAAATGTTTGTGTAATTTTAATAGTGAGTTCAATTTACCTTAATATACACAGGCTTATTCATATTTTCAATTTTCCTTTGAATTAGTTTTTTTTTTTTTATTTTTATTGCATTATAGGTTTTGGGGTACATGTGCAGAACGTGCAAGATAGTTGCATAGGTACACACATGGCAGTGTGTTTTGCTGCCTTCCTCCCCTTCACCCACACTTGGTATTCATCCCCAGGCTATCCCCCCCAGCCCCCCCCCGCTGTCCCTCCCCCATTTCCCCCAGCAGTCCCCAGTGTATAGTAGACCGCCTCTCTGTGTCCATGTGTTCTCATTTTTCTCACCCACCTATGAGTGAGTATATGCGGTATTTCTTTTTCTGTTCTTGTGTCAGTTTGCTGAGAATGATGTTCTCCAGATTCATCCATGTCCTTACAAAGGACACAAACTCATCATTTTTGATTGCTGCATAATATTCCATGGTGTATATGTGCCACATTTTCCCAGTCCAGTCTAACATCGATGGGCATTTGGGTTGGTTCCAGGTCTTTGCTATTGTAAACAGTGCTGCAGTGAACATTCGTGTGCATGTGTCCTTATAGTAGAACGATTTATAGTCTTTTGGATAGATACCCAGTAATGGGATTGCTGGGTCAAATGGAATTTCTATTTCTAGGTCCCTGAGGAATCGCCACACTGTCTTCCACAATGGTTGAACTAATTTACATTCCCACCAACAGTGTAAGAGTGTTCCTATTTCTCCACATCCTCTCCAGCATCTGCTGTCTCCAGATTTTTTAATGATCATCATTCTAACTGGTGTGAGATGATATCTCAATGTGGTTTTGATTTGCATCTCTCTAATGACCAATGATGATGAGCACTTTTTCATATGTTTGTTGGCCTCATGTAATTAGTTTTAAATTATAGTTTTTTCAAAACTTGTTTCACCTATCATTTGAAATTTAATGGCACTACATGTTTACCTGTGTAACAAATCTGCCCATCCTGTACATGTACCCCAAACTTAAAATTAAAGGTGGAAATTAAAAAAAGAAATTTAATGGCATTAATAATAATCTCTAATTTTTCAAAAGTAAATCTTTGTTCTATCCAAGATTACATTCTCCTTTTTAATTATAATTTTGTTCATTTGTGCTTTCTGTTTCATAATCAGTCTTGTCAGCATTTTGCCCATTTATTATTTGTCTTTATAAAACATATTGTTTTTGTTGTTTGTGCCATCATTTTTTGTTTTCTATCAATTTCTGTACTTTCATGTTCTATTTTCCTTTCTTGCATTTTCTCTATTTTTATTATTCAAAATTTAAAATGGAATATTTATTACTTTTCAGCCATTATTTTCTTACATTAGCATTTATAGCTATAAGTTTTCATTTAAATACTGCTGTAGTTGTATCCTACAAGCTTTTTATTTAGTATTTTCATTTTCATTGTCATATTTTCTAATTGCTATTATGATTTCTTATTTGACCTACATATAATTTCAGAGTCTGTTTTAATGTTTACATATGTAATTTTTAATATCAATAATTATTGGTTAAATATTTAAAATTTAATGTTATTGCATTCGTTACAGGAAAGAAGACCAATCCAGACCCCAAGAGAGGGTTCTTGGCTCTTATGCATGAAAGAATTCAGGGCAATTCCATAGAGTAAAGTGAAAGCAAGTTTATTAAGAAAGTAAAGAAATAAGAGAATGGCTACTCCACAGACAGCGTGATCCTGAGGGCTGCTGGTTGCCCTTTTCATGGTTATTTTGTGATGACATGCTAAACATGGGAGGATGATTCATGCCCCCGCTTTTTAGATCATGTAGGGTAACTTCCTGACGTTGCCATGGCATTTGTAAACCGTCATGATGCTGACGGAAGCATAGCAGTGGGACAACCAGAGGTCACTCTCTTCACCATCTTGGTTTTGGTGGTTTTTAGCTGGTGTCTTTACTGCAACCTGTTTTATCAGCAAGGCCTTTATGATCTGTATCTCATGCTGACCTTCTATGTCATCCTGTGACTTAGAATGCCTTCACTGTCTGGGAATGAAGCCCAGCAGGTCTCAGCTTCATTTTACCCAGCTCCTATTTAAGATGGAGTTGCTCTGGTTCACATGCCTCTGATACATTCAGAGAATATGGCAATAGATTTTAATTTGTATTAATTTGCTGCGTTTTTCTTAGAGAATGAAAATCTAGTCCATTTTTGTTAATCCCCATGTGGACCTGAGAAGAATGCATATTTTCAAGTTGTAGAATGCAGACTTTTATAAATGTCTATTGAATATGGCTTATTAATCTTGTGGTTTAAATTTTGTTTGTATCCTTCCTATTTTTCTATCTGCTTTATTAGATAGAAGTGTTAAAAATATCCCATGTTGGTAGCTAATTTATCAAATTTTTATAGTGAGGTGCTTTATGGGTTTAAAATTATGTTTTTTTGTGAATTGTTCCATTTAATATTAGGCTGGGATCATCTAGAGTCACGTGTTACTTAACAATGAGGATACAGTCTGAGAAGTGTGTCCTTAGGAGATTTTATTGTGTGAACATCATAGAGTGAATTTACACAAGTCAAGGTGGTATATCCTACTACACATTCGAACTATATGTTATAGCCTATTGCTCTTAGGTTATAAACTTATATAGCATATTACTGTACTGAGTACTGTAGGCAATTATAACATGATGGTAAGTATTTGTGTATCTAAATACATCTAAACATAGAAAAGATACAGTACAAATATGGTATAAAAAATAAAAAATGCTTCATCTGTAGGGCATTTACCATGAATGGAGCTGGCAGGGCTGGTGGCTGGAAGTTGCTCTGGGTAAAGTCAGAAGTGAGTGGTGAGTAAATGTGAAGACCTAGGACATTACCGTATACTACTGTAGACTTTGTAAACACTGCACACTTATTTAAGCTACACTAAATTTGTTTAGTAACATTCTTCATTAATAAATTAACCTTACCAGAAGGTGACATTTTTACTTTATACATTTTTAATTTTTTAGCTTTTTGACTTTTGTAATAACACTTAGCTTTAAACACAAACACATTGTAAAGCTGGAAACATATTTTTGTTTATATTCTTATTATATAAGCTTTTTTTATACTTTATATTTTTTTAACTTTTTTTTAATGAAAATTTATGACACCAACATACACATTGGCCTAAAACTACACAGGGTCAGTATAATCAATTTTAGTGTATTCTACCTCCACATCAGCTCCATTATAATTTTATGAAATCACCATTATATATGTGGTTTTTCATTGACTGAAATGTCATTATAGGTTTCATGACTGTATAGCTCTAATTAAAACTTTTACCTGTTTTATCTATTGTATGCCATTAATAGTGAAATTGTTTGGGTATGGTTTTGTTTCATTAGTATTTTCCTAGCATATATTTTTCATTAGCTTTTCATTCTTAGAACATTCCTTTTTGCATTCTCTGTTTTTATCTTTATATGCCTCTTTTAAACAACACATAGGTCATTCTTTTATTCCTAATTGGCAATCACTGTCTTTTAACTGGTAAGTATAGTCCATTTATCTTTATTGTGATAAATTCCTATATATATTCCATCTCATTGGGTACAGTTTATTCTGTTTTTCCTTTGTTCCCCCAATTCTTAAATTTTCTTGAATTGTTCTGAACTTTAGTACCTCCTAGTTAGGCATACACCTATAAATAAAACAATACTTTTAAAAATAAGCAATGAACAGAACAAAAGTTATTCCTTGGCTAGCATTATCTAGAAGTACAACAGTAATGAAAATATCTTTTTGAAGAAAACATAGAAAACTTTTAAATATGTGTGTTTAATCAGATAATCTAGGCTATGCTATACCAACAAATAAATTCTTAAATATTATTGACTTAGAACTTGCTCACACAAAGTCCACTGTGGGTCAGTGAGGGCTCTCCTTCATCTCAGGTGGTGATAAAGGCTTTTCCATTCTGTGACATGCTATCTTAATACCTAAATGTGGACATTGTTACATAGGTGAAGATTGAGTTCGAGATGACTCAGTTGAAGAACATGCTCCAGCTTGTAATTGCATTGGCTTGGACACACATCACTTCTAATCTCAGTCTACTGGCCATAACTAGTCATGAGCCACTCACCAAACTATGAAGGAAGTTGAGAATGTAGTGGAGCATATGTAATATTTGCAAGGCCTAAGTTTCTCTGTCATAAATGTAGCACAAATGGCTGAGATCACGGGGAAATGTTTGTTCATTATAATCTTTGTATCTCATTAGCTTCTAGAATAATTTTTGACAGGTAGAAGGCCCCCAATTAATGCATATAAATAACTGATTGATAGAATGAATAAATAATGAACGATTGCTATATCAGAAAGAGGCCAGCCTTAGAATGTGGAGCTGTGATCTCAAGTTCCAGCTCCATCACCACTGGATCTCTCTGGGCAGATTGTTTAACTTTTGCTCTTTTCTTGCCTATCAGATAAGAAAAGTTATGATACTTTTATTTTACTCAAAAGGCTTTTATAAATATTTATTCATTGATTCATACACTCATTCATTCAACAAATATGCCTTAAGTTCCAATTGTTGGTCACACTTCAGAGTGGGAAATAGAGCCTACAACAGTGTGCATTGAGAAAAACAGCATTTGGTAGATTTGTTGTACAGATTTAACAGAAAATAAAAAATTATCTTAGCATTGCTTTTTTAATAAGACTAAGTAAATGTTCATTTACTTAGTTCTCTGAGCTTCCAGAAATTTCTGCCATCTAACAGTAGTAGAAAATTATGGGTAAACTGCAGAATCAATTTATTCTTTCTCCATATCTGAAAGTCAGATGAATTCCAAGAAATAAGCTAAACCAATTGTGGCCAAGAAGCAATGTGATTTTTTTCTTCATATTCTTAAAATAAATTGAGTTATTCAAAAATTAAGCATCATCATTTTCTGGGGTCATGATCGACCAGGAAATGTTAATTTGATCCTTAAAAGGAGCCACCGTACATTCCATCTGAAGTTTGAGGAAACTGAATCCCTTCAGCATTGTCACAAACTGAGAATCATGGGAGGGCTATGTCAGACATTGAGAGCATTGAGTCAAATTTTCCTTCTATACAGCTTCCAATGTTTTAGTTAATTAGCCAAGCTCAAATTTAGGATAATTCTTTTTAATTGAAGAAAGTGAGTATTCACAAACTCTGCTTCAGTAATTGCAAGCAGAATGAATTGCCATAAAAACATAAGTGTTCCTGTCATTTTGTATGAATCTTAGGTCTACCTCAATATATCAGTAAATTCAATATGAAATTTAAACTTGAAACCATCTACCAAGTTTCTCAGAGAACTTTATTATTACTTCAAAGAAAATAAATTAAACTGCTACTGTAGAATATTCTCCAATTTCCCACAATAACACCACTTTTCCAAAATCATAATAAAGACACATTCCCATGGCTTTTTAAAATGTCTTTGTGAGTTATATAGAAGGCCTGCAAATTTACTTTATGCTTTAGATAATTCAAAAGGAGTCATACAAAAAGTAGTCTTTTTCTCCATGAATATAATAATTTTACTTGTAAATATTTACATTACTTTCGTCTCCAGTAATATCTGGAAACACCTGGGCAGGATGTTAAAAGGATCTTCTCTCAGTACCTTTCTATACTTCGTCTTAAAATTCAGAAAATGCCAAAGGAACTTGTTTTTCTTTTAGAGGAAAACTAAAGTTTGATATTCTGATTACAAAAAGAATAGACTTATTTTTAAAAATCAAGTGGTACAGAATGCTATAAAATAATTTCCTGCCTGTAATTCCAGTGTCGCTAGATGTAGCCACTGTCCTCACATTTTGTATAAAATAACCAAGTGTAAACATGTTTTCATGCATTGTGTGATTTGCTTTTTTCACTTAATCATACATGCTCAACTTTTAAAAGTCAGCATTTATACATTTACAGCAATCTTTTAATGGGTTTGAATTATTCTGCTTAAAAGTAATATTGTCACTTATTTAATTAATTTAGTGGTGAACATTTGGATAGTTTCCAGATATTTTTATTACTACAAAGAATGCTGACCTCATCTTTTAATTTTTACAGATTATGGCTAATTGTGCTGTACAAACGGGCAAGGAAACACAAATCTAATGTCTGCTCTTATTTGTTTATAACCAGTTCTGGCATCTCAAGCCATCACTGAATGATCAAAAATTTTAATTAACTCTGCATAAACATTTATTACATAATTGTTTTAATTGATTTTGTGAAGATTTGTCACACATCTCATGGAAGTTTCCATCTGTACTCTCTTCCAAAAAATAAAAATAAAATCAAGACAGTTAATGTACATGACCAGCCTGGAAGTTCCAAGATATTGAGATTATCAGAATGCGAATGAGATTTTTTTTAATCTTTTTTGGGTTGTAAAGAGAAGTGGTTAAAGTAATCAGTTTTTGGAGTGTGAAACACTGCAGTCAAGCCATGGTTCTGCTGTTAATTGGTATGTGGTTTCAAAAATTACTTAACATTCTGAAACCTTGTTTTCTTCATTTCAAAATGTGGATGATTATAAAAACTAGTTTTATATGGACATAGGGATAGTGATGGATTACAGAAGATATATAAGTAAATCTGCACACAGTTTAGGACATAGTAAGTGAATACTAAATCTTAGCTATCATCATCATCATCATCATCATCATTTTTCTTTAATAGTTAAGACTCTTATTCTGATAAACCCATAATTTACTCTTCACTATCTACAAGATAAATTAGCCTTAATGCGTCTCAGCAGGACCTATCTGGTCTTTAATGACACGTTTCCACTGTCTCCCTCTAGCTTCGTTTTCTACATATCACCATCATTTCCTGAACACAAATCATTCTCCCTCATATACACGCTCCTATTTTATCCAAACTATCCTCCTTTTTTCATGGTGAATGCGTACTTAGACTTGCTGTTTTCTCTCATTTACTTGTTCTATTAGTATGTGGGACCCTCAAGATGTAAAGTGAAAGAGAAGGCAGATGTGTAAATTGGTGAGTTCAGTGAGGTATAC
The DNA here is from genome assembly GCA_031835075.1 of Saguinus oedipus. NCBI lineage: Eukaryota > Metazoa > Chordata > Mammalia > Primates > Cebidae > Saguinus > Saguinus oedipus. Next base: position 8,040,632 of record CM063183.1, on the reverse strand, counting down.
AAGTGATGCAATGCAAGTCTGCTCTCGGACCAATGGATTCACTGAAGTTGGAGTGGTCCTTGTGCTTGCTGTGGTGGGCAGAAAGCCAGAAAAAGTCTTTATGGTAGCGATACCTTTTGCATAGCAATAGTCATTAGCATAAACATAATATTTCTATTGTAAAGATTTCCACAGACATATCTTAGAAAGGATTTTTTGAAGAAAAATAAGGGATAGAAAATATTCTAAGCAGAGAGGTCTAAGTCAGTAAAATTATAAAAGCACAAACATTGGGTGAATGAAAGAATCTCAATAGATGATGTGAGCAGTAGATGAGGGGGAAAGTAGGGCCCAGATTTCAAGGGACTATGTTTAAATCACAAATTTTTCCTTTGGACAATGAAAAATCAGTGATAGATTTTATGTAAGAAAGTAACTATTCAATGCTTAGGATTCTAATCACTCATCTCTCCCTACCTTTTACACATTGGACACAAATCAATTGAACAGACATAACCAAATGAGGACCAAAGTAAAGTATCAGGTTTCCCCAGGGAACTATGGTAATGATTAAATTAAGAAAGGCTTTGGGCCTCCTCCCTCTATCCACCATGTGGGATATGAAATATGGGATGTGCACTGCTAAGTACTCTATTGTAAAGAACACGTACCCAGTCATCTCCCTGAAACATGGAAAGTCTGCTTCTTGACTCCAGTTACTAGCAGAACAAAACCTACAGGAAAATAGCAGGCTTCTGTTCTGCTTCTTGACTTTGGGTCCTGAGCTCTGGTTCAGGGGTGCTCACTGCAAGGGGGCAGGAAACAGAAGAGAGCCCACTGCCCTGCTGCAATCACCCATGAATTATCAAGAGGCACGTTTCAGCCTGATTCCTCTGGATTTGAAGCAAAACAGTTCTGCCTACAAGCAAGCATATTTCAGTATGTGTCATGCATTTACCATGTAACCAGTAAGAACAAGAGGCTCCTACCATGGGGAAGCATCAGTAAGTTAGAAAAGGAGTGAGGTATCAGTTCTCAGATCTTCCCTGCTGGAACTGTCATCTCTGTGGAAGTTCTCCTCTCCATGGACTGAAGAGAGGACAGGGATGGGAGAGGTGATTGCTCCCTCCATGAAGTGGCACAGATAGATTTGCTCCCCCTTCCTTTCTGATGTCTTCCCTGATTCACCCAGAAACTTTCAAGGTTCCTCTCCTCTCTGCACAAAGGGCGTCTTATACATACCACCTTTTAAAATGTTATCGTAAGATGCCTTAGCTTTTTATTTGATGATCTGGTTTTTTAATTGCATAATCTTAAGGTTGCATTAAGAACCAACAGTTCTTAATCCTTTGCAGGGAGGGGAGGAAGGGGTTGAAGATTTCTTTTATATGTAATAAAAGAGGCCACATTCCTCTTTTTCTCTCTTTCCTTCAGAGTCCATCCCCTAAAAAGCAAACAAAAGCACTTTAGAAAGTTCACTGAAAACTCTGAAACACCTCCTTACATTCATGTTAACCACACCCAAACTAGGCTGTAGCTTTAAAAAGAAAAGGCAGAGTTAACTTTTTAAACTCTAATCACCTAGTACCATGTTTGACTCAGAGTAAGAGTTAAAGTAATATCCTTCAAACAAATGTTAGCACACAAGCAAAAGAAAGTGCAAGTAATTCACTAGCTTCTATTGCCTGATACAGCAAGTCCCCTCTGAGCCCCCAACTTCAGGCCAGGGAGGGCCCAAAGACTGGAGGCCAGGCTGCCAGTCCCACAGACCAGACTGGGGACTTGTGGTTCCTTTTCCAGCCTGCCCATGGCCACACATGGACCAGTCAGCATGCACTTCCTCCCCTCTGAGGCCCATAGAAGCCCCTGGCTCATCCAGAGAAGAACAGAATATGGAGAGATGATGGGATGCCCAGCTGTTCATGAGGAGCCACCCACCCTAGGGCTTCCTCTCTGCTGGGAGCTGCAGGGATGATGGAATGACCTGCCTATAGAAAAAAGCCAACCACTCTAGGGAGGCTCCGCTGAGAATTGAACACTTGTTGGGTTGGCCTGCCTGCAGAGAGGAGCTACCCTCTCTGCTAGAAGCTGAACACTCATCGGGGCACCCTGGCTACAGAGAGGACCTGCCCACTACTGGTCTTCTCTGAACTGTTCTGTTGCTTAATAAAGCTTCTGTTTACCTTAATCACCGTCCACTTGTCTGCATAACTCATTCTTCTTGGTCACAGGACCAGGACTCAGAACCCACCAAATGGCGAGGCTAAAAGAGCTGCTATAACACAAACAGGGCTGAAACACACCCCCTGCTCACCACATTGCAGGCAAAGACGAGGAGTGAAGAGCTGTGGCCCTAGCAGCTGGGCGTACTGGCTCACGCGTGTAATCTTAGCACTTTGGCACCCTGAGGTGGGAGGATCACTGGAGGTCAGAAGTTTGAGACCAGCCTAGGCAACATAGCAAGAGCCTTGGCTCTACAAAACATTTAAAAATTAGCCAGGTGTGGCAGCATGCTCTTGTAGTCCCAGCTACTCAGGAGGCTGAGGTGGGAGGATTGCTTGAGTACAAGAGTTTGAGATTACAGTGAGCCATGTTTACATCACTGCACTCCAGCCTGGGTGACAGAGCAAGACTTTGTCTAATAAACGAGAAATCCTCTCCAGCTATAAATCCAGACTCATCATTTACAAACCCTGCCTCTGCCTAACTGCATAGGTCAATTTTGCTATGCTTCTGCCACTACATAACAAATATACTTCTTTCTCCAGTTTCCAGTAACTTGTTCCTCACTTCTTTCTGAGCCCTCATCATCAGTGTCCTCCAAATCTAGATTTCTACTAAGTCTGTTCAAATGCTTTAATCTTTTTCATATTTCTCAACATTGTTTACAGTCTCTACCTACTATCCAATTCCAAAGCCACTCCCCCATTTTTAGGTATTTGTTACAGCAGTATCCCACTTTCAGTTACCAGAATCTATATTCATTTTCTATTGCTGTGTTATATATTGCCACAAACTGAATAGTTTTAAAACATACATTTACTATCTCATGCTTTCCATGCATCTCGACTCTGGGCATAACTTCACTGGGTTCCACCACAAAGTTGTAATCAAGACATTCATCAGGCTGCATTCTCATCTGGAGGCTTGACTGAGGAAGTATCTGCTTCCCAAATCATTTAAGGTTTTGGTAGAATTCAGTTCCTTGTAACTACCTGACTAAGGGTCCCAGCTTTTTGCTGACTGGAGGGTAGAGGCCACCTTTAAGTCCTAGAGGCTGTCTACAGTTCTTTGCCATGTGTGTCTCTCCAACATGACCAATTACTTCATCATGACTGGAAGGGGAGTCTCTAGCTCTAGCCTGCTAAAGAGAGACTTGCACAACATAATGCAATCACAAGAGTGACATCCCTTCATCTATCATTTTCTGCTGGTTAGAAACAAATCACAGGTACATTCAGCACTTAAGAAGAAAGGATTATGAAAGGCACAAATGCCAGGAGGTAGGGATTACTGGGAGTCATTTTAGGATCTGTTTGCTACTGGTAGGGTTACTATCTTGGTTCCAATACTTTCCTTCTGTGTGACCTTGAAAAAGTTCTTAATTATACTGTGACTTCATTTCCTCACCTATAGAATGAGAAATACACACACACACAAAATAATTAAATGTGTATTTATGTAAACAGTAAGGAAAATGTCTGGTGCAACCCTAGAGTTTAATAGATTATAGCTATCATTATTATATTAATTGACAAATAAGTAATAGAGAATCATCAATAGATTTAAAGTAAGGGGTGATATGATCAAAAGTGAGATTTAGGAAGGTAGGAAACCAGAGTAGTTGCCATGCATTTGAGATAAGATGTGACAAAGCTTCTGGTTAGGAATAGAGTCCCTGCTTTGGACAACCCCAGGGAACATTATTCACAAAGAATATGAAGTGAACATTGTTCCTTGTGGTTAAGCACTAGAGAAGCCCTGGCAGGAGGCTCTACCAATAGCCAAGATAAGGGTTAAAAATGGAAAATCAACTAATGAATGGATTTTTATAAATGTGCTACATCCATACAATTTAAAAAGGAAGGAAGTACTTGATACAAGCTACAATATGGATGAAACTTGAAAACAGAATACTAAGTGAAAGAAGCCAAACACATGAATCACATATTATATAATTCCATTTATATAAAATACCTGGAATAAATAAACCCACAGAGACAGAAAGTGGATTAGTCATTACCTGGGGCTCGGGGAAAGAAGGTAACGGGAGTGGCTGTTTAATAGGTATGGAATTTTTTTGGGGGATGATGAAAATCTTTTTAAAGTAGATAGAGATTATAACTATACAACATTGTGTATGTACTGAATGCTACTGAGTTGTATGCTTTCAAATGGTGTAAGTTATGTAAATTTTACCTCTTTTTTCAAAAATAAAACACACACACACAAAGAAGCATCAGCAATGAGAGCTTGAACTTGGGTATTAGGCATAGGAATAGATCGAGGAAATGCATGAAATATATAGGGTAGGCATAGAAACAAGAAAATGTTCAACAAGAAGTTGTTTGACAGAGCAGCAGATGCAGGCAAGAAAGCAATGCTAGAGTTGTAACTCAGAACATGGATCAATGTCTCAGCCTTTAACAAGGCCTCAGGTCAGAGAGTTCACAGGTTGAAGAAAAGAAACCTTTAAGGCTTCAACCCATTGTTATCTGATATTTGAAATCGGTACCAAGTAGTCAGTCATCTAATTTATACCAAGGGAAATGATTTAAAAAAAAAATGGGGCTGAGGCCAAATACCACATAACGATAAGAAATGTGATGGAAGAAAAATGTAAGGATAACTGTTAATTGTATATATTCTTATAAGCTAGCTACTTTACTCAGCAATTTGTATGTGTCATCTCCTGGAAAGCTTACAGCAACTTGTAAGTCAGGTGAGCTAGACACCTGCTCTTTCTCTTCTCCTATTTTTCTCTTGCTATTGAGGATCTAACCATTTTAATTCCAATTTAACTCCATGTGATTTAAGTGGGACTAAGTCTTCCCAAAACCCACTTTCAGACCTAAAGAAAGAACCCATATCAGACCAATCACCACTGATCCTGGCCATAGTAACAGATTCATGGATGGTCATGGCATATGGCCAGAATGAAGCCTTTTATACGTGTTGTGCTTGCCTGGTGAGTAGATGGTATGTACTATTTCTCTAAGATGAATAGCTAAAAATATAAAACTATATATGCCAATGGCCATCTTTCCTGCTATGTCTGGATAGTCTACCTAAGAGTAAAATCAACCCATAGGAAAGCTCAGTGAAAAGATAAAAGGTCTCTATAGAATTATCATGACAGCAGTTTATAATGTCATGAACCATCACCTGAAACCAGACTATGCCTTGATTCTTTAGTTATAAAACAAACACATCAATTATCTCTCCTCTCTTAATTTTGCTTGAATTCTATTTTTGTCAGTTACTGATCTGGTCTGAAAAACTGGAATTCTGGCAAGATCCTTGAGGTAGAAATGTAGCAAGAGCTAAAAAAGACACAGCGCTCCTCCTGGCCAGAAATCCATTAAACTCATTCTTATTAGCAATTCCTACTCTTCCTACTACTTCCTATTATAAATGCTATGGTACTATTACTACTAAAATACTACTGTTATCACTACAACTATTACTATTAAAATTATATAACTATTTTTACTAATAACACTTCTATTTCAATTAATCATAGAGTTCTTGATTGAAAATGGAAAACACTGTGCTACTTACATCTGCAATCCTTACAAAAGCCCTTAGACAGTGTCACTAGCCTATTTACAGATGAGGAAAATTGCACTCAATAGAGCAAATTCACAATGGTAAGTATTTCGGCCCTGTGTTGAATGGCTCAGTGTGCCTCTTGTTGCTGACAACATATTGATCTTTCTAAGGAAACTGGCTGCCCACATCCCTGCCAAGTGATAGAGGTGGACTGAATCACCATGGCCTTTGTTCCATCATCCAACCATGATTGAATCAAGGATGGACACCTCATTCAAGGATAACAATTTAGCCACTATATAGAAACCTGGGGCCTTGTACATAAAAAGGTAAGAGGGTCTTTATCAGAAATTTGTAAAAACAAAAGGCTGAAAAGTATTTAGCTATTGGTGGAGTTGGAAGCAGAAATGATGATCAGAGGTAAAGTTAAGACAAGCCATTTGCAGGGAGAAGTTATAAGGAATTAAAAAGTATGAATAACTAGAGGATACTCACTAGTCAGCAGAGTAGAGAATGAAATAGATTCACAGATAGCAGAGACGCCATTAGAAACAGAAATCAGGTGGCCCCTGAGGGAGCACAGAAGAATAGCTGGCTACTGAAGTTGCCGTGATTTCTGATGACTGCTGGTTTTGAATAATTCACTTTTATTTGTACAACTTGAGGTGTCTGAAGGAGATCACTGTTTCTTACAACTAAACAAATTGGTTAGAATTCCCAGCGATGAGATGGAACACTGAGCACAGAAAAAGCAAATCATAGTGACATTAATAAAGATTTCCCCTCACTGTTAGCTGGAACTCCACCCACCTCCACCCACCAGTAGCTATCACAGGGAATAGTGTTAGCAGCAAAGCCTGCTGTAGGCCAAGTGGCTAAGTACGCAGGTATGAAGTAGGGGGTCTTAGCTCTGGAAGCAGCCAGGAAAGAGAGCCAAGCAAGTGATATGTGAGCTTCCACAAACTTCCAACTACTGTTCTCGGTTGTCTTATGTAATGATAATGTCCTTAATGTTCATTAAAAAATTCTTTTTTTTTTCTTCTTTTTTTTTTTTGAGATGGAGTTTCACTGTTACCCTGGCTGGAGTGCAATGGCGCGATCTCGGCTCACTGCAACCTGCACCTCCTGGGTTCAGGCAATTCTCTTGCCTCAGCCTCCTGAGTAGCTGGGATTACAGGCACATGCCACCATGCCCAGCTAATTTATTTGTATTTTTAGTAGAGATTGGGTTTCACCATGTTAACCAGGATGGTCTTCATCTCTTGACCTCGTGATCTACCCACCTCGGCCTCCCAAAGTGCCAAATCTTAACCTAGGAAATGTATACCAGACTCTCTATAAAACAGAAAATGAACATTTAAAAAATTCAATAAACAGGGTCTGAAGGTTATTATCCCATCAGTAATTCTAAACCACTAAACATCCTAAATGTCCACAGAACTTCAAATTCTGCTTTTCAATGGAGTTTTCCTTGAGCATGGGCCAAAAGAACAAACTGAAATCATTCAGAGGGTGGCATTGTGGAAGGGCAGGAGCAGATTTCTTCCAAAGGGACTCTAACTCTAAAAGGCACCAATGCCTCAGGTTATTAACCTCAGCTAAATCATTTATATGCCACGTTTTTTATTCTAAATTCTCTAAGGGGAAACCTTTCCATTCGTACTCAAATGTCTTTTACCTCTTTTGCCTTTCCCTTTACAGACACTTACCCCAGGGGAAGAGTTACTTAAAAAGTCCTTGCTCCCTAGGCACATGCAGGGAAAATATGTAGGGTGGGAGTACTGAACAGCTTAGTGCTCTACTATAACACAAAGGCTGTCTGGATGAAACATAGATTAGTGTTCTTGAGACTGGATCCTTCCCTAAACAGAATTTCACTGTATGAAAACAGCAGTGCATTCTCCTGTTATACTCTAGACTAGGTAATAATATACTCTGTCACCATGGTTTCAAAAATACTAGTGAAAGAAAGGAATAAGTATTTTCTAATGGATACAACACCTGCAAGTCAAACAAATATGTCAAAATTATTTGTGCAACTTGAGCATCAAGTTATAATAAGAGGAGAAAAATTAATAAAACAAAAAGAATTCTCTTCCCATAATTGAAATGTTTTTCATAAGTTTTTTTTCAACAAAACGTCATTGTGTGGTATGTTTTTTTATCTAGCTCTTTTTCATGTACATCTTTTAACTAGTTCTAAGTACTTAAATATGTATACTCTAAATGAAGCAATAAGATCCACAAAATTGCATTATCATATTCTCCAAAGGAGTTAAGGTAAAATTGAATTAAAGTGATTACAAGTACTAAATATGCTGCTTTCCACGGCAAAGTTATTTTGATATACTCCTAAGCTTCAAATACACAGAGGAAAAGCAATCCAGTTAAAGATTCCAGAGAACATCTCCTGGTCAGAAACGGAACATTGCAAAGTCTCATTCTCAGTGAGGGCGGAGGGTAAGATGGGGGAGCGGTACTTAAAGGAAGCTTCATGCACTAGAAAACATTGTCCTCATCAAGAAGTAAAGTAATAAGGCCCAAATATGTCAGTGAGTCAAATCAGAGGGGGAAAAAATCCTTCTTTTAGGAGGAAGCAAATTAAGGGCCTTTTATTAGCCAATTTATGTGACGCTGACATAACACACCAGGGCTTATAGCAGCAGGGAGTGGAGAAAATATAAGAACATCATCAATGAAAATATTTGCTTTATAGTTCCCCTCCTTTGTGCCTTCCTAATTTCTGCTATTTTCTTAAAAGCTCTTTAAGAAGGATGGCTAAATGAAAGGGGGCAAACCTTCAATATGTAGTTGGCATACCAGTAATTATACTAACAACAATAATAACGGTAAATTTATTCACTGAACTGCTAAGCACCAACATAAATGTTTACATTTCAAGGTCATTCATACCTCTGAAACATTCCACTAGGTAGAAATAATTATACCTGCTGTAAAGTTTTTAATATCATTATGTCTAAACTAAAACTGTGAAGAATACATAAAACTGCTCACATCATCCCTGATCTCAAAGAATATAATAAGCTAAAGATGATATGTATACATAGGATAACTAAAAAGTACAATCAATAATAAAATTCTGGAGCATAAAACATAATTGTAGGACAATAAGTATGAATATTCTGTAGATCTTCATCTGCTCTTGAGTCAGCAAAACTCCAGCTGAGGCCTGTCAGGCAAGCATGTGTCTGTTTAGTAATGCTGACCAACTTGTTCTTCCCCTTCACATCTCATTAAAGATGGCTAATGAATCAGAATACCCTTCTCAGCATCTTGGATCATTTCTTTCAGAAGCATACATTGTCTACATTTTGTTTTACATCCATCAGATGCATAGGTTTTTTTTAAAAATTAATATAGTTGGTGACCTCAAATTCACTCTTGAAAAGTCATTATGTTTTCTCTTGCCATTAAATAGATAATCAAAGGAGAGAATTGGTTTTACATGATGTTCTAAATGTCTCTTGTTCCGCTTTAATGTGCTTAGTTGATGCTTACAATACCTCATGAGTTTCAATTGAAGAACTCAATGTTCCATCTTATATGTTAAGAACTTGTAGATTTTCTGGCCCCAGGTTTCTATTTCATACGTTTTGAAATTGATGAGTGCCTAATAAAGTCTTAGGTCATATATCTAGGTGTCATAAACTACTGTTCATCCTCAATTTGATCCAACCAATATTTACTAAAAACCTATTATATGCTGGGTACTGTGCTAAGGGCTGAGAATACAGTGGTAGACGGCACAGTTTTGGCTCTGTGTCCAGGTGCTTGTAGCCTAGTACGAAATAGGAACAATTTGAATTGTATTCAAATACTGTTTATCTGTACATATTATATATATTTAAAGCTTCTATACTGATAACAAGATGGTAATGGTCCTAATATAAGGTCTGTTACTTAAAGCATATCTCAACATGTCAGATTCTGTGATCTTATGTTTATTATGTTTATTATCTTGTCTAATTCTTATAACAGTCATATAAGACATTTACCACTGCTCCCATTTTATATATGAAGAACGTGAGTTAGGCGTATCAAGCAACATGCTTATGGTCAAATAGATAACAACTGGAATGAATGCATATCTAATTCCAGAGTCTGAATCTTTCCACTGCACTATGCTTCCGAGGTCTTTTTCTTAATGCTATATTTCTAATCTTACCATGGATATTGATAAATAAAAATATAGGCTATGCATATGGTCAAAAATAGTGACACCATTGCTTCAGCAATTTAAAAATCACAACAATTTAAAAATGCATTTTGATATGTTTGGGTCACTTGGCCAATTTTTGAAAGTGCAAGCACTATAGAGTTGGGTTAAAGCAGTGAACATGCAGACACCTTAGATCTTCCTAAAAGCAAATGGCAGTAGTTTATAATGGAAAGAATCACAGGCTTGGCTTTAAATCTCAACTCTTTCCTTCTTTCATTACATATTCTTGGCCATACTTCTTGCAACCTCACATATTTGGTTTTCTCAGATATAAAAATGAATTTTATGCCCCTTCTTATAAAACATTGTGGTAGATATTGAATGAGATTAGAAATGTACATGCCTAATGCCAGGTATAGTGGCCAGTTAATAAATGTTCATTCTCTAAACTGGGTCAATTTATAAAATGAGGAGGCTACTAAAGACGGCTTGCACTAGACTAAATGCTGCCGATGGTGCTGGGAGACATGACTTCTTAATGATGGCTTTATTCCTTTGAAGAACAATGGGTATAAAGAAAACAAGTTGGAATAGAATTTAAATTTTTAGTTGGATGAAACCATTTACATCCTTGCTTCTAACTAAGAAAGAAAAGCCCTGCTCTCCCTTTTAAAGGTAACAAGGCAATATTAAAGGTGATAGAGGAGATAGGATAGTCTTAATGGTGACAGAGGGCCTTTACCAGGACTCTTGACATCACCATTTGCCTATAAATCTCATCTCTACCTCATCACAAACCTAAGACTGGCCTTCTGATCAGAGTGTGCAAACAGCATGTGCTATATCCAGTCCAGTTAGGGACTGGAGAGGGGCCACAGCAACATTCATGTCCAAGAATGTCTCTTTGCACAGAATCTGCTGTTGAAAGGGAAGGTGAGTCCACTTTAGCAGTACAGAGTGCAGTTATCTCACTCATTGTTCACAGGCAAATCAGCCTCTTCCTTTTTCAGAATCTCAAAATATCTGTACTTTAAGGACAGCTACAGGGCTGTTCCCTTACATATATAATGGGCATTTAGACACTAAAACCAGGAAATGAAATATATGAAGGATAACCGAGGTTCCCTTCAGTCCACACAGCATCTCCTTACTTTGGGGGTCTCATTCTCATGAGAAATTGACTTTTTCAAGTGTGACACCTTAACAAGGAACTTGTATATGCAAAATATGTATTATCTCTGTGCCACATATCAACTCTGCAGAGTAAACATTATTTTTGATGAAGAAATTGAATCTCAAAGAAGTTAAATAACTACTCAAGTCACAGGGCTAATAAATGGGAGAGCTGAATTTGGAACCCAAGCCTGTTTGAAGCCCATGCCAAGTCAACCTGGACCCCTCATCTGACTGGAAGCAAAGATACTTGTTAGACCCTATCCACTGATAGGTCTTCAGAGCACAGTATATTCGAAGTAAATTACTGCAGATTAATTTTACTGCTTGCGAGAATAGCAAATGCCAGACAATGAAGTTGGGCTGAGCCAAAGCACAAAGCTGAAACAGTAACTTCACCCATGATTTCACTGAATGCTAAATGTCAAGGCACTTGTATCCTCTGTGTCCAACCCAGTAGTAACAGAGCCTCTTCACAAGCACATCAAAGCAGGACTCATTTGTACCTTTTATGAAATTCAAAACCAAACTGGAAGCTGAAAAATGCATTTCCCAGGTTGAAAAATGCATTTGTCCTACAACAGCCTGTTAATAAAAATGCACATTGTCTCAAAAGCCCCTATGTGGACCTACCCCAGTATGATTAAAAGAAATTTGGAGAACACAGACAACATCTTTAAATATTTAAATGATTAAAATAAAAATTAAAAATAGATTTGGTTTCAATGAAAGGTTTTAAATTGAATCCATAAACCATGTTTGATTTCTAAAGCTAGCAGGAATGCATGTTAACTATTAAAGAGATTTAATGTGAAAATGTGTATTCAATAAAAAATAGATGACTCATTTTTATATGTGGTTTTCAATTTGTTTTGCTGGATCCAATCTCCTATTGGAAATGCAAGCAAATTCCCTTAAGTTTTCAAAATCAATGAGTAATAGTAAGTCCTATCAATTTTAAAAGAGAAAGAAACCTGTTTCAATGTTATCTACCTGAATACAATAACTTTTAAGAATCAGCAAATAAATAATTTTTAGCAGTTACTCTGCATTTAGTTCCTTGTCAGTTGTTTCACATACTGCAGAAAAAAAGGGATGATATGGATCCTGAAGGAGCTTGCACTTTAAATAAGTAGAGAAGTCACAGGCTAAGATCTGAATCCTGAGTACAGTAAACACAACTTAGGGAGCCCAAGAAAAAGTCTGCCATGAAAGATGATCTTGTTAAGAAGACACTGTGATGTATGAAAGTCTTGGAGAGAGAAGCCAGATTGAGAGAGCTGATGGCTTCAGAAAGGTCATTTTTGTGCTACCTGGTCCTCCTGGGTAGAGACAGTTTAATGTGGAACAGATATTTAATCCTCTATAAACCATAGGAGACAGAGCAGAAGCTGAGATATGTAAACACTGCTCATAGAAGTTTTCTTCTGCTGGGCATGGTGGCTCACGCCTGTAATCCCAGCACTTTGGGAGGCCAAGGCTGGCAGATCATCTGAGGTCAGGAGTTTGAGACCAGCCTAGCCAACATGGTGAAACTCTGTCTCTACTAAAATACAAAAATTAGCTGAGCATGGTGGTGTGTGCCTGCAATCCCAGCTACTTGGGAGGCTGAGGCAGCAGAATTGCTTAAACTCAGGAGGTAGAGGTTGCAACGAGCCAAGTGTGTGCCACTATGCTCTAGCCTAAGCAACAGAGTGAGACTCCATCTCCAAAAAAAAAAAAAAGTTTATCTTTCTCCCAAAGAGCCTTCAGCAGTATGATGGACTCACTTCACTGTAGTAAAGATGTGCTTCTCCTCGATGTAAGACAATTTTGTACCGTGAGAGAACACAGAAGTAGCATGGTTTAAACTGTAAATGCATAAAATTGTTTCCCTTTGGAAGAACTGGAAAACTTGGAATTGTTTATATTTCATGGCTCACTCGCATGTAAACATATGTGTGCATGCACACACACACACACACACACAAAATTCACAGGTACACATCCATCCAAAATGTAAAACTTCTGAAATAATGATTTCCAAAACTCTTCCATGACCTGTGCCAATATGGCAATATAAATATCACCAAGGAAACTATATATATATATGATATATATGTTGTATATGTATGTTATATATATGTAATATATATGTGTAATATATATACACATATATGTAATATATAATATATATGTTATATATATATATATATATATATATATATATATATATATATGTAATGTTCCTGAATATTCCTGGTCCAAAAGCTGTAGAGCTGTAGAGTGGTGCTTCAGAGTTTGCATTTTTTAAATTGAAGATCCTGGGTTTGTTTGGGTTTAGCAAAGTTTAAGAGTCACTGCTCTATCTCTTGTTGAGTAGATAACCCTCCATCTTTGTGTAAACAATTCTATTAATAGAGTGGTAACTACGGCACAAGGTATTAGTATTGACCATTCCAAATACATCAAAGAGTGTTTCTGTATATACCAACAAATTCTGCAACTTTTACCTACTGGCTTCATTTTAAGTCTGTGAAATAAGCTTGTCATTTATTTCATGAAAGTATTCATACATTTCTTATAATCAGTCAGATATTTTTGTAATCACTTGATTCTTCTCTTCTTCTTTTTTTTTCAGTTCAGAAATATTTTATTTTATTTATTTATTTTTTATATTTTTTAATTTTTATTGCATTATAGGTTTTGGGGTACATGTGCAGAACGTGCAAGATAGTTGCATAGGTACACACATGGCGGTGTGTTTTGCTGCCTTCCTCCCCTTCACCCACACTTGGCATTTATCCCCAGGCTATCCCTCCCCAGCCCCCACTGTCCCTCCCCCATTCCCCCTATAGACCCCAGTGTGTAGTAGACCCCCTCCCTGTGTCCATGTGTTCTCATTTTTCTCACCCACCTATGAGTGAGTATATGCGGGATTTCTTTTTCTGTTCTTGTGTCAGTTTGCTGAGAATGATGTTCTCCAGATTCATCCATGTCCTTACAAAGGACACAAACTCATCATTTTTGATTGCTGCATAATATTCCATGGTGTATATGTGCCACATTTTCCCAGTCCAGTCTATCATCGTTGGGCATTTGGGTTGGTTCCAGGTCTTTGCTATAGTAAACAGTGCTGCAATGAACATTCGTGTGCATGTGTCCTTATAGTAGAACGATTTATAGTCCTTTGGATATATACCCAGTAATGGGATTGCTGGGTCAAATGGAATTTCTATTTCTAGGTCCTTGAGGAATCGCCACACTGTCTTCCACAATGGTTGAACTAATTTACACTCCCACCAACAGTGTAAGAGTGTTCCTATTTCTCCACATCCTCTCCAGCATCTCTTCTTAAGCTAAACAGCCTCAGTTATTTTTAAATTTCCTGTGTTAAATAGTTTCCAAGCACTTCATCATCCTAGACACCTGACTGAGGGTAGCTGTGGTTTATTGGTATCTTTCTTCTCACTCTATACTCTCCCCCAGGGTGATTTCATGCACATGACTTATTTATCACTAAATATGACTCACAAATATGTATCTCTACCATAGGTCTCTTATACCCCAAATGCCTACTAGAAATCCTCTCAGATGTATTTAATTCATCATGTCTAAAACTGAACTCATTGTTTTTCCCCAAACTTACTCTCTTCCTCCTCTTCTTTCTGCTCCACCACCTCCCCCGGCTTCTGCTTCTTCTCACCTCCTCTTGTCATTTTTCTGCTTCCTACCCAAAAACTAGAACCACCATCCACCTTGTTGCATATTGGGCCCTAGGAGACCTCTGGGTCATTTTCCTCTCTCTCACTCTCTTTATGAAATAGGTGATCAAATCCCACTTATTCTATCAACTAAATACTCTGAGTCATACTTACCTTCATCCCTGTTATTCCTGCTTAACTTTAGGCCTCAGAGAGAACAACATATTAAACGTCCTTCCTAGCCCTTGATAGTCACTCTATAATCAATTTCCCACACCAATAACAGAGATAGTCCCAAAATGCAATGCAATCATGGCACTCTTCTGTTTACAACTAATTGAGAGATCTCAGTTACCAGACAAAGCCCAAGCTTCCTGGCATGGCAAATAAGATCCTCATTCGCTGGCTTCATCTTTCCCCAGGCTGCATATATTCTGGGCTTTAGATATACAGCTTTTCTAATTTTTCTACTTTACTTCTATTTTCTCTCTCCCTTTTGTCACACTGTTTCTTCTATGCCCTCCCCATCTATGGTTTGCTCAAGAAACTTCTACTCTCCCTTCAGAGCTCAACTCAGGCTTCTCCTCTCTCAGAAATCCCCCCTTTGCTTCCCTCCACTCTGAGTCGGGTTCTTCCTCAGGTTCCCATGAAACCCTGGGCTCCATCATGGCTTTTATCTTCACACCTGTCTCACCCACTAAGTGGCTAATTCCCTGAAGTCAAGGACCATTTGACATTCATGTTTGTATTTCCATTTACAGAGATTAATCAAAGAGGAAAACTAAAGTTTGTCTCTTCAATCCCAGGCCAACATTTTTGGTTCTATTCTTCAGGGTGCCTAGTTCTTCCACCACCACCAGCTTGGGAAAATTTTTAAGATAAATATCCACATCCACTGAAATACCAACAGCTGACAGCTACAAGACAGAACCTAGAGGAGTTTCCAAAAGCTTAAACAATGTAAACACCAGGAAATTTGTACACAGAGAGGAATATACAATATAAATAGTAATTTTCAAAAGCCTGAATCTCCTCACCTCGAGCCATAACTGCCACATACCGATTGCTGATAGGTAAGGAGGCCCGTCCCCACCATGAATGTTATTCAGGCCCAAGGGTTTGCAAGCTGTTGCTATTGATATCTTGCTGACAAAGGGATGGTTAACTGGTGTCTCTAGCCAGGCAGCATGTCGCCCAGATGATGCCACAGAAGCATCACAAAAAGCTTGGTCTAGGGTCTTAAATACAGTAAAATTAATTAAAACATGTTTTTAAGAAGTTCCGAAACAGTAAGTTATGACAATTCATTTAAAAATTTTTAACTCACCTATATGGAAAAACAGATGGTAAATTGAAAACGCAATTAAATTTGTTTTTTAAACTCACTAAATTTAAAGATTATGGACAGGAATTAACTTGTTTCTTCTTTTATTCTGTATTTATTTTCAATTCTGAATAAATAAAAGTACATATTGCAAAATAAAACTAGTTTTGTAATAGGCATTAAACATTAATTTTTCATGTGACTATAAACAAGTCACTTTCCCTTTTTATGTCTCAATTTCCTCATTTACGACATGAAAAGCCTGAGCTACAGTACCTCTCACATTGACGCCAAGCTTATGTTTATATATTCAAAGCAAACTTGATTATAATAGCAAGGATTTATTCTATTGTGTCCTTTGTGCCAGAAACTGTTCCAAGTATTCAAATGCACTGTTTTAATTAATCCCACTAACAGCTATTATCATAATTTCACAGATGAGTAAACTGAGGCAGAGAGAAAACATATTACATATGCTATCCCAACTATTAAGTGACTGAGTAGGGCTTTGACCACAGAATTTTTAATAGGAGAGAGTGAAATCTTAGCCCTCTTTTACCCCAAGCCCTTGTTTCTGATAACTCTAGAAATCAAAGCTAGCTGGTATGTGGTAGTTCTTATTGATCACTCTGCTTACAAGCTGTCCAATAGAAAGTTGGCCTATGCAAGAGCCACAACACCCAAAACACATCAGCCTGAGCTTTCAGGCATGATTTTTTCCATCTTCTTCCACAATTTGTACTCACACTGTCAAACTGACACAGGTAGTTCACCTACTTCTCTGGTCTATTGTCTAGATGTTGGTGAGAATAAGTTTTTTTTTGGTGGTAACATTTTAAAACCTGATTTCTATCTCCTTTGGGAGGTTATTGATTTTTTAGAGCATTAGTAATTTATAAATCCTGAGCAAACTAGCAGAATTGAAGAAAAAATTTATTTTGATGTTCTTAGAAGAATCGATGAAATAGTTTAAGACATTGGAATGCAAATTTAAATTTAATCACTTTACCCCTGAGTAGCCCATACCTTTAAGGGAGACATAAATTTAAGGAAATACACATTTCCTGATGAGTAAAACAAATACGTTTTCCTCATCTTTGCGGTTTCTCTGTGTTAAATGAATTCACCAAGAATCTTCTGAATATCAACTGCACTTGACAATAAGAAAGACACAGAAATGTTACACCCACCCTCCATGGGGCTGCCAGTGGAGGTGACCTCCTGTGATAGTTTGTGCATAAACGCTACCTTATAGTGTGGTGAAAAGGACACCATATTAGGAGTCCTGCAATTTGGGGTCTATTTGCTATTTCTATAAAGATTTTTGTAAACATCTAGACTGTGTGAATCTGACTGGCATTGTCTTACCAGCTCCAGGGACATGTTTGCAGTGGAAGTTACTAGCCTGGTGGATTTTATTGAACACTTATGTCATGCCATTCTCATCATCTGCCCCACCCAATAATCAAAACAAGGAAAATGTGGCACATATACACCATGGAATACTATGCAGCCATAAAAAACGATGAGTTAGTGTCCTTTGTAGGGACATGGATGAATCTGGAAACCATAATTCTTAACAAACTGACACAAAAACAGAAAATCAAATAACACACGTTCTCACTCATAGGCGGGTGATGAACAATGAGAACACATGGACACAGGGAGGGGAGCATCACACACTGGGGTCTGTTGGGGGGGCAAGGGAGGAACAGCAGAGGGGTGGGGAGATCAGGGAGGGATAACATGGGGAGAAATGCCAGATGTAGGTGACGGGGGGATGGAGGCAGCAAACCACATTGCCATGTGTGTACCTATGCAACAATCCTGCATAATCTGCACATGTACCCCAGAACCTGAAGTACAAAAAAACCAAAACCTCGATACCAAAAATGGCCTTATGGAAGGTCAAGAAGAAACTTTTTCAGCTAGTGAGAAGAAAAATATCCAAAGGCATCAATATGGATCTTATTCCCCTCTGACTGTGAGATTTTAGGACTTGTGCACACAGTGTTTATGTTCTTCTGAGATGTTCTGTGAAACAGTAACCATAGCCACATGCTCCATACAGAGAAAGTTACTCGAGTGGCAGGAGCCTCCTGTGCAAAATTACCAAATGCTCACATCATTTTGAAAATCAATGAGAATCTACTACAGGATATGTAGGAGTGAAATCCCTTTAGAAGATTTGAGAACCGGTGGGATAATAATGAGGTAAGACAGAGTCTAAAACTGGCTAAGTCACTGAGTGAATAGCATGAGAAGCCATTAGAAATTGTCTCTTTTATCTAAGAGGGATAACAACTTCTGGCCCACCTGCTTCATGAGCTCTAGGCAAATCCTACAGAGAGCCTCTTAATGTGCTTCCCTGTTTGTAGATTCCCCTCCTTCCAGTCCACTCTACACTTGCTGCCAGAGGAAGCATTTTGAAATGCACATTTACTGTGACTTGCTCTTGACTTTTTATTTCTGTTTCGTTTGTGCTTCCATCATATCCCATTCAGGGCATACAACCCACAATATTGGGTATATTCATTTTCACAGCATGAAGAGAGTCCAGCTTCCATGGACTCCATACTTGTGGTGGGCAGAGATGGTACCTTTCTCTACTTGTCACCAGAACTGGTCAGACATGAGGTTTATAGCTAACAATGTATGGATGTTCATAACTCTGGAACTATTCTAAATGCTTTACATATATTATCTTAATCTTACAATTTTTTATTGCATTTTAGGTTTGGGGGTACATGTGAAGAACATGCAAGATTTTTGCATAGGTACACACATAGCAGTGTGATTTGCTGCCTTCCTCTCCATCACCTATATCTGGCATTTCTCCCCATGCTATCTCTCCCCAACTCCCCACCCCGCCATCCTTCCCCTATTTCCCCCTGACAGACCCCTGTGTGTGATGCTCCCCTCCCTGTGTCCACGTGTTCTTATTGTTCAACACCCCCTATGAGTGAGAACATGTGGTATTTTATTTTCTGTTCTTGTGTCGGTTTGCTGAGAATGATGGTTTCCAGGTTCATTTATGTCCCTACAAAGGACACAAACTCATCGTTTTTGATGGCTGCATAATATTCCATGGTGTATAATCTTACAATAGTTTAACAAGAGTGCTATCCTTATGTCCAATATACAAATGAGAAAACTGGAGCAATGGGAGGTTAAAAAACTGATCCACTGGTCACAGAGCTTGCAAGTAGCAGAAAAGGGATTTGAGCCCAGGCAGTTTGGATACAGGTTCTTCCTCCTAACATCTACTCTGTGTCAAATGCAGAGTAGGGGTACAGAGGAAGGATCCATGCTCAAATATTGGCAAAGGAAGGAATGAAGAATGAAATAAATCAATTAATTAAAAGCCTTCAATGGCATCCTATTATATTCAGAATAAATGAAACACTATCATGCCAAACACAATTCTGTGAAATCTTGCCTCACTCATTCTCCAACCTCAGTTCTTGTCAGTCATTAACATGGATCTTGAGCCCCAGACAATTAAACACATCTTGACTGTATAAATTTTTTGATGTTAATTCTATTACCAGGATGCTCTTGTGACATCCTGGTCAACTCTCACTCACTTGATCTTACCTCTTTGAAGGAAGTCTGGGTTAGAATGCCATCTCTTGCACACCCACTCTCATGCTGCACCTAATTCTATCCTGACTTTTACTAGAATGTTTGCAAATGTCTTTTTATTTATCTGCCTCTTACAGAAGACTATGAGCTTCTCTGGGGCAGGCACTGGGTTTGACTAGTTTCTCTATCCTAGTTTCCACCTTGATGTCTGTCATTCAAAGGCTCCAAAGAAATGCTTGCTATGTGAATGAACTACATGTTCTTTGTATATTTGCCTTCAAACTACTCAATGTTCCTCTCTAATCATTAAATGGTTGTGAAGAAATCCTTAAAGATGCCTTCTCTAGTCCCCCAGCTCTCCGTCCAATGCCTACTGCCCATTAGGAGAGAACCAGGAAGCAAGAAATACCCTTGCTCCTGAGGAAAGGTAGAAAACCAGCACTGTTCTTAGGGAACACAGGAGATGGATGTCAAGAGTTTCACTGGAGTGGTACTTGGTAAAAGAACAACCAAACATTTCCTTGAGTATCTATGTCCTTCAGGAGCAAGGGGAAGGTCACTCTGTCCCTGAACAATTACTTCTGTGGCCTGCCTATGGTGATGCAAATAGCCCTAACTGAGAATAAAACATTTCTTACAAAGATGAAAAGTAAAGCTGAATAGATAGTGTGAAAGGTAATTCAATTGCTTACTAATTCATAGTAAATAGGAGGGTCTCTGGGGGAAAAGTTGTCAACTATAGGCTAATTATAATAGCACAAGAAGGTGCCAATTTACCAACTGAATGTTATTTAATCATATTATATTCCTCAAGATAGGTGCTATGAACCATTTACAGGTGAGGAAATGAAACTCAGAAAGACTTAGCTTCTTGCCTAGGTCATACTGCAAGTCCAAGGCTGTCCACCTCAAAATCCCATGCTCTTTTCACTGCACCATGCTGTAAAATGCTATGGAAAGGCATTTGTGAGAAGGACTAGTGATACAGGGAGGGAAAAGAGAACGTGAGGTCACCAATCCATGAGAAGCCATGGAAGATGAGGAGAAATATTACTAGCGGTGGAGGAAGAAAAAGACGTGTTAGTTGGGACATTGACTCCAAATTGTACTAAGTTCAGAGTTTAACCCTGGAAGTATCCTACAACCAGGCTCTTTTCCCATATGTGGTACCTATGTAAGGTTGAGCCAAGGAAGCATCTCATACCAGGGCACAGGGAAAGATACCCTGCTTCATCACAAAGGCCCTGATTGACAGGCACTGTCAGCAAAAGCAGGAGGCTGATTCTGAGTGTCTGTCCTCTTTGCCTAGTGATGCCTTCAGGTTAAATTTGCTTCAAATACTTGTCTTCAGAGTCTTAAAGGACTCTGAAACAGTCCTGATAGCAGCACATTACCCAGTTAGGACCATGTTGCAAAGAATGGCACTTCTATTGCTATGATGACTGGTCTACCAATGTGAGCATGGGAAAGGCCAAGGGTAAGCAGGAGACATCTTAGCAGATCTTCAGCTATGTTGGGGTCCTGAACTCATGCCTGCTACAGGGGCTGGGTATTGCAGGACTCTCACCACATTTCCAAACCATGCAATAAAGGAGAAAAATGCATGGGCTCTTGAGCTAAACATTTGCTTCTATCTAAGTTTTTATGCTTACTATTTTGATCTGAGGAACATCACCTAACCTCACTCTGACTTAGCTACTCAACTATAAAATGATTATTGTTGGCAGGACTGTTGCAAACAGAAATACATTGTAGGTATACAACATGCTTTCAACATTGTATAACGTTCCCTAGCCCCAGAAAAACTCCATGGAATAGAAATGCACAGTTACTCTTACAGGCTAAAGCCTGTAAGACAAGAGCTGAGGAAATGAAGTGCATACATGTGTCTCTCATCGCAGATCCGCCAAATGATGCCATAATTAATTGCACACAAGCCTCTCCCACCCACCGAACTGGAAGTTCTTTAAGGTTATAAGCCGTGCATATCTGTGTTCTAGGTCCTAGTACTAAGTCTGGCATGATGTGGATGCCAAATGTTTGATATATGAAGGCACAAATGAATGAAAGAACCAGTGATGCCTTCTGGACCAGAGCAGGCCTGCCTCAGACTCGGGTCCCACATTGAGCACAACAAACTTTGCCCTTCTGAAGGATAAATTGGGCGAGTACCAATTAGCTCACTAAACAAATATTTCTCCAGTGAAACACGTTTGCTCTCCCAGTTCACTTTGTGTTTACTTATTCATAGCCTGTAAAAAGTGGTTAGCTGGAAACATTCATGTTTCCTCATTACATTCCCCAAAGTGAGAGGTTGTTTTCCTCTCATGTAGCATTTTTTCCAGTGTGTGAAAATCTCTGGCCTCAAAACACACTCATGGGAACCCATAATTGAGTCTGAAATCATCCAACAGCAGCAGAAAGTTCTTACATCTCTGAGAGCCTCAGGGAACCAGGAAGCTCACAGAGCATTGCTGAAAAACACGGGATCTACAGCTAAAGCCAGAAAGCCCCCAGAGACCATTTGGACCAATCCCTCCTCCCACAGGTGATGAATAAAGAAAGGGGAAGCAGCCTTCCAAATCCTCTTTTAAATGACAAGATTTCAAACACTGTTTGCAACTGGGTTTCATTTTTCATTGTTCATGCCAAACCTGCAACTTTTCCCATTTTCAGATCACATTTTCCACTTACACCCATACTCTAATTACCCCAGTTGGAGACAGGGAAGTTTCCTTAGAATCTTTCCTCTTGAACACTCTTACACTGTTGGTGGGAGTGTAAATTAGTTCAACCATTGTGGAAGACAGTTTGGCGATTCCTCAGGGACCTAGAAATAGAAATTCCATTTGACCCAGCAATCCCATTACTGGGTATCTATCCAAAGGATTATAAATCGTTCTACTATAAGGACACATGCACACGAATGTTCATTGCAGCACTGTTTACAATAGCAAAGACCTGGAACCAACCCAAATGCCCAACGATGATAGACTGGACTGGGAAAATGTGGCACATATACACCATGGAATATTATGCAGCAATCAAAAATGATGAGTTTGTGTCCTTTGTAGGGACATGGATGAATCTGGAGAACATCATTCTCAGCAAACTGACACAAGAACAGAAAAAGAAATACCGCATATACTCGCTCATAGGTGGGTGAGAAAAATGAGAACATGTGGACACAGAGAGGCAGTCTACTATACACTGGGGACTGTTGGGGGGAATGGGGGAGGGACAGCAGGGGGGGGCTGGGGGGGATAGCCTGGGGATGAATACCAAGTGTGGGTGAAGGGGAGGAAAGCAGCAAAGCACACTGCCATGTGTGTACCTATGCAACTATCTTGCTCGTTCTGCACATGTACCCCCAAACCTATAATGCAATAAAAAAAAAAAAAAAAAAAAAGAATCTTTCCTCTTCTCCTTCCTACCCACTTCATCATCCAGTCCTGACCGTCCTTCTCCTTCATTGTCTCTTGTATCTTCCATTGCTCTTGAATCTGCTATCTTTCTACTATATCCAGGAAGTGATGGGAGGAACTAAAGATTTGATTTTACAAATATTCTATCCTGTATTCTTTTTTTTTTTTTGAGACGGAGTTTCGCTCTTGTTACCCAGTCTGGAGTGCAATGGCGTGATCTCGGCTCACCGCAACTTCCGCCTCCTGGGTTCAGGCAATTCTCCTGCCTCAGCCTCCTGAGTAGCCAGGATTACAGGCACGCGCCACCATGCCCAGCTAATTTTTTGTATTTTTAGTAGAGACGAGGTTTCACCATGTTGACCAGGATGGTCTCGATCTCTTGACCTTGTGATCTACCCGCCTCGGCCTCCCAAAGTGCTAGTCTATCCAGTATTCTTTACAGTCCCTCATGTATCCATTCTTCCAAAAGATCCCTTTCAAAACTACTCAGGGGCTGGACGCGGTGGCTCACGCCTATAATCCCAGCACTTTGGGAGGCCAAGGCGGGTAGATCATGAGGTCAAGAGATCGAGACCATTCTGGTCAACATGGTGAAACCCCGTCTCTTCTAAAAATACAAGAATTAGTTGGGCATGGTGGCACGTGCCTGTAATCCCAGCTACTCAGGAGGCTGAGGCAGGAGAATTGCCTGAACCCAGGAGGTGGAGGTTGCGGTGAGCTGAGATCATGCCATTGCACTCCAACCTGGGTAACAAGAGCAAAACTCTGTCTCAAATCAATCAATCAATCAATCAATCAATCAATCAATCAATCAATCTACTCAGGAACCTCTAACGCCTTCCTATGCCCTATAGCTAAGTCTTAAACTTTTTCTCAACATGGCATCTGGCACTTTTAAACCTAGCTTAATCTAATTTTTTATTTAACTCCCACCACTTCCCTCTATAGGCACACACCAGCATTTTCATGTTTCACACCTTCGTGTGCTCTGCCCCTTCCCCAGGTTACCAATCAACTTAGCCTTTCAAGCCCAGGTCAAATACCATCTCCTGTTTTGTTTAGTTTTTAATCTTCATGCAGTTTGTAAATTGAGAAGATACTATCTGAACCAAATCATTTAATTTCAAATCCTGTATTCTTTGTAGTATTCCACAGTTATCTCTGAGCAGTGACTTTGATAGCAAAGTGTAGACTTCAGTAAAGAAATTCACTTCCTTCTAAGATGGATTTATCGCAGAACAAAAAAGTGTTGATTAGACTAACACATGCCATATTAGGATCAAATTCTTATATTTGGAGGGAAGCATTTGTTATTAGTTACTTAAAAGGTATAAGTAGCAATATGCTGTTTTACCTAGTCAAGAATCAAGGAAAGCCAGCCAAGACTAATTCACCTTCAGACTGTGGCTTTTCAATTCAAATTTGATTATTCACTTTCGTAATAGAACTTGCCAGCCATGGATGCTCTGGGAGGGAAGAATGGATGGCTTAGTCAGATTCTCCACTGGGCAAGTGACTCTCCAACAAGATCACTTCTTATTCTCGCCCTTAAAGAAATGTGAACCCCATAGGAGATACAAAGAACACTCAAATGTTATCCCAGTTTCATAAGCCTTCTTCCTGCTGTGTCTTTCATTGACTTAGGAGCAGTGAACTCTTGGGTGAAATGTGTCCCTGACCATTGAACACAGCATGGCCAGGTTTGTTTGGGAAAGTATGGCTGCTCCTTCAGGGGAATTCCAGCATGACACTCTATGCCAGATATTGTGAAAGGAAAAGAGAGACTAGGAAGAAGAAGTCAGCACTTATAAACAAAGAAAATATACTTTAGATATTTAAACACTATAAATCACATCAGTACCTAAAAGCTATATGGATGTTTATTATTCATTTTGGAAACTTATGCATAGTTGTATTTACATTCAACTTGAAATTCAGTTTTTATTACTCCAATTCTTGGTCTAAACATATGCCACAGCTCATAAATATTTATTCTATGAGCATATAGTACTGTCGTAGAAATGAATAAACATTCAGATCAGAATTCAGTTAATCTAAGCAGCCTCCACCAGAGAGTTGGTTTTATTTTTCATTTGTTTATTATTGAGTTTCACATATCCCAGCTAAGGTGCTGTTTCAGGTACATAATTCAGATTAGTCCCTTAGCCACCATTTCAGCCTCTGGTGATTTTGAAATAAAGTTGGCACAGCCAAAATGGCTAGCTTTGGATTGAGTTTACTTCCTGAGTATAGAATTTTTATTTTATAGAATGTCCCTTATATTCAGCCATTCTTGTACTGCTCTAAAGAAGTAACTGAGACTGGGTAATTTTAAGAAAAGAAGTTCAATTGCCTCACAGTTCTGCAGGCTATACAGGAAACATAGCGGCATGTGCTCCTGGGGAGGCCTCAGGAGGCTTCCAGTCATGGTGGAAGGTGAAGGAAGTACAGGTGTCTCACATGGCAGAGCAGAAGCAAGACAGAGAGTCAAGTCTGGAGTTGCCACAAACTATTAAATGACC
Organism: Saguinus oedipus; assembly: GCA_031835075.1. Classification (NCBI taxonomy): domain Eukaryota; kingdom Metazoa; phylum Chordata; class Mammalia; order Primates; family Cebidae; genus Saguinus; species Saguinus oedipus. The sequence continues at coordinate 8,014,989 of CM063183.1, read as the reverse complement.
AGATCTCACAGGAACTCACTATTGGGACGACAGCACCAACCCATGAGGGATCTGCCCATGTGACCCAAACACCTCCTACCAGGCCCCAGCTCCAGCACTGGGGATTACAGTTCAACATGAGATATGGGTGGGGACAAATGTTCAATCTATATCATCACCTAATTGATGGTCAGTCTGTACAATACCATCAAATACCTAAGGGATGTGTTTTGTTTTTGTTTTTGTTTTCTGGGACACTTTAAGTAACTGAAAAAAAAAAAAGTGTATCTTGAGCTGAATTGCTGAAATCTTCATGATGTCTCTTCTTTATGGTTCCTTCTTAGTGACTAATAACTTCCGTTAGATTTTCACAGAGAAAAAAGCAGAATTATTATTACTATTTTTACTTTGAATAGCTGTATTGATGCTTACTCTTTGGAGTAGGATGAGTAGAGGTAATTATGATGAGTAGAGCTAATTTCCTTTCCTTTGTGGGAGCAGAACTTAGTGACTTGTACCTAATGAATAGAGTACAGAAAGGAAAAAATAGTAACTTTACAGTTACTGTAGTTACAGTTACTAAGAAATCTGGTAGATATGACCTTAACTAAGAAAAGTTACAATGTCCAGCAATAAGTCATGTTAATATCATGTATGCCTTGATATGATATGATGAGAAGTACATCTCACCACAGTGGTATTCTTTCCAAAAGTTATAAACCCTGGTAAAACAATGAGTAAACAACAGACAAACACAAATGAGAGACATTCTGAAAAATATCAAACCAGTACCTTTCAAAAGTAACAAGGTCATGAAAAACAATCAAACTTGGGTAGACTGTGGAGACACAGTAACTAAATGCAACATGGTAGCCTCGAATGGATACTGGAAGAGAAATAGGACATTAGTGGAAATAACTAGCGACATTGAATAGAGAGTAACGACATCGAATAAAGTTCATAATTTAGTTAATATTGTTATGCTAATGTTAATTTATTTGTTTTTATGAAACTCTGTCCTATCTTTACAATTCTTTTTTTTTCTTTAGTTTTTGGTCAAGAAAGGCAGATTTATTAGAGAAAATATGAAGATAGGTTGTAGGAAAGCAATGGGCACATCAGCAAGAGAGGAACTGACTGGCAGGAGATGAAGCCTTACTTATATTAATCTAAAATTATTTCAAAATTAAAAGTTTAAATGTCACAGTGGGTAATTATAATTATTCTCCCCATTTTATAAATATAAAAAAATACATGCTCAAGACAATGAAAAGCAAGCCACAGACTGGGAGAAAATATTTGTAAAATACTTATCTGATAATGGACTGTTATCTAAAATATATAAAGAACTCCTAAAATTCAACAATGAAAATCAAAAATCCTTATTAAAAAATGAAAATAGGTAAGGATGTGACCGATGCTTTACCAATAAAAACAGAGATGGCAAATAGGAATATAAAAAGATGTTCCACATCATGTGTCATCAAGGAATTGTAAATTAAAACAACAATGAGATACAACTACACACACCAATTATAATAGCCTATATTTAGAACACTGACAGCACCAAATGCTGGCAAGAATTGAAGCAACAGGAACCCTCAGTCATAGCTATTATGAATGCAAAATGGTACAGCATTTTGGCAGATTTTTTACAATACTAACCACATTTCTACCATATAACCAAGCAATTGTACTCCTTGGTATTTACCCCAATGAGTTGAAAACAGGTCCATAGAAAAACTGCACACAGGTGTTTAGAGCAGCTTTACTCACAATTTTCAAGACTTGGAAGCAACCAATATGTCTCTCAGTAGATGAATAGATAAACTGTGGCACATCCAGGTAATAAAATATTATCCAGCCCTAAAAAGATATGAGCTATCAGGATATGAAGATATGGAGGGACCTACAATGCATATTATTAAGAAAAGGAAGGAATTTGAAAAGGCTACATACTGTATGATTCTGATTCTGTAACACTGTGGAAAAGGCAAAACTCATGACAATAAAAAGATAAGTGGTTTCCAGAGATTAGGGGCTAGAAAGGGATACATAGAGCACAGAGGATTACTAATGTCATGAACGGATTCAGTATGATAGGATGATGGTGAATTCATGTTGTTATACCTTTGTTGAAACCCATAGGATGTACAACATCAAGAGTAAACCATAATGTAAACTATCAACTTTGGGGACAATGATGTGTCAATGTAGGTCCCTCGATTGTGGACGATGTTGGTAGTTGGGGAGGCTGTATGTGTGGGAAGGAGGTGTATTAGTCCATTTTCATGCTGCGAATAAAGACATACCCAAGACTGGGCAATTTACACAAGAAGGAGGTTTAATTGGACTCACAGTTCCATGTGACTGAGGAAGTGTCACAATCATGGCAGTAAGCAAGAAGAAGCAAGTCACATCTTACGTGGATGGTGGTGGGCAAAGAGAGAATGAGCCTGTGCAGGGGAACTCCTCTTTTTAAAACCATCAGGTCAAGTGAGACTTATGCACTATCAGGAGAACAGCATAGGAAAGACTTGCCCTCATGATTCAGTTACCTCCCACTGGGTCCCTCCCACAACATGTGGGAATTCAAGATGGGATTTTGATGGGAACACAGTCAAACCATATCAGGAGGGTACAGGGGATATATGAGAACTCTCTGTACTTGCCACTCATTTTTGCTATGAATTAAATATGCTTCAAAAATTAAAATTAAAAAAATTGCTCACTAGATATCTCTGAATCTTATATGTATACCTGAATGCCATAAGGAATTCAAATGCAGCATGTCCTAAGCTGAACTCATCATCTACTATGTCTCTACCACTCTTCAATTTCTGATTTGCATTAATGGCCTTATAATCTACCCAGGGTTCAAAATTAATTCTCCACTCCTCCCATTCTGTGCCTCGAATCTATCAGTCACAATATCCTGTTGAATTCAACCTTGTATATCATTTTCAAATTAGACTTTCTCTTTTCATATTCCTGGCACTATACTAAAAACAATTCTTCCCTCTAGCCCGGCTATCTTCCAATCTGCCCCTCCATCTTGTTTTCAAAGTAGCCTTCCAGAAAGCAGTATGACTAGGTTCCTCCCTGCATCATAACCTCCAGACCCATTCCACTACCCACAGAATAGGACCAGGGTAGTCCTACAACTGCCACCAACCCTTTGTCCTATCCCTGTGGAGCTTAATAGTGATTCTTGACAATGCCAGACCCTTTCCTACCTTATACCTCTATACCTGCTGGTCTCTCAGTTCTGAATTCTTTTCCTTCCTCCCACAGGCACAGCCCTCCCTATCCTTCAAGCCAATACTCAGATCTCATCTCCTCTGAGAAGCTTCCCCTACTGACCCCTAACTCCTTGCTGCGTGAGATGATGTCTTCTTTGGATGCACAGAGCATTTTGCTGGCACTTGCAAAAACATCATGTTTGAATTATTGTGCTTAGTTATGTGCCTGTCCAATGACATGATGATATCTTTACCAGCAAAACCCTGTCTTATTCAACTTCATGTAGTCCAATGCCTGGCATTCATCTAGGCCTAATGCTTCAAGATTTCCACCCAACTTTTTATTACTGAGAAATTGAATGCCTTCACACAGGGCATTATCATTCTGTGTAGAGAACAAGCTGGTGTCCATGTGACTGTGAGTGATGTACAGTAGAAGATACCCTTATTGACAGACAGATGTGTTTTTATTTCAGTTTACCCATGTAAATGCTGGTATGTATCTATCACTCTTCCTTTAACTATTATGATTCATTTATTCATCCATCCATTTGTTTATACTTGTATTAGACAGATAATAGCGGTCCTTGAGTGAGGCATACTTTTTGTTTCAGAAACTATAGGTAAAGTAATTTCACTCTTTCTTTAGGTTTCTCCCTGGATGCAATTCATAGATAAGTGATCGCACACTCTTTACTTGTGAAAGCAATGATAATATTCAAGATTTGAGTGTCAGCTGGTTCTTGGTTGACAACAGCAGCCTAAAAATTCTCTTCCATGAAGAATGAAAGCAGTGTTTATGGCAGATAACCATCTTGGCCAAAAAAATTTGAATAATGCAAGTGTTGCATAATCATGTTATTTGTAATCCTTGACAGCAGAATTTACAATGCCTCATTTAATGAGAAATTGAATGGAAGATGTGTTTGAAAAATTAATCCATTTTAATAATATATGGCACTGACATTAGCCAACTCTGTCAGGTTTTATACCTATAAACTAAGAGCCCATGAATATCAATTACAGTAAAAAATAATGAGATATGTACTATTTCCCTAAGGAAATTACTTTTAAAAATATGCACTCTGACACTCTCAAGATTAATTACACAATTACGCAGTTACAAAATGTAATCAGTGAAATTCTAAGCAGCAGTGAGAATGAGTATTTATATTTACTAAACACTCAAAAGCCTCACTTCTGATGAAACTTTACAAAGTCACTGAAGTTTAAAGGCTATAGCATTCCAATAAAAATATTTATCAATCTTCTATCTAGCAAAGTCTGGGGACTGGGGGTAATTTAACGGTAGCAAAAAAATAATGATTAGAACATTGCAAAATACACTGAGTCAAAACAAAGACTAAATATTAAAGAACTGAAAGAAACAAGGTTGTTCACCAAAGGGAGGCTAGAAAAATAGATTTAAGAAGAAAATTCATTTAGGGAAATGTTTTTACAATGCTTAACAGAAGTGCTACCTTAGAAAGGCAGACATTGAGGTGAATAAACGGGGATAGAAATCATAAGTGAGAAATTAGGTTTGAGGCTCAGGAGTTTCCCACTCAGTCCTTGTGGTTCTGAGAACCCAGGCCAGAAAGTTATACAACACACAGCCTAAGTAAATTAATAGCATCCTGGGGCCCCACTGACACCCTTGAGGTCCCCATAATGTCTCAACAAGGAATCACCCCTTCTGCAGAGATGAAACTCATCTCATCGCATTTGAGCTAATTTCAAAGCAAAGCAACTCTGATTATTAGAAAGGCCTTCAATACATTAAGCAGAATCAAAATTATCTGCTCTTATTAATCACCATTGCTAGCTCCTTTGTCTAAGACTATTCAGCCATTGTTTGAAGACAGCCACCATGCTCCCCTTCCCTCCTCTGCCCCCAGGCTTTTATTCTCCAGGCCAAAAGACTTCAATTTCTTATTTCGATAAGAAATAAGTATTTTTTTTTCACTTATTTCCCAAAAATCTACAATTTTTAGAGAGCAAAGGCCTTGTTCTATTCATCCAGCTATCACCAAACTAATTTCTGGCATCCAGTATACTTTCTGTAAATGTTATTCAGACAAATAGCTTTGTTTCCTCTCAGTAACCAGGTCTACCTTCTGTAATTGTGTCCTTCATAACATTACATAAAAATCATAAAATACAAGGCTCATAGACATTGTCCTGTCTGTACATCAACTTCAGGCTGATATAAAAGGACGATAGGACATAAAGAATTCACATAAAATCCTTGAAATTAGGATGAAAGAGGCTCAAGGGTTTGGGGAAGAGAGCAGTCAATATCACCCTCAAGAGAATCAAAACGAACATTTACTTCTTAGAAGGAGTCAGGCTGAAGAAAGAGAGCAAGAAAACTTGTTAAGTCCTTGTTAAGAACTTGGGAGCACACTTTTGTATGTTTCTATTTCTTTACCATATGTTCTCCCACAGGGGTAAACCATTTGAACAAAGTTATCATGTAGGGCAGCAAGAAGGAACATGTGTAGAGGATCACATCTCACTCTTCAGGTTTATCTTAGAGAGGTACAAAACTTCTGATCAGGAAGAGAGGAAGTTGGAGCAGTCAATAGAAATGAAGGAAAGGCTTCCCAGGCCTGAGCATAGGGAGGGTGACTTGGATGTGGAAGGAACCCTAACACTTAGAAAAGGAAACCCTAGTGTGAGAGTTCCTGACCAAAAAAAAAAGCCATATGGTATAGAAAATAGGTATTATATCATATTATTAGTTTCATGTTTCATGTCTATGTAATTGGGATCATAGGGCTTGCTTTAGATCAGTTTAATATAGCCAATAGTCTCGGCCTTCTAGAAGGATCAATGGAGGCTGGTAACCAAAAACTCTGGGCCATATTTTTGACCTCTCTCTTAGCTGATCCTGCTTCTGAATAAGACTATTCTGTCCCTCAACCTTCTCTGTATGTCAGCCAATGATAAAGAGACTTTTCTTCACCAATAACAACGTCATGGAGGCCTAAAAGATGAAATCCCCTGTGTATAATGTTCCTCCCAACGTAAGGTCTGGAGCTCAGTGGCGTTGACCTGTTCTTGGTTTATCACCCTATATAGGTGACAAGTACCTCAAAAGTAGGCAATGACTTTTTCATTCTACTCTCGTGCCATTCTGAAAACCTAGAATACCAATTAGCATTCAGCTTCTGACTCAAATTTTTTAAGATTTTGTAGTTGGTTAAAGTAAAATGACAGTAACGGAAGCACACAAAATATTATTAACATTGGTCATAATCACATATACATACTGAATTATTTATATAATTAAATACATTATATAACATGGATACTTGCTTATAAGGAACTTAGAATACCTGCTTATACATATTAGTATTACATATTTATTAAAATCATCAGAATCCATTTTGTGCACTACTAAGAAATAGGAAGGAGTAAGAAAAATAATAGTCTTACCTTAATAAATTTATTATATAGATGTTCACAAAAGTGATGCAATCTAGGCTGCTACAAAGCAGACAGTTTTATTTCATACATTCTTTGAATGTATAAGTATGCTTCTGAATAAGTCTACTCAGAAATATATATTTCTAAGATTCTGGAAAACCAGTCATATGTAAGATATCACATGTTCAGTTGAGATCAAACATTAACCAGAGTCTATAATCAATGTATGCAAACAAAATATTTTACATATTTCTAGACTGGCAAAAATAATTTAATTTTTAAGTCTTTATTCATGACATGGTTATACGCAAGAGCTAGTGATTAGAAGACAGTGAATGGCTTGATAAATGTACTTGCCATCCATTCTAGATCAAAGTCATGAACATCTGTATAAAGCCACATTTGGTCTGAAAATGAATCGGAGAATGTTAAAGTATCCAAAATGTTTACTTATTCACATCTGTCATTTTATGGGGCAATTTAATTGCTGATGCTAGCATAATAATTCTGGGATTTATGAAAATATGAAAAGATGAGCTGTCATTATAGAGACTACAATGGCTGGAGTCTTCTCTAAGAAGATATTTTAAACATAGCTTTATTAAAGATCCCAACCTCACAAATATTTTATGTATCTACGTTTTTAGAAGATGCAGAATGCCAAACATTCCAATCTAAGGATGGCCCTGAGAATAACAGATCCTTGGAAGTCTTTAGAATGGTAATCATATGCCAATGTCCATGCTGAGAGATGATATAACCTCATGTTGAACAGCTGCTGTTAGAGTTGTAAGAACATAATTCCCTAATGGCTTATCATCTATCTTGTGTGTTTTTTCTGGAAGTAAACCAAGACATCAAACTGAAACTCAGGAGACTGAGAATGTAATTAAATAGCTTTAGTCATGGGTTATAATATGAAGTCAAACATGGACACTGGATATGGTCTCTAATTGATCTGAAGGATCTATGTCACATGAACCAGTCTTTCCTTTCAAGTCCAAGGTACTGAGGTGGGAAAGAACCACGATGAGGTCTGGGAACTGAGCATCGTTTATTTTGTCTTGGTTCTGATACCAAGCAGCCTTTTGATACTGGAAAATCAATTCATTTTACTGAGTTTGTCTTCCCAAAATGTGAAGAATCTCCTTATTTGAATCATTGTTTTTCTGAAATTCAGGCAATACTGTGGGTGAAAGTGTTGTGCCCCTGTGAGACAGCATTGTATAACAGAGGAAGATGACATAGTCCTGATTCTAAATAAGGGAAACAACTTTCCATATTTATAAATCAATCAGAGACACTCATACATGAAGGCAGAAAAACAGATGAGAAGCTCACATGCAATATTCCTGCAGGAAAACAAAAAATGCTGCAGCATTGTGAGGTTTCAACATTCAGATTCTAGAGCTAGTATTCTGGTTGCTGTTATTCAACCTACAAAGGATTTATTTCCCTTTTACTGGTATCACATGTAAGGCCATATAAGTCAGATCTGCTTCTCTTAACACAAGAACAGAAAAGGAAATACTGCATATTCTCACTCATAGGCGGGTGAGAAAAATGAGAACACATGGACACAGGGAGGGGGCCTACTACACACTGGGGTCTATTGGAGGGAATGGGGGAGGGACAGAGTCGGGGTGGAGCTGGGGAGGGATAGCCTGGGGAGAAATGCCAAGTGTGGGTGAAGGGGAGGAAGGCAGCAAAACACACTGCCACGTGTGTACCTATGCAACTATCTTGCACGTTCAGCACATGTACCCCAAAACCTAAAATGCAATAAAAACTTAAAAAAAAAAAGGATACTCTGGTCCAAACCTGTTTATTTACATAATGCCTTATGTGATGTTTCCCCTAAGATAGCCTCACATGCAATGATTCACCACAGAACAAACTGTGCAGTATGCAGAGCAAGGATTATTGTTTCTACTCCACACAGGAGAACAATAAAATCCAATTAATTTAAATCAATTAAAGTGAAATATCTTAGTAGTATCTTCTGGGTGCCTCGCACTGCTGGGTGTTATTGGACATAAAAGATGCACAATGCCTGTTGACCGCGGTCTAGCTGAAAAGGCAAGAAGCTAAATGTGCTGTATAGTAAGCAACTTACTCTGTAAGTTAAGCTACACTCCCTGCACAGCTTTTAACAAGGCATCTTTTTTGATTAAGTCATACAAATAGAAACAACAGGAAAGATGCCTTTTAAAAGTTGTACAGGGAGTCACTGATGAGTTGGGATAAGGACCAATATCTCCTAACTACCAGGCCAGTATTCTTTCCTCTACTTCACATAGAGTTTGTGTTCAGTATGTCTTTAACAGATGGCTCTACAGCTATTTCTTTTTACATTTAGATTCTTTTACAACGGAAAAGACCTGTTGTAGTTCATAAAATTAGATAATCCAAAAAGTATTTATCAATAGTACTAGAAGTATGCAAAATTTAATTTTTAAAATTTAAATCAGTAATTCATTTATTACCACCTACCAACAAGGCTATGTCTAATTCTTTAGGGATGAGTAGAATTTTCTACAGGAAGAAAAAAATGTAGGGAAAAGCATATTGAGAAAGCATGGGGTGCATTTGTAGATCAGATTTGCACTGATATTAAATGCAAAAGTAAGTGCTTTGGCTGCTGTTCATTCCTAAGTGTGTGCACATGCCTAGACAGGGTGATGCACAGGCTTCATGAAATATGCATAAGCCATCACCTAATTTCCTAACAATGATTATGCAACTATTTCAAAGATATTGTTCAGGCGTTCTAACAGCATTTATTCCTGCAAAGCCTGTATTTGTTTCATGAGCTTTTATGCATAATTCTTTTGATGGACTTACCCTAGAGTTAGTTCCCTTTATATTATTTTACTATTGTACTCATTTTTCATTTACCCCACAACATTGTCCTCATTTAGTCTTTGTGAATTCAGAAAGTTTAGGTTGTATTATTTTCCCTTTCTTTTAGAAAAGTACAGTCTTAAGGACAAGACACTCCTTGAGTAGCACTAAAGGCATCCCAGGCACCAGCATTCCAGAAATTTCTGCAGGCTGATTACACATTGACAGAAGCAAACAGACTTCCACTTGCCCTGGCTCATAACTTTTTGGCCTCAGGAGGTAACCTAAACTGCATCAGGCTCATTTTGAGAAAATAAAGATTCAATGTATAGGCTGGGCATTGTGACTCAAGCTTGTATTCCCAGAACTTTGGGAGGCCAATGTGGGAAGATGGCTTAAGGCCAGGAATTTGAGATCAGCCTGGGCAACACAACAAGACCCCACTCTACAAAATATTTTTGAAAAACTTAGCTGAATGTGATGATATGCACCTGTACTCCCAGCTACTTGGGAGGCTGAGGCAGAAGGATTGCTTTAGCACCAGAGTTTGAGACTGGTGGGCAATGCTCACTCCACTGCACTCCAGCCTGGGCAACAGAGTAAAACTTTGTCTTCAAAAAAGAAAAAAGAAAAAAATTCAATTTATATATAAATATAAATTTTATTATAAGGCAAAGTGTTTTAAACAACCAAATATAGTTGGTAATAAGTTACTTTTCTCTGTAATGTCTTTCCTCTATTCTCTAAAAAGTGCACTTTTTTCCTTTTTCAATTCAGTCAAATTGCATGATTATTTTTGTCTATGCAGATACAACCTTTCCTCTTTTTGTGTTTATTTTATCTTCTATGGGTAGAAAGGCAATGAGATTTGAAATCATAAGTGGGACTGGATACTAATAATGTGAACATGAAAAAATTATTTTGAGCCTTCACTTCCTTACTCATAAACATATAATCAACATATAATCAAACATATAATACTTGTAAAAGTATTATGTATATGCTCACTTGTATATATATATGTATATATAGATACATATATACAAACACACATCATATATATGTATGAATAAAAATATTAACCACACATTTTTGGTGGAGTATGGAATGAGATAGTATAGTGGGTTGCTTAATATATGTCAGTCTTTCTCCTTCTCAACTCTGAAACTTAGACTGATCAATTGGGGATGTTATGTAATATCTCTGCAGATAATCTTTTCATTACTGCAGATAGTCTATTTAGTACCAAATCAACATCCATGTTACTGTGGTTGAAAATCACTGTCATTGGTCCTGAATGTTCAACATATCTTCAAAGTCATGACTTGTTAGAATTATGTCCGAAGAGAGAATAAAAGGTTAAGATGATTAAGTAAATATTTGTAAAGATTTTCTTATAGACCCTACCCACAACTTTGTAGCTATATCAACCCAAAGTTAATATGATTCCACATTAATAGAATTATGGTATTACTTAAATAGTTATGAAGTTAGAGAACTTACTACTTTGTACAGAAGCCTATTACATTGTTGAATATCTCTTATTATTACAAAAATATTTATTTTCACTGAGACCTATAACCTTACTATAAACCTGTGCTATTCCTTTTGGGGGCACATTAGCTGAATTCATGCTTCATGGAATCATTTAGCTATAACAGTTTTGGCAAAATTTATTAATAAGATTATCAATAAGAACATATGCAAAGCAGATGCAGAAAGATTAAATTATGACTATGAAGAATTTTAAAAGGGCTATATAATTTTACCATGTGTGTTATAGAGCAAAAGAAAAAGAGAAACAGAGAGAGCAAAACGGGAGAGTTTAATAGATACCTGTACCAACACCTATGTCAACTTTTTAGTCCAATCTTCTCACAATACTCAGAGTCCATCACTTTCCCCTTTGATTTCATCTGGAATTTTCTAGTTTTTCCAACTATAGGCTTATTGCCTGGTGTACTAATAAGCTGTTTCTATTTCTTTCATCTCACTGGACTATTACAGCTTCAGGACAGAGGCAGGTTCTTATTTACCCCTTTTTAGGCACTCAGTGTTGATTGAGTAAATTCGACATCTAGGGAAGAAACTGTCAGTACAGGGAGGGAGGTGCTTCTCCATCATCATGTATATTCCACATGCTGGATGTGTCAGGGAGATTTACATCTAAAGAGGGAGGATGAATGCATGCCTTTTCTGGCTCTTTTGATTCTAATATGCTCAGGAACAAGATACTATTATAATCATCAAATATTTCTATTCTAATTCCTCAATAAATATTATAACAATTTTATTTTATGAAATGGAAGGGAATGTATATTTAAGCAGTAAATTATATTGCAGGAAGATCAGAACCCAGGAAATATATATTTTTTTCTTCTCTGGATTTAGCTACATTTTCCTGTTTAACACTACCATTTCTTTGTGGTAGTCAAATGCATTCTTCATTTTTCTATGATTCTTTCTAGATTAACAGTATCAGTATTGACATAATTTCTAGTTGTTAGCAGATATCTTGGTTAAATATATTTTCTCTTCTTTGGATATTTGTCTCAAAAATCTCTGTTTGCAAGAAGTCTGTGCTTGCTTTTTTACTTCTGATACTCTGAAGTTCATGTGTGTGTGTGTGTATGTATGTGTGTGTATATATAAATATACACACACACACATACACATATATCATTATATAATATATATCCATTATATATAAAATATATCTATATATACATATATCCATTATATATACATATATTAGTATATATGTTAGTATATATATAACTCATATGTATACTTATATATGTAAGATTATCAATAAGAACATAAGCAAAGCAGATGCAGAAAGATTAAAGATAAAATTATGACTATGAAGAATTTTAAAAGGGCTACATAATTTTACCATGTGTATTATAGAGCAAGAAAAAAAGAGAGAGAGAAACAGAGAGAGCAAAATGGGAGAATTTAATAGATACCTGTACCAATACCTATGTCAACTTTTTAGTTACTTATATAATATATAATGTATGTGTGTATATATAATATATATAATGAATATGTGCCTATATAATATATAATTTATGTGTATAATATATATTATATATAATGAATGTGTATATATAATATATAATGTATGTATATAACATATATAATGAATGTGTCTATACAATATATAATGTGTATAATATATATTATATATAATAAATATGTGTATATATAATATATAATGTATGTGTATGTATAAAATATATATAATGAATATGTGTATATACAATATATAATGTATGTGTGTATATCTGTGTATATATCTATATACACACATACATTATATATTGTATATACACATTCATTATATATATAATACATAATGGGTTTATGTACAGTATATATGGAAACATATATGTAGATATACATACATACAAACAACATACCTATTCCAAACCTAAAAGACAAAATAAATGAAAACAAAATATCTTAATATATTTGTAATTTTCAAATCTTACTATTTTATTCAAGAAAAGATAAATAGAACTGATTAAAAATTATAATGAGTCAAGAGTGGCAATAATAAAAGCAAAGAGCAAATTATAATAATTCCACTTTTAAATGCAAAAAGGGGTATCTGAGCAATTAATTCTATTGTAGAAGGACCAGGACCTTTTATTAAAATTAGTTTTTTCTATTCCAAGCATGATACTCTTCTTACATTTATGAATAGACTACCACTAACTGCAACATTTCTATGTTGTGTGTTACACAGACACTTACCTTTATAACCACATTTCAGGAGAAACTGATAGCTTGAAAAATGGTATGTACATCAGTGGGTAGTAATTCTGGTGAGGCAGACATGAAAGCAAAAGAAACTTACATATGCTCTTAATGTTTTTCTCATACACAAATGATTAATTTCTTAACACACAGAAATTCTTTCCTTATATGTCATTCCTTTTCTATACATGGTAGAAAGTTTGTAAAAGACACAACATTTTGGAGCAAGAATAGTGTGTTTAATATATATGAGGGGAGAGATCCAAGATGGTTGATCGCTAACAGTTCGGGATTGTAGCTCCCAGTGAAAGTGCAGAGAACGGGAGGACGCCACGCTTTCAGACAAATTTTTGTCGCTCACGGACCAGAAGATTCCCAGTGGAGGGGCCCCACAGGTCACCAGCACGACTCTTGTGGCCAGCGCAGAGGTTTTGCCGGCGCCTCAGCGCGGCAGCTCTTCATGCAGAGTAAACCGGAGGAGATTCCCGGGCAGAAGAGCACCATCAGTCTTATTGTTGCTGTTTTGGCCGGCGTGGTGGGTTGCTCGGATTCCAGCGCTGGGAATCAATAAACTGGGCGTCCACTCAGAAACCCAACTAGAAAGGCAGTAATTGTAAAGACGACAGATGTATACATTTATAACAAAGGGAAGAAACCAGCCTAAAAGACTGAGAATATCCAAAATCAGAACCCCTCTCCCTCTACAGGGGATTACAGTTCCTCATCAGCAACAAAACAAGCCCTGATGAAAAAGGACTGTGTGCCATTATCAGAAGTAGGCTTCAGAAGGTGGATGATAAGAAACTTCTGGGAGTTAAAAGAACTTGTTCTAACCCAATGTAAAGAAACTAAGAACTTTGAAAAAAGGTTTGATAAAATGCTAACAAGAATAGACAATATAGAGAGGAATATAAATGAACTAACGGAGTTGAAAAACACAACACAAAAACTTGGCGAAATATGCACAAGTTTGAATAGCTGAACTGATCAAGCAGAAGAAAGGATATCAGAGGTCAAAGACCTACTTAATGAAATAAAACGAGAAGACAAGAATAGAGAAAAAAGGATAAAAAGGAATGAGCAAAGTCTCCAAGAAATATGGGATTATGTGAAAAGACCTAATTTATGTTTGATAGGTGTACCTGAATATGACGAAGAGAATGAATCCAAGCTGGAAAATACTCTTCAGGATATTATTCAGGAAAACTTTCCAAATCTAGCAAAGCAGCACAATATTCAACCCCAGGTAATACAGAGAACACCAAAACATATTCCTCAAGAAGAGCAACTCCAAGGCACATTATCGTTAGATTCACCAGGGTTGAAATGAAGGAGAAAATTCTAAGGGCAGCCAGAGAGAAAGGTCAGGTTACCCACAAAGGGAATCCTATTAGACTTACAGCAGATCTCTCAGCAGAAACCCTACAAGCCAGAAGAGAGTGGGGGCCGATATTCAATATCCTTAAAGAACAGAACTTTCAGCCCAGAATTTCATATCCTGCCAAACTAAGCTTCACAATTGAAGGAAAAATAAAATCTTTTATGAACAAGCAAGTACTCAGAGATTTTATTACCACCAGGCCGGCTTTACAAGAGCTTCTGAAAGAAGCATTATACACAGAAAGGAACGACCAGTATTAGCCTTTCTAAAAATATACCAAAAAGTAAAGAGCATCAACATAAAGAAGAATTTACATCAACGAATGAATAAAACAGCCAGTTAACATCAAATGGCAGTAACCCTAAATTTAAGTTGACTAAATCCCCCAATCAAAAGATACAGCCAAAACCTAATGATATGCTATATCCAGACCCATTTCACATCCAAAGATGCACAAAGACTTAAAACAAAGGGATTGGAAAGATTTACCAATCAAGTGGAGAGAAAAATAAATAAATAAATAAAAAGCAGGAGTTGCAATTCTCACATCTGATAAAATAGATTTCAAAGCAACAAAGATATAGTGGTAAAAGTATCAATGCTAACGATCCTAACACCCAGATACATAAGACTCCTAAAGAGATTTAGACTCAACTAGACAGAAAATTAATAAGGATATCCAGGACTTGAACTCAGATCCGGAACAAGTAAACTCAATAAATATTTATAGAGCTCTCCATTTTAAATACACAAAATATACATTCTCCACCTTAAATACACAAAATATACATTCTCCACCTTAAATACACAAAATATTGATCAGCCATTATTAATACCCATTTTTAGAATAAAGTTACATTCCCATTTTCTCTCCCTCTTTTTCTTCCTCTTTCTTCCTCCCCTTCACTCTTTTTCTTTCTTTCTTAAAAAAAAAAAAAAAGATTCCTTTACCTCCTCTCAATCCTTTCCCTTCTACTACCTAGGAATAATAATAATAATATATATGAGGGTCCTAAAATGTTTTGCATAAATCTAATTCTGCTTTCTATGAACTTGCATTGTCATCTCAAGGCTTTGTGAATCTCACTGAAGCCCACTCTTCAGGAGCACAGCCAACCAGCCTTAAGCTACAGTGGGTGGTTGTGTGGGGGCAGGATCAGCTTAAAATTAATCAGCAAAACATTTATCACGAGCACAAAAAGCCCATGGTCCTCTAGGAGTTAACAGTGTTTGTATTTTGGGAGAGATGTTAGTGTAGGTCCAGAATTCACAAACAAAGGAAGATGGAGATTAGAGCCAACTTATTTCTCACTTTGGTAAGTAAAACAGCTGCTGCTTGCTATACAAGAAGATTCTGTTAACACAAAGGAAATAAGAACCCAAGAAAATAAGACAATAGTTTGTTAAAAGATCTGGGTCCTCCTGGAACATTTTCTAACTGGCTGTGTGACCATGGGCAAGTCACTTCCTGTCTCTGGGGTTCTTTTGCGAAGCCTTAAACAAAAACAGAAAAAAAAAAAAAATAAACAAACAGCTGTTTGCTCTGGCTGGTCCCCAAGATGCCTTTCAATTCCTCATAACAATATGTGAGCTCCAAATTACTCCTAGTACACATTATGGATAGCAAAGCCCACTTCTATCCTGGTCTGTGGTAGTGGAGGGCTAAGAAGTGAGTCTACATAGACAATTTTACTTGTAATAATTAGTTATAGCCAAAAATGGGAGCTTCTCTTTTGAAAATGTATTATGGTCAATTTTACTAAAACTAAAAATGGAGGCAAGGGCGCCAAACAGAATTAGCTGATAGTTAGGAGTCTTGAGAAACAAAGCTCAAGCAAAGGGTAAGGAAACAGGAAGGAAAGCCACCATTTTCCACATGGCAGCAGCCATTCTCCCAGCCACTAAAGAAAAAGACAACTTTTTTCACCCTTAGCGTGTTGGTAGATCTCTCCTAGGGTTTTGCATTTTATTTTGTAACATTCTGCTGTTGGGATTTGGTAAAATGCTTGATGCATCAGCAAGAGTATGTCCTGGCCAAATGAATCCTGACCCTGCGTGGCAAGAATTCTAGGGCCTGAACCAGTCATTGTCTCTGAGCCTCCACTGACTCATTGTTAATGCTTAGTGTCAGTTCCTTGCAGAGATTTGGTAAGAAATAGACATAATATGTGTTAGGCCCCAGCCACAGTGGTAGGCAGTTTACCAGCAATGATAGGTGCTCATATTAACACTTATTACCAGTAACCTCAAAGTCAGCAAATAATTACCTGTTATTATTATTTAAAAGAAATGATGAATAAAAATATCCACCTATGATAAATTTCACTGATAAATTTTCCACTGACCAAGGGATACTCTGACATTAACAGTTATTTGATTATTGGCTTGCCTTCCGGCCAAAAATAATTTAGCTCAATTTTAAAATAATTTCACCTCATATTTGTGCAGTACTTCGGAAATGCCAAGAATACTATGTCACATGACAACCCAATAAGACAGAATAGGTATTTATAGCTCTAAATTATAGATAAGTAAATAATGGCTCAGATTGATTTGTTCAAAGTCACATGAGTAGCAAAAGGCGAGGATGGGGCTAACATCAAGATTTCTGGACTCTGATATAACATTTATTTTTTCACACTAAGATGTCTTGCTTTTGTGGCCTAATGTCTGCTTTTCTTGTTTTTGTCTGCATGCAGAAAAACAAAGATTAAGTATAGCAACCATCTTCCCTGAACTGAAAATAAAGTGACTCTGTACACAACAGTTTAATTCACAACAATAAATCACCATGCGCGTGCACGCGCACGCACACACACACACACACACACACACACTTTAATATCAGAAGATACTAAGTTATTTTATCTAGGTTTTTATTTTGTTGAAATAAAGATGATTTCTTATTCGACGGCTTACTCTAATGTCAAATGACAGGGTGTTTATTAGTGACATTTTATAAGACATTTAACCGTTTGCATTAGAAGCTGCTTCAACCCAAGCAAAATTGGAAATAGAATACATCTTCCATAAAAAGAAAGGTCACAATTGGATATTCACCACAGTGATTTAAATTTTTTAATACCATGGCATAGCTAAGGTGACAGCAGAAAGTTGTAGGTGTAAGAAAAAAATAATTCCTTTACCCTGCAGAATTCAGAAGAAAATGAGCAAATAGCTCAGTGGAAAATTGAAGGGGAATTATCATCCTTCCATATCATATAAAATAATTATTCATGTGGAATTACATAGTTCTCACAATCTAGCACACAGTACTGTTGCTGATACAGTAGAAAAAGACTAAAGGTAATTGGAAGCTACCATATAAATCATTTTGCAGCATAGATGAATTATCTACCCTCTTTTGTTTCTTAAGTTATTGGTCAGGGTTCAATGTATTATGATGTTTATAAAGTTTATCTTTTTGATTTATATGTAATATTTTATTCAGAGAGTAAGTTATTTTCCTTAAGAAAATGGTCCTGGATTTTTCGCATTGCTGTTCATTTGTTTTTGCTTTTGAGTTACACGACATATTGCAAACAATGATACTGTGATTCATAATAAGATATACATATGTATGCACATATATGTATGGTCTTCTCCATGTTTCCCGGCACAGAGCCCCCAAACCCTTGGAATCTCTAAGTGTGAGTGCCTTTTTTATGCTAGTGAGATGGCTAATGGCTGGTAGCTTCAGGATGGGGGTCATAGTCAGAAAAACTAAGGCATGATTAGGGGATTGGGACTTCTACCTCCACTCTCCAGCCTCTAGAAAGGAGCTGAGGTTTCAGTTAATCACCAATGAACAATGATTTAATCTAACATGACTAAGAATTAATGCTTCCTAAAAACCTAAATAACTGGATTTGGAGAGCTTCCAGATAGCTGAACATGCAGAAGATCCTGGAGAGTGGTGCACCCAGAGAGGGTATGGAAGCTTTGCATCCTCCATCTCATACCTTGCCCTGTGTATCTCTTCATGTGGGTGCCCAAGTGTATACACTGTAATATCCTATATAATAAACTAGCAAACAAACCTAAATATTTCCTTGTGAATCCTGTAAGCTTTCCCAGCAAATTAATTGAATCCAAGGAGAGGGCGATGGGAGCCCCAATTTATAGTTGTTCAGTCAGAAGTATAAGTGACAATCTACTACTTGCATTTGGCATCTGAAGTGGGGGAAAGCCTTGTGGGGCTGAGCCTTTAGCCTGTGGGATCTGACACCATGTCCACATAGATAGTGCCAGAATGTAATTAAATTATAAGACACTGAGTGGGTGTCCTGGAGAATTGGAAGAAATCTCCATATACATTTTGTTGACCAGAAGTGAAATGTTGTGTTGAATACTGTGTTAAGTGTGTGTGAGAATAGGAAAGACACGTTGGTTGTTCTTTTATCTCTTTCACAAGTATGTGGTCAAAAGCATTATGCACAGATTACAGCAAGATGTTTAGGTGCTAACAACCAAATTTGCAGGCACATGAGTTCCTCAGCAGAGTCACCACACAGACTTGGGTGTACAGAATTGGACCCAACTTAAAGTCCAGTCTGTAATGACCAATGTCTGCTACTAAAAAGAGAAAAGCAAAGCCTTATAAAAGAACCAATTTTTATCTAACCCACATAGAAACTGATCAAAAATGACGCATGGTGGTTAAGGATCATTGGCTACCTTAGAAATTCAAGTCACTGTTCTCTGTATTTGGGGCTAATAATAATGTCTGCTAAGAACGTTACTTTGCTCCTTATCTAGAGGAAACACAAAGTAAAGATAATGTGAATCTATAAATGTACACATACACTCATAATTGCATCCCATAAGACAAGAGGAGCAAATTTTTAATAACTGTGATTTGTAGATATATTTTCTCTATTAGCTTATGGTAACAGATGGTGAAAGGAAATAGAAAATCAGTGTTCATATTCTTTCTTTAAAGGAAAAATGACCTTAAATCCAGAAAGTCAGAATAAGTGACCCATTTTAAACGTACCCATCTAGATTTCTATAGGAGTATCTTAATTATGATTATATATTCTTCCTAAGAGATTTTTTTTTAAAGAATGAGTGTGAGTTAAGTGAGGTCTTCAGTGGTAAGATTATTTATACTTAACTGGTGGAAATATAAACTCGAGGAGCCAACCTGAAACACCTTCCAGCATCTCTCCACCTTATTCTTACCTGCCTCTGTTTCCTATGTGACCATGGACTCTTACATAAGTCCAAACACACTAGCAGCTCAACTAAAACCTGAAACTTACTGGTCTCCCACCATCAACAAGGCTGCAGCTCCTTGGAATGACTGACTGCTTCACAGTGGTCAGATCTCAACTCCTTGATAAGTATCAGCTCTTCTGGAAATACTATATCATATTCTGTAGAATTGTACAGTAAATAAGACGCATTGTAAATCCCACACATAGTCTCTGTTTTACTAAAATTTAATAATATATTTTTACTTGTTAATAAATGACATTTGTTCTTACAAATCTACCCGTTTCAAGTCAGGAAAAGTTCAAAAACACATGGAACCTGAGCTACTGCTTTTTTTTTTTTTTCACTACACTTGCAATTTCATACAAATGATTTAAGAATCCAAATAATATAATCTACAAAAGGAGAAAATGTTGAATACACATTAAGGAACTATTGACAAAAGTATTTTTTTTAGAATATGTCAATCGGAAAATTAGATGCACCAATAAGGTCACTTGTCTGAAAAGAAATTAGGTTGAGCAAGAGCTGCGTATAAGATGGAAGTGACCCTACTGTGAAATGGCCACAGTGAGGAAGGAATCCTAGGATCACACGCTAACAAGGCAATGGGTCACCATGATAAGGTCTAATATATGCAGCAGATGGATCTCTTTCTTTCTTTCTCTCTCTCTCTTTTTCCCCCTCCCCTCCTCCACTCTCAATTATGGAAATGCATAAATAAAATATTTCCCTCTCCTAATTCCAAGAGAATAGAAGATGAGATAGAGATAAAGCCACTAAGACAAAAAGTACATAATGTGATAAAAGTAATGAGAAAGATCAAGTAAAAAATTCCTCCTACTGGCCCAGGAATTAAAATTCCTAAACACAAACTGCACAAAGTCTTCCCAGATATTAGCAGCACTACGTGACCATATCTCAAAGCTTGACTCACTACTCTTGTAGAGAAGATTAAACTTCATTTTGGGAGTCACTGGGAGTCACTGCAAAAGAGAAATATGAAACTCAACATGTTTAATTTTATAAATGATAAGTACATGATAAACCATAACTGCTTTTGGTCTGTCCCTCTCCGTCTCCTCAAAGCATCCCTACCTTCACTGAGCTTCTGAACACAGTAGAAATGGTTGCATACAGCCACTCAGTGAGCACCCTTGACAGACAGCTTGAGCTTCCCCTGATGTGCTAAGACTAGTCTAGTCCACATGGAGGGAAGGTTCTATCCCAGCTTCCAACACTACTGCCTGATAATCTGAAATATTCTTTTCCCCCTTTAACTCTTGGAATTGCTGATTGCAATATTGTTGGTGTGCCACTAATGGAGTCTCTCCTTGACCAAATTTTAGTTGGGCTTCTCTGAATCCTCTTCCTAACTCAGCCCTAACTTTTGAACTTCTGTGTCCTACTTGCATAACTTAATTTTAGCAAGATGCCTGTTGGTCAGTTCAGCCAGAATCTCCCCTTCCCTCTGATATTTCTTTTTAATAATTTTCTACTCACTGACCTCACTCTGCTCTTTGTCTATAAATTCTCATTTTTTCTTGTTATATTCAGAGTTGAGCCCAATCTTCCTCTCCTATTGCAAAACTCCATTACAGTAGTCCCTATACCTATTACAATAATCCTGAATGAAGCTTGCCTTACTGTTTTAACAAGCGTCATAAATAATTTTTTTCTTTAACATCTTTTCTGGGTTAAAACCCTGACCCCTGCCATTTACCATGGGAGAAGACAGCAACGGCTTTTCTGCCCCACTGGTGTTCTCAATGGTTTTCTGACCCAAGTCCTCATCAGTGCAGTCCCTGGCCTTGAGTCCAGCAACCCTAGGATCAAGACCTTTAAAGACAATATTTTTGGATCTCCCAGAGGTAATTAGAATGTTTTGCATTGTTTGCTTATTAGTCTAGAAAACCTCACATAGATCACTTGCTCCAGCACAGACTATACTTTTTTAAAGAGACCCCCCCAAAAATCAGAATATTAAAATATAAATTGCAACACAATTGCACATAAATTTATGTGCTCAGGGGAACATAGTGAAAATTAATGTTGTGATCTTTCTGAGCACATGTCTTTTGTCAACAATGTTTTCTCAACCACTGTTAATTAAATCCAAGGAGCTATTATCTCCCAAATGGTAGATTAAAGAGATTTCTTTCTAAACAGATTTGTTGTACTCTTGCAAGGAAATCTCTTGCTCAACAGAATTGTTTATCTATGGAAAAATATTTTAATTTAAGCTAAGCTCCCTCAAAGACCCTAACATAACTACTCTCTGATAGCCCATTTTAGAGACACATTGAGTAAAAGAGTCACAGTAATAGGAAGTTTATGAAATTATTCCTTTAGCACAATAAATTGTTTAAAACAATTCTAATATATTGAATTGTTAATCTTCCTCGAATATTACAACTATAAAGATGATAGAAAAAGCATTACACATATATATTTATCTAAGATTCTTTCTGGGGATAGAGGGAGAAGTGGTATCAATTTGCACTTGTGTATAGATAAATTCAAGATTTGAGCATCTTCTAATTTTATTTAATAAACTAGTCAATATTGATGCAGTCTTATGACAGGATTAGGTTGCACTGCTTAAAATAAAAAGGAAAAATTCTTGAAAACTAGAGAAACCCTTCAGAATCATTCTATTTAGCTCCAAGAGCAGTGCCAAGTACCACATGGAAGGAGAGCCCTCTTGCATATTATTAATAACTACTCAAGTAGTGGAAGAACATCTGAGCTGTGCACAGCACTGGGTGAAAGCAACAGATTCACAAACAGCACAAAGAATCACTTGTTATGCAAGAACTTACTCCACAAGGAGGTTTGGAACCGTAGGCAGGCAGAGGCCAATCCAGGCGAGGTGGCGCTATAGCGTATTCTATTTTGAAGAGTTTTTTTTTTTTTTTTTTTTTTTTTTTTTTTAGAGTAAAAAAAACTAGATATAAGAAAGAATAGTTATTGAGATAAAAAGAAAAATGACAAATTACAAATTTTAAATGAGCTGACAAATACTATAAATATCACAGCATCAGAAATATAACATACTAGTTTTATAAAATAACTGCCTAGTGACTCTATTATCTTTTTCCTTACATTCTCTGGTTACATGTGTTTTTATCACCTCTTTCTGTAGAGTTTGTAAAATAATTTTACATGAAGAAAATAGAATATAATTATTTAATTTTGTATGATTGAACAAAAATTGTTTAGTTGATAAATGAATTATAGAAATACAACTTTATATATACATTCATTTGCTATTTGTAGAACTGCAGCAGGTTTGTGCCATACAAACACAGGAATTCTAGTATATTCCAATAAATGTAGACAATTCTCATCAAAAAAAGCAATTATCTTTTATCTATAATTGCGTGTGTTATGTTATTGAGAATATTCTTGACAGAAGAGAATTCCCATTTGACTAAGGCATCAAAGTAAACTGATAACTTTACTTGAAACTTCATACATCTGATTATAGGAAATACTTTCCACTGACTCACTTCTGGTTTCATCATTTGCAATTTTTTAAATTCTCTACCAATGTCTGGCACCTCCAGACAAGTTCATACCACAAAGCAACCCTGGCTGTGTCTCATATGCCATGAGAGAGAGAACACTAAGCAATTCAGCATACAGGTTAGGCGGAGAGTTTCTAGAAACCATTGATACACTGTATGACTAGAAATTTACTGTAAGCCATGTAAACATGTCCCACTAAATCCAAACTACACATATCCCCAACTTTTCTCCTCAGCCAAAACCCAATGATATTCAGCCAACACTCACAATGCCACCCAGGATAGAGAAGATACCAGAGTGAAAAGGAATGATAGCCTTACCTGGTTGCAGTTAACATTTTTTTTTTTTTTTTTTGAGACAGAGTCGCACTCTTCTGCCCAGAATGGAATGCAGTGGCACAGTCTCAGCTCACTGTAACCTCTGCCTCCCAGGTTCAAGTGATTCTCATCCCTCAGCCTCCTGAGTAGCTGGGATTACAGGCACCTGCCACCATGCCCAGCTAATTTTTTTTTTTGTATTTTGCCCTCAGGTGCTCTACTAGGAAACGGAACATGAGCCAGCCTTACTGCTTGAGACCATGGACTCCGCTCAGGTTTCCCCACTCACAGAAGGAGACTGAGAAAACTGCTGCCAACTACAGGCAGGGATATACCTTTGTGGAGGCTACCTGGTGACCAGTAATTGAACCAAACCTCTTACACATGACCATCTGTGATATCCTCTGTGTCACTAAAATGGCAGTTCAGACAGGACTAGAGGATTAAAGACTCAGTAGAAGCAAATGTAAAATTACTAGGAAGTGAGAATTGAGCACTGAAAAAAAGGGGAACGTATTTATTTCTATTAAAGTTACCTCACAAGTCAAAATTCTACAACAATGTAAAAAAAAATTAAAGATAGGCAAGTATCAACAATTAGAACATTGATTTACCCCAGAGATAGTACATTTTGTGGAATAATCTAAGTAATACCACAAAACAAATAAGTTTAGAAGGTCCACTTAAACAGAATAAGAAGTACGAAAGAATGACAGGCAGAAATAAAACAAGAACATGCAGATAAATTAGGAAAATAAAAATACATATATAAAGAAAACCCAATACATGGGTTGAACTCTAGACTGAACGCAAATAGAGCATTAGTGATTTAGAAGTGTGCTAATGAATGTACCCAGGTTGGGCCATGGAGACACAGAGGAAATAAGATTAAAGCGCTTTGTTTCCCTGCATTTATGACAACTCCCACCTGACTTCTCTACCTTACCACCTTCACAGCTCTCACCCTGTCCCTGATAATCCCACCTCTAATCTTGGAACACTAAAGAGCTGAAAAGAAAGAAAAAAACAAACATGGCTTTTTGCGCACACTCCTTAACTAGAAGGCTTTGTTGAAGGGAGTAAGTGCAGACACCCAGGCTGAGCACAGGAGCAGAAAGCAGACCCTGCAGACCCTGTCAAGGGAGGCAGCATAGAAGAGAGCCCTGAGTGCCTTGGGAATGGATGGGAGAGAGAGTGTCTGAGGACAGACACTATGCTCAGAATCTAGCACTTGCACCTTCTTATTTGGGGTTTTAAAGTTAAGGCAGGCGAAGCTGTTCCTAGACCATGGGAGGTAAGAGATGAGACTGGAGCTGAAGAGGAAAGTATTTTTCTAATTTTTAACATACTTTGCTCTGTATGTCCTTTATTTGATGTGCTTTTACAAATGTCCTATTTCTTATCCTGTAGCTGAGCTAATCATTGCTTATTTCTGTCATCAGGCCTCTCTCTGACAGAAGGGCCTGAAAGGAGAGGAGGGGCCTAAATGCCATGACAAGGATGGGCTCTCTAAATCCAGAAAGGGTAGGTACAGCTCCCCAAAGCCTTTCTTCCTTTCTTGGTCCAGCTTGCAGGGAGTCTCAGTGACATTGTTGGAATATCAGCATTTATAGTTGGCCATTCTGCAAACAACTTGTCATTCTATTTCCCGAAGGAGGCTGATTTCATACAAAGGACCACGTACTGGTAGTCAGAAGTCCCGAGTTCGGTTCCCAGCTCCAACGCACATCCCAGCAAGACTGTGGTCAAATCACTTTCTATTTCTGAGACTCACTTTCCTGTTCTGTAAAAGTGAATCAATGAGCTAAATCATCTGAAGTGATCTCCCCTGACCAGCTCCCTCATCCTTCACCAACCAAAAACTAATACCCATAATATAACACCATTGCTATTACATTATTTAATTAATCTCCGTGTGCTAAACTGAAAGACAATAACAATTTCTTCTTAAAACTGGGGCAAAAACTGCATTAGGTAATTAACTAAACTTCTGCCTAGAACATAGCAGGTGTTCAATACAATGGTAGGTTTTTACTATTTGCACATATTTGTTAATGAGAAAGAGAACTAAAAAATTCTATTAGAAAATTGTACTTTAGCCTTCCAGGAACTCTGAAATAGAAGCTTGATTACAAGAGGAGTCCAAAAGCAGTGACAGCCTTGTTAAGGGGTGGGCCTAGGCCAGGCAAGATGCTCAATGTGGTTTGGATTCATGAAACAAGTCTCAGGCTAGAGGCCAAAGTATCTTAGAGATAGATACTGTTAAGTTCTGGAGGGTGGGGGTAAAAGTCAAGTTTTTAGGTTTCTGATATGGTTTGGTTGTGTCCTCATCCAAATCTCATCTTGAATTGTAGCTCCTATAATTCCCACATGTCATGGGGGCAGGTCTTTCCCATACTGTTCTTAGATAGTGAGTAAGCCTCAGAAGATCTGATAGTGTTATAGAGGGGAGTTCCCCTGCACATACCCTCTTGCCTGCTGCCATGTAAGATGTGACTTTGCTCCCCCTTTGCCTTCTACCATGATTATGAGGCCTCCCCAGCCATGCAGAACTATGAGTCAATCAAACTTCTTTCCTATATAAATTACCCAGTCTCAGGTATGTCTCTATTTGCATTGTAAGAACAAACTAATACAGCTTCCCAAGAAAGAATGCTTTTGTATTGTCTGATATCTATCTAGCCATTGTATCTATATTTCTAGCAGTATGTTTCTGTATAACCTGTAAATATATTGGTATTTATTATATATAATATATAAAATATTTATTATTATAAACATATAATTTTCCCATCTATCTTCAAAAGGCCCAAATTTCTATCTGTCTTCCAAGTTTCTAAATCCACTCTCCACAGCACTGACAAGGCTGAGCATTTTGGCTACAATCAGTGGGTGTGAGTTAAGTAAATTAGCATTGTTATATTAAGAAAAAAATAATTTTACAATTATAGAGCAATGCTATTCTCTCAAAACTCTATTTCCCCATCTCCTACCAAAACCAAAAACAACATAAACACATCCAAAACCTCATGCCTCACTTTAATAAAAAGAGAAATAGACTTCACAATGATTATACATAACCAGTTTTCTTGGGTTTACCATTTTCTTTTATTATGCTAGAAATATTCTTTTTATAGTCAAAGGTAGATAATTCTTGCAGTGTCCTCTATTTCCCAAAAAAACAAGACTGAGTCTGGATTACAAAACAGAACCTGTGGGCTGTCTCATTTTGTTTGTAAGCTTAACATAAAAAATAAAGGCCATGTGATATGCTCATCTTAGATTAGGATTCTTTGATCTGTGTATGTTGGATTTTATGTACTCACAC
This sequence comes from Saguinus oedipus, assembly GCA_031835075.1. Lineage (NCBI taxonomy): Eukaryota > Metazoa > Chordata > Mammalia > Primates > Cebidae > Saguinus > Saguinus oedipus. Next base: position 7,987,953 of record CM063183.1, on the reverse strand, counting down.
TACAAATAAAGTATCTTCTAAATAAATATCAAGAAATTTCAGTCTCCTTGAATATTTGTTATACTGCTTTCTCTGTCTGCCCTCTGAATATTCAAGAAGGAAAGTGGCTATTTCTCTAGCACCCACTATGGTATTTCTCAAACCTAAGGCATCAGATTTTCCTTTCACATTTTCATGGTTTTAAAATCATAAAAATTCTTTATAGTCAATCTATAAAGTTTGTCTATACAAAGTCTTTTTTCTCTCTTCTCCATCCTCTTGCAAATTAATAAATTCTGAGACTTGTATAAAATATGATACTGTCAAATGTTGAAAACACAACAAAATGATTGCATATTTTTTTATTTGACTTTATGAAGCAAGTATATGCATTCTCATTCTACAGAAAGAGAAACTGAGATACATTGTGCTTTATTAACTTACCCAAGATAATTTACCCAAAGGCACACAACCTATGTGAGGACATTCATAATTGGAATTCACTTCTGTCTGGTTTCTGTTATAGTTTGGGCATATTAAAATGTAGAAAAGGGCAGAGAGTAGATGTCTTCCAGAAAGATTACAGCTGGGACGTTTGTCTTCTGGAATAAGAGATCCTATTTGCTCTCCCTGTTTTTTGCTGTCCCCAATATCAATTAGCTAGAATAATTATAAAATGCATACAAAGTGATTTCAATTTATTTTTTATTATTCCACAATAAGAAAGTTATATTTATCGACCATTTTTTGTATATTTTTAACTGATTAGTAAGACATATGAGAGACCAATGACTAAACACTTTCCTGAGAATAAATGCTGCCATGTTGTTATGGAATCCTATGGCAGACCTGTGATAGTTTTCTGTGACTACAGTTTAGACTTTCCTGGTAGAAAAGCAGGGGACAACATCACACCACATTCCAGGCACTAAAAAGATGGTATAACAGCTGTTCAGTCTTATGGTTCATTCCTATTTGGGTGCAAACTGTTTCCCCTAGGCAGCTGCTCGTATCAGTCACACTTTTTCCTGAAATCAACAATACCTGTAAGCATCTCTCTGAAAAGCTAATTTAGTTCCTGCTGAGGCTGCTGCAAAGCACAGTGCATTAATTGATTTCATTAATTGAGCAATCAGGGAAATTGAGTGTCAATAACTCAAGCACAGATTTATGTAATGAAATTATTGTTTAATTGTGTAGACCTCAGTTTTTCTGTCCTCATTGCAGAAGGATGTGAGTACATTTATGGTCTGGAATCTAGGTTTATAAGCTGTCCCAGAAGAACCCATTTTGACTGAAAATTGACCTTCTCCCTGCAAACATTAGCCTTTATCTAAAAAAGAAAATAAAAAATAAAAGATTGATAGACTGGAGGCCAATTATCTTGATAATTATCTAATTGATGTAAATTTACTCACCCTAAGTGTATAATAACAAAATATCATTTAAATATTTTGAAAGATCTTGTGTAATTTCATTATTTATAGAATAACCTAAGGATGAAAAGTAATTAAATGTTTATAAGTCCTAGACATATATTGTCAGGGAATGGGGGTGGAAGTCAAGGCAGAAATTGAGGGCATCAAGTATCTCAGGGCCCCAGGGCACAGATCTGTTCATTCCCAGTGAGATCCAACATTCGAGGTTGAAAATCTTCTTGGGAGAGGGATTATAATATTAACTCACAATAAGAGAAATATCTTCTCCTTGGCTGTGATGTAGAGAACAGAGCACTGAGCACTTGGAATAGGTTAGCCCAGGGGAAGAAAGGCACAGAGAGGGAAAACAGTAAAAGGGGTCAGCCAGAGCCACCATATGAGGATGGACTGGAAGGGACAAACACAGTCATGTTACCTGCCATCCTTCAGGCAGAGACAAGGGAGCAGTTACCACCTTCTCTTTTCTCCATTGAAACCAGACACTGCAGCAATCCATCAGTAGTTCAGAATTGAGGTCTGAAGAATGGCATGAATTAAGGGTCAGAGAATAGGTCTGTCAACACAGCCAGATCACTGGCTAGAATGTGCTTTTCCATTTGGACATTTTGATGACTAATGTGCGTATTCAACATTCATCAATCAATGAACACCCAGGATGCTGAGCTAGTGCTGAGTGTTTTCTGTTCAGTTTCCTAAAACCAGATGCTCAGGCATATAAAGATTAATCAGCATTACTGTCATTAGGCCTGCTTGTCACAGTCACTGTGGCTACAGCCTTAGTTTAATAAAAAGCATGACAGACCCATGTTTACACTAGGGATCGTGATTGTTTTTCTCTATTAACAGCAATTATCCAAAAGAAAATTCAAATTAATCAAGAGTCAGAGATGTATAAATAGCAATATTATTAGCATTCTATAAATACACTTTTCAAAGAAAATGATTTGTGCCTATAGAATCAGAAATGGGAGAGTTGCTGATCAAAACAACAAAAGTCCACCATAGGCTGGCATCATACTCCATTTCATTGAAAAAAATATATAGCTAAAGGAGATTAATTTTACCCAGACAATCTAGCTACTAAATGGCTTAAATAGAATTTTAAAACAGATCTGTTTAGTCCATGGAATAACTAAAAATCCAATATCCTATCATTAGAGTCCTATATTGGAATGAATAAAGGCTGAAAACTTCCCAACTTGGAAGAAAGATATATATCTAAGAATTTAATAAGCGAGAGAACCTCAAGTAAGATAAGCCTAAAAAACATCCATGCTAAGACATATCACAGCTAAATTTCTGAACACTAAAAACAAAGATAATAGCTTGAAAGCAGCCAGACAGAAATAAGGCATTATCTATAGAGAAATACAAATCTGAATGATGGTAGATTTTTCATCTGAAATAATGAAGGACAAAGGAAATAGCACAATGTTTTTCAAGTACCAAAAGAAAAGAACTGTCAACTATAAATCCTATAACTGGCAAAACTATTTTTCAAGAATGAAGGGAGAATAAAGGCATTCTCATATGAAGGAAAGCTAAAGTAATTTGTCACTTAACAGACATACCCTTACAGAATGGCTAAAGAAAATTATTTAAACTAAAATAATAAAAAAGAGATATCTTGGAGTATAAAAATAGTCAAATACGAGACATGAGAAAAAACAGTACTAAACAAAATACTGCTTGACATGGTTTGGCTCTGTGTCCACACCCAAATCTCACCTTGAATTGTAATCCTCATGTGTCAGAGGAAGGGCCTGTAGAAGGTGATTGGATTATGGGGACAGATTTCTCTTTTACTGTTCTCATGATAGTGTGTAAGTTCTCATGAGATCTGATGGTTTTAACATGCCTTGCTTTTCCTTTGCCTTCTGCCATGATTGTAAGTTTCCTGAGGCTTCCCCAGGATGCAAAACTGTGAGTCAATGAAACCTCTTTTCTTCATAAATTACTCAGTTTCTGGTAGTTCTTTATAGTAGTGTGAAAATGAACAAATGCATTGCTAGTCACAATAGACTATTCTCTTGATGAGATTTCTCAATCTAATTTGATGAATTAAACAAAAATCATAACACTATTTGTATTCATCAGCTCAGGCTACCATAAAAAATACCATAAACTGGGTAACATAAACAATAGGAATCTATTTTCAAACAGTTCTGGTGGCTGGAAAATTCAAGATTGAGTTTCTGGCAAGGTTCAGTTTTTGGTGAGGGCTCCCTTCCTGGCTTACCAATGGCCAACTTCTCCTTGCGTCCTCACTTGGCCTTTCCATGGTGTGCACTTGCAGAGGAAGATGAAGCACTCATTGGAGTCTTTCCTTGTAAAGACACTAAGCCTATTATATTGAGGCCCCACCATGATGACCTCATTTAAACTTAATTATAGATACTATCTCTAAATAGAATTGACCTTTGAATAATGTCAGGGTTAGGCTGCCAGAACTCTCATGCAGTTGAAAGTCCATGTACAACTTTTAGATCCCCAAAAAGTTAACTCCTAACAGCCTACTACTGACCCATATCCTTACCAGTAAAATAGTGTGATTAACGTATATTTTGTATGTTATATGCATTATACATGTTTTACAATAAACTAGAGAAAAGAAAATGTTACTAAGAAAATCATAAGAAAGAGCAAATACACTTACTATTTATTAAGTGGAAGTGAATTATCATAAAGGTCTTCGTCTTTGTCATCTTCACATTGAGTAGGTTGAGAAAGAAGAGAAAGAGGAAGAGTTGGTCTTGCTATCTTGGGGTATTTTATGGTAAAAATAATAAAATATACTACTATCTACATACATTTTGTACATTCATGATATACTTTTTTCTTAAAATTTTTCTTAAAAAGGCTATGGGATTTATATGCATTTTTCTCAAATTTTTGCAAATCTCCTGAAAATATTTTAAAATATTTATAGAAAAACATCTGCATGTAAGTGGATGCAGGTGGTTCAAACTCATGTTCTTCAGGGGTCAACTGTATAGCCATACTGGGCTTCAACATGTGAGTTTGGAGGGAAACACAAGCATTCAGTCCATAACACCATTTGAAACTCAAGACAATGATATTTCCATAGTGAGGGTTTTCATGCTACATTCAAAGTAATAAAATGTTGATATCAATAGACTATAAGAAGACATATTTATAGCCATATATATATATATATATATATATATATATATATATATATATATATAGTAATACCAAGAATAACCACTTAAAACATTATACAAAGTTGTGTACTAAAAGGTATGTTAAATAAATCAAAATAAATGCCTTAAAAATATTCAAGTAGCTCACAGGAATAAAAGAAAAATAAAACAGAAACAACCAATGAAAACAAATAGTAAAATAGCTTATTTAAGTCTTAATTTAAATGTACATGATCTAAACACACCAATTAAAAAGCAAAGATTGGCAGAGAGAATAAAAAAATAAAAGCTGCAAATATGAAGCTGCCCTTAAAAAGGGGAAGGGAGATTATGACGGTAGTTAAAAAACAAACAAGAATCTAATTAAATCTATGCCCTAACCTCTACCTTCTATTACTTCTCTGGAACCAAGCTGCGTATGCCTAAATATCTAAAATTGGTATCTCAAATAAGGACTTAGACTGCAACTCGAACAACTTGTACTCTGCTGCATTAATTGGTAAAGTTGCTCTAACAAATAAAGATTTTATGCCCATGTTGTTCAAATAAGACATTAAAGCACTCCACTCAAAAACAGTTGATTGGTTGACTTGATATTTGTGATGGTTAATTTTTTTAACTCGACTGGGTTAAGAGACAACTGGGTAGGTAATAATATGTTATTTCTGGGTATGTCTGTGAGAGTGTTTCCAGTAAACATTGGCATTTCAATCAGTATACTGAATAAAGAAGATCTGCCCTCACCAATGTGGGCAGGCATCATCGAATTCAAGAGGGCCAAGACAGAATACAAAGGCAGAGGAGGAGAAAATTGACTCTCCTCTCCCCTGGAGCTTGAACACCTATCTTCTCCTGCCCTGGAATGTCAGAATTCTGGGTTCTCCAGCCTTGGGATTCCAGGACTTAAACTAGCACCCTCCCTCCATCCACACCCAACCAGTCATATCACTGGCTTTCCCAGTTCTCCAGCTTATAGATAGCACATCCTGGGACTTCTTGGCCTTCATAATTACATGAGGCAGTTCCCATGAAACAATCTCTTCTTGTATATCTAGTTATGAAGGAGCTTCACAAAGTTTGTGGAAAAATGAGGATAAAAATAAAAATAATGTATAAACTTTATTTCTCAACCTAAGCTTCATTGAGGTCAAAACACTTTTATAAGCAATTACCAGACATTTAGTCCATACCTAAGGAACTTACAGTCCTGGAATTTTAATCATGTAAATAATATCTTTTTTGCATTATTAACTGAAGAAAAATGGTTTTCCTTTACAGATTTCTTAAGATTAGGAAACAAAAGGAAGTCAGAAAGAGCCAAATAAGAACAGTAAGGTGGATGTCTAATAATTTCCCATTGAAATTCTGGCAAAATTGACCTTATTTGATGAAAAGCATGAGCAGGAGCATTGCCACTCTAGTGAAGCTTTCCTGTGCATTTTTCTGATAAAGCTTTGGCTAACTTTGTCGAAGCACTATCATAATAAGTCAATGTTCTTGTTCTTTGACCCTCCATAAAGTCAACAAGCAAAATGGCTTGTGCATCCTCTAAAAATCTGTTGCCATGGCATTTGCTCATGACTGGTCTATTTCTGCTTTGACTGGATCACTTCCACTCGTTGGTGGTTATTGTTTTGATTGTGCTTTATCTTCAGGATTGTACTGGTAAAGCCACATTTCATTGCTTGTTACAGTTTTTTAACGAAATGCTTTAGAATCTTCATCCTGATGGCAGCAGAGGGTTATTTGGTTCTGCCACTGCCATCATACCAGCAGGGAGGGCACAGTGGGGAGGCAGACAGCACCACCCCACCCCACAGCCAGCCACCCAGAGGGCTGCCACAATGGGGCTGGACTGAGCACCAGGGCCACAGGGGAAGCTCATGGCAACATCACCCCTGCCCTGGATGCAAGGACCTGGGCACAGCCCCAGGCTGTGAGGTGGTGTGGCTGGGTGCTGTGCTCCATTTAGCCCCCGGGAGCCAGGGACAAGCAGAAGCCCTGACTTTTCCAAGTTGGCAGGGTGGAAGCTCCCCAGGGAAACTGCAGATGCCCAAACCACCCAAGTCAGTGGCTGCAGACTGGATCAGGGCTTCTTGCTACACAGAGCAGGCAGGAGCGTGGCCCCTACCCCAGCAGCTGCAGTCGCCCAAAGTGGAGCTGCAGACCCAGGCATCCCTGCACTATTAAAGTACCTGGGAAGGCACCCCTGCCCTTCCAGGCTCAGAGATGCCTGCTCCCACTGCCTGGCCTCTCCTGGCTCCTGGCACCTACTCCAATCTCAGAGTGGAGGTCTAGCCAAGTCTGGGTACTATCACAGTCCAGCTGGGTGGGCACACACTTGGGGTAGTGCTGACATGCTGGCCCCTTGCCACCTCAGCCCCCTCCAATCTTTGGTCACTGAGGAGCACTGGAAGGGAAGCTGATGGGGGCTGAGGGTAGCTGGGTGCTGACCTGAAGGTGTCCCTTGGTGCCAGCAGCCTGAATGCCATGATGACTGCAGGAGGCAGACAGGCTCCTGGGCAAAAGGGGATGGGAGCCCAGTGATGTCCCATCTTCAGGCTGGGCAGGTGACCAATGGACCAGTCAGCAGGTCCAGGTCAGCTGTCCATGGACCAATCATCATGCACATCTCCCCCAACTCCGTGGTCCATAAAGACCCTCAGCTCAACCCAAGCAGGGCAGAGGATGGATGGAGAGACATTGGGAGGACTAGTTGCAGAGAGGAGCTACCCTCTCAAGGACCTCCTCTCTGCTAAGAGCCAAACACTGAATAAGATGACCAGAGTGGAGCTACCCCCTGCTTGTCACCTCTGAGCTGTTGTAACACTCAACAAAGCTCCTCTTCATTTTGTTCACCTTCCTCTTGTCTAGGTACCTTATTCTTCCTGGACACAGGACAAGAACTTGGGCAGAGATGCCACCAGCCACAGAAGTTTCTGGTCAGAAGAGCAACACCCCAAAGATCCCGTAATAATCCCACTTGACTGAAGTTTCCATTGAAAGCTCTGCTCTTCTCTGCCACTGATCTGGGTGCAATTGTTTTGGCATTCATCAAGTGGAAAGTTTGCTCAATTTTAATTTTTCTCAGAATTGTACAAGCTGAACCAATTGAGATGTTATAGTGCTATTGTTTCTGCTATTAATCATTAGTCCTCTTCAATTAGGGCATTAACAAGATTCTTTCCTCTCAAGGTGATGTGGATGGTGTGCTGCTGTAGAATTCAGCATCATCTCATCCCTTCTTAAAATGAGCTATGCATTTGGAAACTGCTGATTTTGGTCGGGGGAAGGGATGGTTCTCATTAACTTTTTGTAAAGCATCAGTGGTTTCACCATTCTTCCAGCCCACCTCACCATAAATCTGATGTTTGTCCTTGCTTCAATTTTAGCAGAAATCATGTTGCTCTAGGACGGGCTCTTTTCAAACTAGTATCTTAACCTTCTTAGTGCCTTAAACTAGATCCTGTTCAGGCGTAACATGTTAGTATAATCTTATTGTAGTCAAAAAAATGTTGACATTCATGCATGGTTTTTTATATATAACATGCATTTTCCATGAACTTTTTGAAGATGTCGTGTGTGTGTGTGTGTGTGTGTGTGTGTGTGTGTGTGTGTATCTTATTGGTTCTGTTTTTCTTCCAATGGTGGGGAAGAACTCTAAGACAATATCCAAACACAACTGATATGACATGTTTCTCAATTGCCCTTAATAATTATTTCAGAGCCTACTGATATAACTTTCAAGATTTTCATTCCTCTCTTGACTCAAATAAGGTAATGTATATCTAAGAAGGCACACCATTGTACACCGAGATCAGCAACATCAGCCTTTGAGGCACCTCAGTGTCAGCATGTCCACGAGGGGAAAATATTAAAATCACACCACAGATCATCTCAGTGGGATGACCGCTGTAGACACCTACCAAGGTGCAAGTAAATTTTTCAGACTTTGAAATTAAAAGATTACTGTTATTATCCAAGCAGGCAAGAAAGAAATTCAATAATTATTTAATTACTTTATTCCCTTAGATGATTTAACAGCTTTGCAAAGAAAGCTTAAAATATTCACACAAACATGAAGTATTCCAAGGGTGATAATGAGAGTTTCTCATGTCATTTATGAATACTGTTCCAGAAGAAAAGTGTAACTTTGGACATTTTTAAGAAATAAAGTGGTGACCTAGGAGCTGAAAGGAGGCATCTGAACCTGAAGGTTACATAAAGTAGTAATTTAGTACACTAGAGGAAAAAAATAAAATTAATTATCATGGAAACTCAGGATTCGATCTTAACTCTGCCTCTAAATCACTGTGAAACACTGGTCAAGTCACTCAATCTCTCCAAACCATGAATAAAAGTAGCAACGAGTGCCTTTCAAAAATCAATGGATGGAAGTGACTTCTGATACATTAGGAAAAAATGCCTACCGAAGCATTTATATTTTTGTGGCAAAAACAAAACAAATACAGGCATTTTTCTCTCCATAGATCTCAGAGCCAAAAAATAAAAATTCCTGTTTGACTATGGCAAGGCAGTTTGTAATGTGCAGTAATAGGTAACCAGATGGACACTTTGGCAGTGAGCTGAGAAATGGCCTAGAAACGGAGCCCCTAGACATTCCCCACTGGAGTACTGCAGCCACTGTGAATGTCATAGGAGGTGCATTTCCAGGAGGTTGTATTGTCTGAGAAGACAAAGAGCGGTTCTCACAATAAAAAATGAGTTAATGTGACAATATTTAAATACAGAGATAATTTACTGCTTTCTCCTTTAGACCTATCTAACCTCAAGTTTCCTCTCTGTGAGACTGTTGATAGCTTTCTGAATATAAGGGGAAAACTGGTGTCTAAAAATCAAATTTAAAAGGCTTGAGTATAGCTTTTTGACTACTCATTTTTCCATTCCCCAGTTAGACCAGTTATATCATGTTCAGAAGTGGAATATGAAAGGCTAATGATTTCAGCAAGGCCGTATTCTCTTTTTATTTATTTATTTATTTTTAAAAATTGATTTATTTTTATTGAGATGGGGATCTCACTATGTTGCCCAGGCTGGTCTCAAACTCTTGAGTTTAAGGGATCTACCTTCCTTGGCCTACCAAACTGTTAGGATTATAAATGTGAGCCTCCTTCCCCAGCCAAGGCTGAATTGCCTATGATCTGTCAGTGACAAATTTTATCTTTCATGCTTCTCTTCATCAAACAATTTTCCTTCCTTCCTAAGAAATCAGAGATATTTATTTTGGTATTGACCAAATATTTTAAAAGCAAAAATTAATACCTGGTAACTTACACCATTTTTAGAGGTCATTTTTAGACTTGAGTGTTTTGATCAAGTCTACATCCTAAGATTGGTCAAAGTCGCTTCATCTCTCAAGACAATGTTCAGCACGGTCAGGAAAAGGTGATTCTTCTTACACCTCTACTATATGCCAGCTGAGTGACCAGAGCTAATCCCTTAGCTTCTTAGTGTAACACCTGCTATATTGTTTATGGTTATATATGAGCTGTTGGAGAAGTCGAAAGTCACAGGTTAAACTGAGACATGAGAAATAAAAACACTGAAGTCTCCTCAATGTCCTGTTGATGTAGGATGACTCAAATCTTCACTAGGTATGCCAGCTTGTCCTAGACCTTAGGGACTAAAGTCACTAATAAAACCTGTTTGTCTATAGGAATTTCTGATTGTGGAGTACGAGGAAGAGGATGAATATTACTAAGAAACATGTTTAGAAATTAGCCATTATCCCCCATTTTACGGATAAGAAAAGTTGTGCTGAAAGAACTTAAATGACTATGTCAAGATTACTCTGCTGGCAAGTGGCAGATGAAGAGTAAAATACAAACAAGAGTGACCACATTATTTTCTGAGTATCATACTGCTTCTTTCTGCTTAGGTACAATCAGTACCACAAATTCACTCATTATTCTTGGAAAAATATTAATGAAAATTCATATTCTGGCCAAAGGAATATAGAGTTCAATAGATATGGTGAGAAAAAATTGCACTTGTAAAGTAAGGGAACTAATCATTGGATTTGTAATTATAATAATTTTCATTATTATTTTTTAGGCAGTCTTACTCTGTCACCCTGGCTGGAGAGCAATGGTGCAATCACAGCTCCTCCGGAGTAGCTGGGACTATAGGCATGCACCGCCACCATGCCCAAATAATTTCTCTCTCTCTCTTTTTTTTTTTCAGTTTCTACCCAAAACAAAACAAAACAAAACAAAAACCTCTTTTTTTATGTTCCCAGTGAGCCTAAGTGATCCTCTCGCTTCAGCCTACCAAAGTGAATTCGAGTTGTGAGCCACCACTCCTGGCCAATAATTATTGTTTAGTATCTTTTAATATATAAGAAAGTGACTACAGTACTTAAAACACACAAATTATACTGGGTGCAGTGACTCACGCCTGTAATCCCAACACTTTGGGCAGCCAAGACAGGATGATCACTTGAGTCCAGGAGTTTAAGACCAGCTTGGGCAAAATAGTGGGAACCTATCTCTACAAAAAATTTAAAAATTAGCCAGGCATAGTGGTGCACATCTGTGGTCCCAGCTACTTGGAAGCTTGAGGTAAGATGATAGCTAGAGCCCAGGAAGTTGGGAATTGCATTAAGTTGTGATTGCGCCACTGCACTCCATCCTGGGCAACAGAGTGAGGCTCTGACACACACACACACACACACATACACACACACACACACACACACACACCTACATCATTGCAGATAACAAACATTTATAGCCTGAAAGAAAAATCCAGAATATGCATACACTTAATTCTTTTAAATTATGAGGAAGGCAGGGGATCTAGACTTGAATCAATTCCATTAATTCAAGTCTTATTCAAATGTCACCTCTTCAGAGTCATCATATAAATATCCTCATTATGCTGTATTTGCTGTATTGCATTACCTGCTGTTTTTCTCCAGGGTGTTTATCTCTGTAGGTGTCTATGTGTTTATTTGTCTGTCTCTCTCATTGTGATGGTTAGTATTGAGTGTCAACTTGATTGGATTGAAGGATACAAAGTATTGTTCCTGGGTGTATCTGTGAGGATGTTGCCAAAGTAGATTAAGATTTGAGTTAGTGGACTGGGAGAGGCAGACCCACCTTCAGTCTGGGGCAGGGGCAGCTGCAAGCATGCTAGAATGAAGCAGTCAGAAGAACGTGGAAGGACTTGACTTGCTGAGTCTTCTGGCTTTTATCTTTCTCCCATGCTGGATGCTACCTGCCCTCCAACATCAGACTCCAAGTTCTTAGGTTTTTGGACTCTTGAACTTACACCAGTGATTTGCCAAGGGCTCTCAGGTCTTTGGCCAGACTGAAGGCTGCACTCTCAGCTTCCCTGCTTTTGAGGTTTTGGAACTCAGACTGGCTTCTTTGCTTCTCAGCTGGCAGACGGCCTATTGTGGGACTTCACTTTGTGATCCTGGGACTCAAAACTCCTTAATAAACTCCCTTGCATATATACATCTATCCTATTAGTTCTGTCCCTCTAGGGAACACTGACTAATATACTCACTAAAATGGAAGCTCCATGAGGGCAGGCTCTTTGTTTTGTCTTGCTCTCTATTATTGTCTTAGTCCTAGAAAAGAATCTGGCAGTGTAGTTGGCACTTAATGAGTATTAGTAGACTGAATAATTGAGTAAATGAAGAAGACTCACTTTCTTTCTAGGAGTACTACAGATCATGGCTGGCCTCCAGGGGTATTGACCCACTCCTTTAAACTTTTGGCCGGGCGCGGTGGCTCAAGCCTGTAATCCCAGCACTTTGGGAGGCCAAGGCGGGTGGATCACGAGGTCAAGATATCGAGACCATCCTGGTCAACATGGTGAAACCCCGTCTCTACTAAAGATACAAAAAATTAGCTGGGCATGGTGGCGCGTGCCTGTAATCCCAGCTACTCAGGAGGCTGAGGCAGGAGAATTGCCTGAACCCAGGAGGCGGAGGTTGCGGTGAGCCGAGACTGCGCCATTGCACTCCAGCCTGGGTAACAAGAGTGAAACTCCGTCTCAAAAAAAAAAAAAAAAACTTTTATCCCAGAAGAAATTCTGGTCAATGTTTAATTCTCTGCAGCACAGCTGAGATCAGCCAGGAACAATTAAATAATCCTCTACTAAATGCTTTAGAATAAAAAAAGGGAATTAAATATTCTGGCATGTGACTGGATAACTAAATAATCAATCTGACTGACTCCCTCCAAAAGCCACAGGCCCAGCACCATCCTCAGGAGGCTCAGAAAAGATGAGAGAGATCTCAAATTCTGCTTTATCATACTTGTGCTTTTTTCTCTTCCTCTAGCTTCTCTCTGTCCTCCTGCCCCACTCTGCTCATACACCCACAGATGTAGACACTTTCAGAGAAGAAAAGCCACCATATGAGCCACCAGATACATGTTCATGAAGGCACCTTAGCTTGGATTTAGAAGAATGCAGCATGGTGTGATTTTAGGTGTGATTCATGATGTGAAAGAGACCTGAGTCCCTGTTCTTAAAATAGTTATAATAAGGGACAATCTCTAGACCTCATGTGAAAACTGCATCTCGGAGGACAAGTTTGTTGTGAGGAGAGAACATAGCAAGCACAGCCAAAGAGAGGCAGCCGTGACTGGTGATAGCAGCCTTTCACAAGTGGCATGGTGATGACTGTAGCAGATTGCAACCTTCCAAAAATGCTTTCCACACTAACTCCAACCCCATGTGTTTTTCTAGAATATTTCCTTCTCCTTTATCAACAGGTAGAGTCTCATACTCTTCTCTCTCAATCTGAGTGTGTTCATACCTTGCTTTTAACCAATCAAATATACTGAGTAATTTGTGAAGCTAGATCATAAAAGGCAATGTAGTTTCCACCTTGGTAGATAGGATAATCACTTTGAAAGACTTCAGCCTCCACGTAAGAAATCCACTTCACCCGAAACCACCATGCTGTGAAGAAGTCCAAGTTAGACCACAGATGGGGAGGCTCTGAGATGGATTGAACAGAGAGAGATGCTTGACCAGCACCAGACAGCTCCAGTCCCTCCCTGCTGCATCTAGTCACTATCAGACTGAAGCTGCAGGAGTCAGAATTACTCAGCCAGATCTTTCCTGAATACCTGGCATACAGAAACCAAGACAGATAACAAAATAATATCATTGTTTCAGACTGAGTTTAGGATTGATCTATTGCCCAGCAATAGCTAATAAAAATTATGACCTACTTAATCCAAATCCAAGCTGTGTTGTATTATTTTTCTGCATGAGAATTCTGTGAGGTGGGTGAGATAGACAGTTTTATTGCATTATTTTACATACAGTTAAGGAATATACAGTTGAGGAAACTGCAAAGCAAGGATACGAGTCTTTATAACCAAATATGATATGGTTATGGAGCCAGAAAGCAAAGCACACCTCATCTTCGAAATTTGAGGTATTCATTTCACACTCCAACCAAATCATCTATAACTTGGATACAGAAGTTACAGATAATATTTCTGCTGCCTTAATCCATTATGGATTGCATTTTTTCCCTTGGCATGAGAAGAAAACTTTATTAGAAAAATAATTTATTGAATTGGTTTCTAATGGCAATTTGAAAATTCAGCATAGCAATCCTGCCTGAAGTCTGTAGAATTCATGCTCCCCCTGAAATCTCTAAATTGTTTTTATTCTTGGCACTCTAGGAGTGGGAGCTGGTATAAGCGCCACCAATTTTATATCTAATAAGCTTTGCCTGAGATGGAAGACTGCACAGCTAGAAACAAGGCGTGTGTAGTCTAGGATGAACCCCACTCACAGGAGAACATTCCCTGCTTCCTTTGGTGCCAGCTTCTTGCTGGAAGTGAGACCAACAGCACTGATCTGCACAGCCACAGCTAGAAGACACACCCTTTGCAATATTCTTCACTGTGAGACCAAGTCATTCCCCACCTCCCACAATTTCACACAACGTTCACTTTACCCCTGAGAAAATACACTTGTGTTCTCATCCGCTGGTACATGGTTAGTTAAGGTTCCACAGGCTGTGTTTTTAATCTTCAGATTGACCATATTTAGAAGCTGCCATAGAATAGGTTTACTTTAAAAAAAGTATCAATTCAATGTAATTTTTTTTTTAATGAGCACAAAGGAAAAAGCCATTGGGACTCAATGTCTTAAGATAATCTGGCTGAAATCCAGTTCGAAGTTGGAATGTGCATAAATTTTCCTTGGCACTTGCATGCATTTTTCAAAATAAAGTTGGATATTTTTTCACTCTCCCAGAGCCTCCCAGCTCCATTTCCCTGACGCTTTCCTCACAGCCTCTTACATCTCAGTAGACGAGCTTTACCATGCATAGCAGTTACCAAATGAATGAGTGCATAAACACGTCTTGTACACAAGTGACTGATTCAATGATGTCTTTTTGCTTTTGTCATTTTTTAAGAAAACAAATATAAATGTAGCTAATGCTCACAGATCTCCCTGCTAGATATAATTTACCTGTATGGTATTTACTTCAATGGACACCCCTGGCCACCCCATTCACACACATATCAATCCTTCCTTATCTACTTTTGTCACTGTGTCCTATGCAACAAGAAAAATATACTGATGGTAATATGCCTTCTCTTTTAAAAATGGTAAGTCCTCTGAAAGCATATATGATTTTAATACATAAAGGTGAAATAGTTGTCTTATGACTATTCCAACAACAGTTGACCATACTGAAGAGATAAGAATTTTAATTTAGGGAGGTGAGAAGAGAGAAATTTGAAAGCATGAAGTGGTTGGAGGTAGAGACAAGCCCAGACATCTTGTGGCTATGCCATCATAGCACAGCCCAGGGTATAGCACTCTGTGTGCATCAGGAAATGGGTGAGAATTCAAATAGCTGGAATGAGAAGAGGTTAAAAAATACATATTTCCTACTGAAAAGTAGACCTGCAAAAGGAGGACCCTTCCTTCCTTCCACTTACATATTTATGCTTCCCACTATACTATAAGCCTATACAACATGGCTCCAACCTCCAGGACCCAGGTCTTAGCATATGCCCGCTATGAGGAAAGTTCAGTTACACATTGTGGGCTACTGAAATCTGTATATATCACCCTGGACACCCAAACATCATCTACACCATTTCTAACAGGATATACTTTATGAACTCGTTTACTGAGAAAAACACCGCACTTTGAAATCATTTTGAAATTATTTACACGTTTCCCTATTCAGTCCTCAAAAGTTACCAAACCAAAGGCAAAAGGCAAAAAAACATGGCCTGTGACAATATATGAATACAACAGGTGAGACAACATACCTACTTCAAATGTTTTACAACTCATAAGTCAAGAGAAGAGATATTTTATATTCTCAGTCAACTTAGTCTCTTTTTTTAATTTTTGTAGGGATGGGATCATGCTTTGTTGCTCAGGCTGGTCTTGAACTCCTGGCTTCAAGCAATCCTCCTGCCCCAGCCTCCCATAGTGCTGGGATTACAGTTGTGAACCACCACACCTGGCCTCTAACCTTAATCAGAATTTCTACATACCAAATTTGTACTCAAATTTAGATGATATGCGAAGTTCTATTTAAAAAATAATTTCTGAATAGGTCACTGACTAAACAGAAGAGACTGGCCAAAAACCAAAGAAACAATAACTTTCACTGTAAATCAGCAATCTTTACTTTATCAATGGCATAAGTTTTAGCAGCACAATTTTGAGGAAACTGAATTGCCAACATAAAGAAAGTGCTTTGTTTTTCTGCTTTAAGTTTATTACCAAACTAATTATTCAGTCTGATCCTAAAGAAAAAAAAAAATCTTACTCCATCACGTTAATCCAAATTTAAATTTTCATAAAAAGTATGTTGGAGGTTAGAATCCATTTGGTGTTACATTTTTGTGTCTTTATGACATGGCATAAATACAAAAGCTGTAAGATCAAGTTTATAAAAACTGCAATGTTGCTGTTTGAAATTTAATATGTTACTAAAACAAGGTAATTTGCAATCTCTAAGGCACATAAAAGATGCGGTTTTCTGAATGATTCTTTCTCTCTCTGCTCCCACTCAAGTACACACTCCAAGATAGTGTTCTCACTTTTCTCATGAGATAATTAAAAACAGAGCTTATGGGTTAAAGTGGTCTATCACTTTACAGTCTCTGATATAGTGCCTTTCCCACTTTCCTATTAAAATGCCCATCATAGGCTGGGTGTGGTAGCTCAGCCTATAATTCCACACTTTGGGAGGTGGAGGCAGGTGGATCACTTGAGCCCAGGAGTCCGAGACCAGCCTTGCCATGGCCAATATGGCAAAACCCCATCTCTACTAAAAATGCAAACATTAGCCTGGTGTGGTGGTGCACCGCCTATAATCCCAGCTACTTGGGAGGCTGAGGCACAAAAATTGCTTCAACTCCAGAGGCAGAGGTTGCAGTGAGCAGAGATTGTTCCACTGCACTGCAGCCTGGACAACAGAGTGAGACTGTCGAGTAAAAAAGAAAGCCCATTGTAGACAAAGTTATAACTTTGAATCTGAGGATAGTAGGCAACCAATCACCAAAACCATTAATTCAGACATTAGCACATATTCGTGAAAGCTGACTATGTGCCAGGCACTATGGAGGTGATGGGAATACAGAGTCAAAGAGACATAGTTGCTGCCCTCAGGGAGTTTGCCATCTAGGAAAGGACGGCAAATCCTTGTGCCTTGGGGGAAGGCCCATTAATGAAGCTATAAGACAACTGTTTGAGGGAAACCCATGTTCTGAAACAGCCCAGTTAGGCCAGCCAGGAATTAGCTGTGAATATAATTCCAATCCACTTCACTGGCCTAGCTCTATATAAAAACAGAAATCAGAAAACTGTTCCCTTGTTATGCAGATTCTTTTCTAAGTAGGGTCTATTCTTTCTCCTCTCAATCCATTGTCATCTACACCTTCCTGTAGATTGCAATTCAGCTGTGCAACAAGGTTTGTGGTAGAATAAATATTATCAGGTGTGGTCATGGCCAATAAAGTGCTGTAGGTGAACTCCGGATATAAGACCAGCTGATGTTATAGGTGAAAGCAGAGCTCTAAATTGTCACAGATGCATTTAATTATTCTTCAGTATGGGATTGTTCACCAGCTGCATCACAATTACTTGGGAAACCTTTAAGAAATGCCATCCAAGTCCTACCTCCAGAGATTAAAATTCAGCAAAGATGAGATGGGATCTGAGAAATCACTTCTTAGGTTCTTCAAGGGATTCCGAGGAGCAGTCCGATTTGGAAAGTGCTGCCCTGGAGAAGGACATTTCCTACCCAAGTAAGGAAATGAGGTCATGTCAGCAGTCTATCAGAGCTGCACAAAATGAGGAATGGTAAGAAAGTAAAATGTGGTTAGGGATTTAGTACGTTAATTCAGACACAAGACTTAAAACTATTCTGGGATCTATAAGCATGCAAGTGGGTGAAGGTCAAGGGAAATCTGTCTTTTTAAATTGGCAGACACCAGGTCTTGAGAGATTGCTCCTTATTGACAGATGAAAAAACAAAGAATTATTGCCAACCTAGAGTGTGTGTATGTGCACGCACACACACACTCATACACACACACACACACACATTCTGCCACATAAGGAGAGAAATACCCTGCAAATGGAAAGGCAAACTCATCCTCAAAAAAACAAAAACTTTTCTATAAAAAACAGAATATGTCATAAAATATAGGCTTTGACTCAATGGAATATAAGGAAAAATGACTTCCATAAAACATAGAAAGTTATAAGAGGTTGAGTTGTTAAACTGAAAGTTGAGTTAAAAAAGGGACCAAGGAAAATTAGATTAAAAAATAACTAAAAAGGTGTATAAAATTGAAATTTGTTTTGAAAATCGGGCAAAGCAGAATCTACACCCTCCAAAGTTGAAAACGTTGTGGAAGGAAAGTTTTAGAGATTTTTGGTCCAAGAATGTAGATCAAGGAGCAAAGATGATGATGATGATGAAAGAAGAGAGGATAAATAGCAAATAGAGTACGCTGAGATCAATTTGTAATACTGAAAACTAAAAATATATAAAAGAAACAAAAACATAATAGAAAAAATATTCCTTTATCTGAAAAAAGACCACTTCCTACTGAAAGGTATCTTACTTTTAGAGAGCAAAAGACAGGAAAAATACCCTTATGCTTAGACTTGGCATAGTAATGAGGCTAAATAGAGATAATGGTGTCAACATATTATATTTAAAAAGCTAACACCATAATTCATATTATAGAATAAACACATGTCAACTAACTAATGAGGAATTTGGCAAGATAGTAAATTTGGTTCATGGAATTCAAGAAAATGAACATATACAATCTCTGAAAAATGCTGGACAATAACTGCTGGGATAGAAATATAACTACTTCGTAATTGATAGAAAAATAAAGCTTCAATGTTTGGGTTTGTCTTTTCTAATGTACAGAAATGTTTTAATGTCTACAGGACATAAATCTACAATGTAAGCTATAATTTCATAATACTGTGGCCCTAATCAATTATATATGAGAAGTCAAACAAATGATTATATCCCTAAAGATTAAATGTTCCTCAGGTATGTCTGTTAAACAATGCTCTAGTATTTTGAAAAGACATGCAGTAAGCTTTTTCACTTATTTCCAAGTGTTGGGTAATGTTTTCTTAACCCCAGTAATTATAAATAATCTCTAAAGGTTCTTGTTGATTCCAAAAAGGCTAACTTCCCTGTGTTCGAGCCTGATTAATTTATCAACAAAAAGTGTGACAGCACATTAGTATCCATGTCATAAATCCAGCATCCTCTTGTGATGAGTAACTACTAAGGACAGAAGATTAGCATCTGACTGGAGGCTGCATAGTGATAAGAGTGGACTTTTAAAAGCCTCTGTTAGTTCCACTTCTGTTCTGAGGCTAAGAAACCAAACCCCCAAAATTTATCTCCATCCTATTTCACCTGCATTCCTTACAAATGTAAGTGAATTCCTCTTTTCTTGAGGTCCCCAGAATCATCTAAAAAGTTTGGCCTGCCAGGAAGTGACCTTCCTTTTTACCTGTAAGGCTGGAATGATACCAACCATAGAAAAGGAACCAGAAGAGATTCCAGAAAGTGTTTTGTGAGCCATGGTTCCATATATAAAGTAGAGTCTTATTTCTTAATGATGAGTTTGTCATAACTAATCAAATTAGATTCATTTTCAAATAATACTGGCCAGATATAGCCTCCATGGCAAAATAAGGTTTTTATTGAACCTTCAATAATTACTATATTGCCATTTTACAAGTAAAGAGATGCAGTAACACATCTTTGTGAATTCTTAGTAGTCAGGAAGAATACAATTTTATTTTATTTTTTAATTTTTTTTATTACATTTTAGGTTTGGGGGTACATGTGCAGAACGTGCAAGATAGTTGCATAGGTACACACATGGCAGTGTGTTTTGCTGCCTTCCTCCCCTTCACCCACATTTGGCATTTCTCCCCAGGCTATCCCTCCACATCTTCCCCCCCACTGTCCCTCCCCTATTCCCCCCAATAGACCCCAGTGTGTAGTACCCCCTTCCCTGTGTCCATGTGTTCTCATTTTTCCTCACCCACCTATGAGTGAGAATATGTGTTATTTCATTTTCTGTTCTTGTGTCAGTTTGCTGAGAATGATGTTCTCCAGATTCATCCATGTCCTTACAAAGGACACAAACTCATCATTTCTGATTGCTGCATAATATTCCATGGTGTATATGTGCCACATTTTCCCAGTCCAGTCTATCATCGATGGGCATTTGGGTTGGTTCCAGGTCTTTGCTATTGTAAACAGTGCTGCAATGAACATTCGTGCATGTGTCCTTATAGTAGAACGATTTATAGTCCTTTGGAAGTTTTTATTTCTGGTGTCTACTCAATGCAGAGTTCAAGATAAATCAAAAAGAAAGATAAAGGGTTTCCTCATATTCCCATTAAAATTTGAATGTTAAAAACAATGCTGATGATATTCCAGGACAAATAACTACAAATTGTTTGCTGTCATAAATTCATTTAGCTTTGTGTAATTCATTTTTGTTTTGCTGGAACTTTGCAGTCTACTCTCATAAAGCCATCTGCTTTACACTATATAGAGGTCTGAAAATATGACATGTCTCCTGGTGTTATGGGACAATTGTCTAAGCAATATCAGTTTTAAAACCTATATCCACATCTATTCTTTGAAGTATAAATAGTTAAGAGTACATGACATGGTTCTTATCACAAGACTCTAAAACTGTCCATCTTTGGACAACTAAAGATTTAAGTCCTATTCTATAGCTTACAAGAGAGCCTCAGAGAAGCATGAGAGGAAAGTTAAACTACTTAATAAGAATAAGTAGCAAAGTAACCAACAATATCAGAATGAGAGTAAAATTATCTTTCAGAATATATCACATGTAACTATTTCATAAGAATTTGATTAATATTTATCCTGTAGAAAAGTACATATTATGATCCCTGGATGACTTGACAAATCTCCAGGACCTTTTGATTCTTCCCAAAACAGTCTCTAATATATTAATTAACTTTTATCTGACCAAATTAACCAGCAATTACGTATGGAAAGAGAATCTTCACTTTTTCATTTGACATTCACCCTGCAGCACTTCCATAACGTTGAGCCATCTTAAAAACATGAAGCGTAGCCAGGTGCGGTGGCTCAAGCCTGTAACCCCAGCACTTTGGGAGGCTGAGGTGGGTGGATCACGAGGTCAAGAGATCGAGACCATCCTGGTCAACATGGTGAAACCCCATCTCTACTAAAAATACAAAAAATTAGCTGGGCATGGTGGTGCGTGCCTGTAATCCCAGCTACTCAGGAGGCTGAGGCAGGAGAATTGCCTGAAACCGGGAGGCGGAGGTTGCGGTGAGCCGAGTTCGTGTCATTGCACTCCAGTCTGGGTAAAAAGAGCGAAAAGCCATCTCAAAAACAAACAAACAAACAAAGAAAAAACATGAAATGTATATAATAAACATAATAAATACAATTATAAGGTAAAACAACAAGTTTCTGTGTTTTCCAGGGGCTCTCTGGGAAATCTGAAAGATGGTTCAGTTGTAAAAGACACCTTGATTTTTTTTCTGAATTTGGTTTTGGACCATGGAAAAATGAGATCAACATGGTTATTAGAGGAGAGACTTAATCACTTATTTATTTGGTCACTTATTATTTGGTTGCTTAAAATTTGTCCATGAACTGATGAATAGATGAACAAAATGTGGTATATTTATACAATGGAATATTGTTTGGCCACAAAGAGGAATAAGTACTGATACATGCTCCAATATGAATGAACCCTAAAAATTTATGCTAAGTGAAAGAAGTCAGTTACAAAAGATCACATATTGTATGATTTCATTTACATAAAATGTACATAATAAGCAAATACATAGAAACAAAGATTAGATTAGTGGTTGCTAGGGTGTGGAATGAGGGAGGAATAAGGAGTGACTGCTACTGGCAATGGGGTTTCTTTCTGTGGGGAAGAGACATTCTGAAATTAAGTCGTGGTAAATTGCACAGCTCTCTCAATATACTAAAAATCACTCCATTGTACACTTTAAAAGGCTAAATTTTAGATATATGAATTATATATAAAGCTATCTTTAAAAATGTAATAAATATTAGTTTTACTAATTTTTTTGTTTTCCTGCACATTATATAGCTAACAATGAGAGAGTTATATACGTCTTCTCAAAAAAAGGTTATGGAAGAATTATAAGATCATTTTGTAGAGTTTTAGGTGGATAGTAATCTTTTACAGTTCCATATTAACATGCAAAAACTGCCTGTATGTGTGTATGGCATGTGTGATGTGTGGCGTGTGTGGTATGTTTGCGTGTGTTTGCATGTTATCAAGTCACAAATTTTTACCACTTTTTAATTTTCATGAACAGTATCTGGATGCCAAATTATAAAATTCTGAAATCAGTTTTTAAAAAAGGAGGTGGGGAAGCAGAGCAGAATGTAAAAGTGGCATTCATTTCCCTGGTTACAAAGTTATTTATTTTCCAGATTCATTAATAAGCTTAATATCACAAAATGGCCTATCCAATTACATTTTAGAAACTTAAAAATTACTTTTTTTAAAATTAATAGACACAGGGTTTCACCATGTTTCCCAGGCTGATCTTGGACACCCGAGCTCAAGCAATCTGCCCGCCTCAGGCACCCAAAGTGCTGGCATTACAGGCGTGAGCCACCATGTCTGGCCTAAATTTTTTAGTCTGAAATACTATTCTGTCATTCAAATCATTAAATTTAAAAAGAACAAACAAAAAAAATCAAGAAAGACAAGAATTACAAAGAAAAATGAAAAATCCAAAAGCCAGGGCAGGATGATTAAAATAAGATCAAACATGTCAGCAATTACAGTAATTTAAATAGTTTAAACTCTATTTTGAAAATCAAATATCTTATATCAAATTTTAAAAATACATATTACTTACATATACACTTCATAAGAGAAAGCTAAAGCAAAAGTACAAATAGGCAAAAGCAAATATAAAGACAAGAGCAGTGGTAATCTTAAATAGGCTCATTACATTTAAGATACTAGGCTATAGAGCACAGCGAGTTAATTAATACTAATTAGTAGGTCTGTTCACAACTAAAATATGAGTCATAAACTTCTATGTGAGAAATAGCATAGTTTTGAAATAATGTATCTTTCTAAATTTAAAAGATTAAAAATTAACCGAAACACACACATTGAGGAAGATTTTGCATGCTACTCATAGTCCATGCCATGGCCATCAATAATTTGAAGTACATAATAAGATGCAATCAATAGGCACCTACTGGATGCTGTGCTTTACAAAAAATATGCATCCCTTTCAAGTGTCCATGAAATATTAATAAAAATTGATTGCACACTAGCTGGAATAAAACAAACCAATCCAATTATCAATAAACTCTGAAAGAAAGATATTGTAGAGAACACATTCTAATGATGCAGTCATACAAATTTTAAATAAAAAGTCCAAGTGCTGAGGAATACTAAAAGACTCCTATAAATTATGATTAGGCAAAAGAGGAAAATCAATATAAAATAATTTAGAAAACAAAAGACATGTTAATTTTCTAATTTTATAAACTGGAACTTAAGTATACTCAGAAGTAAATTTTTTATTAGAAAGAGTGAAAGAGAGAGAGGAAGGGAGAAGAGGAAGGGAGGTGTACTAGCCTGTTTTCATGTGACTGATAAAGACATACCTAATTGGGCAATTTACAAAAGAAAGAGGTTCAATGGAATTAAGAGTCCCACATGGCTGGGAAGGCCTCACAATCATGGCAGAAGGTGAACAGGCATGTCTCACTTGGCAGCAGCAAGAGAAGAGAACTTGTGCAGGGAAGCTCCCCTTTCTAAAACCATCAGATCTCATGGGACTCATTCACCATCATCACAACAGTGCCAAAAAGACCTACCCCCAATTCAGTCACCTCCCACTGAGTTTCTCCCACAACACATGGGAACTGTGGGATTTAGAATTGAAGATAATATTTGAGTGGGGACACAGCCAAACCATATTATTCCACCCTGGCCCCTCTCAAATCTCATGTCCTCACATTTCAAAACCAACCATTCCTTCCCAAAAGTCCCCCAAAGTCTTAACTTATTTCAGCATTCACTCAAAAGTCCACAGTCTAAATTCTGAAGTCTCATCCAAGACAAGTCAAGTTCCTTCCACCTATGAGCCTCTAAAATCAAAAGCAAGTTTGTTACTTCCTAGATACAATGGAGGTACAGGTATTGGGTAAATACAGGCACTCCAAATGAGAGAAATTGGCCAAAATAAAGAGGCTATAGACCCCATGCAAGTCCAATATCCAGTGGAGCAGTCAAATCTTAAAGATCCAAAATCATCTCCTTTGACTCCATGTCTCATATCCAAGTCACACTCATGCAAGAGGTGGGTTCCCATGGTCTTGGGCAGCTCCACTTCTGTGACTTTGCAGGGTACAGCTTCCCTTCTGGCTCCCTTCATGGTCTGGAATTGAGTATCGGCAACTTTTCCAGGCTCACTGTGCAACCTGTAGGTGGATCTACCATTCTGGGGTCTAGAGGACAGAGGCCTTCTTCTCACAGCTCCATGAGGTGGTGTTCCAGTAGAGCCTCTGTGTTGGGGCTCTGACACCACATTTCCCTTCTGCACTGCCCTAGCAGAGGTTCTCCATGAGGGCCCCACCCCTGTAGCAAACTTCTGCCTAGGCATCCAGCCATTTCATACATCTTCTGAAATATAGAGGGAGGTCCCCAAGTCTCAATTCTTAACTTCTGTGTACTTGCAGGTTCAACACCACATGGAAGCTGTCAAGGCTTGGTGCTTGCACCCTCTGAAGCTATGGCTTAAACTCTATGTTGGCCCCTTTCAACCATGGCTGGAATTGTGGGATGTAGGGCATCAAGTCCCTAGGCTGCACACAGCACAGGGACCTTGGGCCTGGCCCACAAACCACTTTTTCCTCCTAGGCCTCTGGGCCTGTGATAAAAGGAGCTGCTGCGAAGACCTCTGACATGTCCTGGAGACATTTTCCCCATTGTCTTGGGGATTGCATTCAGTTTCTCATTACTTATGCAAATCCCTGCAGCCAGCTTGAATTTCTCCTCAGAAAATGGCATTTTCTTTTCTATTGCAATGTCAGGCTGCAAATTTTCCAAATTCTTATGCTCTGCTTCCCTTTTAAACTAATGCCTTTAACAGCACCCACGTCACATCTTGAATGCTTTGCTGCTTAGAAATTTCATCTACTAGATATCCTAAATCATCTCCCTCAATTTCAAAGTTCCACAAATCTCTAGGAAAGGTGCAAAAATGCCACCAGTCTCTTTGCTAAAACATAATAAGAGTCACCTTTGCTCCAGTTCCCAACAAGTTCCTTATCTCCATCTGAGACCATCAGCCTGGATTTCATTGTCAATATCCTTACTAGCATTTTGGCCAAAGCCATTCAACAAGTCTCTAGGGAGTTCCAAACCTTCCCACATTTTCCTTCTTCTGAGCCCTCCAATCTTTTCCAACTTCTGCCTGTTACCCAGTTCCAAAGTCACTTCCACATTTTCAGGTATCTTTTCAGCAGTGCCCCACTCTAACGGTACCAATTTACTATATTAGTCCATTTTCATGCTGCTGATAAAGACATACCTGGGACTGGCAAATTACAAAAGAAAGAGGTTTAATGGACTTATATTTCCATGTGGCTGGGAAGGCCTCAAAATCATAGTAGAAGGTGAAAGACAGTCTCACATGGCTGCAGACAAGGTAACAGAGCTTGTGCAGGGAAACTCTTTTTTTAAAACCATCAAATTTCAAGAGACTCATTCACTATCATGAGAACAGTGAAGGAAAGAACTGTGCCTATAATTCAATCATCTTCCACTGGGGTCCTCTCACAACATGTAGAAATTGTGGGAGTTACAATTCAAGGTGAGATTTGGGTGGGGACACAGCCAAACCATATTAGGAGGGAAGGAAAGAAAATGGAAAGAAAGAGGCTAGATGATAAATTTAAGAAGTCATAATCATTACCACTGCCAACACTAAGTTAAATGAGTACATATGTGAAGTCCTAAGAAAAACAGAAGTGAAAAATAAAAATAAGTTAAAATTAATAAATTTAAAATAATATAATTTATTTTTAAAACTCAAGAGCTTATGAGAGAGAAGGAAGAAAGAAGCCCATCAGGCAGGGAATTAGGGTGAGTCCTCCAAACTCAAGAACAAAACTCCAAACCTAGAACTGCCTGATAATCAAGCTGTAGGCCCCAGATAAAAAAGAGCTTGTGTCCTTGAATGGTAAATGCCTACTCTGTAAACCCAGATGAACAAATTCCACTCCTCTTTTGGACACGTTTCTTTCTCCTTGGTGCACCTTTGTTGTATTTCACATGCTTCCTCCTGATACCTTTCACCTATTTTAAATATACCTATTTTTCTGTGATTGGCCACTGGCCAAATTTTTGTTTACGTAAAGTCAAACATTACTCCAGCCGCTGACTGGTTGCAGGCCAAGCCTTCACTTCAGCCCCTGATTGGTCCTGGGCCAAGGTCCTGGACCAAGCCTTCACCTCTGCCTCCAATTGGTTCTTTGTACTATCATATCTCTTTCTCAGTGGTGCTTTCTCCAAATTGGCCTGCAGACCAGTCTGCACACTCCTCCCTCTCTTCAACCCATAAAAAACCGCCAAAAGCTCTGCAGTCCACAGCCCTCATTTGAGTCCCTTCTTCTTGCTGAGAGCTTTCTTGCTTCCTAATAAATCCAAATCTGTCTTACTCACTCTCCAGTTTCTGTGTGCCTCATTCTTATTGGTTATGGAACAAGAACCCAGAGCTCACTAGCGGTGAGAGTAAAAGAGCTGTAACACTCCCTCCTACTTGCCAAATAAGAAGAGTGAAAAAGCTACAACATTTTTTTCTTTGAGTAAACAACAAAAACAGAAGTATCACTCTGGCAAATCTAATTCAGAAAAAAAAAATGTTCATTAAAACAAAATTTGGTGAAAGTCACAGAGCAAAATGTGGAAGTAAAATGAGGCACTGTGACATAAGCTGCATGTCCAGCTGGATTATAGGCTGTTAGAGGAGCCCTTTCTAATCTCTTTCTTAGTTTTCCACATGATATGGTTTGGCTCTGTGTCCGAGCCCAAATCTCATCTCAAATTATAATCCCTATGTGTTGAGAGAGGGGCATGGAGGGAGGTAACTGGATCATGGGGGTAGTTTCCTCCATGTGGTTCTCTTGATAGTGAGTGAGTTCTCACAAAGCTGATGGTTTTAGAGTGTGGCATATCCCTGCTCACGCTTGCTCACGTTCTCTCTCTCTTTCCTGCTGCCTTGTGAGGAAGGTACCTGATTTCCCTTCACTGTCTACCATGATTGTAAGTCTCCTGAGGC
Organism: Saguinus oedipus; assembly: GCA_031835075.1. Lineage (NCBI taxonomy): Eukaryota > Metazoa > Chordata > Mammalia > Primates > Cebidae > Saguinus > Saguinus oedipus. The sequence goes on along the minus strand of CM063183.1, from coordinate 7,960,478 downwards.
CTCTCCAGCCATGTGGAAATGTTAGTCAATTAAACCTCTTTTCTTCATAAATTACTCATTCACACGTAGTTCTTTATAGCAGTGTGAAAATAGACTAAAATACCACATAATCACTAAATAGTTTAAAAATAAATTCAAATCTGTTTCGCACATGACCTCCTTTTAGATAGAACACAAAAAGAAGTGTTTACAAATATCTTCTTTTTTTGATAATAACAAAGATAATTCTTAGCTTTTATTAATACATTTAGCAATTGAGAAATCTTTTGGTTTCCTATAGTTATCAATTCTGTTGAGTCCTTAAGAGTATCATCTGCTAGTTGCCTTATTTGGCAAGCTGAGACTCTGCCTTGTTCTTCCTAGAGGAGATAGATTATGATGAATAATGGATAAGTTTTTTGCATAATGCATCATTGATATTCACTAAAGAAGAGCTTTTCAGAAGAAATACAATCAGAAGCAAGTTATTCAGCAGGTATGGAACATAAGTATTTTCAGTCCCATGGTAATATATTTCAACCTGTCTTGAAACACTAGGTCTGGTGAAAAGTCAAATGGTAGGGCCTCCTAATCATACTTTTATTGAGGTAGATTTGTTTAAAATTAAAATCCAGTATAATCTTTACAAAGAAAAGAGCAAGATTGCAAAACATCAGCCTGTACTTTTAGAGGAAAGTGGGAAGATGGGTTTCAAACCAGGCCAATCTCGAGTATTGGCTTACCAAGTCATATGACCTCTTTTAAAACCTGTGTCAGGTGGACCATGAAATGGTTTTTCAAACACAGGTCCTGATTCTACTTCTCTCAAAAACTGGGCAACTCAACAGTGTGGGAAAAGCAAATGGTCCCCATGTTAGGACAGAACATCAGAACTTAGTTAAGCATGTGAGGGGATTACAATTCTTCATATACATATCTTGAATACTTTAATGAATAAGCATCACTTCCACAACTAAATTAATAGACAGTATGAAAATAAAATGCTACAAATCATTCCATTGCCAATAGGGATTTAGATCCTGAGGGGGGAAAAAAAAAAAACCAGAAATAAGTGCTCAAAATGATCACCTGTATCAACTGATAGCATCTAAGTAACTTGGTCACTATTTTGAAAGTTTATTTTATTTGTTTGGTTTTTTGTTTTTAGTTTATTTGCTTTACTCAAGAATTCCCCTCAGGTGTAGCCAGAGGTTAGAAATTGGAAACATTCTGTCCTAAAGAGCTCTGAACTTGGCAGTTTTAATATTTTCAAACTCTAAAATGTTTAATTCTTTTTTTAAAATATAAAGCCTACTTGTAATGCTTGCTAAGGTGATGAACAACCGTAGGCTGCCAGTTCTTTCCTCCAGTATGAACTCCAGAAAAACAACACAGGACAGGGAAATTTTTATCTGCAAAATCAATACTGATGTAAAAACCTTAATCAACCAAAGGCTTCCATGAGCTGATGTGTTGTGTGTGTGTGTGTGTAGGTGGGTGCATGCACACACGCGTGGAGGCAGGAAAAGGGTGTGGCAGGGGCAAGCCTGAGAAAGGAGCCTCCTGATGGGGCAGGAGAGGTAGAGATTGGAGGGGAGCCATCTGCTGTCCATCCACTGCATTGCCTTGATGTGAGAGCCAGTCTCCCAACTCATTTACCCATATACTCTAAAGTGAAGACAGTATAGAGAACCATTGCTCTAGACTTACAGTGGGCCCCCACATCCCAAGTGAATGTCAAGCTCACACATCCCCATCAGGACCAAGAAACCAGAGGCTGCATTATTCCAATCAGAAGCAAGAAAAGAACACTCTTTTAAAGAGAGACCTCTTCATTGCCTTGTCTCTTTTCCCTCCACATTCCATAAAGCTCATCTGTGTAACCAATATTATAATGTAGAAATTAAATGTGTGGAATGATGGTAATTTTCTGTTACTAAAAATCAATATTGCAGTGACTATTACAACTACACAAATATCTTTGTCAACTTTTATAAATATTTTGGTTAAAAAAAAAGTCCTGAAAATTGATTTGTTGAATCAAAGAACATAGTTTTTAATTTTAATGTACACTACCCTGCAGGAAAATTTAATCAATTATAATCTTGCTATTAGCATAGAAGATGCCTATTTACTCATATACCTACTGACTAAAATTTGGTATTACCAGCCTTCAAGCTTTGCTATTTTGGTAAGCAAGACATTATATTTGAAGTATTCATTCCTCCAATAATGATGTTGTTGAGCTGTTTTTAAATATAAAATATATATATATATTCATATATTTTGCCCATTTTCTATTTGGCCACTTTAAAAACTGAATCTGTAGGTAGATTTCATACATTATACATATTGTCCCTTTATCTACAACCTAGTTTTAGAAAATTTTCCCTGTTTGAATTTAGCCTTTCTTTACTATGGTACCGTCTGTCATACACAGGGTGCTGAGACAACCATTTGGGTGGTTTGTCTCTCCATCCTTCCCTTCCCTCAGGACATGTATGGTTTTATGGCTCTTGTTCCCTGTTCCTATCATCCTCCTGAATGATTTTTGTTGTTCATTCACCTGCAGGCAAGCTTGAAGATGAATCTCTGCTTAAGTCATGGAACAGATGCAGACCCAGCTGTTCCAGTGAAGATTTTCTGTTATGAGCTGATTCCAGAAGCTACTGGACAGCATGTTATATTGAACTCATTCTAGGAAATAGTGCCAAAGATGTTTAGATGGAAGCATCTAAAATCCAGCCACTAGCTGTCAGGCACAGGCTACACAGATTTTTCAGGCAGACTCCTATGGGGCTCTAATAGAATAGATTCAATATATTTTTTTTATACATTAGTACTACTGCTATTTATGTAAGCCTGGAATTTTCTCTAGAGCAAGAACCTTAATAAGTCCTAATGCCTCAAGGAAAGATGGTATTTGACAAGGTTTTACCACTTAGCACATTTAAATACTATTAATTGTAATAGTCCATGAATAAGCCTGTAAATCCTAAAGGGAATCTGACAATTGTGGAAAGTGAAAAAGACCTCATTAAAGCTGATTCTTTTAGCAACTCACATGATCTGGCAAAAATGAATTAGATAACTGATATTGAAATAAAGGATTCAAATAATCCAGTGACACTTCAGAAGATGTATTAGTCCAATCTTGCATTGCTGTAAAGAAATACCTGAGGCTGGGCATGGTGGCTCACACCTGTAATCCCAGTACTTTGGAAGGCTGAGGGCAGGCAGATTATGAGGACAGGAGTTTGAGACCAGCCTGATCAACATGGTGAAACCCTGACTCTACTAAAAATACAAAAGTCAGCTGGCTGCAGTGGTGCACACCTGTAATCTCAGCTACTGAGGAGGCTGAGACAGGAGAATCGCTTGAACCCTGGAGGTGGAGGTTGCAATGAGCTGACATTGCACCACTGCACTCCAGCCAGGGTGACAGAGTGATACTCCATCCCCCCCCCCAAAAAAAACAAAGAAATACCCAAAACTGGATAATTCATAAAAAAAGAGAGGATTGATTGCCTCACAGTTCTGTAAGCTTTACAGGAAGCATGGCAGCATTTACTTCTGGGAAGGCTTTAAGGAGCTTTCACTCATGGCGGAAGGCAAAGTGTGGCATCTTACATGGCAGGAGCAAGAGACAGCATGCAGGGGAGAGGCCACACACATTTAAACACCAGATCTCATAAGAACCCACTCATTATTGAAAGGACAGTACCAAGAGAATGGTGCTAAACCATTCATGAGAAATCTGTCTCCATGATCCAATCACCAGGCCCCACCTCCAACACTGTCGGATTACAATTCAACATGAGATTTGGTGGGGACTCAAATCCAAACCATATTAGAAGGTAAAGGTCAATATTTGTCACAAAGAGGCTAAAAACCCAGTTATATAACAGTAAATCAGATGACAAATAAGGTTTCCACTGTCAAAGTCAACTTAAAAGAGATTCCTATAAGTTTTAAGCACGCGCACGCGCACACTCACGTATATAAAACACATGAATGTGACTGCTGCATAACAATATCATGACAGACTTCACAACTTAAAACAACACATATTTATATCTCAGCTTTTGTGGGTCAAGAATCCTGGTAGGCTTAACTGAGACCTCTGTTTCAGGTTTTCTCTAAGATCAGCTTGGTCAGGTCTGGGTTTCTTCTGAAAGCTCAACTCAGAAAGAAACCGCTTCCATGCTCACTCAAGTTGCTGGCTGAATTTGTTTCTTGAGGGTTGTTGGACTGAAGGCCTGAGTTCCTCACTGGCTATTGGATGCACAGCTCTCATATTTTCTTGTCATATTGAGCTCTCCAACATGGCAGCTCACTCATCAAAGCAATTGAGAGACTGCTACCAAGACAGAAGTTACGAATTTCTTAAAATCTGATCATGAAAGTAGTATCCTATCACCTTTTCCAATTTCAGATGATAAGAAGCAATTGATGAGAAGTTACTAGGAGAGTTCCTAAGGTCTTGAGTCCTTAAATACAGATCTTGAGATAGGTCATTGGGGGCCATGATAGATGTCAGCTACCATAACCCCAAATAATCATCATTTTCTTCTTTATTACTGTTTTTCTTCTTCATTACTTTTATAACTACCAAGAATTATGTTATTTATGTGTTCATTTATTTACTGTCTTTCACCACTACCCAGTTAATACCTTAAAGTTAAGAATCTCAAACTTGGAAATTACTGCTGTATCTCCTGTGCCTAGAATAATACTGGATACTTGGTTGGCACTCAAACAAGTTGTAAAATATATAACTGAATGAAGAAATGAATACTACTAATGAATGCATGGCTTCTTTCAGTAATTGCTTATTATAGAACACTGAAATGAAAGCCTATAGTACGTGTCAATACCATAAGCTTTACTCTGGCAGAATGTCAAGCTCCCTTGCATCTTATTGCTCCTTTCATTTTGGGGTTAGTATGACCTATCTACAAAACCTTCTTGATCATCTCTTTTCTCACATGGATTCCTATATTTATATGTCTAGAATTTTACAAGGTGAAAATAAAGTAAAACTTGGTTTTACTAGTTCATATGAATTTTACAAAGTCAGACTGAAGTAAACCTTCACTCTGATGGATGTCTCCACTGCTGAAACTCAAAGGAGAACTTTAAATCCAACAGCTGCATTGAAAACAGAAATAAAATTGGACTAGATACTGGAGGCCTAGGTTATCACTTATGGACAAGTCAGCTTTGAATTATGATAGTGGACACTCAGAAATCAGAAGAAAGGAGAGCAAAAACACCAATGGATAAAAACAACAGATGTAATTCCAGCTCTTTGGGAAGCTGATGCAGGTGGTTCACAAGGTCAGGAATTGAGACCATCTTGGCTAACACGGTAAAACCCCGTCTCTACTAAAAATAATAAATAAAATAAAATTAGCTGGGCATGGTGGTACGTGCCTGTCTGTAGTCTCAGCTACTTGGGAGGCCGACGCAGGAGAATCTCTTGAACCCAGGAGGTGGAGGTTGCAGTGAGCCAAGATTGTGCCACTGCACTCCAGCCTGGGTGACAGAGTGAAACTGTCTCAAAAAAAAAAAAAAAAAAAAAAAAAAAGGAAAAGAAAAAAGAAATCTAGTCAAATTTATTAAAACAAACAAAATGATGAATTTTTGTAAGAGAGGCAAGGTAGCCTTTTAGGAAAATTGAATTTATGGTCAATTTCTTCCTCTACCCCTCCTGGGCTGATATAACATTGGGAAAACTTGTCAAATTGTAGTTTCCTTTCCTCATCTGTCACATAAGGATTGTCATATGTAACAGGGAGAAGTGCGAAGGTTAGAGTAAAGAACCAGAGACACTGGTTTACATTAATGTGATGTAAGTCCAATTCTTTTTAAAAATAGTGAGCAATGCAGAGAAGAGGGCAAATATCACTTCATACTGAGTTGGAAATAGTTCCTTAATAGCAAACATCAAAAAAGAGCATGATACCTGGCCAAGTGCAGTAGCTCAAGCCTTAGAATCCCAGCACTTTGGGAGGCCAAGGCAGGTAGATTACCTGAGGTCAGGAGCTGAAGACAAGCCTGGCCAACATAGTGAAACTCTACTAAAGGTACAAAATTATATTCTTTTGTACTTTGTGTATGGGTACGGTGGTGCATGCCTGTAATCCCAGATACATGGAAGGCTGAGGCAGTAGAATCACTTGAACCCAGGAGGCAGAGGTTGCAGTGGGCCAAGATCATGCCATTGCACTCCAGCCTGGGCAACAAGAGCGAACTCAGTCTCGAAAGAAAAAACAAAAACAAAAGAGCATGATATCAGAGGAAGGAAGAACTCCCTCCCACCAAAATGGGTCTGAAACTAGGTCCTAGCTGAGTATCCCAAAGAAAGGTCAGTGAGCTTCACTGGGAGAAGCTGAGAAGCAGAAATGATAGGAGGTGGGCAGAATTTGACCCCTGTCACCTTACTGAGTGTAGGGTCTATGCCTGGTCCACTCCCCTATTCTTTTCAGTGCCTCACATATAAAAGACCCTAGCAACTGAACTGTTTAAAGGATTCCTTCCACCTAGAACATCCTTCAGACCAAACGACTTCTGTATAGTACATCCTATTCTCATCATAAGTGATCTCTGTATAGATCATTATAGATACCTATTAACTCATTCAGTTAGTATCTCTGAGTCATTTTTTAGTTCTGGATATGTAGTCAATATAAAAGTTGCTTTAAGGGAAAGGCCATTTTTTTTCTAACTACTTCTTTGTCCTCTTCTAAACGGTAAGTTCCATGAGGGCAGGGACTACATATGTCTTATTCACTGGCATTTCCCCTAGCACAAGGACTAGCAGATGTTAGGTACTCCATAAATGTTTGTTAAATGAATGAGTGAATTAATGAATGAACAGCATGTGTTAAAAACATATTTGACACTTATCACGATTTAGAATGTCAAAGGATTTAGCAGATTCACTGTAGCTGTGCCATTTTAGGCCAAAACAGCCACAGAAGGAGTATTCAATAAAAGCACCAGAATTTTTACTCTCTTCCTGCTGCTTTTGTCTTCTAAAAAGGAATTCTCACTTTCCTTTGCCTGGCTAACTCCTATTTGTTTTTTAAGCGTCCTTTCTGAAGAATAAAAGAAATAAAAGTGAGTTGTTAATCTCACAGATACCCACATGGCCTTATTAAGTTGCATTTTTAGAAAGGAAAAACTGTAACCAGGTTAGTAAGTTCTGAAATATTTAAGTCGTTAGAGTAAAGCCTGTTTGAACTTAATTTCTGAAGTGATTTAGGAATTCTGCTGTTATTACTGTAAGTAATGTTACATTAATTAAGGTTACATTAATTTCTTACATGAATCTTGGCCATTGTTCTTTTAAAGCCATTAAAATGTTATGTTACTATTTCTTTTAAAAATTATGTTATGAAATATAACACATACACAAAGTACTGCATATAGTAAAATGAATATGAGTACTCGCACTTCTACTTCTTAACCTATTTTATGAATGTGCCATGGTTGACTTACTCGTTCTTCATCTAATAAACATTTGTATCATTTTGAGGGTTTTGCTATAACAGGCAGTGCTTCTTTCCATAAATATTCTTTTACATTTCTTCTGAGGTTATATGTAAGAGCCTCCCCAAAGTGCATGCCTGTGTGTAGAATTCCTTGGTTGTAGGAAATGAACATACTCTAATAATGAAAAAATGCCAGATGATTATCAAAAGTAGTTTCAATGTCCAACAGAATAAGTGAATTTCCACATTTCTACATCTTTACCAAGACTTGGCATTTTCTATTTCATTTTTGCCAAACTGGTAGGATTATATGGTAGTATTTTATCCTCAAATACTTAAAAGGGCAAGTTTCAAAGGAAAAAAACTAACAAAATAACGAAATATTTTTGTGAAATTATTTAATTATCAAAATTATTTAGAATTCAATAAAGTTCTTTTGAATTTGTTTTCATATATAGCCACATTGACTTTAGGGGAATATCAAATATTTTCTTAAACAGTCATAGCTTAAGGACTTTGGCCCATGCTGGGAATGGTTTTCCCAAAAGATTATCAATAAAAGATAAAAAATGCTGTGAATTCCCTCCTCCCACAGAAACAAAACAAAGCCGAAGAAAGTGTTCAGGGCATCACCTCCAACTCTATCGGGCGTCTGACTTCTGTGCTCTGTTTATCCCATCCTCCTCTCGAGAAACAGTGCAGCCAGTGGCAAACAGCTCCGTATCTGGGCCAGACTTTCTGGATTTGATTCCTGGCTTTATCACTTAGCAGCTGTCAGTCCACGGGCAAATGCCTCAGTGGCCTCATTTGCAAAATGGAGAAGAGAATAAAGCCTATATCAAAATTTGTTGTGAATATTAATTAGTTAATAATCGTAAAGCATTTGTTGAAGACCCAGCACATAGTAAGCACTTGATATATTTAGCTCTATACAAGCTTACTATTACTATTAGTTGGCATTTTCTATTTTGCAGTAAAATTATCTCTTTTATTTTTGCCAACTCCACTAGACTAGGAGTCCAGTCATTACGTGTTTCAGTTGTTGTTGTTGTTTAACCTATCCATGGCACTATATTCAGGGGTCTGACACAGTGGAGACGTTCAGTCATTATTTGACTACATAATTATGAGAAACAGAGTTAAATGACTATAATTGCACCTAGTCTTAAGTACCCCAGGAAATTGATATTAAACACATTTGTTCACATCTGGTAGTTTTCCCAAATAAGCACCATGGAATTTGGGAAAGTCTAGAATCTTTATAACATCTTAGAGAATTAAAATTCCATTCACTGAAAGTCAATTCTGTGGGTGAAGGGGAGGAAGGCAGCAAAACACACTGCCATGTGTGTACCTATGCAACTATCTTGCATGTTCTGCACATGTACCCCAAAACCTATAATGCAATAAAAAATTTAAAAAAAAAAAGTCAAACAAAAGTCAAGAAAAGACTTTAGGTTTAAGAAAGAGTACAGAACAGTGTTTCTCTTAGGACCACACTAACACTAAATGAATAAAAGATCCAACTCAGCACTACAACTGAAAGAATGAGGGGAGTCCTAACAAAAGAGAGAAGCTAATGTACTTCTGGCACACAGAAAGCAGGTTAAGCATATTGACTGACAAAACAGAGTGGCACAAACCAAGGTGCTGAAAGTCTGCAGAGACGATGTCAGTGAAGACTGAAGGGGCACCCTACCCTACAGAGCAAAACTCTGCAGAAGAAGTAAACATAAAAATCAAGATCCAAAGGACTATAAATCGTTCTACTATAAGGACACATGCACACGAATGTTCATTGCAGCACTGTTTACAATAGCAAAGAACTGGAACCAACCCAAATGCCCAACGATGATAGACTGGACTGGGAAAATGTGGCACATATACACCATGGAATATTATGCAGCAATCAAAAATGATGAGTTTGTGTCCTTTGTAAGGACATGGATGAATCTGGAGAACATCATTCTCAGCAAACTGACACAAGAACAGAAAAAGAAATCCCGCATATACTCACTCATAGGTGGGTGAGAAAAATGAGAACACATGGACACAGAGAGGGGGTCTACTACACACTGGGGTCTATTGGGGGGAATGGGGGAGGGACAGTGGGGGGGGGCTGGGGAGGGATAGCCTGGGGATAAATGCCAAGTGTGGGTGAAGGGGAGGAAGGCAGCAAAACACACTGCCATGTGTGTACCTATGCAACTATCTTGCACGTTCTGCACATGTACCCCAAAACCTATAATGCAATAAAAATTAAAAAAAAAATCAAGATCACAGGAGGAACAAAAGGCTAAAAAGTGGAGTTGATTCCCTCTTTACCTACCTTCCTACACCTCTTAAACATACAAGTGTAAAATAGCCCACTGTTTACCCCAATACACAAAGAAAATTCTTTTTAAAAACTTTAAATATTTTCATATAATGTCTTAGGCCAGTCTCCAAGAGAAATAGACTTGTGAGAAATTTGCCTGGTCCCAAATGATGGGAGTGAACAAGTGGGAGAAGCAGGATTGAGCAGAAAAAGAAGTTGACAAGTAATACAATTGCAACAGACACTTCGGGTAACCCTAGAGGTGCTCAGGGATTTTAATGGTCCTTCAGATATTTCTAGAATTAAAGCAAGAAGCCAGCTCCGTACCAAACCCAATCCCACCCCCACCCACATTGATCAGTTATTGGATTCAGGCAACCCATGGAGGAGGTTTGTATAATTCCCAAGGAAGGACTCAATAAGCAACACTGAGCAGCAGGGTGTGGAGGAATGAGTGCCCCCCACTATTGGAAGAGGAATCTGGATGGCAGAATAGAGTATCCATCGCACACATAAATTTAAAAAGCTACTATAAAATAAGAAAGTGATGACATTGCTGTATGAAAGAAGCAATGAGAAAGAAGAAAAAAGTTAATTAAAATTAATTTAATTTAGTTTAAAAGAATAAAGTGCTTGCTGAGTAAAAGCTATGCTGCAGAAGCATGTACGTGTAAAGTCAAGAAATCTCAAATGAAATGAAGAATATAAGCAAAAGTACAAAAGACAAAAAGTTTAAATCAGCCAGGCATGGTGGCTCGCACCTGTAATCCCAGCAGTTTGGGAGGCAGAGGAGGGCAGACCACTTGAGGTCAGGAGTTCAAGACCAGCCTAGGCAGCACGGCAAAACCCCATCTCTACTAACAACACAAGAATTAGCCAGGCATGGTGGTTCATGCCTGTATTCCCAACTACTCAAGATGCTGAGGCATGAGAATCACTTGAATCCAGAAAGTGGAGGTTGCAGTGAGCTGAGATCATGCCACTGCACTCTAGCATGGGCAACAGGGTGAGACTCCATCTCAAAAAAAAAAGTTTAAATCAAGAGCACTAAGATTTTATTCCATTCAATATAGGAAAGTGAGCTCAGAATAAAAATGTTTTCAGATATGAAGGGGTACAGAAAATTTTCCTCTCAGAAATTCTTTATTAGGAAGTTGCTTAAATATATCCTCCAGGAAAGTAGGGGGTAAGCCAAGAAAGAGAAAGAATAAGATTTAGAATCTGACCCAGGCCAGCAATAAAGAGAAGGCAGGCCTAAAAGGAAGTAGTACAGTCTGGAATGGGATAGCATCAGAACCAGAACCTCCCACCAAGAGGGGAGTCCTAGGTTAGAGAGTTTTACTGAATTGGCAAAACGTAATATTGTTCTGGCATCAGACAATGCTAGACTTTTTTTTTTAAGGCAATTGAAAACAGGAGGAAAAAACTAAATGGCCAAACAGGAAGCAAATTAAGTCACAGTACTCAGGCTCTGTAGTGAATAGTTTTATTTAGTCAATAAAATAAATGCACTTTATTGATTTTAAACTTTTAGAATGACCCTCTGGACAAAGCACAGAAGACTTAATTAAGCTTACAAAGCAGAATGTAAAAGTTGAAAATTTAAAAGTAAAGGTGAAGATAAGAGAAGTGTGTCAGTGTGAGTAGGAAGAAGAGATGAAATATGGGCTTTTCATTTCCTCATCTACCAAGGGGGCAGTGAAGATGTATTATCATAAGTGATTAAACAAGAAATAGAATTTTAAGATATTAAAATAAAAAGTTAACTAATGAAAATACTAAAAATATTGATATACGTAAATGGGAATGAAGGGGTGTGTGTCTCAGATTATTGCAATAGATAAATCCACATTAGAAAGTAAATAGTGAATGTCTAAGGTTAATATATCATTAATGACTACATATGCATATTGTTTTAAAACATGGCAGAAACTCCAGAGGAACTCAAAACAGAAGTGCTTTAAAGTATTTATTTCTTCAGTGTACAAGTGGTAATGGGTCAAAATGTAGAAGTGGATTATTACCTATAAGGTCAAATGTACCTGTTTGACCATGAAAATATACTACTTTCATAAAGTTGCAAATAGGTGATTGAGATAATAATAATTATAAATAGGAGAGAGATAATAGATAGATGGATGGATAGATAGGTAATAGATAATAGGTAGATAAGAGAATAGAAAGCTAGGAGAACAATTATAGATTTATTCTACTTTTTTCCATCAGTTTAAAATTATTGTGAGTTACTTTCAATTGAAAAAAGTCAGAATCCAAAAAAATAAAATAAAAACCTACTGCTTTAACTGTTATATTTTTAACCAGAAGACAATGCAATACAATAAATATTTATGGAACACTTCCTGTGAGCTAAAAACAGAGGTAATTTCTGTAAGGATATGGATATAAATAAGGCATAGGTCCTGCCCTCAAATTCACTTATTAGTTGTTTGGAAAGAGAATGGCAGCTTTACAGATAAGTAAAGTAAAATGTAGAATTAAAAGTCTTATAAATAATGACACAATAACAAGACACTGATGGGAATTCAAAAAAAGGACATTCATTCACAAGTGAAAAGCAGTGACATTCTTAGGGAAGGCTCAGTCTTAGAAACTGAAAGACAGGACATAGAATATAGTTCTACTGGAAAACAAAATGCATTAATCAACCTAAGTAAAGAAAGAGTAGAATGAATCCAAATTTAAGAGAGTCTTGAATGCCAGATAGTTCATACTTCATCCTGTGCCTCACTAAATGGAAGAGTGTCAGAAAATGAACCAGTTAGAATAGGTTTGGTTATGCTGCAGTTACAGACAGGTCCCACACTTTTGTAGTTTACAACAATAAAGGCTTATTTTATGTGCATGCTAAATGTTCATTATGGTTTGGCAGGGAGGATTTGGTTAACTGCAATCACCCAGAGTCTCAGTCTAAGAAGCAGTCACATCTCAAACAATCAAGTTGAGGAAACCAGCTCTTCCAGGTTTTGCATTGTCAAGTAAAATTTCAGCCCAGAAAAGATACATGTTACTCCTACTCTCATCTCATTGGTCAGAAGTAATTAGAGGCTCCCATCCAGTGACAAGAGGCCAAGAAGAGCAATCCTACCTGCAGTGGAAGACAAATGGAAATTTTTAGGGGAATATCATTAATGACTACCTCAGTTAGTGTGGGAATGGGAAGAATTATGATCAACGTCGTGCCTTAACAAGACAACTGTATTAGTCAAGATATATTCTATTACATAGTTTTGTATTCATTAGGCCAAAGTTTTTTATTCAATTAAATTAGGTGGGTTATTTATGCTAACTAGCTGACTCAATATGAAGTACTGCCCTTTATACAGCAAAGAATGTCATCAGCCTAGGGATTTAGAGTAAACACCCACCAGGACTTGAGATAGACTACAAAGTCAGAAAAGTTTTTTCTGTTTGTTTGTTTTCATTTATTTAGTCTAGTTCCCAAAACTTTGATGGTCAGCCCTACTGAGGAGATCTGTAGATTTTTAAAATTGTTTTTGCCATCAAGTAATTTAACAACTAACTTAGAGATAAAGAACATGTGTTTAGAACTAGTTTACAAAGAAAAAATCAAAATATTAAGAAAAAAAATACCAATTTTCAGCCAGAGCCGATTTGTCTCTATCAGGGTCAAAAGGACTTAGAAAACTATAGTATTTTTGCTTGGATTTTGTCAAAATTATCTCTGTCACTTTGCCCTGTTTTTCTGAAGCAAGGTCCATAGATCACTGCAGAAATTTTAAACCATTATTTGAATTGAGACAGACTTCCACAAAGTGAGTTCTTATCTGTAACTCACTAGTGCAGATGGCCACAGGAAGACATGGCAAAGACACAACGGATCATTACCTTCAATAAAGAAAAGAAAACCATTTAAGGAGTCTCATTTGAGAAAAACTCTTTGGATTAAAAAGGTAAGTCCTAACTTCTTCCTATAAGTGATTTTTAAAGGACGAGCTTTTCTCATTTTTCAGTATCTGTGTCACAGTTTCTTTATTTTATATTAAGAACAACAAGATGAGCTATGTATCACAAAGAAATGTTAATTTATATGTTTGAAATTATGCTTCACTTCTTACATTATTTTTGACATAAATAACTCCCTGTACTTATGACATGAAAGCAGGTTTGGCTAGAATTGCTTGTTAAGACAATTATAAATACCACCCATCACTGAAAACAATAAATGCCAACGATGCTCAAACAGATTGATGAAGGCATCAGTGTTAATACAGTAAGGATTCTAAACTTAGACTGTTAATGCTGTCAGCATCTATTTTTTTCCACCCTCATTGCAACAAATTCATAAAATGGTAAAGAATTTCACAATCAAACTATCATTTCAAGATTATATTATTTAATTACTTTATAATACTATGCACTTACTGTATAATGGTAATCCAAAACACTTTAGTATATATTTTTTAATACTATAGAAAGTGCTTTCCATATTTTTTTTGCTGTTTTGTTTTGTTTTATTTCATAATTTTTTTAAAAAAATTTTTATTGCATTATAGGTTTTGGGGTACATGTGCAGAACGTGCAAGATAGTTGCATAGGTACACACATGGCAGTGTGTTTTGCTGCCTTCCTCCCCTTCACCCACACTTGGCATTCATCCCCAGGCTATCCCCCCCAGCGCCCCCTGCTGTCCCTCCCCTGCTTTCCATATTTTTTTAGATAAGATCACAGAATTTTTGGATTCAAAAGAAAAACTGGTATATCAAGTAAACAATATATTCAAATAAAACTATTATGGAATAAGCATTTTTTTCTTCAAAGGCTACAAATAAATTAAGACATAAAATGTACACATCTGTGGCCAACTGATGGATATTAAGAACAAATCGCATTTAAGACTACAGGTTTTACGGTCTGCAAAGTATCTCACCCACGGTTTAGGAGCTATTAAACTACTTAACATTTCCAAGCCTTAAGTTTTTTGTTTGTAAGATAGAGATAATAACAGCTATTTAACAATTAACTAAAATAAATGAAAAGTTTTATATAAAGCATGTATTACAGGGCTTAGACATGGTAGGTAGAAAATAGTGTATTAATAATTTTGTAACTGAAGTGGCTTTATAAGGAAAAACTCTTTACCCCCTGTAAAGTATGAGAAAATGTTGATATAAAGTAATCCCAAGTCACATGACCGTCAGAGAAGTTGATGCCACTTGGTGATTAATGCAAAATGTGCAAAATGTTCTGGATAGAAATAAAATAGATGAGATATTCTTCCTTCTGTATCACACATAGGAGTGGACACCAAAGAAAACAGTAAATTTTGAGGCAGAGGGATGTGTGGTGATATTAACCAACTTGTGAGACTTATAAAGAAAGTGATAGTGTGCAGAAGGGCTATACACAGAAATTATTGTCAGGATAGATATACATGGGGAAAGAAACATTTTATTCAGAAGATGTATGTACCCAAAGTTGTTTCTTAAATATCAATGAAACTGATGTTTCCAACAAAGCTAGTAATTTTTATTGAACAATTTAATTTGAATAGGTAAAATGTATTTAAAATGGAGAAATAAGTCAATTTTTAATATTTTTTTTGGTTCTACCCAGTTTTACCCTAAAGCTGAATGGTTTTCTATTCCTACAGCAAAAATAAGCTGGACATAAATTGGACTTCATCAACATAAAATAATTTGTCAAAGATGGCTCTTACGGTTTGAGGAAAGTTGCTTCAATGCCTAGTTTGTTGAGGATTTTTAACATGAAGAGATATTGAATTTTATCTAAAGTCTTTTCTGTGTCTATAGAGATTATCATGTGCTTTTGTTTTTGTTTATAAGGTAAATCACATTTATTGATTTATGTTTGTTAAACTAATCTTACATCCCTGGGATAAAAACTACTTGACTGTGCTGGATTACCTTTTGCATGTGCTTCTGAATTCAGTTTTCTAGTATTTCCTTGAAGAATATTCCATCTTCATGCATCAGTGATATTGGCCTGAAGTTTTCTTTTCTTTTGTATCTTTGCCAAATTTTGGTATCACGATGATGCTGGTCTCATAGAACGAGTTAGGGAGAAGTTCTTCTCTTAAATTTTTTGGAATAGTTTCAATAAGAATGGTACCAGCTCTGCTTTATACATCTAATATAATTTGGCTGTGAATCTATCAGTGAATTCACCTTTTTCTTATTGGTAGGCTTTTTATTACTCATTCAATTCTGGGGCCCTTTATTGCTTTGTTCAGGGATTCAATTCTTCCTGATGCAGCCTCGGAAAGTTGTGTGTTTCCAGGAATTTATCCTTTCTTCTAGGTATTCTACTTTGTGTGCATAGAAGTGTTCATAGAATTCTCTAAAGAGCTTTCTTCTATTTCTGTGGGGCCAGTGGTAATGTCTTCTTTGTCATTTCTGATTGTATTTGTGTGGTTCTTCTCCCGCTTTTTTCTTTATTAGTCCATCTTATTTATTTTTTCAAAAAACCAACTTCTGGATTTGTTGACCTTGGTTTTGTGTATCACATTTTTCTTTAGTTCAGCTCTGATTTTTGATTATTTCTTGTCTTCTGTTAGCCTTAGGGTTGGTTTTTCTCCTGTTATCTAGTTCCTCTAGGTATGTTGTTAATTTTAGATATTTCTATCTTTTTGACGTGTGTGTTTAGCACTATAAACTTCCCTGTTCACACTCATTTAGCTTTGTCCCAGAGATTCTAGTATATAGTATCTTTGTTCTCATCAGTTTCAAAGAATTTTTTTATTTCAAAAATATTAGAGCCCAACTATGGCAAACTCACAGCCAGCATCACACTGAATAAGCAAAAGCTGGAAGCATTCCCCTTGAGAACAGGAATAAAACAAGGGTTCCCACTCTCACCACTCCTTTTGGGGGGTTGGGAACAAAATCTCACTCTGTCACCCAGGCTGGAATGCAGTGGCACAATCTCAATCACTCTAGCCTCCACCTCCCATATTCAAGTGATTCCCCTGCCTCAGCCTCCTGAGTAACTGGGAATACAGGCATGTGCCACTATGCCTGGCTAATTTTTGAAATTTGTTGAAATGAGGTTTCACCATATTATCCAGGCTGGTCTCAAACTCCTGACCTCAAATGATCTGTCCACCATGGCTCCCAAAGTGCTGGAACAGCAGGTGGAAGCCACTGCACCCAGCCTCATCACTTCTATTTAATATAGTACTAAAAGTCCTAGCCACAGCAATCAGCTAAGAGAAAGAAATAAAAAGCCTCCAAATAGAAAGAAAGGAAATCAAACTCTCTCTGTTTGCAAACAATATGATTATGTACCTAGAAAACCCCATTAATTATGCCCAAAAGCTCAGAGATTGGATAAAGAACTTCAGCAAGGTTTCAGGATCTAAAAATTCAAATACAGAATTCAGTAGCAGTTCTATGCAGGAACAACATTCAATCTGAGAGCCAAATTAACAATGTAATTCCATTCACAATAGCAAAATAATAATAATAATAATAATAACAATAATAATAATAATAAATACCTTGGAATACAGTTAAACAGGGAAGTGAAAGATCTCTACAACAAAAATTATAAAACAATGCTCAGGCCGGGCATGGTGGCTCATGCCTGTAATCCCAGCACTTTGGGAGGCTGAGGCAGGCAGACTGCCTGAGGTCAGGTGTTCAATACCAGTTTGGCCAACATGGTGAAACCCCGTTTCTACTAAAAATACAAAAAAAAAAAAAATTAGCTGAGTGTGTGGGGTGCACCTGTAATTCCAGCTTCTTGGGAGACTGAGGCAGGGGAATTGCTTGAACAAGAGAGGTGGAGGTTGCAGTGAGCAGAGATCACACCATTTAACTCCAGCCTGGGCAGCAGAGTGAGACTCCATCTCAAAACAAAAAACAGTGCTCAAAGAAATCAGAGATGACACAAATGAATGGAAAAACATTCTATGTTCATGTATAGGAAAAGCTGACAAAAAGAAGTAATGGAGAAAGGACTCCCTATTCAATAAATGGTGCTGGGATAATTGTCTAGCCATATGCAGAAGACTAAAGCTGGACCCCTATCTAACACCATATACAAAGATCAACTAAGGACAGATTAGAGTCTAAGATATAAAACCTGAAACTATAAAAACCCTGGAAGATAACATTGGAAACATCATTCTTGACATAGGCTTTGGGAAAGATTTGATGATGAAAATGGCAAAAGCAATTGCAACAAAATAAAAATTGTCAAATGTGATCTAATTAAACTAAATAACTCTGCACAGCAAAAGAAACTATTGACAGAGTAAACAGACAACCTACAGAATGGGAGAAAATATTCACAAACTATGCATCCAACAAAGGTATAACATCCAGAATCTATAAGCAACTTAAACAATTCAGCAGGCAAAAAACAACCACATTAAAAAGTTGACAAATAGGGGCCAGGCATGGTGGTTCATGCCTGTAAGCCCAGTACTTTGGGAGGCTGAGGCAGGCATATCACTTGAGGTCAGGAGTTCAAGACCAGCTTGGCCAACATGGTGAGACCTCATCTCTACTAAAAATACAAAATTAGCTGGGTATGGTAGCATGTGCCTGTAATCCCAGCTACTGGGGAGGCTGAGGTAGGAGAATCACCTGAACCTGGGAGGTAGAGGCTGCAGTGAGCCAAGATCACATTACTGCCCTCCTGTCCGGATGACAGCTCAAGACTCCATCTTTAAAAAAGAAAAAGGCCAGGGTCGGGGTGGAAGCAGGCAAAGGACATGAATAGACACTTTTCAAAAGAAGATACACACACAGCCAAAAAGCATATGAAAAACTGTTCAACATCACAAAACATTAAGATTCATTTTCAATGCAGATTGAAACCACAATGATATACTATTTCACACCAGTCAGAATGTCTATTATCAAAAAGCCAATGTATTTAATATGAGTCCATTTTCACAGTGCTATAAAGATACTACTCGAGACTGGGTAATTTATAAAGGAAAGAGGTTTAAATGACTCAGTTTCACACGGCTGGAGAGGCCTCAGTAAACTTACAATCATGACAGAGGGGAAGCAGGCATATCTTAGATGGCAAGGCAGCAAGCAAGAAAGTGTAAAAAAAGCAAAAGCGGAGGAGCCCCTTATGAGACCATCAGATCTCATGAGAACTCATTCACTATTGTAAGAACAGCATGGAGAAAACTCCATGATCCAAAAACCTCCCACCATCTCCCTCCCTTAACATGTGGGGATTATGGGGATTACAATTCAAGATAAGATTTGGCTGAAGACACTAAGCCAAACCATATCATTCCATACTTGCTTCCTCCCAAATCTCATGTCCTCACATTTCAAAACACAACCATCCATGCCTTCCCAATAGTTCCCCAAAGTTTTAACTCATGCTAGCATTAACTCAGAAGTCCAAATCCAGGCAAGTCCCTTCCACCAAGAAACCTGTAAAATCAAAGGCAGGTTAGTTACTTCCAAGAAATAATGGGGTATATACAATGATAACACAGGCATTGGGTAGATAGACCCATCCAAATAAGAGAAATTGGCCAAAACAAAGGAGCTACAGGCTCCATGCAAGTTTGAAATCCAGTGGGGCATTCATTATACCTTAAAGCTCCAAAATAAACTCTTTTGACTCCATGTGTCACTACCAGGTCACACTGATGCAAGAGGTAGTCCCTCACCACCTTTAGCACCTCCATGCATGTGACTCTGCAAGATTCATCTCAACTCCTGGCTGCTTTCATGGGCTGACATTGAGTGTTTGTGGCTTTTCCAGGTGCATGGTGCAAGCTGTCGGTGACTCTATCATTCTGGGATCTGGAGGAGAGTGGCCCTCTTCTCAAAGATCTACTAGGCAGTGCCCCAGTGGGGACTCTGTGTGGTGATTCTGAGCCTACATTTCCCTTCTGCACTGCCCTAGTAGAGATTCTTCATGAAGGCTCTGCTCCTGCAGCAAACTTCTGCCTGGACATCAGGCATTTCCATACATCCTCTGAAATATAGGTGAAGGTTCCCAAACCTCAATTCTTGACTTATGTGAATCCCAACCCCACATGGAAGCTGCCAAGGATTTGAGTTTGCACTGTCTGAAGCAATGGTCTGAGCTGTATGTTGGCCCCTTTTAGCTATGGCTGGGATGCAGGGCACCAAATTTTGAGGCTGCACAGAGCCTAGCCCATTAAACCATTTTTCTCTCCTAAGCCTCAGGTTTGTGATGGCAGCAGCTGCCATAAAGATCTCTGACAGACCCCAGAGACATTTTCTCCATTTTTTGTTGATTAACATTTGGCTCCTCATTACTTATGCAAATTTCTACAGCAAGGTTGAATTCCTCCCCCAAGAAAATGGGTTTTTCTTTTCTATCACATCATTAGGCTGCAAGATTTCCAAACTTCCACACTCTACTTCCCTTTTAAACATAAGTTCCAATTTCAGACCATCTCTTTGTGAATGCATAACATTGAATGCTTTCAGAATAATCCAGATCACATCTTGAATGCTTTGTTGCTTAGAAATTTCTTCTGCTAGAGACTCTAAATCACCTCTCTCAAGCTCAAAGTTTCAGAGATCTCTAGGGCAGGGGCAAAATGCCACCAGTCTCTTTGCTAAAATATAGCAAAAGTGACCTTTGCTCCATGTCCGAATAAGTTCCTCCTCTCCATCTGAGACCACTCAGCCTGGACTTCATTGTCCACAACATTACCAGCATTTTGGTCTAAATCATTAAACAAGTCTCTAGGGAGTTGTAAACTATCCCACATCTTCCTATCTTCTTCTGAGCCCTCCAAACTGTTCCCATCTCTGCCTCTTACCCAGTTTCAAAGTCACTTTCATATTTTCAAATATCTTTATAGCAGTGCCTCACTCTCCATGGTACCAATTTCCTTTATTAGTTTGTTTTCATACTGCTATAAAGAAATATGCAAGACTGGGTAATTTATAACTGAAAGAGGTTTATTTGACTCACAGTTTTGTATGGCTGGGAGTCCTCAGGAAGCTTACAATTATGGTGGAAACGAAGGTAGGCATGTTTTACATGGCAGCAAGTGGGAGAGTGTGTGAAGGAAGCAAAGCAGGGAGAGCCCCTTATAAAATCATCTGGTCTTGTAAGAACTCACTCACTATCATGAGAATGATATGAAGGAAACTACCTCCATAATCCAATGACCTCCCACTGGGTTCCTCCCTCTACACCTGGGGATAATAAGGGGTACAAATCAAGATGAGATTTGGGTGTGGATTCAGCCAAACCATATCACTAAAAAATAATAAATTCTGGTCATGTTGCAGAAAAAAGAAAACACATACATACTGCTGATAGAATGAATTTAGTTCAGCTATTGCAGAAACTTGTGTAGCAATTTTTCAAAGAACTTAAAACAGGAGTACCATTCGACCCACCAATTTCATTAGTGGGTATATACCCAAAGGAATATCAGTAGTTCTATCATAAAGACTCAGGTATACATTAAGTTCATTGTAGCACTATTCAGAATAGCAAAGGCATAGAATCAATGCTAATGCCCATCAACAGAAGACTAGATCAAGAAAATGTGGTACATATACACCATGGAATACCATGCAGCCAGCCATAAAAAAGGATGAGATCACATCCCTTGCAGGAACATGGATTATGGCTGGGGGGCTATAATCCTAAGCAAACTAATGCAGGAATAGAAAACCAAATATTACATTTTCTCATGTATAAATAGGAGCTAAACATTGACTACACAAAGAAGAGAACGACAGATACCAGGACTACTTGAGGGTGGATGGTGGGAGGAGGGAGAGGACTGAAAAACTACCTATGGGGTACTATGCTTATTACTTACATAACAAAATAATCTGTACACCAAACTCCCATGACACAAAATTTACTTATGTAACAAACTTGCTCATGTCAATAAAATAACATAAATCTGAACTTAAAAGTTTTTAAAAAAGGTTAATTACATAGTGCATCAGAGTAAAATTGATACTGCATGAAAATGCATTATTTTATTCCTGAAGCCTCAACTACCCCTGGAATCCTCTCTCTCCCCAAGTCAATAAACCAAAGCATGAACATATTCTCTCAACTCTCAGAAGAATCTTAAATATTGTTCTGAAATTCACAAAACAGAGCGTTAATGTTTTAACTTAAAATCAGAGATAGGAGAAACTTTATGTATACCCCTTTCTTAAACAGAAAGCAGATGCATGTTCTTTTTCTAAAATTCACTAAATATATAGAAAACATTAGTAGATGAATTTGACATGGAAGCCAATTTCTGGGACAATTTGCACTTTCACAATAGCAAATAAATTACCTGTTGAGTTCTTATCTGTAAAATAAATAAATAAACGATTTTGAAATTCAAAACAAATTATCAAGAAAATGAAAATACAAGCCACAGACCATAAGAAAATATTTGCAAATGATATGCCTGATAAAGGACTTGTTCCAGAACATATAAAAATCTCTCATAACCGAATACTAAAAAGACAAATGACCTAAGTTTAAAATTGGCAAAATATTTTAATAGATATTTCATTAAAGAAGATATACAAATGGCTAATAAGCACATACAAGATGCTCAACATCACTAGTTCTTAGAGAAATGCAAATTAAAACCATGAGATGTCATATTATTAATATGTATAATAATAAAATCACAGTCCATAATAAGTGTTGGTAAATATATGGGAGAATGTGAAGAAATGGGAATAACATATATTATTCATAGAAAGGTAAATGGTGCAGCCACTTTAGGAAATGGTCAGTTTTTTAAAATACTAAATACAGATTTATCATATAATCCAGGAGTTCTACTCTTAGGTATATATCCAAGAGAAATAAAAACATATTCCCACACAAAGACATTCTATTCAAATAGCCGTTGCAGCATTATTTGTAACAAGCAAGAAACAGAAACAATCCAAATATCCATCAACAGGTGAATAAAGAAAATGTGGTATTTCCATGAAATAAAATATTACTTGGCAATAAAAAGGAATGAAATAATGATACATGCTACAAACATGTATGAATACCAAAGATATTAAGCTAATTTAAAGAAGACAGACACAAAAGACTATTATACAACACCACTTAAATGAAGTGTCTAGAAAAGCAATCTATAGAAATAGAACACAGATAAGTGGTTGCCTGGGACTGGAGTGTGAATGGGGAATGACTGCAAAATGGTACATGGGATGTTTGGGGTGATGGAAATGCCCTAAAATTAGATTGTGGTGACAGCTGCACAACTCTGTAAATTCACTAAAAATCATACACTCAAAAAGTAGATGAATTATATGGCATGTGACATACCTCAATAAAGCTGTTAATGAACAGATAATTTAATTAACTGACTACTTTGATGAGATTAGTAGATCCATACAACTAATGAAAGTTGTCTGATTTTGGTCCAGGAGGTGCTTAGATATCTGAACAGAGCAATCACAGACAACTCTGGGCAGGAAAAGCAAACATGGGGATTGGAGCAGATGAAAGCAGGGACTGTTAGTTCAGGAATTAGGTTTTGGAAACTTGAAATTACCATGCAGTGGAAGAATAGTGTTCAGTGGAACTGTCTGTGATGACGGAAATGTTCTGCTGCTTGCTGTCTCCAGTATGGTAGTGCCTAGGCACATGAGGCTACTAAGCACTTCAAATGTGGATTAGTGAGATTGAAGAACTAATTTTTTAAATTATTTTATCTCGGCCGGGCGTGGTGGCTCACGCCTGTAATCCCAGCACTTTGGGAGGCGGAGGCGGGCGGATCAGGAGGTCAAGAGATCGAGACCATCCTTGCCATGATGAAACCCCGTCTCTACTAAAAATACAAAAATTAGCCGGGTGTGGTGGCACGCGCCTGTAGTCCCAGCTACTCGGGAGGCTGAGGCGGAAGAATCGCTTGAACCCAGGAGGCGAAGGTTGCAGTGAGCCAAGATTGCGCCACTGCACTCCAGCATGGCGATAGAGCAAGACTCCGTCTCAAAAAAAAAAAAAAAAAAAAAAAATTATTTTATCTCAATTTAAAATTAAATAGTGATATATACCTAATGGATGCCATATTTAACATCACAATTCTAGACTAATGCAAAACACTGATGGTAACAAGATGATCCTTCTTACATTCACTCAGCAAACATTTATGAAGCTCCTCCTATATGGAAGATGCACTTGATAATACAAAGATAAATTGGACAAGATACCTCTCTTCAAGGAACTTATAGTCTAGTAAGGAAAATAATCATGTACTAGTAGATAAATTATAAAGAAGGAAATAGTACCTCAAAAGAGGACCTAGACATGGGGTAATAATCCAATGTAGGGAAAATCATTTCCAGCTTACAAGGTGAAAAATACTGAAAGGTTTGGAAGACATAAAGTTGACTAGGGTCTTAAAGATGGGTTGCAGGGGGTCTCAATGAGGAATGAAGGGCATTCACAGTTAGGGGACTTCCTGAAAGAGAGAAGGGTACACATAGGGTTCGCTGAAGATCAGTAACTTTAGATTGTTTTAAAAAAAAGTTGTCACCAAAAACCCTACTCATTCCCCCAAGCTCTTCAAACCCTGACACTGAAAGTAGTTACAGATACTGTATCCTTCCAGTGCATCATATTCAGAGCTTTATGACATAGGTTTGTCCCATTAGTGGTAATGTTAAGTTTGATCACTTGCCTAAGGAAGTGTCCCCCAGGTTTCTCCACTCTAAAGTCACTATTTTCCCTTTATAATTAATAGTACATTTAAGAGACACTTTTAGACTATACAAGTATTCTGTTCCTTAATAAATGGTCACCTAATAACTTTAAGGTTTTTAATAGATCTTGCCTAAATCAGTTATCATGTTTGCAAAGCAATGATTTTTTTAAATCTCAATGATTGTGTCCATATTTAATAGTATTTTATTAGGACCACACAGGTTCATGGTAAGAAATGGTTTTTTTCTCTCTCATTGATTTTTATACTCATTTTTATTACAATATAGACTCATGTATCCTTTGCAATAGATTATAGTCCATCATTATCATCAATTTTGATGCTCCAAATGTCTCAGATTTGGCCAGAAGAGGCATCTTGAAGTTGGCTTTTGATTTTTTTCTGACATGTCTTCATTCATTTTTGAACTCTTCATTATCTTCTGGCATGAAACTTTTTATTCATATTCTATTCTCTCTGACTTGGAATAAGCCATTTTTCCAAGGACCCCTGGTTACACTTAGAAAAGTTATCTAAAAACATATTTTTAAAAACTCAATATCTAGACTTGATGTTTTTAATGTGTGCCATGTCCTACTTTTTAATGGAGAGTTTCTGCTAACAGTCCCCTTAATCCCTACTCTTCTGATAAGGGAAAGGGTGCTACTCTGAACTTTGGGGAGACACAACTCCCTCCAAGCCACCAGCTCAAGAGGAGAGGAGAAAAACCATTGATAATGCTATAGCAGGTATCCACAAATCATTTCTGGTTAGTTCTTGGTGATATAAATGTGATGTTATAAACGGAGGGCTACTTTATCCCTTCTCTCAGAAGAGAAATGGGAGATCAGAAAAAAGTGTGCCAGGAGCAAGTGCTACCATCTGGGTGACTAAAAATGGAGCCACTATCCTCTAATGAGCTGGTCTCTCCATTGTGACAGGGTCAGAAGGAGTGAAGTGCCCCTTGGTACAATTAACGTCATGCTCATGGTCAAACTCATATTGAGAACAAATATACAGCATCCTCATTTGTAACAAGTCTATTACCTACAAGAGAACATAAATGTTCCTCCAAATAAAATATGTTGCTTTTAATTATGGTAAGAGGAAATCAGCCTCAAATCTCCAGAGTGGAGAGACTAGATGGGATCTGAAATCCCTGTTACCTTCCCCAGGTGAAGCAACAGAACTGAAGACTTCGCCTGCCAAATCTAGGCAGGAGAAAGCTCCTATTTACATCTCAGTTGACCTCAGAGGACTTAAATTCACAAGACCTCTGAGGGGACTTTTTCAGTGGGGAGTGGGGACGGACTGAAGAATGGCTGAGGTACTGCACAAGGAAGATGAAGGAGTTAAATTGGGAAAGAGATCTGGAATCCTGCAACCTACTAAAGACCTGGAAGACTGAGGGCTTTCCCCACTAGAACAAAGTTTAAGAATCAGTTTCTAGTTTGCTTCCATTGCTCTTGAAAAGCTCAGTTAAACAAGTGCTTGAACATTTATTGTATTTCAACATATTTTGGGTATGAATGAGACTATCCAAGAGGCAACCTGTGTACTCCAAAGGGCCCTCTCCTGTACAGTCCTAGGTGGAACCATTGACAGCAGAACCTTCTCCGAGCACAGGGAATCAAAAGAACAACTTCTTCAATTTCTCACAAACAGTAAGAAATACTACTGGGACCCTATTTCACCTGGAATACATATGTCTGTTTCTCCCAAAATAGCCTCTGATGTGAATTGTGTATATATCTGCAGGTGACTGCCCAGGCTTTTACTCCCATTTTCCCTGTGTTCAATTCCCCTTTTCTTCAGCCCTACAAAGGATTCATGGGACCACAAGCTAGCAGAGCTGGGGAGCTTAGTACATTATTGATACAGTTGGAGGTAGCAGGGACTACTGTTGCAGGGTATTTGATATTCTTCTCTCATTTATATACTTTGCATTAAACTTTCCCCTAACATCCAACCCCACATGCCAACTTCCTACCTTGACCGTTTCTTTTAGATCTTCAGAATCTCCCAAGCTGAACTTATTACTTGCTTCCTAAATCTAGTCTTATTCCTGTTTGCCCAAGTTATTCAGCCAAAACAAAACAAAACAAAAACACCAAAAGTGTCTTAAGTTTGCCCTAATCAGCCATCAGTCTAATCAGCCATCAAGTCTCCTTTACATCTCTGGAATTTCTTCTTTCCTCCCTGTCCTCCATGGTGGCACTGGTGGTTCATGCCCTCATCATTTCTCATCTGGTCTGCCTATTTGGACCTAGCCCATTTGAATAAACCTGCTCAAGAAATAGATTCTGGAACAAAAACCAATACAATAATAATAACAATCCTTCTGTCAGCCTCTCTGCTCTGGAATTTGTCCATACCTCTTCTTCTTTCTGCTAGTTCTGCTGATACTTTTCACACTATTCTCTGTGATTTACTCACTGACATGTGTTGGTTCAAATCTTGTCTCCCAATTTACTGGTGAAATGCTTCCAGTTTTGACTATCCATCTTTAGCATATTATGCAGAGTTAACTCAGGAATCACCCTTGGACATGACCTGAAAGTCTTCCTCTAGCACCATGAGCTTTACTGGGTATCAGGCCCTGTGTGGTCTCCATTCCATCTCTGTAGTACCTACAAATAAGCCCCAGTCTTTGCCAAGGAAAAAAATCAGAAATTCTCTATCTCCATCTCTAGTCTCTCTCATCCTCAAAACATTGATGGTAGTATCTATAACTAATATCTGTGCCATGCTTTGTAGTTTAAATCTAACTTAAATTCCTTGCAAATCCTCCCAACAGTCTCTTACACTGCTATAAGAATCTTTCCAAAATACAAATTTAATCACATCATGTGACTGCTGGCTCCTAGTGGCAAGAGAGATGAAAGACAAATGCTAAGTTTGTCATTTAGGGTTGTCTATTATCAAATTGCCTTTGGGCTGTATCTCTTCTTAATTCTAATCACACTAAATTATGATTTCTTATTTCCTAAACTCACAAGGCTCTCTCGTACCTCTTTCTATGCCTGCCATTACTTCTTCTTGAATTTTCAGGTTGGAGCAAATGTAATTGTGGTTTTTGTTATTACTTTTAATGGCAAACACCGCAATTACATTTGCACCAACAAAACAACATTCCCTTCCCTTTGTCCCAGTAATTGCTTAAGATGAGCTTCAAAGACCACCTCCTAAAACCATAAACATCTTCCTTGTCTACATTTAGTGTCTACCAGTTCTGAGTTGCTCATTAGGCTCCTTGTTCTCAATAGCCTCCTTCGGGAGAGAGACAAGGTCTCTTTCATTCCTGTCTCCAGCATTTGGCATGCACTAGGTGCTCAGTAATCATACTGGTAGGAGAAGGATTGAAGGGAATTCTGTTAATAAAATAGAACAACAAAGAAAAGAAAACTATCAACAGATCAATGCATGTAGTATTTTCACTTCTAAGATCAAATTATAATTGTATTTTAAGTGTTTCCAATCACTCTTTAAGCAGCACAGGAACAGGCTACTGCTTTACTGCGTGTTCCATGAAATACAATTGTTCTACCTGAAAAATTCTTTTGATTGGTTGAAAATTAGTTTTATTTAAAGTGAGGAATAATAAGTGATTTCCTAAGAGAAGTATTATCCAATCCACTTGTTTATGTTTAATCCAGAACTTATTTTCCTCTGAAAGGTATGACAACAAGATTGAAGATTTGCTGCATCGAAACACTGGTGCAAAACTTTCTTTCCTTAGTCATATTGATGTAGACGGACCACATTGAAATACCCTTGGAAAATCATTTCAGCATCTTTGATATGAAAAAAGTCATTGTACCACTAAATTATTTATCTACATCACTGCAGCTCAGGTTTTAAAGATAATAACTATGCCAGAAGGTAGCAAGCATACTCATTTCCAGCCATTTTTCTCAAAAGAGGTAAAGAATCTTTCTTTTTCAAGTTAAGACACTCGGCAAAATCTGCTGATGATTGTCATACCCGTTCAAGACATCATAACAGGTGATGAGGTCATCAGATTGATGTCCATCAATCTGGGTGCAGTTTGAGCTCAGAAGGTCTAAAGATTGATCACAACAAAACACTGCACAAATTGCCTCCCTAATGTTTCATGGGAA
The DNA here is from genome assembly GCA_031835075.1 of Saguinus oedipus. Classification (NCBI taxonomy): domain Eukaryota; kingdom Metazoa; phylum Chordata; class Mammalia; order Primates; family Cebidae; genus Saguinus; species Saguinus oedipus. The sequence continues at coordinate 7,931,906 of CM063183.1, read as the reverse complement.
GCTGAGAAATGATAAAGAATAATTTCTACCTAAGCCCATAAATCTAATCTCAAAATGTAGATTCAGAATATTCCCTCTTAAGCAACAAAGTATGGGCACTAGTTACATGGCCTTGCCCCTCATATGTATACTCAAAGACATCCCAAATCACAGAATGACAGTACGAAAAAATAATTTTGGAGTAACCACTGGAGTAACTACTTTGTGCTGGACACAGTGATAAATATAGTTTTCAGTTGTGACTAATCATCATAGAAACAATGAGTTAGGCATGATTATACTTACTTTATAAAGTTACAAGCTCAGGAGAGGTTAAATAATCTGAGAAGATCACACTATTACTAAAAGTGGGAAATCAGGAATCAAACCCAGATTTGTCTGATCTCAAAGCCCTAGCTCCAATATCAGCAGACCTTGAAAATACCCTTCATCTGGGTCTTCCAGAAGAAATATACACTGTTGTCAACATGAAGACTCAGGCCTTAGTTTCCACATTCCTAGTTTTGGTTACAAGGGTTTAGAAGAGATTTGGGCCTGACTATGTTGAATCATTGAACTTAAACTTGAACCCAGCTGCCAGACTGTCATGCTGTCAATTTTATCAGTAAAGAAGAATCTAAAGAAACTATCATTTCTGGCAATTTGGCAGATTAGTGACCCTGAAAGAAAAAAAAACAACTTTCCCATTGAAAACACACAAAAATTCTGAGACAGACAGAGAGAGAGAGAGGGAGAGAGAATAAATCAGGGAAATTAGGACTCTACAAGCCATAATATGACTGTAGAAATCTAAAAGACAAGACAATGTGAAAGTCAGCTTACACCTGGTTGTAATCTTGAACTTTATATTCATTATATAAGTCAATAAATGTGTGTGTACACACACGCATACACACACACACACACACACACAGTCACTTCTTGATATCCCTGGGGAATTAGGTTCCGAGACTCTCCCTCTACCTCTGCAAATACCACAATCCATGGATCCTCAAATCCCTTATATAAAATGGCTAGATATTTGCATATAACCTAAGAACATTCTCCCACATACTTTATTCTCGATTACCTGTAATATCTAATACAATGTAAATGCTGTGTAGTTGTTATACTGTGTTCTTTACAGAATGACAAGAAGAAAAAATGTCTGCACATGTTTGGTACAGGCACAACCATCCTTTTTTAAAAAATATTTTGACATATCTGTGGGTTCAGCAATACAGAACCCACAGATATGGAGAGCCAGCTGTACATAATAATTTACATATATAAATATATGAATTTTTATATATTTGAAGTGTAACAAGAATAATTAAAAGACAATCTCAGAGTTGAGTTCAGTGGCAGCCTAGCTATTATCATCAAAATAACAATTTGGGCTTACACACAGCAGATTGAATATATTCATTTACCTCTGCTTCCTCCTGAAGCAACTAGAAAATGGCATTGAATGAGTAAGAATAAACACTATATAATTTTTTTCTTTGAGACATAATCTCACTCTGACACCCAGGCTGGAGTGCAGTGGCAGGATCTCAGCTCACTGCAACCTCTGCCTCCTGGGTTCAAGCAATTCTCCTGCCTCAGCCTCCCGAGTAGCTGGGACTAGCATGCCATCACTCTTGGATAATTTTTGCATTTTTAAGTAGAGAGGAGATTTCGCCATGTTGGCCAAGCTGGTCTTGAACTTATGACCTCAGGTGATCCACCCGCCTCGGCCTCCCAAAGTGCCGGGATTACAGATGTGAGCCCCCGTGTCTGGCCAGATTTTTTTTTTACTGGAAGAAGGAAGTACACAAGTGAATGGTAAATAACATAACAAGTAGGTAAGAAGAGAAATTTAGGTGCCAGTAAAGAGCACAGAACAAGAACCAGTGACATGTTCTGGAAGCTTTCAGTATTTGGAGGCAGCAGGTGCATCTGAGGGGTTACTTGTAAGGCTAAAACCAGAAGGGTTTTTCTTAATTGTGGGTACCCGCTTCTTGTTTTATCTTATATCTCATAACCTTTTTATTTTATAGCAGATACTGTGTGTTGAAAAACAGTGGTATCTGAAGAATACTAAAGTTTTGAGAATTTTTATTGATTTGTTTCTTTTATGTCATTTTATCTTCTCCCAAATAACACAAACTCTTTCCTATTTTGGCAGCTGAAATAATTAGGTAGTCATCTGGATTTTGCCAGAAGTCAATTTGATCTGGAACTGGATTTCAGCTTTAATAATATTAAACTCATCATTTTTTAGCCCAGTCCCACTTCTAGTGCACAGTTGTGTGTGTGTGTGGCAGGGAGGGAAGGGAGTTGGGGTTTTGAATCTCTTTGATATTATTCATGTTTGAGGCAGGAGGAGGTGAGCTGAGATTCCACCTTTAGACTGAACCTAGGAAATCCCCACTTCTAGACACAATGAGAATATGTGAGACTTCATGAATTCTTTCTGTCTCAGCCTTGCTTTCACTGCCCTACTAAAGTAACCCTTAGAGGAGAGCAGGGAGAGATTTCAGGCCACAAAAATATTACTGTGTTTGAGGTACTCCAGTTTCCATCCATCTTGGGTACATCAACCATCACCCACAGTGCAGCTGGCCTCTTCCAGCCAGGCAAAGCCTCTGGCAGGCTTTCCTTCTGCCTGACAGTACCCAGAGTCCATGTTCCTCCAGCCCCTGGGCAGCTGCTGCAGCTCACTACTCACGTTGAAAGGGCTTCTCTGTGCAAGTCAATTCATTTAAGTTTCCCCTTGTCCACTAATTCTCAGTTGTCTCATAGATAAGCATAATTAGATATTCTTTTCTTTTCTTTTTTTCTTAGTATTACCGTAAGAGTGAAGATCTTTTCTGTTTATGTACATGCAAACTAAAATCAAAACCTACTTTTTCAGGTTATATTTTCACCTAACCTTAATAAAATATTTGCTCTAAGACAGACTACTTTTAGGTCACATGAACATTAATTGATTACATGGTAAAGATTTTGTTCTCAATCACAAAGAACACATTATTTTTAGTCCATAGTTTATTCGATTCCTCTTTTAAAGAATAATGTGATTGACTAGTATTTTTCTCTATTACTTATGTCTGAAAGAAACCTGGTTCAATTTTTTTACCATGCAAAGAATTGAGTCATACAATCACTGATTTCCTTAACTACTAAAAGATATATCTTTCTGTCAGCCTTCCAGAACAGAGGATTTACATATGGTAAGCCAATTTATTAATCTATATAAACAACAAAAGCAAATTTATTTATGAGTTTTATTTCTTCCATCCAACAATATCTGGCATAACACAAAACACTGTTGAGTAGTAATAGAAATGGAAAATCAGTTTCAACCTTGAAAAATTATAAGTCAAGCAACTTTTTAAATAATAAGCAAGTTCAGATTATTCATGGTATGCACAGATTCTCAATAGATATTAATAATATATTGACAAATAGAGATGTTACTATGCTTTTCTTCATTAATAAACATAAAAAATGAGTTGTGGCATGCCGTTGACACAAATTGTTCTCTTTTGCACGTATGTCTATTATTAGTCTATTTCTCAAACCTGCTTTTTTATTGACTGTGCTAAATGACTCCAATTCAGTTTACTGGGCTTATTGTGTTTCCTACACAGACCGGAGTATTGCATATTATTCTTTAAAAGAAATAAATATCCTCAATACACCTAGTTGATGAAAATGGTGATTTTGCAAGAAAACACTGAGTTTTACCCATAAATTTTGGCTCTGGTATATTTAATCAATATGAACAATCATTCTATCAATAAAAAGCTTTTTAACTGAGAGGTGTTTTGCTATACCACGAATACAGGGCACTATTCAAAAGACAAAATGTTTCCAGTCTCTTTGACTTCAGATTAATTTAAATTTTGTGCTCCAACAATAATCAAATTGGCTTTTTGCTGCTTTTTGCAGAAAAAGTACTAAGATCACTATATTTCCCCTCTTCCTCATCACAGCTTTTTTCTATCACAAAATAGTCCCCTCTTTAGTAAACTGGGTAAAAACTGCAACAACAGGGTGTGGGGGCTATGGGCATAGGAGTGAGAGGGCAAGAACTGGCATCCTCCCTGTTCTCACAGTGGCTCGTGCCTTCTGCTATTTCTCTTTTGGGTATTCCTCCTTCTCCTAACCCAGTCCTGTGGCACTGAACAGTACTATATGGTTGCTGCAACAGATTATGCTAAAAGGAGCACTGAAGAGAGAGGTTTGAAAAACAGATCGCTGGGTAAGTGGATGGAGGCAATCCATTTTTCCTTTATTTCCTCTAGCACCTTGGATCCATCAGCACAAAGCTACCTTTCCTGTCCTTGCCTCCTACCACTTCTCTTTATGCATCGGGGATTCCAAAGAAGCTGAACAGCTTTAATTAGGGATGATCCCTAATTACCCATCCTTTCTGTGTATTTTGACTAGAAAGCATTTGTTTCACTACTTTCAGTAAACAGTCAAGGTTCAATCTAACAGTGCCTTATTCCTATATCTTCCTATATCATGTTTGTTCTGATTTTTAAATAATTTTAGTCATATCTTAATAATTTTAGTTACTTCCTATAAGCTCTTTCAGAGCAGGAACCATAGGATAGATGTATCTATATTCCAGGACATCTATAAGATGCTCAGCGAGTATCCATTGAATGAAAGAGTGAAGGAACACAGTATTTTTAAAAACTTATATTTAGCATCCTAGAAAACTAAGGCAGTTAAAAATTTTATTATTTAAATATAGTTTATTTAATCTCACCAAAGTCTTGAAGTCTGAACAGAGAAAAAATGATTTTAACCTTATCAACCCTTAATGTCTCCAGAAAAAAAAAAAAAAAAAAAAAGGAGAAGGTGGCAGAGGAGGAAGATAAAGAAGGTAGGATATGAGCAGGAGGAGGTAGTGGAGAAATAAAATAAACTGAAAGATTTTAGTTGTGTAGAGTCACATCTGATGCACTTCTTTGGGATATGGAGGTGGGTCTTATGGAAGTGGGTCTTTGGTGAAGAATTTAACACCAAATAAATGTATTCAACTAACTGGAATGATGATGAAATGCTTTCCCTTTGCCTGGCAACCATCTGAGAATGGTATTATAGTGAGTAGCTTAATAAATGGGATGAGCAGCCACTGATTCTCTAATTGCACTTATTGATTACAACCAAGACTGCTTGCTTACTGATGGGAAAGAGCTGTTTGGAAATATCGTAACTCCAGTGTAGTTTTGCAGAACAGAGCTATGCCTTGATATCATTGTCCAAGGAAATAGAAATTTCACATTAGAGTTTGAAAGGACCCATGGACCCTCACATTTCATTACATTTTAGAGTTTATGGCAGAGAATTTCACCTTTGCTTTCTTTAGAACATCTCTTTGGACTCAACTCTCATTCCTTTTCCTGTCGGTGCTTAGAAGTATCACAGATTAAAAACCACATGTTCCAAGAAAAATTATCTCTTCTGGAGTAACACTAACATGTGCCCCTAAAACATGTCCTTAGCAAAATATTTAACATTTGAATTTCCTTGAAAAGAAGAAGCCAGTGAAAGGTCAGGCTTGGTTTTCAGCTATCCTTTTCAGAAAGAAAATCTAGTTTGGAGCATGATTGTCCCAAAATACAGAGTGATGTAAAAACCTTCCTGAGAGCAAAGGAGATACCGCACTGGCTGAGCACATGCTACACTGCAGGTGCTGAGCTTCATAGGTCATTTTCACCCATTTTCTTTCCTTTTAGTCTTTTAATCTCAAAATATGCTTGTGAGGTCAATAGTAATATCCCCATTTGTATAATTTATTGTTTGTATGACAATAAAATTAAGTTCAGAGGTTTGAAGTTATGTGGTCAAAATGATCAAAATTGCAAATCATGAAGCAGAGATTTGAACTTGTATCTTTCTGACAGCAAATTCCCTGTTCCTTGTACCACAATGTAATGACAAAAACACTGTCTTCAGGGGCACAGGTGGAAAGAGGTCTTCAGTAAGAGAGAAAGTGTTTTAGGATGAGGAGCTGGGACTCTAAAAATACCCTTTAATTTAACCCAATGCCACCCAGGGTGGCTCTGTGTTGGAACATTCCTCCTCACCTTCATGGCCAGCACTCGTGAAACAGGGCTGTCACGTAAGTGGTTCTCAAGTGAACACTTTCCCAACAGCTGCCTTACCTTTTGGTCAAAGGCAGGTGATGCCTTCTCTTGATACCAGAGAACACTACATGATACTCTTTCATGTAAAAATCATACATTGTGCCTCCGCATAGCAGGGTCATATGATGTTTACATGTCAGAGCCCTATAATTACACTAATTCGGTTCAAATCCCAATTCCAAAAATTTCCCAGATGCATTATCTCGGGAAAGTCATTTAAGACATTTGAAGATGTTTTCTCATCTTTAAAAGAGAAGTAATCTCTGTATCAATTATTAGGACAATTATCAGAATTAAATGAAACAGTTCATGTCCAGTACCAGTGAAATGTCTAGCACAAAGTAAGTACTTAAGAAATGTTTGTGTATTATGTAGAAGGCTGTGTGCACACTGAGGATAGCAATATTAATCTGGTTTTCTCTTTATAGGCTTGGTATGTATGTAAAGAACAGCCAGTGGCAATTTGTAAAGTGCCTATGTATCTCCAGACATGACATTATTTTTATATAAAAGACTAATAAGATATTTTCTCAAGGGTCTCTTTATTACCTGTCACATGGAATTTGCTGGTAATTAACTCTGTGTATGGCTACATGATTATGGAAATGTAGGGATTAGAAATCATTAAATAAGACTAAAATCAAAATGGGAATCAAAACAGGCTCAGAAACAAGGCTACACCTAAGTTAAGAGCAGACTGTAAAAATATTAATCTGCAAACAGATTTTTGATGGTTAGGAATCCATCTTACAGGTGTCTAGACACTCTGGACTTTTCTCTAATGACTAAGAAATTAGGAAAGCTTTTAAGGAATTGTTCGCTGAGTTGTCAAAAATTTTAATAGATACCACTACCAATATGTTAGCTCATACACAGTATACTTAGTATGCTTTTGATTGACAGTGTTTTCAAGCATAAAATGTGATGCATTGTATCTAAATATCTTAATCAGCTGAAATGAAATTACTTAAAATTCCCCCAGGATCTCATTTCTTAATGGCTTTGGAACTAAAATTAGCTTCAATTCAATAGTGTATGTGTTCATCAATTTCCCAAAGAGACTGTGGAGAGAGGTGGAGGAAAAGAGAAGGAACAGACCACCTTTATGATCTGCTGCCACATGACTTTGAGATAAAGTGTCTGATGCTAAGACCAACTCTGTTTCCACTAAACCTGATGACTTCCCCAGGCTAGGGTGCTGAAGCTCTTTAAGCTTTAGGATTACAGAAGGCTTATCATTACAGCCATAAATCATAGCAGTAAGAGAATGAAAAGATGTCCTAGTGGAATTCAATTGGATTAAAGAAACAAATAGATCTGAGGCATGTTTGTACAGCTGCATGAGTTGCTCATAACAAAGCACCGTCTAGCCTTAGGATCGACCTGGACTAATTTGGTTGTGGAATTGAGATGCTGTTGAGTTTGCACTGGTCTAGCCACTCTATGAGATTAATGAGTAGTCATAATCAGTCACATCTGTTTATGCAATCATTTAAATACAATGCATTTGAGCTTACTGGAATTCTCAATCTCCCCTAGCCTGGAACAGCCATGTTGTAAAGTGTTAATAGGAAATTGTCATAATACTGACTGCCCTCTTGGTTAGGACAGCTCAGCCAAGGCTGGTTCTTTGCAGTTCTGAAAAGAAGTCATATCAAAAACTGGACTTCACAGTGCATTTTGCATTAGGCATTTCTAATATCCTGCCATAGCCTTGATGCAAAATAGGGCTGCAGGAATACTGAGAATACTAGAACTAGGAGGAACCTATTCCAGGTACCAGACCTGGAAAGGACAGCCAGGATACTCAGGTGACAGTAAGAGTGTGGGAGGAGAGATGGTCACAATCTCTATTATGTCTTTCGCTCGTGTAAACTGAAAATAATCTGGACTTCGGGCAGATGCTGGGGGTGGTGATTCAGGCCCGTAATCCCAGCACTTTGGGAGGCTGAGGCGGGCAGACCACTTAAGGTCAAAAGTTTGAAGTCAGCGTGAAGAGCAGAGTGAAACCCCATCTCTACTAAAAACACAAAAATTAGCCAGGTATGGTGGCACATGCCTGTAATCCCAGCTACTCAGGTGTCTGAGACATGAGAATTGCTTGAACCTGGGAGGCAGAGATGGCAGTGAGCCGAGATCATGCCCCTGCACTCCAGCCTGGGTGACAGAGCAAGACCCTGTCTCAAAAAAACATAAAAGCAAACAAACAAACAAAAACAATACTTGGCTGGACACCGTGGCCCCACTGTGGGCTAAGTATCTGTTTACAACTACGTAAGTGATCCAAGGCAGACAACCTGCCTTATGGACAGGGCTCTCAGCCACCTGCAGGGTGAAGACTCATTGGTCCATGGTTCACCCTTGAAACAGTTAGATACTCCCTAGAATCCAGTTGAAAGAAAAGAGGTATTATTGATACCACATGGGAGGTTATATTTGTGACTGAATGACTGGAACAATGACTGTCAGATTTTAAATCCTTGCCTCTAGATGGGGAAGTCGGCTGGGGTGGGAAAATCTTGTTCTCATACATTCTTCTTTTAGGAAACACTGAGGCTATAGCAGATGGCCTGAAGCCTTCATAAGGATTAAGCTCAGGCAGAGCCTTACATCTACTGTTGGATAAATCCTGATGACTTTCTCCAATTTCAGCATCACTTCCAAGGATGATAGTCCTTATTAAAATAAACTTCCCTCCATATGCTACAGTAGAAAGAACATAAACTTTGTAATCAGGTAGACCTCAGTTGAAGTATTGGCTTTGCTACTTCCTGCATAAGTACTGAAGTTGAATCTAATTATTTTCTACAATGTATGCTGTGTACAGATAAAATGCATTGATGATTAAATGAAGGGAGAACTATTTTCTAATCTGAAAAAGAAAATAGCACTTCTACATTACTTACGAGAATATAGTTAGTATGAATCACCAATAAATATTCACTTTTTTTCATCATCTTGTACTCTCTATACAAGAACATTATAATTGTGATATTTTTATTGGATTCAACAATAGAAAATATTTTTACTTAATCTGAATCACAGGATAATTGATGCAACAAGAATAAGTGGTAAAATGCAAAAATCCTCAATAAAATATTAGCAAACAGAATCCAACAGCATAGAAAAAGAATTCTAAATGATGGCCAAATAAGATTTATCTTACAGGATGCAAGATTGATTCAACATCTGAAAATTTATTAATATAATCTATCACTTCAATGGGCTAAAGAAGAAAAATTATACAACCATACCAATACATGCCAAAAAAAAAAGCATTTGACAAAATCCCACATCCATTTATGATGAAAATGATTGCCTAACTAGAAATAGATGGGAGCTTTCTCAATTCAATAAAGAATATCTACAATAAAACCTTCACCTATCATTATCCTTAATGGTGGAAAACTAGAAGCTTTCCCAATAAGATCAGCAATAAGGCAAGAATGTCCCCTCTCACCATTCTTTTTCAACATCATACTGGAAGCCCTAATTACTGCAATAAGACAAGAAAAGGAAATAAAAGGTATACAGACTGGAAAGGAAGAAATAAAACTGTCTTTGTTCATAGATGACATAAAAATCTATGTAGAAAATCTCAATTAACAAAAATAATTTTTGGAATAGCAATGTTTCATGATACAAGGTTAATATACAAAAGTAAATCACTTTTATATAGACCAACAATGAACGAGTAGAATTTAAAATTAAAAACATAATGCCATTTACTTTAGCACCTCCAAAAATGAAATACTTGGCTTTAAGCCTAACATAATGTTAGGGTTTTGGGGTTCAGGGAAGCCCTCAGCTCCCCCGAGAGGACATTTCTCCAAGGTTTTTGGTCCCTTGCTCTCTCAAGAAGGAGAGAGGAGACCACTGTGCAGTGCACTTGTAAAGTAAATACCGGACTCAAAAAGCTTTTGCGGGAAAGTTATTTATGTAGGTAGAGAAAGAAAAAGGAGAAGAGAGAAAGAAACAGCTAACTCTCACACTGAGTGAGAGAAAGAAATGCTGCTCTCACACTGAGTAGGAAGGGTTCCCAGAAGGGAGAAAATCAGAGAAGGAAAGCTCCTCTCACCCTGAGTGAGAGAATCCAGAAAGACAGAATCCAGGAGAGGAAAGCAGCTTCCACAATGAGTGGAAGGGAATAGAGAGAGAGAGATGGAGATTAGGAGGGGAAGGAAGACAGGCTTCCATCAGAGACTGTGGAAGGAGACTCCAGAGGGAATATCCACCCAGATGAGGGAGACAGGGACTTTTAACCTGGGAGGAATTCCCTCCTTCTCCAAGTTCCCTTGGCCAATGAAAGGAGTTCCCTTATACTTCTGCTGGAGTGATTGACTTTTTTATTCTTCCCGCGCCCGCAAAAATTGAAACGGAGACCATTAAATCTCCTGAATGGAGAGAGATGGGAGGGGGGCATGGCGCTGGGAAGTTCTTACCCTTAAAACTACGCTCCCTTGTGGACCTGGAACGAGAACACCGTCCCTCAATAACATACAAGATCTATTTTTCTCTTAAGTAAAATTCCAAAACTCTGATGAAAGAAACCAGAGAAGAACTACATAAATAAAAAGCTATTTTATGTTCGTGGATAGGAAGATTCAATATCATCAAGATGTCAGTTTTCAATTTTATCAATAAACTCAATGCAATCTCAATCAAAATCTCAGCAAGTTATTTTGTGGATATTGACAAAGTGTCTAAAATTATATAGAAAGCAAAAGACTCAAAATAGCTAACACAATTTTGAAGCAGCAGAAGAAAGTGGAAGAACTGATACTATCAACCTTGAGACTTACCTTATAAGCCACAGTAATCTAGACAGTATTGAATTAATGAAAGAATTAATACTTAAATATAAATGAATAAAGAGTACAGAAGTAAATCCACATGAATATAGTCAATTGATCTTTGGCAAAGGAGCAAAGACAATGTAATGGAGAAAAGATTGTCTTTTTGACAAATGGTGCTGCAACAACTAGATATCCACATTCAAAAGAGAGAGACCAGACACAGGCCATCCATTATTTACGAAAACTAATTCCAAATGGATTGTAGGCCTAAATGTAAAACACAAAACTATAAAACTTTTAGAAGGTAACAGTATAAAATCTAGATGACCTGAGTATGGTATGGCAATGACATTTTAGATACAACATTAAGGATACAATCCATGAAAGAAGTAACGTATTAGCTTGACTTTATTGAAGCTTGCAATTTCTACTTGGCAGAAGACACTGTCAAGAGAATAAGGAGGCAAGCCACAGACTGAGATAAAGTATTTGCAAAAGACATGGCTGATTAACTGTTATCCAAAATATACAAAGAATTCTTAAAACTCAACAAGATGAAAAATTTAACTTTAAAAACAAATAGGACAAAAGACCTGAACAGACACCTCACCAAACAAGATATACAAATGGCAAGTCAGTCTATGAAAAGATACTCCATGTTATGAAATACAAATCAAACAATGAGATACCACCACATCCCTACTGGAATGGCCAAAATCTAGAAAACTGACACCACCACATGCTGTAGAGCAATAGGAACTCTCATTTGTTGCTGGTGGGAATGCAAAATGGTACAGCCACTTTGGAAGACAGTTTGGCAGTTCCTTACAAAACTAAACATAGTTTAGTTACCATATAATTCAGCAATGGTACTCTGTAGTTTTTATCCAAATGAATTGAGAACACAAAAAAACAACCTGCACAAAGGTATTTCTAGAATCTTTTATTATAATTGCCAAAAATTGACAGTATCCAAAATCCCCTTCAGTAGATAAATGAATAAACTGTGGCAGTTTTTATCCAAATGAATTGAGTACATGTGTCTACAGAAAAAACCTGCACATCAGTATTTATAGAATTTTGATTTATAATTGCCAAAAAAATTGACAGCATCTAAACTCCCCTTCAGTAGGTAAAAGAATAAACTGTGACACATTCAAACTGGAATATTATTTAGCGCTAAAAAGAAATGAGGACCAGGTGAGGTGGCTCATGCCTACAATCGGGTCTTTGGGAGGCCAACGTGGGAGGATTGCTTGAGCCCAGGAGTTCAAGACCAACCTGGACAACATAGTGATACCTGACCTCTACCAAAATAAACAAAATTAGCCAGACAGACATAGTGGTAAACACTTGTAGTCACAGCTACTCGGGAGGCTGAGATGGGAAAATGGCTTGAGTCTAGGAATTCAGTGAGGGCCACGGTTCTCTGTTATTAATAAGTGATGCAAAAGATCTATCCATCCATCCACTCATTTAGTCCTAAGGTAAAAAAACCCATAAAGTTGAGTACTTTTCTAGTGTCTAATTTTTTAGTGTAAGAGCAACACCTGAATATTAATGGAATCAAATAAGAGCATTTACAGGGAAAATAGCTGGGGGTGGAATTAATCCAATACTGAGATCAAGGATAAATATTGGAGCAGTGATGGGGACTTATTATATAATTTGCATGAGTGACTACCATATTTCAACTTAGACCAGACTCCAGCACCACCCACATATCAGTGTTTATGCCAAATGTAAACAAAGTTATTGGTGATCAGGTTGTGCTATAATTTAGCTCTGCTAAACTAGACATGTGGGAAATGAATATCTAAATAGGCTACAGTGACCCAAGGCTACAGTGACCCAATATCATACCACTGCACTCCCTCCAGCCTGGGCAACATAGTGACAAAATGAGACTCTGTCAAGGAAGAAAGGAAGGAAGGGAGGGAGGGAGGGGCTGTTTAGACATGAGACAATATTGAGAAATCTTACATGCACATTGCTAAGTAAAAGAAATCAAGCTGAAAAGGCAACATACTGGGTAATTCCAATCATATGACATTCTGGAACAGGCAAAACTATAGAGATAGTAAGACAATCAGTACTTGCAAGGGGATGGGAGGAAGAAGGCATGAATAGGTAAAGAATAGAGGACTTTCACTGCAGTAAAACTATTCTGCGTGATACTATAGTGGTAGATACAGATCATTATACATTTGTCCAAACTCATAGAATGTACAACTCCAAGAATGAACTCGAATGTAAAGTATAAACTTTGGGTGATAATGATGTATCATAGGTTTATCAGTTGCAAGAAATGTATGACTTCGGTGCAGGATATTGATAGCGGAGGAATATCTCCTATACCTCTTTTCCCCACACAAGCACTTTTCCCCCTAGTGCTTGTGTGGGGAAAAGAGGTATAGGAGAATTGTCTGTCCCTTCTGCTAAATTTTGCTGAGAATCTACAATTGCTCTAAAATAACAAAGTCTGTTAAACATTTTAACTTTAATTTAAAAAGATGAATAAATGATGTTATTCACCATTACTGCCCCGGACATTCATCCTAACTGCAAAGTATGAGGGCAATGTTGAATCACAGATTTTCTTGACTTGTTATTTTACAACTCTAACTTGGTTTCAATATTAACAGTCAGCATCCAAAACAATCTTAACCATCAGAAATATGACATAGCACTACAATTCAGGGACCATGAGGAAAACATTTTCAAGTTGTGTTAATATAGTTCTCACTACAATGAATCTCTTAGACCAATATGTTCAAGTTGCTTGAACATTGTTTGAAAATGAGATTGTCATGTTTTCGGAAACTCTAAAAAAATAGACACATGTGACAAATACTGGAGAGAAGACCCATTTGATTAGTCTCTAATGGTTGATGCATAGCTGCATCCTTGCTCTCTGCCTCATCAGCTGAAGATGCCAGGAATGTAGTCCAGATGCTAAGAATGTGGGCTCTGTAGTCAGATGCACTAGTGTTCCAAACCTTTGGGTATATTGCTTAGTTTTTCTAAATCTGTTTCTTTATCTTTAGAAAGGGAATAACGCCTACTTTACATGATTGTTGTGACATTCGGTGAGACCATATATATAAAGTGTTTAGCATCATGCCTCAAAGAGCTATTATGCTGAAAAATATTAAGTTTAGAGACACTATATCAATCTATTCCCATATTTCTCATACATCATTCATTCATTCATTCATGTGTATATTCATTCATTTATTCAGTCAGCCAGATAGATACTGATTGACTTAATTATTATACCACAAAGCACTAAACAAATATTCATTGTGTGCCAACCACTGTGCTAGGGTCTAAGAGAGACAGAGAATGTTGTTTTAGTCCATTTTCACACTGCTGATAAAGGCAGACCTGAGACTGGGAAGAAAAACTGATTTAATTGGACTTCTAGTTCCACGTGCCAGGGGAGGCCTTGGAATCATGGCATGAAGTGAAAGGCACTTCTTACATGGTGGTGGCAAGAGAAAATGAGGAAGACACAAATGCAGAAACCCCTGATAAAACCATCATGAGACGTGTTCATCACCACAAGAACAATATGGGGGAAACTGCCCCCACTATTCAAATCATCTCCCAGCAGGTGGCTCCCACAACAGGTGGGAATACAAGTACAAGTCTCCCAGAAACCCTAAATAGTATCTCTCTCAATTTCAAAGTTCCACAGATCTCTAGGGCAGGGGCAAAATACTGCCAGTCTCTTTGCTAAAACATAACAAGGGTTACCTTTTCTCCAGTTCCCAACAAGTTTTTTATCTCCATCTGAGACCACCTCAGGCTGGATTTCATTATCCATATCATTACAGTATTTTTGTCAAAGCCATTCAACAAGGCTCTAGGAAGTTCCATATTTTCCCACATTTTGCTGTCTTCTTCTGAGCCCTCAAAACTGTTTCAACCTTTGCCTGTTACCCAGTTCCAAAGTCACTTCCACATTTTCAGGTATCTTTTCAGCAATGCCCCTTTCGACTGGTACAAATTTACTGTATTAGTCTATTTTCATGCTGCTGATAAAGACATACCTGAGACTGGGAAAAAAAGCGAGGTTTATTTTGACTTACAGTCCCACATGGCTGCGGAGGACTCAGAATCATGGCAGAAGGCAGAAGGCAAAAAGCACTTCTTATATGGTGGCAGCAAGAGAAAATGAGGAAGAGGGAAAAGCAGAAACTCCTGATAAAACCATCAGATCTCAAGAGACTTGTTCACTACCATGAGAACAGTATGAGGAAAACCATCCCCACGATTCAAATTACCTCCCACTGGGCCCCTCCCACAACACATGGGAATTATGGGTATACAATTCAAGATGAGATTTGGGTAGGAACATACAGCCAAACAATATCAAATGTCTACCCTCTCATTAAGGATTTCTACAAGCTTAAAAGAAGACTGGGATATGAGCACAAATAATAACAACACAAAGCACAAGGTATTAAATGACACAAACTGCACTAACTGAAATCCATTGGAGGGTTGAAAGACAGAAGTCACTTTGGCAGGGTAATCAGGACAAGCTTCACAGAGAAGATGCTATTTTAGCAAAAGCTTGAAGAAGGAATTGAAATTGGACTTTCAGCGACAAAGAGAACAAGGGCTTATCAGACAATCTGCTGCTCTTCCTCTTGCAAAAAACCCACTGCCATGAAATTCTAGATCCACAGCTTTGAAGAGCTGCCCTCCTCTCATCTTACTGTGAACAAACTGAGACCCAGAAAGAGCAGTTAGCCCCAGCTCATAAGGTTAGTTAGTGGCAAGTCCAAGCTGAAAATCCAGATAGCCTGACTCCCATCCCAGAAATCATTTGCTTCCTTATTAATACTTACTGAATAGCAAGTACCTGCTTAATGTCCTATTTAGATATTCATTTTCCACATGTCTAGTTTAGCAGAGCTAAATTATAGCAGACTGATCACCAATAACTTTGTTTGCATTTGGCATAAACACTGGTATGTGGATGGTGCTGGAGTCTGGTCTAAGTTGAAATATGGTAGTCACTCATGCAAATTATATAACTCCCCATCACTGCTCCAGTATTTATCCTTGATCTCAGTATTGGATTAATTCCACCCCCAGCTATTTTCCCTATAAATGTTCTTATTTGATTCCATTAATATTCAGGTATTGCTCTTACTAACAAAATTAGACACTAGAAAGATACTCAACTTTATGGCCTTTTTTTAAACTTAGGACTAAATGAGTGGATGGATGGATAGATCTTTTGCATCACTTATTAATAATAGAGAACCATGGCCCTCAAAGAAACAAAAGGATCAACAGCCAAGCCTGGGGAAAATAACAGACCTCTGCCATCCTGGAAGGTTTGACAAGAATCCAATAGATGAGCAGGCAACAAGTGAAGTGTCCTGGTCATCCAACAAATTACAAAGAGAGCGAATTTGGAGAGAAAAGCAGGTAAAGGTCCAGATCCAACAATCTTAGGAATCTGAGGAAGGAAGAGGCAACATGCGAGTTTGCCCTTCAACTCCAGATATGAATAAAGACAAATAAATTTAATTTACTCACATTTTCCCTCTGTTCTCTTTTCCATTCTGGTCAAAGCTAAACTAATAATTGCAGGCCAACATGTATTAACAGTAAGAGCCTGGTTGCAGTTCTTTGATTCCATTTTGCTTGTCCTTCCATTCAAAGGACCACATTGGGGTCAAATCCAAGATGCATGCTGAGTTTGGTAATGAACCAGAGCAGCTGGCCTCATGGCCTGCTTTAGGCTGAGGCCCAATTTCTTAATAACAAGTTTTTCACATAATTCAGATGGTCAGAATTCTCTGCATGTGCCTTTTACGCCAAATCTCAGCTGATAATAATGTGCTCTTCACTTCTGTTTTCCCTAACTCCCTGAAAGCATGTCTCTCTGGGGAATCCATGAAGAGCAGTGGATGTGATCCAGGCATAATGCAGGTATTCCTGGAATCACAGGTCATTACAACATCAATGTACTCAAAACTCCATTCATTTTGTTTTCAAATTTAAGAGATATCTAGATACCTGACTTAAATGTTCTGCCACTTTCTAGAAATATAAATGTGAACCATTTCCTAATGTATAAAATAAAAATCATTAGAAAAACTAGGTTATGGGGTTGTTTTAAAAGTCAAATGAGTTAGCAGAAGTGAATCCAGTTTATAAATTGTAAAGAAATGTGCAAATATGTTATGCTGTATAAAAGACAATGACTGAAGGGCCAAAGAGGGATGTTTTAAGTACATTTGGCCCTTGGTAGCAATTTAATTCCCTGCGCTAAATTTCAAGGCCCACATCTGTGAAATGGTTACATAATACCTTCCTAGAAAGATTGTGCTAAGTTTAGATAAACTAATATTTGTAAGGTATATGAAGCCCATTGTCATTTCCCTATGATTCTTTTTATTACTGTATATGCTATTCTTTTCATTATTTCTGTTGTATTCACATTGGAAAAGTAAGGATGATCAGCAGTAACTACAGAACTATGCTTCTTTGACAGGGGCTGTCTTTAGAACAGGCTGTCTTCTGACTTAATTGCACCAACCTGGGGGCACTGACAGTATCAGACTCATATATGTAAGGTACAAAAAAAAAAAAAACAAGACCCACAGTAGAGTCCAATTTTGCACCAGCATCAACAGAAGTCTTTCCCCACTCTTCTGGGTCTCCCTTGAGGTCTTTGCATGGAAGTAGCCCTCTTGCACAGACACATTCAGCAAATCATAGGACTTCTGGAAGGCTGGAATCCTCTGTCACAGTTCCAGCACATGACCATGTGGCTGTGCTTGGGCCCTATCACAGACACAGTATTATTTAGCTTTAAATGCATCACTGTCCTCAGCCAGGCACTGGCTCTGAAGTGAGAAATGTCTAATATTCATAAAACACAGCCAGGGCCCAGCAAAGCCAAATACACCCTTTACAGTAATTATGCTTCAGCAAAAAGAGCTCTATGGCTGAGGATTTTACCTCTCAGCTTGTAAAGGCAGGAGTGGATCAGTGACCCCAACCTGTGAATTAAGAGTCCTGACATGGATAAGCAGGTAGACCGGTATCCTCCCTCCCTCTCTGGACTAGCCCAAGTAATAAAAAAGACAATTACTGCTCAAGAAATAAAATGACAGCTCATCTCAGAACTTTTTCAGTTGATCATTCACTCACTCCCATATGTACTTAGTGCTCAGCACAATGCTACAAGGGTAAAAGGTCTGTGTTCAAGGAGATGACTATCGAGCTTATATTTTGCTTGAAGAGTATTCAACAGGCAGCATTTTTTCTGGTGTGATTTAATTTTTGCTCATGAACTTAACTATCTAAATTCAAATTGCTAGGCAATGTTTTACCTTACTTTTCTATGTCTGTCCATGAATTCTAAAAAACAAAAACAAAGTATGCATATGTTCTGTATATTGTCTTACAAACCAGGAGATTTAGTCCCTGTTCTTTCACTATCTGGTTATGTAACCTAGAGCAAATGACATCTTTTCTCCGGGACTTATTTTCCTTATACAAAAATTCAGGGATGTGTATTAGCAACTTTTAAGGTCCTATTCAGGACCGCAGTACTAGAATTCTTCCAACAGAACCTCTCCTATAGACTTAGACCTCTCCCACCTCCTCCCCCACCAAAGGCTAGTTTTCTGATTGGTGGACTAAAATTGTATTTCAAAGAATAATTCTGGTTGCTAAGCTGCTTAGAATTTTAAGAATCAAGCTAGAAATACTAATAAGACCAATGACATTTCATACAAAGCCTTTGAACAGTGCTTTATCTCCTTCAAAGTATTACAACATTCATTGATCCATTCTAGCCATGGTGAACCAGAGTAATACATTTAATTAATGACATACAGGAGAAGCCAGTCTGCTGCAGACTGAGGGTTATAAAACCACTGTTAAGTGTATATTAAAATCCTAACTGTGCCAGCTGCCGTAGATAGCCATAATTGGACTTTACTTTCCTTCTGTGCCAAATGTGGCCCCTGCACAGATGAGGACAGGCAAGGCAGAACAGACAAATCCATAAATACTTGGGCTTTGCTACAATACAAAAAGGTTTATAGAAAGTCACTAAGAGAAAAGAAAGGCTGTTGATTTCTAGCCAGTCCTCCCCTCTCTGGGCCTCAGTTTCTTCACCTGTGAATTGAGGCAGGCAGAAACCTCTCAGGCCTCGCTCTGTTTACCATCTAAGATTTCTCACCACAGCACACCATCCATAATTTAGGTGAACTTTTCTCCCTCCTTACCTCCCACCCAGATAAAGAGAGAAGTTGATGGCAGCCCACATTTCGACCAAAGCCAGGAAGGGGTCAGCAAAGGCATTTTATGAAGTAGAAAGAGTGTTAGACTTTGGTCAGGAGTGCTGGGTATCTTCATGCAGCCCTGACCTGGACTGAATAACAAGCATCCTTTATTGAACAATGATGAATGGTTCCTAGGTGCCTGCACTGCACTGGTTGCTTTAACTCTCACAACAGCTTTGAGAAGTAGGTGTTTTAACCCCATTTTACAAATGAGCAAACCAAAGCACAGAAATGCTAAATAACTTGTTCAAGAACTCAGAACTGGTAAGCAGCAACACCAGAACTGTAAACACCCCATCCTCTTCACTTGTTATTGCTTTCTCCCTGATAGAATGAATTCATTCCAATCTATCTCATTAGCTAGGATAGTAATTAAATAAGCAAAAAATAGAAAAAGATTTGGAGGAAACATAAATCCAAAGAGAAATGGTATGTCTTCTAAGAGGAAAGTAAGTCCTCAAACAGGTTGATAAATTCCCTAAAGCCTTCATTCACTATCAGAGCTCTAATGGAAATGCATCCCTTCAAGGCTAGGGTAGAGTATGGGACCAGAGCTGCTGGAGAACCCTTCCGGATGCCCTCTGGTTCCTCTGCGTCTGCTTTTCCCGCTCCCTCCAAGTGACCAAGGCAGCAAGACGTGATGCTCCTCTTGAGTCGTTTGGTCTCAGCCCTCATGTGTTTTCTCAGCCTCTTTCATTCTGAACACAAACTAGAATAAAGCTGGTTTTCACTTTTTTACTCTAAGAAGCATCCACAGAAAGATGTACATTTTGATCTTTCCTGTAGAACAATATAACCTAGAAGAACTCTAAAGTGAAAGGTGAAAAGAAATCCACACATTTGTTAAGGGAAGCGATGTACAGCTGCAAATCCTTGAAAAATCTTCTACCTTCTGGCTTTTGAAATCATTATTTGACTTGACTAACAGTGTAATGTACTGAACCTTCAGCTCCACTCATAACTAATTAGTATGGTACTTTATGGTTTGCAATGGTTTTCACATATACTCTGTCATTTAATTATTACAAAGCTCTCTCATACTGGAGATTCTTTTTTCCCAGTGACAAATCTAGCATGTACAGAACTGAGTGATTTGCTCCAAATCCCATCTCTAATAAATGATTGAGCTGCCCAAGAAACCAGGTCTTCTAGCTCAATGCATTGCCACATCACTCCCTGGGCCCCTAGTTCTTTACCTGCAAAGTTCCATGACAGACTGCTAATTCTCTACCAAAGAGGAATTATTGTATGAGACATTCACAAGTCTCCTTGCAAGAAAGAGTGTCCTTCCTTCTCCTCCAAGCTCAAACATTCATTATCAACCTTGCTCACATGAGGGCCACAATCTAGACACTCCATGGAGGAAAGCCGTAAGGACTCTGCCTCCTCCATGGCCGTAGAATCACCATTTAAATAGTCTTGGAGCATCTCTTTCTGGCTTTTATTTTACTTGGGAAAGAATTAAGTATATATCTTGTGTAAGTCTCTGATTTGTGGATTTGTATCATTCACTGTTAAATACAAACCTAACTGATATAACTGCCTCACAGGATTCTTATCAAGATTAGGAGAAGATAATCCATGTCAATCGATTTCAAATATAGACAGAATGTATTTCCCTAACAGCTGAGTCCCACTGTGTATCTACGTGTTTGTGTGTGTGTGTGTGTGTGTGTGTGTGTGTGTGCGCGTACACATGTGTGCGTGCATGCCAGAGCTCTAATAAAAAGCTACTCGGGAGGCTGAGGCAGGAGAATCTCTTGAACCCAGGGGATGGAGGTTGCAGTGTGTGTATTTATAAGCTGTTATAAAGTATTTTACACAACCTCACTGTGACTTCTAAAAGTCAAGGACTTTGTATTATTATTCTCTGTGTCACAGGTGCCAAGCATACTGCCTGCAACCAAGCATCTTCATGAATTGAAACTGTATCCTGTAGGGAGTATATGGAGAGTGTAAGAGTTGGTGCAAATGCAAGGACTTAGAAGATCATTGTTATTTTAGGATACAGCAAATCAGAAGCAAAGAAAATCTAAAATAAACAAAGTTTCACATTCTCCATGATTTCTGTAACATAGGAAGAGTTATTGTGACTGCATGGATAAATGTTATATATTTCATCTTAGTCATTGAGCTGATTCTATTTCAAATGCAAATGTGTTATCTAATACAAAGTAATTTGAGACTAATTACTCTTTCTTCTCAATGCAAAGCAGAGAAGTAGCTCTATGATCCAAAATATAAACTGAGAGAACATCCCAGTAACTATTTAAGGCCCATGGAGAGCAAAGAAAAGAAGTAGGTAACACTCACTTCAAAGAATGTCTCCACATATCTGGATGACTAAGCATTAGGATCTGAATTATAGCAAATCTTCCGTATTAAAAAGACACATATATTGCCAGGTGTAGTGACTCATGCTGTAATCTCAGCACTTTGAGAGGCAGAGGCAGGTGGATAGCTTGAGTTCAGGAGTTTGAGACCAACCCGGCCAACATGGTGAAACCCTGTCTCTACCAAAAATATAAAAATTAGCTGGGCATCATGGCACATGCCTGTAATCCTAGCTACTTGGGAGACTGAGGCAGGAGAATCTCCTGAACCCAGAAGACGGAGGTTGCAGTGAGCCAAGATCATGCCGCTGCACTGCAGCCTGGATGATAGAGCAAGATTTCATTAAAAAAAAAAAAAATTACATATGTCCCTGTACTGAAGAAAATTATAGTGTATATATCAGCATGTAAATAACCACATCCAATAAGATTACTATTGTATTGAGCATATAGACAAAATAAAAAAGTGGAAAATGTATTTACCTGGTAAAGAAAGAGGAACTTCACAGAGAAGCATTTGAATTGAGACTTTATAGTGACTAAAGCTTTCCTTGTAGACAGAGTAGGGGGTCATTCCAGGAAAACAGAATACTATGGGCAAGGTTTGGATTAGAAAAGGGATAAGACTTTAACTAAAGGGTTTGAGAAATCCTTGTATATTTAGGGAAACAAGTTATCACGTTAGATATATAATCTTCCTCCCCTGGTACATGAAGTTTTTTCTTTCGGTTAAAGCAATCCCCTAGAGATCATAAAGTTGGGAGTTGATGGGTTTCTTGCTTATGTTAGCCACGTGCTGATAAAGGAAAGTGAGAAAACTGAAATGTTTGCATATCATCAAGTTTTCCTCCTAAACCTATGATGGAGAAATACAAGTAACCAAGAAGCTCTGGTATGCTCACAGAAGCTTAATATTCTCTGCTTTTTCAGACATTTATGATGTATTCTCCTTCCCATTCCCAATGTTTACCAGGTGTATAAAGTCAAGAAAATCTACATGCTCAGAGCTCAGAACAAACAGGGAAATGGCACCCTCAGAAAATGGTTAACTTTCCAGTAAGTAATTATTTTATTTTATTTTAGACTTTCAGTGGAATTTTTTTGTTGTCTTTCTGTATTGAAAAATTGTGGCCACATGTTATGATAAATTTAAAAACAGAAGAAAATAATAGATAAAACCACCAAAGGCTCCCTGAGAAAAATAAGAAATCTAATCATCAGGCCAGAGAATCCCTCGTTTTGACATCAATAACTTATCCCAACAATACTTATCCCACACCATATTTTAAACATAGTAGAAATCTTTAATCTTCAGGTTTCAATAGTTTAGATTTTATTCACTAGTCTACAGAAAATATTCAATATAAAATGTTGACCAAAAAACAGTTGTACACACAAGCACTTAAGAAGGATAGAAAGTTAAAGGAAGAAACCTTTCCCCCCATTTCTTACAGAATTGATGAATATGCACAGAAAGTAAGATAGAGTTCTGGGAAAATAATAGAGTAGAAGTTAGAGTATCCTTTCCCTTTTCTCTGTGATCAGACTTCTGCTATCCATATTCCAACATCTATGAATAATTTCTGTATATAAAAATATATAAGCAATGTATTGTATATATACATACATATATATGTGCATATAAATAAGAGAGGAGGACTCCACACATAGCAAAGTGATCTTTCTGAGTTGAGAATGTAACTGTCCAATGTGTTCTTCTTGCCCGCTGCCTAGATGTAGCTGATTCATCAAGACAGGGGAATTGCAATAAGAATACTGTACGTATCAAACATAGCAGTGCAATGGGTAAACCATTAGGACCTCTGTACAGTCACAGGGCAGTCAACCAACCCCAAAGGTGGAACAAGGCAGGGGATGTCTGAGCCTGGTGCTCTGCCATTGAGTCATACACTGACCTTGAATTT
The DNA here is from genome assembly GCA_031835075.1 of Saguinus oedipus. Lineage (NCBI taxonomy): Eukaryota > Metazoa > Chordata > Mammalia > Primates > Cebidae > Saguinus > Saguinus oedipus. The sequence continues at coordinate 7,908,397 of CM063183.1, read as the reverse complement.
CTGATCTCAGATACTCAACCAGTACATTTATTTAGGACAGTTTTATTTTTTCTCAGAAACTAGGTTAACCCACAAATCAGACCCTAGCTACTCAGTTATTGATCAGTCCAAGTTGATCAATTGTATCATTGGCTGCTTCAGTGGCACTTTCAATTGCTGTCAACTAAGAAGGGAATGTAAAGCCCAATACTGACTGCACATCAGTCATCAGAGAAAACCTGGAATTGGCTTCTTGGGTTGCAATGTCCATGGCCATTCCACTAATAGATACTACGAAGAGAGATACTAGAGCTGAAATTACATATATTGCCTTAGAAAATCATAGATCCAGGAGAAAAGAGCAATTCTGTTTTATATCTATGACAGACATCTCAATATCTGTTGACTGAGGATGCGCCATTTAGCCAGTTCTAACAGCCTACTTTCATCAGAACAGAGTAAGACAGAGGTGTCATTCAGAGAATGAGACTTTCAGACTTCTGCAAACATCTACCAAATATATCTGAAACACAAAGGGAAAACATGTAATTTCCTTTCAGATTCCTCTGAAGAAAACTTGTATAGGATACAAGATTTATCTTCAACTTTTTGATAGGCTGTAATTTGCAATAAAAAAAAATTGTATATTGGTGAGGTGGAATTAAGGACAAGTGGATAAAACAAGCGAGACAAATTTTGACTCAATATAAGAAGCTTCTAACCTGCAAGCTGCCTACCAATGAGATGGAGATGCAGTCAATGTGCATGTTCACACGGAAGCAGAATGACTTTTCAGGGTGATTTGTCCCAATCACAGGTCATTCCCAAGTGTGACTCAGTAATGTTTTCTTCCAGTCTTTAAGACTATATAATTTTCTTAAATTCCTTTGAGAAGAATCAGGTAATAAACATAAAATATTGCTCATGCCTAAATGATTGCAATTTCCATTTTCACTCTGTCTCCCCTATAAATTTATTTGACATCTTTTACCATGTAGATTTAACAACATTTCATTTAATAAATAAGAACCCTGCCTCCTCATCATTCTATGACCCTAATGATATGCATAATACAGAAACTAACAAATTTAGTTTATTTTTTAAATGAGCTTGGGTTTAGTTTCGAGACAGTCCTTGAAGTGTACTGTTGGCAGATTTGGTTCTGCAAACTCTCATCTCTCAGAGGAAGGTGAACAGTAGATTGTGTTTCTCAAGAGACCCTGCTGATTTCTTTCATCTGAAAAATATAAATTCTTTTCATTCAGCTCTTAGAAATTTTTTGAATTCTTCAATTTCTCACAGATAGTTCCAAACTCATTTCTTTCAGGAGAGACTTGAGAGAAAGACAATCACAGGGGACATATTTTTTGTGAGGACTAATGAGACATTGTCAATAAAGTAGATTGTAGTCCCAGGAGGAATAGCACAAGAGAAAAATCAAAGATCAATGCCACTCATTATCTTCAAAACGGTCTCCCAAACAAAAGGAACACAATTATGGAGAATAAAATATAATATTTTCAAGTGCTGTTCAAATTTTCAAATGTAAAAATATACTTGTATTAATCCATTCTTATGCTGCTAATAAAAACAGACCTGAGACTGGGTAATTTATAAAAGAAAGAAGTTTAATTGTCTCACAGTTCAGCATGGCTGGGGAGGCCTCAGGAAACTTACAATCATGGTGGAAGGGGAAGCAAACACATCCTTCTTCACATGGCAGCAGCAAGAAGAATGAGTGCCCAGTAAAAGAGCACTTATAAAATATAAGGTTTTATAAAACCATAGATCTTGTGAGAACTAACTCATTATCACAAGAACAAGATGGGAGAAACTACCCCCATGATTCATTTATCTTTACCTCATCCCTCGCAAGACACATGGGAATTATGGGAACTACAAGTCCAGATGAGATTTGGGTGGGCACACAGCCAAACCACATCACTTGTTTACAAATCTGAGTTTATAGGCTGGAGTACAAACTGAAGCACAAAGTCTGCCAATGCCAGTAGATTTTCCCTTTCAGGTTCATGTTATTCTCCCTGAATTCTGATAATCACAAAGGCCTGACCGAGGCGGAATATTTATGTTAAAGACCTTGTCTGCAGATGGTTTACATCATCCTACTCTCCCTCACATTCAAGAAAAGAGAAAAAAAAAATGGTGGGTAATGATTTCTATTTATTCATTTGGTGCAATTTTTAAATGAGAAAATCTATATTCCCCTGTAAAATAAATGCATGCTCTTTCCAAAAAACTTTTTTGTCAAAGCAATACCCTGACAGACCCAGTCACTCCTGTGTCTTAGTCAATTCCGACTGTTATAGCAAAGTATCATAAACTGGGTGGCATATAAAAAACAGGAATTAATTTCTCAGAGTTCTTCAGGCTGGAAGTCCAAGATCAGGGTACCAGCATGGTCAGGTTCTGGTGAGGATCCTCTGTTGAGTTGCAGACTGCTGACTTCTCACTGTATCCCTACAGGTGGAAAAAAAATCAAGAGACCTCTCTGGGACCTCTTTAATCAGGACACTAATTGCATTCATGAGGGCTCCACGCTCTCTCATGACATCATCAACTCCCAAAGGTTCCTCTTCCTTATACCATCACCTCGAGGGTGAGGATTTCAATGTAGGAACATCAGGGGATAGAAACACACAGTCATAATACCTTATTTGCAGAAAGTGTGTTTGTCCCTTTCCATTTTAATAGCAGCAGCCTAAATATGTAAAAGAAATAAATTTAGACCTAAAAATACTCATAGTTTATGGTTTAATGATATCCCTCTATATTCATTTATTTTTCAAAACAATTCTAGAAGTAGCTTTTATGAAATTGCCAGTGACAAAAAAAAAAAAAAAACTTGAAGACTTGCCTAAGATTTCACAGCTATTATATGGCATCACCAGAACCAGTCTCTGACTCCCTAATCCACACTATTTTCCTTCTAGCCCTGGGTAGAATCAGTGTTAGGAATTAGACAAGGAGACTTTCTAGCTGATCTGAATGTTCTCCTTCGGGAAGATTTTCAGCATTTCTCTAGATTCGAAGGCTTTTTATAAGGGTAAGAAACTCAAAAAGTAATGAAGTAGACTCCTTTCACACTAAAATTGATTTCTGACACCATCTAGTGTTCCTGCCATATTTCTCAATGTGTCCTAAGCAGTGACCAGCATGTAAGTTAATGGTTATTTGTTTCGCAGGGAAGTTGGTCCCTAGCAGCCAAGTAAATTGAATCCAAGTGAAAGCTCGTCTATTCATTAGTCATAAATTAGAATGGTAGTCTATGAAACTAATTCTGGTCTCATTTTTTAGATTTTTGTTCATTTTATTTTGATTTTCCAAAATAAATCAATAACTTTGGAGTTATCAGATACACAATAGCTTAGCTAATGACTAACTGATTTGAGAACTACAACTGCCCTCATCCTAAGTATTCACTTGAAATGGAAATGGATTTAACTTGAGGGTTCTGCAGATCTTAGAAAACTGCATGAGACCTCACTATCTTCCAGCATAGAATGAGCAGCAGCCTGCAATCTGCAACACTTTTAAGGGAATTTTGTGAGGTGGAACCGGCACAGATGACAATTTCACACTGGTGGATCTGACCGATGATATACTTATTATTATCATTAACACTGAGCAGCCAACTCTTCCAGTTCTTCCTAAAGAATGTGAGAGTGCTCAAAATTCTGAACCCCTCTGAAACAAGGGCATTTAGAGATGACTTTTCTAAGTGTACAGGTATTGCATGGCTCATTCAAAACCTTGACCTCACACTCTTGGAAGCTGCAACTAGTTGATTTCCACTTCAGCCTGCCCTGGATTCTGAGATCAACGCTGGAGGCAGTTGGAAGGATGTGTAGAGTCCGTAACATGTAGTGGCATTTGCCATGGAGTATGATGGGAATAGCTCATGAGTACAACGTTTTTTGACCATCTTCTTTATTCTGCTCCAAAGCAATGCATGTAAAGGTTCATTTTCTACTTCCTGTTCCTCTGTCACTAACATCCTGAACTCTAATTTCCTTCTAAACCCTTCCCTGCCTTATCCACCAACTCCCTCTCTACAATAATGATGTTTTCTGTCCCCAAACAAAATATTTTTATGGCTACATCTCATATATCAATTACTCTCTGGTACAACCTCTGCAAAATTCCTAATTAGTGGCATTTCTACTTTGTTCAGCTGCCCCACCTGCCTTGTTTCTCACTACACTAATCACCTAATTTGTGACAAAACTTCACATTCTTGTCCTTTCATGCCTGAATGTAGAAAAAAAAAAGAAAGAAAGAAATCGCCTCTGAGACAGGATGTCTTTCTTTTTCAGAGCTCCTCACATGTCAGCATAAGATTCAAGTGAAAATTCTGGGCCGAATTGTAGGGAGATATTCAGAGGACAAACATTGTATAGTAGCATTGGGCTCCCCACTCAGAGCCTCCAACATCTTCAGTTTGAACAAACGGTCCTTCGTGTTGAACTACGGATATGATTAGGAAATAAGTGACAGTGTGTGGTCCTTTTTTACCAGATAATCACGTATTGCCAAGAAGCATTGCACCTGTTTAATACTTAGATGGAAGAGGGATGAAATATCCCATTGCCATCATTGACCTCTGTAAATCAACTAGGACAAATTTCATAAATTATCCTCAGGCCTCTAATTCTAGTTTTCTTCCAAATCCAAGAAGCAGTATGATTACCACCCTTCTTTTTCGTCTGTTTTAATGTTCCAAATAACTCCATAAACAACAAGTACTGAAAAAAATTATGTTGAGTGTCACAGGGATATAGATATCCTTAATGGAAATGTATGTTTAACCTTGAATATTTAATCTCAAACTGTTCAATCAGCCACAAATTCTACACTGTAAAATGCATTGGCCTTTGAGCTTATTTGATTTTAGTTTACATTATAAGCTGATGTTACACATACCCTCCAGAGAACTGGCCTTTCCCTCCTGGGTACTGCCAGCCTTCCTCAGCCTCTTTTCTCTCTGAGAGGATGAATTTTTTTTTTGGAGGGGTTGGGGATGCTTTGTATATTTTTGTTGACTCAGAGAATATCAAGGTAGAAAGAGTCCTTGGAGATCTTTCAAATGTGACCCCTCATTTCTTAGATAAGGAAAGGAAGATAAGGGAAAAGTGACGGATCCAATGCTACTCAGCCAAAGCCACATATCACTCCACTCCCAACTCATTAGACCACCAGTATGTGCTGAGCTTTTTTACTTTACCAGGCATTGCCCTAGGTTCTGTGAATATGAAAAAACACTTGCCTTCAAGCAGCCTGTGTACCCCGCTGCCTCCTCCTTGAAGCTCACATGCATCATTTGTCTTAACCCAAAACACCATTTAAAGTATTTGCCTTAACTTAAATTAAACTTTCTTAAGAAGCTTCTGGAGGCTTTTCATTTTATTGGCCTCAGAGGACAATCTCACTGGACTGACTAAATGCCTGTTTACTAAGCCAAGTGGTTGAGACCTTGAGGAAGAGCAAAAGGACAACCCACCTGAGCATGCACATTGACCTTGTCCTCCCAGCAGCCCTGCAGTCAATGGCTGTGGTATACACTGGAGCATCTGTCAGATCCAGACCAGGGAGACCCTCCTTTTCACTTCCATAACACCCCCTGTGCTTACTTGGTGTGTGGGTGTATGTATATATCTCCTCCATTAGACTTGAGATTCTCTAGGATGTAATTATGCATTCTACCCATCATGTTTAGCATGGTAAATAATTTTCAAATCCATTATTAATATTCATATATTTAAATTAGTCTGGCATGAGTTGCCTAAGAAACAAGTGCTAGGAAATGAGATTTAGGGACCATGAATTTGTTTTCTAGCCTGTAGTTCCAAAAGTGCTTTTGGCCCTGTCACTTTTCAGTTCCTACAATCAGCGCATGCAGGACAGGCACCTTTTGGCAAGGAAGGCAAGTTGTCCCTCACCTGGGATCCCTGCCCCTCTGCACTGAGAGCACCCAGGTGCAGCTGTGTTTTTCTGCCTATGAAATCCAAAGCTGTGTGCACAGTCTCAGAGCAATGCAGGCAAAGTTGCACAGGAAAGAAAGGTTAACACATTCTGTCGGCTTTCACTTTACATTCATGGTGGGAAAAAGTAATAGAAAGATTTTCAAGCATAAAAGGATCTTCTACTTCAACTGCTAAAAAAAAAAAAAGAAGAAGGAGGAAAAAAATGCCTCACAAACAGCATCTTCCCTTGGACATCAAATTGCTCAGTTGACAGGATTTTTAATCAAAAAGTCCAAAGAAGAAAGATGAGTGGAATTCTCAAAGACTCACCCAGAGAGAATAAATGAAGATATTTGTTGTGCTTCTGTAGGAGAAAAGAGATGGCAGATAATCGTGCCTCTGCTCTGGAGGCTCTGGAACTTGTTATTGGATCAATTACTCTGAGTCCCCAGATACACTGACCTGAGCAGCATCAGCCTTCCCCAGGACATGGGCTGTCGCCAGTAGGATTTCCGCTGTGCATGCTGATTGGAGGAGATGGTGACTAAGAGGCCCTGAACGGCGGACAGCAGCCCCCTCTGCCTGGAAGCCTTTCATGCCATGAAGCATCATCTAAGTTCTGCATTCTCAATTATAACCAAGTTAAGTTACCTTCTGTATTATTAAATCACTATTTAGAAACCTAAATAGTCACACTTCACTTCAAACACATCCACTTGCCATGAGAAAATTCTGAGCATGAAGAAAATTTTTATTTACTATAAAACTTTGGCATTTTAGGCTGCAGACAACTGTTGCCAGGAAGGATAAAGAAAGAAAATGATGGAGGAAGGAAGGGAAAATTCAGTAACTTCTTGATCTGGTATGATCGCCCAACCCTGTGAAGGAATAGCAGGTATTCAATGTGAGGCTCAAAATAAGAGCAAATGCATTTTGTTTCTGCTCATGTTCCTTTGTGAACATTTCAAAATTCTGATGTGAAAGTCATGGCACACTACTAGGACGACCATAGCTTTTAGCACATAGAGTTTTTCTTTTTTATTGATGCATAATAGATGTGCATATTACATAGCGTATTTTTAATTCACAGTGGTTATGTCATGACTTGGTTGGGTTTACAAAGCATAATTTTTCTTCCAAGTCTCATCACATCAGCTCACTTCCTCTGGCTCCCTCATCACATCAGCTCACTTCCTCTGGCTCCCTCATTACATGGATATCATTACGCCAAGACTCTCAATAGGGCTGGAAAACCAACACACATAGCCCTATATATATTAACTGTCACAAGCCCCCAACAAAAAAAAGATGATGCAACTGATAAAAAGTCATAGTGGTTCTGGCCAGCTCCTCATGGTTGGGCCTCAGCAAACTCACAGACGGAGCAGGCAGCAAGCAAAACACTAGGGACAGGAAGATGAGTGGGACCCAAGAAGATGATGTAACTGATAAAAAGTCATAGTGGTTCTGGCCAGCTCCTCATGGTTGGGCCTCAGCAAACTCACAGAAGGAGCAGGCAGCAAGCAAAACACTAGGGGCAGGAAGATGAGTGGGACCCACGCCTGACTTGGAGAGCTCATAGCCTGGTGGGGATAAGGGAAGGGTCAACTAGCCGTGCAACAGATAACTCCATAAAACCTGATACAAACCATAACAGAGGGGGCATGTTGTGGGAAGTCCAAGTAACCTTGCGTAGTGGTGAGGTGGGGCAGCAGGAAGTGCTCTAGAAGGCAGGCAGCATTTCAGTTAGAACCTGAAATATGTGTTGAAGTTCACATTAAGGAAAGAAGTGGAAGGGTATTTCTTTCAGTCAGACTCTCAGCAGGAAGCAAATGGCACTCTCAAAATGGGATTATTTGAGAGAATTTATTGCAAAAAGACAAATTCAAAAATTGTGGGTGAAAGAAACCACAGTAACTCAGGTTAAAAATGCAGTAACCCACGGCTGATGGAATGCTGGAAAGAATGCAGTCATCAAAACCCAAAAAGAGGGAATCACGTAGAATTGGACACCTGGAAGGCAACAGTGACCACTGGTCAAGGGACAAGGCAGCCTGAGGTGACCTTCGGGTGAGGGCTGGAGAGGCATACTACGACCTCAGTCTCTTCCTTCTAATCACCTACATGGGTCACCCCACTGGCCAAGCCAAAGAACAAGGGAACCCAGTGACATCATTCAGGACAGCCAGCCTCTCCATGTGGAGCACAGAGTGGAGAAGGCTAGAGAGTGAGTCTGAGGGACCAAGAGAGATGTCTGCCCAGGATTGACCAAAGTCACAAGATGAGCAAAGACCTGACTCAGGAGAGGTTGGCATGCCTCTAACCCACAGAGCTATAAAATGGGAGGTGAATGAAACACCTCTCCTTCCCCAGACTGGAGCCAGCTGTGAAAGTCCTTACTCCAGCCTTAGGGAAGTGAAGTCATCTCATCAGGTGCAAGCCTTGAGACTCTGCTCCTTGAAGCTCAATTCCCACTGTGAGCCTCACCACAATGGCAGAGATTCCTCTCCTACCCCTCAGCCCCTCCTGCCTTGGGCCCCTTTCCCTGCTCTAAGACCTATGTCAGAGATCTGTGGAGAGAGCCAGGCAGGCTGTGGATCTTAGTGTCAGTTTCCCGAACCTGCTTTCCACAGCCGGGGTTGAGAGTATCCCTGGGAGCTGACCCAGGCCTGGAAGTGTCATTGATAACAGTAATCATATTACCAGACTTTGTTGGGTCTCATCCCTTATGTGCGGCCTCTACCCCAAGCTAGAGCCACTACATCCCAACTTTAACTCAACCATACCTCAGAATCCATCCTGATGTCAAAAATGTGGATTTGTTCTGTTTCTTCTCTGATAGTCAGCTTCCTTATCCAGTCCCTTCCTAGCTCTAGAGACTGCCTTGCTCAGGAATCTACCCAATGAGATCCCGTATCAAGGGAATGAGACCCAAGAGAGATGCTTTCAGGAGAAACAACACATAATAATGAAAGTACACTCTAGATTCTATACTATGTCTGGGCCAATACTAAGCACTAAACTACTACTTATTTTGCATTTCAGCTTAAGCAGCATTTCCTTGCGGAAGCAAATTGCAGGTCTAACTTAATTATCCAACTCACCCGCCAAAATCAATTATCTTTTTCATATTCTTTAACAGAGCCAGTTTCCTTTCTTTCAGAGCCCTTATCTCAGAATGGACTACCATGCACTGCTGTACAGTTTATGCACTGCACGACTTCAGAGAGCACCATTTTCACAGACTATGACATAAATAAATGGCTCCCCTTGGAGCTGTGCAGTGCACAACTTGGACAACCACAGGCACTGGTCCCTCTCACAATGCAATCACACAGTCATTAGCATGATTTTTGAAAATTAATGTCTAGCTTTCTTACTAGTCTGCAAACTCTATGAGAATCCTGGCTCTCAGTACTCATGAGACAGTGTCTGGCACTTAGTACGCTCTCTATTAATGGTTAATTCATATTTAGCAAAACCTCTGAAACAAAAATTTTACAGATTAAAAGCTAAGGTTCAGACAGTGTCAATGCCATGCCCAAGTTCAGTGTCTGAATTAGACTTCAAGTTCAAAACTCTATAGTGAATGTGTTTTCCATAGTTCCATGCACTCTCCGAAATATGGTGGAATGGCATAGCGTGAAATATGGCTTGGAAAAAAATGGTGGTGAGGTAATATGACATCAAGAGAGACTGCTGCCCTACCTGCCCTTCAGCTAGCATCAGCTCAGCATGAGCCACTGGGGTAGTTTTTGAGATCCCCAACAATCACAGCATCCTGGCCAGCCTTCCTGCCCTGTCAATAAAGAGGAAATAGGCAGATACTGAGAGAAATAAGTCAGTCTTGTAGACCAGTGATTTCCAATGCAGCAACAGTCTCTGGCCTGCTTTCCTCATCACCTTCCCACCATGACCAAAGAGGGCACTGCCAGCCTGGACCCCTCTGTCTTCCCTGAACGCAGCCTCCCACCCTGCTTTGCCTGCTGCCTCTGTGAATGCACTGGAGCTGGCCTGCCTCTGGCTTCTCTGCCTTTCTCTGCAGTGAGGAGGATGGAAGGCTTCCTGTTCCTCAAAATTACAGAACTCCCCAAAAGCCCAGTTAGAGTTTACGGGCTGCCAGTAGATCCTTACAAAGCCCATTTTCCACATGTCACTGACTCGGGAGATTCAGACCTGAAATATTTCTTCATTTGTTTTGGGGTTTTCCATGATGAAGTGAAAAAAACAATTTTACTCTAAGAATTTATGACGCAGTTTTGTCAGCCTCTGTGGTAAACAGCTTGCTTTTCAATGTGGCTGGCTTTAGACATTTTGCTCACTAACGTGCACTTGGTTTGGCATATATATATATATACACGTATATATACGTGTATATATATATATATATATAATTTTTTAATAAAAGCAAACAGAAACAGGGTCTACTTTGGAAATGTGCACTCAGGCAGGTACAAGTCATTCACACGAAAGTCAACAAGCATTTGTATGGTGAGCCCCTAAAACCCCTTTCCTCCCTGCCTGCCTTTTGCTACAGCTCTTCTGAAATGAGCCATGAGACCTGAAGCGGTGAGTCTCCAGGTGTGTGGAAAGTATGAGGATACACAGTTGATAAGCCTCCATTAACCCCCATGCAAGTACATTCCTAAGGAGCTAAATACAAAATTCATTTTTTCTTTGTAATAAGAAATATAAGCAACTTTTTCTGATTCTGACACATTCCTTCATTGAAGCCTCTGTACAAATATTCATCAGCACAGAATTTCTTAAAACTTTGTCCCCAGGTGCACAAAATAGGCCACCTTCTGCCTGTGTAGGCCAGGCGGTGTCTGTACATTGGAGAACACTGGCATCATATACTTGGTTCATGCAGCTCTTAAAGGAAACTCCTTATTTATTCTCTGGAAATGTTCTAGTCTAATAAAAGTTTATAGAGATAGGGTTGCTCTGGTCCCACTCTAATTATTGCCAAAAAATAACAGAAGAAAAAAATCAATGATCCAGAACACAAGAGACTTTAGTTCCAGTCTTAGATTAGCAGTTTACTAATCATTATCATCTTGGGTACGTTAAAACCTGCATTGGTTTCATTGCACTTCCCTGAACAATGACAATAATAGCACACCATACCTAACTACAGTTGTTTTAAGGATTGAGATAAAACAGGTGGAGAATTTTAGGGATCTAAGAAAGGTTATAATAATCATCAATGTTGCTCTCTGAAAATTGTGAAGTTACCACCAGATGGAAAACAGACTATGCTCTGCAGTTATGCATTCCTGTAAATATTCAGTTTGAATATGTCCTGACAACTTTCTAAAAACCCCTCAAGAATCAGGTAGCCCAATGAGGAGCACAATGGGTAGGGAAGAAGTGGTGTAAGAGATATGACGGCTCATTATGTGGGATGTTACAAGTGTGGTGAAGAATTTGGATTTTTTTTTTTTTTTTTTTTTTTTTTTTAGATGTAGTCTTGCTCTGCTGCCTAGCCTGGAGTGCAGTAACACAATCTTGGCTCGCTGCAACCTCCACCTCCTGGGTTCAACTGATTCTCCTGCTTCAGCCTCCTGAGTAGCTGAGGTTTCATGTGCCACACCCCCCAGCTAATTTTTGTATTTTTAATAGAGACAGGTTTTCACCATGTTGACCTGGCTGGTCTTGAACTCCTAATCTCAGGTGATCACCCGCTTCAGCCTCCTAAAGTGCAAGGATTACAGGTGTGAGCCACTGCACCTGGCCAAAAATTTGGATCTTACTCCTAGAGGAGTAGAAAGCCACTGGAGGGTTCTGGGCAGATTGGGGTCTCTGCTCTGGACTACGTGTTAAAAGACCACTGGAATGACTGTGGAGAATACATGGTGTCCTGGAAGCCTTTTGCAGAACTACAAGCAAAGGATGAGAATGGCTTGAAGGGAAGAGGGATTTGGAATGGGCTTTGGAGGTGAGTTGACAAAGATTTGTTGACAGATTAGATGTAAGTTGTGGGGGAACAAAAAATAAAAAATTATCTTCAGATGTTACTTTAGCAGCCAGGTGAATACAAATGTCATTTACTGAGATGGGGAATGCTAGAGGAAGGAATCAGTTTGGGGTTGAAATCTGAAATCCTGTCTTGTCATGTTAATTTTGAAGAGCCTAGTGGACTTTCAACTGCCCCGAGCTACTCAGCAGTGTCATCCCTGCTGATCTTTGAGAATAACTGAAAACGAAAAAAAATAAATAAATAAATAATCATGCTTCACTTCTGGGATCAGCATCAGCTCAAAAAAATATAAGTTGGTTGGAAAAAGTTAGAGCTTAAAATCAGCCACAACTTTGGTTTGGGTGTCAAAAACCCAATGGCAACTTATTTTATTAAACAGAAAAATGGATTCGCTCTTGAAATGAAACAAGTTTAAGCAACACATTGCCAGATCTAAGCACTTAAAAGACATCTCACAAACCTGACTATCAGTTTAGCTTTCCACATGTTACCTTCATTGTCAGGCAAGATCTCCCAAGAGACAGCTCTCTCCCTCTCTCTAGGGCAGTGGGAAGATTGCTCAGCGTCAATTCTAACTGTACCTCTTACCAGTTTAGCAGCTCCAGAGAGAACAGGACACATTTTTCCCAATAGTATTAAAATGTCACGTGCCAGTCCTGAGCTCCTTACCTTCTCTGGAGCAGACATCAGCTCCTCACAAGTCACATGAACTGAGGTGGAATTAGAGGTGCTTTGACCAGAAAAAAAAAAATGCTATTGGATCAGAATAAATAGCAGAAGACCCACTAACAAGCTTGTAGAAATAACTGAAGTTTTAACAACAACAAAAAGAAAACACACTGTTTCATAGAACTTTGCTAACACTTCCCAAAACTTGGGATTTATCTCACCACGTATGTGACAGTAATCAAGATGGAAGATTGACTTAGTTTTCTTCCTCAAGAAAAGTGATTGCTGCTGCCACACACTAAAATGGACTCCATCTAAGTGAATGATCCAATATGAAATTCTGGTAGAAAAACTACCACAAAACAAAGATCTGTCAGGTCTTTGAATGGACACCTTTCTAAATTTTGAAACAAGAAAAGAAAACGGAAAATGTCAGTGTTAAGAATTTGTACCTTTTGGTAGAACCAAATAAAATTCCCAACAGTTGACTGGGGAACACAGCTGCACTCAGAATTCTTTCCTGTAACCACTCACTAACCTAACATTCACCAAGTGCCTACCCAGTTCAGGAACTGTGTGCTAGCTCAGACTCCCAAACAAAGCAGGCTACCTCCCTTCTCCAGGTCCGACCATATTTTATTTTGATGTCCATGAAAACCTAATCTTAACACGCGCAGAGAGTGAGATGGGTTAAAAGGTTTAATTCACGCTTTGTTTCTTATTAATTTCAGAGACCAAGTATAAACTACAATGCTTTAGCCCTCTGGCCAAGGGCATCTGTCTTCATCCATCAAAATAGTCTTGGGGATCCCAGAGCCAGTATGCAACCAGCTAATCTGGCAATGGTGTCAGGTGGCAAAAGGATCCTCCGTGGCCTTCAGCAACACCCTGTCATGACAACTTAGGTCATCCCCTCCAAAGAGGTGAAGGTTCTTAACTGTTTTGTTGTTTCATTCAGCAATAAAGCAAAGAATGTACGACGAGACTCAATTACAATGTTCTTGGACTCTACTCCAAATGATGGTGGAGGAGATCTTCCCTATTCTTTTATAGATACTGCAAGTTCTCGTCCCTCATTGCAACACAGGTATCAGGTAATATCTGCTTCCTCTGACAAGAAAAAAAAAAAACCTTTGCCTGCAGGTGTTAGGAGTTCTTAGCCCCATAATGGAGATTTTCTGTAGGAAGTTTTGTCTAGGAAGATTTCCTGTTCTCATAACGCTTTTGAGTGCTTTTAATGTGTCCCCAGTCACTTCACATTTTTCTCAAGAAATTAGTAATCCTGTACAGGAGACAGACATGTAGCATATGGAAAATATAGTGGGGTAAATTAAACAATAGAATATATATTAGTAATAGACATGGTCTTGCTAGATAAATAGTTAGTAAGGTGACTAAGAAAATGTTGGTACTCAATTTTATAAGGAGAAATCTCTCTACCTACACTGACTCATCTGGTTTATACCAAAATATCTAGATCCTGATAGACAAACCAGAAAAAAAATATAAGTAGATAATTCATACCTAAGAAAGACAAATGGTAGATAAACGCAGAAAATGTTCAACTTCTAATTATCAGAGAAGTAACATGTTTGAAATGAGGTAGTACTTGACACTTAAAAGTATAAATATGAGATTCAAGTCTGGTGAGATTGTGTTGTAACAATTTAAAAACGCTTTCTGGATAATTTTATTTAATATAAAGAGACATATTCAATGTCCTCAAAATTCAGCTACTGAGGATTTAACCTAAGGAAATGTTTTCAACCTATACATAAATATATTCAATAGACAATTATTTTAATAGTAAAAATTGAAGTAGTTTGCACATAAATAATACTAGATAAATTTTATAGTTATTTTTCTGCTCATTAAGACTACAGAAATAAAGGCTAAATAAAAATTAAGTAAGTAAACTCTTCTGTGACTTTGACCACATTGCTTATCAACGGAGGGTAATTACGGGGGAATTCATGGAGTTACCACTAGAGGGAGTGTTAACCAAGAGTTGGGGCTAAGTATAGAGGCATCTGAAGCATGCTGGTGTCTTAGGGACCCAAACACAGGAGAAAGAAAATCAAAAGACAGTAATGATAAGTACAGAAATTAGAAAATCACTTCCACAGGAACTCAGAGTACTCAGAGAATAACTTAATAATTTTCAAAGGTATCTCTCCCAAGGAAATAAATGTTTCCTGTACCCTTCTCACTCAGCTTCTGAGAGCCCTTCAGGAAGGCAATTCCTGCCAGTTGAGCCTGATGCGCCATGTGCGATCTCTTTGGTTAGAGATTGTGTTGTTGGTTAGTGGCATTTTTTTTTTCCCCTCAATGAATTACTTTTTTTTTTCTTATGTCAGGATCATTCAATTAAAAACAATGGAATCTCTGGATAGCTAAATGTGTGCCGGAAAGAACTCTGCTAAATTATGTGGACTTTTCCAATTTCCTCCTTGGAAATTTGTGGCTGCATTGAGTAAACCAGAAGAACTATGTTTGCATAAGACAGCTGCTGAGGAGGAAGAGGGTGAAATAAGGCAGGTGGAGATGGACACAGTCCACGCAAAGGGGACTGCAATAGGGAAACCTAAGAGTTTGGAACTTAGATCATTCTCTGAGAGCTAAGAAGAGCAGACATGGTGGAGCCATGTAAAATTGCATTTAAATATCAGTGTTTCCTGTGACTAATTGTCAGAGCTTGAGCAAGTCACTTTACCTCCCTCTTAGCCTTCATTTTTTTCCCTATCAAAATACTTCCTGGAACTCATGGAGATAGAAAGTAGAAGGATGGTTACCAGAAGCTAAGAAGGGCAGTAGTAGGGGGAGGGGGAGGGGAGTGGGGAGTGGGGATGGTTAATAGGTATAAAAATATTGTTGGAAGAAATAAATAAGATCTAGTATTTGATAGCATAACAGGATGACTACAGTCAATAGTAATTTAATTGTACATTTTTAAATAGCTGAAAGAATACAACTGGATTTTTTGTAACATAAAAGACAAATGCTTGAAGTGATGGATATCCCATTTACCCTGATGTGATTATTTTGCCTTGCCTGCTTGTATCAAAATATCTCATATACCCCTAAATATATATACCTACTATGTACCCCCCAAAATTAAAAAATTTATTCCCAGGATTTGAGAATAAAAATTAACAATAATCATTATAAAGCAATTTTTCAGATTCTTACATAGTCTCATTGATTTACAAATACTTGCTACAAACACCCAGCTACCGGTTTAACAGTTTATCTTATGTCTGTGTTATCTTCCAATTAGAGGCCAGATCTGGATGGGTCCAGTTGGTGGGACATGGACAGCAAGAAGAGAGCATCTGAGAAAGGCACATTGGCAGCCAAGTGAGATGCTGACAGTGAATACACAGGACAGCTGCAGTGCAGGACTATTTAGAGTAAGAAGAAAGGAAGCTGTCATGAAGAATGGGTCAAATTATATTTTCCTTGAGTTGATAATAAGAATGAGAAATGTGTGGTTAGAAATGACTTCTATCATAGTTGAGATTTTTAGAAAATTGTACTTAGCATGCTCAGTTTCTGCTTTCTGGTGTACCCATTTATGGAAATACCTATCTGTTATTGTTCCCACAAGAGGAATCATCGGAACAGATGCTACTCTAACATTTATGAGCTGAAAGTTGGATGCTGTGTTTAACTTTTATAGTTTCATGTATCACCAAATGGAATCTCACTTTTCAGAGTTAACTTCATCCAACACAATTCATTTTAAAAGAACAGAAATTTCCATTGTCTTTACATTTGTTGCTATTGTTTTAATTAACATTTTAATTTAAATGGGCATGTTTCACATATGGAACTCAATTTTCTTTCCAGTAGCCTAAGGGTTCTTGAACTAATGAGAAAAATCAAATCTATTTAATGTGGACAGGATTAAATAGGTGTTAGAATAATATTTTCCAAAGGGCTTTGGTAAATTTAAAATATTAATTCTGGGTTTTTTCTCACATATACATATTTTTTAAATGTATTTGTTAAATATATAAATCTACGTTAAATAATAAATGGCAAGATGTATCTAAAAAGGATTGTTTAGCATAAGACTTATATAAAATGCAACATATGAAATATAAATACATAAAACATAATGCTCCACATCTACTGTCCACCTACTCTGCAAACACTGCACTAGTCATCTTAAGAGAAGTGTTACACCAAATATTAAGAGGCTGTTAAAAAACAAAGGTAATCAAATAAGTTTGAGAAACACTAAGTTAAACAGAGTCAGGTCTTCCTTTTTTAAATGTTTTCATAAATTACTGGGGTACAGGTGACATTTGGTTATGTTAGTAAGCTCTTTCGTGGTGATTTGTGAGATTTTGGCACACCTATTACCCGAGCAGTATGCGCTGCACTCTCTCTGTAGTCTTTTATCTCTCGCCCCCTTCCTACTCTTCCCTCCAAGTGCTCAAAGTCCATTGTATCATTCTTATGCCTTTGCCTCCTCATAGCTTAGCTCTCACATATCAGTGAGAACATACAATGTTTGGTTTTCCATTCCTGAGTTACTTCACTTAGAATAATAGTCTCCAATCTTATTGAGGTCACTGCAAATGCTGCTCATTCATTCCTTTTTGTGACTGAGTGGTATTCCATCATATATGTGTGTGTGTGTGTGTGTGTGTGTGTGTGTGTGTGTGTGTGTGTGTGTGTGTGTGTGTATGAAAGATAAAGAAACTGATATATATGTAAAAAATATATACATATACATATATATATATATATATGTCAGTTTCTTTATCCACTCATTAATTGATGGGCATTTGGGTTGGTTCCACTATTTTACAATTGTGAATCGTACTATTATAAAAATGCCTGTGCACGTATCTTTTTCGAATAATGACTTCTTTCTTCTGGGTAGACAATGCAGTAGTGGGATTGCTGGATCAAACGGTAGTTCTACTTTTGGTTGTTTAAGGAATCTCCACACTGTTTTCCATGGTGGCCGTACTAGTTTACATTCCCACCAGCAGTGTAGAAGTGTTCCCTGATCACTACATCCATGCCAACATCTACTTTTTTTTTTTATTTTTTGATTATGGCAATTCTTGCAGGTAGCATTGCATTGTGGTTTTGATTTGCATTTCCTTAATCATTAGTGATGCTAATCACTTTTTCGTATGTTTCTTGGCCATTTGCATATCTTCTTTTGAGAATTGTCTAGTCATGTCCTTAGCCCACTTTTTGATGGGATTGTTTGTCTTTTCCTTACTGATTTGTTTGAGTTCATTGTAGACTCTGGATATTAGTTATTTGACAGATGTACAGATTGTGAAGGTTTTTTCCCATCCAGCTTTTCAGCGCATTCAGTGAGTTGGAAAGTTGGAAAGCACTTAGAGGGGGCATAGTATGTGTGCACCATTTCCCAAACTTATTAGATCGTGGGCCATTTCTCCCCAGAGGTGCATACTTTGGGGTCAGGGTTTGGCAGACGATACACTGGGAATCCATGCTGTAAAGAATACCACAATGGTGAATCACAGTCTCCTTCCAAAGGAGGCTCATAAAGTAGATGATGAGACAAAGGCTCAAATAACTACATCAAGAAGAAGAAACTGCAAATATTCTGAGATACAAAGTTCTGAGTTCATCTCCTTGCAACAATTATTTAACATATATATATAAGATAATTGAGTTGATATTTTTTCAAGTTTGGATTATAAATTGTCTTTATTAGTCTATCATTGAGGCAGGGTACAGTGACTACATCTATAATCCCAACACTTTGAGAGGCTAAGGTGGGAGGATCACTTGATCCTAGGAGCTTGAGACCCTCCTGGGCAACATAGAGAGACCTTGTCTCTACAAAAAATTTAAAAATTAGCCAGGCATGGTGGCATGCACCTGTGGTCCTAACTACCCCAGAAGTCGAGGCAGGAGAATCACTTGAACCTAGGAGGTCAAGGCTGCAAGAGCCATGTTCTGACCACGGCACTCCAGCCTGGGTGGCAGAGCAAGACCCTGTCTTGAATGAATGAAGGAAGGAATGAAGGAACTGCCACTGACTGTCTCTGCCAAGCATTTTACAAATATAATCTCGCAAAAGTATCCACAAGGAGGAAACTATTTTCTTTACTTTTCCTGAAACTGATGGTTAGAAAATGATAGTGTCCTAACTAATCTTATATATCTTGTCCACACAAGACCTGTCTGCCTAACTCCAGAGCTAGAGCTCTATCCACTCCCACCTGTAAAATGTTCCTACTTTTCCAATAAATTACACTTGCATAATTGAAGAATTACTGAATTATATGGAAGTTCAAGGATACCAAGCAATAATGAGCAGAAGAAAATTCCTTTGCACTAAAGTTTAATGTTTGACTGAAAAAAACAACAGGAGAAAACCTTTAAGTTCTATTTTCCAATAAAATAAAATATCAATACAAGGGAAAAAGGAAAGCAATATTAATATAGTGATAGTCTGCTAATAGGAAAAAGAGAAGAGTAAAATGCAGATATCATTGAGAGCCTCGTTCTATGTCCAGTCACCTTTCCAAACCTTGATCGATTTATTTTAGTGTTTTTCACTTCTATGGTCTTTTTGCTCTTTGTGAATACCAAAATCATACCTCAGTTTGAAATACCTATTTCTTTTCAGCTTATTCTCAGATAGAATAATTCATGAGATAACCTCGCATATAGATTTCAAGTGTGCACTATGCCCATTTGCTTCTGCTAGGTCCGAATTTCAATAACCTTGTTCATCAGGAGATTGGAAATCTAAATGTTAAATGTCTCCAACCACTCAAAGTCTATGCTTTCATTTCTATGCTGCCAGTCTTGCTTCAGTTGATTAGGTTCAAAGTGGAAGAAGGGAGGAAAATTAAGGATTTGAGCATGGAAAGATTAACGGTATTTCAGTATTCTTTGCTGAATTAGATTATAAGTGTTCATTTAAAGCTAGCTTTCTTAATAAGTTTATAGCTACCCAGAGGTATTGTTTAAGATCTGCACTGGGAATGTATAAAAACTTCTATCCAAAATAACACAACCACAATAAGACCACAAATTCTAGTTCAATGTTTCACACACACACATACAAAGACACATAATTCTCTTAAAAATACGAGATTTAATATTTTTGACCACAGCAAAGAATGTTTTATGGTTTTTCAAGTTGCCTAAATGCAAAATAAAATGAATATTAAAATCTTGTATAAAAACAAAACTCAAAAACCAATCAATCTGCATCAATAGCTTTTCAGTTCAATTCTTTCCTAGAACCAGGGAAGTTGTTGTTGAAAAGAAGGGGAGAAGAAAAGGAATTAATTTAACTTGAAAATTTGCTAAGTAATGAATTGCCATATTCTCCAGAAACTTCACTGACAATTTGCATTCTAGCCTTGATCCAGGGGAGGAAAAATGCACTGCAGCTGTTTTATACACATCTATATCTGTGTTCAGTAAAATATGTTAGGTACTTTAAATCTGCTTATGTAATGTTGGCAAACAGATATTTCCCCCTTATTACAAATGTGAATGCTAATATAAAATTGATGCGAACTTTAGCTGAGGCTCTATGGATCTTTGTGGTCTGCATTGCTGTCTGAATCCCTCTACATTCAGCTCCTCTGGGAGATATTTACAATCCCAGCTTCAACCAGTGGGTGGCGTCATGTGGGCTGCAATTGTGCTGAGGAAAATCAGCTAGAAAAAATGCACTTTTTCTCCTTCTAAGTTAATTAGGAGGATAAACGCCCAAAACATTGCAAAAAGCATGCTCCAAGGCTCACCTTCAACTTCACCTTTTCTGGAAAGCTGCTTCCTTCTTTTCACTTAATCTTAGCCAAAAGGCTGAGAAACAACGCTTCCTTCTTTTCTAAAGCTTTACCATGTTTCTAAAATGCTTAGATCTCTTTCCTCCAGACTCATGTATTTCTTATAGTCTACTCTCAAACCATTTCATGGGTATCAGTTGTGCCCTCCCAGCTTCAATGAACATTCAATGTCTCCTCACCGTATTCTTAACCAGAGTTCACCATGCTACCCAGCACGGTCCTGGATGCATACGAGTCTCTGACAGCTGCTTTTTGGTTGATTCTCTACCCCAAGTTCCCTATCAGAAAGGCAGTCTCCCTCCTCCTGCAATCCCTACGCAGACAAACAGAGGTAATCTTGCCTCCAGAAGAAGGTACTTCCCCATCACTTTTTAAATATATAGCACTGAAGTTAGACTTGGGGAGCATTTATGACGTGTCAGTTTTATTCATTGTCTAAGTCATGGATGAGTTTCACATGCTTATAGTGTGTGCACAGGTGCACACACACACACATTTCTTTTAGGATTTGTGATGTCTAGAGAGCATGTCATCCACGTTGCCTTTGTAACTAAGCCCTGGTTTTCGTCTTAAAGGAAAAGATCTTAGGAAAACACTAGACCAGAATTGTATTTTCCACCTAAAAACCACTAATGGTTTGGAAATCGCCTCTCATCTCCCCATTCATGCTTGTGATGCTCACAAACTGCAAGTGCAGCCACACAGCCTACACTTAGCTCACTGACTCCATTCCAGACATGAGCTGACTCACCATTCCCTCTCTGTTTGTAAGTGATTTAAGAGAAATTTGTCACACTTGAAATAACCCATAGAGAGGGCCAAAATCATTTCAGTGACAGTGTTCTGGTTCTATAGAAATAACAAATCTGACCCAAACAAAGACCAGGAGTTAGGAACGCAGATGCCACATATCATCAGAGCCCTAGACCTCCAATTTGCATTTCCTGTCCTAATTTGCTGGCTGATCAAAGGAGAGTCCTCCACCCTGGACAGCCAGGAGGGTTCTTGCTATGCAGCTCAGCATTTCTGGTTCCACAAGTGGGTCAAGAGCCGGGTTCTTTTCTTGGATTCGTTCCAGGGATCAAATGTTGGGTCCACCAGTGACTACCCGGCAAAGGGTAAAAAAAAAAAAAAAGACAACGACAAATCGCAGAGAATCTGAAGCCTGACAAATTGGAACACGTCTCTCCTGAGGCACTCAGTACCTTGTCGTAATATTTATACTGAGTTTGCTCTATGCCAGGCATTGTTTCAAGTGCTTCACACACATTAACTCATCTAGACCTCATAACAAGTCTATGAGGAAGGTGACACTACATTTGAAGGAACTGGGACGCATAATATTGAAACCACATGGCAAGGGTCCATGGAAGAGGTAAGATTTGAATCCAGGTCCACTGGCTCCAGAGCCTGGCTCTTAATGGTCACACTTAAGTGGCAAAATAAATCCATGTGGTTTGGAGGAGAGAAAGCCGGTCAAATAGAGATCTGGTCTCTATCTGGATCTAACCCTGTTGCAACCACACTATGAATTCAAGTAGCAGATGATAGAATTGCGTATTTTTAAGGTCCAAGATAAAGACCCTTACTAAAGTATTCTTGGAAAATAATGAGGCCCTGCTCAGTTGTGGAGCCAGAAGTCCTGGCCTGCATAGCACCACCATTCCAGGGTGGAAGGCTTTCTTCTGATCAGCCAGCAAACTAAGGCAAGAAATGATTATCAGAAAGCCCAGCCCCTCTCAAAGACTTCTTGATCTCCACCCAGGAGTTTGCACAGCCCTAATAGGGATTGGCACCAAGCCAAGCTCAGATTCTCACCTCCTCCTCCCAATTCCATGCATGTGTGCAAATGCTGGTCAGGGTTCCGGGTACAAGTGTTGATAGTGCTGTGCTTTTTCTCTTAACACATGGCATTAAAATCCAGCTAGCAGTCCATGTGAGAAAGTACTCAGGCATCACTGAAACACCTCTTAATTACTCTCTACCTACAGCCAAAATGTTATCAAATGATGTCAATGCAATCCCCTAACAATCTTTTCAACTCTTGCCCTTTTTTCACCTCCCAGGCCACTGCTCTGGTGCAGGTTCTCACCAGCTCTCACCCAAATTCCTGTAACAGCCTCTTTATACCCACCTTCAAGCATCAGTTCAGCCCTCTAAGCCATCCTCCATACAGTATCAGGTGGCCCTTTTAAAATGTAAATCTCATTATGTAACTCCAAGCAAAAAATTCCTGAAGTGGCTCTCACAGGGAAAAAAATAAATAAAAATTCATTAGCATAGCATATCATGCTTTTAAGTTAGTTAACAATATGCTGGCATTTGTAGAGCTTACAAAACATTTCACATCTGTTTTCTCACTGTATTAGTCCGTTTTCACACCATTGATAAAGACATACCCAAGAGCGGAAAGAAAAAGAGGTTTACGTAAACTTACAGTTCTACATGGCTGGGGAGGCCTCAGAATCAAGGTGGGAGGTGAAAGGCACTTCTTACATGGTGGTGGCAAGATAAAATGAGGAAGAAACGAAAGCAGAAACCCCTGGTAAACCCACCAGATCCTGTGAGACTTATTCACTATCACCTGAATAACAGAGGAAAGACAAGCCTCCATGATTCTATCACCACCCACTGGGTCCCTCTCACAACACATGGGAATTCTGGGAGATAAAATTCAAGTTGAGACTTGGGTGGAGGCACAGCCAAACCATATCACTCACTTAATCCTCCCAAGAACATGGCAGCCCCTAGTATACCCTGTGGCCACTCCTCATAGTGTTCTTATTTTTTCCAGCTACACCAAGCTACTCACCATTCCACCTGTTGGCCCTGTTCTTTGCATATGCTCTTTCGCATATGCTATCATATTTTTTAATCTAGAATGCTTTTTATATTCTCCATCTTATGAAAAAGTGCAAATCATTTTCCCTATCTGCTGTCTCCCCTTATCCTTTGTTTCTATTAATACCTAGCACTGTCCAGCCCATTTATTACCTTTAAAGTGCTCTCCCACCCTGTACCCAGGGGCTGGAAAACTATGTGCTGAAGACCAAATCTGACCCACTGCCTGTTTTTTATAAATAAAGTTTTATTGAAACACAGCTATGCTCCTTCACTTCCTGTTGTCTATGGCTACTTTCACAATACATCCACAGAGTAGAATAGCTGCAACAGACGTGTGGCCCTAAAAGCCTAAACTGTTTAATATCTGGGCCTTTACAGAAATCATTTGACAACCCTTGCTCTGCTTCATGCATGAAATCAACCTAATGCCCTAGGAGTTCTGGGACTCAAGCCAATGGCATCCTACTGGGACCCTATGATGCAGCTCTGGCTCTAGGAGAGCAGCCTGAGAAGCATATTGTCCTACTGGAAAGTGGTATACTTTTCCCATGAGATTGGGCTGGCAAAGTAATCCTGATACATTGACTTTAGGTGACTCACACACATCAGACAAAAGATGAGCTTGGGATTCTCACTTACCAACAAGCCCCTCCATGTCCTGAGCTGCATGTGCAGGTCACATACTGCCTACCATGTGGCTGTATTTATGCTACGGTGCTTCCTATGGTCTACAACACCCAAGAGAAGTAGGTATGGTGGTTAGCAACACTTACCCTCCTCCCCAACCACTGTGCTCCCTGAACCTGGTTCCCAGAGGAGCATCCCACTTCCGCCACGGGCTCCACGCCACATGCCAGGCAGTTCTCTGTGAGTGAGTGGCCATGCTCATTTCTTCTGAGAGCCTTCCAGACTGTGGCTCTGCCATCGTTTGATCAATGTCCCTTCTTGTCTCTATCCAACATGGTAATATCGTGCCCTCCCTGTTAGTCCTGGTTGGTCTCTCAAGCCAGGAAGGGTGAGAGGCAATAATTCCTAAAAGGAATAGGACCATTCTTCCTTCCTTCTGTGTCCTCTCCACTGGTGGCAGTATGTAGAAGACAAGGGTATGGTCAACATTGAAAGAGATCAAATTCTAAGAAGGCAGTGATTAAGACATGGTTGTAAAATGTATCATCCTATATTTGTGATTTAAAATTTCAATAAGCAAATTTAACATGACAGAAAACAAATTATCATTGACATTATTTGGCATTATCTGAGTGAGACTTGCATTGGTGATGGTCATCAACAGTGCTCAGTACCAACCTTTGCAAATTACCCTGAGCCAGTCTTCAGAAACAGCACAATGGATGGACGAGGCAGTGTCTGTCATGAGTAATGATGGAACAAAGCCCTACATAAACTGTGCTAAGAAACTGCAGAGATGAAAAGTTCTATATTGTTTCAATGCAAGCAGATTCAGAAGAGTCACGGCATGGTGACTAACAACAGCATCATTGTCTTTTTCTCAGGGTTGGAAGATAAAAAATTAGCCCAGAATGGCACATGTGACAAAGAACTTGAAGAGCCAGTTCCTGGATACAACAGAAAGAGATGGTGCCTGGAAATGAAGAAGATCTTTACATGCACTGACTGGACAATAAAAAGTACATAAGTACCTATTCTATACCGATAGTTCGAATTTTCGTCAGTAAACCACGGTATCTAGCATGGGACCATTGATTTTTTAATACATTTTTAATCAAATTGTTTATATAGACAGAGGCTTCACAAAAAATTATTTGCATGTGCTCACTCTAAGGTGATCCTCTGGCCAGGGAAATGTCATACTCTGGTAGATCAGGGGCAGATCAAATCTCCTAAATCCAGGCCAGGCAAGTGCAGTCAACTGCATCCAAATTACAGGGACTGAGAGTGAGAAAGGAAGAGTTTCTCAAAAGAAAATGAAGCTACTATTCTAGGGCTGGGAAAACAGACCCAGCAAAATCTAAAATCCATAGATGTTCACGTCACCCCATGCAGGGTGGGTTAGTGTCATTTCTCTTACATGAGAAACCTCAGGAATGGATGGGTTGGGCCATTTGTCCAAGGCTCTATAGCAAATCAGTCAAGAGACAAGATCTACATTAAATCTAACAAACTAACTCTGCAACTAGCTGAGATCATCTATATTTGGCAATCACTGATCAACTCCAGGGATTTAGATCTGGCAAGGGCTTGGTGTCAGAAGATGTGGAGTGACTCTAGCTCCTTCATTTGCTAGTTGTATGATATTGAACAACTTAACCTCTCTGAATCTGTCCCTTTAGGTACACAGTTTGGACTAATAGTAATGCCCTTGCAGCACTGACATTATTATTAAAAGACAATACTCATAAAGAATTAAGCCTAGTATACTATTAATAACTGTGGCAGATATAAAGGATAGATATTATTGTATTTAATTTATTTTTAATAGACTCAATAATAGCATGTCCTATGTGCCAGTTGCTGTTCTAAGTGTATCATGAATAGTAACTCATTTGATGAGATAGTGCACCCTCATTTTATAAATAAGAAAACTAAGGCCCAAAGATGTTTTAGTGACTCACCCAAGGTCACAAGCTAATGAATGGGTACCAGGCTTCAAACCCAGGCAGCCTTCCACTGTTGCTAAACTCCACTGCCTCCAAGGAAAAGGTAGTTATTATTATCATTCAATAAGTGGTGGCATTTTATTGCCATTATTATTATAGATGAGAAAACTGAAAGCTAGAGGCATTGAAATAGAAGTGAAGCTAAAAATAAATCCTGGGTCTAATGCTTCTCAGTCCACTGCCCTTTGAATCTGCTGCACCATTTCCTACTGAGAGGAGAATTACATAAAGGAGAAGTAGTAGGATCATGTATCTTCTGACAAATGAGATCTTTTATGCAATATATCAGGTATTATTATCAGGGAGAACAAGATTTTTTCCCCCATAATGGACTCTAATTGCGTGTAAAGCAGAAAGATAAAGTGAGTGAACCTTTCCTTGTTTTTAGGTAGAAATAAGAAACACTACAGAAGTTCTAAGTTCCCATGGGTTTGAGAGTCACAGTGCCAGTTTATAAAAACAGCAGTATCATGATTCCATTTCAAAAGCACAAAAGTGACTCCAGAGGATTGTTAGTGTCTGCAGAGGATTAAAGAATGTGCTGTGGAGAAGCTGCAGTTTTGGAAGTTAGTGTTGGTCCTCAGATCTCCAGGGAGTTCAGTCCTAGCAGTGCAGCTGCTTCCTTGAGATTGAGATGGGGCAGTCACAAACTCGATGCAAAAATCCCCAGAGCCAGCCCCGCTTTTAGTATTTTCCTAGGGTTTCACTTCTCCCTTCTCTGGAGAAACTCCTCCTCCTCTGAGGTTCATTTAGACTATGGTATAAATCAGGAGTAGGTGAACTTTCTGTAAAGAGCCAAATGTAAGTATTCCAGGCTTTGAGAGATCTGCAGTCCTGGTCCCAGCTACTCAATTCTGCCACTGTGGCAACAGCTCCTATGGACAATGTGTGATGCAATCAGCGTGGCTGTGTTCCAATAATCCTTGTTTACAAATACAGACAGTGGGCTCGATTTGGCCTGTGGGTTGTCATCCCATGACTCCTGGCATGAATCCTTTTCCCATGTGGATTCTACCCATTAACTCCTGAACCTCCCTTCATAGTCACCAGGAGCTTTCTCGCTGGGCTTGCAGTCATTAGTCTGAGCCTCCACTACATGCCAAGCACTGGGCTTCCCTTCTTCCCCAGCAATGGGCATCAACACTGCCCATGTCTTGACCTGCTTAGGTCCAAGAAATTTTATTCATTCCCAATTCACCTTAAACACTCACCCCATAGTACATTCAGTAGCCAGTCATTTGGCCTCTGATTCCTAAACTACCCCGGTCTTTGGTCACAAACCCTGAACCTTCCTAATTTCCTTACTGCCCACTTCATCTTCCCCATCTCAGCATGCTGTGCTGCTCTATCCAACACAGTAGCCACTACCACAGGGGACTGTAGAGCATTGAAAATCTGTCTAGTATCAATTGGGATGTGCTGTAAGTATAAAATACACACCAGATTTCTAAGGCTTAGTATTAAAAAAAGGAAAGATCTGATTAAATTAATTATATGTTTTAACTATATTTTTGATATGTTAGCCAAGTATATTATTAAAATCAACATAAACTCTCTTATAATATGTTGTAGAGAATTTTAAAATAGCCACAGGGTGGGTAGCATTTGTGACTTGCACTAAATTTGTATTGGGCAGCACTGTCTTAGACGTGTCCCTTTTTCTCCAAACCATCAGGCCATGCTCATCTGCCCCACTGGTTCCCTATTTAGCCTAGGCCTCATGACATGTTACTGCAAACCCTTCTGCACCAGGACCTCAAAGCTCTCACCCCATTGTTCTTCTTTCATAGTTACTGTACTTACCCCCTGCAAACCAAACAGCCACCATCTGTGCTCTTGCAACGTGGAGCACTAGAGAATTAAAACTACCCAATTCTGCAGAGAACTGAGCCACCTCAAGTTCACAGCTTTGACATGTATTGGACTTGTAGTATGGCTGTTTCTTTTTTCTTTCTCTTACTCCATGTCAGCATCCAGCTTTTACTTTGGATCGTCCCTAACACCCTTTCAAATCCTATCTCTAGGTGTTTGCTCACAGCAGTTCTCTAGTCTAGGACACACTGACCACCCCCGCTGCCCTCCGCTTCAGTTCACAGCTCCAAATCCTGGATCCTTCCCACAGTGCCCAGTTTAAATTTCTCTTAAGCAGTGAAGTCCTCCCTGTTGACTGCAGAACATGAGTTGGCCTGCTCTGAACTGCTACGGCACCAATTCTCTGCAAGATGTATTCAGCTCCGCGTGAAGCAAGTTATTCCTTTACACCTTTACATGTGTATAACTTTGAGAAAACTCAATTGCTAATCTGAAGGTAAGGTCTTCTGATTTACATATGCATTTGTTGGTCAGATTATAAGGGACAAAGTACAAGTCCAGAAAGATTAGTTTGTCAATACAGTAGGGCTAGATTCAAAATATTTTTCAGAAAGGTAGTCAACATAATGTATAAATCAGAAAGCAAGTAGAAAAAAAATACAGAGCTGGGAAGTGTCTAGTTCCATTAAAAATATTGAATGTGGTCCCAGGACTGTTGGGTGTGTGAAATTAAACTTGTCATCCTACTAAAAGCTTGACCTAGAAGACAATGATGGCCTGGAGCCCTGCCACAGGAACAACTTTTCAAACATCTCAGTCCAAGGAATCTAGGATCTCACTTCCAAAAACACCATTCCTCTCACCCCTGCTTGCGGGAGAGTAAGTTGTTAATACCTTCCCAGAAAGTAGTATGTCCATAAGGAGCCTAACAAATGTTCAGGAGTTTTACTTCAGAGAGTCTATCTTAAAGAAATAATCAGAGATACGAAGATTTGTGTGCAAAATGTTCATTACAACAGCAGTGAAGACAAACTAAAACTTCTATATTAGGGGAATAGCGCAGCAAACCATAGTATATGTGTGTAATGAATACTGAAGACATGCATTAAAAAGACTCAAACCTAGTTAGTAAATACTGAAAGAAACACAGGATGCATACTAACTTGGTTACCTGGGGAAAAGGTGATGTGAAGAAAGGAGGCAGGGATGGTGGAAAGAGAAGGAAAGGAGAAGTGAGCAAAATTAACAGAGAACCCTGCATTCCCAAAAACGTATGTATAATAGCATACTACTGATATATTTTTGATATGTATAGAAGTATGTATGTATGTGTGTGTGTGTATATATATATACACACACATATATGTGTATATATATATGTGTGTGTGTGTATATATATATATACATATACACATATATGTGTGTGTATGTGTGTGTGTATGTGTGTGTATATATATATATATATATATATATATATATATATAGAGAGAGAGAGAGAGAGAGAGAGAGAGAGAGAGAGAGAAACATTTTTAAATTAAAGGGTCACAAAACAAGAGTAAAGAAAACCATACAAAATTAAGTAGGAGTTTCCCTGTATATCGGAATTATTAGTAAATTTTTCATTCACAATTTCTGTATTTTGCAAATTTTTGACCAATGAGCATGTATTGTGTTGATAATAGAGCTAGAAATGAATAAAAGAAAAATAAGTTAAATCAGATATGAACCCAAACCATGCCCATTCTTTCAGTATACAAAGATGCTAAAATCAACCATAATTGGAATTATCTCCAAGAAAGCAAAACTTTTTAACTGTTTATAACTAGTAATCCCTAGAAATAATGTAATCTCCCAGAAGTTCTGGCATTTCATATTACCATACTGAGCAATAGATTTAAGAGAATGTAGATTTTAAAATAAACAAAAATCTTTTTCATTTTCAATAAATTACAGGGGAGTCTAAGAATAGAAGAACTGCAACTCTGAGCAGTGGCTCAGCTAGAAACCAATCAGCCCCACCCTCCCTTGACTCTTGAAAGTTACCAGTATTCCATTCTCTTGGTCACAGTCAGACCCAGTGAATGAGCTGGAAATCACAGCCTGAGGTAGTCAAGGCAACTTTCTCCAGCAGATAATGGGACTTGCATACAGCTCTGTCAGGGACTAGCAAAGCCCCAAGGATCTCAGCTTTCACTAGAGAACCTAAGTCAGTTCCAGAAAGGGAAGACTGAGACAGCCTAAATTAGGTTCAAGTTGCTCTAATTTCATATCCTTCTTACAACTTTTGAGCCCAAGAGTTCCAAAAGTGTGGTGCCCAGACAAGCAGCATCAGTATTACCTGTGAACTTGCTAGAAATGCAAGTGCTTGGCCCCATCCCCAACATGCAGAATCAAACACTGCGGGTGGACCTGTCAATCTGTGTTTTAACAAGCTCACCAGGGGATTCTGGTGCTCAATAAAGGCTGAGAACCACTGACCTGGTTCAGTGACTTTGGACAGTTTCCTAACCCCTCTAAACCCCAGTTTTCCTCCCTGGCAAATTGAAGATAATAAAACCTAACCTCAAAGTCTTGTAAGGATGATGGATGGAAAGCACACTGCACAAAAGAACACTCAGTAAATTACATCATCATGTTCTCCATCAGGACTCTTAGAAATTCTACACCCTCTCTGCAAAGTCTTAACTTTTTTCTTTTCAATACTCTTAATTCTTTGCCTGGTGGAAAAAAGAATGGGCATCTCATTGATTGAGCAAAATAATATATTGGGCACAGGTAAGTAGATGGAACATTGTGCTAAGAATATTTCTTTTTGAGGAAAAAAAAGTGGTATGATAAGGTGGAAAGGAACTTGTTTTCTAGCTCTAACTGTGTGTGTGTGTGTCCCTTTCTGTGTGAAGCCATGTGGAATAGCAGAGGAGTCACGAAATTTGGAATTAGGTAACCCAGGGTTCAAATTCTACCTCTGCCATCATAGTAACGCAGGGGGTGTTTCCAGCACCTTGCATGCCCCTGCACATCACACTGCTGCTCAGAATGCATAGGGTGGCACCTCCTTCCTGACCTTTTCCTGTTTGTTAATCTTTGTAAAGAGAAAAAAGATAATGGGAGGTATTATCTTTTACACTCCTCTCTCATCAGGTGGTGCTTTTTATCTTAACTCTTTTCTCCCGACATGCCTTCATGTGATGTCAATTAGTTTTGTAAATGGCAGACTTGCCCAAATTTCTTCTGCTCCCCAGATTCAAACAACAGGGAATTTCCCTGCCCAAAGACAGCTGCACCCTATACTCAGATTAACCAGTTA
Organism: Saguinus oedipus; assembly: GCA_031835075.1. Taxonomy (NCBI): domain Eukaryota; kingdom Metazoa; phylum Chordata; class Mammalia; order Primates; family Cebidae; genus Saguinus; species Saguinus oedipus. Next base: position 7,877,375 of record CM063183.1, on the reverse strand, counting down.
AAATCATGGTCAGAGACCTTCAGTGGCAGTTTTCTGTTCTGCAGATACTCTACAACTAGCCCAGATGCTGCATCGTTGAACGTTCATGACTGTGCTTATGACAAGAAATGAGCATGCTCAGTGGGACTCTGCTGTCACCAAGGCCATCCCCTCTTCACTGATAGGAACAGTGGTCCTTGGTGCATTCGTTCCCTACAGCTGCTGTAACAAATTACCACATACTTGGTGGTTAAAACAGCACCATGTTCTGGGAATCAAAAGTCTGAAATCAGTTTCAGGGGCCTGAAATCAAGGCACCTACGGGGCCCTGCTCCCTCCGGAGGCTCTAGAGGGAAGTCATTTCTGTGCCTTGCCCAGCTTCTAGAGCTGCATTTCTTGTATGACTGGCCTGTGGCTCCTCCCTCCATCTTCTAAGCCAGCAGTGTAGCATCTGACTTCAGTCTTCACATTGCCGTTTACATCTTGTGGTGGTTAATGTTGAGTGTCAACTTGATTGGATTGAAGGATGCAAAGTATTGTTCCTGGGTGTGTCTAGGGGGGTGTTGCCAAAAGAGATTAACATTTCGGTCAGTGGATTGGGAAAGACAGACCCATCCTCAGTCTGCCTGGGCACAATCTAATCAGCTATCAATGTAGCTAGAATAAAAGCAGGCAGAGAAGAACGTGGAAAGACTGGACTGGCTGAGTCTTCTAGCCTCATCTTTCTCCTGTGCTGGATGCTTCCTACCCTCGAACATCAGACTTCAAGTTCTTCCACTCGTAGACTCTTGGACTTACACCAGTGATTTGCCAGGGGCTCTCGAGCCTTCAGCCAAAGACTAAAGGCTGAACTGCCGGCTTCCCTACTTTTGAGGTTGTGGGACTCAGACTGGCTTCCTGGCTCCTCAGCTTGCAGACAGCCTACTGTGAGACTTCGTCTTGACCATGTGAATCAGTTCTCCTAATAAACTCCCCTTCATGTATTCATCTATCCAATTAGGTCTGTCCTTTTAGAGAACCATGACTAACACACATCTGTAATCAAAATCTGTCTCCCTTTTACGAGGACAATGTGGTTATATTTAGGGCCTACCTGGAATAATCCAGGATAATCTTCCCATCTCAAGATCCTTGACTCAATCACATCTACAAAGTCCCTTTTGCCAAAAAGGTCACATTCAAAAGTCGCAGGAACTAGGACTTGGATATTGCTGGGGGCCATTAGTCAGTCAACTACATTTGGTAACAAACATTTGTTCTGTTAAAATGAAAAATCTCCTTTCCATTAAGTGACAAGTAATTGAGAATGTTACTTTTACTTGCATTGAGTCCATAAAGATGAAACATGATACTCATGGCTTCACATGGTGAAGAACATTCCTTAACATCTGGGCAGGCTTGAGCAGGAAGGCAGGTGCCCCTTCCCACTTATGCTCTCGTGCCTGGTTTTCTGCCTTGAAAACAGGATTGATGAAGCCTTGTCACAGCAAACAAAATTAGACAATGTGCCAGGAGGACCTATTCCAGGGCTCATAGACAATAAACATTGTCTCTCTCATTTTCCTTCCTGGCCTCTGATTTCTGTCTGTTGAAGAAAGAGGTTGTTCAAGATGACCTCTAGGACCTAGTAAATTTGACACCTTGTCACAATAACCCCTCAGAAGATGGGGATGCCTTTCCCCTCTGCCCTCATTCTTGACAGGACACAATCCACTGCCCATGTTCTTTTTCCCAGCCTGGCCCCTTCTATATCCCAATTGCTCCTATCACAGGGCCTGAGGCGACATCCTTCCTTCCCACAATATAGGCGGACTTCTGTGTTAGCCTTCTCTCTTTTCTCTTCCTCTCTTTCCTCCTCTGATCTTCTAGTCCCAGAAATATTTGAAAGTGGGAGAGAAGAGATCTCTACTTCCATTCTTATGAAGTTTTTAAAATATTTTAAATGAAAAACCAACCAGCTTGGGTAGGTACATTGGCTGGCTAGAGATGTGTTCCATTTCTGCTTTGTTGTTTTTATCTGCCTTTCTGCTGATACAACTCAAACTATTTGTAATTTTGAAACTGATAGGCACATACTTCAACAGAGAGACTACAGGGAGGAAGAAATCATTTGTATTATGTTGCATAAACTCTGTACCTTCCAGAACATCATCCTCATCTGTCCTTACAACACTGAAGCTCAACTAACTGCTGAGTGTCTTCCAGGTGCAAGGGATGAAATTAGGGCTTACCATGTATTTCTTAACATATGAAAAAAAATAACTGTGCTCTTAGGTTTATTATAGCACTATTCACAAGAGCAAAGATGTAGAATCAACCTAAGTGTCCATCAACAGATGAATGAAGGAAATATGTACATATACACAATGGAATCCTACCCAGCAATAAAAAAATAATGAAATCATATTCTTTTGCAGAAACATGGATGGACCTGGAGGCCTTTTTCTTAAGTGAAGCAACTCAGAAACAGAAACCCTCGTAATCATCAATCCTGCCACCTAAATAACATGATTCTCATTTATAAATGACAACACAAGACTAAGAGTCATTAAGAGACTTGTTCAGCACCCTACAGCTTAGTAAATGCAACATATGAACTGCTGTGGGTGCAAAAGCAGAAGATGGAGAGTCACAAGGCCAAGGCTCCACTTAGCTTCCCCACTCAGTCAATATGTGGCCATAGGAAGACCATTGTCCCTTTGGGACTCAGTTTTCTGTTTTGACTTTGGTCGAGATGATCTCCAGGTCTCCTTCATAATTAGGATTCACAGTTAGAATTCTATTATGATATCATCCAAACAGAAAAAGGGAAAGGAAAAAACCACAGAGATATCCCAGGAACTCTCAGAAAACTTTTACTATGCATATCCCACCCACCTCCCAGGGGATCTAGGAAAAAAATGATTATCTAGTATCTGTCTCCTAGGCTCAAATGTACTAGGAGTATTTAAGACAATAGGAAAATTAAAAGATGCACATCTAAATTCTCCATGGGGTCAGCGCACTCTGTCCGTGGCTGCAGCAGTGGCTAGTCAGACTGTGTCAAGAGAAAACCTTGGCTGTGGCAGAGTCAACCAGCTGTGCAGGCCACAAACACTCACACCCTCCTCCCTCAGATAAGCAGGGACCTGAGATTTGCCTTCACTGACTATCATGGAGTGGAAAACGGGAGGGGAGCAACCCATCCACCACATTAGGAGTGAGACTAGCCATGTTGACCAGGATAGGACTCAGTTCATATTAAAAATACTATATGAATTTGCTGGGGCTGCCCTAACAGAGTACCACAAACTGAATGACTTAAACAACAGATATTCAATGTCTAACAGTTCTAGAGGCCAGAAGTCCAAATTCAGGGTGTTGTCAGGGCTAGGCTCCCTCTGAAGGTGCTGGAGAAGGATCTTCTTCAAGCCTCTTTCCAACTTTTTGGTAGTTCCTTGGCTTGTGGCAGTAGAATTTCAATCTTCACATGATGTTTCCCTGTGTGCATGTCTCTGAGTCCAACCTTCCCTCTTTAATAAGAACACCAGTCATACTGGATCAGGAGTCCATCTCCTTAATAATTACATCTGCAGTGAGCCTTGATACGGTTTGGAACTGTGTTCCCACACAAATCTCATACTGCCTTGTAATCCCCAGGGTTGGAGATGAGGACTGGTGGAAGGTGATTGGATCATGGGGATGGATTTCACATGAAATGGTTTAGCACCATCCTCTTGATGCTGTTCACAAGAGGGTGAATGAGTTCTCATGAGATCCGGTTGTTTAAACGTGTGGCACCTCCCCCTTCACTCTTTCTCTTGCTTCTGCTTCCACCATCTGTGAGACATCTGTTCACCCTTTGCTTTCCTCCATGACGGGAAGCTTGATGAGGCCTCCTTAGAAGCAGAAGCCACTGTGCTTCCTGTACAGCCTGTGGAACCATTAGCCTATTAAATACCTTCTTATTAAATTATCTAGTCTCAGATATTTCTTCACAGCAATGCAAGAACAGACTATTACAAGCCTGTTTTCAAATAAGTTCACATCCTGAGGTACTGGGGATTAGGATTCCAACACCATCAATTTTAGGAGGATACACTTCAACCCATAACAATTACCTTCCAAGGAATATGAACCACAACCCAGTTCTCTAACATAGGGAAAAGAATTTGCACTGGGTGATTTCTAAGGCCCATTTCAGCAGGACCATTTTAAAAATCTATCTATCTGGAGGCAGAATCCTATCACAAATTCTGCATATTACAATTATATGAAGAAGCTTCTTTAAAACGCCATCTCTGCCATAGACCAATTAACCAGGCTTTCTAGGGGTGGGTAGAGTCTGGACATTTTAAGCCCCTAAGTGATTTCAAAACATTTTGAGAACTACTCATCTGTAATATTCCCCCAAAACAGGCTGAGATTACATGGTAGGAGTCCAAATTACCATCCTTTATGCAAAATACACAAACTTAACCTTTTTCCACATAGGAATATGTATAACAAAAGCAGTCACAAGTGCTCATTATAGATAAGAAGGTAGCTATAATTCTGAGGACAATCCCTAGAGTTTCAATCAAAATTCCTATTTTAGTGATAATGTGGAGTAGTTATCACTTTTCAAGACTCTCTGGCTGAGTTGTCTCCTTTCTCCTCACCTGTCTCCTGGTAACTTAGCATTGGTCCTATGTTCCTTCAATTGCATTTTAATTAGCTGTCCTCTTCACAGGCACTGTGCTCCCTAAGGTCTGTGACTGAGGTATGTGCCTTACTTATCATTCTAATAATTATGCCTGATACATGGGTAGGAGATATTTTTGCATGAATGAATGAGTGAATTTATCAATGTAAAGTCTCAGGATGGAAAGTTGAAAGTAAGAAAATGGAACAGAACAGAGGCATCGGAGGCAACACAACGTATCTACAACCATACAATCTTTGATAAACCTGACAAAAACAAGCAATGGGGAAAGGACTCCCTGTTTAATAAATGGTGTTGGGAAAACTGGCTAGCCATGTGCAGAAAGCAGAAACTGGACCCCTTCCTGACACCTTACACTAAAATTAACTCCAGATGGATTCAAGACTTAAACATAAGACCTGGCACCATAAAAACCCTAGAAGAAAATCTAGGCAAAACCATTCAGGACATAGGAATAGGCAAGGACTTCATGACCAAAACACCAAAAGCATTGGCAACAAAAGCCAAAATAGACAAATGGGACCTAATCAAACTCCACAGCTTCTGCACAGCAAAAGAAACAGTCACTAGAGTGAATCGGCAACCAACAGAATGGGAAAAAAATGTTTGCAGTTTACCCATCTGACAAAGGGCTGATATCCAGAATTTACAAAGAACTCAAACAGATTTACAGGAAAAAAACAAACAAGCCCATTTAAAATTGGGCAAAGGATATGAACAGAAACTTTACAAAAGAAGACATACATGAGGCCAACAAACATGAAAAAATGCTCATCATCACTGGTCATTAGAGAGATGCAAATCAAAACCACATTGAGATACCATCTCACGCCAGTTAGAATGGCGATCATTAAAAAATCTGGAGACAACAGATGCTGGAGAGGATGTGGAGAAATAGGAACACTTTTACACTGTTGGTGGGAGTGTAAATTAGTTCAACCATTGTGGAAGACAGTGTGGTGATTCCTCAAGGCCTTAGAAATAGAAATTCCATTTGACCCAGCAATCCCATTACTGGGTATATATCCAAAGGACTATTAATCATTCTACTATAAGGACACATGCACACGAATGTTCATTGCAGCACTGTTTACAATAGCAAAGACCTGGAACCAGCCCAAATGCCCATCGATGATAGACTGGTCTGGGAAAATGTGGCACATATACACCATGGAATATCATGCAGCAATCAAAAATGATGAGTTCGTGTCCTTTGTAGGGACCTGGATGAATCTGGAGAACATCATTCTCAGCAAACTGACACAAGAACAGAAAATGAAATACCGCATATTCTCACTCATAGGCGGGTGATGAACAATGAGAACACATGGACACAGGGAAGGGAGTACTATACACTGGGGTCTATTGGGGGGAATAGGGGAGGGACAGCAGCGGGAGGAGCTGGGGAGGGATAGTATGGGGAGAAATGCCAAATGTGGGTGAAGGGGAGGAAGGCAGCAAAACACTGCCATGTGTGTACCTATGCAACTATCTTGCATGCTCTGCACATGTACCCCAAAACCTAAACTGCAATAAAAAATTACAATAAGTGCAAAAACAAATTCATGAAGTCCATTTTTGATGATTATTTTGTTGCCTCTACCTTTGTCTGTCATATCCAATAAATTGCTGCCAAATCCAGTGTCATGAAAAAAAAAAGTAAGAAAATGTTAACAATGTCATATTGCTATAATTGTTTGGAAGAATAGTATATTTGCCATTTGCCAAGAAAAGTGTTTAATTTTATGACCTCGATTGAAAGAGTCTTCATTAGACACCAAAGTTAAGAACATAGGGAGCAGAACTCACTATGTTCTTACTTCTTGTAAGACTCCGGTTTCTAGCAAAAATACTCTACAAAGCAAATGGCTCAAGGCTTCAGACACTTTTTCCAGAGACCAACAGCTTTCTCCTTTGGAAATAAAGTGAGACCTCCAAGAGTTATGAGAAATCATGAAGGATGTACAGCAGAATTCCGCATCAGGGAGTACTGTTAAATAAATTATTCCAATCCAAGTTGTATATTGCCATGGTTCATATATCCCTTCCAAAGCTCATGTTGAAGCTTAATCCTCAAGGTGGCTGTACTGAGAAGTGGGCCTTTAAGTGCTCTGCCCTCATGAAAGAATTAATCCATTTAGGTATTAATGGATTAATGGGTTAATGTATTGATGGGTTATCAGCAAAGTGGAACTGGCTTTACAAGAAAAAGAAAGACCTGAGGTAGCACATTACATGCATAGACCCCTCATCATGTGATAACCTGAACTACCTCAGGGCTCTATAGAGAGTCCCCACAAGTAAGAAGGTGCTTGCCAGATGACCCCTCAACCTTGGACTTCTCAGCTTCCAGAACAATAAGAAATAAATGCATTTTCTTATAAATTACCCAGATTCAGGTATTCTCTTATAAGCAGCAGAAAACTGACTAAGACATATATGTATGCAGAAAAGTTCTTACACAAGGCAGTAATACACATTACTACTTCCTGGGAATCCAAATGAATGACTCTGTAATATGACATAGGCCCTTACACAAATCTTTTTATGGCCTTATAGCTTTTTCTTCTAAAAACCAGGTCCCAGTAACACAGGGCAATAATTATGCTCATTTTGCAGGAAACAAAAATATAGAGATACTTAAACATGCAAAGTTGTATCTAAGTAAATGCATAGTCACTGAATACCTGCTATATCTCCTACATGCTGCTTGGGAGAGAAAATATAAGTTAAAATAGAGCCTTTACCTGAAAGGAAACTTCTTCCTAACTTGGGATGAAAAAAGAACACTAAATAGTGACTATATCAGAAAGGATATTATTTCTGCAGTAAAATGCTCTCAAAAAAAGCATGATAGCATGTTAAAATGAAGAGAATATCCAGAAAGTGATGGCAAAATGATAACTGAACAGATGTCTAAAAAGGATCAAGTTTTGATAAGTAGGTATATGGAAGAGATCCTAATAAACAAAGAAAAATCAAGGCAGGAATAAAAGGTTTAGAGGTTGGAAATACCATCATCAGGGAATTGTGACTCACTCAGTTTCCCAAAGTATGAATATAAGTGAGGGAAATAATCATGGAAAGGCAGTTTCAGAGCAAATCTCCAAGGGCCTTGAATGCTTGAGAAGTTTGACATTAACTTTGAAGGCAATTGATAACGACAGAATATTTTGAGAACGTTTTTATGACTGAAACAACACTACAAGAAGATTAGTCTTTCAAGAAAAGTTTAGGATATAATTTAAAAAGGAAAGATGGAAGCAAAAACCAAGTATGATAAATGAACCCAATTATAATGTTGGGGAGAAGATGGAAAAGAAAACACAGGCCAGAGCCACATGCAAAGAACTGATGAACAGTTCCTGTCCCTCATGGCGTCTGAGCACATGCATTTGTGTCCCCATCTTCCAGAGATCCCCGGGAATAAAAGTGAATATTCCTGTAGGAACAAAGGTATCTGAAGAGAAAGCTAATCTGTCAATAATATGGAGAAAACCAACCACCTTATGAGGCCACTACATCAGATCGCCAGTCATTAGGAAGACACTACCAGCATGAAGAAGGAAGATTAAGATAAACAGAGTGAATAACTGATTCCATAAAAGTAATAATTCAGAATATTAAAAAGAAAAGCTGCTTTAAAGAGTATTCTCAAAGAAATTCTAGAAGATAATACAGGATAGTATAAAATTGCAACAGAGAAAAAGAAATAATTCTAGGAATTTAAACATAAAGTCAAGTAATCTCCAGAAAAATTGCAGAAAAAAAAATTTAAGAAAAATTGAGAGATACTGATGATTAATTTAGGAGGCTGTAATCAGACATTTTAATTAGGGAAGCAGAGATACTATGTATTAAGGGATAAGAGAATTGATATAGGTATTACATCTTACCCAATTACAGAAAGAACTTGTAGGGGAAATTAAGGTCTAGAAGAGGATCTCGAAGACAAGACCAGTCACCTATCAGTCAACCTGAGAAGCTACCATGCTCAGCAATCAAAACAAGACTGCAGAGGAAAGGATCTTGGAGAGGTGTCTGGGTAACTGGGCCTCCGCTTTGCTCCTTGGCTGGACTTCTGGGGAGTCTGCTGCCATGTGTCTGGGTGTGGGCTTGGGGCCACTGTAGGTGACAGAGTCAGCAATCAGGAGGAAGAGCTTGGGACATAGCAGAAGAGAGCAAGAACAAGCTGGAACCCACAGACAGAGAGTTTGTGTTTCACCACAGCTAAGCACAGCAGCCCTCAGAGGGCAACGCTACCGCTTTACATCAGCCTTCCAAGTCTCAAGTAACTCCTCATTTAGCCAAATCTAACCCAGAACCCACAGGAAAGGGGATTCTAAGAAAATAATTCCAATTTAACTACAGAGGTCCAAAATTGGATGGATAAAAGTTTGAGGCCGGGGCTGTGCCTCACGCTTATAATCCCAGCACATTGGGAGGCCGAGGAGGGCAGATCCACAAGGTCAGGAGTTCAAGCCCAGTTTGGCCAACATAGTTAAACCCCATCTCTACTAAAAATACAAAAAATTAGTGAGGTGTCGTGATGTGCACCTGTAATCCCAGCTACTTGGGAAGCTGAAGCAGGAGAATTGTGTGAACCCGGGAGTCAGAGGTTGCAATGAAAAGTTTGAAAAATAACACAGAAAACAGAATGGAGAAAGTTATCACTGGAGTAAAAGAGGAGAAAAGAGAGACACATGTCTTCAGATTAAAAGGGCACAGCAAAGACCAAGTTGATTGTATATTCCAAAGATCCATACCTAAAATACCTATGTTAAATTTTGAAATAACAGTGATAATCAGAAGCTCATAAATGCTTCCAGAAAAACAAATTACATAAAAATATGTAATTTGTTTGAATGACTTTCACTAAATGTTTTATCAGAAATACTGAAGGCCATAAAACAAAATGGCTTGGAAGCTAGAGTTCTACACTCCAAGTGTAAGGGCCAAGGAGGTCATTTTTACTTGCAAATATCAAGATATCCATAAGCTTATTTTCAAAATACCCTTTCTGAAGAAGTTGCCTGGGTGGATTTTCTATTATAACAGTATTAAGTCCAAAAAAAGAGAAAGATATGAGATACTTGAAATGTGTCAGCCATGTGTCAATTAAAAATAGCTCCAGATGACAGTTCTGCAACAGGACTAGAAAATGACCAGTTTGAATTAAAACCGGAAGTCAGTGAGCTCCACAAATCCATCTTCTCAAAAAGTAGACACATTCTAAATAACAGGTGAAATGAATAAAGACATAGATTATTTTAATGAAATGGTGAAAAAAGAATGTTCTTTTTCTTAAGAAAAAAAGGCGGGCCGGGCGCAGTGGCTCACTCCTGTAATCCCAGCACTTTGGGAGGCTGAGGTGAGTGGATCATGAGGTCGAGAAATCAAGACCATCCTGGTCAACATGGTGAAACCCTGTCTCTAATAAAAATACAAAAAAATTAGCTGGGCGTGGTGGCGCGTGCCTGTAATCCCAGCCACCCAGGAAGCTGAGGCAGGAGAATTGCCTGAACCCAGGAGGCAGAGGTTGCGGTGAGCTGAGATCGTGCCATTGAACTCCAGCATGGGTAACAAGAGCGAAACTCCGTCTAAAAAAATAAAAGAAAGAAAAAGGCAATAGGAAATTATGTGAAAAGTAAAAAGGCCATTGTTCAAATATGAAACAAACTGAAATCACTAGATTATAATAAAAGAAAAAGTATTTGACCCAAATGTTAGAATTATTCCCCTTTAAATAACAAACAGGCCAAAGAGAAGAAAATTTAACTCCAGTACATTATGGGGGTCTGCACTGAACAATATTTAGGTAAAAATATTAGTACATTTTTTTATTTCTGTTTTTATTTAGGTGTATTATTTAAAGATACAAAGATAATCAAGTAAATTAAAATATAACTATCAAAAGTTGGGGAGGAAAGGAGAAATACAAATACACATTCATTGAGTATCCTCATGGTTTCCAACAAGGGAAAAAGATTTCAATTATAGGACCAGGGCTCAGCACATAGAAATAGGTCCGCAAATACTTATTCGAGGCATGACACATCTAAGAAACAGTGGCATAAGTAAATGTGGTATTTAGGGTTAGGGTCAAAATACTTTAAACATGAAAAATGGAAATAATTAGTGTTTCCCAGTTCTAGTAAGTAGAACTAGAGTGGAGAGAACTACTGTTTTCATTCTAAGCACTGTCATACTATTATATTTTCATCATGAGCATGAAGACTTCATGCACATGATGAAAATATAAACTTTCATTTAAATGAATGAAAGGAGATGATTTTTATTACCATACTGTGTTTGTATAAATAATTATTTCTTTTTTAAAAAACACATTATTTAGGCATAAAAATGCATATATCTACAATTTACTCTTAAATGCATCAGAAAATATAGCGTATGAGTGTGAAGAAAGAAGAGAGAAAAACCATGACTGTAGTAAAATGGTAACATGTTAGGATTATGTATTGAAGGCTTATTATCCAGAAGTTCTTTGAATTACTTTTGTAACGTTTCTGGAAGCCTGAAATTATATCAAAACAAATAATAATAAGAGCAAAAACTAAGTAATTTTAAAAATATGCTAGGAATACATAGTGATATTTTAACTTATTGTTAAAGATCTAGTTTGGAAAACTATCTAGCATTTGTGGATGCCCTTCACTCCTTAAATACAATTCAAAAACATTAAAACTTATAGTATAACCTTTAGTTAAGCATACAGGAAGGATTTTTAATATCTCTGTATTTCTGGTATAGATAGGTATAATATATGTAAGGAATATTATATATACATTTATATATCAGATGTATGCAAAAATGCAAAATACTTTAAATTCTACCCATATTAATTTAAATCTCAGCAACTACCTTAAGAAAAGTAGAATATTTTAATGATATCTTCATTATTGCATTGTTTTAAATTCTGATGCAGAATGTCTAAGAACACACAAAGTAACTAAGTGCAACTCTATGGAACAAGAGCAAAAAGAAAATTATTGTAGAAGAGTCTTTTAAGTTGAAATATTTAAAATGTAATCATTACTCTCCAAGTCATTTGAAAGTGGCTGGGTGAATTGTATGGATCAAAGATTACACTTGTCTTCCTGAAAATAAAAATTAATTAAACCAGATGGGGTAGGGGAATCGGTGAAACAATTATAAAAGAAGAAACAGACACTGAAGACTATTGAAGGAAGAGGCAGGAAGAACGCAAAAGGCTTATGTAGTTTCATGATGGTGCTATCAGTAGACACTGGGGAGTCAAGAGGAAGAGCTAATTTGGAAAAGGGGATAAATTGAGTTTGAGATCTGCTGTGCTTAAGCTATCAGTGAGACACCCACACAGAGATGTAAAATAGTCAAGAGACAGTTGGGACTGGAGACAGAAATTTTAGAACCATTTGCAATCAATACACAATAATTGTAATGATGGAAGTAAAGATTGATGACAAAGAGGCCAGAAAGAAGAAAGAGAACAGAGAACAAAAGCTCCAGTCAGTAACTGCTTACCTGAGGGGACAGGAAAAGGAAGAAAGGAGAAGTAGGAGGGAGGAAGAAATTGAGGATGGCAAGGGTTCCCACAGGGCTTAGGCAGAGAAAGAGTCCAGTGTGGGAAGGAGAGGTGCTGTCAACCATGGACAAGCTGGAGCACAAGGACATAGTGAGGATTATTGTTTCGAAGAATAAAACAGCCTGGCCAACTTTTGAGTTAAGGTTTCAGAGAGCAGCAGTCGGATTTTAAACTATAAAGGAATGAATAAGGATGAGGAAATGAAGGCTGTAAGAACTGCTAAGAGTGATTAGACAGGAAGGCACCTCCCAGAGTCCTCTAGATGGAGCATCTGTGTGCGTTTGGTAGAGAACTGGGATTTGATGCTGGGTTTCTTGAACTTCCTTCTGAAGTCCATTCTACTCCTAATCCTACCCCGAGGTGGGACTCTGATCATCATGGTGGTTAGGACAGAGCCCTGGTGTCTGCTGACGGGCAGGGACTCAGGGCCCATTTCTGGTAGTCTTCCTTACTCTGAGCCCAATCTGCAAACAGCTTCCAGGCCTTTCAAAAGTGACCCAAGGTCACAACTCTGTCAACAAATTGACTGCTGATAAGACATCAGGAATTAATGAAATTCCCAGAAAACAGCTGGGCACAGTGGCTTACACCTGTAATCCTAGCACTTTGGAAGCCCAAAGCGGGAGAATGTCTCAAAGACAGGAGTTTGAGACCAGCCTGGCCAACAGAGGGAGGCCCTACCTCACAAAATATAAATTTAAAAAATTAGCCAAGTACAGCGACCTGTGCCTGTAGTTTCAGGTACTTGGAAAGCTGAGGCATGAACATGGCTTGAGCCTCGGAAGTAAGGTTACAGTGAGATAGGGTCGTACACTGTACTCCAGTCTGGGCCACAGAGTGAGACCTTGTCTCAGAAACAAACAAACAAACAAAATCCCCAGAAAACATTTCCCAATTCACTTCTCTAAATGAAAACACTCATTTAATATGGATAAAGGTTTTCACCAAACCTGTTTCTTTTGACTTTTTAATTTGAGGTCTAACTCATTTTTGTTTGTTTTCTCTGTAAAAGCTGTTAGAGCTTTTTCTAAGAAAGTTTAGACTTATTGTTAAAATATTTTTCATTAGGCAACACGAAAAAACTAAAATATATTCAGTGAAAAAGCTAAAAAAAACTTGTTGACATTATATTAAATGTTATACATTCTTTTTTAAAAAACCATTCCCAAATAACTAGAGTTTTCTGATTAGCTTTTGTAGTAAGACATATGAGACTATTTGACAAATGACTTTGAGTCTTTGGGGCATAAAAATTGGCAAAAACAATGACATTTTTAGAATCATGCCTAATCTGTATAGAATGTAATCTCCTCGTATTGGAAAATATTTCAGCAGTATCATCATTAAAGTCCTAGCAGAGCAACGTTTTTAAGCTATACCAAGCAGATTTAAGCTAAATCAATGTTGCTCGGAAAAAAAAAAAAAAAAACTGTGTAATTTAAATCCTGCCTTTGAGGAGTGACTTGCACGTTTAGAAAACATAGAAAGAGATCAATTACAAAGAATGTAACTACTAATCTCCTGGAGAAAAATTCTTGTCACACACTCAGAGCTTTGCTTTTTTTCCCCCTCGTTAAGCAAAACTTTGCCCCACGTCCTCTCTCCTGGTTTTCCTCTCAAGCATCTCACCCAGCAGGAAATACAGACAAGAAAAATATGCCTTCTGAATTGCATCCTTTCCGCTCTCAGTTGTAGTCCTAAGGAAATAATATCAGACCACAGCAATATCGTTTCTAGCCAAGAGATATTTCATTTTTATTCAAATAGTTTAAGCTCCATAAAGCATATGAAGTGATATTTTCAAACTTCAAAGGCAGATGTGTCTTTTCTCAGCATCATTTAATAATCGACAACTTGCTTCTAAATGGTTTTGCTATCTAAATATACTCTTTATTGTGGAGCTTCTATTCATCTGGGTGGGGTTTTCAAAATCTTTCCATCACTATATAATCTTAAACTCATTTTTTAAAAGCATAGAATTATTACTTTTTGTTGCTGACAAGATAGGAAATAATTCAAACATTATATTCAAGAACCATATATTTGTCCAATGCCCAGGAGTGAGATGCTTTTGAGAAACAGTATACTTAGCAAAAGCACATTCCAGAAGTAATGTGGGAAATGGCATTTGGAGCATGGTTACATGGCTGCTTATGTCTCTCCATTGTGTTCATGCCCACAGTTTGAAACTCTGTCCTTACAGATTCCTGCCTCTAACTGTGCCTCTTCCACCATCTTTGACCAGTCAAATAGTATTCTTCATTTGTTACCTGGTATGTGCCACTGTGGCTATATTTTCAAGGTATTAAAATTATTCTAAGATTTTGTTTAATTCATGCTGTTGTCCCAGGGACAAATATAGTGTCTAGACTCTAGTGAGCACTTAGCACATTCTTATGGAAAAATAAAGAATATCAGGAGCTAGAAACTTCACTCTTTTCTAATTCTGGGTTTGGTGGCATATCTAAGAGCTAAGACAAGAAAGTGAGGTGGCAGTTGTGGGGACAACAACCCTCAATATTCTCCAATAGCTGTAACACACGACACAGGATGCGGTAGGATGAGCTGCTCGAATCCACATTCCCTGACGACAAGCTTTATACTCAACACTACCACACGGTGCCACTTCTTGTGGAGAGTTTAAGATGTAGACAGAATCATAATGGCAGGACGCAGTGCACGTATTTAGGCTTCGGAAGTGTGGAAAGGTCTGGGCTGTGAAGGTGAGGCGTTGAATTCTGCACAGGACTCCCCAGCCAAAAGTGATATAATCTCACACACTACATTCACCCTACTGGGTTTGATGTTATACATTCTTTTCATATCAAATCAGATAGATCACATCAAAGAAGGTGCATCTCTCTTTAAAATTCTTGATGTGATCCTTTCCTATAAGGTTTATTTTAGCAATTATACATTTGAAACCAAGTGTGTCATTTGCTATCCTTACTTAACTCTAAGCAGCACATTTTTCCTTTAAAACCTCTTTCCTTGAGTTCTCTTGAACTAGAAACAGCTTCCTTCTCTGATGTTTTGGTACTTAAAGGGTTTTAGTCTCATTCATCTATTAATTCACTTTTTTTTCCTGATGGAATCATGAGGTTAAATCCATCTTAATTAGCATATATTGAGCAGCTACATGTTTCAGAATTCATAGTGTACCTGCATCTTCTCAGAGCTCAGCAGCATTCCTGTGGTACCTTATTCCTTCTGCCCCTTTCCCTTGCCTCCCCTCATCCTCCCAACTCTTGCTCCTCCTTCAGGCCTTGGTGCAGATATTACTGCTTCTGAAAAGCTTCCCCCATGACTCTATTTTACCACCTACCCCAAGACCAGACTATGCTCCCATAATATGTATTTCCTTAAGACACTGTATCTACTTCTATCAAAGAACCTGTAACCATATTGAATTCGGTTGAACTATGTGAAAATATGTTTTCACTTTATGTCAAAACTTTAACAAATTTAGGAAGTGATTATGCCTATTTACTATCTCTCCTCAGACCTAACTCAGTGGCTGACATGGATGCTACTGCCAATTAAGAAGATGGTGAACTGAGGAATATGAGCTTTCTAATGGTCACTTTAGGAAAGGTCACAGTTGATTAAACCGTCCAGAATTCAGAATAAATGGCTGGATGCCAGTGTTAAAGCAAGTCTCTAGTAATGGGTCACAAGTCTCCGCCATTGTTCCATCTGTCATATTTATTGAGGCCTTGGATGAAGACATGGGAACCAGCAGATCACATTTTCAGGTGACATAAAGCTGGAACATACTGCGACTATATTTGACGTTGGAGTTAAAATTAATTTTTAAAAAATCTTCACCAACAGGATGAAAGAAGTTACAAACCAGACAAGATAAAATTTAAAGGAATTGCTGCACTCAGTTCCCTGTTATAAAGAAGGAATAAAGTGGCTTCCCAGGGCAGTAACAGCTTTGAAGATTGAGATTGATTGTGAGAGTTCTAACTGTTGACATAAGTACCAAATAAAAGAAGGGTTGAGAAGAGTGGAGAGTCTGCTATTGTGAAGGAAAGGGAGGCGCCAGTGTGGGGAGCCTAAGTAGTTTCCAAGCCAGACCGCATCTAGCCAGGTAAATGAGACCAGGGAGTGAGCAGGCAAATAAATTCTCAAAGGTGACCCTGGTTCAGTACTTCAACCTGGAACCATTACTTGTGATCACAACTCTGCAAAGTGATTTCCAGTTTCCAGTAGGGCTGTGGAATTTACAGAATCACAGCAACAATAAATGTGGACACTTCCACTTAGGGTTAAAAAAATGAATTGCCTAAGGACATGCAAGGAAAGATAACTTAGATTGACAGAGAATTTTCAAAGTTATTTTTATTTTAAACTATGAAATAGTTCAAGTATCAACTGACCACAAACATAACCCAAGCCAACAGGATTCTGAGGCTGAAAACAATCTAAAATTGTGAAGCGATTAGGCAGTGAAGGAAGACATGCAATGCTCTGCTCAAGGGAAGCCATGGCTTCCAAAGATCTGCCTGCCTCAGACACTTCTGAGATTCTGGCTATGTTCCAGAGAGACTTTGACACAGGGGCAATGAAGCATGTTCTAAGGACAATGGTCAGAATAGTGAGGGCATCAGCATTCGTGACATGAGGGATGCTTGAAGGAGCTTAGGCCATTTGATCTGAACGAGATGAGGCCCAGGGGAGCTGACAGCTGGCTCACAATGATTGAAGGATTGTCACCAGCACAAGTGGAATTGACTTATTTGTGTGACTCCAGAGGACTGATCAAGATCAATGAATAAAGTCACAGAGAGGAAGCAGATCTTAGCTCAGTTCAGAGAACTTTCTAACATGAGCACTGCCCAGTAAAAGGGTGTGGGGCGTTAGAGGAAGTAAATGCCTTGCCCCTGGAGGCCTCAATTAGATATCAGACTTCATTTCCTGGGAGGGAGGATCAGCAGATTCCTGTATCTAAGGAGGAACTTGGGATAGATCATGCCCGGAGTTCTTTATAACTCTAAAGTTTCTTTGGTTCTTTCTATAATGTAGAACTGAGTGATCTATCTCAGATGAACTACTCCATCTTAGGCCCCATTTTTCAAATAGGGAAACAGAGATGTCTGGAAATTAACAAAAAGGTCACAGGGCATGTTAGCTGTGGCGGTGAGGCAGAAGAAACTCAGATCTCCAGCCCTGCTAGTTTCACTCTCTCTCTATCTTGGTGCTTCTTGAACTGACTCCAATCAATGGCCCCACTTATTTTTGAATGGGCTGAGCCACCTTGAACATAAGCCTATATATTTTAACCACATTTCCCAGATAAATGATTAACAAAATACATTTCTAGTGGGAAATAAATCTAAAAACTCTTTTGTTGCAACACTCTTCAGGCTATCTTTGTTCACATTCCTTCAACCCTCAACCAATATCTATGTCCCGTGCCCTGACTTAGTCTGAGAAATAAAAATAAACAAATGAGACACCGTTTCCTTCCAAGATATTCATAGTCCCAGGGTGTGGGAGATGGACCAAACAAAAGCCCCACTACAATGCAATGAATAAATGCTCAGCAGAGACAGAAGCTTAATACAATGCTATGGAAGACAAAAAGGAAATCTCTACATTTGTGCAGGAAACTTAAAGAAGGTTCCACAGAGGAGGTGACATTTGATCTGCAACTTGAGGTATGTAGAAACCAAGACAAAGGAAACCGTGAGTGCACTGTTCTCAAGATGTGAAATCATATATGAGACCTATGGAGCTCACCGGGTCTGAAATACCAAGTGTCAGGACAGGAAGTGGTGTAGGATGAGACCACAACAGAGAACCATGCTTGGGAAGTTGGAAGTGGCCACATACGCAAATGACTGAATGTATCCATATTTTAAAAGGATTACTTTGGCAGTAGGATAAGAAAAATAGATGTTGTCTTAGTTATCTTGGAAGAGCTCATACATCAGAGGCCACTAATGTAGTCCAATATCCATTTATTTATTAGTTTACTGAGCCTTGATTTCAACCTATTAACAATATGACATTCATATTGCCCAAAAACACATTAAAAAGTAAAGTAGAAACATTAGACATTTCTGATTCTCTTTCCTGCTTATTTCAGGGGACAGCAAACTTTTGAGAGTAGAGACAATATAATTATACTGCATACATCCAACATAGCTCTGGGCTATATGAGGCCTCAGCGAATGTCTAATAAATTGAAATTGGAGAAAATGCATTATTTTTGAAAACCAAAGATGAGGAACTGAAGCAGAGTATACCAGTCACATTTCAACATAAAAACAATTTGGAAAAAAATCGTCACTTTTTTGTTCTTTCTAAATTTTTAATTGGCAAATAATATTTATATAAATTTATGGGGTACACTGTTACATTTTAATATATGCATACACCATAGAATGAAAAAAATCAGGCTAATTAACATATCTATCACCTCCCATATTTACCTGTGTGTGTATATGGCATAAGCATTTTAAATCCACTCCCTTAGCAATTTCGAAATAAACATTATGTTATTGTTAACTATAGTTTCCATGCTGTGCAATAGATCTCAAAAATGTATTCCTCCTAATTGGAACTTTGTATTCCTTGATGAAATTCCCCCCATTCTCACCTCTCCCCCAGCCTCTAGTAAACATCATTCTGTTCTCTGCTGCTACGATTTTAGATTCCACATATAAATGACATCATGCAGTATTTGTCACTATGCCTGGCTTGTTTCACGTAGCATAATGTCCTCCCTCACTATTTTATTCTGATCACCACTTCTAAGACATTTTCACCAATTGCTCTGTCTGGTTAGATGTAGTTCACTTTCTGCCATCCAAACTTTTTTTTTTTAAGGTATCTATTCTATTTTATTTTTGTGTTACATTGTCAAAATCATTGGTTGGCATGAGTGCTCTTATAATTTTTCTGTGTAAAGTTTAATGGAACAGTTAGCATAATTGTCATGAAAATTTTAACGTCAATATTTCTATAAATCACATTTATTATTTATTATTTTAAGCTATTACCTGTTCTGCCACTTTGATTATACTCAGAATATATTTAAACCTTGATAATAAAATAAATTATCAATTTATTTTTATTTTTTTAAACTTTTTTATTTTTTATTGCGTTTTAGGTTTTGGGGTACATGTGCAGAACATGTAAGATAGTTGCATAGGTACACACATGATAGTGTGTTTTGCTGCCTTCCTCCCCTTCACCCACATTTGGCATTTCTCCCCAGGCTATCCCTCCCCAGCTCCCCCCACCGCTGTCCCTCCCCTATTCCCCCCAATAGACCCCAGTGTATAGTACTCCCTTCCCTGTGTCCATGTGTTCTCATTGTTTATCACCCGCCTATGAGTGAGAATATGCGGTATTTCATTTTCTGTTCTTGTGTCAGTTTGCTGAGAATGATGTTCTCCAGATTCATCCATGTCCCTACAAAGGACACGAACTCATCATTTTTGATTGCTGCATGATATTCCATAGTGTATATGTGCCACATTTTCCCAGACCAGTCTATCATCGATGGGCATTTGGCTTGGTTCCAGGTCTTTGCAATTGTAAACAGTGCTGCAATGAACATTTGTGTGCATGTGTCCTTACAGTAGAACGATTTATAGTCCTTTGGATATATACCCAGTAATGGGATTGCTGGGTCAAATGGAATTTCTATTTTTAGGTCCTTGAGGACTCGCCACACTGTCTTCCACAATGGTTGAACTAATTTACACCCCACCAGCAGTGAAAAAGTGTTCCTATTTCTCCACATCCTCTCCAGCATCTGTTGTCTCCAGATTTGTTAATGATCGCCATTCTAACTGGCATGAGATGGTATCTCAATGTGGTTTTGATTTGCATCTCTCTAATGACCAGTGATGATGAGCATTTTTTCATGTTTGTTGGCCTCGTGTATGTCTTCTTTTGTAAAGTGTCTGTTCATATCTTTTGCCTATTTTTGGATGGGCTTGTTTGTTTGTTTGTTTGTTTGTTTGTTTTGTAAATCTGTTTGAGTTCTTTGTAAATTCTGGATATCAGCCCTTTTCAGATGGGTAAACTGCAAAAATTTTTTCCCATTCTGTTAGTTGTCGATTCACTCTAGTGACTGTTTCTTTTGCCGTGAAGAAGCTGTGGAGTTTGATTAGGTTCCATTTGTCTATTTTGGCTTTTGTTGCCAATGCTTTTGGTGTTTTGGTCATGAAGTCCTTGCCTATTCCTATGTCCTGAATGGTTTTGCCTAGATTTTCTTCTAGGGTTTTTTATGGTGCCAGGTCTTATGTTTAAGTCTTGAATCCATCTGGAGTTAATTTTAGTGTAAGGTGTCAGGAAGGGGTCCAGTTTCTGCTTTCTGCACATGGCTAGCCAGTTTTCCCAACACCATTTATTAAACAGGGAGTCCTTTCCCCATTGCTTGTTTTTGTCTGGTTTATCAAAGATTATATGATTGTAGATATGCTGTGTTGCCTCCGATGCCTCTGTTCTCTGTTCCATTGGTCTGTATCTCTGTTTTGGTACTAGTACTATGCTGTTTTGATTACTGTAGCCTTGTAATATTGTTTGAAGTCCAGTAGTGTGATGCCTCCTGCTGTGTTCTTTTTGCTTAGAATTGACTTGGCTATGCGGGCTCTCTTTTGGTTCCATATGAAGTTCAAGGTGGTTTTTTTCAGTTCTGTGAAGAAAGTCAATGGTAGCTTGATGGGAATAGTGTTGATTCTGTAAATTACTTTGGGCAGTATAGCCATTTTCACGATATTGATTCTTCCTAACCATGAACATGGAATGTTTCTCCATCTGTTTGTGTCCTCCCTTATTTCGTTGAGCAGTGGTTTGTAGTTTTCCTTGAAGAAGTCCTTTACGTTCCTTGTAAGTTGTATTCCTTGGTATTTTATTCTCTTTGTAGCAATTGTGAATGGCAGTTCGTTCTTGATTTGGCTCTCTTTAAGTCTGTTATTGGTGTATAGGAATGCTTGTGATTTTTGCACATTGATTTTATATCCTGAGACTTTGCTGAAGTTGCTTATCAGTTTCAGGAGTTTTGGGGCTGAGGCAATGGGGTCTTCTAGATATACTATTATGTCGTCTGCAAATAGAGACAATTTGGCTTCCTCCTTTCCTATTTGAATACCCTTTATTTCTTTTTCTTGCCTGATTTGGGCATCCAAACTTTTTAACTCTTCTTTTAATAAACACACTTGAATCTTACTCCCAGCCCATGTAGTATGGTTGGAACCCATGCCCAGCTCAAGAGGTAGATCCTTTTGGCAAGAGAAAATCAGCATACTGCATTCCCTGTTCTTAGTGATTTATTTAGTGATGGTTAAAACACCCAATCCGAGTGATAAGACACCATGAAACCTTTGCTGGGACTTCTGGAGAAGACGCTCTCAGCTTTTCTCATACACTGTCAGCTTTTCTCTCCAGCTGGAGGCAGGTGATGCAAGAGCTGGAATTCCTGCAGCTATCCTCTGATCACAGAGAAAGAGCCTCCCTTGCAAAGAGACCAACACAACAGGAGTCAGAGCCAATCAGTGGAGAGAAACCACTTCTGAGAGCATGGTTTGAGTAAGATCCTCCATCGGTGTTTTTATTTACATTAGCCATAGATTCTTTTACTTACACTACTTTGAATTAAGCATTCTATCACTTACAACCCATATTTCCTAATAGGGAGATGTGACTTCAGGGGAAAATTGATGACATAAGTTCATAATTTACCTATGTGCCTATTAAGCAAGTTGACTTTGTTATTGTTTTATCCAGAAAAAGTAATCAGGAGGACATTTTTCGAGTTCCATTATGTAAAAGCTGCACAGGAAGTTCATTCTCTAGCCTCCATGCTTCCACAACACCACGAGACTTCTTTGGCCCTTACCCTATCTCATAAAGTAAACAATCGTGAGTTTATTTTGATGTTTTAATGGACTTTGGGTTTCTTGTGAGAGTAGTTTCTTGCTCATCTTTGAATTTCGCACTCTCTCTACACAAGGCCTGACATGTAGCAGGTGCTCAAAACATGTCTGATAAAGTAATTTGCATTTATTCTATAAATTCAATGTAATCTCTTGCAGATTATACAAAATTGAATTTTGAATTATCTGGCTGTACTGTTCTTTTTTAAAAAATCAATGGAAATAAATATAAAATTAGTAAAAAACATTTCCTTTTGAATCATTCATAGATTCTGTAAGAGTGACCATCCCAAGTGAAATAGAACTAGTCACAAATTTTGAAGGAGAAATTTAATATTTTTCTAAATTATGTTTTAAAGAACTAGGCAATGTTGAAGAAAGTTCTTTAGTCTTATTTTCTTGGGACTAGGAAATCATGTTTTGGCAAGAGTGAAATATAAACCTAAACACAGAGAAACTCATAGGCTATTTTTGAGCTTTCACATGAATAATAATAATTCATTAACTCTGATTTAAAATATCAAGGCAAAGGACAACTATTGAATTGCTTAACGTAAGTTACCTCCTTTTCTTTCGTAACCATTTCAGTTTGTTCATGCCAATTAATGTCCTGGATTTCCATGTCATCATGGGAAATCTAGCACATACCCACACTGTCTATAAATATTTACTGCCCAAAGAATGTTTATGGAACTAAAGTAAGGAAAAGAAACTGACTTTCTGGAGTATTTATTGTGTGTCAAGAAACTTTTGGAGATGTTTTAATTTGTTATCCCACTTAATCCTTGTAACAATTATTTTATTCATTCATCCATCTATTTATTCATCCTTCAATAAACATTATTAACATCCCACTATGTGGCAAGTATTGGATAGGCACTGAAATTACAGTGGTAAACAAAGCAAAACTATAGAGTTTACAGAAGGGAAAATAACAGAAAGAAACAGTTAATCCATGGAAAATTTTGGGGTAGGGGAGTGGGAACTGAAGTGGTAAAAACATTAAGATAAGGCTTCTCTAAAGAACTGACATTTTAGACTATGTTGGAGGATGAAGCAAAACCAGCTATGGAAGATCAGTGGGGAAGATGGCCAGGGCAAAGGGAAGAGCATGGGCAAAGGTCCAAAGGCAGCAATGAGCCTGGTGCACCAGAGTGACTGAAATGAGGGCAGCAAAGCGATAGGAGGGAATACTACCCACTTCCATTTACAGATGGGGTAATTGAAGAACATAGAGGCTCACCACATTACCTCATGTCCCACAGCTAGTGTGTTGTGGATCTAGGATTTAAATTCAGACTTCCCTGACTCAACCGTTCATGTTTTTTCCAGGACACAGTCTACAAACCTTAAAGAACAAGTCAGGAGCATAAGTCCTCATAATCCTGCCC
Organism: Saguinus oedipus; assembly: GCA_031835075.1. NCBI lineage: Eukaryota > Metazoa > Chordata > Mammalia > Primates > Cebidae > Saguinus > Saguinus oedipus. The sequence continues at coordinate 7,853,837 of CM063183.1, read as the reverse complement.
TTTCCAAGGTTTAGGGCAGAATCATTCATGCCCCAGATTATCATTTTGCCTCTTATCTTACCCAACTGCTAAGATGCAGGCTTTTTACTTAACTTCAGCTCAGCACTAGTCATTTCCAAAACACCTGTCTATCATAGCATTTATGCTGACCATCAAAACAGTCACAAGTAAGGGAAATAAATTAAAGGGCAGTAAATAACATAAGGAGCAAAAACCACCCTATTTTTTCTCCAAGCTGGGCAGAAGGGGATGCTAAATTATAATAGAAAACCAAAAATATGAAAACATCAATAATAGTCTATCATTTCTACATAGAACTTTGAATAATATGTAGTTATTTCTTCAAGCAACATGAATAGGCAGAACAGAAAAAAAAATACTATTCACATTTTTTTGTTACAAATGAAAAATCTGAAGCACAGCAAGAAGAAGAAAGTCTTTTTGCTCAAAGTCACAAACTAGTAAGTAGCAGAATCAGATTGTATTCCAAAACTCCTGGCTCAAAAGTTTGTATCTTTTCCTCTCTACCTATTAGGCAGCTGCCCTAGAACAAGAGAAAGAATAGCAATGACCTTATATAACAGTGGTACATATTTGGGGGATACATGTGATACTTTGATACATGCATACAGTTTGTAATGATCAAGTAAAATAACTGGAATATTAACCACTTCAAACACGTATATCTTCTTAATGTTGGAAACATTTTAATTCTTCTAGTTATTTTGAACTGTATAGTACATTGCTGTTAACTATAGTCTCCCTACTGTACTATCAAACACTAGATCTTACTCCTTTTATAGAAATGTTTTTTTTTTTTAACCTATTTACCAACCTCTCATCATTTCCCCTCTACCCTTCCCAGCTTCTGGTAAGCATCAATTAACTATCTCCATAAGATCCCAGTTTTTAACTCCCACATGTAAGTGTAGGTATTTATCTTTTTATACCTGGCTAATTTCTGTACCTGGTCACTTAATATAATGACCTCCAGTTCCATCCCTGTTGCTGCAAATGACAAGATTTCATTCTTTTTATGGCTGTATAATATTTAATTGTGCCTCTGTACCACATTTTCTTTATCCACTGATTTATGGATGGACACAGGTTGTTTCTTTATCTTAGCTGTTGTGAATATAGCTGAAATAAACATTGGAGTGCAGATATTTCTTCGATATACCAATTTCCTTTCTTCTGGATATATACCTAGTAGTGGGATTGCTGGATCATATGACAGTACTATTTTTTAGTTTTTTGAGGAATCTCCATACTGTTTTCCATAGAGGATATACCAGTTCACATTTCCACCAGCAGTGTATGAGCATTACCCTTTCATAATCCTTGCCAAAATCCGTTATTATTTGTGTTTTTGTTAAAGCTATTTTGATTAAGGTGAGGTGAAATCTACCGTATTATGGCTTTGATTTTTATTTCTCTGATATTAGAGATGTTGAACATTTTTTCATATACATTTGTATGTCTTCTTTTGAGAACTGTCTATGCAGAACCTTGCCCATTTTTAATTGGATTATTTGCTTTTATGCTATTGAGTTGAGTGCCTTATATATTCTGGTTATTAATCCCTTGTCACATGGATGGTTTGCAAATATTTTCTCCTGTTCTTTAGACTGTCTTTTCACTTCGTTGCTTGTTTCCTCTGCTGTACAGAAGCTTTTTAGCTTGATGTTATTCCATTCATTCATTTTTGCTTTCCTTGTGTTTTTGAGGTCTTATCCAAAAAGTCTTTGCCTAGACCAATGTCCTGAAAAATTTCTCCATTTTTTTCTATTAGCTTCATAGTTTTAGGTCTTAGATTTAAGTTTCCAATCCACTGTGATTTGATTTTTTTATATCATGAGAGATAGAGGTCTAGTTTTATTCTTCTGCATATGGTTATCTGGTTTTCCCAGCACCATTTATTAAAGAGACTATCCTTTCCCTAATGTGATAATCTTAAGCACAAAGGAAATCCTTCTGTGGAAATACTAACAGTGATTTTGCAAGCATTATTGATGTGAGTGGACAGGGGAAGTACCAGTAACCTTGAAGCCCAAACTCGAGAACTCTTAATGGCTTGTTATAACATCCAGGCTTCCTATAGGCATAAGTTAGTAAGGCTAATGAGGGCTTTTCTGTTTGGTCTTTAGCTTCTTAGATCTTTAATGTGCCAACTGGAAGAAATAGAAAATAATTTGCAGTTGCTCCTTTGATTGTTTTGACATGCATGAATATTTCAAAATAAGAGCAATGATCATCTTTTGGGTGCTTATAACATTCCAGAAACTGTGCAAAATATGTTGCACACATCTCATCTACCTTTACAGATCCCTGTATGGTTCAGACCATGAGTCCACACAGGCCTCATAATATTAAGTTTACCTTCCTGTACACGCAACCAGTAAAAAGTTGAGCTGGGGGAATTTATCCAGCATTTTCCTTGGCCCATATATTTCTGTTTGCAGTGTAAGTCTGCTTACTAAACATCCTTTCTCAAAACCTATCAAATCCTTTTTCAAGTGCTCATTTAGCTTAGCTCCTGAGTGAAGTGGCTAAAAATCTAAGTGAATGAGGTTTGAATTCCTGGCATTTTCTTATACAGATTTTTTTTCTTAAAGTAGTTTTGATCAGCTTCCATAAAGGTGATTTGGGTGGCTAAAAGGTAATAAAATAATCAAATATGATTGGCCAAAGATTTATTCTTCTTTATCTGAGACAGCATTCTCTTAGATGATGAGGTCAGCTTTTCATAAGGCTTAGGAATATCAGAAATAAAGAAGAATCACCTCCTTCACCCAGAATGAAATTAAGGGCCAATGGCTTCCTATGCCTGAAATTGGCATCATTCCTGTGACAAAGAGGAAGTCATCCATTTCTTTCTTTCCTTGTTCTTAAGAAGAGTTCAAAAATTAAAATCATAAAATTTAAATAAACAAGGGGGAGTTATAACAGAGTATTAGAGATAAGGAAAGATTCAGTTAATTTTAAAATTACACAGCTTCATTCGCTTCTTCTCCAACGTTATCACTTTTATCCCAAATCTCCCTGTATTCCCACCCAGACCCTTCCAACCAATTCCTGACTGGCTTCTGGGCTTTCAAGTCTCCATCTTGAACACACTTGTAAATTGTAACAAGAGCAATATGTTTAAACACAAAATTAATCATCAATTCCCCTGTTTGAAATCCCATAGTGGCTTCTATTATCTCTTTTAATAAAGACCAAAATTCTTCTCATAGAATGTTTGTAAAGGCCCAGAACCACCTGGAGTTGACTGAATCCTTAGTTAGAAGCCCCAGATCACCTTGAACTTCTTCACCACAACATTTATTACTGATGTAATTAAATACTTGGTTGTGCAATTATTTGCCTCCCATAGATTGTAGGCTGTGAGGCCAGGGATTCTGATGACCCACAGCACAATGCTTAACAGACCCTCAATAAATATCTGATGAACAACATATGTGGAAGGAGACTTGGCTGCCAGGTTAGCAAATTTTATCTTTTGAATATAAGAAGCCATTGAAGATTTGTGAACCTGGAAGTAACATGCATAAAATTTTTCAATGACTTGCCCCAGAACATGATTACGAGAATTTAGCACCACCTCTACCATTTAGTATTCTGAATGCCTCCAGAGAATTTTGGATGTCTCCAAGATGGAAGCCCCCAGAGGTCAATAAAAGTCTGCTAAAAAAGCTAATGTTTCTTGGGGATGGTCTTCAAGACCACTATGATCCACATTTTCCAAGGGAGGAAGTGTAGAGGACAGAAACCACAGAACTTAGACCACAGAGGACTTAGACCACAGAAGATGCAAAACTGCTGACATTTAAGCTGCAGAGATCATTGAGTATCAGTTGAGCCAAGGGCCATATTTCAGAAAGACTCAGCAGCAGTGAAGTTCAATCTATGTACAGTGTAAAATTTATTCCTAGGGATTGCCACAATACATAACTAGTTGGCAGATTTGCATAAACATTTATAGGTTGTCAATATAAATGTAAAGGATATGTGCATAAGGGGTTGTCTCTCTCATTCATCTTAAGGGGCTCCTTGGGAGCTAAATAACATGGCACTGTTTGTATTAACAGGAGTCGGGTTAGAAAAACAAGAAAACAAACTGAATTCAGTCCAAAATACTGTTTTATTTTCAAGGCCATCTGTGCACAGAATAGCCCAGAGGCAATACAAAGTTGCATTATTCTTCATTATTGTCCTGGAAGAGTACTCTGCTTAATAAGGGAGCCCTGATTTTGTAAATGGGGGAAAAGCAACCATTCACTGCAATGGAGAATTAACCTGCTTTTGAAAAATAAGTGAATTTTGTCCCTGAGTAAACTTTGGTGATTCAATTCCTTTTTAAAACTTGGTACTAATAGTCTAATCCGAGAGAGCTTTGTAGGTAGTTAATGCCTTCGTTTCTGTTTCTGAAGTTATGTTTCTGTTTTACTATTAGGTTGATGCAAAAGTAATTGCGATTTTTGACGTATCTAAAAGTCATGTTTGATTAGTTTGTGAAAAACTTGCTTATAAATTTTTTTATTTTCTTGAGACTAATTTTTCAAGGTGAGGAAAATTAGTAAAGAAGGGAAGTTGTTTGTGTAGCCTTGAGGAGAGCTCACAAGCTATTCATGCCTCTAGGGGTAATATGACCTCACACAAACTCTTGAAATGTTTTCCCAAATCACTGTAATTCCTATATCCTTTGCCAGAGGATATCATATTTTAACATTTTCTTTAATTTTCAGACTGGATATTGAATACTTAATTTCTTTTTTCAGGTGTAGAAATTTTTGAGTGCTTAGATTTGCACTTCTGACGTTATAGCACAATACTGGTTTTGTTTCTTACTGGACTATGTCACCAGGACAAGTGAGGACCCTATGGAACACTTTCTGTTTCTGCTGTCCATGGCTTCCAAGTTGCTCACACTTGGGTGCCAGGCATGTCTTGCAGCATTCTGTGCAGCAGAGAAGCCCTAAGTTGGAGGCCTGTAGAGCAGCCAGAAGGCAATGCATGATATAAGGCATGCCTGCAAGTGACTGAGGGGCCAGAAGCAGCTTGCCCAGCGAGCTCCTCCAACTGTAGTATCCATGGAGGTCACAGAACCTGGCTCAAGGACTGCAGGGATAGCATAGAAGAGGCTGGGGGAGCCCTGGCAAAAAAAAGCTTCATGTAGAAATGAAAGCTAGTACAGAAATGTCTTGACTATTTTTAATTCCACATATAAGTGAGATCACACAGTATTTGTTCTTCTGTGTTTGGCATATTTCACTTAACACAATGCCCTCCAGATTGATCCATGTTTTTAAGAATGACAGGATTTTTTTTTTTATGCTCTGCTAAGAGACTTATTCTTGCAAGTAATTAGTGTTTGACAAAGGTCAAACACTCCCAGCTGCATTTTAGTAAAGGTAGTATGGTGGCTGGATGAGAAGGACCTGTGATGCAGGCCAGATGCCAGGGAAAAATAGGAAATGGTTATCTATTTCCAAGATCCTGGCAGACCCCACTCAAAGGCAAGTTGCAAGAGAAGAATGGGAACAATCAAAGCCATGGGTTCTGAAAATAGCCTCTATCTATGTACATTGATAGCCTTCCTTGGAAAGTGGGTAGCTGTCAGATTTCATGAGCCTCAGCCTACATCCCAGTGAATCCTGGGAAACACAGTTAGAGCCCCGGGATCAGAGACGGGCTCCAAATTCAACAGTTATGCATCAGCTGAGTCCCCAGAGGCCTGAACACAGTGGGCTGAGCCCTGTGCCAGGAGAATCCTCAGCTTTCTAGAGCGTTCCTCTCGACAGACAAATCTACCCAGTTAAGAGCTCCCCTGTTACCCAAAATCCTTGTAGGAAGCTCCAAGGAGACTCAGAGCAAGGAAACACCATATTGGCTGACTCACTCCCTCATCTATAGCACAAATATTTGTGGAGTTCACTCCAATGATTAAATCCTTTCGACAAAGGGAAAGGACTTTACAGTGCTCTTTATTAGTTATTGGATTTTCCATTTCTCAATGCGAGGGTGGAGAAGAAGATGCAATAAAGGCAAACAGTTTGAAATTGATTGTTTGCTTCTCTCCAGGGTAATTTCCTAGTAACTGACAAAATACACAGATTATAAGAAGCATTCATGAACTTATGGTAAAACCTTTTTCCTTGCATTTTAAATTTTTAAAAATCTCTTAAGCTGCAATGTTTTGTATTTGAAATGAGAATAATAACACAAACCTCATAAGGTAGCTGTGAGCGGGTTCACCACCATATGACAATGGAAAACAGTGCATTTCAGAGCTCTCGGGGGCACCTTTCACAAAGACTACAATATAAATGGTGCCTGCTGCAGCTAAGCAGTGCACAACCTACACAACCATATGTGGCAGCCCTGGCTCTGAAAGATCAGGGGAATTAAGGCTATGAAGCCACTTATTAAACTGTAACAGTTGTAGCAATTATCATAACTATTGCCAGCTACATCCGAAGGAATTCCTGAATCTCAACAGTGATCTGTCTTTAGCCAGGGGTATGACTGAGCCATGTGCAGCTTGAATTGAAGATCAGACAGCAACAAAAACCTGACCACTGCAAGTGGAAAACCTTACAGGCCACTTAACCTGAGAAAGAAAGTAGATTAGGGATCCCAGAAAAAAATGGAGCAAATGTGAACAGTAGCAGATGTATGTTGTATTTACTTTCCTCCAGACATTTTTCCAAGCATGTTGCATGTATTATCTCATTAAATCGTCACTCCCACTCTATTTGTGGATACTGTTATCCTATCTTATCATATTAGTGGATACTGTTATTAGTGATACTCTATTAGTGGATACTGTTATCACATCTATCATATCCATTTTACAGATGACAAAACCCTATACAGAACATTAGGCATTAGACCCAGCTACCACGGTTTGTTTGTAAGCAGTGGAACAAAGAGCCGACCCCAGGCAGTTTTCTCCAGGGACTGTGATCTCAACCACCTCCCTGGTCTCAGCGAGGACAAACCTTACCGCACTGTGAGGCTTCCTATGCAAAGTCTGAGCATCAGACACCCAGTGGGGGAAACAGACAAGGCCAACAAATCAAGCACAAATGGTGCCTTGAGCACTTCCTAGATGCTCTGTAAATTCCCCGGGTCCAAGGAGGAGAGTAAAAAAAAAACATGACAAGGCTTCTGCCTTTCAGAAGCTCACACAGTATCTAGACAATACAAAGGCAAAAACAAAAACAAAACAGGAAATAATTAATAAAAAAGCACATCCAATCATGTGGTGGGGGTTAAGCATCTCTAATCAAAAAATCTGAAATCCAGAATGCTCTAAACTCTGAAACTTTTTGAGCACAGACATGTTGCTCAAAGAAAATGCTCATTGGAGCATCTCAGATTTTGGATTTTCAGATTAAGGATGCTGAACTTGTATAATGCAAACATTCCCAAATGAAAAAAAAAAATCTCAAATCCAAAGCACTCTGATCCCAAGCATTTCATATGTTCAACCTGTACCATGGCAGAAGGATTTTTAGCAAAAGAAAAGTGTTTTCTGAAAGGTTTTCTAAAGGGTCTGGAGCCTGATTAGGGTTTTGGAGAGAACAATTTGAAATGAGGTGGTAGAGGGACACAGCTCTCTCCAAACTTCTCTCTCTTGGTGTGGATCAGGTTGTGGGTGAGTCACTGAGGAAGAATTGGCCTGGCTATGCCAGATACTCCTGTAGAAATCAGTTGAAAGGAAAAACAAATAATCTGAATATGGTGGCAATAGTTCCTACCACAAGCTGATTCTCATTTTGTCTTTGTTTTATATTGTTCCCTTGACAAAGGATGTGAGATTTTTACATTATCACAAAACAAATAAAACCATGAATGATGTTTCATAATATATATAGCTCATTTTATGTACTTTTAGGTAATATTATGTAATATTTATGTAGCTTTCATATTTTATAATATTTATATCAGGATTCAACAGTTATAAAGTCTTCCCCTACTTTGGAACTGTATTAGTCAATTTCACACTGCTGATAAAGACGTAACCAAGACTGTGTAATTTATAAGGAGAAAGAGGTTTAATGGACTCAGTTCCGTGTGGCTTGGGAGGCCACACAATCAAGGCAGAAGGTGAAAGGCATGTCTTACCCGGTGGCAGGCAAGAGAGAAAATGAGAGCCAAGTGAAAGGAGAAACCCCTTATCAAGCTATCAGATCTCAAAACTTATTCATTACCATGAGGATAGTATGGGGAAAACTGCCACCATGATTCAATTACCTCCCACCAGATCCCTCCAACAACACAGCGGAATTATGGGAGCTACAATTCGAGATTTGGGTGGGGACAGAGCCAAACCACATCATTCTGCACTTGGTCCCTCCCAAATTTTATGTCCTCACACTTCAAATTCAATTATGCCTTCCCAACACTACCCTGAAGTCTTAACTCATTTCAGAATTAACTCAAAGGTCCACTAGCCAAAGTTTCATCTTAGACAAGGCAAGTGTCTTCCTCCAATGAGACTGTAAAATCAAAAGCAAGTCAGTTACTACCTGGATACAATGGGGGTATAGGCACTGGGCAAATAAACCCACTCCAAATTGGAAAAATGGCCAAAACAAAGGAGTCACAGGCCCCATGCAAGTTTGAAATCCAATAGGGAAGTCATTAAACCTTAAAGTTCTTAAATGATCTCCTTTGGCTCCATGTCTCACAACCAGGATACAAAAGGTGGTCTCCCATGGCCCTGGGCTCTGCAGGGTGCAGCACCCTCCCAGCTGGTTTCATGGCTGTTGAGTATCTGCAGCTTTTCCAGGTGCACAGCATAAGCTCTCAGTGGATCTACCATTCTGGGGTCTGGAGAATGGTGGCCCTTCTTCTCACAGCTTCATTAGGCGGTGCCCCAGTAGTGACTCTGTATATGGCTCCAATCTCACATTATCCTTCCACACTGCCCTAGCAGAGGTTCCCCAAGAGTACCCTGCCCCTGCACCAAACTTCTTCCTGGACATCTAGACATTTCCATACATTCTCTGAAATCTAGCCAGAGGTTCCCAAACCTTAATTTTTGACTTTCATGCACCAACAGGCACAATATCATGTGGAAGTTGCCAATACTTGGGGCTGGCACCCTCTGAAGCAACAGCCAAGCTGTATCTTGACCCATTTCAGCCATGACTGGAGTGGCTGGAATGCAGGGCACCAGGTCCCTAAGCTGCACACAGTGTGGGTGGGGAGGCCTGGCCCTGGCCCACGAAACCACTGTTTGCTCCCAGGCTTCCAGGCCTGTAATGCAAGGGGCTGCTGAGAAGGTCTCTGACAAGCCCTGGAGACATTTTCCCCATTGCCTTGGTGATTAACATTTGGCTCCTTATTACTCATGCAAATTTCTGTAGCCAGCTTGAATTTCTCCTCAGGAAATAGATTTTTCTTTTCTATCACATTGTCATGCTGCAAATTTTGCAAACATTTATGCTCTGCTTCTTCTTGAACAATTTGCTGCTCAGAAATTTTTTCCCTCAGGTACTCTAAATCATCTCTCTCAAGTTCAAAGTTCCACAGATTTCTAGGGCAGAGCAAAATGTTGCCAGTCTCTTTGCTTTGCAAGAATGAACTTTACTCCAGTTCCCAACAAGTTCTTCATCTCCATGTGAGACCACCTCAGCCTGGATTTACTGTCCGTATCACTATCAGCATATTTGTCAAAGCCATTCAACAAGTCTTCAGGACATTCCAAACTTTCCCACATATTCCTGTCTCCTGAGCCCTCCAAACTGTTCCAAACTATATTTGTTACCCAGTTCCAAAGTCACTTCCACATTTTCAGGTATCTTTACAGCAGCACCCCATTCCTGATACCAATTTCACTGTATTAGTTACTTTTCATGCTGCTGATAAAGACATATCCAATACTGGATAATTTATAAAGAAAAAGAGGTTTAAGGGACTCACAGTTCCACATGGAAGGCGGCACACTCATGGTTGAAGGTGAAAGGCATGTCTTACATGGAGGCAGGCAAGAGACAAAAAGAGCCAAATAAAGAAGGAAACCCCTTATCAAACCATCAGATCTTGTGAGACTTATTCACTACCAGGAGAATAGTATGGGGGAAACCACCCCCATGATTAGATTATCTCCCATGAGGTCTCTCTCATAACATGTGGGAATTATGGGAGCTATAATGCAAGATGAGATTTGGGTGGGGACACAGCCAAACCATATAAGAAACATTGTGATCTTACTTTGGAAGGCAATAGGCTCCACCATCTGCCTTCTCCCAAGTAACATGCTTATGGCTAACAGGTGAAGCCAAAACTGAGTCATAAAAACAAGTGAGCATTCAGAGTTGAGAATGCAGCAAGAGGCTGGGACCAGTAAGCCAGCAAAGGGATATAAACATGTCCAAGGATAAAGCGTCCAAAGATTTGTAATAAAGGCTAGGACAGAGAACCAGTTGGGAGCTCCTAACAGAAGATGAATATCAGATGGTGGAAAGCAGACAGGAAGTTGTCTGAGTGTCTTCTTAGGTGCAAACAGGTGTTATTACTTAAAGATGCACATCACTGCCTACAGAGGTTTGATTCTTGGAGTACTAAGTACACATAAACAGCCACAGAAAGGATAGACTGTATATTCTAGATGAGTAATAAACACAAACCAATGAGCACAAGGAATTTTTTGGACATGCATATGTCCAAAACACTTTTTCAAAGACTTTGCTTCAAAATGTTGCTTCTCCTTCAATCTGAAATATTCCAGGCCTTTGTTGAAACTCTGGATGTTGCATGAGAATTGTTTTGGTTTCCTACACTGGCCATTGCCCCTATTTCCTCCCTAAATCATCCCCACCTGGCTTAGGAGGCCTTGCAGCAAGACTATTCCACCTACCACCCTTCCTCAACCTTCCATAGACTCCCGTACAGTTCTTCCTCACAGTTTTAGGAAAAGGTAGTTCCTGGTTTCCTGCCATTCTCTCCAACACTACTTCTGTCCTGATTATTGGTGATTTCAATAGCTATACAGATGATCTTTCCCCTACTTAGGCCTTTCAGTTACTTGACATTATGTTCTCCAGTGATCTAATCCCCAACTCCCTTAACTCTCTCCTGTGGCCATACATTAGTCCTCATTAACACTGACAGGAACTGACCCTTCCCCAATCTTAATTTTGGGCATTTTCTCCCTGGCCCATTTGCATGTTTTTGTACCTCACTTTCTCTAATGCTCATCTGTTATTTATCACCACAATGCTGTGACCCAAAGAAGACCTGAAGTCTTCTGGTCTTTCCCTTTGTTTGGTTCTCCTACCCCCAGCACACAGCTTGGATACTGTGGTTCATCATTGTCATAATCTCTCCCTTGCCCCCTCTCTATTTTGTTCAGTCTAACTTTGCTGCTGGCACTGCAGGGAGCCTGGGCCTCCACCCTCCTTTCTCCTGATACCATGCTATGGCAAAGGAGGTATCAACCAAACCTGGACTGTGCTCTCCCTTAAAATTTAGGATCACAAATAACTAATTCATGACCAACACTTCGTGCTGCCTGCCAGCCCTTCTATTTTCCAAGTCCACCTGATATCCCCACACTGCTCAAAAGCTATTTTGCGCTTCTCTCTATTTGAAAAACTAACAACTCCTCTGACATACTCATGGCTGATTACTCTGCTTCTTAATTCTCTGAAGAAAGAGAAGCAATCAGGAAAAATAGTTCACAAGCTCCTATCATCACATCTTCCAAACTACCTGCATTTGTACCTATATACCCTGCCTTCCTTCTAGTTACTATATAGTTCATGCACGTCCTGAGGCACAATGTAAAATTTAAGCCAAATCCTGTGATTACTCTGCTCAAAATTCTTCAATAGCTTCACATCATCTCACTCAGGATTCTTTAAAAAAGCCAAACCTTAATCATGATGTCCCCATCCTTCCTCCTCCTCCCTACCTCTGCAGTCTCAATTGCTCTTTATTCTCTTCATCTGCAGGCCCCACTGGCCTCTCACTATTCCTGGAACTGTACACACATACACATATCTTAGGATATTTCCACTTGCTTCTTTGCTCAAAATATTCATCCTCCTGATATCCTGAAGTCTTCCTCTTTCACTTACTCCAGCTCTCTGTTCCAATGTTAACTTACTGAAGAGGCCTTTCCTAACCACCCTGTGTTTGGCACCACATCAAGCTTGGCAATTTCTAACCTGACTTCCTACCTTTATCTTCTCCATGGCACATGGTTTGTTGTTGTTGCTGCTGTTGTTGTTATGTCCTCACATTTAGGTGTAAACTCTTTGAAAATCAGTTTTTTGTTTGTTGACTGCTCTTGACAAAGTGCCTAGTATTGTGTCTGGCATTTGCTACTCAAGTACTATCTGTTGAACTAATAATTAATCTGGTTTATAACTTTAGCTTTTCCATAAGATCTTTTTCTAATTAAGGGTGCTGCTTCTTAAGCAAAATTAAAGTCTAGAAACCATTGATTTAGTTTACAGAAGCTATTGCTTAGACAAATTTAGTACATCACTTTGAAACATTTTGAAATAATAGCTCTATTTTAAGTATCTTGGATGCTAAAGTTGGCAGTGACAGGATCACATTCCAAATAGAGGCCCTGATTTTCAGAAGTAAGCAATTGTTTCTCTCCCTTCACCATTTTGGTTTTTAAATTATCCTTTTCTGAAGCACAATCCGTAAGTTCCCACAGTACGGCTGAGACACAATGATAAGGGCATCCCCAAACAGCATTGTCAACGTGACAAGATTACAGGGTGGTATTTCTTACATCATGACTGGATGCACAAAATGAGTCCCTAAAATGAATGATCCTGGGCCTGGAGCCTATCATGGAGCACTTTCAGTATAGTCTCTGTCTGATTATTTTGAAGCCAGACTGACTGTCCCTTGTTGATTCATCCTGAGAAAACCAGGGGAAAGCTGTTGTGAAATGATAAAGCCAGAGAGATATGTTAGCTACTTGTGGGGCCTTGTTTTATTTCTCCAAATACACTTTGAGCACTGACTTTATCATGCATTCATTTCTACCTACTGTATAATGTAAGCTGCATGAAAACAGAAACTTAATGTGTCTCGGCCACCGCTTGCTCACAAGCTTTTATAACAGTGTGTGGCACAGAGTCAGAGCTCAAAACCAATTGCTGAATGAATCAATGTATATATAGAACCTATACACTTAATATGCAAATATTTGCTTATTAGGGACAATGTATCATGCACAGGCAGATATGAAAAAGATACACTCCAGTGTTCAAGTCGGAGAGGCCAACAACACAGGCTCCCTAATGGGTAGAAACAAAACCTGAACCTTATCCTTGGGGGCTCTAAATTAAATGTGGAGTGAAGACAGACATGCAGACAACTATCCATAAAACAAAGCAGAATTCAATAATAGCAAATAAAGTTACAAGAAATCTAGGCGCACAAAGGAAGAACAATTAAGTCTTATTTGGAAGAGGTGGACAGAGACGGTGTCTGTGAAGGTGCAGTTGAAGCTAACATTTCAAGGACAGGCAGAAGGAATAGCAAAACGAACTGGGATGATCCTTCCCTGTGCCTTCCTCCAAAACGGGCTGAATGTCAAGGACTCTCTGTAATGCAGGAGTATCTTTTAATCTAATCCATTGTGATCTAATACTTTTAATAAATGTAATCAAAATGTCAAGACAATGTCAGCCTGTTTGTTATCAAAGGGTCTGAATACTTGCTGTCACTTTCGGTACTTATCTCATTGTGAACCAATCATAAATTTGAGAGGTACTAATCTTGGAGCAAGTTGACAGCATCCAAGCAAAAGTTGGGCAGCACTCCTGTGTGATCTGGAAGCAAGTAAATATTTGTCGGATTTCAGCAGCAAGATCAAGGATGGGCCAGGCTCAGCAACAAATATCCCCAGGTACCAAACTGTAACCCTTAGTCCTGTAGTTTTTACCGTCCAGCAACTATAAACCTCTGCTACCATGGAAGTTGGGTTTGGGTTACCATAGAAATAGGAATTATGTGAGACCTTAAACACTGACATTCTATTAATTCAGTCCTCTCCCAGTAATTTGTTTTAAGAAAGTAGCAAAAGTGTTGAGCTTTGGATCTGTGCCTAAGTTGTAGAGCAGCTATTGCCAGGAGTCCTGTGATGGAGAAATATGCAATGTTTCTGCGTAGGAAATGCTAGGATCTCACAGAAGGGATGTAACTCCAGAGAAAGGGTTTTACTCACAGCAGGTGGTATTATTCTGTTCAGTAGATTACTATTTTAAGCATTATTATCTTTTTCAATTATTCAAATGTAAGCCTACATTTAAGTTCAGTGAAATACACCTGCCATGACTTTAGAAGAACACACAGGCTGGTCTGGTCTTTATACACCCACCCTATCACATTTCCTAAGGCCATTAAGAGGAAGAAATTTCATTAGCAGAGGTTTCAGGGGAAAGAACTCTTTTCCTTTCAGAACTCTGATGGAGGTCAAAGGGGTAAATCAAGGAGTAAACTCTGAACTCTTCTACTCAATACTGTAATAGAGGTCTTGGTCAGTGCCTGAATTAACCAAAAAGAAATCAGAGTATAAAAACTGGAGTGTAAAGAAATAAAACATATTATGTGCAGGTGATAGGATTTTCTACGTTAAAAATGCAGGACAATCTACCTATTCATTATTTGAATTATTTAGAGGCTTTAGCAAATTTTCTAGATACAAAATTAGTATAAGAATTCACTATATTGCTACATGCCAACAATATCTAGAAATTTTAATTTCTAGAAATGCATACTTTTATACTAGGAAGAACAAAGAAAATCCTTTGAATAGCTAGGAGTAAATCTTTTTTAAAAAGATACGCAAGATCTTTATGGAGAATATTATAAAATTTTATTGAAAGACTGTTGAAAACAAATGAAAGACAGTTAAAAGAAACACAATGTTCTTGGAAAAGGAGATTCAATATTGTAAACTTGCCGATTCTTCCCAAATACATGCAAAGATTCAATACAATTGCAGTGAAAATCCATGCAGGATTTTGTATGGAATTTGAAAAACTGACTCTAATAAAAATAAGAAAAAATAATAATTCTAAGATACTCCTGAAGAATAAAGTAAATGACTTGCCCTACAAGACTTGTTAAAAAAAAAAAAATTAAGGAAGAAAGAAATAAGCTGCAGAAATTAAGACATATTTAGTAGTGGTTTGGGATAGAATATAAAGTCATTGTTATTTCATGACAAAGTTACAGATCAGTGAACATATGAGAGATAGTTCAAAAATAGATGTTAAAGTATTTGGTTATTGATATGGAAAAGCAATTGAAATTTGATTCCTACCTCACACTAAACCCAGAATCTGATCCAAGATAACTAATTCCTTAATTGTAAAAAGTTTAGAAGATGATGTCAGAGAATTCCATTATAATCTTGTAAGAGAAAATAATTTTTAAGGAAAATTGTATAAAACAGAAAGTAAATATTGACTAAATTTATCTAAGATGAAAAACGAACTTCTATTCATCAAAGGACACTATAAAAGGAGCAATAACACAAGCCTCAAACTAGAAGATGTAACTGGCAAACGTTAATATCCAGGCTGTATAAATAACTCCACAGATTAATTAGACGAAGATTTTAAAACAATTAAAGAAAAGAACAAAAGACATGGACAAATGTCAGGAAAAATTTTCCTGACCCCTTCCATCTTCAAAGCCATTAAGGACATGCTTCCAGTTTCTCCAACTTTTTTCATTATGCCACATTCATCTGACTCCAGCATGAGAAAACTTGCTTTTAAAGACTCATGTGATTACATAGGGCCCATGTGGATAATCCAGAATAATCTCCCTATCTTAAAGCCTGTAACCTTAATTATATCTGCAACATCCCTTTTGCTTTGTAATGGAACATTTTCATTTGTTCCTGGGATTTGAATATAAATCTTTGGAAGGTCATCCTGACCACCCTAGAAGCTTACTGAGAAAGTACTCACCTAGGATCAGCATGACAGGTACACTACATAGGAGCCACTTCTTCCCTGTTGCAGGCCCCTAGCCATGCAGACATGGCTGATTCATTGTGGTTCCTTCTTCCTTAATTTCACTCCCAGTAATAAGTACCAATTAAGTGAAACAAATTTTATTATTCCTCCTTAGGGCACACCACAGGATTGTAGAAAGCCACAGAGCCAGAATTGGAGAAATATCAACTTTCAGCTATGTGACCTTATGCAAATCACTTAACAGTTTTTAGCCTCAGTTTTCCTCTGAACAATGGAGGTAATGTTACGTGCCTTAACCTTCTTCATAGGACTCTGTGAGGCTGTGAGACAGGGATATTAAAAAGATTATGGAGGCCTACTGCATGTCAGGCATTGTAGCAGATTCCTGACATTCATTTACTTGAATTCTAACACCAGCCTTGTAGCATGGGTACTCCTGTGCCTATTTCACAAAAGAAGAAGCTATAGCTCAAAGAAGTTAAGGAACTAATTGAAAGAAACACAGCTAGTAAATGGCAGAGCATGGATTCCATCTCTCATTTGACTCAAAGTGGGACCCCTTTTTGTCATTCCTCTGGAATGCATCACAGGTGCAAGAGATTGCCGTGATGAAAAGCATAGAGTCACCCTGCCCCATACAAAGTGGCGCCAGAACTGCTGTATTTGCCCCAACCTCTGTCTCCTTCCCCAGTATCTTAGAACCAGGTTCCATGAAGCCAGTGATAGTAGCATTTCAATCCCCTTGGTCATCACAGCTACCATGGACAAACAGAGACAGTTCAGCAAATGTTCTCAACTCAGGTCACAATCAGGGTCAGAATGCCTGGCTGTTCAACATCAAGCTTCTCTCTGTTACTAAATTTTATTTAGATTTTTCTGACCCTACCTTCTCTATCTCATCTCCACCCACTCAGACCACTTGTCTCCCCTTAACACTCCTTCCTCACCAGCCTGGCTCAGCCCCCTCTCCCACTCAATCCTGCAAACTCTTTCTTATGTGGGTTTACAATGATACGGACTACTACAATTATCACTGCTACGCCACCATCATTTATTATGTGCTTATTGTGCACACTTTTGTCTTTAGTGTAATTTAAACCTCATAATAACTCTATGGCATAGATGCTATATACCCATTATACAGATAAGCATTGAAGAACAATAAAGGTAAATAACTTGTCCTAGGTCACATAGTTAATAATCCTGAGTCAGAATTTAAGCCATTTTCCAAGGTCAGGAGTCCTCAGCTCAGACCTCTGGCAATTTTGCTTTTAAAATTAACATTTATCCGGCAAACTTCAATTGTTGGAAAGACTCAAACGAAGACAAGGATTCCTTAGTGCAAGCTGGACATGGGGGAGTGATCCCTGGAAGGTTATAGATTTTATAGAATCCAGCAAATCATGAATGGGCGAGATCTGTTTCATCTCTTGACCCTTCTCTTTCTTTTCAGCCTCCTCTGTAGAGGCTATGTAGCTCACTGGTCAATAGCAGGTCTCTGGGGTCCAACTAAACCTGGCTACAAATCCCAGTTCTGCCACTTAGTGGTTTCCATCAAGTTTCATTTCTCCATGTCCCAGAGTCTTCTTCTGTAAGACTGAGATAAATGTACTCATACGTCACAGCAGCAGTGCTCAAAGCGTGGTCTTCAAGCAGGAGCATCAGCAGCACTTGGGACCTTGTTAGAAATGCAGATTCTCAAGCTCGCCCCAAAACCTACCGAATCAGAAACTCAGAGGATGGGTCCAAACAACCTGCATTCACAAGCACTCCGGGTGACTCTCGTGCATACTAAAGGATGAGAACTACTGTCTTATAGGGCTATTTTGAGCATTAAATGAGGTTATGTCAATAAAATGCTAAGCCTGGAACCCCAACCCAGAAACTCTGAGAGATGAGGATAGTTCTGATTCCTTTAAAAACAAAAGGACAGTGAATTTATGAACTAGTTTAAAGTATTTCCTAGGAAATGGTTGCACCTACAAAGTAGTGTGATTTAGTAGACATTTTCCCCCCTCTTTTTTTTCTTTAATCAAAACACAGATGGGAGAATTGGGGCTCAAAGAGGTGAACATTTTCCCCAAGGTTATCTGGAGAGAAAGACAGAAATAGAATCCAGACTACTGACTCTGCACTTGCTTCATATTCCAGCCCCCACACTCCTGTTTAGCATTAAGTGCCAAAATCTAATGGGAGCAGACTTAATCAAGAGCTTCTCAAGACCCTCACAGGGGCTCAGGCTGTCCATAGGGACCAAGGCTGTCTCTGCTGAGAATCAATCTCAGAAGCCCAGAGTCTCTTGCCTGGGGAATTGGACTAATTGTTCTGTCCTACTTGACGAAGGCAAGAAAATGTGACCCTGAACTGCAAGAACGCATTCATCTCTCATTCCTGCTAAAAATAAAAGAATCATTGTAACCAAAACTCACTCAAAGGCAGATTTAAACAGATATAAATAGGTCACTCACTGTAATGTGTTTACTGTATTAGCCACCTAGCATTTCAAAGGTGACAGGAAATACTTTCAGGTAAATTCAACAATCTGGTTTGTGGTTAGTCTGAACTGACAAAATGTCCCTGTGTCAGGAAGACCCTGTGGTCACAGTACACATACAACAGTGAATCTTAGGGTCATTCTCAAGTTGTTATTTTTATACCACATCAGGGACCAGACAACACTCTAGATATAGGAGGTGGGGTCTCACGTGAAAGGTGGGATTAGCCACTGAGACAGTTACCACGTCTGACAATAGCTGAGAGAAAGGCCTATGAGGACAGGAGTAGGGGGACAGGCCAAAGAGAATGGAACCTTCTCTTAGCCTTGCCTACAAGCTCACCAAGGCATTTGAGAAGATTGTGTCTGGTGGCCTTCTGGGCTGAAAGCAATGTTATTCTGCGCAGGAACCTGAAACTGTCCCAGAGTGCTGGTGGGACAAGACAGAACGTGCAGGTTGAGGAACTGCATCTACCAGCCAGCTTCAGGCAGGTCTCGGGCCCTGTATCATGTGATTTATTCCACTTTATGCATCTTGTCATTCAGGTCTGTTTTGGGGCTATTTGGTGCAGTGCGGTGGTTTGAGAGTCCTAGTCCACCCCAATGGGCTGGAGAGAACCAAGAGGAGCACCTGATGTCTACAATGGTTGCTTGGTATCCTAGAGGGCACCTGGAGGGGCCACAGGAGTCAGAGCAACCCTTCGGAGAGAGGAACCACAGGAAGAATGGGCCTTAGCTTTGAAGCTCTGAGTGGAATTATCTTTAGGAAAGCTGGCTTCTTGTAATAGTGAAACCTCTAAATCTGATGTGTAGGACAAATCCTAGTAGGTATACAAATTTCAATTCTTGGGTTTTTAAAAATATAATTTAATTTCCAAAAAATAAGCTAATTTCCTTGCACACTGTCTTGGGATGACTGATAAGAAGAGATGCCCTTCCTAAATCTGTCATCCTTGGGAAGCACCCAGGTTGATGGGAAGTACTGTTGGACAGGTGGAAAAATTTCCACACCAGTGTCCTTCTTTCTAGAAGCTGCCCTGTCTCCCATCACGAGATCTGTGGGGAGGAGGAAGAGAGGTTTCTTGCTGAGACAGAGCGGCTACTCCTTGTGTGTCAAATAACCAGTGTAGCTTAGGTGTAGGGGACAGCAGCCAACACCCTCCTGAAATGTCCAGCCCATGGATGCTGTTCACTTTCTAAATATTTTCACACCCCAGGAGAGGTTGGAGATCTTCATGGTTGGCATCCTAGGTCAAAGGAGAAATTGGCTGGGGCAAAGGGGTTGTTATTGTTGAAGTTGGAGGATCCAGTTTAGTCTACTGTTCTGTAGTTGCCTCCAGTCTGAAACTGAGGCCAAGAATAGGGCCTCTCTAGACCAGATCCAGTAAGCAGAGCATCCTCCATCCTCTATATAAAGGAAGGACAGAAAGACAGATGTCAAGAAAGTGAGAGGCTGGAGAACAGGACAGAATAGGGACAAATACAGTGATACAGCTGGCATCCATGTTCCAGCCCCTCTACCCAGCTACATTGACCAAGCCAATCAGCAGCCAGACCAGGGGGCTCCTGCTCACCCAGGAAGCCTTCACTCCCTCTCCCTTGGATAAGATCCAGTCACTGCCTGTCTGCCCCTACTGCAGGCAGCCTCATCATCTTCCTACCTGTGCATGAAGCCATCCCAGCAGTCCTCAGCTCTGCCTCCAGCAGGTCTGCCCAGTGCTGCCCCTGCCTTCATTAGCAGGAGCTCCCACCAAATATCAAGTCCATGTAGTTCCTCCAGCTACAAATTCCTGAGCAGCAAGATTCAAAGGTGCACTGTTTCTAGTTCAATTTATGTTCTGATACAGTGGAGAATGCACTGAATCAGCAGTCTCATCAAGGCCAGTTGTATGACATTATACAAATCATATACTTCCTTCAAGTTTCAATTTCCACACTGGAAAATGGGAGAATTAATAATAAATGCTCTCCCTACAGTGCTGTTGTGAAGACAAATGAGAGAATATATGGGAAAATACCTAACTGTGTCTGGCGCAGGCTAAGAGCATCTTTGGTTGGAAAATAATATCTTTGTTGTTGACTGGTTGGGAAGACAACATTGATTCTGTAAGTACTATAATTTTCACAACTCTTTGACAAATATTACCCGTTGAAAGCTTAACCGCCTGATTACTATTTGGGTTCTGGCATTTTCATTTTGAGAAGTGACATTAAATGCTCTAGTTCTTAGTTCACTTCCTGGGTACATGTAGTGGTAGATCAAGAGGTCAGAATTTGCAGCCACATTTTGCTTCTCACCACACCCATATTCTCTAAGTGTAGGCTGATGATTACCTACACCAGAGTCACGTGGGATGCTTATGAAAAATGCAGATTCCAAAAAGAAGTGGAAGCAGGATCTCAAAGAGACATTTGTACGTCCATGTTCATGGCAGCATTATTCAAAATAACCAAAAGCTAGGACCAACCCAAATGTCCACTGAGGGATGGATGGATAAACAAAATTATGTATGATCATATAATGGGATATTATTCAGCATTTAAAAATAAGCAAATTCTGGCATATGCTACAACATGGATGAACCTTGAGGACAGTGAAGTAAGGACACAAAAGGACAAGTACTCTATGACTTCACTTATATGAGTTACCTAGAGTTGTCATATTTGTAGAATTAGAAAATACTGCATGACTCCACTACATGGGGTACCTAGAGTTGTCACATTTGTAGAAGTAGGAAATAGAATGGTGGTTGTCAGAGGCTGGTCAAGGAGGGGAGTGGGGATTGGTGTCTAATGGTACAGAGAAGCAATTATACAGCATGGAAAGATTCTAGAGCTGGTTAGTGGTGAGGGGCACGCAACAATGTAGGGTGCCACTGAATCGAATGCTTAACGAAGTAAACTTTATGTTATATGTATTTTACCACAGTTAAAAATAGTCACAATAATTTGTCTAAAATTAGAAGAAAATGCAGATTCCTTAACCCACTCTGGATTCTCCAAAGCAGCGTTTGTAGTGGTAGACTCAGGAATAATTTTAACAAATTCTACATATGATTCTGATGCATACCTCATTGTGAGCCCTGCTGCTCTGCAATGTGGCTCACAAGTAGCATCTGCAAAACAAGAACACGTGTACCACTGCATAAGCTGGGCCACCTAAGAAACCTTAATTTAAAAAATACATTTTAAAAGGTTCTATTGTTTTCATGCAAACAAGAGTGATGTGATCCGTTTTTCTTTTGCTTGGGTTAGATAAACTAGTAGGTGCTTTCAGTCCTAACACTTGGCAGTCCCTTCATAGATCTAGCATTTTCTGAGAATGCATGCTGGCTCTTTCATCATTCTGGAAGAGAACCACTGCCTGAGGGTAAGGAAGCCCTGATGCCTCTTTGTACTAATTAAAACTCCTTTGCCAAACAAGCACTCAGGAAGAAAGAAAAGGTATCTGACTGCTCTGGGAGGAAGGGGCCTGCAGCAAATTTCTCCAGAGTGCCCACCACCCACACAGCATGTTTGGGCCTCTATTCACTCAGCCCAACATCCCAACCTGCCAACCTTACTTTCTCTGACACCCCCTAGAACTCTGACTGCAGAAAGGAAAATGAATTGAGGAGGCAGGTAAGAGTAGCTGTGAGGTGACTGCTAAGAACACTTTGTTTACAGAAGTACACAGGAGATTGTCATGCCTTGGCTGGTGAGAAGAGAAGTGGATTTGGGATGTATTAAGAATACAAAACAGTCAGTCTTGTCTTGACTGGACATTGGTTCCAGCAGAGCATAGTTGTGCTGTGGACAACCTTCTTTCCTTCCTAGAGGACATAAATGTTTCTCATGGACTAAATGTGGGCCACATGGGACAAAAAGAGCTGAGTGGAGCCATCTTGGGTTCTACCCAACAAGGTTACTAGGGGGGTGAAGAGGGTCCAGCAGCCAGAAGCTAGAGGGGATGCTGACATTCCTGAAGGCTGAGGAAGGTACATATGACCTCCTGGAAGAGAGGCACCTGCTAAGACAAAGAATCACCTGGAAAGTGGTGCTCAGCAAAGGGGCCTCCAAACGATCCATGACAATTTGCTATAAAATGTTTATCTTGTGATACAGAAACATCTTTAAACCCACAATCTCAGAGGCTTTTCTTTTGCCTTACCACTCCTTCCTCCATATTAATGCCCTGAAGAAGGGTCAGAAGCTGCCTAAGATAGCAGGTGGGAGAGAAGGGAAGCATGAACTAGAGAAATTGAGAAGAACCAAGTGCCACTTCCTGGATACAGGTTGCAGACTTGAAGCACATCCTAGATAGGAGAAGGGAGAAGAGTGAACATCAAGTCATGTTAAATTTTCATGATGACATAGGCCTGGCAATCCAACGTCAGATTGAAGACTGACAGAGACTGCAGTGCCTTCTACTGTAAGTCAGGGGAAAACCATGGGATTTGTGGAGTTTACACCCAAAGGCAGACAAAGATCACCTGTTCCTAGGAATAAAATGTAAATAAGCTATGAGAGGCAAAACTAAGGAATTTATATTTTATTTACACTGCAAAGTGAAACTTTTGTAATATTTTAAGCAGAAAAATGATATGAAAAAATATACTTAAAAAGATCACCAGATGGCATATGAACAATATATAATATGGGGCAAGAGCAGAAGCAGAAACATCAGGATGCTCGTACAGTAGTCCAGTTGGGGACTTTGGTGCCTTTGGAAAGAAGCTGTAACAATGGAAATGGTAAGAAATTATCAAATTTGAAATACATATCTAATTAAGTACTAATGTATTCAACCTGGGTCCTATGATGTGAAGGTCCCTCCAAAACTCACATTGAAACAATCTTCAACCTGGCAGTATTTAGAGGTGGGGTCTTTAAGAAGTGACTGGATTGTGAGAGCTCTGATGAATAAATTTATTTATTCATAGTTAATGTATTAATGGGTTATCATTAATACATTAGAAGAAAAAGGAGAGAGATTTGAGCTAGCATGTGAGCACGCTCAGCCCCTCACCATGTGATATCCTGCACTGCCTCAGTATTCAGTAGAGCACCTACTAGCAAGAAGGCTCTCACCAAATGCAACTCCTCAACATTGGACTTTTTAGCCCCCATAAACGTAGAAATAAATTCCTTTCCTTTATAAATTTCTCAATTCCAGGTGCTCTTCTATAAACAAGAGAAAACAAAGTAATACAATGGGAGAAGAGGAAAAAAGAAGAATCAAGAATGACTCCTAGAATAAGGGTGGAGCAGCTGAGTAGACGGTGGGAACATTGGTTTTGGTGAAGACAGGGTAACCAGAAGAGGAGGGAGAGAGTGGATCAAGAAAAACGTTTTATGCTTATTAAGTTTAAGACGTCTTATTAAACATCTGAGTCAAATATGTGGCTGAGTATGACTTGTAGCTCACATCTGTGTATATAAACTTGACTACTTTTATCTTATTGATATTGCTTATATTCATGACACTAGATGAGAGTGGAATGAATGCAGAGAGAAGTAGTCAGATAAAGAGGTAGTAGCAAAGGACAAGAAAGGAAGACCAGTGATGTAAGGACAAAACAGGAAAACATGTCATCACAGAATCCTGGAGAGAGGAAGTGCTCAGTTCACTGAGCTGCTGCTAGGTTAGAGGAGGATGAGACCAGTGTAGCATTCATGCTTGGCTTCAGCTTTGGTGAGATGCAGGTCATTCATGACCTTGAAAAGTACAATTTTAATGACATGGTAGGAATAAAAGCATGAATGAAGAGAACTGAGAGTAAACTAGTAGGAAAGAAAATGGAAAGAGCGAGTATAGAGAACTCTTTTGAGTAGTTCTGTTGTTTTTCAGGCTTAAGAGGGCTCACTTTGAATGCATGAAGGTATGCCAATGGACATGATCCAGTGAAGAGGAGATAATTCCAAGAGTTACATGTTCAAGGAGGTGATGGAACCCAGGGCTTGAGTGAGGAGGTCTTTTTTTATTTTCTTTTATTTATTTTATTTATTTATTTATTTTAAATTTTTATTGCATTTTAGGTTTTGGGGTACATGTGCAGAATGTGCAAGATAGTTGCATAGGTACACACACGGCAGTGTGTTTTGCTGCCTTCCTCCCCTTAACCCACATTTGGCATTTCTCCCCAGGCTATCCCTCCCCAGCTCCCCCATGCTGTCCCTCCCCTATTCCCCCCAATAGACCCCAGTGTATAGTACCCCCCTCCCTGTTTCCATGTGTTCTCATTTTTTTCACCCGCCTATGAGTGAGAATATGTGGTATTTCCTTTTCTGTTCTTGTGTCAGTTTGCTGAAAATGATGTTCTCCATATTCATCCATGTCCTTACAAAGGACATAAACTCATCATTTTTGATTGCTGCATGATATTCCATGGTGTATATGTGCCACATTTTCCCAGTCCAGTCTATCATCGATGGGCATTTGGGTTGGTTCCAGGTCTTTGCTATTGTAAACAGTGCTGCAATGAACAATCGTGTGCATGTGTCCTTATAGTAGAACTATTTATATTCCTTTGGATATATACCCAGTAATGGGATTGCTGGGTCAAATGGAATTTCTATTTCTAGGTCCTTGAGGAATCGCCACACTGTCTTCCACAATGGTTGAACTAATTTACACTCCCACCAACAGTGTAAGAGTGTTCCTATTTCTCCACATCCTCTCCAGCATCTGTTGTCTCCAGATTTTTTAATGATCGCCATTCTAACCGGCGTGAGATGGTATCTCAATGTGGTTTTGATTGGCATCTCTCTAATGACCAGTGATGATGAGCATTTTTTTGAAGCCAGCCGTGCTTTATTGACAGCGCGTCACTCAGGCCTTGACCAAGTACTTCCACGACGGGAACAGCCGCTCCTTCCGCTGCTGTTCTTCGTCTTCAGGTTCTCTTCTTGCTCATTGAGCCGGCGGCACGTGGCGTCCTCTTCTTTGGCCACAGGTCCAGGGGCTTGTACTTCTTGCCCTTGTAGAAGTTCCTGAGGTTTTCTTTCTGAGTCTGGTTAATAACTGAGAACACGGGCAATAGGTTTGCGGACGACTCAGATCTTAGTGAGCTTGGAGGCCGTGCCGCCTGTCACTTTGGCGATGCGCAGCTGGGACAGCTTCACCTTCAGGTCGTCCAGCTGTTTCAGCAGCTCCTCCTCCCCGCGAAGGTCTCGAGCCTTTATCTTGGCCATTGCTACACAGGCTGCCACTGCTGCTGCTGCCGCCCGCTCCGAGAGAAAGAGCGAGTGAGGAGGTCTTAAATAGAATCAAGACCACCTCTTCCATTATAACAGAAAGTAAGGCAGAAATTGGTGCATAAAAATCCAAGTCAGTATGTGGATTTAGTGAAAGTAACTTCCCAATGGCAACTATCTTCCAAAAGAGTACGGATGTCCATGGTCACTTAGCAAAGGAAGGCTCGGGTTAATGGTGGGAGTGGAAGGCAGACTGGCATGGCATGCAGGATGAGTTTGGATAAGAAAATGGGAGCAATGAGTGTAGATAAGTCTTTAGTGTCTGTGAATGAGAAAAGAGAGATTTGTGCGCTCACAGGCTGGCAAAGTGGACTCATGGGAAAGGTTGTTTTAAGGACTATTGTTTTGTGTTAAGATGGGAAAAGCATGGACATGTTGAAACGTTGAAACGCTCAACTAAAGAAAGAAAGGCTGAATATATAGGAGACAATCTAAGGGTAGATTTTCCCAAAATGTCAGGGTTGGGCTATAGGACAGCGGTGGAGGTATTGATCATAAGAATTAGAAGGAACACTTCGATCGTAACAGGAATGCAATGGGAATGATGGAACAAATGCAGATAAGTTTCAAATTTGATGGAAAGCTGTTACAGAATCTCCCTTTATAGTTGGTTCCAAGTGCTCTGTGAAGCAGAAAGAGTGAGTGAGGAGAAACAACAATAAAGGTTTGAGAAAGTTACATTTTACAGTTACATTAGCTAACAAAAGATATATCAAAACTAGAATATTTGTAAAACAAAGAAAAGAAGGAAGAAGAAAGGGAGCAAAGAAGGGAGGGAGAGAGAACTGAAGAGTAGGAACTTATGAATTTCCTCTGACATTTTTTATGTTCCAGATGGGAAACTTAATGATGTTCACCAATAAAGAGATGTTATAAAATGTTGAAGACCAGTTCTCGCTGTTACAAAATAGACTCTTGTCAAAATATCACATTTTAGTCACAGAAGAGGCCTTGGAGATTTTCTAGTCCAATAGGGGATAGACTGGGGAGGTCTCACAGACTGTTGACAGAAGAATCAGAATTAATACCTTATCTCCCAACACCCAGACGATTCTGAACACCAGCCCCATGGCCAAGCCAACAAAACGTCAGGGAATCATTCCAAGCCAACAGCCAACTAGTCTGAATTGAAGTGTTGACAGTGAGGCTGAAGCTGCCTGCCTGTGCCTAGGCTCAGCTCCTGACCCTTCCCGAAGGGCTTCTCTCTGAATTCAGGCAAGAGTTCCTCAAACCACCTCTGCTTTTGTCTGCAAAAGCCCACTTCACTGTTGGGTTCAAAAAAGTCCAACAGAGATTTAGTAGAATGAGGAAGTTCATTGCAGTGGGAGTCTCCAGATCCCTCATTTAATGAGCTTAACTCCTTGATGATTAAAAAGTAACTGTTAACTAGCCAGGCAGCCCAAGTTCTCTTTCTTTCTCCACTCCTTTGCTGGGTAATGTCAGCAAAGTATGACTTCTCTGTGCTAACGTAGTACATCTCCAGCTGCACTCTGCTGCATTGTTTTTGCTTCCAGAACACCTCAAAGGACTGCTTTGAAAGTTGAGGCTTGCTAGTGTTTTGACTGTAAATAGGAAAGTCCTTAAGTCACCATGCTTTAGTATCTCCGTTCATCATATTTTTTACCTCCACATCATAAAGGCCCCAGTGTCATTTTACAGATGAAAACATTAAACAAGGTGACACATGGACCAGGAACACCACAACAGCTCTGTAATGCCCCTGAGGATGCTTACAACAAAGAAAGGTTTTAAGCTAGGGCATACAATAGGGTTCGTTATTTCACATAATGATATAAAGGCTCCTTGGAACAAAATAAAATAAAATTATGTTCATGGGCTTTTCGTGACTTGTCATTTCCTTTTCATTTAGCATAATTGCAATAATCCAGGCTCCCATCAGCCAACACGGAAGATAGTGTCTCAATAGCCACAATGTCTGACAATGACTTCAGCACATCCAAGAACAAGGTCCCATCATTGTGTGAGAGAATCTCTCAGACAATGGGCAAAGCCTGGACCATTGTTACCATAGCTTAACAGGGATTCCATCTCTCTGGGAGGATGGAACATTTTGCTACCTTCTATGTAATAATAATAATAGCCACACTTACTGTTCTGGGGAATCGAAAGCCTAAAATATGGGACTGAAAAAAAAAAAAGACAGTGGAAAACTAATATATCATTAACGTGCCTTTGGGAGAGATCCTTTGGCAACTACAAAAGCATTATCCAGCACCAGTTTGCAGATAGGAATCAATTTAATTAATTTTAAATGATTTTGCACATTGATAAAGCCAGTGACTAAAGAAAATAGGGACTTGACTCAAATATATTCTGTGGAAAGAGTGGTTAATAATAAAAAACAGAGCTCTGGAAATGTTCAACTTACTACCCCTGTCAGTGAGTTTAGGAATGGCTGTTAGTTCCACAATCCTTTAGGAGTTAAGTATAATAAGTATGAAAAGCAGAGGTGGTTTCAAAAAACCTGAGTTCAAATCTTGGCTCTGCAATTTTTTAGTTGGGCAACTGGAACAAGTTAACATTTCTAAAGCCTCAGTTTATAGGTGATGGACAATTTTCTTAGCAGCCATTAATATATAGTATTAGATTCTCCAAAACCCTTCCCTGAAATTCTCTTCATTTGTCATCAGTCTGCTTGTGGTTAACTCAAGCTTCCTTGATTACCTGTTCAATCATCTGATCCCATAGTACCTATTCTAATACCTGTGAGCATATGGGGAATGATTAGTGGATCCACGACAAAGCTATCTGTTTGTCCAGGCTGTGTACCCAAACATGGAACTTGAAGGATGTATAAGCTCTGTCTCTGGTCTTTGGGAGTTTTTAGCAGTGTTCTAGAGATAAAGTGTATGTACATGGTTTCCCCCTCTTAATGTATTTCCATGGGTACATACCCATGGAAAGTTCAATGCCACATAGGGCTCTCTGCACTTCATGCCCTGTGAATGGCACACATACTAGTGTTGGAAAAGATCCAAGAATGAGATGAGGAAAGAAGCAGCTTCCTAGAGAGGAAAGCTGATCTTGGAAGATGAGTAGAACTCAGATTATTCCTGGCCTACTTAGAATGGAGGGACAATATAAAATAATAGGAAGACGAATCTACACCTCCAGACCAGAACCCAGCAGATGGGAGGAGCCCAATTCTCTTGAATGAGTTCCATGTCCACTGACTTTCTAAAAACCATTCCAAACCTCCCCCATCACCAAAGAGGAATAATGGCAAAGGCCTGATCTCTGGTCTCTGGGAGTTTACAGCACCCGAGCTGCTGGCTGGGTCTGTTCTTGAGATAGAGCCCTTGTACTGGGCCAATGGACGTCAACTCCAGAAGTCATATCCAATGAACTGATTTGGAATTAATTTTGTACTCACTTGCATCAAGGTCTGAGTCCTGGATCTAGTTCTTACCAACCTAAGCTTCCAGGGTGAAGAAATCAATCTAAGCCAATGCAGGATACAGTTCTTATGTGCTTATGTTCAGAAAGAAGCAGTTAATGAATAAAAAAAAATTTAAGACATTATTTCCCCTCTTGAGGAGCTCATAGACCAGCAGTATGAGTCAGACAAGTAGACCCAGAACCATTCTAAAAGACCATATGAGCTAAATGACATGAAGAAAAGAGCCTGTGCCATTGAGGCTCAGTAAAGGAAGCAATTACATCAGATAGCAATGATCAGTAGAGGTTTCCTATAGAGTTGGAGATGGCATCTGTTTCTGTTCCCTTGGAATGAAGATAATAGTAGTACCTATGTGTGGCACCTTTATAGTCATCAAATGAGTTATTTCATGTCAAAAACTAAAGATAGGTTCTGGTACATGGTAACTATTCAATAACTGCTAGCTACTTTTTGCTGCTGACTGAAAATGAACTTGGAGGATAGGCAGTATCATACGCATGGAAATGAAAGGGTGCGAAAGTACAATTTATAATCAAAGCAAAGGTAATATCTATCTTTCCTCAGCTGCTTGTCTCATAACCAGGGGGAAAGAAATCAGAGGCTGAAAAGCAGGAAAGTCAAGGGTGAGCCCAGGAAGCAGAAAGTACTGTTGAGAGTGAGTGAAACAAACCTTCACATGGAAGAGTGGGAAATGAGACTGAATGCCAGTCTGAGAATTTGCACAAATTCTTGATACCTGCCCAAGCTTCCATTATAAGTAATAAGCCTGTCATCCACATTGTCTTAATCTGGCAAGTTCTGCAGATGGACCCAATTCTGAGTGTGGCATTACCATTCAGCTGCTAGAGGGAACACAGTCTTTAGAGCATCAAAATTGCAAGCTTTCAGCAGAGCAAGGCTAAGTTATCGATTAGTGTTTTCTTTTGTGCCTTTTTCTTTTGTGTCTGCTGGGCTGAACAAATATTAGCTGCATTTGTCTGAGGACCCTTACTTCAGCCTCACTCAGCAGAATAAAGACCAAGCCAACTGTGCAATTCAGGTGCCAGGGAAATGCTGAAAGCATACATATTAGCCATAAGTAGAGATGCTAGCACTTAAAACCAGATGTAAAACTCCTTTTCTGAGAAACTTTCCTTTGCTAAAGAAAAATAGTAAACAGAAGACAAAGCAGCATGTCAGAGCATTAAAGAGATGAGAGACCAGGGCCCAGGAGGGTAAGTTGAGTGTCAGTGGTCTCAGAGAAGACCTGGGAGTAGAGGGTATCAGAAAAATCAGAAAGGACACAGGAGTCAAAGACAACTTCATAGAGATAGAATATAGACAGGTGGAGAAAGACCATGGAGGCAATAAACATTAACATCCTAGTCCATTCATTTATTAATGAATATCTGTTGAGCACCTGCTATGTGCCAGGTACTGTCTTGGGCTTTATTACAGGAAACATAGTGAAGTGCCTGTCTTCATGGGGCTATGTGTAAGTAGGTGAGACAGAAAATAAATGAAAAGGAAAATAAATATATAATAGAATGTCAACCTACAAGAACTATGAAAGAAAATAAAGTTTGCTTAGGGGAATAGAGGCATACTATTGATTGAGCAGTCAAGGTGCATATATTAATCTTCTAGGACTGCCATCACAAACCACCACATACTGGGTGGTTTAAACAACAGAAATTTATTTTCTCACAGTTCAGGAGGCTACAAATCCAACATCAAAGGTTTATTCTAAGGTCTCTCTCCTTGGCTTACAGATTGCCAGCTTGTCACGGCATCCTCATGTGGCCTTTTCTCAATGTGCTTGCATCCCTGGAGTCTCCTTGTGTGTCAAATTTCTCCTTCTTCTAAAGGCAACAGGCAGATCATATTAGGGCCCACACTAACAGTCTCATTTTTTAAGTTTTATTTTTTAATTGATGCATAACTGTACATATTTTTGCTATACAGTGTGATGTTTTGACACACACATATATACAGCAGCTTCATTTTAACTTCATCACCTCTTTAAAGACCCTGTCTCTAAATAAAGTCACATTCCAAAGTGCTGGGGGTTAGAGCTTCAGCATATGAAGTGGGAGGGTAGAATTCAATCCATATCAGGGGGTTCTTTCTGATGAAAGGGCATTGGAATGGAGACTTAGATGCTGTGACGGATTAAGCTATGAAGCTATCTGGGGCAAGAAAGAACAGCTTGTAAAAAATATGCTCATCATGTTCTCAAAACAGCAAATGAGGTAGGTATGGCTGGAAAAAGTGAACAAAAAGAACAGCAGGAGATGACAATGAAGAGGTAGCCAGGGGGTAAATCATGTGGGTCTTAGCAGCTGTATGAAGTCAGAATTTTAAAATGTTGGGAGAGAAAGAATTAGAGCGTTTTGAGGTCAGTGACATATTCCTTTTGCATTCTAAAAGACTGCCTCTGGCTTCTGAGTGGAAAGCAGACTATTGGAAGCAGGAGTGTAGGCATGAAGATCGGGTAGGAGGCTATTGTGGTTGTCCCGGAAAAAGAGAATGGTGGCTTGAACCAGGGATTACAGGGAGGTAGTAGTATTTCTATCCTATCCAATCTTCCAATCTCCCAGTCTCTAGAGTAGAGGCTGCAGTCAACTCTGCCACAAGACAGAGTTAGAGGCAAGATCACCATCTTTCCCTTCAAGGAGAGAAAGACAAGTCAGGGGCTAACTGTAGACTTACCACAAAGTTGAACTACAGATACTTTTCAAAAGACTGGAATCTTAAAGAAACTACTCCACTCAATTATCTAAAGGCTCATTGCTGTGGAATGAATATTTTTGTCCCTCCAAAATGAATATGTTGAAACTCTAATCTCTGATGTGATGGAGTTTGGAGGTAGGGCTTTTGGAAGGTAATTAAGTAATAAGAGTAAAGCCCTTTGACTGGAATTATCAGCCTCATAAGAAGAGACAGGGGAGGGAGGCGGGCAAGATGGCGTCGTAGAGGTGACTCAGGATTGCAGCTCTTGGTGAAGGCGCAGAGGGTGAGTCCTAGCCGCATTCTCGGATGGATCTTTTATGCCCACAGAGTGTTGAAAGTCCCAGGTGTGGGAGAGACACGGGCTAACGCAGCTGGCTCCCGCCGCCTCTTCGGCCGGCGCCGCAGCAGGACCCGGCGCGGAACTCACTGGTCTGGGTGCCCTGTTAAACCGGCAATCTGAGATTTGGAAGGGCAGATTGGCATGTCCATCTGATTGAACGGGACTTGGACAATGAGCCAGACCAGGAGTTTCCTGGGAAGCGTGATCTGAGCCGGGGTAGTGGGCAGCGGCACGGGAGATCACACGGATCCCAGTGCCCTATCGGCAGGCTCCTGGGGTGCCAGTGAGAGAGTCGACCTTTCAGCTTGGGGAGAGGAAGAGAGAGAGACAGAGAGAGGATGGACTCTGAGGCAGGGAGCTGGGTGATCGGGCTCGGCGGGTCCCACGCTCACGGGGACAAGCAGGGCGGCGACTGGAGGCGCTTGGGGCTGAGAGTTTTGCTGCCGGCATCTAGGACGGTGCAGCCTGGTGAGGGAGGGGCGTCCACCATTGCTGATGAAGTGCACCCCCGCTTAAGTACCGCCCAGGACTGATGCAGCCCGCCGTTGCTGAGGCAACCTGCCATAACAGAGAGAGTCCACCAGGCAGCAACAGGGCGGACCCGCGCTAGCAGGTCAGAGCCCCGGCAGGCAAATAGTGAATAGACTGCCTCCTAGTGGGGCAGGACAGTGCAACAGATACTCATAAAGAAAGCCCCAACTCCCTGAGACAGAGTATCTAAGGGTGAAAAAAAAAAAAAAAAAAAGAGTGGTGTTTTATGAGTTCTATTGCAGCAGACATAAACAACCTCCCAACAACCCTGAATGAAAAACGGAGCTCACAGCTCAGCACTGGAGCTCCTATAAAGCACAGACTGTCTCCTCAAGCAGCTCCCTGACCCCTGTATATCCAAGGAGTCACCCCAGAAAAGGACTAATCAGACTGACATTTGGCTGGCATCATTCTGGAACAAGGGCAGCAGAAGAAACTGGTATCATCCCTCACTGTTCTGCAGCTGCTGCAGGTATACCCCAGACAAGAAGGGCCTGGAGTGGACCTCAGCACTCATACAGCAGAGAGGATAGATCATTAGAGGGAAAACTAAGTAACAGAAATACTTCATCATCAACAATCTCAGTGTCCACACAGAGACCCAATTGAAAAATCAGCCACTACTAAGATGACAGGCGGATAAATCCATAAAGATGGGAAGAAACCAGCGCAAAAAGGAGGAAAGCACCCGAAACCAAAACACCTCACCTCCAAAAAAGGACCAAAACTCCTCACCAGCAAGGGAACAAAGCTGGACGGAGAATGAATGTGACGAAATGACGGAATCAGACTTCAGAAAGTGGATAATGAGAAACTTCAGTGAGCTAAAGGAACATGTTCTAAACCAGTGCAAAGAAACTAAGAACCTTGAAAAAAGATTTGAAAAAAGATTCGAGGAATTGATAACAAGAATGGACAACTTAGAGAGGAATATGAATGAATTGAAGGAGCTGAAAAACACAACACGAGAACTTCGCGAAGCATGCACAAGTTTCAACAGCTGAATTGACCAAGCAGAAGAAAGAATATCAGAAGTTGAAGATCAACTCAATGAAATAAAACGAGAAACCAAGATTAAAGAAAAAAGCACAAAAAGGAATGAACAAAATCTCCAAGAAATGTGGGACTATGTGAAGAGACCCAACCTACGTTTGATAGGTGTACCAGAATGTGACGAAGAGAATGAATCCAAGCTGGAAAACACTCTTCAGGATATTATCCAGGAAAATTTCCCCAACCTAGCAAGACAGGTCAATACTCAACTCCAGGAAATACAGAGAACACCACAAAGATACTCTGCAAGAAGAGCAACCCAAGGCACATAATCGTCAGATTCACCAGGGTTGAAATGAAGGAGAAAATACTAAGGGCAGCCAGAGAGAAAGGTCGGGTCACCCACAAAGGGAAGCCCATCAGACTCACAGCAGATCTCTCGGCAGAGACTCTACAAGCCAGAAGAGAGTAGGGGCCAATATTCAACATCCTTAAAGAAAAAAGCTTTCAACTCAGAATTTCATATCCAGCGAAACTGAGCTTCATAAGTGAAGGAAAAATAAAATCCTTCACAAACAAGCAAGTACTCAGAGATTTTGTCAACACTAGGCCTGCTTTACAAGAGCTCCTGAAAGAGGCACTACACATAGAAAGGAACAACCAGTTCCAGCCATCCTAAAAGCATACCAAATGCTAAAGACCATCAACAAAATGAAGAATGTACATGAACCAACGGGAAAAACAGCCAGCTAGCATCAAAATGGCAGTATCAAATTCACACATAACAATATTAACCCTGAATGTAAATGGGCTAAATGCACCAATCAAAAGACACAGACTGGCAAATTGGATAAAAAACCAAAACCCATCGGTGTGCTGTATCCAGGAAACCCACCTCACATGCAAAGATACACAAAGGCTCAAAATAAAAGGATGGAGGAAGATTTACCAAGCAAATGGAGAGCAAAAAAAAGCAGGAGTTGCAATTCTCATCTCTGATAAAATAGACTTTAAAGTAACAAAGATCAAAAGGGACAAAGAAGGTCATTACATAATGGTAAAAGGATCGATACAACAAGAAGAGATAACGATTCTAAATATATATGGACCCAATGTAGGAGCACCCAGATATATAAGGCAAGTTCTTAATGACTTACAAAGAGACTTAGACTCCCACACAATAATAGTGGGAGACTTTAACACTCCACTGTCAATAGCAGACAGATCAACCAGACAGAAAA
This sequence comes from Saguinus oedipus, assembly GCA_031835075.1. Lineage (NCBI taxonomy): Eukaryota > Metazoa > Chordata > Mammalia > Primates > Cebidae > Saguinus > Saguinus oedipus. The sequence continues at coordinate 7,818,892 of CM063183.1, read as the reverse complement.
TTAACAAGGATATCCAGGACTTGAACTCAGACCTGGAACAAGCAAACCTGATAGACATTTACAGAACTCTCCACCCCAAATCCACAGAATATACATTCTTCTCAGCACCACATCACACCTACTCCAAAATTGACCACATAATTGGAAGTAAAGCACTCCTCAGCAAATGCAAAACAACTGAAATCATAACAAACAGTCTCTCAGACCATAGTGCAATCAGGTTGGAACTCAGAATTCAGAAAATAACTCAGAACTGCACAGCTTCATGGAAACTGAACAACTGGCTCTTGAATGTTGATTGGATAAACAATGAAATGAAGACAGAAATAAAGAAGTTCTTTGAAACCAACAAGAATGAAGACACAACGTACCAGAATCTCTGGGACACATTTAAAGCAGTCTGTAGAGGAAAATATATAGCAATAAGTGCCCACATGAGAAGAGTGGAGAGATCCAAAATTGACACCCTATCGTCAAAATTGAAAGAGCTAGAGGAGCAAGATCAAAAAAGCTCAAAACCTAGCCGAAGACAAGAAATAACTAAGATCACAGCAGAACTGAAGGAGATAGAGACAAGAAAAACCCTTCAAAAAATCAATAAATCTAAGAGCTGGTTTTTCGAAAAGATCAACAAAATAGACAGACCACTAGCCAGACTGATAAAAAAAAAAAAGAGAGAGAGAACAACCAAATAGATGCAATAAAAAATGATAAAGGGGAAATCACCACAGATTCCACAGAAATTCAAACCATCATCAGAGAATACTACAAACAACTCTATGCACATAAACTAGTAAATCAGGAAGAAATGGATAAATTCCTGGATGCCTGTGTCCTCCCAAGCCTAAACCAGGAGGAAGCCGAAACTATGAATAGACCAATAACAAGGTCTGAAGTTGAGGCAGCAATTAAGAGCCTACCACAGAAAAAAAGCCCAGGTCCAGATGGGTTCACAGCTGAATTCTACCAGACACACAAAGAGGATCTGGTACCATTCCTTCTGAAACAATTCCAAATAATCCAAAAAGAGGGAACCCTTCCCAAATCATTTTATGAGACCAACATCATCCTGATACCAAAGCCTGGCAGAGACTCAACAAGAAAAGAAAACTTCAGGCCAATATCCATGATGAATATAGATGCAAAAATCTTCAATAAAATACTGGCAAACTGATTGCAACAGCACATTAAAAAACTTATCCATCATGATCAAGTAGGATTCATTCTGGGGATGCAAGGCTGGTTCAACATACGCAAGTCTATAAATGTAATTCACCACATAAACAGAAGCAAAAACAAAAACCACATGATTATCTCAATTGATGCAGAGAAGGCATTTGACAAAATTCAACAGCCCTTTATGCTAAAAACTCTCAATAAACTTGGTATTGATGGAACATATCTCAAAGTAATAAAAGCTATTTACGACAAACCAACAGCCAATATCATACTTAATGGGCAAAAACTGGAAGCATTCCCTTTGAAATCCGGCACTAGACAAGGATGCCCTCTCTCACCACTTCTATTCAACATAGTACTAGAAGTTCTAGCCAGAGCAATCAGGCAAGAAAAAGAAATAAAGGGTATTCAAATAGGAAAGGTGGAAGCCAAATTGTCTCTATTTGCAGACGACATGATAGTATACCTAGAAGACCCCATCACCTCAGCCCAAAAGCTCCTGCAACTGATAAGCAACTTCAGCAAAGTCTCAGGATATAAAATCAATGTTCAAAAATCACAAGCATTCCTATACACCAATAACAGACTTAAAGAGAACCAAATCAAGAACGAACTGCCATTCACAATTGCTACAAAGAAAATAAAATACCTAGGAATACAACTCACTAGGAATGTAAGGGACCTCTTTAAGGAAAACTACAAACAACTGCTCAACGAAATAAGAGAGGACACAAACAGATGGAGAAACATTCCATGTTTGTGGTTAGGAAGAATCAATATCGTGAAAATGGCTACACTGCCCAAAGTAATTTACACAATCAATGCTATCCCCATCAAACTACCATTGAATTTCTTCACAGAACTGGAAAAAACCACCATGAATTTCATATGGAACCAAAAAAGAGCCCGCATAGCCAAGTCAATTCTAAGCAAAAAGAACACAGCGGGAGGCATCACACTACCAGACTTCAAACTATACTACAAGGCTACAGTAATCAAAACAGCATGGTACTGGTACCAAAACAGAGATATAGACCAATGGAACAGAACAGAGGCATCGGAGGCAACACAACATATCTACAACCATATTATCTTTGATAAACCAGACAAAAACAGGCAATGGGGAAAGGATTCCCTATTTAATAAATGGTGTTGGGAAAACTGGGTAGCCATGTGCAGAAAGCAGAAACTGGACCCCTTCCTGACACCTTACACTAAAATTAACTCCAGATGGATTAAAGACTTAAACGTAAGACCTGACACCATAAAAACCCTAGAAGAAAATCTAGGCAAAACCATTCAGGACATAGGAGTAGGCAAGGACTTCATGAACAAAACACCAAAAGCATTGGCAACAAAAGCCAAAATAGACAAATGGGACCTAATCAAACTCCACAGCTTCTGCACGGCAAAAGAAACAGTCACTAGAGTGAATCGGCAACCATCAGAATGGGAAAAAATCTTTGCAGTTTACACATCTGACAAAGGGCTGATATCCAGAATTTACAAAGAACTCAAACAGATTTACAGGAAAAAAACAAACAAGCCCATTCAAAAATGGGCAAAGGATATGAACAGAAACTTTACAAAAGAAGACATACCTGAGGCCAACAAACATATGAAAAAGTGCTCATCATCACTGGTCATTAGAGAGATGCAAATCAAAACCACATTGAGATACCATCTCACACCAGTTAGAATGGCGATCATTAAAAAATCTGGAGACAGCAGATGCTGGAGAGGATGTGGAGAAATAGGAACACTCTTACACTGTTGGTGGGAGTGTAAATTAGTTCAACCATTGTGGAAGACAGTGTGGCGATTCCTCAGGGACCTAGAAATAGAAATTCCATTTGACCCAGCAATCCCATTAGTGGGTATCTATCCAAAGGACTATAAATCGTTCTACTATAAGGACACATGCACACAAATGTTCATTGCAGCACTGTTTACAATAGCAAAGACCTGGAACCAACCCAAATGCCCAACGATGATAGACTGGACTGGGAAAATGTGGCACATATACACCATGGAATATTATGCAGCAATCAAAAATGATGAGTTTGTGTCCTTTGTAAGGACATGGATGAATCTGGAGAACATCATTCTCAGCAAACTGACACAAGAACAGAAAAAGAAATACCGCATATACTCACTCATAGGTGGGTGAGAAAAATGAGAACACATGGACACAGAGAGGCGGTCTACTATACACTGGGGACTGTTGGGGGGAATGGGGGAGGGACAGCAGGGGGGGCTGGGGGGGATAGCCTGGGGATGAATACCAAGTGTGGGTGAAGGGGAGGAAAGCAGCAAAGCACACTGCCATGTGTGTACCTATGCAACTATCTTGCACGTTCTGCACATGTACCCCCAAACCTATAATGCAATAAAAATTTAAAAAAAAAAAAAAAAAAGAAGAAGAGACAGGGAAGAGATAATCATTCTCTCTCTGCGCCATATGAAGATAACAGCAAGAAGGCAGCCTTCTATAAACCAGGAAAAGTGTCCTCACCAGACACTGAATCTACCAGCACCTTAACGTTGGACTTCCAAACCCTGGAAGGGTCAAAAATAGATGCTTGTTGTTTAAAACACCCAGCCTATGCCACTTTTGTTGTAACAGCCCAAGCAAACTAAGACACCCATCAACTTACACAGTTAATGGTGAATCAGACAAGCAAATGCCAGCCTTCCCACTAATTTATAGAAATACTTGAAATTAAAAAGCATAGCTAAATGCAGCCACAAAAAAAGGATGAGTTCATGTCCTTTGCAGGGACATGGATGAAGCTGGAAACCATCATTCTCAGCAAACTGACACAAGAACAGAAAACCAAACACTGCATGTTCTCACTCATAGGTGGGTGTTGAACAATGAGGACACATGGACACAAGGAGGGGAACATCACATACTGGGGCCTGTCAGGGGGTGGGGGTGCTAAGGGAAAGATAGCAGAGGGGTGGGGAGCTAGGAGAGGAATAGCGTTAGGAGAAATTCCTACTGTAGGTTATGGGGTGATGGATGTAGCAAACCACCATGGCATATGTATACCTATGTAACGAAACTGCATGTTCTCCACATGTACCCCAGAATGTAAAGTATAATAAAAATTAAAATTAAAATAAAGCATAGCTAAATAAAATTGCCATAGTCAATTCTTAATTAGCCATTCTAATGAATCAGAAAGGTTGTGGATAATCCAAGTACCTCATATTTATTGCTGTTGCGTTAAACAGACTTCGCCAACCATCCAATGTATTTATCTCTTTTAACCTCTTTCGTTTATGTCAATATGTTAAAATTGTCACTCAGTGGGCTCAGTGGCTCACGCCTGTAATCCCAACACTTTGGGAGACTGAGGATCACTTGAGGTCAGGAGTTCAAGACCAGCCTGGCCAACATGGTGAAACCTCATCTCTACTAAAAATATAAAAATTAGCCAGGCGTGGGGCAGGTGCCTGTAATCCAAGCTATTAAGGAGGCTGAGGCAGGAGAATTGCTTAAATCCAGGAGGCAGAGGTTGCAGTGAGCCCAGATTATGCCACTGCACTCCAGCCTTGGTGTCAGAGCGAGATTCTGTCTCAAAAACACAAAACAAAACAAAAACTTGTGACTCAAGCATTGTGACTCAGTAAATATCTCTTGCCAGTATAATCTAACCTGAATGATTCTCTTGACACAATCCCAAAATGCAGAGTTCTTTAGACACAATAATTAATATAATTTGCAGTTGGGTAGAACTTGCTAATTTTCAAAACAGTTTAACAACTATTTGTCCTATATACTGCTCAGAACTTTAGAGCAATTCCTAATTCCCTGTCCCATTATTTCTATTAATGGAATTCCTATTTGGAGTATTTCTGGAGAAGTATTTATCTCTTGGTAAGTGTCATGTTCCTTGCCTGGGTGAAGTTGATATTAATTAACAAACAGGACCCATATGTGGCCTTGTTCTCGCCCCTGCTCTTCAGGCTCTGAAAACCTAACTCATTGACAGTTCATTCGGCAAGCATCTGCTTTTCAGTCTCTCCCTCTGATGGGTTGCCCCAAGGTCTTGAATGGGAATGGATAGGGAAGGTGAACTGGAGGAAGCATGCTACCAGCCTCAGGCTGGATTTTCCCTGGTAATGGAGCTGATATCCACACTCCACCTCTCCAGGTTTCATCTCCTTCTTGATTGGTATCCAGTGCCAAAGACAATCACCTTGAAACTTGGGATTGCTAATCAGACAATGTAAAAAAGATCAATAAAATCCAATCAAAAATAATTTTAATATCCAAAAAATATTTGGTCCTGACAACCAAGAAGAAAAATGAAAATAATTAGAATTTGGTCATAGAAGATCTTTTTAATTAGACTGAAAGATGTTTAAATGTCTTGGCCAACAAGTAAAAAGTGCAACCTGGGTGGGGATGAAGATTTATTTGAGTTCTAGAATTAAGTAGAATATATTCATTCTAAAGAATACAGGCTACATGGCAAACCCCCTTTAATTATGGAGGTTTTGTAACAGATATAATTAGAACTCAGGACTAGATTCTGTTGCCAACAAAAATCCAGTCATTCTGGGGCCAAAACTCTTTGTTTTACAAACTTAAATGGCTGGAAAAGGTATCTTTCAATTAGCTTAGGGTGACAGAATTGTTTAATTAGTAGGTACACATCTTTTAGCCAAGATAACTTAGAACTAAGTATGTAAATGTATAAGAAAACCACACTTTTTTAACATTTAAAAATGCAAATTCCTGGGTACCTCCTCAAACACTAGAGTCAGAATCTCATATGGTGAGTCTGGGAATCTAGTTCTTAGAAGGTGATTCTTAAGCATATTTTAGTTTGAGAACTACTACTACTGCATATAATTAGAATAGATAATTTTAAAAAATTAATTCATAGCACCATAAAAGCACAAACATTACGTATCCAGGATTAAATGAGGGTTTTTCAAAATCTGAATGGCTTTCTTTCCACCCATGGTGAAGTTGCAGGCATTTTATAAACATCTTTTGCAGCGTTGTTTGGCATCTTCAATCTTTATTTCCATATTTAGACTTTGTTTCTGTCCTTATATATGTGACAAGATGAACTTTCTAATTGGCTCATTCCCAGCTTCTCCCTCTACCACCTTCTTCACAATGAATTTCAGTCCTTCCTTGATGCCACTCTCTGCAGTCCAGGAGCGGACCCCTTCAGGTCCCTATATCTATCCCAGATCCCCAGAAAAATACTTGCTCCTTCACTCCAACTGGAGGGCACAATTTGCATGGAATGGTCTAAGTGTAGCCACTGTACTCTACCTCTACAAGATGGCCTGATCCTGTAGCAAGGCATGAATATGCTTCGAGGCTTCATTAATTAGTCACAGTGTAGTCTATGAACCAGTAGCATTGGCACCACTGGAGTTTGTAGAATGGAAAAACACAGGCTCCACCCTCGAACTATGAAATCAGAATCTGCAGCTTCAATACATCTCCGGGTGACCTATATGCACATTGAAGCTTGCTTTGAAACACTTCTGTTTTTAAGTATTAAGGCATCTAAAGGGTCTTTGAAAAAAATATTGTATATAGTGGTCCATTTCTAAAATGAAGTGCTTTGAATCTGTTTAGGTCAGCAAACTACAAAAAAAGAATAGGCCTCGGTCCCTACTTGAACAGCTGATGCCTGCTTGTTGGCCCTCCCATCCCTTTAGTTACTCTCACCCAAACCAAAGTTTAGTCTAAGATGAAAGTTTACTAGCCTGAAAAATAGCTCATTTTGTCTGTTCTTATCAGCCTGCCCAGCTACTTAGGTCATAAGTCAAATACTTAAAGAGCCCCTAAGCTAACTAGGATTGCAGTGTATTGTGTACAGCAACAAAATGCAGCAGGACAACCCTAAAGAAGACACCTAAAGCCCCTATCCAACAACTGAGAGGCAATGTCCAGGAAAACTGTGACCCCATAGTACTCAGCCTATGAGGAACCAGGGGAGGAACCTGGGCATTAGGGGATAAATTGCTTGTTGTAACCATGCTGGGTGTGCCTGCCCACCAAACACCTGATCTTGCAAAACTGTCAAAAAAACTCTCCCTTCTATGGTTCTCCAGGTCTCTGAGTCCATTCTTTAGGTTTGGATGGGTAAGTTTGTTTCTCACAATCTGGTGGCCCATACAGAGATCTCTGCACCTGCATGGAGTAATACTCCAGCTGAGAGGGGAGACACATCCATTTGATTTAAGTGGTCCACTCTGTCCAGGTGTCCCTGGTCCTCACAGAAGCCATAGACAAACCCAAGAGTGTTATTCAGGAGGCAGCAAAAGTGACCCAGGGAGAAAAGCAGGCACCATGGCAATCAGGCAACCTCATGCAAGAGCCACAGTAGGAAGAGTGGACTATAAGTACTGCCTTGGTGGTCAGGTATTTTTGGAGGTCAAGTCTGTGTGACTGAAACATATCTTGAGATATGAAGTGAGTGCAGAGTCCCAATCCACAATTCCGTTCTGCTTGAGGAAATGGCCAGAGATGGGTGAACCAATTCTCAGGATGTATAAGAAACCTCCAGTAGTGGGGGCTGAGTATACAGGGAAAAGGTCAGACACAGAAACTAATCAAAAATGGGAAACAAGAATTCTAGGCCTAGGGAACAAAAGAAAGAGGGAACTAAAGAGACCTCCTCTGACATTCCCCCAGATAGTCCACTGGGGAGAATGCCACAGGTTTGGGGGAATAACCCTTGAACTAGGTACAAGGAAAAGCAAAAAATAACCAAGTATTACTGTTTAATCTGGCCCAAAGAGCCCATTTATCAGCCTTTGGTCTTTTGGCCTATGTTTGGCTCAGATGAGGATTGAGCGTGCCAAGCTTTAATTCTCTATGTGAATGATAAAACCCCATCCTCACAAGAGGAGATAGGTTATGATCTTCACTGGATTAGTGAATTAGCCCACTGTGTTCCCCCTTAAAGAGGAAGAAAAAGAGCATAGTAGAAAACCCTCACCCAGTGAAAAGCCCTGGGATCTCCTAACATGCTCCCCCAGCATACATCTCACAAGTAGAGGACAGGGAGATCAGGGGGCAACCACAAGGCCAGAGGAAGAGAAATCTGAAGAGAAACCTGGGGGTCATGAAGGAGCTAAACCCAATGCTCCCTTAAATCCCTATCCAAACTTACGGAAAAAAATTAAACCAATGGAAGAAGGACACTAAAAATTTCCATATTCCTTCTAAACAACAAATCTCTAACATGTACACTCTTAGAGAAGTCCCATGGGACAGGGAGGAGTTGGATTTGTAAGTGTGCCTTTAACAACTAGCAAGGTTAGGGATTTCAAAAAGGAAGTAAGGCTACTCTTGGAAGATCCCCTCAGTTTAGCAAAGCAGCTAGATCATTTTTAGGACCCAATTTTTATACTTGGGCTTAAATGATGTCAATCATAAATATTCTGTTTACTGGGGAAGAGAAGGGAATGCATAGAAGGGCAGCCATGACCATTTGGGAAAGACAGCATCCTCCTGGGCAAGGAGTCCTGCCAGCTGAGCAGTAATTCCCAAATGCAAATCAATCCTGGATGGAATATTAATAACCCCAGGGATTGGATCCAACTGTAAGACCTTAGGGAGCTAATAACTAAAGGGGTTAAAGAGTCCACTCCTAGGACACAGAATGTATCCAAAGCATTCAAGATCCAACAAGAAAAATAGGCGACTCCCTCTGCGTTTCTGCAGAGGCTCAGAGATCAAATGAGAAAATATTTATGATTAAATCCAGAAGACCCAGTAGGGGAAGGCCTTTTAAAGGTTAATTTTGTGACTAAAAGTTGGTTTTATATTACTAAGAAACTGCAACAGATTAATGGATGAAATAAGAAACCGATTGAGGAAGCTCAGAAGGTTTTTATAAGAGAGGAAGAGAGACAAACAGAAGTCAAAGATCGTGGTTTCCACTGTAGAGGAAGTAGCCAGACAGAGATTAAATAAGGACCTCTCTCAGAGGAAATGAGGAAATACTAGTTCTCAGTGAAAAGACAGGAGGGACATGCATGAAAAAACTCCTAAGACTGTGAGTGGCTGTTACAAATGTGGGAAACCAGGACATTTTAAGAGAGAATGTCCAGAGTAGAAAAAGGAAGTGGAAGTGAGCCCCCTTATGACTTTTGATAAAGAATAGGGAAGTCAGCGGTTCCTTCTGCATAGGTCCCACCAGGAACCCTTAATAAACCTGAGGGTGGGACCCAAAAAGGAAGAAATGACATTTTTGGTCGACACTGCAGGGTGGCTTGCTCCTCCCTAATACATTAACCAAGGAGCATAGAACTCTCCAAGGAAAAGTTAACAGTATCAGAGGTAAAGGGCAAGGAAGTTCAGGTTCTGATATTCAAGAAAATGCTAATTAGGTCGGGATCAGAACAAATTAAGACATCATTCCTATATTTTCCCAAAGCAGAAACTAACCTCCTGGGTTGAGCCTGGATTGTTAGATTAGGTTTAGGATTAGGAGTAAAGGTGGGACAAATAAAAGTAATGATGGGCCTCCTAACAGAGGAGGAAGAAAGTAAAATTGATTCCCCTGTGTGGGTTAAGGAAGGCAACAGGGGAGGATTAAAAATCACACCCTTCACTTTAGAAGCTGTAGGGAACAGGCTTGTGGATGAAGCTGCTAAGCAAGACTCCCTGGAGGAGGGAGTTAGACTGTTTAGCCTAATCCCAGATATCCCCAAAGTGGTATTAAGACCCTGTTTTTCTAAAGAGGAGGAGGAAAAACTGGGCAAGACAGGAGCCACTCAAACTGAGGATGGGAGGTGGTGCTCTCTGATGGGAGAGAAATGATAAGCAAACCCATAATGAGAGAACTGATGTCCATACTGCATAAAGGAAGTCACTGGGGTCCCCAGGCCATGTGTGATGCAATACTCAAGAATTATGGGTATATAAGGGTTTATACCCTTGCTAAAAAAGTGCATGGGAGTTGTGTGACCTGCCATAGAATAAACAGAAAAATAGAAAACAAATTACTAGGGTAAGGCCTCCTGGGTTAAGGCCGTTTCAAAGAATTCAAGTAAATTTTACAAAAATGCCCAAAATATGGAGACTAAAGTATCTACTGGTAATGGTAGATCACTTCTCCAGCTGAGTGGAGGCCTTCCCCTCCCAACTGCCACCACCAGGAATGTGGTCAAAACAGTCTTAGAACAAATTATACCCAGAATTGGACTGATAGAAAATAATAATTCAGAAATGGGAGCCACTTTATCTCAAGGGTGCTAAGGGAAATTACAGAATGTTTACACATTAGATGAGATAACCCTGCAGGGTCGACCGTTGGCATTCCCCTTCCTCTGGAAAAGCAGAAAGAATGAATCAAACTCTCCAAGAGCATATTACTAAACTCATCTTAAAAACTAAAGTGCCTTGGACTAAATGCCTCCCAATAGCACTCCTTAGGATTAGGAAAGTCTCAAGGGAAGACTTGGGATTGTTCCCTTATGAGTGATTATATGGACTCCCATATTTAGCTAGGACTACTGACCTTCCTACTATGGAAACCAGAGACCAATTTTTAAGAGATTATATATTGTCCATATTCTCCACCCTGTCATTCCTTAGGTTGAAAGGACTTCTAACTCAAACCCTGCCTCTTGAGTTCATGGTTCACCATTTCCATCCTGGCGACTCAGTGTTAACTGAGACTTGGAAAGAAGACGAGCTCCACTCCTGCTGGGAAGGTCCCTGTCAAGTGCTCCTGATCTCTAAGATAGCTGTGCAAACAGCTGAATGGGGGTGGACACATTACACTAGGGTCAGAAGACTAGTTAAATGAGTGAATGGGAAGTGTATAGATCGCCTAAGGAACCCTTAAGCTGACTCTTAGGAAAGCCTAGAAGGAAGCTGTAAGCAGGCTCTGTCATTGTGAAGTGGAAATTTGGCCCAGGATTTTGTCAGCACGTTGTCAGCAACCGTCCCTATTTTTAAAACTGACCCTATTTTTGTAGTAACTGCCTTTTTCTGCTTCTGTACGTCAGCTTATTGCTTACTAACTGAAAAGCCTTAAGAAAAACTGCCACGTCATCTAAAACCTGCTGCGTTGTCTAAAGTTCTGAGTCACTTCCCCTGCCCCTTCACCTATAAAAACTGTGTCCTTTTCTTAGCTGTGGTATCCAGACTTTTGGGTGTGAACCCTTCTGGGCCCGCCGGCATAAAAAAAATGTGTTCCTCCGATCCTCTGAGTGCCGCTTGGGTTTCTTGACAGGCAAAATTTTCCAGAACAATTGAGGGTGGATATGGTTAGAATTAATCCAACTACCAGAAGTGGGAGGGTACACAAGCATGGCCTCCTTACTTCTGAAACAACTAGTCTGACTATACTCAGCCCATGTATTAACAGGCAAAGATATAGTTGAAGAACGTTAGCTCTTACTACTCTAAGAGAGGCATTTAGACAACACCTTTGTAAAAAATAACTATGTTTAACACAAAGCATGTGGAAAGTGCTTCTGCATAGATGATAGGCAAATTACTTTTTAATACATGTATTAAGTTATAATTTACATACCATTAACATTCACCTTTTAAAGGTACATTTCAATAATTTTTAGAGAAGTAACTCCGTTATGCAACCATCACCAAAATCCAGTTTTTGAATATTTTTATGTCACCATAAAATCCTTTGTGCACATCTATAGTTAATCCCTATTTTAACCCCCATCTCTGGCTACTACTAAAGCAAACTATTATTAAATACATTTATTGGGAAAATGATACTCTTCTTTCAGGGCTCAATCATTATGTGAAGGAATGTTAGAAAAATACTGCAGGAAAGCATCTTCTCTACAAATATATCAGGATGCTTATACCTAGTATCTAGATATGTTGAGAATAACAAATATTTGGCAACCTATATGTTTAATGGTTATATTTAAACTTAAAACAGAATCCATGGGCTGGGAGCCAATCTTTGCAAAAATCACAATACCTGAAAAGACATTTACTAGTAATTAAAACCCAGATGGAGTGTGAGCAGTTTGATAAATTTGACTGGAAGCAACCTGGGCTCTGGTGAAATTTGTAATCCATTTCAAGGACCTCTTGAAAACATTGAGAAGAATATGAAGCTTTTTGGAAAAGGAAAAATATATTTTTATAATAAATTTCTATGCTTCTATTCACTGTTTATGCCATTGGTTTACTTAGATGCTTGGGGCTTTTTTCCAAAATTTATTTGCTTAGTAAATACTTGAGTGTTTGCCATATGATAGGCACTGGGGTAGAATGAATAATAAAAAAAAAAAAACACCTTTCCTAACTTCATGGAGTTTATAGTCTAATATTCTGTGATTTGAAGAGCTCACGCAAATCAGAAAGAAAATCACACACTCCAAATTAAAGCAAAATTGTGCCGTGTGCAGTTGACCAGTGGTTACATGGTCTGTATTTCATTGACCTACTCACTGCTTTCATGTTATGAGCTGAGACTTTTGGAGACCTTAGGATAGGAAAAATTTATTGTGCATGTGGGACAGATGTGGATCTTTAGAAATCCAGAGAGTGGACTTAGAAGACAGAACAATGGCCTTTTCAACTATGTGAATCCTAACCGGTGATATGTTACCTTACATGGCAAAAGGGAATTTGCAACTGTGATTAAGATAAACCTTGAGGATGGGGAGATTATCTGGGTGAGCCCAGCTAATCACATCAAGTCAAAAGTGAATTAAAAGCAGAGAACATTTCCCATCTGTGGTGAGAGAGAAGATAATGGAGGAAGGGTCAGAGAGATGCAAGGTAAGAATGCAGCAGGCAGCTGCAGGCTTGAAGATGGAGGGTAGGGTCACAAGCCAAGGAATGTGGGCAGCCAATAGAAGCTAGAAATGTGAAAACCAGACTATCTCACAGCACCACCAAAAAGGGCACACAATGCTGCCAACTCCTTGATTTAACCCATTCAGACCAATTTTGGGATTACAAGCTATAAGACTCTAAGTTAATACATCTTGTTTAAGCACTAAGTTTGTGGCAATTGTTTATGGCAGCCATAGAAAATGAATACATTATATTAGGTAACTTAAAAACGTCTCCAAAATCATTTTCCTTATCTGTAAACTGAGGATTATAGTACTGATAGAACTGCGCTGAGGATGTGATGTGCTGACTGTAAAGTATTAGGCACTATGACTGGTGTCTAACGACTACTTAGCAATAAGCTTAAACATGTATTCACCAAAGAGCTTCTAAAAAGAGGCAGAGGAAATAGTTCTTACCACAGCCCGAAGGCCCAGACTTTTATCTAGGGTCTGGTACCGACAAGATATATGTGAGCTTAGGCAACTCATATTCCATCTCTGGGCTGCAGTTTTTCCAAATGAGGAATTTGAACTAGAAGATTTATTTTTAAGGGCACAACCTTCTCTGACATGGATGAATAACATAAAAGAGAAGCCATAAAACTTTCGCATTCAACTATGAAATAAAAGATTATTATAGCAGGGATTCATTTTAATATTCAGAATGTTAAAAGATCTTTTGAGGAAAGGGGAGGCTTGAGCTAGCTGGCTGCTTCCACCCTACTCTAGAAAACAGTGAGAGCTCTGAAACATCCACTCCAAAAGGCTTCAAACCCCACATCTCACATATGTACATTCCCCTGGAATTTAGATCCCAGGCAAAGCCCTGGAAAGGCTTTCACTTAATAATCCCTGGAGTTATTTCAAACATTAATCAGGACACTTAAAGCATAACAAAGAGATAAAAGACCCTTTTCTAGTACTATTTGGAAGCAGTTGCCAAATGGCAAAATACCTTTGGCTATTTTCTGTTACAGTTCTGACACTGAAGGCTGTTGTTGGAAAAGGCAATGAGTCAATGACTGTGAGGGTGGAATTCTGGGTTGAAGGAAAAGTTGTGTCCACGGTAGCCCCTTGAATATTTATTTTCAGCCTCTCTAAAGACAAACAGACTTTTTCCTTGACAGATGATATCAACCCCAAAGTCAGAAGCTATGATCAGGACTGAGGGGAAACGATAGCTCCCCACTGGAAACCAGGCTGTGCTAAGAACGTTCAGTCTTAACAGGACAACCAGCATTGAAGTTGGCTTTGAAAAATGTCTGGCCTCTGAAGTGTGTTCTTTGGTAGTGGTGGATGTCAGCAGAGTCTGGAATAGGGGCCCCTCTGTGGGGACCAATCTTCAGGGAACAGGCTACCATGCTGAACAGAACAGGAGACTGGGCTTTTTCTTCTGCTGCTTTTCAGACATTTTTCTCCCTTCCTGGCTTTAGAGAGTCCTGGGCTGGGACATTCACACCAGGGATTCTTGTAACTTGTCAAGTAATTTAGTTGTTTAGTTTAGACTTGCCCTTTCCTTGGGTTAGAAATATTTAACTTTTAGCTCTCTTCACTTCTTGTGCTTTTTTAAAAAATAATAATAACTTGGATCTTTCAAGAAAATTACATGAAAGCTGAGAGGAAAGGGGTATCTTGTTCTTATACACAATTATTGTGAATATAAATTCATAAAGTTATTTGATGGGAAAACTGATGAAATTAGTTTTATAAACTGTATATCTCCTTTGGCCTAGGAGTCCCCTGGCAATGCACCCTAAAAAAAAATCATAAAAAGTATAGTAATAATACGTGAAAAAGTATTCATTGCAACATGATTTATTCAAGCAGCAAAATGGCTATAACCTAGGTATTTATCATTAGAATGGCTAAATATATTTTAGCATAACTACACAAATAGAATATTAGATACATAAGACATGGAATATTTATGATACATACTATATGGCAAATATATTAATATTCATATAAAGACAGAGATTTAGAAAGATATCCAGTTTATAATTTAACTTAAAAGGTATATTAGACATTAATAAATATAATAAATCATTTCCATAGGGAATACTTATATTTCTCCATTAATTAAAATAAAGCTATAAGGTAGTCTCCAAAATGTTAACCAGATTGACAAATGGTAATCATTGTATATATTGCAATTTCAATTAGCAACAATTACCATAGCAATCATAGACCAATTATATCATGTTCCCGGCCCTGGAAGAAGGTCTGGTCCTGGTTTTTGGGCTGAAGAGGAGGGGCACAGCATGGGAGAGGTGGGTATAGAAATAAGAGGATCTGCTAAAAAGGATCTGGGTAATAGAGATGTACAGCAGCCAGCTCCCAAAGGAGAGGATGTAAGATGTTGCCTTAGAAACCTGCCCAGAGACCAAGAAGAGGACAAGGAAGATGCCTACCAAGTGTACCTGCCCAGGAGCTAGTGGGTGCTGCTTCATCCCGACATGATGGAGAATGGGGCCAGGCCTGAAAGCTTTTTGAGCCAAGGGAAACCACAAATCCATGCTTTGCATGTTGAATTATTTTTATTCTTATATCTTCCAGGTGCCTTCCCTTAATCCTTTATGATTTTTTTTTGTGTAATCATGGTAGATTAAAAATGGTCACAATTCTCTGCCATTGTTCCCATCAAAGAGTGGAATCTAATTCCCCCATAGTATGATATTGAGGCAGCCATGTGACTCGCTTTACCCAAAGGGCCATGAACAAACTTGACTCAAGCAGAGGTTGATAGGTGCTTGTGCATTAGGACACGTCCTCTGAGAGCTCTGCTTTGAGCCAGCCACACTGTAAGGAAGTTTCTAGACCCCTGGAAGATAAAAAGCCATGTGGACAAGGACCAAGGAGCCCCTGCTGGTCTTTGTGCTGGTAGGGACAGCCAGCACCCACTACCACACACGTGAGTGAGGTCATCTTAGACAATCCAGCATTCGATTCATCATCTGGCATCACAGAGGTGAGGCCAGGAGAGACCACAACATTCTAAGCAGCAATAAACACCTTATGTTTTAAAGCCAAAATGTGTGTATTTTTGATGCAGCCATAGATCATTGATAGAGGATTATTAATGTTCCTTTTGTAAACTCTACTCAGTCTCAGTTGTACTATGAAGTAACAACACTGGTCATAAAAGCAGAGATTAAAACAGAAAAAGTTAGTAAGACTGAGGCCAGACTATTTAGTATTTACCACCACTTCCCCAAACCTGGAAAGGGAATACCCTTCCAGAACTCCTTTCTGCTCAAAGCTTTAAATCTTTCAAAGAAATCTTACCTCACAAACCATTTACCCTGTAAGGAGCATATGAGAAGGCTTTTTGATTCATGAGCAGAGACAAAAATGCTATTTAATAACAATAATAAAATTGAATGACATTTCTTAATCACTTGCAATGCAGTAGGACTGGAATAGGCACTATCATCCTCATTTTACAGATAGAGAAACTGAGCCTCAGGGAATTTGAGTAAGTTGACCAAGCTCACACAGCCAGCAAATTGCTGAGCCAGCTTCAAACTCAGATTAGCTGATGGTAAAACCTTTACTGTTAGCCACTATCCAACCCTTCCTCTGAAGTTGTTCACCAATTTCCTTTTATTTTCCTGAACAATCCACTCAGATGAGAAATGAGTCACTGACATTTCTGAATCTGCTTTCTTACATACATAATTGAAGCAGTGACAGTGCTTATCTCATAGGGTTTTGATGATTAAATGAGATGGCAAGTGAAAGCCTGTAGACACTGTACCTGGCCTGTCATTAGCAGTTAGTGGTAACTAGTTGTAGTGACAACAATGGCAACAGCGAGGGCAGTGGAACCAGCAGCATGAATAGTCCCAAAGGGAGTGAGAACTCACTGGTCTGGTTACAACAGTTGCTGAAGGGAGACGGTGTTTCAGTCCTTGACTTAGATCCATGATTCTGTGTCTATGGCAATGTCCCTCACATGTGCCTGATGCTTGCAGTGTAAATCACCAAGACTCACACTTCAGCTCCTGAGGATGAGGGGACAGGGAGCCACCAGGAATCACTCCCACTACAATGAACAAACCTGCAGTTCTTTGCTTATCAGGGCCCTTGTGAGCTGCTGCAGGATCTAAATTCAATGTTTCTGTTTGGCCGAGACAGATATGAGGTCATGTGTGCAGAGTCGGTGCACTGTGGGCTCTGCTGGTCATCATCTGGGCCCCAAAATTGTGTTTTGGCTCTAACCTGCTCACTCCCTGCCACCTTTACATTTATGCTGTTCAGATGAGCAGGCAAATGAGAAAATAATTGGTTTTGTTTCAGAGATTGTGACGTGTGCATTGTCACCTTGCTTTTGTAACTAGGAACATTTTTTAACAGCAGACAGAAGCCTAGAATTTACTAAGAGGCATGCAGTGCTTCCATAGGTCCGCTCTGGAGACAAAGTCCATGCATTTTCAATACCAATGAGTTTGCTCTGAGGCGGATAATTCTCCTGTCATCATCAAGAAAGCTTCAACTGTCTGATACTCTCCCTCCCCCAAATACACAAGGCCTTTGGGAAACTAAAAACTTCTATTTATTTTCTAAAACAGTATATTCCCTTTATCATCCACCTACAGCTCTTCATTCAGAAAATGTAGAGAGGGCAGCTGTCAATCTATTGCCAACCAATATCTTTGGGATCTAAACAAAGTTGGCTTTAACCTCTAGTCCTCATCCTAGGGAGGTTTAATGTTCGCCCCAGGACACCTGCAAATTTCCAAAAGCTAACATTCCCAGGGCATCTTGTTTATTTCCTTGTCCTTCTGAACTTCCTCTTTGCTGGGCCCTTGAATAGCTCTCCCTCCCTTGCTCTTCCCACTCCAATCATTCTCTTCTCTCCTACCCACTGATTCAAAATAGAACATCACCACTTTTCCCTGATTTCCTCAATGATGAACTCTTGAGACAGCTGTGTGTATTGAAATTTTCTTAAACTGCTGGGCTTGGAGTAGGGGGAGACCACATAGAAACAACACAGATGATCAACTTAATATAGAACACTTAAGCCCTCCTATTCTTCAAAAACCCATCTGCCGAACTTTCCCTGGGGGACTTTCCATGATCATATTTACATCTAATGCCTCCCTATCTCTTAAGAAGGATAATCACCCTTTTGGGAGGCCACATAAGACCGAAAATTCCCATCAGTGTCTTCTGCAAGAAAGTCCAGTTCTGTTTTGGTCTCCTTCCTTCCTCCTCCCTGACCAAGAGATCCAAATTCAGACTCGTCCATACATGTATGTTTCTAAACAAAATATTTCTCCTATGGAGAATAATTCTAATGTCATAAGTTTTGATTAATACTTTCCAGGGGAAGCTGCCTTGTGGCGTGAAAGAAGCTGTGAACTAGCAATCAGAAGACATCAGTTTGAATCCTGGCTCTGCTGTTTCTTAAGTTTGGGTTGAGAAAAATAACAATCTCTCCAAGCTGCTTTCTTCTTTGGAAAAATGCATCTAATAAATCCCTTACAGGAAGCACTGCAGGCCTCTATAGCAAGCAAAAGAGTGGATATAGAACCTAATCACAGTACAAGTCTGAGTGTGATTCAGAAATGATTGTTATATGCTAGACAGTTTGGGTGACACATAGGAACTATTAAACAATCTTACCCCACTCTCATGAGCTCACACTTTAGTTAAGGAGGACAGGAGATGGATACCCTCTGCAAAGGGGCCAGGAGCCCAGAAGAGGGGGAGATCCCTGCAGGGTGGGAGGGGAAGAGGAAGCTTCCCCCAGGGACGGGCAGTGGCTGAAGCTGGGCCTTGAAGAGTATGATGAGGGGAACAGCCAGACCGTTTCAGGGCAAGAGGAAGATGAGATGTTGGGATCACATTTCTCATTGTCAGGAGATAAACTGAAGGTCTGTGTGGGCTTCTTAAACTAAAGGGTGAACAACTGTTTTGAAACTCTGATGAAACCTCTGTGTCCTGTATACAGAACATTTTGCACAGTACTTCAGGAGACTCACTGACTCTGACTCCATGTGAAAAGTGTTGGTTTCAGAGCTTTATTCCACTGCTTCCTTAACTCTCGTGTTTCCCTCTTCGGATCCCAATTTCTTCAACCTTAGGATGCATCTACATTGATTTTTCCTTGATTCTTTCTATGCATAAGAAATATCGGGGTTTCATATAGCCTAATAAATGACCCCCCTGTTTCATGCACAAGTTCAGAATTAATTAAGACAGAAAGGAAAAGGAACCAGGTAGATGAAGACCAAACATTATCTTTATTAATGAGAAAAGCTGTTTTGGATGATGTGGCTTAGAAATGTGTCAACCATGAAGCTCCTAATACTGCCTGCCCCAAGTTAGGCCTTGAGCCAGCACAGTGGAGGGAAATATTGAACCTGCAGAGCACACAGGCTTATTCAGGATCGCAATCATGTACTGCATGAGGAGAAAAGAGCAAAAGGAGAGTGAATTCCTCTTTCTTAGGACATTTGATAAATTCTCTCTACCCAATCAAGGAACATATAAAATCTGTTTCTTCCTTTAAAAAGGACTCACTTGTCCTTTGCAGGGACATGGATGAAGCTAGAAACCATGATCCTCAGCAAACTAACACAAGGACAGAAAACCAGGCACCACATGTTCTCACTCATAAGTGGGAGTTGAGCAATTGAGAACACATGGACACAGGGAGGGGAACAACACACACTGAGGCCAGTCAGTGGGGAGGGCAGGCGGAAAGGGGAGGGAGAGCATTAGAACAAACACCTAATGAATGCAAGGCTTAAAACCTAGATGACAGGTAGATAGGTGCAGCAAACCACGATGGCACATGTATACCTATGTAACAAACCTGCACGTTCAGCACATGTATCCCAGAACTTAAAAAGAACTCACTTGACTTCCTTATGAAGGAATAAGCCTGGAGCAAGACAATAAGACCACCTAGAAGAAGGTCTGGTCCTGGTTATTGGGCTGAAGAGGAAGGGGAAGGAGTAGGAGGGGTGGCTATAGAAATAAGAGGTTTGCCTAGAAAGGGTCATTAGACAAACTCATTAGACAAAGGAGTCAGTAATAAATGCATCTTCTCTAAAAATAAGCCATGTTTTTCTTTTCATCCTCTCCCCTTTCATTCATTCATCTAATCATTCCACAGGTATGCATCGAATTCCTAATATGTTGCAATTACTGTACTGGGATAAAATGGTAAGGAAGAAACATGGTTTCTGCCCTCATGGAGTATTCTGTCAGGAGGAGAAGGCAGACATTAAGCAATTAACCCTACCAATAATACATACTACACAAAATAATGTGAGAACAAGGACTTGAGGCTCAAAGCTCTGAAGGTTATGTGGTGCTATGAGAGTATATAGCAGGTAGCCCGATAGAGAGAGGTTGGAAAAGACTTTCCCAAGCAACACTGCAGCAGACCGGGATTTCTGGGTCCTTCCCTTGTTTCCTTGGCTTTCTTAACCTATCACCCGCAGTGGGCTTGCAGTCCCAGCACTTGCCTGGGCACATCTCCAAAACACAACCTCTGACTTCTGCTCCGGCTCCAAGCAGGTGACCATCGTAAGTCTCAGAGAACATATGTGTCATGTCCCCTTCACAGGAAAATGTTTCTCAGATGAGATGAATGAGTTTCCCCAACTCGCCTCCCAAAGATGATTTGACAGAAAGTGCCTATTTTTGACCAGTTTCTATGGTTTATAACAGAGTAGCTAAAACTGAATAATTTATAAAGTAAATGAATTTATTTCTTACATTTATAGAGGCTGAGAAGTCTAAAGCCGAAGGGCCACAACTGGTGAGGGCCTTGTTACTGGTGGAGACTCTCTGAAGAGTCCAGCAGTGGTACAGGATTATCACACAGCAACGGGGCCAAGGATGCCCATGTGCTAGCTCAGTTCTCACTTCCTCTTCTTACAAATTCACCAGGTCTTCTCCCATGATGACCCATTAATCCATTAACCCATTAACTCATTAATCCATGAGGGTAGAGCCTTCGTGATTCAATCACCTCTTTAAGGCCCCACCTCCCAATATAGCCACATTGAGGATTAAGTTTCAACGGGACTTTGGAGGGTGTATTCAAACCACAGTGCTATGTAACAGAGGTGGTAGATTACGGAGAGAGAGAATTGTGTTCTTCTTGTCCTGGATGCAACATCTTGGATTCACAAATAAAGCCAGAAGGCAAAAGCATAGATGTACCAAATGAATTAATGGCATTGGAAAATACAAATATTTAGTCAATAAAAAATTCACAAATGGTAATAATAAACAGCTGCTGACTAATAGACTACCAGTGATTATAGAGACCAATATATAAAAAAAAAAGTTGAAAATAATTTTATGCCAGTAGCTTAATAAAATATAGAATAGTGGATCAGTGAATGACATGGATATGAAGCAGAGGGTATGTGTGAAAGTGCCTACTCGGTTATGAAATCTGAACAGCGCATAATTCTAAAAGAGATGCTTCCAAGGAAATATAAAAGAGATTCAGCACAAAGCTTCCCATACCTCTTCTTAATGGCAGGATCAAAGGTAAACAGAAAACTGGGAACAAAGGAGAATTGCCCAATATGGGCTGGATAACAGGGCCAAGCTGTCCTGCATTACGAAGTCCAGACTCAGAGAGACAAAGACAGAGGCACTCTGCAGCCCGACTGGCTGGAAAGATAGTAGCGCCCACTATGACCAGTGTGATCCAGGGCAGGATATTGGGATGTCACTCTGAAGGTGAAATCACTCCACAGAGAAAATTCAAGAAAGAGGATCCATGGAACAGCCTGGGTTCAAGATGAGGAGAAAAAAAAACCCCACCAAGTTTGGAGGTTAGATGCAGCTATAAGTGGTCCTGTGCAGTTTCATTTGACAGTGTTTGTTTATGTCAGCACCCTTTCAGAAACCCTTGGGCTCTTCTTTCATTTTCACGACTGCATCTGTAACACTTTCAAAAGAAAAGCACATTGCTTCTGGAGCTTGACAGATACCATCTGATAAGACAGTGGGAGAAGACACTCCAGTTTGTCAAATAAAATGAGTGCAGATATAAACAGATTTGGGGACACAGCACAAAAGAAGATACAGGAAAATGAAATGTATGGGATGCTTTTCAGTATCCACATTGTAACCAAAGCAGTAGGAACATCATGTTCCATTTACACCTGAATAGAGAAACTATGAATCAAATAGACAAGTGTGAGATGATAGAGGGGATGGCAGTAGATAGGGAGTAAAAATGATGTCTACTGATCAAAACCACAAAGAATTAACTGAAAATGTGCTTATGGCAGTAGGTCAATGAAATATAGAATTTCTGATTTCATGCCCTTTGCCACGCTGTCTTTAAAGTCTCCATTCGTATCCCCTACTTCTCTTCCCCTCTCTCTCACCCAAGTATTCCACTGTTTTGGAGTCTGACAAGTCCTTAAATCAGAGGCTGAGAAAGAGAATGTGGTTCATAGCTCCTCAATAGCACCAACCCAGTCATTATTGAGAAGTAGCAACTGGAATATATTCTACTGTTGAGATATAAAGGATTTTGAAAATAGAATAGCATTCAATGCTCGAGCAGCTGGGATGTTTTATAACTGAAGAATAAAAATATCTATTACTTCCCTCTAAGGGACTCAGTAGCTGTATACATTGCCATATATTCTTAGTATCATAACTTGAAACTGTTTCACTAACTCAAAATTCCAGAGAATTTCAGGATATATATTATAGAAATAAAAACTACTGAGGTTCCAGTTGGAAGAGACCTCCCATATCAAACTCCTCCAGTTTAGAATGTAAAGCAATGAATTTATGTGTAGACTTTGGTAAGCCTAGATAGTTTAAGATCTCCCCAGACTCTAAAAGAAATGCAATACGTTTTAGTTAATGACAATTTAGACAATTGTCTAATTGGGGAAGAAAAAGAAATGAACATAAAAGAGTAGCTTTCTCCAGTTTGTATTAAACCATGTAAGTACTTTAAGATTTCAACTTATCACCCCAATTTATTCCTAAACTAAAACAATTTTCATTAAAATGCTTTTTGTACTATCAATTTTGAAATTGAAAACTGCTTTCAAACGCTGACCAGGGTATAATAAAATCAGCACTTTGATGTGCAGCTGGTAGCAGTTTAGATTGGCACAGCCCATTTTCAGGTCATAAGACAATCACCTTTGGCCTCGAACTCCCCTAGGTTCAGAAGCTTCTCTTAAAGTGGATTGCCACTGGCCTGGGGATTGCATTTGCAATATTCCTAATATTTCAGTAAGATAAGGTCCTCAGAATGCCATGTTAAGTAAGACCTAGCTTTGCCTTAGAATCCAGAGGACTGGCGACCACAGCGAAGCCAAATGAAACTGCTATATAAGAAAAGATAGTCATAGAGAAAAGGACCAACCAAGAGAAAAACAAAAGCAAATAGACAACTGCATTTTTTTTTTGAGACAGAGTCTCACTCTGTTGTCAGGCGCCAGGCTGGAGTGTCGTGGCGCAATCTTGGCTCACTCCACCCTCTGCCTCCCGAGTTCAAGCCATTCTCCTGCCACAGCCTCCCAAGTAGCTGGGACTACAGGCGCGCACCACCACACCCAGCTAAGACAACTAAATTTAAACAAGCTTGTAAATAAAATAAAATCTGATGGTATGAAGTCTTCCAAATCAACAATTTGAAAACAAATTTGCTCCAGATAAAACTATTTATAAGCTAATCTTAGAAAATATTAAAACACATACATCTAGGATGCTTGAATTTATGCACTAATGTCTTCATTATCAAAAGTTTACCTTTTATCCAGAAAGGAGAGGAAGAGACAAGGAGCAGGGTAGAGGCAGGGAGTAAGAAGAAAGAGAGAGAAAGTTTAGGAGAGACATCCAGAGCCCAGGCTGTCTTCACCTAGATGGCTGTCGGGATACTTATCTAGCTGAATAGTTTTGTATATTTTTGGCCGGAGATAATTCTAAAATACAAATGTCTAAGATAGATAATTGTAACAATAGGCATATGTTCTGAAATTATAGACGCCATGTGCATTATTTCATTGCATGCACAGGACCCTGCATTCAAGGAGAAATATTTCTCTATAATAATTCATTGTTAATAGAGAATATTCTCAGTCGGCAGGTAGAAATTTCTTTAAACTTTGAAAATAGCTATAGACTTCCCTTTCTCAAATAAATCCCTCTTTAAAATACAAGACTGTTGAATGAGCCATATTGCAGGAAACCATGCAGGCTTTGTTACAATAGAAAAGAGTGAAATTTCGTCTCAAAAAAAAAAAGGAAAGAGAAATAGGACTCTGTTTAGATTTCTTACTACTTTAGTTTTTCAGAAATTTTGGATACAGCAAAGTGTCAAATGTCAAAGTAAACAAAATGAGAAGCAGTTTTAAAAACAACAGTGAATTTACCAAATTATCTCCTTTTTCATCCCCAGATCCATTTCCACACTCCACATCCTGGTCTGTGCCCTAGGAGGGCAATCTCTAGGGATGCGTCTCTGGGCCCCTTTGCCTTCCAGCTTCCTGTTGGGTTCAGCCACAAAGGAAAAGGTTTCAGCAGGTATCAGGGGGCAGAAGCAGAGAGAGGTGGGATTTCATTCCCCTGTTCCCTCCCTGTGGGGTCATTGCCTGAGTGTGGCTGCTCTCCCTGCAGCAAGGTCCTGTCAGGTGACCCAAGTCATGCTTCAGTTCATATGGAGCTTTAGTCCCCTTTAGCTTTTTTTTTTTTTACATGGCTTTATACTGCTGCTGGCCCTGCAGTGCTCATCATGCCTTGTTAGTATCTCTAAGACTGCCCACTCCCTGAGAAGTGGGCTGGTTGTTAATGACTTCTGAATTACTCCTTCAAGTGGACCCTCTATTTCCTGCCATGACTCTAATTGAAAGAATGACTTTGTTGTGGGTCTAAGTCTGTTCAGTCTACTATAACAGACTACCCTAGACTGTGTGGCATAAAAACAACAGAAATTTGTTTCTCACCATTCCAGAAACTGGGAAGTCCCAGATCAAAGCACTGGCAGATTCGCTGTCTGGCGAGGGCCTACTTTCTGGTTCACAAACAGGGTCTTCTTGCTATGTCCTCACATGGTGAAAGGGACAAGGGAGCCCTCTAGGGCCTCTTTCATGAATGGGTGCTAATCCCATTCATGAAAGTTTTGTCCTCATGACCTAATAACCTCCCAAAGCTCCCATCTCCTAATACTATCATAGTGGGGATTAGATTTCAACACATGAATTTGGAAAAGGACTCAAACATTCAGTCTATAGCAAAGCACTTTAATCTGTTACCAGGGCATGCCAAGGGACAAGCAGCAGTAGTGTGCCCCAAGGGTGCTTATATTTCTGAGATCAGCTTTTTATTTTCCAAATGAGAAAAAAAATACCATCTCACTATATGCAAATTAATGATGATAACGTCTACACCAGAGGAAATCTGTTTGAAGTCTTGCAAACTCTGTGTGGTTGTAAGCAGTGAGAGAGAGTTTGAGAGCTTGGAGGAAGCTCTGTAGAAGCAACAGAGATGAGCAGGTGCATCCAGTGTGTGGACAACAAGAGAAAAAGCAAAGCAGGCAGGAGGGGAGGGAAATATTGGGAACTTGAGGGCCAAGAGCAATGCCCTTGAAATCTTCTGCCAGGGGAGCCTGCAAGTCCATGCCATACATGCTCAGCAGGGACAGAGACCCTGCCTGAGGTGAGAGCTAACTCATTCTGAGAGATCACTGGAGACAAGGAGGGAGCAACCTAAGCAGATAGAAGAGATGATAAAATGAATGTCAACAGCCCCTCTTGGCTGAAGGACAAATAAGAGAAATGACCACTTGAACTCAACTCAATATCATAAAGTTCACCTAGAGGCAAAATGTCAGGCATCTGTAGTTAGTAAAATAATTGAATTTAAATGTTGAGCAAATCTAGTTATAGTGTGATCTGTAGCATCCTGGCTGAGTCCTTCTCAAGCTGCACGGCTGGTCTTAATAGCTCCCTTTATAAAACCCAGAGAGGCTATATTTTTGTACCTGAAAATGTCTGATGCCAGGTGGACTAACCCAACCATCTGTTTATTTAATGCCCAGAATAAAATAGATAGGTTGAGCTCTGCCCAGAAAGGGAGAGACTGTCCAGCCCACTTGTCAGACAGAGGTGAGGGGACACAAAATTGGTCTCTGCATACAGAGAATTACACTTTCAGAAAAAGGAAAGTAGGAAACACACAGAATTGTTAAAGTTTACAGCATGGAGAAGGCACAGATATCTGCTGTGCCAGCTTTCTTACCTGCCATTTTACAGATGAGGAAAGTAAGGTCCACCAAAAATTAGGGACTTCTCCACTCTCACAAGACCAATGCTAGAATACAGTTTCTGTATTCCCAGCACATTCCTGTCTAGGCAGGATAAATACCCAGGATAACAGCTAATTCTCTGGGTCCACCCCCGGAACAGTTGGAAGATTCTTGGACTCTTGCAAATACAAAGACCTCTAAGGTCGGTGAGGACATCCATGTGTCTTCAGTTCACGTTGCTGCATGTACACACTTAACATTTCTTGACAGTATGTCAACTGAAGATATGCCCTTTTTCTCCAAGACAAATCATAGGTTTATTGCAAGTAATAGAGCTTCCTTTGGATTTCTACACAAGGAAAAATACCAATGGCTAGCCTCAGACCTGGACTCTTTCATCGGGCCACCTAGTCAAGTTGTTTGCTGCAAGGAGTTTGGCTGGTGGACTAGAGATTATTTTGTGAAGTGAGATGACATTTAATAGCCACATTCTTGTTTCATGAAAACACTTTCCAAAACAACTATTGAGAAAAGAAACCATTCTTACTGGAATGTTTACAAATCAACTTCACGATCACTTCACTAAACCTCCCTTGCCATCTGTGGGACCTCCCTTGTCTTCGACTCTGGGAAGAGAAGGCATTTGCTTCACATGTTCCAACTGCATGCTATGACCACTGCAAACAATAGATAGGTTGAGCTGTTGAAAAAGAACATAACCCCAACATTTATGCTACAGATTCCTGGGTTTTCCTCAAATTAAAACACACACACACACACACACACACACACACACACACACACACACACACACACACACAGTTTTGAAGAGAGATATATCTCTTTAACCTCATCAGTGAAAAAGAAAGTCTAAAGTTTACAAATACCAATGACTGTGCTGGCAAAAACTGGCTGCCTAAACCAGGTGTCTATCAGGACCAGAATAGTAAGGTAATAGTAGTTAAAAAAACAGGTCATTCAGGTTAAGTCTAGAGTCAAATATATCCAGGCAGACTCTTGGGACTAGGTAAAGGCCAAGGACTTGGCTGAAGAATCAGGCCATATAGCAGGGGAATGAGTTCAGAGGTAGATGCAAAATACAGAAATAAGCCCATAAGGAAAAGAAGACACATTCTAACACAGTTATCAAAAATCCAAACGGAAAGTCCAAGCTCTATTATGTTTCTCTAAAGGGTCAAGGTCAGGGATTGTTGAAAGCACAAAAGGACTAAGGATCACTTTATAGAGAAATGGCAGGCAGCAGGTAGAAGAGAACTGGTTATGGGAAGGCTTTAATGCTTTGTAACTTTCTGGCAAAGAAAGAGGGGAAACTAGACAATTCCTAATGCCTTTTCTACTTTCAGTTTTCTTTGCCTACTTCTGTGGGTCTCAGGTTGTTCAAGCAGGTACTGATGACCAGATTCCATAGATTAGAAAATCAAGACAAAGGAGGCAGTGATTTGCTCACAGCTACTCAGCTAAGGAATGGCTCCTCCTGAACTAGAGCCAAGATCTTCTAGCGGCAGTGATTCCAAAAGAGAATAAGATAATGTTTGAAAAATAAAATTGGTACTGATTCTATTGCTTAGGTTAACCCCACCATCTCCCTGATTACCTCATTTATAAAATTGAGTTAATAAAAGCTATTTTGGGGATGGCTGTAAAAATTAAATTAGATAATATGTGTATAAGTTATAAAGCAACAAGGTATACAAATGTAATGGATGCTTATGTCTACCTCATAATTTTTTCTGAAGTCTTTAGTGAACAAAACAAGTTTCAACCTACCATAAAAATTTTCAGATATATTACACCAGAAATTCTCACACATGACTTAATTCCAAAACAAGATTTTTTCTTCCACTTAAAAAAAAACCTACATTAACAAAAAAAATATATTGACCAACTACTATGTGCAGGCCCATTATGTGCTGTACAAACTCAGACAATCTGGCTCAGTGTCATAAATTACCTTTTCTTTCTTACAAACAGCTAGAGAATATGACCACTGTAGAAAAGAGTATGATGGCAGAAAAGCATTTTATCACAACAAGAAATGTGACCCCAAAAGTCTATGAATGTTTCTCAGAGTGGTGAGAATTAGCCTTTTCAGACATTCCCAGGCTCTGATAAGTGATCCCCATGAATGCTCCTTAGACAGAGATCTATGACATAACCCTTACATACAGCAGAGTATCTGTTGAGTTTCAAAAGGCATCTCAGTACTTCATAAATCTAAAACTTAACAGGCACTATTTTTCTTATTTGCCTCAAGCCACATCATCACTCCCATCATTATTAATCAAAGGCATCATATTGAGATATGCTTTCTTTTGCATGGGGAACTTACATATTTCTAGTCATCAGGGAGCAAAAGATAAACAGTGGTTTTGCTGTAACCCTCCACTTAGATATAAAAATGGTTTTATTTCTAGCTTGAGGATATAAGAGCCGGCTTGTCCAAATCCTCCAGCCTGTCATCATGGCTTAGTAGAATTAAGCAATCTCAACACTAGACCCTTAAAGCCATTTTGAAAATGTTTTATAAAGGCCAAGAAACAACTGGATACCACATCCAAAAAGGGAAAAAATAGAAGTGATGCCACTTGCCCATCTTTTTATTGTCTCATCCTGAACCCTGGGTTGAAGGATGCCCTTGCGGTCTGAGCAGTTCTTCCCCACTGTGTGGAAGATAGAGGGGATATTTATGATACCCTGAGCTGCGATTTGGTGGCTGCTGTGCTCCTCATATTTTAAGCTGCTGATTCCCCAGTTGAAGCAATTAGGGGCCCACTTGTGCCCCCGACAGCCACATGTACAGGTGGATTCTTGACTTAGTCCTCACATCACAATCCTGCCCTCAGCCCGAGCTCCTCCTTCATTGATCTCTTGCTGGATTATTTCCTTTTAAGGCTCAGTCTGAAGGGGAGAACCTAATCCCTACAGGTTCAATTGTTTCTTCTTACCTAAAAAGACAGTTTACTTTTGGTTATAGTGCAAAGGAAAATGTTTATCTGGTAAGGTCTTAGGAATCACCATAAAATTATTTCTAATTTATTGTACATTTATTTATTTATTTTATTATTTTCTCTTCTATTTTTTTTTTTTTTTTTTTTTTGAGACAGAGTCTCACTCTGTCACCCAGGCTGGAGTGCAATGGCATGATCTTGGCTCACTGCAATCTGTCACCCAGATTCAAGCAATTCTCCAGGCTTATCCTCCCAACTAGCTGAGATTATAGGTACCTGCCACCATGCCCTGCTAATTTTTATAGTTTTAGTAGAGATGGGGTTTCACCATCTTGGCCAGGCTGGTCTTGAACTCTTGACCTCATGATCCACCTGCCTCAGCCTTCCCAAGTGCTGGGATTATAGGCGTGAGCCACTGCACCTGGCCCTATTTTACATTTTAAACCAAAACAGACTTAGACTATAGCCTTAAACATTAGCAGCCTTACTTTGAACTTTCTTTCAAAAGGACTTAACCCTCACAATCATCTGTAGAAATTTTTCCTATGCAGGCTGACAAGCAATTTCCTTTTTCCCCAGCAACTCCCATCATATGAGATAATAACAAATGGAATTTTATAAAGCCCTCTAAGCAGAGAAAAAAAAATGTCAGTCATCACTTCTGCCTTAAACAAATGATGCATCAATGTAGCCAAATTCTTAGCCCTTTGTTGTGTGGGTCAGATCATGGCTGCAAATGCTCAGAGCCTAGCAGTAAGTCAGCACTCCAGCCGTGATAAAGAGATTAGACTTAGGGTGCAGGAAGGGCTTCCCCAGCTGTTCCCTGTGATAGGGGTTTCTCAACAAAACCCACAGGGACAGAGCTGCTGCATTCACCCAAATTGTGCCCTACAAGAAGGTACCTGACCAAGGGGTGAAGGGGCTGAAATGAAGACCATAAGCTGCCCATCTTAAGCCCAGAAAAGCTATTTTTTAAAATTAATCCAAAGCCCCATTCACTTGGCAAAGCATTTGTCCACAGAGCTGTCAGTCCATCCTCATTTAAGACCCAGGGAGGGTCACCAGACAGAACACAAACCTCCCAGCCTCCCTCCTTGCCTGACTGCCCCTACTCATCTCAACCACCTGCTCTGATTGGCCTTTCCAGAGGAATGGAGAGTGGGTAAAGAAAAGAGGAAAGGAGGGAAAGGTAGAGAAGGGTAGAAGAGGTAGCATTTTTGCTCAAAACTAATAGAGATCATGACCAGCTGCATGCAGCCCACCCTGGACAGTTTCCTAGAATGTGCCCTCTTGACTTTGGCAAACCAACCTTCAACACTATATTCGTCTCCAACCAGAGGCTGAATGGGATGCTGCAGCTCTGGCTGCCAGGTTCTAAGACCAGGCCATCAGCTCAATGCTTCATCCTCACCTGTCTCTGCCTTATTTCCATGCACACACACAGCCCTCCCTTCCTAGCTGTGGAGCCAATGCAGAAACCCAAGTTGGCTCTTGAAAAACTTATAGCAAGAGGGAGAGTAGAAATTATCTGATGGATGCATTAGTCTTCTCTGTCTACAGGAGGTATTTGTAAATGAGTACTTACGTCTCTGTCTTTCAGAGAGTGACATAAAATAGGAATAGGCTTGTTTGGCTTGTAAAGCCTTTCTTGGTCTGCCATGACCAGCCTAAATCATCAGCCTGCAGAAAAGGTTTTCAAGTACAAGGAGGAAATCAGAGTTTCCAGTATCTCTTTTCCACAACCCTCTTTCCCTGGGTCCTTATGCCCAGGAACCACACAAAAGTTTCCTACTATGCATTTTCTGAATCACTCATCCATTATAATTGAACTCCCCAGTTCTCAATTCTTTATTTGACATGCACCACCCTCCCTTAATATTATTTACAAGTTATTACCACCTACTGCAATCTTTGGAATTCTGCTCCCTAACCTTCCCTGCACTGCACTGATGCTCTGATAGCATTACGCTGCTCTTTACTCCAGCTGTCCCATGATTGAATCAAAACCTGCATTCTTCTCTGGTGCTCTCTTGCCTTGATTTCATTGTAATGTTTATCTCCACCTCCACATTACTCTACTGAAATTATAAGCTACTTAAGGAAAAGTACCATATTTTATTCAACTCTGAATTCCCAGCACTGAGCACAGTGCCTAAGCACAATTTAGTTTTGAATGAATTTAAATGAGAAGAACGAAGTGGTAGCTATAGAAAAATTTGCAATCAGTAATGTTTCCTTCTTTCCTTCCTTCCTTCCCTCTCTCTCTCCCCTTTTCTGTTCTTTTTTCATTTTAAGGAGTTTCTAAACTGACAAAGTAGATCCCTTTAGGCTGAATGACAGTAAAGATAGATGAAAACCTGAATAAAACGTTTAGGGATAAGGAATAAAAAATTGAGGGTTACCACAGTGTCTCAGTTGATGAAAACAGAGCAAGTCTACAGTGAGTAAGGAGCTTCTTTAGAGGGGCAGTAGAATCCTAAGACACCCACAAATTGTGAATCATAGTAATAGAGTTGTTCAAGTGTTCAACTACTCAGGACAGGCTTGGTAGATAAGAAAAGAAAAGGGGGAGCTGATGGGCATGAAGCAGATGGATCAAGTAACTAGAGGTTTCTGGAAAAAAGAACAGGAATTCTGACACAAAGCATTAGTTTGCTGAGAGGATGAGACTGTGACCAGATCTCTGACACAAAGTGGTTCCAAGTGATACTGAGGAATGTGTGCTAAAACAAAAGAGAAAGGTAAGGCCGCTAAGTCAGGAGGTGAAGGAATATAAGGCCCAGGTACAGGTCACATCACTCACATGGATTGTGAAGTCATGCAGGTCTTGTAAGGGAGAGGAAGCCATGGTACAGGCATAAGTTCTAAAGGAGCAGTACCTACATATGGGTAAAGGAGAAAGGTTTTCCCAGTATCCATAAGGAAGAAGTCAGAGCTTCCAGTATCTCTTTTCCACAACCTTCTTTAAGTCTTTATGCCCAGGAACTACACAAAGGTTTTCTATCATGTCTTCTCAGAAGCACTCTCTCAGAAGCATTCATCCACTGCAACTAGACTCTGCAGTTCTCAATTTTTCCTTTAACAAAGGCTGCAGGCACCAGCCTTCTTTACTTTCATTTAGAAGTTGTTGTCATCTACTAGAGCCTTTGGAATTCTGCCCCTTAAAACTCAGCTATGGAGGATCAGGCTCTCATGCCATGCTAGCCTAGAAAGCATGCGCTCTTGTGTCACACAAGAACCCTGTTGAAATACTAAATCTCAAGCACCAACAGAGAAGAAAGGTAGAGGCATGGGAACATGTGTTGTATAGAGCAGTTTATCAGAAAATAGCATGATACAGAGTTGGCAACATGGAGAGATGTGATAGGCCAGGGCCACAGGAGTAGAAGTAGGAGCTCACACCATTGATCACTTGATAGCAGCTCAAGGTTCTTCACTTCAACATGGGAATAAACATAGTTTCCTTTTCAGAAGCCAACAATTTGATTAAAATATGGCAAACTATGCTGAGAATGTCATCTGTTTTCAACTAAACCGAAAACACTGAAATTAAACATGCTGTTGGGAAAATGTCCTCAAAAATGTCCAGATATTTTAGTTCCTAGGGGCTCCTTTCTGCAACTTTGCCAGGTCTTTGATGTGTGTGGGTTCTCAGCTAACCTGTTTTGAGATTTTGTTAACAGCATCTCCTGGCTTTTACAGATGAGGAACTAATGTCAAGAGAGGGAAAGTGGTTTGCTTCAGATCACAGAGCTGATGAGGAGCAGAATCTGAACTAGACCCTATTCTCATAACGACTAATTCAGACTTTTTCTCAACACAGTGTGATCCCACTGGAGGGGAATAAATGATTCATTTCTGCAGAAGTGGCTTTTTCTCCCAAGTAATTTGACAGCAATAATGTTTCTGTTACTATTAGACATTAGTATTAGTGTTAGTATAAAGGAATACAACAGAACAGAATGACCAGAAATAGATCAACACCTTTATAGATATTTGGTTTACTACAAAGCTGATACTGAAGACCAATCAAAAAGGGGTATTTTTAAATAAATGGTATGTTTTTCCATATGGAAAAAAGTAAATTTTGACCTTTATTACATACCATACCCAAAACTCAATTACAGGTGATTGTGGGTTGACATTTAAAACACAAAACAAAGGATCTTTGATCAAGATGGCCGAATAGGAACAGTTCCAGAGCGCAGTTTCCAGTGAGAGCGACGCAGAAGGCAAGTGATCTTCTCACTTCCAACCAAGGTACCAGGTTCATCTCAGTAAGATTGGTTGGACATGTGTAGCCCAGGGAGGGCAAACCAAGGCAGAGCACAGCGCTGCCTCACCCAGGAAGTACAACTGGCCAGAGGATTCCCCTCCTACCGAAAGGAGGCCATGGAGGACTCCTCCCCTCTGGCACTCTGGTTCAGATACTGCATTTCTCCCAAGGTTTTTACAATCTACAACCAAGAGACCCCTGCCAGGCTGACAAGCACTGCAAATTACCAACAGAGATCTGAGCAGCTGCTCTGGCTGATGCCATGGCCTGTCAGCACAAATCTGGGTGGACGATTTGGCTGGCACATGGAGCATCTGCAAGACAGAGTTTCCAGCTCCCCAGAAAGAGGACTACCCCCACTAAGACCAGCTAACTGAAACCCTCAGGCTTGAGAGTTTTGCAGCCAGCATATCAGTTCAAGCTCCACCCAGGACAATTGAGCTCCATGGGGCAAAGGTCATCTACCATTGTCAAGGCAATTCTAATCTTACCTGTGTAAACAAAAGCCAGAGGGGACTCACACAGCAGCTGGACTGAGCCTGTGGCAGCCCAGCAGTGCCTCTGCAGGCAGACTGTGGCTAGACTCCCTTTTTGCTGGGCAGAGTATCTCCCAGAAAAAGGCAGCAGCACATCAGGGACTTATAAATGAAACCCCACTCTCCTGAGAGCACCTGAGAAAAGGGGTGATTGTAAGTTCTGCTGCAGTAGACTTAAGCATCCCTGCCCAGCAGCCCTAAAGGGAGCAACAGAGCTCCCAGCACAGCACTTGAGCTCCAATAAGGGACAGACTGCCTCCTCAAGCATCTCCCTGACCTCCATAAAACCAAAAAGATGCCTTATACAGGAGAGCTTTGGCTGTCATCTGGTGGGTACCCTTCTGGGACCAAGCTACCAGAGGAAAGAACAGGCAGCAATCCTTGCTGTTCTGCAGCCCCACAGGTGATTCCCAGGCAAGAGAAGTCTGGAGTGGACCTCCAGTAGTCCTATAGCAGAGGGACCTGACTGTTAGAAGGAAAACTAAAAACAAATAAATAGCTTCAACATCAATGAAAAGGATGTCTACTCAGGGACCCCATCCAAAATCACTAACTTCAAAAACCAAAGGTAGATAAATCTACAAAGATGGGAAGAAACCAGCACAAAATGGATGAAATCACCAAAGACCACAATACCTCTCCTCCTCCAAGGGATCACAACTCCTCACCAGCAAAGGAACAAAATATGATGTAGAATGAGTTAGATGAATTGGGAGAAGCAGACTTCAGAATGTGGGTAATAACAAACTTCTCTGAGCTAAAGAAACATGTTCTAACCCAATGCAAAGAAACTAAAAACCTTGAAGAAAAGTTAGACAAAATGCTAACTAGAATAACTAGCTTAGAGAAGAACATAAACGACTTAATGAAGCTGAAAAACACAGCATGACACCTTCACAAATCATACACAGGTTTCAGTATCTGAATCTATCAAGCAGAAGAGAGAATATCAGAGATTGAAGATCAACTCAATGAAATAAAATGAGAAGGCAAGATTAGAGAAAAAAAGAGTGAAAAGAAATAAACAAAGCCTCCAAGAAATATGGGAATATGTGAAAAGACCTAATCTACACTTGATCAGAGTACCTGAATGTGACAGGGAGAATAAATCCAAGCTGGAAAACACTCTTCAGGATATTATCCAGGAGAACTTCCCCAACTTAGCAAAACAGGCCAATATTCAAATCCAGGAAATAGAGAGAACACCACAAAGATATTCCTCAAGAAGAGCAACCCCAAGGCACATAATCATCAGATTCACCAGAGTTGAAATGAAGGAAAAAATGCTAAGGGCAGCCATAGAGAAAGTTCAGGTTACCCACAAAGGGGAGCCCAGCAGACTCACAGTGGATCTCTCAGCAGAAACCCTACATGCCAGAATAGAGTGGGGGCCAATATTCAACATCCTCAAAGAAAAAAACTTTCAACCCAGAATTTTACATCCAGCCAAACTAAGCTTTATAAGTTAAGGAGAAATAAAATCCTTTATGGACAAGCAATTGCTGAGAGATTTCATCACCACCAGACCTGCCTTATAAGAGCTCCTGAAGGAAGCACTAAACATGGAAAGGAACAACTAGTACCAGCCACTGAAAAACATACCAAATGGTAAAGACCATCAACACCTGAAGAAACTGCATCAACTAATGGGCAAACCAACCAGCTAGTATCAAAATGGCAGGATCAAATTCACACATAACAATATTAACCTTA
This sequence comes from Saguinus oedipus, assembly GCA_031835075.1. NCBI lineage: Eukaryota > Metazoa > Chordata > Mammalia > Primates > Cebidae > Saguinus > Saguinus oedipus. Next base: position 7,783,138 of record CM063183.1, on the reverse strand, counting down.
AATGTAAACAGCCTAAATACCCCAATCAAAACTCACAGACTGTCAAATTGGATAAAAAGTCAAGATGCATCAATGTAGTATATTCAGATGACCCATCTCTTGTGCAAAGACACACATAGACTCAAAATAAAGGGATAGAAGAATATTTACCAAGCAAATGGAAAGCAAAAAAAGCAGGGATTGCAATCCTAGTCTCTGATAAAATGAACTTTAAACCAACAAAGATCAAAAGAGACAAAGAAGGGCATTACATAATGGTAAAAGGATCAACGCAACAAGAAGAGCTAACTATCCCAAATATATATGCACCTGATACAGGAGCACCCAGATACATAAAGCAAGTTCTTAAAGACCTACAAAGAGACTAAGACTCCCACACAATAATAGTGGGAGACTTTAACTCCACTGTCACTATTAGGCAGATCAAAGAGACAGAAAATTAGCCAGGATATCTAGGACTGGAGTACAGAGCTGGACCAAGCAGACCTAACAGATATCTACAGAACTCTCCACACCAAATCCACAGAATATACATTCTTCTCAGTACCACATCTCACTTACTCTAAAACTCACATAAATGGAAGTAAATCACTCCTCAGCAAATGCAAAAGAACAAAAATCATAGCAAACAATCTCTCAGACCACAGTGCAATCAAATTAGAACTCAGGATTAAGAAACTCACTCAAAACCACACAACTACATGGAAACTGAACAACCTGCTTCCAAATGACGACTGGATAAAAATGAAATGAAGGCAGAAATAAAGTTGTTACTCAAAACCACTGATAATGAAGACACAACGTACCAGAATCTCTAGGACACATTTAAAGCAGTGCCTAGAGGGAAATTTATAGCAATAAATGCCTACATGAGAAGCAAGGAAAGATCTAAAATCGACACCCTATCATCAAAATTGAAAAAGCTAGAGGAGCAAGATCAAACACGTTCAAAAGCTAGCAGAAGACAAGAAATAACTACGATCAGAGCAGAACTGAAGGAGATAGAGACACACAAAAAAAACCTTCAAAAAAAAAAAAAAGCAATGAATCCAGGAGATGGTTTTTTGAAAAGATCAACAAAATAGACCACTAGCCAGATTAATAAAAAAGAAAAGAGAGAAGAATCGAATTGATGCAATAAAAAATGATAAAGGGGATATCACCACTGATTCCACAGAAATAAAAACTACCATCAGAGATTACTACAAACAACTCTATGCACATAAACTAGCAAATCTAGAAGACATGGATAAATTATTGGATACTTACACCCTCCCAAGACTAAACCAGGAAGAAGTTGAATCCCTGAATAGACTAATAACAAGGTCTGAAGTTGAGGCAGCAATAATAGGCTACCAACCAAAAACAGTCCAGGTCCAGATGGGTTCACAGCCGAATTGTACCAGACATACAAAGAGGAGCTGGTACTATTCCTTCTGAAACTATTCCAAACAATACCAAAAGAGGGAATCCTCCGAACTCATTTTATGAAACAAACATCATCCTGATACCAAAACCTGGCAGAGACACAACTAAAAAAGAAAACTTCAGGCTAATATCCATGATGAATATTTATGCAAAAGTCTTCAATAAAATACTGGCAAACTGAATGCAACAGCACATCAAAAAGCTTATCCATCACGACCAAGTTGGCTTCATCCTGGGGATGCAAGACTGGTTCAACATATGCAAGTCTATAAATGTAATCCACCACATAAACAGAACCAAAGACAAAAACCACATGATCTTCTCAACAGATGCAGAGAAGCCCTTCCACAAAATTCAACAGCCGTTTATGCTAAAAGCTCACAATAAACTAGGAATATATCTCAAAATGATAAAAGCCATTTATGAAAAACCCATAGCCAATATCATACTGAATGGGCAAAAACTGGAAGCATTCCCTTTGAAAACTGGCACTAGACAAGGATGCCCTCTCTCACCACTCCTATTGAATATAGTATTGGACGTTCCAGCCAGAGCAATCAGGCAAGAAAAAGAAATAAAGGTATTTGATTAGGAAAAGAGGAAGTCAAACTGTCTCTTTTTACAGATGACATGACTGTATATTTAGAAGACCCCATCATCTCAGCCCAAAATCTCCTGAAACTGATAAACAACTTCAGCAAAGTCTCAGGATACAAATTCAGTGTGCAGAAATCACAAGCATTTCTATACATCAATAACAAACAAACAGAGAGTCAAATCATGAGCGAACTCCCATCCACAATTGCCACAAAGAGAATAAAATACCTAGGAATACAACTAACAAAGGATGTGAAGAACCTCTTCAAGGAGAACTACAAACCACTGCTCAAGAAAATGAGAGGACAGAAACAGATAGAAAAACATTCCATGCTCAAGGTTAGGAAGAATCAATATTGTGAAAATGGCCATACTGCCCACAGTAATTTATAGAATCAATGATGTCCCCATCAAGTTACCATTGACCCTCTTCACAGAACTGGAAAAAACTACCTTAAACTTCATACGAAACCAAAAAAGAGCCCATATAGCTAAGACAATCCTAAGCAAAAAGAACAAAGCCGGAGGCATCATGCTACCTGACTTCAAACTAAACTACACGGCTACAGTAATCAAAATAGCATGGTACTGGTACCAAAACAGAGATATAGACCAATGGAACAGAACAGAGGCCTCAGAAGTAATGCCACACATCTACAACCATCTGATCTTTGACAAACCTGACAAAAACAAGCAATGGGGAAAGGATTCCCTGTTTAATAAATGGTGTTAGGAAAACTGGCCAGCCATGTGCAGAAAGCTGAAACTGGACTTGGTCCTTTCACCTTACAAAAAAATTAACTCCAGCTGGATCAAAGATTTAAATATAAGACCTAACACCATAAAATCCCTAGAAGAAAACCTAGGCAATACCATTCAGGACATAGGCACAGGCAAGGAAGGACTTCATGACTAAAACACCAAAAGCAATGGCAACAAAAGCCAAAATAGACAAATAGGATCTCTTTAAACTCCAGAGCTTCTGTGCAGCAAAAGAAACAATCATTAGAGTGAACCAGCAACCAACAGATGGGAAAAAAAATTTTGCAAGCTACCCATCTGACAAAGTGCTAATATCCAGAATCTACAAAGAACTAAAGTAGATTTACAAGAAAAATAAAACAAACTTATCCAAAAGTGGATGAAGGATATTAACAGACACTTTTTAAAAGAAGACATTTATGCAGCCCACAAACATAAAAAAATGCTCATCATCACTGGTCATTAGAGAAATGCAAATCAAAACCACATTGAGATAGCATCTCACACCAGTTAGAATGGCAATCATTAAAAAATCTGAAGACAACAGATGCTGGAGAGGATATGGAGAAACAGGAAGGCGTTTACACTGTTGGTGGGAGTATAAATTAGTTCAATCGTTGTGGAAGACAGTGGAGATTCCTCAAGGATCTTGAAATAGAAATACCATTTGACCCAGCAATTCTATTACTGAGTATATACCCGAAGATTTCTAAATCATTCTACTATAAATGCACATGCACACTTCTGTTTATTGCGGCTATGTTCACAATACCAAAGACCTGGAACCAACCCAAATACCCATCAATGATAAACCGGATAAAGAAAATGTGGCACATATATACCATAGAATACTATGCAGCCATAAAAAAGATGAGTTCATGTCCTTTGTAGGGACATGCATGAAGCTGGAAATCATCATTCTCAGCAAACAGACACAAGAACAGAAAAGCAAACACCACACATTCTCACTCATACGTGGGTGTTGAACAATGAGAACACATGGACACAGGAATGGGAGCGTCACACACTGGGGCCTGTTAGGGGGTGAGGAGCCTGGGGAGAGATAGCGGGGGGTGGGGAGGTTGTGGGGGATAACATTGGAAGAAATGCCTGAGGTAGGTGACTAGGGGATGAAGACAGCAAACCACCATAGCAGGTGTGCACCTGTGCAATGCTGCAAGATGTGCACATGTACTCCAAAACGTAAAGTGTAATTTTTAAAAAACACAAAACAATAAAGCTTTAAAACACAACATAGGATGATACCTTTATGACTATGGTTTAAGCAAAGATTTCCTTAAAAGGACACAAAAATCAATAATCTAAATGGTAAAAAATGGATAAATTGAACTTCTTTAAAATTAACAAATTTTCATTTCTTAAAGACACCAAATCAAACAGTACAAAATGTTTGCAATACATGTAAGTGATCAATAACTCATATTCAGAATGTACGAAGTTCTATTATAAATGAACAAGACATAGGCAAAAAAGCCAATTATTTTACATTGTAAAGGATTTAACTAGGCACATCATTAAAAAGAATATTCAAATGGTCAAATATATAAAAAAGATATTCAACATTACCAGTCATCAGGGAAATGCAAATGAAAACTCCAATAAGATACCACTTCATACTCACTAAAATGATGAAAATTAAAAAGATAGACAATACCAATATATTGCTAGAGGGAGTATTAAATTTATCAACCATTTTCTGCAAAATCAAAGTTGTATTTATTCATATCCTAGTAACCCTAGGTATAAACTCAGTAGAAATTTGTACACATTTACCGAGTACTTGTACAAGAATGTTCATAACAGCATAGTAACACAAAACTGAAAAATTCAAATGCACATCAACAATAAATAGAATAAATAAGGCTCTATTTATAAAATTGAATACTTTTCAACAGTGAAAATAAAAAATATTGTTGCAATTGTATTTCCCAGAAGATCCTCATCATAACTGAACACTTGAATTAATGAACAGCCAGCATATCCCACAAGACCTTCACAGGAGAACACTACAAGGAGAACATGACCTTGGCTCCTGCCCATGATCCTGAAGTTGGGGCTGGATTTGTGCCATGCCCCAACAAATCCATGCGGCCACCTTCCTCTATGGAGGGCTCTGAAATACCTGGGAGCTTGGCAACCCCTAAGAATCTCAGAAATTTGGAAGACTTAGAGATCATCTAATGCATACTTTCAGTTTATAGAAAGAAAAGATGACGCTCAGGAAAAGAAAGAAAATGAGGGTCACAAGCTCACCAGTGGCACTACATTAGAACAGTCTCTTTCTCTTGGACACATTTTCCATTTGCAATGAGCCAAAGTCATTATGAAGTCAAAGAACAATATTGGTAATGCATTCAACTCACATCTGTGGTTAAAAGAAATAGCCTATTTGATGTTTTATGTATCAATATTCTGTGTACCAATAAAAATAAAAATGCATAACTGCAGAGAGACTCTATATTGCCGTATGTGGGCATAATAGAGATTTACAGTCTGCAAGGGAAATACCAAGATTCCCTGGCACAGAAAAATCAGAAATTAAAACAGCATCATCAAAATCAAACAAGAAATTTCCCAGCTGTAATAGCCAACCAATCAGAAGTTAAGATACTCCTTAATTTATTTATGTAATTGCTTGATCAAGGACCTTGGGAATACATTTATGAAAACTTAGATCATTCCATGCCCTGATCTCACAACCTTGGTAGTGCTTTCAGGGGACATAAAATTGTGTGATTAAATCTGCACTCTGGTGTTCCTGCAGCTGGAGGTTCTCCACGGTAGAACTCATCCTGACTAAGCAAAACCTAGTAGGTTGTTATTGACAGAGTGGAGAGTAGTGGCCAGGTTTCACTTTGCTCCCACATCTACAACAGGGTTTCTCAACTCAGCATTGTTGACTAGATAGTGTACTGGATAATCCTTTGCTATGGGGGCTGTCCTGTTCATTGTAGGCTGTTTAGGAGCATCCCCAGCCTCTAGATGCCAGTTATACCTCATCCCCAGTTGTGACAATCAAAACTGTCTCCACATGTTACCCAACACCCTCTGTGGGGCAAAACTACTCAGGTATATTAGTCCATTCTCACACTGCTGTAAAGAAATGCCTAGACTGAGTAATTTATAAAGAAAAGAGGTTAATTGGCTCACGGTTTCACAGGCTCTGCAGGAAGCATGGCTGAGGAGGCCTCAGGAAATTTACAATCATGGCAGAAGGTGAAGAGAAAGCAGGCATGGCTTACATTGCTAGAGCAGGAGGAAGAGAGAGAGGGGAGGTGCCATATACTTTTAAACAACCAAATCTCATGAGAACTCTATCACAAAAACAGCACCAAATGGGAAATCCATACCCATGATCCAATCACTTCACGCCAGACACCACCTCCAACATTGAGCATTACAATTTGATTTGCGGTTTCGACAAAGACACAGACCCAAACCATGTCATCAGAATTGAAATCCTTCAGCTGAGCTTTGACTTTCACTTATGAGGTACCCAAAAGACATTGGTAGGAAGGAACAGTAATAAAATAAACATTAAGAGCTACCATTTCCTTAGTGCCACCTATATAAAAGGCACTGTGCCAGGTGCTTTACATGTATTATCTCAGAATATTCCCATAATACCTGGGGAGGCAGTGGATCAGTTGGATCAGTCAATACTCTCAGTTGCTAAAATAGTACACATTCTAAGTGGTTTAAGCAGAAGTAAAATATAATTTATGATATGTGTGTGTGTGTGTGTGTGTATGTATGTATGTATATTTTATATATATATATATATATATATAATGTACATCTGAATCTCCAGGCATCCCAGAAGGTCAAATTAGACCTTGGCAGCTGGGAATGACACCCAAGCCACACTGCAGGAGTGCTCCAGTGGGCACCTCATTGCAGTCTGCCCTGGGAACAGACATCTAGCACCATATTATGCCATGGCCTACACTGTGTACACTGAGCTGGGACCAGAATAAGGTGACCTCAGGAGTCAAAGCCTCTGCCACTACAATCTCTAGAAAATTCATTGCTCCTCCTGTCCTTTTTCTCATGAGTACAGTTTAAACTCAGTACCTCTCCCCAGCCATTTGATTGGCAGAACCTTTATCACATGCCTATACCAGAGCTGCAAGAGAAGCTGGAATAATGAGTTTCTTAGGGAATTAAGAATTACGGAGTTTCCTCAGACATGGGAAGTGTATTCAAAATCTCCTAAATGACTATACTACAGGTAGATGTCCATTTAATTTCTGAGGAAACAGGCTCATTAAGTAATGTGTTTAACATTAAAACAAGCCTTTTTATTCTTTAGCCAATATTCTTTTCTATATAATATCAACGGCTCAAGATCCCTACTTCTCCTTCAACCCCAGCCTTGATTACTGGTTCCTGAGAATTCCCTAGTCTGAGATGTTCTGATGTTTTTCCCAATCTAGATTATCTGTAAGCCACGAAGAAATGGTCACTGGTTAGTACCTCCCTGAATATCCTGCAGGAACCGTGACGTGGATTGTGTTGGCTGTGGTAGAGCTGGTAGTTTCCAGACGAATGAATATGGAGTTTTTTCTACTTTGTTTACCTGGTGCCTTCAGAGAAAGCCTCTCTTCTACAGTGTGGAGGAAAAGAGGGCACATCAGGCCACCCAACTGTGATGGACAGCCTCTGCTTTCTCCGGGTATTCTATCTTTGTACAGTACTTCCCTTGAATGTAGGCTGGAGCTGGTGATGCACTTCTAACAAATAGAATACATCAAAAATGAAGGACCATCACTTCGAAGGTTATGATACAAAATATGATTTCTGTCTCTTTCTCTCTGGCTCTCTCTGGCTTTCTCTTAATTTCTCTAGGGCTCTCTTTGAGAAAATCCAGCTCCCATGTTGTCAACTGCCCTCTGGAGAAGTCCACATGGAAAGGAGCTGAGGACAGCAAAGAATAGAGGCCTTCATCCAACATTCCATGGAAATGGAATCCTGCCAACCATTGCATGAAAGAATGCAGATTCTCCCTCCCCATCTAGCCTTGAGACAATCACAACCCTAGATGACCCCACTAATTGCAGCCTTGTGAAAGACCCTGACCCAAAGGCATCAGGCTAAGCCATGCTCAAATTCCTCCCCCACTGAAACTCTCAGATAATAAATGTTTCTTGCTTTAAGTTGCTAAATTTGGGGATAATTTGTTACACAGCAATAAATAACAGCTGCAAAAAATTATCTATGTCCTCATCTGTGACTAATATTGTTGGCCATGACTTTCAACTGTGTTTAATTAATTGAACAAATATTTATTGCACATCTAACAAGTATCAGACATTGAGCAAGTTTTAGGCATTTATATGTTCCTACTAGATTCTTAGTTCCTTGAGGGTGGAGATAATGTCATTTCTTTCCCCAAACCCCAATTTATGCCTAACACTGGTAGTCAGGGTGTGGTAACTGAGTAAACACCTGAACTTACCACACCTTTATGGCTCACTTTATTCCCATTCTACATTTCAGCTTCACCCAAGTTACCATGTTTTCCTCATGCTGCTGCTTCTCTTATCCTCTAGGTCAATTATGTCCTCCTGTTTGCAATGCCCTTACACTATCATCACCCTGATTATTCTTTAAGATCCAGTTAAAGCTTCAAATATCCAAAAACGACCTTGCAGGCCATCCCAGTCCTCAGGGATCTCTTTCTCCTCCGAGGTCTGTGGCTCTCACAGGTTACAAACTGATTGTCCTCTGATTCATAGATGTGCTAGATCAGAAGCTCTTCAAGGGAGCACACTTTGCTTGTGTCCCTCTATGTCTCCTCACAAGTATTTGACACCATGCTGGGTTCATGAAACCTCAAGAAATATTGTTTAAAAAAATGAGTGCCATTGAATCTGATAACAGCTATGCTTGGCCAACTCTCAAATGCTTTTTATTGTTCATCCTTCCTTCATTTTTTTATTCATAAAAAAACTGAGCTCATTCATATACTCATCACTCTGTGAAGAATAAAAAATAGATTAGAATAGAAACAAATCAGACACAGTTTCTGTTCTCATGTTATTTTTGTTTTCGATGCTGCAGCAACAAATTACTACCAACTTGGTAGCTTAAAGAATACAAATTTATTATCTTACAGTTGTGGCTCAGAATTCTGACATGTGTCTCAGTGGGATGAAGTCAATATCTTAGCAAGGTTACATTCCCTTTGATATGGTTTGACTGTGTCCCCACCCAAATCTCATCTTGAATTGTAGTTACCCTAACCCCCATGGGTCATGGGAGGGACCAGGTGGAGATAATTGAATCATGGGGGTGATTTCCCCCATCCTGTTCTCATGATAGTGAATTAGTTTTCACAAGACCTGATGGTTCTATAGGGGCTTCCCCCTTTGCTGGGCACTCATTCTCTCTCCTGCCGCCCTATGCCATAATCGTAAGTTACCTGAGAACTCCCAGCCATGTGGAACTATGAGCCAAACTCTTTTCTTTGTAAATTACCCAATCTTGGGTATGTCTTTATTGACAACATGAAAATGTACTAATAAACTTTTGTAGATGTGCCCTAGCATTTTTCAGCTTCTAAAGGCTGCTTGTAATCCTTGGCTCCATCTTTAAACCCAGCAATGGTAGGTTGAGTCTCTCATGCTGCTGTCCCTCTGGTTCTCTGAAACCTGAATTATTCTTTACTTTTAAGGATCCGGTGATTAGCCTGGGATCGCCTGGACAACAAAATAATCTTCACCTATCCAGGTCCTTCACTATAAACACATGTACAAAGTCTATTTTGCCAAATAAGATAACATATTTCCAGGTTCCAGAGATTAGGATATGGTTATGTCTGCAGGCCATTATTGAGGGGGAAAGTAGCATTATTATTTGGGGGCTATCACTTAGAGGTTATGAACATCCCCTCTTTGTCACTGTACCAAGTCAACCAATTTATGAATGGAATTCCTGTGTGGCAGTGGTTGTCTTACAGCTAGCAAGGGGTGTACTGAGACTTGATGTGGACTTACAATTATGGAAAAGAAGAAAATAGAACTTAGCTTAAAATAAAAGCCATATATGATGCAGATTTCAAGTTGGCTCTGCTTCTAATGAAAGCTGGAGTTGATCTGCTTGTTCCTGCATCAGTTGGTTTTCACCTGACAGTATTTTAGTTTGCCTCTCTTTAAAAGAGTGGATATGTTATACCTTCCCTATGGCACCATTTTCTCCTGCCACCATCACTCTTTTTCACTATACCTTAAAATCTTTTGTTGGACTGTTTGAATGTTCTATAGGAATCTTCTTGGTAGTTCTATAGAAGTCTGCCTGGAGCTTAAGTAAGAGGCTCATCTTGAAGATAAGTCCCCTGAACATCCTGGAAACAGGACTTATGCTGGGAGGCCCAAGAGGGGTCTTGGAAATGCCGTGTTTCTACAGCAAGAGGACATTATTCCAGCCCACCCACCATCTGCCATCACTGCTGTTCAGAATAGGGCACCCTCCTCACCTTTTGCCCCCAGGAATGTCAGGGATCTTATTTCTTGGCTGTGTCTCTAACTTCCAAAAAAGAAGGGGGATAGTGCTTCTTATATGTACTAAAAAATTAAAGATCCATCAGTTGTTCTCAAGGCTGCATGCCACAAAGGGTGACTGTAGTTCTAACAAACCTTCCCACTGTAATTGTTTCCATTTATTCAGACCTGGGCCTTTTGGAATGCACATAAACTCACACCTCTTCTTCCTAGACAAGACAGCTGAAGCTCCTTTATTCCAACTCAACATTTGATGTTAGCACTGCTCTTCTCCCTCTTACTTCATCCCACCTCAAGTTCTGCATGTTGCTCGTAGGTACTCAGTAGACATCAATATTCTTCTAATTAAAGTGGAATGTAATTGTAGGTGTCCATGGGATTTAGACCTGAGGAATACCAGAATCTGGAAGCACCTTTTATACTGTCTCTTTTAATCTCCTCATAAAGAATGCCACAAGTATTTTATTCTAGTGGCTTCTAAATTCAACGACTGGAGCTCTTTAAGTTCACTATGACTAGTACATCCCAAGCTGCTCATATGTTACTGAAATGTGACTAGATGAGGTTCCATTCATTCAGTGACTTGACCTGATGTCAGTCTCCTAAGCACACAGGCTTCCTGCACATGCTCAGACTCATTTTGACTCAATCAATTAAAAAAGAGAAGCCTAAAGTCCCTTGCATTAGGCTAAAGTTGTTTCCATTTCATAAATTCATCCCTCTAAGCAATCAGAAAACTATTTTTGTGCAGCAGAAAGCTAGATTTTCTAGCCGGGCCTAGTGGCATGCACCTGTAGTCCCAGTCACTTGGAAGGCTGAGGTGGGAGGTTTCCTCGAGCCTGGGAAATGGAGGTTGCAGTGAGCCAGTATCGTGCCACTGCACTCCAGCCTGGGTAACCAAGTAACACCATGTCTTAAAAAAAAAAAAAAAGAGCTAGAATTTGGTACTCTCTTAGTTTGGGTCTCACTTCTCCTGCATACTAGCTTTTCAATTGCAACTTAGAACCAGTCATTTAGTCTCTCTGAGCCTCAGCTTCCTCCCTAGTAAGGTGAAGTTAGAAAAACTCATCTCACCTGGTGACTGTGATGGTTAAAGTGAGATCATAACAGACAGAGCAGCTGCAATGCATTCTCACAGTGAGCACTCACTAGATAGCAGCTATTATCAATATTGATTACTTTGCTTCTGTGGTGCTGCAGAAACTAAGGAAGTAGCTCCTCCACTTGGTACTCAGTTTCATCTAGGAAGGGATGTAACAGGGCCAGAATAGGACTTGACTTAGCTTTCCAAAAGCCGAGAGGACTTCAGGCAAGGCAAAATCTGGTGGGAACATTGTGATAAGGAATGTGACTCTCTGCCTCCACCACCCTTAAAAAATTAGAGGAACCTCCCTGGGCCAAGCAATGGGGGTGGGCCTGAGAGATGGAGAGGGTAATGAAAAAATAGAGTGGGGAGATCGATGGGGCCCAGAAGGACAAGACCAAAAGGGGCAGGATGTGCTGGGAAAAAGACATTCTTAACAGGGGACATGGTAGAGGCTTGAGATCCCAGTACGTGATTGTAAGATTTTGAAAAAGAAACAAAAATCACACTTTGTTTTCCTAACTCCCAGCCCTTCTGAGTCTTACCTGTGACTTTTAAAAAGGCACACAATCTCTATAGGCCTTAATTTTTGCATGTGAAAATGGAGGGTTTGAGATAAGCGACTCCCTCTATCTCTGAGATAATAACACAAATAGTAGTCATTATAATGTTATTGGATTTTTAATGCGTTACTTTAAACTCTTTCTAAGAGCCATATTTTCCACATAAGGAAACAGTCAAAGAAGATGAGGAACCTGATCAAACTCATACAGCTAAAAAACAGTTGAACTAGGACGGGAAAAAAGATCCATCTGACTTCAAAGCTTTTGGCCTTTTCATCCCAGTGACCTCTAATAGCAACTAAAGAAGCAGCACTCCTACCTGAGATCCGAGGATCCTGTGGTTCTTTCATATCCCGATACCCAGCAAGCAGCTGACACACGGAAAAGCTGCCCCTTCCTGGAGTGAGGGTGACACCCCTGGGCAAATACCCACTGTGCCTCACTCTCATTCAACTAAGCAGATTGTCTGAGCCACCTGTAGAGTTCAGGACTTTCCAGTTTTCCTGAAGAATAGCCACCAGTGGCTGGAGAGAGCTGAGAAACCCAGGGCTTCTGGGTTTCTGATTGGAGCCGGGGCAGAATGATTCTTCAGGTGTTCCTGCCATGCATCCTCCCTTTGTATCTGGATTGCAGTTCTACACTTGGATGCAAAACTGTGGCTTATGAAGACCTCTCACAGGTAAATAGAAGTGGAATTTTTTTAACAGAAACACCTTTTGAGTAGACGACCTGCCTACCTAGGTGTGTGACATAAGAAAATTTAAAATCCTGTAAGCTTCAGCTTTCTTATTTATGAAACAAAAAGACATCCACATAATCACGGGTGAACAGGAAAATTCAATAAGGAGAGAGTCAATGCCTTGTTCGGAAGGAGTGACCTCTGAACTTTCCTAGCTTTCCTAGCAGGCAAGGGGATCAGTTACGAGTGAGTGAGCGGAAGCGTCTCTCCCCTAGTATTCTTTCCTGGTATTCTCCCCAACCTCTGGTAACTCTGGCCCCTACCTTCATCGAGCTCCCATAGCATGGTCCGAAACTCATTTCTCCCTGCTCTCTTCCTATCTTCTCAGATGGATAAGGCTCTACCATTGTATTGTGAGCCCTGAGAGTGAGGATCAAGTGAATTCCTGTCTGAGTCTCCTACAGCCAAGCAGAGGACCCAGCCAAACGGAAACATGAGCTGCAGCAGCCCCCATTTAATCTCTGCAGGCCCTGTGTTCAGGGCCCAGAACCAGCGGGGTGCTGGGAAGGACCCCACCTGAGGCCTGGCTGCTGCAGCATGCACACTTATGCTTCTGTGAGTACACTGGATGCAGCACCCACCTCCTCAGCCCATCAACCCATCAGCCCTGGCTTCACGTGTCAGGTGAGACCCATCATCTTGCCTAATCAACACCTCAGGTTCCACCCCTTCCCTGATGTTTATAAAAATGGTTTTTATGTTAAGCAATCTATAGTATCCAGAAGAGCAAATCCAGAAAAATACTGTGCTTACATTTTTTAATCTATATTTGTATTTTTACAGTGTTTGCTTTTGTCCGGAAAAGTTACCTAGTATATGTTGTGAGCTGAATTGTGTCCCCAATAATCCACTTATTGAAATCCTAACCCCCAATACTTCTGAATGTGACTATTTGGATATAAGGTCTTTAAGGAGGTAATTAAGTTAAAATGAAAACATTCGGGTGGGTTCTCCTGCCATCATTAGTAGGGGAGACTAGGACACAGACACACACACAGGGAAGAGTATGTGAAGACACAGGGGAAAGGCGGGGCCATCTAAAGCTGAGGAGAGTAACCCAGGAGAAACCAACCCCCCAGCACCATGAGCTTGGACTTCAACCCTCCAGAACTGTAAGGAAATAAATTTCTATTTGTTAAGCCACCCAGTCTGTGGGTCTTGGTTATGGCAGCTCAAGCAGGGGTAATACAGTACAGTGTATAAAATGTTTCTTACAAAAATCCATCCAACCATAAATATAGCCTTACAGAATACTGATGTTCACTTTCTGTTTCCAATCACTGTGAAATATTTTAATTTGGGAAATAAATGGACTGTGTATATATTTGTGTATTGACTAATAAAAAAATGCATTCCAATATAGCTAGAATTATTTTTGGTGTTGAGAACCCAAGCATCAAACCCCTATTAACCCTGACTAATCCACTATAGCGATAAGCTCAGATACAGAAGGACTTAGAATGAGCACTGGTCCAGTTTCCAGAAATGTTGGATGAGGAAAAAGAGAAGGGGAAGGTGTTGGTGACCGTGGTAGCATCCTGCACCAAAATCATGAAGCCCGAGAAGGTGAAGACTTCCTGAGGACTTTTTGAGGAAATCATCTTATCCACCATCCCCTTTGAACTGCACAGATGGGTGGGTGGTACAGTGTCATGAAAGTCATGGGGGTGGAACATTTTAAAAAGGATGTGTTAGCAGCATCCAATGCTCAGTTCCCAGAGAGATAGGTTGGTGGAGGGCCAACGGAGGATTTACTAGTCTCAGAGAGGCCTGGCAGTCTGGGGGCAGGGGAGTGGCTAGAATGTGCCCTGAAGCACATGACTTAATCTTGTGCCATAGTCTCCTTCTTTATGAAACAGTTCATAATCTCACCTACCACACAGGCTTCTGAGATGATCAAATAATGTAAATCCCCTGTGAACAAATCATTAGACTGAGAGTACAGTAGTCCTCCCTTGTTCATAGGGGATAGCTGTCAAGACCCCCAGTGGATGTCTGAAACCACATAGAGTATGAGATCCTATATGTACTATGCACAAATTTCTTTTTCCATCTTCACAATTTCTCAAATAGATTTGTTCTTTCTGCAGATCTTCACAACCTCAACCTATGATTATTTTTCTTTCTTTATTAAGTTGAGAACTTTCTCTTTTCACCTAAAGAAAGCACTTTACTGCTTCTCTTTGGCCAGCATCAAATTGCCAGCATCACAACTTTTGCACATAGGGCCATTATTAAATAAAATAAGGGTGACTTGAACACAAGCATTGCCATACTGTTACAGCTGATCTGACAACCTAGAGGGCTACTAAGTGACAGCTGGGAAGTGTAGACAGCATGGAGACGCTGGACAAAAAGAAGATTCATGTCCCTGGCAGGGCAGAGCAGGACTACATGATATTTCATCATGTTATTCAGAGTATGAATCTTTTATTTCTGGAATATTCCACTTAATGTTTTCAGACCGCCATTGACCATGGGTAACTGAAACTTCAGAAAGCAAAACCAGAATGCATTAAGACTAGATCTATGTTAGGCACAGCTGCAAGCACAGCTGACTCCTTGGGCCACCATGAGGACAATCAGTTAATTAGCCCTAGGAATGACCGAACATCATATGACCTAATTTAGCCCTCTGTGCCGCCAAATGAAATCAGCTGCCGGCTTTTTGCTTTTATAAAACTGCTTGAAGCACTTTGAAATTATTTAGGATAAATAAGGAAACAAGCTCTGAGTGGGCTTGTATTTGATAGAATTTCTTCTCTGGTTTGAAGCAGGATGGCCAGGTGATGCTGAGGCAAAAGACAACCCAGTGCTGGCAGCATTCCAGAGACACACAGCCATTCATACACTCAGTGGCATTCACTCCCAGGCAGGATTACCTCCTCAGCTCCACCCCATCACCTGTGCCACCCCAAAACTGCAGGTAAAAAGCAGAGTTGTTTGAAAGATGGAGCAGTGAGCCCAGGATCAAGGGCCCAGTCCAGGGAGGGCAAGGAGAGCTCCTGTGAAAGCTCAAACCAGGAATCCAGAAGAGGCAGCCACCAGACCATTGAGCATCTGCACTTCTTGGAAGTGGCTCCCATTCTCTTTGGAAGAATTAGTCAAGAGTGTAATTAACTTGTCAAGTGACCTTGAGTGAATCATTTCCCCTTATTGGCTCCTCTGTGGTGACAGAGGGCTACAACCCAGCCCCAGAATATCAGGATTGCCCACTCTATTGGTAGCTATCCCTTGAGCCATATTCTTTCTCCTTTGGGATTCCAGCCCTGGCGTCTGTATAAGGGTTTATTTTACTCTGGTTTATTTTGCTCACAAATATTATTTAAACTTTCTAAGACATGGCCAACTCATTCTGTCAATTTGACACTGAAAATGCCTCTCCATCTGTCCCTTCCTCTCTATCCCCATACCTACTGCCACTTCCATCCACAGGCAGGAGAGCATCATCTCTCTCCTGGACTGCACCATCACCTCCTGAATGGCTTCTCTGCCTCCAAGCTTGCTCTCTCCAATCAATTCTCTGCATAAGCATCCAGAGGGATATTTCAGAAACAGAAATTTAATGTTATAATTTTCTTGCCTAAAAGTACCATGTGAGTAACTATTAACTATAGAATCAAGTCTAAGCATGCCATTCATAACGTCCAAGTTTAGCCTAATTCTCCAGCCTCCCCTTCTATGTTGTACTCCCTGCATCTTAGGCTCTGGCCATCTTCAACTTTTCACCATTTTCACACAAGAAGAAGCCTTATTTACTGATTCCTTTGACTCAAATTAACAAATAAGCAACGTTTTATTTGTTAAGCAGATTAAACTTCCATTTTTCTGTATCCGTGAGTTCCAGAATTTTAATGGTGAAGGCCACCTTATTGTTCTTAGTAAGAAGGTGACCAGTCTGGGTCAATGGTTTGTCCCACTGCAGTATAAGACACATAATCAGAAGTTAATAAACCCATCACTTTCTCATTACTTAATTGTAGTACATGATTAAATGCAGTTATATAAAAGTCCTTTGTTTTGGGGCTCTTCTCTTGTGCATGTATGAAATTTAATCTTTAGAGGACAAATCTGCAAGATTCAAAGTCCAAATATTTCTTAATAATGGCTCTGTTTCTTCAAAGAAAGGGAAGTCAGACCCCTTGCAATGAATTCTCACAATGTACATCTTGAATATCAAATTCCTCCTTGCACACCCCATAAATAATTTCCCTTCAAACCCACCTTTTATTTAACAGACTTATCTTGAGATTTATTATGCAAAATATTCCATCTTCAGTACAATCTTTGTCTTGTATTATGCTTGGGAAGAGCAGTGAGCAATTGCAGAGACTGAACTTAACCTCTGTGATATGCTGATCTGTAGGAGTGTCTGTCCTGTGGAAAGAAAAACATTTGCCTCATTTTAAAGGAAATCGTTTCCAATGAACTTCTCCAGTGCCATTTGCCATCTTGTCCAAACTCCCCTCAGCAAAGTGCCAGAGCAATGTAGCCAAAGCTATGCAATCAGGCTCTCTCTCTTGCAGCCAAACCACAGAGGCCAGGCCCCGAGCCTCAGAGAGAGATGTCAGCTACTGAGCCTCACTAAGGCTAGAGCCCATCTCACAATGGGCTGGACTGCAGATCTCCAGGAAACCCAGACTGAAGGATCTCCAGCCAGACACAAGATTTGATGTAACACAGCTTACCTGGTACATACATCACCAGTGTGTCAGAGGGTCTCAGGAAAGCAGACAACTTCAAGCTATACTCACAGAAAGACAGGCCTTTAAACCCAATTTGCCTTTAATTTGGGGACACTTAATGCCTTTCATCAACTCCCATTGTCTTGGTTTAACAAATGGAATCATAAATTATGCAATCGACAGCAATTGCACTTACTCGCAATTAGAATTCGTCAGTGCTCTGCCTATGAAAAATTAATACTAGGATAACCTTGATGACGCAAGTGCACTTTGGAGGGGTATGCTGAATATTCAGGAAGTCTCCATTTGTGATCTCCATTTTGGGTTGAAATGATCAGCTGGTAAATCTCTTCAAATAGTATTCAATGAAGCAAGTCTACAGTGTTTCGAGCTAGAAACAAGAGCCAAGACACAAATAAATTCAAAAACTTGTGGCTGGAAAGATTATGAACAGAAGTATTACATTCCTGTGTACGTCCATTGAATAAAACTTCCTATTTGATTCTGAACCAAGCTGGGGAAACTGTCTTTGGGAATCACATCTTCCCCCATTTGTAAAGTGAGAATGGAGAAATTTGTGACTCTTAAGCAGACAAGCGAGCTCATCAAGCAGCTCCCTGACAACACAGCCAGGTTAACTCACAGAGATGGGAAAAAATGAGTGCAAAAATGATGAAACTATCGAAGACCAGAACACCTCTTCTCCTTCAAGGGATCACAACTCCTCAACAACACAGGATCACATCATGACTGAGAAGGAGTGTGACGAATTGACAGAAACAGGCTTCAGAAGGTGGATAATAGCAAACTGTTCTAAGCTAAAGGAACGCGTTCTAACTCAATGAAAAGAAACCGAAAACCTTGAATAAAGGTTAGACGAAATGCTAACTAGAATAACCAGCTTAAAGAAGACAAACGACTTGATGGAGTTGAAAAGCATAGCACAAGAACTATGTGACACAAACACAAGTGTTAATAGCCAAATCGATCAAGCAGAAGAAAGGATATCAGAGATTGAAGATCAACTCAATGAAATAAAAACAGAAGGCAAGACAAGAGAAAAAAGAGTGAAAAGAAATGAACAACATCTCCAAGAGATATGGGATTATGTGAAAAGACCTACTATGCTTGATCGGTGTACCTGAATATGATGGGGAGAATTAATCCAGGCTGGAAAACACGCTTCAGGATATTATCCAGGAAAACTTCCCAAGCCTAGAAAGGCAGTCCAAATTTCAAATTCAAGAAATACAGAGAACTCCACAAAGATATTCCTCAAGAAGAGCAACCCCAAGGCACATAATCATCAGATTCACCAGGGTTGAAATGAAAGAAAAAATGCTAAGGGCAGCCAGAGAGAAAGGTCGGGTTACCCACGGAGGGAAGCCCATCAGACTCACAGAAGATCTCTTGGCAGAAACCCTACAAGCCAGAAGAGAGTGGGAGCCAATATTCAACATCTTTAAAGAAAAGAACTTTCAACCAATCTCATCCAGCCAAACTAAGCTTTGCAAGTGAAGGAGAAATAAATCCTTTATGGACAAGCAATTACTGGGAGATTTTGTCACCACCAGACCTGCCCTACAGGAGCTCCTGAAAGAAACACTAAACATAGAAAGGAACAAGTACCAGTCACTGCAAAAGCAAACCAATGGGCAAAGACCAAAAATGCAATGAAGAAAATGACTCAACTAATGGGAAAGAAAACCAGCCGGTAACAAAATGGCAGGATCAAATTCACACATAACAATATTAACATTGAATGTAAACTGCCTAAACACCACAATCAAAAGACACAGACTGGCAAACTGGATAAAAAGTCAAAACCCATCGGTGTATTCAGGAAACCCATCTCACATACAAAGACACACATAGACTCAAAATAAAGGAATGGAAGAAGATTTACCAAGCAAATGGAGGACAAAAAAAGAAGGGGTTGCAATCCTACTCTCTGATAAAATGGACTTCAAACTGACAAAGATCAAAAGAGACAAGAAGGACACTACATAATGGTAAAAGGATCAATCCATCAAGAAGAGCTAACTATCCTAAATATATACACACCCAACACAGGAGCACCCAAATACATAAAGCAAGTTCTTAATGACCTAAAATGAGACTTAGACTCCCACAAAATAATAGTGGGAGACTTCAACACTCCACTGTCAATATTAGACAGATCAACAAGATAGAAAATTAACAAGGATATCCAGGACTTGAATGCAGAGCTGGACCAAGCAGATCTAATAGACATATACAGAATGCTCCACCCCAAATCCACAGAATATAGAATATACATTTTTCTCAGCACCACATTGCACTTATTCTAAAATTGACCACATCATTGGAAGCAAATCACTCCTCAGCAAATGCAAAAGAACATAAATCATAACAAACAGTCTATCAGACTACAGCACAATCAGACTAGAACTCAGGATTAAGAAACACACTCAAACCCACACAACCACTTGGAAACTGAACAACTTGCTTCTGAGTGTTGACTGGATAAACAATGAAATGAAGGCAGAAATAAAGATTTTCTTCGAAACCAATCAGAATGAAGACACAACTTACCAGAATCTCTGGGACATCTTTAAAGCAATGTCAAGAGGGACATCTGTAGTAATAAATGCCACATGAGAAACAAGGAAAGATCTAAAATTGACACCCTATCATCAAAATTGAAAGAGCCAGAGGAGGAAGATCAAAAAACTCAAAAGCTAGCAGAAGACAAGAAATAACTAAGATCAGAGCCAAACTGAAAGAGATAGAGACACAAAATATCCTTCAAAAAATCAATAAATCCAGAAGCTGTTTTTTTTTTGAAAAGATCAACAAAATAGACAGACCATTAGCCAGATTAATAAAAAAGAAAATGGAGAAGAATCAAATAGATGCAATAAAAAAACAATAAAAGGGATATCACCACTGATTCCACAGAAATACAAACTACTGTCAGAGATTACTACAAACAGCTCTATGCACAGAAACCAGTAAACCAGGAAGAAATGGATAAATTCCTAGACACTTGTACTCTACCAAGACTAAACCAGGAGGAAGTTGAAACCCTGAATAGACCAATGACAAGGGCTGAAGTAGAGGTAGCAATCAATAGCCTACCAAACAAAAAAAGTCCAGGTCCAGATGGGTTCACAGTCGAATTCTACCAAACATACAAAGAGGAGCTGGTTCCATTCCTTCTGAAACAGTATCAAACAATACAAAAGGAGGGAATCCTCCCTAACTCATTTTATAAGACCAACATCATCCTGATACCAAAACCAGACAGAGACTCAACTAAAAAAGAAAACTTCAGGCCAATATCCATGGTGAACATCAACACAAAAATCTTCAATAAAATACTGGCAAACAGATTGCAACAGCACATCAAGAAGCCTATCCACCACGATCAAGTAGGCTTCATCCCGTTGATGCAAGGCTGGTTCAACATACGTAAATCCATAAATGTAATCCATCACATAAAAGGAACCAAAGACAAAAATCACATGATTATCTCAATAGATGCAGAGAAGGCCGACAAAATTCAACAGCCCTTCATGCTAAAAAACTCTCAATAAACTAGGTATTGATGAAATGTATCATAAAATGATAAAAGCTATATATGACAAACCTACAGCCAATATCATACTGAATGGGCAAAAGCTGGAAGAATTCCTTTTAAAATCAGGTACTAGACAAGGATGCCCTCTCTCACCACACCTATTTAATACAGTATTGGAAGTTCTAGCCAGAGCAATCAGGCAAGAAAAAGAAAAAAGCGTATTCAACTAGGAAAGGAGGAAGTCAAACTGTCTCTATTTGCAGATGACCTGACTGTATCTGTCTAGAAGACCCCATTGTCTCAGCCCAAAAATCTTCTCAAACTGATAAGCAACTTCAGCAAAGTCTCAGGATACAAAATCAATGTGCAGAAATCACAAGCATTTCTATACAACACTAACAGACAAACCGAGAGCCAAATCAAGAGTGAACTACCATTCACAATTGCCACAAGGAGAATAAAATACCTAGGAATACAACTAACAAAGGATGTAAAGGACCTCTTCAAGGAGAACTACAAACCACTGCTAAATGAAATAAGAGAGGACACAAACAGATGGAAAAATATTCCATGCTCATGGTTATGAAGGATTAATATCATGAAAATGGCCATACTGCCCAAAGTAATTTATAAATTCAACACTATCCCCATTAAGCTACCAATGACCTTCTTCATAGAACTGGAAAAAACCACCTTAAACTTCATATGGAATTACAAGAGAGCCTGAATACCCAAGAAATCCTAAGCAAAAAGAACAAAGCCAGAGGCATCACACTGCCAGACTTCAAATTATACTACAAAGCTACAGTAATCAAAACAGCATGATACTGGTATCAAACAGAGACATAGAACAATGGAACAGAACAGAGGCCCCAGAAGAAACACCACACATCTACAACCATCTAATCTTTGACAAACCCAGCAATAACAAGCAATGGGGAAAGTATTCCATGTTTAATAAATGGTGTTGGGAAAACTGGCTGGCAATGTGCAGAAAGAAGAAACTGGACCCCTACCTGTCAATTTACACTAAAATTTACTCCAGATAGATTAAAGATTTAAACATAAAACCTAACACCATAAAAACACTAGAAGAAAACATAGGCAAAGCCATCCAGGACATAGGCATAGGCAAGGACTTCATGACTAAAACACCAAAAGCAATGGCAATAAAAGCCAAGATAGACAAATGGGATCTAATTAAAATTCAAAGCTTCTGTACAGCAAAATAAACAATCATTAGAGTGAATCGGCAGCCAACAGAATGGGAAAAAATTTTTGCAATCTACCCATCTGACAAAGGGATAATAACCAGAATCTACAAAGAACTAAAACAGATATATAAGAAAAAAACAAACAACCCCATTCAAAAGTGAGTGGAGGATATGAACAGACACTTTACAAAACAAGGCATATATGAGGCCAACAAACATATGAAAAAATGCTCATCACCACTGGTCATCAGAGAAATGCAAATCAAAACCACATTGAGATATCATCTCATGCCAGTTAGAATGGCAATCATTAAAAAATCTGGAGACAACAGATGCTGGAGAGGATGTGGAGAAATTGGAACACTCTTACACAGTTGGTGGGAGTGTAAATTAGTTCAACCACTGTGGAAGACAGTGTGGCGATTTCTCAAGGATCTAGGAATAGAAATTCCATTTGACCCAGCAATCCCATTACTAGGCATATACCCAGAGAAATATAAATTGTTCTACTATAAAGACACATGCGCATATATGTTCATTGCAGCCCTGTGTACAATAGCAAAGACCTGGAACCAACCCAAATGCCCATCAATGATAGACTGGACAAAGAAAATGTGGTACATATACACCATGGAATACTATGCAGCCATAAAAAAATGATGAGTTCATGTCCTTTGTGGGGACTTGGACGAATCTGGAAACTATCATTCTCAGCAAACTTGATTTAAGAACAGAAAGCCAAACACCACAGGTTCTCACTCATAGGTGGGTGTTGAAAAATGAGAACATGTGGACTCACACACTCAGGGGCATTTGTGGGGGTAGGGGAGAGACAGCAGAGGGTGGGGAGGGAGGGAAGGGTGGGGAGGGATAAGATGGAGAGAAATGCCAGTTATAGTATGCATCTAAAGTTAAATAAATAAATTTTTTTAAAAACTGAGTCACACATTTTCTATAGCTGCAAAGAAATGCTCTAATTCTCAGCATTTCTGTGCTATATTTCTGAAATGAAGTCTTGGTCATAAGTTGTAACTTATGAGAAAATGAATTTTAAACTTTTGTTTCTTGCTGAACTCAGCCTGTGATACAAAGGGCTGACTCACGAGGACTGAGGGGATCTTATTAGCCTTAGAACATTCCAACTCAAGGCACACAGAATTCAATTCAACAACTTAATGGCTGCCTATTACCGAACACCAGGAATGTGCCAAGCACTGAGCTCTACACCCTGAAAGGGTAGTGAATAAGATATAAACTCACAGGCCAGGAAAGAAACAAACACATAAAAAAATCATTGCAATGCAAGATAGGATGTGCCAAGGCTAATGCAGGAACACACAAAGGAAACAGAGATTTGGACTCCTAAAAAAGATGAAGGATTCATGGATTGGGGACCTGGAAAATACCCTTCAAATATATCATCTTCCCTCCATTTCCACCACCAAATGAGGTGTAAGAAGAGGGCAAAGGATACATTGCAAAAGTGCAGAGATGTCCCAGGGAAGAGGGGAGGTACAAAGTCAGGGAGGGAGTTGCAGGCAGGCCTAAGAAGATGACTGGGCTGTCACAAAGGACCAGATATGTCAAGAGAAGGAGTTCATACCATACCTCATTGCTGACGAGGAACCAAGTGACATTTTATTTATTTATTTATTTATTTATTTTAATTTTTTATTCCATTTTAGGTTTCGGGGTACATGTGCAGAACGTGCAAGATAGTTGCATAGGTAAACACATGGCAGTGTGTTTTGCTGCCTTCCTCCCCTTCACCCACATTTGGCATTTCTCCCCAGGCTATCCCTCCCCAGCTCCCCCCACTGCTATCCCTCCCCTATTCCCCCCAATAGACCCCAGTGTGTAGTACCCCCTTCCCTGTGTCCAAGTGACATTTTAAATAGAAGACTGACATTTTAAACAGAAGATTCACAAAATTTGATTTTTTTAGAAAAATCACTCTGGGGGACCAGTATTTGGAAAGAATGATGGGGCTGAGGAATTAGAGAAGCATAGAGGCCACTTAGGAATGAAGCCAGTCAGGAATGGGCTTGCTAAGCACCTGACATTCAGCAGCAGTAGGGAGACTGTTCCAGAGTTGTTATATTGAGTCCAAAGCTCCCTCCTGGTAACTTTAATGAAGGTATTTTTCTGAGATTTTATTCAGCAAAAGAGAAACTAGTGTTTTATTGAGTTATACTAGATATTCCTTAGACAGGTCCTTAATATAGAAGAAAAATGCAAACCATAAAGTAGATACTTATGTCAATCAGCTGGAAAGTTCAGCCCTCCAAATGTTTTTAGCAATATTCCTATTCCTTGTGGAAAATGGACTTTGGCCTGAAGTACACATGGCATGTCTTAAAACTCAATGGAGCCAATCCTGGGTCATTATTTTGTGGAAATGTCTAACTTCAGTCATGCTACTCCGTCTTTAATTTCCCACTGTAGAAAAAAATGAAAGAGAGAGGGAGAGGGTGGGGGAATAGGAAAGGAGGAAAAGAAGAAAAGGGAAGAGTAAGAGGAAAAAGGAGGAAAGAAAGAAACTAAGAGATAGAGACAGAGAAAGAAGGAGCGAGGAAGACTACAGAGAATGGACCAATGGACCAGGGTGCTAATATGAGAACAGAAGCCTTAGAAAAGCATGGCAGAAGGTGAGGGTTTATGGGGTGGACAGTAATGGCCATCTGAACACTTAAAAGTTGCCAGTTGCTTTAGCACCTGCTACAGACTTGCCTGAAGAAGAAAAAGCTGATAAAGTGAGATTGTTTCTCTTGTTACTTGCCCTACTTCAGAGGATATTATGTATGGTACAGTGTCGGGTCAGTGGCAATATGAGCAAATAACATACCTTTACTCCACTACATAGAGTAAATTATTCCATTTTCCCCCCTTTCCATTCATTCCAAGCACCCTACTGAGATATTTGTTTTATTCCAGGGATAGTAGTAATCTCTAAGAATAAAAATGAATGAATAAAGAAATGAAAGAATAAATGAAGGAGCAAAAGAATGGATATAATTATCCACTTTGCATGCCTAGCATTTGTTGTGCTTTAGTTCCCTATCATTAGAAAGGAGTAAATCTCTGAAGAATCAAAAAAGAATGAACTCACTGATCTTTGACTGTATGGCCTTATATAAGCAACCCAGTGCCTTAGACTCTTCATTTCCTCGTCTGTAAACCAGAGATAAGGAAACTTTCCTGCTCACCTCATAAGGTTATTGGGAAGACAAAAGGAGTCCATATGTAAGAAAATACTTTGTCATCACTAAAACACAGCATATGATACTATTTTAATAAGGGAAACATCTCAAAGTTTAATTTGTAACCACTAAATGTAATTTAAGTTAGAAGTCTGAAGTTCACCTTCTATTCTTTAAAGTGTCAGTTGATTAAATTAATAATGTAAACAAGATGAGGGAGGGGAAGCAGGCATTTAAGCCACTTAATTGTTTTTAACCACAATTGGTGTGCTAATATAGATCTAATTTGGCTATTCACCAAAGCAAGGTCTTTAAGAACAATGCTATTCATCTTGTTCTAGGTAGTTTGCATATTTGAAAGAAATGAAAATAAATTTCTTTTAAAAATAGACTAATTCAGATTTCTTTTATTTTCGGTTGTCTTGTTCACCAAAGATCCCTCATCCTCCACCTCCACAAGGGTAGCCTTGTGAGGTTTGATAGGTGGGACTTCAGAAACAAAGATGGAAGACCAGCAATTCGTTAACTCTACAAGGAGAATTATCTGAGCACAGGGAGTTCAAGGAGGGATTCTGGGGCCTGAATCTTTGGCTGAACAAGAATTCCCCTTAGGAGTAGAACAAGATGGCAGGGGTAAGAAGGCTGGCTCCCCTCTTAAGAAGATGGGAGACTGCACTTGTGCATGTTTTTGCTTAACTTGTGGATAAAGTCTTAGAGACAGGTGCAAAAAATAAATCCTCTTTTGCAACCCAGAACTCATTGTTCAGTATGAGTTTTGATACTTATATAAAGGGATATTATCATACCTGAGACAGTTAACTAAGTGATGAGAGCATTGATATCCATAAAGGTTGGTTTCAGGCCAGGAATATTGGTTCATGCAGGCAATCCCCACACTTTGGGACACCAAGGTAGGAGGATTGCTTGAAGCCAGGAGTTCAAGAACAGCCTGGGCAAGAAAGCAACACCCCATCTCCATCAAAATTTGAAAATTAGCTGGGTGAATATTTTTCTTTATATATAAAATTTAAAAAATAAAATTCTAAGAAAAGAAGACAGGGAGAGAAAAAAACAGCATCTGGAGACCCATCACTGTGTGAAAATGGGGACTAACTTCTTCCTACCAAGGCCTCCTTCTAAGTGCTGTAACCCTGATACCCAGCCCTGGGGCCTGGCTGAAATTGCAGCCAGCAAAGCAGAAACAGCACAACCATAGGGCTGAAGATCTCCCTGCTAGGTGCACTGTGTAATTCCATGTGAGTGGCATTTTATAGACTGTGAAGCACTTGCCCTACATTATCTCATTTGATTCTCATCGCAAGTCCTTTCTTCCTTGATACACACATTGAACTTTCGTTAGAGTTGAGAGATGTCTCAATTATGTAAGGGAAAAGATTTCTAGAGACCCTGGGTTCTTTCCTATCCTCGTATAGGAAGAGCCATTTTATGAGAAACAGTGGTAGCATGGAAAAGGCCAAGAACCAAAAGTTGACTTGGGTTCTAGTAAAGCTGACCTACCATTGACAGGCTTGAAAGCTTAGTTTCGTATTCTTCAAAACATTGATAATAATGTATGACAGAGGTATTTTAAGGATTAAATGTGTATAAAATATGTGGAACAATTCGTAACAGAAAATCAACATTTAATAAATGGAAGTTATTCCCCCTTTCTGTCTATCTTCAGGGAAAATTTAAGGATCAAATAGTCATTCAACAAATGTTTATTGAATGCTTGTTCCCTGGCACATACTGCTCCAGGATTTGGGGATATAGCAGGAAAAATGCTTGAATCCCTATAGAAGCACCACATAAATGTGAGTTGTGTAATTAAGAGGAATCAGTACTATATGACTCTATCTATCCCAAGAGCTGGTTAAGGTTAGGAGCCAGAGGCCGGGCGCGGTGGCTCAAGCCTGTAATCCCAGCACTTTGGGAGGCCGAGGCAGGTGGATCACAAGGTCAAGAGATCGAGACCATCCAGGTCAACATGGTGAAACCCCGTCTCTACTAAAAAAAATACAAAAAATTAGCTGGGCATGGTGGTGTGTACCTGTAATCCCAGCTACCCAGGAGGCTGAGGCTGGAGAATTGCCTGAACCCAGGAGGCAGAGGTTGTGGTGAGCCGAGATCGCGCCATTGCACTCCAGCCTGGGTAACAACAGCGAAACTCTGTCTCAAAAAAAAAAAAAAAAAAAAAGGTTAGGAGCCAAAGGAAATCCAGAATGAAACTGTGGAATGGTCTTATGGAAATGAAATACTGTTCTGTTCAATCACATGGAAGTTATCATAGCGAATATCACCCTTAGAATTTCTCTATGCTATGGTAACTGCTGAAATTGTCAGGGATGGTAAATAGGGATTTTTTTTAAAATCATACAACTCTACCGCCTCTTTTTATGATATAGAAAGTCACAAGTTTTTCTCTCAGTCCAACAAACAAAACAAACCAGGTAAGCTACATCACTTTTATTTTTTCAAATATACCAGTTCAAGACACAAAGAAACCTAAATTAACTAAATTCCAGAAAAGGACAAGTGCTTTATAAGAGAGAAGAGATCTTAGCTGTTCACATCCCCAGAAGACCTCTGAGAAGATTTAAAAACAAAAACAAGAAAAATAAATAAAGAAAAACACACCATAGTTTGGGATAGGAAGAACACAGCTGAAATTAAAAACAAAACAAAACAAAAAAGTAAGGATGTATATGGATTGGCATGCAGATTAATATTCTGAAGAACACCAGGTACAGAGTGAGATTGAATCTACCTGCCAAATCCTTCCAATGGTCTTCACTGAGTGTTCAGAGATCGTGTGCCAACAGCTTGGGACAGGTCAGAAAATATCACCCATGCGGTATATGGTACCTCCTCTAGTTACAAAGCAACCCACCCTCAAAGGTAAGAAGCATGATGAGAGAGCTAGAAGATATTCATCAGAGGTACTACAGGTTCTCAGGCATCAAAGGTCAGAAGAAATGCCAGATATCTTGTATACATCTTAAAACACAAGTCATTTCAAGGCTTTAAAGAATAAAGTTGTCCTCAGAAGGTTGGGCAGGTCAGTAGGGAAAAAACAAAACAAAACAACTCCTAAGCCATGAAAATTCAGGAGCTATACTGGAGAGCAAAGACAATCCTCTAGCAACTTATAAATCTGGCAGGCAGGCTATAAAGCAGAGTTTTCACACAATTTGGAAAGCTGTCAACTTTATTAAAATTCATAAAAGGATCTCCACAATATTGGCAGTTCCAAAGCATAAATCCTGCAAAAGGGAGAATCCCAAACAATCCTCAAAATAACTAAAGTCTGCAGTGAGTGAAACAAACTAAAGCTGCAACAAAGCCCAGACCCAGTTCAATAACTAATCAGATTAATGTTGGCCTTCATTCTAAAAAAAACTGATAGAAGAAAGTTTGTTTTTCTAGCAGTAATTATTGTTTGCCTCAGTCTTTACTATTCTTTTATACAAAATATCTATGCTATGACCAAAATTTACAAGATACACATAGAAGCAAGAAAATTTGACTCACACAGACAAGAGAAGAAATAGTTAATAAAAGCAGGACCAGAGATAGCACAGGTGATGAAATATCAGACTGGCTGTTGAAGATATTCAGGATAAAAATGCTAAAGGAGCCTGTGAAAAATGTATAGCAACCTGTTAGCAACCAGGCCACACAATAGAAGGTGAGTGGTAGGCAAGTGAGCATTACTGCCTAAACTCTACCTCCTGTCAGATCAGCAGCAGCATTGGATTTTTATAAAAGCACGAACCCTATTCTAAACTGTGCATGTGAGGGATCTAGGTTATGTGCTCCCTATGAGACTTTATGCCTGATGATCTAAAGTAAACAGCTTTATCCTGAAATACTCCTTTCACCCTTATCCATGGAAAAAATGTCTTCCACAAAACCATTCCCTGACGCCAAAAAAGGTTGGGGACTGCTGCTTTAGGAGCTAAGTGATTATAGTGAAAAAATACATTATTTCTTCAAACAAATGAAAACACTAGAAATTAGAAATACTGTATCAAAATAAGGAATCCAAGAGAAGACCTTAAGTGCAAAATGCATGCAGCAGAGGAAAGGACCAATGAACTCAAAGACATATCAATATAAATTAACAAAAATGAAACTTAAAGACAAGAATTTTTAAAAATAAAAAAGCAAGCATCTGTGGCACAAAATGAAAAGCTGTGAGACAATATGAAAAGTTCCAAAACACTTGTAATAATGAGAGCCTAGGAGCAGAAGAAAGAGAATAATGCAGAAGAAATATTTAAAAACAAAGTAGCTGCAAACTTTTCAAAATTGATGAAAGATGTTGACCCACAGATTCAAAACTCAACCCCAAGAAGGACAAATACAAAGAAAACTGTACTTAACACAGGTGTGAAAACATGTGAAGTCAAAGACAAAGAGAAGATCCTAAATAGAGCCAAAGCAACAAAAAGAACAACAATAAGAATAACAGTCATCTTCTCATCAGAAATAATAGTGACCAAAATCAATAGAAGTGTTGAAAAGGAAAGAAGGCAGTCAATACATAATTCCATATACAATGAAAATATCCTTCAAAAATTAAGACAAAATAGGCTTTTTTATTCACACACAGTCTTGAAAAACTAATCTCAATTTTAAAAATAAACTCAGAAAGTTTCCTACAACTGATGGAAAGTTAAACCAGATGAAATAATAACAGTATAACTGGTGCACAACACATGCAGAGAAAATACATAAGACAATAAGAGGATAAAACACAGAAGAGTGAATAGAAATACATAGTTTTAAGTTTCTTAAACATCTGTTTAAAAGTATAATTTTACTTGAAGGTTAATTGTGATAACTTAGAGATCTTAGAGTAATATCTTTAGATATTACTATGTTGTAATATCTAAAGCAACCAGTAAGGTAAGTCAAAAAGACACATTTCTAAAAGATCAATACAGACTTGTGCTCCTGGGCAAAATCGAGTAATGAAATAGAATTTTCCTTCTCATTTAAAGAAGTGAAAAAAAAGCAGGGGACAAAGCATATGGAATAAAAGTTCTCAGACAATAGACATCAAGCAATGCTGGAAAGCTATCACTGTCCCCAATGAAACAAGCCATGGAGCTCTACTACTGCTAAGCTTGTGGTCTGGGGATAATTTCCAGGCTGCTGTGCAGGAGGATGATCTGTAGAGGAGCTTGTTTCTAGGAGATAAAACGGAGTAGGGAGTCTGGAGAGATTTTTGTAGCTGGAGTTCACAGGGCAAGGCTCCAAAAGGGCAGGATCTGTACAGAGCACTCTGGAGAACTACAAAAATAAGAAATGATTTAAATGTATATGTTAGGAAACTATAAGAGGAAGAATGATATAAAAGAGCAGAAGGAAGAATCTTAAGAAAGAGACCTCACATAAGACTAGAAAAATTCATGTTTCTACCAGCCAAAGTAGAAAAACCTCAGCATTTCCAGAGCACTGGGTGAAATCCTTAGATGTGTATGTCTTAGTAGTGGAATAAATTTGGCCCTAAACTAAAGGTCATTCTGGTCCAAACTAATGAAACTTAAAAGCAGGACTTGAAGGATTAAATGTTGCCAAATAATAATTACATCTAGAACAAAGTGCAAGATTATTCTCTAAACTAATGAATGCCCAGCACCCAACAAGGTCAAATTCACTATGTTTGACATTTAATTTAAAATTGCTAGACATTCAAAGAAGCAACACACTACAATTCATAAAGGTGGAAAAAGTCAATCAATTGGAAAAGACCTTGAAACAACATATGTAATAGAATTAGTAGACAAGGACATTTTGAAAGCTAATGTAGAAACAATAACCCAATTACAAAATGAGTTAGTGATTTGAATAGACATTTCTCCAGAGGAGATTTACAGAAGTCCAATAAGCACATGAAAGAATATTCAATATCATTAGTCATTAAGGAAATGCATATCGAAACCACAATGGGAACCACTTTACACTCACTAAAATGATTATAATTTATGGGAATGAAGGAAGGCAAATAACAAAGGGGCAGAGAAACTGGAACTTTCATGTGTTGATGGTGGAAATGTAAAATAGAGCAGCCACTTTAGGAAAGAGTTTAGCAGTTCCTCAATAAGTTAAACATAACATTATCATATAACTCAGCAATTCTATGCCTACATATATAGCAAATTTAAAACATAGGTATACATAAAACTTTGTACACTAATTAATAATTATTCCTAATAGCCAAAAAGTAAACAAGTAATCCTCAACTATTGAGTGAAAGGAGTAATGGGCAGTGACTGCCAATAGGTACAGTGCTTCTTTGGGGGGATGAGGAAAATGTTTTGGAATTAGATAGTGGTAATGGTTAGGTTGCACAACCTAAATTTTTAGGTATCACAACCGCAAAATACTAAAAAACCATTGAATTGTATACTTTAATAAGGTGAATTTTCTAGTAAGTAAAATTTATCTCAAGTTTAAAAAAAAGTCATTATCAGTTTGAGTTCTTGAACCGTGTGGCTTTTCAAGCAAGTAGTCTTCCTTCTAGAATTCACATTAGATTGGAAAATGAATCACTTACAAATAGCTTTAAAAAATTGCATTATTAATATGCCAAGACAGCACTAGTTAAAATTATTGCCAATCATAATTCTGAAAATCACAGTCCCAAATGCCATAATCCAAATGTTGAAATCTCAAAAGATCAAAAGTCAACCTTAAAGATCAAAATCCCTAAAGTCTAAAACACATAACATCTAATTGAATCCCTAAACTATAATGACACATTTGGAATTGAGTGATCAAGACCTCTAAAATAAATTTCAAGGTGTTACTGATACAATTTGTTTTATCCATTTAGCCCAGTGCATTTGACAGAAAATTCAGATGAGTGCATTGGCCATGCAATAGAGCAATAATAAAAACTTCAAGTTAAAAATGTGTCATTTTTCTGCATTGGCATTCCTTTCAGCTGATGATATTCAGGAGCTTTAAGTGAATTAAAACCACATTTGCCTGAAGCAACCAATGAAATTACTGACTGGTTCAAAAATAGCTATATGCATGGTAAGGTAAGAAGACACTCAATGGTGTTGCTGTTCCATCACCAATATTGTTTCCTCCAAATTTACAGTTTGTATTTTAGTGCATGTGAAATGGATTTTTGAATATGTTAAACAACACAAAAGCAAGGCAGAGAAGATACAAAATTTTATAGGGAATGTTCTTGTCACAGCATATTAAATCATAGCAGAATTTCAAAAATTCCATATAGAAAATGAATGTGACCATATTCCCTGAGGAAAGCCATGCACAAAAAGGAAAAAAAAAAAAAAAAGCTCTTCATCATTATGCAAGACTTCAAAATACAGTTAATGAGCATGAAAGTTGGCCAGCTTTTAAGGACTACCTCCATGCAATTGCCCATAATCTATCCATGTAATACCTCTTTTATTCATATGTCAAATTTTCTTTTAGGTTTTCTCTTTTAGTTTTATTTCCCTGCTATTTTAAATTGTCAGCATTATTTTTCACAATTTTCTATGCCATGCATTTCATCTTTGTATCATTTGCAGTACTGGAGGTACAAATAAATTTAAGACTTTTAGAGAATTCTAATTTGTTTTATACATTCTTTGAAAATTTGACTCCATAAAAATGCATTATCACAATACACTGACTTTGTGTGCAAGCACTATGCATATACATGAAAATGTTGAAATTTCCTCAATAAATGAAGAGATATCCTTTTTGTATAACATCTTTCATATATATAGAAAAAGATAACCTTTTCTGCATATAGGTCTCAGCTCTTCAGGCAACTGAATATGTGATGGTGACCCACTGCAGCTTTTTATCAGTCTCATCAAAACATTTAGGTTGTCCTTTACAGTATTTCAGATCACTGCAGGTACCAAGCTGGGTGCACACAATTACCAATGATAGTGACATGTGCCTCTGCATTTCTCATTTTGACCTATTTATTTATGAATATTATTTATCTGCTCAAAACTGTTATATCGATGTGACTGCTGTTAGTATACTGGAGTGTTTATGCTTACAAAAATGTGTAATTATTACCTATTTTATTGTGTAAAGTGTCCTATGAGGTATTCTGTCATATTTGATATGTTTGTCAAATAAATCCTCTTTAAAAGTATAAATGAATGTTTTCCAAAATATTTTTTAAATTACTTTTTTTAGAATTATATTTTTGGGATATTGATTCTTCAAGATTATGATTTTTAGATTTTATGCTTTAGGGATTTTGATCTTTCAGGAGTTCAATATTCATGATTATAGCATTAGGAATTGAATTTTTTAGGACTATGGCTCAAACACACTTAAATTACCCATATATTTTTGAGTTAATATTCAGAAGTAAAAATGGCAAAATTAGTAGGATTCAGTCATATAAACTGCAGACCAATTTTACATCTGTAATGTGGTGATTTAAATGTTATGGTCACTGATACTTAGACTAATAAATACATTTTAAGCATGAATTAAATTTTTAACCCAACTCTGGAAGTGGTAAGATATAAGTTTGGTAACATAGTCCCTGCTAAATATGAATTAGAAGCACAGGACACAGAGTTGGAGAATGTGGAAGAGAGGTAGAAAACCTTGGGACCCCAGATACATTGGAGTAGAACTTCTCATCTAGATGCCAATTTTTCTTCTCTAAACTAAGAAGGTGACAGTATAGTACTAATGAGTATTTGTGTAATTAACTCTAAAAATGTTATTATAAATGTATTCCATATTTATAGAAAGTAGAGGAAACATTAGCATGTAGAGCAAAAATGTGCAAGTAGAGACATGGGAGAAGTTTTTTAAGATACAAATGTTGAGAGATGAAAAATAAAATAGCTGAAATGAAAAATACATTCACCAACATTAACAGCACAATAGACCCTGTAGAAGAAGAAATGATAATCAAAATTGAAGACATACCAGTGGAAATTTTCCAAATAAATCAGACAAAGACAAAGAGAAAAAAGGGAAGGAAGAAAGAAAGGGACAATTCCAAATAAATCAGACAAAGACAGACAAAGAGAAAAAAGGGAAGGAAGAAAGAAAGGGACAAACTATAGCAAATAGTACAATAAGGAAAACTAAAATGGAATCATAGAGTATGTTCAATTATCCCAAAGATAGACAAACAGAAAAAGATAAACAAGTAATGGAGGAAACAGATGCTTTAAAAAAATCAAAGAGACCAGTGATAAATTTATTCCAATCATATCAATAATCACTTTTCATTTATATGCTCTAAATGCCCTTAATTAATTGGCAAATTTCAAAATACAATTGGAATCATTAACAACAGAATAGGCTGAGAAAAGAAACTCAGAGTTTGAATTCTGTTCCTTTGAAGCAATATAGGTGTATATAAAAATAAAGAAAGAATAATATTTAAAAATAAGCCAAATCTTTGAGAAACATGAGATTATGTAAAGAGACCAAACCTATAACTCATTTGCATTCCTGGAAGAGGAGAGAGATCAGGCAACTTAGAAAACATATTTGAGCATACAACCCACTAAATGTTTCCCAATCTCACTACCAATGTCAACACACAAATTCAAGAAATTCAGAGAATCCTAGGAGTTACCATGCAAGACAACCATCCCCTAGACATATAGGTGTCAGATTTTCTAAGGCCAATGTGAAAGAATAAATGTTAAAGGCAGCTAGAGAGAAGTGGCAGGTCACTTACAAAGGGAACTGCATCAGGCTAATAGTGGACCTTTCGGTTGAAATTATCCAAGCCAGAAGAGATTGTGGGCCTATTTTCGACAGCCTTAAATGAAAAATAAAATTCCAACCAAGAATTTCACATCCTGCCAAACTAAGCTTTGTAAGTGAAGAAGTGAAATTCTTTTCAGACAAGCAAATGCTAAGGAAATTTGTTACTACTGGGCCTGCCTTAAGAAGGTCCTAGAGTGAGTGCTAAACATGAAAATGAAAGAACAATATCTGCCACCACAAAAACACACTTAAGGACATAGCCCACTGTATAGTTACTATAAAGTAACTATACAATCAAGTTTACATAACAACTAGCTGACAACATGATTACAGGATCAAGTCCCCACAATCAATATTGATCCTCAATGTAAATGGGCTAAAAGCCCCACTTAAAAGGAATAGAGTAGCAAGTTGGATAAAGAAGCAAAACCCAGCTGTCTGCTGTCTTCAAGAGACCTATCTCACAAGTAACAACACACATAGGCTCAAAGTAAAGAAATGGAGTAATATATATCGGGCAAACAGAAAACAAACAAAAAGAGCAGCAGTTGCTATTCTTACATCAGATAAAATAGACTTTAAACAAACAATTATCAAAAAATACAAAGAAGGCCATTACATAATAATTAAAAGTTCAACAATACTTAGCTATCCTAAGAAAATGTGCACCCAACATTGGAGCACCCAGATTCATAAAACAAGTTCTTACAGATCTATGAATAGATTTAGACAACCACACAATAATGGTGGGGATTTCAACACTCTACTGACAGCATTAAACATATCACTGAGGCAGAAAACTAACAAAGTATTGTAGACTTAACCTCAACACTAAACCAATTGGACCTAATAGAGCTCTACAGAACACTACACTCAACAACAACAAAACATACAGTCCTCTTATCTGGACATGCCACATACTCTAAGGCTGACCACATGCTAAACCATAAAGCAAGTCTCAACAAATTTTTTAAAAAATCATACCAAGCACATTCTCAGACCACAGCACAATAAAAACAAATATCAATATCAGGAAGATCTATCAAAATGATAGAATTACATGAAAGTTAAACAATTTGGGTAAAGAACAAAATTAAGGCTGAAATCAAACTTCTTTTAAACTAATGAAAACAAAGATACAGCATATAAGAATTTTTAGGATACAGCTAAAGCAATGTTAAGAGTCAAGTTTATACTGCTAAACACCTACATCAAGATGTTAGAAATATCTCAAATTAACAAACTAATGTTACACCTAGAAAAAACAGCAAACCAACCTCAAAACTAGTAGAAGAAAAGAAATAACCAAAATCAAATCTGAACTGAATGAAATTGAGATGCAAATATTCATACAAAAGACCAGCAAAACCAAACGTTAGTTCTTTGAAAGATTACACAAGATTGATAGACTGCTATCTAGATTAATAAGTTAAAAAAGAGAAATGATCCAACTAAACACAGTAAGAAATGACAATGGTGATATTACAACCAATCCCACAGAAATACAAAAAAAAAAAAAAAGTTCTCAGAGACTGTTATAAACACTTCTTTGCAAACAAACTAAAAAATCTAGAAGAGATGAATAAATTCCTGGAAATGCACAGCCTCCCAAGGTTGAGAATATTGAAATCCTGAGCAGATCAATAATGAGTTTCAAAATTGAATCAGTAATAAAAAGCCTACCAATCAAAAAAAGCCCTGAACCAGACAGATTCACAGCTGAATTCTACCAAATGTAAAAAAGAGCTTGTACCAATATTGCTGAAATTATTCCAAAAAAGTCAAGGAGGAGGGACTCTTTCTTAACTTATTCTATGAAGCCAGCATTCTTCTGATACCAAAACCTGGCAGAGACACAACAACAACAAAATAAAACATCAGATCAATATCCCTGATAAACATAGACACAAAAATCCTCAACAAAATACTAGCAAACCAAATCCAGATGCACATATCAAAAAATTAATTCACTATGATCAAGCAGGCCTTATTCCCAGAATGCAAGGTTGGTTCAGCATACACAAATCAAGAAATATGATTCACCACATAAAGAGGATTAAAAACAAAAACCATGTGATCATTTTAATAGACATTAAAAAAGCTTTTGAAAAAAAATAAACCTCTTTGTATGATGAAAACCCTCAAAAAATTAGAAATCAAAAGAAAATAGCTCAAAATAATAAGAGCCATTTATTCCAAACCTACAGTCAATATCATACTGAATGACTAAAAGCTAGAAGGATTTCCCTTGAGAACAGGGACAATACAAGATCACCCACTCCCACAATTCCTATTCAGCACAGTACTAAAAATCCCAGCCAGAGCAATTAGGCAAGGGAAAGAAATGAAACACATCCAAATAGAAAAAGAGGAAGTCAGAACATTTCTTTTCATAGACAATATAATTCTATAACTAGAAAACCCCATAGACTCTGCCAGAAGTTTCCTAGAACTTATAAATGACTTAAGTAAAGTTTCAGGACACAAAAATCAATGTACAAAAATTTGTAGCATTTATATAAACAACTAATATGCAAACTGGGATCCAATCATCCTATTCTATTTACAATAGCCACAAAAATAATAAAATACCTAGGAATACAACTTACTAAGAAGGTGAAAGATCTCTACAATGAGAATCTTGTAATTAGAAGCATTGCTAAAAGAAATCAGAGATGACACAAACAAATGGGTAAACATTCCATGGTCAGAAATAGGAAGAATCAATATTGTTAAAATGGGCCAAAAAATGTGGGATAACTGCTTAGCAATATGCAGATTGAAACCAGACTCATTTCTTTCACCATATACAAAAACTAACTCAAGATGAATTAAAGACTTAAATGTAAAACCTAAAACTAAAAACCCAAGAGGAAAACCTAGGAAATACCATTCTGGACATCAGCCTTGACAAAGAATTTATGACTAAGTCCTCAAAAACAATTGTAACAAAAATAAAAATTGACAAGTGGTACCTAACTTAACTGGAGAGCTTCTGCATAGCAAAAGCAACTGACAATAAAGTAAACAGACAATCTACAGAATGAGAAAAAAAAACAAGCTATGCATCTGACAAAGGTCTAATATCGAGAATCTATAAGGCACTTAAATTAAAAGAAAACATTAAAAAATAAGCAACAGATATGAACAGACTCTTCTCAAAAGAAGACATGGAGCAGTCAACAAATATATTTTTTAAATGGTCATTATGACAAATCATTAGAAAATGCAAATCAAAACCACAATGAGACACCATTTCATACAATTCAGAACCCACTAATGAGTATATACCAAAGGAAAATAAATCGTTCTACTGAAAAGTCACATTCATTTGTATATTCCTCACAGCATTATTCATAATAGAAAAGACAGAATCAACCAAGATGCCTATCAAAAATGAACTAGATATATAAAAATTCTCATCAATGGTTGACTGGTATACATATATACCATGGAATACTATGAAGCCATAAAAAGGAATGAAATCATGCCCTTTACACCAGCATGGATGCAGCTTGAGACCTTTATTCTAAGTGAACTAACATAGGAACAGAAAACCAAATACTGCACATTCTCAGTTTTAAGTAACAGCTAAATATTGAATACATATAGACACAAAGATAAGAACAACAGACAATGGGGACCACTTGAGAAGGGAGGGTGAGAGGGGGGTTTGTGGGTTGGAAGGCTACCTATCAGGTGCTATGCTCACAACCTAAGTAATGGAATCATTGGTACACTGAGCCTCAGTGGCACGCAATTTACCTATGTATCAAACCTGCACTTATATCCCCAAACCTAAAATAAAAGTAGAAAAAATAAATGTCATTTTGTTTAAAAAAAAAAGTAAACAGATCTTCTGATTTTAACCATCCTTGATGAAAATTTTTCTTTGCCATTGTCAAAAGAAAAGCATAAACCAACACTTTCTAGATGGAATCATTATGGGTAACTACCTTGAGAGCCTTTCCCCACTTGCAAAAGGGTGGCAGTAAGGGAGAGCTGTGATGGAGTTAAGCACTGGATAGTTAGTCTCAAGATGCTAACTTTCTAGTTTGTTCATTAAACAAACCTTTATTGTATGCCTTTACTGAAAGATAGCCTTTATGTAAGACAAAATACAAGAAAAAGGAGGAGAAGACAGGGGAATGATAAATAAATTAGGCATGTGGTTTTTGGTCCTATATTAGATATTGTACATACATCTAATCTTCACAATAAATATCACATAAAACATTACTATCCCTGTTTCACAGAAGATCCTACAGTTTAGAGAGCTTAGGTAACTTAAGAGAGCATACATAGTAATGTGAAAATGTGGAAATCAAATGTAGGTCTAATCTGACTCCTAAATTCTGGCATTTTTTTCCTCCACACTATTGCCTTCCAGGAAAGTCTAGCAGGGGAAGTGGATAACGAGAAAATACAATGCAATGTGATGAGTGCCATGACCGAGATAAATCCTACTGGAATTAACTCTCCCTGAAGGAGCTTTGAAAGTTACAAGAAAGAGGTGATATTTGAGTCAGGTTTTATCACTGATTAGGACCTCACCAAGTGGAGCCCAGAAAAGGCATGCTTGGAAGCCTATGAAATAGACTTGACATTGTACAGAGAATGACAAAGAGTTCTGGTAGTCTGGAATATAGAATTGGTAGGGTGATTCAATACCCAGAGATAAAGGTGAACAGTCCATTTTGAGTCTAGATTGAGAAATGCTGTATATGTGAAACAGAAGAGTTTATATTTTATTTTACAGGCAAAGGGAGTCACTGGAATGTTTGAATGATGTTACTTTAAGATGATTTTGATAATGTATGGAGACTAGATCAAAGGAAAGAGATAAAAGGTAAGTGGAAAGATCTGACAGAGATATATGGCAGTAACCCACTTGAGAACTACATTTCCAGGAATGGGACAGCATCCATAGAAATGGACTGATGCAATGGAGTGAATACAATGTAGGGCATGAACTTGACAGGACTTAGTAAATATCTGGATAAATAGGAAGATGGAAGAACTTCTCTCAGTGTCAGGCTTAGGTGACTGTGAATGTGAGAGCATGTAGAAGCAACACGTTGGGGTGGGAGGACATTAACTAGGAAAGTCAATCTTCCTCTTCTCTTTACTCACATGGAATGCTCACACATTTTCTTAGTGTTCCAATTTCAGCTTGTAGCACCAAAAGAACAAAAAATTATCTCTGAATTACAATAAGAGCTCAGTCTTATTTTGAATGCCTCCCCTCAGCTCACCAGGCAGGAAATCTTACCTCCCAGGGCCACATCTGTGATATATTCCAGCCAACAGAGAATCGCATTTGCTTTTTTACATCCACCTTTCAATATTATGTAGTTTTACTCTGCTTGCAGTTAAATCTAAGTGTGCCACACACTGGCTAGCTAGTCATCAAATTTGTTTTCCTTTCATTCATAACTACAGCTGGGCCATACTTCCTAGACTCCCTTGCTGTTAGATGTAATGATATGACCAGATTCTAGCCAATAAAAACTGGAAAGGCATGATGCATCCTACATCCTATTTCCAGGCCTGACCATGAAAACTTACTGCACAGTCCTCCACTCTTACTTTCCTCTGTGCCAGCTGGATGTCAGTGTCCGAAGTGACCTTGGAAGCCACATGTTGAAGACACCGAAGTTTCCCCAAGCCTGAACAACTGCATGGTGTGGATCCTTCTCTCCCCAGCCCCATCTCCCTGATGCTGCTAATGTTACACTTAACAAAAGCTAGAAATAAACTTCCACTGAGTTAATACACTGAGATTCCAGGTTTTATGTTTTAAGCCACAGAGATCCCAGGGTTCATCTGCTAACTAAAAACACCAGTGCTGCAACTCAGCTGATAATGGACTCTATCCACTTGTGATACAAATCCAGGTTTTTAGCCAATAGCCGCTCTTAAATTCCATTTATTTGGAGACTATGAAATTGATTCACACACAAACAGCTGTTTGGCCTCCTAGATAGGGAATCTAGGTATACAAGTGACTGATACTACAGAGTTTCAACCTGCAGTCTCTTCTCAGGCTGAGCTCTAGACTGAGGCCAGTGTTCATGGGGACCCACATTGGGCATAGAGAGCCATGGAGGCCTGGACAGCTAACCAGATGGTTAGAAACATCACTCTAACTAGGCCTTACACACAGTCTGCCCTCACACATTCTGTCTTCTCATTCTACTGGGGATGAGGGCCACCAATGGCCCTCATAGCCACATAGGAAAGTTACCCAGCCTAGGAAAATGACAAATAACTGAAGGCTGAACTCTCAGCAGCTGAAGAGAGACTGAGAGCAGTGAACCATGTTCTTTTCTTTGTAAACTTACTGCACTAAAGAACCATGTTCTTTTCTTTTATTGACATATATATTGAGAAAAGTGCACAACTCTCTAGTGTGCAGTGCAAGGAATTTTCACAAACTGAAGAGCATCATGTAAATCAGCATGCAGATTGAGAAAAAGAACATTACCAGCACCCTAGAAGCTCTCAGGGTTCCTTCCCATCACATTACTCCAAGGATATTATCTGTCCTGACTTTTCATAACACAGCTTCATTCTGCCTGCTTTTGAACTTTATACAAGTGAAAGTATTTAGTCTATATTCTGTATCTGGCTTCTGGCTTTTTTTTAACTTTGTGTTTGTGTAGTTCATTCATGGTGTTCCACATGGTTTGTCCATTATTAATGGTGAACGGTATTTTATTGCATGAATAAGCCACATTGAGGTACCCATTATACAGGCAAGAGACCTCTTGGATCATTTCCAGTTGGGAGACATAACAAATAGTGTGATGTAAACATTCTCGTACATCTCTTCTGTGAATATATGTAAGCAATTCTGTTGGCTATTTTGGGGTCATGTCCTGTGCATTCATTCAACTTTAGTAGAAATGATTGAATAGTTTTCTAAAATGGTTGTGCCAACTCCATGTTCTTTGAGGTAGACACCCTACAAATAACCAAAGTACCAGGAAAATGATGAGTTAATTTGGGGAAATATGGATCTGAGATGCCTGTGAGATGCAGCCAAGGGCAATTAAGAGAAAATTATTGGGTCCAGGGATCTGAGACTCAGGAGAAATATCTAGGCTGGATCCTTCTATTGGATCCTTCTCCAATAGAAGGAGCCCAAGGAAAGATGTGTTCATTAGCAAAACGATGACAGAGGAAGTCAAGTCAGACAGAATGCCCCAAGTATAGTGTGAGGCCAAAGAAGGGAAGAGGAGCTGGTATTCAAGAGGAAAGCAGAGGCAGAGAAGCTGGAGTAGGAGGGAGGCTAACGAGCACCTTTCCCACTAACAGGGAGCAGGGTATCATATGGGAAAATTGGGTTCACTTTGCGCCCTTCAGAAACTGACAGAGTATTTAAGGAGCTTGATTACGTTACATTCTCTGAAATTTAGATTGAACGAAACTTTCTCGAGACTGTGCATTTACTCTGGCTTCATTACTAATTCCCCTGGTTCTTTCCTGTACATTTGGTATAGGAAAGCACAATCCACAGAAAAGAAATCGCTTCTGGCATTCTTCCTTTTAACAATAATTCAAACACCTCATTAGATTGGAGTTGACTCTAGATAGTGTTCCCTGTGACAGCTTGACTTACTGCAACGAGTTTCAGCATCTTTATTATATGGGCAGCTCTCAAGCCTACCAGCCCAACATTTCAGGCTGGTTTCTTTCTAACCTTGGTAAATTTCTCTATCATGTTGCTGACAAAATCCATTTGTTCAGGCACTTAAATGGTGCATAGCCTTCTATCTCAAAAGGCAGGGTGGCCGCTACCCATAAGATTGTTGTTTTTTTCTGCAGGCTGTAATAATCAGATAAATTTTTAAGAAAACAGATGTGCAATTACTGAGGCTGGCTTTTAGGCACACCACGATGAAATTCAATTTGTTTGAAGATCCAAAGATTAATGAAATATGGTCCCTTCTTTCATGGGCTTGACAATTGAATGTGAAAGAAAGGACAAACATAATTAGCTCTAGTACAGTGCAGAATGGTATAAATACTCAGAGTACAAGCAGTATGTTGTGAAAGGAAACATGAGTCAATGCTCCCTCCCTAGTACTCAGTGATCAGTATGAGCTTCCTAAGAAAGTAAAATTAGTTTGAAAAGTGAGAGAAATTCTACCAATAGAAAGGAGGCCAAGGAAAGAGCATGAAAAAAATGCCAAGTTGAAAAAGTACACACTCGATATATCCCAAAAGAACCAGCATTTGGTGTTGTTAAAGCAATGGTGCTCCCTTTTATTTTCTTTTTGAAACAGAGTCTCACTCTGTTGTCCAGTCTGGAGTACAGTGGCATG
The DNA here is from genome assembly GCA_031835075.1 of Saguinus oedipus. Classification (NCBI taxonomy): domain Eukaryota; kingdom Metazoa; phylum Chordata; class Mammalia; order Primates; family Cebidae; genus Saguinus; species Saguinus oedipus. Next base: position 7,739,713 of record CM063183.1, on the reverse strand, counting down.
ATCTCAGCTCACTGCAGCCTCTGCCTCCCGGGTTCAAGCAATTCTTCTGCCTTAGCCTCTCAAGTAGCTGGGATTACAGGCACGCACCACCATGCCTGGCTAATTTTTTTGTATTTTTAGTAGATATGGGGTTTCACCATGTTAGCCAAGCTGATCTTGAACTTCTGACCTTAGGTGATCCCCCCGCCTCAGCCTCCCAAAGTGCTGGGATTACAGGTGTGAGCCACTGCACCTGGCCAGCAATGGTTCTTAAAATGTAGTCCCTAGATAAGTAACATTGGTGTCAACTGGATACTTGTTAGAAATGCAAAATTTCAAGGCTCTCTCTTACACTCACAGAATCAGAAATGCTGGGCATAAGGCCCAGAAACATGTATTTCGACAAGACATCCAGGTGACTCTGAAGCACACTTAGATTTGAGAACCCTGAAATAGAGGGTAATGTGCATGCAGTGATATGATGTGAGATGAGACTGGAAAGATATGGTGAATCTGAATCATGATGAGCTTAGAATGCACACACAGGGTAGGATTTTGCTGTGTAAGTAACAGGGAGCCAATGTAGAATTTCGAGGAGAGGAGTGCATGATCAAAACTGTGCTTTAGAAAGAAAACTCCAACAGCAGGTGATTAATGCATTAGCAAAAGGGATAATTGGGCATAGGGAGAAAACACTTAGAAGCCTATACTTGTGAAATACTTGTCAAAGAGAACATATACTCCAGTCCGAGGTGGTGAACATAAGAGTCCTCATTATCTTTATGAGAGAATAATTCTTTAGTAACAAATATCCACAATTTGGCTCTCTATTAGAAGCTCCCAGATCATTGTACTTTTATACTAGCAAGAAAACAAATCAACACTCAAGAATTTACTCAGTATCATGTATTGTCATATATATTAAACCTACATAATCTATGAATCAACCCTAATCTACAGTGTTAGACACTTTCCAACATCATACAAATACGAAATAAGAAGGGGAGACCACAGGGAGCTAATAATTGAGTTAGAAAAATATCCAACCCAGGACTATTATAAAACATTTTTTTTTCTGGTACGCCATGCTGCTAACATTGAGCCTGGCTTCAATTTGACTATAGCCCATCTCTATGATAGTATGGAGACATGGAAAAATAGACCCAGTTCTTAGCTGCAATTTTCTCAGACCTATTCTGCTCATCTGCCACCCAGTTGACCACACCCACTTCAAAAAGAATCATGAACACTCCTTCTCTGTTATGCCAGCCACATAGCAGCTTTCTCAGCCTGTTCTTCTATTGAACCCTCACATATTGAACTCTTCCTACATTGAAATCACCTATACAAAGTTTCATTTTTTAGCCACCTGGTGGTACTTCAGTGCCAGAGACATATAGAAATTGGAGATGATGAGGTTCAATCCCACCAACCCCATTATACATACATACAGGATAGGGACCAGAGAGGACAAGAAGTTACCCAAGGCATTTATAGAACTAAAATCAGTTATTTTTGCTCAGAGCTCTTTCTACCTCACCACCATCTGTTTTGTGAAAATCTTGCATCATCATTCAGCAGCTTCTGAAACAGCGGCTGACACATAGTAGGTACTCAATATTTTCTTATTGAACGAATGAAGTCTGAGTCGATGAATTCTAGTCAGTACTCTCTAGTCACATACTTCATCCATCCTCAACTCTTCCTTCTTTCCCTGTCTTCAGAGCCTGACTGATTCCTACTCCTTGCAGCACACAAAAAAAGACAATCATATCACCTGCCCCTTAACTGATATTACACCAAAAAGGACATAATTTCATTCTTTAAATGAAAAAAATCACATGCAATTATTTCTATATTTAAAAAACTATCACTGCTTTGAATAAGTGTGGAGAAAGTGAAGGAATTTCTACTTTTTTTAAAAAGCAATTTTATTATTTATAAATGCCTGTAGCAAAATACAACGTTCTGTGATAAACAAGTGCCTTGGGAGGTACACTGAGAAATACTGTGTATATCAATTTGATTACTTGCAAATAGATGTTTCTGAAGGGACTAAAAATGAAATTTCCTTCAGGGAGATTAAGCATCTTTGTTGGCAGCAGCTTAAACACATGTTTACACAACTGCATTATTTGACCTACCAACATTCATTATGTTAATCCATTAACTGGAATGTGCAGAAATAGTCTCGTTTGTTCTCTTTTCTGAGGAAACAAAAGTGAGTTCTTCTCTAAGTCTCTTTTACTTAGAAAGCCTGGAAATGAGTTTGGATGTTTCACTGTGGTTAGAATCTAATAAACAATAAGTTAAATGAGTTTTTCTTCAATGATTCAGGACTTTGTGGGACCTCCACATCTTCATTTTGAATTTATCTTGGCATTTCCCAACTTTGTTTCCTTTTGTTTATTCAATCGAACAATATTCCTGAGCAGTTGCTATGTGCCAGACCCTGGGCTAGAGACTGGAGAGACAGCTGTGCTTCTTCCACCTCCTACACCCATGCATTCATTGATTAGGTTCCTGAGGGTCAGTATTGTCAATATAGAGCAAACAGGAGGTTGATACTCTGACCACACCCTAAACGAAAACCAATAGGAAGCTGGACTTTTTGGGGCATCCTCTATTTGAAAAGCATTCCATTTAGATCAGCTCAGTTCACATTTACTGAAGATCTGTTAGGTTCTAGACCCAAAGCTAAATCCCAAAGATACAGAATACTAGACTTGTCCTCAAGGGGTTTAGTGGGGGATACAGATGAGTAAGCCGATGATTAACCTCAAGAGTGATAGGCAGAGAGGATATTAGGTCCCAAGGAAGGGCACTTAATCTCGATTGGAAAAGTTCTGCAGACTTCCAGTCTGGGAGAAGGTCGGAGAAGGCTTCCTGGATGAAGAGGCAGGGAGGAGTGAGTTAACTAGGTGCAAAGGGGAAAGGAGACATTCAGACAAAGCAAACTGCACAAAGAAAGAAAAACCTGAAATCTATTAAAATAATTCTCCTTGGCCTTGCAAAAATGTTAACGGCATCTGCAGCAAGAATGAAGGCATTCCACATGTTCCCAGTAAGGAAGACCTCCTTGCCATCCTAGACTTGTTCTACGCTGGCGCAACAGAAACGGAGGAGGGCACCCTCTCCAAGGGTGTCAACAGTACTCAGGCTATTTTTTGCCTTTTGAAAAGCATACAGCTGAGACTACAGCAGGAACTTGCTTTTAATTTTATTAATTTCTAATGCAGATTTTTTCAAGTGTTTTTGAGACCCAAATGCACCAGAATGACATAGCCTATCTTTTAAAAGTTTTTTAAGTGATTTCCAGCTTTAAAAGTGGTTTTAAAGTTTAAAAACTTTATATAGTGCTTTCCACAGACCACTGAACACCTGCTCAGTTAAAGCTCTAGGAACGGGTACAATAATATGAATTTTCTACAAGCATCCAGATAAGCATTGGTACATGAACATTGGAAAACACTTTTAATGGGGTTAGAGCAGGAATTTTCAACCTTAGATGAACATTAGAATAACCTGAGGAGCTTTAAAACAGAAGAATGCCCAGGCCCCACTTCCAGATTTTCTAACTCACATAGTCTTGGTTAGGGGTGAACACTGGCATTTTTTTCAGTTATCACAGGTGATTCTAATGTTTGGCCCAAGATGCTCTATAAGACCATTTGAGAGTAAGAATAGAGATACCACACATCAAAATGTGTGGAACTTACTAAAAGCAGAGGTTTGGAGGAAAGTTTTGTATTAAAAATGAAAACAGGTTCCAAATTAGTCATCTAAAGTTTTATCTTAAAAAAAAAAACTAGAAAAGTAAGCAAAACAAATTCAAAACAAGGAGATGAAAGGAAGTAATAAAGAGCAGAAATCAAGGACGCTGACTAGAGACCACAGACAAAAACAGTGAAACCAATAACTGGTGGTTTACAAAACCAGCAAAATTGATAGAACTATAGCCAGACGGCCCAGGGGAAAGAGAAAAAGCAAAAATTTCAAATTTTAGGAATAAAAGAGAAAACATAATTACGGACTGTACAAACCTTTAAAATATAGAGAATACTACCAACAATTCTATGCCTTCATCTCAAAAATTTTGATGATATAGACAAATTCCTTAAAATATGCAAATTGCCAAAAATTCATGAAAGAAAGGAAAAAAAGAGGGAGAGGGTCTATTTAGCACTTATTTTTTTTAATTGTACTTTAAGTTCTGGGGTACATATGCAGAACATGCAGGTTTGTTACATAGATGTACGCGTGCCATGGTGGTTTGCTGCACCCATCAACCCATCATCTACATTATGTATTTCACCTAATGCTATCTCTCACCTAGCCCCCACCCACACACAGGCCCTAGTGTGTGATGTTCCCCTCCCTGTGTCCGTGTGTTCTCATTGTTCAACTCCCACTTATGAATGAGAACATGCCGTGTTTGGTTTTCTGTTCCTGCATTAGTTTGCTGAGGATGATGGTTTCCAGCTTCATTCATGTCCCTACAAAGACATGAACTCATCCTTTTTTATGGTAGCAAGCATGGTATTCCATGGTGTATATGTGCCACATTGTCTTTATCCAGTCTATCATTGATGGGCATTTTGGGTTGATTCCAAGTCTTTGCTATTTGTGAATAGTGCTGCAATAAACATACTTGTGCATGTGTCTTTTTTTTTTTTTTTTTTTTGAGACGGAGTTTCACTCTTGTTACCCAGGCTGGATTGCAATGGCGCGATCTCGGCTCACCCTCCGCGTCCTGGGTTCAGGCAATTCTCCTGCCTCAGCCTCCTGAGTAACTGGGATTACAGGCACGTGCCACCATGCCCAGCCAATTTTTTGTATTTTTAGTAGAGACTGGGGTTTCACCATGTTGACCAGGATGGTCTCGATCTCTTGACCTCATGATCCGCCCACCTCGGCCTCCCAAAGTGCTGGGATTACAAGCATGCGCCACCACGCCCGGCGGAATGTGTCTTTATAGAAGAATAATTTATGATCCTTTGGATATATGCTCAATCATGGGATTGCTGGGCCAAATGGTATTTCTAGTTCTAGATCCTTAAGAAATTGCCACTCTGTCTTCCGCAGTGGTTGAACTAATTTACTCTCCTACCAGCAGTGTAAAAGCGTTCTTGTTTCTCCACATCCTCTCCAGAATCTGTTATTTCCTGACTTTTTAATGATCACCATTCTAACTGGTGTTAGATGGTATCTCATGGTGGTTTGATTTCCATTTCTCTAATGACCAGTGGTAATGAGCTATTTTTCATATGTTTGTTGGCTGCATAAATATATTCTTTTGAGAAGTGTCTGTTTATATCCTTGCCCACTTTTTGATAGGATTGCTCATATAAATTTGTTTAAGTTTCTTGTAGATTCCAGATATTAGCGCTTTGTCAGAAGGATAGATTGCAAAAATTTTCTTCCATTCTGTAGGTTGCCTGTTCACTCTGATGATAGCTTCTTTTGCTGTTACACTTATTCTTAAATAAATTGCATTTATAATTTAAAAAACCAAAACAAACAAACAAAAGCCTCCTGACCCAGGGAACTTTACTTGTAAATTCAGCCAAGTACTTAAAAAGAAACACTTGCAATTCTATACAAACTCTTCTACAATAAGAGACAATACTTCCAAACACATTTTATTGATACAGGATTTTTTTACTCCTTTGCTCTGCTGAATCTGGGTTCTTATCTCACAACCAGGAAAAATTAGGCACACTGACATAAAAAAGTGAGTGGAGTAGAATTTATTAAGTGAAAGGGAAGTTCTCAGCTGAGAACAGGGTCCTGAAAGCAGGTTCCCGGTTTCCCCCTTCACAGTTGAATACAAGGGCTTTTATACAAAAGCTGATGGGTCTGGGTTCACTATTTGTATAAGGTGCAAATTCCTGGTGGCCCCACCCCCTTCCCCTAGGGTGCAGATGGGTCCTTAGTTGGCTTTGGGCACATTCAGGCAAGACTCCTGTGTGAGTCCCCCAATCTGCAGAAGACATCTGGTGTAGGCACTTGTGGGGCTGGTCAGGAGATTCTCTGGGGACCCTCCTTATCTTCCTGGAAGAGTTCTCTGCCTCCTGCCTCTATCATGTCCCAAGGTACATTTAACTGCCATTGGAATAAAGATGAAGGCCAGTCTTAACTGCTTCCTGCTGACAGAAGGCACTGTTTTGAGAAAACAGCAGTCAGAACTCCCTCAGAGACCTATCTAAGGGTCCCTGGTAAAAGGGAGCCATCATTTGAGGCTCCAGTTACATGACTGTTTGCAGTTTGATGGCCTGAAGATGAGAAAGACAAACTGGGTTATTAGAAGACATATAGCAAAACAAAACAAGATGGGGTAAGGACAGCTCAAAAATCCCAAGGCTGCCAACATGCCCAGATAACTGGTGGCTATAGTTATGCCTGCTAAGATTTGGGTGGTTGGGGCTTGGCTTTGGTTAGCTCCTTTGTTCTTATTTTCCCAAACAAAGAAACCTCCAGGTTATGGGAACCCTATTCACTCCCATCACCCAGCAGGATTTGCAGGATACTTGCGCAGAATTGAAATATTGATCCAGATTTTTACAATACCCAACCCTTTTGTTTCTTCTGAGCTGAAGCCAGAGATCACTGGTAAGTTCACAGGAACAAGCAAGGTTAGTCTAAAGTAAGCAAAAACTGAAAAACAATGAATGAGATTAGAGTTTAATGACAAATGTCTGATAAGTTTTAAAACATAATTTTTCTCTCTACAGTTCTCATTTTTGTCAAAAACAAATCATGATAGGGCTGAGTTGTTTGCAAAATAAACTTTAGTCTTATTCTTGGCTTGATTATTTACATAAATTGCAGCAAGAATAATTATTTTTCACATTGGCTTTTCAGTTGGCTTTGATGGAACTCTGTTGCACAAGGGATCTCAGATAAGACCTTTGATAGCTGAGCCCAGCCATGAGTTTGTACCTTCAAAAACCTGAATTCAGTAAATTCCTCTCTTCTTGAAGTTCCAAGAATATGGGCTCCTGCCTGTTAGAAAGTGACAATTTTTACTTAACACAGGTTGGGAACCTTGTGCAGGGACTGTGTAGACAAGGTATGAGGCCAGTTTTCCCAAGGAGCTCTTATTGGCTCTGCAAGATCAAGCTTGATTCCTTAAAGGGAAGCACATCCTTCCATTCAAAGCCTGGATAAAACAATCCATTTATTTAATTGTGTCCTGTTGCATAAGAAAATAGATTCTTATGGCACTGATGCAAATAACTATATTATCATAAGTTAAGAATACTCATAAATAGTTTCCAAATTCTGGAGAAGCCAGGCAGAAGAAAACAAATATGTTCCAAATTTTATTCACAGCAATATACCTTACTCAATTATTAAAGACTGTAAGTAGCTCAAAATAAAAATTTCCTGGACTCTGAAAAACAGCATAAGGATCAGCAAGACATTAAGCAAAAACGTTAAAATATTACTTCAGTTTTCTGTTAGTTCAGTACATTCTGTTAACTGTTGTTCTGCCTGATATTCATGAACATTTCAGCTCTTCATGTCTTATGTTTTTCCTTTATTCCAATGTCAAAATCTTCAGAGTTACAGAAACATGCATTGAGATCACATGCCAAAGTCCTATAGCTAATTACAAACCTCTTTTGAAAAAGGATCAAAGCAAGACAATTGTCTAAGAGTGACAAAATATACAGGTTAGTCAGAAACACAATTGACAAAGAAATTTACTTATTTCTGTGGTTTACAATAGTTTAACACTATAACCTTAATGATGATTGATAGCATATACTCAGACATTAGAATTTTAGACATCCCATACAATTATGGAATACATATTAATATTTACTAAAATATAACCTAAAGAGATTGAATATCACTTTGGCAATCCTGCATAACTAAACAAACCAAGTAATTATGTTTACCTCTATTTTTGGATGCTCCAGGGACCCTCTGTAGCATCTACCAGCTAGGGGTCAGAAAAGACCATTTTTGAAGCTGAAGTTTGATTTGAGAAAGCCTGTTAAGTATGTTAGAGGTCCAAAGCACTTGATATTATGAAATAAAATCCAGATTACCATGAGTCTTTTATTTTAGCGAAAATGATGACTCAAAAAGTTTTAAAAAGGCAAAAAAAACTTTCATTATTGTTTACTATTACATGAAAATATTTATTGTTCGAGGGAGAAAAAGCCAAAGTTTATCCTTGCATTAGTCTATTAATGTCAACCTCAATTTTTTTATGGATCAATAATTTTTTTTTATTTTACTTTAAGTTCCAAGATACATGTGTAATGTGCAGGTTTGTTACATAGATACACCTGTGCCATGGTGGTTTGCTTCACCTATTGACCTGTCTTCTAAGTTTTCTCCCCTCACCCCCACCACCAAATAGGCCCTGGTGTATGATGTTCCCCTCCCTGTGTTCTCATTGTCTAACTCCCAATTATGAGTGAGAACATGCAGTGTTTGGTTTTCTGTTTCTGTGTTAGTTTGCTGAGGATGACAGCTTCCAGCTTCATCTATGTCCCTTCAAAGGACAAGATCTCATTCTTTTTCATGGCAGCATAGTATTCCACAGTGTATATATACCACATTTTCTATATCCAACCTATCATTGATGGGCATTTGGGTGGGTTTCATGTCTTTGCTATTAGAAACAGTGATGCAGTAAACATATATGTGCATGTTTCTTTATAGTAGAATGATTTATACTCCTTTGGGTATATATCCAGTATTAGGATTACCGGGTCAAATGGTATTTCTGGTTCTAAATCATTGAGGAATCACCATACTATCTTCCACAATGGTTGAACTAATTTACATTCCCACCAACACTGTAAAAGCATTCCTATTTCTCCACAACCTCATTGGCATCTATTGTTTATGTACTTTTTAATAATTGTGATTCTCACTGGCTTGAGATGGTATTTCATTGTGGTTTTGATTTGCATTTTTCTAGTGATCAGTGACATTGAGCTTTTTTTCATGTCTGTTGGCCACATAAATGTCTTCTTTTGAAAAGTGTCTATTCATATCTTCTGCTCACTTTTTGATGGGGTCAACCCCAACTTTTTAATAAAACCTTATAGATAATTCAATCCCATCTTAATTATTTGAGCATGAGGTAAGATTCTTATAAACTTTTTACAACTACTTATAAATTTTTGTTAATATGTTCACTCATGGAATTTCTTTTAAAAGATTATTTTTACAGATCTTCCACCATTTGTTTAAATATCCAACTTTATCTTATCTAATTCAAAACAGTCCTTTAACCCTAGGGAAAAATTTACATTCCCATGCCTTCTTATAATCTTTTACTAAAAACACATTTTACTTTCCTTACAGATCTTGCATGTAAATCTATTTCTAGTAGCCTCAATTACATGTTATAATGGCAACTCTTGGCAATTTTCAATTTTAGTGTAAAACCTGGTAAGTTATTTTAATTATGTACTAGGCACAGATAGGGTGTGACTCTTTCCAGCACAGTTAAGGGCATGTTTAATTCCATATGTCCCCAGGTTTTACCAATAGGGAAGCAGGCAAATCGAACAGTTCTTAAAAGCCAAAGAAGCAATTTATCACCTTAAAACATGTAGCAAGACTAGTATCTGACCCACATAATTTAGACCACATATTTACATTTTGAAGACATTTGTATTTTACCAACTATCTTTAAAACTATATTTATTCCTTAAAGATTAAAGTCATCTTAACTAAAAGGCATTACAGCTTTTATTTTTCCTTCAAAAAAATTGATTTCAGTGCTTATTTTTCTTTGGGCCAGTCAATTACAGCTCTTTTTTATATAAACATCCACACATAATACATATACGATGATTACACAGACAGACAGAAGAAGATCCAGTACTTGTAAGATTTTTCATTTGCCAATCTTCTAGTTGGTTTATTGGCCTCAGGGTGGAGCTTTCCAAGAAACAGGGCTAGGAAAGCCTGGGTTCTAACAGAGCCTAATAAGCAGATACAGCTGGAAGACAGAAACAAATTCTGAGAGGACTCTATCCACTTTTAATTCCTGGGATTCCGTGAGGAAAACAGAGGGTTTTTTCCTAAAATGGGGCTTGTGGCTCCTTCTATACGTTTTCTCAGGAGTCCCAGGCTATCAGAAGTTATCTTAGGGCCTCTGATGCGTGCACTGAGTGGCAAGACAAAATGGAGAAAAAAAATTCAATGGATTGAAAAAAAAAAAAACAAGAAAACCTTTCTTTTTCCAGAAAAACAAGATCCAAGAAGAGAAAAGTGTAAAGGATTTTTAAATATACCTACAGCTTAGCTATGCAATTTTAATTAAGCTGAGTGCTCTTTAAAAAAAATCCTTTCAAATCCCTTATTACCTGACTTCAGCCACGCCAAGTGGCCAGTATTTCTGGCCTTTGAGCTTCAACAAAGTAAACTCACAGTGAAAATGAGAAGCTTTAACTAAAGTTATGAGTTAACTGCAAGTATACAAGGTATTTTCAAAGAGGTGGTAAGCAGTTTTTACAAAATCTAGAATCTTTAAATGTGGCTCAGAAATAGGAATATTTAATAAAGGAACCTAGAAGTTGTTCATGGAGTAAAAGAGAATTAGCAAATGGTAAAAGTCATACAGATATTGACCAGAAAATACTCATTTTTTATGCCCAGATTGAACCCAGGCCACCATTGTAAAAAACCAGGCCACCAAAACCAAGTGGTAGCTACAGGTTGCCAAGTGGTTACAGGTCACACTCCCAAAGACATAAAACAAGATGGAGACCTGCAACAAACTGTGTTACTGACCAGTTTGCGGGGCTGGCTTTGAACATTGGGTTTATGGGGTCCTAGGTCTGCATTTGATTCTAACATAGCCTTTATGACAGAACCATACACAAAGACACACAAAGCACACCAAATTGGCTACAGCTTAAAACTAGCCTCATAAATCTTTCTTCCATCAATGAACACTTTACAGAGGATATAAACAGTGATTTTATCATTCATTCAACCAGTTTGCGCAGGGAAAGAAGGCCAGAAGTCTGACTGGCAAAAACTTTTACCCTTTTGTTTGTATGTCAGGTTTCCAGGTTCCCTTCCACCAAGTTCAATTTTAAACCCAGTAGTTTAAGGTTTGGGAAAATTAACTTTTCCCAGTTTGAGGGATGCAGTTGAGGGGAGTATCCTGTGGTACGAGGACACAGTTACCCATCTGTGAAGTGAGAACAGAGGAGGAAAAAGGAAAAAGAAGGCATTTTTTAAAAGTAGTCCTAGTGATTCAGGAGGCATTTAAGAGAAGCGTACATTGACGATGATTGGTTACCAATCTAGAAAGAGGGTAACCGGCATCTCTAGTTCCTTTCCTGTCTAGTAAATACCTAGGGTATGTGAGGGAGAGAGAGAAGAGGCATCCCTCTCTCCTTCTTCCATCCTTATATCCCCAAGTTCCGGCAACCCAACAGGGTACCACCTCTGGGTGTCCATGTGGCTTTCACTCATGTTAACAGGGGTTCTCGGGGGTGGGAATTATCCACCCTTACCATGCACAGCTTGTCCCCCGATTGTTGGTAACCTTTGAGTTCCCTAGACCTTGTCTATGCCATGGTTGCTAGTATGACCTGTATCCATGAAACCAGAGGAGACCTAATCCATAGGAATTAGTCATGCTAAGGTAAAGCTGTGGAGCTGGGTCCTTCTCAAACAAGGGAGAGAAAACATGTCTTGTGAATTGTGGTTATGGCCTAATAAAATGCCTTTCAAAGGTTAAAAAAAAAAAAAAAAGAAAAGAAAAGAAAAGAAAAGAAAAAAGAAGTCTCTCATAGAAGTTAACACCTAACAGGGTAAAGAAAAGAAAAAAAGAAATAGCTTAAGTGCAGAGTGGGGAAGATGCCTGGGGGAAAAAAAAACTTCCTCTTATGCAAATGTGCTCCTCCAACTAGGAGAGAAACTTTTAATTGCTGTATCCTCCTTCCTGGCTTGGCCAGGGGAGGAATCACTGCATGGGCACGTGTCAGGAGGGGATGGTGAGTGGGAAACGCTGGCTAGCTGGCCACGTGGGGCTCTTGGTCCCTGAGACTGCCCTGGGGCCTGGGTCTGGGCAGTGGCCATGGCTCATATGGACATATGGCCATGTGCCCTAGCCTGTGGCCATTGGGGTGGAAGTAGGGGACATGCCTCTAAGAACAGATTGAAATCATACTGTTCTAAATCGCACATGTGATGGCTGGGGCAAGGGCTCATTCTACCCAGTAACATCTCTGTAGTTTTCATCAGCCTTCCTAACATTGTAAAAGAAGAGATAGGTGCCATGACTGTCCCAAAAGAAAGTAATAAAATGCCATATAAAAGACTAGACTGAAACAAAGTCAACATTCCCAACTCTCCAGAGTGATGGGGGTGGAGAGGAGCCTCCTCTGTTGCTGTGTCACCATTCATTCTTAATTGGCTAATCAGAGGTTCAGTGTTTCCTCTGCCTTCAGAAAAAGTCTGAGGACAAGAAGGCTGGAAAATGAAAGTAAAAAAGGTTTTGGGGTCTGCATTTTACTCACCCTTCTTCAGATGCCTATATAAGCCACCAAAATGATGCAGAATTTTTTTACACCTTAGCTCAGCTAGATCCAGTTCTTGTCTCACAACCAGGAAAAATTAAGCATGCAGACATTGAAGGGTGAGTGGAGCAGAATTTATTAAGCAAAAGGAAAGTTCTCAGCCAAGAGCAGGTCCTGAAAGCAGGTTCCCAGTTGCCTCCTTCACAGTTGAATACAAGGGCTTTTATATAAAAGCTGATGGGACTGGGTTCTCTATTTGTATAAGGTGTAAATTTCTGGTGGCTCCACACTCTCCCTGCAGTGCACAAGTGGGCCCTTAGTCAGCAGTGGGCACGTTCAGGCAAGTCCCCTGTGCAAGTTCTGCACAAAATATCTGGTGTAAGCACTTGTGGGGTGGTTTAGAGATTCTCCAGGGACACTATCCTATCTGCCTAAGAGAATTCTCTGCCTCCTGCCTGTATCACTATGAGGCAAGCATTAACCTGATATCAAACCCATACAAAGACATTACAAGGAAACAAGACTATGGAAAAATATCCCTCACAAACATAGACACAAAGATCCCCAGAAAACTTTAGCAAATTGAAAATAATTTATACAAAAAGGATACTATATCATAATTAAGTAGGGTATATGCCAGGTATTCAATTGACTCAACATTCAAAAAGCCATCCATATAATTCACCTAGGAACAGACTAAAGATGGAAAAGCATATCATCATCTCAATAGATGCAGAAAAAGGCTTTGACTAAATTCAATATTCATTCATAATAAAAATTATCAGGAAATTGGGAATAGAAAGGAACTTCAATCTGATAAAAGGCATTGTATTAGTCCATTTTCACACTGTTATAAAGATACTACCTGAGACTGGGTAATTTATAAACAAAAGGGCTTTTGTTGACTCACAGTTATGCATGGCTGGGGAGGCCTCAGAAAACTTACAATCATGGCAGAAGGGGAAGTAGGCACCTTCTTCACAGGGCGGCAGAAGAGAGGAAAGTGAAAACACAGGAAAACATTGCCACTTTTTAAAACCATCAGATCTCATGAGAACTCACTCACTATCATGAGAACAGCATGGGGAAACCACCCACATGATCCAATCACCTTCCTCCCTAGATATGTGGGAATCACAGGTGCCTGCCTCAACCCATGAGAATTACAATTCAAAATGAGATTTGGGTGGGGACACAGAGCCAAATCATATCATTCTGCCCCTGGTCTCTCCCAAATCTCATGTATTTTTTTACATTTCAAAATCAATCATGCCCTTCCAATGGTCTCCCAAAGTCAACTCATTTCAGCATTAACTCAAAAGTCAAAGTCCAAAGTCTAAATCCGAAGTCTCACCTGTAAAATCAAAAGCGAGTTAGTTATTTCCAAGACACAATGGGGGTACAGGCATTGGATAAAAGCTCCCATTCCAAGTGGGAGAAATTGGCCAAAAGAAAGGGGCTATAGGCCCTATGCATGTCCAAGATCCAGTGGGGGCAGTCATTAAACCTTAAAGTTCTGAAATGATCTGCTTTGACTCCATGTCTCACATCTGTGTCATGCTTATACAAGAGGTAGGCTCCCATGATCTTGGGCAGCTCCACCCCTGTGGCTTTGCAGGGTACAGCACCCCCAACACCCTCTCCCTTGCTGCTTTCACAAGCTGGCATTCAGTGTCTGTAGCTTTTCCAAGTGCATGGTGCAAGCTGTCAGTGGGTCTACCACTCTGGGGTCTGAGAATTATGGCCCTCTTCTCACCACTCCACTAGGCAGTGCCCCAGTGGAGACTCTGTGTAGGGGCTCCAACCACCTTTTTCTTTACACTTCCCTAGCAGAGTTTCTCCATAAGGGTTTTGCCCCTGCAGTAGACATCTGCCAGGACAGCTAGGTGTTTCCATACATCCTCTGAAATCTACACAAAGGTTCCCAAACCTCAATTCTTGACTTCTGTGCACCAACAGGCCCAACACCACATGGAAGCTGCCAAGGCTTGGGACTTGCACCCTCTGAAGCAATGGCCTGTGATGTACCTTGGGTCCTTTCAGCCATGGTTGGAGGGGGAGCAGCTGGGACATGGGGCACCACATCCCAAGGCTGAACAAAGCAAGGGAGCCCTGTATCTGGCCCACAAAACCATTTTTCCCTCCTAGGCCTCCAGGTCTGTAATGGGAGTGGCTTCTATGAAAATTTCTGACATGCCCTGAAGACATTTCCCCATCGTCTTGGCTATTAATATTTGTTTCCTTGTTACTTATGCAAATTTATGCAGTCAGCTTGAATTTCTCCCCAGAAAATAGGTTTTTCTTTTCTACCACATGCTCAGGAGTTCCATGTGGCTGGAGAGGCCTTAAGAAACATGCAATCACTGAGGAAGGGGAAGCAGGCATGAGAGAGCATGTGAAGGAATAATTATCAAACACTTATAAAACCATCAAATCTTGTGATAATGTAGTCACTATCATAAGAACAGCATGAAGGTAACTGCCCCCATGATCCAATCACCTCCTTCCCTCAATATGTGGAGATTACAGATCTCTTCCTCGACACATGGAGATTACAATTCAGGATGAGATTTTGGTAGGGATACAGAGCCAAACCATATCAGGCATCCACATAAAACTTCAACTAACATCACACTTAATGTTGAAAAACTGAATCTGCTGCTAAGATTAGGAACAAGACCAGAATATATGCTCTCATTAATCCTATTCATCACCAGCCTCAAGGTTGTAGTAGACAATAAGGCAATAGCAGACAAAAAAGTCTGGACAAGAACAAATAAAATTGATTTATCACAGATAACAAAGAAACTCTCACAAACCCACACACACAAAAAAAAAGCTACTGGAGGAAATTGGCCATAGGATATAAAATAATAATTGGTTGTATCCCTATATACTGTAATGAAAATTAGAAATTGTGTTGTTTTTGAAAGTTTCATTTACATTACCACTGAAAGCATATGTTTAGTTACAAATCTAACAGAATATTGCAAGATATACAGGCTGAAAACTACAAAACATGAATGAAAGCAAAAGAATCTAATTAAATAGAGTGATATACCATGCACATAGATGGAGTCAATATTGTCAAGATGTCAACTCCCCAAAATCAATCTCTAGATTCAGTGGAACTTCAATCAAAATCCCAACAGGATTTAATGGACATGCTGATTCTAAAGTCTGTATGAAAAAGTGAGGGAACTAAAATAGTCAAAACATTTTTTAAAAATATAAAGAACTAAGTTGGAGTTCTCACCATACCTGGTTTCCAGAATTACTATGAAGCGCATTAATCAAAATAATGAGGTACCTGCACAAAGATAGACATGTGGGTAAAAAGAACAGAATAGTCAGTCCATCGCAAACCCACACATATATGATAAACTGATTTTTGACAAAGGAGTAAAAAGTCATTCAATGGAGAAAGAATTGTATTTTCACCAAATGCCATTGGAACAATTATAAACTCACTTGCAAATATATATATATAGTTTATTACACACACACACACACACACACACACACACACACACATATATATATATATATATAGTTTCTAATGATCTTGACAGGTAGGAATAGAGAATATATATTTATATTTATATATTATATATACTTAATTATATATTTTATAATTTTTGCATAGGTTTTGTGAGGTAGGAATGGAGGACATATATATGTATTTGTATATATATCCAGTAGGGTCAGTCACTAAATCTTAAAGCTCTGAAATGATTTCATTTGACTCCATGTCTCACATCTGGGTCACGCTGATGCAACAGGTGGGCTCACACAGTTTTGGGTAGCTCTGCTTTTGTGGCTTTGCAGAGTACAGCCTCCAGCCTTTACCCCCTCCACTCTGGCTGCTTTCACAGGATGACATTAAGTGTCATATATATATATATGTGTGTGTGTGTGTGTGTGTGTGTGTGTCCTCTATTTCTACCTCACAAAATCTATATAAAAAATAACAATATGAATCATATACCTAAATGGAAAATCTAAAATTATAAAACTTCTAAGAGAAATTCTTTGTGACTTTGGATTAGGTAAAGACTTCTTAGATACACCATCAAATGCACAATTAATAAAAGAAAAATCGATAAATTCGACTTCATAAAAATTAATAATTTATACTCTTCAAATGACTGTTAAGATAATGAAAAAGTAAACCACCAATTGTGAGAAAAAGTTTCAAGCTGCTTATAATATAAAATATATTATATACTCAAAATATATTTTTCCAATTCTTTCAAACCTCAAAACTAAGAAAACCAGCAACCCATTTAGAAAACTAGTAATGGGCAAAAGAGCAGAAACTTTACTGAGAAGATACAGTATTACCATTAATAAAACTAAAATAAAATAAACTTACCATACCAAGTGCTACCAAAGATACAGAGCAAATGAAACATTCATACATTGATGGTGGGGATGCAAAATGATATAACCATTTTGGAAAGCAGTTTGTCAGGATGTTTTTAATTGATAAATTTTTTTAGAATCATTTTAGGTTTACAGAGAATCTGAGCAGATAGTAGAAAGATCTATCCCTGCAGATAATTTCCCCTATTAATAATGTTACATTAGTAAGATACAGTGCTATAATTAATTTACCAACACTGATAGATTATTATCAACTAAAGTCTATTGCTTATTCAGATTTTATTATTTTATACCTAATGGCTTTTTCTGTTTCAAGATCCCTTCTAGGATACCATGTAATCTAAAACCATTATGTCTCCTTAGGCTCCTCTTGGCTGTGTCAGTTTCTCAGACTTCTCTTGTTACTGATGACCTTGACAGCTTTGATGAGTACAGATTAGAAATTTTGTAGAATATCTCTCTATTGCAGTTTGCCTCTTTGTTGGAGATAATTTGGTTTTGCATGGAAGATCACAGAGGTAAAAGTGCCATTTTCATCCTGTTATAACAAGAGTACATATAATCAATGTGATATTCGGCTGTTGATGTTGACCTTGATCCCTGGCTGTGGCAGTGTTTTTCAGATTTCTCACCTTTAAAGTTACTCTTCTTGCCACTTTCCACCCCTTTCCATACTGTACACCTTAGAAGGAAGTCACTAGGTTCAACCTATACTTAAGGAGTGGGGAATTATGCTCCCCTTCTTTTGTGGTGAAATACTTAGATAATTTATTTGGAATTCCTCTGCGTAAGAGATTCATCTCTTCTCCAGCATTCACTAATTTAGTCAATCATGTATTCATATCAGTACAGACACATGGATAGCTCTTTTGTACTTTGGATTACAATCCAATACTACTTTCTTTATTGCTCAAATTTTTCCAGCTTTGGCTATTGGGAGGTCTTTCAGTGGCCCTTTGTGGCCCTTTGATATGTCCCCATCAATGGGCTTTTTTTATTTCATTTTTGATACTATAAGATGCTCCAAGTTCATTTTATGTATTTCCTGCCCCAGTCCTTGAATTAGCCATTTCTCCAAAAATCCCTGGTTCCGTTTATTGGAAAATAAGGTATTTGAAACTAAGATTCGAGCACTAGGTGGAAAGGTTTTGTGTAAAGTTAAATACAGATTTACCCTACAGCACAGCAATCCACTCTTGGGCATCTAGCCAAGTGAAATGAAAACATATACGTAAATGTTTACAGTAGGCTTTTTTTGTAATTGTCTAAATCTGATCATATTTATACAAAATCAAATGTACCTCACCTATGGAATGTAGTCCATTTATACCATGGGATACTACTTAGCAATAAGAATGAATAAACTGGTTAAACACAGAACAACATGTATGAATCACAAATGCAATATGTTGAGTATAAGAAGCCAGAAGCAAACATCTGCATACTGTATTAATTCATTTTCACACTGCTATAAAGAAATACCTGAGACTGAGAAAATATTAAAGAAAAGAGGTTAAATTGGCTTACAGCTCTGCAGGCTGTACAGGAAGCATGAAGCTGGCATCTGCTCAGCTTCTGGGGAGGCCTTATGAAACTTATAATTATGACAGAAGGTAAAGGGAGAGCAGGAAAATCACATGGCCAGAGCAGGAGCAAGAGAGAGACAGGGGGAGGTGCCACCCACTCTTAAACAACCAGATCTCAGAAGAACTCAGTCAGTATCATGAGGACAGCACCAAGGGGGATGGTGCTAAACCATTCATGAGAAATCCTCCTCCATGATCCAATCACCTCCTACCCAGCCCCATGTGCAACATTAGGGATTACAAGTCAACAGAGATTTGATGGGGAGACAAATCCAAACCATATTATTGTATAATTCCATTTATATGAAATTATTGCAAAAAGAAAACTTTAGGAATAGACAACAGATCAGCAGTTTTCAGAATCTGGGATTTGAAGGTGGTTGAACACAAAGGGCCACAGGGAAATTTGAGAGGATGACAAAATTGTTCTATATCTTGACTATGGCCGTGGTTACTTGACTGTAAACATTCATCAAACTCCTATTCATGAATCTCAAAAACTTTTATATACTGAAAAAGAGTTAATTTTACTGTATGTAAATTATATCTTAATTTAAAAGTGTAATAACTGTAAAGCAACTATATATTAACATATATAATGTTTGTACTATAAGCAAATGGGGGAAATGGTATATTCTCAACTACTGAAATGTATAGAAGCACAGATGAAGGGGAAAAATTTTAGCACAATTTTAGCAATTATCTTTGTGTTTAGGAATATTCATACAATTATTTTTTATTAGTAGTATTTTTCATATAACTTTATAATGATAAAAGCTAACTTGTTTAAAGGAAAACTATAAAGTGGTATATAAATGTTAGAGACTTTTTTAAGTGACCATCTCTTTTCTTGTAGCTCCTTGTATCTAATTCACCTGTGTGCTTCATGCCTTTTATATATCATGCAGCAAAGAGCAGATGTGAAGAAAGCAATAAAAGCCCTTAGAATACGGACAGTTTCACTCAGGAATGCCTGTCAGCTGAAAATATCTTCATTGGGCTGAAAGTGATGCTCTTCCCTTTCATTCTGTCCCTGACCTTCAGTGATCTTCCCTCTGCTGACTGGGCATACACTCATCTTTATTTAACCACTGATGAAATCGGACTGTCTTCCTGGTTGTGACCACAAGCCTGGGGCAGCAGATGGAAGAGTGTGGTGTCCTCTCTTACAGCTCATTCATTAAATCATGGGAAACTGGTCCAAGCTTAATATTTCACCAGTAGGGATTAGTTGAGCATGAATCTACATTTCTTCCTCAGGGATCAGTGTTTAATTGTGTGTGTGTGTGTGTGCATACTTGCACACACACACACACACACATATAAATATATATATATATATATATATATAGAGAGAGAGAGAGAGAGAGAGAGAGAGATTGAGAGAGAGGGAGAGATGGAGTCTTGTTCTGTCACCTAGGCTGGAGCACAGTAATGCAATCCTGGCTTACTGCAACCTCTGCTTTCCAGGCTGAAGAGATTCTCCTGTCTTGGCCTCCCAAGCAGCTGGGACTACAGGTGCCCACCACCATGCTCAACTAATTTTTGTATTTTTAGTAGAGGTGGGGTTTCACCATGTTGGCCAGGCTGGTCTCAAATTCGTGACCTCAAGTGATGTCCCTGCCTCAGTCACCCAAAGTGCTAAGATTACAGGCATGAGCCACTGCACCCAGTCTTAATAGTATACTTTAATACCCAACCTTGAAGTGATCCATATATATTTGTTAAGTGGAACTAAAAAATCACTCATTTATTCTTATCACCCCTAGGCAGGTCCTGGTGGGAGCTTCTGAATATGAGGTCTGTATATTTCCTGATAGAGCACCAACCCAGGCACCCTCTGCTCTACTCTACTTTTCCATTATTCACCACCAGCAAATATGTACTGGACATCTACTAGGAGAATAAGTGGTACTTTGTCCTAAGGAAGCTGAAGAATGAATAAAGTATGTACTGGCCACAGAAGCTCATGGTCAGGTAGGAATATAGACACATAGCTATACACACACAATTAGCAACAAAATATGATGTACAGAGGAGAATCACAGATAAATGCTAGAGAAGAGCTGAGGGGTAGTAAGCCCAAAGTTGGGCACTTAGAGTAGGGAACCTAGCAATAGGTCAAGGCACATGAGAATGGAATTTGGAGAGCCTTTAATGTGAGGCTAAGCAGTTCTGACTTATCTTTCAGACTTAGAAAGGCACTGGAAATTTTTGAGCAGGCTCGTGAGCAGAGCTATAATTTAGAAATGTTATTTCAGCAGCCTTGGCTGAATGGATTAGATAGATATAGAAATGAACATTTCAGTAGAAGGACTGAAAGATGAAATTGCAGAAATATCTCAGCAAATAATACTTTAAAAATTAAAAGAAAAGGAGAGTGAGATCATAGCATGAAGACAGAACTTCAGTAGTAAAGGTGAGAAAAGATTCTGTCATTGTTGAAAATTGCCTGCACTCCATGTTAGGCTATTGCTATAAGAAAACATTGGAGGTTGGGTAATTTATAAATAAAAGAAGTTTAATTTGCTCACAATTCTGCAGGCTGCACAAGCAGCATGGTGCTGGCATCTGCTCAGCTTCTCAGGAGGCCTCAGGAAGCTTACAATCATGGTGGAATGTGAAGGGGGAGCAGATGTCTCACATGGCAAGAGCAGGACCGAGAGAGAGAGAGAGAGAGACAGAGAGAGAGAGAGAGAGAGAGAGAGAGAGAGAGAGAGAGAGAGAGAGAGAGAGAGGAGGTGCTGCATACTTTTAAACGACCAGATCTCACAAGAACTTACTATTGCAATTACAGCACTAGGGGGATGGTTCTAAACCATTAATAAGAAATCTGTCCCCATGACTGAATCACTTCCCAGCAGGCCCCACCTCCAACATTGAGGACTGCATTTCAATATGACATTTGAAGAGGACAACATTCTAACCATATTATACTCCAATATGGCTAGAGGGCAGAGTAAATTCAGGATATGTGGGACATAAGACTTGCTAGGTATTTGGAGGCTGATTAAAAAGCAATTTAAGTATTACAAAATAAATATGGACTACTCAGAGAGTAATAGGAAGCTATTAGAGGCTTTAGGGCCAGCATAGGGTGGGCCATAGTTGGAACTGAGCTTTAGGAAGATCTATTATAAGCAGATGCAAGATGAACAGGAACATGACTCTGAACTTCTCACAACCTGGCAGATATTGGCATAGCCCTGAGAAGGATGATGGGCCTCCTGCATTTTCAGCCTGGCCCTCAGATTTTCTGCTTTCTGTAGTTGCCCATAAACCATGTTGGACTGGCAAAGCCAACCCTCATCCCACATGCATATATAGTCTAGCTCTTTATGATAGACAGGGAGTCATATCTAACAATTGTCAAGCTGGAAGGAGCTCATGGGCTCAGCAAAGCCCAATAATCTACCCATAGTGATTAAATCCAGCCTCTCTCCTCCCAAAAGCTGACTCTGCCTGACTCAGACTACTGGATTCAAATAATGTTAAGTTTTTGCCTGCTATGAACCCAATCAAATCCCCTTAAAAATAATTCATTGAGGAGTAAGAAAAATGAAATGCAGTCATCCTTTACTTTCTAAAGTCTTTGGGTTTGAGGAAAAAGGCTTAAGAATGCAAATTCTCTTAGTCACAGGAGACATTCATTTGTCAGCAGTGTTTTGAGTATCTACTCTGCAATATATTCTTCCCAATGAAGAATTTGGAGGTATATAAGCTTTTGGTTGGAAACGTCTAAAAAGCAAAGAATCTTCTCCCAATTTGTTTCCTAAGTTTTTGCATGTCAGGTGTTAATTTTTTTAAGTGACAAAATATGTACAAGACCTGCCTACTGTAAACTATAAAACATCACTGAGAGAATGAAAGTTGTCCTAGAAAAATGGAGAGATATACCATATTCCTGGATCAGAAGACTCAATATTATTAAGATGTCAATTCTCTCCATATTAACCTATAATGCAATCCCAATCAAAATCCCAAGGAGGTTTTCTTTGTCAAAACTGACAAGCTGATTCTAAATGTGTAGGGTAATATAAAAGTTGCCCTATCAACCTTAAAAATAGAACAAAGTGTGGCACTTATCCTATTTGCTTTTAAGAATTACTATAAAGTTACAGTTATTAAGACATTAACATTATCTTAA
Organism: Saguinus oedipus; assembly: GCA_031835075.1. Taxonomy (NCBI): domain Eukaryota; kingdom Metazoa; phylum Chordata; class Mammalia; order Primates; family Cebidae; genus Saguinus; species Saguinus oedipus. The sequence continues at coordinate 7,717,103 of CM063183.1, read as the reverse complement.
ATAGAGTGAGATATTGGCATAAGTATAGCCATATTTAGCAATAGAACAGAATACATGATCCAAAAACAGAGCCACAATGACACAGGCAAAGTTAAATAAGATACAGTTTCTACTTTCAAGAGGTACAGAGTCTACATGGATATTCTTAGCAAGTTAAAAATTACAATTCAGTGTGACACATACCACTAAAGCCCAGATACAAGATCTCTAACCCACCTGAGGGAATCTATAAAACTTCCCTAGTGCGGTACAGTGTGGGGTGAATGCTGAGAGATTAGAGTCTGCACGATGAAGAGGTGAGAGAGAGTCATTGTGAGCAGAGACAGATAAGCATGAGGCAGCCTGGTCTCCACACAGAGCTGGAGCATAGTGCATGCCAGGAGTGTGGAGAAGCAGGAGAAGAGAAAGGAAAACCAGCAGATGCATTGTGACAAGCTTTATGTACTAAGACAAGGGGTGATCAAAAGCCATTGAAAACTTTTGCACAGGGCCGTGACATGGTCACTTTTGTATTCTAAAATATCATTCCACGAGAAGGATTTTAAAAAAACAACAAAGATAAATTACGATTGAAAGTAGCAAGACCAGTCAGGATGCTATTGAAATATCCCAGTTGGGACATAGTGGAGCCTTAACCTACCCTCAACCTTAACCTAAGTGAGCATATGATATATGAGAGCGATATGTGAAAGGCATAATCAGGAGGAATTGATAACTTATTAGATGTAGAGTGGAGAAAGGAAATAACTTATAACTTACAGGGTTTTTTTCTTGCCTCTTTTTTTCTATCATATGTAACCTAAATTCTCTGGGTTATATTTAAAAGTGAAAACAAAACCATCTTTTAGTATATGACCCCATAGAAGCACAGAAGCTGGTAAATCTATTGGGTACGATGCTCATCACCTGGGTGACCGATTCAGTCATACTCCAAACCTCAACACCACTCAATAAACCCAGGTAACAAATCTGTACATGTACCCTCTGATTCTAGAAGTTGAAAGGAAAAAAAAAAGAATCTGGAACGGAGCTTTAGGAAGGTCAATTCTAAGCAGATGCATGATGAACAGGAACATGACTGTGAACTTCTCACAACCTGGCAGATATTGGCATAGCCCTGAGAAGGGCATCATGTGCACTCATAGCACCCCAATGTCTCCTACTGTGTCCAGTCCATACTCATTTGCCTGCAGGGGATTCTTAGATTCTGCCCACAAAGTACATAACAGAGTATTACCCACCAAAGTTGCAGAACGTCATCCTGGAATTGTGCTTGGCCTCAATGGGGGTTAAAATAAAAACACTCTGAGCCAGTAAAAGGAGACATCAGCACACCTCAATCCAATCTTCCATTTTTTCCTTTCCTAGTAAAGCTGTAAGGCCCTTGCTGGTCTGCAAATAATTTATCTGCTTCAAGTCCTGCCAAACTGGACCAGCTCTTTCCAGACACTAGACTATAAATGGCTGAAGAAATAACAGGAAAGAAGCAGAGTTGAAAGGCCAGTGGGCAACTGTTTTTCTTTAGCTCTGTCTGAACCGAATAATCAGCCAACTGGGGTCAGCCCCGTCCTGTGCGTCCCACCTTTTGTTACTCAGCGAGACAAACTCACGTGACCTAATCTCAGAACAGTCACTGGGACTGGCAACGTTCTCAAGAGCCTAAAGCCCTGCTGCATATGTTCCTAAGAGCCACCAGGACTCCTGTTTATTTCTTCTTAAGCCACAAAGAACATTCCGCTCTACAAAGTCAGCTTATTACAAGATTTTTTTAAGAAAGGAAAAAAAAAGAGGAGGAAAACCTGGATAATCTCTCATTGGCCTGATCCCATTCTGTTGCCGAAGGAGGAAGGAATGTGATGTGTACTGGCCCAAGGAGCCCCTGAGAAGCTGGATCATGGCTGCTCCAGAGGAGGAGCTGTCTGTTTCTAGGACTGGGTGGTACCACAGGTGGGGTCAGGGAACAAAACAAACAGCTACAGTAGTTTCTTTCCAAGATCACTGCTTGGCCTGCATTTTGCAATCTGATACTACTGAGATGTCTACTTTCAGAATCAAAAGCACAGACAGCCTTTCTGGAAGCACCTGTTTACCTACTCAAAATAGTATGGAAATAGCCCCAAAACTCCTCCTCTTGCTGTCCCGGGGGAACATGTGAGTCAGACAGAGTTAGGTTGGGACCAGTTCCCAGCGGAACTGTGGGGAAGAGGCTCTATCACAGTCATCTGGCAGGCTTTTTCAAACTATACCTCCTATCCCAAGTAAAGGGCTATGGCTACTTCCCTCACCATTTTTTGAGAATGCTGCTGTTGTAAGCCACCAATTGACATTGGCATAACCTTCATGTATGCATAGTGGGTAGGGGGGCTCTGTATATACTCATTGGCAGGGCAGCAGTTGGAGAAGGCTGCCTGTAGGGTGAAGTCTGATACCAATCTGCTGTGGTCTGAATATAGTTTGTTTGGCCCTACCAAGACTCATGGTGAAGTCTGATCCCCAGTGTTGGAGGCAGGGCTTGGTGGGAGGTGTTTGGGTCATGTAGGTGGAGCCCTCATGAATGGCTTGGTGCCATCCTTGCAGTAGTGAGTGAGTTCCCACTCTCTTAGTTCTCATAAGAACTGGTTGTTGAAAAAAAGCATGTAATGCCTGCTTCCTTTTGCCTTCCACCATGAGTAGAAGCTTCCTGAGGCCCTCACCAGAAACAGATGCTTATGCCATGACAGCCTGCAGAGCCATGAGCCAAATAAACCTCTATTCTTTATGAATTACCCAGCCTCAGACATCCCTTAATAGCAAAACAAATGAACTAAGACCCCATCCCTGAAAGAGGTGAGACAAAATTGTAAACCCTATGTGGAATACAAAGCAGAAAATTAAGTCAGGACACAACAGGGTGTTGGCAAGTAAGAGCTCCAATCACCAAATTAAAACAGTACAAGAACCAATTACAAAGCCCCATGTTGTTGTGTTAGTCAGTTTGGGCTACTATAACAAAAATGGGTGGATTAAACAATAGAAATGTATTTCTCACGATTCTAAAGGCTGGGAAGTCCAAGATCAGCATGGTCGGTTCTGGTGATGGTCCTCTTCCTGGTCCTCACATGGCAGAGAACAGAGAAAGAAGCAGCAAACTTTCTCCTATCTCTCCTTATAAGGGAACTAATACTAATATGAAGACTCCACCCTTGTAACCTAATCACATCCCAAAGGCCCCATCTCCTAATATCATCCCACCAGGGGTTAGGGCTTAAATGGGAATTTGAAAGGGACATAAACATGCAGTCCAAACAGTTATGGAGTATACCAGAGACATTTACTGCTTAACAAAATCCATGTGCTTTCTCATATTTCCAAAACCCCTTGCAGTTAGCAAAGTTCATGTAAGCTAGTTCTAGCCAATGGGCAGTGAGCAGAAGTGACATGTGCCATTTCCAGGTGAAAGCATTTAAGAGATAAAGCTCACCCTCCAGCTCACTCTCCCTTTGCTAGATGACCTGAAAGCCAGCTTTTCCACATGGTGTAGCTACAGGATGCATGAACCTGAGCTCTTTAAAAGACAATTATCCTACAGTGCTGCCAGACTCATGAGTGAGAAATAAACTTTATGTGTTAAGCCACTCACTGATATTTAAGGGTTGGTTTGTTACTGCACTAAATCCTAGATTAGCCTGACTAACAGAGATAACAAGCAAGAAGTCAAGGCAGAGACTTAGGCCTGGTGTTGTCACAAAATAGCTTTTGTTACTGAATCCAGGGGGAGCAAGAACCCAGCAAGAATCAGAGCCAGTTCAGAGCAGGATTAAAGCCAATTTGCCTGAGAACAGAACTTCTGAGCCCCTCACTGTACTTATCTCTTGGGACTAGGCTGCTTTGATATCCTAGAACAAGTATGAACTGGGGATGGGGCTGAATGGCCTCTAGGGCTATAAAATTAAAAATTTGGAACTGATAAGCTCTAAAGCACTTTACATCTTAGACTATCTCTTAAAGAACTTACGTGGGAGCATAGGAAGAACCTGCAAGACCACTGAACAGAGATAATCTGCACTCGAATTAATATACAGAAAAACTCTCAACTCAGAGTTTCCCAAAATTTTGGCTGTGCATGCCTATTTATCTAGTTATCCAAAGCCCAAGAACACCACTGGTTCTTTAAAGGTATTATATACTCAAATATTTTCCCCTTTTTATCTCTGGGTAAGATGTAGAAAATTCCCCTGATGAGCTGGCCAACTTTTAAAACAATCGTTCTTAACATATACTCAAAGAAAGACACCTTGAGGAAGCATGAGCTCTTCTCTTATTATAATAGATAATTGGCTTCAGGTATCAGCTTATCTGCACTGAATGAGAATTATTTCTCCAAGAATTTCTATACCTATCAACTACTAAGCTTACCTTCAGAGATGCTTAACTATAAAATGTATCACCTCTGTAAACCATTATGAACTATTGATTTTTTTCTGTCTATGTAAAAGTTTCCCATTTCCCTGTCACTTGATGATCATCCTGGTCTTTTTTATATACCTAATATCTGAGTTGTTCAAAGGCCTCACATTGAATTTGGTTTATGTTCCTCAAAAGGAACATTCTGCCTTTTATTAAAGGAGGTTGCCTGTGAAATATAGCAAGGATGGCTCTTCTAAATGATCTACTACCAAATTCAATTCACATTCTACCTTGTGCCTTATCACTCCTTAAAATCACTGTACACCACAGGATAGTGAAAAGAACATGGGTTCTGTTTCAGAAAAATCTAGTTTTTAATTCTTAGCTCAGAAATTCATTGGCTATATCAACCTCAGCATGATGTTTAAGCACTTTCTGCCTCCAGAAAAATGGCATGCCAATATCTTACAGAATTTTTATGAAAATCATGTGCCTACTATACATTAGGTGCTCAAATTAGTATTTATTATTATAGAATGTTAGAGCTGAAAGCACCTTAGAGCTTATCTAGTCTGACTCCTTATCTTACAGAGGTAGAAACAGGGAGTTGCTTAGATTACTCGATGGTTTAAGAATCTCTTTGAATTTCTCTACAGTGTTATAGTTGCCTCTTATACTCCTCTGCCCCCAGATTTCATCAAAGATATTCTAATTTACAATTCCAGTAGAGGTATTTTCTTTGATATTTTGCTAGACTTCCCTGCTGCATTCATTGGCTGAGTATTTCTAAAAACCCTTTTTTCTCAAGACTCTTGGGACCTCTCACTTCCCTGGAATGCCAGGTCTCTCTGATGACATCTTTTTCTCCTTAATTCTGGTGTGCCACAGGGTTTTATCCTGGGCCACTGTGTTTCACACTCCTCTTTTCTATAACTCCTATGATAATAACTTGCAAATTTGGACCTCCATCCCAGAGTTATTCTCCTAAGTTCTAGACAGTCAGCTCCGACTGGCTGCTCAACCATCTACCTGAAGCTTCCTCAGTCCCTTCATGTTCAACAGCACTAAAAGGTAATTCATTAGACTCCCTCCAGGTCCGTGTATTGGTCCTCTTATGGGTTCTTTTCAGTGAAAGACACCACCATCTGTCCCAACACTCAATCAAGAAACTTAGGACTCATTTCTTTTTTTTTTTTTCTTTTTTTAATTTTTATTGCATTATAGGTTTTGGGGTACATGTGCAGAACGTGCAAGATAGTTGCATAGGTACACACATGGCAGTGTGTTTTGCTGCCTTCCTCCCCTTCACCCACACTTGGCATTCATCCCCAGGCTATTCCTCCCCAGCCCCCCCTGCTGTCCCTCCCCCATTCCCCCCAATAGACCCCAGTGTATAGTAGATCGCCTCTCTGTGTCCATGTGTTCTCATTTTTCTCACCCACCTATGAGTGAGTATATGTGGTATTTCTTTTTCTGTTCTTGTGTCAGTCAAGAAACTTAGGACTCATTTCTTAATTTCCTCTCTCTTTCTACGCCCTGTTCCTGTACTAAGCATTTCTGAAATTCATTCTCTTTTTGTGCCAATGCTACCTTGCTCTGGTTTAGGTCTTCATTATCTTTCTTTGGAATTAATTCTCCATCCTTCTTAAGTGATCTCCTTGCTTCTGAATACATACCCCTCTTACCCATCATCTACAGCAAGCAGAATAAATTGTCTAAAACAATGCTACTCAAAGTCTGGGCCTCAGATAAGTGGACGGTTTTCCAGACATAACAAAATAAGAAGCTTCTGCCAGAATGCAAAACCATACCACTTATCTTGCTCTTTAAGTTCAGTAGACTTTTGTTTTTTAATCTCAAGATTCTCTCAAGGAAAGACACAGAGTGTTGATTTACATTCTGGCACAAACTTCTTACATCATCACAGATCAGCATGTGGAATAGCACCCATCTCAAAAAGTCCAGGTCCCCAGCATGGCATATAAGATCCTCTGTGATCTGCCACCTGCCTCCCTCTCCAGCCCTTCTGTCCCCATGATCAACCTTATCCCTTCTGCTCCAGCCACACCAACCTTCTTATGGCCCTCTCCCTCTCCCTAAACACAACCTCTTTCCCCCAGCCAAACCCACTTTCGCAAGAAACACAAAATGATGTGTTTCCTTCAGGAAGCCTGTCACCATCAGCATCCCTTTTTTTACTGCCTTCTCTACTTCCAGTGCATATCATACCTCTCATTTGCTATATTGATCATACTGTTTTATAATCATTTATTTAAATGTTTCTCCCACCCAAAATAGTAACTCTTTAAAGACAGGATCTGTATCTTATTCATCTCTATTAGTCAGAGTACATAATATAGTTGCTGCAGTAACAAATAAGTCCTGAAATCTCAGTAGCTTAACAACATTCAAGTTCACTCCCTCATCACACGAAGTCCCATCCAGAGGCATCTGGGCAGTTATGCCAGATGGCTCATTGCCATGTGATAATTCAGGAACCCAACTGTTTGATCTAATGATGGTGCTAACTTGTAAGGCCTGAAACTCCCTTTCTGGATCACTGCTTTCAGCTGGCCATAATGAACGAGGGAGAAAAGTTAAGGTCATGCAGGGAATCAGACCTGAAAATGGCTCTTATTACATCTGCTCAAATCCATTAGCCCAAACATAGTCCAATGGTCTCATCTGACAGCAGGTGAGCTAAGAAATAGAGTTCAGCTACGTGCCCAGGAGGAAAAGGAAACTTCCATATGAGCAGCCAGCTAAGCCTAAGCCACATCATCCCTGAATTTCCAGCATTTATCACAGTACCAGACATAATGCTGCAGGTTCTCAATATATACTTGCTTAGTGAATAAATGGCTGTGTTCTCACTTTTAGGAAAGTCTTTATTCCTCGATAGACTGGGTCCAGAATGGAAAGTGTGTATTGGTTGAATGAAGGAAAGGAGTTTGGGAGAATGGGAGCTATGAGAGTCAGTAAAAGGCACAAAAGTGGAGAATGGTGAGTGAGAAACATCTTGAGGAGGGACTTCAGAAAGACTTGCTTCGTCTTCTTGGGCAAAAGGAACTATCTGAGGCTTCCTCAAGAAACCTTCACTCCACTTTCTTTCCATTTCAGGCAACAACTCAACTGCTTGATAAAGAACTTTCAAAATCCCTCCCTCATTTATCTATTTACATTTTTCATTTCTAGCAGCTTAAACTTGAAAAGTAAAGAGTCTTGCATTCCATTTCTAATGACCCCACATTTTTTTCTGTGTGCTTCAATTCTCTTGGAAAATCTTTAAATGTTACTCTTAAACTAAAGTAACTTTCCCATTTTTTAACTTAAATTATTCCCTCAAAATCTCTTGATCTCAACTTTATGTAGTACTCTTTAAACAAAACATAAATTCAGGGCTTGAACAGCTTAACAAGTATCTCTTTAAAGGAATAGCCTTTAATAGTAAGAGCTATTAAATAATCAATCCAAAGTTCAGAATGGTATTAATAGAACATGATGTGAGATGGATCAAAAACACATCGCACTCTAGGGGTATGAAACAACTCACTTTAAATACTTACATGGAAATACTCAAGTCCTGTTCTAAGAAGTTGGATCAGTGTTTCATTCAGCCTGACCCCTCTTTGAAGAGAATTATGACTTTAAGTTATTTGTAACCTAATGAATGTAACATAATTAAACATCCAACCAAATAATGCCCATTAGATAGTTTTGTAGAAGCAGAGAAATTTTAATTAAAAGACTCCAAGTTTTGTGGTAATGCAAGCTGTTTAAGCTATGGGGCATAGAATCTTCTCTCTAATCACAGAGCTCACCAGAGTTAAGCTAGTCCAGCCAGCCACCCCACATGCAAATCCCTATTCTTTCCCTAACCACTTTCAAGCTTCGATTCAGGCTTAGAGGACAGATCCTCATCTTTAACATTACATCTTGTCTGACTTTTCATTTCAAAAGAGGCTTAGGAAACAAAGACTTGGACCACAATATTTGCCTTCAGCCCACATGGCTAAGCCCACATGGCACACTGGGATGAGATCTCTCATGACACCTGCGGTCTGCTCTTCTCTCGGAAAGGCAACATTAAATAGTCATTTCTGCACACACTTCATTAATACATTGGCTTCTTCGGGAGTTATTTGAATACTGATTATGTGCAGGGCACTGGCCAGCATCCCTGATTATTGCTAAAAAGCAGAAAGCATGCTTTAATGAGCTCATGATCTGAAAAGGATAAAAGGCATAGACACCAATAATTGAATTTCAAAAATATTTACTGAACACCTGTTCATACCAAATAATGTACTAAGCCTTTGGAATTAAAGTTACATGAGAAGGAGCCAAGTTGACACAAATAATAACTGTGTGAATGAAATCTGTATAAATAAAAGCACTAGGGAGGTATATATAATGGTAATGGTAGTGGTAGTAATAAATGATAAGAAAAATAATAAAAATTAACACTGAGTTATTATTTACTATGACAATAAAATAATTAAGAAAGTTAATAAAGGAAACCTAATTATTTTACTGTCATAGTAAATAAGTATCCCTATTATACAACTGAGGGAATTAAAGCACAGAGAGATTTTATTTTTATTTTACTTTAAGTTCTGGGGTAAAGGTGCAGAATGTACAGGTTTGCATGTGCCTTGGTGGTTTGCTGCATCCGTCCCCCTGTCATCTACATTAGGTATTTCTCCTAATGCTAGCCCTCCCAAATTCCACCCCCTGCTATCCCTCTGCTAGTCTCCCCACCCCCCATCAGGCCCTGGTGTGTGATGTTCCCCTCCCTGTGTCCATGTGTTCTCATTGTTCAATACCCATGTAGGAGTGAGAACATGTTGGGAACCCTCCCGTGTGAGACTGCAAAGCAGTGTTCACTATACAGGAGGTTGACCCCAGAAGCAGAGCCCCTAGGCAGAGGGAAGTAGAGATAGGGAAGTCGAGGACAGGAAAAAAGGAGAATCTAACTAAAAGATAACCAGACAGGCGAAACCAGATGGCCCCCTGCATTCATGAGGAACAAACTTTTTTGCTACAAGAAACTTGCTTATGAGCACCAAAGATATTATTATCTTCCATAGCCACCTTTTGCTTAGCTGCCAATTTATTGTATAGAATTGATGATTTAGCTACTTATTTTTCTCCTTACTATATATTCTTAGCCCTCAGATAATAAACTTGATGAGAGAGTAACATCTCTTCATCCCTCCTGACCCCACTTTCTGTATCCTTTATTATTTCCAGCACGCTCCGCATTCAGGTTGGAATCCTCCTGCTGGTCAAGAGTTCCCGGCAAGAACATGCAGTGTTTGGTCTTTTGTTCTTGTGTCAGTTTGCTGAGAATGATGGTTTCCAGTTTCATCCATGTCCCTGTAAGGGACATGAACTCATCCTGTTTTTGGCTGCATAGTATTCCATGGTGTATATGAAAGCACAGAGAGATTAAGTGACTTGCCCAAGTTTTCAACATTAAGTGGTGGAGACAGGATCTACAATCAGCATTCTGACTCCAGAACTATGTTACAAATGTTTGAGATGTAACCGGAAATGGAATCAGGGACATCTCCATGAGGGAGATGACGTTTCACTAACTCTCAAAGATGAGCATAGAAAAATGAAGGAAGAAGAAAATCAAGTTTCTCAGGGAGGGAAACAGTGTGTGTAAAGACACGGGCATAAAAGAACATGTCACAGTCAGGCCCTGGCTGGTTAGAGCACAGAGATAGGGTACATGCAAGGGAAAAATGTGGAAAGATGAAGTGGAAGAAGAGGTGAGTAGAATTCCACGTGCTGGATGTTTAGGAGCATGAACGTCACCTTTCAGGAAATGAGAAAGTTTGCTGATTCTAAGGCCCAGGAAGGGACTTCTATCAGGAGCACTGGGCTCCCTGCCAAGCTTTTGCAGTCCGTTTCTCACTCCTGCCCAGCTGCTGATCATATTTGTTTCAGCATTTTGACCAGTTCCCTCCTCTCTGTACCATGGGACTCAGTTTTCATTCTTTTTTTTGTTTGTTTTGCTTTTTGTTTTTATTTATTTATTTTTTACTTGCATTTTAGTTTGGGGGTACATGTGAAAAAGATGCAAGATAGTTGCATAGGTACACACGTGGCAGTGTGATTTGCTGCCTTCCTCCCCTTTGCCTATATCTGGCATTCTTTAAGAGTTTGTGGAAAACAGTCACTGTCTCAAATATCTGCTCCTTTTAAGCAAGTTGAAAAGTTTTACTTTTAACTGAAATTCACCAGAATAACGAAAACAACTGCACTTGAAAAATTACTGTATAAAGCACATTTAAAATAAACTAAATTCAGGGCCTAAGTTATTTGACTAAGCCTCTTGAAAGAAATTATATTTATCTTTTAAGAAAGGAAATAATATTTAATGACTACAAGTACTTAGAAACACAATCCAAAGTCCAGAATGTGAATATTACATATATCAGGCAAAGTTAAAGTGCCAACTGCAGCTGATGAACAACAGTCCGTTGTTTCTGTCATGGGTATCTTGTTTTTCTGGATCCACTACTCCATCTCCAGAGCCCAAGATATGGAATCACTCTACTGTTCTTGCCGTATGTGGATCTACAGTGCCCGGTGTCAGAGACTCTCATCAGTCTCTGCTGCCTCTGTGCTGTGATTTCTACAGAACTGGGAGGCTGCCACTTGAATGGTCATCAGACATTTCCATTTCAGTCAAATGAAGCATGGGATACACTTGCTCTTTAATCTCTAGCAAAACAAGTGGGAGGGAGTGGCCGTTGTACCATCCCCTGGCAAACTAAGGGGATACAGGGGGCCAGTGTGCCACAGGGGAGCAGTCTGCCCCTGGCGCCAGCAATAAGGGGGTCCTTTGTGGTACCGAACTTAAAAACAATAAGAAAATCAACTATTCTCCTGTGCTGCAAATTCTAAACAAAGACAGTGATGAAACCAGGCTCCCCATCAAGGTGGGCCATGTGCACTGCAGGCCATGCTCCTTAGAGTGTCACAAATTCCTCCAGCTACTGGCTAGATTTCACATGGGATGTGGCTGCTGCTCTGGCCACTTTAGGTGGCATTTCATGTGCATTCAAGGTAGAGATTATCAAATTATCCAGGAAAACATCCCTGTTCTCCACCTTCTACTGAGAAATCTTTCCCTTAACTCCTCAAGCGAAAGTCAGTATCCTTTACTGCATTACAAAAGACCACTTCAGATGGGGAGTGGAGAGGCGTCATCTAATCATTCAGAGGGGCAAATGACCCAGGCCCATGAGCCTCTGCATGTGTGTCAGATTTCAATAAAAGGGGGAGGTGGTCCCTATCGTTCCACAGGGTTTTAAACAAGGAAGTAACATGATCACATTTGTGTTTCACAGAAATTGTTCTGATGGTTGGTAGTGGCAGGTGCACTGAGCAAGAATCTACTGGGATGTGATGCAAAGCAAGACAAGATTATTTGGCTAGATAGAAAAAAAATCACATAAAATATTCTGTGATGCTTTCTATATGTAATCCTACTAAAGCTGTGAACCACAAGGTCCAGTCCATGAAGAATGCTACATGGAGGTCAACCTCCAAAAGACACATTTAAAGTAATTCCATGCTGTGTTTACGTCCTAACTCCCAAACTTTATTCTCTTCTCCACTATTTTTTCATAGTCTTCTCTCTCTAAAGCTTCTCATTTGCAAATAGCCCCTAGAAAAATCTCCTGCATCCCTACATACTCTGCTCCTATTCCTGCCTCCACTCTGCATTCTCTGCCACGGATTTTTAGTGTGAAGAACAACTTTTAGGAAACAGACTGGTAGGTGGGTAGAACACTTGACTGTCAATTACAGATTCCCTTTGGCAGAGGAAAAGTCTGAACACTCCCAAGTTGATAATTTTTATTCTATCACATATCCTTAATTAAGTGCTGACTAGCAGAAAAAGTGCCATAGGAATTCTGAGAAGTATCAATGTAAACAAAAATATTTAGTGACTTGTACTTATTCCTAATTTAAGCAAATTCTTCTGAGCTAGAAAACACTCACAGAAGGTTGGCTGGAATCATACTTATTTACAGATAAAGAGACTGAGGTATTGAGAAACTGGGTTAAGGTCACTGGACTGGAAAAGCAATAGAGCTGGAATAGCAACATAGGTTTTCAAAGCCAAATTTTCAGCTCTATGGACTCAGAGAACTTTACAGATGTTGGCTTTCTATATGCCATTCACCTGGTCTTGATTCCCACAGTACGAACACGTTCATTAAGTGCTGACCACAGACATCAGCAATAGCAGAGGGTTTCAATGGATGCTCTTTTCATTAAGGGAGTCAGATACATAATCATGAGACTGGCCTCAGGTCATTAATCGACAGTCATCCTTTAAGCATCATTTTGTCTTCTGTCTTGATGGCACCAAAGGCCTTTGCAAATGTAAGTTTTTCTATGAAGACTAGAAAAAGGGGGCTATACAGGCTTCCTAAAACTTTACAAAGGAATTTCTGAGAGAAACAGAAAAAGGAGCAATACTTACACTGGCTACTCCTCTGAGGATTCACTGATAAATGATCCTACTGGCTCCAACATCCAAATGCCACCCAGAACCACTAAGGTCTCTTCAACACTTATAAAAGCTTGGGTAGTTTTAGTAAAGAACAAAACATGCTGCATTTAAAAGCTCACTTCAGGGGATGCAGAATGGAGAACTGGCTGCTATAATCTTTAGAACTCAGCTGGGACGCAAAACCCACAACAAGAAGTTTGTCAGATCCGTCCTCATTTGTCTGTAGCAAGAAGCAGCCAACTGAAAACAGGAAGTAATTTTCAATTAACCGGCCACACAAAACATGCCCAAGCCTTCTTAGCAATAATCACTCAAAAGTAAATATTATTTGCCTTGATGGGCAAGATGTCTTCAGAGCTCATTTGGTACCAAAGCTACTGTATACCAATGCAACCACAGCTCCACGGGTGAAAGTGCTCCTCACCCACCTGAGCACTCAGCTGCTGAGATCCACGCCCCTTGCAGCCTGGGTTCAGAAGAGTAAGGATTTCAGTAGCTCACTGGGTAGGGGCAGGAGAGAGTAAGGGTGGGCAAAGATGGAAAGAGAGCAAATACATTGATTCCAGTAAAGTCTCATTCCCCAGGCAACACTCAATAATGGATTAACTGGGGCAAAGGAGTTGCAGAGAGCTAGAAAGTCAGGTCCAAATAGATCAAATATCAACACCATGCTCCCTCTGAGTGCCTCCTCTAACTCAATCCCCAGAGTAAAGTAAACCATCATTCAAACCATCATCCACTGCTGCTCACCGATTTAATAAGAGTATGTCTAAGTGGAATCACCTTTAGAAAGAAAAAATACATATAAACTCCCTGCAGAGTTGCCATGCCAAAACGAACAACACCATGATGAACATGGCTTGTCACGTCACTGAGAGTTTTCCACAGGGTGTCAAATTGAGCAAAGTACTGTTTATGGACAAAACAAATCAGCGGTTTCTTTCCTCTTCTTCCTTTTGAGTCTCATCTTGATTTCTGTTTCAGGAATACAGCTTGGCACTCTAAAAGAGGTGCTACTGTTGAAGCCTAGTCAGATCTCAAATAATTAGAGGTGACAATGTTAATCTTTATATGGTAATGTTATGGAGTTGACGTCATTGCTTTCATTCCATGACCTTAACATGAAGTTCTGTGTTTTATCTGGCCAATTTAGAATTGTTAAAAGTGCATGTTTTAGTCGGTTTTCATGTTCTTGATAAAGACATACCTGACACTGGGTGACTTACTAAAAGCAAAAAAAAGGGCCGGGCCTGGTGGCTTAAACCTGTAATCCTAGTACTTTGGGAGGCCAAGGTGGGTGGATCATGAGGTCAAGAGATCAAGACCATTCTGGTCAACATGGTGAAACCCCGTCTCTACTAAGAATACAAAAATTAGCTGGGCATGGTGGCGTGCGCCTATAGTCCCAGCTACTTGGGAGGCTGAGGCAGGAGAATTGCTTGAACCCAGGAGGCGGAGGTTGCAGTGAGCCGAGATCGCGCCATTGCACTCCAGCCTGGGTAACAAGAGCAAAACTCTGTCTCAAAAAAAAAAATTTTTTTTAAAGCAAAAAAAAAAAAAAAAGAGAGAGAGATTTGAGGGGCTCACAGTTCCACAGGGCTGGGGAGGCCTCACAATCATGGCTGAAGGCAAAAGGCACATCTTACATGGCAGCAGACCGGAGAGAATGAGGCTGGGCACAGTGGCTCATGCTTGTAATCCCAGCACTTTGGGAGGCCAAGGTGATTATTTGAGGTCAAAAGTTCGAGACAAGCCTGACCAACATGGTGAAAACTTGTCTCTACTAAAAATACAAAACTTTAGCCAAGTTTGGTGGCACACACCTCTAATTCCAGCTGCTCAGGAAGCTGAGACAGGAGAATTGCTTGAACCTGGAAGGTAAAGGTTGCAGTGAGTCAAGATCATGCCACTGCACTCCAGCCTGGGCAACAGAGTGAGACTCCATCTCAAAAAAATGAAAAAAAATAGAGAGAATGAGAGGCAAGTGAAAGTGGCGACCCTTTGTAAAAACCTCAGAGGTCGTGGGACTTATTCACTACCACAAAAGAAGTATGGGGAAACTGCCCCATAATTCAATTATTATCCACTGGGTCCCTCCCACAATGCATGGGCATTATAGGAGCTACAATTCAAGATGAGATTTGGGTGGAAACACAGCCAAATCGTATCAGTGCAATAGAGAAAAAGAAAACAGGGTAAGGAGACCAGAGCAGTACCCTGCCCCATGTGACCCAGAGGCTGGCACTTTCCATTCTTAGCCATCTATATCTGAGATCAAATTTTTAAACAACATACTTTACCATGAATTCCTGATTATTTTTCATTTTTAGATATTATCTATTGAATTTTTATAGAAAATGCAAACCAGACCAATACCAGACAGTCTCTCATGTGCTCACACATCGGCACAGATGCACACACACTCTTTCCCCATCTCTTTAATGTTCGATGACATTTTCAGTTAAATTAACATTCACTACTGCCATTATTAGGTCTATGAGAATGTTCTTTACAGCAGAGACATAGAGGCACGATGGTCACATTTCTTTCTCACAGAAATTTAGATATTTTCTGGAAATAATAATGGCTTTAAGTTTTTAAATGCACCTATCATACAGTATTCCCCCAATTGCTCCAGTCATGAGGTAATATTTCTCTCAATGTCATATGCATCAGGTAGTCTATCCGTTTCTTTTCAGACAAGCTTGCATAC
The DNA here is from genome assembly GCA_031835075.1 of Saguinus oedipus. Lineage (NCBI taxonomy): Eukaryota > Metazoa > Chordata > Mammalia > Primates > Cebidae > Saguinus > Saguinus oedipus. The sequence continues at coordinate 7,701,462 of CM063183.1, read as the reverse complement.
ACACACACACACACACACTGCAATCATCTCTCCTGGATACACACACACACGCACACACACTCCCTCTGCAGTTGCCTCTCCTGGATGTACACACACACACGTCCTTTGCAGTCATCTCTCCTGGATGTGAACACACACACACATCCTCTGCAGTCACCTCTCCTGGATGTACACACACATATACACACACACACACGCCCTTTGCAGTCATCTCTCCTGGATGTGAACACACACACACTCCCTCTGCAGTTGCCTCTCCTGGATGTACACACACACACGTCCTTTGCAGTCATCTCTCCTGGATGTGAACACACACACACATCCTCTGCAGTCACCTCTCCTGGATGTACACACACATATACACACACACACACACCCTTTGCAGTCATCTCTTCTGGATGTGAACACACACACACATCCTCTGCAGTCATCTCTCCTGAATGTGAACACACACACACACACACTCCCTCTGCAGTCACCTCTCCTGGATGTACACACACATATACACACACACACATGCCCTTTGCAGTCATCTCTCCTGGATATGAACACCACACACACACACACCCTCTGCAGCCACCTCTCCTGGATGCCTGTGTCCTGCTCCATTTGGGGCTGGCTGCTCTCTTGCCTGAATTGCAGCCTGGGATCTTACTACATCGCCACTCTGGGAATTCCCTTCCCCTTTCTCCCGGTAGAATCCTGTTTCCTGGATCCTGTGTCTTTCTGTCTCCTCTGTGGTTTACTCCCTCCTTTTTATGAGGCATTAGGTTGGTGCAAAGGTAATTGTGGTTTTTGCCATTAGTGGCAAAAACCTCAATTACTTTTGCACTAATGTGCCTGTCAGTACCTTCCTAATAAACAGTGTACCAGAAAATTAAAGTTTCAGATATTTCATGTTTAAAATTATCTTTATTTTGACTCCATACTTAACTGACATTTGGCTGGATATAGAATTACGAACTGGAAATTCTTTTTTCTCAAAATTTTGAAGTTATTACATCATCTTCTGGTTTTCCATTACTATTGAAAAAGTAACAGTTTTGATTCTTGTCTTTTATGTAAATTACCTTTTTTGTTTTTTGAAAACTTTTTAGATGTTTCCTTTATCCACAGTGTGGATAATAATTTAGCCTTATATGAGTCTTTTTAAATTCATCAGGCTAGGCGTTATATGGTCCTTTAAATATGGAAACATGTCTTTCATTTTTTAAATCTATTTTCTTAAAATGTTTTCTTTAATAATGTCTTCCTCTATCTTATCCTCTATCCTTTCTTTTCGGAAAGCCTACAGTTTCAGTGTTAGAGATCCTAGACTGGTACCCTATTATCTTTTCTTTTATTTTCCAACTTGTTGTTCTATTTCTTAGGACATTTCCTTGAGTTAATCTCCCAAACTTGCCATTAAATTGTTAAGAATTTGCCCAACACATTTTAAATTATTGTATCAGAAGACATTACATAAAATGCCTGAAAATTCTGCCTAAGAGCTACAATCAAAAGTGATGGCCAAATTTTTGCTTTCAACTGAGAAAATGAATTATAAATTTGTGCACGAAAATGTAAGCCATGTTTCCAGTAGTAATTGATTAATCTATCATTATCAGAGAAGGTTTTAATGCAATAATTTATATTTCTAAATAATAACTAACTTCAAAAGCCAACATAAAAAATATGACACATATGTTGATCTAAAATGTATTTATTTAAAAAACAGTCATTTCTAAATGAAAGATATTACTCTAGAGTCTCCTGAAGATGATAGACATGGCAATGAATTTATTTATATAAAGCACTTAAGTTAGGTTCCTTAGTAAATATGGAAATTAATACATGGTCTTTGTCTGACAGGAACTGAGTGTCCAAATTGATGTAAGGGAACCAAATTGTTTTTATTCTTGCTTAAACATAAACCTGCCATGCCTGTCATTTCTCTAAATTTCCCTTAGTTGCAGGAACACTCCTAATTTTTAGTACATCCAATCAGCCAGTGTGGTAAACAAACCTTTGTGTGCTAGGTTTGTGCCAGGCTGTGAAAAATATAAAGTTGAGTAAAAAGTGGCAGCTGCTCCTGGGGATCTTGTGTTCTTTAGAAAGTAACAGGTTAGTGTAAAAAGACAAAGAAAGATATACACAGTTGTACACAAAGTCCCCAGGTTTAACTGTGGACAAGGGGAGATTTAAGACAGAGGAAGCTTCACTCTGTCTACCATGCTCAAACTCTATCCAATTCAAGTTTCTGGCATTTTGTTTATTTGTGTAGCCAGAGGTGGAAGAAGAGGTAGATAGCACTGCTATTTGAACAGGCACTGTAAGGGGCCTGGTGCAGTGGCTCATGACTATAATCCCAGCACTTTGGGAGGCCAAGGCAGGTGGATCCCTTGAGCCCATGAGTTCGAGACCAACCTGGTCAACATGGTGAAACCCCATTCCTACTAAAAATACAAAAAAATTACCTGGGCAAGGTGGCACACGCTTGTAATCCCAACTGCTCAGGGGGTTGAGACAGGAGAATCACTTGAACCTGGGAGGCGGAGGTTGCAGTGAGCCAAGATCTCGCCACTGGACTCCAGCCTAGACAAAAGACCAAAACTCAATCTAAAAAAAGGGGAGGCACTCCCACTTCTTAGGCACAAAAAAGAAAAAAAAGAAAAAAGCTTCCTACAGGTAAACTTAAAAGTAGAAGGATGGGAAGAAAAAGTATTGCAAATTATATCACCTTTAGAAAAACAGTTCTCATCCTTGACCTAGAGTTAGTTTGAACTGCCTGCAATTATCTGAACGTGTCTTTGGGGCAGGTGTGCGAGTGTCTGCATCCAGATATGGCTCTATGTCCATAAGTTGTCCTCAGGTGGCTGGCAGGCCACAGGAAGAGCATGCCCCACGTTCATCTCACACTGGTAAAGACCTCAAAGCAGAGTCAGCAAGCCAAGACCTTTTTCCTGCTCAGGCAACCACATTTGGAAAATGAACAGTTACAAACCATTTTGTCCATGGCTGGCCTGTGTCAGAGGAGCTCTCAAGGACAGATGCTTGGACAAAATCAACATCGATGAGCAAGGAAGGGTGGTTTCCTTCAAGGTGGTAGAGATTTATACCATGCAGGATGGAAGAAAATACCTTCTCTAGAAGACAGAAAAAGTAAGGCAACGTGTGGAGTGCATCCATGAGGGGGCCTCTATGAAAATATTAACTTTTCTCTTTTATCCCATGGATGATAGAAGTAGCAATATTTAACCTCCAGCTTTAATATTATGGTCTTCTTATCCAAGTGTTTAGTAAAACCTATTACATTTTAGTTTTATGTTGATGGTGTTGTGGGAAATACAAGAACAAGACAATGGAGAGTGTCTTACCAATTAGGGCCAGCATTCAGGTGACAGCAAGGTACTGGGGAAGAAAAGTGATCCAGAGGCCTACAGGGGAGGCAAAAGGCTGACCACAAGGAAGCATCTGCGAAAGGCTCCCTGGAGTTGTGGACAACTGAGCTGTGTTTTCAAGGATGAAGAGAAGTTAACCGGAAGAAGAAGGTAGGGCAGATTGTTTCTGTCATCCCAGGCAACAAACAGGTATTTATAGACTGATCATCTCTCCTCCATCATCAGTCACAGGTCTCTCTCAGTGACTCTAGAACAGATATGCCCTGAAGTGCATCCGACGCAATTACCACCTGGCGCCACGTGATAACGGAATTCTCCCACTTCCTCTCTGTTTGAGTAGCTGTGACAAAACATTACGGGACCCTTGTCTGCACTCATTCATAACCACCTCACACGAGGGCACTGAAATTTGGGGAAAAACAACTCAGAATATCCTTTCATTAAATATTTTAGATCATCAGAAATTAAACAAAATTTTGTTAAATCTCATTTTATTGTTGCATAAGAGCTATAAGCATTAAAAATTTACAATAATTTTTATGTTTTATGTATTCAAGTAACTAAAATAAAACAAGTTAAGTGTCCTAGAGATACTCAAGAATGATTTTTTTTCTTTAAAAGTGGCTTGTATACTACTGAATTTGAGAAACACCATGCAAGTTGCTTTGGATATTGAAAAGTGATCTCCGCGTTGTTCGAGAACTAAAGACTTCATAGAAGGCAGGAGCCTCCCTCTCGCCCCCCAGCTCCTCCCTCTGTAGAGCCTCTAGGTCAGGATTATCTTCTCTTCTTCTGTCTCACCTTACACTCCATGATTGTTAGCTCTGTGTGGTTTCACACAGAAGAAGAAGAAAAAGAATGTCAGAGGAGGAAATGCAGAGGTCCCTGCCACAGCCCCCGAGACTTTTGCTGTCTGTGATGATGGAGGCTGAACCCCTAGAAAGTACCCAGTTATCATCATTGTGCCAAATCCCCAGAGTAAAAAACTTAGGGCTTTGGTGATTTACACAGTATTACATGACTGCCTATAAGAGAAAAAAAAAAAAGAGCATCACTAATCCAAACTTGGATAATTATATTGTACTATAATAGGCAGATAAATCTAGAGAGAAGATGATTATTTTTAGAATTGGGTAACATGAATTCAACTTCAGGCTCTCATTTGGGCCTTCCAAACCTCAGTTTCCTCATCTATGAGGTGGTGTAATAGCATTGGCCATATCTGTTTTCAAGGATTTTTAAGGGAGCTACATGAGATAAAAAGTATAAAAAATGCTTCGCAGCTTGTAAAGTGCTCCATGCATTTGCATTTATAGGTAACAAAAGACAGACCTGGGAGAGTGGCCAGGACACCCAAGCTCAGTGCCTCCTCAGGCCTCACCCACATCCTCTCACCATCCCCAGGACCCTTGGCTGGGCAATGCTGGGCTGATGCTGCTGTCTCCTCAGTGTAACTCATCTGCACATCTCAGCAGACCAGGATGACTCAGGAGCAGATGAAGCACTTTCAAATGTACATCCCTCCTCAAATCCAATTTGAACCAGCCACCCAATTCTTTTGTTGTCTTTCAGTTTGGAGCACACTAGGAATGGCAATTATGAAATTTTAGAAGATTCTTTGGCACCATTAGAATGAAATTCATCTTCTGAACAAAGAAGACTTGCTAGCTTTTGCATACAAATAAAACCCACACAAAAGCCTGGGATAACTTCCATTTTCCTCCTTGGCAGAGTTTCTGCCCACTAGAAATAAAAGTGATTCTAAAGGCAGCATGCTTTACAACTTTGTTCTTCTTCATTTGAAATAGACTGAGCCCTATGGAAGATTCCTTCCATATGGGGGAAATGCTATATTGAGAATTAGCAGTGCTTGTCAAAATAACAACAACTATTTATTTAATGCCTATGACATGCTAGATGCTGTTTCTGTTATGTCATTATATCCTCACAATAGTTCTAACAAAGGTATGGCCATCCACACTTTATTTATTTTAAAAAAAAACTGACGTATAAAGAGATGGATCTGCTTATCCACAGAAACTCAGCAGTAGGACTGCATTCACACTCTGGTGTGATTCCCAGCCGGTGCTCTTTTGCTCTTTTCAAAACACAAATTGAACCTTCCCTCAAAACAAAAGGGTGAAAAATACTTGGCGGAGGAGGAGGCAAGATTCCCTATTTAATAAATGGTGTTGGGAAAACTGGCTAGCCATGTGCAGAAAGCAGAAACTGGACCCCTTCCTGACACCTTACACTAAAATTAACTCCAGATGGATTAAAGACTTAAACGTAAGACCTGACACCATAAAAACCCTAGAAGAAAATCTAGGCAAAACCATTCAGGACATAGGAGTAGGCAAGGACTTCATGAACAAAACACCAAAAGCATTGGCAACAAAAGCCAAAATAGACAAATGGTACCTAATCAAACTCCACAGCTTCTGCACGGCAAAACAAACAGTCACTAGAGTGAATCGGCAACCATCAGAATGGGAAAAAATCTTTGCAGTTTATGCATCTGACAAAGGGCTGATATCCAGAATTTACAAAGAACTCAAACAGATTTACAGGAAAAAAACAAACAAGCCCATTCAAAAATGGGCAAAGGATATGAACAGAAACTTTACGAAAGCAGACATACATGAGGCCAGCAAACATATGAAAAAGTGCTCATCGTCATTGGTCATTAGAGAGATGCAAATCAAAACCACATTGAGATACCATCTCACACCAGTTAGAATGGCGATCATTAAAAAATCTGGAGACAGCAGATGCTGGAGAGGATGTGGAGAAATAGGAACACTCTTACACTGTTGGTGGGAGTGTAAATTAGTTCAACCATTGTGGAAGACAGTGTGGCGATTCCTCAGGGACCTAGAAATAGAAATTCCATTTGACCCAGCAATCCCATTACTGGGTATCTATCCAAAGGACTATAAATCGTTCTACTATAAGGACACATGCACACGAATGTTCATTGCAGCACTGTTTACAATAGCAAAGACCTGGAACCAACCCAAATGCCCAACGATGATAGACTGGACTGGGAAAATGTGGCACATATACACCATGGAATATTATGCAGCAATCAAAAATGATGAGTTTGTGTCCTTTGTAGGGACATGGATGAATCTGGAGAACATCATTCTCAGCAAACTGACACAAGAACAGAAAAAGAAATACCGCATATACTCACTCATAGGTGGGTGAGAAAAATGAGAACACGTGGACACAGAGAGGTGGTCTACTATACACTGGGGACTGTTGGGGGGAATAGGGGAGGGACAGCGGGGGGGGGCTGGGGGGGATAGCCTGGGGATGAATACCAAGTGTGGGTGAAGGGGAGGAAAGCAGCAAAGCACACTGCCATGTGTGTACCTATGCAACTTTCTTGCTCGTTCTGCACATGTACCCCCAAACCTATAATGCAATAAAAATTAAAAAAAAAAAAAGAAAAATACTTGGCATTTCCCACCCTGGTGTAGCAGGACCATGGGGTTCTTAGTTGGAAAGGTAACAAGGCTGGGTCACCCTACATAGACTGTGCTGTGAGGCTCCCTACATACACCAAGCTTATAAAAGCTGGAAGACAAGGCTTTCAAAATGACTTCTATGCATAGGAAAGCGGTGTAGAGCTCGAGAGGGAACAATGGAAAGCAACTCCAGCTTTTAGAGAGGAGGTGCATGCACTGACAGAAAGAAGAGCACCTGCATTGTCACCCCTGAGCATAGGCAGAGCCAGGCCTCAGCAAAGTGGTAGAGTTGGCCAAAGTGGTCTCTCTCGGCTGGGTAGTGTGCTCCGTAAAAGGCACTCGGACTTGGAGCCAGGCAGACTCAAACCCCAATTCCACTGTTTATTAGCCTTGTGACTTGGGAAAGACACTGCATATCTCTAAGACTTGACAGGGTTAGTGGGGCAATTAAATGAATTATCAGACTTAACATGGAATCTATCTCATGCAGGTGTTCAAACAGATGCACCCCCACACTGCAAGGAGGAACACTGTGACTGAACCCACCCCGCCCCTGAGTTGACCCCAGGAAGCTGGCAGCAGAGTGCAAAGGACACTGCATGGTTAAAACATTCCCCAAACACCCATTAATTCATTCTATCTCCACTGGATCAAGGGTTGCACATTTTGGTGAGCTATCACTGAAGCCCAAAGACACGCTCTGGTAAAAATAATTTAGAATGGCAAATAAAAAGCAGCTAATCTGTGTTTTCCTATAAAGTGTAAATTAGAAATGATAAAACTGTTAGGAGACACCTAAGTCATCCTGACTAAGGACACTCTGATTCATCTGTCAACTTTGCAATCTTTTAAAAATGGGAACCTTGCAATTTTGAGCAAGTCATTTAGGAGACAGAGCTGATTTCTCACCTTAAGCATTTCATAGCTTTTCTATTTGTAGAACTGAAAATGCCACATAAAGAGAGGGGTCACATAGTTCAAGGTATTTGAATATACAACACAAATAAACAGTGATTTGGGAAAGGACAGTAAATCTCTCACACATGTGAAATGAAACTTTAACGGAACTGTTTCCAAGGACATCCTTCACAGACCCAATTCAAACAGTGGACACCAGGTGTCTAGACATGTTTTCCCATACAGGAATGTACTGCTCAGTGAAGTCTCAGCAAGGATGTAGCTGTGACTGTCTGTACCCCTCCGCTCCCTTTTTCCATGGCTGAGACTTCTGACAATTCAGTGTTGGCCAACCCTATCCCCTTCTCCACAACATGCTAGACCCAAGAAGACAGACCTGGACAGCTATGGCCATTCACTATCAATCCAGCCCAGTCTTCATGACCCACATCAGGTGAGGAGAAAATGGCTTCGTTAATGCTGCCATTGTTTTTGTTTTAACTCTTTACCCCAACATAATTTAAAGCTACAGAAAAGTGGTAAAAGCATACAAAAGAGTACAGTTTGCCCAGCTTGTCCCAATGTTAACATCTGACTAAACCATATTAAAATTATAAACCCAGAAGAATCCAAGTTGCTACAATGCTATGAACTGGACTACAGACAGATATTTTCCAATTGCAAACTATGTTACAATGAAGAAATTAGTGCATATGCATTTTCCTAATATTGAGGTAGCTCTTCAGGGTAGATTCTTAGAAGTGAGATTGCTGGATCAAAAGCTAAGCACATAGATAGTCTGTGAGGCATTTATTGCCAGATTCTCCTTCAGATAAGTTAAATCAGTGTGTTTGTCCACCAGCAACTGTGTGACAGCACCTGTTTCCACACAGTCTTGCTAACAGGTTTAATTAGACTTTTAATCTTTGCTAATCTGATAGGTGAGAAATGGTATCTTGTGCTATTCTAATTTCCATTTCTCTCATGATGAGTGACCTTTTAACATTTTCCATTTGTTTGAGGGCAATCCAATTTGCTTTAAGTGCTATCCCAAGGAAAGGTGCAGAAGACAACCTTGGTCAAAATGTCTACCCATTCAGCTAAGTGCAGGCAGAGAGTGAAGGTCACAGAGTCTCCGATACAAAGGCTGCAGACATAGGCAGCCCCTGTCCCTCTGCTGGCTCTTTCTTGGTGCCCTGGCAACATCCCACTCTGCTTGCAGATACCAGGGGCTGTCTTCTCCCCGGGAAATTGAACCTGTAGAAAGAGCATGGGCTCAAAATCAGGTGAACCTGCTACTACGTCCTGGATACTTCTTTTTGGGAGAATTACTTCAACTCTCTGAGTCTCAGTTTCCTTATTTTTCAAATGGGAACAGATAAAATCTATTTCATAGACCTGTCAAAATTATTAAATGAGTCAGTGGACACAAAGCTTCTCCTTAGCAACTGACAAGCAAGAGATCCTCAGTAACTGTCAACTCTCCGGACTTCCCCTCTCTTCCCACACAGCCATGGAGTTGCCCTGCATTCTGTAGTGTTCCTCATCAGCAAACAGCCACCTCTGGTGCAAGATGTGCCCACTGAAGAGGCCCGAACCCAGACATTTCTCCCTTGACCTATGAAGCTGACAAACAGTATGGCTTAGAAACTACAATTTAGACACCATGTTGTCTGGATCAGAAAAACAACTGGACTGGGTAGGGGATATGGTTGCCAGATTCAGCAAATAAAAATACAGAAATTCCAGTTAAATCTGAATTTTAGACTCTATGTATAAAAAATTACTCAGGTAAGATGCTCTCCTAAATTTAGGAGCCTCGTAATACTATTTTTAAGAGCAAAAATATGGTTATTTGATGAGCATAGGTTAGATGAATAAATACAAGACACTTAAATTAGAATTTTAGATAAACAGTAAATTTGAGGGTATACATATGTCCCACATCTTGCATAGGACATAAACATTTATATTAAAAATTTTTTTAGTTATCTGAAATTCAACTTTAACTGAGAATTCTGTATTTTGTCTGGTGACTGCATTAGGAGACTTTTTCATCTCTTTGAAAATCACCTGCTTACTTCCCCCACATGCAAAGAAGGTGTCCATTGTCCACTCTCTGCAGACCACCGGACTAGCTGGTGTCAAAGGACACAAAAGTAAATTATGCAGATGATCAAACCAAATAAAGAGAAATTTTCATGGATAAAATGCCTAGCAGTTATATCTCTCAGGACTCTTTAAGTTGCAAATGACAGAAATCCACCTTACACTAATGTATATAAAAAATGGAATGTATTTCCCACATAGCTGAAAATGCAATGGATACAGCTGACTTACATGTGTCAAGATGAAAGGGTTCAATGATGACATTAAAAAAAATCCCTTTTCTCCACCTCTCAGCTTCACATTTCTCTGTCTTGCTTTATTCTCAGGCACACTTTCCCCACATGGTGGCAACTAGCAATTTCAGCTTACGTCATCCTTACAACTAATGATCCTAAGAAGAAAAAGAACTCAGCCTCTCTCCTGTTTGTCTTTACAAAAGGCTCAGAAAAGATCTATCTTAGTCCATTTTTTTTGTTGCTGTAACAGCATACCATTGACTGGGTAATTCATTTTGAAAAATTATTTTTTATAGCCCCAAAGACTAGGATATCCAAGGTCAAGGGGTCACATCTGGTGAGGGCCTTCTGACTGCATCTTAATATGATGGAAGGCAACACATGGCAAGAGGGTAAGAGCATGTCAGCTCAGGCCTCTCTTCGCCTTATAAAGCCACCAATCCCATTGAGCCAACATGAGTGCCTACCCTGATGACCTTATCTAATCCTAATTACCCCCCCAAAATCCCACCTGAAAACACCATCAACATATAAATTTTGGGCTTAAGTTTCCAACATATTAAGTTGGGGACACATTCAAACTGTAGCAGACTCAAGGGCCTTGGTCATTACACTCTCTTGTGACTGACAAGTGGAAGTATTAGTTCCAGCAGAGAGAGCCTATGAATGGGTTTTCCAAAAGAAAGATGAAAGAGACATGGTGTTGGCCATCAAAAGAACTGGCAAAAAGAAAACATGCATGGGGAGACAAAATTTACAATGACTATATTACTCAATAAAGTTTGTTAATCAGTCAAATATTTGATAACAAAAGAGATTCTTACTGTTACTCATTCACGAATAGTAGAAGGAAGAAATCAAAGGAAGGATGTGATGGATGACTAGCATGTGACCTACAATTATCTCAATAAAACATTTAGTACATGTACAAGGGCAAGGAAATAATGAAATAAAGTAACATTTACCACCCTTTATCAGTCAACCTAATATAGGGGTAAAATTGACAGGGGAAAAATCTCCACAAATTATTGAGCATTAGTAGAAAACAAAGTAATCTCAAGGTTCCACCAAGGCTACTAACTATAACTAAACACATATTACTGTGAAACAGAGGAGGGGGCTGAAGTCAGATTTCTCACCAACTGAGAAAGCATTTATATGCCTGTCTAAACTTTTTCATAAGATAGACTGACTCCCACAAATGCATGGCTTTATAGATGTCAGCTTTTCTAAAGCTGCCTTCTCCTAATCTAATAGTTGTATCCTAGGGAGATTTTTCAGAATGGAAGAATTCAGTAATTACTAAATGTCGCAGGCTTGATATTACTTGCTTTAATGGAAATAACATTTTCGGTGACCAGCCAGCCCTGAAATCAAAGAAATAGTTCAAAATGATGGCTACACATGGAGGCCAGAAAGCTAGTGAAGGGAATCTTTTCCTTCTCAAAGGGCATACTAATTGGAATTCATGGTAGAATCCAGGTAAGTGATTGCTAAGGTTTGATCCACAGATACCTCTTTCAGAAGAGCAGAGAAAATGCCTTGTGGCTTTTGTGAAGGGAGCATTGCACAGAGAGAACATGTGATGCAGAAGGCAGCAGTTAAGGGCACAGCAAAATGTCAGAAATCCAGGGCTCTTCCCAGTTCTGCATCCTAAATTCTTCTCCCAAGTCTTACAGGGTTTCTTCACCAATTAGAATAGTTTTCCTTTAGTAGTACTTGGTATATGTAATCTCAAATACCAGACCAACAGTAAGGAAATGTTTCTCAAGCTAACTGCTTATAAAAATTGAGTACAGAAAATACTATACTTTATAATTACTGGAAATAGTGATGTGTTGATAAATGTAATATAGGAAAAACCTGACTGAAATCACATTTCAGTTTATCTCAGCAAAGTATTACTTAAGAAAACATTCTTCCCCCTTGCAAAGCTTGAATTCCTGTATAAAGAATAAAATTGCCTTCCTCTTATTTGTATTTCTCTAAATATCTCATTTCACTTTTTCCGGGTCCTAGAGAAGGATGATATTTTAGATATAAAATCACAAACTACCCTCACTCTTTTGTTTTTTATTTGTTTGTTTCAAGACAGAGTCTTGATCTGTCACCCAGTGGCACAATCTCGGCTCACTGCAGCCTCTACCTCCAGGGTCCAAGTGATTCTCCTGCTTCAGCCTCACAAGTAGGTGGGAGGTGCCATCACACCCTGCTAAATTTTGTATTTTTTTAGTAGAGATGGGTTTTCACCATGGTGGCTAGGCTGCTCTCAAACTCCTGACAAACAATCCACCCGCCTCACCCTCCCAAACTGCTGGGATTACAGGCATGAGCCACTGCACCCGGCCACAAAGTACCTTCACTCAAAACCTAAGAGTAAAAACAAGAAACAACCAGCAAAACTCAAACCAAGGAAATGTTGACCAAAGACAGGTGACCAAAGAATCAGCATTTAACTTCAATAAACCTTGGAGAGCCTCACATGGCCCAGCCTCTGCATAGAGCCACAGTCAAAGGAAACATAAAGTGGATCACAGTATTAAGGAAAAACGTAAGTTTTTAAGAGGGGAGAAGAGCATAGGTGTCTTGTATACATCTCAGCTCCCATGAAATTACCCAGAAATAGCTTCAGATATGTTTCCTCTTCCCCCAACCCTCCAGCACGCAGGTCCCATGCCCAACACTCCCCTCTTCTAGTCCCTTCTTTCTTCATATGTGCATGGCAAGTCATTCTGACACTCAGCCCATGCACATTTCTGGGCCTGCTGTTCCCAACAATTGGCCATGTTTCTCCAATTCAGGAGCCAGAAGTTAATACCTCCCTTATATCCTCGACTATCCCACTCAGAAGCCACTAGGGCCTCCTTTGCTGAGTGGTTCTTCTCTTTCTCTGTTTTCCTTATTAGAGACCCTCAGGCAGCTTTCCCCTTCATGACACACTCATGCTCCTGCTTGATTCCCCCAGAAGCTAACAAGGGGGAGGAAGCTGAGAAGCAAAACTTCTGGGAAATAATTCATAGACTCCCCACCTCAAAAAAATGGTGATGACTTGAAGGAAATGGGCTAAACAGTGCACGTGAAAATACATGGAATGTCCCTGTGGAACAGAAACTCTCTGGCCCCTCTGGATAGAAATCTGCCATGGTGTTGCTCCCTAGACGCAAGAAAGGTAGGGGTGAGCCCAGGAGATAGGACTTTATGCACAAAAATTATATTGTTGACATGTACACTTGTGTGAATAGCAGCATTTTTCACAACAGCAAAAAAGTAGAGGTGACCCAAGTCCATCGACTGATGATGGATAAACAAAATGAATATTAGTGAGCCTTAAAAGAGAAGGAATTCACAACACATGACACGACACATGCCTCAACCTTGAAGACATTACGCTAAGTGAAAGGAGCCCATCACTGAAAGATAAATACTATGGTCCTTATTCCATTCATATGAGGTACTGAGAGTAATAACAATTAGAAAATGGAATGGTGATTGTCAGGAGCTGAAGGGAGGAGTGGGGAGTTGTACAATGGTCATAGTTTCAATTTCACAAAATGGAAATAGTTCTGGAGATTGGTTGCACAACACTGTGAATACATTAAGTCCTCACTTAACATCTTCAATAGGTTCTTGGGAACTGAAACTACTTTAAGTGAAACTATATATAACAAAGCCATTTTTTCCTTGTCCCTGTTATAAGGATGTTGAAGGAAAAAAAAACATTATTTGAGGACCTTCTGTATGTTTTTTGCTAAAAACCGTAATTTCTAAGAGCCTTTCACCTAAAGTCAGTTTCCATGAACCTACCAAGGACGTTAAATAAGAACTTACACAACACTACTAAACTTAAAACACTTAAAAATGGTTAAGATGGTAAATTTTTTCTTATCTCTATTTTATCACAATTAAAGTGATTTTTAAATTCTCACTTAAAAAAAAAAAACATGATCAGGAAGATGTAAAGGACATGACAGTGTAAACAATGTGCATTGACTGCGGAGAAGCCAGAGGCAGATAGACAAATTATGAAGCTAATGTAAAAGTTCAGTGGAGAGTCTATTTTTACACATTATATAAATGTATCAAAATATCATATGTACCCCCAAAATATGTATATCTGTTAGGTATCAATACAAAACAAAAATTGAAAAGTTCAGGGGAATCATAGCAGAGGCACGGCTCCCAAGATAAAAGAGGAAAGACTGTGCTTCACTGCCTGACTCCTCCCCTGTCCAGCAACTGCAGGGAGGATCCAGCTGAGAAGCTTCTGTCCCTCTGAAGAGCTGATAGGTCGAGTGTAGATACCTTGCACACTCGATCATGCCTGCTGGCCCAGCTGATCAGAGAGACCAGAAAATCAACATTGTCCCCAGGTGTAAATTGTGGTCCTGCTGAGTGAGCAAGGAGTGAGCAAAACTCAGGTCTGAGAAGGAGCAAGTCCCTCAGCCACTTGGATGAGAGTCTAAGTCCTTAACTCCCTTGGCATCAGTGTGACTGCAATTTAACCACTAATTTGACCAGAGTGGCCCTTTCACATAACCTATTTCAGAAATTTATTTCTCACAGTTCTGATCATTCCACCCACACCCATATTGCAGGCTGTGGGTGGATTCCTACTGATCATTCCACCCACAGCCAGCAATATCAATGGAGCTTAGTGCCAGTTCCAAGATCCCACCAGAAACAGAGCAGTGAGGCAGTCCAGACACTTCCAATTATTTGTAAACATAAACGTCTGGGTTTCCTTGAGGCTGCCTCTGCCCCTTGATTCATGTAATAAGGATGCAAATCTAATTGCAAGGACCTTGAAGGACAATGTAAGACTATAGTAGGCTTTTGAAGGAACTTAAAGAGAAATTACTCCCAGAGGACACAGGGCAAGATTTCTTGAAAGTCTTTTTTGAACATATCCCTTTTCCCCAAGAAGTCCAAGATGAAGGTGCAGCAGGTTCTGTTCCTGATAAGCGCCTTCTTCCTGGTTACGGATGACCACTTTTTCACTGTGTCATCTCATGGCAGAGAAAGAGAAAGAGAATGCTCTCTGAAATCTCTTCTTATGAAGACACTAACGCCGTCATGAGCATCCCACTCTCGTGACCTTATTTAACCCTAATTCTCTCCCAAAGGCCTCATCTCCAAATACCATTGTATTGAGGGTTAGACCTCCAACATATGAATTTTAGTGGGACACAAACATTTAGTCCATAAAGTACTTGATACATTTAATCCACAAAGTGGCAAAAACTATCTTTGTCGTCCTAAAAGTTCTGTTTTGAACAGATAAGAATCGTTGTAGCATTTTTGATTCTTTAAAATGCTTCTAGTTGAAGATTTTAAAAGAGGAGAAAATAAACTATTTTTAAAGAACTGCATGATTACTGTAAGTTCAAAAACCCAGCCACTGAAGGCAACCAGTGGCGTACCCTGAGGAAAAGACCACAACATCCAGCAGCCGCCTTGTTGTGTCCTCCCATGGCTTGGTGTTCTGCACTTCTTGGATCTGTGGGTCTCTCCTGCGTTTTGTAATAAAGTCTCCCCTTTTTTAAAGTTAGCTAGAAGCAGTTTTGTTCTTTCCAACAAAAAGAGTCTTAACAGACACAGAGTTTCTTGTTCAACTCCATTAAGGCTATTAAACCTAAGGAAGTGATCAAAGTGGAAAAAGAAAGGAGAAAGGAAAGAGCAGGTGATCCTAAGAATTCACAGTGTCAAGTTTGAATCCTTGCTCCTCCTTAGGAAGTTGTGTGATATTATGTGATATTCCACTGTGATTTCAATTTCTTCATCTGTAAAATGCTAAATGATCTCCAAGATGCCTTCCAATTCTGATAACCTATGATTTTTTGAGAGCTTGGAATGAGCCAATGTATATATTTGTTTAAAGTCACTCCACTGATCATTCCACTCACAGTCTTCAATATTGATGAAGCTCAGTGCCAATCCCAGAATTCCACCATAAACACAGGGCAGTTAGGCAGTCCAGACACTTCCAAATATTTGTAAACCAAGATGTCAGGGTTTCCTTGAGGCTGCCTCTGCTTCTTGATTCATGTAATACAGACACAAATCTGACGGCAAGGACCTTAAAGGACAACATAGAACTATAGTAGGTTTTTGAAGGAACTTAAAGAGAAATTACTCTCATAGGACTCATGGCAAAATTTCTTGAAAGTCTTTTCCCCAAAATTCAATAAGATGAAGCAGCTATTCTACTCTCACTCTCCATGCAGTGTCTTCATTACCAAATGCTTTCCAATTTTCTTCCCTTATCTGTGTGATGCACCCATCTTGCCCATGTACCCAAGCCATTTCCTCCAAATCCTTACACGTGATTAGGATTTTCTCCAGCATGCTCTAATTCCATTGGTCATCTACTTGCTGCTCTGATTTTCCCGCAAGGTGCAGCTTCCTAGAATTTTGGCAAATAGATTGCACAGTCATTCAACAAATATTTACTGAGCTCTTACCATATCCCTATAACTGGGAGGAAGAGGGTGCCACTGGGAAAATGCAAGATGCATATCCCATTCTAATTCCAGCCCCATTCCATATTTTATTTCTAAAGTTTAATGAGTAGAAATACACGCATATACATACAGTCATACACTACTCCAGTTGGCAATTTAAAATGTCCTCATTTAACCTAAGCTGCACATGACCCCAGTGGGATGCTGGTGTCACACCCTCAGTACAAATGCAACAGCTGTGTCACACTGGACCAAAAAGGGAAAGGGTCACTACCATTTACAAGGTGCCGGTGCTATCTGGAGTGCTCTCCTTGGCTGCCTGGGGGCAGATGCTGCTATAACTTTTTCTAAACAGAGATCTAGGGTACTGCTGACAGGTGACTTCAGCCTCCTAGCTCATGCAGTGCAACTGACTCAAGTTTTGTTGGAAGAATAACTACCAAAACAACCTTATGGGGCAGCAAATGATTAAAGTTAAATTAATAAAGTCTCTTGCACTTAGGAAGGGCTCACATAATTGAACCTCAAGTCCGAACACTTATATTACTCTCCTCCGAGAGGCAAATTGAATAATTTTATGCTAAATTGATAGATATTTTGCAAAGTGACCTCTAGTCTTCTTTTTTTTTTTTTTTTTTTTTTAGGAATAAATTATTTATTTTAGTATACTTTAAGTTCTGGGGTAGATTGGGATAGATGTGCAGAACGTACAGGGTTGTTACATAGATATACATGTGCCACCGTGGTGTGCTGTACCCATCAACCCCCCATCTACATTATGTGTTTCCCCTAATGCTATCCGTCCTGCAGCCCCCAACTCCCCAACAGGCCCCAGTGTGTGATGTTCCCCTCACTGTGTCCATGTGTTCTCATTGTTCAACACCCACTTATGAATGAGAACATGTAGTGTTTGGTTTTCTGTTCTTGTGTTAGTTTGCTGAGAATTATGGTTTCCAGCTTTATCCATGTCCCTGCAAAAGACATGAACGCATCCTTTTTTATGGCTGCACAGTATTCCATGGTGAATATGTGCCACATTTTCTTTATCCAGTCTATTATTTATGGGCATTTGGGTTGGTTCCAAGTCTTCGCTATTGTGAACAGTGCCACAATAAACATGTGTGTACATGTGTCTTTATAATAGAATGATTTAAAATCCTTTGGGTATATACCCAGTAATGGGATTGCTGGGTCAAATGGTATTTCTAGTTCTAGATCCTTGAGGAATTGCCAGACTGTTTTCCACAATGGTTGAACTAATTTACACTCACCCCAACAGTGTAAAAGCATTCTTGTTTCTCCACAACCTCTCCAGCATCTGTTCTTTCCTGACTTTTTAATAATCGCCATTCTAACTGGCATGAGATGGTATCTCATTGTGGTTTTGATTTGTATTTCTCTAATGACCAGTGATGATGAGCTTTTCTTAATATGTTTGTTGGCTGCATAAGTGTCTTCTTTTGAGACATGTCTGTTCATAGCATTTGCCCACTTTTTGATGTGATTTTTTTCTTGCAAATTTGTTTAAGTTCTTTGCAGATTCCAGATATTAGCCCTTTGTCAGATGGATAAATTACAAAATTTTTCTCCATTCAGTAGGTTGCTTGTTCACTCTGATGATAATTTATTTTTCTGTGCAGAAGTTCTTTAGTTTAAGTAGGTCCCATTTGTCAATTTTGGCTTTTGTTGCCATTGCTTTTGGTGTTTTAGGAACTAAGATTTTTTTTTATTTCAGAGTTCAGGTTCTTAACCTCTCACCACACTACCTAATGTGTTTTGGGGCTTTCTTCTAAGCTGATTGTAAGTTCCTTGAACATATGGAATTTTGTTTTTGTTTTCATTTTGTATAACCCACGTCCAGCAAAGTACTTGGCACATAGTAGATGGTCAATAACTTTTGCTTTAGTAAGTAAATAATAAGACAAAGAACTGACTGAATCAAGTAATCTGGAAGCAACAGGAGTGTAGGAGTTCTACTGAGACATGTTAGGACACAGGTGAAACCATCCAAGCCGGGTGCAATGGCTCACTCCTATAATTCCAGCACTTTGGGAGGTTGAGGCAGGCAGATCATGAAGTCAGGAGTTTGAGACCAGTCTGACCAACATGGTGAAACCCTATCTCTACTAAAACTACAAAAATTAGCTGGGTGGGTGTGGTGGCATGTGCCTGTAATCCTAGCTACTTGGATGGCTGAGGTGGAAGAGTCACTAACTCAGGAGGCAGAGGTTGCAGTGAGCTGAAGATTGCACCACTGCACTCCAGCCTCAGTGACAGAGTGAGACTCCATCTCAAAAAAAAAAATTAGATGAGAAAAAATGTGGCAAATGTGAAATAAGTTGGAAAATATGCATAGCTATACATTTGAAATATATATTACTTAATTACTTGTGCTCTGACTTGTTTTAGAAGAGTTTTTAAAGGAGTTTCAAAGAAAGATATGTCCATCTAACATGACAAAATGAAAATAACTGGAATATATGCATTTATACACTGACTGCTTCCCCAAAGGACTTTGTTAAACTCAGGAATTGAAAACAAACAAATACCAAGAAATTAATAGTAAAAACAAACAAAAACAAAAAGGAATTCACATAAGAAAAACTGGATAGAGCCCCAAATTCTAAATGTATGGTTCCCATGCACAGTGACTGGCCCCGGGATCTATCCTGGGATCTGTCCTGACCTTTTGTCTCATATGCACAAAAACTGATGGCAAACTTCAAACACCTGAGCACGGTCTTCTGCAATCGTCCAGCTTTGCCTACTTTACTTCTGATCGGGTCTTCTTCTGCCTCTGCCCTGACTCTCAACTTTGACTCCTCTTTTTAGTTGTGCTCTTAGCCTGTGGTTTTTGCATTGAACACTGTCCTTCCATGGTGACCTCAGCAAAGTGTTTCTCAGGATGTTGGCCCAGGGCTTCTCTAGAACTGTTCCTGGCTGCCACATAGTAGCACAGTGGCATGATCTCAGCTCACTGCAACCTCCACCTCCCAGGTTCAAGCAACTCTCCTTCCTCAGCCTCCTGAGTCACTGGGACTACAGGCGCCCACCATCATGCGCCCGGCTACTTTTTGTATTTTTAGTAATGACGTGGTTTCACCATGTTGGCCAGGCTGGTCTCAAACTCCTGACCTCAAGTGATCCACCCACCTAGGCTTCCCAAAGTCCTGGGATTACAGGTGTGAGCCACCCCACCCGGCCCTAATTCATTCTTATCTTCTTGTTTCTGTCACCTCTATGCCAGAGAGTCCTGATCAATTCTGTAACCACCCCAAATTTCTTTTGGAATGAGCTGGAAACTGAGGCTCAGAGAAGAAGCATAAATGCCAATACTCTGGTTACTGCTATTGCTGTAGTAAAGTGCCTGTTGTTTATTACAACTCCGAAACCACATGCCTTTCCCAGCTTCCATGAATCTGTAGCAGATTAACTTACAGCCATGCAAGTAGGGAAAACTTCAGATCTTTCACAGTTCTTGACAGGATCATGTTTAATAATAATTCCCCACTCTTCTCACCAGTAGCCAAGAAAGTCCTCACCACATAGCAGGGTCTCAGTAATAACAGCAATGTCAAGAAATAATGAGCAATCAATTCTCAGCTTACAAATTTGGGGGCCATACTATTAGTAAACTTCAAAAACCGCCTCTTGAGATTATCAAAATCTTTTCAATTAAATTTCTAAATGACCATTAGCCAATTACTTAAATTAGTATTGAATATTCAATTATTGTCAATTAAAAATAAAATAAAACTAATTTTTTTAAAAAATAGTATTGAGCCTGTATACTGTAGTGGTTGACAGCATGAATTCTGAGATCAAACTGCCTAAGTTCAATCCCTAGCTCCCCAATTTCTAGCTGCATGACTTTGGACATGTTTTATAACTCCCTTGATTCTTCAGTCTTCTCAGTGGTAAAATGAGGACAATAATAGCACTTACCTCATGGTCTTGTTGTAAGAATTAAATAATTTAGATAAAGCGCTTAAAACAATGTCAGGCATATATGCAATACTGTTACTGTACATTTTCTATTCCAATTGCAACATCATGTTCCAATGGGTCCAAACTACTTTTAAAACTGAAGCTTTATTAGATCTGCTGATTGCAGGCAGTTTATTGAGATGGATTGAAACATTTAACCCTCAGAAATGATGGGTGCTTGTCCCAGGACAAACTTATGCAATTGCATTGTATACATCTGGTGCTCAGTGAGAAAGGGAAACCCCTGCCAAAATGTTCATGGAATACAGTGATCACTTCAGCACTAAAAGACCTGTTTGTGAGGCAGTTATTTGGGCCTACATTGTTTTTAGAATCCTTCATTGTTTGATAAGGCAATATTAATTCATAAATGTCAGCCATGTTTCTGCTCAAGGAAGCACCCAAGCCTCACGGGTCTCCTACCCATGATACACAGATCATGAGGGGAAGAGGGGAAATGTCTATACCAGCAATCTGTCAAGAATAGAGGATGCTCTTGACCTCAGAGCAGCACTGGAACTTAATATCATACTGATATCCCAATAGAGTTTATCAGCAAAGAATGAAGAGGTGAGCAAGGGATTGTAAATCTGAATCATCAACTATCTACACTATTCAGATTCACTAAACTGATGTCAAGGTTTCAATTCAATTATGTAATAAAACCTTAGCCAATAATGCAATATTAGTCAACAAAGAAAGGGGGAGAGTAACAGTTTTTGAGCACCTATAATGTATCCTTAATATGCATTATCTCAACCTTGTAAAATGGGCCTTATTAATCCTCATTGTACAGCTGAGAAAATGGAGGCTTCAGATAGGTTAAGTAACCTGACTGTGGTCACAGAGCAAGTAAGTGGTGAAATCAGACTCTGAACCAAGGTCTAATCTCCAAGGCCTGTGTTCCTTTTCTGCTACCCTTAAGCACCCCAACCCTGGATGTTCATCCCATCAGACCAAGAACATCTTACAAGCAGCAGCTGTGTTTTTTCACCACTGTATCAGAGCATAAATATATAATATAATGGAACATAAAATAAAGTAGCCTTTAATATATTTTATTTATTAAACAAATGAAATTGGATGTGAGACAAAACCATAATAAATAATCTGATCCTCAAGGGCAATCAATCACTTACAACAAAAGCTGTAGGGTCCTTCCCTATTTGACTGGGAAGCTGTCACAAATAACCATACAACTCTACAAAGTCCCTTATAGACAAACTACCAAGAGCCACTGGGGCTGGCTGATTAAAAGAGAGGCAATTATACTGGAGATTCCAGGAATATGCAAGTGAAATATGATCCATTTACAATCTTATTACATATCATGCAGTATATTATGTTTAAATGACTGCAGGCTTCCAGTGTGAGTTGATAACTCTTACTAAGAAAACTGGAATGGATTTTGATCAGGCCTATGTTAGTCACCTGAGGTCATGAACTCTAACAGCCTGAAACATCCATGTCTCTCTCTGCAGGGCTTTCAAGAAGTTAGACTGAACCCCAGCTAGCTGAGGCTTAGGCTTGTCCTTAGAGGCTGTCCTGGGGTAGGCTTACATGAAAATGCTCTAAAATGCAGAAACACATAGACCAAGGGCATGAAAGGTAACTGGAGTAATGAACAGAGAGATGATTTCCCAAGACTTAAAAGCAGATGGTAAACAAAAACCAAAGCTGAGAGTCAAAAACCAGATCACACTCGATCCAATGGAAGCAGAAAGGGCCAATGAAGAGGGTCTGGGTCTACTGCTGTGAGCCCTGTGGAGGGTTATGGCTCACTTCTACGTGCTGCTAGCCTGTCAGACTAGCCCAGAGACAAAGGTTGTAAACAAACACAAACCATTCCTGCAACCATCCCCGGCAAAACCAACATTGGGAGCCTGGAAAGGATTCAAATATTTTGGCTTGTGCAGACCCCAGCAATGGGGCAAGATGGTGTCTGCAATGTTTCTAAAATCTTTCTCTTGCTAGGCAGTGAAGGGTGAAGCTGAGGATTCTGAGTGTGCTGACTTCCCAAGTTTCATCTCCTCTATGACACCAAGCACCTTGCACCATGACTCTTCCTTTGCATCTGGAATCTGCTGGGGTTGGCTCAGGAAAGAGTGGGCCAAGTGTCCGACCCAGGGCCTTACAATGTATTCAGTCCATGATTAAAACTGCACATGCTGGAGTCAACATCATCTGTAGAGAGAATCCCTTGCAGCAATAGATTTGCTGACAGAATTTATGAATCCATCATTAGCTCCTCAGGAACAATGAGGCTATTTCTTGCCAGCACTCAGGGATGAATGCATGTGCTGTGCATGCTGACAAACAGCTTTTACAGTTTATAAATACCATAGCACGTGCTTCCTACTCCAATGGGAATATAGTTGGCTTGTCTGCTGCAACAAGGCTCAATTTCATCAGATAATTGCTACTGGAAAAAGAGCTCTGTGTGTGCTTCATACAGCTGGCCTTTACAGCACTATGGATCTTTGCAATAAAATGTATACCCATGCTGGTATCTGGCAGGATTCATTTGGAAAGAAAGCTATCTTCAAATAAATCTACACAATGCTTCAGGAACCAAATGTTCTGTTCATTGATTTTTTTTAATGATATAATAAAGTCCATTGTGGACACACATATATTTGCTTCTCCTCTTCATCTTTCTTATCAAAGAAGAGGGACTCCTGATGGCTCCTTACTATGAAGTGTTTATGGGACGCACTTGAAGCATTTTTACATGCTTACAACTATGATCTTGTTCTTTCCTTTTCATACATGAAAACACTGAAGCTTAGAAAGCTATAGTGAGTAGTTTCCCCAAGCCCATCTACAGAGATGTAAACAGATCTGGAACACAAACAGGTATTCTGGGCTGGGTCCAGTGGCTCACACCTGTAATCTCAGCACTTTGGGAGGCTGAGGCAGGCAGATCAGGATTTTAAGACCACTCTGGTCAACATGGTGAAACCCCATCTCTACTAAAAATACAAAAATTAACCAGGTGTGGTGGTGTGCACCTGTAATCTCAGCCACTTGCAAGGCTGAGGCACAAGAATCACTTGAACCTGGAAGGCAGAGGTTGCAGTAAGCCAAGATGGTGCCACAACACTCCAGCCTGGGTGACAGAGTGAGACTCTGTCTCAAAAAAAAAAATGGTATTCTGACTTTAGACCTAGTGCCCCTTCTCATCTTCAAATCCCTTGCCTCTCTGTAACATTTTCATTTTGCAAAAAGCTTTACAAATTTTACTTAAATGCTGCTCTAATATACTATATAATTCTGCTATTTTAGATTTTTATTTCTTAATTCAAAATTGTCATCAGTGTCTTTTCACACAGTAATACTTCATAAATTACCCTTCTATTGACTTTTGTAAATGGCTTGATGTCAAACTGTTTTTGGTTTCATTAATGTATTGCAAAAAGAAAATACCTGGTTCTGCATGGGTACCACATAAGATAACCCAAAAGGAGTCTTGCATTGTAATAGTATGGGTGCTTATTTATGGAATACATGCTATATGCCAGGCACTGCACCAGACACCTTATATAGATTAGCCAATTTCATCCTTACACTATTCCTATGAGAATGTTGGATCATCCCCATACACAGAAGAGAAAACTGAGGCTCAGAGAGGTTAAAGTGCTTGCCCATGATCACAGACAAAGCTGGATTAGAACTTAAGCTTGATGCCAAAACATATGCTTTTGTCCACTGTCCTTTTTTCCCAATCAGTAAGAGGTAATATATTAGCACACCATTAACGTTAAACCTTCTTGTAGCTGTTTAACCTTGGTGCAGTGGGCTGAATAATGGCCCCTGGAGACATCCTAGTTGTAATCCCTGGAAACTGTGAATGTGTATCAACAAAAGACTTTGAGAATCTGATTTCATTGAGGATCTTAAAGTGGGAAGAGTACCCTGGATTATCCAGGTGGGCCTAAATGTAATCACGAGCGTCCTTATAAGAAAGGCAGAGAAAGACGTGACACAGAAGAAAAGGCAATGAGATTATGGAGGTGGAGACTGGAATAATGTGGCCACAATTCAAGGACTGCCAGCAGCCATCAGAAGCGAGAGGAGGCAAGGTCCAGATTCTACCCACAAAGCCTCCACCCAAAACCAGCCCTGCCAACACCTTAGATTTAGCCCCTAAGATTCAGTTCAAACTTCTGGCTTCCAGAACTGGAAGAGGTTACATTTTTCATCTTTTCAGCCATCATGTTTGTAATAACTTGTCACAGCAGCCATCAGAAACTAATGCTCTCAGAAAAGTCATTTAAGCTCTCTACTCAAACACTTGCCACGCTTGGATGCTGATTAAATTGGGTAACACCTAATAAATATTTTCTCTTTCTTCTACTTTCCTGGGGAAAAAAAAACTGAGTAAAAGCTTAAAAACAGGGATTCTTTACAGCAGAAGAGAGCTCTAAATGGAAACCAAACAACTTGAAGAACTCACACATTCATCATTCAGAGGGCAGTTAGCAGTTGCTTCTACCTTCAGTGAGTGTGAGATAAGGACGAATGGACTTAAAACTGCCGTTAGCAACATTTAAGTCAAATGTAACCTGTAAGGTGTGTTCTCTCAGCCTCTGGAGGTCTTGAAAAACTGAGAATTAAGTTGAGAATCTAAGCAGACATCATTTCAATTACTTTTTGAGGCTCACTACATTCCTGTGACTCTTCAGCATAACATTTGTAGAAATTCTTACTCAAACCAGATGTTCAGAAATGCCAAGTAACTAGGTAGAAAGTGATGGTTATGCAATACTAAGGCTATTTCATAGCATTAAGAAGTCATCACTAAATTTTAGTTTTATTAATGGCATTGCAATCATGTTTAGAAAAAAGATTACTCTTTTAAAGATATTTTCTGGAATAATTATAGATTAAATGATATGATTGAGACTTGCTTCAAAATAAACTAGGGAGAAGAGGAAGTAAGTCACAGATGAAACAAGTTTCTCAAGAGTTGATAACTATTGAAGCTGGTAATGGCCACGGGAAGTATAGGATACTATTCTTGCAACTTCTATATATATTTATGCTCTTTTATAATAAAAGGAAGGAGTGAGGGAGGAAGAAAGGAAAGGAGGTCATCACGGAGGGGGGAGTCAAGGAAAGGTAGGGAGGTAGGGGAGGGGAGGAGAGGAAAAGAAGGAGGAAGGAAGCAAGGGGGAAGGCAAGGGGGAGGGGATAAGAAGGAGGCAGGGAGGGAAGGAGGGAGGGTGTTATATCTGTATTCTAGTCTGGATTTGGTCTCTGTTGCTGCATGGCCTACTGTATTAAGCCATTCTAGTACTGCTATAAAGAGATGCCTGAGACTGGGTAATTTATCAAGAAAGGATGTTTACTTGGCTCATGGCTATACAGGCTTTATAGGAAGCATGGTGCTAGCATCTGCTTGGCTTCTAGGGAGGCCTCAGGAAGCTTACAATTATGGCAGAAGGCAAAGCAGGAATAGACACGTCACATGGCAAATGCAGGAGCAAGGGAGACAGTGCAGGCGGTGGTGCCACATACTTTTAAATGACCAGATCTTGCAATAACTATCACAAAGGCAACACCAAGGCATGTGGGATCTAACCCCATGGGGGTTGTACCATATTGAAACAGCTGCTATTCTCAATCAAAAAATGAGAGATATTTGCAGTTCTATATGGTACAAATCACCCATTTCTGAACATTAGTTAAAACTTCTCCAGTAACATTAACCAGCCTCTGTAAAATAGAATAGGGGTCTCACAGCATAGAAGCTCCAAGACAATGGCCCAGTAAAACCATCTAGACAGGAACAATAGCAAGTCTCCCTAAAACCCTGAGTTAAATATAAAATAAACACTTGAGGAAGATTTTAGACATCTACACAAGTAACTGAGAGACCAAAAACAAACAATTTAAAAAAAAGGAAGAGTAACTAAACTCACAAAGTCTACCTATATCAGCGTATTTAAACAGCAGAACAAAACAAAACAAAACAAAACAAACAAACAATGAGGCATCAGCACAATAAAGCAGGGTGGTCAGCAACAGGGGAGAAAAGAGAAGCCACAGAGGCAGAGATGAGCAGTGTATATGGCTGAAAGGTGGGATCTGGGAGGCAACAAACTCCACCTGCTCAGTATCAGTGAGGGTTTTATCCCTAACACTAAACTCACCAGATTCACAGACCAGAGCCCCGAACAGCTCAGGTATCACCTCCCCAAGGAAGCCTTTTCTCTCTTTGCTCTCCCTCTCCACAAACAGAGAAAGAAAGAAGTGAGCCAACTGACCCCTGTTTCCTGTTGGCCTGAAGGCCCCCAGAGGATAAGGATGGAGTCTCAGTCTGCTATTCCTGGAGGCTGCCCTGAACGGTACATCAGAGCAAGCACTCAGGAAACACTAAATGAAAACGAGCAGAAGCTGAAACAATCTCCAGGGTAGAGGGAAGGGAGAGAGAAAATCGATTCAGCTGGGACAAGTGCCTGGGGAATCACTGGCCTTCCAAACTGCCATTAAGAACTGCTATGGATGAAAACAAATCTGAGGAACTGGAAGGAGAAAAAGCGGTCACAGTAACAAAGAACTAGAAAAAATTATAGGATAAAACTCCCTGAAGTGGTCAGGTCTCCCACAGATGCCCTGGACCAATCAGCACAGAAACAGGCAGTGCCTCAGTTGTGGACCGGCCAGCATCCCTCGAGTGTGTGTTCAGCCACTGACTCAAGCCTTGGAGAAAGCCGGAACCCAGCATGTCACCATGTGGGAATGAAAAAGAGTCCTGTGTGGATGGTGGGGAAGCTCAGAGAGGCTAAAATAAACGCAAGGCACTGCAACTCACGGCATGGAGGCCTAGGGATGTGGCAGGGATTCTAACTGAAGAGTACGGCAGGGACCGGGCTGAGAAGGGACTTGGGGGAAGGGTTTGCAGCCGGCCAAGCCCAAAGGGAAGCCACACGACCACTCATGCCACACAAGAAGGCCCTCTCTAGCAGTTAATATGAGACACAGGCAGAAACCCAGTTCCTACACAGAGCCAACTGTCAAATCTCCCCTTACTCTGCGTGCACCAGTAAACAGACATTTCTGAGCAGAAACTGAGCAACAGTTTCTGCTGCGTCTGCCACGCAGTATCCTCAAGGATGGACCCTCAGAGTCTGTTGCAGCTTCAGGGGGCATTCTAGAAAACTGTCTCTGTAAACAAATGTGCCTGATTTCTGGATCAGGAAAGGAAACATACCCAAGCCAGCATTTCCCACTTTCAGCTCACATCCTAAAAAAATCAAAGTCCAATAATGCTCATGGCACTTCGTCTCTTCAGGTGCACTCTGTTCTGATGTTTCCTTAAATCCACTCCCTAACACGGCAGAGCAGGGAGCAGTGAAAAGCACAGGCCCTAGAGTCAGCCCAGCCTCCTGGGTTCAGAGCCCAACCCCATTGCTGCCTTCTGAACTTCCGCAAGCCACTTTCCCTGAAAACCTTAGTTTCCTCATCTTCAAATGGAAACAGTAACAAACTTTTGCTTCAAGAGATGTTGTAATAAATAAATGCAATTATATAGTTAGCTTGTTATTATTATTGCTGCTTTCAGTGTTACTACTGTTACTATTACTACATAAGCAGTCTTCAGCTACTTCACCACTAAAAGTAAATCTTTAATAAAACAAGATCCCAAATTCTATTGCTGTGCCTCAAAACTATACTTACTCAAACAACAAAAATGCATTTTGGAGAAAATATTTTCTTAATGAGCAGGGGGTAACACATGCATGTAATAAACCTCCAGATTTAAAAGTGGCCATAAGCCCTGTTTAGTTATATCCATCTCAAAAGTCACAGAAACATTAAGAGGAGTGATGGGTCAAAGAGTTACCTGTATCTGATGAGGTCCTTCTTTCAATGAAATGCATCTACAAACACAACAAATCCATGTGGCTCTTCCATTGGAAAGACTTCAGGTAAAGAATCCCATAACTAGCCCGTGACAGCATGCGTGAGAGTCTCCATACATCGCCAAAATTCATACTTTAGCTAAATTCTCTCCACACGGGATAGAATTGCTCTGCCACTGTCTGAAAATGCATATATATGTCTTCTTTCTTTGTGGGAATTTTCTACATGAGATGCAGAAATTACCATCTCTACGGCTATTGGAAAGTGTTGGCTCATTTTATAGCTGCTGGCATAGCTTTTTCCAGAGATTTAAGTTTCACTCCTCTGGTCATAATGAATCACATCTGTGTGTTTGTACAACATTTCTCGCTTCTTCCATTCAACTGAAAATATCCCAGCCTGTGAATGTGTAGATTTACTCTGCTCTGCAATATTTTTTAGGTAATGAGATTTTGCCCTAGCAATATAAATTATTATAAAATTCAAAATATATACTGAAGAAATAGCTGTAAGAATACATGCTTCATTCGTGTATGCCAATTTTGAGTGTGTCCCAAACACCTACATGTTTAATGAATTTATGCTGGACAGCACAATTTAGTCATGGACATGTTTTTCTATCTGCCAGTTACCATCAAGACTACTGAAAAAAGAGCTAGCATATGCTTGGTACATACCCAAAATTCAAAAACATAAAGAAAGAAAGGGGCTGGGTGTGGGGGCTCATGCCTGCAATCCCAGCACTTTGGGAGGCCGAGGTGAGCGGATCACAAAGTCAGGAGTTCAAGACCATTCTGGCTAACATAATAAAACCTCAACTCTACTACAAATACCAACAAAATAGCTGGGTGTGGTGGCAGGCACCTGTAATCCCAGCTACTCAGGAGGCTGAAGCAGAAGAATCACATGAACCCAGAAGGTGGAGGTTGCAGTGAGTGGAGATCACGCCACTGTACTCCAGCCTGGGTGACAGTGTGAGACTTCGTCTCCAAAAGAAAAAAAAGAAAAAAGAAAACAAAGGAAAGGTTCTTGAGGTCTTGATATTCCAAAAAGAACATTTTACTTCCAAACCAATCCTGAACATACTAAAATGTAGTTACTCAACATAAAAACATACAACCAAGACATTCTCCATACTGAATTAGGAAGTTTATTAAGCTCCTAATTTCCAAGTCAAGAACATGAACATGAATTTACATGCATTGTCTCATTTTGTGGATCTTACATGCATGTAGTCTCAGTCAGCTGGACCTTTGATTTCTACTTGTCAGTAATTTAAAGTTAGCTCAATGTGAGTAAATGACAAACACAGAATGATGCATAAGCTGTAGCCACAAACCCCACCCAATACTGTTTATCTTATATTCCAAAACCATATTACAACTCTCTCTTGTAAAAAATAAATTTCAGAACAAGGCATTTAATTGACCTCACAGAGAAAAATAAAGACAATTCTATCATTTCGGAATTCAGCAATGAATGTCCAACTATGGCTGAAAGGTACGCCCTGAGAATTAAATGATTTTAACAAACCCATTGAGGTTTATAAAGCTGTATTAACCTAATGTCAGGAAAGGATAAGAGAAACAGGCACAAACACCCCCGCTCATTTTGCTGTGCAATTCTCCAAGGAGGTGGTGTTACAAATGTCCTCGTTGTCTTCAATGCTTGAAGCGTCTGTGGAGTCAGGATCGCTCACCACAATGCCTACAGAAGAGAAACTGGTAATGAAGGCGTGCATTTGCTGTGCATAAATATCCCTAATGTTAAAGTAAGGTAGCTCATGACACTTCTCTGGTGCATCTTCAGTGCACTGGTCCACATCAATGTCCTTTTGCTTCTGGTAGTACTTGGAAAACTTGTTGAAGATGATGGTGATGGGAAGGGCCACCACCAATATGCCACAGATGATGCATGTGCTGGCGATGAGCTTCCCCACCAAGGTGACCGGGTGGGTGTCTCCATAGCCCACGGTTGTCATGCTGATGGTGGCCCACCACCAGCAGATGGGGATGCTGGTGAGGCTGGATGTGTGGTCATCTTTCTCCACAGAGTAGATAAGCACAGAGAAGATGGAAATGCCCACAGAGAGGAAGAGAAGCAGAAGCCCAACTTCATGGTAGCTGTGTCTCAGTGTGGCACCTAGAGACCGAAGTCCTACTGAGTGCCGGGCAAGTTTTAGAATTCGGAAAATCCTCATAAGCCGTAGGATCTGGACCACCTTGCCCATGTTCTCAATATCCTCACTCTCTTCCTCCTTGGTGTCTACAGCCAAAGTGGCATAGAAGGGAATAATGGAGACAAAGTCAATGATGTTCAGAGGGTTTTTCCAGAATTTCTTTTGACAAGGAGCAGCAGCCAGCCGGACAGCAAGCTCCCCGGTGAACCAAGCAATGCACGCGATCTCCACTCCTTCCAGCACTGGGTCATCCACCTCTCCATCCTCGTTCTGAAACTCTGACATGCTGTGAACGCACATGGCCACGATGGAGGCCAGCACCACGCTCAAGGAGGAGATGGCGATAAGCTTAGCAGACAGGCAGTATGCTGGGTTCTCCATTCTAATCCAGATTTTCTTCCGGAGCTGACCAAATCGCAGTGTGTCAAATTTCTCCAGCTCTTTCTCAAATAGAGATGACTCTTCAAATGAGGAGTCAGTACTCACATCATGGCTTTTCTGGTCCCAGTCCTTCTCGTGGTTTTCCTCCTTGCGTTCCTGGTAGCGATTGCTGCAGCAGGAATCAATGAAGAGCTCGTTGATGCCCCAGTACTCGATCTCCTGGCAGAAAGAGAACACGCACAGCTCCTCCATGACATGCAGCTTCCCCGTGTAATAAAAATTCAAAACATATCTGAACAAGGAGGGATTCCGATCAAAGTAGTACTCCTTATCGGCCACACTGTAATCATCACACAGCTCCAGAATGGCCTCTTCAGAATGGCAAGTGAGCAGCTTCCCCAGTCTGGTGTGAGGAAACCGCAGGAGGGTGCTTTGGTCAACAGACTGCTTAAAGCCCCCCACGTTCAGGTTGACAAGTTCCTCGTCTTGTCCAGGGCGACGGAAAAACTCACCAAACACCATGGTGGATACAGGAGGCAGAGTGCTGGCTGCGGAGGGAGACGAGGGAGATCACACTGCACCTGGAAGGAGCACAAGATGATATTAGCACTCTGTCCTGCCATGCCCGGCCAAGCTTATTTTTAATCTGCCCTTTCCAGGATGATGGGCTACATTAAAAGCAAAGCAGGAAATGCAATAAAAATGAATACATTGTTATGTATTTTGATCAGAAGAAAATCAACACAAAACAGATTTTTCCCAAAAAACTTAGGTTTTGGGGGATCTATTGTCTTTAGGAAAGAGAAAAAGATGACAGAATTTTTATGAACCTTAATTATCATTTCTCTGTTTGTTAAGCATCCAAACTGTACCTTCCAACCTTGCCCCCCAAAATACAATGCAATTTAGATCACTTACACAATATAAGCAACTCCAGAGTCTCAAACACAGGCTCTTCATGTGTGGGAAAACTCAGTTCAGATGTGATAGGCTTGCTGCTGCCAGGCTTGAAGCTTATCACTCCCCATCCCTGAGGCTTGGTCATGCCCCCAGCATACACATCACATGGGACTCTGCTCAGCTCTTAGAAAGGATGTGAGTTGCCCTTTGTGGACCAGTGTTTTACTCCTTTAAGAGAAAGCCCTACTCCCTATGTTTGGATGTGGACAATCAGGAGGATATAATTATCTCCCTGTCCTTGAGTACCTTATATCTTAAAGATATCATTACACTTCATGGGATGGTGTTTCAGGTACATCCACATGAAAAGAATCCAACTTGAGAAAACCTCTTTATGGTAATTGCACTATCAGTTTCCTGACACAAATACCCTCCGCTCCCACCTCCTTCCCCTCACAGACAGTTCCCATGTGGCCCTAATCTCTAATTATCTTTCCACAGATCGTCTATACTGGCTGAGCATGTGGCCTGTTTTCAGTTCTGACACTAATCAGGATGCATCAGATCCA
This sequence comes from Saguinus oedipus, assembly GCA_031835075.1. Taxonomy (NCBI): domain Eukaryota; kingdom Metazoa; phylum Chordata; class Mammalia; order Primates; family Cebidae; genus Saguinus; species Saguinus oedipus. The sequence goes on along the minus strand of CM063183.1, from coordinate 7,669,021 downwards.
TTTCTCAGCAAGAAAATTACAGCTTTTGACCATCACACAATGCAATGATGCTTCCTCAGAGCATATGATGCAAGTAAAACTAGGAGACCACCATATACTGAGTCCCCACCAGATACTACTGGATGCCTTTACACATTATGTCCTTCAGTCCTTTCAACACTATACGAAAGCTGGATAGAAAAATGAGTCCTGTTCAAAGCCTCTTTAGGTTGAGTCCAGGATTAAATAACAGGTAAATGATAGAGCCAAAATGTAAACCCAGATTGAATTAATTCCAAAGTCCATGCTCTCTCCATGAAATAGACTTTCCCCACCTTCTTCCTCTTTATAATCTAATAACCCAATATGAGGCATGCTATGCGAGGGGCAAGTGAAGCATCTTTGGGATTACTGACCTTGGCTAGAGAAGCTTCATAGCAGAGGTTATATGCACCCCAAAGGTTCAAGTGGAGTCCACCTTACATGGTTTGGCTCTGTGTCCTCACCCAAATCTCATGTTGAATTGTGATCCCATGTGTTGGAGGTGGGGGCCTGGTGGAAGGTGATTGGATCCTGGGGGTGGTTTCTAATAGTTTAGCATCATCCCCCAAGTGCTGTCTCATGAGAGAATTCTAATGAGATCTGGCTCTTTCAAAGTGTGTAGCATCTCCCCCTTCACTCTCTCTCCTGCTCTGCCATGTAAGACATGTTGGCTTCCCCCTTTCACCTGCTGGCCTGATTGTAAATTTCCTGAGGCCTCCCCAGCCATGCCTCCTGTACAGCTTACAGAACTGTGAGTCAATTAAATCTTTATAAATTACCCAGTCTCAGGTAGCTCTTTACAGCAGTGTAAGAACTAACACACCACAAAACTGAAGGGAAAAGGACATTCCCACCAGAGGGCATCAAAGGGTAGACAGAAGCCAGATCGTGAAGGGCCCTGTACATCAGTCCAAAGAATCCGCATTTTATCCTGTCAGCAAGACAACTAAAGGGTCTTAATCAACAGTGGACACGGCTATGTTTGTGACTGTGACTTAGAAAGCAGCCAATGACAGCAGTGTGAAAATTGCACACGGCGAAAGCCAGGCCCAAGAAGAAAGGGCTGCAATAGAACAGGTTAGGGTGGCAAGGACAAGAACACTCACAGTAGCAGAGCATATAAAGAGGAAGTGATAAACTCGGGAGCAGTTTATAAGATAGAATCTATAGGATTTGGTAACTGATTTGAAGAAAAGGGACGAGGAAGCAGAAAGGCCAAAGGAAGATGTGTTTTCTAGTCTGTGTAAGTGGACAGACAGTAACACTGTTAAAGGGGACAGAGAAGTCAGAAAGGAATTTCTTTCCCCTTGCGTTTATGGAAAGCCAAGTTTGTAGGCAAGAGAACAAATTTCTGCTGATAAAAAAAGAAAGGAAATGATAAAGATTAAAGTGAAAATAAATAAAATGGAGAATAGCAATAAAAACAGAAAATCAACAAAGCCATTGGTCTTTTAAAATAATCAACACAGTTGACAAATCTTTAACTAGGCTAATCAAGAAAAAGTGAAAGTACTTTGGGAGGATAAGACAGATGGATCACAAAAACTAAAAAAAGAAAATAAACAAATAAACAAATAAAAATAAAATAATAAAAAGAATTTTTAAAAGACAGATGGATCACTTGAGGCCAGGAGTTCAACACCAGGCTGGCGAACATGGCAAAATCCCATCTCCACAAAAAATAAAAAAATTAGCTAGGCATGGTGGCCTGCACTTCTAGTCCTAGCTACTCAAGAGCCCGAGGCATAAGAATCACTTGAACCCAGGAGGCGGAGGCTGCAGTGAGCCCAAATCACACTACTGCACTCCATCCTGGATGACAGAGTGAGACTCTGTCTCAAAAATGAAACAAAAGAAAATTTTTAAAAATGAGAGAAGATTCAAATTAGCAAAATCAGCAATGAAAGAACAATACCACTATTGACCTTACAAAATGAAAAGAACTATAAAGGAATACTATGAACAATCATATGTCCACAAATTAGATAACCTAGATGAAGTGTACAAACTGCTAGTGTCAACAAAAAGAGTCGAATTCTGTAAAATATTTAAAGAGATGTATTCTAAACCAAACATGAGTGACCAATGGCCTGTGACACAGCCCTCAGGATATCCTGAGAACATGCACCCAAGGTTGTTGGCCTACAACTTAGCTATATACAATTAGAAAGACACAAGACATCAATCAATACATGTAAAACGTACATTGGTTCTGTCCCAAAAGCCCAGAAAACTGGCAGCTAAGGTGGGGGGCTTCCAGGCTATAGGTAGATTCAAACATCTTCTGACTGGCAGTTGGCTGGAAGAATTAAGTTATTGTCTGATATGGTTGGGCTTTGTGTCTCCTCCCATATCTCATCTCCAATTGTGATCCCCAAGTGTCAAGGGATAGAAGAGCTAAAAGGTGATTGAATCATGGGGTGGTTCCCACATGCTGTTCTTGTAATAGTGAATGAGTTCTCACAAGATCTGATGGTTTTATTATATTAGAGGCTCTTTCTCATTCACTCACCACTCTCTTTCATCTGCCACCATGTAGGACATCTCTGTTCCCCTTCTACTATGATTGTAAGTTTCCTGAGGCTTCCCTAGCTCTGCAGAACTGTGAGTCAATTAAACATCTTTTCTTTATAAATTACCCAGTCACATGTATGTCTTTATAGCACTATGAAAATGGACTAATACTGTAAATTGATACCACAGAGAGTGGGATACTGCCATAAAGATACCTAAAAATGTGGAAGCAACTTTGGAACATGGTAACAGGCAGAGGCTGGAACCGTTTGGCAGATGCCAAAGAAGACAGGAAGAGGCAGAAAAGTTTGGCACTTGCTAGAGGCTTGTTGAATAGTTTTGGCCAAAATGCTAGTAGTGATATGAACAACAAAGCCCATGCTGATGTGGTCTCAGATGGAGATGAAAAGCTTACTAGGACCTGGAGCAAACAGTCATTCTTGCTACACTTTAGCAAAGAAACTAGTGGCATTTTCCCTGTGCTCTAGAAATCTGTGGAACTTTGAACTTGAAAGAGATAATTTTGGATATCTGGCAGAAAAAATTTCTAAGCAACAAAGCATTCAAGATGTGACCTGGGTGCTCTTAAAAGCAGTCCATTGTATGTATTCACAGAGAAGCTTTGAAATTGGAACTTATGTTTAAAAGAGAAACAGAGCACAGGTTTGGGAAATTTGCAGCCTGGTGATGCAATAGAAAAGAAAAGCCCATTTTCTGAGGAGAAATTCAAGCTGGCTGCAGAAATTTGCATAAGTAACCAGGAGCTCAATGATAATTGCCAAGACAATGGGAAAATGTCTCCAAGGCATGTCAGAGGTCTTGGTAGCAGCCCCTTTCATTATAGGCCTAGAAGCCTAGAAGGAAAAATGGTTTCATGGGCCTACCCAGGGCCTTGCTGCTCTGTTCAGCCTTGTGACATGGTGCTGCTGGGCATCCCAGCTATTTTGGCTCCAGTTGTGGCTATAAGGGGCCAGGGTACAGCTCAGGCCATGGCTTCAATGGTGCAAGCCCCAAGCCTTGTTGACTTCCACATGGTGTTGGGCCTGCAGGTGAACAGTAGTAAAAATTGAGGTTTGGGAACCACTGCCTAGATTTCAGAGGATGTATGGAAATTCCTTGAAGTCCAAGCAGAAGTTTTCTATAGGGGAAGAGCCCTCATGAAGAACCTCTGCTAGGGCAGTACAGAAGGGAAATGTGGGTTTAGAGCCCCATAGAGAGTCCCCACTGGGGCATTGCCTAGTGGAGCTGTGAGACCCCAGAATGGTAGATCCACTGACAGCTTGCACCATATACCTGGAAAAGACATTCAACACCAGTCCATGAAAGCAGCAAGGAGGAAGGCTGTACCTTGCAAAACCACAAGGGGGAGCTGCCCAAGACTGTGGAAGCTCACCTCTTGCATCACTGTGACCCAGATGTGAGACATGGAATAAAAGAAGATCATTTAGAATCTTTAAGATTTACTGGCTCCCCTGATGGGTTTTGGACTTGCCTCTTTGGGGCCAATTTGTTGTAGGGCTAAAACAAATGGGGCCCCTTTGTTTTGGCCAATTTCTTCCATTTGAATGGGAGCATTTATCCAATGCCTGTACCCCCATTGTATCCTGGAAGTAACTGAATTGCTTTTGATTTTAGAGGCTCCTAGGTGGTAGAGACTTGCTTTGTCTCAGATGAAACTTTGGACTTGGACTTTTGAATTAATATTGAAATGAGTTAAAACTTGCATGATTGGTTTTAAAACATGAGGATGTGAGATTTGGGAGAGGCCAGGGGTGGAAAGATATGGTCTGGCTTTGTGTCCCCACCCAAATCTTAACTCAAATTGTAATCCCCACATGTCAAGGGAGAGACCTGGTAAGAGGTAATTAGATCATGAAGGTGGTTTCCCCCATGCTGTTCTCATGATAGTGAGTGAATTCTCACAAGATCTGATGGTTTTACAAGAGGCTCTTTTCCCTTCTCTCACCACTCTCTGTTGCCTGCCACCATGTAAGACATGCCTCTTCCCCTTCCACCATGATTATAAGTTTCCTAAGACCCCCTCCCTCACCCCAGCCCCATGGAACTGTTGGTCAATTAAATCTCTTTTCTTTATAAATTACCCAGTCTTTAGTATGTCTTGATAGCAGCATGAAAACAGACTAATACATTGTCTAAAGATTTAGAATCAATAAAAATGTCTGGGTTAAGATAAACAGTTGGGGAGACCAAGGTTTTATCATGCAGACGAAGCCTCTGGGTAGCAACTTCAGAGAGAATAGATTGTAAATGTTTTGTATCAGAATTAAAGAGTCTGTACTGTCAGTACTAAGGTTTGTGCTGATGTTAATGCTGGTAAGCTTTTCCTGAATTTCAAAAGAGAGAAGGGTATAATGAAGCATGTCTGACCTCTCCTTCTCATCATGGTCTGAACTAGTTTTTCAGGTTAATTTTGGAATGCCCTTGGCCTAGAAGAGGGGTCCATTCAGAGAGTCAGGAGGACTTAGAATTTTATTTTTTGCTTACACTAGAAAGGCATAATCTACACAAACTAACTAACTCAAGAAGAAAGAGAAAATCTGAATAAACTTATTTATTAACAAGTAAAGATATGGAATTCGCAATTATAACAATTTTCATATGGAAAGCTGAGGTACAGATAGCTTTACTAGTGAGTTCCACCACCATTACCACCAATCTTTCACAAACTCTCCCAAAAAATTAGAAAAGAAAGGTACATTTCCCAGATCCTTCTATGAAGCTAATATTATCCTAATATCAAAACTAGAAAAAGACACCATAAGAAAACTACAGGCCAGTATCTCTTATGAACATAGATGAATAAATCCTCAAAAAAACATTAGCAAACCAAATCCAGCAACATTTAAAAAATAATTATACAACATGAGTAGTGGATTTATCTCATGAATTTAAGGTTAACTTAACATGCAAATCAATCAAAGTAATGTAAATACTAAAGAAATAATAAAAATAACATTATCATCTCAAAAGATGCAGAAAAAGCATTTGAAAAAATCTAGCACTCTTTTACGATTTTAAAAAATACTCAAAAACTAAGAATAGAGCAGAACTTCTTCAATCTGATAAAGAGCATCTAAGAGAAGCCCATAGCTAAAAACATATTTAATGATAAAAGACTAAAAGCATTTCTCTTAAGATCAGGAACAAAATATGAATGTCTAAGCCCACTACTTCTATTCAATATTGTACTGGAAGTTCTAGTCAGGGAAATTAGGTAAGAAAAAGAAAGGAAATACATCCAGACTAAAAAGGAAAAGCTAAACTATATCTATTCGCAGATAACATGATCTAATATATAGAAAATCCTATGGAATACATATACAAAAAAATTAGGATAAATAAGTTCAGCAATTTTGCAGGATTGATATACAAAAAAATTCTCTATATACTAGCAATAAGAAAATACAAATACGAAATTAAGAAAACAATTACATTTTCAATCACATCCAGAAAAATAAAATATTTGGGAATAAATTTAACAAAAGTGGCATAAACTTGTACAATGAAAACTACAAAATGTTGTTGAAAACAATTAAGAAATAAATGAATAGAAAGACACCCAATGTTCATGGATTGAAGGATTTACTATTGTTAAATGGCAATACCCTCCAAATTAATTCATAGATTAAATACAATTCCTATAAAAATCCTAGCTGCCTTTTTTCAGAAATTGACAAATTGATTCTAAGATTCTAAAATTTCAGTAATTGACAAAGCAAGTCTTGACACACTTGTCAAAAATCAATCAATAAATTGAAAAATAAGCCCATATGGGCTTTTTGATTGATTTTTGACAAGTGTATCAAGACAATTCAACAGGGCTAAGAGTCTTTTTGGTAAACCGTATTGGAACAACTGGATAGCCACATGCAAAAAAAAAAAAAAAAAAGAAAAAAAAACTAAATTGGATATGTATCCCACACTATATATAAAAATTAAGTAGATCAAAGGCCTGAACATAGGTGCTAAAATTATAAAACTCTTAGAAGAAAACATGAACATAAATTTTCATGACCTTGAGTTAGGAAATGGCTTCTTAGATGTAACACTAAAATTACAGTAAAAGAAAAAAATTCATTAAATTATTATCAAAATGTAAAATGCACATCAAAGGGCACTACCAAGGCAAAACGCAAGTATTAAGAAAATGAGAAGACAACCCACAAAATAGAAGAAAACATTTGCAAATAATATATCTGATAAGGAAATAGTACCCAGAATAAAGAGCTCTTACAACGCAATAATAAAAAGACAAATAAACTCCTTTTAAATGAGCAAATAATTTTTATAGACATTTCTATGAAAACATATAAATGCCAAAAGGTACTTGAAAAGATGGTCAACATCATTAGACATTAGGAAAATGCAAATCAAAGTTATAGTGAGATACTACTTCATACCAGTATGATGGCTATAGTCAAAAAGTCATAATAATACAAGTGTTGTGTTATAATACATCAGATATTGGCAGGGATGTGGAGAGAGTGGAACTGTTGTGTGTCACTGGAAGTAATGCAAAATAGACATTTTAGAAAGCAGTTTAAGCCCATTCCTCAAAAAGTTAAGAGTTACCATATGACCCAGAAATTCCATTCCTAGGTGTAGTCCCAAGAGAAATGAAAACATATGTTCAAACAAAAACATGTAAGTAATGTACACAGCAGCATTATTCATAATAGCTAAAAAGGGGAGAGAATCTAAATCTCCATCAAAAAATGAAGTTCTGACACACACTACAACCTGGATCAACTTTGAAAACATTGTGCTAATGAAAAAAGCCTACTAAAAAAAGACAATAAAGGATCATACCTTGTATGATTTCATTTATATGAAATATCCAGAATAGTCAAAACCATAGAAACAGAAAGTAGATTAGTGGTTGCTGGGGTCTGGGGGTAGAGGAGATGGGTACTATTAATGGATTTGGGTTTCTTTTGGGGTTGATGTCTTGGAATTGAAAAGTTGTACAGTCATGAATATACCAAAAACCACTGCATTAAACACTGTTTTTAAAAAGGGAGGGTTTTTTTTGCTATACTCAAAGTATATCTCAATAATACTGTTATTTAAAAAGGGATTCCATTCCAGCACTTTGAGAGGCCAAAGCTGGAAGATCACTTGAGCCCAGGAGTTTGAGACCAGCCTCAGCAACACAGTGAGATTCCATTTCTGTTTATTATTTTTAAAAATTATAATGAAAATAAGTTAGTAAATAGGGATTCTAGATAATAAAGAAGGAATACTAGAATTAAAATATTGCCATTTTGCAACTCAAATAATGGATCTAATCAATGATCATTGGCTGATAAAATCTAGATAAAAAACTAATGAAGAATTTCATAACAGAGATCAGAGTTGCAATATCTGAACCCATTAATTAAGCCTAATGTAACAAAATAACTAGATTTTACTGAAACAAAATAAATATTTTAGAGGAATATGTTTGATAACGCCACAGGGGTACAATCAGCAAAATCAAGAGGGGGAAATCATTCAGGACAAATGACACAGATCAAATAAGAGGCATATTGAACAGATCCAACATACAGACTTTGTATAGATCCTGAGTCTAACCAGCCAAATGTTTAAATATATATATATTTCATATATATTTATATATATATTTGTATATATATTTCATATATATTTATATATATTTGTATATATATTTATATATATTTGTATATATATTTCATATATATTTATTTATATATATATTTGTATATATATTTCATATATTTATTTATTTATTTATAAATATATATATGAAAATCAGGGACATTTGAAAACTGACAGGGTTTGGTTCTGTGTCCCCACCCAAATCTCATGTCGAATTGTAATCCCCAAGTCTCAGGGGAGGGGCCTGGTGGGAGGTGATTGAATCATAGGGTCAGTTTTCCCCTTGCTGTTTGTTATGTTTTCATGATTGTTAGTGAGTTCTCATGATATCTGGTTGTTTGAAAATGTGTAGCATTTCCCACTTCACTCTCTCTCACTCTCCTGCTTCACCATGGTAAAATGTACTTGCTTCCCCTTTGCCTTCCATCATGATTTTAAGTTTTCTGAGGCTTTCCCAGTTATGTGGACCTCTTAATCAATTAAATCTCTTTCCCTTATAAATTACCCAGTCTCACATAGTTCTTTATAGCAAAGTGAGAACAAACTAGTACAAAAAAACTAGATACTTGATATTATAAAAAAAAATATTGTTAATTTTTCAGTGTCCCAATAGTAATAGAATTATGTTCTTATAAGAAAATCTTTATCTTTCGGAAATACATACTGAAATATTTATTGATAAAATTACACAGCATTGGGGATTGATTTCATAATAATACATGGGAAGGCAGGATGGCTATGAGTTAATGACTGTTGCAGCAGGTAATGGGTAGGCATACAGGAGTTTAATGTATCATTTTATTTTTGTACATGTTAAAATTCTCCATTAAAAATGTTTTGGCCAGGCGCAGTGGCTCACGCCTGTAATCCCAGCATTTTGGGGGCCAAGGTGGGCAGATCACAAGTGCAGGAGTTCAAGACCAGCCTGGCCAATATGGTGAAACCCCGTCTCTACTAAACGGGGTTAAAAATTAGCCAGGTGTGGTGGCAGGCACCTGTAGTCTCAGCTACTCAGTAGGCTGAGGCAGGATAATTGCTTGAACCTGGGAGGCGGAGGTTGCAGTGAGCTGAGATCATACCATTGCACTCTAGCCTGGGTGACAGAGCAAGACTCTGTCTCAAAAAAAAAAAAAAAAACTGTTTTAAGAAAAATTTGCTAAGCATCTTTTTTCAGTCTATGCACTCTGTGGTAAGTGCTTTCATATATACTATTATTCACGCTTATTCTCAGCAACCGGTGCAGTACATAGACACTAGCAGGCAATGAGTATGTATAAGTGAATGAATGAATCATTTTCTTTAATCCTCCAACAGCCCTAATTGGTAGACCTTAGACTCCTGTGTTGCAAATGGGGCATCTGGGGCTCAGAATTTGCCCAACATTGTCCTGCTTTTATGGGGCAGGCTCTTTCCATGATGCCTCAAATACACATATTTAAAGTTTGTTTGTTTGTTTTTAACTGGGAGGAGGTAGAGGCTGGCTGATGTTCTCATTTGCATATTTTGTTAGCCCTTCTGTAAGGAAATGGACGTTCACATGCTGAGGACACATGCGGTCTCAAATCAAATGCATCTGAGGGTACAGTGGCACTGGCCACTGCTTTTCATTCTTTTCTTAAAGTTAAACTTAAGTTCACTGTATCGATTCTCCTGCCTACTATCAACCCAAATCACTCATGGTGAGAACACTGTACATACAGTATTTGGCCACCTTGGGCTTCTTGGTGTTCATAAGGTTGAAAAGAAGGAATGGATGTCAAAAATCCACGATACTGACTGGCAGCTTAAAATAAAAACCACCATTGATTCACTTGTCTCCAACTGGCACCTATAAAGCTTTCTCAAAGCCATTAACCTCTTATTCACCTTCTCTAGGTCCACTTTCTGCTCTTGTTTCTTCATGCTCTCAAACTCACCTAAGAAAATATCTCAAAATAGTCTTTTCGAGGCTGACTCATACACGTACACACAAGCTCATGGCTGTCTCTGATAATGCACCTGCTTTGATCAGAAAAGTAATAAAATTATTATAATATGAGCCAATTTTTCTTACTGGACAGAACTGCTTTTTGGTATCAATTTCATAAAAGTTAATAAAAACCTAGATTTGCTTTTCCTTCCATATGTCCAAAAATCTACATTAGTCCTTTTTCAACAAAGAAAAAAATACACCATTTTCAGCATTAACATTGCCTTCTTTTTTGGAGCATTCTTCTAAGAGTTTTCTTTCATTCTATTAAATTTAAAAAGAAAGCTCATTTAGATTTACTTAAAGAGTAGGTCATACTAAATTCAATTTCTGGTCATGCCATGTGGGAATATACAAAATAAAACCAAGCAAATGTAAACAGAATTGGAAACCTAAACTCAATCCACTGCCATGTCTCCTCCTCAGCACCCTCCTACCAGGCGCCTCCCCTGTTACAGTCCTCTCTTATGGCATTGTCTGAGCATGGTGAGGCTCCTACATAGAACCATTCCCTCCAGTAGCTTTCCAAGTGGTGCAGCCCAGTCCACTGTGGAAGGCTTGCTGTAAAGCCTGAGTCCCACTGGCCAAACAGGCAGGCAAGAGAACTCCCTCCCTTCTAGGTCTGTCCTGCACTTGACATGTTCTGACAGCATGGGCCACAGCCAGATGAAACACCAATGGCACAGGTCCAGATCATCTGCAGGGTCCCAGGGTGCTCTATTTCAGAGCATTCATAAACTGAACACATTTAAACCTTACAAAACAAAAACAATGTGTCCTTTTATTCATGCTGAATTATCAGCAGTGACTAGCAAAAGAGGGAAATGGTAGGATTCTGAAAACTTGTTTCTAAGCTGCCTCTTCCCATTTGCATGACCCTGGGCAGGTGGAATCTTCTTCTATAGAAGGAGATTATAAACCCACCTTGAGGATGAAATAACAAATGTAAAAGTCTTTTAAAAACATAAAGCACAAGACACGTGTAAAACTGTATTCCAAAAATAAAAGATTGATTTAACAGTATTTCTACCTTCCCCCACTTCCTTCCTCTATTCCCTCCCCCTCTCTTACTCCCACCAACTGGTACAATCGCATTAAAGTTGTACTCATTCCCTCTGGATCTGTATTTAGTGTGACTGCTACTCTCTGGAGACTCCAGGGATCTCTGTAATTCACACAGCTCATCTCCAAGCAGAGAGCTGCTCAGAAGGCTGAGTGATTTAGGGAGCCAAACAGCCAGAAAGCTGCCTCTTTGTAAAAAGTAAAAAATCGCAGATGATAGCTTTTCGAACGGAAACAGGAAAAATGTGGATTTTGCCACAAGAGGGGCTCCAAACCCTGCTGTAAATACACCATCATATCTCCAACTGAGCCAAGTTGTATGGAATCATGCACATACAGAAGTCTGTCATGGGAAAGCTCTGTTGCTCAGTGGGGGGAGTTTTGGAGAATTTGGGCCCAGGCCAAATTATTACTTCTCCCTTCTCTACCTGTATTCACCCTCTCCCATAGCCCACTTGTGTCCACCTTCATTTTAGCACATATCACAAGGCATTACAATATTCTCTACAATTCTCCTAATTCCCCGCAAGTCTGATCGTTGCTTACTCTAGACTCTAAGCTCCACTGTGGAAGGGATCACGTATTATCCTCTCACAGCTACAGCCACTTATGCTAAGTGCTGCCCATAATCTAGTAAAAGATACTTGCTTTTATCTGGAAGAATTAACAAAAGCTATTAACGGCTTTTGTCAATGAGCTAGTAGAATGATCTAGATTAGGCATGGCAAAATTAAATACTGCGGTGACCAATCAAGTCAAACATCTGAGCTGGTCGGGGATGGGGGTGAACTGTCCCCACTTGTCTAAGAGGCAGAGGCTACTCAGCACTGGAATCCTTTTTAGGAACAGAGGCCTAGTATAGACATATCATTTGGTGTTCCCAGGAGAACCTGGAAAACCCAATCCTTATGTGGGATATCTCGAGTTTAATTAGAATTGATCCAGCATGTTTTAAGCATCATGTGGTTCAAACAAAGACATGCCTCTGTGCCAGGTACATCTGATGAGCTACCCATTCTGTGACCTGAGCCAGACTCTGACCAATTTCAGTCCCACAACACACATTTTAAATCAGAGTCACTAACAGGAACACAAATAGAATCTAGTTACAATAATATTAGTGTTACTCTTTGAAGTCTGAACTATAAATGTCAAAAAAGGGAGAAGGAGGAAATGTGAACCACAGCATTTTCTAAAGTTGGCCAGTGGTGTCCCTTAATATAATTCCAAACTAATCTTTTGAGACCAACACTTTTCTTCCCTTAGTCATATGTCCCAACTGCCCAGAGGATTTAACAATCAGAAGTGTGTAACTTTCATCTTTCTCACTACACTGTAAGGCTCATTCTCATCTTCCTTTGATAATTAATGGGCGTTTGAGAAAATAAAAGATAGAATGGCAACTCTTACCCTTGAGGTGGAGATGCCACACGCTCTGCCTTCATCCTGCCCGGTGGGACGTCCATCATCATCCAAGAAGCTCTGCCCTTCTCAGCACACTGGAATGTGTGGTGCACATAGGCATTTGGTGACCAAAAAGAAGGGAAGAATCCTGTTCTCTGGTGATACAGGCCAAAGCAATCACTGGAAAATCACTCTCACCTGCAGAAAAAACCATCAGCCAAGCTGTAACTGCAAGGAAGAAATACACCCAAGACATTCTAGCTCAGGATCAGCATTCTGGGTACTTCGCTCATGAGACTATCCAATTCTCAGCAGGTGGGAGGTGGTCTCTTCCCCTTGTGGAACCATCACTGGCATTGGACACGCACTAGGTTTAAGAATCCTCAATAGTAGTCAAAGTCTTAGGACTCCTCTACTGACAGAGGCCACTAAAACATCTAAAGATAAAACCAGGCACTAGGATTAGGGCTGCAGTTACCCCCAGATGGTTTCTTATAGAAGTGTTATTCTCCCAGCTAATTCATCAAGGATAAACTTGTAAGCTTCTAAATGAATGCATTTTAATGCATTTCAAAAATCCTATTTCTGGGTGGTACTGCTATAATAGAATTAACACTGCTGCTGTAATTTGAAATCAATAGATTTCAAAGCCTAGCCAAATTCAATTTTGCTTTATTTGCCCATAGTTACATTACACAGATCAGAAATGACTCAGGTGCAAACACAGTTTCTGTGTGTGGTTATGTGTATAAAGTGTGTGTTGGGGGGATGTTTTAAGGTTCTGTAACAACAAATAAAAAGTCAGATTTCAGTTTCTCTCTCTGAATAAATTTTAAAAAGCAAAAAATTCCAGTTTCCACCCAGGTAAGCTCTGCCTCATGCTGATTCATTCCTATAGGCTGGTACTAGCTTCTAAGCATCCATCCATTGACTTTCATGTTTTCCAATCAACACCAGGTCCAAAAGCAGGAGGGGAAAAAAAGAAGAAAATATTGATTCTGAGCAAAAATCATGAAATAAGTGCCTCTGGCAAGGTCAGTCATTAAACAAACATTTGCTGTGGTTTAAGATCTGCTGGCCATCATCTTAGGGATTGGGATTATAAACCAGATGCAGCGCCTGCCCTCATTTCCCCAAGAGCTCTCAGGGCCAAAACCAAATAAACAAGTAAAAAGCATCCTAACAACATCAAGAGGCAAGGAAAGGAGAATGAACCAGGAACACAGTTTCCAAGTCATCCCAACAACAGCAGAGCAATCCTTCAGCACATCTGGACTTGCTAAGGGGTAAATTCCTACCTCCAGCGGAGATGATACTGAAGAAAGATTCAGAAGCAAAATGCAGATCCACCCAAACTGAACTTCTAAGATGGAACACTTAGCAGAGGAGACAGAGAAATCTCAACAGGAATAAGTCAAATCAATTCAGGTGCTAAACTCCTCCTCCATCCTCCTCCATGCTTTCCTCTTCCTCCTCCCTTTCCTCCTCCTCCTCCTTTCTCCCTCCTCTTTCTTCATGGCCTCTCAGTAGCAGTCTCAGTTGGGTCAGTCTCAGTTCTTTGCATTCCAATGAAACACAGAACTGCTGCTGCGCCTGGATAAAAGGGTATAGCACACACGTGGTCTTCCTTTCTCAATCAGATGCCTTTCTAACTGTAGCAAGTTTTAAGGGAAGGTAGGATTAATCTGGCTGAGAGGTAATTAACTGCAAACAGCTTTGATGTCACTATATTAGTTACACACACATACATACACACACACACACACACACACACATGCACACACACAATATTTAGGCTATGCAGCATTTCTAAGAATCCCCAAGCAGTGCTGAGAAGTTCATTGCACTGGCATGCCACAGGAAGGTCAGGGCTGGCCCAGGGACAGACTGGGAGGTTAGCCAAGTATATCCTTTTTATAGCACTGGTACCTAGTAGGTCTTTCGTCTATGTCTAATGAACAAAGGACATCCCAAGCTGTCCCTCTCTCTCTCTCCCTTCCCCAAAAACTGAGAATTCCTGTGCCTTGCCCCATTTTTCATCATGATTCCTATCCAAAAAACTGGATTTTCAAACAAGATGTAACACCAGACAATACCTCCTATTATGAATTTATGAAAATTCACACCACTCTAGGAGCATTCACATTCTAAGTGTGACTTCTCAACATAAAAATATAACTAGCATCATCTGAGACCCACAAGAAGTCAAGTATCATTTTAATTTTATACACATCTCTTCTGCCCTCAGCCACTGTAAATGGTATTATTCCCATTTTATAGATTCTCTGAATTGAGGTTCAGAGAAGTGATCTGTCCAAAGTCCTACACCTAAGGTGAACCACAGCCAAGAGATAAACTCAGATAGATCTGCCTGAGTTCAATTAGTGTGGAAAATCAAGATCCCTCTTAGTTGTTGGGGAAGGTCAAGCAGGGATGGGGGTAGTAGGCAGAACATGACCCAAGCCAGCAGGCACTGGGAAAGAAAAATGTGTATATTCAACATATTCTCCCATTCCTGCCTAATAATCTCAGTCAGTTTTTCCATTTCTTTATGTTGCTACCAGAAGACACCATTGTTTGTGACTTAGCACTGAACAGGTTTCTGATTTTGCTGAGTGATTCAGCCCGATCCTGGAAAACACATGAAGCTCACTCAAGCATTGCCACCCTCTGTAGAATTCCCTCCTTTCTTCACAATAACCTTCTGCATCATCCTTATACTTCCCTCCAGGCCGGCTGCATTTCCTGGTGGGTTGACTACAGCATTCAGAAATGAACAAACGACTGCCTCCATTGTTGAGAGGGAAAAAGTAATGACTAAGTGGCATATTGGACTCTTTCATCTTCCAGACACCTGACACCGAATCTTGGAACAGAACCCAAGGAAAAGCAAATGGACAGCAGACAGTCCACATGAGTGAGAATGACTCCCTGCAACCTTCTCCCAGGTCTCAGAATCATAGGAATAAGGTTGCCCTCCAAAAACTACAAAATCAGTGCCTGATAGAGCAAAGTAGACACTCCAAGTGAAAGTGCACCGTAGGTCTGTGTCCTCCGTACTTGCCCAGAATCCTGTGTGGCCCCGTCACTGTCCTGCCCACAATCTTCTAAAATGTTGTCACATCAGTGCCACCCACTAGACCGAGAAAGCCTCCAGTCAGGGACACTGTCCTAATATCAATCTTTATATTAATTATCCCTGTCACAGAGTAGTGCATGACACATTTTTTTGAACCAATTCCTCTTCCCTGAGCCAACAAGACTAAAGAGTAAATTAATGAAAAGAATCAGTATGGATAATGAAAAGCAGTTGCTCAGTAGCAGAAGCAGAGAAGGAAAGTGTAAAAGACTGAGATTGGTTCCAAAGACCCAGTCCAGCAGTGAAGAAAACAGAAGAGTCTCATCCTGAAGACTCAGCATGTCCAACCCAAATGGTGGGACATCTCAAGAGTGAGGTTTTGAGTTTCCAGACCTCAGAGTTTCAGGTATCTTTATAATCCCCAAAGACTTCCCTTTGTTCTGACTCCAGGCTCCCTGAGGCACCTCCTGCTGATCTGGGTTCCTACACACCTTCCTGTCAGGAGCAGATGAGCTATGCGGTCAACACAAGTGTCTATTCCATCTGCTAGTTCTGTCTAGGACTGTACTGGAAGTTAGTAAGGCAGAAAGAGGTGTATTTATGCAGTTTCCTGTGAGTTTCAATGCAAGTCAACTGCCTACAGTTTGATCAGCTCTGGGACACCTGAGAGTGAAATTCTGAAGTTGCAAGGCTAAGAGAGAGAAAGCTGACCCTGACCTGTGATAATGTTACCTGGGATATGGGACCTGTGATTGCCCTCCTGGCAGCCAGCTGGCTTATCTGGAGATATCCTGACCTTGAAAACTTCTACAGCAAGATGTCTCAGCCTTGGCACTATAGACATTGTGGGGCCAGGAAATTCTTTCTTGTGGGAGCTGTCCCATGCACTGTAGGATGCTTGGCAGCGTCCCTAGCCTCCACCTACTAGACACCAGTTGCACACCACCTACCCCTCACAATGCTGTGACAGCCAAAAACGTCTCCAGATACTGCCAATATCCCTCGGGGATATTAACCATCCACACTTGAGAACCAGTGCTCTACAAGTAGAGTAAAAGAACCTCAGACACGTGTTTGGGAGCTGGAAGGTCAGGCAGCTTGGACTGACAAATTGGACTAATACTTCATCTGCTGACAGGGGCTGGGGATACCCTCCCAACACTTGTTCTTTTAGAATTCGGTCATGGCATTTCTAATGTCATACAATCAGAACTCTAAAAATGAAGAAAGAGAAAAGCAAGTTTAACCTTTTGTAGAATTTCAAACCATGCTTCATGCAATTTGAGTCTAAAGGTTAGTGAGTCTGTCTTAAATTTTCTAACATTTTGAGTGTCAGAATGATATACTGTGCACATGCACTAATCTAGTTTCAGATCTATAGCCTGCTGCAGCTTTCTGCAGGTACTGCTACTCCTGAATACACCCACTCCTGACCAAAGCTCCGACCCTGTGGAGACCAACTGATGTCCCAGGAAAAAAAATGCAAATTCATGTCAGTTTTATAGTCTTCCTAACATTCATCAACCACAGACCTACTTTTAATAAAATCTGAGAGCAATAAAATTATATGAATAATAACGGAAGGTGAAATCCAACCCTACCTCTATCTGGCTTAACTATTGAAAATTGTCACCCAGTGTTTTGCTTAAATAAAATTAAAATATCATAATCAGACTGCCATAACTGGATTTAGTGTGCTAGAAAAAATTGTACTGATATTTAAATCCTATAATCCAAAGCAATCAGAATCCAACATCTTCCAGTTGATTCAGACAGGGCATTACTAAGAATATCCCTCCACTACCCACTCTGTCCAAATGATCAAATTTCAAGAAGTACCTTAAGTTAATATGGCAAATCCTTGAATTAACATTATTTTAAAAAATCTGTCTCAAAAAGAAAATAAAGACATCTCAGGGTCTAATATATTCAGGGACAAACCAGTAAGTGTTTTCTAAAGCAAAGTCTCTAAATTATTTTTGAAAGGTTACTATAAATTGTATTTATCTTGGTCATTCAGAGTGAGTAAATACCATACCAACTACAGAAATCCCAAAGACTTGATGCATAGGTAACTAAACACCACCTTCCTTTCCTCCGGTACTATGTTTCTACACAACCTCCCCCTGGGGAATGAAGGAGAGGCAGCAGGGACACAAGTGTGTCGCCTCAGCAAGAATATCTAGAGAAAGGAAAGCAGAGACAGGCAAACCAGGAGCTTCCCTGCGGAAGGGTGTGCACCTCATAGAAGGAGGCACCATACAGACACAGTGTTGACAGGGCTCTAGGGTTACTCTGAGTGGCCCAGGCAATTGTTCCTGGCCCCAGGAAGGAACTACCCTGGCTCCATCCGCCATGTAGTCATCTCCCTACTGCATGACTAGCTGGAGTAGGGAGAGGCTAGCAGAGGCTAGGGCTGTCCCATTTGAATGTATCAAACGACTGCACTAACACAGGCATATAAAGACAAACTGAAAGCAAGCAGCTTTGGAGTCAGCAGGAAAGTATCAAGCAATTGCACAAGTGAAAACTTCTTAAAAGAAACCTTTCTGGAGGACATGGTAGCAATGTGTATCACAAAATTCCAGGGTTTCACATTTTGGAATGTGTCCTGAAGAAAAAAAATCAGAAAAGCATTCAAAGATGCATGTACAAGGTTGTTCAATGCATCATTAATTATTTGTAAGAGTGAAATGTCAAAGGCAACCTGCACATCCATCAATAGGGGAATGATTAAACAGACTGGAGGTGGCCATGCAATGAATACTCTGCAGCGATTAAAAATGCTGAAATAGTAAAAGTTACAGAAGTTACAGCTTCCTTATACTAAGTCTGGCCCTGTGCTGTTTAGATGTCTAGATCCATTTAGTCCTCACAACACTCAGACAAGTAGTGTTTTTATTGCATTCATTTTGCAGATGGGGAAACTGGTAAATAGAGAAGTTAACCGATTTTGTGGAATCAAGAGCTATTAAGTGACAACTCCACAATTTGAACTCAAACAAGTATGCTTCAAATCCATTCTCTTAACTACTGCAGCTCTACTGCCTGTAAATCCATTAAAAAGTCACAATATGCTAAGTATAAAACAGAAATAATTATGAGGTAATATATGGCATGATCCCACCTTTGTAAAATATGTCTAACTTTTTAGAGTTAATGAGACTATATATCAAAATATTAAATTCATTTTCTCTGGATGATGGAATTTGGAGTGCTTTTGCTTCTACTCTCTACCTCTCAACACTGTGTGCATTTCTAACTTTAAATAAATAGGTATTACAAAACATTTATGAAAATAGTTATTTCTGCATAGAAAAATAAAAGGTCATAAGCAGCCCCAGTAAGCCTTTGGGCAGAGGAGAAAGGGAAGGAGATAGACGTCAAATGAATTTATAGATTAACATAAGAAAGGACCCCTATTTCCCAGCCAAAGCACTCCACTATCCCAAGCTGCTGCTGTTCACTCATGGCTGCTTTATGACCGGCAGTACCCTAGGAACTACCAAGGACAAAAGATAACATGGATCTTGCCCTCAAAGCTTACAGGAGCTGAGAACAACAAAAAGGAGGGTAAATAGGTAAATAAATAACTGCAATGCAAGGTGCAGTGGTATGTCAGGCATGGGAAAAGGTATGAAGCTCTGGGGAAGTTCAGAAGAGGTAGAGTCCCTCGAGATAAGGAAGTGGGGACAGCTATACGAATAGGTAGCATTTGGAGCTAATCCTTGAAGGGCGGGTCAGGTATGAACAAGTAAAGGAGCCAGGTAAGGGTAAGAAGGCTCTTCTCCAAAGAGAGGAAATAACACACACAAAAGATGGTGGCAGGAAAGTTCATGGTATGGACAGAAAGCAGAAAATGGTAGACTTGGGCTATAGGAGGTAGCCTATGACCTAGAGCTATCTATACAGATTATTTCTTTAAAAATATGAAGAACTCTGCCTGTACTATCCACACCTTTGTGAACTAGTAAGAGATGTCTCTGGGAGAGGAGAAAAGATTAATTGCCTGTGGCCATACAGAGAATCTGCTGCTACAAAAGGACCACACCCCAGGCCTCCTGTAAGTTTTAGCCACAAGGAACCAGTCAGAGACCATAAAGACCTCTTGGAGTTACTGCTCTTCCTGGAACATCTTTTAAAAAAAAAAAGTAGATACTTCTGCTGGGTGTGCCAATCCATCAGGAATCCCAGTGATCTGAAATGGCAAGCAGTGAATTCCAGTAGTGCCAACTGCCAGGCAGACAACAGAAACATCAGCAACATTTCATTACTTCATCCCACTCCTCTTTTGTATTCCATTTAATCTGTTCACCTAAGAGTCAAAGTAGCGGTCTGTGTTGAAATTCAGGAGGTCCTTGAATTTAGACAGAAAACAAAATGCTTATTTTCACCAATCTCTAACTAAAATTTTAGCAATTCCTTCCATTAAAAATGCAGGCATTGGCTCAGGGTAGTGTATTACCAGTGCCAGTGACTTCACACCAGTAGAAGCATGAATAATTTCATATCCCATCAGAGTTGTTGCAGAGATCTCAAAATATCACTTATACTCATTATTACTTTGGAATGACAGTAGTTATAGACCTACTGCTAGATTTTATTTAATGAATTAATAAGCACATATGTTGCTAACTCATAAATAGCTTTTACTATTTTGATAATTGAACTGGATTCCTTTATATCCTGTAGCTTTCATCTGCATTTAAATGTGCTATTCTGAAAAGGGGTCCATAGGCTTTACTCTCAAAGGGGTCCATGGCAAAAGGAAGGATTAAGAATCCTTTAGCTGGAGATAAAATGTGCATCACGTTTCACTCATATGTTCAACCTTCCTGTGACTTCCATCCTATTCAGAGTCAAAATGCCCACCACCCTTCCTCCCCTAACTTCATGTGTCTGATCTGACCTCCAAATCCTCTCACCCTCTGTCACTCTCATCTGGCATCCTGGTCTCCCTGCTAATGCTTAGCATGCCAAGGAGGCACATCCTAACTCAGGGCCTCTGCAATGGCTGATCCCTCTGCCTGGAATGCTCTTTTCCCAGGTGATGGCACGGCTTGCCTCCTCACTTCCCTTCAGTCTTCATCCAAATCATATCTTCTCAACAAAACCTTCCTTGGTTACCCTATCTAAAATGTCAATAACCCCCTAAAACTTCTATCCCCTTCCTTGCTTTATTTATAATCCTAGGATTTATCGCCCTATAAAATATACTTAGATATATATTTTTTAATTTCATTATCTTATTTACTGTTTGCTTCTCCACTTTAATATGAGCTCCAGGAGTGCAGGGATTTGTGTCTCTCATACCTCACTGCATTCCCAGTCCCTAGAACCTCATCTGACACAGGGTAAATTCTTAAAAATTTATTCTGAATTAATTAATGAATTAATGAGTTGGTTGACATTTGCCAATAGCTTAGCTACTGGCTGCTTCCATTCTCTGTCAAATTTTAAAGTCTCTCTTGCCCACTGCATTAACTGGGAGAAAAGAAAAATCACAACAAATATGCTTTTGAAATTGTGGTCACCACAGAAGACAAGTAGCTTATTTATCAACCACTGCAGATGGCAGATACAGTCTTTCTCTTAATTAAGAGATTTTTTTATTAAAGACAAGATAGATAAGTTCTAACATACACACACATACAAGTTATTGGTTGGATCAAATTATATCATAAAACAAATACCAAAAAGTAAATGGAAAAATTGGGGATATGTCATAACATCTATAAAAGCACACTAACCCAGACTGCAATAGAAGTGATGCTGAATAAGATCATCATACAGATTCTACCTGGCTAATACTAAAAGGAAATGGACAGTGCACACACTCATAAGTAAATGCAGGTGGCAAATCACCACATTAACACTGACTGACTTAACCTACAGTTGTTAAAATGTAAAACTACCCATCTTAAGGCATGGCTGCTTACATATTAAACTAGCAAAAATGCATTTAACCCTGGTAAAGATCTAAAGGGGCAGGGCTGTCTGCATAGATGTATAAAAAGCACTTTATCTCATCCTATAAGCTGGAAGCCTTTCTTTTCATAAAAACTACCAGTTTTAGAATAATCTATCAACCAACATTAAGACTAGACTTTCTGTAGTTCTTATCAAATGTAAGTCAAGGACAATAAAGTACTATTTTATATCAAATACATCCTTATATAGACATACTCAAGCCACTCGCATTAACACACACACACACACACACACACACACACATATATATATATAAAAGTCTCCCAATCTCAAATTCCTCTCTGCTAACACAGCTTCTAGAAATTATTTTCTACATTCCTCCTTCCTTTTATTCTACGATTCTTGACCTAATACCCCACTTTTAGGAGTTTTTGCTATGGGTATCTCCAGGTGACCAAACCCAAAGCACACTTCCCAATCTGCTTATCTGCATCTGACTTGCCTGTGCATAGCATTTGTCCTACTGGCCTCCCCTCTTTCTGCAATCCACTAACACCACTTGCTATGTTCTCTCCCACTTGTCTGACTACTCACATTTATTTATCTATGAAACTCTGTGTCTTCTTCCCAAATCTTAAATCTGGGGTCACAAAATATTAATAAAATGCCTGCAGGAGCAAGGCAGGGGCCCCAAATGAGAGGAGGACGACACCTGGACACTGTAACTAGAGAGCACCGGTCCTGCTGAAAGAGGGAACTGGCCCACTGCTGTCCCTCATCTTTGGGTATCAGGAGGCCAGATCACCCAATTTGTAAAGAACACCTACAAATTTTATTTTTATAAAAAATTTCCCCAATTTTTTAAATGTTAGCAACTATGGTTCTTCTGTTTCAATATCATCAACCAAACTGAAGACACCTGCAGCCTAGACACGATCTACAGGCCTCCTTTTTGTCATCTCTCCACCCCACCTCACCCACTACCATGGCCTCCTCCATGTGCCTCTGCTCTTCTCCTTGGCCAGTGTCAGCTGACAGTAGAGCTCAGATGTGCATTTCCAGCCCAGTCTCCCTCTTGCATTCCAGACTCATATGGCGGCCTACCAGACATGTCCATCTGAATGTCCCACTGGAGCCTTAAAATAAGCACATCCACACCTTCCCTTCATCCTCTATCCCCTTCACACCTGCTTACTCAGGCCAGACACCTGGAGATCATCCCAGGCCCCTACTTTTCCCTTACCACACAGGCCTGCTGGCAGGCAGCCAGCACCAACGGTGAGCAAATACACATCCCCGTTGCCTATCAGATCTATTTTCTTTTTCTATCCCTCCTGCCTCTGTTTTAATCCAGATACTCGGTGTTTTTCCACTCGTTTATCACAATAGACAACTAACTGTCCCCCTTGCCTTAGGCCTATTTCCATTCCCTACCCCCAAATTCTTCCTTTATACTAAGCTGAAGTTACCTTTAACATGCACATTGGATGTTATACCCCACTCGCCGCACTTAAAGTCCCCACATGGCTCTTCTGGCCTTCAGGGTAAACTCTGGATCCAGAATGCTTGAGTTGGTATCCTGACTTCAGCACTCACTAGCTGTGTGACCTTGGGTCAGTCATTTAGGTTCTTTGAGCTTTAGTTTCCTTAATTGTAAAGCATGGATATTATATCAGATACCACCGAGAAGTCATAAGGATTAAAAATGAGATAATACAAATAAAGCACTCTGTGCTTGGGACATAATAAATGTTCAATTAAATGTTAGCTATTATTATTATTATTCCTTATCCCTTAGCCTTCCCTGTCACAACCCAACTAAAACTCTAGAACAGTAAAGAATTAGTGAAAAATAGCCGTACATGGTAGCCAAGACAAGCAGATCACCTGAGGTCAGGAGTTTGAAATCAGCCTGGTCAACATGGTGAAATCCTGTCTCTACTAAAAATACAAAAAATGGTCAGGAGTGGTGACACATGCCTGTAGTCTGAACTACTCAGGAGGCTGGGGCAAGAGAATTGCTTGAATCTGGGAGGCAGAGGTTGCAGTGAGCCAAGACTGCGCCACTGCATTATGGCACAGGCAACAGAGCAAGACTCTGTCTCAAAAAAAAAAAGAATTAATGAAAATCTCCAAATGTGCTCTAGCTTCTCACAACTCCAGGTCTTCTCTGCACTTGTTTGGTCTGCTCAGAATGTCCTTTAAGACTCAGCTCTACCATATTTTCTAGAACCAACCCCAGACTCCAGACCTCTCCCTACCTCAAAACCAGGCTCCCTTCCACTGCACCCCACCCACCAACACCTGCCTCCACCAGAGTACTTAACTTGCTGACATGCAGTAGAACAATTTACTCATTGTCTTCACATTGCTCCGTGAGTTCTGCAAAGGTAGGGCCCATTTTTTCTTGATTTTTGCATCCTTAGTGCTCAGTCATAAGTAATGAATGAGCAAATGATCTTTTCAAATCCCAAGATCAACACAGAGAAGCAGGCATTATGATGATTCCCCACTTATGGATGAGAAAATTGAGGTTTCATGTAGTTAAGTGGAAAACAGAGGTGGCAACCTCAGAGCCGAAGTCTGCTCTCCAGTGACGCCCATATTGGGGAGGCTCATCGTACTCTGCTTCTGTAGGCAGTGGTTGTTGTCTGTCCTGACATACAAGGCCCATGTCCTTAAATTAAACTGCATTTTGGCCTTATCTCCCTAAATAAGCATGGAAACAATAAAAATGACTTATCACCTCATGCCCTTTTTGTGAAGACTACAAAACGTCTACAAAGCACAGGGATAATAGAAGAGTGATGATTTGATATGTGCTTATCTCTATAAAGTATGTATGTTCAGGGTCCATTACAAAATCACTTTTCTGGAAAAACCTTTATATACTGCTTTCTTTGTGCCAGGCACTACTGGAAGCATTTTACTTTATGCTACCTAATACTAGACAAATCAATACTATTATTACTCCCATTCTGCAAATGAGGATACTGAGGACACAGAGGTTAAATAACTTGCCCAGCCAAAGAGAAGTGGAGCTAAGATTTGAATCCAGGAGTAAGAGCACAGAGTCTGTGAGTACCACTTTCTATTTGTGTAACTTAGCTAAATTATTTAAATGATTCCTTGTAGTTTCTTCATCTGTTAATAGGTAATAGATGGCTGATAGCAAAAGATAGATAGATGTAATATAATAACAATATAAGATAAGATGATAATAGTACCTACATCAAAGTTTAGTTATAAGAAATAAATGGGAAAAGCCTAGTAAAGGCAGATGGGATTAGCAGTGGAAAATCCAAGAGACCTCCGGACGCCTAAGGAGGGAAGCTCTTTTGGGAGATAGGGAGGTGTAGACAGCCAATTTCTCACCCTGAATGTTCTGGTAGTACTACAGGAGAGACCGAGAGCCAGGCCTGTGTGAACGAGGACCAAGGTCCTCACTTACCTTCCTGCAATCTGATTTGGACTGCCCAGGATGCCAGAAGAGTACAGAACGCAAAAGATGGTGGCTTCTAAATCCCAGATTCTTGGTGTCACCTCGTGTGAGATAGTCCATCTAGATGGAGCAGCTGTCTCCCTGCGGTGTTTGGCAGCTTCAGGATTTTGCACAGGAAAGGTCCCATACTGGCTGAAGCCTGCCTTTTTATGATAGCACTGAGTCCTGAGGTTTCCTGAGACCCTCTATTGGATGATCTTCTGAGAACACGTGATGTTATAGCAACACTGTCAGAGGCATTAAACCAGAGTGCCTCCATCTCGAATAGGGGCTGATAAAATAAGGCTGATACCTACTACGCTGCATTTCCAGGAGTTTAGGCATTCCTAGTCTTAAGATGAAATGGGAGGTCGGCACAAGATATAGGTCACAAAAACCTTTTGCTGAGAAATTAGACTGTGGTAAGGAGGCTGGGCCAACACCCACCAAAACCATGATGGTGATTAAAGCGACCTCTGATCGTCCTCATTGCTCATTATGAACTAATTATAATGCATTAGCATACCAAAAGACAATCCCGCCTGCACCATGACAGTTTACAAATCATGATAACATCAGGAAATTATTCTATATAGTCTAAAAAGGGCAGAAACCCTCAGTTCTGGAAGTTGCCCATCCCTTTCCTTATAATTCATGAATAATCCACACCTTGTTTAGCATATGAACAAGAGATAACAATATGTGTAAGTACCTGAGCAGCCCATGCCACTGCTCTGCCTGTGGAGTAGCCATTCTTTATTCTTTTATTTTCTTAATAAACTAGCTTTCATAAGGAAAGAAAGAAAGAAAGAAAGAAAGAAAGAAAGAAAGAAAGAAAGAAAGAAAGAAAGAAAGAAAGAAAGAAAGAAAGAAAGAAAGGGGTTAATATGTGTAACACATTTATAATACTGTCTACGTCAGTGCTGTAAGTGCTACATCAATATTTACTATTGTTATTTTTATCACTAAGTATTGCCAGAGTCCTGAGTGCCATCTGAGAAAGAACTGGAATTGTAAGTACACAGGAATTACTCCGAGCTCTTTGATACTAATTAGACCCACTCCAGGTAGACCTGGGAGCAAGACCAGCCTGAAACAATACTGGCATGCCAGCAAAATTCGTCTGCAGGAATCTAGTTTCCTCTGCCCCTTTGAGAACATCCCTTGTTCCCTCCTTTAAAATAATGTTCTTGTGTTCTCTCCTTATGCCCCTTTCAAACCAGTAGAAAAGGCCAGGAGATTAGTCTTTAAACTCTGGTGTGAAGTAAGACCTCTGGACATTTCCTACATCTATTAGGGTTCTTTGGACACAAGCAGCAGCAACTGGTTGCAGCTAACTCAAACAAATGCAATTTTTTCAGATGGCTATGTGAAGCTCCTAGAATCAAAGAGAAGCCTGAAAAGTCACACCTGGAAGCAGACATGAGTCAGGGCCCTTCTGAGGAACCTGAAAGTCAAAATTACAGGAATAATCAACGTCATTAAAATGGCCATACTACTCAAAGCAATCTACAGATAGATTCAATGCTATTCCTATCAAACTATTAAGGTCATTTTTCAAAGAATTAGGCAAAACTGTTTTAAGATTTATGTGGAACCAAAAACAGAGCCTGAATAGCCAAAGCAATATTAAGGGGGGGAAAAAACCTAGAGACATCACATTACTGATGTTAAACTATACTACAAGGCTAGAGTAACTAAAACAGCATGGTACTGGTGTAAAAACAGATACATGGACTATTGGAAAAGAACAGAGAACCATAATTGAAGCCACATACCCATAACCATCTGATCTTCAACAAAGTCAACAAAAATTAGCCATGGGGAAAGGACTCCCTAATCAATAAAAGGTGATGAGATAACTGCCAAACCATATGCAGAAGAATGAATTTGAACCCCTACTTATCACCATATATAAAAATTAACTCAAGATGGATCAAAGACTTAAATGTAAGCCCTCAAACTACAAAAATCCTAGAAGAAAACCTAGGTTTTCTTTCTAAAAATTATTTATTAAAGGAAATACCTTTATCAATATCAGCCTTGGCAAAGAATTTATGGCTATGTCCTCAAAAGCAATTTTGACAAAAACAGTAATTGACTAGTGGGACCTAATTAAACTAAGAAGATTCTGCACAGAAAGAAACTATAAACAGAGTAAAAAGACAACCTATAGAATGGGAGAAAAGTTTTGCAAATTACACATCTGACAAAGAACGTAAAGTTCACAATCTATAAGAAACTTAAATCAACAACAAATAACTCCATTAAAAAGTGAGCAGAGAACATGAACATGAACAGATACTTCTCAAAAGAAGACAAACAAGTGGCCAACAATCATATTTTTAAAAATGCTCATCATCACTAATCATCAGAGAAATGCTGGCAAGGTTGCTGAGTAAAGGGAGCATTTATACACTGTTGCTGGGAATGTAAGTTAGTTCAGCCATTGTGGTAAGCAGATTGGAGATTTCTCAAAGAACTCAAAACAGAACTACCATTCAACTCAGCAATCTCATTACTGGGTATATATCCAAGAAAACAAATCATTCTACTAAAAAGACACATGCAGTTGCATGTTCTTCACAGTCTAATCACAATAATAAAGACATGGAATCAACCTAGTTGCCCAACAACAGTGGATTGGACAAAGAAAATGTGCTACATGTTACACCATGGAATACTACACAACCATTAAAAAGAACAAAATCATGTCCTTTGCAGCAACATGAATGCAGCTAAAGACCATTATCCTAAGAGAATTATCACAGAAATAGAAAATCCAACACCACATGTTCTCACTTATGTGAGTGGGAGCTAAATATTGGGTACACATGGACATAAAGATGGGAACAATAAGCAATGTGGACTACTGATGGGGAGGTAGGAAGGAAGTCAAGGGTTGAAAAAGTACCTATGTGGTACTTTTGGGAAATGTCTGGTGAAAGTTTAACCAAATGAACATTCCACTTAAAGGACAAAAAAAAAAAAAAAAAAACAAGGGTTTTCTGCTCAAAATGTTGTGGAGGGGGCTGCTTGGGAGGTACCTTCTCACCATATTGGCTTCTGTGGGGACTCCAGAACATGTCGATGAGAATGTCTGACCTAAGCTGCTGTTTTTCTGCACCCCATCTAAGCACCTGATATGTTATAGCATTTCCAAAGGATTTTAGAAAAGTGTTTATTGCTGCTAGAAGAAAACAGAGTATTTTTGCCAAACTATAAATCTTCAGCATCTATACAGCAAAACTCTCAGAGAGCCAAGTAAGTGTCTATTGCTGTAATATGTTGCCAGAGTGACTATTTCACGAGGTCAAAAAAAAGTTTTACTTAACTTTTTAAAAGATATAATAAAGTAAGTATGCCGGTTTATATAGCATCGAGACCATTCTTTGGAAAGCAGTAAAAGTGTGTTTATGCTTTAAAAATATCCATATCCAGTCCCTGGAAACCAACCTGGGAGGAATTTTTAAACACTTTGCCCAGAACTATCAATTATAATTAATCCTATTCTTCATCGATATAAAAAATTACAAAATAATGAGATCCCCAGGCAATGCAAGTTGAAAAAGTTTTAAATTTGGCTTATTAAAAGGAATTCTCACACCTATTTCATTTCTCCAGCCCATTTTCTAAATACACCCAGCTATCTGAGTTTCCAAGTTCTCCACACAAGAAAGAACAAGGTAGAATTGAGTTGAGGAAGAAAAGGAGGTCCTTGGAAGAACACCCACACTCTCCAGCGAGCCCAGCAGTGACATTAGCCAGCTCAGGGCCAAGCGTCAGGAGATGGCTGCAGGCGTCGTCTCTGAACAGGTGCAGGCTTTCCTTCTGCCATGCTGAAATTTTTCACTCCACAGCAAATACAAACGCACACTTGAAAAAACAAACTCCCGGCAATCTGGAATAAAACATGGCTTTCTTTACCTGATGTTCACAATCCAAGTTTCTGTGAGTTTCATACTGAAGTCAGTTAACAAGGGAAATCTGAAATAGTTCCACACTTGATCTATTTGGTGGAATCCGAGAAAGTCACTATAGAATGGCATGAACAGGGTTTGTGGAGGTGTTATTGTCTGCTACATAAAAAAAAATATGATGGTGCTCTTTTGTTGTTTGTCTACTTACAACAAACTAGCTAATAGCACTCTGTCTCCTCTAAGGTGTGTGTTTGTATAGACGGGTGTAGGGTGCAAGTGTGTGGCCCCTTCCTAGGAGAGAAAAGCTCCCTGCTACATCATATAATACTTGGGTCCCGATACTCAAAACCATGTCACTGTGTACTCATTAAGACTTACTTCTGCTTCAGTGGGGCAGTATGAAACCTAATCCTAATGTCTAATGATGTCTACATGGAAATTGTTTCTGAGGTGCTCACATAACGTATAAATGAAGGGTTGTAAAACAGGGCTTGCTTATGTATTCTTAACTCCATTGATGGAGTTATAGGGATGACTGGTAAAAAGCAACTAAAAGCAAATCTACTGGAGTTTAGGGCCACATTGAACTGTGTATCCTGTACTCTTTACTTCAAACCCCATATTTAAATAAAAAAAAAATGGCTCCTGGGATCATGGCAGAAGAGAGTACTAGATTGTAGCTCCAGACAGAGCAGCATGTGGAGGGTTGCACTGTGAATTTTAAGTTCCAAATTGACTGCAAGAAAAATACAGTAATCCCAAGAGGATCACAGACCTTCTGAAGGAAGCATACTCCTTTTGCAGGACCTGGGAGACCCCCAAATACTGTGAGTGCCCCAACGGCAGAACTGGGAAACGTAGACCCTCCTTTCCCAAACACACACCCCCAGTGGAGAAGCTGAAGGTCTGTTTGCGGGAGAAGTTTCCAGCTTTACCTGGAGCTGAGTCACGTTAGAGAGCTGAGTGAAATACAGGGGTAGAAGAAGCAGCAGAAAGTCCCTGGGAGTTCACTGGGTCCCCAGGCAGCCCACTCCTGCCTGGCACCACAGAAATACATTAGGAGGGTGGCCAGAGGAGCAAGGGATGAAACTCCACAAAGAGAAGGAATCCTCTAGGCAAACTATTAATTTGAACGGGGTGAGAAACCTGGCCAGTACTCAGGAGAGGGTACAAATCTGGCATGCAGACTTTGCAGGTGGGGGAAGAACTAAAACCCTTTCTTTCTCAGGTGGCAGGCAGACAGCCTCAGGCAAGTTTTCAAGACACTCTCACCTTCCGCCTGGAAAGAGACTGTAGCCGGGGCTGTAGCAGGGACATGGTGGGAATGAGATTGGCCCTTCAGTTTGCATGGGAGCTGGATGAGGCCCGTGACTGCAGGCTTTCCCCTACTTCCCTGACAACCTGCATGACTCAGCAGAGACAGTCATAACCCTCCTAGGTTCACAACCCCAGTGACCTGGGAATCTCACCTCCATCCCCAACAGCAGCCGCAGCAAGACCCACCCAAGGAAAGTCAGAGCTCAGACACCTCTGCTTAGCCCCACCCCCACCTGATGGTCCTTCCCTATCCATGCTGGTAATAGAAGACAAAAGACATGTAATCTTGGGAGTTCTCAGGTGCCCCCCACTGCTGGTTCCTCCCCATTCTAGCACAGCTGATGCTTTCTGGAAAGTGCCACCTCCTGGCAGCAGGCCAACCAGCACAAAAAAAGAGCATAAAATCATCAAAGCTAAGGACCCTCACAGACTCCACTGCACCCTCCGCCACCTTCACCAGAATAGGCACTAATACCCACAGCTGAGAGACCCATAGACAGTTCACATCACAGAACTCTGTGCAGGCAACCCTCCAGACCAGCCCAGAGCCAAGCAGACTCTCTGGGTAGTTAGGTCCAGAAGAGAGACAACAATCACTGTAGTTCAGCCCACAGAAAGCCACATTCATAGGAAAAGGGGGAGAGTACTACATCAAAGGAATACCCTGTGGGACAAAAGAATCGGAACAACAGCCTTCAGCCCTAGACCTTCCCTCTGACAGAGCCTACCCAAATGAGAAGGAACCAGAAAATCAACACTCATAATATGACAAAACAAGGCTCTTCAACACCCAAAAAAAATCAATCTAGTTCACCAGCAGTGGACCAAAACCAAGATGAAATCCCTGATTACCTGAAAAAGAATTTTGGAGGTTAGCTAAACAGGGAGGAATCAGAGAGAGGTGAAGCCCAATGCAAGGAGATTCAAAAAATGATATAAGAAGTGAAAGGAGAAATATTCAAAGAAATAGATAGCTTAAAGAAAAAAACAATCATAAATTCAGGATACTTCAGACCCACTTTTAGAAATGTGAAATGCTCTGGAAAGTCTCAGGAATAGAATCCAACAAGCAGAAGAAAGAAATTCAGAGCTCAAAGCCAAGGTCTTCTAACTAACCCAATTCAACAAAAACAAAGAAAAAAGAATAAGAAAATATGAACAAAGCCTACAAAAAGTATGGGATTATGTTACATGACCAACCCTAAGAATAATCAGTGTTCCTGAGGAAGAAGGGAATTCTAAAAGCTTGGAAAACGTATTTGGAGGAATCATTGAGGAAAACTTCCCCAGCCTTGCTAGAGACCTAGTCATCCAATCCAAGAAGCACAAAGAACATGTGGGAAATTCAACACAAAAAGATCTTCACCTATGTACACTGTCATCAGGTTATCCAAAGTTGAGATGAAGGATATAATTTTAAGAGCTGTGAGCAGAAGCACCAGGTAACCTATTAGATTAACAGCAGATTTCTCAGTGGAAACCCTACAAACTAGAAGGGACTGGGGTCCTATCTTCAGCCTCTTCAAACAAAACAATTATCAGCCAAGAATTTTGTATCCAGCAAAACTAAGAATCATGTATGAAGGAAAGACACAATCATTTTCAGACAAATAAATGCTGAAGAATTTGCCCTTACCAAGCCACCACTTCAAGAACTGCTAAAAGGATCTCAATCTTGAAACAAATCCTGGAAATACATTAAAACAGAACCTCTTTAAAGCAAAAATCACACAGAACCTATAAAAGAAAAGTACAAGTTAAAAAGCAAAAACAAACAAACAAACAAAAGTACACAGGCAACAAAGAGTACAATGAATGTAACACTGTCTCACATCTCAATATTAACATTGAATGTAAATAACCTAAATGCTCCACTTACAAGATACAGAACAGCAGAATGGACAAGAACCCACTAACTATCTGCTGCCTTCAGGACACTCACCTAACACATAAGGATTTACATAAACTTAAAGTAAAGGGGTGAAAAAGGGCATTTCACGCATATGGAGACCAAAAGTGAGCAAGGGTAGCTATTCTTATATCAGACAAAACAAACTTTAAAGCAACCGTTGATAAAAGAGACAAATAGGAACATTATATAATGGTAAAAGGCCTTATCCAACAGGAAAATATCACAATCTTAAACTTATATGCACCTAACACTGGAGTTCCCAAATTTATAAAACAATTACTAACAGACCTAAGAAATGAGATAGACAGTAATGTAATAATAGCAGGGTACTTCAATACTCCACTGACTGCACTAGACAGGTCTTCAAGACAGAAAGTCAACAAAGAAAGAATGGATTTAAACTATTGGTTGAAATAAATGGACTTAACATATATATACAGAATATTTCATCCAACAACCACAGAATTCACATTCTATTCAACAGCACATGGCACTTTCTCCAAGATAGACCATATGATAGACCATAAAACAAGCCTCAATAAGTTTAAGAAAATTGAAATTATATCAAGCACTCTCTCAGACCACAGTAGAATAAAACTGGAAATCAACTCCAAAGGGAACCTTCAAAAAACTATGCAAATATATGAAAATTAAATAACCTGTTCCTGAATGAGCATTGGGTCAAAAATGAAATCAAGATGGAAATTTAAAAATTTTTCAAACTAAAAAAAAAAAAAAAAAAAAAATTCAAACTGAATGACAGTGATGACACAAACTATCAAAACCTTTGGGATACAGCAAAGGCAGTGCTAAGAGGAAAGTTCATAACCCTAAATGCCTGCATCAAAAAGTCTAACAGCACAAACAGACAATCTAAAGTCACACCTCAAAGAACTAGAGAAACTAGAACAAACCCAACCCCAACAGAATAAAGGAAATAACCAAGATCAGAGTAGAACTAAATGAAATTGAAACAAAAAAATGCAAAAGATAAATGAAACAAAAAGATAGTTCTTTGAAAAGATAAATAAAATTGATAGACCATTAGCGAGATTAACCAAGAAAAGAAGATAGAAAATCCAAATAATCTTACTAAGAAACAAAACAGCTGACATCACTGAAATACAAAGATCATACAAGGCTACTATAACACCTTTATTCACATAAACTAGAAAACCTAGAAAATATTCATAAATTCCTGGAATAATACAACCCTCCTAGCTTAAATCAGGAAGAATTGGATACCCTGAACAGACCAATAACAAGCAGTGAGACTGAAATGGCAATTTTAAAATTACAAACAAACAAACAAACAAAAAATTCCAGGACCAGATGGATTCACAGTAGAATTCTACCAGACAAAGAAGAATTAGTACCAATCCTTCTGACACTATTCCACAAGAGAGAGAATGAAGGAATCCTCCCTAATTCATTCTATGAAGCCAGCATCACCCTAATACCAAAACCAGGAAAGGACATAACCAAAAAAGAAAACTACAGACTGATATCCTTCACGAACATTGATGCTAAAATCCTTAACAAAATACTAGCTAACCAAATCAAACATATCAAAAAGATAATTCACTATGATCAACTAGGTTTCATACCAGGGATGCAGGAATGGTTTAACACACACGTCAATAAATGAGATACATCACATAAACAGAAATTAAAAACAAAAATCACATGATCATCTCAATAGATGCAGAAAAAGCACTTGACAAAATCCAGCATCCCTTTATGATTAAAACTCTCAGCAAAATCAGTATACAAGGAACATATCTTAACATAATAAAAGCCATCTATTACAAACCCACAGCCAACATAATCCTGAACTCGGAAAAGTTGAAAGCATTCCCTCTGAGAACAGGAAGAAGATAAGGATGCCCACTCTCACCACTCCTCTTCAACATAGTACCGGAAGTGCTAGCCAGAGCAAACAGACAAGAGTAAGAAATAAAAGTCATCCAAATTGGTAAAAAGGAAGTCTGTTTGCTGATTATATGATTGCTTACCTTGAAAACTCTAAGGACCCCTCCAGAAAACTCCTAGAACTGATAAAATAATTCAGCAAGGTTTCTGGACACAAGATTA
Organism: Saguinus oedipus; assembly: GCA_031835075.1. Lineage (NCBI taxonomy): Eukaryota > Metazoa > Chordata > Mammalia > Primates > Cebidae > Saguinus > Saguinus oedipus. Next base: position 7,634,677 of record CM063183.1, on the reverse strand, counting down.
ACATACACAAATCAGTAGTGCTTCTATTCGCCAACAGTGACCAAGCAGAGAATCAAATCAATAACTCAACCCTTTTTCAATAGCTGCAAAAAAAGTAAAATACTTAGGAATATACCTAACAAAGGAGTCAAAAGACTTCTACAAGGAAAACTACAAAACACTGCAGAAAGGAATCACAGATGACACAATCAAATGGAAACATATCCCATGTTCATGGATAGGTAGAATCAATATTGTGAAAATGACCATACTGCCAAAAGCAATCTACAAATTCAATGCAGTTCCATCAATACCACCATCATTCTTCACAAAATTAGAAAAAATTCTAAAATTCATATGGAACCAAAAAGGAGCCCACATAGCCAAAGCAAGACTAAGCGAAAAGAACAAATTTGGAGGCATCACACTACCTGATTTCAAACTATTCTGTAAGGCCATAGTCACCAAAACAGCATCATACTGGCATAAAAATAAGCACATAGACCAATGGAACAGACTAGAGACCAATGGAAAAGACCCAGAAATAAACCCAAATACAGCCAACTCATCTTCAACAAAGCAAACAAAAACATAAAGTAGGGAGAGGACACCCTTTTCAACAAATGGGCTGGTATAATTGTCTAGTCACCTGTAGGAGAATGAAATTGGAACCTCATCTCTCACTTAACACAAAAATCAACAAGATGGATTAAGGACTTAAACCTAAAACCTGAAACTATGAAAATTCTAGAAGATAACACTGGAAAAACCCTTCTAGACATTGGCTTGAGCAAGGATTTCATGACCAATAACCCAAAAGCAAATGCAATTAAAAAAAAATAAATTGCTGGGACCTAATTAAACTACAGAGCTTTTACATGCTAAAAGAACAGTCAGCAAACAGACAACCCACAGAGTGGGACAAAATCTTCACAATCTATATATCTGACAAAGGACTAATATCCAGAGTCTACAGATAAAATAAACTCAAACAAATCAGTAAGAAAAAAAAACAAAAAATCCCATCAAAAAGTGGGCTAAGGAAATGAATAGACAATTCTCAAAAGAAGATATACAAATGGACAACAAACATATGAAAAATGCTCAACATCACTAATGATCAGGGAAATGCAAATCAAAACCACAATGGGATACCATCTTACTCCTGTAAGAATGGCCATAATCAAAAAATCAAAAAACAGTAGATGTTGACATGCATGCAGTGAACAGGGAACATTTCTACACTGCTAGTGGGAATGTATTCTAGTATAGCCACTATGGAAAACAGTGTGGAGATTCCTTAAAGAACTAAAAGTAGAACTACCATTTGATCCAGCAATTTCACTACTGGGTATCTACCCAGAGGAAAAGAAGTCATTATTAGAAAAAGATACTTGCACATGCATGTTAATAGCAGCACAGCCAGGTACAGTAGCCTACGCCTGTAATTCCAGCAGTTTGGGAGGCCAAGGCAGGCAGATCATGAAGTCAAGAGATCAAGATTATGCTGGCCAACATGGTAAAACCCTGTTTCTACTAAAAAATACAAAAATTAGCTAAGCGTGGTGGCTCATGCCTGTAGTCCCAGCTACTAGGAAGGCTGAAGCAAGAGAATCACTTGAACCCAGGAGAAGGTGTCAAGTGAGCTGAGATCACACCACTGCACTCCAGCCTTGCAACAGAGTGAGACTCCATATCAAGAAAAAAAAGCAGCACAATTCACAACTGCAAAATCATGGAACCAACCCCAATGCCCATCAATCAACGAGTGGATAAAGAAACTGTAATATATATATATATATATATATATATATATATATATATATATATCACATATATATATGTATATGTATATATATACACATATATTTGATGGATATATATGATGATATATATATGATGGCTATATATTTCATCATATATATATGATGTATGTGTATATATACACACACACATATTCCATCGTGTGTGTGTGTGTGTGTGTGTGTGTGTGTGTGTGTGTGTTTGTGTGTGATGGAAAACTATGCAGCCATAAAAATGAATGAATTAACAATATTTGCACTGACCTAAATGAGATTGGAGACTATTATTCTAAGTAAAATAACTCAGGAATGGAAAACCAAACACTGTATATTCTCACTGATATATGTGAGCTAAGCTATGAGGATGCAAAGGCATAAGAATGATACAATGTACTTTCGGGACTCCAGGGGAAGAGTGGGAGTGGGGCAAAGGATTAAAAGAGTACAAATATGGTGTAGCATATACTGCTTGGGTGACACGTGCACCAAAATCTCACCAATCACCACTAAAGATCTGACTCATATAACCAAATGCAATTTGTACCCCAGTAACTTATGGAAAAATAAAAATAATAGTAAAAGAAAAAAATAATTTAAAAAATAAAAATTACATGAGAAGATGACATGTACTACTTTAAGTCTAGGGAGGCTGGGAGAAGAAAATTTGGTGCTCATCACCAAAAAGATGCACTATACTGATATTCAATTTCTAAGTAAATCAAAAAGTCTGGGGAACCTGCTTAAAAAACAAGTTCTCAGGTTTTGCATGAACTTTCACAAGACTCCTACTTACACATCTGAGAAAAGAGCCTACTTTGTAGGAGTTGTGATTTAAGGAGAAGATGAGCAGGCATGGGAACACAGATACCTTTTTACACTGTGGCAAAGGTGGGTGGGTGGATAGATGGATGGATGGATGGATGGATGGATGGATGGATGGATGGATGGATGGATGGATGGACAGACAAATGGATGGATGGACATTTAAATGGGTGGGTGGATGAATGGAATGGATGGATGGACATTTAAATGGGTGGGTGGATGAATGGAATGGATGGATGGATAGATGGACAGATGGACAGACTGACAGACGGATGGATGGACGGATGCACAGATCAACACTGCCATATGTAGTACTTTCTTTTTACCCTTTTATCCCAGAGGAGATGAGCTCTGTCAAGGGACTCAAGTCTGAGCCTCAGGGCTGAATCTCATCTACATATCATCTAAGCACCAAAGGAAGCAAGACTGGGGTCTTATGTCAGTGGCCTCATGAATGTACCATGCTTAGAAAACTCAGATCTTAAAAACCCACAAAAAAAAAAAAAACTGCCAAGAAGGTATGACTTATTGAACTCAAAGAATAAAATAACTTCTCTCAGTCTAAGTCTACAAACAACAGTATTTAACCATGAAGTTCTCCTGTCTCTTTGGCCAATTACATTTTTATCTCAAGTAAATCATAGGAAATGCTTTTAGGTTCACTATGGCATGCCATCAGGGCTTAGAAAAGCCAATCCAGTCCATAGCAAAATAAAAGTAAAAAATACATAAGCATGTTGAAGCCCCAAATTTAGTCCGCTGGCATTCTTTTATCTCAATACTCTAATTATTTGCCAAGATTTAAGCCAGCATTCCCAAAGTCCAGAGGCAGCAAACGATTTGACTGATCTTTGGAGTAACTTTCAGTTCTATGGCCCTATAACTAGGAACTGAAAGTTCCTGGATACTCTATCTTTCCATAATGCCTCATCAGGATATCTGTGATGTTCATTATTGATGTTTAAGCCAGTATATTCTGCTAAATGCAATGTGATGGCTAATTTTGTGTTAACTTGGCTGGGTCACAGGGTGCCCAGATATTTAGTCAAACATTATTCTGGGTGTTTCTGTGAGGGTATTTTGGAAGAGACTGGCATAGAAATTGGTAGACTTTGAGTAAACCACACTGCCCTCTATAATGTTGGTGGGCTTCATCAAGTCAGTTGAAAGCTTGAACAGAACAAAAAGCCTGGCCTCCCTAGAACAGGAAGGAATTTTCCAGCAGCCTGCCTTCGGACTTCATTGTAACATCAGCTCTTCCAGGCTGTATAGCAAGTGCCTCCAAACTTGAAGTGGAGTGTTGGCTCTCCTAGGTTTCCAGGCTTCTGGCCCACCCTGCAAATTTTAAACTTGCCAGTCTCCATAATTGTGTGATCCAATTTCTTATAATAAATCTCTTTTTACATGTATATAAATCCTACTGATTCTACTTGCCTGGAAAACCCTAATACAAATGGGTTCTCAGAAAATAGACCACATGTACCTCTCTTATCATCTTTTTAACAGCTATCACTGCTCATTCCTGCCAGAGGATATATCTCATGCAATGAAAAAGACCAGGTAAGGAGAGGTCCCATTGAAACACAAGAAAGTGGCTCATAACCATCCCCAGGGCTCTATTGGTCCTTACCCCATCTACATTGGAAGGGTTACTGTCTCCTTACCACGAGACTTTATTATTGGTGTCTGTCCATTTAAGCTAATTTGAAAGCAGCTTATCCATGATCATTAATGAGCAAATGCTTAGAATCCTACCACAAATGTTCCTACATGCCCATTCATAGTTCTGCCAATTCAATTTTTAAAATTAACCCATATTAACACATATAAATAACACTATTAAAGAACACTGCAGGAAGACTGCATTTTTTAAAAAAAATTATAAAATCACCAAGGAGTGGGAAAAAAAAAACATACACACAAAGGGAAGTAGAAGTGATATGTTCAGCTACCCAAATTTGGAGACAGAACCAAAGCTAGGATTCAAATGTCTAATCTTCTAGAAGTACTCAAAGTGATACACTTAAAGTTACCTAGATTTCAAGATTGAGCCAGAGCTAGGATTCAAATGCCTAATTTTCTAGAAGTGGTATAACTCTATACACAGAGATACATATGTGTTAATTTACCAAAGATCTGGACTTACATCCCTAAGCTCAGCCAAGGTCGCCTTCCACATAGACACAAACCTGCCCCCACATGCATCCTGTCTCTCTGCTCCCTTTCACAAGCTATATGTGTATGGTCTGCACTTCCTCACCTCCATTCATTTTTCAACCCAGTCCAATCTCACTTTAGGCCCCACTCCTGCAGCACACCTCCAAACTAAGCTTCTAATTCCCATGCTTGCACCTCTCCAGTCTATTCTCCTGTACTTCACAGCCTTCGCAAGCGAACTTCTTTAAATTTAAATTGGCTTGTGACACTTACCTGCTGCAAATCCATTTTCCACAGCCCTCAAAATAAACCATAAGACCCTGAACTTGACCTAGAGGGCACAGCATGATTTGACCCCTGCCCTCTTCTACAACCTCCTGCCAGCTATCCCCACCCTTGTTCTCTTGAAGTTCCTGAATAGAAAAAAAGATGCTCAATGCTCATTCCTGCCTTAGAATCCTCAGCTTGGAATTCTCTCCCCTACTCTTCACTTAATGGATTCCTTTTGTCACTCAAAATGAAATATCTCTTCCTCAGGAAGGTCTTCCCTGACCCTCTCATCTGAACTATGCCTCCCTACCCTTGTTACTCTCTCCCATGAAGTCCTTTAGAATACTTAACCACCACTTAAATTTTGCATTGATTTGTTTCATGTATGTCTCCCTCCCACTTCTCACCCCTGCTGTTTCCTTTACCACAGTATACCCAGTACCTACCATAGTACATAACATCAGGTAAGTACTCAAACACTTGCTGAATGAATATTCGTACAGATTTGAATATATAATGAGAATACTTACATGTGACTGTAAGTTAATCATTATGTCACCTTTGGTGAACATCTGGTAAGTGCTCAGATGACTGATCAGTAGGATAGTCAGCAAGATACTTCATTCATTTGGGACTTCAGCAAACTCACTGAAGCTGCTGCTGTCAACTGCTTAACTGTAACATTATTGGCTAAAAGCAGATCTTATGCCTTTATCATTCAAAGCTTGTGCAATTGAAGACAATGTTTATACAGTATCTCCTCAAAGCAAATCATAGTGCAAGGCTCTGCAGGTTTTCAAAGAGAATGAGACCTCTTGCCCACAAGAAAACAACCACAACCTAGTCTAGTAACTATTTTTAACTTATTGAAGAGTTCACTTTTATAATGTGCACATTTTGATACTCTTAACAACTGTAAAAAAAAAGTATAATGTGCAGTTATGCTAAAAAGTTTCAAAAGGTGATCTAGAGAAACGATAAAGAAAAACAGGGATGAAAATTCTAAATCAGCTTCTACATCTTATTGTACATTTTAAGTCTTGTTATTATGTTCATGATAACTGAGTATTCACTCCAGGCTTCACATAGAAGCAGGTCTCTGAAAAAATAAAACAACAACACTATTTCTTCGCCTTCCCTGCCTCCTCTAAGCACCCTGGGTAGTCAAGACTGGCAATCAAAGGCCAGGTCCAGGATGAAATTCAAACTCAGCCCTCTACTCCCCAAGGACTCTCAATAGCTCACTGCCTTCCTGTTCTGCTCTCTAGCTCCAGTCAGACATGAAGCAGAAAGATGCTGGACTTGAAGTCAGACGACCCATGACTGTGTTCAAGCTCAAGGCTTACTTTGCCTTAATTTCTTCATCAGCAATATGGGCTTCCTCACCTTTGTCCCGCCTATAGCTTATAACTCTCAGTTGCTCTGAGGACTGAAATGAGATATCCCACGTGAAAGTTCCTACAAACCATCATAGGTTATACAAATGTGACCGAGTTATTGTGATTTTTATCAGGACTTCAATATTTAGCATCTTGTCTTGTTCCATCTTGTCTCATTGATCTGGAGTCTCCAGACCCACTACAAGTTCAAGCTCAAAGGCCATGTCATAGATTCTGCCTACCTTCAATGCCTGTTGTACTGGGCACTTAGCACCCATACAATAAGTACTCATGAATTGGTCACTGCTTGGTGTACTTCACAACTTTGAGTCAGAGTGCAGAGTGTTCTGTGATTTTTGTGAATTTCTTATATTGATAAACACATTTTCTAAAAATCACCAATGTTTGCCTGGCCCATGATCCTTATGGTTTATCTTTCTTTTTTCCTAACCAGCTGGGCAGAATTCCATTGAAAAGCAGACTATTTTGGCAAAGGCAAAAATAATATTTTGCTAATGTAGTCTTTAAAATTCCTTTTAAGGTTGAGACATGGGACCCAAAAGTCACTTGATAACTGCAAGCTCTCTCTGTCACTCTTCAATAAACCTCGTCCGAGATCCCACTAAGAATAGGGTACAACGTTGGAACTTCAGGAATAAATCGGGAAGACTGAATCTCACAGTGACTCTGCAGTCAGACTGCCAGGGATAGAAAGAATCCTAGCTTCATTTTTTTCCTGGCTGGGTGACCTCATACAAGTTATTCAGTTTGTCTCTCTTTCTTCCTCTAAAATAGGGTAATAATAGAACCTATCATCCTAAGATTGTCATTAGGATGAAATAAGTTAATGCATGTAAAAGCTTTTAGCTTTTAGTGCCTAGTACAGGGTAATAATAAATGTGAGAGATCGGTGTAGCTCAACAGACCAAGACCTAGATTAGCAAAATGACAAGTCAAGTCAAGAAGTCATAAAGAAATAGATATCAGAGCTGCAAGCCAGGTCCCCACATCCTAGTCTGTTCTCTATTAAGTTTCTAGGTGGGTATTAAACACAGGTGGCACTCTGGAAGATCCACTTTCCTGATACCTGACAAGCAGAGTCAACAAACACACCCACCTTCTCCTCTGCTTCATCCTACCCTTCAGATCTGTCCTTCCTGCTAGCGGGATCTCAGGCCCACCATTTCCCATTGGCCTCCCATCTGACTCAACATGCACCTAGGGGGCTCCATCTGCTGCTGGCTCCCACAGCAATACTGCAGTGAAGAAGACAAGTATCACTACCTCATGCAGTTATTATGAGGATTAAATGATATAATGCCTGGAAAAGTGCCTAGCAGAGTATTTGATATATAGTATGCAGCCAAATAAATGTTATCTATTAAAAAATAAAAAAAGGGAAAGGAGGAGGAAAACCCTGTGGTGCCTGCTCTCTCAAAGCTGACACATATTCCAACAGCAAATGCCAGACACAGCGCAGATTGAGATGTGTGGTAGAACAGAGGGACGCACGTCTGTGAAGAATTACAGTGAAGGGCAAAACCCACTGAAGACAGGAGGGGGCTGCAGTTCCCACTCTTCCCCTTCCTTCTTAAAAGAAGATCATGATGCTCAGTTGGTGCCTTGCTGGCAAACTCGAGCTCCAGAGCTTTGGCTTTTTAATATTATAATATTGTGGAACAGAGCAAAGACTTCTTCTGACCTCCCAATTTGCCCTCATATGCTTGACCAGCAAACACTTAGTGTGGCTGCCTTCCTCAATGGCTCTACTCAGGTAATAATGGCTCAGACAAAAGATTCCATTAAAACAGATCCCACAAGTCTCCTTAGTATATTCATAACATGTTTTGGATTCAGAGTTCTATGGCACTTCCGTATGACCTTTTCTGTATCCCATTATTGACAATTCCTAGTTTGGAAATGACAAACATAATATCTGAACAAGAAAAAAAAGGAAGCTGGTGAGAAATAAAGAACAGACTAGACTGGGTGCAGAAATCATATCATCCATTTACTGTCTGTCCCAGAGTGCATCCTGGGGCCTGGTCCACGCGGGCTGGTTGTAAGTGCATACTGAACGAGTCAATCTCAAGAAGGTCACAACTCAGGTAAGAAGTGGAGCCTACACATTACACCTAGTTTAACTAGAGAATCAAAGTCACCTCTCTGGCTCCAGATATGCAAGAAGGACAAAGCATGACGATATATGCCTTCAGCAAGGGGACAGGTGCTTGGGAAAATGCTTGCTTCCTGTTTACCTGGGCAGGTATTTGCAAATAGTCTAAGGAGGGGGGCAACTAGGAGTGACTTACACAGTTCTAAGTGAATGATTACGCAAATCGCTTGAGCAAATACAGGGAAAGAAACAGGAAAGTCTTCTGAACTGGTTTTCCTCACCTAACCCAGTATTTTCAGGGGAAACAGTGAAAGACAAAAAAAACCCAAGGGCTCTGGGCCAACCGCAAAGCTACTCTCCAGGAGGAACGTAAGGAACACCTACCGCCCCTCCCCCCACTTCACGCTTGGGCACCAAACCAGGGCCCCTGGGTCATTTTGGCAGGTGGAGGTAGCTCTTTGCTGTCATCTGCCTCTCCCGCGAGCCACCCGAGTGAAGCTTTTCGCTAGGTCTCACCAGACAAAACCAGAGGGAGATATCAAGGATGCAAAAGGTGCTCCTTTCTCCAGACGGATTAGAAGGGCCGGGGGAGGGGAGGGGGGGCGGAGGACAAGCCCTGCAATGCGAAAGGCGCCCAGCCAGGCTTGCCGCGGCCCCTGCCGGCATGACTGACTCGCTTGCTAGCCCAGGCGCCTCAGAAGGTCGGGCAGCCACCCAGAAGGGCGCGGAAAAGAGGAGTTCCTTGACCCCGGGGCACCCATCCCTACCACTGCCACTGATCCCAACGCGGAGTCCGCAAGTGACTCCACACCTGCGCTGCAAGCCCCACGCGTCCCCACCCAGGGCGCAGTGCTGCACAAGGGCAAGGGCCCTGGGTTCGCTCTTCCCTGCAACTGTCGCGGGGCGCCTTGCACAGCTGCAGGGCATAAGGGAGGGGAGGAATGACAGAGAAGAAGGCGGAGCACACGGCCCGGGAAGCATTTACAAGCGCCTCCTCTCGAAGAAGAGAAGGAACGGCTTCCCGGCCAAGGAAACGCCCCGGGGATGCCCCTGTGCCAGGTGCCGCCTTTCCCCGGTTCTTCGATACTCCCGCCTCCAGGTGATCCTCCCCCCGACCACAGCCCACCCCACGCCCCGAAAGCTGATCCTAAATACCTTCCCCGCGGCTTTCAAAGGAAGCCAGGCACCGCTTCGGCTGCCCGCAGCTCACGCAACAGGCGGAGCCTTAGGGCTCCAGAGACGGCTGGCTCTGGGGACTAAAGGATGCGGGCGCCGCGAGCCAGGCGCCCAGCAGGAAGGAAAGTGCCCTGCGGCCGTAGACCCTTGGGTCCTGCAGCCGCGACCTAGACCACAGGGGACTGGGGCAGCAAAAGGTGGGAGAAGGTGCAGTAAAGTTGCAGGGTCACCTGGAGAAGTCTCCGGAGCGCGCGGGGAGGTGAGGACGCCAGCCAGGTACCTGCAGGAGTCCGGGCGCATCCGGCTCGCTCCGCTCTGCGACGCCGCCCGCCCGCGCTGCAGGGATCAGGCCTCACCGCGCGGCCCCGCGCCTGCCGCCGCGGCGGCGAGGAGAGCGGGGTGGCCCGCGTCGGCCGGTCTGTCCGTCGGTCCCGCCCCGCTGGAGCGCCGCTCCCAGGAGCTGCCGGCGGGGCGGACCGGGGCGGGGCGGGGCCCGCCGCTCGGCCGCCGCCCCATTGGTCCCAGCTCCGCCAGCCTCTCGCTTCGGGACGCAGCCGGGCGCCCCGGGCCGAGGGCACAGGCGGCCGAGGACTACCGGGCTCCCACCGCGAGACAGGCGGACAGACGGTTGGACTGAGACCCGGACCTGCCGGCCGCGCTCCCCTGCCCAGGCCCAAGTGCAGAGTCACCCCGGAGCGGCCGGCACGGTCCGGGTGGGAGCAAGAGCGCGCCCCGCGCTTCCCACCTGCGCTCCCTCCTGGGCCGGAAGCGCAGTGGCCGGGCGGGAAAAGGATGACCTCCCCCGCGGCCCCGGCGGCTGGAGTCGCGGCCCAAGCGACACTTTACTAATTTGCCTGGATTTTCTCAGGAAGTCGCGAGGCCCAAACTTGTTTTAAAACAAATTGCGAAGGAGAATACATATAGCTCCAGTTCCTGCCAATGTTTGCCACCGGTCCCACTGCCTGAGGACTCACGCACGGTGCAGAACAAGATGCTTTGTCTCATTCCTCGACTCACCGAGTCAGAAGAGGTGGCTGGACATTTGCACCAAGCAGATGCGCCTCAAAGGTAGAAGAGGAACTAGTTGGGTCCCCTTTCCGAAGGACGAATGGAAGAGGCAGTCAGGGGACGATGCCTTTAGCCGAGGCTGAGAACAAACCAGGACCTCGGCGAGGACAGCGTGTGATCCAGAAGGCATCGCTGGCCCTGCTGCACTGAGCGAGAGCGCTCAGTCAACAGCCGGGAGGAGAAATGGGACGCTCGGGGACCCACCCCCGCGCTCCCCCTCCCGCCCCCAAACTGCAGATTTTTAAGTTGTGCAGAAGTGCAATAATTCCTCGGTGCCAGCTGCTCCAAGCTAAGGCGCCCAGTGTTCCCTGGGTTCCCACCCGTAGCATGCGCTCTGCCAGCTGCCCACAGGCCAGCACCCGCTGACCACTCGCCTCAGGAAGGCGCCTAGGGAGACCACGCAGATTCAAGCTCCAGGCCTTGAGCCAATCGCTGAGGAGGGAATGGGGGCAAAGAGATGGTGACAAACACTTTCCTAAACTTCCTGAATACCCTGTGTTATCTGTGGGTTTTCTAATTGTTCTTTGCTTAATCAAAAGCGCACTGGAAATCAGAAAAAGGGAGCAATGCTCACAGTATCTTGTGGGTTTCAAAGAGAAGGTTTTCCTTTTAAAGGGAGTTTTGGCCCAGAGAAGACGATAACAGCAGACAGGAAGGGCAAGAAAAAGCTAAAGCCTAAGATGGTCTTCCCCCTGAGGCCTGGAGCCCAGCAAGCTCCAACAATTTCATTTGGCTTCTGGAAAGCAAAGTACAGATGAATGTGTCTGCAGAGCAGTTTTGAGCCCTTTGTCCCTAACTCCATGGTTCTCTGCTTCCTCAAATCTTGTCTCTTCTGTGGAAGACAAAGCTTTGGTCTACACTGCTATTTACAAGCCCCTGATGAAGGTAATTTTCTTACACGTTCATCATCTTTAGCATAAGATCTAAGATTATTGTAAAAATATATTTACATTGTATTGACACGTTAGAAGAATGCTCCCAGATCTCTCCTAGCAGTTAGCTATTTAATCATTTTTAAATCACGCCTGTAATCCCAGCACTTTGCGAGGCTGAGGCGGATGGATCACGAGGTCAAGAGATCAAGACCATCCTGGTCAACATGGTGAAACCCCGTCTCTACTAAAAATACAAAAATTAGCTGGGTATGGTGGAGCGTGCCTGTAATCCCAGCTACTCAGAGGCTGAGGCAGGAGAATTGCCTGAACCCAGGAGGCGGAGGTTGTGGTGAGCCGAGATTGTGCCATTGCACTCCAGCCTGGGTAACAAGAGCGAAACTCCATCTCAAAAAAAAAAAAAAAAAATTATTTTTAAATCACTAAGTTTATCCAAAAAGTCCAGCATGGTTTACTTGAGAAGGAAGTATGTTCAGAATCTCTAAGCACTGAAGAAGTCATCTGCACTGCAGAAGCGTCAGCAGGGAAGTCCTTCTCCCCGAGTCTGAAGAACAGATGCAAGCAGGCAGGAAGGCACACACAGTGGGAGTCAGGAAGGGTCCCTGTGCATCTTCAGGAGCTGAGGACAGAAGAGCTGGGCCTCCATGGTGGGCATGCAGGAATGGGCACAGAGAAGGGGCACAGATCTGAGAGGTAGAAAAATAGATGGGAATTCTCACCCTGCTGAGCCCTGCAGGGACCCACTTCATCATTTAGCCCTGGTTTTGTCATCTGTAGGAAAAGTTCCTCTCTCACAGGGTGATCATGTGAAGCCAATGAAATAATAAACAGGACTGCATTGGATGACCCATGAGGCAGGTCTGCTCCCCAAAAGTTTACTCTTGAATGTTGACACCAAGGTTGAGCTAGGCAAAGTGGTAAATTCTCTCTCTCTCTCTGTCTCTCTCACGCACGTGCACACACACACACAACATAGTATGCAGCCCCTTCCCCAACCCCAGTCTCCATTACCAGGGGCATGCTGTGACCTAACTGCCTCTTTTTCCCTACTGCCCCACCATCTCCTGCCCAGTCTTTATGCCTGGTGATATGATATTCCATTCCATCTTAATTAACTGTGCCTGTAGGAAAGCATCAGGATATGCCATGCATTAATCTGTGAGGGGTCAATCATTGAATCATCAGCTGACAATAGTGCTCACTCCTCTGTGGTTTCAGGATTCCTGGAGTGGATGGAGACACATCCCACCAATGTGGGATGCATTCAGTTGTCTTCTGGGCCTCCTGTGAAGGTCCCCCTCTCTTACCCACCTATCACACCTTTATGTCTTCCCTTCCCTCCCCCCATCCAAACCTGTCCCTGACTTTTTATCCTCACTAAAGTCCAAATGATAGAAATCCAGCTGGATTAGTACTTACCTTAGCCCTGAAGGAAAGGCAAATACTCATTATCTTCTTAAATTGAAACAGGTCTGCAAGTGAAAATGAAGATGTGCTCATCTCTGGCAGGAAGGTCACGAGTGAGGGGTCTAGTCATAAAGGGCAACGTTTATTTGCTGGGTGCCTCTCACTTGCCACTTTCTACCCAGCCGCCTGAATATCAGTCCAGCCAGTCTGAGCACATGAAACACCTGCAGCTCCCCAAACCCACCATGACTCCCTGAACTCAGAGCAGTGCTTCCTCTGATGAGAACACTATTCCCTACCACCAAGCTCTGCTTTGCCAACAGACCCCTTCTCCCTTAGGACGAGATTCAGTGAATAATCACATCATAATCATGACCCTCTGGGAAGCCAGCTCTCTTATCCTAGGTTATGTGTCTCCTCTCCACACTCCCTCAGCACCCTTTTTCTCCCTCTTCCATAGCATCTACAATATGAGATTTTAACTGTTTATCTTCCACTAGACAATGTGCTCCTTGAAGACTGAATTTCGAGGACATTTTGTGAGATCTGCAGGTTTGTGAAGTGAGTTACTGAAGGCTCTGGCATTGGGCTGCCCAGTTCCATCTGCTCCTGGTCGAAACCTAAATCCTTTATGTTTATGCTACTTTTTGCCAAGTAAAAACAAACATGTAAACCACCATATCGCTGTCTTTGCTTGGCTGCCAGGAAGCTCAGAATTAAATTTACATTAAATTAAATTTAGTTCTCAATCAGCTAGAATGCTTTTATTTCAGATTATTGCTACAAAGATCATGCTCTTTTCACAAAATTATTGTATGCTTACTCTAACTGCCCTTTGGTATTATTTTTGTATCAAAAGGTTTTTAGGGATGGGTGCAGTGGCTCACATCTGTAATTCTAGCACTCTGGGAGACCAAGGCGGGTGGATTGCTTGAGTCCAGGAGTTCAAGACCAGCCTTGGCAACATGTCAAAACCCCATCTGTATAACAAATACAAAAATTAGCCAGGCATGGTGGTGAATGCCTGTAGCCCCAGCTAGTTGGGAGGCTGAGGAAGGAGGATTATTTGAGCCTGAGATGTAGAGGTTGCAGTGAGCCAAGATGGTGCCACTGTCCTCCAGCCTAGGTGACAGAGTGAGACCCTGTCTCAAAAAAAAAAATATATATATATATATATATATATATATATATCCTTAAATCTTTATGATCTTCAAGTCCAAAGACTTGAATTCTGATTCACCTCTGCCCCGGATTAGCTCAATGATATTTCCTCTTAGGCACTCCATTTGGGTTGGGACTATATGATCTTTAAGGTCCTTGCCAACTCTAAAAGCTTTATGCTTCTATAGATAAAAGGAGACACTTTATAAATTATTAAAGAAAGAAAAACCCTGTGACAGTCTATGTCTCCAGACACAAAAGAACACTGTCCTCAGGTACTCAGAGTCACTCTCTGAAAGCCCTTGAGCATTGTCCAAGGTGATTGTCACAGAACACCTGTGCCTGGTCTAGGCACCGAAAGGAAGGTGTCTACTCCATCACACTGGTAGGTCCTCATAACACACTAGCATAGGAAAGGCTCTGTCTGAGAAGTTAGTGCACAAAAATACCTCAAGGGATGGCCTTCCAGATTGCTCATACTCTGGTCACAACTTGATTTTTTACCACATTTCAAGCTCTTCACACCTTTCTCTCTGCCTTACTCATTCCCCACCACCTCCCCTCCCCTCAGCCCTTTCCTCACATTCCAGCCTGACAGAAGTGACCCATCTCTCCTCTGTGCTCACTGCATGCCATCTGAGCCTTGCCTTGCTGGTGCCTCATTCCTATAGTGCTTCTTCATCCACCTGGAAAATAGGATCCAGTACATGTCACCCATCCTATGAGGCTTTCTCTGACTCACAAAGTAAATTTAGTTACTTGCTCTACTGGGTCCTATTATACTTTGTACAAAGCTCCAATTACAGTTAGATTTCTTTACTATCATTCATTGTCTGTATGGATTAAACTGTGAGCTCCTCAAGGGCAGGAACTAAGTGGTGTTATTCATCTGAATGTCTTCAGAGCACATTATAGATGCTCAGCAAATGCTTTAAGAATGAAAGGTGGCCAGCCGTGGTGGTTCCTGCCTGTAATCTCAGCACTTTAAGAGGCCAAGGTGGGTGGATCACTTGAGGTCAGGAGTTCAAGACCAGCCTGGCCAACATGGCAAATACTAGCCGGGCATAGTGGTGGGCGCCTGTAGTCCCAGCTACTAGGGAGCCTGAGGCATGAGAATTGCTTGAACCTGGAAGGCTGAGGTTGCAGTGGGCCAAGATTGCACCACTGCACTCCAGCCTGGGTGACAGAGCAAGACTCCATATCAAAAAAATAAAAGAATGAAAAGGGAGATGACTTGATGCCTGTATAGATGCCTGGATGGACTGATGAGCAAACACAGCAGGGGAAGGTACAGAAAAGCAAACCAAGAGGAAGCAAAGACCAGATATGTCATCCTCATGGTTGTTTCTCTGGGGGCATTTTGCACCCCTTTAGTAGCCCTTCATGTGTGGAGTGGAACTCAGGGCAGAGCCTTCATTTCCAACTAGACAAATGAAGAGTATCCCCATGGCAAAGAATGCTGGGCACACCCTCATGATCTTTTCTGCTTTCTCAGTGACAATATCTCCAAGTATTATCTGGGTACTAGAGTGACCAGGTCTTCCCAATTCGTCTGGAACTGTCCCAGTTTTAAAAGTGAAAGTCCAGCATTCCAGGAACCACTTCGGTCTAGGGCAAACCAGGACAGTTGGCCATCCTCCTAGCGATATTGCTGCCTAGGATAAAATCTACACATCCTAGCATCCTATGCAGCAAGAGGAGAGCATGTATCTGGTTTCCTTATGGGACATCGGTGGAAGTGGCACATTCACCTTTTGGGAATGTCCTCAAAGGAATAGGGGAGTGCCCTTCCCCTTCCCTCTTTTACCTCCATGCTCTCTAGAGCACAGAGAAGATCATTGGATCTAGATAGACTTTTGGACCCACAAGTACAAAATGCATGAAAAGGATGGTCAAGTGAGTAGATAGAAGGGGACTGGGTCCTCTTAACAGCACTGGAATGCCCTCATTTCTATGAAAGAAAGAAACTTTCATCTCATTTCAGCCCTTGTTATTTGTGGTTTCTGTCACTCACAGCTGAACTCCATCTTCAAGGATAGATTTTCTGCCTGCTGAAAAGTAGGGATTCTGATGTCATCATCACACCTGGGTGCTGGCTCCTGAAGATCCCTCCTCTTCATGTTTCCCAGTCCCTTGTATTATGAAAATACCCGGTGTTGAAAGTGAGAGTAGCTCATGCCTTCTGGCCCACGTATCAGGTCCTAGTCTGCATGTCTGGTGCAGGTGACCATGGCAGTCAGTTCAGTCCCTCCCACCTCCCGTGTTCAAGCCACTGAGAGCTCCCCCAAGTCTAAGCCAAAGGAGGCTCTAATGAGTGCTAGACACAGTTGAAGTTTTATTCCCAAGTGTGAACAAACTGAGGGATTGTGTCACAAGTGTTCAACCAGTTGATGAGTTTCGGTGTGTTAAAGTTTTGGCACAGCACTCTTGAGTCTTCATGATGGTTTTCGTTAGTTCTTAAAAGTTAAAATATATTTATGAATGAGATTTAAATAAAATGTTTAAGGAATCCCAGAAAGAATGGAAAGAAAGGAAAAAAGGAGGAAGAAAAGGAAGCAGGGAAGGAGGGAGGAAGGGAGGGAGGGAGAGATAGAAAGAGAGAGAGGCAGGAAGAGAGAGAGGGAGGAAAGGAGAGAGAGAAGGAAGGAAAGGAGGGAGAGAGAAGGAAGGGAGGGAGGGAGGGAGAGAAGGAGAAAGAAAAGAAAGGAAGGAAGGAAGGAAAGAGAGAGAGAAAGAAAGAAAAGAAAGAAAGAAAGAAAGAAAAAGAAAGAAAGAAAGAAAGAAAGAAAGAAAGAAAGAAAGAAAGAAAGAAAGAAAGAAAGAAAGAAAGAAAGAAGAAAAGAAAAGAAAAGGAAGGAGACCCTATGTTACCAGAATCAAGGCCGCTAGGACAGAGCTTTCCTTCAGCCCTGTGGGAAAGAACTATGAAACTCACTGCCCTGCTTTCCAGTGATATAAGGAGGAAAGACAGGTCTAGTGTGACCCAGGGTCCGAGAAGAGAAGGAAATAGGAGTGCCCATCATCGTGACACAAAGCGTTCTCTGAGTGCTCAAGTGGAAACCCATCACCCCTCAACACAGGCACTCAGGTTCTCCCGTGTGTTCCAAAAAGCCATGTTAAACTAAATATCGACACAAGAGGGGCACACATGGCATCACTGGGCTGCATCTGTGAGGAAGTTGCCCCCTATCCTCTGAAAGAAAGGGGGCACAAGTTGCCCTACACTCCCCAGGGACAGAGGCCTGGAGTCAGCTGTAACTCCACCCTGAATGTACTCCGCAAGTGGAGGTGGAAGATGAGGTCGGGGCCTGAGGCCCATGTGGGGCAAGGAAGGGAGCCCAAGGCCGGGCATCCAGACACAAACTCAGCCAGGAGCCCGGGGACTAGAATGCTTATTTCTTAGGGATTTTTTTTAAGTGCATTTAGACACTATTTCTCTGAATGTCTTTCTGTTCTACATATTTTGACTCGTTTCATTTTTCTCTTAAAATTTCTTTTGAAGAAATCACTAGTTCTTATCACAATAATGAGAGGAAATTCTATCATTTCAAAATATGGTGGTGAGAAGGGTTCAAAAAGTCTAGATGAGCACAATGGGCAGTGAACGCCCCACTCTCTAAGCAGTAACGGGCAGGTCATTTCATCTTGAATACACCTCACTGTTCTTCTTTATGAACAGCTGGAAATATCAAGGAGTGTTGGTCAGCTGTGCCGACTTATCCATCTTTCTTTCCTTCTTTTAATTCCCTTGGATGCAGAGCGTTGTGGCATATTGCCATCATTAGCAGGTACAAGGCCTCTCTCCTGGTTTGTTTTTCTTATTCTCTCTTCCACACTTCATGGCCAACCCACTATCCATAGCTAGCCATTCTTTTTCTTTTTTTTTCCCCCCGGAGATGGAGTCTTGCTCTGTCACCCAGACTGGAGTGCAGTGGAGCAATTTTGGCCCACTGCAACCTCCACCTGCCAGGTGCAAGCGATTCTAATACCTCAGCCTCCCGATTAACTGGGATTACAGGCGCCCACCATCACACATGGCTAATTTTTTTATTTTTAATAGAGACAGGGTTTTGACATGTTGACCAGGCTGGTCTCAAACTCCTGACCTCAAGTGATCCACTTACCTCAGCCTCCCAGTGCTGGAATTACAGGCATGAGCCACTGCCCCCAGCCATACAGGCAGCCATTCTAACATGTTTATTGACAGCCTCTTTTTCCATGTGTCCCTATAAAATGTATATGACTGTTTTGAATGTATACAGTTTTAACTTATGTAAATTATCATTTGTCCTTTATCTCAAGCTTTTCTTGTGTTCCACTCCACACGATGTGGTGTTATTAGCTCCAGCACTCTTGCTCTGGGTGTATCTGGCCTGTTCCTCATTATTACCATATTATCCACATGCTGGCCAACTCCCCAGGGACAGATGCCCAAAATATCCCAAATTCCCACCAATACAAACAACACTGGGATGAACATCCTTGCATGTACCACCTTATGGACATGGGAAGAATGTGAACGGGATGTATACACAGTGCAGGATTGCTGGTCATAGACTACAAACAGAGCTGATATGAGAATATTAAAATGCTTCTGCATTGGCTGGTAAATAACCACGCCCCCAAGCTCCATGAGCAACCTTCCTGTTGCCCCAGCCCTGTCCCTGGGACACTTCAGACTTTTCTACCTTCTCAAGAACTGAAGAGTTAATGTCTGGACCAGCTAGAACTGACAGGCTTTCTAGCAGTTGTTAAATATTTGAATATCATCCCTAGATATAATATGATTGTTTCAATCCTTATTTCTCTACAGAACAGATAAAAACAAAAAATTACCAGTCCAATCTCCAGTTCAATCTTTAAGAAACAGTAGAGCTGCAGGAACCCTGCTGATATTTCAGTCGGCGTTACCAAAGTCATGTTCTACTCTGTCTGCCCGGAGAAGTGGGAGCCAGCAGGCTGTGACTAGTCTTCTAATGTCAGGGCCAATGCAGCCAAAGGCAGTGGTCACAGCAGGTGAAGAGCACTGGACTCCACACCTCGAGTTCTACCTGGGCCCCATCCCTCTCTAGCTGAGTGACTTTGAGCACATCATTTCTCTCTCTGATCTTCAGTCTCCCCATTTGCAAGACGCTCTTCCACAAGGTATGCATGGATTTAAATAAAATAATGGTTTGATAAAGAACAATAGCGAGGAAAGGAAAAGCTATATGGAGTCAGGCTCAGTATTAAACTAGCTGAGTCACCTTGTTCCACCTGTGCCTCAGTTCCTCTCATGCAAAATGGGGATAATGATACTGTATTGTATCATATTGTAATGTATGAAATTCAGTGTGCCGCTGACATCTTTGAGCCCCACAGGTCTCCAGAGACTTAGCTGTGAGTTCCCATCCTCTGGCCAGATACACCCCCACACAGTAGTAAAGGCTCCCTGCCTGGCTGTATCCCCTTACCCTAACTCAACCTAGTGGATTTCACTTCCCTGTCAGCCCACAAAACTACTCATAAAACCGATCACATCCTCTTAAAGAAACCAAGAGGCACCTGAGGCTGTTATTATTGCAAAGCCTGCCTCCCACAGTCCCTGTTGGTTCATTCTGCTCCTGAGTGCCACCCCATGTGGCCCTGCATAGCAGGCAGCAGCCTCCTCCCCAAGGCTGTGAGTATATGTGACTAATAAACTGCTGTCAGAGCCACCTGTCAAGTGTCAAATATCCCATGTGCAGCCATCCCATACTATTTAGAGCAAAGGAGTCCTCCTTTACCAGTGGAGTGACTAAGAGGTAATCAGAACAGATGCCTGTCTTAAAGAGTTGTGAAACTGAAGGGAATGATATACTAGAGCACCTAGCACCTTGCCTAAGTCTGGTAGAAGCTCATGCAAACAAAAATAAAAGCAAACAAGAATGTAGCCAGGACAGGACATTGGTAACAGCCAGAGGTTGAGGCACTGCCTGAACCTGGATGGGAAGCATGCAGGATCTCTCTTATGGGCTTTTGAAAATACCCTACCTTGTGCTGACTGACTTCACGTTTCATTGCCAAAAATGAAAAAAACACATTTAAAAAATACACTCCTATAAACATGCTCTTTTTTGTAGGACAATAAGAAATTTCATCTGGAATTAAAATGGTGACTGCTTGGACAGGCTATATTTTTGCATTTTCAGGATCTGAACAATAAGGGTATAATAAAAGACTGCTTTCTTCTCCAAATCCCCAGGAACCTGAAAACGATGCCTGGTCTCTGGAATCCACGGCAGCAATGGGTGATAAGTAGTCGGCATCTGGGTGACAGCAGACTGACTCTGCTCTCAAGTCTCATAGTCCACATTGTAAGTCACACTATGTCCCTTTGGCTCCATTTTCTTACCTGTAAAATGGGGATTTTGAACTTACTAATATGCCAGACACAAAGCTAAAGAAAGGAGCTGAAGAGACAGGATAAAAAAGATGAATAACAGGTTCCTCCCTGTAAGAGCTCACAATTCAGTGGGCTGACACCATCTGCCTTATCCACCAGATAAAGTGTTAGGATAACATAGCAGGATAGAGAGTCGAGAGATAAGAGCACTATATAATGTGACAGGAACTGCCACTTGTCACTCAATTTCCATTCTGCCCTGATATCTTAGTAACAGAACTCCCATTTTTACAGGGCCGACATGTCCCCAACTAAACACATTATATTTCTCATCCTGTCTTGTAACTAGTGTATAGAGACCAACTTTTAGAATCAGATATAAGCCTATGCATTCTCTTATGTTTCCGGGAGTCTCTGAAAAGAAGAGGCATGCCCTTTTCCCTTTCTTCTTCCAACCTCCTCCCTAGAATATGGGTGAGGTGACTGGAATTCTTGCAGCCATTTGGGGACATGAGAACAATGGGTACATCCCAGGGATGGCAAAGTGTGAGCTCATTGGAATCTGGGGCCTTCACCTCTTTGCAGGGCTATTTTATCCTGAAAATCACTGGACTTCTTTTACATGAGAAATAAACAGGTAACTTATG
The DNA here is from genome assembly GCA_031835075.1 of Saguinus oedipus. Taxonomy (NCBI): domain Eukaryota; kingdom Metazoa; phylum Chordata; class Mammalia; order Primates; family Cebidae; genus Saguinus; species Saguinus oedipus. The sequence continues at coordinate 7,613,436 of CM063183.1, read as the reverse complement.
TATATGTGTGTGTATGTGTATATAAACGCAACTGATTCCAATCTCAACTGATACAACAAATATTTAACATTAATAAGTATGACACATAATCCCAACCTTATTTAGCTCCTAAAGCTCTCATGAGATTCATTCTAAAACTAACATGCTTCAAGAATTTTTTTAACTTCTGGAATATCAAGTGATATGGTGGTGCTAAACAATGCAGGTGTTTTCACAACTATCTTTAGGAGATTCAAATCAATGCTTGGGCTCAGATCACTTTATGACTGAGAAGTGTAGAAAATTCTATTTTCTTTAGAACTAGTACTTGGACTTCTAGGAAAATAAAACAGCTAGACATGGCTTGAGCCAACATGTTTCCTCATTCACAAGCATATGCACATGCTTACCTGCATGGATAGACATGTACTTTCAGGAAGCCACACCTATGTATCACACGCATGCACAGCCACACACAGGTACACTTTCACATCCATACTCAATAGCAGGATCCAGTGGGTTCCCTGCAATTGTGAAGTTCCTGGATTTTCCCCTCACCAGAACACTAAGATATTATGAGTTATTATTTTCAATAACTTGGTTATACAAAACTGGAAGTGGGATGATGAGTCATAAAGAGCAAGAGCAAGAAATCTTGACAGTCAGTCCTTGATGGTGAAGGTGGATTCATGGAAAAGCAGAGAAAGGCAGATTCCCTTCTACACATAAGTTCCAGGGTCAAAAGAAGAATCCTGATGAGCCAGGGGCAATCTGGACATCCGGAGGCCTCACTTTCATGGAGTATACTGCCATGAGAGTATGAGTTAAGCTTCTCCCTGAGCTTCTGTCCTCCTCCCTCCAGGCCTGCTGCTCTAGACAAGCAATTCTCAATTAATTCAACCACTGCTTGTATATTTTGCTATCTCCTTGAGCTCAGCCTCTAGCTCTGATCCCAGTCCTTTGAGAGACCCCTGGGGACTGTACACTATGCTCAGGACTTAAGAAAACACAAAAATGAGGAAGACATAGTCTCTGCTCTCAAGAAGTGAGCATTCTATCAAATAATCAAGAAATAAATATTCATAGCCAACTCCATAAAAAATAGATAGATAATTACAGGAGGTGATACAAATCTTAGAACCTTGGGAAATTCTCAGTTGTCTCATCCACAACTTAAGAATAATAATTTCTGCCCTCAGAAACTTGTGAGCTTAGAAACTACCCACAAATTATTTAGAGATTCTCTCTACTACTCAGCAAACCTTTTACTCAACTCTAGTTTATTCAACATTTCCCACGAAACCCCATCCAAGTCTTCTTCACTCTAAACCGTGGAAATCATACCAATTCAATCCCCAGGTCTCATTCATAGCAGAGAACCTCTTTACCTATTTACTAGGAAATAGAGGCCATGGGAGGTATGGTCTCTCAAATTCCATCTTGTCTATCTTGAAGTCTCCCTTTTTCTCCTGCTTTGAAGAAAGATGCTTATACCCAAGTACTTTGGAGAGTCAAAACAATAATGACCAAGAGATCCAAGAAGACCAAAAAGAAAGAGAGTTTTAATAAACAATCACTGCTATTGTTTTAATAAACAATCACTTGTCTGAATATGTTCCCCAGAATTCATGTGTTGAAACTTTATGGCCAATGTTACAGCATTAAGAGGAGAGCCCTCATAGATGGGATTAGAGCCCTTATAAAAGGGATTAGGCAAGTGAGTTTACTCCCCTTTCACCATGTGAGGAGATAATGTACAAGGGCAATCTTGGAGGCAAAGACCAAACCTACTGGTACCTTGATCTTGGATTTCCCAGCCTGAAAAACTATGAAAAATAAATTTATGTTATTTATAGATTTCCTGTCTCAAGTATTTTATCATAGTAGCACAAATGGACTAAAACAACCACCAATACGATAACAATACAGTTGTTAATTTACAACCGTAACATGAACTTCTCAGCCTTGTGGAAATCTGCAGGCTTCAGAGTTGTTTCAGAGCTTCACCACTTACCTATTTTGTAGCCTTGAGCATGTAGCTCAACTTTTATTCATTAATTTATTCAACCAACATTTTAAGTTCTATTGAGTGCCAAGTGCATTAACCAAAGATACAAGTTAATCATTCTAAAATGAGGGTAATACTAATATTTACTTACTAGTTTGTCTAGAGGTTTTAGTGCCCCATTATGCACAATAGGGAATAATAAATATGAATTATCTTCCACTGTTGCTCCTGGCCCTGGCTACCCATACTCCTTTTCTGTATATAAAGATAAATTTCTCATAAACAAAATAAATTCCTAGTTGGATAATGAAGAACATCAATATAAATTTTGAATAAACTTCAAGGCCTACCCTTCCATTCTCACAATGAAGTACTGGACTGTAAGTAATCTGGTTGAACTGAATTCTTGTTATATGTAAACTATCCCAGGGCAGAGTCGGCAAATACTGTCATATGATGACAAGCAGAATCCCTCAGGCTAAAGGGCTAGAAACATGGCTTCCAAATATGGTCTTCCTGGCAGTCAGAAGAGCTGTTTCCATTCACTCTTTCCACTGGTCAACAAATGTTTTCCTAACATTAACACTGTACCAGGCTGGGTGCAAAGAACTGAGATTTTATTAAATATGAATTTCAAGGACACAGATTTTGAGGTACAAATTCTTAATTGTCTTTATTTCTCGTGATAGCAGAAGACAATTTTGGTAATTCCAGGTAAATCTGGCAATTCCGAGAGTTGAACTCTGTTAATTCAGGCTCTTTCTCTGCCCCCTTCCTTCACTTAATCCCTTGAAGTATCTATGATCACGGAGGGCTGTGTATCACCCACCAATGGGGTACGTGGAGTAAAGTCTCCACAGTGGGCCTCTGCCCACACTGGCCTCTGCTGGGATGGGCTCCCCATAGCTTGATGCTCATCCTACAACCATGACTCATCACTGATGTCCACCTGCTCACTGGGCCCTCAGTTGCTTGTTGAATGCATTCTGTTCCCTCGGGGCCCTGACCCCAGTGTTTCTGGTCCATCACTTATGACATTTCCAGAGTACCTTTATAGGGTTCAGAAACTCTCAGCCCCTTTCCCTTTACTCAAGGCACTTGTAAGGCACTTGGCCTCTCAATTCCAGCTGTCACTACTCTGGTTTGATCACCATGCTGAAAGCAGATATTGCTAGCAAAGGTGGAATTGGTATCTTTTGCCATGGGATTTTTCCAAACTTATCTGGGATTTCCAGCTTCCTCCCCTTCACAGGGCCTCCGTCAACTCTCTTGAGGCTAAATCACAAAGGACTTTCCACCATCTCATGGCAAGCTCTGTGTAGAAAAACTGGTTCTTCAACTATTCTTTTTTCCATCTGTCATCTGTGCCAGGATGTGGCTCTTGAACTTCAATAATTAATTCCTTTCTCTCAAAGTCATTGTTTTTGGCTTCAAGTGCCTATTTTGCCAGTCCAAAGTGGAACTCTGACACTTCTTTCTCTTTGCACTCCTATAATAACAACTGCAATCTCCCTGAGGTGACAGGATGCCTCTGACTAAAAAGGGAGCAGATTATGTACAAAAATCATGGAAGGGGAAGCACTCTGGTTAATATTTTAGAGCACTATCTAACTATATACTAACCCACATATGGTTTCTGCATTGAAAACCTGGCAGTCAGTAAGAAATTTCCACCGAATGGTGAGTTTTAGGCCAATTGACCAGATCTAGTGTAAACGGCAAAGATTGGCTGTAATTAGCAAAAGCTGACTTGTAAAGCAACCCATAGATTCAGCCCTATTACAAACATTTGTGGAGCCACGACCAGAGTTCAGATAGATCCCCAACCCCTGACCCAACATTCTTGCTTTTCCATCTGGTTCCTTCCAATAGCCTCAGGGAACCCCACACTCATCTTGGAGGATACCTTAACCCACACAGCCAAGCTGTAAAACATGGCTTCAGAATATGTTGTGCCAGAAGGTTTTCATTTTCTCAGATGTGTTACCATCTAGAGATCATGTTTAAGCTAATGTCTTGGTTTGGTAGTTCCGTCGGCCATAAGACCTAGTATAAATATAAAACCCAAACCTGTCTGTGAGAGTAGAAAAAAACTATCCCATCCAGAATCCACACTGGAATGGGTAAGCTTTCTTGTCAACTCTTTTTCCCTCAGTATTGCATCTAGGCTTTATGTAAGGCTAGAAGTTACTGTCAATATTTATTGAATTCAAAAGATTGATCAGAGCAAAGGATGGATGGGTCTTGAGAAACGCCAAGTCATTACTTTTTCCCAGGAAAAGGGAGCAATTTAACATCACAGAAACTGAGATCCACGTTTGGCCAATTAGCCATTCCCACCCATGGCTTTGTATAAAAACAGATGGTGCAAACCTGGGGCACGTGGTGGACATGGTTTGTCAGAGCGGTGGTGCCAGTGCCTATAGCAGCAGGTTTGATAAAGTGGCTGTTTCTGCTTTTTGCTTCTTAACCATCCAGAGTGCATTTGATTCTTGACAATTCACAGCTATGATCTTCTCAACTATCATGAACACTGTGAATTCCCAAGAAATTAGCTTTTGCTTAAATTGTCATTTTTCAGTTACTTGTAACCAGAAATACAATCAAATTTGCCACCATGAAGACCTGTTTCTTTCCCTCTGCTGTTGTCTGCAGCTCTGAATCTTATGACTTCTTTGCCAAGTATTCTTTCGTCCCTATCTTGGGCAGGTTTGAGTGACATTGTGAGTTGTGTGAGTCTAACCTCCTGCATCAATGATATCCCCAGGTCATCAGCCATACCATCTTCTTTGGGAGACCAGACCCTTGGTCTCTCATTGTAGACCCACGGTCTCTCTCTTTTTTTTTTTTTTTGCTCATGCCAGTGGTCTGAGGGTGGAACTAGGACAGAAGACACACATCCCTGTGCCTCTTCACTAATTAATGGTAATGTTAAAACTAATGTTTACTAGAGCTGGAACCCAGGGGCACATTGCCAACACCTTTATTGCTAACAGTTCCACATTATAAATAGGGTATGGGACCTTGCCTGTGGATGGATTCTAAAAATTCCACAGTTACCACAAATGCTTTTCCTCCTTTCTCCTAAGAGAACACCACTCCCAAGCCTTTGAAACAGGTGTTAGTACATCATATGAAAGGCTCATTAAGGTCAGCAAACACTGATGTGGAATCATCGTCTAGCCATTTCATCAGAGTTCAGACTGCTTTTCACAGGCCTCAGTTTATATCTCTCTCTAGCAAGTTCAGAGGCTAATATTCTCATCCATTCATCCATCTACCATACTTCCTTCATCCATCCATCCATCTGTCCTTCCATCCACATATCATTTATGTCTTCATCCATTTATTCATTTATTTATCTATCCATCCATCCATTCATCCAACTATCTCAGCCCTGCAGGCACCTGACAGTCTGTTCCCTGATGAGAAACTTGTAATCCTAGTTTTCTGTTTTATAACTGTCCAAAATATCCTCTAAATATCCCTCCCAATTTATCCACCTCTCTTGATTGGTGGTCCTCATTCACTCAAGGGAGGAAACTTTTCTAGATCAGGACTTACTCTTAGTGGGAAAAGTGTCTGCCACTTATTTCTCAGAGTTGCCAGAGAATTCTCACTTGTCAGGGAAGTGTTACTCCTATCTCCTTGGGGCAGACTAGCCCTCAGAGAATCATGTCGAATAGTCCTCCAACTCCTTCTGAATAAAATAAAATGCACAGGCACTACCAAATCATTCATATTCCCAAGCATTCTCTCAACCAGCAGCTGGAACAGGACTGGCACATTGGAGAGGACCAAAATGATAAAAGTCACCATCCTCATCATCCTGAAAAACTTAAGGCTTTCCTTTATTTTCTATCTCAGCCATGGACTTATGTAGTAATACTCACATATAAAATTAAATCTGAAACCACTGGCCCACTACTAAACAGATTAAGGTATTCCAAATCCGGGACCACTATTAATTCACTTAGTTAGTGTCCCATAATTCACACATATTTTAATTTTTTCTGATTTTTTTCATCTCAATACAAGTGAGAATACACGTGAATTTTAAAACTCACATATGTCATGTATGTAATATGCTCCCTAAGTCATTGCTCTGACAGAACTATTTTTCCAAATGATTTTCCAAATGTTGAATTGGACATATTTATACAAAAAAACTCTATGTACCATATGTATACACACACATGCATATATATGCACATGCACACTTATGTGTGGGTATATATACTTTTTTTTTTTTTGCTAAATCTGGCAACCTCTTACTTGTGCTTCTCCTGCACAACCCCTGCCCCACCCCACCCCTACATATGTACACAAATTCACAGCCTCAGGTAACCTGTAGTATCCAATACTGCTGTCCTGGAACCTGTCTAGGCTCCCTACGTGACCACTACTTCCATTGACTGTTCATGTCCTCCCACCAATTCCGCCACATTGCTAATGATCTCTCCTCTTTCCTGAAGAAATCCAACTTTCTTCCAAAAAACCCGTGTTGGAAGACACACATTTATAAAATTCTATGCCTAGGTCACTTTCCCCTACAGAAGATCCTCTGCAAATAACAGCCTGATAAATTCACACAGGAAAGCAGAGAGTTCCAGGCTCCTGATTAAAAAGTTCATTCTCAAGAAGGTTCCAGTGCTCAGACACAGAACCCTCTCCTGGTGATCCCCTCACTTCTCAGACTCCGGGGCACCATTCTGCTCAGAGCTAAGATGCTACAATGAGACCCTTTTTAGCTCAATTCTATGGAATGCTTTGATTCGGGATGGCAGGACGCTGCTCACACTTCAACAATTACTAAGAAACTTCTGTAATGTATACTCTTAGCTCTGGAAATGTGGGGCATTCCAGTTCAGCAGAAAAAAAAAATCATTTCAGTAAATCCAAATAGCAGGATAAAGGGGGAGAGAGTGAGGAAATGGGAATACAAAGCTAGATTAAACACAGTCTCTATCCTTGGTACACTCTTGGTGGAGTAAGGAAACACATATTTTTAAAGACCAAGATGATTGACTTCCTTCTTCCTGAGTTCCCTTTTGGAGACATGTCACATGTCACATGGATACCTTCTGTTTGGGTCAGGTCAGGCACATGTTAAGTTAGGATAACTGAAAGAAGTCTTTGTAACAATAACTTTTTTAAAAAACAGAGTCTCACTCTGTCACCCAGGCTAGAGTGCAGTGGCGCGATCTTGGCTCACTGCAACCTCCGCCTTCCAGGTCCATGTGATTCTCTTGTCTCAGTCTCCCAAGTAGCTGGGATTACAGGCACCCACCACCACCCCTCGCTAATTTTTTTTATTTTTAGTAGAAATGGAGTTTTACCGTGTTGGCCAGGCTGGTCTCAAACTCCTGACCTCAGGTAATCTGCCCACCTCAGCCTCCCAAAGTGCTGGGATTACGGGTGTGAGCCACCACACCCAGCCAATAACTTTTATCAAGCACTTATGTCAGATATTTTTGAAGTGTCTTGCCTATATTAATCCATGTGGCAGGTACCATTATTGGCCCTAGGCAACTGAAAACCAAGTTTCTGGAAGAAAGGAGGTATTCAAAAATGCTTGTTGAATGAAGAAACAAATAAATGGTCTTCTCTATGGAAAGCTGTGGCTTTCCAGCCCTCTAGGGGCTGTGCCCCTAATGTTCTCTTACTGGAGAGTACCTACAGGAAAGGGATATCAGCAGCTTATTCTCTAGTTTGACTTCTGCTAATATAACAGATTTGTTGCTCTATCCTTGCACCTATTTAAAGAGGATGAAGAAGATAATAAAGAGTTGGGGGTGGGAAGACAAAGATCTTGACTTAGTCCATCTGGGCTGCTATAACAAAATACCATAGACTGAGTAGCTTAAAAATGATAGAAATTCTTTTCATATGGTTCTAGAGGCTGGGAAGTCCAAGATCAAGATATTGGCAGATTCAAAGTCTTAGTGAGGACCGATGGCTTGATTCACAGATAGCACCTTCTTGCTATGTCTTCACATGGTAGAAGGGGCAAGGGAGCCCTCTGGCATCTCTTTTTTAAGGGTACTAATTCCATTCATGACCTCTTGGCCTGTAACTTCCCCAAATTCCCACCTCCTAATATTATCGTACAGGTGGTTAAAATTTCAACCAATGAATTTTGGAGGGACACACAAACATTCAGACCATAGAAGGGCTGAGCTGCCTGTGCTCCTGTGATTTGCTGTCAGGGATATGTGACTCCCCATAGGCAAAGTAGACCCTATGGGACATTGCTCAGGTTGGGCCACCTTGCAGGCACCTCACATGTTTGGACTGCCCATCTGGCACAAGAACCCTATCATCAACAAGAGGCCCTACCTGGGCATTGATGGCAGGAACTGAGGGGAATTAGAAGAGGTGGGTCTGCCACATGCAGAGATGAAGCAGGTGTGTTCTACAGAAAGCAGGTCTGTGCAAATGCAAAGGCTGAGGAAGCTGAGAGGCCAAAGAAAGTGGTTGACAAATCCAGTTTCTCAGAAAGAAATCTTTCTTAAGGATTTATGAACAGAAGCTGTGAACCAGGTGCCACGAGAAGGGATGGCAAGATGGGATAGTGAATCCCTGCACCATTATCTTCTAGACCCAGGGCTTCTATACCACAGGGAAGGAATGTGTAGGACAATTGTAATGGACCCCTCAGGGAAAGGCAAGAATGCTATGAAATCTGTCTAAAGGCACGATTTACAGTAACAGTAGATAAAATAGAAATCTTAGAGGCATCTCCAGAACTGGGATTAATCAGAAGTCAACATGGCAGGTTAGCATCCAAGATGGAGTTGCTTTATCCTCCACAAAAATGGAGGCCCCGGGACCCTGCTAAGGAGCTGGCCCACAGAGGACATCAAGAGCCCATTCTTTAAAGAAAATGTGGTACATATACACCATGGAATTACTATGCAGCCATAAGAAAGCACAAAATCATGTCCTTTGCAGCAATATGGATGCAACTAGAGACCATTATCCTAAATGAATTAACAAAGGAACAGAAAACCAAATGCCACATATTCTCAATTATAAGTGGGAGCTAAACATTGGGTATTCATGAATATAAAGAAGGCAACAGACAAAAGGGACTACTAGCGGAGGTGGTGGAGGAAATGTTGAAAACTAAGTATTGGGTACTATGCTCAGTACCTGGGTGACAGGATCAGTTGTACCCCAAACCTCAGCATCATACAATATACCAAAGTAACAAATCTGCACATACCCCCTGAATCTAAAATAAAAGTTGAAATTGTTATATATAAAAAAAAGACATGAAAGAAAAAAAAAAGAACGCATCCATTCAGCCAGAGTAGCAGTGACAATCAGCAGAGAGAGGACTATCTGTGCTGACTTAGCTAGAGACTGGCTTTTTGTCCCTCATCCAGGAGTGTGTTCACACCAGCTCACACCTACTCATACCAACTTGTGAGAGTGTGCTACTGCATATCTCTTCCCAATTTCCATGTTCAGTAACATCACATTGGGAGCTTGAAATCAGCTGTAATGGGACATTTACCCCACAGAAATCTATAAACACTACAAATCAGGGCATTTTTCCAGAGAGCCTGTTGTCAACCATTTACTAGCACACCACTGCCTCTGCCCCAACCTATGCTTCCACCCATTACTGGAGTGACAGCTGACTAAGGGAGGAAGCCAGGGAGGAGAAAGAGGTGGGAAGAAAAGCAGACCATGCTCCAATGGCCTCTCCAAGCCCTTGGAACATGGATATGGCTTAGGATAAGCAAGAACAGTTTTGAATAACATATGAGGTTGGCATTTTAAACTAGACTCAACTGATTTTAATAAGTAAACAAACCAAAAACTTATGAAATCTCCCCAGGAAGTGGGAGTAAGGAGTTGGTTGTATGCCAGTTGAGGATACTGAGTGTGAGAAATAGTCTGTGCTAGGTACAGTGGCTCACATCTGTAATCCTAACACTTTGGAAGGCTAAGGTAGGAGGATTGCTTGAGCCCAGGAGTTCAAGACAAGTCTGGGCAACACAGGAAAATCCTGTCTTTACAAAAAATAAAAAAATTAGCTGGATGTGGTGGTGAGTACCTGTGGTCCCAGCTACCTGAAAGGCTGAGGTGGGAGGTCTCTTGAGCCTGGGAAGTCTCTTGAGCCCGGGAGATCTAGGCAGCAATGAGTCATGATTCTGCCACTGCACTCCAGTCTGGACAACAGAATGAGAACTTGAAGAAAAGAGAAAAGAAAAGAAGCAAAGAAAGAAAGGAGGGAGGGAGGGAAGAGAGGGAAGAAGGAGGGAGGAAAAAAGCAAGCAAGGAAGGAAAAGAGTCTGTGTTTACATCCAGTGACTAAAGTGTCTTCAGAAAGCCCTTCCATCTGTCTTCCTGCAGCAACTAAGATGTTGAGCCACAAATGGCTCTCAAACACACACATTCTCAATGCACACACAATTACACCCTCCCCCTTGCCGAGCCACTGGGCTGCTCCATGGTGGTTAATTGCTTTCCTCTTGGAGATCCCTCCTTCTCCTTGCAAAAGAGACAATTGGAGAAGAGCTCTCCTCTCCAACATGTAAAACCTCCTCCATGAATTCCGCACATGCACACTCTGAGGACACCACGTTAGTCATCACTGAGGCTGACAGTCACTTTCCTCCGAGAATTTCACAACCAAGAGAGGAGGAACAAATCTGAACTGGACTGCCTCAGCAGGAGAGCCCAGGGATTTTGGCATTTGGTCTGCAGGGAGCTAGAACATACTCTGCAGTCTGCTTTTTCACATGCATGGTCTTTAAGAGAAACTACTTGCAGGGAGCACCCAAGGCTGTTTATTGATCAACATAATCTAGATCATAATGTAAGAAACTAGAGCAGGGGTCTATAAGCCACAGCCATAAGCTAAGAAAAGCTGAAAAAATCAGAAGAATATTACTTCATACCAGTCATTATATGAAAAAGACACTTGAACACACCTTTATAGCAGCACAATTCACAATTACAGAAATACAGAACCAGCCTAAATATCAATCAACCAATGAAAACATAAAGAAAATGTGGTATAGATACACCATGGAATACTATACAGCCATAAAAAGGAATGAAACTGTATTATTCACAGCAACATAGGTGGAGTTGGAAACCATTATTCTAAGTGAAGTAACTCAGAAATGTAAAACCAAATATCATATTTTCTCACTTCCAAGTGGGAGCTAAAATATGAGGATGGAAAGGCATAAGAATGATATAATGGACTTTGGGGACTTGGGGGGAAGTGTAGGATGTGGGTGAGAGATAAAAGACATTGGGTGCAGTGTGCACTGCTCGGTTGACAGGTGCACCAAAATCTCTGAAATTACCACTAAAGAACTTATCCATGTGTGTGTTGGTTCATTCTTATGCTGTTATAAGGACATACCTGAGATGGGATAATTTACGAAGGAAAGAGGTTTAATTGACTCACAGTTCTACAGGGCTGGAGAGGCCCCAGGAAACTTACAATCATGGTGGAAAGGGAAGCAAACATGTCTTTCTTCACATTGTTGCAGCAAGAAAGGCTGAGCTAAAGGGAGAATAGTCCCTTATAAAACCAGGAGATCTCATGAGAACTCACCCACTATCCTGAGAACAGCATGAAGGTAACCGGCCCCATGACTGAATTACCTCCCACCATGACCCCCCCACCATGTCCCTCCCACCACATGTGGCGATTATGGAAACTATTAGGTTTGTGTAACGACAAAAACCACAATTACTTTTGCACCAACTTAATACAATTCAAGATGAGATTTGGGTGGGGATACAGCCAAACCATATCAACATGAAACCAAAAGTCACCTGTTCCCCAAAACTATTGAAATAAAAGTATATGTGTTACTTCATAACATATAAAAATGATACAGAATTCAAATGTTACTGTCCTTAAATAAAGCTTTACTTAGAGTGTGGCCACACCCTCCCATGTGCATATTATCTATGTCTGGCTTTCAGCCACAGTGGCAGAGTAGGGTGTTTGCAACAAAGGCTGGATGGCCCACAAAGCCTGAAATTTTTACTTTCTATCTTTAATGGAAGTTTGGCCAACTGTCACTCTAAGACCATGGAAACCTGATTTTTCTTCCATGACCTGCATCCCCTTTTTTCTCTGGTTAACTGAGGAACTACCTCTTCTGATCCCTCAAAGCCCAGATCAACGACTCTGAAGCATTACAGCTTCGAGTGTTCCTCAATGCTGGAGGAGTAAGTAAGAGCAGGACACTAACATAGCAGGGCCTCACAGCCATAAAGAAGAATGAAATCACGTCCTTTGCAGCCACAAGGATGCAACTGGAGGCCATTATCCTAAGCGAGTTAACTCAAGAACAAAAAACCAAATGCCACAAGTTTTCACTTATAAATGGGAGCTAAACATTGGTACTCATGGACATATAGATGGGAACAGTAGACACTGGGGACAACTAAAGGGGAGAAGAAAAGAGGGGGACAATAACTTAAAAACTTAACTATTGGGTACTATGCTCACTACCTGGGTGATGAAATCATTTGCATCCCAAATCTCAGCATCACACAATATACCCAATATAACAGACATGTGTATGTACCCCTGAATCTAAAATAATTGTTTAGTAAAATCTTGAACTTTAAGAATCCCAGAAGAAAACTTAGGAAACACCATTCTAGATATCAGCCTTGGGAAAGAATTTATGACTAGGTCCTCAAAAGCAATTGCAACAAAAACAAAAATTGACAAATGGTACCTAGTTAAACTAAAGAGCTTCTGCACAGCAAAAGAACCTGTCAGCAAAGTAAACAGATAACCTACAGAATGGGAGAAAATACAAACTATGCATCTGGAAAAGGTCTAATATCCAAAATCTATCAGGAACTTATACAATTCAACAAGCAAACAACAACCCCATTTTTGAAAAATGGGCAAAAGATATGAACAGACACTTCTCAAAAGAAGACATACATGCAATCAAGAAATATATGAAAAAGTGCCCAATATCACTAGTCATTAGAGAAATACAAATCGAAACTGCAATGAGATATCATCTCACACCAGTCAGAATGGTTATTATCAAAAAGCCAAAAAATAAGATGTTGATGAGGTTGCAGAGAAAAAGGGAATGCTTATACACCATTGGTGGGAATGTGAGAGAGTTCAGTCACTGCGGAAAGCAGTTTGGAGATTTCTTAAAGAACTTAAAATAGAACTGCCATTCAACCCAGCAATTTCATTACTGGGTATATACCCAAACGAAAATGAGTCAGTCTACCAAAAAGACACATGCATGCATATATTCATTGCAGCACTATCCACAATAGCAAAGACATGGAATCAACTTAGGTGTCCATCAATGGTGGATTAGATAAAGAAAATTTGGTATATATATACCATAGAATACCTCACAGCCACAAACAAAACAAACAAACAAAAAATCATGTCCTTTGCAGCAACGTGGATGTAGCTAGAGGTCATTATCCTAAGTGAATTAACACAGAAAGAGAAAGTCAAACTTCATGATCTCACTTAAAAGTGGGAGCTAAACACTGAGCACACATAAAGATGACAACAGTGGACACTGGAGACTATTGAGGCGGAATGGAGGGAAGGAAGCAGGAGTTGAATAACTACCTATCGGGTGGTCTTCTCACTGTCTCAGTGATGGGATTATTTTTACTCCAATCCTCAGCAATGCGCAATTAACATGTAACAAACCTACACATGCACCCTTGAAACTAAAATAAAATTGGGAAATATAATAAAAGTTGAAATTACCTTTAAAAAAACAAACAAACAAACAGAGATGGAGGCAGGGGGTTGACTCAGCCTCAGATCCCTCACCTCTGACTGCTCTAAGCCAGGTCTTTGTGACCCTCCACCCCCACTCCCCTCAGCGCTCCACCCCTGTTGGAGGAGCGCTGACCAGTGCTGCTTGCTTGCGAAGGAGGACAAAACCGAGACCCAGAGAGGCTTGTTTATCAGTCTCAATCTAAGAATAAACAGGTAACAGGATCTTTTTTCTAATCACTGACTTCACTGATTGCCAAATGGCTTTTTTGTCCCTTAGTGATAAACTGGGCAGATTAACAACCTTTCATGTAATTTTGGTTGTTAAAAATACAGTTTGGTTTAAAATAAAATTTTATATTGACAGTGATCTCCCAGCCATCCACAACTGTCATTTCCCCTGTCACTTGCTGGTCTGTGGCTGAAGAAACCTAGCATGGGGTACAGGTGTAGTATGTGGCCAAGGGGTCCTGGAGTGGGGAACAGGTGTGGTCTGTGGCTGAGGGGACCTGGAGCGTGGGACAGGTGTAGTCTGTGACTGAGGGGACCTGGAGTGGGGGACAGGTGTGGTCTGTGGCTGAGGGGACGTGGAGTGGGGGACAGGTGTGGTCTGTGACTGAGGGGACCTGGAGTGGGGGACAGGTGTGGTCTGTGGCTGAGGGGACCTGGAGTGGAGGACAGGTATGGTCTGTGGCTGAGGGGACCTGGTGTGGGGGACAGGTGTGGTCTGTGACTAAGGGGACCTGGAGTGAAGGACAGGTGTGGTCTGTGGCTGAGAGGACCTGGAGTGGAGGACAGGTATGGTCTGTGGCTGAGGGGACCTGGTGTGGGGGACAGGTGTGGTCTGTGACTAAGGGGACCTGGAGTAGGGGACAGGTATGGTCTGGGCCTCCCCTTGGTGCACCTTGCTGTGGAGGGGACTTGTTCTTCCCAGCCCCCTGCCCTTTCCTTCTTTAGGGTCAAGACCTCCAGGATATTGGGGCAGGAAGGAGGGATGGGGGAAACAAGCCTTTTGTGGTATGTGGTGGTGTGTATGTGTTATTTGGGGGCTGCTTCTTTATTTTCACTGAATTGGCTGCCACTGTGGTCCTCTGTTAGCACCCACAGCCTCTCTACTTTCCACCAATGGCTCTCAATGCCACTGCATGGCTGGGGTACGCTGTGGGTGCTTTTGTGGGTGGCACGACGGGGACAAGCTCCTGCTGGGACTCACCTCAGAGGACCTAACAGGGCCTCCTCCCTGCCTCCAGCTTGGAAATTCCCTGTCTCCCACTTCCCCTTGCCCTCAGTGGTCTCCCCTGACAGAGGCTTTCTTAGGGGCAATCCTGCCCTCCTGAGGGATCCAGCAGGGCCCAGGGAAAGTCATCATTCTGGCCACACCAAAGAGTAGAAGCAGAGCAGCGTCACTGCCTCCCTCCCCTCTGCCTTTCCTCTGAGTCCTCTTGCTTGCTGGGGTTGGCTGGCTGGGACTGGCTGGGGCAGGTCTGCAAGACCCCTGCTGGGCAGATGTGCAGGCAGGGAACCACACTCACCTTCCTGCAATGTCCTGGCTGCACCTCCTGGAGCCTCCTACTCCCGGGTTTGTGGTGGGCACCTTTCCTCTGCAGAGCCATTCTGCCTTTTGGTTTACACATGCCCCTAGTGATCCCTACTGAGGAAAGGAAAGGCCCCACTCAACCCAACAGCTAACCCGATAAAGCAGGTGAGATGAGCCTGGTCCCTGCCACTGAGTCACACTGCTAAGTGGAAGAAAACGTGACCTCCTTCAGGCCTGAAAATACCATTTTGCCTTCTGCAAATAGGACCAGCTAATGTTATCAAGGAGGGCTTAGGGCAGGTTTTATTTCATCAGGGGGCCTTTTCAGGGACTGGGACTAAAGCAGGATCCCCTGAGCGCAGAAGCTGGGCGCCAGTGGCTTCCAGAGCGCCTCCCAAAAGCCATCAGAGGGGAACAGGCTCCCCTGTGTGGCCGACTTCTGCTATTGCATCTGCACAAAATCGCAGCATCCAAATATTAAAATGACTCACAATCCCGCAGGCAGAAATAATCCTGTTACCATTCTGTTGCATTTATTACCAAAAGACTTTTCATGAGCACAGTAAGTATGTGAGTCTATATCCCTCTTTGTTCACTTAACTGCCCAAAACAACTCAATTTTGCCACTCAGGCATTTTTTAATTAAACAGTAAATATTGCACAAAACACTGAAATCATTACTGGAATACTGAGAAACAATCACTTATGTTACACTCATAGTTTCTCTTTCTCTCTCTCCCTCTCACATGCACACACAATTTTTCGGGAATCTTTATTCTTCCAGGTAGGAGTTGGGGGTGGGAGGAGAGCAGGAGTTTCTTACATGCCCTCCTCAGTGTATGCCCCAAATTTGCCAAGTGCTTTTTACATGAGAACCTGTGGCATAGAAATCTGTTAGGCCAGGCACAGTGACTCATATCTGTAATTCCATCACTTTGGGAGCAGATTGTTTGAGCCCAGGAGTTCAAGACCAGCCTGGGTAACACAGTGAGACCCCTGTCTCTACACAAAATACAAAAAAACTAGCCAGGCATGGTGGCATACCCCTGTAGTTCCAGCTACCCAGAAGGCTGAGGAGGGAGATCACCCGAGCCTGGGAGTTCAAGGCTGCAGTCAGCCATGATGGCACCACTGCACTCCAGCCTGGTAAGAGAGTGAGACCTTGAAAAAGAGAGAGAGAGACAGACAGAGAGAAACTTGCTACTTTACAGATAAATAACTTCAGTTCAAAAGAACTAAATGACTTTCCCAAGGTCACACAGCTAATGGTGTTAAGACCAAGAATTAGGTGCAGTCTTTTATGACCCCAAAGGCCTATCATCTCTGAGATACTAGACCTGCAAGCTACAGTTCCCTCCCACCCCTGGAAATGGTGTCATCAGCTGACATCAGTTGGGACAGTTTCCACTTATTTTTGATTAATTTTACACACTCAGCCAGAATGGCTCCAGCTCACCCTCAGTTGTCTCCAAATGAGCACTCACATTGCCCTCTAAGGAGTCACTCCTGGGGCCCCGATAAATGCTCCTCAGTTGGTGAAGGATGTTCTAGATCCTGGAAATTCTCCCTGTGATTGTGCTTTAGCATCTGTAACAAGAGATAGGATGGTGTGCTGCCAGTGAGTCCCAAGCCAGAGAAGACATCCCTCTGTCCCTGCAGTAGTCACTGACCCTTGCTCCAGCCAGACCCTCCCAGGCTCTGCAAAAGCTGCAGCTCAGTGACCACAGCCCTTGCAGGAGGAAGACTTCTTTAACAAAAACTCATGGGGCACCCAGGCTAGCGTGGCCCTCAGAGACCATCCAGGCCAACACAGAAGTCCAGCCCAGGGAAGAGAGCACTCAGCAGACTACAGACAGAGGCAGCTCTGCATGCTCATCGTGGTGCCTTAAGAGAGTCTCTGGTAAGCAAAACAGAGGAAGAGCAAAGCTTCCAGCATTTGGTCCATCACTGACAGCAAATGAAAAGCCAGGCTCTGTGACACATTAATCACGGAGCCGGGCTGCTCCCTCATCACTGGCAGGGCTGTGGTAAATGCCCATCAGCCACGAGCTGCTCCATGAGCCTTCTCTGAGCACAGGGTACCCAAACAGGATTGGCAGCTGAGAATAAATAAATCAACAGAGCGAGTTCCAATCAGCATGAATTTTCTGAACACCCCTCATGCCGGGACTGGGGGCTAGAGTTAGCAGGTGCGTAAGATACCAGTTTGCGGACCCCAAGCAGGCAAGGGATTCACTGTTTGATTCACTCATACAATCCTAGTTGTATTTATTCCCTTGTAAATAGCAGGTTCTCTTTAAAAGTTTTTAAATAAATGACATATTCCTGCTTTGGAAAAATTCCCATTCTAGTAAGAGAGATACCTTAATGTACACAAATATATTCCGGTTTACTCACTCCCTAGCTGATTTTTAGTCTTGGCCAAACATTTTACAGGCCTTTTCCTGCTACCATTTAACTTACAGAGCTGATAAAAAATGGTTAAGAAAATTTTTTAATTGGAAATACATACATAAATATATATATACATATATTCTTACTCATCCTAAGTTTTTCTTTTCTGCTTAGCAAAACCAATAGAGTTGCCAAATTGAACAAATAGAAATACAAGATGTCAGTTCAGTTTGAATTCCAGATAAACAATGGGTATTTTTTAGTGTGTATGTTCCAAATATTGCATATATTCCGAATATTGGAATACTCCAAGTACTATCTGAAATTCAAATTGAAGTGGGCAGCCTGTATTTCACCAGGCAACTCTTCTTTGGGACTCTACTCAAATGTTGTGGAACATTCTGAGTGGGCTGGAAAGGGAAGCGTTCAGAAGTAATCACCAGATGGCCAGGGCCTCCGTGCAGGGCAGCTGTCCCGGATCCTGCTTTGCTGTTGGGTAAAGGAGACGCCGCTGTAATAGATTCCCCTGATAATCACACTTCCTATTGAGGCCAGTTCCACGCTGATAGGCCAAGCAGAAAGCAGAGCTTCTCTGCAGAGATAAAAGGCACAGAAGTTTCTTGCTGTGCCATGGCTCTGCCTCATGTTGTGAGGTAGATAATTCTGTGTGGCTCTTACTGCAGGCCTGGAGTTGAGCAGACCACAGGGCCTCAAGGGTTCTAGCATTTTAGACAACAGACGTCAGGGGAATACTCCGTGTCTCTGTCTGTATCTCTTTGCACCTGCCTCCCTATTTTCTCCCTGTCTCTGTATCTCTGTGTATCTCTCTCTCTCTCTCTCTCTCTCTCTCTCTCTCTCTCTCTCTCTCTCTCTCTCTCTCTCTCCCCCCCCCCCCACCCCTCCCCTCTCTCTCTCTCTCATGAACTTATTATACCTCTCAAAGCAGGAAGGAAAAAGGAATCCTTGTATAGCCCTGACAGTGCAGTTTGCTCTTTATCAGATCGATTATTCTAGGAGCTGTGGCTTTCAGACATTGTCCCTGCTGCAGGTTGGTGGTAAGGTTTTTCTAGTCCACCTGGCAATAAGGAGCTAGGAGAAGTGGCATGCAGAGGCTCATTGCCTCCTTCTCTTTGCTTCTGCACACACAGATGCAGACTTCATGATCTTTGAATGTGTGGGGAGCCTTACGCAAATGAGCCTGGAGAAACAAGTATCTCTCTGCCCATATCAGAGACAAGTATCTTGACTTTCAAGTAGTTGGTGAGCACCACAGATTTGGTAGGTACAGTCTTAAACTTCTCTCCATTCTCGTGGGGGGTTGTGGTCACATAATCTCTTCTTGGTCTGGGCCACGTCCAAGGATTCTATCTTTTGTAAAGAGCTTCAAAGGACCTCACATTTCCCGTAAATCTTTGGTACCTTCTGGCCTTCATAGCATTAACACAGCCTTATGTGCCATCATAAGAGTATTATTTTGCTGGGACCTAGACCTCTGGCCATGGCGTAACTGGTAAATTTCACATATGTATCTAAAGTTGACTACCATGAAGAAACAGCTGTTTAGGGGTGGCTAAGCCTTCAAGAAGTCACCATGCATTTTATAGAAAGCACAAATGAGTATGGAAAGAACTTTGGACTTAGGCTTAACATCATCTCTCCTCCTCACTAGTTGTGTGCCCCAGAAGGGTATTTAGCCTTTCTGAACCTCAGTTTCCCCATAAGTTGGGGACAATGCCATGTATTTTCCAGAAGGTAGTGGGATGAATGGATGAAATAATAGTTGTCAAGTGCCCCGGGTAGCCCCTGCCACATAGTATTATAGTAACTTATTTTTTAACAGACACCAATTGAGCACCTTTGGGATGCCAGGCACTTCCTGGAAGCTTAGGGGCATGGGTCAACCAGATGGACTACCAAAATTTCTGCTCTTATGGAAAATAACCTGCAACCCCAAAAAACATGTTGTGCGTGCAGGCTCTGGGTCAGTTGCCTGGGTTTGCAACCTGGCTGTGGCTCTTCTCAGCTGTGTGATCTTAAGCAAGTTTTTCTTTTTTCTCCTCTATAAAGTGGGGGCTGATAGATTAGCACCTGGAGGCTAAACAGGAAGAAGGTCATTTGACAAGCGGCTGTCTAGAGGTCTTTCAGATCAGTTTGGCTCAGGAAGAAAGACAGATGAGACCCTGGCTGCCCAGTGTGGCTACACCATCCTCTCCAACCACTGGAGAAATATGGAGCTCCAGGCATCTCTCCTCAGCTGCTACACCTCTATACAGGTGAGTGTCCCATGCTCTCTGAATAGGGCTCGTTTAGTTTCATTAAAAGAAAAACTTCAGCCAAATTAAATTTAAAGGAGTTTAATTGAACAAGGAACAATTCGCAAATTGGGCAGCCCCCAGAATCACAGCAGATTCAGAGAGACTCCAGTGCAGCCACGTGGTGAAAGAAGATTTATAGACAGAAAAAGGAAGTGACATACATAAACCAGAAATGAGGTACAGAAGCAACTTGGATGGGTTACAGCCCAGCGCTTGCTTGATTTGGACACAGTTTGAACACAACAGTTTATGTGGGAGTGGTTGAAGTATGGCTGCTGGGACTGGCCAAGGCACAGACACACTGTTAGGTTTTCAGTCTTGTCTGCCTATTAAGTTAGGTTGCAGTTCATCCACAAGGACTCATATATAGAAGTGTGCAGTCCTTCGTAGGCCATATTTAGTTTGCCTTAACAGTTGGTACACAGTCTGCCTTAAAAGAAGTGATAAGCTTGGAGTTTTGAATCTCCTCTGGGTTACTGATCATCTCACCGTTGGCTTCCCCAGGCCCTTAGGAAAAGAAAAAAAGCTGAGCTAGATGAAAAAGCATCTCTTAAGGCCGGAGTAATACCCCTATCCAAGAGATTCTCTGCAGCAAGTCAAATCCCATGCCTCATGAGGGGTGAGGTTGTATTCTCTTGTACAGCAGCTTAATAATGAGGATCACTTACAAGTGCACCCCAGCATGGAAAATCAACTTGTTGGGGGAGTCCTCTTCACAATAGTGTTCATGGGGAAGTGAGCTATGTGGTTTGTTTTGAAAAATGAAGTTAGTTTTATTGTATGAATGCTAACACGTGGCATCTACGCAAGGATTTCCAAGCTAATTTGTTGTACTTTTCTTCTGAGATGTGCTGGCACCTTCCAGAAGTCCCAAAGGCCCCATCAGTTTTAAGGCCTAGCAGGTAAGTTACTGTCAAACACCCAAATGTGGCTTCACAAGGGGGTCCCTAGAAAGAGTGGAATTTGATACTTATATAAGCAAGGTTAAGGCCAGATGGTAAGGTCTGTTTTGTTTCATGTGTTCGAATTGTGCCTGTTTTGCATTAGGTGCTGTCTTAGGTGCTGGCAGTGAGCAGCTTAAGTTCACAGGCTGCCCCTCATGTGGAGAGGGAAAAGCATTGTATACAGTGAGATTACGTGACACAGAGCTCATCAAATTTGGTGCAGTTAGAACTTCCTACATGAGCTGTGGGTCCTCATGTAAAAAACAAGTATCCCATTCTAAGGTCAGGATTCTCTTCCCTTCAGAGAGATGTTGACTTTACCATAACTGTGCAACCAGCTGAAAATCTTTTAAATCAACTACCGATTATCTGGAAGGATGTTGCCGTGGATCCTGCCAGAGCTGATGTTGCTTCTTATCAGAAAAACATGGGTTGCCCCTGCACCTCATGGTGCTCCAGGAGATTGTGTGAGACAAAGTACATGGAAGTAAGAGGAAGACTCACTCCTGCCCCAGTAAAGGAGGCACCACGTGCTCTGTGTTGGAAAGTGATCCAAACTTACTCTGGCTCTTGCTATTTCTACTCATTTCCTTTTGCCATCCAAAAAAGTCAACTAACTTCATAGATCCATAAACTAGTTACGTTGCCATATCAACATCCATTTTAACCTTTTAGCTAGTCCCACATTAGTCCATTTCAGTAACAGAGAACTTTAAGTTTTCCAACAAGGAGATGACTTGTTAGACCAAGCATAAAGTGCTCAGGAAGGTTGTGGAAGTCAGACTTCTCTCCAAGGTACTTGGGTTAGTGGGAGAGCTTCAGGTATGTATTTACCTAGAAGTTTTTCTAGTGCTGAGCAGTTTTTCTAGGTGTAAAATTTATCAATGGGCCTGTCTCCTTGAGCTCTTCATTTCCCATTGGAGTTCTACCCTGGTATCCTCATATGGCCAGTATGATCCTCAGTCGCAGCAAATGGAGGAAGTCAGTAAGACCTACCACCTATTGAGACTTTAATACATGCCCCACACTGTAAGAACATCACAGGCATGAACTCAATCTCCCAAATAGCCCTGTGAGGTGTTTTCCCCTTTTTTACAAAGGAGGGAGCTGAGCTTAGGAGCTAAGTAGATAAATTTTATACAGAAAGTGGTAGAACTAGGATTCAAGGCTAACTAGCTAACTCTTACTGCGTATCACCTGCGTGCCAGCTCTCTGCTAGTTATCTTACTCAGTCTATCCTCTTAAATGAATTCAAGGTACTCTGGAATTACCTTTGGCCTTCTTTGTAGGAGTTATGATGTTGAAGATACAGAAGCTCAGTCACCTATTGGATGATAGCTTCTAGGTAACTGAGTGTGTATAGGAATGAGATCATAACTATATTGATTTGAACTTAAAAGAAGATCAAATCTACCAAGACTACAGAGCCTAAAGTGTTCATAAATTTATAGGGTTAAGCAAATCTTCTTTCCAAAGGTCTCTGTTAAGAAGGAAGTTCCATTAATCCCTCTGGACCTGCTCCAGGATGAGCCAGAGGACTGGGTGGCAGCATTCTCTGAGGCAGGTGTGTGATAGGAAATCCCAGATTTTTCTATTGAGCCTCTGAATCTCACCTTGAACTAGGATGGGAACTTGAGGTTCCATTAAAAAGCATGGTCAGATGGAGTTTGGGGGTTCTCACTATGAAGTTTCAAGTGTCCTCACATCTATGATTTTTGGCCTGGGTGACTTCAGGGGTAGCTTCCATCTGGCAGATGGTCTTTTATACACCAGTCATGTGGCATTTGATGCTGGTGCAGGATGCCCACAAGGCTGGCTACAGAATCAATGTGACTGACACGAGGATCCTGGTGCAAGCTGGCTTCACAGCCCCAGCAGACCAACAATTACAGGTGGATGAGTTTATAAGTCTACGAGTTTTTTCTTCCAATAAACAGCAGTGTAAGAATTACAAAGGAAAACTTTTGGGTTTTTATTTCACAAAATTAACAAAGACTTTGATAGTTACGCTCATTGGAAAGCAGTTTGAATTTGTCTTAAAATTCATCTTTCTTGACATAATGACCTTTAAAAGCATATATGTATACACTAAATGTAGAAGATGTGTGTATATATACATATTATGACATCACTATAAGAAATTCAAGTAGAAGAAACCTAAGTAGAAGTCTGTTTAAACTATTATGTCTCTAATAGTCATGAAAATCTTACTTATTCAAGATGTCTTTTAAATTATGGGAAGAGGTGCTATTTGCAAATGAGAAATGAAACTTTTCTTTTCCATGAAATTCTAAGGTATAAATTTTGCATAGAAAATGAAAATTGAGTTTTTTGGACTACTGACCATCCAGCACTACTTGTAGAAAGTACTTGATCTTACAGAAGAAAAGTAATAACCTTGAATCTGACAGGAGTCACAAGCGGTTAGAATCCTGGCAATTTGTTTTAAAGTCTATTTCTACAGTAGTTAAGCGATACTCACTGGTATAGCTTTAAAACAAATTGCCAGGATTCCAACCATTTGTGATTCCTATCAGATTCAAGGTATGACATTTTCTGCTGTAAGATCAAGTACTTCCTACAAGTAGTGCTGGATGATTCTGATGGTGGACACAGCTATGACTTGCCCTGTGGGTGAGAGACATGGAGTTGATTTTTTGGTAGCACTTACTTGAGAATATCCGGCCTTTAACTTGTTGTACAAGGTAGAAACTATTCCTGCATTAGGGCTCTTAGTTGAAATCAACAGATCCCCAGTTCTAATCAGGCAAACAAAAGTTCATCTAAAAAGTTGAAAATTCTAAGGTTAGAGTTGACACGAGGCATGGTTAGATTGGTTTTTCCTTCAGCTTTATTACCAGAAAGACCCTCTCTGTTGTGGCAAAGATAAACCCTGAACAGTTTGAGTCCATCTTTATTGCTAAAGATTTTGGAGGAAATGCCTCAGTCCCAATGGTTGAAGCAAAAGTCCCCTGTGGATGCCTTTCTAGCTCAGCCTCTATCATTTAACCATCCTTGAAATAATCATTGTAGCCAAGTCTACCCTTCAAACTCCTGTGGCAGGGTCTGTACTCATGTTATATCCCCAGCAAGTACAGCAGGGAAGGAGCAATTCAGAGTAGATGACAGAAGTAGAAAACAGATGCCCACCCAGACACCCAAGTGAATAGGGTGAAAAATCTAAATGGGAGGCCTTTCACAATCTAGGACTCCCCTCTCCAGTGTTCCTCCCTTGGTTCCCCTCCATGTGTCTTCCATGCTGGCTGATCTGTGACCTTGCATCTGCTGCACTTACTCCTCTCTGTCACAGTTTTCACCCCCTTCTTTCTGTCCTAACACAATAAAATACAAAGTAATTTACCAACTCTATTTTTGGTAGTCCATTCGTTTCCTAAATTTTCCTTCAAGGTCTGATCAATATTCCCATGTATTGTGGGAAACAGCTCACATTGTAGCTTTCTCATTGTCGTGACCACATAAATGAGTGTGAACCTCATTTTTCTGGTTGTTTTAGTATCTCTCAAATAATCTTCCTTCCTGATGTCCACACCCCATTGCTTGACACATTCTTTTTTTCTTCTTCTTTGAGACCTGGTTTTACTCTGCTACCTAAGCTGGAGTGCAGTGATGCAATTATTCACTACAACCTCAACCTCCTGGCTCAAGTGATCCTCCTGCCTCAACCTCCCATGTAGCTGGGACCACAGGCCTGTACCACCATGCCCGACTAATTTTTTTTATTATTTTTTGTAGAAACAAGGTCTCACTTTGTTGCCCAGGCTGATCTCAAACTCCTGGGCTCAAGCAATCCTCCCAGTACTTTATACTGGGATTACAGGCTTGAGCCACCGTGCTCAGCCCCATTCTTCTTTCTACAACAACCAAATTCTATTAAGTCTAATGTTTGTGTACAAAGAAAAGGGTAATTCTCTTTAAGATGGCATGGATTACTCCAGAAACACCATTACTTGGACCATCCTCAAGAACAGCTCCTATCTCGTTGGGGCTGGCCACTTCAAGGACCTCTCTGAAGAGATGGGAGTGAATCTTCACAAACTTTTCACAGCTGACATTGTGTCTAGGAAGTATGAATTGAGGAGTAATGACAATACAGTTTCCATCAAGATTCCTGTTGGTACAGAAGGTGGTTATTACAAGTTGGTAACTTAATTGAAACTTAAAGATAGATATCAACCTACATATAGAAACACCAAGATAAATGTAGGGGAGATATAAATGGACTCCAGCATGCTAGTACACCATCTAACATGGCCTGTCATAGTACAAGTATCAGTAGAATACCTACCTTTCATGACTACTTATCCAAGAAAGTATGGTTATTGGTAGCATTAGACTTCATTACATGGACCCTGAGTGTAGGGTTTGAGATTCTAATCACTAAAATATGACTGTTGAGCAGCTTTATAAAAGGAATTAGGTGTTTGTAGCACCACAGAAGGAAAAACTTGGGTACTTCCTTGCATTATTATCCAAGTTAAGGATATAAAGGGAACTTGGAATTTGCCACGACGTTGATAACTTGGTGGCAATTAAGACTAGTGTCCACGTCCATGTTACTGATGACTTTATCACTAATTTCAAAAGTCACTGCCTAGTGTGGTAGAAGTTGAGATTCTCATAAAGAACTGTGCCTTAGCATTTCAGGTATCTTGTCTCCACTGTTTCCTTTTAGACTCATGTGGGAGGCAGGAGTCTCCTGTCTCCAACTTGCTTCTGGAACATCGGTAGGAGGACGACAGCTGGGGAGAAACAGGTACACCATGATCAGCTTCCTTAGGTTTAGCTGCTACTTCTCTAGTTTCCTTCAACTATATCTAATCTTTCCTACTTTCTATTAAGTCGAATAATGAGTTTTAATTTCTAGAACTATTTGGCTTTTTCATATATGCCTCTTATTTGATAATGCTTTAGACTTATGTTTGATACTATTTATATAAATTTCTGGGATTACTGACTTTGTAAATTCTTACAGTTCTATCTGAAATTTTAATCCTATTTACTGATTTATACTCAAAGATTTCTTTGTGTGTTTTGTTACTTTGTATTTGGAACTTATCTTGAGTAGAGCTTTGCACATAGTTTGTGTTGCCTGGTTTGAAAAATGTTTCCATAGAAGCTTTGTTTCTGCAAAATACCCCAGGTTATTCATAACTGGAGGACATTCTTCTTGAAATTTTGGTTGGTTTTCTACATTACACTGATTGGAAAACCTAAAACCCTAAATTAAATTGTGAGGGCAGGCTTAAGTGTTATAAATTCTCAAGGGAAACTATCCTCTTACTTTCCAGCCATAAGACCTCAATTGTAGATGGAGAAATTTATCTTTTCTTACTATGTAGAAGCAAAAGGTTTGAGTTACCCTTTCAGTGGGAATATAGTACCTAGAGCATCTAGACTTCATGCAAGTGTCCTATGTTTAAGCCAAGCCTCTTATGGGCTAGAGATGCCTCTGTCACTCTATAGGTATTAAAATACAAGT
The DNA here is from genome assembly GCA_031835075.1 of Saguinus oedipus. Classification (NCBI taxonomy): domain Eukaryota; kingdom Metazoa; phylum Chordata; class Mammalia; order Primates; family Cebidae; genus Saguinus; species Saguinus oedipus. The sequence continues at coordinate 7,586,992 of CM063183.1, read as the reverse complement.
CCTTGGCTACTGGGATTGACACCATCTCTAACCCCCATGAGCATTCTAGCAGCTGCAGCGTCAGAGTATCATTTATTGTTTCAGGTTTGGTTATTTCTTTCATGGCTTGAGATTTCCTTTATGGCCTTTGCAATCTCAACTTTGCTCTTAAATGTATTTATTATATCTTAACATTTCTATCTGTCATGCAGTGGTAGTTTTCAGGTTTCTCCGTTCACAGTATTTCTGGACCGGAGTCTGTCCACCTATCTAAATGTCTGCCAAACTGCAAGCCCAATGGCTCTACAGTAGTTACTGCAATGAAGCTGGAAGGAGTGTCAGGCCTGGAACCGCAGGAATTCATTTTACAGGTTAAACGCTGCTGACCTGCAGTTGTTCCTAAAACAAGTGCAATATTTGTGTTGTGTGAATACTTGTAGAAAGGTAAAAAGAATTTTTTGCCACATCTATGTGTCTTATCCATTTCCAGTGAAAACGGTGCTATATTCACAATTGACTTCACTGAACTAATTTGAAAATCACATCTTAACTGATGAGACTGATGTCCTTTACTTCCAACCTGGAGCAACTAATCCTATGTACCAGTAAGATGGTATGAAGGCAAGGGAGGATCAAAGCAGAAAAGTGCTTTCTCTGGAAAGCTTTAATTTTTGGTCCTGTTTGTTAGGCAGGAGACTTAAATACTTCCCTCCTTTTCTTCCCCACCTGGAGTTTGTAGAAGGCAGCAGAAGTGGGTGGAAGTAGGGAAACTCCATTATAAGCTTTGCAGCTGGTGATGCCTGATGATTCAAGAACTGTTGTCTTTTCTAAGGGGGTGATGTTGTGTTTTCCTTAGATTAGGATGTGCCTGCCAGTATCTTCTTCATGATACAGTCACATTTAATTATCAACCAAAGAACCTGGCACCCAGTGTTGAGCCAGGACTTGGTCTTATCACCCTGGCCATGAAGTTGTCCAAAGATAGATTCTCCTTGGCAGTATGGGAAGGCAATTCAGATCACAGCAGCAGTAACAGAAAATAACTTGGCCATGCCTCATGTAATACTTCCTATCACTCTTATTTGTATCTGTTATCTCATTTATTTCTCAACTACCTCAAGAGACAGACAAGAGTCACTGTAGTTTCATCAATTAGAAAACAGAGGCTCAGTTCAATGAATGTTACAACAAAGTACAAAGGGCAAACATCCTTCATGAACAGATCTTATGAGTGAAAACTTACTAATATCAAATAGGTATTAGTAATCGATACATACAATTCACCAAAAAACACATTCTATGTATTAAAAAGCTTATCACCAGACACTAAAAATACAAATTAAAAGTGAGTTATAATTTCTTATCAAATTAAAATACTTGGCAAAGTCTATTTTATGTCAGCAAGTGTGGTAAACAGCTGTGATACAGAGGGTGAAAAAATTTGCTATCTTTTCAGAATGCAACCTGATACTGTGCTTCAAGAACACAAGTTCATATTCCTTCTACTAGGAATATATGAGGAAATGAAATGTATTCAGACTTATAGACAAATGCTGTCATCTCAGTATCTGTAACAGCAGATATATATTTAACATAAATATATAGTATGTTCCCTATATAGAGAACTCTTAGAGGTTTAGGCTTTTCAAATTTATGGTACATCAGGTGACAGAAAGTCTTAGCTATTAAGTTAATTCAAATAATATCTTAAGGACCATTCAGTCATCAAAGTGGGGAAGCTGTGAGAAGATAATATAAAATAAAATTATAGACTCTATAACAGAAAAATCTAGAAAAACAATGGTCTCTGGTTGGTGTTAGGATTTCTCATCTGTGCATACACATTTTAGAGGGAGTCCTCAAACCTAAGTTTCTTTTCTTTTTTTTTTTTTTATTTTTATTTTGGGACAAAAGTCTTCCTCTGTGCCCCGGGCTGGACTGCAGTGGCACAATCTTGACCCACCACAAACTCCACCCCCAGGTTCAAGCGATTCTCTCTCATGCCTCAGCCTCCCGAGTAGTTGGGGACTATAGGTGCATGTGACCATGCCCAGCTAATTTGTTGTATTTTTAGTGGAGGCGAGGTTTCACCACGTTGGCCATGCTGGTCTTGAACTCCTGACCTCAAGTGATCCTCCTGCCTCGACCTCCCAAAGTGTTGGGATTACCCAAAGGCATGAGCCGCTGTGCCCAGCCCTAAATTTATTTCTAACTTATATTATCACAGTTACTATTTTTAAGCCCAAAACTTTCTATTAAACCTTTGAACAAAAGAATTAACTTCCAAACTGATTCTTATAGACTCATTGTATTCAGAATTCTACAAGAATGTAGAATACCCTGTCATCAAATATTTCAAAGAAGAGGTTTTCTTCAATACTGAGCTTCTGTATTCTGAAGATCCACAACTAGAGTTATTTCTAGAGGACTGCTGGTCTATCCTAGGCCCAGATCCCAAGAGCGACCCACAGTAAAACATCATTAACAGGCACTTCAAACTGATAATAAGTGTGCTTGTGTGATGTTTACAGATGAGGAAATTGAGTCCTCAACTCATTAGAATGCTTAGGGTACAAGTCCTATTTCATTCTCTTAAACTACTGTTATATATTCTTTGTATTTAGCCTTTTTCTTACCTCAAAGCTTATAGAAACTAAATCTGAAGTGTTTGATTTCTTTCTCTTAGAGGGTGGTGAATAATATAAGTTGAGATTTTTTTTTTTAGTCCAGTCTGACTAGATTTATTTTTAATGTAAGATATCTTAGAGGTAAGAATGTATTCACTCAAACTCATTGAGTACAGCATACCAAGTACTAGTCTACGTATCAGGAAGATAGCAGTAAACAAAAGGGTTTCTGCTCTAAGCCTGTATTCACTGCGGAAGACAAGCACAGACATAATATGCTGAAGAGCATGAAGCTTTTTAAAGGGTTGCAGTGACTGGTGAGTCCCATGGTTGGAATAGTTACACTCCCTGAGGAGGTGGCATTTAGGTAGAGAACTGAAGAGTGAGGCATTATCACAAATCATCTGTGCTATCTCAAATTCCTAGGAAATTAATAAAAATATTCTAAGTGTTAACTTTTCTGCTTCAAAGTCAGAAATTTGGCCACCTGAACTCATTGACTATGGCTAATTTACTCTGAGAGTAAATTACATTGTGTTCTTGGCTCATAATGAGAATCAATGTGAAACCATCACATCTCTGAATCTTTAAGGAAACTATTGTTGAAGATGGAGGAATAAAATGGACTGGCCCTTATTATATCAGTTCTTTTTGATGCTTAATGCCAGGAACATATTATTCTGTACCTTATATTCAGAAAATGAATCCCATGACACTATCTTCTTTCCTGCCTTGGCTGATAAGAGGCTCAGAAATGAACATTTTATCTACCTGGGCTTAAACTGATTTCTCTCAGTAGCTTTTGCTTTTCTATGTCAATAGTCTTTTTATCTTTTCTCATCGATTATTGAAAAGCAAATTTTTAAATTCTGCATACAGTATGTAAAGTCAACCTTTCACAGAAGAACTGAGATGTTAATATTATTCTGTTCCTATAGTATACAAATGACCTAATATGCAGATAGTGAGGTCTGTTTTTGTGAAAATTTCAGACAAGGAGACATATTAAGGCTGTGCTCTTCAGGTTAAAATCTAGACTTGCTACAAATGTTAACAGATGCCCTCTAGCACTGAGTTCATAAAATCTACACCTGTTTTTTACCCGTTTTTGCTTCACTTTTGTTTTAATGTGCCTAAATGGGCCTAACAGGCTTGAGTATAAGGCACATTCTCCATGTAGATTTTTTTTTCTTTCCATGTAGTTACTTAAACATTTGCCAAGCCTTGTGATGCAAACATTAGAAGACCTTTAAGTTATTGCAAAAGTCCTATAAATCAATGTTTATCAAGTGTCTGAAGTAGAAATTCAAGGTGCTATCAATAATCATGGTAAGTGGTCCTAACTTCCTTTTTGCTAAGGGGAAAAAAATAAGTAGATCCAAAAGCTTCTAGGCTGGGCACAGTGGCTCATGTCTGTAATCCCAACATTTGGGAGGCTGAGGCAGGTGGGTTGCTTGAAGCCAGTTCTAGACCTGCCTAAGCAACACAGTGATACCTCATCTCTATAAGACATACAAAACTTAGCAAGGTCTGGTGGCATGCACCTGTGGTCCTGGCTACTTGGGAGGCTGAGTTGGGAGGATCAACTGAGCCTGCAAGGTTGAGGCTGCAAGGAACCCCAGTTGCACCACTGCACTCCAGCCTGGGTGACAGAGAAAGACCCTATCTCAAAAAATTATTGCTTTTAAGTTGTAATACATTTCTATAAAAAATGGAAAACATGAACTTTTCAACACTCAGATAACACCAATTGTAATACATCCAAATGAATTATTTTTGTTTTACTTATTCCTTGTCTTATTCTATGCCTAAAGTTATAAAAATGAAGAACCTGGCCTAACTATAATTTTTATCTAGTAAATTATAGATGGTTTATTAAAAGAAGCTACTTATTAATTTAATTGCTAATTTGATCAGTCAGATGCAGTGGCTCATGCCTGTAATCCCAGCACTTAGGGAGACAGAGGCGGCAGAATAGCTTGAGCTCAGGAGTTCAAGATCTGCCTGGGCAATATAGCAAGACCCTGTTCTCTACAATAAGGAAAACAAAGATAAAGTATAACTAGCTTGATTATAAAAATAGCTTGCATTTACATGTTATATCTTTAATAACATTTATTTCACACACTTTAATAGCACTACATTTTACAAAAGTCAAAAACTCTTAGATGCAGTTAATCTGTAAAATGGGAGTACTGATATTTATCAGATTGATAGGGAGCTTAATGAAAATTGCTTAGTAGTAGATGTTCATAAATGTTTCTTCCATCTTAATCTTTACAACTACTAAGCAATATATATATATAATATCTTGCAAGTGACATACCTGTCTTTCCTCACTGTGAGGAAGGCCTGGAACCCAGGTATTCTGTCCCTAGCCCAATTTATTCTTGACTCATTTCCATACATATACCACAGATTCTGGTAATATAGTAATAAAGTTCCTGCTCTCAAGAGGCTTCTGTTTTAATGGGAAGCAAAAGCAAATGTCATGTGGTAGTAACATAAAATAAAACAGTTAAAGAGATGAAAGTCGATGTGAGTGAATGATAGGCACTTTATGCAGGATCACAGTGGCAAGCCTCTGCAATGAAGTCACATTTGAGCAGACATCTGAAGGCAGGAAGGCATGCTGGTTATTCCAAGCATGATTAGTATGTTCTAGAAACAATAAGAAGACCAATGAGTCTGGACTAGAAAGAGGTGGGAAGATGAGATCAGGACAATGGGATTGGAGATCAGATCCTGTACTGCCCCCTGGTTCCTCGTTCTTATCACACTGCTGTCCTGCTCCTCAGAGAATCTGTAGTTTTTACTTTGTATTCCAGGAACTCTCTTCCAGTTCTCTTCTCTTTTACTCTACCACGAACTAGTAGGCTTTATCAGTGCCCCAATAATAATCTACAATGTGAGTTTACAGTACTCCTCCAAATATATTCTTATTCACTGTCACAGTGAAGGTGTTGTCAATAACATCTCATAGGTAAGGCACAGAGGCACTAGAGCGCTGCCTGTCTTGTCCAGACCCAGTACACCAGAAAGTGATAGTTTTAAAATTCCAATCCCCTTGCACCCTGCAGGCTCTACCCAACCATCCTACCTCTTAATATATTCTTCAAATAAAAGCTCCATTTAGTATCTTCTCTGATAGTGAGACATAGTTCTTTTCTGGTGTTTTTTTTAAAGCTATGCAAATGATGAGAATTCCATGAAACTGTCTTCCTCCCTGTGGATGCAACCTCTTCATGGATGTAGGTTTCCTTCCCATGTGAAGAGATTTGAAGTGAAAATGTTTACCTTTATGAAGAAAGAAAATGCATTATTGGAAGATATGAGTAGGTTCTTCATCTATGACTGTTTTGACACTTGCTCAAAAATGCCAATGGACAGGTTAAAGACCAAGTGAAAGCAATTTAATTTTAAAAAGTCAGTTGTCTAGTTGTGGATAATTAGACAAGAGAAAAACTAGAATGAATTAGCAAATCTTAATTGAAAATGGCTATAGCACTTTCTTTCATAAAATGGCCTAGTCTAAAAAACCATTGTCATTCATTCCAGCGATGAGATAGATAACAGCCATTTTAACTTACCTCTTCAAATTTTTGTGACAGATCTATCATATATATAGCACATAAAGCCTGTTTTATATATATATATATATATATAGTGTGTGTGTGTGTGTGTGTGTGAGAGAGAGAGAGAGAGAGAGAGAGAGAGAGAGAGAGTCTCGCTCTGTTGCCCAGGCTGGAGTGCAATGGTATGATCTCGGCTCACTGCAACCTCTGTCTCTGAGGTTCAAACAATTCTCATGCCTCAGCCCCCTGAGTAGCTGGAACTAAAAGCATACACCACCATGTCCAGCTAATTTTTATATTTTTAGTAGAGATAGATTTCACCATTTGGCCAGGCTGGTCTCAAACTCCTGACCTCACATGATTCACCCACCTCAGGCTCCCAAAGTGCTGGGACTACAGGCATGAGACACCACGCCTGCCCTATAACTCCCTATATTTTGGAAGTTCTATATTTTATACTTAATATTTGCATATTAAGCTATATAACCTTCATATAAAACTGTTACCATAGTCTAAAACTTTAGAATCACTATACCTATAAGTCAAATGAAATCACAAGAGATTAAAGAATTCAGACTCTTAATCTATTTAGCTAACATTACCTAGGAATAGATCTCAGTTAATGAGCCCACACTATAGAGCAGGTTAAAATGGCAGCCTGTAGTTGAATATGATTAGACCAAGTGCATTTCATCAGAAATGCTGGCCTTCCAGGATAGTGCTTATAACCCTGGAAACTCCACTAACAAATGCTTCTTAATTCCTGCAGCTGTACTTCCACTGCAGTGTGGTAATATGTGATGCAAAGAAGCCCATGTCAGACCTGCTATGCAAAAAAAAGCGCATTTCTGGCAAGTAGAGACTTGGCATGTTGCTTCATGATATTTCTCTATAACCAGATTTAGTACCAGAGTTGAAAGTAGTTGGCCTATCCGATTAAAAGATCTAATACAGATAACTCTCTTTCCTGAGAAATTACAACAGATGATACGTATAAAATAAGTTGGCCAGGTGCAGTGGTATACACCTGTAATCATAGCGTTTTGGAGGCTGAGGCGGGAGAATTGCTTGAGGTCAGGAGTTAGAGGCCAGCCTGAGCAAGAAGGAGAACCCATCTCCACAAAAAAAAATTAGCCACATGTAGTGGCATGTACCTGTAGTCCTAGCTACTTGGGAGGCTGAGACAAGAGGATCTCTTGAGCCCAGGAGCTCATGACTGTATGAGCTATGATTGCACCACTGCACTTCAGCTTGAGCTCAGAGCAAGACCCTGACTCTAAAAAAAAAGAAATGTTATTGCTTAAGACAGGACATCAGATCTCCTACTTTCTTTTGGTTTAAAAGCTAGTTTCAAGGAAGGATCTGACTTTAAAAGGAGCTAGAAATTTAGAAATCTGAAAATGAATATTAAAGTGTTTTTATAGAAAATTTTAAAATGGCAAATCCTGAAGCTAAGGTCCATAAAACTGAAGCAATTTTTCCAAAGGTAGATTCTTTTTGTTAAACAGGCACCAGAACTTTAGCCAAAGATTAGGGTAGTTTGAGAAGAAATTTTCTGGAATGATAGGCATATTTCTTCCTCTGTTTATCTGCAGAAAAAAGTACTGGCTTATACCACCTAAGGGAACAAATTTCTTCCAGAGCCATATCTTAGACTCTTCAAATATGAGCTGAGCAACGTTTTACCCAGAAGGCAGTGATATTTCTCAAATCATTTCTGTTTATGCTACAGGTTCCAAAAATTATATTTATCCATCTTCTAATGTATACATGTAAGTACATATATCCCTTGCAAGCATTTAATGAGACGGTGAAGTTCTGGTCTTTGGAAAGAACCATAGGGACTTTTCCTTTCTTAAACTCCCACGCATTGAACCACATAGTATTATTGAAATATAATTTAGGCTGGGTGCAGTGTCTCACACCTGTAATTCCAGTACTTTGGGAGTTCAAGGCAGGCAGATTGCTTGAAGTCAGGAGTTCAAGACCTGCCTGGCCAACATGGCAAAACCCCAGCTCTCCTCAGAATACAAAAAGTAGCCAGGCATCATGGTGTACACTTGTAATCGCAGCTACTCGGGAGGCTGAGGCATGAATTGCTTGAACCGAGGAGGCAGAGGTTGCAGTGAGTCGAGACTGTACCACTGTACTCCAGCCTGGACAACAGAGCAAGACTCCATCTCTAAAAATAAAAATATAGTTTAAAATTATTCAGATGTTGCTAAAGGTCTAGGAACTGAGATCTTTTCCTTTCACCAAAGACTTACTGGGTACCTGATACTGAAGGAAATAAGCTGAGTTCTGGCCTTGAATCCCTCACACTAGAGGTTGGAGGGTGAGGTACCTGTATAATAAGTAGAAGACCAGAAGACTGAAATAAATGTACATCCTAACTGTATTTTGCTCAAAATACCAAATTGTTATATAACCCCTTACTGCTTCCATTGATAGAAGTGAATATATATAATTTCCAGGACAAGGAGGACTCTGGACTAGAGCACAGAGGTGAGAGCAGGATGTTCATGTTGGGGGTTGGGGGAAGTTATTACTACATTCATTCATTCATTCATTCATTCATTCATTCATTCAAGTTACTGAGTGTCTTCCACATTCATTCAAGTTACTGAGTGTCTGTATTACCCAGGATTCCCCAGAGAAACTGAACCAATAGGGGTTGTGGGGAGTGGAGGATGAAGATATTTATTTTAAGGAATTGTCTCACACAATGATGGGGCCTAGCAAGTCTAAAACCTGAACGGGCTGGCAGGCTGGAGACCTAGGAAGAGCTGATGCTGCAGTTCAAGTTCAAAGGCGATCTGCTGGCTGAATTTCCCCTTGCTATGAGAGGATGTCACTCATTTTTCTTATTCAGGTCTTCAACTGATTGGATGAGGCTCACCCATAGTACAAAGGGCAATCTGCTTTACTCAAAGTTTACCAATTTAAATTCAAATCTCATCCAAAGATACCCACACAGAAATATCCAAAATAATGTTTGACCAAATATTGGGTACTGTGGCCAGCCAAGTTGATAGGTAAAATCACCATCACAGCATTTATGTGCCAAGTATGGAAGGCATAGTAATAAATAATGTACTGAACTTGTATACTGATTACAGTAAATTAACTTTAAAAGTAAAGTTTATTTACTTTTAAATAGGGTTTATCACCATGAACAGCATACAGTAAAGTAAACTAGCTGTGTGGAGCTGAGGTGCGGGCATAAGGGGGAAGATGATCTTTCATCTGTGCTAATGGTGATCCAGCGAAAGGTTTTCTTTAAGACAGAGGTAATAAAGGAAAAGGTCCTGAGTTGAAAATAAGTGATTCTTTTAAGAAATACGGGGAAAGTTTACGAACCATGTGATTTTGCTAAGTATCTTCGCAAGTGAGCAGTGAGCCTCTCTCTGCCTCTCTGTGAAATTAGACCCATCGAGCTGTTCCTCTCATCTTGGTACCAGCCAGGCTCAGAGGAAGGCACCTGCCCTTCCCTCCCAGCCCTCAGCAGAGTCCAGGAGCACCAGACCCTGAAGCTCAGCCTGAGCATCCTCTGTGTAACACATCTGGTCGCTCTGCTCTTCCCTTTCCACAGCTCAGGACTAGGTCTATAGAGCGCTACGAGCTCGCCTGGAAATAAAATGCTCTGAGGGGATTCCTGGAGTTTTCCAAGCACTGGGGCCTTCCTGCGAGCGCGATCGTTTGCAGATAATCACGGAATCCTGGAGGGGGCGCCCGAGGCCTCCCGCGAGCCTAGCTCGGGCTGCGGGAGCACTGGCTCCTTCCAAGCACTTGAACACCCGAGGGGCTGCGGGGTCTGGAACCAGTGGCTGAATGCCTAGTGGCTGGGGAAGCTTACAGCCTCTTCTCAAAGAATAGATAGCCTCTGTTCTCAAATAGAATGAGCAGGGGCTTCAAAAAGTGGGGAAACTAGCATCTGCCTCGGGTACCTGTGTCCCCTGCAGGCGGGAGCAGAGACCTCGCGCTGCCCAAATGCTAAGTCCTCGGGTTTGTTAGACCAGCCCCAGCCCCGGAAGTGGAAGCTCGGTTATTCCTTCCCAGTAATTAAAATGCACAACCAACAAACAAAAACAAAGCTCTAGCGTTTCTCTGGCACCTTTTGCCTCTTTTAACTAGAGCCCTTTATGACCGAGCCTCTGGCCCTCTGGCCCCCAGGGGCGCACTTTGGCAACTCCAGCCTCGTTAAAGGGTGAAAAGCGAGCTCCAAGAGGCCTCAGACGCTCACCTGCGTGCAGACGGCTTGGCAGGGAGCACCGGGGTAGGGCGGACTCAAAGGGCCTCTTTTGCAACGGCTAAAAACTCTGCAGAAGTAGCTGGAGCACATTAATTGGTTGCAGTAAATTGCTTTTATATCCATATTTGAACCTCTGGGATCTTTGAAAAGTTACTCTCCTAAATGAGAAAACCAATCAAAATGCAGAGGCGTCTGCACTGCCATAGGTACAGTAGCCGCGAATGGGGATATAAGCCTGCCTCTACCCCCCACTGCTGGCGTTTATAATCTTTAAGTGTTAGTCACAGATAGCACAGATAGTGCTCAGAAGCCTCCCAAGGGATCATTCCTCATATGTACATCCTCCTTCTATACCGTCTACGTTCAGGGTCTTTACTTGAATGAGGGCGGTGCAGCTGAGGGGTTTGGGAGAAGCTCTGAAAGAAAATAGCCCTTTACTAGTCAGGAGCCCCGGGAAATTTGCCTCACTTCTCTGTGCCTCGTTGTCCCATCTGTAAAATGGAGATGGTGATGTCTACCTCGCAGCCTTGCCAGAGTTGTTAGGATGTGGCAATTATGCACTGAAGTGAACCTTCCAGAACAGAATTCTCAGGGGCTGATCAGAATCTGGAAATGCTTTCTTTTGCACTGGCTCTTCCGGAGCTTTTGAAGTTGAACCCAGCTTGCTTTCTCACTGCTTCTCCTGGCCTCTGACCCGACTGCCTATTTCCACTGTGAATTCCCTGCTTTCTCTCTTCCCACTCTTCTAGCGTCAGTTTATTTTGTAACTCCTAAATCCCCTCCTTCTGCACTTCCAATCCCCAGAGAACATTTCTCCATCCCCAGACTTTGGAGTGAACTCACTGTTGAAACCACATTCCTCTCTAGTCAATTACAGAATTGAATCCCTCTGCCCCTATAATATAAACTTCCAGAGGGCAGGGACCCTATATCTCTCCCAGGAACCAAGCACAGGCTAAGAAACATGCTTTCACTTTGTGAATTTTCATTCAGTGAATAAATTTGTCATCTTCACATATCTCACGGAGGAAGTCAAACACAAAGATGTTTGCTGAATTCATCCTTTAGCTTTGTGTTCCAGCCCTTGAGAGTCTGTACCCAAACTCACTCTTCCCCTCTAAGTCCCATCACTCATCCCTACAGCGCTAATATGGTTTGGCTGTGTCCCCACCCAAATCTCATATTGAGTTATAGTTCCCACAATCCCCAAGTGTGGTGGGAGGGACCATGTGGAGATAATTGAATCATAGGGGTGGTTTCCCCCATCCTGTTCTCGAGATAGTTAGTTCTCATGAGATCTAATGGTTTTATAAAGGACTTCCCCCTTTGCTGGGCTCTTATTTTTCTCTCTCCTCCTGCCCATGTAAAGAGGGACATGTTTGCTTTCCCTTCTGCCATGATTATAAGGTTCCTGAGGCCTCCCCAGCCATGCTGAACTGTGAGTCAATTAAACCTCTTTCCTTTATAAATCACTCAGTCTTGGGCAGTGCTTTTTAGCAGCATGAGAACGGACTAATACAAGCAACAGGCTTCTAGCTGATTCCTGGCTTGTTCCTTTACCCGTGCTCCTCTGTGACTTGCAATGCCTCTGTCCCTGTATCAGGATCCCACTTATCTATCTAGGTTCAGGTTCAATACCAACTCCTCCCGAAAGCCAGGTGCCCCCACTAAACAGAAAGCCTCTCTCCATCTGTCTTAGTTCATTCCTGCTGCAATAGAAAATATCTTGGACTGGGTAATTTAGAAATAGCATAAATGTACTGCTCATAGTTATAGAGGGTGAGAAGTCTAAGGTCAGGGCACCAGCAGGTTCACCAGCAGGTTCAGTGTCTGGGGAGGACCTCATCTCTGCTTCCAAGACAATACCTTGAATGCTACCCTTCACATGATGGGAAGGACAAAAAAGGCAAATCGTTCCCTTGAACCTCTTTGATAAGGTCACGAGTCCTATTCATGAGTGCCCATTGCAATGATTTAATCACCTGCTAAAGGTCCCCACTTTTTAATACTATTACATTGGTGATTAAGATTTAACATGAATTTTGGAAGGACATGTTCGTAAGAACCATAACACCATCCCTGCTTCCCACTGCATTTTACACCTTTTAAAAATTATCATTCCTTCTCTTTGTGCCTATATTTTGATCATTTATGTATAGGCCTAGCTCCCTCAACCATATTTTAAGCTTTTTGAGAACAAAAACTGCACTTTGCCCTCACAAGGTTATTGTGAGGATTTAACACAAACACATGGGTTAAAAAAGAAAACAATGCTACTTGTGTTTAAATCTGCAACATTGAAAAGAATGATAAAAATAAAAAATAAAAAATAACACAAATGGGCAGCATTGCTGGGCACAGTGGCTCCTGCCTGTAATCCAAGCATTTTGGGAGGCTGAGGTGGGAGGATCGCTTGAGAGCGGGAGTTTGAGGATAGCCTGGGCAACAAAGTGAAACTCCCATCTCTACAAAATAAAAATTAAAAAATTAGCCAGGCATGGTGGCATGTGCCTGTAGTCCCAGCTACTCAGGAGGCTGAGGCAGGAGGATCACTAGAACCCAGGAGTTTGAGGCTGCAATACACTATGATTGAACCACTGGACTGAAGTCTGGGCAACAGAGCAAGAACTTGTCTCTAAATAATTTTAAAAATCTGAAGCATCTTGGCACCCTCTGCCCCTTTGTTACTCCAAGGCCTAGCACTGAGCCAGCTACTCATATGGTTAATAATCTGCAATGTATAGATAATTTAAATAACAAAAGGGCTTTTAAATGCATGCCGAGGCAGCACAGAGCTGCTGTGCTCCCAGCAAGTATGACAGAATGGACATTGTTTGAGTATACCTGGGCGATGAAAGAGAATTCTGGCTTTGCCTGCTTAGTTTCTCCACCTTCTCTGCCTCAAGGAGAGCTCTAATCCTGGCCAGGTGCTACGGTCTGAATGTGTCCCCCAAAATTTATATGTTGAAACTCAATCACCAATATGATAGTATTAAGAGGTGGGACCTTTAGGAGATTATTAAGCCAGAGGACTCTGCCCTAGTGAATGGGATTAATGCCTTATAAAAGAGGTTCACACAGCATTCACTCCTTTTTAACTTTCTGTGTTCCACCGTGTGAGGACACAACAAAAACCCCCTCATCAGACAATGAATGTTGGTGTCTTGATCTTGGACTTCCCAGCCTCCAGAACTGTGAGAAATAAATGTCTATTATTTATAAAATTACCCAGTTATGGCTATTTTGTTAGAGCAACAGGAAGGGCCTGAGACACCAGGTGTGGTGCAGAACAGGGTCAAGGGGGTGCAGGCACCTAAGGAGAGGTGACAGGTGGATGATGAGAGTCTTGCAGATAGAATGGGGAGAAATTTTTTGCAGAACTCAGAAAAAAGACATGAAGGAAAGACTACTGCTAAAGACAGGATTTTCTTTTATGAATATGTAAAGAAGCACAAGTAAAAAGTAAAACAAGAAAAACTTGGGCCAGGCGAGGTGGCTCACGCCTGTAATCCCAGCATTTTGGGAGCCCAAGGTGGGTGGATTACTTGAGATCAGGAGTTCGAGACCAGCCTGGCCAACATGGTGAAAGCTGGTCTCTACAAAAATACAAAAATTAGCTGGGCAAAACTTAAGTGGCGCACGACTGTAATCACAGCTGCTTGGGAGGCTGAGGCAGGAGAATTACTTGAACTCAGGAGGTGCAGGTTGCAGTGAACCGAGATTGGGCCACTGCACTCCAGCCTTGGCAACAGAGCAAGACCGTCTCAAAAAATTAAAAAAATTAAAACTTGAGTATTAATTGAGTCACGTGGGTCACAATCTTAAATGCTTACTGTATGCATATTATTTCTTACACCTGGTGCATTGAGGGGGACCCAGATTGATAAGCACCTGAGTTAGCCATTAAGTGAGGGGCTTCTCTCAGGTTGAAAGTCAGCTTCCCCACAGCTTGAAGGCTATTCAAGCCCTCAGCTTCCCACTCCTCTTGCTCATACATCCTCCTTTCCCTGCTCCTCCAAACTCTGTGCTTCTGCAAAACCAGCCCATGTGATACCCCAAGCCCTGGAGACTTTTTGGACACATACAGTCTTGTACATGCAGTTTCCTCAGTTGAGGATGCCCTTGGCTCCCTCGAGTGCCTAGAGGACAACTCTGAGAGCCTCCTGTGTAAGGCTTTCCCTGAGTCCTGCATGGAGCATTGGTTTCTGACATGTCTTTACCTGTGTCTCCCTCATTCGGCTGTGAGCATCTCATCTCTGCAACCCTTTATCCAGCACGGCGCCATGCCAGACCCACTGGCAAGGTCAAGGCTGAGATCTGATTCCATTTTCTTCCCTGTTCCCCATTTCTGGCCTTGCAGCTCCTACCATCATCAAATTTCTCTATTCTTTGTTGCAGCGATTGGGTCCTCCGCCCTTTTGCCTGACACACAGCAGTTCACAGAACATATCAGGCCTTTTGATGTTTGCTAACATGCTTGGAACTTAAATTATTTAAATAGTATCCACTTTCTGTTAGGAAATAAATTAAACATACAGTAAAAGTAGAGATAGGTGTCTCTTGGGAGATGCAAACTCTTGAATGTGAAGGGGAATAAAATTCTGTTCAAGGGCTTCTATTTCCACCACACTACACTATATGAAGACGTTGATTATTTAACCTGTACATACCAATTCGATTCAAAATTCAGGAAGGTCCAATGCAAAGTCCTCCTTAAACAACGGGCCCATACCTATAATCACAGTACTTCGGGAGGCTGAGGTGAGAGGATTGTTTGAGCCCAGGAGTTCAAGACCAGCCTGAGCAACATAGTGGGACCCCCATCTCTAAAAAAAATAAAAAGTAAAAAAGTAGCTGGGCACGCTGGCTCAAACCTGTAATCCCAGCACTTTGGGATGCAAAGGCAGGCAGGTCCCTTGAACCCAGGAGTTTGAGACCAGCCTGAGCAACATGGTGAAACCTCGTCTCTACAAAAAAATACAAAAATTAGCCAGGCATGATATGATGGCACTTACCTGTAGTCCCAGCTACTTGGGAGGCTGAGGTAGGAAAATCACTTGAGCCCGGGAAGTCAGTGATGCAGTGAGCTATGCTCATGTCACTGCACTCCAGCCTGGGCAACAGAGTGAGAACTTGTCCTGTGAGAAACAAACTCTCCCATCCAAACCCAAAGAATGGACTTAGAGACCCAGAGAACAGCGAAAGTGAGCCTTTTAATGATGGTCTTGAAAATCAGGTGTCTGATGAGCAGGCACACCCAGCACAGTTTCAACAAGCAATTTATTCCTTTGTGCTCAGGTCTCTCCCCTGGTTCCTCATAGGCTGAGTACTATGGGGTTTTGATCTTCCCAGGTGTCACGTATTGATTATTGCATAAGGGCTTCAGGTGGTTTTCTTTAAGGGTTGTCTTGCTGCATTTTGTTGCAGCCTACAAAGGACTGTGGTT
Source organism: Saguinus oedipus (assembly GCA_031835075.1). Taxonomy (NCBI): domain Eukaryota; kingdom Metazoa; phylum Chordata; class Mammalia; order Primates; family Cebidae; genus Saguinus; species Saguinus oedipus. The sequence continues at coordinate 7,571,113 of CM063183.1, read as the reverse complement.
CTAGTTAGCTTAAGCGCTCTTCAAGTATTTGACTCATGACCTAAGTAGTTGGGCAGGCTGAAAAGAAGAGACAAAATGAGCTATTTTGCAGGCCAGTAAGCTTTTGTTGTAAACTAAATATTTTTTGGTTTGGGTGAGGGCAACTGATGGGGGGCAGGGGGGAAGCCAATGAGCAGACATCTACTATCCAAGCAGGGGTCTCATATATCTTGTTTCTTCTGTAGTTTGCTGAACTAAGTTGATTCAAGGCACTTTATCTTGGAAATGGACCACTGTATACATTATTTCCTTCAGTCTAAAAAAAGTAAAAATTTTTTTAAATAAAAACATTAACCAGGTGTGGTGGTGCACCTGTAGTCCCAGCTACTCATGAGGCTGAGACGCGAGGACCTATTGAACCCAGGAGGCCGAGGCTGCAGTGAGCCTTAATTGCCCCACTGCATTCCAGCCTGGGAGACAGAGAGAGACCCTGTGTATAGGTTTGTTCTCACGTTGCTAATAAAGACACACTCAAGACTGGGTAATTTATAAAGGAAAGAGGTTTAATTGACTCACAGTTCCACATGGCTGGGGAGGCCTCACAATCCTGGCAGAAGATGAAGGGAAAGAAAGCAAGGCCCGTCTTATGTGGCAGCAGGCAAGAGGGCGTGTGCGTGGGAGCTCCCCTTTATATCATCAGAATCTGTGAGACTTATTCACTATTATAACAGCATGGGAAAACCTGCCGCCATGATTCAATTACCTCCACCGGGTCCCTCCCAGGACATGTGGGAATTATGGGAGCTATAATTCAAGATGAGATTTGGGTGGGTACACAGCCAAACCATGTAACCCTATCTCAAAAGAAAGAAAAAGGAATGTACTATGGAGCATATTTTGAGGATGCCTTTGGGGGCAGAGTTTAGAGCACCTTTAGGTTTTCCCAGGAAAATCCTGGGAACCAGATTAGAAGTTTAAAAACTTGGATTTTGGTGCCAGCTCTGTCATTATTAATAGTTATGATATTAGGTCATCCTAAACCTTAACCTCCTCATCTGTAAAATGGTCACAGCAATCCCCGTTCGACCTCACATATGGTGAGGTACAGGTAAGAATTAAATAGAATAACATGTAAAATGCTTTGTAATCTCTGAACTAACAGAAAGACACATCTGGTATAGACAGAGCTAGAGAGAATGAAAGAATATTCCTGTTCTATACTATGTGAGAAGAAAGCGTAAAAGGTATCACAATTTAAAATATGCTCTCATTTATAAAAATCCTAATAAGTTGTTTGGACACCAAATACAAAGCTGCTTCAGATGAGAGCACAGACTGCGGGGAAAGACGAATCTAGAAACTTTTCTGTTGTTCGTTTTGTTTGCCACTGCATTTCTGTTGCATACACTTATTATTGTTAAAGAAATGGGTCAGGCATTATCCGAGCATGTTGGCATGTGCCTGTAGTGCCAGTTATTCAGGGGACTGGGGCAGGAGGATTGCTTGAGCCCTAGAGTTTGAGGGCTCAGGTAAACTTTGAGTGTGCCACCACACTCCAGCCTGAGCAACAGAGTGAAACCCCATCTCAAAAAAAAAAAAAAGGCAGACCTGGGCTTTGGGCTTTAGGCTCTGGGCTCTGCACCCAATTATGTGACCCTGGGCAACGTTACCTTTCACTCTATTTCTTTGTTTATAAAATGGGTTAATATTAGCTATTGTGTAGCATTAGCTATCAAGATTAAAGCAGAAAACATACAGAGGCGTTGGCACTGAGCCTTGACACATCAGATGACAGTTCCACACTGCTGTTTACTGGGCTGGAAACAGCCCACGGCTGTGCTTTCTAAATATACCTCTCTCTCATGGGCTCCCTGACCTCCAGCCCTGCCAGGCCTCTCCACTTAATTTAATGAAAAGAAACACAAGTCAGTAGCATTCATGTGGAGAAGAACGTAACTAATGGAGAGAAGGTCAATAGTTGACAAACCCTAGAGACAAACAAATTATTGTCCTTTTTCTCCAGCGTTCTTGGAAGTTTTTCTGCTTTCTTCTTCCTTGGAGTTCAAGGGTCTCTATGGGACCAAAATATCAAGAGCAAGACCTTCCAGGCTGCTCTAAGAGGGACACTGCTTCAGCTTCAATATTTCACTGGCAAGAGACTGTCTCAGGTTCCTGGCAGGAGGGCGAAAGGAGAGAACCAGGCTCTGGTTTCTGTCCAGACAGCCTGGGCTGAGCACACAGTCAAGGATCCTTCCGCAGCCTGGAATGTGCAGGTAGTGTCGGAAGAATCTAATGAATCCTGATGTAGACACCTAGCCTACTGAACCATTTTAATAACCTTAGAAGCCCAAGTGCATTTGCAAATACATCTTTTGCTGTTGCTTAAAAACAGACATGATTTTAATGTAAGGGTAATTCTGTGGACTTGACAATTTGCAGAGAATCCCTCCACCCCTGATTTGGCCTCTCTCGCTTGCCTTTCTCCCAATTAGCTAATGTGGCAGAAACTACCAGCAGAACAAAGAAACCTCAGCCCGGTGTGAATTGTGGAACACTTTATTGAACACAAATGAACAAAAGTCAGATTTCCTCTGCAGATTAAGAAAAACTCTAGGCGACAGCAGAAGAAATGAAGAGAATTTCTGAGAAAATGTTCAGGGCAGAGGCAGAAGTTCAAAGGGAAATAATTTAAAGGACAAAATGAATAGCCCCTTCTGAAATGCTTCAGATGGTGAAAGATGAGGGCCCAGAGGTAGGGAAGCAGAGAAAAAGTGGAGAGGCCCCAAGAGTGAGCATTTGTTTAAAATGCTCTCCCACTGCCAAGCCCTGTGCCTGCAGCATCATCAGAGTAGAAAAGGTGACGTGACTGGGGGAAGAAGCCTCAGCTTTGGAGTTAGAGCTGAGCTCATGAGCTAACTAGTCAGACATGGGCCCCTACCTGACCAAGTGGCTTTGCATTGCTTAACTGGCCTAAACTTGTTTCCTTGTCCTCAAAATATGAACAATGCCCATATCCTAGGGTTGTTAGGAAAGTTACATGAAATAATAAATGTAGAAGCACTGACCAGAGTAGGCACATGTGAATTGTGGTTCTGCAACCCTTTCCCTGTCCAAGCACCAGAAATAACTTACTCCTAGTCTTGAGTTTGCTCAGGGCAGATGCTTTGAAACACTCCCTGGAGGAATGAGGGACCTATTCCAGCTATCCTCCCTACAAGGGAGGCGACTCCACTGGGGACTGGCAGGAGTCAAACACTCATATACAGCTGCCTATCCTGTACAGCAAGTGCGGCTGCAGCCTGACAATCTGGGAAGGACTCGGAGGAAAAACAGAGTAGAATGATAGATAACAGAGGCTAGGAAGGGGGTGTGGGTGACACGAGGCTCTAGACCACAGGACCCCTCCCAGGAAGCTGCCATCTTCGCAGATACCTACCTTCCAGTGGATCCCTTACCCACAGAGTGAGACTCCATCTCAAAAAAAAAAAAAAAAAAAAAAGTCCTGAGGGCATACCCAGCTAATAGGTGAGTCTGTGGCTTTAAGAGATTTTTTGAAACTGAGGACAGGAAATGCCTCCTAATTCATTCACGGTATTTGGTGCCCAGGACAACCAAAAGTGCCCAAGTTATTTATAAACCATTGTTAATGGTTGAGCTTGAAAAATCAAAGCCAAGAGCATTTGAGTTCCACTCATTTAAAAATAGTGAGGAAAATAGCATTTAAACTGGAAGTTGAGTTTTAGACCAGCTGGTTCTCCCTTACCACAGTATCCTCCTCCTTCTCCAACACACAAAAAATACAACCCACACAAACACGTGTATGAACACACACACAGGTGAACAAATACATATAATGTGCACACACATACACTCTCACATGAACACCTATACATGCATGCAATAGAGTTCCTTGGAGAAAGTCTTGACATTATTCAGTGTTTTCTAGATTTTCCTCTAAAACACCAAGCATATGAGAAGCTCATGAAAGTTTATATACATAGAATGACATCTTAGCAACTGTGTTCACCACCACCCACCAACCCCTGATGACAAGCTACAAGGAAATAAAATTAGATTCCTTCCACATGCTATAGACAAAAATGAATTGCAGGTATATTGAAGACCCATAAATAAAAAATAAAACTGTTAGAGTATTTGCAAAAAATCAAAGTAACATTTGAACAACCTTGAAACTGGGGAAAATTAAGCAACCAGGAAAAACACATAACCCATGAAACAAAAACCAGATTTGATTATATAAAAATCAAAAGCTTCAAAAAAATGCCATAATCAAAATTATAAATATAAGACATCATTGACAGGCACAGTGACTCACGCCTGTAATCCCAGCACTTTGGGATGCTAAGACAGGCAAATCCCTTGAGCCCAGGAGTTTGAGACTAGTCTGACCCATCTCTCCTAAAAATACAAAATTAGCCGGGCATGATGGCACATGCCTGTGATCCCAGCTACTGGGGCAGCTTAGGCAAGAGAACTACTTGAACCCAGGAGATGGAGGTTGCGGTGAGCTGAGATCATGCCATTGCACTCCAGCCTGGGCACCAAGCATAAAACTCCGTTGCAAAAAAAAAAAAAAAAAAAAGGAGGGGGAGAAAAGGACATCATCAAAATAAATATGCTGGAAGTCAATATGTTAAGTGAAATAAGCCAGGCACAGAAAGATGAATATTGCATGTCTCACTCATATGTGAGAGCTAAAAAAAAAGTTGATCTTATGGAGGTAGAGAGTAGAATGACAGCCTGGGCAACGTGTTCTACAAAAAATACAAAAATTAACTGGGCATGGGGCACCCGCTTATAGTCCCGGCTACTCAGGAGGCTGAAGCAAGAGGATTGCTCGGGCCTAGGAATTTGAGGTTGCAGTGAGCTCTCATTGCACCACTGCACTTCAGCCTGGGCAACAGAGTAAAAAAAACAGAAAGGAAAAAGAGAGTAGAATGCTAGAAAACAGAGTCTGGGAAGGGAGTGTGGGTGGCGGGAGGGGTCATAGGGGATAAATAGAGGTGGGTTAATAGGTATAAGCATAGAGTTAGATAGATAAATAAGTTCTAGTGTTTGATAGCAGAATAGGGTGACTATAGTTAACAACAATGAATTGTGTATTTCAAAATCGCTAGAAGCAAGGACTTGAAATGTTCCTGAAATGGTAAATATTTAAGGTGATGAACACCCTAAATACCCTGACTTGATCATTATACACATTCCATGCATGTAACAAAGTATCAAATGTACCCTGTAAATATGCATAAATATTATACATCAATAAAAAAGGAAAAATAGGGTAAAAAGATTGGAAGGGAATATTCCAATACATAATAAACAAAGGACTCTCCCAAATTAAGAAGATAAAAAAGCCAATAGAAAAATGACAAAGAACATAAAATAGCAAGTTTTAAAAAAGGAACCAAAATGAACAACGGTCACATAAAGACAATCCACCTCAAATGATAGACAGGACAGTTAAAATCAACACAACAGTGAAATAACCATTTCCATCCACCAAAAAGTCATAAGATTGATAATATCCAATGAAAATGTGGGGCAACTGGTTCTGTCACATAATATAGGAGGAGTATAAATAACTACAGACTTTTATAAAAGTGACATAATGATATTTATTAAAATTTAAAATGTGCAAACTCTGATCCAAGAATCCTATTTCTGGGAATATTTCAAGCTAATAACCACATCAGTAGATAAAGCTAGTTGTCTATAATCTTTGTTATAATATTATTTTGTCATATTGAAAACAACTTTAAAATTATTGAAAAGGTGACTCACTAAAGAAGTTTTGCAGAATCTGTTCTGTGGAAACTTGCTGGAACCTCTATTTTCTGTTATACTTTTCTCATGTGTGACTCAGCCCATCATCATCAGTTTCCCCATCTACGCATTTAAGGTAATAATAGTATTTACACCACAGATTTATTTGTGCTAACTTGGAAGAACTTTTACTATATATTGTTAAGTTTAAAAGGGAATTTTCAGGTTTCTTTCTTTAACATTTATGTATGCTTATATTTATTTGTATATGTTTGTATTTATTTTGTAAAAAAAAATGGACAAGGTATACATATGTGTATATATTTGCATCAGCAAAAAATGGAGAAATAGTGAACACGTCTACTGCTTTTGTAATTTATGTCACTAAAAAGAAAATCACCAATGGAAAAAAGATGATAGGAGGCATGTACAACAAATACTAATGGTTAATAACCATAAGGAGAAAAATTTAGCCTTAAAAAACTCACTAGTTTTAAGAACCTCCTTAATTCAAAGCCCCCTTTTCAATGTCCTGTGCGATTCAAATGAGCTAAACTGAGGGTGCTAGAGATACCTACCCTAAGACAAGGCACTGTGAAGAGGGTGTGTGTGTGTGTGTGATGGGTGCATGTGGGGTGTCTGGGCCTGGGGGGAGGCAGATGGATAGGAGGGGAAGATAAAGAAGAAAATGCCTTTAGAGGGGTCAGAGACTGTTGAGTCGAACACTGACCCTTTTACTTATTCTCTATGGGATTCAAATGGCTTTTTTTTTTTTTTTTTTTTTGAGACCATCTCCTTATTTGACAAACAAGTAAGTGAAAGAGCTAAATAAGTTCCTATTCATACCCAGCCCAGGACAAAGGACAGGGAGCCCCTGCCCACCCAGCCTGCTTCAGGCCCACCCTGAGGTGCTGTCTCCTCCTCCTCTTCTCCTCCTCCTCCTTCCCATACCCTCCTTCCCTGTCACACAAGCTGTCTGCCTATGCAGAGGAGGCTCTGGCCTTTGGGATGTTCACTGTCTTGACTTAGCCTGTCTGCCTATGACTTCCCATTCATCATGACACCAGTGCCTTCTCCATTTAAGTGATTTTGGTCCCTAAAAGAGCATGATTTCAGTCAAACACACACACACGTACACAGACAAAATGAAACAGGAGCACTAAAGCCCTTTACCTGGCACAAATCTTTCTAAATAAGAATCCAGGTATCACACTGGATCCTATACAAAATACAGGTTTAGTTATCAGCAGAAGAAAAGTTCTCAACACCAAAATGGCAGGAGGTTACTGCAACACTTTTACATCACTGAAAAAATGCATTTAAAATCACTGACCCTCTCAAATACCTTGAAAGACAGAGAAGGGCAAAATAATCTGTCTCTTTGCAAAGGATGAGCCTTCCAGAGATGGTGGAAAAAACTGGAGGTGAAAGTCTCTGCTCATCTGGCAGGTAAGTGTTCTGGTGGGTCCAGCAGGTCAGATGTGAATTCCCTTAGGGTTTTTCAGATCACAGGATTACCACGCTTACTACATAAAAATCACTCTATGCTGATCATTGTTCAGCAAGACGTCCAGGTCTTCGAAGCTCGCCTCCTGCCCAGGAGGCTGGAACTGGTCAGCTTCCCAGGACAGAGCTCACGCACTCTGGGCTCTGGGCTCTCTGCCGCGGTTGAGGAGGTCTGTGAGTTCCCCGATGTACTTGATGGTGTACTTGAGTGTCTGGATCTTGGTGAGCGGCTGGCCTCTCTGGCTGTAGATAGGTGGCAGGTAATTCCGGAGGGTATGCAGTGCATCTGCCAATGTCCTCATCCTGAGCTTCTCCCTCTCGCTGGCTTTCCGCCTCCGCTGGACAGACATCCTGACTTTGGTGCCCTTGTGGGCCTTGGGGCCACCACCACCCTGGGGGTAGGTGGGCTGGAAAGCTAACATATTGTAGTCCACCTCTACCAAGCCACTGGCCCCACCGACACTGCAGCCATCACTGCCCCCACTGCTGGTCCCGCCATGCTCACAGGGCAGCCCAGCCACAGCTGAAGAATAGGACTCCAGCGATGGAGCCGGGGAAAGGCTCTGAGAAGGGGAGGCCTGGTTCAGCTCAAAGGGCCCTGCCCTGTCCTTCCAGTCCCAGGAACACAGCAGCCCAGGGCTGTCAGAGGAGCCCAAGCCATCCTCGAGACTGAGAAAGGTCTCATGCAGGTTGTCCATGCCTGCGAGACAGCTGCAGAGGGAATGGCTCCCTGGCAAGTGAGAAAGTTCTGCCGCCTGGCCAAGGAAGAGCTCTCTTTTATGATGGTGGGGGAGAAGTGATGAAGTGGGAAAGAGGGCCGTGTAAAGAGAGTTCAAAGGAAAAACTAAAGACGAAGATGGAAAATGAACTCTTCAGGTGTCACTTTCTCCTCATTGATAATTAGCATCTTCCAGCTAAAATGTCTTTAAACAGAAAGGCCTCCAAGAGAAGAAAAAAGGAATTATCTTGTTGTAACTAAACCAATTAAGGCTGCATAACTAGACTTAGCATTGTGCTGTGGAACTCATTAATGAGGGAGCCAAAGAAAACAAACCTGGGGCATCCACAGCAAGGAGTGGGTGGCTGAGGCCCCCGGTGGAGAGTAGCAAAGTGACCCTAGAGGGCCTCCATCCCCTCCATCAAGACCTGCTAGATATTTCAGCACAGATGGAGTGTATTGTCAGAGAAGCAGTATGGTCTAGGGACAAGGTAACCCCTCTGAGCTTTGATTCCCTAATGTGTCCAACAGACAACAACAGCTCTTATTTCCTAGGGTTGCTGGGAGTACAACACACATTAGGTATCCAGTGGATGCCACCTTAGTAAATTTCCCTGGGTCGTATAGACTGCAGACATGGCCCCAACATGCCTACACTCAGAATGACGGAGGCCAGCAACTTCAGTAAGCCTAGAGTCTTAAAGAGCAGGAAACATCCTGCTAGAAGCATAAAAGCCTTGCTGTTACTGAGCAGATTTGGAATTCCCCATAGCAAGAAGATACCATGAAACAGAAAACTCCTTTAAACCAGGGAGTTTGCAGAATACCTGGCATTTATCCTAGGGAAAGTTTTTTTTCTTTTAAAAAAAAAATCCAGCTGCACCTTGTTTTTGAAATGAGTCACACCTTGCTTTTTGAAATGTATGGAGGAAGTGTGAAATTAACTAGGGAGCCTCTTTTCCCCACCACAGCTCCAAATGCCACTGAATGTGTTAAGTTGGAAGGTTGTGCTAGTTTGCTTCACTTCCTATATGCTCTGCTAGACCCTGGAATTTGGAAAAGGGATCTCAGATTCCCCATTTGTTCCATGAACTTAATTTATTTTTCATGTAGCTAATTCTACAAATTAGTATTAACTTCAAGTCACAGTGAGTTAAATTGTAGAGTAAAATTAACATGGCCTTTAACATGTTATTTAAGTCCCTTTGCAATTATTGAAAATAAATGTCAATGGCCTGGTTAGAACATTTATGGTATTTTTTAATTAGCAAGGCTCAGGGAAGAAAAATCTCAAGTAGGTAATCTGTAGAAGAATGCTCTTAATTTTGCCATTTACTAAAGAACCTGAAGCCAGATCTTGAAAAATGATTGTATTAATGATTGTACGAAATGTAACAAATGACTCTTGCTCCTTTTTCGTCTCCCTTTTCTCTTCCAATTCTTGTTGAGAAGCCCAGAATCTGCTGATACTATCAAGGATTTTATATATTTTTAAACTGTTTTATTTCAATAGCTTTTGAGACACAGGTGTTTTTGGTGACATGGGTGAATTGTATAGTGGTGAAATCTGAGAATTTAGTGCTCATGTCACCTGAGTAGTGTACATCATACCCAATATGTAGTTTTTTTATCCCTCACTCCCCTCCCGCCCTCCCTCTTCTGAGTCTCCAAAATCCATTAGACCACTCTGCATACCTTCGCATACCCATAGCTTAGCTCTCATTTATAAGTAAGAATATATGGTATTTGATTTTTTTTCATTCCAGAGTAACTTCATTTATAATAATGGCCTCCAGCTTCATCCAAGTTGCTGCAAAAGACATTATTTCGTTGTTTTTTTATGGCTGAGTAGTATTCCATGGTGTATATTCCAAATATAAGCCACATTTTCTTTATCCACTCATTGGTTGGTGGACACTTAGTTCGTTCCATATCTTTACAATTGTGAATTGTGTTGCAGTAAATGGACATGTGCAGGTGTCTTTTTGATACAATGACTTCCTTTCCTTTGGGAAGATACCCAGTAGTGGGATTGCTGGATCAAATAGTAGATATACTTTTAGTTCTTTAAGAAATCTCCATCCTGTGTTCAATAGAGGTTGTGCTAATTTTCATTCCCGCCACCAGTGTGTACGTGTTCCCTTTTCACCACCTCCATACCCATAATTGCTGTTTTTTGGCTTTGTTTATGACAAACCTGTCCTGGCTGGCGTAAGGCGGTATCTCATGGTTTCAGATTGCATTTCCCTGGTAACTAGTGAGGTTGAGCATTTTTCATGTTTGTTGGACATTTGTGTATCTTCTTTTGAGAAATGTCTATTCATGTCATTTGCCCACTTTTTGATTAAATTCTTTGTTTTGTGGACACAAGGCAGCTGTAAGGGCCGCTGCCATGGCAGGCTCTCAGTCCTTATGTTCCACCTTCACAGTTTTCCACATAACACTGCTTCCACTCTTAGACTCCATAACTCCTTTTTCCTCTTCCTACAGCTTCTTTCTAAAACTGCTAATTTCTTGAACTTCCATTTTTAGATATTTCATTTCCTAAATGAGACAATATCTGTCAAATCCTTAGTGCACTGAAGACACTTAATGAATGTAGGTCTTGTCATTATTGTTATTGACTGTTGTCATACCCACCAACAATAGGATGACTTACTGAGCTGTGACTCTTCTGCTTCTGACCCCAGTTTCCCAGTCTTGTTGGGCCCTGAAACTATTCTTGGAGAAGGGAAGCTGCCTGGTTTCCATGTTTCTTGATGTACACTCTGTCTTTGGTAAAAACGTAAAGCAGAACCAGACTTACATTTATCTTAGAAGCATTCTGTGCTCAATATGAGGGAAATAAAGGTCAAGGACAATGTAACACTGTAGTGCAGACGTTTGAAGGCTACAGTTAGACAGACACTAGCTATTGCTTTTCTGTCTCCAGTTTGAACAAAGCAACAGAACACTGGACTAGGCTAGACCAGACAGGTGAAATTTATACTGGACCCAGTACAATCTGGCAGAGAGCATGGTATTGTAGAAAGATGAGGCAGAGCTTGCCTCTTTCATAGCAAGTGACTCACCCCTTAGGGCCTTAGTATTTTAGTGTGTAAGAGGAGATAATAACACTTTTCCTGTCTTTTTATTTATTTGTTTATTTTTGAGGCAGGGTCCCACTCTATTGCCCAGGCTAGAGTAAAGTGTACTTCACTAGGATCTAGTGATCTAGGATCTAGGATCACTGCAACCTCTGCCTCCTAGGTTCAAGTGATTCTTGTGCCTCAGCCTCCCAAGTAGCTGGAACTACAAGTGTGTGTGCCACCATGTTCAGCTACTTTCTGTATTTTTAGTAGAGAGGAAGTTTCACCATATTGGCCAGGCTGGTCTTAAACTCCTGGCTTCAAGTGATCCATCCACCTCTGCCTTCCAAAGTGCTGGGATTACCCATGTGAGACATCATGCCCAGCCCGTCCTGTCTTCTTTATCAAGAGCATTCATCACATGAGGTAAGTAGACCAAGGGATCATGAAACTCTCATCTAGCTACAAAATGCCATGAAACATGTTACTACCATGTGAGTATGCTTGGTTAGAAAAGCACCGTACCAGCATGAAGGCATTTGGAGATATCATTGAGTCCATCATTTCTTTAAATCTGTATTCTACAGTTGGTTGATGACTTACTCAATGTCACACCCAAAAGCTGTGTCAGAGATGGAAAGAGAAAAGCCAGAGTTGCCTGACTCCCCTATCTGTCCTTTTTCTTCCTTTGAAGGGTTCATATCAGGCAAACTACCTATTTCCCACATTACTAATTTATTGGGATAAATATTTTACTTCAAATGTCATTCATGCAACAAACATTTATAAGCTACTGTGACTATGACTGTGACAGATTGAAAAGAAGCCCCAAACCTTGAGGCCCACTCTCAAGAGACCTTGAAAAATGTTCAGGTCCTGTTTTCCAAAGTGTAAGACAGAGGCACAGGTTGCTTCAGCTCTCAAATCCCAGGCCTTCATGTGAACCTTTTTATTCTAGCTACACCCACTAAGGAGGATCCCAGATTTGCCATACATATGAATGAATGGTCTCTGTCTAATTTTCAGAATGATGAGTTTCTGAGGGAATGCTGGTCATTTTCCTGACAACATTCAGGACAACTGGGCATTTCACACTGGTCTCAAAGGATTGTAAACTCTACCTTTAAGAGCGAGGAAGCTTTCTTGAGGCAGAGCCACTTCCAGGAAATTGGCAAAGAGTTCTCAAAGGATAGACAGAAAGCAGAAGTGAAGAGGCTGATGGAATTCCTCAATCTGCATCCACCGGTGGTTCCATGCCACCACTAGCTCATAACAGCTCCTCTGTGCAAATTATAAAACAAACAAGCTCAGGCTTATCTCAGCCCTGCTTGCCTCCTCAGCCCGGCACCTTTGTGCAGGGTGCATCCTCCTCAAGCAGTGGCCCTGGGAGCCCCCATAATGTGCCTTCTTTGTAGTGTTAGCATTTTTAGTACTTTGGCGGCTATCCAAATATCGGTGAACAGATAGAACATGGGGGTGGTGAAAAGAGAGCAGCGATGGGAGCCAGATTAAACCTGTCAAATCTTACATTTGCTCCTGTGTTATTGTGACCTGGGCCATATGAATCAATCTTTCTTAGCTTCAGCTTCATCTTCATCTGTGCAATTGAAATACTAATACTTGCCTTACAGAGTACATGCTTTTAGCAGGTCTACCCATTGTAAGCTGTAAGTGTGGTAATGGATGTTGCTGTAATTATTAACCTTGTGCTGGGGCCAGGCACGGTGGCTCATGCCTGTAATCCCAACACTTTGAGAGGCTAAGGCAGGCAGATGACAAGGTCAGGCGATGGAGACCATTCTGCCTGACATGGTGAAACCCGTCTCTACTAAAAATACAAATATTAGCTGGGTGTAGTGGTGTGCACCTGTAATCGCAGCTACTGGAGAGTGTGAGGCAGGATAATTGCTTGAACCCGGGAGGCGGAGATTGCAGTGAGCCAAGATTGCGCCATTGCACAAGATTGCAGTGAGCCAAGGTTGCGCCATTGCACTCCAGCCTGGTGACAGAACGAGACTCCATCTCAAAAAAAAAAAAAAAAGCTTGTGCTGAGTAAAATTCTTGGTTCCTTGAGTCAAGAGAAGTTAGAGCCACAATACAAGTAGCCACAAATATATCACTCCCATTCTCTCTTGGCCTCAAGTCTCCCCTGCTTAGAAAACCAGAATCCCTCCCTTCAAATGAAATCTTTCTCTTTTAATGGAACCAGATTAGTGACATATCCAGGATGGGTGGTGGGAGCCGTCAGCCTCTGGTGTAAGCAGTAAAGGGAGGTATTGTCTATATATAATTTTAAAACAGTGATAATGCTTGGCTAAAAGTTGGTCTCTATCTTATTATAACCATGTAGTGGCAATTCTAAACAATGACAACAATAAAATGACTACTCCTCTTTAGGGGAGCCTACTCCCACCACCACCCCCATCCTTGGTACACCAATGCCAAAGAAAACTTGTAATTCAGTCTAAAAGTTTGAAACTGTCACTCAAGGCACCCAAATCCTCTACTTTGCTATGGAACATTCAGTGAGTCATTCAACCTTTACATACCTCAGTTTCCTCGTGTGGAAATTAGGAATCCTATATATCGTCTTGCTATGAAGTTTTTAAAAATTAAAAATTGAGACTTGACTTTGGAAAGTATAGAAGAGTAGAGGGATATGTTTTGATGTTACCAAGATTAACAAAAATACTTTCACCAATGCAATTATCTGCTCCAAACCCAGTCATTGCTCCAAACCCAGCCATTTGCCATGATATATGACACCAGGTAAATCAGCATGGAAGGTGGTTCATGTGCCTTTAAAAGCTTGTCTCATGAGAAATGACACTATCTCAGACCTTTGAGAAACTTCGAGATTGAGAGTCTATTTTTCTTGTGACCTGGATGCCTGTTCTACATGAGGCAGTTTGTATGGGCCATTTGATTGAGTCAGAGGGAGAACTCAAGTGAATTCCAACCCCTAGTAATGCTCCAGAAAAGCTGTCCATAGGTAAGAATTTGGTCAACAAGCTAAGAAATCTAATCCTGGAGTCCAGTTAAATTGAGGGTGAATCTTTATTGAATTCCTGCCAATACTGAGAACTAAACTTTATTGAATTCCTGCTAATAATGAGAACCAAACTTTTCTCTTTCAGTTTCATTAGTTAATCTAATTTTCACAGCAGTTTTGAAAGATAGAGGTTCTAATCTACACCCTAAAGATGAAGAAGTTTGTGTTCAGTAAGGGACCCAGAAGACATAGCAAGAGGATGGGAAAAGTAGGATGTGATGTAAGTCTGTATGAATTCCAAATCCCCACTATACTACATCATTGTAATTTCAAATTCCACTCTACTACACTATTTCTCAGAAACAGCTTCATACATGTAATGGAATCAATGGGAATAGGTACAAAATGCAAGGCTTGGTTCAAATCCCACCTCTTCCATGAAGCTTTCCCTGCCTGCCTCAGCCCTTGGAATTTCCCACTTCTCTGATCAATAGCACTTACATTTGGCACCATTCGTTTGACGTTAACATTTACCACCAGATGTTCTGGTTCTCTGTTCATGTTGATATGACTTATTTCCCTCAGCTACGTTGAAACTTCTTTGAAGATATAGATGATGGCTTTTCTGTCTCTTAGCATGGTGCGAGGAGCTCAGAAGATGACTAGTCCTTCAGTCTTTGGGCTTTTATTTGGCACACGTTGGGAGCCAAATACTGTACTGGGTGCTGAGGACAAAAAGTCAAATTAAAAAGCATTTGTTTTCCAGTTGCTTAGGGTATTGAAGGTGGTATCAGAGAAGTAAACTACTTATAAAACAATGTTGAAAATGCTATGATACATTTAACCATAGGGCACAATCTGGACAACTGTATGTGACAGTCTTGGGAGCCCTCTGTAACTTGTATCTTTTGCAATATTAGCGGTTGAGTACTTCACTCATTGTCCAGACATTGATGGTTAGATAAAAAGTGATACTGGTGACAAGAGGACAATCGTGGGGGCAGACAAAACCTGGGTCAAATCTTCCAAATACTTAACACACAAACCAGGCACTCAGTGGAAGGGCACAAAAGTGAATCTGGAAGGCTTTCTGAAAGACATGACTCCTGCAGCCCTGTTTTTGTTTGTTTGTTTGTTTTGTTTGCTTTTTTGTTTTGTTTTGAGACAGGTCTCGCTCTGTTACCTAGGCTAGAGTGCAGTGCAGTGGCATACAATAGCATGCTCATGGCTGACTGTAGCCTCAACCTCTTGGGCTCAAGTGGTCTTCCCACTTCAGCCTCCTTAGTAACTGGAACTACAGGCGTGCACCACCATGCCTAGGTAATTTTTGTAGAGACGAGGTTTTGCCATGTTTCCCAGGCGGATCTTGAATTCCTTGGCTCAAACAATTCTCTTGCCCTGGCCTCCCAAATTGCTAGCATTATGGGTTATAGCCCTGATTTTAAAGTAAAACTCCTCTTGGTTCTTAATGATGCTCCTTAAAAAGCAGGGCTTTTTTTCCAGGTGAAAGGTGGAGAGAACATTCTAGTCATTGCTTGAAGGCTTGATAGAACATGATTTGTCCAAGAAATTGCGAGCTGTTCCATGTTCCACAAAGTCAAGTGGAGGTAAAGAGCAGATGCTGGAGGTAAAGCTGAAGAGCAGAGCCTTATGTGCAATGATAAGATGTTGGACTTGATCTTGGACATGACGAGGAGCTTCTGGTGGGATTTAGCAGGGGTGGGATTTGGTCAGCAGAGCACTGGAGCCTTACTCTCCCTGTTTGTAGGGAAGGTGTTTGAGTGGTCTATTGGTTCTTCAGGGTTCACAGGGAAATAGAACCAATAGGATGGATGGACAGATGAACGGATGGATGGATGGATAGATGGACAGATGGACGGACGGACGGATGGATTGATGGATAGAGGTGAAGTTCCACAGTCTCCTTTCTGCAAGCTGCAGACTCAGGAAAGCTGATAGTATTGTTCAAAGGCCTGAGAGCCAGAGAGGCAATGGATGGTGTAGATTCCAGTCCAGATCTGGAGGCCTGAGAACTAGGAGCACTGAAGACAATTGAGGACAGGAGACTGATATCCCAGCTTAAGGAGTCAGGCAGAGAGACCACTCAACCTTCCTCAGTCTTCTTGTTCTTTTCAGGCACTAAAGGGATGATGCCTACCCACATTATCTACTTTTCTCAGTCTACCAGTTCACATGCTAATCTCTTCTGAAAATACCCTCACAAACGCACCTGGAAATAATGTAGAACCAGATACTTGGGCATCCTGTGGCCCAAGAAAGTTGGCACATAAAATTAATCATCACTCATGGAGCATGACTAGAGGCAGAGGGCACCAGTATTGTTCCAGGTGCTTAGCACAGATGAACCCACATTCATCCTCACAACAACCCGAAGGGGTAGGCGCTATTATCGCTACCAATCCTGTTTTACTAATAAGAAATTGAGGCACAGAGGAGTTAAGTAACTTGCCCAAGGCCCCAGGTTGAGAGCCTAGGCCAGCCGACTGGAGTCTAGGTTTTTACTCACCAGTTGGAGGCATCAGCATGATGGGCCCTGCAGAGTTGTTGAAGCTGGAACTTAGGCTTGACCTGAGACTTGGTAAAACGTAAACAATTGATTGATTGCTTAGCCCCATTCATTCATGTATCCAGTGTGTACAGAGAACCTGAGATTAGCCAGAGTCCTGAGTCCTATAGGCACTAAAAAGATTTAGTAAGTTTAGACTTTCTGTCCTCATTCCTAAATTAGATGGTTGGTTGGACATGACAGGCATCCACATAACTACTCATTGCCCTGGTTAGCAGACAGTCCTAATGCTTATAGTTTCAAAGGAGTGCCGTGTGTGTGTGTGTGTGTGTGTGTGTGTGTGTGTGTGTGTGTGATGTAACCTTTAGAGACACCCCCTTCCTTGGCCATACCCACAGTTATCCCAGCTATCATAACAATAATAATAACAAATGTCTCTACTGCTAGAGACATTTGTTAGGGTTTTTTCCATTTAAATCTTGTAAAAATATTATTTCGTTTCCTATCTTTGTTTTCTTCATTCATTTTTTTTTTCTTTTAGAGACAAGGTCTGGTTCTATCACCCAGGTTGGAGTGCAGTGGCGTGATCTTGGCTCACTGCAACCTCCACCTCCCAAGCTCAAGCCCCCCTCCCACCTCAGCCTTCCGAGTAGCTGAGACTACAGGCATGCAACACCATGTCCAGCGAATTTTATTTTTCTTCTTTTCTTTTTTTTTGTAGAGATAAGTTTTCACCATGTTGCCTAAGCCAGTCTCAAAATTCATGAGCTCAAGTGATCCACCTTCCTCAGCCTCCCAAAGTGAAGGGATTACATCTGTGAACCACCATACATGGCCTCCTGTTCCCACCTTGAATGAGAAAAAACTGAGGCTTAGAGAAGTTTAAAAAAATTGCCCCAAATGACCAGATTGATCAGTGGAAGAACACAATTTAGACCTAGGCAGTCTGACCCCAGAATCACAAGACTCCAGGGAGTGATGTTATGTTCCGAAGAGAGGAGACAGGTGAAAGAGGATTTTGGAAGGATCTTCTGTTGTGAGCTTGGTAGCTGTTTTACAACTTTGGGTTTGCAGTTCCAGAATAGAAGGCAGCTGTCATCCCCTACCCCTTCTAGTACTGTCCCTGGGCTTTAGGCCACATAATTGTTATTATCAAGCAGCAGGTAAGGGTGACATTTAACTATATTTTCCTAGAATTAAACATTTTAGATAGAACATTTCATTCTTTTATACATAAAACCATTTTGTTTATTAATATTGATAACAGTAATACACTTTACATTTTTTGAGTATTTACAGCACATACTTCTAGGAGCTAAAAATAAGGGACTTGCATACATCCGCTCATGTGATCCTCCATACAATCCAGTTAGGTAGGCATTGTCGTCATCTTTCAAGGCAGGAAGCAAAGCTCACATGCTATAGACCTTGCCCGAGGTCATGGAACACGGCTTCTCTCCAAACCACAGCCTCACCCATCAGCTCTGCAGCCGCCACACCCAGAGTCAGTTGCAGTACTTTCACCCATCCCTGCCCTCACTGCTTGTCACTGAGACACTCAGACCCTGCTGGCTCTGTGCACCCTGATTTCAGTAGCTGTTTTTGGCTATTGAGGCTCCTGCCCACCCTGAGCTCTACACACTCCCCTGACTTTTGTATACTCCACGTTCCCATCTTCTAGCCACAGCCATACAGAACTCCACTGGCCAGCCCAGCCCCTGGTCTTCCAGCCATGGGAAAGAGCCTGTGTGTGAATAGTTAGACATAAGTTGAGCTGTGGACGGTGGCTCATGGCTATGATTCCAGCACTTTGGGAGGCTGAGATGAGTGGATCACTGACGGTCAGGAGTTCAAGACCAGCCTAGTCAACATGGCGAAACCCGATTTGTATGAAAAATGCAAAAATTAGCTGGGTGTGGTGGCCGGTGCCTATATCTTAGCTACTCCAGATACTGAGGTGGGAGAATCTCTTGAACCTGGGAGTCGGAGGTTACAGTGAGCCGAGATCATGCCACTGCACTCCAGCCTGGGCAACAGAGTGAGACAGGAAAGAGAGAAAGAAAGAAAGAAAGAAAGAAAGAAAGAAAGAAAGAAAGAAAGAAAGAAAGAAAGAAAGAAAGAAAGAAAGAAAGAAAGAAAGAAAGAAAGAAAGAAAGAAAGAAAGAAAGAAAGAAAGAAAGAAAGAAAGAAAGAAAGAAAGAAAGAAAGAAAGAAAGAAAGAAAGAAAGAAAGAAAGAAAGAGAAAGGGAGAGAGAGAGAGAAAGAGAGTGTGAGCAAGAGAGAGAGAGAGGAAGGAAGGGAGGGAGGGAGGGAAAGAGAGAGAGGGGGAGGAAGAGAGGGAGGGAGGAGAGAGAGAGAAACAAAACAAGAAAGCAAGAAGGAAGGAAGGAAGAAAGGAAGGAAGGAAGGAAAGAAGTAAGTAAGTTAGTTAAAAACCTGGGCCCTTTCACACTGCTACACAGTCTTGGCACTCAGCTAACATTCACCAGAAAATAGATTATTCTTGTGAGGCAAAGGGAATACAGGTACAGCGGGGTGTGTGTGTGTGTGTGTGTGTGTGTGTGTGTGTGTGTGTGTGTGTGTGTAAATAAAACAACTAAGTGAAATGTGACATTTTCCTGTGTCCCTGAGCTAGTAAAGAGAACTAAACATGGTACTCTCCTGCATGGGTAGCGGCCTGGAGCTGCTGTGCTGTCAAGCCTGTGACAGTTTCAGCAAAGCCGGCGTGGGGCTCTTGGGACTGTGACTTTCATGTGATTGCCATTATGCTAAGGAAATAATAAAAGTAGTTGCTCTCTTGGTTTGACTTTATGGCTTATTGTAAACCTAAACAGTAATATTTCGGGTTTGATCCTTTTAATAATAAATTGTGGAGCATCATGTAATGTGTGAATAGATGATTTTCACAGGCTGGGTATTTAACCCTTGGGCAGGACAAAGCAACAGAAAAATAAACAACAACGAAATAATTAGACTTAACTCACAGGAAACGTGAGAGACAGAAGAGTTCCAAACTGCAGAAATCCTTTAGAACAGAAAGACTTGTGGACTTCTCCAGCCTGACCAGCAGTTCTGTTTTTCTCCATCCCCTTCACTAGGTGGTCATGAGGAAAAGCAGTGTTCTCCCTCCCAAACACCTGGGATGCTCCCTTTCTCTTCAGGCACTTTAGCTGAATGGGTTCAAGACCCTGTCTCATCAGCTCGCTCCACAGTCAAGAGCCATGTGAATTTTCTTTGCCAAATGAATGTGCACAGAAGCCAAGGCAGTGTGGTTTACTCTAAACAGAACCAGTTCCGGGGCAGCCATGCCCCTGCAGGGTCCCTGGCACCTGAATATAAGCCTGTTTCTCTTTTGAAAATATAAATAAATATTCATTCGGGAACAAAATCCAGTCACCATGCCCACACAAAATGGGCGGTTATGCGGAAGATAGGAGGGCGGCAGACAGGGGACTGCAAAGTGTTGGTAAAGAAACATTAGAGAAGAGGAAGAAGGTAATAAAAAGAGGAACAGAAGCTCATTCTCCCTGGAGAGCATCAGGGCAGGATGTTGTGACTATTCTTACTGCAAGGAAATATGAGCAGCTTGTCTTGATTTGGCAATCTCAGAATGTCAACATTTAGCCTCAAATAGCCAAGTGTTTCGTCACCGACTGAGGAGGCATAGCAGCCTCGAGTGCTTCACCATGGATTCTTCAGCAACTGGCTAGCAAGATTTAAACGAATCTCATGTGTTACATTTACACCTACTGCCCCTTTTAAGTTGGATTCTTTATTACCACTGGTATTTGGGGTGGCATTTTAATACCCATGTCAAAAAGTTGAAAGCAGTTTGCATGGAGTTTGTTCTCCAAGGAGTCTCCCCTGTTCTTACCAGCCTGAGGAGCAGAAAAGTGCAACATTATTCTTCATTTTTCTTGTGTTGACAAAAGTCCTGTTATTAAAGTGAATACTAAAAATGGTTGTCTGCATAACGAGCCTGCTTATTTTCACAAACTTTAGCCTCTGCTTCTGAGCACTTTCAATTCAGATTTTCATACTTGCCAGTTAACTGACACCTAAAAAAAACAGATATAAGGCAAAGAAGAAATGGGAGAAAATATATTTCAATGTTTTAGTATGAGATAGTCAAATATAATAGGCAAAACATTGTTGCTATGAAGAACTCACACAGATAAGAAAAACACAAGCTTGCCATTGGGAAATGAACAAGGGCATAAATAAACAGCTCAAGAAAAAGAAATACAAGTGGCTCATAAACATCGCAGAAAATGTTCACCTCGGTAGTAATCAAAGACATGTAAATGGAAACAAGGCAAGGCCGTTTTTCACCTTCCAAATTGGCAAAGTTGGCAAGAGGGTGAGGAAGTGGACCTTCCCACACACCGCTTGTGGAAGGTCAACTGGTTTAATTTTTAACATATCTTAAAGTCCAAAATTCATCTTAGATTCAAAAGTACATTTGACACAAGGACTTTATAGAACTAAACAAAGTTACAGTCAAATATTTAGGATAAAAAGTATTCAACCATAGTCGTATGATAATAAAAAATTTAGAAACAACCCAAGTCTCTAATAGCAAAGAAGTGATTGCATAAATGATGTCCTCTTCATATGATGGAATATTGTATAATTGATAAAGAAATTATATTTATGAAGAACATTTAATATAGAAAGCTTAATTTAATATTTATATTTTTAAGCAGGATGTACAAAATTAATACTTTGATCCAATTGAAAATTCTTTCTCATAGAAAAATGACTAAGTGTTAAGAGTGGTTACTTCTAGTAACAGGAATTGGGAGTAATTTTTTTCTTCATTCATCTTACTTTCTTCTAGTGTCATGGTTAGTACCAGAACTCTGGAGCCAGAGTTCCTAGGCTCCAACCTTGACTACTCTGCTTACGTAACTAAGCGATTATAAGCAGGTAACTTCATTTTTTTTTTTTTTTGAGATGGAGTGTCGCTCTTGTTACCCAGGCTGGAGTGCAATGGCGTGATCTCGGCTCACCGCAACCACCGCCTCCTGGGTTCAGGCAATTCTCCTGCCTCAGCCTCCTGAGTAGCTGGGATTACAGGCACACGCCCCCATGCCTAGCTAATTTTTTTTTTTTTTTTTTTTTTTTGTATTTTTAGTAAAGACGGGGTTTTACCATGTTGACCAGGATGGTCTCGATCTCTTGACCTCATGATCCACCCGCCTCAGCCTCTCAAAGTGCTGGGATTACAGGTGTGAGCCACTGTGCCCGGCATAACTTCATTTCTTAATGTCTCAGTTCCTCTACTTGTAATAAAGGGATAATAATAACAGCTACTTTACAGGATTGTTGTAAAGATCAATATACATAAAGAAATATTATAATACTGCCCTCAGATATAGTCAGCACTCAATTGTTGCTATTATCTTGGCAGTTGTCAGTGTTTTCTAAATTTAAAAAAGTTATTGATTTAAAAATTAGAATTTAAAGCCCAGTAACTGAGCAAGGTTTGCCTGATTAGGTCCATGTGTAAATGAAAAAGATTCAGGAATCATAGGTGCCCTCAAGTAGAATCAAAGCATATGGGTAGTATACTTATTTAAATATTTTTTTAAAAGCAGGCAGGTAGAAAAGGAGGAAGGGAGGAGCTTAAAGGTACAGTGCTCCTGTAAAGATGATTAGGACATTGACAGGTAGGATATAAGTGTTGCTGAGACCTTGTTGGAGTTCCATGTTTCATTTGCAAAGAGTAGAAAGAAGTGGAGAAGAGACTCAGAGGAGGACAATAAAAAGATGAAGGAGAGGAAATGTTGTTTCATGAAAAAAGCTTCCAGTCTTTTTCATCCCAGAAGTGTAGCTACTGAGCAGTTGAAGAACTATTCTCAGCCCCTTGTGGACTAAGTGGTCACCCTCCGTCTCCAGCAGGTATGAAGCCCACAGATAAGTATCCCACTGTAGGGCATCATAGAGTTCACATTTACAGCATCCCCACACTTCCCTGCTTTCAAGAATCACCTAGGGAGAAGGAAAGCATATTTTTAAAAAGAGGATTCCTAGGCTCCTCTCCTGGAGATTCTGACTTAGTAAAGTTAGGGCTGGGGCCTGGTAGTGTAACTACCCAAGGTTCACCTTACCCACTGCCTAGACAGAGCCAATTTATCAAGACAGGGGAATTGCAATAGAGAAAGAGTAATTCGTGCAAAGCCAGCAGTGCAGGAGACCAGTTTTATTATTACTGAAACTAGTCTCCTCAGAATTCAGGGATCAGAGTTTTTAAGGATAATTTGGTGGGTAGTCACCAGTGAGTCAGGAGTGCTGATGGGTTGGGTGGGAAATGAAGTCAAAGGGAGCTGAAGCTGTCCTCTTGCACTGAGTCAGTTCCTGGGGGCAGGGAGGGGCGCAGATCAGATGAGCCAGTTTATCAATCTGGGTGGTTACAGCTGATCCATCAAGTGCAGGGGCTGCAAAATATCTCAAGTGCTAATTTTAGGTTTTACTATAGCAATGTTACTCCCAGGAGCAATTTGGGGAGGGTCAGAGTCTTGTAGGCTCCAGCTGCATGACTCCTAAACCATAATTTCTAATCTTTTGGCTAACTTATTGGTCCTACAAAGGCAGTCTAGTCCCCATTCAAGAAAGGTATCTGTTTCAGGAAAGGACTATTATTGTCTTTGTTTCAAAGTTGAACTATAAACTAAGTTCCTCCCAAAGTTAGTTTGGCCTATGTCCAGGAATGAACAAGGACAGCTTGGAGGTTAGAAGCAAGATGGAGTTGAGCTGCTTAGGTCAGATCTCTTTCACTGTAATAATTTTGCAATGGCATTTTAATAGTCTCTTTTCTTAATATACAGGGAAGTGGGGAACTAATGACTTGGACAGAACAAAGACCTTCCAGGATGCAAGAGCACTGAGCAAGATGCCAAGAGCACACCAGGGCTGGACACTTTGTTGAGATTGTTAAATACAGATAAAACCACAGATACAGGGAGCAGGACCAGATGCTCTCTAGACTTTCATAACTCCTTGACTTTTCATACTACTAAAATCTCTCCTGATAAATTATCTGCCTGCCATTTAAAACTATTTCCAGTCTGGCCAATCCCAACCCTTCCAACTTTATGTCTTCCTGGTCCCCAGGCTCATTCTCTGCCTGATTCCAGCATGGTGCTACACTGTCTCTAGATCACATTTTCTTTTCTCAGCCTTTGCCTGGCTTGTGTCCCTCACTCAACTGTTACTCCCTCTCCCTTGACCTCTCAGATTCTACCACTCCTTCTAAGCCAGGACCAACTGTCTTCTCCAGAAACACTCTGCCTCCTCCACTTCTCAGTGACCAATTATCTGTACAGCCCACAGATGCTTAGTGTAGTGTCCTATATTTTCTAGTAATTTTTTTTACTTTAAACAGAAACAAGGTCCTTAATAATTAATAATACAAGAATACTGGTCTTATAGTTTGTAAAAGATTGTCACATCGATTACATCTTCGGAGCATCACAACCACCTCGTGAGGTGGGTAATGGTTATTATCTCCACTGGAGAGTTCAGAGAAACAAAGTTCGAAGAGGTTTTTTGTGTTTATGGTAAAACTACCAGCAAGTGGCAGAATTAAGAGTGTATCACTGGTAAAAGCATAGGGGATTCCCTAACACTTGAAACAAAGGAGTTTAATGAATGGCTCTCTTTGTTGTCTAGACCCGAGGGAGGGACAAGACAGTGGACTTTAAAGAACAGCTGCACCATAGGGCTGTGACTGTCATCCACACACTCAGATAAATGGTTGGCTCATTATTGCAGCTGCTGCGGGCTTTAGAGAGCTGGACAGCTGTTGCCAGGAGATGCAGTCAAACAGAATAGAGGAAATGGAATCCTGTGATAATGACTGTGCCTGTATGTATGAACACGATGTGCTCTCTTCTCATAGCTCAAAATGTTCTCAAGATAAAATCTAATGATTTCTTATAGGAAGACTAGGTTTGGTGAGTACAAGTAAAAAAGCCAGGCAGAGAGAAAGTAAGTGTCTTAACTAGCCTTTCCAGGGCATTCTTAAAAATGAAGACTGGCTGGGTGTGGTGGCTCATGCCTGTAATTCCAGCACTTTGGGAGGCCAAGGCGGGCAGATCATGAAGTAAGGAGTTCAAGAACAGCCTGACCAATATGGTGAAACCCCATCTCTACTAAAAATACAAAAATTAGCTAGGTGTGATGGCAGGTGCCTATAGTCCCAGCTACTCGGGAGGCTGAGTCAGAAAAATCGCTTGAACCCAAGAGGCAGAGGTTGCAGTGAGCCAAGATTGTGCCACTGCACTCTAGCCTGGGTGACAGAGCAAGATTCTATCTAAAAAAAAAAAAAAAAAGACTATTGAGGGTTGCATGACCCTTTCAATCATTTGTTTGAATAGGCTAGGTGATAGGCTCTCCAGAAGAGTATTCCTGGCAGAGCTAGGGAACACTAGCAGTGTCTGCGCTAAGGACAGACAAAGGGATTAGAGACCATGTCCTCACTCTCCTCCCCTCCCTTCTCCTCTCCTCCCTTCCCTGTAATATGTATCTCACAAAGCTTAGCATTTTGTTCTCATGCTGTAGAGACTGTGCCTGCTGATGAGTCCTTGGCCTGTTTTCTTATTGACATGTTTGTTATTCACCTTATTTGTCACTAAAGCTTCCTGGTCCTTCTCCGCCTTTCCCCGTGGTCCGTCTGCACTTTGCCTTCTCCCTCTCCCTGGAAGACAGGCTGCTCATCCAATTGTGGTGCCTCAGCTGGTGTACGTTTTCTGCCTAGGGTGAGTGGTGCCATCCCACTTCCTTTCCAAATCCTAATTGCTTTTTCTGATCTCTCTGACTCCCAGTCAACCCTTTGATGGTCTCTGTTGTGCTTGTAGTTGGTGCTACACAAACCAACACAGGATTTTCCTTCTATAGGAAAGAAAGTCTCCTCAATTAGACTAGAAGCAGGGATGGGAAGGGACCTGCCTTTCTGCTGATTACCCTTAGTTGCCCAGCACTGGCTCTGTGTGTGTATTCAGCACCCACTTGGCTGAGAATATTTCTTTCTTACTCTTTTAAAATCACTTTTCTGATTTAAATTATTCTGTTTTATGTTGGGTATAATTTTCAAATAGTTATGAACTTATATTGAGCACTTTTTATGCATTTTGATTAGTACTTTATCTCACAGCTTAAAAGACAGCACAAGGAGGTAGGGACTGATACTGCACATGTTTTACAGTGGAAGAACCTGAGGCTTAGAGAGGTGAGATAACTTGCTGCAGGTCACACGCTGGAGGTCGAAACGCCTTACCCAGTTGCTACAATGCTTTGCATAAACCAAGTTAAGAGTTCTAGTATAATGAATGTTCCAAATGCATTGGTGGGCTGGCATTTGGGCAACAGTGTTCCTCTTCAAAGGCTGAGCTCTTAACACCATATCCTGGGCCTCATGTGGGAATGGATATGGTCAACCCAGGATTTGGTCCTCCTTAGGTATTGAAGTAGAAAGCATTACACTGCTGGTGACACCAGCTTGGGGATTTCCAAACTCCAGTCCTTGTAGCTCTGTGTACTGATTATTTGATCTCAGAGTATCTAGGAAACAAGGCTGAAACTCAGGTTTTCTCAGGAGATGTCTGTTTCCTGAAAAGCTACCTGGGGGAATCTTTTATCTGTGGGCATTTCCTTGGAGGCAAATCAGTGTTGGCCAAAGTGATCGCCCTTTTTCCTAATTGAACCAATTATGGCTGAACAATGAGGTAAGCCAGTTAACTCTCTTGGGAAGTCTTGGCCAGAGTACGAACTGGCTCAGCTTGTTTTCAGAAGACATCTTTGCTGAAAATACATTCTGGCTGCAGTGTTTTTTAGAGACTTAAGTGATCACATTACATCCCAATCAAATCCTTTGGCAGTCAGTATTCTCCAGGTGGCTCAAGGCAACCTGCACAAAGCAGGCTGAATATGTGGTTCAGAGCCACCATTACCTTTGTCTACAGCATCCAGTCCTGCCATGCAGTATGGAGGAGGTAGCTAGTATCTACTTCTTTGGCCTGATTACCATTTTCTGCTCCCCGCAGTGCCCTGTGCTAAACTTCTTCCCACTCAACTCCTCTCATAGGCAGCCTGCTCTGGATGGCTTCGCCCTCCTTTTTTATTTATATGGAGTCTCACTCTGTTGCCCAGGCTGGAGTACAGTGACATGATCTTGGCTCACTGAAACCTCTGCCTCCCAGGTTCAAGCAATTCTCGTGTCTCAGTCTTGTGAGTAGCTGGGACTACAGGCATGCGCCGCCACCACCTGGCTAGTTTTTGCATTTTTAGTGGAGACAGGGTTTTACCAAATTGGCCAGCCTGGTCTCAAACCCCTGACCTCAGGTGATCTGCCCTCCTCGGCCTCCCAAAGTGCTGGGATTTTAGGCATGAGCCACCGTGCCCAGCCGGCTTCTCCCTCCTTAAAACTGATGTATCTCTTTCCCACTCTTATCTCCTAAGATACTGAGCCTTAAAATAGCTAGCCAAACAAAAACACCAACGAAGACTCTTTGGAAGGGACTGTGCTCAGTCTGAGGAGGACCCAGAAGCAAAAGTCACAGATGTGACCTCAAAAGTCAGTATTATGCTCCCCCAAATGGCGTCCACTGGCCACGTGTGATAATTAAACATGTGAAAAGCAGTCTCAAAGCTGAGATGTGATGCAAGTGTATAATACACACTAGATTTCAAATACTTAGTAGGAATAAAAAATTTAAAGTATCACTAAAAGATTTAAAAATACATTAGAAAGAAAAAAAATTCAACAGAAAATAAAAAGGAAGGCAACAAAACAAAACAAAGAAAAAGCCTCACTCATGATTTTTATATTGACTACATGTTAAAATAACATTTGGAAGTATTGAGTTAAATCAAATATACTGTGAAATTAATTTCACCTGCTTATTTTTATTTTTTTAAAGTGTGGCTAATAGAAGAGTGAAGATACTATATATGGTTGGCATTATATTTCTGTTGCACAATGGTGGTGGATAAATATTATATGAAGAGAAGGATGATACTATAGAGTATTATAAAGACACTGAAAATGTGCTGTGGGAGGAGAAAGAAGGGAGAAATAAATTTCATTTGGGAGACCCTGAAAAAATTCCTGGAAAAAATGGCATCAAAACCGGGTCTTGACATAGGATTGTAGAGGAAAGGACTGGAGGCCTTTTATTCAGATGTAGAAAGGGGATTTTGACCAAAACAGATTCTGTGGTGCTGGTATCCTCCAGTTGGATTTGGTTTCCCGATCCAACTGCCCATCATTATTACCTGCTATAGATTCCTGAGTTTGTCTCAGATACCATGAGCCAAGATTCGCTGGCGTGAGGCCCAGACATCCTTGTCCAGAGTTCTTGAAGCCATTGTCTTGTAGTTCATTTGATCCCAGTCTGAGAAACTGTGTTTGGAAATGCTGGGTGAAAATGGTCATCTTTGGGCCTTGAGAGGCCAGCCTCAGTGGGCTTTCCATAATCCATGGCTAGAGGTAGCCATGGTACCTTCTGTTCTTGTATGTTCTTTGCGGAGAAGCCCTGAGCAGGAAGCACCTGAAATGCAGAGCTCGGAAGAAAACAGCTCATGCTATGGGCTCCTGAGTGGGTCAGACATTTTCCCCTGTGGAGGCAGAACAAGGAAGACTTTGTAGGCTTGTACTTTCCTCAGTTACCACCTAAGTTACTTGTTAAATGGCCCTTCCTGCATACATAATGGCAGGCCTCTGCCAGGAGTACTGATTTCACAAGAAGGAAGGAAGAAAGGAAGGAGGGAGGGAGGGAGGGAGAGAGGGAGCAAAGGAAGGAAGGAAGGAAGGAAAGAAGGAAGGAAGGAAGGAAGGAAGGAAGGAAGGAAGGAAGGAAGGAAAAATTTGTCGCAGGCTAATATTTAATCACTCTGGACAGTGATCAAAAGCTTTTTATACTTTCAAAAGCGTTTTATAACTATAGTATTAAAAGGAGAAAGAAATAATGAGAGAAAGAGGGGCAGAAAGGAACAGAGTTTGTTATCCTGACTGTGTGTGGTGAGTCTATACTCAAAACACACCATTATTTTCTTCTCTCCTTTTTCTTCTGCAGCCCTCTACATCTTTCTCCCATCTACAGCAGAGTTTCTGTAAGTGTGATCCAAAGACCACTGAATCTGAATCTAGCGGGGGTGGGACCCAATACTTTGTTTTTATAACAGACTCTTCAGATGAGTTCTGGAAAGGCTAAATTTAAGAGCAGTTGGTTTAGAGGTTTATAATCCCCAGGATTACTTACCTGGCACCTGATCCTGTACAAGCTGTTCCTTCCCAAGGTATTTCCCTTTTCAATGCTGGTCAGCCTCATCTTCCTACCCTCTCTCATTTCTGCCCTGAGTGTAGCCTTGGAGCTCTCTTTGAGTTGTGCAATCACTCAGTGCCATTCTTACAGTGGCAGAGGGTACCTGGCTTCTTCATGGAAGCAGAAACCCCATTACTTGCTGGAGGCACACAGGAAACCAGAAGAAGTCCCAGTGCCAGGGAACTCACTGTCTAAACAGAAGTCAGCATGGGAGAGGTCAGGAATGAGCTTCAGGTGTGCAACAAAAATGGTGTATGTGCCCACATGTATTTTACAGATAAGAAGATCTAGAGATATAGGTCTAGATCTATAGATATAGGAAGAGTTAGAGATCTAGATCTAAAAAGACTGAGAGAAGGGATTAACAACAAAGATGAGTGCTTCCAAACAGGAGTGCTTGCTCCTGGCAAGCTAGCAACATTATGCCAGGTAAGGATCTTTAGTAGCACTGTGATTAGCAGGTAAACTATATGCTCCAGAATGGGGAATATCAAGATGCAGACAAGTTTCCTTAAGTAGGAAGTCAAGGTGTCCCTTAAGGCACAACTCAAATGCCATTTGAGAACAGTCTGGCTTTTGATAATTAAATGTGGGTATATATTTTTTCAGAGAAGAATGAGGTTAGTATGGAGAGGCAGTCAAGAAAAATGCTGCAATAGAAATGGATTGTGAGTTGTACCATAAAGAACGATTGGCCAGGGCTTGCTGGGTAAGATTTGAAGCCACGGGACCAGCATGACCTCCCACCCCTGTTGTTCTGAATGCTGGAACCACAGCGGCATGGTTGACAGAGAATCACTGAGAAAACAGCTATCTTAGGAGCAGCCCAATCCACACCAAAATTTACGCTGGGTGCTAAGGAGGGGAGATTTCTGCATCTGTAACCATTTTTCCTAGAGAGAAACTTTCCCAAGAGCTTCCTCTCTAAGGTTGGGGTTGATCTGGAGAGAGCAGAAAGGATGCATCCAACTCCCTATATGGCCCCCAGCTGAGCACATTCCAGAAGTTTTTACAACAAATAATAGTGAGGGATGGGAAAGACCATGCCCTCTCTGGATGGGAGGTGGGGTGGAGAGTGAGGGTGGAGAGACTGCGGCTGGAGCTTTGAACCTGATCTCTCAACCTCGACAGGACAACTCAGCAGCCAGCAGTGGCTTTCTTATGACTCCCAATTTGGCACTTCTAAGGCCCACTCTTTGACGGGGGAGGATGGACTTTCCAAGGAGGAAAGGAACTTGCAGAATCCTTTAACTGGTAACACACACTCAGAACGTTTTAGGAGAGGCTGTAGTTGGCCATAGCCCCTGTTTTTCAGGGGCCCGCTTGGTCAAAGTATGACTCAAGTTCTTGTGAATGCCAGATGAATTTATGTTACAGAAGTGGTCTCATTAAGGTGGCAAAATGATTTGCTCTTCAGGACAGGAGCAAATTTCACAGGCCAGTCAGTCATCAGCCAGCATATTGGTTGTGCGCTTTCTCGCGCCCACTGCAAAGTGCACTGCGTGGGAAAGGGTCTGTGCTGTCTGCGGTTACCTGAGGTCCTGGCCTTGCTAACTATCACTGTAGAGTCAGTTATTTCTGTGAGTCAGAGTTCATCTGAGCACAAGGATAGTAATTAATTTTACCTCACTGGGTTATAGTGAAGATTAAATGAGACTTTGTTAATGTGACTTGTTTCCTTCATCTTTTACTTTAACATGGCAAAGTTGTAGTATTTTAGTAAATCTGATACCAGTTATTTTACCCTAGTCATTCTCTGAAACTCAGTGTTTTAGATGGCTTTCTAGGTTCCCTCCAGCTGCAAAAATATGTGGACCTGAGACTCTGAGTTTGTTTCCAATAGGCTTTCTCTGAGTTGGAGAGACTGTTCCACAGAGCCCAGGAGGCTGCAGATGATGGTCCCAAATCAAGACATGCAGCTGTCAGGCTGAAGTGGTCTGTGGGAAAGACGAGTAGAAAGAGAGGAGAAAGAGCTCAAGAAGTGCTCTAAAAGAAAAGACAGCTGCAAGTTTGTCCTCGAGTAAATCAAATTGTGACATTTATTGGGCTATTTCCAGAATAACACCAGCAAGAAAACTGGAATGCAGGATTACCTTTTCCAAGAAGGATCTTAGCTATGATCGCCTACAATAAACAGTATTGTCTGTTGGAGTCAGCTTGGCTTAATGAAAAGGTTATAAGTTTGGCGGTGCAAAGACTTGGGTTTTAGTTCTGTCTCTGCTACTTTTAATTACTGATTTGAAGCAGGTTATTTAACCTCCAAGCCTCATTTTCCTCCTCACACACACACAAAAAAAACCCATAAATAATATGAACCTTGCAGGGTGACTGTCAGGGTGAGGAAGAAAAGTACCCAACAGGTAGTTGGTATTCAATAAATAGAAGCTATATGGCTATGAGACATTATAGCAGGTCATATATCCTAGGGGCCTCTGGACCTAGGGCCATTATTTCTGAAGTTTGTAGCTTGTACAGGGTAGAGAACTGAGGGGGTTTGGGAGGAGGCAGCAAGGCTGCGGTGGGTAGGTAGAGAGCAGAAGAGATCAAAAGGCCTATAAAGATCTGTCAGACTTTAAAATGCAAATCCTGTTGTGGCTCAGTAGAGACCAAATCTTTCATTATCACCTTTCTGGGAAGGGCTTGAGGGGTAGGGGGTGGAAAGGTTAATTAGTCTTTCCCTTCATGGAGTAAACATGTTTGGTGTGGTGTGGTTTTGTGGCCAAGCTTGAGTATGTGATAAACCTTTTATCAACCCTGCCCTGGAAACATGGGTAGAGTTAAGAAACTAACTGCATATGGTTTTCTTAATGAATAGACCATGAGTTCTTCAAGGACAGGAAACTATCTAACCCTTATGATAGCTCCTACAGTTTGCAAGATTCTTGGCATAGAGTACTTGCTTCCTGAATGGAGAGATGTGGGGGTGAATGGATGAATGTTAATTCTGAGCATAGTAAGTCATCTTCACCAGCTGACAACTTAGTTCTTAGGGATCTCTTTGCTCTATCCTTCACTATGAGCCATGATAGGAGCAGTCCTCATGATGGTCAGCTGTGTGCCTCTGAGGAACTCTGGGATAGTGCAGTCTCTGCCAATGGCCAAGGGTCTGTGGAGTCCAATCACTTAGGTAGATTATGCTGCATAGCAGCTTTGCCCTACTGCTGGCACTGAAGAGGCAGCCTCTGCTTATAAGTCCCACAGTTGGCGATTTATTTCTGGAGACAGTGTGGACTTCCAGGCAAATCCCACAGAGGAGACTTTCGAGAGGAAGTTGGCCAATAATTATTTGGTACTCACTGTGTGCCAGTCTTGACCCATCTTGCCCTGACCTCAACCACAGCCATAGTGAGAAAGAAGAAACCTCACTGCCTCTCTTTCCTCCTTTCCTCTTCTCCTGCCAGAGTTGTTTTCTCATAAAACTATACTTGTAAGTAAAGAGTTTTTTTTCCCCCAGAAAAAAGATTCTAGCAAATGTCCCCCTCTGGAATCCCCTAAAACACATGTCATTAATGAGACTCCTGGATAAACTCACTGATTCTCTTAAGTCTCATCCAAGACCCGACAGTCTTGCCCTCCTCCTGACTGGCATCCACCATAAAAGGGTCCTATCAAGTTTCTCAGCTCTAGGAGGCCCTACAAGGACCACCTGGATCTTCACTGACCACTCTCTTCTACATTCTGGTGCCCTCTGATGCAATTCCCTTCACTCAGCACTTACTGTATTTGTTATCTCAAGAAGAAATGAGTCTAGCATCACAGCTGAGTCATAAACATCTTGAAGGGAGGCAGCAGATGTTATTTCCAGGATGCCTATCAAAGGCAGTATGCCTATCCCAGGACTGAATCCATCTTAAGAATACAATAAAAAATTGCAGCATGTTCATGGTCAAAGCGTGGGCTTTGTCTTTAAATGGATTTGGGTTGAAACTAACTTTATTGATTGAACAAGTATGTATTAAATGCATACTACATGTTAGGCAGGTGTGAGCCACCGCACTCAGCCCTCTGTTATTGTGGGGCATAGATTAGGAATTTTAAGAGTGAGATGTGTGGCACATAAACATTTAAGATACATCATTTGTCTTTTCCCAAGATTTACTAACGCTTTGCCTAACAGACTTCTGAAACTGTATAAACCTACTTATATTCATTAGTGCCCAGTGAGCTTTGTCTCTATTGTCTTCATATGTTGACAATTCCCTTCACAAAAAATTACACAGATTATAATGGAACACATTTTAAAGACATCAGTAATGCTAAATTTATATACTGATGTTTCATATATATTAATATGTGTCCTCGAATGTGACTGAGTGAAGAGAGAAGGAAGTGAAGCCAGAGAGGTTTGCCCAGTGTAGCTAGTCTCTATCAAAACCAAGACAGTTCCTCAGACCAATGCCTCTCAGGTTTAAGAAAATGTCCATTGGTTTGTTTCACAAGATGTAGACCTGGCTGTACTGTCCTTTGACACCTCCCATAGAACTATCCCAGCTGTAAAGCTGTGGGGCCTTCACAGCGACTGACCTAGAGATGTCTGTGTTTGGACAACTCTGGGAAATAAACCTTCTGACATCTGGCATTCAGTTAGCATTTTCAGTGATAATTACATAAGAGCAGTTATGAAACCAGTATTGCTTGAAAACCACAATGCAAGGGGACTTGTCTCCCTTCACCTGGGTGTTTCATAAATCACTTTCAGCTTGAAAGCATTTATGAAAGAACAGCCATTTCTGACTTCACTCACAGAAAAGCAGGTATATATCTACAGTTGGGTGGTAGATGAAGATTTGACTTATGATGACACACACACTCTAGAATCTTTTCATTAGGTCTTTGATCAGATAATTCTAAATATAAGAGCAGTTTTTGTCATTTTGGGAGGTTATTTTCCTTTTTGGGTCGTGGAACAGAATAATGCTGAGGAAGCTCAGACACTTAATCCTTATTAAAGGTGCTTGGTGCTTACAAAAGGAATTCTTCTAAACCTTAGCAAAATATTCATTCTGCCCATGGAAGGGTCAGCCTACTTTGCTGATTACTCCCCTCTCCACTGCCAAACAGGCAATTTAGTAAATTTATCTGGACTGGGTCTAACTAAACTACCCATTCTGACAATCATCAGAAAGAGTCCCACTGTTTTGGACTATTGCGGGGACTATCTGCAGCATGTCAGTTTATAGGCAATATGGCAAGTTCTTGAAAGAGGCTAAAGCAAGCTGTTAGCTGAGCCTGATAAAAGCTTTACTTGGCTAAGAAGGTGATAAACATTGCCACGTTAATCTATGGATGAAAGGAGGCTGCCTTTAGTAATACTATTTAAGCTGTTTTACCCTAAGTGCTACCAGCAGCACAGGAACAGCAGTTTAAGATTTAGACTCTTCACCTTCAGAAAGCAAGCATCTTGGCAGGGCATCTTAAAGTGGGTAAAGGCAACTAGGGATCAAGCTAATTCATCCAATTGGATTTGGTCTCTCTCCACAGAGAAATTTAGAATGAAGACCCTGAAATCACCACCAATCAATCAGCACCCATTCGCTGAACACTTTTTTTTTTTGGTTGAAAAGGAGTTTCACACTTCTTGCCCAGGCTGGAGTGCAATGGCACGGTCTTCAGTTCACTGCAACCTCCACCTCCCAGGTTCAAGTGATTCTCCTGTGTCAGTCTCCCAAGTAGCTGAAATTACAGGTGCCCATCATCACGTCCAGTTAATTTTTGTATTTTTAGTATAGACGGGGTTTCAACATGTTGGCCAGGCTGGTCTCGAACTCCTGACCTCAGGCAATCCGCCGTCTCTGCCTCCCAAAATGCTGGGATTATAGGCATGAGCCACTGCACCCGGCTTCACTGGACACTTTCTGTGCCAGTCCTTCTGATGGGTGCTAAAGATTCAGAAGTACAATAAGGTTTCTCTGCCCTGAGGATGCGCATAGTCTGGTGTGGGAAACAAACAAAACTATAGACAGGTAATATTTTAGAAGTCTATGGGGACTAGCAGCAATCCAGAGACGCAACAGAAGCCTTTCTTAAAGAAAGCCATATTTATACTGAATCTCAATAGGTAAATTAAATAAGAGTTGGTGAGGCAGAAGAGTCAAACCCTGGGCAGGGATCTGGGGGAAGTAAACAGAAATAAGATTTGATTTTTGTGTTCAAAGAGATCTTAGTCTTATCTGAGGGAGAGATAGAGATATTTTTAAGTAAGGAATATTGTGCTTCCTACGTGGTAGTCATCGGCTAATATTTGTGAAATGAATATGCCAAATACTATCATGAAGGTATGGGCAATTTCTTTGGGAACACACATAGAGCAATTAATTCGGCTTGGGATTAGAAAGTTATGACATGTGAGCTGGTCCTTGACAGATGAGGTTTATCTAGCCAATAAGGAAGAAGCAGCATTTCAGGCAGAGACATCTGTGCAGGGAATAACAAATGGTCTTAGGTGGCTAGAGCTGAGGTTCATGACTGTGAATGCGTGAAGCTGGAGACAAGCTGGGGCCAGGCTGCCTCAGGTTTGTGAGCCATGCTGAAGTACTAAGACCAGATTCTGCAAGGTAAGTGCAGCCACTGCTGGTACAAGCTCCATGGGTGGGGGTTGTGGAGAATTGCTATTCATGCACCTAGTAATCACTGTGCCAAACACTGTTCTAGAATTCTGTGAACAGAAAGGACTTAGTTCCTGCTTTCATCAAGTTTGCATTCTAGTTTGGGAAACAGACAATGAAAAAAAAAAAAAACCTATACCCAACATTTATAATGTCAGGAGATAAAAAGATTAGGACTCTCTGAGGTGATATTTGAGTCAAAAACTGAGTGATGTATGGAAACAAATACAGAGAACTGTATTCACTCATGAATTAGGAAATGTGAGTTCTAGTCCCAGCTTTAATCTTTTCTAATTGGGCAACCTGGAAAAATTGTAAACTCACTGGGCTTCCCACTAGCTGCTAAACATAGGCCTAAGAACCTTGCTCAAAGTGGGTGCTCAATACATATGGTGGGTGATTAGATGAGTATTAGTTACCAAATTATATTTAAGCAAGGACATTTTTTCCAGTAGTTCAAATGCCACATCTGTTAGGATCCCTTGTGTGATGATGCTAGAGTTTTTCCTTCTCCTGAAAGCACACCTCCCACCCTCACACTGCCCCCTACTAGTGTTACTGTCCATATTTTCACCACAAAAGTAGTGCTTGGCTATATTCACTTTGAATCCAAAATCTGACAGTGCTCTTTGCAAATGATAGTAACTGACACAGCTACCAATTACTGATTCCCTACAACGTGTCAATGGTGGCAGCCACTTCACAAAGATCAAAACAACCTTATAAGATACCATTGATCACTGTTATCTTCAGGGCCCAACACAATGCCTGTCATATCATCTGAATAAATGAGTCTCAGAAAAGTCAGAAAGTGTCTCCAAGGTCAATGAGAAAATCTGTTAGCAGAAAATAATTTGAAGCTAGCCATACCACTCAAAAGGAAAAAGTAGAGTCCTCATTATAAAATCTAAATGGATATTTTTTTTTTTTTTTTTTTTTTTTTGAGACGGAGTTTCGCTCTTCTTACCCAGTCTGGAGTGCAATGGCGCGATCTCGGCTCACCGCAACCTCCGCCTTCTGGGTTCTGGCAATTCTCCTGCCTCAGCTTCCTGAGTAGCTGGGATTACAGGCATGCGCCACCATGCCCAGCTAATTTTTTATATTTTTTTTAGTAGAGACGGGGTTTCACCTTGTTGACCAGGATGGTCTCGATCTCTTGACCTCGTGATCCACCCACCTCGGCCTCCCAAAGTGCTGGGATTACAGGCTTGAGCCACCGCGCCCGGCCCTAAATGGATATTTTATTTTTTAATTTAAATTTTAATCTTTGAGACAAGGGTCTCACTCTTTCACCCAGGCTGGAGTGCAGTGGCACCATCTCAGCTCATCTCCGCCCCCTAGGTTCAAGCAATTCTCCTGCCTCAGCCTCCTGGGTAGCTGGCATTACAGGTGCACACCACCAGGCCCTGCTAATTTTCATATTTTTAGTAGAGACGGGGTTTTGCCATGTTGGTCAGGCTGGTCTTGAACTCCTGGCCTCAAGCAATCCACCCACCGTGGCCTCCCAAAGTGCTGAGATTACAGACATTAGCCACCACACCCAG
Organism: Saguinus oedipus; assembly: GCA_031835075.1. Taxonomy (NCBI): domain Eukaryota; kingdom Metazoa; phylum Chordata; class Mammalia; order Primates; family Cebidae; genus Saguinus; species Saguinus oedipus. The sequence goes on along the minus strand of CM063183.1, from coordinate 7,534,064 downwards.
CCAGATGGGAGATTTTATATGAAAAAAAAAAATCTAAAAGAAAAACCACCAAGGACTTAAGATTGATTACACAAAGCCCAAAGTAGTTAGGCCAGAGCAGGACTTTAGTATGGAGTCACCAGAAAGAAACCAATTGCAGGATCCTCGTAGCTGGAGGCAGATCTTTGGCAGAGTATTTGAAAGGGAAATAAGGCATCCTCAACAAGACAATGAAGTGATGAGCAAATATGTAAGCAGCAACTTATGATAAGATTTGATATACAGGTGATAACATGACCAAATCAAAGAACAAGAACATGTAATGCTTTAACAACTGGTATAAACTGGACAATGAAAATAGAGAAATCCTTGAAGAGGAAAAAGTATAATTTTACACTTATGCCTGTATTAGCTGTATCAGTGGTCCCCAACCTTTTTGGCACCAGGACCAGTTTTGTGGAAGACAATTTTTCCACAGACCATGCAGGGGAGATAGCTGTGGGATGAAACTGTTTGACCTCAGATCATCAGGCATTAGATTCTCAGCAGGAGCTTACAAACTAAACCTTTGCATGTGTAGTTCATAATAGGGTTCATGCTCCTATGGGAATCTAATGCCACTGCTGATCTGACAGGAGGTGGAGCTCAGGCGGTAATTCTTGCTTGCATGCCACTCACCACCTGCTGTGCAGCCCGGTTCCTAACAGGTCATGGACTGGTACCTGTCCATGGCCCAGGGGTTAGGGACCCCTGAGATACACAGCAAAATGAACCCAGACTGGCCACTCCCAACTAATTTTGTTATTTTTCATCTCATACAATCTCAAGAATGCCTCTAGATATTCTAAGAATTTACCTGGATGAGATGGTCCTAAACTATCATAGCTGGGACTGAACAAATCAAAAGAATCCTGGAAGAATGATTCAGCAAGGATGCTTTCTCTGTGAATATACAAAACATTGCAATACAGTCCTTACAGAGTTGTTGAGATGATACAAGGTTTGTAAAGAACCTAGTTAAATGCTTAGCACACAGTAGATGACATACATTAGTTTTTCCCCTTCCTCATTCTGGAATTGGGGTTGTTTCCACTTTGTGGCTATTATAAATAATGCGGCTATGGAAATGTCTGTGCAGGTTTTTATGTGGATATGTTTTCATTTCCCTTGGGTATATACCTGGGAGTGAAATTGCTGGATTATATAGTAACTCTACATTTAACCATGTGAAGAAATGCCAGACTTTTTCCAAAGTGGCTGCCCCATTTTATATTCCTACCAGCATGTTATATGAATTCCAATTTTCTCCACATCCTCATCAATACTAGTTATCTTTTTGATTGCAGACATTGTATCGGGTGTGAAATGGTATCTTGTGGTTTTGATTTGCTTTTTCCTGATGACTAATAGTACTGAGAATTTATAAATGTGCTTATTGGCCATGTGTATTTCTTCTTTGGATAAATGCCTGTTATTTTGCTCATTTTAAAGTTGTCTTTTCATAATTGTTATGAGTTCTTTATATAAGTCCCTCTAAGATACAAGTCCCTTATCACATTTATGATTGGCAAATATTTTCTCCCACTCTGTAAGCTGTCTTCTCACTTTCTTGATCATGTCATTTCAAGCAAGTTTTTAGTTTTGATTAAGTCCAGTTTGTATATTTTCTTTTGTTGCCTATGCTTTTGGTATATTTAAGAAATGCTTGCCTAATTCAAAGTCACAAAGATTTATGTCTGTACAGATTTATGTTTTCTTCTAAGAGTTTTATAGCTTTAGCTCTTACATTTAGGTATTTGATCCATTTTATTTTTAAATATGATGTGAAGTGGGAATCAAATCTCATTCTTTTTGATGTAGAAAATCCAATAAATCCAAAAGACAGTTGGTTCAAAGGCTGTTTTGTTTTCCTATTGAATTGTCTTGGCACTCTGGTTTAAAACCAATTGATCATAAATGTGAGGGCTTATTTCTGAACTCTCAATTCTATGCCATTAATCTGTATTGACCTATAGATGTACCTTTATACTAGCACAACACACTCTTTATTACTGTAGTTTTGTACACTTAAAATCAGGAGAGTCAAAATTTTTCAAGATTCTTCTTAATAGTCTGTGTTCCTGAAATTTCCATATGAATTTTAGAATCGGCAAAGAAAGCAGCTGGAACTAATGGGAATTACATTTAACCTGTAGATCAGTTTGGGGAGTACTGTCATCTTATGACTTCTGATTCATGAACATGGAATGTATTTCCATTTATTTAGAGGTGTACATAAATACAATTGAGGCCGGGTATGGTGGCTCACATTTGTAATCCCAGCACTCTGGGAGGCTGAGGTGGGTGGATCACTCGAGGCCAGAAGTTCATGACTAGCCTGGCCAACATGGCAAAATCCCATCTCTATTAAAAATACAAAAATTAGCTGGGTATGGTGGCACATGCCTGTTAATCCCAGCTACTCAGGTGGCTGAGGCACAAGAATCATGTGAACCTGGGAGGCGGAGGTTCCCATGAGCCAAGATGGGGCTACTACATCCCAGTCTGGACCACAGAGTGTGACTCTGTCTCAAAACAAACAAACAAACAAACAACAAACAAACCCAAGGATCACTGCACATTGGTCTTGTATTCTGCAACCTTGCTGAACTCACTTTATCAGTTCTAATAGTTTTCCAGTAGATTCCTTAGGATTTTTGATACATACAATCTTGTCATCTGCAGAGACAATTTTCCTTTTTTCTTTTAAATCTGGATGACTTTCTAGAATTTTTCAGTGCTACCTAAATTAATGCAAGATTTAATATTTGGTGGTATCAAAGTCAATACTGCATAGATTCAAAATAAAAGGGGGAAAAGTGCTATAGAAGGAAAAAACAAAAAAATTAAAAAAGAAATAGCAGGCAAGTCCCAGCTACTCAGGAGGCTGAGGCAGAAGAATTGCCTGAACCCAGGAGGCGGAGGTTGCAGTGAGCTGAGATCATGCCATTGCACTCCAACATGGGTAACAAGAGTGAAACTCCGTCTCAAAAAAAAAAAAAAAAAAAAAAAAAAAAAAAAAAAGCAGGCAAGAAAACTGATTCCCACAGGATTATTAGTTAGCTATGTAATCCTGGGCAACTTTCTAATCTTTTTGGTTATACATTTGATTTTCCAAATCTTTTTCCAGTTTATATACCTGTGAACTTCTGGGGATACATAAGAAGTTACTTTGCTCAGTTTATTCAGCCATTACAAGCATGATTTTTACTAAATATATTGACATCTTCTCTCCTTTTCTATTTTTGTCCCTCAAAAAGGAGATTAAGACACCAAAAGTGGAAAAGCACACCAAAGGTATCTTCACAATGAGGGAGAATCTAATTCTTAGGAAAGAGAGTTAAAATCTAACTCTTAGGAAAAAGAACCTTGCGAGGCCTTCAAGGTAGAAGAGCACACTAAAGGTATCTTCACATTGAGGGAGAATTTAACTCTTAGGAAAGAGAGTTATAACGGAAGACCTTGCAAGGCCTTGAAAGAATGCAGAGAATTATAAAGAATTGTCCTCTTGGGAACAAGCTGAAATTTAAATAAATACTTAAGAGGATTGTGGAAGAAAAAGGAAAACCGAGCAAACAGATGGAGCATTTACTCTGTCAAGTACTATACTAGTATTTTAAAACTACAATTAAGGAATAGTAAGGACAGAAGGATGACAAAAATGTATTTTCAAAATATACATTATCTGAAGTTTTCAATCCAGAGGATCTTTTAAAACCAGTTTTAGGTGACATTTTAAAAATTACAATTTTGATTAAAATGGCAACTGTTTCATTACATATAGAACCACATTAAATTTTTACCATGCATTAACTAGATGCCTTCTCTCTGTCTCTGCTATTGCTGATAGCACTAAAATAGTAAGTTATACTTAAGTGTTTTAAATTCCTTTCAAGTACTTTGGAATCTTAGTTTTAATCTCTGGCGTAAAGGAAGAGGACTATCCAAATAAGTACCAGAGTTGTTTTCTTTATGACATTGTAGAGAACTCAGAGAACTTTTTGCTGAATCTGGGAAACAGCTTTCTTCATTCTCAGCTGTTTTATAAGCTCTGACACACCGTTCAGTTTCTTTAATATGTATTTTAGGTCTACTCAACTTGTTGTGGCCACTTTCTTTGAACTGGGATGAATTATGCTTTTGAGAACTGTGCTTCATTCTTTGAGTTATGTACTTAGCTTTTCCAAACACTGGAGCACTTTCTTCATCAGAGGAATGTCTGTCAAGGCAAACACTCTTCTTCATTAAAATTTTCTGAGTGGTTTGCCTATCAATTTTTCTACTATGATCTAATGCAGCATTTGGTGATCTAATTCTAACACTGCAGGTCTTTTCTGTTGTGTTATTGACAGAATAAGGTACAGAAGTATAGACTTTATAGCTTTCTTGAAGCAGCTCATCTTCTTTTAGAACTTTAGAGTCTCCAGATTCATTTTGCAAGGGAATTCCTGGAAGATCCTTTGAAAGATGTGATGCACAATCAGAACCACTGTTAGCAATACAACATTCTTTCACACTAAGTTTGGACAAAGTTTTCAGGTTGACATCTGGTTGCAGATTTTCCTGAGGATATAATGATTTTATAAATATTCGTTCCTTTAAAGGCAAATCCTGAAGACATAAATCAGTAATGCCAGAAAGCAGATGCTCTTCAGGACTAATTATATCAGAATCCTTTTCCAATACTTTATTTATATTTGCATTGTACCTTTCTGATTCACATGGCAGTTGTTCTGGGATATTTTCAAAGCCATCAGGGATAGCTGATAGCTCTGATTCAACTTCTGATTTTAAACCTTGAGAGAAAGTATTCCTTTGAATCACTGGAGAATTACTAAAAGAAGTACCTTCCCAGTCAATGTTGCTCAAGTGGAGATCGGTAATCACAGATACATTATGACACGAGGTCCCAGGTTGACTAGATTCTGAAATTAGAGACTTAGTGACAGCCTTAATTTGCTGTATAGCCAAAGGTCTTGGAGAAGACATGAATTGCTCTTGTGCATTCGAATATGGAGCATTTTTAGGTAAAAGCAAGCTATGCAATGAGGCAGAAATAGATTCCTGTGGTAATGTAAGTTCAGGTGAAATTCCCATATTTAACTTGCAATTCTGCTTATGAAAGATTTCACTTGTGGGTTTTAAAGTCATTTGTGATTGAAAGCTCATTACATCATCTGGTTCTGGCAAATTGTTTTCTTTAGGCTTAATACCTGAAAAGAAAAAAAAAAAAAATTATATATATATATATATATATATATATATATATATATATAATCAACATTTATTTTGCTTTAACTTGGGTAGAAAAAAAAACAGTTCAGATGAAAAATCTATATGAACAGTTTTTGCCTTCTCACTGTATTCCTATAAATATTATAAAATATTTCCCTCTGAAAACAATGTTATAATTTAGTTGCTTTCCTCACTGAGTTCTGAGAAAAAAAGGAAAATGTATTTAAAACCCCAAATATGCTATACACAGTAGTTGCTCAATAATTGGTCGGTATAACTATCATTATTAACACTTGGCTAATTTAGTAGACAGAACATAATGATTTATTCCTGGCTTTTCAGCTTTAAAAGAAAAGTACCTGAAGACAAGGAGGAATACAGTTCTTGACTCTTTATTTTATAGATTCTTCAGTATAATTTAGACAGAATAGATTCAAACAGAAGAGGTGACTCCTATAACATTTGCATGTGGCATAAATAGCTATCAAACCCAAAACTTACTTTTTTGTTTCTTCCCTTTAATTTCTAATTTTTGTTTTTGGTAAATAGCAACGATCTCAGGGTAGGCTGCTTCAAACAACGCTTCTTCTTCAGTTGTTAGTAGGGCAAATTCTCCATGTTGTTTATCTTCCATTGCATAATGTTCTAAAATATTAAAAATACAGCAAAGCATCCTTAATTACACATTCAAAAAAATCAGTATTTCCATGTAATTACGTTTACCAAGTAAAATAAGTCATTCACAAATGGAATATTCATTGCAAATCTTGCTTTATAACACCTATATTCTAACAATCTGTTGATAGCAGTACAAAATTTATTTATTGATGTTTTGCCTGGTAAGAGCTGGAAGGAGATTCTTTCTAAATTAGAATTTTAAATCCTCTTTATTTCAGAGATGGTAGCAGCAGCTGAAAGAATACTTTGTTTAGAAAAGGTTGGTTGGTTTAATTCAGTTAAGTAAATGTTCAAATTCCAGGTAAGAATAAAATAATTTTCTAAAACTCAACATCAGCTTTCTTTACTTTTGAAACGAACAAAATTGAAAGGGTTATCAAAAGTATTACTACTTTCCAGGCTGGGCACAGTGGCTCACGCCTGTAATCCCAGCACTTTTGGAGGCCAAGTGGGGTAGAACACCCAAGGTCAGGTGTTCGAGACCAGCCTGGCTAATATGGTGAAGCCCCATCTCTACAAAAAATACAAAAATTAGCCAGGTGTGGTGGCAGGTGCCTATAATTCCAGCTACTTGGGAGGCTGAGGCAGGAGAATCACTTGAACTCAGGAGACAAAGGTGGCAGTGAGTCAAGATGGTACCAGGGCACTCTCCAGCCTGGGCAACAGAGCGAGACTCCGTATCAAAAAAAAAAAAAAAAAAAAAGTATTACTACTTTCCAGATTGTTGTTTCAGAGGGTATCACTGTCTCAAGCCCAATCTAACTGGACTTATAAGCAATTAAAAAATGAAAATAAAAATGTTGATATGTAAATTTATAATACAGTGTATATATAAACAGTGCACTAGATTCTTATGTTTATTTTATATGTGGGCAAAACCACAAAATAAGCCAAATTATAAAGAAATACTGATAAGTTTAAAGCAGAAACAAAGAAAGTAAGTGATCTTAAACTAGCTTGAGGTACATTTTCTCCCATAATAGCTCCCACAAGGATCAGTGAAAATGGGATATCTAATCCTCAGTTCTTGACAGGACAGATGCATTGCCAAATTGAATTAATATCATGTTCTTTCCTGAAAATATACTAGTTGGTATAACTGTTCCTAAATACTTTTGAAAATTATTCAGCATTCTATTTTCTTCTAATTGCTTGGATTGTTTATCTAATTGTTTATAATTTCATTCTTTAACGTTACCTACAGCTTAAACTTTCATTGGACAAATCTATTCTCTCAAATATGATCATATAATCTAATTTCAAAGCCAAACAGAAATCAACTTGGTGTCATTTTTCATTTTAAAGTATCTGTGTTTCACTATCTCCAGTTTGGGAGCTAATTCAGAGTTCACTGTATTTCTTTCTATAGCAAAGACAATAAAAAATTCCCAATGAAAACTAAGCAGGGTAATAAAAGGAAAGGAAGTATACCCCAGGGGCTATTTTACCAATCTTAACTTTTTCAGATGTAATATACATGAAATTGAATGACCAGATTATTTGTAAAAGAATTTATTTGAGAAATATCAATAGAAACTATTTCAGTAGTACTTCCTTTAACATTACAAAAGAAATGTGAAATTAAGACATTACAATAAAATCAAAGTTTATCATATTTACTGTTAGTCAAAACCTATCTAAAATAACACAGGCAAACTATGAAATCAATCTGTGGTGCATGTAATGGGTTTCATCTTTATTTTTCACACACATGTTGAATACATATACAATATTTACTAGACATACATGGTCAGATGTTATAAATTGAGCATTTTGCTTAAAGTGAATACATACCAGGTTTTTCCCATTCTATTTCAAAACAATGAACTCCATTTCTGATTCGGGTCTTAACAATTCTGAAAAACAAATTCATTTAATGAGGTATTAATTATATAAGTTATTTGGAAATTTTCAATTTATAAACTGAATAATTTCCATAGATTTTTTTTTCCAGGTAAAAATATTTCAAGGAATTACTGCCTAGTTATTCCTTTGACTAGATATTTAAAAGATAATATTGTTAGGTACATAGAGTTTATTATTGTTAGATCTTCTAGGTAGGTTGTTCCTTCCCTTATTAGTCAATGTTCCTTCCTCATCTCCACAATAATGATTTTTGTTTTAAAGTTTGTTATATTACTTTGATAAGTACAGTATTTGCCTACTAAGCCTTCTTAAATCTCTTTATTTTCAAGCTCTGTATTATTCTACATATACCTTATAAGCTGAATATTGCTGAATTTTATTTACTTATGCAATATAATCTGTCTTTAAATAGGTGAGATTAATCTGCTTACATTATTTGTGATTACTGATATAGCTGCTGGATTCATTCATGCATCTTATTTTGTGTTTCCTGTCACGAGCTTTTTCTTTGCTACTTCCACTTTCCTTCTTCCAGTATTCTTTTGGTTTGATAGTTTGACTTTCTTATTTTAATTGTGCTGGTTTGAAAGGTATTTTATTTCTAGTAGGTACTCTTAAGTGTTTGAATGTATCCTTTGGGATTTTTGGCTTATCATCATCAGCATCATGTATTAATCATTAAGCATTATACAAATATTTATATACATTTTTTTCTAGTCAGTTTATTAAATTATCCAAATATATTTTAATCAATTCCTGAGCTGACCACTGTTTCTTGTAATTTACATCTTCCCTTTGTGTTCATTTTTTTCTTCTTGCTGAAGTATATCCTTCAACAACACTTAAAAACAATCATTATGTTTTGTTTGTTTGTTCTGTTTTGAATCTTGCTCTATTTGCCCATGCTGGAGTGCAGTGGTGCCATCTCAGCTCACTGTAACCTCTGCCTCTTGAGTTTAAGAGATTCTTGTGCCTCAGCCTCCCAGGTAGATGGGATTATGAAGCCCAGCTAATGTTTTATATTTGTAGTGGGGTGGGGGGGTGGTTTGCTATGTTGGCCAGACTGGTCTAGAATCCCTGGTCTCAAGTGATCCACCTGCTTTGGCCTCCCAAAGTGATGGGATTACAGGGGTGAGCCACCATCCCAGCTCTTTAACAGCACTTTTAAGGAAGGTTTATGAGTGGTAAACTCTCTTAGTCTTCATATGTTTAAAAATGCTTTTCCTATGAATAATGTTTTAATGATTTCAAGGTTGTAAATTATTTTTACTCGGTACTTTGAAATGTCACTCCTGCATCTTCTTGCATCTATTACTGTTATCAAAGATGTGTGCTACCAGATGGTTTATCTTTTTTCTTTGCTATTTCCCAGCAAACTTTATTCTGAAAAATGTCAAACCTTCATAAAAGTTACAAAAATAATACAATGAATACTCACATACTTGTACTGAGATTCAATTGTTAACATTTTACCACATTTGCTTTCTCCATTTGCAATTTAGTTGCAAACATGTCTCATGGCACATCACCCCTAAATACTACAGCCTATCTATGTAGAGTATTTTCCTACATTGCCACAAACAACTATCACACTCTGAAAGTTTAACACTGATACAATTTACAAACCATATTCAAATTTCCCCAATTGTCCTAAAAAAAGGTCCTTTAAGACTTAAAAACAATTCAGAATTCAGTCAGGATCATAACATTTTTCTCGAATTGTGTTGTCTCTTTTATTTTAATCCAGAAACTCTCTATTTTTTTGTTTTAGTTTTGAAGAGTCCAGAATAATAGCTCCACAGAGTGTTCCTCATTTGGATTCATTAGATTGTTTCCTCATAATTAGATTCAGATTACATTTTTTTTTTTTTTTTTGAGACATGGTCTCACTCTGTCACCCAGGTTGGAATGCAGTGGTGCAATCTCAGCTCACTGTAACCTCCACCTCCCAGGCTCAAGCAATCCTCCCAACTCAGCCTTCCAAGTAGTTGGGATCACAGGTGCTCTCTACCACGCCTGGCTAATTTTCTGTATTTTTGGAAAAGTTGGGTCTTGAACTCCTGAGCTCAGTCGATCCACCGGCCTCAGCCTCCCAAAGTGCTGGGATTACAGGTGTGAGCCACCACGTCCTGCCTAGATCAAACTTTTTTGGCAACAATATTATATGATAATGTGGTATCTTTCTCAGTTTAACATATTAGAAAGCACATGATATCAGTCTATTGTCCTTTTATTGGTAATTAATCATTTGGTTAAACTGATGTCCACTGGATTTCTCCATTTATGAAGATACCTTTTTTCCTTTGTAATTAATCTGTAGAGTGGTATTTGAGATTGTGTCTATCCTTTCTCTCCAGCAATCTTTCATCTAATGGTTTTAACATCCATTGATGATTGCTGCCTGATTGGTTTGGTACTTTTTAAGATATTCCTTTTATCTTGATGTCTGCAATATGCCTTGGGTATTTTATCTATTGTGCTTTCATTTGGAGTATAACTTTATCTGTCTTAAATTTTGGAAAACACTCAGAGATGATTTATTCAAAAATTACTTTTCCACCTTTTCTTTTATTAGCTTCTAGGAATTAGTTAAAACTACTCTTAAGCATTTTTCATATAAGAGTCTTTGAGATTATTTCTGTGTGATTTGATTAGTGCTGTCTTCCAAATCACTAATTCTTTTTGACCAAGTTCAGCCTAGAGTCCCCTTTATTGTTTTTTATTTCAGCAACTATTTTTAAGCTAATTGTTCACTTTTAATATCCATCTATTTACACACTTTTGTAATTTTGCCTTCTGTTGCTTATGTAAATATGTCTTCATCTTTCTGAGGACTCTAGCATTCTGAAAGGCTAACTACCCCTAAGCCCTGTACAAAAACTTTGTCAGAGTGCTTTAAAACTTAATTTAATCTGAAGTGAATTCATGATCCAACTGTTGATTTTTAAAATATTACATTTCTTCCTATGTTAAGTTTCCTTCTTCAGTTCTTTTACATTTTATCTGTCTTCACTTCTATCTCTCTAGTCTTTTTTGAGTAATTTCCAGTAGGCTTTCTGGCCTTCAGGCAGCATTTGGTTAGTTTTTTATTGTCTACTGCACCCTCTAATCTCCTAATAGAAACAGAAATTACACCCTAGCTACTGCGTTTCAAGAAATAAGCCTGACTCCATCAACATTTTGCACTTTTGGTCCCTGTTTTATTTTTTACATTGCAGAGATTTACCTCCTGGCTGATATTGCTGCTTCTAGGCTTAAGGCTCTGCCAAACCAGTTTTAGTTCCCACATTCCCTTTACATTTTTGTTCCTTTCCTGGTCCATTGAAATAGCTATCTTATAAAGCCTGCCTATATCCTTTTGTGTTTGTTTCTCTTTATAATCTATTATTACTATGCGTTTGAAGTAGAAAAGTATGATCAAGCATGACTTACTATGTTGTCCAGACTGTAAGTCCTCAATAAGTTTTTAATATTCCAAGAGGCCTTTCCTCCACCTTTACAAAAACGAGCTTAAAGGTATTAAAAATATTTTAATTATGAGATTCAAGTGAAAACACAGTCTTCACCATTCAGTTCTTTACATTACCGAATTGGCTGTAGTTGATTAGAGTGCCTTCTACCAAGCTTTCTTTCTATCATGTCATAACGGGTCAAAAGTACCAGCAACTTCTCACATGCATAGTGATTGGGCCACTCCATTTTTTCAAGAGTAAATCTCTGTAAATATAATAAAAATAAAACAATATTTTGTTATCTCTTGGAGAAATATAGCACTCCCAAGTGATATTAATAATTTTCCTTTAGAATTAACATTAATTAAAGTAGCATCGATGAGAATATTCTGAGAAAAAAGAATGAGCCTCCTAAGGAAGAATCATTATTAAGAAAGAATCATTATTGCATAATGATTAAGAGGACTCTCGATTTGAATGCCAGGATGGTATTTCTTAGATGCTGGGTAACTTACTTAACCTCTCTTAGCCTCAGTTTTACCATCTATAATGAGAAAATATTATAAACGCAGCTCACAGATTATAAAGATTGAGATTACATGTAATGTGTTAAACAGCAAATTTAAATGTCTAATAACTGTTGGCTGCCATTATCAATGTGGCTGTCATTATTAATACTTGTTAAGTACCCAGAAGTTATAATTTATTGAGCCCATCTGTGTCCCTAGCCACTATATTAGGAGTTATTATAAATAATCTCATTTAATTCTCATGGTGACTTCAAGAGATAAGAATATTATTTCTATTTTGAGAATAATACATATCTAGGGTTACCCAGTAAATGGAATATGGTTCAAATTTAAATTTAGGTCATTAATTTCAGATCTCAATTTTTGGAAAAGAATAACATAGTTGATCTTGACATTCTCTGGTTATTAGACCCTCTTCCCCCAAAATATCCCTGGATGTAATATATCCATATATGCTAATTAAGGCATCCTCTCAAATAGCATAACTGTATTTCATCTTACAGTGTACAAAGTATGGCCACTTTATGGGCAATGAGAGATTAGAAATAAATGCTGAAAAAAAATAAGAGCTGCTTGTTTTAATTTTAAACCTCCTTCAGACCAATCAGAATGATTATCTGTTCCTGTCTTTCCAGCATATAACTTCAAATGGTAAAGCAATAATTTATTTTCAGATACCTGAAACAATAACAAATCAGGTCTTTGGTACCTGATAACCTTCACCAATTTATCCTTGTTTATAAGGAATTCTTGAATAACCTAGCAAGAAAAAAGAAAATGAGAATTGAGACCTAAACTTTTAAGAAAGTTTCTAAAATACAGTTGAATTACTAGATACTACCTCATGGAAGGGAAATCCCTCACAACTGCAGACTTTCCTGAAAAAAATATTATATACATGTTATTACTATAATCAGACAATTTTAGACTGTGAAATTATCTCAGCCAATCTTCTCCCATTTAATAAATGTGAATGTACAGTATCTCAAACAGTCAAGCTTCTCTTTGAATAACTATTTCATTACTATCTCCTGAGTTAGCTAAATTTTTCAAAAGAAATCAGAAAAAACTTTTGTTAAACATGTGACTAATCTAAACACGTGGGGAAAGATTATGTGGAAATAATAAAACTGAAGACATGTGCATAGGTCATGCCAGGAAAAAGCATAGGTTTTTTTAAAAAACTTACTTTTTAATATTGTTCTCTACTTCGCTGAGTTGCCTATCATGTTCTGTATGGTGCCACTCACAAGGGCAGCAGTATTCATAATCATGTGGCTCACAATATTTATTACTTTTACATAATCTACAACCATTACGTTCGTGATCCTTAGGTGAACCTTTATGGAGACCAAAGAAAAAAAAGAATAATATGTTTTGCTTTTCAGAATTACTTTCTACATACATTCTTTTTGCCTGTATCCAAATTTTCAAAAATTAATAGTGCCTAGCGCACTACCTAGCAGATAGAAGGGTTTCAATACCTTTAGGTTGAATAGAGTAACAGATACCATAGTAATTCTTGGGCTCAAGCAGATCTTGAGCTATTACTATCACATGACACTTCAGAAAAAAATTATTCAAAAATTATTCTTCTGTATTTTTAGTAGAGAAATACAAAAATTAGCTGGGCATGGTGGCGCATGCCTGTAGTCCCAGCTACTCAGGAGGCTGAGGCAGAAGAATTGCCTGAACCCAGGCAAGAGCAAAACTCCGTCTCAAAACAAAAAAAAAAACCCCAAAAAACAAAAATTATTCTTCTATCTGAAAGTGTTAATTAGACACTTGAAATTGTACATTTACAATAATCAGCAACAGAAAACTTTCTGGTTTAAGTGGAAACTACATGCAAAATAGTAGAATGTAATTATTGGCAAAAAAATTATTTACTTAGTAGAACAGCTTTAATAGAATAGTTTCTTTAATGAGTCTAATCAAAAGAATATAGCAGTTAATTACCTCTGCTAGTGTCTAGCTCTCAGTTAGTTATTTTTAAACTATCCTTGGAACATGAACAAATGATGACTGCGGCACGGGTGTAGAAATTTAATTCCCTTTAAAAGGAAAGTGTGATTACTTTCAACATTGTCTTGAGAATATGGAAGAACATACATACTTGCTATAACCTCAAATTGTCATTTGTAAGTTATCAAAAAACTATACAATAGCATCTTATCTATAAAAAACATTTATTTTCTTCCATGATTTTAATCTATATTTTAATAATAAAAATATATTAAGACAAATAGACACAGCAGAATTTCTTCTGAAAGACGAGCTAACATGATATCCTAATCTCTTCTGGGAATGAAAGGCCTTTCTCATCCAGTACATGTTCACCTTTTTTTTATTCAAACCAAGACTAATGAAGAAGATCTAAGCTATTTTCAATAATGGTGAACATGTATTGGAAATTAGTTTTGTCATTGTCTTCACACACAATTAAAATGCATTACAGAACAATGAAGAATCGTTTAAGCATATAAATATAAATCACAAATATATTAACAAATGGTATCAGTTCTATTTTCCCTTCAGACTTAGTACATATTTTTTTAATTGATTTCTATACTGAAAACATAATTTTAAGATCTAAGTAATACGGCATCATAGTTTGAAACTGTACTTATCCTACATTTGTCATCTACATCACATTACTGCTTTCAGTAAACACTTACTGAGTGACTACTATGTGTATGTAACAAAACTCCTGACTCCAAGAAATTGCCAATCTAGTACAGAAGACAATGTAAAACCCTTCGAAGTACTATTAATATTGGTATGTAAAAAGTACTATGTAAACAAGAATTAAAACATGGGTATCAGATACGAATAACCATTCCCCATGTCTCCTTACCTGGATGAGAACATACAGAACAATGAGCCAGTTTTTTAGTGACTAGCGGTTGTGGACTAGAGTTACAAGATGTTTCATTCCACCGATTAAACCTTTAATAGAAAATGGTTTTTAAAAAAGAAAAAATAATGAGGTCACAAAAATAGTATGTTCTCAAATATTAGACTGATCTATTCCCTTTCACCTACCTAATTATTTTTCCTTTGGTGGCTAATAAAGTTGCTGGACTAGCGTGGGAAAACCCTCAGTTACAAGTTTTAAATGTGGCCCCAAGGCCCAAGGCCCAAGTCCCAAGGACAGCAGAACTGCAAGATAGGAGAGCGCGCGCGTGTGTGTGTGTGTGTGTATCTATATATCTGTATCCCTCTCTCTCTAATACATATATATACACATATATATATCCAATCAAACTTTTTAAGAATCTTAAGTTAGGCAGCAATATGTGAGTAGTCTGATTTGTAACTGTCTCCTTTTGATCTCTTCTCTGTGTGCCAGAGTACAAAACAGATATTTCTTTTTTTTTTTCTTTTTTGTTGAGACAGAGTCTCATTCTGTCACCCAGGCTGGAGTGCAATGGCGCGATCTTGGTTCACTGCAACCTCTGCATCCCAGGTTCAAGCGATTCTCTTGCCTGGATATTTCTTTATATCAGAAAGAAGGGTTAAAGAGTAATATATAAAATTAAACAAAACATTAATCTTCTGGGTGAAAACTGTGTCAAAATGCTAAATCATCTATAATGATCAAGAGCAAAACATTATCTGCTTCATAAAAGATTTTAAGAAAAATGTATATTACTATAAAGATTTCTATTAAATAAAAGTTAATTTCATTTTTGGCTAAAGTTCCAGTTAACATAAAACCACAAAGGGTATGGTTAGGTATTAATCATAAAACATATGAGTTCTGAATTATGTTCTTCTACTTACAAAAGTTGAAGTTTTTATGAAAAGCTAAATTATCTCTTCAGGTCATTGAATAGTATCTGGTTCTTAAGGTTACTATTTAGCTTCTGGAATTTCTAACTCATTTACTACAAAGACCAAATACAAGCCTGTTAAAAATTAGCATTAATTGCTTTCAGATAAAGAATCGCACTCTAAAAATTAAAAATAACTGGGGGGAAAAGTCAGTCTAATAAAACAGAATAATAGATAATTTATAAAAGAAATGTAATTTTATTATTTTCAAGTGTCAACAGTGCTTATTTGTTGAAACTGTTTCAATAAGAATGGTTTTGAGTTAGCCACATGTTATATTCACTTGCTTTTTCTTTTTTATATTATTGTTTACAATTCTCAAATGATTCCTTAACTCACCCCCATGCCAAAGTATACCTTTTCTTTCTTGCTTTGGCATAGTAATAATTGATGTCAGTAATAGATTTACTGCAGTCTTAGATTTATCAATAGTTTTACAGATAAAAGAGAAATCTTACAGGAAAGAATAGACTGATTTGATGTATTTTTTATGGTCATTCCTTTTTCATTTTTACCTCTTAGCATTTCTTTTCAGGCACGTGCTATCTTGAACCTGCTGGAGGCTAAGACTGTTTTAAGTTTCCCAGTGTCCTAGTTCCTTTCTTTTGATTCTGTACTGATCATCATTAATATTAATTTTTATAAAGCATTGCTTTCATCAGTAAATATAATTCATGTGTTTTTGATGTAGTAAGTAGCATACGTTGTTAACTTCTATATAATCTGCATCTTGTTCTCAATCCTCAAACTGTAGAGACTAAATTAATTAATGTTAATATTAAATATGTAGCTATAAAACAAAGGCCAGTCAAGTAATATTTTGAGTAATTACAACTTGCCACAGACATTTCATTTATAGAAAAAAAATAGAATATCAAAGTATAAAATACAAAATTATTTTAATGTCATGTTTACCTTTACCTGGTAGTAAAACAGTTTAAAATAACCAGTGGCAAAATGCCCATGGTTATAAATAAATGCACTTGACATTGTACTAAATGTGTTTAGTGAGCTAATAATAGATTTTTAAAGATGCAATATGGGGCCTGGTCACTGTGGCTCATGCCTATAATCCTAAGACTTTGGGAAGCCAAGGCAGGGGGAATCACTTGAGCCCAGGAGTTTGAGACCAGCCTGGGCAACATAGGAAGACCCTATCTCTACAAAAATAAAAATAAAAAATAAAAATTAATATATTAACATGTTTAATATAAATTTTAAAAATGCAGTATGGTGGCTGTGCACAGTGGTACCTATTTGTTGTCCCAGCTGCTCAGGAGGCTGAGGTGGGAGGATCGCTTCAGCCCGGCAGGTTGAGGTTGCAGTGAGCAGTAATCGCACCAGTGCACTGCAGCCTGGGTGACACAGTGAGACCTTGTCTCCAAAAAAAGAAAAAAAATGCAGTATGGCTTAGACCACGTATTCTCATTCTTTCTTTGGAAAATTTCAGAATAAATAAAAATAAATTATCTTAAATCAAAATATAGGTCAGTTTAAAAATACAAAACCCTTTTTGGAAAACAATTCTTTTTTGTACTATTCATATTAAGTTCAACAAGAATAAAAATTCAATGTCACAAGCAAAAGTAATTAATAGTTACCTCTGAAGTAAACTTTGTCCTTTCAAAATCTGTATAAGTTTTAATGCTTGCTCTTTTCCAACTCCGGGGACTCCCTTTCAGAAAGTAGAAAAAAAGTAATTCAAATGTTAATCAATCAGCAGGAATGGTTAAATGTACATTAATTGAAAGGAAGACTCTGCAGCTGAAAGAAAGAATGAGGTAACTCTTTAAGTAAAGACAGGAAAAGATGTGCATGATACATTGCTATGCATAAAACAAAAACTGCACAATAGTGTATATGATCAGAATTTGTAAATGACAATTACACTGTTATCTACATAAACAAAAAATTCAGAGGGTTATATACCAAACCACTGACGGTGTTCATTTTAGGGAAGGGAGGGTCATAATTTTAGAGGGCTTTCACTTACTATGTTAATTATTTGGATGATATTTTAATTTAACCTAACTTTATGTTTGTAATCAGGAAAAACCCAGTTCATTTAATTACATATGTGAACATTCAATATTGCAAAACCTAGACATAAAGAGAGAACAAGGGAGTGCTTTAAGTTATCTCTTGCAATTAAAAACTTAAGAAAATTCAAAGTGTGAATTTCTAGTATGCAAAAATGATATGCATAAATGTATATTCCCATCACAATTTCTGATTTAAACTGAGTTTTCTAGCCCCTATAAGTGTATGAATATGTCCTTATAAGGAGAGCTGTTATTTAGCCAGTACGTACCAGGACTGACACACTCATGCTAACTGGTTAGTAAATAGCTACTGCCCAAGCATCCTGAGCATCTACCTGCACAAGAATCTCCCATCTAACCTGAACGCTTCCCAATCCACCTATACCCAGAATCCAGCTACTAAAAAGAGTCTATGGCACAGTAGGTACACCGTACTGTGGAAGAGACAGGAGTCTCTTCCATCTCTACAGCCTATGTCTTTGGCATACATGTTATTAGATATCTTGACTACCATACTTCTTGATTAGCATTAGCTATATCTTAAAGTTTTTAAAGGCAAATCAAGTTAGCACATAGTCTTAAAAATCTTTAAGTAGAAAAATGTAAATAGCAATTTTTGTTTAAAAAAAACACAAAAGGTCAATATAGCTATGGCTAATGCATAATTGAAACACCACTGTAGCTAAAGTTGGTTTCTGTGAGTTCAAGTCAGCAAATTTTTTCTTAAATACTGGGCTGTTTACAGATTTTAATTATGCTATAATTTTATTTAGGAAATAGTCTTCTATTTTAGAAGGAGAATTACAACAAATAATGGTTTGTGGTATTTAAAAGTTTCTTTCCTCCTGTTTTCTTTTCCTACCAGTTTAAAAAAACTTTTTTTGATAATATAAATTATAAATTAGGCTTAATAATTTTACTATCCTGCTATATTTTCCTTTCTCCTGAGCTTAGATTGAAAAAAAAAACCCCATCATTCTTTTTTATATTTCTCTTGGGAATAGAGGTAAAATGAGAGATCTGTAAGGATATAGAAATAATCAATAGAAACATAATAAGAGAACTACATAGTAAGACCTAAAATACCAGTCAGTTTATATTTTTAAACACTGTATTTAAGAAAATGGGATTATTCTCATAATACTTAACCCATCACTCACCTGTTATCCCTATTTGTTACGCAGCACTAGATTGTACATCTTAAGATATAAATAAAATATTTTCATGAACAAAACCCAGCACAATGCTGAGGCATGGAATTATGAAAGGCTTACCCCAATGATCACGTGACTTAGCAGCAGTAATAGCACTGAGCATGTGCACAACTGGAAAGCTACAAAAATTATTGAAAACTAAAATATCGAAAACAGAGTGAAAGAAACTAATGCTGGCATGATACAAGAAAAGAATAACTCCTATATTCCTTTAAAAAGATAGTCAAACATATATGTGAATCTCTAATTGTTTACTGAGAATCAAGCTGTGGAACTACTTATTATTCTATTCTTGCTTATAATATTCAGTGTCACAAGTCAACTTTTTAGTCCCATCTGGAATGCTGATTACTTTAGTCACTCAATAGCTTATTATACCTGAAATTATGTATGTATTTTTTTTTTTGAGATGGAGTTTCGCTCCTGTCATCCAGGCTCAAATGCAATGACAGGACTTCGACTCACTGCAACCTCTGCCTCCTGGGTTCAAGCAATTCCTGTGCCTCAGCCTCCTGAGTAGATGGGATTACAGGCACCCGCCACCACACCCAGCTAATTTTTGTATTTTTAGCAGAGGCGGTTTCACCATGTTGGCCAGGCTGGTCTCAAACTCCTGACCTCAGGTGATCCACCTGCCTTGTCCTCCCAAAGTGCTGGTATTACAGGAGTGAGCCACCACACCCAGCCAACCTGACATTATATTTTAAATTTGATTCTTAATCATATAGTTATATCATATTCATATTTACATAGCACATAAAGTATGAAAAAGATTTTATGAATAGCAAGTAAATATGACAATTTCAGCTTACTTTTGGGAGATAATCACAGCCAAGAAGTATTGCCAATCCAACCAGAGCATCTCTATCCAAACCTAGTTTACTCTTGATAGATGACATTGTGTAACAGTCAACATGTGGGTCCTAAACAAAGAACAGATTTAATCTTCAAAAAATACATATTTATACATTAAACAACATTACAAAAATAATTTGTCAATGTTCTCTTTAAATGTTTAATTATTCCAGGATGGGTACGGTGGCTCATGCCTATAATCCCAGCACTTGAGAAGCCAAAGCAGTTGGATCACTTGAGGTCAGGAGTTTGAGACCAGCCTGGCCAACATGGTAAAACCCCATCTCTACTAAAAATACAAAAAAAAATTAGTCAAGTGTGGTGACACGTGCTTGTAGTCCCAGCTACTTGGGAGGCTGAGGCATGAGAATTGCTTGAATTCAGGAGGCAGATGTCGCAGGGAGGCTGAGGTTGCAGTGAGCCAAGATCACACCACTACACTCCAGCCTGGTCAACAGAGTGAGACTCCATCTCAAAAACAAAAAAGTTTAATTATTCCAAAAAATTTATATAAGAAAATTATCCTGATCAGCAGAATCTTCACAGAATGTGACATTTCAATATATGGAAATAAAGTTGTAGCTTCAAAAATGGCTTAAAAATAACTATACTAGTCAGTTTTTTCCATTTTATTGCTTTCTGGCATCTAAAAAATATAGATTTCCATCTTACAAAACAAAACATTGTAATATATATTATAGAAAGTGAACATTCCTTGTAATTGCACTGCCCAAAGTTAACTATCATTAATACCTTAGTACAATTTCTTCCAAAAAACCACTGTCTTTGATAAATATGTATTCATATTTACTGTTAATTACATTTTTAAGTAAAAATAGGATTATATAAAAATACTATTTTTTTCACCATTAATATAACTGGGTATCTTTTATGTCAATAATAGCCTTTTCAATGACCACATTCTATCACATCATATGGACTCTGAAATAGTGTTTCTCAATGAGGATGCCAATATTAGCATTTTGGGAGGAATAACAGAAATATCTGGCAGAAGGTTTAGTTTGGTTGGCCCCAAGTCACCAAATACATATAGTCTCTGCCCAAGCCTGAACTGTTACAACCAAAATGTCTCCCGGCAGTATCTCTCCAACTGGGAATCATTAAGTGTAAAGTATTTAATCATGTCCCTATCAATGAGCATTTGGGTTGCTTGCCAAATTTTTGTAATTATTAACAATGCTACAATGAACATCTCTGTATCTCTCTGCATATTTGGTGGTATTTCTGAGGATGAAATACTAAACTGGAAAATCATTGTCAAAGCAATACATTTTCATATGCAATTCTGTGATGTATTTTTGAAACTGATTTAGAATCAAGCCACGTGAAACAAGTCAAGTTCTTATGAGATAAATCCACATACTGAAGATAATAAACTATGTGGCAATGATGTTTAATAACAGTAAACATTTAGCAATTGCTATGTGCAAAGGCATTAGAGTAAGCATTTTACATTTATTATTTCACTTAATCAGCCCTTCTAAAAAGGTAATTTGTAAACAAATGCTAAACAAGAGAAAGAAAATAAACACCTTTGTATTCATAGTGAAATTCCTGTACACTGTCTGGGCCCCATAAAGGAAAGTATCCCCGTCATTGGTGAGGCAGCCATCCACACGACCAACAGCATTGAGGTAAGCACACATGGCTTCAGCTTCCCCAGCAGCCTGAACCCAGGGGATTCCTAGGCATTCAAGCATATCGAGGCACTGAAAACAAAAAGCAGGTGCAAGATGTTAAAGAATGTTTTCACTGCTAATTTCCTTACTATTTAATGTATTTCTGTATTACAAATATTAATAGTAGCTATTTTGGTGTTTTAAAACTTATAGTATTTAAGAAACACTTGGAAATTTGAACAATGACTGAATACTTGAGGGCTTTAAGGAATTTAAAATTTTGGAATGCCAAAATTTTAGGTGTGATAATAAAAATTATATTCTAGTTATGCTTCTTTTTAAGAATCATCTTTTAGAAAACAGTACTGAAATGCTGAGAATGATACAATATTATGTCAGGGATTTGCTTCAAAATGATGTGTGAGTCGGGAAGTGGGTAGGGGCATAGATGAAACAAGATGAGCCAAGATAATGGTTTAAGATTGGTGATGGGTTACTTTTGTTGATTTAAATTTTTCTGTAATAAAACATTAAGATTTTAATGTCAATTACAAAGTAATCCATATTCACATTTCATTGTTTTGTTCAATGCTATTATCATTGGATTCTGAAAATATCTTTAAATAATAATCAATCACATTAAGATTTACATCTACCAAACTTAAAAAATTTTTCTCACATGATGGTCATTCCAATATATGTACTTCCAAAGAAGATACTATCATACAGTTTTGGCTTGAATTTTAAAGTTTGCCTCTTTTTCTCATCTTGCCTTCCCCGTACAATGAAACTCTCATATTGTGGGAAACCGTGGAGGGGTCAGCTGTCAGTGTCTTCCTAGAAAATCAAATGTCTGTGCAAAATGATTACATCACTTTACTGATGCACAAATAATCTGCTGTGGGTTTCCTTTGGTTTATGATTTTAACCCAGCTGGGAAGCTTGTAGTTTAGCCTTATAGCCTAGTTCACTCTTTCTTATCACACACTGTTCTTTTTTTCATGTATCCTCTATCAGGGAATATTGAGTATGGAGGAGAGAAAAGGCTACTTACTTATCGTTTCTAAAGACTGACAGAATAAATACCATCTCTTGGCCATGTTGCATAATAAATGCCTCTGTCAGATGTTGCCAAAGATGGACAAGGTTCAAAAAGTCAAAGTACTATGTTGAAAAATAATACTTTTCAAGACACTGACCCCATGATTTTAGAGAGTTTTGTTAAAAGTGCTGCTTCAACCTTACCTAGGTAAAAAGTAGCCTTTCATAATACAGTTATTTCAATTTCTTGTACTATTTGCCACTTCAAAGTTTTTCAAAGAACCAGCACAGAATTTCCTATGAGGCTGTTTCGATTTTTCCTACCTTATGTCTCTACCATGTCGGGTGGAGGTGGTATTGGAGGAGGACTAATTTGAGCTTTTCATGCTAATACCTAAAAGATCGCAGTGGATTAGGAGGAAGCAGGGCCTAGTAACTGAAGAGTACAGAAAGATAAAAATGACTAATAGGCAACAGTGAACTCAACTAGCACAAAATGCCTAAAAACATCATAATTACTGTAGCAATAAAGAAACAGGAATGGAACAATTTTCTTAAGAAGAGATGGACATCTCTTTTTATTTCTTTTATGCTGATTCTTTAACACCCTAAGATTGAGGACCATAAATAATTCCAGGAACTGATTATACAAGAAGTAATTAGAACTCAGCACAGATATTTGCTTCAACTGCTGGCAGTCATTAAGGTGGAATATTCACTAATTGAAAACTATTTATTTTTTTTTTGAGACAGAGTTTCACTCTTGTTACCCAGGCTGGAGTGCAATGGCGCGATCTCGGCTCACCACAACCTCCGCCTCCTGGGTTCAGGCAATTCTCCTGCCTCAGCCTCCCGAGTAGCTGGGATTACAGGCATACACCACCATGCCCAGCTAATTTTTTTTTTTTGTATTTTTAGTAGAGACAGGGTTTTACCATGTTGACCAGGATGGTCTCAATCTCTTGACCTCGTGAGCCACTCGCCTCGGCCTCCCAAAGTGCTGGGATTACAGGCGTGAGCCACCGCGCCCGGCCCTGAAAACTATTTTTAAATGTCACATAAGAGTAGAAAATAAAATTTCAAGAGGAGAAAAATGACATAATTTTTAACTAAAATTAAAAAAAACTAATTCAAAGCAAATATAAAAAAGGTTATACTGTTAATAAAGAACTTGCACAAAGAAAAATTAAAACCTCAAGAGGTAGGACATGATACCCATTACCCAAAGGGGTATGAAAGTAGGTGAAATGTTTAATGTTACTATTAAAAGACAAATGCATATTAAATATCTTTGTTGTTGCATACTAAATATTACAAAGACAAGCCTCCTAACATCCAATGTTCTTGTGAGTGCACCAAAACTGCTTATCTGACATCTGTATTGGCAGAAATTAATCAGCAAGAGCAATAAAATCATTCCAAAACTTTGACCCATCAATCCAACTTTGGGTAATTTTATCTAAAATCTAAAATCACAAGAAAACATTATATACACAAAAAATTCTCATCACACTTTCATGGATAGTAGAGAAAAACTAAAAAAGTAATAACATATACAATCAGGGGTATGATTCATAGCTTCATATATGTTGTACAACATTAAAAGTAATGATTTGGATTAGAATGTGACGATAGGAAGATATGGGCATGAAGCATTAAGTGAAAAGCCCAGATTAAAAATCATGTGTACTACTACAACTCTTTAAAAATACACACGTTTGAAAACAGACAAAAACAGCCTCCTATTGTTTTAATTAAATATTTTAAGTGATTTCTTTCCTAACTTTTATAAAAATATAAAATATAGCAATATTAAAAGTAACATATAAATAATATTGTAATATAACAATAATTAATTTTTAAAATTACAAGCCCTAAGGGAAGCCAAATATGTATTTTATATATGAACTATCATGAATTCTGAATGAGTGAAGTATGAATTAATGAGATCTCATGTCTTCTAGGAATTCTTTAAGTCCTGAAAGTGTTATAAAAGGTAATATGATCAATTTCCTGTATCTACTAGTTGCTTTAGATATACTTTCTCTTATTTTTATCACGTCCCTGCCGAGTATTACTGTTCTCATTACTGTTCTCCTTTCACAAGGTAATATACAAGGTAGAGATAGGTTATAAATTTTGCTCAATGTCTCAAGAGTTTCTACATGCCAGCGCCAGGATTGAAACTCAGATCAATTTCACTCTAAAAAATAAACTTTTCTCTATGCACACTGGTCTGCTAGTCACAATAAAAGTAATGAGTATTAAAGATGACAAACTATTAGAGTAAAATGTACCCTTTAATTCAAATCAGAATAATTAAATCAAATCCAAATACTCACCTCTCTTAAGACTGATTTAAAATGTGATCTCCCTGTTTTCTGAGACCACGGTTTTCCAGAAGAGCCATACCGAGTCTGATTCCTCTTGCTTATAACATCAGCTTTCAGCTTTGGTGCTTCCCCTTCCATAACAAACACCAGTTTTACATCCATTTGTGTTAAATATGAGATACGAAAAAATAAGTTCCTGAAATATATAAATTAGTAATATATTAATCATCATACATTGATAGTAAAAGTCAAAATAGTATAACATAAAGGCAGTAACATTAGACTAGTATCAAAAATGTTATATATAATAACCTTTTACTTAAGGTTTTAATTAGAGTGGAAAACCACTGAACTTTTTTTTTCTTTGACAGAGCCTCACTCTGTCACCCAGGCTGGAGTGTAGTGGCAGGATCTCGTCTCAGTGCAGCCTCAACCTCCTGGGCTGAAGCGATCTTCCTACCTCAGTCTTCAAGTAGCAGGACAACAGGCAGGCGCCACCATGCCTGACTAATTTTTTGTACTTTTTGTAGAGATGAGGTTTCACCATGTTGCCCAGGCTGATCTTGAACTCCTGAGCTCAAACAATTTGCCCATCTCGGCCTCCCAAAGTGTTAGGAATACAGGTATGAGCCACTGTACCCAGCCAAAAACACTGAATATTTTTAAGCAATAGAGATTTATGATGATTCTAATTGCTATGTGGAAAATGGTTTGGGGTGGGAGGCCAAGAGCAAGAAACTAGTGAAGATGACACTTCAGTAGTATAGATGAGAGGTGAGGTTGGCATAGACTGAGGTGGTACCTCTCAACACTGAGATAAGTTTGCGATCACAGAGTATATTTTGGAGGTAAACCTAGCAAAACTTACTTGATGGATTGGTGTGGGAGAAGTAAAATAGGGAGAAAATGTCTCCCAAACCTCTCGCTTTTAGTACCTGAAGCATCCTTCAGATGGATATATTAAGTAGGAGATAGACATGTGAATCTGGAGCTCAAAGGGTAAGAGGTACAAATCTGAGTCCTTAATATAAAGATAGTGAATCTAGACATGTTAAATAGATCTTGAAATCTCAAAATGTAAATATAACAACAACAAAAGAAAAAACGGTGAAACAAAAATCAAGATACCAACACTGTTTATACATCATACATTTATATTCTAAGAACTTTTACTATACCTGAGGTGGGGCTTCATGACGCTGCCCATCATTTTTTTGACCGTCTGTGCCTCACACACCCAGAGACTCAAATCAACTGCAAGAGTTTGCCCACCAAGATTATGCAAGGGAATATGTTGCTTAACAGGCTCCAAAATTTGCCACAAGTCATTCACTCCCATTCTGGTTATTATCTGCTGTCATGTGAAACACACTTTGTTAAAGAAACAGAAGCTCATTAACAGGAATTCAAACAATATATTATAAGCCAGTTCAGGATAATTCATAGAGGGTTCTCCTTCTTTCATTAGTCAACTTTTCAAAATGAATCAAGAACACCTGAAACATTAAAATGGTAACTGCCTTTTTCCCAGCTAAAAACAAGAGCTAACAAATGCAGAGATGGGTAGAAAATGCAAGAATGCTGTAAATCATTTTTGCCTATGTGACAATCCTTGATTTACAAACTTAGAGAATGAGACTAATTCTCTATCATAACCAGGAAAAACAGAAAACAGAAGCAAGGAAGCATGCAAACAAATGAACTAAAGAAAAATGGGGTTAACGAAGGAAAACTTAGAAAAGTGAGGGGAGATGAAACGAGACAGAAAATGAAGTTGGAGAAATATGGACATATCTTTCTTAAAAGGGCATTGGCTTTTTAAACTGCAAGGTCACATAATGTTCATTTTAGAAAAAGAAAAAAAAACTTTTAATCACTTATAACTTTTAACCACCCAAAGAAAGAAAACTAAAGTTAAATATTTTTCCACGCACATGACATTTTAAAAACAAAATTGGTTTCAACTCTGCTACTGTTATCTGCTTTGGTATTTTCAATAGGCCTGCTTTTCCTTATTATACATCTATATTTGGGTTTCTTTCCATTTGTTAATATTTGGTAAAAATTACGTAGCATGTGCAATGAAAATGCAACCTAACTATACAAATACAACCCAGATTATTAGGACAAGGTAGGACAAGAATACACTAAGTCAAAAGACTATGTCACCTTTATGCAGAAGCCTTCTGAATAAACAGTAATGTATTGTCTGTCCCTTAAACAGAGTCTGTTCTAAAAGTAAATTTTCTCAAATTGCACATAGGTGCAAACAAAATAAATGCTGGAAGGGTTGCTGTGACTTATCCAGCTTTTCTGAATCTTAATTTTACAGTGTCGTCAGTGCCGCCATGAGTAGTATTATTATTATCATTATTTTTTGAGACAGGGTCTCGCTCTGTCACCCTGGTTGGAGTACAGTGATGCAATCTTGGCTTATTGCAACTTCTGCCTCCCAGGTTCAAGTGATCTGCCTGCCTCAGCCTCCCAAAGTGCTGGGATTTCAGGCATAAGCCACTGCACTTAGCTCCACCATGAATATTATTCTGTATACTCATTTCCATGAAGTGTACAATGACAACTATGGATGTCACTTTACAGATAAAAATACATGGACTTAAAGGCAAAGAAAGCATTTGGTAGTAACAGTGGCCCAGTACTAATATTGTCTATTTCACATCCTGAAGCCCCACTAGTTGAATGTACTATTGTGGCATAGATTCAGTTACTGTAAAAAGTTTTGGATAATTCTGGAAAAGAGTGGGGTACATATATTCTCAAAGGCATTATGATAAAGAGAAATGAGACAAATTATTAACCCACCAGAACACATAAAACTCAAAGTTTGTGAAGGAAGTTCTTGATAGTTTTGCTTTCCTTTGTGACTTGGGGTGGATACTGGAATAGATTGCTATTGAAGAAAATTATACAATTCCTTTGTTCTAATTTCATTTAAAAGTGACCCTGACCCCAGCAGTCAAAATTTTAAATGCAGGTTATCCTCTGGTTTAGCAATACCTCTTCCAGGAACTTAAGATGTATTATGTGGTATGTATACATTTCTAAACAGCAATATTCACTGTAGCATTGTTTATAATAGTAAGACCCTGAGAAAAGCCAGGTCTCAATCAATAGAGGACTAATTAAGTAAACTAAATTATGGAATGTTCAAACTAAATGAGATGATATGGCAAATAAATCAGGACAGAAATATATGTACTGATAAAAAAACTGATCCAAGTTTTAAAACGAAAACTGGTATGAAATAGGTTATATGTTAGGGATGATTACAGTTCAGAGACGGCCAAGAACCACTTTTTAAAACATATCCCTTTGTGCTGTCTCATTTTTAAAATACCATATGACTGTATTACTTTTCAAATCAGAAAACAGTTTAAAAAAAGTGACCCTATTTATTAGGAGTTAGAGAAATAAACTAGAAATCTTGTTAGATGGTTTGCTTCTTAGATAAGTATTAAGTGACAAATTTAAATAGAATTCATGGGTGAAATTAAGAAGTATTGTTCTGAAAATTTACAAGTACTTGAATATTAAATACTACTTCAGCATAGTGTTTTGAAGGAAGAGAGATTCACATTTTCTGGTTTCCTTCAGACTGGGTAGTCCTGCGGAATTGGCCAGGGCACATATTTTCTCTGGCAACTCCCAGTTGTAAGGTTCAACATTCTTATCCTGTCTCAATGTTTCCTTTTGTGTGTATATATAAATAAATAGTAAATGAAGATTGCCACCTAGTGCAATGATGTTTATGATGCCACACATAAACACACATTTATATATAGGACTGTGATGTCAACTGTATTCCTTCTGAGGGTTATGGTTAAAAAAAAAAATGAAACAGCAATAAGGTTGATTCTTGCTTTCATAAACTGCAGTCCTCTAAGTATTTCAAGTATATTGGGATCATTCTGTAAAGCTTTTAATGAAATAGTATTATTAACTGGGGGCAGCCATATCTAAAAAAAAAAAAAAAAAAAAAAAAAATCCAGCACTGATTCGATTATTGGAAACCCCTTAGCAAGATAGAGGGCTTCTTTTAATTAATCCCATAAATAGTATCTTTAATATTATAAGATTACTACAGTTAGAACTTAGTTTTTATTATTTCATTTCTTTTGTCAGAAACAAACCTGGTTTAAAGAATGACTGACGATGGTTAATTCCGAAAGAGGAAAATTATGTGAAATGTACATTTTATTAAAAAGAACATCATAATATTTTAAGAATGCGATTAACCCCAAATCTGTTTACATCATCAACTGTTTTCCATTCCTTATCATATGTTCTTTGTACAAGCTGTTCCTCTGAAGTGATGTTAAGCAATGGTTAAGACTGTAAAAACATAAAACATTCCAAAAAAGCACAGAATGTAATAGCTTTTAAGATAGTAAAGTACAGCTACACTGAAGGATAGAACAGATGGTTCTTGCATGAGGTCATAGTCATTGTGATGAAGTTACTTGAAAATGTTTCAGCACTAAGTAAAATATAAAGATATTACACCGGCCAGGCATGGTAGCTCATGCCTATAATCCCAGTACTTTGGGAGGCCAAGGCAGGTGGATCACTTGATGCCAGGAGTTTGAGACCAACCTGGCAAAATGGTTAAGACTCCATTTCTATAAAAATAAATAAAAATTTAAAATACTACACCAAGAACTATATATAATTTCATCTTGCTTTTTATTTTTTCAACACAGTAAAATTTAAAAATTTTATGGTGTGGGATTTGGTGATTTCCCACTCAAATCTTTTATAACAAATAATTATATTGATGTCAGTCTGTTCATACAATCAAAATATATATTACCTATCAAAAAAAGTCTCCTAACATCATAATTTTTTAAGAATTAGTTGTCTCACAAGTCTACTTACATGAATCAATGAAGTCAGAACAACATACAGCAGATAACTTTATAAACTATTAATGGCTTAAATTTATTTAGCTTATTTGAATCAACAAAGTCAGAATACAGAGCAAACAACTTTATAAGCAATGCACTTGGGATAGAAAGCCTAGGATTTGAGTCTTGAATATATACCACTGATTAGCTGTATGACCTAGGGAAGACATTTAACCTTTCTACAAAATGAGAGGTATTAAATCAGATGAATTACAAGATTCTAAGATCTGTAACCTAGTATCTAATATTTGAATCGCATGACCAACTGGTAGCATGGAATAATTAAAAAAAAAATCACTCAATTTCAGAAATTACTGCTTGGTATAAAAGAACATGAATTTCCATCTTAAAGAAAGGATTTAAGAATTCACTTCCAGTTAAAACAAAAACAAGTCCTTTGATGTAACCATATGGTGTCCATAAATCAATTTAAGTTCCTAAAACTTCCTTAAAAGCTAATAAGCTTTTATTGGTTAATTATAAAACTGAATGAGGTGACAAAAACACAGAACCTTGTTAATTCCACTAATGAATCAAATTTAAAGAACATAAAAAGAGGTCAGTGGCTTGATGCAAACATACACACTTTATTAAATCAACAGTTTTGCAATTTACTTCAGCTTTAAGAAAAACATTAGGAAGAAAATTTACTTTAAAAAAGCAGAAAATGCTTAAATTTCCCAATTCCCATTTAGATGACTATAAATTCATATAGATTGGTAAATGGCGAAATCTATTTCAGTGCAAGATTTTATTTTAAGGGATTTACCACATTATCTCAGTAATTAATGCTGTTCTTTAAAATTATTTTTTCAATTTTATTTTCATATGAATTTAGCCTAAACGCTGAGACATAATTCATGCTTATCATTAATACTTATTAAAGGTCTACTATTTAACAGGAATGCTTATAGGTGCTGGAGAAACAGTAACGGAAGAAGATCAAGCTCTGTATTTAAAGACCTTAGTAGGGTAAGTGAGACTGCAGGAAAAAAAAGGCATAAAAGGTAAGAAAGCAAGCTATAGTTGTATACAGAAAAAAAGGTCCTCCAATTAGTTTTAGGAATCAAGGAACAACGGTTCCTGAAGGAAGTGACAGGTAAGTAGGGACCTCTCAACTATGTTTCCCATTGGTTACAAGGCCAGATGTTTTGGTCTATTTTGACTGTCATATTTTTCGTTGATCCATGGCAAGGGCCACAATAGAAATATATGTGCGATTACTTTCAAAAATAAAAGGTGACTTTGAAGGAAAGAATTCCATTACTGGAGGCCAGAATTTCAACATCAATTTGGAGGTGGGGTGAGGTGGCAGTCAATGCATTATTTTCCCCAACTAAAAGAGAGGATTTTGGAGTATGAAAAGTAGGTTACCAGCTAGGTCTGTATATTCATGGGAAGGGTTGTGTAAAGACTGAAGGGGTAATGTGGGGTAGAGAAGGGCGCTGAAACCTAAACCAAGGAAGTAAGACTTCATCACTTCTGACGTTTATTTAGGGGGTTTACACTCTACGTTACCAAAGAAGGAAAGAATGATTGTAAAACAACTACAATGCCTTAAGGTAATTACTGTAACATAACTATATCCAAAATACAAGGTTAACACGGAAAAGGGAACATTCAAGTGTGCCTATGGGGACCAGGGAGGGCTCGCCGGAATGCCCTTGAGCGAGGCGTAGGAGTTATCCCCACCGCGTGCCCGGGGGTAGCACAACTGGACGATGCAGCTTCGGCCTAGCGCGAGCTGCGGGCGAACACGCAGCTTTCCCGGGGCGGGGTGACCCGCAGGGACCGCGCGAGAGGAAGCAGGGGCCAGGTCACGGCCTGGCGGCTCGGTTTGTATTTTCTACTTTATTCAAAGGGAATCACTGAAAGTGTTTTCGGAGGAGCAGCGAACAAAGAGCTCGCCCCTAACCCAGATTGCCAAAGGAACCAGTGGGAGAACCGGGGCGGCACCCTCTCTCCAAGTCCCGCGGGACTTACCCGGACAACCCTTCCTCCTCAGCTCTGGAAGAAGCCCCTTCGTCATTTACCAGTTTAGCCTGAATCCTAACAAATTTCTGAATTTTCTCGAAAAGAGAAGTCCACTTTCTTTACCCAAGCCAAGGCTAGTGACCGAGACTCAGCCGCCAGGCCCGGGAGCACGATGAAGCGTTTCGAATCCAGCGCCCTCCGTTGCGGCCCCGCCTCTTCCGGGAAGTGACCGTCTCTTTTCCCTCCTACTGGGGCCCGCTCGGCTTTCCCTTCCCGGCTACCAGCCGACCCAGAGGACGCATGCGTGGACCTGTTGCCGGGGGCGCCCAGTTATCTGCCCTTTCTCTTAGGCAAATCACCCGCCTACCCCTCGTCCGGCCGTTGTGGAGCTGCGCGTGCCTACCAGCTCCCCTCCGCCCACCCACCAAGGGACACTTCCGGCTTCAAGCTCCAGCGATGCGAAACCTCGGAACTGCGCAGGCGCGGGCAGAGTCCGAAGGGAGGGAGGGCTGGGCGCAGGCGCGGTCAGTCCCGCGTTGGGCGCCGGAGCGCTGGGGCTCCTACCTTCCCCTGCGGCAGGCGCGCTTCCCGGCGGGTCAGCGGTGGTTAGCCGAGGTCCATACGCCCGCAGGGTGGCCTTAGCGTCCGGTCGTACCACGACAGTCCCGCCGATTAGGTTCCTTTGGGAGACTTCGACTTGTTGGCGGTACGATGAAGGCGCGCGCTGTCGCTTTCCGTTGCTCCGGGGTTCGTCCTCCACCGGCTGCCCCCTTGGCTGGCGACCTCTAGCCACCTGGGAGAGGCAGGGTCAGCTGAGCTACGGCGGTGTCCACGGTGGTCCTTGCGTTCCCCGGTGGGAGGTGTCCGTCCCTCGGGCGGGTCGGGCGCCGGGTGGGATCTTCGCGCGCTCTCAGAGGCGGCACCGATCTCCTGAGCCACGGAAAACTTGGCGTCGGCGCGGGGCCACTCTCTCCCAAACGGTCGTCCCCAGACTCCCCGGGGCTACGGCGAATAACTGGAGTTGGGGGAGAGGTCTGGGGGAAAGCTGGGGTCGGGAGTGGCTTTTAGCACGAATCTGATGATACCTCAACGGCGGCAACTGGTGTATTTAAAGGGTGTATACAAAGATCACTAAAATTCAATTTGTCATGAAAGCCCAGTTTTACGAAAAGGCAAATTGTATTATCTAGAAAAATTAACATGTGTTTAAAGGTTTATTGATGGCATTTCTTTTCCCTAATCTTATGGAAATGAACTGGGGAAGAATCCCAATTGGGAATTTCGGAAAACAGGACTCTAGGGTAGAGAAACGGTTGTGGGACCAATAGGGTTCGAGATAATACCGTGGAAAATCTCAGAGCAATCATCTGGTATTTAAGCCCTCAAGACAGAAGTTTTGTGAGCGCTTATTACTCTGCATATTTCATGACTAGGAGATTAAAAGGCAGTGTTTTAAAGGCAAACTTCTCAGTAATATATATGAAAAGGAAAAAAGAAAAACCCAAATTTATTTTGGAACCAATTCTGAGGGATTGACTGTACCTAGCTGACAGGATTCTTAAATATGTGGAGAAAAGCCCAAATTCCCTGACTTGTAGATGGTTGCTGTGTGATCTTTGAAAGTGTACAATAGCATATGCAATGGCATGCAGTTCCATGTGTGTGTGGGTGGGGAGGAAGCGTATTAGAACTTCTATTCAGGTTTACTTTATTTCATTTGATTTCTACGTGAAGCCTAGGAGTATTTTATGTTGGAATGTGTATTTCAAATTTTCCTTAATGAGTGCAAGTACAAAACGGTTGGAGACCACTAGTATATTGCTTAAAAACGTATTTATATCACAAAGAACCAGAGTTGTATGACTCTGAGCAGGTTGGTACCACCTCTTTAGTTTCAGTTCTTCTTCTGTAAGTTGGAAGGAATAACCCAGTTATCAGTGCATCCTCTGTATCTGTGGACTCAATCAAGGGATTGAAACTGTTACCGAGGGAAAAAAGTGGATGGTTGCACAGACTTTTTTGTTCTCATCATTATTCCCTAAACTATACAATATAACAACTATTCACATAGCATTTACGTTATATTAGGCTATATAAGTAATCTAGAGATAATTTGATGTGGGGAGGATGTGGGGAGGTTATACACACATATAACACCGTTTCATCTAAGGGACATGAGCATCTGTGGATTTTCGTATCTGAGTGAGAGAGAGGGTCTCTCGTTTTGGAACCAATTTGGAGGGATTGACTGTACCTGACTGACAGGATTCTTAAATATGTGGAGACAGAGGAAGAGAAAGTTATGTAGTTACATATTGGCATCTGTCTTCAATCCATGTAAAGTACTTAGTATTGAAAAAAGTACAAATGTCATGTTAAAGGTATTACAGTGAAAAAACAAGTTTTATTCCCTGAGGGTTTATTTTACTGAGTGTATTTTACTGAATCTGTAGAATTTTGTATGAGACCTACCTAAATCTTGACTGTCGTTTTTAGACCAAATTTAGGAAAAATAATCCAAGCAGTACTTGGCTTACTTTTAGGAATTAGTAACTCAAAATTTTACCATAGTAGCTTGCATTATATTTAAGACATAATTAAATGCCACAGTTCTGTATACACAACCATAGACCAGCTGACTGAGGATCAAGTGTAGTCACTTACACATTTTTGATTCACTAGTTAAATAAGTTACATCTTTTCTCACTGAGGATGCTTTTCTTGGTCACTAAATTCAAACTACTGGTAGCTTTCTTAGCTTCACTCCCAAATCCTTCTTGATTGCAGAGTATTCTTTACCACTGACTTGCTTCCTTATCTCGATACCTTAGGAGCACTTCAAACTCAGTGTTTTCTTTCCATTTTTTTTTTTTTTTTTGAGACAAAGTTTCCCTCCTGTTGCCCAGGTTGAGTGCAATAGTGCAATCTCAGCTCACTGCGACCTCCACCTCCTCCATTTAAGCAATTCTCCTGACTCAGCCTCCCAAGTAGCTGGGATTACAGGCGTGTGCCACCACTGTTGGCTAATTTTGTATTTTTAGTAGAGACAGGGTTTCACCATGTTGGTCAGGCTAGTCTCGAACTCCTGACATCAGTTGATTCCCCCCACCTCCTCCACTGTCTTGGCCTCCCAAAGTGCTGGGATTACAGGCATGAGCCACTGTGCCCAGCCCAAACTCAGTGTTTTCAAATAAAATAAATATTTTATCCTCCTTCCTTGCCAAACCTGCTCCATCAATTTATAATGGCATTTAATAGTAAGTGTGAAGGTGAAACACAAAATGAAATTTTATAAAGCATACCCGAAGTTTTAGTTTTGATTGACTTTAATAGCAACATTAGAGGGACACATGGTAATAGAATCTTTTTTTTTTTTTTTTGAGATGGCATTTCACCCTTGTCACCCAGGCTAGAGGGCAGTAACAGGATCTCACCTCACTGCAACCTCCACCTCCTGGGTTCAAGTGATTCTCCCACCTCAGCCTCCTTAGAAGCTGGGATTACAGGCGTGTGCCACCACGCCCAGCCAATTTTTTTGTTCTTTTAGTTGAGTTGGGGTTTCACCATGCTGTCCAGGCTGATCTTGAATTCCTGAGCCCACCTCCCAAAGCACTGGGATTACAGGCATGAGCCACCATGCCCAGCCAATAATAGAATCTTTTTTTAAGTTTAATGAAGGATAGACAAGATAAAGGACAGATTAATAGCCAGTTTCACTGTCTATGAATAATTAAACTGTCAAACTTGCCAGTAGGAATCTGGGCATTAAAGGTTTAACTGGGTTTTGACAAACCTGGATTTGGATCAGGGCTCTGCTATGTTAGAGCTATAGAAGCCTTTGTATGTTAGAACTAAGTTGTAGCTACATAAATTCAAGTCGTTTACTTGTGACTCAGTCTCTCCTTTTGTAAAAATAAGGGCAATATTTGTCTCGTGAAGATGTTGAGGATCAAAGGAAATAGGAAGTTTTTATCTTAAAAGCTAAGTATATAGTTATTCAACAAATGTTAATTCTACTCACCCATTTGTACTCACCAATTTTACTGTCTTTTAAATCTCTTGGTTTTTATCTCTTCCCTTTGTTCCTGATTACCACTGCTTTTGTTTAGCACTCCGTCCTTTAGAAACTGATCTCTTCTCCTGCCATTCTTACTTTCAGTTTCATCTGTTTTCTATATTGAGCCATAGGGATGTTTTCAAAACACAAATCTGTTCAGATTTTATTAACTGAAATGTTGGGCTTTATACTTCCCAGTTTTGCTGATCATGAAATTTTGAATGGATAGATTCATGAATTTTTTTTCACTTAAGTATTTATACTATTTATTGTCTAGTTAGTCTCATATGATTTCATGATATATTCCAAACAGTGTAATTAAGCACATTAAAAATAAGGTTGTTTACTGTGGAATGTCTGTTGTGGTAGACAGAGTAGAATTGATGAGGTAAACACAGTCCAGGGAAGATTCAGAAATAGCAGTAATTTTGCCTTTTTTAAAAAATAATAACACTTTTCTGTTAGGTAATTCTAATTCTGTTATGTGTCACTACTCTTAGTCCCTAATTTGGTAATAATGGGAAGTATGAATTATTAGATACTTAATAAAAATTAAAAGTTAGAATTCTGTTAAAATGCATATGATCTCTATAAAATTTCCTACATATCTACATCTATAATGAACTCTTGGTTATTAATTTTTCTTCATTTTTATTTTTATTTTTTGAGATGGAGTCTTGCTCTGTCACCCAGGATGAAGTGCAGTGGCGCGATCTCTGCTCACTGCAACCTCTGCCTCTGGGTTCAAGCGAGTCTTTTGCTTCCTCCTCCCGAGTACCTGGGACTGTAGGCACGCACCGCAATGCCCAGCTAATTTTTGTATTTTGAGTAGAGACGGGGTTTCACGGTATTGGCAAGGCTGGTCTCAAACTCCTATCCTTGTGACCTGTCTGCCTCGGCCTCTCAAAGTGTTGGGATTACAGGTATGAGCCACTGCATCCGGCCATTAATTTTTCTTCTTGAACTTAGTATTTTATTGATGACCTTCATTGTCCCTGCTTCTTCCTGTAAGGGAGAAATGAGGTTTTCCTTAATTCTCTTTTTTTAAATTATAAATAAACAAATATGCAAAACTATGATGAGCTTTATGGATAAATTGAAAATCGCAGAGGAGGCTTTTTCCTCCTTTTCTTATTCCAGAATATTTACAGTATTTTTCTTTTCATCTATAAATACGTCTCTTTAGCCTTTTGGAAACAATTTTACTATTTTAATCTGTATCTAATGCTCTGGAGGTTCAAATCTGTGTTTGAAAATCCATCATCATTAAATTACAAAGTGATACCTATTTTAAAAGGTAGGATCCTTCAGTGTCTGTTAGATACAAGTTACCTTGGCAACCTAATAGCAAACTGCAAATCCCAGGTCATGCTTAGCAAATAAAAAACATGCTCAGCAAATAAAAACCATGGTCATCATGTAGTATTTGGGTGTACTGTCTTCTGTATAGAATCTCACATTCCTTGTGAGAAGCACATCACATTCTCCCTAGTGCATTGTTAGCTAATGTCTTAGTGTCTGCTAACTGCATGATCATGTATTAGGCATTAATAAAAACAGTTTCTAAAAGGGCATTAAATGTTGGGGACACTAAAAAGTAATGCTTTCTCTTTGCTTTTCTATAATAAATTACTGCTCATTGACTAAGAAGGTAATAGAGCGTGGTTAGCAGAGAAGAAAGTGTGGAAAAATAATGGATTGGTAGTATCTCAAGGAATTTAATAATAAACTGAAACTGATCTATGTTGATTCTTACTAAATGTTTCGAAAAATATGTTTGATTTTGAATTTTTGATTTCTATAACAGTT
The DNA here is from genome assembly GCA_031835075.1 of Saguinus oedipus. Lineage (NCBI taxonomy): Eukaryota > Metazoa > Chordata > Mammalia > Primates > Cebidae > Saguinus > Saguinus oedipus. The sequence continues at coordinate 7,496,561 of CM063183.1, read as the reverse complement.
TCAAAATAAACTTTAAATAATTTGTAAAAATGAAGCTGAATATTACATAGATGTAACTGTAATGGTAATACTGTCTTGAAAGGCATTTGTTTAGGTTAAATGTCTTTCTTTGGATGATAAGTAATACACTCTTTGAATGGTATTTGACATTGTAATATATAAGGTTCTTCATTGCCTTCAGGATAGGATAAAGTCCCAGTTATTTTTCATGGTTTACATAACAATTCAACTCAAACTTGAATGTGCTTGTAAATCACCCTAAGTCTTGTTAAAGTAAAGATTCTCATTCAGCTGGTCTAGGGTGGGGCCTGAGATTCTGGATATCCAATATCTGGATATCTTCCCAGGAGATGTAGCTCTTGCTTGCCAGTCCTTGAACTACTTTAAATATGAGGAGTCTACAAGTCCTTCTGTGGTCTGTTTCTACCCTACTGCTCTAACTTTATTGCTTGGTAGCTGTGCCTTATAATTTATGACACTGTATCATGGACTTCCCCTTAGTATCCCCCTGTAGCTGCACATTGTAAAATGTGGTCCGGCAATCTATGGGACTCTTGTAAAGGATCTATGAGGCCAAATCTGTCTTAATAATTATAGGAAGATGTTATTAGTCCTTTTTACTCTTGAGTGTACAGTGGAGTTTTCCACAGGTTACGTGACATGTGAGATGTCATTGCTCTGACTGGTAGAATATATACTTGTGTGTACCTTGTTGTAAAAGTTGCTCAGTTTTGGCTGGGCTCAGTGACTCATGCCTGTAATCCCAGCACATTGGGAGGCTGAGGTGGGCTGATCACCTGAGGTCAGGAGTTTTGAGACCAGCCTGGCCAACATGGCAAAACCCCATGTCTACTAAAAATACAAAAATTAACTGGGCTTGGTGGCATGTGCCTGTAATCCCAGCTAGTTGGGAGGCTGAGGCAGGAGAGTCGCTTGAACCCGGGAGGTGGAGGTTGCAGTGAGCTGATATCCTGTCACTGCGCTCCAACCTGGGAGACAGAGCAAGACTCCATCTCAAAAAAAAAGAAAGAAAAAAGTTGCTTAGTTTTAATTTCTAATATAGTAAATATTGATAGACATAAGCAAAAGCTCTTTGAAGTGCTTTGTACTTTTTAACAGATAACAGCCTTTGAGAACTGCTTCCCTCCATATTGGACTGTGGACACAGATACTAAGATCTAGAGCTTAATCAGAGCCCTTTTCCTTAGCGACAGTGACTGTTAGGCCTGGATGGCAGTTTCAGTTTCCCATATGGTTTCCAGTGACACTGTGGTAGGAGTGGCCTTCTCACCTCTGGGCAATGGCAAAAGTCCTGAGTTTCCGCTAGGCCTCCTTTGACACCAGCCAACTAGGAGAAGGAGTAAATAACACCCTAATACTTCCTGTGTGGGTGGAAGTATAGGCTCTCTATGTGGTCTCCACTGACACTATTATCATGGCTTCTTACTTGTCTACTTAGCCTTCTTTGACTCACCCCCAGTTAGGGTGCTGAGATGCCACCTTAAAGCCTCACTAGGGTAGTCCAGGCTACCCACTCGGATTTTGCTTGCATGGGTAGGGGAGCCAGGTATATGCATGGTACAGAGCTGGTTGCTATGGTTTAATGCTTGTGGGTCTTAAATACATTGAGCCTAGAACTGTTCCTTGTTTTCTTATATCTTAGAAATTTTTGATTATGTAGAGATTTTTCTCTCCTTTTAGCAAACAATTAAATTAGAAACCTATCATTTTAGGTCTTCTAAAGAAAACAATGAACGCAGCAATCAAAGAGGTCATAAAGTTTAATTTAAATCACAAACTATCAGCTTTGACTGGCGATTCAGTATTCATATGTTTAGCAAAATAATGTGTAATTTAAATATGTTAATTTTCTAGGTCTAATTTTATAGTATATTCGCAAAAAATAGACAATCAGCCTGGACTTTTTTTAGGGAAGTGTTAAACTACTGGTGCTAGGCAGTGTGCTTCAAAATACAATTCTTTGGAAAAACAATTTAAAAATTAAAAGTTTTATCTGATTATAACTGGTAAAAATTGGAGATTGCTTTGGAATAATTTTAGGAGTCACCATGCCATCTCTATGAATAGATTTAGAAAACTGGAAACTACAATTTTACAAAATGTTTTACCTTTTGTGAGTTTAGTAGTTACAACCTTTAGATAGGCTTATATTAATACAATTTTAGCTATGAATACCTCTTAAGTAAAATCAATTAGTATAAAATATGCAGGTGTTAAAGCAACACAAATTTATTATCTTATGCTTCTGTGGATTAGAAGTCCAACAGAGGTCTCACTGGGCTAAAATCCAAATGGCAGTAGGGCTATATTCTGTTTTAGAGGCTTTAGGGGAAAATCTGTTTCCTTGCCTTTTCCAGCATTTTTGACTCACGTCCCTCTTCCTCAATGCAGGATGAAAGATTCATTTACTTTAATTTTTAAGGTAGAAATGGATGGACATAGTACTTAGAGTTTAATTAGCATTGTTAGATTTATTTTGTTAAGTTTAATATATATAAAACTTGATTTACTTCATTGTAACTATAAATATTTGTTCAGACCTGATGGCCAAAAGAAAGGAAGAAAATTTCTCCCCTCCTAAAAATGCCAAAAGACCAAGACAAGAAGAATTGGAGGATTTTGATAAAGATGGTGATGAAGATGAATGTACGGCTTCTTTCACTAATGGTACTTCTGCTTTGGTAAGTGAACAATTACAAAATTATACTTTTGATTGACATGTTTTTCTTGTTTATATATCACATTCTGTGATAACTTAAAATCAAGAAAAAGCATTATGAGTTTTTAAAAGTTGAGATAAAATCTGTTCTGGCTCATTTTGAAGCTTATGTTAATTACTAGAAAAATTAATAGAGAAAATGATCAAAGAACTGGATGTTTAGAAAGGTGAATAAAATTGACAAACCTTTAGTAACACCAACAAATGCAAAAAGAGAAAAGACACAAATTACCAATATCAGGAATAAAATAGGGGTATCCATAGACCCTGCATCATCTAAAGGGTAAGGAAATACAGTTAGCAACTCTACACACATGAATTTGACAAATTAGGTGAAGTGAACCAATCCTTGTGGGAAAAATTACCACAACTCACCCAGTATGGAATAGATCATTTGAATAGCTCTATAACTACTGAAATATAATTCCTGTTTTTAAACTAAAAAAGAAATCTACAGGCCCAGCTGGTTTCACTGGAGAATTGTTCCAAACATTTAAAGAAGAATTAACATGAACCTACGTGGTATTTTCCAGAAAACAGAAGAGAACACTTTTCATTGTATGATCTTGACACCAAAACCAGACAAAGAATGACCCCCAAAAAACAAACTATTTACCAGTATACCTAATAAATGTGGTTGCAGAAGTACAAAATATTAGCAAGGAGAATTCAGCAATGTAGTTGTTCCTTGGTGTCCAAGAAGGATTGGTTCACAGGACTCACCTTCATGTCAGAATTCTCTGATGCTGAAGTCCCTTGTAATCTGCCCTGTGTATTCCCATCTGCAGAACCCACAGATAGGAAGAGCCAACTATGTGTAAAAAGAATTATATGCCATGATTAATGGGTTCATTTTAGGCATACAAACCTGATTCAGTATCCAACAGGCAGTCATTGTGATTCACCATGTTACAGGCTAAAGAAGAAAAATCACATTATTATATCACTCAGTGCAGCAAAAGTATTTGATAAAATTTAACATCTGTTTATGACTAAAACTTTCAGAAAAATAAGAATAGACTGGAACTTCCTCAACATGTTAAGAGCACCCACAGAAAAACACTGACAACTAACGTTATACTTAATGGTAAAACATGGGATACTTTTCCTCAAAGATCAGGAACAAGACAGATGTTTGCATTTATCACTTATTCAACATAGTTCTGGGAAATCTAGCAGTGCAAATAAATCAGGGAAAAGAAACAGAAGGTATAGAGTTCGGAAAGGAAAACCACGCACGAATACTGTCTCTGTTTGCAGATTATGTAGATAATCCATTTGCTCTTTATCTACATAAAAAATCTCAAGGAATCTACAGAAAACTCTTAAAATGAATAAATACATTAGCAGTTATAGGAGAAGATATTTTAAAAATGTGTTACTTTCATATACTGGCATTGAACACATGGACATTAAAATTCAAAATACCATATTTAATCACTCAATAAAAAAAAAGAACCACTTTGGGGCTGTGCAAATTAAAACAACATTGAGATACCAGTCCACCTGATAAAATGGCGACAGTTCAAACCATTGACAGCACCAAATGCTGTCAAGGATGTGGAGCAACAAGAACTCTAATTAATTGCTGGTGAGAATGTCCAGCCACTTTGTTAGTTTCTTACAAAACCAAACATCCTCTTACCATACTATCCAGCAGTTGAACTCCTTAGTATTTACTCAAAGGAGTTGAAAACTTATGTCCACACAAAAGTTTTTTGTGCATTCATGTTTATAGCAGCTTTATTCATAATTGTCAAAACTTGAAGGCAACCAAGATGTTCTTCAGTGGATAAATCGATAAACTGGTACATCCAGACAATGGACTATTACTAGTAAGCTATTAAGGCTTGAGAAGACATAGAGGAACCTCAAATGCATATTACTAAGCGACAGAAGCCAGTCAGAAAAGGCTACATACTATATGACGTTCTGAAAAAGGCAGAACTATGGAGAGAGTTAAAAATCAGTGGTTGGTTGCTAGGGGTTGAGGAAAGGGATGGATGAATAGGTGGAACACTGGATTTTTAGGGCAGTAAAAATAACTCTGTGCAATACTAAAATGGTGGAAACATGTCATTATAAATTTGTTCAAATCTGTAGAATGTACAATAATATCAAGAGTGAACCCTAATACAAACTGGACTTGGGTTGATAATGATGCGTTAGTGTGTACTGTAGGTCATCAGCTGTAACAAATGTACCACGCTGATGGTGGATGTTGATAATGAGGGAAACCATGTGCATGTGTTGGGGGTAGAGAGTATGTAGGATATTTCTGTATCCTCCTCTTAATTTTGCTGTGAACCTAAAACTACTCTTAAAAAATTAAGTATTAAAAAATCAAATACATAGGTCTAAAGCTAACAAAATATTTACAGGACTAATATGGTAAAAATTATATAGTGCTGATGAAGGGAATCAAAGAACACCTGAATAAATGGAGAGACATACTTATCCATGGATTAGACAACTCAGTATAGAAATTATGTCCGTTTTCCCCCACAGTAATACATAAGTTTAAATGCAGTTCTATTAAAACCATGTAAGATATTTTGTAGGTATAGATTTTATTCTGAAATATATACAAAAAGACAAAGGAACTAGTAAATACACCTTGGTACATCCATACTGTAAAATACAGCTTAACAATAAAAAGGAGGGAGCTACCAATACAGGCAACAACAGAGAATTAGGCTGAGTGAAAAAAGCTGGTCCCAAGAGGCTACATTTTGTCTCTTTCCATTTCTTTAACATTTTTGAAATGGCAAAGTTAATAGAAATGAACAGATTAGTGGATGGGGGTGAAGGTGGGATGTGGATGTGACTATAAAAGGGCAACATGAGGGATCCTTATGATGGAAATATTCTGCATTTTGACTATAGTCAATGTCAGCATCTTGGTTGTGATATTGTACTTTAGCTCTGCAAGATGTTACAATGGGCAGAAACTGGGTAAAGGGTAGACAGGATCTCATTTCTTAAGGATTGCATGTGAATCTGTAATTATTTAAAAATAAAAATGTATTTTAAAAATTCTTGAACCATGATTTCCAATATTCTACTCATACAAGGATGTAAACTTTTCAATAAAATGTATGTCCAGAAAAAGAGAGCCAGGGAGTTTTTAAAGAAATCTTTAATATACCAAGAGACTTGAAAATGATCTTCAAAAAAATTAGAAGGTCTGATAAAATAAGGCTGATTTGTTCTGATACTTAGATAACTACAAAGTACAAGTGAATACCGTGTGCCAAACTCTTGGATAACCATTTGTAAACCATTTTCAATTTGATGCTAGCATAATATTTACGACGTTGGAAATACTATTCCTCTTTTATGACTTGGAAACTGTGTATTCTTTATACATTGCCAAAAGTTACACAGCTGCCATACTAAGTAATAAAGCAGAGCAGGGTTTACCTTTTAAGAACATAAACTCTGCTCTTTGAATTGAAATAGTGAATGTTAGATAGTGAATTCAGTGTTGAACGCATGACTGGATAGCCATCTTTCATATGTATTCTAAATACAGTATACAGGAAGTTTTCTATGCCATTTGGGATAGCAGTTCTCAACAAAGGGGGTTCTTCTCTCTCCTTTTTGCACCTCCCCCCTCCTCCCCCCCCCAACCAGGGACATTTAGCAATGTCTGGATTTATTTCTGGTTGTCACAACTTAGGGGTAGATATGAGTTGCTGGCATCTTCTAGTGGGTAGAGGCCGGGGATACTGCTAAACATTCTACAGTGTGCAAGACAGACCCCTACCCCCACTAACCAAAAATTATCAGACCCAAAATATCATTGCCAATATTAAGGAACCTGGTGATAGACTTTTTAGATCCTTTAAAGATTTTAGAATGAGTACCTACTCATAGAAGGTTCCCATTTAATTTCATCTTATTCATTGAAGTTACCATTATTCACGTTCTGTAACTTTTTTCGTTGGTGATGGTGCTAGTCTTTCTGATGCCAACAATGCTCAAATGGTTATAATGAGTGAATTAGATTGACTGTTTTCTCCCATTGTTTTTTATTAATAGACTGCAGCGGAAGTTGGAATAATTGAGAGTATTCGGCTAAAGAACTTCATGTGTCATTCGATGCTTGGACCCTTTAAGTTTGGTTCTAATGTCAACTTTGTTGTTGGCAACAATGGAAGTAAGTATTTTTGCCCTCCTCGTTTGACCTTGAGCAGTACTTTGAGATTAGAGTACATTAACTTTTTGAAATAGGTGACTGTTAGTGCTAATAAGTATTTTGTCCATTGATGTATAACTTGTGGTTATGAATATTTCTGGTATTTGCTGCCAGTGTACACTTAAAGAAAATATTGAGTTAATTCTAGGTTCATTACTTAAGCAGTAGAGATAAACATTTCTTTAATCTATTTATCTTGGAATCTATGCCATAGAAGGGTAGACAAGCAATCCTCACTGCAATTGACACAGCCCTGTGTCTTACCTTACTTAAACATTGTAATAGAGTACAAATGAAGTGACTTGGTAATCCAAACATGAAAGTAATTCTCGCCTTGTGGCCAATAAAAGCTTTAAGAGGAGGGGGTATTTGTGCCAGTTCTTGAATGAAAATTATTGATTCTGTAGGTCTCATTGGGGAAGAAGAAGCTGAGATATTACAAGCAATGATTGCTTATCAACTGAGAGTTGGAGGAGTAGAGGTAGATGTGTATAGGAACTGGTGAATAACCTGTTCACCAGTTTATTGTATGGTTTATGGTGGGGAAAGCCAGAAGCTGACTGTGGAGAGTCATGCTCTAGGCAATATTGTTGAGGATCTTTCATGTAATGATAAAGAGTTTGGAGTTAAATTTTGAAGACAGTGGGGAACCAGTTAGAGTTCTGTTTGTTTGTTTGGGTTTTTTTTTTGTTGTTTTTCTGTTTTTGAGACACAGTGTCCCTCTTGCCCAGGCTGAAGTACAGTGGTATAATCTTGGCTCACTGCAACCTCTGCCTCCCAGGTTAAAATGATTCTCCAGTCTCAGGCCTGTGAGTAGCTGTGATTACAGATGGTTGCCATCATGCCCGGCTAATTTTTGTGTTTTTAGTAGAGGCAGGGTTTCACCATGTTGGCCAGGCTGGTCTTGAACTCCTGACCTCCAGTGATCTGCCCGCCTTGGCTTTGCAAAGTGCTGGGATTACAGGTGTGAGCCACTGCACTTGATCACCATTAAAGTTTTTGAGTAAAGGAATGGCATGGCCACAATTTGTGAAACAAACTGACCACATTGTGGACAGTGGATTAGAAGGGGAAAAATATAGGAGGCAGAAAGTTTGTGGGCAGTTCTGTGGTAGGCCCGCCAAGAACGAGGTATTAACTGCTGGACTGAGAAGATACACAAGGAGAGGAGGCTTGCAAGAGTCTACCAGCTGGTGAGAGTGCTACAATAGGAAGCTAGGCTGTGTGTAGCTCTGCAGTCCCTTTTGTTGTTCTCTGTTTTTCTTACTCTATTAGTCAAGAAGAAAGTATCTTTAAAAAGAACAGATACCCAAAAGGATCATCATTTCAGAGGGGTCACATGGGACAAGAAATACTGATGGGTTCTGAAGTTAGTTCTTTTAACTTTCAAAACAATGATTTTTATTAATAAAACTTAATAGAAGGGGAAATAATGGAAATAGTGGAGGCAGTGCATTTGGTAATGAAGAAAAGAGAGTTAGAATAGGAACTTAAAAGGCCTTACAGGAACTAAATTGGGTGAATCAGTGGTGTGCATTAGTTACTTTGCGGAAGATTATGGGCTAATAAAAGTTGATTGGATTAATTGAATGGAATTCAGAAAATGTTTGCCATATTCTCTCTCTGTGTGTGTGTGTGTGTGTGTGTGTTTAAAGAGACAGGATCTCTTGCTCTCTGCCACCCTGGCTGTACAGTACTGGTGTGATTATAGCTCACTGCAGACTTGAACACCTGGGCTCAAGCTATCCTCGCCTCAGCTTCTAAAGTAGCTAGGACCACAGGTATATGCTACAATGCCTCCCTAATTTTTTAATTTTTTGAGACAGAGTCTTACTTTATTGTCCAGGCTGGAGTGCAGTGGTGCTGTCTTGACTCACTGCAGTCTCTGCTTCCTGGATTCAAGTAATCCTTTCGCCATAGCCTTCCAAGTAGCTGGGATTATAAATGTGACCACCACAGCCAGCTATTTTTTGTATTTTTAGTAGAAGTGGGGTTTTACCACATTGGCCAGACTGGTCTTGAACCCCTGGCCTCAAGCGATCTGCCTGCCTTGGCCTCCTGAAGGGCTGGGATTGTAGGTGTGAGCCACTGCACCCAGCCTGCCTGCCGATTTTTATTTTTGTAGGGACTAGGTGTTTCTCTGTTGCTCAGGCTGGTCTCTCTGGTCTCAGGTGATCTTCCTGCCTTGGCCTCCCAAAATGCTGGGATTATAGGTGTGAGCCCCCACACCTATCCCTCAGCTTGTGATGTTTTAGATATGTTAGGGTATAAAGAAGTATACTTTTCAAAGAGCTAGAAAATGAATAATATTCAAGTTATGAATAATAGGTGTCAAAATGTTATATAAAGAATCTATATGACTTTGCTTATTTTTTTTCTATTTAAGTTCATTCATTCAACAAATAATGCAAGTACTTATTATGTGCTAATATTAGGGATACATTACTGAATGAAAGAGACAACATTCCTGTTCTCATGGAGCTTACATTTGAGGGATGTTAACAATCGTTTCTGGCTGGGCTTAGTGTCTAACATCTATAATCATAGCACTTTGAGAGGCTAAGGCAGGAGGATTGCTTGAGACCAGGGGTTTGAGACCACCCTGGGCAACATAGCAACACTGTGTCTCTGCAAAAGTTAGCCAGGCATAGTGATGTGTGCCTGTAATCCCAGCTACTCAGGAGGCTGAGGCAGGAGGACAGCTTGAGCCCAGGAGTTTCAGTGAGCTATGATTGTGCCATTAGAATGTCATAAAAATTAGATGGATTAATAATACACATGTAAATAGAAGGACAAATTCATTTATTAGGTGGGTAGGCCAAGGTGGTACAGTGAAAGTTTTAGGTTGGAAAGGTGTCACAACAATTTTTACCATTTTCTTCTTAGTGGCAAAAATTTGATTCCTGAAATGTACTAATTTTTTGCTAATATCGGCAGCTCAATTTTTTATTACATATATATCTTTTTTTAAAGTTGTTGCTTTGCATGGGAATAAAATTATAGTCTAATTTTAACATTTTATTTTAAAATGAGACTAATTCATAAATCTTTTTGCATTAAATGGTAGGAGTCAGCCTTTTTCTTTAAATGAATGTGCTTTCTTCATCTGTTTCTTTAGGTGGGAAGAGTGCAGTACTCACAGCTCTCATAGTTGGTCTTGGTGGAAGGGCGGTTGCTACTAATAGAGGATCTTCTTTAAAATGTTTTGTGAAAGATGGACAGAAGTAAGTGTTTGCTTTCTACCATCTATTTTTAATTCTTTACTAAGAAAACAGTTGCTTTAGATTCTCAGTTCACATAGACATGACTGGAAATGAAGTGCCTTCTCAGAATAAGAGCAGAGGTGTCCTATATTTTCATTCCTTTTTCTTGCCCCTTATTGCTGGCATGGCGCACTGTTGCCTGTTATCCTCTCAAGACAGATAGCTTGTGTAACTTATTACCATGTGTCTGGTATCCTTGCTTCTGTTATTTGCTGAAAGAAATGGCTGTGATAAATCTATGTACCCTGTTTAACAAGTGTTTATAAACCTTGCTAATGCCTGACTCTTGACCCAAACCCAGCGTCTGTGAGTCCACATTGATACGATAGCAGGGAGAGCAAAATCAGTGACCAACCTGTGTGTCGCTGCACAAAATTTGTTTTAGCTCTCTAAGAAGTCCCAAAATGAGTATCCTACTTTTTGACTCTGATTGTATACCCTTTACTCAGGTGGGTTGCCAGTGAGTTTCTTTTGAGTACCAGAATGACAGATCCGTTTGTGTTCTTTCCTGGACCCTTGGTGAATAGTCGTATGACTACTCTTTGGTTTTACATTTATATTTTTTTTGTCGTAGGTTGCCATCACATAGCTATATATGAATTGTCCAGTTTGCATCATCGTGGACTCACTGCCTTGTGCCCACTAGCTATTCTGTCTTCAGGCTTACCCCTTTATTCTTTTCCATACTGCACCAGACTCCTCTGAAAGGATCCTTGTTTTTCATAACAACAAAATGTCCCAAATGCTGTCATACGTCTTCCAGCATGAGGCCACTCCCATTCCTCCTCCTCTCACATGTCCAGTGCCAAGAACTTTTGAAACTTTCGTAACTAACACTAATATATTTTTTCTCATTTAGTAGACTTTCCTTCTGCTCAGTGTTATATCCATTTATCTTATATTTTGTTACTAAAAAATAAAACAAGGATGGGATGTGAATCAGGTCTGCAGATTTCTTATGTATTGCTCAGAAGCTTTAGGAATCTTAACCTTAAGCCAAGTTGACTCAAAGAAAGAAGAAAAGATACACAGAAGATTATTTCCCATGCTCTGTGGCCTTGGGAAAAAACTGTTTGGTAACAATTCGCCAGCATAGTTTCTGTCTCCACTTCTTTGAGCCCCAGCCCAGCAGAGTCTTTTCACCACCAACCAAAATGGCATCTGTAGCAAAAAATTAGTTAACACTTTAATAGTACCAATACTTTAAAAAAAACTTTTTAAAATTATTATTATTTATTAGTCATTAGAATCCATGAGAAGATTTTTCTTTTTTGAGACAGTCTTGCTCTGTTTTCTAGACTGCAGTGCAGTAGTGCAATCTTGACTCACTATAACCTTCACTCCTGGCTTCAAGCAGTTCTTGTGCCTCACTCTCCTGAGTAGCTGGGACTACAGCTGTGCCACCACAGCTGGCTAATATATATTTTTTTGTATTTCTAGTAGAGAAGGGGTCTTGCCATGTTGTCCAGGCTGGTCTTGAACTCCTGGCCTCAAGTGATCCACCTGCACTGGCCTCCCAAATTGCTGGAATTACACCCTAGCCACAGTTCATTATACTTAACTATCCATTTCTTACCTGTCCAAACAATCACCTAGTCTACTTGGCTAGATTTCACATTGAATTTTAAGATACAGCATTTAGGAAGAAATTATTATTTTATGTACTGTTAAATGTTTTATGTCTCAGTTAAATACTTTTTTAAAAGAAATACTTTTTTTTTTTTTTTCCATTTGAGAAGTACTTAGGCCAGAGCAGAAAATTCTCTCTGAGATCCGTCCTCTGAATACTATTTAATAAAAAAAGACTAGCTTAAACAAGTCACCGACTTTTAAGGACATGCCTACCTGTAGAGTGAAATATTAATATATATTTTTTTCTTTTCCTGTACAAAATTGGGCGAAATATATTTTAAAACACAATGACAGATAAAAACTCTAACCTGAGCTCAGTCTTCTGTCTAAAAAAGTAACTGAAAGCAGAGTTTTTCCACATCTTTATTGTTCTTATTCATCCCCTCCCTCATTGAAAACTTCAGTTATTTATAAAATTGCCCTTACTTTTACAGTCTCTTGATTCTGTCATCACTTTTTTGCAGGATCAGCTTGTTGAAGTTTTTAGTTGTTCTTACTCTATTGCACATCTGAAATCTATGCAGGCGTCTCACTTTGCCTAAGAATGGTTGTTAGTGTGGTCCAGCACAAGTTTGAGGTAGTTCTAAGAACTCTATCCCTCCCTTTCCCCATCTCTAGCATTACACTTCCCATTTGTGACAGACACCTGGTCTCTGGGGCTCCTTTCTTGGGGTATTTCAACTCTTCTAGGAGATGCTTGCATAACACTGTTAGGAGGAGCCAGAGAACTGTATCTTGAGGAACCTCCTGGGACTCATCCTTTTAATTATCCACCAATCCTTTGCAGTGACACAGGGTCTGAATGAATTCTTCCATTGTATCTCTTCATATGAAAACCTTTCTCGGTGACCTAAGATTTCATGCCCTTTGCTTTTTAGATTGTATGCAGTTTACTGTTACCTCCTTTGGCCTTCCCAGTACCAACCCTGGTACCCTTGTGGTCTTTGGAATAGTCTTATTTTTGAGATCAGCTGTGGCACAAGGGTTTTAGAGGGACAAAAACTCATTCTCCTGTGTTCCTGATTTATTTAGTCAGGGATACAGAATTTATTACAGATGAGCTGGTGACCCAGAGAAGGAGCAGTTGTATCATCTTTTTATGTGACTTTTTTCTTATTCCTTTTTCTCATCAGTGTGCACTGCTGGCCGTTACTTCCATGTAGTTAGATTCTTCCTGAGTTGAGAAAGAAGCTGAATTCTTACTGCAGCACTGCTCCTTTGGGTTGTGATTCTGAAAAAATTCTCATAAATAGTCTCTCTTTTTCATTAAGGATCTCCTATATTTACAGGCATTGGGCTCTATGGCTGTTGACCTAAACTGAGCATTAGCACAGGCCATATCAGTATAAAGGGGAAGCCTGCAGAGCTAGTGCCCAACTCAGTTGTCTCTCTCTTCCTGCACAAGTGTTTGTGTGTGTGTGTGTGTGTGTGTGTGTGTGTGTGTGTGTGTTAGCAGTAATTATGAGGCTTTTTTATAAATGTTATTTTTAGAAGAGATTTGCTTTCTTAAATTTACTAGATTCATATAGCAGCCCAGGTGGGCAGATCACTTGAGGTCAGGAGTTTGAGACCAGCCTGGCCAACATGACAAAACCCCGTCCCTACTAAAACTACAAAAATTAGCTGGACATGGTGATGGGTGCCTGTAATCTCAACTACTCGTGAGGGTGAGGCAGGAGAATTGTTTGAACCTGGGAGGTGGAGGTTGCCATGAGCTGAGATAATGCCACTGCACTCCAGCCTGGGCAAGAGAGCGAGACTGTCTCAAAAAAAAAAGGTCAGGCGCGGTGGCTTACACATGTAATCCCGGCACTTTGGGAGGCCAAGGCGGGCAAATCATCTGAGGTCGGGTTTTTGAAACCAGCCTAACCAACATGGAGAAACCCCGTCTCTATTAAAACCACAAAAATTAGCCGGGCATGGTGGTGCATGCCTGTAATCCCAGCTACTCGGGAGGCTGAAGCGGGAAAATCACTTGAACCTGGGAGGCATAGGTTACAGTGAGCTGAGATCACACCACTGCACTCCAGCCTGGGCAACAAGAGTGAAATTTTGTGTAAAAAAAAAAAAAGAAAATAAAATTTGTATAGCAGTAGGATACCAGTGCCTCCGAAGTTCTCGCTATACTGAAAATAGCTTAAATACCAGGAGTAGCTAGGAATGAGCTAATAAAGTAGGTGTTAGGTAATCAAGAGAGGTGTTTGATAATTCAGAGAGCAAATATATGTAGTTATTTAAGAAATGTTTTGATGAGATACACTAACTTAATGCCAGGTAATCATACTAGCTAGTGAAATAAAATATTTGTTAGCTAAGTATCAGAGGCCAACCGCCCTTCCCCTCATCTTTCAAACAGTTCTCAACCTTAACTGTTCATTAGAGTCAACTTGGGGAGCTTTAAAAAATTCCATTAATTGTAATTTTTCTGAACCATATCGGTCTTAATTAGGTAATTTTGTTTTTGTTTTGTTTTCTTTAAAAAAAAACACACCAATTTTCAAGGTAGCTCTAGGAAAGGATATTTACCATAAAGATGAAGGGATATATGTCCATGAAACTGCAGAGAAGAAATACAGCTGGGTCTCATGAGGGACCAGACTGAGACCTTATAAGAACCAAATCTCTTCTGTCTCTGGGGCCTCCTTTTAATTGCATCTCTGGCTATCTGTGTGTGTATTGTCTCTGGGCCTCTGTCTCCCTCTCCCTCCCTTTGTTTTTTTCTGCAACTCTCCTCTGTACACCTTCCTGACAATCCTAACGTAATTGGCTTTACTTCTGTGTGTGTGTGCACTATGCTCTCCTCTCCTGTACCTCCTTACAAAAAAATGTACAGGTGAGTGAGTGTGTTTTTCTCTGTCACTGTCTCTGGAGTAAGTGTACTTTCTTATTATTTTGCTAATCTTTGTCACTATGTGTCTTCACATGTGCAGGCATTTGTACGAATTACTGTCATTTGTAAGTCTTACTGTCCTAGTCTGTGGGTGTGTCTGTATAAGGAAGTGATCTTCTGTTTTCTGTGCCTCTGGTTCACTGCCAATATCTTTGGGTATGTGTGTCTTTTTATTAGTCTGACTAGGTGGTTTCCCAAGAGCTTATCTGTTCTATGCAGACTTTCTATTGTCTTATCGCTGAATAATGCCCCAAATTGGTTTCTCTAGGTTTAGATGCTCCATAACTTTGTAGCTCCCAGGATTCACCATCTCTTGATTTGATCATGTCTTAATTTGAATTTTTAAAAATCTTTTTATTTTGAAGTAATCATAGATTTACAGAAATGTGGCAAAGATAGAACGTTAACTATATATCCTTCACTCAATTTTTCTTAATGTAGGTTTCTTACCTAAGATGCATTTATCAAAGCTATGCAGTTAACATTGGTACAATATCAACTAAACTACAGACTTTAAATTTTTTTTAACCAGATTTTCTTAGTTTGATTTTTATTTTTAAGAAGAAAATCTGATTGCTCAGTTGGTAAAAATTTCTATAATTAGCTCAATCCCAAAAGGATAGGATGGAGAATTATATGGTTGCTAACACCTTTCCGCTAGGGCACTTGAACAGAAGAGGATGGAAGAGCAACAGAGTAAACACTTCATTGTGTCTCCTGTGTTAGCAGTAGTTCACAATGAAACTCCTCTGGAGTATTTCTTCCTGTGTTTCCAAAAAATGGGAAAAGTTTTAGAGTATGATTACCAATTCACAAAAACAAGTTTGTTCTGTTAAAGGTTTCATTTAATTACCAATTAAAACACTTTCATATTAAGGGACTTGAGCATTTTGACAGATACTCATACTAACCAGGTAAAATATTACCTGCTTTTATGTATAAGGAAATTATAAGTATGTATTTATTAATGTTCTTCATCAGCATATTTTTTGTTTTTCTACCAAGTCTTATTTTAGAAGTTGGAGTACACAAATAAAGATTTTTGTTTTTACCTCTATAGGTCTCAAAATATGCATGGCTATAAGTACCTAAAACATCTTTAAAACTTTAAAAACGAACAGAGCCTATCAATTAGGCAGATTTATACTCTTAATTTATATGTGTGTTTAGCTGTGTTGTACTATTTTGAAATACGTATTTTAATGCCCGTAAAGCTTTAAGAAATTTTTGGCTTTAGTTTTTTTTTTCCCTTTTTTCTTTTCTTTTTTTTTGTTTTTGCAGAGACAGTGTCTCGCTCTGTCACCCAGGCTGGAATGCAGTGGCGCAATCTTAGCTCACTGCAACCTCTGCCTCCAGGGTTCAAATGATTCTCTTGCCTCAGCTTCCCGAGTAACTGGGATTACAGGCATGTGCTACCATGTCCGGCTAATTTTTGTATTTGTTGTAGAGATGGGGTTTTGCCATTTTGGCCAGGCTGGTCTCAAACTCACACCACTTGGTCTTGACCTCAAGTGATCTACCCACCTTGGCCTCCCAGAGTGCTGAGATTACAGGTGTGAGCCACTATGCCTAGCCTAGTTTATATTTCTTGATGTCAAATGGTTTTATTTTTTATTGCCAAGTAATTGAAAACTTAAAATTGCCTTTCTTAATTCTAATCCTCTTTGAAAATGTTACTACTTTGCTGTAATTCTTACTTTATCATTCTTTAAAGGCCTACTCTCAAGCATAATGCTTTATGTAAGTTATAGTAGTCAGGCAGTGTAATGTTAATTACATGATTTTTATAGGAAAATGTATAGCTTATCTACATCTTGAAACAACCTAATGGTTTTTGTACAAATGTACTATTCCATTATGGATAGAATAGTCAATTATTTTTTATGAAGCTTCATTTATTCTCAACTTTATTTTTCTTTTAGGCACGGTATCTTTAACATTATGCTGTAGTGAACAATCACTGTCAGCTGTTAATGTAAAGCTAATTTTCAAACGAATTGGACAAATTATTTGGTGGTTTTGAAAAATTTGAAAATTGTGTTAACCTAGTATTGTAATTACACTGTATCTTCATGTGACTTAGCTTTAACCTCGTTGTTTCAGCTCTGCAGATATCTCAATAACATTGAGGAACAGAGGAGATGATGCCTTTAAAGCCAGTGTGTATGGTAACTCTATAATTGTGCAGCAACACATCAGCATGGATGGAAGTCGATCTTATAAACTTAAAAGTGAAGCAGGTTTGTTATGATTCTCTCTTCATTTCTTATAAAATATTAGTAAATAATCAATTAAAAAGTAGTTGACTGCTGGTATTGACTGAAATGTCTTCCTTGTAACACGATTGGCGGTTTGTATGTATGTGTGTGTGTGTGTGTGTGTCTATATATACACACACACACATGCGTATATTACACACAGTTGTTTTACCCCAGGATATTTTAGCAGCAAAAGCATGATTAGCAGAATTGGGGATTATTTGAAACAGGTTGTGCCATTTTGTTCTCACCTAAAGACTTCCTATCAAAACAGGGTTTTTATAGCATGTGGAAAGAAATGGTTAGTAAAAGGTGCAAAATGACAAAAAAGAAAAGGTGAGCATTTAGTTATTGAAAGGAGATAGATGAGGAGCAAAATAATAATGTTTAGCTATGGGAACAAGATAAGCATCGTTACTGCATCTAGGTACTTTTTCTTCCTCTGTATTTGTGCCGTGTTCATGCATATTCAGTGGTACCTTTCTTGATGATGCAATGAAAGCTAATAATAATATTTTATAAATAACTGTACATTTTTTTTTCTGTGATATGCCCTAGAAACTGTTTGGTTATTTCATATATTTCTCATAACTAGGGTCCGTGGTTTCTACTAGGAAAGAAGAGCTGATTGCAATTCTTGATCATTTTAACATCCAGGTAATTGGTGAATTTGTGTTTCAGATTAATTCATACAGCTTGTCATTTCTTAATGTTATTTCACTTGTATAGAAAAAATTTAAATGGCCTCTTATGAGTGAATTGATCACAGGAAGGATATATGTAAATATAATCACTGAGGTTGTTTAGAATTTACAAATTCAACACAGGATTGTCAATACGTAATATAACACCTTTAATTTGATAGACCATTCAAGAACATTTAGTCTATATTGCTCTAGGCTAAAATTTATCTTAATAAGGATATCAGATTTATTTGCTTTTTGCTGTTCTAGTCAAAATAGCATCATTGTTCCCTAAACTCAGTGGCTAAAACTCTTTTTTTTTTTTCTGGATGAATGTTTAGCTTCTAAAGGTGCTAAATTCTTAAAGAAAATTTATTCTAGAACAATAAAGCATTTATGTATTTTGGAACCATCGATGACACCTGTAGGGAACAAGGCTTGAGTCCTTTCTGCTCAGATACTTTGGCTTAATTAATTGATAATAGGGTACGCGTAGTTCTATAAACATTTACACTACAGTGATCTTTAGAAGTCACCTAATCCAGGCTATTTGTATTGTATGTGAGAAACTGGGAGCCAAAAAAAAAAAATAAATTTGTACTTAAGGCTGTCTAGATGTGGTTACTGGTTGAAGCTAGATTTGGGATCCAGACATCCCTGTTTCATTCTACTGTTCTATCCATTGTACAGTACTGCCTTGTTATAGATAAGAAAAAGAACAATTAGGAGACTGGGTCTCTTTTCCAGTTTGGTTTAGAACAGAGCTGTACAGAACTTTCTGTGATGGTGGGAATGTCCTGTATTTATGCTGTTCAGTGGGGTAACCATTAGTCATATGTAGTTCTTGACTACTTGAAATTGTGACTAAGAAATTGAATTTTTAGTTGTACTTTATGTAAGTAGAAAAAGCCACATGTGGCAAGTGGCCTTGCTTCATATCAGACTGTACATGTTTAGGAAAAATAATTGCTAAAGCCTAGAGAAAAGCAGATACAACAAATAAATTTCAGACTAGAGTGCAGGACAATTTATTAGAATCAGGAATGCCGAAAGTTAGAGTTTCTGGAATCATAGGTGCTGAAGAATTTTGAATGGCATTCATATAGTTACTCTGTTCTTTCCCTGTGTAGAATCTCCACCAGATTTTCCTGCACAGGTGCTTGAAAGGATAATGGTGGGGAAATCACCTCTGGGCAAGGCTTCTTCCTTCTTCTGTGGACAGCTGTATTTACTACAAAGTTTTCATTATGAGGAAAATTGAAAAAAGCCTATTTCTCTAAGCTCTTACTTCCTTGAGGAATGTAAAACATGTTTATTAATATTATATATATTATATATATAATATGTAATATATTGTATAATATATATTATACATATATAATATATATTAATTATATATAAAGGAAGTTTTAAATATTAACTCACACGATCACAGGGTCTCACAATAGGCCATCTGCTAGCTGAGGAGCAAGGAAAGTCAGTCCAAGTCCCAAAACTGAAGAACTTGGAGTTCAATGTTTGAGAGTAGGAAGCATCCAGTATGGGGGAGAGATGTAGGCTGGGAGGCTAGGCCAATCTAGTCTTCTCACATTTTTCTGCCTGCTTTATATTCTTGCCACATTGCCAGGTAATTAGATGGTGCCCACCTGGATTAAGGATGGGTCTGCCTCTCCCAGCTTACTGACTCAAATACTAGTTTCCTTTAGCAACACCCTCACAGACGCACCCAGAACCAATACTTTGCATCCTTCAATTCAGTCAAGTTGACACTCAGTAATAACCATCATGTTAGGCAAAGATAGTTTCATTCAAGCAATGACTTCTTTCTAAAAGGTAGAAATGACTGCATTATTTTCATTTGTTTTACAATATCCTCATGAAGGAATAATGTTAAGAATGTAAACAAGAAAAATAAACAATACTTGTTGTCATGATTCTGATTAGAAATAACTGAGTTGGACTATGTTTAGTTGGAGAAACTGACTTATCTAAGGCTACATAGGAGGTTAGCGACAGAGTGCAAACAAGAACCCAAGGTGGTTGACTCCTTCCCATGCTAGGACTCTTCCCATTCTGTTGTCCCATGATTAACCAATGGCATGAGGGTGATAGTCTATAAAAGAAGTAAAAACCTTTCTAATATAAACGCTTTTTCACAAGGTTCTTGTGCTTGTGCCTTCATGTAATGGTAGAATATTGAATTTTAACTCTACTGTGTATGTTGGTATAATTAAGTTTTAAATTACTTTTCCTGTGTTATAAATTTCGAACTTTTTAAAAATATTTTTATCCTAACGTTATAACCTTTGGCTATTGCTTAGCCTTCCTGGTGGCACTATAGGTCACTTGTATATTACAGTTTTTACCTATCTTTAAAGCATAAAAAAAAAAATATTCAAAAATGACTTTTTGTTTGTTTGAGGTGGATAATCCAGTTTCTGTTTTAACACAAGAAATGAGCAAGCAGTTCTTACAGTCTAAAAATGAAGGGGACAAATACAAAGTAAGTGACACCAAAGTAAATATAAAACCATTCAAAAAGAGTACTTTTAGGCATATTGTAAACAATATTCTTGCTCCTGTGATGGAGTCTGAGTTTTTTTTCTCTTGAAGCCATTTATTTAAAGTAATTAAATTTCCTAGATTAAGAAATTGTTAAGATGGGAGTATAATTTTAGACCTTTGTTTTTAATTTTTGCCTTTAATTCCTAATCTTTAAGGAAATATGGGATAATAGTCACTCCTACATACATAATAACTTGTAAATCTTTTTTGTTGTTGTTTTGAGACAAAGGTTTACTCTGTCTCCCAGGCTAGAGAGCAGTGGCACCATCTTGGCTCACTGTATCTCTGCCTCTGAGGTTCAAGTGATTTTTGTTTCTTAGCCTCCCAAGTACCTGGGATTATGGGCATGTGCCACCATGCCTGGCTAATTTTTGTATTTTTAGAAGAGATGGGGTTTCGCCGGGTTGGCCAGGCTGGTCTTGAAATCCTGGCCTCAAGTGATGTGCCCACTTTGGCCTCCCAAAGTGCTGGGATTACAGACATGACCCACTGGGCCCAGCCTGTAAATCTTAAACTATTAAAAATTTCAAAAGCTAACAAAGTATTTGACTATACTGCTAAATATTCTGTGTAGCCTTTTGAGTGAGTTTGATATTTCTTATTCTAAAATTTAAGATGTGCTAAGACCAAGGATGCCAGTGTTTTCAGCCATTTTTGCTTAAAGAATGGAAGAATTAGTGAAAATGAGTTTATTAGCATAGCCCGCAGTGTTTTCTTTCATGGGATTTAAAGAGCTTTTGCAAATGAACATGTGGATGTGAGCATAGTAGGTTCAATAAATTTGAATCTGAAATATGATGTGTTCTTTTGTGTTTATGTGTGATTGCTTATGTTTTTAATCTCTTTTTACATAATTGGTCTAAAAGTTTTCAGAGACTAAATTTTTTTTTCTTTTACTTCCTAACAATTGTGTGGAAGTTTACAAACTCCTAGTTGCATTTTTTTGTTGTTGATATAGTTCTTCATGAAAGCTACCCAACTTGAACAGATGAAGGAAGATTATTCATACATTATGGAAACAAAAGAAAGAACAAAGGAGCAGATAAGTCAAGGAGAAGAGGTTTGTAAAGAGTTAATGTAAATCTTTTTGAGATCAGCCAAATTCCTATAGTACTTAAGGTAAATGATATTGTAAAACTATGTGTCTGTATATTTATGTAAAACTAATACTCTGAAGTATATGCAATGTAGTGTTTATATTCAGGGTATTTATTAGCTGTTACTTTTTATTTTGTAATAATGAGTAAGTACATGTCTTAGTTTCTCTATTGTAATATAAACTAGAGAACAGGGCAGTATGTTACATACTTATTCTCTAATTTAACTTAACGGCTTCCACAATAAGGTATGACTAGCTCTCCCTATAAGTAGTTTAAAAACTGCAGTATTTCTTCTGCTGGGATAATAAGCACAAGCCTCAAGCTGTTATTAGACATAGTTTACATTTTATACTATATACTATAGTATATAATTTTATACCGTAATTTGTAAATCGCAGTAATTGTAACCTTAGTAAGATGTTAACATTCCTTAAGCGACTGGTAGGTTGGTAGCAGCTGTGACATCCTTACTCATCAGGCTTGGCAGCTGTGCAAATTTACTTGCACTTTAAATCACTCATGCCAGCCATGACTTAATTTGTTTTTAAATCTGTAATATTTTATTTTTATAATTCCTCAGATTCCTGAAGATCCAACTTTCTGTGTGATAATCAGAGACCTCAAAATTTTAAGGCTTACATTATAGCTGTTTGTCTAGTACATTAAGTTCCACCAATTATATGTGATTCCATATCTTGTTCTTTTGTTAGTTTTATTTAACGAATTGAGTTTTTATCAACTTTGTAGCTTGTCCTTTTGAGGTAGGATTATACTAATGATTGACTGAAGTCAAATTCATTATGTTATACTGACCTTTTTTACTTCATGTTTTTGAGGAATGCATATTTTAAGTTAGGTCTATAGTTATGCGATTCATTAAATGAAAACTCAAAAATCAAGAATGAGTATATTAATTTTTATTTCCCACGTTATCCTTTCAAACCAGGGTTATGTGGTGGTATTTGAAGCACTACTATAAACCACAAAAGTTAATAATGCACACTTTCTTGGAATATCAGTGTTATTATTGGGGAAGGGAAGTATTCGTATATTCAAACTATAGATAGTATATGTTACATTTATTATTTTTAATATAATAAATCAGGACTTGAAATAAATTTGTTTGTTTCAGACTACTTGGTTTTAAAGACTTATTTTCTTCATGGTATACAGAGTATACCAGTAACAATGAAAGACGTTGTAATTATAAAGTATAAGGAGCACTTCCCTAAATTATGTAGAATTCTTGATGCATAGTATGTACTCAGTAAGAACTTTTTTCTTAATCAGTGAAATATCTCATATTCTCAAAATAAACTCTGGGTTTGAATAATTAAATCTTTCAGAAATAATATGTAAATCCTAGAAACTTGAATTATTCAGTTGATAGTAAGTTCCTACCATGTGCCTAGTAGCATCGTGCTATGGCCATGGTCATATGGTGACACATAACTCTAGGATTCTAGGCCTAGTTATTCAGAATGTAAATTATTTACCATCTAGGTTTTTGTGGTGAGAACTACTAAAAGAGCTGTAGACTAGGCAGCAGCACTTAATAGAGTACTGGCAGTGTCAGGGGCCAGCCATGGTGGGGGAGTTATTAAGGAAGTGATGTCTAAGAAGAAAACTGAAGGATGAGTAATACCAGGCAAAGGATGGTGGTGAGAGTAAGGAAAGATGTTCTAAGAAACAGCAGAGTTAAAGCCTTGGGGGAAAGAAAGCATGTGTGCTTTCAAAAAACTAGAAGAATTCCAGATGAGCTAGAGTGTAAAACACAGGTGTGAGAGATGAGAGGCCAGATTGTGGAAGACCTTATAAAATGTAGGGGCAGTAGAAGACATGAAAATGGATGACATCATTAATTGTATATTTTCAGTAGATCGCTGTAGGAGAGAATGAACTGCTCTCAGGAGAGAACAGATATGGAAAGATCGATAAAGAAGACATTATCATTGTCCACAGAGATGATGATGGCTTAAGTTAAGGGTATTGGTGGCAGTAAGAGAAAGAATTTTAAAATGATCTAGGCAGATATTGTAGTGGACATGGAGAATTAAAGTTAAGACAGAGGCATCAAAGGTGACTGAATGACCTCTAAATTAATTACTTTAATAGTAAAGTAAGTTTATTTAGATAGGAAGCTTGGGAAGAAAAGCCAATTTTTCTTTTCTTTTCTTTTCTTTTTTTTTTTTTAGAGAAAGCTGAATTCTACTTTGAACACATTAATTTGGAGTTGCTTATAAAGCACCCAAGTAGAAATGTGAAGTGGGAAGTTGGATATGTGAATTAAGAATATAGAAGTCAAATCTGGCCTTAATAAAAATTTTGGAGTTGTCAGTATACTATTAGTATCTAAGCCACAAGAATAATTTAGGTTGCTGAGATAGGGGGAAAGTGGGCCCAGTCCTGAACCATGAGAACTGCTCATGGAAGCCATGAGAAGCCAAGGGCAGAGATTTTGAGAAGGAAACAGTCATCTATGAGATGTACTGTGTGGTCCGACACTACATGAACTGACAAAACTCATTGTACTTAACAATGTATTCGTCGTAGGTGACTATGGCAAGGTGGGTTTCAGTAGCCGTGAGAACAGTAGCCTTATTTGTGGAACTGGAAAATGTGAGGATATGGAGATAATTTTCATGAAACTTGGGTAGAAAGGGAAGAAGAGTTTTAGAGGAGGAGGTGGTGCCAAGGGCTGGGTATTGGTGGTTTTGTTTGTAAGTTGGAAAGAAGAGCAAGTAGCAAAGAACCTGAGTCATGAAGAGGGTGAAGTGGAAACAAAAATGAAAAGATGGGTTGGGAAATCAGTGGATTTAGACCTTTGAGAAGATACAAAAGGGGTAGGGGTCTAAGATATAGGTTAGAGGATGGTATGAGTATTAAATATGAGGCCACCTCTCTTTTGTTGCTAAAGGAAGGGATGGCTGCTTTAGACTTGTAGTTAAGATTGTTGAAGGAGTTTCTGTTGATGGCTTCTAAATTATCTAAAGCTGGAGAGGTGGAATGAGTGAGGGAATATAGTGGCAGGGTGCATGAGATTTGAAGAGAATGATAATAGATTGAAATAATTTTGGAGAATGGGAAAGTGCACTGGATGGGGAAACAAAGTAAGGTCTACAGTGTTCAGGACCTAGTTGAATGGTAAGCATGAATGAAGGGGAGAGGCTGTCTACCCAGGTGTACAGAATATTAAGTCCGTAAGCTACCAAAATTGTTTGAATATCACGGTATTTGATATTTGGTGATTTTTAATTAATTATTTAAAGTGAACTTAGTTAAGAAAATTATAACTGGTGATTTTCAGAAATAAATTTCTTCTAATCCTTATATTCTCTTTGGGGAAGAACAGACCATCGTGTCTATCAGATAGGGAATAAAGCGGGAAAATGGGAAAGTGAGTTTTGGGATTTGTCTATATTTGTGTAATCTTGAATCTTTAATTCCTTTGCTCTTCATCTGAAGAGTATTTGGCCATTTTTATAATGCAGAAATTCACAAAATTATTGCACTTATTAAAAGTATACCCAAAATATCAAGAATAATTTTTTAAAACTAGAAGTTATTTTTAAACAAGTCTTTTTGTAGTACTTGTTTAGGCATTGTTTTTAAAAGAAATAGATCTTCAAAAATGTGTTTTTTCAACATTAATAAAAGATATGTCCTTTTTGTTTTCTTTTTTTAAGCGGCTTACTGAACTAAAGCGCCAGTGCTTAGAGAAAGAGGAACGTTTTCAAAGTATTGCTGGTTTAAGTACAATGAAGGCTACATTAGAGAACTTGAAACATGAAATGGCTTGGGCAGTGGTAATTATCACTTAATTACTTGTTCACGTATATTTGTGATCTGCAGACTGTATTTGGTTATTAATATTCATCTTATCTATTTGCTATGTAATTTCTTTTTTAGGTCAATGAAATCGAAAAACAATTGAATGCTATCAGAGATAATATCAAAATTGGAGAAGATCGTGCTGCTAGACTTGACAGGAAAATGGAAGAACAGCAGGTAATTACAGGTTTTAAAATGCAGATTTAGTAGGTTTAATCATATGAAATTACTCACATTAGACTACTGCCCACTAAACTAGCAGTTTCAGACTGTATGTTTGTCTACATTTTACTTTATTGCTCAGGTGAAATATACCTAAGCTTCTTTTCAAGGCCTGTTGTAGTAATTCTTTTTGAAAAGAATATTCTATACAGGATAAGCCTGTCTGAGGCTAGGGCTATAGAACTCTTATGCATATGGTCAGTGGAACTTGGTTACTGACAAGACATGTAAGAGCTTGAAGCTTTTACTCTTGGGTTCATTGAGGAGTTAAAACACAAAAAGACCTGAGAAATAAAGGGGTGCTAGAATAATAGTAAATTAGACTCACACTGAAGGTTAAGTGTCAGGAAGCATGAGAACTCAGAACTGAAAACAATGTCAGAAATTGCTATGGGAACTGAGATTTACGGTCCAGAACCAAGGTGGCCTGTCACAGGTTTTCATATAAGGGAACACATGTAGGATAAGTTGTTAGGTCTGTTAAGATTAATTTCAGCCTCACATCTAAGAGTGCAGGTGGAAACTACCCTAGCTAAAATTCAAGAAAAAGTCATAAAAGTCTTCCATATGGGCCTAGAGGTTACAGAAGATGATTGAGTGTTGAGTAAAGGCAGTCATTCTCTGTTGGGGCTTTCCATGTGGACCCTTTTACCAATCAGCAGATCTACTTTTTATATTTACTCTTTCTTTTTTGAACAGCTTTATTGAGATATCATTCATATGCCATATAATTCACCCATTTAAAGGGTATAATTCACTGGGTTTTAGTATACTCACAAGGTTGAGCAGCCACCACTGTGGGACTCCTCATGCTGTAGTGCCAGAAGTAGAACTCCTAGTTTTTTCTTTCTTTACTCCCTTTCACCCACAAATGTATTCAGTGTGTCAGTGTAGCTTACTTACCTCTTAGCATTTTCTCTGCTTTGCTTGGGAATTTCTTTTTTGGCCCCCAGGCTTGGCTGTGGTATAGAATGTAATCTTTCCCAGCTTGCTTTTTCCTGTCTGCCTCCAAGATAAGCAGAGTGATTTTTCTTTTAAGGGTTATGACATTAATCAATCAGAGGTAATAGATGAGTATGTAAAAATAATAGAAATGGTAAAGATAGGACACTTAGTGATTTCTGGGCTAAGTTTCTTACTCCCTCTTCAGGCAGTAAATGGAATTGCAACCCTTTCCATTTCACCTTAAATTTTCTTTTCTGAGAGAATATTCCAAAATTTTCATGAAGTATTTTTCTCTTCTCACCCTTACTTCTCAGCTTATCATCAGGTTTCCTCCTCAAAAATTTCCCAGTCTAAAATGGAATCCAGTCTGAGTAACAGATACTCACCTCTTTTTTATATGAGAAAGGAAGATCTTAAGGCTAGGTGGTGTGTAATTTTCTAGGCCTTTTTCTCCATTTAAGCATTTGCATACTCTAATGTAGTAAATGGAAAATTTCTGGAGGGTAAGTACTATCTTACTTTGTATTTATATCCTATCCACCCTGTCCTACATAAAGCTTTTCACATTGTGCTTGATTATTGCTTGTAGAATGACTATTAAATGAAAGGTTTCTGAAGAAACAGTGTCTACAGCAGACTTTAAACGTTTGTTAATTTAAAACTGAAAATATGAACTATGTTTGTTTGTTTAAAATCTGGATCCAACTTTCATTTTTATTAAAAAACAATTCCTCTACTCATTGTCCTTGGGTGTTTTCATGTTTTAATGGCAGAGTTGATTTGTTATAGGAGAGACCATGTGACCCACAAAACCTGAAGTGTGCACTATCTGACTTTTTATAGAAAAGGTTTGCTGACCCTGATTGAAATGGTTCTCATATTTGTTCCTTCTCATCCATCCCTATTGTTGGCATCCCATTTTGGTCCCTAATTGTCTTTGTTCTGAATATCATATTAACTTATTACTGAAATCTTTTACTTCAGTTTTTCCCTCTACCCTGTGTTCCTAGTGCTTTGAGAGTAATCTGACATGCAGAGTTAATGAGATAAGAGACAGACTTATGCTGTCTTCCTATTGTCTAAAAGATTAAGTTGTAAGCTGTTCATTGTAGAATGTAAGGCCCTTCTACCCCTTCATCTCATCTCCTACCATTATCCTTTCAATTTAGGCCGCAGCAATATTTAATTTCTAAAATATTAATACCTTTGTACATGTTCTTTCATCTGCCCCAACACTCTTCCTTAACTAATTTCCTGGTACACTTTGATTAATTTTAAAAATATCAGCTCAAATTATTACTTCCTCTTTGAAGGCATTCCTGACTTTTTCTGGCCCAGCTCTGGTTTGTTTCTCTGTGCTACCACAATTATAAATAAATGTACCCTACTTAAACATTATTGTATACAAACTATCATCAGTTTGCGTTTGTTTTTTCTGGATAAATTATATCTCTCTCTTTTATGTTATTTGAGGACATTTGTTAAAATGTCTTTGTATCTCCAGAGGATAACACATCTATTGCATAGCTAACTGGGTTAAGATCAAATTATATTATAGTATTTCATATAATGTTATTATGTTTGTTTGCCTAATGTTTTAAGAGAAATTAAATTTATTATTGGTACATGAACTATAGATTTTTTTAATTATCTCTATTGAAAAGAAATAAAATATGCTTCAATAATATTACTTTCTTAAAGGTCAGACTTAATGAAGCAGAACAAAAGTACAAGGATATTCAAGACAAACTAGAAAAGATTAGTGAAGAGACTAATGCACGTGCACCAGAATGTATGGCATTGAAGGCAGATGCTGTTGCTAAGAAAAGGGCCTACAATGAAGCTGAGGTGAGAGAAATTTTCTAAACTGGGATATTGAAAGCCACACAGCAAATATAAAGACTGTTCTTCTATCTTTTATTATTTTGTCTTCTTGAAATGGTCCTGCTCTGTCACCAATGCTGGTGTGCTGTGGCACTATCACAGCTCATTGCAGCTACCTCCTGGGCACCAACTATCCTCCCATCTCGACCTCCTGAGTAGCTGGGATTACAGACATGTGCCACCACGACTGGCTAAATTGTTTTGTATTTCTTGTAGAGACAGGATTTTGCCACATTGCCCAGGCTGGTCTTGAACCCCTGGCCTGAAGCAATTTACCTGCGTTGTCCTCCCAAACTGCTGGAATTACAGGTGTGAGCCACTGCACCCAGTCTCTTCTATAAATTTTTTTAGGTTTTTTTTTTTTTTTTTTTGAGATGGAATCTTGCTCTGTCACCCAGGCTAGAGTACAGTGACATGATCTCAGCTCACTGCAACCTCCACCTCTCAGGTTCAAAGGATTCTCCTGCCTCATCCTCCTGAGTAGCTGGGACTACAGAGGCATGCCACCACCCCCAGCTAATTTTTTTTTATTTTTCGTAAAGATGGGGTTTCACCATGTTGGCCAGGTTGGGCTTGATCTTCTGACCTAGTGATCTGCCCACCTTGGCCTCCCAAAATGTTGGGATTGCAGGCATGAGCCACTGTACCCGGTCTTCTATTTTTTGAAGTAGAGATTTTGTACCTGAGTTGAAATTTGTGATGCTTTGAGGTTTTTAAAAATGTAATGGTTTCAAATGACCTTTTTGTGTTTCATTTAAAAAATAAATTCCTGTACATATTCAGCCTCTGAAGATTTGACAGAAGTGGACTTGAATAGGATATTTATGTTTTCATTTTAGTAAAGTGTGTCTAATTTTTTTATTAGGTTTTATATAACCGTTCCTTAAACGAATATAAAGCATTGAAGAAAGATGATGAGCAGCTTTGTAAACGAATTGAAGAACTAAAAAAAAGGTAAGATACCTACTTTGAAATGTTCATGACTATCTCGTTTTGTAATAAAGTAAGGTAGTATGAATTGGAGTGATATATTTTCTGTATTGTTAACGGAATTCTATTATGTTAGTTTGTGTTCTTAAATGTTAGGCTGTTCATTTAACTAACATTTTTCACTTTGGGTTATTTACTGTTAGTACTGACCAATCTTTGGAACCTGAACGGTTGGAAAGGCAAAAAAAAATATCTTGGTTAAAAGAGAGAGTGAAAGCTTTACAAAATCAAGAAAATTCAGTCAGTCAAGAGATCGAACAGTTTCAGCAAGCCATAGAAAAGGACAGAGAAGAACATGGCAAAATTAAGTAAGTTGCAACATCCTTAGAATGATTTATTTCAATTACTTTTACATCATATAGTTTTGTTCTTACATGGTGAGAAAATATGGTTGTTTCTTCTACATGATAAGGGATCTTTTAAAAAAGATTTTATTTTTATGTTAAATACCTTGCAGAGCAGGGCTAACTCAAGGTAGTGCACCTAGAGCCAGCTGGATCTTTTAAAATCACTTTTCAGAACTTTTCTTACACTTGTAGAGTTGAGCAGTTTCTGGGATTCGTAGCCCATCATTGTTGCATTACTTTTTTTTTAATGTCAAGTTTCGAGGACTTCAGACTGTTTTTCTCTGGTAACACAATTATTTTCAAATAAATAATTCTGCTTTTAGTTTTTAGGTGAGCTAGCTGTATCATTCACTGGTATGTAGATGTTAAAGGCAAAGGTTAAATGTTTCTGTGAAACTATCACATATCTGTCCTATTTTTCTGCTTTTATTTTTTAGGAGAGAAGAGTTAGATCTGAAGCATACACTGAGCTATAATCAGAAGCAACTGAAAGAATTGAAAGATAGTAAAACTGATCGACTCAAAAGATTTGGCCCTAATGTTCCAGCTCTTCTTGAAGCCATAGATGATGCTTATAGACAAGGACGTTTTACCTATAAACCTGTAGGCCCTTTAGGTATTGGTCATGATTTAGTGAGGTTATAATAAACTTTAGGAGTAAGTTTTTATTTTCAGAATGATTGAGTCAAGTTTTCAAAATAAACTGATTTCATTAAAAAGAAATTATATTAAGCTTTGTAGATTCATTTGGTATTTTTAAAGCATAAAATATCCAAAAGAAAGAGAACTTTGGAAAAGGAAAAGTAATTATAGAGTTGAATGATCTGGTTCTTGTTTTTCTGAATAAGTGAATGAACTAATATAATATAATTGATTATTCAGAAAAAAAACCCAATAGCGTCAAATATAGTTGAAGAGCACTTACCAAGTTTTGGTAACCTTTTTAAAATGACTTTTCTTTCTTAGTTTCTACTTTGGTTGGACAGCGTGATTTAGAAGTTCTCTTCCAACTGTAAAATCTGTGGTTACTTTATTCTTACATTTACATGGTACTTACAATTTTTTTTTAGTCAAGTTTTCTTGGTGACAGTTGTCTTTAATTCTGAACATCATGATGAAAATGATTCTTATAAATATATTTTGTTAGTAAAGCACTGCATTTAAGTGTTGTAGTAATGTCTCTTCTAAATGATATGTACTTTATACCAGGATCCATTTCAATGGATGAGGCTGTTTTTCCCCAATCCAATTTAAGGATTTGAAAATCCCTTGATTTTCAGAACACCATTGAAAGGCTAGAATAGTATAAACTGAACATAGAAAAGCCACTGTTGATTTACATTAGAGTGGGACAGTTTTTTTCACATCATTTGGTAGATTTTCTCTCGATTGTGTCCTATGGACGTATGGGGATTTCTCATTCAGTTACAATAAGATCTGTAATATCCTTTAAACTGGTTTATATAAAAAAATATGTTAAATCATTTATAAACTATAATGAAATCTGTAATGTCATTTAAACTGCTTTATATAAAAATATGTCATTTATAAACTGTATATATGTCGTTTATAAAGGTGAATGATGTTGATATTTCAAAATAAGTATTTACGAGCCCTTCTGTAATTTTCTCTCACTTTTAGGAGCTTGCATTCATCTTCGGGACCCAGAACTTGCTTTGGCTATTGAATCTTGCCTAAAAGGGCTGCTGCAGGCCTATTGTTGCCATAATCATGCTGATGAAAGAGTTCTTCAGGCACTCATGAAAAAGTTTTATTTACCAGGGACCTCACGGCCACAGATAATAGTTTCTGAGTTTCGGAATGAGATATATGATGTAAGACACAGGTAAAGCATCAGTAATTGAGTATGTTTCTGGTTTTGTGTAATCACAGGCAAGATTGGAAAGATATAAAACACTTTTAATGTCAATCATATCTTTACCACTCATGAGTAAAATTTTATCGAGCCACTTTAATTTCTGTCTAATCAGTCCTAGGCATTAGAGAAATGTAGGTAAATATTCCCTACCATTGAAGTTCTTATGTGTGGGAGACACTACAGGGAAACAGATGTAGTATGGCTTAGAAATTATACCAGTGAGGAAAGTGATTCGACCAAATTAAAAGGGAGGCCCTAAGGAAGAACACGCACTCATTACACACATTTAAACTCTGAAAGTGTTTCACAGAATCCATAAAGAGCGGTAATTTTGTTCTTTGATGACCGTAGCAAGTCATCCAGGCTTCGTAGTGTGTGCCTGTGGTCCCAGCTTCTTGGAAGGCTGAGGTGGGAGAATCACTTGAGCCTAGGAAGTGGAGGTTGTAGTGATGTAGGGAAGATCATGCCACTGCACTCCATCTTGGGTGACAGAATGAGACCCTGTCTCAAAAAAAAAAAAAAGAAAGTATATATCCGTTCCCAGATTGCATTTTAAAATTTCTTTTCTCTCTCATCTCCACTTTATAAAATAAATATGTTTTTAATTAAGTCTAATGCTGTGTCTCATATTTGGTAAATTTGTGTGTAATTAACTCGTGTTAATAGGTAGATCAAGGAAGAATTCAGAGAGGAGATGAGAAATCATCAGTCTTTTAACAGATGTGTTTGTCAAGTGACAGAAAAGGTTAATTGCCTTGTAGGCAAATAGAATTCTGTATGCAAAAGGCATGGAGGTATGACATTGGGAGTTATTTTGCCAAAAATAGTAGCATTTGCAATTTTGATAGGAAGAAACAGAAACAGGTTAGCAGAGAGATGTGGGACAAAAATCAATAAAATTTGTTAATTGACTGCAAGAGAAGGAAAAATCAGGATGACTCCTAGGTTTCTGGCTGGAGTGACTAGCTGAAGGATGCCATCAATTGGGAGGAATGTCCTCCTTGAACCTGAACTGTCATTTTGGTACCAAAGAGAATAGCCCTGGCCAGTGATATGACCTGCTCTGTGAATTGCCACAAGGACTCTGTGAAGAGTAGTGCCTAGCACTTCCTTGCTGACACGTTGTATGTCCCAGCCTGTGCTTCTAATCACTTACCCATGAAACACATATGACAGGGGATCCCATTTATGTGATATAATGCTGTTTTCTTGGAAATAGGTGAGTTTATGTGCTGAGAACAAGGGCTTCAGGAGTTGGTAGGAGGTTTGGGAGTTACCTTATTTAAGGGTTTAGATTGGCTGCCGAGGAAAATGAGAGAGTAAGGTGACTCAAAGTCTGCTTAAGATACAAAGGCCTAGTGGCTGCAGGATATTTTACTGTTAATGTTTCTTTAGGGATGTGAGCGGAGAGCCTGTACTGTTAGATAACTATTAGAATTTTTTAGAGTGGGTAGGTATTACAGAAGGGGAAGAGGGAAGCAGTTGAGTGTGTTGTTGACATACTAGTTTAAAGAAAGAGATGCCTGAAGAAAGTGTTTAGACCCACCTTAATGAAGTATGAGAACCTGCTTAAGGGCTTGATAAGCCTGGAAGGACAAGAGGTTGTGGTAAGAGTGAAAATTTCAAGTTTAATGGAGCAGGTCTAGGGGATGACAAAGTCCATGTTTTGGCTTCAGGAGCAGATTGCTGAAACGCAAATTGTTGGAGTAGTGGAAGAAATTAGATTCTAATCCCTTTGGGTGTTGACAGGGTAAGAGTCTTGAGTATGTTTAACATTCTTTTAACTTTACCTGCCTTATAAACATTTTGAAGGGGTGATTTGTGTGTCTAAGGAGCTTTGTCAGTATGAATTATGGTTCAAATGCTAAATTTAAAAACTGGATATATTATTTTAATGTAGAAAAGAATAGTAAAATATTTTTAGGGTATTATAATGCATCAGATACATAGGACTCATTTCAGTCATTTAGGCTTATATTAGATAACCCTAACAGAGGTACCTAGGAGGGTGCCTAGCTCACAAGGAGTATTCAGAAAATGTGCTTTCCTTTCCTGTAAAGATGGCCTTGTTTCTTCTTTTCAGAGTACATAGAAGCTACTGAACTATTCCTGCTATTATGCCTCCATTTGTACATCTTGCCCCCATCTCAAGAGAGGTTCTTTCTGTGTGAGGCTATTCTACTTGTGTTCCGAATTGCATACTTTCTTGCCTGACTCATTAACCATTTTAAAAAAGTGTTTCAGTGCTCTCCTGAGCTTTAAACTTTCCTGTTTAATTTTCTATCGCTTTTAAACATGGTGGATCTCTGATTTACATTTGTCCTTTTGAAAACACTCCTCCTAGGGGAGACTGTGCATTCACTCATAGACTTACTACTTTTGGTCCCTAAATGTTAACTGTATTCTCCAGTTACCTCCTTGTTGCCAAATTCAGTTGATATTTACCTTCTCTTAAGCATTAGATACTATTAAATACACCTTCCTTCAAACTTCATATTCCTTTTGTTACTATGACACCATTTTCCTGGTTCTCCTACTCTTTAGGTGTTTATCAGCCTATTTTGTGGGCTTTTCTTCATTTCCTTCTGGTGTTCCCCACAGCAACTTCTCACTTTATATCTTCTTATGTTTGGAGACATTAAAAATACGCCAAATTTAGACCAGTCACAGTGGCTCACAACTATAATCCTAGCACTTGGGGAGGCCAAATTGGGTGGATTGTTTGAGCTCAGGCATTTAAGACCAGCCTGGGTAAGGTGGTGAAACCCTCTCTCTACCCAAAATACAAAAATAAACTGAGCATGGTGCTGCACGTCTGTGTTCCCAGCTACTCAGGACCCTGAGGTGGGAGGATGGCTAGAGCCCTGGAAGTCGAGGCTGCAGTGAACTGTCATCATGCCACTGCACTCCAGGCGACAGAGGAAGATCCTGTCTCAAAAAATGAAACAAAAATACACCAAACTTTAAGCATTTTTTTCTTATATTTTAACTTAGTAGTGTTTTTCCTTTCACTTGACTTTAGAAATCACATCTTTTAATCAAATGATTTAAGTATAATCAGGATGAAAAAATCGTTTTGTCTTGTAACTCCTCTTACCAGTGAGGCCTCTATTATACTTGCCTAGATTTTCAGTGCAATTTTTTCTTTGTCTGTACGATTTATTTAGACTTTCTGCTTAACATTGTTTGTGAACCTATGTCCTGTTGTCTTCTTGTCTCCTGTTACCAACATCTCATTGCAATATTCCTTTCTGCTTTTTGCTCTGCTAGACTGATTTTGTATCCTCCCCAACATACTATTAATTGTTGTAATATAAGCCAGTATGAAGTAAATCCCAGGGAAGAATAGCAAAAGGAAGATGTGGTTGTGACTTGGTGCTTAGAGCAAACTGGTAGTAACATCTTCATCTAATGATGGCCCATGGCTGCCCAAACATGGTGACTTCTTCCTAGTGTTGAAACCTGTGCTGCCAACAGGCTGGCCAGAGTCTGCATTTCACCAGAATTCCCTACTACATCCTACCTCTTAGCTTCCTACTCCCTTTTTTTTACCTCCTTCTTCCCTACTTTTGTTTCATTGACATTTCTAGAGCACCCACACCCTATTCTTTGTTGTCCTTCTTTTTATTTCCACCTGAACTCTGTCCTAAAAAGCCATTATCTGCATCTCTTTTCTCTAGTTCCCTTTTCAGGAAAAACTCAAAGGAGTTGTCCATGTCTCTTAATTTCTTTCTTCATCTTCTTTCTTGAACCTTCTCCAATCAGGCTTTTATAATTTCACCACATACAAAACAGCTCTCATGAAGGCATCAGCAGGCCTCACTTTTCTTAACTCAATTAACTCAAAGTCGTTACTATTCACTAGTTTGACTTACTGGCAGTATTTACCCTTGATCTTTTCATTCTTCCTGAAAGACTTTTTCACTTGGCACCAAGGGCCTCACTTTTCTCATTTTCCTAATTCTCTTGGTGTTCTTTTTTGGTATCCTTTGCTTCTTCCTCGTCACCGCTGACTGTACCAGTGCTCCAGAACTCTTCTTGGTGTACACGTCTCCCTAGGTGAACTCATCTGATTTCATGGATTTACAGATCATACACTGATGACTGTGAAACCATGTTTGTAGGTTGCCTTTTTCTTCTGAACTCTAGAATATAATATACTTAATATATGTTTTCCACTTAGATGCCCAGTAAGCACTTCAAATTTAATATTTCTGAAAGCTGTACTCCTGATTTCCACCCCACCTGCACTTTCAGTGATCTTCTCCACCTTCATTTCTCTATTGCTCAGTCATCCTTGACTCCTTTCTGCTACTCCACATCCTACTGACTGTACTTTAACAACGTATCCAAGATCTGACCACTTGTACAGTGACTACACTGGTTCAAGCCGTCATGATTTCCCTTGAGGACTGCACAGGCTGATCTCCCTGCTTCTGGTTCCTTGGCACCTCAGTTTCAGTATAGCAGCCAGCGTAAAGTCAGCTCATGTCATGCCTGTGCTCAAAGGACTCTAAACTTTGCTGTGTCAGGCCTGACTGACCTCTAGGCCTGCATGATCTGTCCTCACCATCTTTCTTGTCCTGTCTCTAGAAGCACTTCCTTTCCTGAATCGTTCACTGTGGCAATCTGCCTCCTTGCTTCTCTGACTCACCTTTTAGGGTCTTCGCAATTGCTCTTCCCTCTGTCTGAAATGGTCTTCCCAGGTTACTTATGTGACTATATCATTTCCTCAGGTATCTGCCCAGTGTTACCTTAGTGAGGCTTTTTCTAGTCTTTTTGTGTGTGTAAAAAAGCACCATAAGCTGCCTTTCCCTTCTTTCTTTTTCTTTATTCTGTCTTCCTTCAATAAAATGTGAGCTCGATGAGGAACAGGGTGTAGTCAGTTTTGTATACTGTTCCCTTTATCCTCTGGAACAGAACCTGGCACAGAGTAGATACTCAATAAATATGTGTTGAATTAATAGATGAATAGGTATAAAACGTGCGTGCAGAGATACTGTCTTGGTTTTGGAATTCTAGGACTAAGAAAGCACTAAGAATGCTATCACCGTCTCCTCCTCCTCAGTCGTTCATTGTTCTCTACCTCCTATTCTTCTATGTTCATTCTTCAGTGCTATTAATAGCTCAGGTTTACATTTTAGTTGAAAGATTGAATGTCTCTTTCAGGAGCCAGAATTATAATTTATAAGGATATCTTTTCTTTCATATTTCCTCTTTGTCAGTAATAAACTTTGCTTCAGTTTTTCTTTTCTCCTATCAGGGAAAAAATGTTTAGCTATTTATAATGAATTTTAAGTAATTGACTTATGTTTATGTATGGTAATTGTGTGAGATTTAAATAAATTGTAATTATTAATAGGCAGCAGGGCACATCAATTAAGAATCTGGACTCTAGAGCTGAGCTGCCTGGTTTAAATCCTAGCCCGGTCATAAAACTAGCTTCATGACTCTGGGGAACATAAACTCTCTGAAGTATCCTCATCCGAAAAAAATACGGGGAGAATAGTACTGTGTATCTCATGTGGTTATTATGAGGATTGAATGAGTTAATATTTGTAACTTGCTTAGAACAGTGCCTGGCACATAGTATTATATAAATGCCAAATAAATAAAAGAAACCTATACAGCTGTGGCTTCAAATGTTACCAGATATTTTATATTATCTTGTTATTTATAATCTACCTGTCTGTTACAAATATATATGGAAATATATATACTCTATAATATCATAATAATATATATATACAATTTTTATATGTATATTTAGAATTAAAATTTGCTAAGTTAATTCTTCTGTATTTTTGTCTCCTAGAGCTGCTTATCATCCAGAGTTTCCAACAGTTCTGACAGCTTTAGAAATAGATAATGCGGTTGTGGCAAATAGCCTAATTGACATGAGAGGCATAGAGACAGTGCTACTAATCAAAGTAAGGCCACCAGATCTGTATTTTATGTTACTGTTAAATTTTTAAAACTGAAGTTGATTATATAAATTCCTATTACCCTGTTATCATAGAGTTGTTGATGTGCTTCACTATTGTACTTTTACCTGATAGGAAAATCTGTAGGATAATCTAGAAACTTGTTGATTTGTGCTTTTTCTGCTCCATGGAACTTTATAACTTCACTTTCGGCTATTCTTTATAAAGTAATTTCACAAACACATATTATTATTTTGGTGCATGGTGCTGTAAAAATTTTTCGTACATTCTTTCTTGACTGACAAATTTATTTTTTATTTGCTTTTACAGATACAGTAGAGTGATATTATTCTACTTAAATGAAGTATTTTGCTTGATATTTTATGACTTCTTTTTCATATAGCTTTGTACTGTGTTAGATAAATCAATATTTACTGTTTGTATAGGTATTTTTATTTGCTTTTTAGATTAGATCACCATATTTTGTTTCCTCTATTGGCATAAATTTGCTGAGAAAGGACAAAGTGATTTGTCTTGTTATTTAAAACAAATCTGTAATCAAAACAAAATATAAAAGAGTCTTTTTTTCTCATGAATAGAAACTAAGAAGTAATGGTCTAGATATCCCAAGTGTGTGTGTGTCTGTCTGTTCATATTGTAATTATTTGTGGGTTTGACTCTCTCATATTTTAGAAGGGTACTTGAAAAAAAATAATGAAGCCTTATTGTAAAGGTCTGTACCCAGAGAGGTTGATTAGGACTTAATTAACGTAATCTTTTTTTTTTTTTTTTGAGACGGAGTTTTACTCTTTTTGCCCAGGCTGGAGTACAGTGGCACAGTCTCTGCTCACAGAAACTTCCACCGCCTGGGTTCAAGTGATTCTCCTGCCTCAGCCTTCCAAGTGGCTGGGATTACAGTCATGAGCCACCATGCCTGGCTAATTTCGTATTTTTAGTAGAGACAGGATTTCTCCATGTTGGTCAGGCTGGTCTGGAACTCTCAACCTCAGGTGATCTGCCCGCCTTGGCCTCCCAAAGTGCTGAGATTACAGGCGTGAGCTACCACACCCAGCTAATTAGCCTAATCTTCTTTTACATTCTCCAGGGCTTAAATATTGTCAGACTTTTCCTGCATAATTCAGTGTATTAATCTTTTTTTTTGAATTTGCTATTTATTCAAATCTTTTGTAGGGTGTAAAAGTCGTTTAGAAAAATAATTAATATGAACTGGTCTAAAGTATATATTTTCACATTAAAAAGCACTTAAAATAGTTGTAACTTTAAATGGATAGCAATACTTGAATTGAAAAATAAATATACATCAATTTGTCATGAAGCATTGTTTACTAAGCTGTTTTAAGACTTTTTAAATAATTTTAATTCTAACCTTGAAAGGTTTTAAAATTGTTATATTTAACTTTATGAAATTATTTGAATGTTTTAATAAGCATGCTTGAATTATACTAAAATAATAAGGACAAATAACATTTTGAAATTCTGTACATCAGAAAAACTTTAACATCTTTTTTAAAATTCATTTTCTCCGCTATTCTTTTAGAATAATTCTGTAGCTCGTGCAGTAATGCAGTCCCAAAAGCCACCCAAAAATTGTAGAGAAGCTTTTACTGCTGATGGTGATCAAGTTTTTCCAGGACGTTATTATTCATCTGAATACACAAGACCTAAGTTCTTAAGCAGAGATGTGGATTCTGAAATAAGGTTGGAGTCAAGTTTAGCTACTGTATTATTCCTGCTGCTTCTTTTGGGGTTCAGTTTCTTTCATATTACTGTTTTAGTGAGGACATGAGTAATCTATCTCAGTGCTTGGTTTTAAAACATCCCCTAGCTAGTTACAGAATTCTAGGTTGACAGTTACCTTGCATCACTTTGACGACGGCATTCAGGACTGATAATACAAAACATATTTACCTCAGCTAGCTCATCTGTACACTGTTTGTTACGTGTCCTCAAGGAGATCGGAGCTTGACTCAGAATATAAATCAGCTACATCACTGTGCCCACTGTTTAGTTTTGCTGATTTGTCTCAGAGAGGATATAGCAACCTGGTTTACATTCTGGCTCAAGCTCCTTACTATGTCCCTGACTGGTACTTTGAGTTGCACAGTTCTGGAAAGATCAATTGACATGATTAGAACACATGCTAGGGAAACACAGCTATGAAAAGAAACAAATTGAGAAGTTTTAAGAGATTCAAGAGCATGCAAAAAGAAATTTTGCTATCAAAAAAAAACCCCATGATTTCTTCAGAAGTGGGTAGCCCTCGGGCTGCTATAGGGCCCAGGAGCTGCACAACCATGTGATTTCTTATTCAGTTGATAAATTGATGTTTTGAGCCTGAATTAATGACTTAATTTTAATCTTAAGTAGAAGAACTTAGGACGTAAGTAAAAAAAATATCTAAGAAAACTGAGCAAAAAGTAAGAGAATTATAAACGACTTGTATGTGTGGGTTTTGTTGAAAGATTTCTCTAATCATTTTTATGTGATTATGAGAGCAGAATAAAGGAAAATAACCATAATGGGTATTGGAAAGTTTAGTAAAACTTTAGCAGTAGAAAAAGTTGAATAACTAGCACCTTGGTGTTGTGCTTTTGTTTGTTATCTCAATGCAGTTTTCAGTTATAAACGTACACATAATATGTAAGCAGGCCCTTAGAATGATTACCAGGCTGGTTCATAAAAAATAAAAATTCCCTATGAATTTTTGAATTGTTAAAACATTAACATTTTAATATAAATTTCTGATGTATACTCTTAAAATTTTATTCTTTCAAACAACAAATATTTAATAGGTATCTAATATTCCAGGCACTAATCTAGGCACAAGACACATAAGGAAACGAAGTATTAGTACACAAAATTTCTCTAATGGAGAAATTTCTCTTAAATTAAGGGGAAGATAGACCATAAATAAATACTAGGTTAGGTGGTGATCAGTGCTGTGGAAACAAATAAAGCATAGTATGAGGTGAGAGAGTGATGAGTATACTGTTTTAGATAGGCTGTCGAGGAATATGTATTCACCCCCCACAACTCACATACTCTGCTCAGGCTTAATATGTTTTTCATTAGGTAGCAGATGATCTCTATGTAAAATCTAAGGAGGAACCCTGTCTGAAAATGTGTAGGAATTAGTTTTACCCAGTGAAAAGAAAGTTGTAAAATGTATTCATTTTGTTCATGCAAGTTATATTGATTGCTTAAATTCGTTCTATATGTTCAGAAAAATTGTATAATAAAAATATTGTCTTGCTTATTTTGTTGGTTTTTATATTTTATTTAGGCTGTAGTTTTCAAAGTTTGTTTACTTGGCAACATTTTTTTTTTTTGAGACAGGGTCTCGCTCCAAGCTAGAGTGCCAGGATCTTGGCTCACTGCAGCCTCTGCTTCCAGTGTTCAAGTGATTCCTGTGCCTGAGCCACCCACATAGCTGGAACTACAGGCAAGCCCACCATGCCTGGCTAATGTTTGTGTTTTAGTGGAGACAGGGTTTCCCCATGTTGACCAGGCTGGTCTCAAACTCCTGGCTTCAGGTGATCTACCCATCTCCATCTCCCAAAGATTACAGGGGTGAGCCACTGGCAGGTTTTTTTTTTTTGTTTTTTTTTTTTGAGACAGGGTCTCTCTCTGTCCACCAGACTGGAATGCAGTGACCTGATCTTGGCTCACACCTTCGCCTCCTAAGTTATTCTCCTGCCTCAGCCTCCTGAGTAGCTGGGACTACAGGCACATGCCACCACACCTGGCTAATTTCTGTACTTTTTGGTGGAGGCAAGGTTGCGCCATGTTGGCCAGGCTGGTCTCGATCTCCTAACCTCAAGTGATCGGCCCACCTCAGCCTCCCAAAGTGCCGAGATTATAGGCTTGAGCCACTGCACCCAGATGCAACTTTTGTTTTTTTAGCAAAATTACTGTTTGTTAATGAAAGTACAGGTTTATATATGTTAAAAGAAATATTTCATATGAAATCCTGAGGAGCCATATTAAATTTTTGCACCTGGCCCATTTTTATCAGAAACCGCCCTATTCTCTTTCCCCATTTTGTTATTCATTCAGCTAACATTTATTGAGCCTTTTTTTTAATTTAAAAATTCTAGCAAGGTAGCATAGTTATTTTACATACCAGTAAATGTTGTATATACTGTTATTTTATGTACCAGTAAAAAGGAAATAAATG
The DNA here is from genome assembly GCA_031835075.1 of Saguinus oedipus. Lineage (NCBI taxonomy): Eukaryota > Metazoa > Chordata > Mammalia > Primates > Cebidae > Saguinus > Saguinus oedipus. The sequence goes on along the minus strand of CM063183.1, from coordinate 7,455,009 downwards.
CTAATTAGACCATGGACTGCAAAATGGTTTCAGATTTCAGAGATGTTAAAATGTGAAGAAATACGCATCTTAGTGGAATATGGCCAGCTCCAGGGAATATTCCCCAGACTAGGGAAAGTTGTTCTTAACTGCATAGGTGGTTCACTTCCACCAAGCACACAGCTTTGGAACACAGATACTTGGATTAGTGAGTATCTAGATCATTTCCAAAGCCAGTTGACTATGCCATATGGAGACTCTTTTCTATGAATCTGGAGTCTGGTACTTTATTTTTTCTCCATATCGTTTTCTTGTTGTCCTCTTCTTCCCCTTTACTCCTCATACATTCATAGCATTTATTCAGTAGTGGACTTGTTAAGCTATTAGTTTTATCTGTTTTTATCTTCTATGCCTTTGTGTATTTCTTTTCATCTTCTCCCCTAGTTGGTCCAACTGATGAAAAATTTAGAGAATACACTTCAGTTATCTCTTCTCCTAGATTCACTCTTATGCTCCTGGGATACTATGGATATATAGTACAATGTTATGTTCACATTTTAATGTTATAATTTATTTCCTGATTTTTTTTTTTAAGGAATCACATCTTAATTCTGTTTCTACTTCTGTCTACCACTATGGATAATACTGGCACACAGAAGTTATAAGTACATTTGACCCTTGAATAGTGCAGAGGTTAGGGACACTGACACCCCATGCAGTCGAAGTCTGTGTATAAGTTTTGAGTCCCCAAAATCTTAACTATTAATTGCCTGCTGATGACTGGAAGCCTTACTGATAACATAAATAGTTGATTAATATATATTTTGGATGTTACATGTGTTATAAACTGTATTCTTACGATACAGTATATTATATGCAGTACAATATATTATATGATATACTATAAATTCAATATATCATGCAATACAGTATATCATGTACTGTATTCTTAAATACAGTTAGCTGTATGTTAAGAAATCATAAGGAAGAGACAGTATATTTACTATTACATAAAAGTAGATCATTATTAAGGTCTTCATCTTTATTGTCTTCACATTGAATAAGTTGAGGAGGAGTGGTTGGTCTTACTGTCTCAGAGGTGGCAGAGGCAGAAGAAAATCTGTGTATAAGTGGACCCATGTATTTCAAACTCTGCATTGTTCAAGAGTCAACTCTACTTACTAAGGAAATAAGTAAAACTTGATTTTTGTTTAGAATGTTTTTTGAAATGTCTGCAATAGATTTTTATGATTAATAACTTGGTAGGATTATAGAACTGCTTTAACTGAAAAGGATTTTGCACATAACTTACTATAAATAGAGCTTTCTTTGTAAAGGTCTAAAGTATTTGTAATATTGAGAAAAAGATTTTAAAGTATTTTTTATCCTCTCCTTCCTATCAAGTGACTTGGAGCATGAGGTTGAAAATAAGACGGCCCAGATATTAAATCTTCAGCAACATTTATCTGCCCTTGAAAAAGATATTAAACGCAATGAAGAACTTCTTAAAAGGTGCCAACTACATTATAAAGAACTAAAGGTAAAAAAAAAATTTTTTTTGTTTTTTTCAACTTAATCACTACCACATTGATTTTAAGATCCCATCATTGACTTCGAGTAGTTCTCAACTCTTTTGGCCTCAAGCCCCTTTGCATTTATTGAAGAGCTTTCATTTATGTGGGTATATCGATCAACATTTACATTTTTTAAAATTAAAACAAAATTTAAGAATATTTAATTCATATATTAGTCAGTTTTCACACTGCTGATAAAGATACCCAAGACGGGGCAATTTATAAAGAAAAAAGAGGTTTAACGGACTCATAGTTTCACATGGCTGGGGAGGCCTCACAATCATGGTGGAAGGCAAAAGGCACATCTTAAATGGCAGTAGACACAAGAGAAAGAGAGCCAAGCAAAAGGGGAAACCCATTATAAAACCATCAGATCTCATAAGACTTATGCACTCCTAGGAGAACAGTAGGGGGGAAACTGTCCCCATGGTTCAGTTATCTCCCACTAGGTCCCTCTCAAAACACATGGAATTATGGGAACTTAAATTCAAGGTGAGATTTGGGTGGGGACACAGCCAAACCATATCAGTTCCTTTAAAAATAATAATATGTTAACAGAAATATTTTTTATTTGAAAAACCAAAAAAAATTTGAAACCAAAAAGATTTTGTCAGAAGATTGGAATATTTTTTGTAAATCTCTAATGTCCAATTTAATAAAATTTAATTAATAGTTATATCAGCTTTTGCATTCAGTCTGTTGTGATATTACATATCATATATTTATAAACCTTATATACACTCATAAGAAAGTGCTAATAAAAATGGCAAATAATGTCTAATTGTTTTTATGAAAATAGTTTGTACCCCACAGACCATCTGAAAGGATATCAGAGAATCCCATAGGTTACTTGGATCATACTTTGAGAACTATTGGATTAGAATAATCATAACTTGAGACTTTGGATGTTTCAGAAAAATTTTTCTCGATGGACTCAACAGTGCCATTGTTTTAAATGCTAAGATGGATTACTTACATCTTTTTGCATGGGAATGGATTAGTATATAAGGTGATATGGCAGAATTTATACACAATCTCCTTTGGTTGATTTAATACTAATGTACGCCTTTCATTAGTTGTGAAATCATTCTGTATCATCAACATTATAGAGCTTTGTAAATTAATACATTCTTCCCAAGGTTTTTGGTTTTAATTTATTTTCATATTACTAAGATTCAAATACTTTTCTTTTAGATGAAAATAAGAAAAAATATTTCTGAAATTCGGGAACTTGAGAATATAGAAGAACACCAGTCTGTAGATATTGCAACTTTGGTAAGATACTTTTTATTTAATTTAAATGTAATATTAAAGGATAAAGCTGCCATTTAGATTAATGGCATCAACTCAGCTTTTTTAAAAAGTTCTTTTAATTGAAACTACTCTTAATGATCGCTGTCTCCATTCACTAATAAGGTAAAAACTACCTGGTATATAGCCTTCATATTTTTTGATGTTTTGTGTGTATAACTTTCATGCACAATAATTGATTTCGTCTTCTACCACACAGAAAAATACTTTACCAAAACTTAATTGTATTTCTAAACAAGGACCCATCAAACCCTGCTGCCGAGCATAGTTTTTTTCACATAGGCACTCTCAGAGTTCATCAGTATCAGTATCAGTGGGCACAGATGTCAGGATCATCTTTTAATCAGTACTAGTTGGTGTCTTGGTTTTTTTTTTTTTTCCAAATCAGTATTTTTCATTTTAATTCACCACATATTTGTCACTGTATTTTTTTTGCAGTAATCTGTTTGTGACACTTAGCTTTTTCTGAGTTTTAGTAAATAGTGAATTAGATAAATTGTACACTTTTGTTAAAATGAGTAAATATTTATGGAGTGCTCCATTTCAGGAAGCGTATTAACTGATAAGGAATACAACAGTGCACAAAACAGAATAACTCACAGTGCTGGTGAAGCTTTACTCTAATTAGAATTTGTCTTCATTTTATACTAGTAGTCTTGTTTTTTACTTTCTACTTTTTATTTTTATGCTTTAATTCCTTTTAATGATAGACTAAATTTCTTTTCTTTTTTTTTGAGATGGTGTTATACTCTTGTTGCCCAGGCTGGAGTGCAGTGGTGCAATCTCGGCTCACTGCAACTTCCACCTCCTGGGTTCAAGCGATTCTACTGCCTCAGCCTCCCAAGTAGGCTGGGATTACAGGCATGTACCACCACAGCCAGCTAATTTTTTTGTATTAGTAAAGATGGGCTTTCACCATGTTGGCCAGGCTGGTCTTGAACTCCTGACCTCAGGTGATCCACCTGCGTCGGCCTCCCAAAGTGCTGAGTGAGCCACTGCACTTGGCCAATTAAATTTCTTAAATATATGGATTATATCTTACTTGTCTTTGTTTACTTAGGGTCTAACATATTATCTGGCACAAGATATATATTGTATAGTTTGGAGAAAATGAACAGATAAATGAAAGTCTTTTTTATTATGATCTCAATGAGAATATTGTCTCCTAAATATCATCCCTTCTGATTTTTCAACTTGTTTTCTTCTACTTCCTAATTTAGACATTAAGAATATAAAAATATTCTAGTGGTTCATTTGTATTTGATCTGATTTGTATATAGCCTGTAGTAGATTCTCTTCTCTCAGAATTATTTATATGTTTCTTCTATTTGAAAACTTAAAGTATTTTAATTAACACTATATACTTTTTAAATGTTATCAGGAAGATGAAGCCCAAGAAAATAAAAGCAAAATGAAAATGGTTGAGAAACATATGGAGCAACAAAAAGAAAGTATGGAGCATCTTAGAATTCTGAAAATAGAAGCAGAAAATAAGTATGATGCAATTAAATTAAAAATTAATCAACTGTCAGAGCTAGCAGACCCACTTAAGGTATATATTTTTGATATTCTGTTATATAAGTATTTTATGTTTTAGTTTTATATCCACAGTGTACTCATTGGATATTGGCCTAAAAGAATTTTTGGTTAAATACAAATATGACAGCATAAAAATTGAATATAAAGAATGGTGGGAACCAGACTTTCATCATTAGGTCAATTATTATTAAACACTTCTGCTCATGCCTTTAGGAGAATAAATCACTGAATTTCCATTTATCCTAGGGGATTATAGCTTTTTTTTCTTGACTCTTTATGATATTTTAAAAATCAGAACCAGAAGCAGAGACATCTTGTACATCTAGACTATCTCTGTGCATACATGTTCTGTTGTCCCAGCTTTGCTTCAATAACTCAAGGATTAGTTGCTATAAAAGCCAACTTGAAATAAATTACTATTCCTCTCTTGTTTATTAGCTATTTCAGTTACGTTTCAGGCTGAATTCAATTGACTTTATTTTTAGCACACACTTTTTGAGACAAAATTAACCATGAAGTTTTTCATAATATTCCCTGGTTATTCCTCATAAATCTGATCAACAGAGAAAAAATAGACTGAAGTTAAAAAGTAGACTGAAACAAACAGCATCTTATGGACCTGTGAGACTATCACAGAATAGCTGAAATTTGTGTTGTTGGACCCTTAGAAAGTGAGGGAAAAGAGGGCATGACTGAAAAAGTACCTAAAGAAATAATGACTAAACACTTTCCAAATTTTGCAAAAGTATAAGCTTATAGATTAAAGAAGGTAAGTGAACCAAAAGCAAGATAAACCCAAAGTAATCTACAATAAGACACATTATAATGAAACTTCTGGAAATTAAAGAAAAGGTCTTACAGATAGCAAGAGAAAACCTTATATAGAAAAGGATTTTTGAATGACAGCATGTTTCTCATCAGAAACTGTGGAGGCCAGATGGAAGTCACACATTTTTCAAGTGCTAAATGATGTGTCAACCCTGTGTCCACCAAAAATATTTCCAAGCAATAAAGGAAAAATCAAGATATTCTCAGATGAAGGCAAACTTAGAGAATTTGTTAGGAACAATAAAAGAGGGAATCTAGGAACATCAAAAAGAAGGAAAAATGAGATAAAAATAGAAAAAAATGCAGTAGACTTTACTTTTCTTCTTGAGTTTTAAAAATTATGTTTAGAAGGCAAGCAAAAATCATAATATCTGAGATGATTCTAAATGTATGTAGAGGAAATATTTAATACCATTATATTAAAAAAGGGTAAAAAGGGGATGCAAAAGGGAGGTAAGATTTCTTAATTTCTCAAACTGGTAAAATAATTATACCAGTAGACTGTGAGGTTTGGTGTATGTAATATAACACCTATGCCAGCTGCTAAAAAAGCTATACAAAGAGATGCACTAAAATGTACTACAGATAAATCGAGATGGAATCCTTAATGTATGTTCAAGTATCCCACATGAGGCAGGAAAGAGAAGAAAGATACACAAGAACCAGAATACAAAAAATAAAATGACAGACTTAAATTTAGATTTACTTGTCTAAATAAACAAATTGAAAGGCAGATACAGGCAGAGTAGATTAAAACATGACTATATGCTATCTATAATTAGCTCACTTCAAATATGGCCATTAGGGCAGGTTAAAAGTAAAAGGGTAGAAAATGGTTTATCTTCCACATAATAAAGGAAAGCAGGATTAGCTATATTCAAAGTGGACTTCAAAAAAAGATCACCAGAAACAGGGAAGGACATTACGTAATGACCAAAGGCTCAGTCCATCGAAAATACATAGCAGTTCTAAATATGTATGCAACAAATACTTGAGCTGTACCATATGAGAAGCAAAATCTGATAGGACTTCCTCAATAATTGATAGAGCAACTATACCAAAAATTAACAAGGATATAGAAAAACTCAACAAAATCATTATATATATTGTTCAGTAAAACTTATCCATTCAAAGTGTATAATTCAATGTTTTTTCATGTATCCAGAGTTGTGCAACCATTTCCACAATTTGGAACATGTTCATCACCTAATAAAGAAACCTGTACTGATTAACAGTTGCTCCCAATTCTCTCCCATCCCCATCCCCTGGCAAAAACTAATCTGCTTTCTGTCTATAGATTTGCCTATTCCAGACATTTGATATGAGTAGAATCATATAGTATGCGATCTTTTGTTACTGGCCTCCATTTAGCATAATGTGTTGTAGCATGTGTCAGAACTTTATTCCTTTTTATTGCTTAGTAATATTCACATTTTATTTATGCATTCATCAGTTGATGGACATTTGGGCACTGCTGCTGCTGTGAACATTCATGTACAAGTTTTTGTGTAGATAATGTATTGTCATTTGTGTTGGATAGATATCTAGGAATGGAATTGCTAAGCTATGTTCTTACATCGTATTTTGAAGAACTTTGAAACATTTCCAAAGTGACTGTACCATTTAATATTCTCTTCAACAGTGTTTGAATGTCTCAGTTTCTCCATATCCTTATCAACATTGGTTATTTTCTGCCTTTTTAATTTTGACCATGCTATTGAGTGAGAAGTGGTATCTCATTGTGATTTTGATTTGCATTTTTCTTATGGCTAATACTGTTTGTAGTTTCATGTTCTTATTGGCCATTTGTATATCTTTGGGGAAATGTCTCTTCAAATCTTTGCCCTTTTTATAGTTAGGTTATGGATCTTTTATTCTTGAGTTTAAGAGTTCTTTATATATTCTGGATATATATTCTTTATATATTCTGGCTGTTTTTCATGGTATAATAAATGTTTAAATTCATTTTTCAAGTATTCCTAGTATAGAGATACATTACTGAATTTTGTGTTGACCTGTATCCAGTACCTTTCTAAACTTACTTATTAGTTTTAAAGTTCTTTTGGAATTTATGTATCATCATCTCTCTTTTAAATACAGCATTAATCTTTTTTTTTCTAATTTTTATGCTTTTTATTTTCTTTTATTGTAATTGATCTAGCCAGGACTCCAGTAACTGTTGACCTTTAGTACATTGTTGAACAGAAGCCGTGGAACTAGATGTCCTTACCTTGCACTTGTTCTTAGAAAGAAAGCATTATGTATTTCATCATGAATTAATAGCTACTATGTGTGTTTTGATTGTCCAGTTGTTGTTGTTCATGTATTGTCCTTCCTTTGAGATTACCAAGTAATTAGGAGTGTTCCTTTATCTTTTCTCCCAGTTTTTTAGCTACACCTCTTGTTTTATTTTTTTCCAGTGGTTGCTGTGCATTACAGTATGCATCTTTACGTTATCATAGTCTGCTACTGTTTATTTTTAAAATTGTCTCAGGATATCTTCTTTCCAGTTGTATTTTATGCTCAAAATTTTGAGGTTATACCAGATACAATGACTAAATAAATCAGTGCTAATTTTTTTACATCCTTTCTTTTTCTCCTGACCCACCTTTTTTAAAACTAGGTATCCTTTTTCAAGTGACCTCTGTAAATACCTAATACTTGCATTGTTTTAAGTTTTTAAAGGTTAACGTGGATTCCCCCCAAAAAACCTAGTTTATTAAAATAAAATTGAAAACCATAATATATGGGGAATTCAGATAAGAATTTGAATTTAATGTGACTTCCTAATTTGGGAAACTCCTCACTTCTATTCAGACAAACGTGGATGTAAACTCTTAACACTTGCCTCTTCAAGCGACATAATCCTAACCACTTTATTGAGTTGTAATCTTTTATTTTGACTTTGTTAAAACAGGATGAATTAAACCTTGCTGATTCTGAAGTGGATAACCAAAAACGAGGGAAACGACATTATGAAGAAAAACAGAAAGAACACTTGGATACCTTAAATAAAAAGAAACGAGAACTGGATATGAAAGAGAAAGAACTAGAGGTTTTTCACCATTCTTTTTAAAAGTTACTTTGTTTTCAGCCTTAGTTGTGACTATTAAAGTGTTTTCCCTAATGTCGTGTTTCTGAAAACAGACAAGTTGTCTGAATTTCTATTTCATATAGAGTAACAGGTGTTTGGGTGAATCAACAGAAGAGGCTTGGGACCCTAAAGTGTGAGTACTTACATAAGCAAGACTGCAACAGTCCTATATTATGCCTCTGAGTGCTTTAGAAAGCAGCATTGTCTTTCAGCTAACAGAACTCGTTAGATGCCCACCTTGGCAAGCAGGTAGCCATTGTGTGTCAGGAAAAGGCACCCCTTCCAGTGAATAGCTGGGATGTGGGCTGGGCTGGATTTTAGCTCGTACTAGACATGCCTGTTGGCAACTCTAAGCAGTGGCCCAGTATTTAGAGGAGAATAAATTGAAGACAACCTTATTCTACCCAGAACAGATGGATTTCAACTTTGCATTTATATCTTAAGGAAAAAATTATCTAAACTCTGTAATTCATTTTCTTATTTTTCTCATTCGTTTAAGACATCATACAGAATGTTGTAAATATAAATAAGTACTATGTTTAAAAGTGGTTTGCATTTTTTACCCTATGAGGATCTTTGTTTGTTTATATTTTCAATACTATTGGTGCTCAGAGTCCACCCTAAAGGACGTGGAAAGCTACATCTCACCTCGGTGACCTGGCTAGCAAGCTTTTCGTAACTGCTACATTAAATTTATTTTACTAGGAAGTTGTGGAGATATTGCATCTTATTAAGAGTTATACACAACAATGCACTTTTCTCTTGAGGTCATTACTCTGGACTTCATCTTCAATATTAAACTTAAATAAATATAAATAACATTGATATTAAATATAATTAAAATACATTTTGTAAACCTAAGTTCAGAATTTTACTTTGCATGTTTTGACATGAGTGATATAATGAATTGTTATATCGAAGAAGAGTTTTAAAGATTTAAACGTCTATTTTCTTAGGAGAAAATGTCACAAGCAAGACAAATCTGCCCAGAGCGTATAGAAGTAGAAAAATCTGCATCAACTCTGGACAAAGAAATTAATCGATTAAGGCAGCAGATACAGGCAGAACATGCTAGTCATGGAGATCGAGAGGAAATAATGAGGTAAATAGGTGGTAGCTTTTCTGCTTTACTACATTATTCATGCATATCATCAAGACAAAAAAATGAAAACCATATATACACTTCTTAAAATTGAAGTGTTACTATCGCAGGTAGTTATAGCTGAAGTAGTCCTTTATATGTGTGTTATTATCAATAAACAGTAACCTTTTATCTTCTGAATTATTATTACAAAACTCATTATGGAATGACATTTTAACATAAATGCTTTTGTATACCTATAAGGTTCATATAGACATGAAAATGTTCAGCTTCATAAATAAAGAAATGGAAATCAGAGTGGAAGCCATTTTTCAAATATATCAAATTGAATAGGATGAAAATAACACTAATATTCCAGGTCAATGAGGTTCAGTGAAACAGATATTTTTATATTACTGATAAAAAACAGATGTTCTAGATAATTAGAGTATGGGTTCTGAATTTATCTCGATTTAAATTGCAGTTCTACCACCTACTTACGTGACTTTGGCAAATTATCTAATCTCTGTGAACTTTAATTTTCCCACTCACAAAATGGGTATAACGATAATACTCACCTCAAAGCATTGTTCTGAAGATTAAATGAAATAATCCATAAACAATATAGGAAATATAGTATATTAGTTGTTCTCATTAATGTCTTTCTGAAAAGCATTTAGTGGTATATGTTAATATATTTTGTCAAAATTTCAGTTTTGTTGTTATTACATACTCCAGTGGGTATGTATGGTATTTTGATACATACGTATGATGTATAATGATCAAGTTAAAATATTTAGGATCTCTATCACCTCAAACATTTATTACGTCTTTATGTTGGGAACATTTCAAATCTCCTTATATTGTTGTTAACTAATGTCACCCTACTGTGCTATCAAACAGCAGAACTTATTCTAACTGTGGTTCTACCCATTAACCAATCTCTTTTAATTATCCCTCCCACCCCACTGAGACACACACCCTTTGCAGCCTCTGGTACCTCATTCAACTCGACCTCCATGAAGTCAACTTTTTTAGCTCCCACATATGAGTGAGAACATGCAAGATTTGTTGTTCTGTGCCTGGATTACTTCACTTAATATGATGACTTCCAGTTCAATCTACGTTGCTGTAAATGATTTTCTTTTTTTTTTTTTTGGAGATGGGATTTCAGTCTTGTTGCCCAGGCTGGAATGTAACGATGCGATATTGGCTCACTGCAACCTCCACCTCCCAGATTCAAGCAATTCTCCTGTCTTAGCCTCCCGAATAGCTGGGATTATAGGTGCATGCCACCATGCTCGGCTGATTTTTGTATTTTTAGTAGAGACGGGGTTTCATTATATTGATCAATCTGGTGTCAACTTCTGACCTCAGGTGATCTACCCGCCTCGGCCTCCCAAAGTGCTGCAATTATAGGCATGGTCACCGGCCTCATTCTTGTTTATAGCCGAATAGTTTTCTGGGGTGTGTGTGTGTATGCACATATATATATGCCACATTTTTCTTCATTAATGGACATGTAGGTTGATTACATACCTCGGCTATTGTAAATAGTTGCTTTTTTGATTTAGTGATATATCTTGGAGATCTTGTTATCAGTACATAGATATTTCCTCATTGTCTTTTATAATTTCACTTTTTTTTAAATCTTTTCATGGATAGTTGAGTTTTAATCTAATCTTATGTTATTGCAAATGGAACACAGTAACTGAACTTTCATTATTTTATATGTACTCTGGGTTTTTTTAATAGGATAAACTCCGTATGACCAGATTTCTTTCTAGGGATGGTACTCATTTTGCATTCCCATTAGCAATATACTAGAGTTCCTATTTCCCTACAGCCTAAACAGCGTGTGACCTTCTTAAATACTTTTTGCTGATAGATTTCTTAAGAAAAAGAATTAACTATAATTTTAATATGCCTTTCTCTTTTGATGAGTGAAGTTGAATATCTTTTATTTATATTTGTTTTTCTATGAACTTTTCATGTACTTTTTTCTCTATTCAGTATATTACATTTTTTAAATTAAATTAATTTTGCTATACTTATATATTTGCAGATAATTTTTTGGGTTTTTGTTTTGTTTTGTTTTGTTTTCTCTGAAATGGAGTCTTGCTCTGTCACCCAGGCTGCAGTGCAGTGGTGCAATCTTGTCTCACTGCCACCTCCATCTCCTGGGTTCAAGCGATTATCCTGCTTCAGCCTGCCGAGTAGTTGGGATTACAGGCACATACCACCACATGCAGCTAATTTTTTGTATTTTTAGTAGAGACGGAGTTTTGCCATGTTGGCCACACTGGTCTCATACTCCTGACCTCAAGTGATCGCCTGCCTCGGCCTACCAAAGTGATGGGATTACAGGCATGAGCCACCACGCCCAGCCACAGGCAGCTGTTAAAAAATCATCCTGTTTTATTGTGGCTTTACGATGTTCTTTCTGATTTTTGTTATTAATTTATTCAGTGAATTTAGTAACCTGTGCAAAAGCTATTTATTTTTCTGTGCAAAATCAATTTTAAGTCTATATTCTGCTAATCACTCACAAATTACATTTCTCTTTCTATTAGTTATAAAATAAAATAATTGCAGTAACAATTTAAGAAGCAACTAGAGCTTGAACAAAGTTTTAATCCTAGTAGATTTTCCCATTTGGAATTAATAGTGTATTGAATAGAGAAATTGCCTAGATTCAGTTGCCATAAACGTGTATCCATTATTATAAATACAGTTGGCTCTTTGTATCCACTGGTTCCATATCCACAGATTCAACCAACCACAGATCGAAAACACTGGGGGAAAAAACTCAAAACAACAACAAAAGAATACAACACTAAAAAATAATACGAATTTAAAAAACAATACAACTATTTACATAGCATTTACATTGTCTTAAGTATTATATCTCCAGAGATGATTTAAAGTATACAGGAGGATGTATATAGGTTCTATGCAAATACAATGGCATTTATAAAAGGGATCCATGGATTTTGGTATCTGCCCAGGGGCCCTTGGAACCAGGTCCACAGATACTCAGGGACAGCTCTATAAAAAATCATAAAACATTATTGAAAGGCCATATATATTTAGCATGTATACATGCACACACACACACACACTTTAAATTTTTTTTCTGTACCATTCAAGAATTGATTTCATATATCATGACCTTTTACCTCTTAGTACTTCAACATGTTCCCTAAGAATGAGAGTATTTTACATAGCCACAATACTGTTATAAAGTACAGGAAATTTAACATTGATACCTGTGGTTCAATTCCCATGTTGACAGTTCTCCATGTCTTTCCTACGATATCAGATGCAGTCTAGAGTTGTGTATTTCATTTTTCATGCTGTTTTATAGAATGCTCTTTGTTTTGGTTTTATATGATATTTTTTCTCATAATTAGGTTCATATGTTTTCTTGGCCAGGATGCCACAGAAATGATGATGTGTCTTTCTCTGGGTATCGCATCCAGAGGCATGTACTCTCTCTCTCTGTCTCTCTCACTCACTCACTGATGATGTTAATTTTGACCACCCAGTACAAGGTGTTAATTGGTTTTTCCATTATGTGCTTTACAATTTTTTCGCTTGCAACTAATAAACATTCTGTGGGCAGACACTTTGCAACTCTGCCAGGATCCTGCTTTCCATTATGTTTTCACCCCTGGATTTATCATCTGCTAGTGATTCTTACCTGGGCTAATCTTTACTATACTGCTTGCAAAATGGGGATTTTTCAATTCTGTTGCATCTGTCATATTTATCAGTCATTTATAAGGAAGAGCCTACCTTATCTTCAATTTATTTATTAATATATACTTGCCTTTGCAATATGGACTTTGCAGTTATTGCCAAATACCTCTGCAAGATGTGTTTACAATTTTTTTCTAGTATTTACTAAATTTACTATGTTCTAAAGTTATTTGGATTAGGTTTTTCTTTTTCTCTTAACTGTTATAGTTATTAATTGACTTGATTTGGAAATGTTTTCATTTGTATTCATTTTACAGATTTTTATTTTACTCAATGGACTGTAGTCAGTTACAGTCCATGCTTATTTTAAGGTTTTCCTTTTTTGAGACAGGGTCTCTCTCTTTTGCCCAGGCTGGACTGCAATGGCAGGATCTTGGCGGACTGCAACCTCTCCCACCCAGGCTCAAGTGATCCTTCCACCCCAGTCTCCCAAAGTTCTGGGATTACGGGCATGAGCTACTGCGTGGCCTATTTTAAGATTTAAATTGTTCTATCTTTGGTCAAATGGAGGCTCTTCAAACTGGTTCCTGCATTTTCTTAACATCCTTTCTTTTTTTTTTTTTAATTGTAAAAGCATTTTTAAACTTTGTGATACAACAAAATGTTTCGAGCCCATTCTGTACCTGATCCAGCCTTGGAGTTAGTCACTTCTCCAAAGAGTCACTGGTTCCTTTTTGTAAGGAATGATACCTAAAAACAAAATTTGAATTTTAGGTGTGCTAATTGTTGCTGGGGTAGCATTTCTTCCAGCATCTTTCAGTTAACAGAACTGAAAACGTGAGCTTGTATTGGTGTCTCCAATCCCACAAAGGGCTTTTTAACTTCAACCTATTCCTCATTTCTGTCTTTTTTCTTCTCAGGAGGAACCCTGGCTGTCAACAACATTAACATTAACTCAGTTTCACAATAAATATCTACAAAAAGAAAATTATCGAAAAGCATTCAGGCTGGGCGCGGTGGCTCACGCCTATAATTCTAGCACTTTGGGAGGCCGAAGCGGGTGGATCACGAGGTCAAGAGATTGAGACCATCTTGGCCAACATGGTGAAACCCCGTCTCTACTAAAAAATACAAAAATTCGCTGGGCATGGTGGTGCGCTCCTGTAGTCCCAGCTACGTGGGAGGCTGAGGCAGGAGAATTGCTTGAACCCAGGAGGCGGAGGTTGCGGTGAGCCGAGATCGCGCCATTGCACTCCAGCCTGGGTAACAAGAGCGAAACTCTGTCTCAAAAAAAAAAAAAAGAAAAGAAAAGCATTCAACATGTGTTTGCAATTCTTTCTCTGCTATTTAGTAAATTTACCATGTTCTAAAGTTATTTGGATTAGGTTGGTCTTTCTTTATTGTTGTAGTTATTAGTTGACTTGATTTAGAAATGTTTTTGTTTATATTCAGTATTAGATTTCTCTCATCCTTGTTTATTTAATTTCTCTTTGGGGGTATATGTAGAAATTAACATGTTTTCACAAGTAAAAGCCATAAACAAAAGTATATTCAGGATAGTATTCTCCCTCTCTCATCCTTTCCATCCTATTTCCCCCAGCCCACTCCCTGTAAGGAACAGTTTTTTTTTATTTTCTCTCTTTCATGTTTTTTGTTTGTTTGTGGAAGTAAGCTGATTCATATGTGTTTTCGTTTTTCCGTGGTTCCTCTACTTTCTTTCATAAAAGGTAATTAACTGCCTTGCTTTTATCATTCACCAGCATACCTGGAAATCACTCTTTATCAGTTCATTGAGATATTCCTCATTCTTTTTACAGCTTCATTGTACTCTCTCTTATGAGTCTGCACACACACATTGATCTGTGCTATAGTTAATTCAGTCATTTCGTGTGTGTGCATTTTGGTTATTTCCAGTATTTTGCAGTTACAGAGAATGCTGCAATGAATTATCTTACTCATGCAAACATTTTCAGGCTGAATAGAAAAAATATAAGAACTAACTGTATGCTGTTTATAAAAATACACTTCAAATATTAACATAGGACAGAGAAGATCCTAAGTAAAATGTGGTAAAAGATACACCATGCAAACATGAGTCAAAAGAAAGCTGATTAAGCTATAATAATAACACAATAGACTTTATGCAAGAAATATTACTAGAGGCCGAAAGGGCCATTTCATAGTTATAAAAGTTATTTTTAAAAATATTTAAATTTGTACATACCTAATAACATAGCTTCAAAATATGTAAAAATTGGGAAAACTCAAAGACAGAAGAATTGACAATTAGAGTTGGAAATTTTAATAAACCTTTCTTAATAATGGATAGAACAAGCAGATGAAAAGTCAGTAAGGCAATATAAGATTTAAATTACACAACCAAATTGACCTAATTGGCAGAGCTATAGAACATCGTGCCAAACTACCACAGGTTGTATATTGTTTTGAAGTACATGTGGAACATTTCCCAAACTGGACCATTTTCCTGGCTATAATACAAGTCTCAACAAATTTCAAAGGATTGATGTCATACAGAATATATTGTAAAATGGAATTACAGAAAATTATCTTCAGGCTATGTGTATACAGTGTATATAAAACAAATGCATTTTTTTGTGTTTAGATTTGGGTCCCATCTCCAAGATATCTCATCTATATGCCAATATTCTAAAATATTGGCATGGAACAAAGTTTGTATATATTGAATTATCAGAAAGTGAAGGTGTTACTATCTTAGCCGTCCGTGTAAACAGTCTGTGGTTATGTGGCATCACCTTCATTCCTGACTCATAATGCTTCCTATAAGCAGTCATTTTCTTATACTTAATCATACATAAGTAGTTAGTAAAAAAAAGGTGACATACATATCTAGTGTTTATATATGTCATACATGTACAGAAAAGATATATCACAGCTGAAGGGGGTTAGGAAGTTCTCTTTTCCCTTGGAGACACTGAATAAATAGACTGCATTGCATGCCTGCATTTTGACTGCAACTTGTCCCATGAAGTCAGGTGTGGAATTTTTTACTTGTGGCGTCATATCAGTACTTAAAATGTTTCAGATTTTGAAGCATTTTGAATTTAAGATTTTTGGTTTGTTTTTTGAGACAGTCTCACTCTGTTGCCCATGCTGGAGTGCTGGGGCACGATCTTGTCTCACTGCAACTCGGCCTCCTGGTTTCAAGCGATTCTCCTGCTCAGCCTCTTGAGAAGCTGGGATTACCAGAGCCTGCCACCATGCCCAGCTTATTTTTGTATTTTTAGTAGAGACAGGGTTTCACCATGTTGGCCAGGGTGGTCTCGAACTCTTCACCTCACATGATTCTCCCGCCTTTGCATCCCAAAGTGCTGGGATTACAGGCATGAGATACCATAGCTGGCCAAATTTCAGATTTTTGGATTAGGAATGCTCAACGTGTATGAGAGAGGATACTTTTTCCCCAACTTTGCCAACAAAGAATATAGTGCGTAGTTAAGCTTTTTAATTTGTGCCTGTCTGATGGCTTAGAAATGGCATATTAATGTAACTTTAATTACATTCCATCATTATGAATAAAACATTTTTTCATATATTTAAGAATCATTTTTATACCTTGTGAATTACCTTCTATTTTAAAATTATTTTTCTATAGTGTTTTTTCCTCAAAGTTTGTTTTTAACATATATATGTTAGAAATATTAACTAAATATTGCAAATTTTTCTGTTAATCATTTCTTCGAATTTGTATATATGTATTTTTTACCATGAAAAGATTAAATTTATTTAGTTCAATTTGTCAGTCTTTGATTACATCTGGATTTTGGGTCATAGTTAAAATGCTTTTCTCTCCATCTAGGTTATAAAGGTATTCACCTATAACTTTTATTCTTTTTTATTACTTTTTCCACCTGTTCTAATTACCTATGACTTTTTTAGTACTTCTGCATGTACATTTTAAAATGTGATATTTGTGATTTATTTAGAGTTTATTTTCATGTATGCTGCGAGGAATGATTTTGTTTTCTTCCACATGACCACGCAGCCATTTGAAAAGCTGTTTGTTCTCTTTTGCTTGAGAATGGCGTGTATGAATATTTTCTGTGTTTTGCAGGTTGATAAGAATTTGTCTTTAGCTTTTATGTTTGAAGGATAGTTTGGCCTAATAGAAAACTCCTGGCTTGTGCTTTTTCTCCTGAGCATTTTTTTATGATGGTGCTTGTCTAGTATGTCCTGTAACTTGTCCAGAATCATTGTTAAACATTGTACTTTTTCAATATATAGATTTAAGTCTTTTGGTTCTTAACAATTTTGTTGAAGTTTATTTTAAAATACGTTGTTTCATTGTTTTGCTTTTTTTTCAAGGTCTTCAGTTATATTGGCTCTCTGTATCTTTTCTAGTTACTCTGCCTAACCATTTTGTCTGATTTTTTTTATTTTTCTTGATTTTCTCATTTATGCTCTTTATTTCCATCAATATGTTTTCCATGTTTCTGTTTTCTCCTATGCATCTTCTTATTTTGTCTTCATATCTGTGTGTATTCTTTTTGGGGGGAAATTCTAGCCCTCTTACCTTCCTGACCATGAGTTCTCTTGCTTTACCTACCCTTGTCTGATTATCACCTTCTATTGTTGATCTATTCCTTCAGTTCTTTTATGTCTGCCCTGAGGTATCCTTCCTGGTAGCACTTGTCTAATGTTTTTGTTTGTTTTTATTTTTAAAGATAGGCTCTTGCTCTGTCACCGAGGCTGGAGTGCAGTGGTGCAAGCATGGCTTACTGCAGCCTTGAACTTCTGGATTCAAGTGATCCTGTGCCTCACCCTCCTGAGTAGCTGGGACCACAGCATATGCTGCCACTCCTGGCTAATTTTTATTTTATTATTTGTAGGGACAGAGTCTTGCTATATTGCACAAGCTGGTCTCTAATTCCTGGACTCAAATGATCCTCCCATCTTGGCCTTCCAAAGTGCTGGGATTACAGGCCTGAGCCACTACACCTGGCCTCTTGTTTTTTTCTTTTTAATTCATGGTGTTCAGTTATAGTTTTCATCTGCTTTGTGGCAGCACTGTTCTGATGTTTTCTTTGTCAATGGGAGAGTTTTGCTGTTCTTTTTCATCTTTTTCCCATAAATATCTTTGGATGCTGTACCAATGCGTTTTTGTACTTATTTTTTAGTTAGTTGAATTTTCCTGGGCCAGTTATTTGAAGGAGAATGGGAAAGGTAGCTATGGGAGCCCCAACCAGGGTTGCCTTTCATACTAATTGAGTTATAGGCTTGCCACAGTAATAGGCTGTTGCCTTTTGTAATGTCACTCTGAGTAGCCATGCCATCTCTGCTTTGATCTTACCTTGTTTACCACAGGGGAGGACGGTTTCTAATGCTGGCTTGAATTCTTTTTTCTTTTATTGGTATCTGTCTCTAAAGGAAATCTTTTTTCCTGTGTGACCCCTTCCTTTTTAGAAGGTATGGTTTTGCTAGCATTCTCTAAGATCTGCCACCTCTAGGCCCCACCTGGGCACTTGCTGTCATACTGTCTCTGCCTTCTCTAGGGCTTGGACTTTGTTCCTTCTCTGTCCGGGTAGCACTCTCATTCTGTACCACCCTTTCATTCTGGGACTACAGTTTGACTGGAAATGTATGAAATTGACTGCTGCTAGGCCCCATTCGTACTCTCTGTCCCTTCCTGTTATTCCCATTTAAATCTGTTTGATATTTTACTCTTACTATGTTTTTTTATGTGTGAGATACTTTTACTTAATATTTTGTTTTTGATTTTATAATAGGCAGTACCAAGAAGCAAGAGAGACCTATCTTGATCTGGATAATAAAGTAAGGACTTTAAAAAAGTTTATTAAATTACTGGGAGAAATCATGACCCACAGATTCAAAACATATCAACAATTTAGAAGGTAAGTACATTGAAAAATATTACTATATATTATACATTTTTGTTTCCTTGTTTTCACATTATTTATGTAATTCTGTTATAGCAAAGACTATTAATATTTGCTTTGTTATTCAGTACTTCAGATTCTATAATTTAATCAGAGAATTCCTAATCTGAAGGGATCTTTATAGTCAGCTTATCCAACTTTTCCACTCTGTTAGATACGCTTTATGAGGTCACTCACAGATGACTGACTATTCATTGCTTACATAGGTCCTTTGAAAGAGAACTCATTAGTTCTAGTGGTCACTTTATATCTCTGTGTCATATTTTGTTTAATTTTTGCAATATTTCAGATATTTTCATTATCAATCTCTATAGTGATCTGTCATCAGTGATCTTTGTTACTATTGAAATTGTTTTCATGTGCCACAAACTGTGCCCATATAAGACCGCTTATTTTACCCTTGGCCATTACATGTTTTTAATGGATACAAGCATTTGGTAGGAACTGTAAAGGTAGTATCCCATTTGGCTTACCATAATCTACTAGAAAGATGTAACTCCATGAATGCAGAAACTCTTTTGTTTACTGCTGTATCTCCAGTGCCTATAATCATACCTTATATATAGTAGCACTTGATATATATTGATTGGATGAATGAATACAGTTAGGGAAACTGGGTATTATTAACATATCCAGAGATGTTCAGACTCAAAGGGATAGATTGACTCACAAGTGACAGAAATAAACCAGAGAATAATTGATAGGGAGAGATGGCCCTTTAATAGACATGAATCCAAGACAGCCCTAGTCCTTTCATTTGCCTCTGTTTTTCTCCAGGTAAATTCTCTCAGTAATATGCTTTTTAAAACTGTTTTTATACCCAAAACTCTTCAATCTTAAGACTATACAAATTTTTTTAATGTACCTAGCTCTAGTACATTGACCATATTCCTCAACTGTAGGTTAGATTTTGAAGTTCCTGACTCATTTTTACTCCTTTGAGGCTACTTTTAAGCCTTGTTAGATGAGATTAGAGCAGCCGTTGATTGTGGGCCAATTTTTTTCCTACCTCTGAGGCAGTGCTATTCTAAGTACTCTATCAATATCTTGTGAATCACAAGGTTTTCGCTCTAGCCACTGAGAACATGAACTATTCGTGGTTGTCTGTGAGCTGTGGGAATTACTTCTATTTCCTTTGGATATTTCTTTTCCCAGCTTCAAATGGTGTCCTCACACATATGCACTGACCAGTACTCTGCTCAAGACTGGAACAGAACCCTTTGTAGATCCTCTGGAGTTTCTTTGGCCTCCCCAGACTCCCAGCTCCATCTCCTCAAACAGGAATAACAGCTCTACCTAGGCTTCTACTCTTTTGTACTCTTTCAATGAAAGAGTAGCAATGTGGGGCATTGATAGGGTTCAGTTTGTTTGTTTCCTATCTTTCAGAGATCATTTGACTTGAACTGTCTGCTAGTTCTAGTCAAATGATCTGATAGTCACTATCTGATAGCCAGAGTCTGAAAACCTCCAGAGTTTGGAAGAAGTTAATTCCAACCCTCATGGATGTCTTTGAGGGATTCAGTGAAGGAAGTAACTGCAGATATGGTGGAAGTAGCAGGAGAACTAGAATGAGATGTGGAGCCTAAAGATAGCCAGAGTCTGAAAATGCTTGTTTCATATGTTTTGTCTAGTTTTGTCATTTCAGGCCAAAGAATAAACCTAATCTCTATTACTACATGAATCTGTTCCAGATGCAGTATGATTTATTTTTATATCATTACTCAGAAATTATTTAAAAGGTTTTTTGTAAAGTACTGATCTTACAGTTTACAGGCATACCTCATTTTACTACAGTTCATTTTATTGCACTTCACAAATACTGCATTTTTTACATATTAAAGGTTTATGGCAAGCCTGCTTCAAGCAAGTCTGTCAGTACCATTTATCCAACAGCATGTGATCACTTTACGTCTCTGTGTCATATTTTAAATTTTTGCAGTATTTCAGACTTTTTTACTATTATTAATCTGTTGTAGTGATCTGTCATCAGTGATCTTTATTATTATTGAAATTGTTTTCCAGTGCCATAAACTGTGCACATATAATATAGCAAACTTAATCAATAAATGTTGTGTCTGTTCTTCCTGCTCCATTGACTGGCCATTCATTCCCTCATCTCTGTCTGTCCTTGGACCTCTCTATTCCCTGAGACACAACAGTATTGAAATTAAGCTAATCAATAGCCTTACAGTGACCTCTGAGTGTCCAAGTGAAAGGAAGAGTAGCATTTCTATCACTTTAAATCAAAAGCCAGAAATGATTAAGCTTACTGAGGAAGGTATGTCAAAAGCCAAGATAAGCCCAAATTAGGCCTCTTTTGCCAGTTAGCCAAGTGGTAAATGCAAAGGAAAAGTTCTTGAAGGAAATTAAAAGTGCTATTCCAGTGAACACACTAATGAAAAGAAAATCAAACAGCCTTATTGTTGATGTGAAGAATGTTTTAATGGTCTGGATAGAAGATCAAAGCAGCCACAACGTTCCCTTAAGTGAAGACCTAATCCAGAGCAATTCTCTAACTCTCCAGTTTGATGAAGGCTGAGAAAGGTAAGGAAGCTGCAGAAGAAAAGTATGACGCCAGCAGAGGTTTGCTCATGAGGTTGAAGGAAAGGCTTTCTTTTTAAGATAAAAGTGCAAGGTGAAACAGCAAGTGCTGATGTAGAAGCTACATGTTCTCCAGAAAATCTGACTAAGATAACTGATGAAAGTGGCTACACCAAACAATGGATTTTCAACACAGACAAAACAGCCTTGTATTAGAAGAAGATACCATCTGGGACTTTCATAGCTAGAAAGAAGTCAATGCCTGGCTTCACAGGATAGGCCAAAATCTCTTGTTAGAGGCAAATCCAGCCAGTGACTTTAAGTTTAAGCCAATATTTATTTACCATTCTGAAAATCCTAGACTCTTAAGAATTCTGCTAAATCTACTTTGCCTGTGCTCTACAAATGGAAAAACAAAGCTTGATGAGAGCACATCTGTTTACAGCATCATGGCTTACTGAATATTTGAAGCCCACTATGGAGTCCTACATCTCAGAAAAAAATATTTTTTTCAAAATGTTACTGCTCATGGACAGTGCACCTGGTCACCCAAGAGCTGATAAGATATACAAGAAGATTAATGTTGTTTTTATGCCTACTAACATCCATTCTGTAACCCATAGATCAAGGAATAACTTTAATTTTCAAGTCTTGTATTCAAGAAATACATTTTTAAGACGATAGCTACCATAGATAGTGATTCCTCTAATAGATCTTGACAAAATAAATTGAAAACCTTCTGGAAAGGACTCATCATTCTAAATACCATTAAGAACATTCATGATTCATGGGAGGAAGTCAAAATATCATCATTAACAAGAGTTTGGAAGAAGTTATTCCAACCTTCATGGATGTCTTTGAGGGATTCAGTGGAAGAAGTAACTGCAGATATGGTGGAAGTAGCAAGAGAACTAGAATTAGATGTGGAGCCTGAAGATGCGACTGCTTGCTGCAATCTAATCTCATGATAAAACTTTAACAAATGAGGAGTTACTTATGGAAGAGCAAAGAACAGTTTCTTGAAATGGAAGCTACTGGTGAAGATCCTGGAACATTGTTGAAATGACAACAAAGTCTTTAGAATATCACATAAAATAATAAAGCAGGGCAGAGTTTGAAAGGGTTGACTCCAACTTCGGAAGAAATTCTCTGGGTAAAGTGTTATCAAACAGCATCACATGCTGCAGGGAAATCTTTCATGAAAGAAACAGTTAGTCGATAAGGCAAACTTTATTGTTGTCTTGTTTTAAGAAACTGCCAAGGACATCCCTTCAACAGCCAACACACTGATCAGTCAACAGCTATCAACATCAAGGCAAGATCCCCCACCAGCAAAAAAGATTATGACTCACACTGAAGACTCAGATGATTGTTAGCACTTTTTAGCAATATAAAGTATTTTTAAATAAAGGTATGTATATATAGTCTTTAGAGATGCTATTGCACACTTTAAATAGACTACAGTATAGTATAAAGAAAACTTTTGTATGCAGTGGGAAACCAAACAATGTGTGTAACTCCCTTTATTGCAATATTCACTTTTTTGTGGTGGTCTGGAACAAGCTGCAGTATTTCTGAAGTATGTCTGTATTACTTTCATATGGTTCTTCACCACTGACTATTTCATATTGTTTACTCAATCTTAGGAGGAGATTTAAGATGATCTAATTTTTTAAATTGTGTACATCTTTACTCTGGAGAACTTTGCCATTTTATGACAACAATCTCTTTTAGCAATAAATGCATACATATCTGTATTGAAAGAAACATTAACAGAAAACTCTGAAAACTAGCTAGCAATGGTTGCTGTGGAAGCAAAAGGAAACTCAGGATATCAGTGATTTCCAGTGTGGGAATTTAATGCAGTTTAGGGAGGGAAATAGGAGGGAAAAGAGTACCAGAGAAACGAGCCATAGACTTATTAGGGAGCAAAGATGTTAGGAAACCATGGCCAGTGACTTACCTTGCAGATCTTATTTTCTAAATCCCATTCCCCACTAAAAGGTACCAGGGCTCCATGGAAAAATGGAAGATTCTAGAGCTGAGGAGGGAAAGTACAGATGAGCCTCATGCTATGCCAGAAAGGAAGGAAGGGCTAAAAACAAAAAATGGGGAGTCATGTTAAAGGACACACGATCCAGCTTGAAGGAGTGCCCATTAGAAAAATCTAGGACAGTTTGAAGATCACAGTAAGATAGTAATAGATGGTGTGAATTATGTAAAAATGAAGCCAGTGAATAAGACTCCCTAACAGTAGAAAGTTAGATAAGGAAATAAAGAATTTAGGAAGAATGGAAAATTTTTTCTTACAGTAAAATGCCATCTCATATATAGAGAAGGAATGATGGAGTTTGTACTGTGACAATGTATAAGGATTTAGAGGTACACAATGCTAAAGAGAGTGCCTTTAGCTTTTTTGCCACTGTGAAGTTGGGAGGAGGCAAATAGATAGTTTGTCTATTTATCTTATCACCATTAGAGTTAATCCTCTCAAGGACAATATATCTTTATATAATGTGCTAAGGTAATGCCTTATATTATTAATTAGCTGAATGACATACATTCCTAAGCACTGACTGTGGTATAATGGGTTATATTAAATGGGGGATGACACTTTAATTTGTTTCATTAATTTTTTTGATTATAAAAGTAAATGAACTGGTGAAAATGTATGGGCATAAATGAATATAAAGATACAAGGGAAAAATATTACCTAAAACCGAACTATTAAATGAGTAACCAATGTTTACATTTTAGCATATTTCCATCTGGTTTTCTAACATACTTAGGTCATGCTGAATATACTTCTTTAAAAAATATTTGCCCTCTTTTTAATGTGCACAATTTTTAAATTTCAAGGTGTTTGACTTTACGATGCAAATTGTACTTTGACAACTTACTATCTCAGCGGGCGTATTGTGGAAAAATGAATTTTGACCACAAGAATGAAACTCTAAGTATATCAGTAAGTATCCTAATTCTTTGCATCTTAATTATTAGAAAAACTAGTTGTTTCTTTTCTATTTTTGTTGTTTTTTTTTTTTTTTTTTTTAGAGACAGAATATCACTCTGTTGACCAGGCTGGAGTGCAGTGGTAGCATCATAGCTCACCGTAACCTTAAACCTTCAACTCATGAGCTCGAAGTGATCCTCCTGCCTCAGCCTCACAAGTAGCTAAGAGTAGTTAACTTTTTTTTTTTTTTTTTTTTTTTTTTTGGTAGAGACAAGGTCTCACTGTTGCCCAAGCTGGTCTCAAATTCCTGGCCTCAAGCAATTCTCCTGCCTTGTCCTCAAAGAATGCTAGGATTATCAGTGTGAGCCACCATGCCCAGCCTACTGCTTTTCTTTTGTTAAAACATTGATAAACTTTAACCTGTTGTCTTTGAAAGAAATAATTTATTTTTAAGTTAAGGATGGTCTTTGCCAAAATTGATCTTACTAAATAAAGTAAGATTACTAAATTACTTACTATTGTAGATTTTATTTTTAGACAAACACATTATTTTCCTAGGATGATAATTGGGAATTTTTTTTCAGTTACAAGTATTTACCTTGTCTTTCTACTCCACTATTTCCTTTTTAAAACTTAGCATTTTCAATTATTCAAGGCATATGGAAAGTGCATAGTCTTCAGTCTCCTATAAGGAAGCAAAGAAGGTTCTTCCCATGTTATTGTATTATACTATTTACTTCTGAAATTGTCCCTAGTTCTGGCTGCTTTTGAGTAAAAAAAGCTGCCATGTTCAACTTGGTGGATTTTATGGGTTTTTTCACAGTTATATGTGTTAAAAGAGGGCGTATGGAGATATGGCATTAAAAAAATGTGTAGTCAGGTGGTCAAGAACAACTACCCACTCTGAATATTCTGGGGCTGAATTTTCAAATCATTGCCTACTACTCTTAGTTACCATAAATTTTATCCTTCCATTTTAATTCGTAGAATAAATGTTAGATGTTTAATTTCTACTGGTAAATTATGGGTAACTCCTTTTTACTCACCATTGGTTTTTAAAAGAGCCAATTTTTGGCCAGGCACGGTGGCTCAAGCCTGTAATCCCAGCACTTTGGGAGGCCAAGGCGAGTGAATCGCGAGGTCAAGAGATCGGGACCATCCTGGTCACCATGATGAAACCCCGTCTCTACTAAAAAAATTAGCTGGGCACGGTGGCGCGTGCCTGTAATCCCAGCTACTCAGGAGGCTGAGGCAGGAGAATTGCCTGAACCCAGGAGGCAGAGGTTGCGGTGAGCCGAGATCGCACCATTGCACTCCAGCCTGGGTAACAAGAGCGAAACTCCGTCTCAAAAAAAAAAAAAAAAATTTTAAAGATAGAAATTTGAAAGTATTGGGAGGAATTGTGCTTATTGATAGAGAAGGTAGTATGTCATGGTAGTTTATTGTTCTCACTGCAAACTATGAAAAAGCCAGGGAAATTATAAAACTTTTATTTTTAAAGACACTGGAAAGCTATATAAACAATAATGACAAATTGAAATTCCAGGGGATAGGAGAGCCTGTCCAAGGTGGGCTGACAGTTGCTGGACGTTTTCTTTCCTGGGAGCATTTGATGATTCTGGACTTTGAATAGGTAATAGGGGGCTGACAAGACAGAGTAGAAACTTGGGGCCGGGCGCGGTGGCTCAAGCCTGTAATCCCAGCACTTTGGGAGGCCGAGGCGAGTGGATCACGAGGTCAACAGATCGAGACCATCCTGGTCAACATGGTGAAACCCTGTCTCTACTAAAAATACAAACAATTAGCTGGGCGTGGTGGCGCGTGCCTGTAATCCCAGCTACTCAGGAGGCTGAGGCAGGAGAATTGCCTGAACCCAGGAGGGGAGGTTGCAGTGAGCCGAGATCGCGCCATTGCACTCCAGCCTGGGTAACAAGAGCGAAACTCCGTCTCAAAAAAAAAAAAAAAGAAAGAAACTTGGGAACTGCTAGGTACCTAACTAACATTTCAGTTAGTCAATTTCTGAGTTCTGGTGTTGTCTACAGCTGGCCCAAGGAACAGTTATGAATAAAAAGTGGACTAAGTCTTAGGAAAACTGGAACTTAACCCCAATCCAGTCCTTATTAACTGTGAGCCCTATCATACTTCAAACCTAATATAAGGAAAGGAGACCCCTCTTTAGTGAAATATTATACATTTGGAGCCTCCATTGATCTTTCACACAAAATATCAAGCATAAGGTAAAAAAGACTGCTTACCCCCTAAGAGCAGGAAGAAAGTAGTTTTATCCACATTCACCATTTCTATTAAAAAGTAGCGCTACAGATTCTATCTAGTACATTTAGCCAAGAAAAAGAACTGAAAGGCGTGTATATGGAACAGAAGAAGTAAAACTCTTTTGATCCACAAATAATATGGTTATCTCTGTAGAAAATCTGATGGAATCTACAAAAAGAGCTACTAGAACCATTGAAGTTACAACTAGCAAGGTTACAGACACAATCAGTATGCATAAATGAAGTATATTTCTATATGCTTGTACCAAATGATTAGAAATTGAAATTTTAAAAAATACTAGATACATTAGCATCAAAACTATAAAGTAACTAGGGAAAAACCTGACAGAAGGTATTCAAGACCTATGCACTGAAAACCACTAAAAGAAATGCTGATAAACTAAAGACCTAAATAAATGGAGCTATATAGGGTGTTACTAAATCAGAAGACTCAATATTATTAATAATTAAGTCCTTCCCAAAATAATCTATGGACTGACTCCCTTCAGTTTTCATTAAAATGCCAGGAGACTTTTTTGTAGAAATTGACAAGCTGATTATAAAATTCATATGGAAATGCAAAGGGCCTAAAATAGCCAAAACAACTTT
This sequence comes from Saguinus oedipus, assembly GCA_031835075.1. NCBI lineage: Eukaryota > Metazoa > Chordata > Mammalia > Primates > Cebidae > Saguinus > Saguinus oedipus. The sequence goes on along the minus strand of CM063183.1, from coordinate 7,427,589 downwards.
GAAAAGGAAGAATAAAATTAGAGGAATTACAGATTGTACACTTTAAATATATGCAGTTTATTATACTACATTTATACCTCAAAGCTGTAAAAATTACCACATCCATGAAGAAGCATGGAAAGGTGACTGATAATTTTTTTAAAGTAGAAAATAGAACCAGACTATTAGATGATAGTTACAAGAGAAGGCAGACTAATATTTTTAACTGTGATTAATTTGTTAAAGAACATAGAGTTAATCATAAACAAAATGGACAAAATAGATCCAGAGTTTCAACATAAAATTGGAATCCACAATTTTAGTACAGAATTGGAAGCCACAAGAATATTCTAAAACTAAAAAGTGTAATATCTGAAATTAAGAACTCATTGGATGGATTTAATAGTCAGAAATCAAGGCAAGTCAAAAGAAAATACCTAAATTGAACAGCATAAAAATAGAAAATACTGAACAGAGTTTGAGATATGAGGGGCACAACTGACAAATTTAATATAATTGAAGTCCCAATAGGATAGAACAAAGAAAGAGCAGAAAGAATATTTGAAGAGATAATGTTTGATAATTGTCCAAACTGAAATACATCAATCTAGATTCAGAAACCTCAGCAAGCTGCAAGTGAGGTAAATATAAAGACACCACACCTAAAAAACATATGATAGTCAAATATCTGAAAACAAAAACAAAGAGATAATCTGAGAAGTAGCAAGAGAAAAAATAGGCATTAGTTTCCAAAGAGCAACAATAAAACTGAAGGCAGACTTTTTAATAGAAATTGTGGAAGGTACATTACCTGACAGACTTTAAAGTGCTAGCAGAATTTTTAAAAACCGATCTCTAGAATTCACTAACTAGCAAAACTACCTTTCAAAAATGAAGGTAAAACATCTTAGTTTTCAGATAAACAAAAGCTGAAATAATTATTCTTCAGTATGCTTGGCCCACAAGAAATACTAAAGACCATCTTCAGATGAAAGAAAAATGGTCACAGATGGAAACATGGAACTGCAGAAGGAACAGAGAGGAATGCAACAGGTAAATCTATAGGTAAATACTAAACAGTTTCGGCTGACTAAATCAACAATAATAATATTGTTGAATAGACACCCAAGTCTTGAGGGGCTTAGAAGCTGTAAAAGTCAAATATATGACAATAGCACAAGAAGAGAATAGAAGTACATGGGGTTAAACTGTTGTAAGGTTCTTGTACCTTCAGGAAGTAATACCAACACGAATTTAAGGTAAACTAATACATCAGCAATACATACTGCAATCTCAAGAGTAACCACTGAATTTTAAAAGAATCTATAATTTTAAAGCTAACAGAGACCAAATAAAAGGAATGGAAAACAAAAATAATTAAATGAAGGCAAAAAGGGAAGAGAAATAAACAATGTATGGAACAAATTGTAAGTAGATGCATGGCTCAAATCTACATATATCAGTAATTATATTAGCTGTAAGTGCACTAAATTATTAAATTAAAAACATTGTCAGACTGAATAGAAAAATATAAAAACTAACTGTATGCTGTTTATAAAAATACACTTCAAATATTAACATAGGACAGAGAAGATCCTAAATAAAATGTGGTAAAAGATACACCATGCAAACAGTCAAAAGAAAGCTGATTAAGCTGTAATAATAACACGATAGACTTTATGCAAGAAATAATACTAGAGGTCGAAAGGGCCATCTCATAGTTATAAAAGTTATTTTTAAAAATATTTAAATTTGTACGTACCTAATAACATAGTTTCAAAATACATAAAAATTGGGAAAACTCAAAGGCAAAGTAGAAGAATTGACAATTAGAGTTGGAAGTTTTAATAAACCTTTCTTAGTAATGGATAGAACAATCAGATGAAAGGTCAGTAAGGCAAAATAAGATTTAAATTACACAACCAAAATGACCTAATTGGCAGAGCTATAGAACATTCTGCCAAACTACCACAGATTGTATATTATTTTGAAGTACATGTGGAACATTTCCCAAACTGGATCATTTTCCTGGCTATAATACAAGTCTCAACAAATTTTAAAGGATTGATGTCATACAGAATATATTGTAAAGTGGAATGAAATTAGAAATAACAAGTACGCTTAAAACTTAATGAATGTTAGAAAATTAAGTAGCACATTTCTATATAATCCATAGGTAAAAAAAGAAATCAAATAGAAATTAGAATATAATTTTGTATCAAATAACAATAAAAAGAAAACATCACAACTTGTATGATATAGCCATAGAATTTCTCAGAAGGGAATTTATAGCTTTAAATATATACATTGGTAAAAATGGAAAGTTGAACATTAATGATCTTAAGTTCTATCTCAGGATGCTAAAAGAAAAAAGTCCATTATAAATTCAAGTAGAGAGAAGGATACAGTGATACCAAGGCAGAAATTGGAGAGTAGAAAGCAAATATACAGTAGGAATGAAACAGAATAGAGACTCAAGGTAGACCTTATGTATATGAATAAATCATACATATATGTTATGACAGGACTCCACTGCAAGCTGTGGAAAAGGGTCGTCTTCTCATGAATCGTGTTAGGTTCAAATTGTTGGATATCCTTTTGGTAAAATAAACAGTAAGCAAAGTTTGACCCCCCTAACTTTGTGTACAAAAAGTAATTTAAGTTGATCATAGACCTCAATTTAAAACAATAAAGCTTCTAGAAGAAGATAATGTCTGTGTGTGTGTGTGTGTGTGTGTGTGTGTGTGTGTGTGAGAGAGAGAGAGAGAGAGAGAGAGAGAGAGAGAAGATTTTTGAAATGGGACACAAAGAGCAACCTGCCCAAAAGATTGGTAATTTGGACTTTTATTAAAATTAAGAACTTCTCTTCATCAAAAAGTAACATTAAACAAGTGATAAAAGAAGCTACAGACTAGGAAAAGATATTTGTGATGCACACATGCAACAAAGAACTTATGTCTAGAATTAAAGAATAATAAGTACTAAGAAAGAGACAGACAACACATTTTAAAGTGGTCAAAACGCTTAAACAGAAACCAGTTTATGTAAATGGTGAGTAAACACATGAAAAACTGTTCAGAATTGTTAGACTATCAGAGAAATATTTATATCAAAGTCAGTTACTATCACACCCTTATTATGATGACGAAAATGAACAAGACTGTCAATGTCTTTTGTTGGTGAGGGTGTGGAATTACAACTCATACACTGATGGTGGGAGTATAATTTGATAAAACTAATTTGGAAACCTCTCTGTCAATGTCTGTTAAAGCAGTTCCGTTCTTGCACATAAACCCAAGAAAAAATTAGTGCTTATTTTCTCAAGCACATATATTTGTAAATGTTCATAGTTTTATTTATCATAGCCCAAAACTGAGCAACCCAATGTCTACCTAGAGTCAAATGGGTACATTAGGGTATATTCAAGCAATGAGATACTATTCAGAAATGAAAATAACAAACGGCTGTTACATACAACATAGATGATCTGACAATGGTGAGTGAAAGACGCCAGTTAAAAGGGTGTAGTTAGTGTATATAAATATGAAGCATATATACAAAGAGTATATGTAACATCTGCATATGAAGTTCAGGAACTGTTAAGGTTGATGTTGGGTGATTAAAATCTTTGAATCGTCACCCTTTTCAGGGATGATAATATGATACAAGTAGTTTGCTTAGATGCTGGGAATGTTCTTGTGTCTTGATCTCAGTAGTGGTTACCCAGGTGTGTGTATGTATTGTAAAGAATTGAGTTGTACACTGTTGTGTTCTCTATAAAAAATTATACTGTAATAAAAAATGGAGGAAGAGGAAAGTATTAGAAGTGTTTGAATAATTTATCTCAAGTTAACTATACAAAACAACTCAAGCTGGACTTTCTGATGTTGTCATCTCTGTTTTTCAAAAGAATATCATTGCTTGAAGAATCTTTAACTTCTGTGGTCTTCATTTTACTGCTAAGGAAACTGGCACTGAAGTTCCATGACATGTTAGTAATAGATGGCGGGCGGGGGAGCAAAAGCTAGATCCCCCAAATTTACCTAGGGCTTCATTTATTACATTGATGCAAAATACCGTTTTGGGACAAGATTACATCTTGGTATTTAGTTCTTGCTTTTATGTGGAGATTGGTATTTTGTTGATTGTTGGTTTGGTTTGATCTTCTATTGCTTATGTTAATATTGCTTTTTCATTTGAATTTTCATAGAGGATTCAGATTATGATAGATGTAAAAGTTTAGGGTATGTTTAGATTTGGAATTTTTGCCTTAGAATATTAATAATAATAATAAATGAGTGCTCACTTGAGAGCAATATCATTTTTCTAATAGTGAACTGAAAAATATTGGAAGCTATATGTCTGCTATTAATATGAAACTAGTTGTTCCTCTGTTTTCACCTTGTATGCATATATGTATATCTGGAATTTTGTCAAGAAAAATAGAATCCTTCCTAATGTTATTGTATATTCTCAGTAAACTGTGTGAACGATTTGCTGTTAATTTTGTTAGTTGCTTTCTTATTGTTTCCATGGGCCTTTATTTAGTAAAGAATTTAAAAAAGATATTATTTACATATTTCAATCCATTTCTTCTGCCAATATATGGTTTTTCAAGTTGGTTCTGTCCTTTTGACGTTCAGTAATTACTTTTAGTGCAGTTTAACCACTAGATGTCACTATAATTCAAGTAACAAAAAATCTCAGCACTTTTAAATGTTTGAAACTTCAGTTTCAGGGCTGGGTGTGGTGGCTTACACCTGTAATCCCAGTACTTTGGGAGGCTGAGACAGGAGGATTGCTTGAAACCAGGAGTTCAAGACCAGCCTGGGCAACATGGGGAAACCTCATCTTCACCAAAAATACAAAAATTAGCTGGCCATGATGGCATACTCCTGTGGTCCTAGTTACTAGGGAGGTTGAATTGGGAGGATCTCTTGAGCCTGGAAGACAGAGGTTGCAGTTAGCCAAGATCACGCCATTGCATTCCAGCCTGGGCAACAGAGTAAGACCCTGTCTCAAAAAATAATAATAATGTTGATTAACATTGATATTTTTATTATTAAGCCTTTGGAATTTTGGTGTGTTAGAGTTACTTACGGTGAAAAAAGTTTTCAGTCTGATTCTCTTGCAGTAGAACGTGAAATACCATTGTATGTATAACTGTTTTACTGTAAAGTATTTTGAATGGAATGGATATTTCCAAATGACTAGTCATTTTATTCTCATCTCCTTTTTACTTTCTATTATTTATTTATCTGTGTTGTAAAGAATTTAATCTGACCTTTTACATACTTAGTTTTTTGTTTCTTGTCAACTCTCTCTTCAAGGTTCAGCCTGGAGAAGGAAATAAAACTGCCTTCAATGATATGAGAGCCTTGTCTGGAGGCGAACGTTCTTTCTCCACAGTGTGTTTTATTCTTTCCCTTTGGTCCATCGCTGAATCTCCTTTCAGATGCCTGGATGAGTTTGATGTCTACATGGTATTGTTAAATTTTAAATTCTCTTTTTCATTTTTTTTTTTGTTTGAAACATGTATTTCTTAAGGAAGCAAATCTTTCCTGAGTTTTGCCCCTAACAGAAAAGATCCTGCCCTGACACTTTAGTCTGTGACCAGTAGTGGAGAAAAACTAAAGAACTGGAATTCTCTCCCTTGCTTCCAGACACACAGTACCCCTAGAGATCCTGTCCTGGAGGAGTCCGCCTCTTCTCGCCCAGCATGGATATCCATGCTCTCCATCAGATAGGTGCTTTCTCCCTCACTCTCTCTCCCAGCTTATCTTCATCAATCCATAAATATCTTCAGGTTTTTTTTGTTTTAATAAAAAATTACAACCAGTTTACCACCCTGGCTTTGACTCACCCTAGCTACTCTTTGCTGTTCCTTCCTTCATAGCCACACGTTTCAGAGCAGTGTATGGAACATTAAGGGAGCAAGAACTTTGGAATTTGAGATTAACAAGCCTAGGATTTGAGAACTACCTCTGACAGACAAAATATTTCTACTTACTGGGTCTCAGTGTCTTCAACTACAAATTAGCATTATTACTAATTCCTTCCTCTTAGGGTTTGAGTGAGGCTCAAATGGTGTCTTTCATACATTATACTTACTGTGGTTCAGACATATAGTATATTCTCATAAATTGGCAATTATTTCCTTCTTCATTTCTCATTGTTTCCTAAATCTACTGTAATCTGGATATAGATGATACTACTCCAGTAAAACTTGTTTAGGAAAGGTTATAAATGAACTTTAATCTTACCTTATTTTTGAAGTATTTGACACCACAGACCTATCCTCCATCCCTTAAACTGTGTCTTCTTTCCAGCTGCCACTCTTCTGTTTCCTGGTTTTCCTGTTTTCTACTCTTTGTCCTTAATCTGCCAAGTTGCCTCCCCTAATTCTGTTCCCTTTAAACGTTTGAGGTCTTTGTTTGCTTGTTACAGTGTTGTTGATTTTTCTGAATTCCATATCCTACTTCCCTCTACACACATATACATATCAGTTCCCAAAACTACTGCCTGCATATGGATGGACCTAACAACCCATAGCTCTGCATCCTGACCTCTCTCCTGTACTCTAGACCCAGATGTCCTCCTTCCTGTTAGACATCACTGGGTAAACAACCGGTATCTGAAATTCAGCAGGCCTGAGGTTGAACGTGTCTTCATCTCAAAGCCTCTTTCTTTTCCTGAATTCCCTGCCTTGATTAATGCAAACCATCATTTCCAACCCAGTCACCTGACTTGGACACCTGTGATTTAATCAATCTTTGATTCTTCCTTCAAGTCTGATCTCCATCCGCTTCTCCTTTAAGACCACTCTTTTGTCTCTTCCTTCTTCTTTTTTCTCACTGACACTCTCCAATCATCCCCCTCTCTTTACCTCATGCCTGTGGTGATAGCCTCTTCTCCGGACTCCCAGGCTTTCATGTGGTCCTTTCTTCAGTCTGTCCTCAACAGGTTTACATTTCTACAATTGATCTGGTTGTGGTCATGCATCTATATAAAACCCTTTGGTGGTTATTATATATGGAACAAATGTTTAATTCTGTAGGGTAGCTTTGAGACCCTTCACTACTGTTTCAGCTGTTCTAAGCTATTTGTAATTCTCTAAACATGGTGCCTCTGCCTAGTGTGCCCTCCTTAATCATGTGTCACTCTACTCATCTTTCAGGACATTGTTCAAGTGCCACCTTTATGAGACTTCTGTGACCACCATACCCTAGCAGGCAGGATAAGGAACTTCTCAGAGCCTCCTTTGTACCACCTTACATCCACTCATAATATATATTACTTTTATATTTTTATTTAAGATAAAAATATAGACATGCTTTATATTATTATATAATATTTTCTACTATTTTTTATTCTGTTGAAGTTGCCTATTATTATATCTGAATCTCCCACCAGATTGTAACCACTTTGAGATTATCAATTATGTCTTAATGATATTTATGTCTCCTAATGCCTAGTCTATAATAAACATTTAGTGAGCATTTATTCATGAATCAGAATTTATACCTGTGGGTGCTCTATAATCCTTCAGTGTCATTTTTTTTTGTATGATACTATTGCTGAAAATGGGTTAGAAAGTCCTCCGAAAATTGTCTTCAAAGCTAATCACGATTATAGAAGATGATTATTGTTTCCATGCAGTATTTTTGTTTAAAATGCTGCTGTGCCGTGTATCACCCATCTTGTATGTCAGATTTAATTCTAAGCAGCTCCTTTCTCTTTCAGAAGCTTAGAGCTTCTTAATCAGAATGGCACTTTGCCCCAGTGAAATTATTCAGAAGAATGTGCCCAAGTTCTGTGACCTAATCCAAGGAAAACAATTTTGGGGGGTTCAGTGGCAGTTTTCTTATAAAATAATGGGTCTCTCAGAGCAGATATGCCTGATGGAATTTTTATAATCAGAGCCATTGAGCAATATAGCCAGCATCTACATCTCCTTTTGACTCCACAGCCCTTGTTCTAAATCACCGTGCTGTATTGCCACATATAGTTTTACTTTTTATTTTTTTCAGAGACAGTCTCATTCTGTTGCCCAGGCAGGAGTGCAGTGGCACGATCTCAGGTTACTGAATCCACTGCCTCCTGGATTCAAGTGACTCCTGTGACTCAGCCGCCTGAGTAGCTGGGCTTACAGGTGCCCACCACTACAGGTGCACAGCACCACACCTGGCTAATTTTTGTATTTTCTGTAGAGACAGGGTTTTGCCATATTGACCAGGCCGATCTTGAACTACTGGCCTCAAGTAATCCACCTGTCTCAATCTCCCAAAGTTCTGGGATTACAGGTATGAGCTACTGTGCTCGGCACCACATATAGTTTTAAATAAAACCTTTAAAATATATGTATTCATGTGTCAATGATTTCAACTTTTAGGAATTTTGTAATGGGATGAGGAACACTTTGATTTTCTTTTACTGTTATGTAACTCAGAAAATGTAGGCACAGGTCTATATCATTTAATTCCAAAACCTATTATAACTAAGCGTTATTCTTTTTCTATACCGTGATGTGCTATTCAACTTATTTAAAGATACAATTGAGAAATTGGTTTATAAATTTAATTTGGTTTACATTATACAAATGGTAGAGGTAATGGGGAGAGCCAAACTTTGTAAAACTTAACCTTTATCATTGAGGGAAAATTTGAGAGACTTAATGGATTTGAGACCAGCCACTTTTGTTACCATTACCCTGAGTGATTAACCATTACTGTACAAATTAGTTTCATTTTCTAACATTCAGTTGTATCATGTGAATTTTTTGTATTATTTCAATTGCTACATATATTCGAGGGAGGGCGCCATGCATACAAATATTTTGACTATAGGAATTACCTGAAAGACATATTTATTCAGTTATTGTCCCCTAATAGTTTTTCTTTTTTTTTTTTCCTTAAAGATGGGGTTTCATTCTCTCATTCAAGCTAGAGTGCAATGGTGTGATCATAGCACTTAGTATACCCTTGAGTTTTTGGGCTCAATTAATCCTCCTGCCTCAGCCTCCCAAGTATCTAGGATGACAGGCATGCACCACCGTGCCCAATTTGTGTGTGTGTGTGTGTGTGTGTGTGTGTGTGTGTGTGTGTGTAGACAGAGTCTCCCTGTGTTGCCCAGGCTAGTCTCGAACTCCTGACCTCAGTTGATCCTCTCACCTCCACCTCCCATAGCATTGGGATTACAGGCATGAGCCACTGCACCCAGTTGATTTTCTCCTAATGGTTTCTGGTATTCCTTTTCCAGGATGTTACATTTCTTGGACATCCTTGATAATGTAATGACTGATTCCTGGATGAAAATCCAGGAGCTTGATTAGCTCACAGAATGCTGCTTTTACAGAAATGTGACTAATAGCAGTCCTAACTTTTGCCTTTGTTTTTCAGGATATGGTTAACAGGAGAATTGCCATGGACTTGATACTTAAGATGGCAGATTCCCAGCGTTTTAGACAGTTTATCTTGCTTACACCTCAAAGCATGAGGTAACTTTTTAAAACTCTCTAGATACATATCAAGTATATAAAAGGAAGAAAGACATCTTTCATAATTTTAATTTTTAAAGTACAAATACGTACAAGACCAACAAAAGTGAAAATTAGCTCCCCTAATAGTTTAGGAGATTTAGGATGGTTTTCTCTTTTCTACATATTTAAAATTTTACTTATATTACTTCCCTTTCATAACTGAAACAAATTTCATAACTGAAGCAAGTTACTGTTCTGTTCTGAGTCTGCTGCTGTGTAGTTACCATGACAAACTAAAGTAATACAATTTGAGTAATTCTGTTTGGACTAAAATGATTCATGATTCCCTCATCTTGCCTCTCTTCTCTTGGTGACTTACAGGTAACAGTCTCTCTAAACAAAGAGTTTTACTCTGCTGTCAGTCAGTATTTATTGGGTGCCTACAATGTGTCAGGCACAATGTCACTTAGATTTGATATTCTGTCTCTAAAGTGGCCATGTGATTATATGGGGATTTACATTTGTGGTTGGGAATATTCGGGTAACATCTTCCTTGCTCGACAATAGCAAAAATTAAAAATAGTTGATATATAAATCTCTTTCATTTTCTTTTCCTCCAAACTTAGGAAGTTAATTTTTAAAAATGAAAACAAATTATTTCCTTATTGCAAATAGTGTTTCTCCTAGAACTCTAGATATTAGACATATCCCAGATGATAGCCAAATATTTAGGTTTATATTTTCATGAGGTAATATTAGAATTTTTTTAATGGGCAGAGGGCTTCTTGGAAATTTGAGTAACTGATTTTGTTTCTTGTAGTTCACTTCCATCAAGTAAACTAATAAGAATTCTCCGAATGTCTGATCCTGAAAGAGGACAAACTACATTGCCTTTCAGACCTGTGACTCAAGAAGAAGAAGATGACCAAAGTTGATTTGCAACTTAACATGCCTTGTCCTCATGTTGGATTTGTGAAGGGAAGGAAAAATTCTGAACTCTTTGATATCATAAAATGAGACTGGAGGCATTTTGAAATGAGATAAACTCCTTTATATATCCAACCCCAATCAAATGTATAAATAAGCCTAGAAAAGCAACTACAACCAGCAATTTAAGATTACTATTACTTTCCTTTAAGAAAGTCAGTTTCATAGTACTGGTTTTAAATCTTTTTAAGTTTGTTTTTGTTATGTTACCATCTATTTTTATAGATTGTTTTTCAGAAGTAAAATTTTGTACATATATACATGTACATATCTGTTTAGTTTGGGTTCATTTCTATAGCATTTTGTAAGAAAATAAAAGTTTGAGTACCTGATTATATTTAGTTTTGCTTTTACAGATATTACATTCTATAGTTATCAAAAGTGGATGAAGGGAGGGATTTCTCATTCCAGAGGGTGGGATGCAAGGGCAGTAAGACACTTTTAAGGAGCACTGAAGCTTTGTCAACTTTTACACGTTCTGTTTTCTCAGTCCTTTAACTGACAAGCCTGCCAAGAGCCTGCAACCAGTATCAGAACTGGATAATGACAGTTTTTCACTCTGATCTGCAGCATGCTTGCCTGGTTTAAAAGCCCTCAGTCTGCAGTCCAGGGTCAGGGACTCTTCAGGTTTGCCCACAGCTGAGAGGACACAGGCTGGGAGAAGGGCTGGGAAAACTGGGAGCAGAGGGTGGATCCTCATGGAGCAGAAGAGTAGCTAGTGGCTGCAGGAGCCTGAGGCTATGCTGTTGACGGTGAGCCAACATCAGTTCTAAGACTCATCTGATTTAGGGGTGTTAAAAAGTGTGCTGCTTAGAATGATCAAATACAGTTATTGTAAAAATGTGACGTTTATGAACTTTTTATTTTAGAAAACATGAATAGTATTGCTCCCTGTATTTGATAGTGGGATTCATGCTAAACTTTTAAAGAATATGGGATATCAAGAAGCATTCCTTACAATAGTAGCAATAAATATTAGAATAAGTATTTATGAAATTGAACTATTTTCAGAAAAAGGGTAGTATATTAAGAGCAGGCACTCTTCTCTAGTTATTGAGGAAAACTAGATTTTGTGTTTTTGGTGGGGATAGAAGCTTAAGACACTGCAGTCTTAAACTGAGGTTTGTTGCCAAATGAGAAGTTTAAAAACTTGTGCTTTCTACTCTTAAGAATTTCCAGGAAGAGGAAAGTGTGTGCTGAATATTTTTAACATTTCTCACTGATCGTACAAAGTCTGATTTTTAAATTTACATTTATAATGCCTTTGTATTAAGACTATTTTTAACATACATGTGCTTTTCCAAATTAAAAATGAAGGAGAATATACCAAATGCATAAACTTTCATTAGCTAAGAAACTACAGTGTCTGAATTTTTGTTATAGTTTTGAATGTTGTGCTCTTTAATACAGAATGGCAAACATAATCCTCAGGTATCCCAGCATCTCTTACTGAATTGAAGATTATTCATTGCTTTGGCCTCACAAAGTTTGGTTTTCAACTCACATAAGTGAAAATACCTTCCTTTAATGTTCTAAGTAGTGATATTATTATTAGAATAAAAGAATAAAAAGAAATTGTTATTTTAAAATATATGTAACTTCTAAAAATAAAACCTGAAATTTATATGTATTAAGGTCATGCTTTTGTGAATTGGGTAAAGTAGTAGTAATTGACCAAATTGATCCTCTGAATTGTGACCTAAATACATCGTACAGGTGACTCTAACTGCTAGTTTGTCGTCATTGCAGCTATCACTGAATGACGTTCCAGAAAACAAGAAAGGCGTACTTGGATCTTAAGTCTTACCTTCTCAAATCTTTGGGAGTAGAAATGATTAAAATCATTCTTAAAGTGACAAGTGTGATAAGTTTTCATAAACCAAAGTATAAATAACATAGTTACTTATATTAGTAACCAACACTAAAGTTTCAGTAATTGCCTTAAATGTTTTGCAAGTTTTCATGTCTCGTTTCTTCCTTCCATTTCCTAGTGCTTTTTGTGGGGAGTGGGGCATATCTTCCTCATGTCTGGGCTGTTTATATGTGGAGACCAAAATGATTAAATTCTGTATAGGAAGCTATTGGTTGGTAGTCATTAATTGGATTAGAAATGTTGCCAACTGGTGAAAATGAAGTGATCCAGAATATCTGATTAAACTTTCTCCTGCGTACAAACTAGATGTGGGGATGGGGGAGAAAGTGTTTATAAACTTTGTCCTGGGGCGATACTTTTTGGTTACATTGATGACTTAGCTATACATCTACATATATGTCTTCTACTTTGACCAATTCAGATTTTCAGGAGAACTTGGTTCGAAATTTGCAGTCCTAAAAGTTTAAAGTTACCAATGCTTCATGGCTTGAACTAAATGCCCATGGATGTGAAGACAGATCAGAATATTTATAGGAACAGGTTTTATTATTTAAGGGTTGGCAAAGTAATAATGTGGATATAAATAACCTGTTTCTTTGAGTCAGCAAATGAAGTTTTCTAAAGTATATATAATATTGATATTTAGCATATTAATTTTGGCATTGGCATGTGGATAGAATCCATAGAAACAGAAGTGGCCTGAGTGTACTCACTAATTACAGCAAGCTTAAGAGGGCTTTTTTTGCCTAATTTTTCTTCAGTTTGAAAATGTAGAGATTAATTCATTCAAAAATGATTAAGTTCGTGCCATGAGCTAGGGACAGTTTTAAGTACTGGGAAGACTCATACTTAAAATACTACTAAATCTGTCTTCATGGAGTTTAAAGTATAGTTAGACATAAGCAATACCATACATAATTTCAGTGAATAGTAATTCTTATGCAGGGTAAGGATGTGAGAGCGCGGGAGGACTGGTATTTTGAATGGAGTGGTGGGAACAATACAGAAGGTAGTATTTGAGTAGAAGTCTGAAACAAGTGATAGGGGAAGCTGTGGGGAGGAAAATATGCAAGGCAAAGGTTCCAGGCAGAAGAAATTAGGGCATGGGGCTTGAGATGAGACTGAACTTCATGTCTAGGAATTGTAAGGCCAGTGTTGATAGAGCTTGGTGAGCAAGGAGGATTGGTAGGGGGTAAACTTCAGAGGTAGGCAGAGTGAGATCATTTGAGGCCCTAAAATTATGTTAAGCAATATGCATTTTAAAAGAAGCCCTTGGCTGCTGTGTGAGTAGATGAAGGTGGAGCAAACGTAGAAAGAGGATGAGCAGTTTGGAGACTTTTGCAGTGATCCAGGTAAGGAGTCATGGTGACTTGGACTAAGGTGTTGGAGACAGAAACATTCAGATTTGAAATAAAGAGGCAGCAAGACTTGCCGATGAGAATACTTGATTTGTGAGAGAGGATCAAGGATCATTTTCTTGGGGCTGAGGCCTAAACAGCTGGATGAACACGGTTCACTCACAGGGGTAGGTACAATGCAGGAGTGGAGGGAGTAATGGACTCCGTGTGGGGAGAGGAAAACTGGGTTGAACATGCAACCTTGAGATAACTCTTTAGACACTAAACAGCTAGTTAATCAGGTACTTGATGGGTAACTACATTGGTAAGTATAGAACTTGGAAAATAATATGCCTTAGGAGTCTGAAGATCTGCAAAATGCTGGGAAAAAAATTCAAATCGCATGCCCAAACTATTTGGGAAACTTAATTGTTTTCAAAAAAGAAGGTAAGGGAACAGTGTCATTTTACTTAGAAGCTCTGATTGACCATTTCTTGCTAGACCCCTGTACATCCTTTGCTGTGAGGATCTCTTAAAAACATCTGTTTAAGCCTGTGCTTTACTTCTTGATGTGATTTCCAACTGTGTGGAAGAAATAAGCATCTGATCTCTTTAAGAAAGTATTTCATATTCATCCAGAGACTGTAACCCTGAATGAATGAATTACAGGAAAAAATGAAGCCTTAAAGCAATATGATTCCCTTTTTAAAACAGTTATTACAGAATGAGAGGAAATATGGGAACTTGACTTCTGAATGGAGAAAGAGTTGAGGCTAGACAAGATATAGAAAATCAGACACTTGGCGGGGGTTGGCGGGAAGCGGTGGCTCACACCTATATCCCCAGTACTTTGGGAGGCTGAGGCGGGCAGATCACTCGAGGTCAGGAATTTGAGACAAGCCTGGCCAATGCGGTGAAACCTTGTTTCTACTAAAAATACAAAAATTAGCCGGCCTTGGTGGTACACGCCTGTAGGCCCAGCTACTCCGGAAGCTGGGGCAAGAGAATCTTGAACCCATGAGGTGGAGGTTGTAGTGAGCTGATTTTGCACCACTGCAGTCCATCCTGGGTGACAGAGCAAGATTCTGAAAAGAAAAAAAAGACACTTGGGGCAATTTTCCCTTTGGAACAGCAGCAGAGGTTAAACAACTAGTTAACATGGTAATTAAAATGGCAGTTGAGTGTAAGCTAGAACCAGTAGAACCCAGGCCCACTTGATTAAAGGAAGCCCGTATTGAGTCCTTTCTGAAGGAACCACTGTAGCTGGTTAGGAAGCAAGGTCAGGGAGGATTCAGGTTGCTAAGACACAGTGTGTGTTTAAATGGAACTCAATTGCAGAGGGTTTAGTTAAAGGTACACCTCAGCTAATGGCTACCTTCAGCACTGAGGAATGCAGTAATTATTTCCTTTTATCGTCATTCTTTATTCCCTGTAACAGGTTGTATTTTCCAAACATGGCCACAACGGTAGATCCCTCCCATGTTCTCCCAGAACCTTGCCTTATAGAGTCTAATTCTCTTCTTAATCTCATCAGATTTGTAACTCTCTTATAACCAACAGAATGCAGTAAAAATAATACTTTTTAATTCCCAAGGCTAGGCCAGAAAGGCAATGAAAAGGAATGAAGGTCCCGCCTTGATCTCTGGAATACTCATGCTGGAGCCCTGTGCTGGTGTGGAGGCAATCCGACTTCCCTGAGGCTGCCACCTGAGAAAGCCGAGGCAGGCTGCATGGAGTGCGAGAGTCGCCCTGCCAGCCCTCAGCTGCTCCAGCCCCTTTGTGTTTCACCATCTCACTGTAACTACATGAGCAGTCCCAAGCCAGACTGCCCAAGTGAATCATCTGAGAATTTGTGGCCCACAAAAACTCAGAGGTAATTCAGTAATCATTTTAAGTCACTAAACTTTATGGTGATTTGTTATATGGTGATAGTAACTGGTATCTGGAAGAAGAAGTACCAAAATAAAAATAAATCTAAGCCATGTGACACTGGCTGGAAGGGCCTCGAGAAGACTGTTCCTGAATCTAAAGGGCCTTGCAGAAGCTGTTAGCAGAAGCCTAAGGTTTCAAGGATGCTTTTGGGGAGAGCCGAAGGAAAGTAAGAAAAATGCAATTGAGGCTGGGTGCAGTGGCTCACACCTGTAATCTCAGCATTTTGGGAGGCTGAGGTGGGTTGATCACAAGGTCAGATGATTGGGGCCATCCTGTCCAACATGGAGAAACCCCATCTCTACTAAAAATACAAAAATTAGCTGGGCGTGGTGGCATGTGCCTGTAGTCCCAGCTACTCGGGAGGCTGAGGCAGGAAAATTGCTTGAACAGGGAGGCGGAGGTTGCGGTGGGCTGAGATTGTGCCACTGTACTCCAGCCTGGCAACAGCGCAAGACTCTGTCTCGAAAAAAAAAAAAAAAGAAAAAGAAATGCAACTGAGAGTGGGAGAAAAGGTGTTTACCAACATGGATGCTTTGGTAACATGGAAAATAGGAGATGCACCCAATAAATAAGGTGATCTAGCCAAGCAGATGTCTAGACAAGGTATGAAAAGGACCACTTGGCTATTCTTTGCTGCCCATGACACAATGTGAAAAGAGACGAATGAAGAACAAGCAATTATATACAAAGGCGATGAGACTGTTTCTCGTTCCCAGGTGCTCTTCAAGGTGGAAACTGATTTTCAAATATGAAATGGCTTCAGTGCAAAACTCAAATCCAGAGTGGGACTGTAAGGTCCTCTGTGAGGACCTCAGAAAGATCTAAGGCAGTGTTTTTAGACCTTTTCAGACAGGCAGCAGTCTGCCTTCTAAAATGTGCCTTTTGGGTTATCTCCATTAAACACTAGGGCTTCTCAGATTACTAGGGGTGTACTATAGCAATCTTATAATAAGCCTCTGCTTATGGAGTGGACTTTGTAAACTGTCACATGAGAAACCCATAAGGTTTTTAAAGGAATGTCAGCTTAGACTGAAAGACAAAGAGACAGTACAAAATAAAGAGTCTTTCTCCTCCTGAAATTGTATGGGCAGGCAGTAGATTGAGAAAACTACTCAGCTCTAAACACAAATGTAATGAAAAAGGAAGGATGATCCAGAGGGTAGAAATGAGCACAGAAGGCAGATCCAAGAATCATGGAGAGAAACCCCCAGAGAGCAGAACCAAACCCTAGTCAAGGACCTTATAGGGTGTACCTGGCTGGATTTCAGAATTGCTGTGGACCAGAGATTGCTGTGCACTTTCCCTTTCCCCCTTTTTGGAAAGGGTGTCTATTGCAGTTATTCTAAGTCTGTACCATCATTGCATGTTGCATGTTGAAGAGAGGAGATAATTCTCTATTCATTTAAAGCCTTTGGATCAAGAAGAATGGGACTCAGTGTGCTATCATTGAAAACGGCATTTGAGGAGTTTTATATGATGAGATCTTGGGCCTCAAGCCTGACCTTGAAGTCATAATCGTATGAGATTTTGTGGTTTCTTGGGAGGGGATAAACAATCTTGCATGGGAAAGGCTATGAATTGTGGCCGCAAGGTAGACTGTAGCAGATTGTTTTCCAAAGATGATGGCAACAGTTTCTTTTATGCCACATACTCTTCTAGAATCTTGCCAGGGATGGAGTCCAGTTCCCTTGAATGTGGATGGGTGTGTGGCTTTCTTGTTACCAGTAGCATACTGTGGAAGTGACACTTCATGACTTCAGAGACTAGATCAGAAAAGATGATAAAACTTCCAACTTTGTATGGATAGTTGTGCTGGAGACTACAGCCCCTGTGTAAATAGTATGACTCCTGAGACTGCAAGAGCAGAAATCCCCAATCAGCCCCCAGCTGCTCCAGGCCCATTTCAGCTCCAGCTGCCACCTGACTACAACTTTATGAGAGACCATGAAGCAGAATTATTCATTTGAGCCCTTTCCTTCAACTTTCTGGTCCACAGAAGCCAGGAAAAATAATAAAGTGATTGTTCTCATTTTAAGCCTCTAGGTTTGGGGGTCAAGCTGTCATGGAGCAATAGTAACTGAAACCACTCCCAACACCACCCAAACCCATAGAAACCATTATAATGTGGTATTTCCTTTAATTTTATGTGAGTTATTTTGTGAGAATGTGTCTTTCATTTATATATGAATATAATACTGGGCAATATATTTTGGTCTTTTCCTTCCACTCAGCATTTTTTAAATGTCCATGTAGCTGTGTCCACCAATCTGTTGTTTCCAGCTGCTGTGTAGCGTGCCATAGGATGCATCCACCATGTTTTCCTTACCTGTTTTTCTAGTGGCGAACCACTAGATTGCCACAACCATCCTGGGACATGTCCCCTTCTAGCACTCAGTGGGAGTTTCTTGGGATAATAAACCCAGAGTGGGAATGCTGGGACAGAGGGAATGGTATACTTCTAGGTACATGCTGCTGGACATTCTCTCCAGGATCACTGCACCACTCCACACACTCACAGCAGCAGGGACTTAACAAGATGCTTGCTTGTTGGCCCAGCTTCTACATTTTATTTATAAAAAGAACTAGTGAGTCTGCTGAAGGGTTTGTTTTCCCTAAGTGCCCCAGATATAGTTCCTTCCTTTCATGAAGGTCTTACTTCAGATGTCACCTCACCACCTTATTGCAAAAGGCCACCAAAGTATCCCATCACTCCCCTTCCTGTACCTTGCCCTGCTCTTCTTCATCGGTATTATATTTGGCATTTGTGTATGTATGTATTTAGTGTGTCTCCCTCACCACATAAGAATGATGTTAGGTGCACAGTAGGTGATCAATGAAGATTTGTTATGAATGCATTACTCAGAGCCTGGCTTAACCAAGTGCCATTCTGAAGAACTCCCCAGCTCCTCACCTACCTACCTGTCCTCACTTAGTTGGGAAGGAGTCTTGAGATGTACTGAGCCTCCCTGATCTCTTCCTGCCTACACTTGGGGCTACCATGAGCAAGGGTGAAGGGTATTAGGACATTCCATTCACATATAGGACTGTCTTCTCAGAATTTGGGTTCTATCAGTGTTTCAGGTACTGCTGGCATCCTAAGTGTTTGTAATGGGGTCACCATTTCTTGTTAAATGGATGAATAAAATCATTAGGCCCTAGTTTAGTGTCACTTAATGATCCTAAGACAAAGAATGGTAAAAATAAATGCATTCAATAAATAATATTTGAATAAATAATATAGCACTACAGTGTCTGTTACTAAAGCCACTAGCTATATATGGCAAATTACGTTTAATTGCAGAAGAAGATTCAGTTCCTCAGTCACGCTAGCCATACTTGAAGTGCTCAATTGTCATATGGGCAGTTATAGCTAGTGTGCAGTGCAGATGTAGACCTTCCAGTCATCAGAGAAAGTACCACTGGGCAGTGCTGTGCAAAAAACTCAACTCCTTAGGGGGGCATGTTCTGAAAATGCAAACCTACTTTTAGAGGTTTTGATGGAATCTCTTCTGCCTTCTTCAAGACCAAAAAAGTCAGAGTTCTGTTCTATTATTAAAAGTATTGTTATTTTTCGTGTACTTTAGATTTGGGAAGACAGACGTCTTCTTTCCTACTGACTTATGCTGGAGGACACCCACATCCACCTGCTGTGTGTGCACAGCTCTTTGTAGCTGCACTGAGCATACATCGTTAGCACGAAAGTCACACTGAGATAAAATTTATTGTCATAGAATGAACATCTTTTTTCGAAATGAACAAATCTGTGTTACTCTTCACATGCCATGTTCATTGTCCTTCTTTTGGGAGCCTGGATGAAAAGTTGGAAAGTTGCTTTTTTTCTCCTTTTGTTGTCATTCATTCTTCAGATTCCAAAGTTGTGTATTTAACAGTAGATTTAGTACGTTGTTGCTAGCTGACCATGATTACTATAAGGATCTGCTGCAATTTTAAAATTATAAAATAAGAATTAGGGGGAAAATCAATGGTTATAAATTTATTTGGGACATTATTGCCACCACATTGGAAGCCTTTGAAAATTCAAACAGAAACCAATACACTTCCATCTTTTTTTTACTTTCGATAAATAATATCTTTGTGTATATGTATATATAGATAGATATACTTAATCAATAAATCATTTAGCAGGGTTTTTACATTTTATACTGCATTCATCCAAAACAGCTCTTTCCAGATTGGTAGGATGCAAATGAGGTAAGAATTAAGGCAAATCCAAAAGGCATGCAAATGTAGTACATTTATATTCACTGATAATACAAGCGCTTGTGGTGTGTGGACAAGACACAGGAGCCAAGGGGCCCTCCGTGTCTGGCCAATACTATTTTACAGGAGGGTGTTGACATAGCTTATAATTAAGTTACATTACCGTGGGGGTCTCAGTGTTACTAACATATAATCAAGGAGATACGAGCATTAGCAAAACATGAACAAGAAATCATATAACTCTTTGCAGCACATTTCTGCCCAGGCTTTGGAGGAAGAGGGTTTTTATGAAATGATATTACACATATCGCACTGTGGCAGGTTTTGTTTTATATATGCTTTTAAAATTCATTAGCAAATGACATTCTCATGCACACAAGTGTTTCAAACACAAGAAGCAAGTCCATTTATAGGTAGTCCAAGCAATATTTGTGTGTGTGTGTGTGTGTGTGTGTGTGTGTGTGTGTGTGTGTGTGTGTGAATAGCTGCAGACTGAATGGAACATTGAGACTTTTGTGCAGTCCATAGCATTGACATCAGCTCATTTCTGGATGTCGCACTGCAGAAGTAATACAATGGAAGGGTCGCTTTTTGCAGCTTCTTTGAATTCATCCAGTGTAATCTGGTCGTCTTTGTTCTTATCCATCTTGCTGAAAATCTTGTCTACTCGCTGCTCAGGCGTCAGGCCATCTTCATTCATTTTCATCATGATCACAGTGCCCACCATTTTGTAGATAGCCTTGGGGAAAAGAGCATTGAAGGTGGTATTACCAGAAGCCCAGGAGGACAGAGAGCTCTTCTTGCCTCCCCTTCACTTGACTGGATCCCACCCATCCTCCAAGCCTCAGCATCCCTTTTCCCAGAGGAGTTTCACTCCTTGTGCTGCAAGTTTCTGTGACAACCCATACCATCACCCCCATCAGAATACGTCTCATTTTTATTAAAATAACTGCTTTGTCTTCCCCACCAAAGAGTACATTCTGTGGAGCTAGGGATCATTGCTTTGCTTACTCCTATAAGTCCAGGGCTTGGTACAATGCCTAGCACATCGCAGGTCTTCAATAAATACTGAACAAATGAAAAAGCTTTAACTTTCTGGAGCATGGGATGTGGGGCAAGGGACAGTAGGAGGGAGGGTCAGGTGAAGTGTTGAAAGATGAAGCTGAAGAGAGAGAAATGAGAAGCAGATCACAGTTTCCCTAGGCTAAGATAAAGAATTTCACTTTACTTCAAATAACTCCTTAAATGCTATTGAATAAGAGAGTGACATAATCAAATATGGGTGAGTCTGGTGACCAGTTGGATATAGAAGAATTTGGGGTGGCTCCCAGGTTTCCAGCTAGAGGAAGTGGTTAGAAAGGGTGGCTCAATGGTGAGATTAGAAATAACGGCTTAGGACTAGGTTCAGGAAGGAACATGATGGGTTCAACTTTAAACGTGATTCATTTAGGTGCAGAAAACAGTCAAAACGCACTAGCCTTGGAGATTTAGGAAAAGATGAAATGTGGGGCCAACTGATAAGAAACTTAGAATATAATAAGACAACCAAGCCAAGTGTACCATTAAAATTAAACTCTGCAAGAATTTGGTTTAGAGAGAGTTGTGGAGGAGGGACTCTGTTTATAAGTTAAAGAATAGAGAGAAGATTCCAATTATCTAGGCCAATTAATTATATGCAATTAGTTCTTGATATGGAATTTCCAAAGTATAAAAAATTTTCTTTCTTAGAAAATTCCCTTAAAAAATAAATGCCCATCTATACAAAGTCTTGCATGAGAACATTCATAGCAGTATCATTAATAGCCAAAATGTGGAAATGAAACAACTGTGTCAACCATAAACAAACAGGATAAAGCTGTACAGTAAAGAGAGAGAGAGAGAGAATACTATTTTAGCAACTAAAGAGAATGGATATGCTACAACATGGATAAATCTCAAAAATGTAAAGAAGCCAGACACAAACGTGATTCCATTTGTGTGAAACGGCCAGAAAGGCAGCCAAATCCATGGAGACACAGTGGCATGCTGGTTGCCTGAGCCTGGGGTGGGAGTGGGCCTTTGGGCATGATGGTTCCAATGGCGGAATAAAAATGTTTTAAATTTAGATTATGGTGATGGTTGCATATTTCTGTACATTTATTAAAAATCTAAGTTGTACACTTGACATGGGTGAATTTGTGGTCTGTTAATTATAAAGTTGGGTTTAGAAATGCCAATCAGAGCAAACCACTAACTAGAAAGTGCTTCATTTAACAAGTTATAATGTCTACTGAGATAAAATATTTTGTGTGTATTCACTTTTATAGCCAGATTGTATTGATGTATCATGGAACACTTTAAGAAATTTGTCCCTAGAAGAGGCAGACTTTTTGAAATTTCATTTTGTGAATAATTTTTTTTTTTTGAGACGGAGTTTCGCTCTTGTTACCCAGGCTGGAGTGCAATGGCGTGATCTCGGCTCACTGCAACCTCCGCCTCCTGGGTTCAGGCAATTCTCCTGCCTCAGCCTCCTGAGTAGCTGGGATTACAGGCACGCACCACTATGCCCAGCTAATTTTTTTGTATTTTTAGTAGAGACGGGGTTTCACCATGTTGACCAGGATGGTCTCGATCTCTTGACCTAGTGATCCACCCGCCTCGGCCTCCCAAAGTGCTGGGATTACAGGCATGAGCCACCGCGCCTGGCCATTTTGTGGATAATTGGTAGACACGGTTCTAATTAGTCTAATTGCCAGAGTGGTGCGCACGGAAAAAAGCAGAGAATGTGTACTGTCTCTGGAATTTAAAAAGAGACAAATGTCCTGTCCATATGTAAGCTGCCACTGTCACCCTGACCTTTAAAAGGTGAAATCAAAAGCCCTTACGTGAGGCAATGGATATGAATGAAAGCAGCAAGACAGGTGCACTATTAATAAAGTCAGAGTACGAAGAAATGTAAGCACAAGAGGTCCACGTGGACCTCAGATAGCAGCTCTGAAAATGGCAGGGTCTCATTAATCATAGCCATGCTGCAGCCCTGCGATTGGGACTGTGAAAACAAAACCAAGGGCGGTTTCCGATGCAGACTCTTACAGGTAATCATATCTCAAAGGCCAAGGGCACGCCAGACCCAGAGCTCAGTGTGAACATGCCCTGGTGGTCCCCAGCCATGATGGGCCTGTTCTGACTTGCCTTTCTGTGTAAACTAGAAAACTGGACAAAAATAAAAGAAATGGCTCTTTTCAGACTGTACAAATGACAGTGCAAGACTGAAATTCCTAAGAGGTAGGAAACTAGACGAACCATACAATCTCAGGCCGGTGACCTTCCAGAACCACGGCACAGGGAGGAGGGTCCCAAGCAGGGCTGTCTCAAGAACTGAAAGAGACAATAGTTGGAGCGGGAAGGTGAAAATAGCCAGAAATTTCAGGGCAGAGGACCAGAGAGGAAGCTAGGAAGAGAGAAAGCCTCAGAAATCTGCCTAGGAGGTTTCCTCAATGCCCGTCAGGAAACTAGGCTGCACACAGAAGATAAAAATCCACAAGGAAGTTTCTGAACGATAAGCTGAACAACGCTTTGGTGCCCACACAGGCTTGCAGAGCATTCTAGTTCTTAACGCAAAGAGCTTGTTAAACACCTGGTCATTCTGGAGGGCTACTGTCCATTCTTCTTTTCAAAGCAAAGCTTCTGGCAGACTTTTCTATGCTCACCGTCTGCTTCTGCCACTGTCATTCTCTTGGGCTGCTCCAATTAGGATGTGGCCCCGACTCCTCTGAAACTGCTCTCAGCTAATTCATCTGTGGTCTCCGAGTTTCCTAATCCAATTGTCAATTTTTACTTTGCTCCTTTTACTTCTCCTACCAACAGCATTTGACAGGACTGCCCGTTCCATTCCTTCCCTGTGAAACAGTCTGTTTCCCTTCCCGGACTTCTTGCTCTTCCTTTTTGACTTCGACCTTGTTGACGATTCTTTCTCTTTCTCCTTTACTGATAGCGCCTCGTGTTCCTCACCTCTAAACATCAGGTTGCCCCAGGGCCTCAGGCCTCTGGAAACCTCTTTTCTATTTATATTCTCTGTCTAGTTATATTCCGATATGTCTTCTTTCACTTAAATACCTGAATAAGTATCACCACACATGGGCTGGTTCCTACCACCCAGAATAGAGAAACCTCACTAAATATATGAGAAAATCATTAAGAACCCCAAAATGGGCCGGGTGTGGTGGTTCATGCTTGCTATCCCAACACTTTGGGAGGCCAAGGTGGGTGGATCGCGAGGTTAGGAGTTTGAGACCAGCCAGGCCAACACAGTGAAACCTCATCTCTACTAAATATACAAAAATTAGCTGGGCATGGTGGCAGGTGCCTGTAATCCCAGCTACTCAGGAGGCTGAGGCAGGAGAATCGCTTGAACCCGGGAGGCAGAGGTTGCGTGCGATGAGCTGAGATCGTGTCACTGCACGGCAGTCTGGGCAACAGAGCGAGACACTGTCTCAAAAAAAAAAGAGAACCCCAAAATGGTGACAAGTTGGTCACTGGGCTAACTCACTACGGAAGAGCTCACTCCATCTGCTCTAAAAGCTTAAAATTATAAAACTGCCTCAGAAAGTTCACACTAATTTACATATCACTTACCTCCCTGTCAAAACTGATCTCAGCACGCTTTAAATGAAGACAACAAAATACAGACACTATAATGTAACATTCATAATGAGCAGGAACCAATAAAAATTATTACCCACATGTCATGACGCAGGAAAATGTGACCCATGACCAGGTGAGAAATCAATCCACAGAAGCTCCTCATGAGAACGCTACGCTGAATAGAAGAAAGGAAGAGCTGGCAGTGACGGGGAGAAATGCAGAAGAATGAAGAAAAAGAAAAGCAGCCGCTGACAGCCAGGAGGTGACCTGGCCTGTCTGCCGGCCTTCATGTGGATGGGAGCTGGCCCAGCCCTCACAAGCAGGTCTCACACCAAATACAGCCAATGTCACAAAATGCCTGAGACCATGACGGAGCAAGACAAAAAACCACTCTGTCATGAAGTCTGAACAGACACAAAACACCACGCATTCCTACTCCTGGCTGTGATGCTGAGCGTCACCCATTAGAGCACCACAGCTGAGCGTCCACCTGTGTGCCCTCCTCCTAGGTGAGATCACTGAGATACCCAATCACAGAAGCGTCTCCACTCCCTGACAGTACCCAATCCACGGCGAACCCCTGCTTCTCCAAACCCTCCCCAAGTCACCGTCCCAAAGCCCAGATCCTACGAGTTCTTTCTAATACCCTTCTGCTGAATTGCCCCAAGATTCCCTCACTGCAAGCAGTAACAAACTCAACTTGTGTAAGTGTGGATGGTCCTTGGGGCTCTGGCTGAAGGGCACTTACAAGAATTAGAGAGAAAAATTTTGGAGAGAAAGGGATTTGGTGGCCAATGGGGGAAGTGACAAGAAGTCAAAGAGAGAATAAATTTGGCAAAACCTACTCTGTATAGAGAGACCTTGGAGGGGGCCAAGTTAAGTGTGGAAGATGAACAAAAGATTAAAGAGTGAGCAAGTTGAGAAGATCAAGCCACATGTTTAGAATTATTGTGCTATATCTTTTCTGATGACCTGTTTGAAAATATATATATATTTAACTGAATGAAGGGAATACACCTAAAGAAGTAAGATATGAGTTTGCTGGGTATGTTTGAAAGGGAGTGGGTATTGAGGGGGAGAAGCCAAGAGAGAAGAAGAGACTGAACATGTGGAAAGAGAGGGTGTGCAAGTGAATGAGGCCAGCTCCCAGGTAGCAGGTCGACAGGTGACTTCTCCCTGCGGCTGGGAGGAGAGTGAGAGTCCTGTGAGGTCCTTGGGGCTTTGGCTTCTGTTTCTTGCAATCATCCCATTTTCTTCTGGGGACTGACCCCTGTCTGATCTCAGCCCTTGGTGTCTGGATGAAGCATCCCCCAGCTTCAGGATGGAGCACCTGGCTCTACCTTTGGCAAGTGGTACTTTTGTCTCCTTGGTCAGAGTGGCTGGTGCAGGGGTGGGCACCCATGCTAAGACAGTCAATTGAAGGAAAGCTACTGAACCATGCACCTGCTGTTGCATGCCTGCCAGGCTCCAGGCTGGGTCTGGGTTCTGGGCATGCCACTGTGAGGGGAGAGCGTCCTCACAGAGCTTGTATTCTGTCGTATATTCTACTCAACAAGGCAATCTGGGGCAGGTACAGATGCTGGGACGAAACCCCTCTTGGTAAGGGTTAGATTGCTTTGGTGTGGGGGTGGGGTGGGCATATTTGGGAAGGGAGGCGGGAAGGAAGGCCTCTCTGGGAGGTGGGATAGGATCAGAGATGGGAGTGAAGTAAGGGAGGAGCCCCAGGAGGCCACGGGAGGGCACACTGGGCAGAGAGACAGGAAGTGGAAGGCCCTGAAGTGGAACTGGGCATTAGAGGAAAACCAAGAAGACCATATTGGGAGCTCAGTACACAGGGGGTGGCGTGGCAGAGGAATCCTGGGATACTTGCAAACACAAGGGCAAAGCTATGGAATGATCAGAAGTGGTGGGGGATACCACCAGGAGCTCCTGGCAGCCTCGGATGCCCGGTAGACACAGCGGGAGTGAGACATAGCAGAGATAAACTAATGTCATGGGCCAGAGAAACTGAGCCCATGACATTCTTTGTGCCCAGTAAGACAAATTCATGGGAGATCCGGTGATGAGTGAATGGCTGACGACGATGCCACTGTAATGGCAGTACTGGCCCCACGGCTTGGTTCCAGGACGTCCCCTGCACTGTGCTGCAGTGGGGACAGAAGCGGGAGAAGTCTAGGCGTGTTATGCAGCCAGCAGGGCTGGAGGAGGGAGAGAAGGAGCCACCAAGGCCTGCACCCAGGAGGCTGCCATGGGGTCTCCTTCTGTGCCCAGCACCCGCCAACCATGCCGCAGGCCTCACCTCGATGATCTCCAGCATCTCCACTCGGGTGATCTTGCCATCACCATCCAGGTCATACATATTGAAGGCCCAGTTCAGCTTCTGCTCAAAGCTGCCCCTGGAGGTAATGGACAGGGCGCAGATGAACTCTCGGAAGTCGATGGTGCCGTCCCCATTCTTGTCGAAGGTTCGGAAGGCGTGCTGGGCAAACTTGGAGGCGTCTCCATAAGGGAAGAACTGCAAAGGAGAACACACGCAGTCAGGAGGGGACGGATCTGCGGTGATGAGGTAGGTTCTTAAGAGCACCACGGGCGCTCCTGGGCGCTGCTGAAGCCTCACCCGTTGGAGAGAGGTTTGGCCTGACTACAGGGGCAAGGGCAGGCCTCAGGGGATGCTTTCTCACAGCATGTGCTCACTCACAGGCATCTCATTGTTTCCTGGGGGTGACGCTGGTGACGTGGCTTTTGGTTGATGGGGCTTGGAGTCGGTCAGCAAACACCAACGGATGCTAGTGTGGCAGCATCTCTGCTCACTCGCCCAAGGACTGGGACCAAGGCCGGCAGCAGCTTCTCTCCCCACACAGGGCTACTACACGAACTTCCACGTTCCTCTAGATATGAGAATCTGGCTTCATTGCTGCCCAGCAGGGCCAGAGGGAGGGTGCCCAGACCTGGTTTCTCCAGCCACCAGCCCTCGTCCTGGGCCCACACTTATCCTCTCCCTGGGTGAGTTTCCAGTTTCCAACTTCTTTTTGCAGGGACTTTTCTTTTGCAGAACAGACATTTAAAACCCATTAAAAATAGAACATGACTGGGCTTATTTTCGAGAGACATAAAGAGGTTTCTTCATAGAGCCAACTGTCACCAGGGGTGTGTGGGAGGCAGAGAATGGACACAAGGAGGAAAAGGAAACAGAGACCACAAGGAGGGAAGACCATGGGGAATCAGTAGGCGGTGGCCTCAGTCCCCTTGGACACAGGCCTAGGCCAGTCACAAACAGCAGGTAGTTCTGATAATTAACAGGGAAGAACTGCAAAGCCCCAAATAAAACCAGAAACAAACCGTGAGCTATTTTAGGGCAGAGAAGTTATGTCTGTGTTTCTGGATTAATAAATCTGGGTTCTGGGTTCTACAGACAAGCACTACAAGGTCTGCAGAATGTTACTGAGGATGCTCATTGAGATTCCGATTCTTTCGTAAGTTTTGCCACTTGCTCTGTGGACCAGGCCAGCAGCCTTCATACAGATGGCCTCTATGAGCACTCTGGGCTATCTGCCTCGAGGAGCCCTCGGTCCACCTTTCTCACTGTGCATCCTGCCCTGGGTCCTGCAGAGCCCTGCTGCCCACTCCTCCTGTACCTAGAAGCACATTGGAAGGTAGAAAATTTCTCTCCAGACATAAGAGATACTTTAACACAGAAGGATTTGGTACATGGGGCCCAGGGAACAGCCAAGCATTCCAGGAGGAGGAAAGTACCTGTTACTTAATTTCGCTAGAATCCATTACTAGACACAACCATCTGTTCAAATGACTATTACTATATAACAAATCACCCCAAAAGTTAGTGGCCTAAAATGACAACAATCATTTTATCATCTCACAAAATAAACATTTGAGACCCATTTCTGTTTTCATCAAACATATCTTTCTCTGGCTACAAAGGACAACGTTCTCATATGTTCCCTCATTCCCTAAACACATCTTTCATTTCTGCTATCCTTCATTTTTCATTATCCATCAAAATTCACTGAGTTCTTTTTCAGGTCAGCATCGTCTTGGGTGCTGTGGATTCAGAGGGTAATACCTCCAGGTCTCTGTGTTTTGAGACTGCACAGCTAACAGGAGGACTTTACTGAAAACTGACATTGGTCATGTTCCTTGATAAGAACTCGAATAGAGGGCAAAGTATTCCTAAAGATCAGAAAATGAGCCGCTGGTTTCAATGAGGGGAGCTGTGGAGGGAAGAGATTTCCTTCTCCTCTGACCAGCTCAGCATGATCCCGGCTCCTCATCCCCAATGCTATTTAGGTGCTTGGTGCCCGAGGACAAGGTCCCAGGTGCTGAATTTTGGACTAAGCAATATTGAACCTGAAAACTTCTACATAGGCAAGTTTACAACTCCTGTGCCTTATGCATGAGTGGTCCTGGTCCCTTTCTAGGGGGTGCTGTTTGCTGATGTGCTCATATGCTTCATGATTAGGGGCCTGGGTGCAGCTGGTACCTGTGAACCTGACTCGAGTGGAGCAGAGCAAGCCCCTGGGCAGGTGCCCAAGTCCCCAGAGTGCTGTTTACCAGCCAGCGTTTCTGTATGCAGTTGGCGTGAGACCAGTGGCCACGAAACCTTCATTCATGTAGGTTTCTGGGAGTGTAATACTTTAACTGTCTTAATTCTCACAGCCTACTTTTACGTTAAGGAATATTTCACAGTTTTATCTAAAAATAGCTGGGCACCTTAGGTCAGTATATTAAAAATTAACTTAGGTCTAAAAAACTTTGAGAGAAAAATAAATTGTAAATTTTGAGCTATAAAGCTTACATGTGCCTTGCAGACGGTCTATATACTGACTTTTATAGCCAACATATTTACTTTAGAACTGAGGGTGTGCTCAAGTGCTGTGAAATGTCTGGAGGGACTGTTTCCTTTAGAAAATGTATCCTATCATGTTCTGAGTGCCTTGAGTTTTTCTAATTAGGAAAATGCTCCTTATTTTGTCAAAATAATTCAACTCTAGTTGGATCATCAGAGAAAATGAAGCCACATTTCCTTCAATCTCTAGGAAGAAGTGAGGGTCTGGGACACAGCTTTACTTCTCTCAGAGGACAGCAGGGCTAGAAAAGCACAGTGATTTTTTTTTAGCATACTCTTTCTCAGTTTTTTAACGCATTGTATTTCACTTCAACTCTTATATTACATTTTGTCATGGAAGTAATTTTTGATGGGAGTAATAACCTATAAATATTCTAATATAAAGAACTTTGAGGTTGAAAAATTATAAACATATATACACACGCTCATATGTATTTATATATATATGTATTTATGTGTGTGTGTGTGTGTGTCTGTATTAGTGTTCTCTCACTTAATTTTCATAACAAAATCTGACATTGTACGTTCCATTTTGTAGATGAGGAAGTAGAAGGCTTGAAAGTTCAAAGGCATTTGCCTAAGATTCCTGGCTGTCTGCAGCAGAGGTTGGATTTGAATGCAAATCTGTCTGACCACTTCTGCCACACCTTGATATTTGTGTTAATCGAAGGTTAGCCAAAGAAATAAACTTAATTCTACATTTGATGAAGCAACCAAATTTGTTGCATTATGTAATTCTTAGCATCCATTGCCTCTGAAGCTTGAAATTCTCGACTCTTGAGTATCATTGCCACCTTCTGGCCAAACATATGTACTGTATGAAAATGACTAAGATGCTACTGAGTTCTTTTCTCATTCTTTAACTCAGCATTTATTGAGCAGTTGTTAGGTGTCAAGGACAGTGTTAGGTGCTGGCAATAAAATAGAAGAAAGACGTAGAGCATTAAGGACAGTAGGGGAAAATAGGCATCAACAAACCCACCATATAAAGAACTACACAATCATACTGTGATAAATTACAAGTGTATGGAGCTGCGAACAAAAGTAACGAAGATGGTATTGTCAGTTTGAAGCTTTAAAATATTAGTGTGCAGTCCTTTCCCCCACCCTAATATACAGGTTGCTGACAATTCATTGTTCTTCATCATAGCCTAGAGTTTCAGAATCTGAGACTTCCTGGGATCACACAGACCTTGACTGCTCCCGGGTGTACTCTACACCCTGGCCCTGAACAGACCAACCTGCAGAAGAAAACCCCAGGAAACACGAGGTCTTTTCTCTCCCCGGGCAGACAGCAGGAGTCTTTGCATGGGTCAACCAGCTTCCTCCTGGCCAGGGCAGGAGCTTTGCCTACAGACAGTGGCCCCGAGTCTGCATTTCTTTCTTTTCAGTAATCTATCTAGTTGTGAATATCAAAAGGTTTGTTTCCTCTAAGAGGTGGTGCATGAGAACCAGACAACGTTGTCTCTGTGCCTCCAGGGCCCTACCCAGCGTGGGCACAGAAAGGCTTGGGATGATCTACAAACACTGTGCCTCTGTCCCATGACACAACGTTTCCTCTGCACCCCCACGCCAGCCCTCCCCAGCACCATTGCTGCCTGGGTAGCTCATCCTTCCAGAGAAAATATTGCAACATTTCCCACATGAGTCTCTCCCCTCCAAAGATCCCTGGTGCACTGCCTCAATGTGATGGAGGCGGCAGCTCCCCAAGAAGTTCCTCAGCCCAACCCTTGGGTGGGGGTGGGGTGGGCACAAGCAAGGTCTTGGTCAGGACTCGCCCCCTCCCCCACTCAACAGCTGATGTGCTGTGTCAGGAGGGGTGGCAGCAAGGCCACTTCGGAGGATGCCTCTCTCCAGGGCTCTGCCCAAGGCCCAGCTCCTGGCTAATGCTGGGCAGCCCTCAGACCTCAGAATAGATTTCTGCTCTTTAGTTTGCTGGAAATAGAGCTCATGATAGGAATTAGGCCTTCAAAAAAACTGGAAGAGTATTCTTGGACTGCTCGCTGCTCTTGGAGGGGTCTGCCATCCAATCCCTCCTAAGACATAGTTGCTTTTAAAACACCCTCACTTGGGTCAATTGCGTTTCTTTCGTTCTCAAATTTCAAAGGCCTATTTTGCCTGGCCTATGAACACACAAACACCATCACCCTGAAATACGGTTGCTCCACCTCCAAGGTCATCTGCCCTGACCCTGCCGAATGAGCCAGTGGCTTCTAGCCTGTTCTGGATGATCTGGTCTTGTACCCACCTCTTCAGGTCCTGCTACCGAGACAGTGGTTATTGTTTCATGAGTGTCTCATGTGGAACAAGGCCCTAAGCAGGTCCTTGTCACAGGCCACCCTAGCTGATTCTTTCAGTGAGTGTAGGACTTGAAGGAGGGTCATTATTCTGGGGTAAGTAACTGGCGTGAGGTCACACCGCTACAGGGTGCTGGGGGATCAAACTCAGTGTCGTCTGAGTCGAAGTCCTGACTCTTCCCGGCACCAGCTGCAGTCTTTTCCTCCCACACCCGCCCTGCAGACAGACCCTTGGCCTCTCTGTTCTCAGGTCCTGACCTCCCTTGGCTACGCTACTCCTCAGAGGCTCCCTAAGGGGCCCCTCACGCACTGTCAGGCTGCTCTTTGCTTTAGGTTTGCTGGGTTTGTTTACCTCCCGTGGGAGCCACCGAAGGCAGGAGCTGTTCAGATGAGTTCACTCTAACTCCTCGCACTGGGTGCTCAGCCTCTCACGTGGGATGGTCAGGCCTCTCCAGCAGACCTACTGCCAATGGGGTCTCAGTGTATGTGTCCTGAGATGCTGGCTGTACCCCTTTGAGAGGTCACTTGATATTTGGTTTTGGCTTTCAGCTCTTCACATCTGTGAGGCCTCCCCCAGGAATAGGACCCCATTGTCATGGTACATTCATTGCTTCCTAACTTCCCCTGCACTCCCTCAGGCCATCGTCACCAAAGCTCCAGGGGAAACCTCACACACCCATGTTTGGTCAAGTCTCCTTCCCATAGCCATCAATAGCATCTAATTGTTCTCAGAAGAAGGAACGACTGTTTCCAAGCCTCGGACATCTTTCTGGGTCTGGTGCCTGCCTCTGTGTCCAGCCTCTGGTTCCCCGGCTCCCTTGTCGGGCGTTTTTCACTCTCTGGGGCCCCGCTGGCCCTCTCTCTCCTGCCACAGTCATGGACCTTTGCTGTCCTGCTGCTGTCTGAAAGTTTTTCTGCCCTTGGCCCAGGGAACCCCTGTTCATTCTTTAGACCTTGATTTGGGCTTGGTCAGACCCCTATTACACACATGCATGTCACTGGGTCTGCTCCTAGGGAACATTTGTTACAATCGTGAAGAAATGTTCACAGGATTGCAGATTTGTGCCCTTTTTCCCTAGTAGACTGTAAGCTAAATGGGGGCCGGAAATGACCTGATTTTGCCATCACTGTAATCTCCGCTGCCTGGTATGCAGGGCCAGACACACAGTAGGGGCTCAGTAAACGTCTGTCAAATGAACAAATGATTCAGCAAGCAGATCGTTCCCAGACCTTGAGAGGCAGCGGCAAATCTACTCACTGGCCAGTAGAAAGGTTGAAATGTGCTCTGAAAGCTGCCTGAAGTAGGCTGCGCTGCAGAAGGCTCACCACTTGGCCTGTAAACCTGTTCTCATTACTACTTAAGCAGATGACTCATGGGGGATGAATCAGCCCAGAGCAGAGCTTGTACTTGGTCACGTGGATGGGAAGAGGAGAGACATTTTCCCTTAATTAGAAATAGTGAGTCCAAAAACTGTTTCCTGCCAAAGTGTTCATTCAACAGATACTCACAGAAGCCCAATTGGTGCTGGGCTCCATGCTGAGCTCTGTGCCGGCAGGAAGGACAACGAGGAGAGGCAACCACAAATAAGTAGAAGGCCTGGTCCCTGCCCTCAAGCGGATGTGACAAGCCACATGTAGACGCAGCCCGACGCACGAGCTACTAACACACGTAGGCTTTCCAGAAGGAGGTTGAGGACACCCTCACCCACCCCACCCCCACCCTGAAGGGGTCACACGGATCCTAAGGTTGCTTCTCAGAGCTGCCCCATCCCTTGCCCTCTGGGTAACAACTTCCATTTTCAATCGTCACTGCCTCTTCAATGTTACAGTCTTTATTACAAGGCAGCCATTATCAGCTTGTGATTCTTGCACAATTACATTGATTTGAGAGTAAAATTAGTCTTGAACTAAATTTCTAGAGACAGGGCTTTTACCTCCTGGGGCTAGATAGGCAATTTTCACTTATGTCCTAGACCACTTCTCTCTGTTTGCACAGACTGCCCCAGAAAGGTCATGAACTGCCAGAGAAGTTCTTTTGCTTTTTTATAAAAAATAAGAATCAGGCAGTAGAAATCCAAGCTTCTTACCTTCTAGAACTCCTTTGCTTTAGAATGTTCACTGTGGGAAAAGCCAGAACCATCTCTGTGTTAAGGATGGGGCGATATTTTGTTCTTCATTGTATCTTTACTGCTCTCAGATTAGATTCTGGTATACTGTAGGTGCTTTATAAATGCTATTGCATTGGGATGAATAAAGGAAGCAATTTATTACAGAGGAAAACATGCTGGTTGAGTGACATAGTGTCTGGGTGTGACTAAGGTCAATTCATCTCATCTCTTGGGATTTTCATTTCCCTGGATGTAAAATGAGGGATAAATCAGATAAGCTTCAACATTTCATTTAACTATAATGTTTCATGCAGTTTTTCTGATTCTGGAAGTACATTTTTTAAGAAAGAAGGGATGTTACTTTCATGATTTTGGATTTGTCATTGATCAAAGCACTACCACTCCCTTTGTCTCTAATGCCGTCATTATAGGGTCAAACTTTGAAGGGTGAATCCCTCTCTTCTCTCTCTTTCTCGTATTTCTATCTCTATCCCTATGTCTACATCTATATAACTACGTCTATATCATATCTCTTTCTCTATTTCCATCTCTATGTTTATAAGTAAGTCTAAGTCTCTCTCTCTCTCTCTCTCTCTGTCTCTCTCTCTTTTTCTCTCTTTATTTCTCTCTTTATCTTCATTGGAAATGTCATAGACCCTGAGGGGTATTTACCGATCACTCAGATTTTAAAATCAAATGAACTGTCTTTTTATTTCTGTCCAATACACCATTCACACTACAAATCGGGTCAATGTCATTTTGATTTTGGGCAGCGGGCTATTCTAGTACTTCTCTTCCTGAACAGTATTGAGCCACCAACCTGTTACCCTTTATCATCAAACTGAGAGGTCATTAACAAATTACACTTTGGAAGTTGTGGTGAGTTTCCACTTAAAGCCTGTCTAGTCTGCTAGATTAGGAAGATTGTTTTTATTAGTTTTAAAAGGCAGTGATTTTTGAAACTAGGCAAGTGGTGAGGACCTCTGAAGGTGCTTGGTGGCAGCTTGGTTGCTGTGGGGAAAGCTAGAACGAGACCACTCACCTCGTATTGTCTTCACTTGCTTCACTGAAGTGGGTAGAACAGCAGATTTCACAACTGCTTCTAAAATTTGTTTCATCTCCCTGCCTCCTCCAGAATAAAGTGGTCTATCCAAGATCAATTCTCATTTCACCCTGCACCCAATTCATTTCACAGTGTCCTGGTGACAATGATGGGAACACTGAGCCTGGCTGCATCTCAGTTAGAACCCTACTGGAATGCCATTGACCACTAAGTCTGGAATTGTGGAGAGAGAACTATTATAGCACAGCTGGTGACAGCAGTGGCAGCCAGAGCCAGGCCTGCTCTATCTGCAGAAGTTGAACACATTTGACACAAAATTACACCTAGATAGGAGGAAAAAGTTCTAGTGTTCTATAGCACTGGAGGGTGACTATGGTTAACAAGAATTTATTGTATATTTCAAATAGCTAAAAGAGAGGATTTCGAATGCTCCCAACACATGGATATATGTTTGAGGTAGTGAATATGCTAATTACCTGATTTGATCGTTACACATTATTTACAGGTATCAAAATAGCCATATCCCACAAATATGTACAATTATTATGTGTCAATAAAAAAAGAAAAACAAAGAAAGAGAACACATTTGTCAGAAATGAACATGTTCAGGGGCATTCCTAAGAAGGTGTGGCTTCTGTTTTCTGGAGAGGATGCTTCCCACCAACTCTAACATGTTCCCCCAAATGTATTCCTGTCCTGCATTACTGCAGTACCTTATCTTCTCCCCAGTTATATAAGCCCCACATGGTCCCATCTCTGCTACCAGATGAATAGGATAAGATCTGGTTGCAGACAAAAACACGAACAAAGGAAATACACTGTGGCAGAGAGTGTAAGCTTTGGGGTTGGATGGGTCTGAGATTGAATATCAGTTCTGTGGTTCACTACCATGTGGGACCTGGTCTCGGGCAAAAGGTTTGTAATCTTTTCAAAGCCTTAGTTTCTTTTTTTTTTTCTTTTGAGACAGTCTGTCCCTCTGTTGCCCAGGCTGGAATGCAATGGCATGATCTTCGTTTACTGCAACCTGTTCCACCTCCCAGGTTCAAGTGATTTTCCTGCCTCCGCCTCCCAAGTAGCTGGCATTACAGGTGTGAGCCACCACACTCAACTAATTTTTGTATTTTTAGTAGAGACAGGGTTTCACCATGTTGGCCAGGCTGGTCTGGAACTCCTGACCTTAAGTGATCCTCCTGCCTTGGCCTCCCAAAGTGCTGGGATTGCAGGTGTGAGTCACCACACCCAGCCTTAGTTTCTCTACATAAAAAAAATGGGATGTGGTAGAGGAGAATTGGCTGCTGGGTTGGACCCTTTGGGATTTAATGGGGAGGACACTGGAATAGAGCTAGAATGCCTAGGGTTGGGTTCCAGTTCTTCTGCTATTGAAGAGTAGGGGACCTAGAGGCACTGGGCTTTCCCTCTGTGGCTGGCCCTGGTAGCGATGCTGTGAGGATGAGGAGGATGTGTGTGAGGACTCCCAAACAGCACTGGGCTCCTAATAGGTACTAAGCCAATGGAAGATGCTATTGTTATTGTTATTATTATTTTAGTTTCGGCAAGGCTGTGTTCCGTGTATGTGCCAATAATATGAAAACTAGTGAACATTTAAAGAGTACATAGATTCTTTAAAGGAAATGATCAGAAGAGGAAATGATCTTCTTTCATTGTTTTGAGGAAAACAGTCTATTGAGTGATCAATCATCATCCACTACATGCGCCGTATGTTGCAGATACTGGGCAAGGTGCTCAGAGAGATGCAGAAAAGCAAAAACTGAGGCCAAGATCTGCGTGTGGTTAGGGAGGCAGACAGAGGCACGCCCCAAGTTAATGAGCAGTGCAAGCCCAGCCAAAGCCGCAACCAGTGAGAGGAAGGGGGGTTTCACCTTGCAGGATGTGGAGGATATATCCAGGTATACCTGTATCTTCCTTGTATTACTTTCAAGCCCAAACAGAACCTTGGTCATCCAGAGTCCAAATTTGCTCAAAACCAGTATTTCCATTGAGGCAACACATTTTGCAACATGAGACATAAATTGTGAGGCATTAAAGTCCTCCCTCTCCCCTGCAGGGCAGCTGGGGCAATAGATCCCTTCACCCCTACCAGCCCCTCAGCAAAACAATAGAAAGACCGGATCACTGAGGGAAAACCCCCAGCTCTCTATTTCGAATCTTTCAAGAATCCAGAAGCCTGATTCCAGGAGGAAGTCTTGTTCATAGCAACTTAGAATCTAGGGCCTGCCAAGGAAAGATGAGGACTTATTTGGGAGTTGCCACAAGATGCAACAAGAGTCAGAACCATGGGCACAAAGAGCAGGAACATAAAACCCACACAAAAGGGTGGCCGTGCCAGGGCATTTGAGACCTCACACTTCCTTATCCTCACTGCAGACCATTCGAGGGACTGCTGAGGGAGTCAGCAAAATACTTCCCTGGGAAGGGACCCTCGTAGGCTGCTCTCTCCTCCTAAACCCCAACTCCTTGATTCTTCCTTTCCCTAAGGAGTAACTGAGGCAAACGTGATCTGATTCTTGCCTCAGTTGTCAAGAAGAACCAACTTAGAGACTAGATCTCAGGGCAGAGGGGCAATCTCTGGAGAGTTTGCCAGTAGGGCCCATAGCTAGGTTCCTCCCATCCTACTGAGGATAAAGGGCAGGCGCTCACACCTGGGTGGGCAGCTTGGACTCCAGTGCCAGGTCTGGAGCTCGCTCTACTTTCTAATCATGTACTGTAGGGTGTGGGAAGGAGGAGGAGGCTGAGTGTGCGTGAGTCTAGGTTCCGACCATGCCACTTACTGGCTGTGAGATTCTGGGAGAGGAATTCAACCATCTGGGCCTGTTTCTTCTTGTGTGCAATGAGGGAGTTGGCTCCCTCTGAGACCTAGGAGTTCCACCAGCTCCTGTGGTTCTAAATCTGCAAAGTCTTCAAAATTACACTTGAAAAAAGACACTGGTTTAATTACACTTTGTAACACTTACTATGTGTCAGGCACTATGTAAGCGCATTACCCATATTGAATCATGTAATCCGCCAACAATCTTATGAGGTAGGTTCCACTGATGCCCCTGTTATGTGGATAAGTACACAGAGGCATGGGGATATTATGGACCCTGCCCAAGGTCACACACCTAGTCAGTGGCAGAATTTGAACTCAGGCTGTTTTACCTTGGGGCTATATAGTCTCTACATACCTCTCATCTACCTAATATAGGAACACAGACCCCCAGTAGGGCAACATCTCAATTCTACTGCTAGTGTCACATCTGCATGCATTCTAGTGACAGAGGCAGCAAAGAAACTGAGCACATGGGGTCAGCAGCTCTTCCAAAACTCCAAGAGGCCAAGTCGCTTAGAGTCTTGAGTTAGCCACTCAGCCTTATCCAGGACAGTGGGGGAGTTACGTGAGACCACGTCTGGGAAAGCACTGCTGTGTCAACCTCAAGGACTCAACAAAGGTCATTCTGTCTATGGTTGGAGTATTTACCAGGAGCCCAGTGCTGTGCAAGGCACTGCAGAGGGCACAGTGTAAACCAGACACAGTGCCCTGCTCTCACTGGTGTGGGCCGGAGCAGATCTCCTGGGGATCACACGAATGCAAATTCTGCTTCTCCAGGTTTGGGATGAGGCTGGGGTCTGCATATCTCACAGAAGCTGCTGATGGGTCCTCAGAAAGCAAGAGTGTAGCCTCCAGGCTCTTGGGATTTGGAGGAGGAAGCCCAGGCAGGTTGGAGAAGTCAGGGGAGGCATCCTGGGGTGGGGTCGGGGGCTGGATGGTAGCTGGAGATGAGCCAGCACCTGTGCAGTTTTGGGGTGTCAGGGAGGTGCTGTGGGAAACAGAAATAAAGCCCAGCCTGGGAAGATACCCAGGGATCAGCTGAGCCTGCGTAAGGGGGAGCAAGGGCCTGGCTGGTGCTGAGAAGACTCAGCGGGCAGCAGCCCCGGAGCTGCCTCCTCACCCCTCCTGGTTTATGCATTCAATGATGCAGCAGCCCTGACTCTGCTGAGGAAGCTCTGCACATTTCCCTATTTATCTCTCTGAGTCTGCAGGGAAAGCAGAGAGCAGTCTTCACACAGGCTCCCTGGGCTCCCCTGGGCCAGGATCATGAATAAAAATGCCTCCCCCAGGAAAGTTCTCCCAGCTTTCCCTGAGGGAAGGGGAGGGGAGGGGGAAGAGCTGGACAAGAGAGGCTGGAGAGGAACAGGCCAGCCAGCTTTAGGGTGTGGAGGCAGCAAGGACCAGATCGTGATGGGGGCGGCCTACGGATGGCACCTGGAGTACTGGAATCATTTCTCCTCTCAATGCCTCAGTTTCTCTGCCTGTAAATCAGGAGATTGAACAAAACAACTTAAAGGTACTCATTCCAGGTCTGGCTTTCTGTGATTCTGCCATCAAGAGAGGCCAGTGTTTTATGACCACGAAAGCACTCTCCAAACACAAAGCCTACTGTGAATTTACCTTTGAGAGCAACCTGTCCAATAAAAATATATTGTGAGCCACAAATGCTAGCCACATAAGGAATCTGAAATTTTCTAATAGCCATATTACAAAGGTAAAACAATAAATTTTAATAATAGATTCTGTTCAACCCATTATATTCAAAACATCAAATTTACAGCATTTCAACATGTAATCACTAGCTCTCAGTGCATGTGTCATTACTCACAGCACATCTCAATTCCTGCTAGCCACATTCTAAGTGCTCAAAAGCCACATCCAGCCCACGGCTACCATACCGAACCCTGCAGCTCTCAGCAGTGCAGACAGTGCAAAAAGGTCTGTACGGGCTGTTACCATAAAAGATCTTCGGGAATACATGCACGTCATAGAGTGAGCATCCACTGGTCAGGGAAGCAGGGGCTTGTGTGTTAACCTGGAAAACCGTGAGCCTCTGAGCACAGGCTGCAGCCTTTTCCTGCCCTTGGACTCCCCAGTCTTCTAGGCCAGTGAATGGGCCAGACAGGTGGGGCCTTCTGCTTGCGTGGAGCTTGGTGGAACCCAAGTTTTCACTCCAAATCTAAGCATCTATTGCCTTTCTACCTTGATGCATCTCTCATTTTCCCAAGACCCTGGCTTACTATTTCCCCATCTCAGGTACCATATGCCAGGGAGTACTATGGTAACTACACTGGCTTCATATCTTAATTCTAAAATGTTACTCTGGGGAGGAGCTCTTCCATCAAATCCTGACACCTGCCCCCAACCCCATGCCAGAGAAACAAGTATTTTTTTCCCTTTCAAAGGCAATAGGGGAGGCAGTTTCACTTGAGGAATGAATGAGGGCTACAAGCCACAGTGACCACATCAAACTCTGGCCCCATTTCTGAAGCGTGGCCTTGAGAAGGGCACCTTGTTTCTAAGCCTCAGTTTCCATGGGTGTGAAAAGATCAATCCCATGGGTAACTGGCACTTCGTACAGTGTCTGGCACACAGAAGACACTTTTAAAAAGGTAGCTTACTTTGCTTCCTTCTGTCCTCAGCATCGTGGATGTCTGTTTTGGAGTTGACGTTACAAAAAGTCCTTTTACTGTTTTAATCTAATTCTCACAACAGTCTATGAGGTGGGGCTGACAGATGAGAAAACTGTGGCACAGAACGGTGAAGTAACTTGTTCAAGGTCACAAAGTAAACGGCAGAGCTAAAGTGTGAACCTAGAAAATCCAACTGTAGAATCCTGGTGCTAACGTTTTCTGCCTCAATGCTACACGAGAGGCAGAACTCCTAGGAGAGGGGGCTCTGAGCTTAAACTCCAAAAGCAAGAACCAAAAGCCAGGGTGGAAGATTTTAGGGTGGCCACGATGATGACCTGAACCTGGATCTTGCTGAGGCAAATCCCCTCAGCAGAGATTTAGGAATTCTTACATTTTGCCTTCCACCCATCATCAGCTATCCCTGCAGCTTCCCCACCGCCCACGGCTTGCTGTCGGGATTCTATTTTCTGGAGCACCATTCCCAGTAGGCCTCTGAGATTGGCACAGGACCAGAGCCCTGACTCTCCATCTCCGAGTGTTCTTCTAGGAGCCACACCCCGAGCCCTCTGGTGGACCCTTCCCCTCCTGTGGCATCTGCGGTGCAGCAGCCAGGGAGCTATTTAATTCCCAGTTCGGCCCAACAGCTTCTTGCTAAGCAGCTGGTGCACGCTGAGATGTGTGTAAGGAAAACCTCATGGTAACAAAAACAAAGCCTCATGAGCCCTGAGCCAAGTGTGTATGGATGTCTGTGTACATGTACATGTGTGTACATGTACATGTGTGTACATGTGTGTATGTGTGTTCAAAGGAGCTGGGGGTCAAGATGCCAGTCTGAGCCTGACCATGAGTCAGAACCAAGCAGGAGAAGTAACTCCCTGCAGTGGGACCCATGGAGTGGGGAGGCTGCGCTGGTGTTTGAGGGGATCCAGGAGGATGTGGAAGCAGCACCAGAGCACGAAGTGGGTGGGATGGAGCTAGCTGTGTGACTGTGGGAATGAGCTAAGCATTTTCTCTTCTTTGGCAGTTGTGATATCAGCAAAACAGAGACAAACACACAGAAACACCTGTTTTCCTTCTCACCCTGCTACTGCCAGAGAGACTCATTCTTACTCTGCTGATCTTGGAAGAGAGATGAGGGTGTCAGGGGCAGGTAAGGGCCATAGCTAAGTTTCGCCTCAGCTTCATTTGTACAATTAACACATCACAGGGCATCGCCTGCACCTTGGGAAATGTCATACACTGCCTTTTTATTTATTGCTTCTTCCCTGGACACATGTTGAGAAGACCCCTAAATACAAAGGCTGCGGTGGGGAGAGACAGAAGTTCCTACTGCCTTCTTTCCTGGTCAACTGCAAAACAAACAGAGGTCTTGCCAGGACCTCTAACCTAATTTGCAGGGTTCAGAGCAAAAGGAAAATGTAAGGCCTCCTGTTCAAAATTTCTTAAGAATCAAGATGGCAGCAGGAGAGAAGTAAGCAATGTGTGGCGTCCTTCCGAGCACAGGGCCCTGGGCACCTGCCAGCCCCGAGTCTCGCCGGCACACTGCTGTTAGAACGAGCGAGCACGTCTGCCAACCTCTCTACTCCTTAACCTCTCTACTGTACGTTCTTTGATGCCCTTCCCTGCCTTCTCCCCAACACACTAGGATGAAAGCTGCTCTGCTTAGTCCAGTCCCACAAGGCCCTTCTGGACTTCGGTCCTGCAAACCTTTCCAGCTTCATATCTCCACCACCCTCCCCTACTCAGACATTCCAAGCTGGTGCTGATCCAGAGGAAATCATTCCAGAGTGCTCGTCCACGCTTTGCTCACACTTTTCTCTTGTCCTTTCACTCCTTGCTAGTTCCTATTAGTCCTTTATCACTCAGCTTAAGGGGTGCTTCCCTGAGCTGTCTTCTCAGCCTGCTCTTTCCTTTCCACCCCAAGCTCCACCTCTCTCCTGCCTAAGCTGAGTTAAGAGCTTCCCCTCTGAGCAATGACAGCACCCTGTATTGATGCACAGGGTCACTTACTTCACGTCTTGTCAAGCTGTTTTATGCCTGCCCCCAACTCTGCTCTGACATCCTCCAGGGAAGGGTCATGCCTGACTCACGTCTGTATTCTTAGTGCCTGGAACACAGTGGATATTCAATAAGTGTTTCCTGACTAATGCAATAGGTGAGGGTGGCCTCAGCTAGATCCATCACATTCAGTTCTTACTTTTTAATTTTTTTCTCTTCTGGAGACAGAGTTTTGCTCTGTCACCCAGACTGGAGTCCAGTGGTGCAATCTCAGCTTGCTGTAACCTCTGCCTTCCAGGTTCAAGCAGTCCTTGTGCCTCAGTCCCCAGAGTAGCCAAGATTACAGCTACACACCACCACGCCTGGCTAATTTTTTGTATTTTTAGTAGAGATGGGGTGATATGGTTTGGCTGTGTCTCCACTCAGATCTCATCTTGAATTGCAGTTCCCATAATTCTCACATGTCATAGGAGGGACCTAGTGGGAGGATCTTTCCCATGCTGTTCTTGTGATAGTGAATAAGTTTCACGAGATCTGACAGTTTTATAAAGGGGAGTTCCCCTGCATGAACTCTCTTGCCTGCTGCCATGTAAGACGTGACTTGGCTCCTCATTTGCCTTTAGCCACGATTGCGAGACCTCCTTAGCCATGTGGAACTGTGAGTCAATTAAACCTCTTTCCTTTATAAATTGCCCAGCATCAGGTATGTCTTCATTAGCAGCATGAGAACAACCAAGAAACAGGGCTTCACCATGTTGGCCAGACTGGTCTCGAACTCCTGGCCTCAATGATCTGCTTGCCTTGGCTTCCCATAGTGCTGGGATTATAGGCATGAGTCACTGCACCCAACACTTTTCTTACTTTTAATACCTAATCATCCAAGAAATATTTTTAAAGCTGATTTTTGCATTTCATAATTCTTCTCCAAAGGGTGATTTATTAAGTGTATAACTGAAGGAGATTTGCTGTGTCTATTTTTTAAGCCACTTTAATGAAAATAGCAATTCTTTTTTCTTACTCTTAAGATAATACACATTTCTGAAGAAAATTTAAAACACAAATTAGGGAATAATTAGCCAAAAACCTACTACTTAAAATTATTAGTAAGAGTGACCATTGTTCTAGGAATTAATTCATTGATTCAAAGTATATTTCTTGAACACTGACAAGTTTCCTGCATTGGGGATTACAGCAGTGAATCATACAAAAAAAACCTTAGCTGGCCAGGCGTGGTGGCTCGAGCCTGTAATCCCAGCACTTTGGAAGTCTGCGGCAGCAGATCAGTTGAGGTCAGGAGTTCGAGACCAGCCTGGCCAACATGGTGAAAACCTGTCTCTACTAAAAATATAAAAATTAGCCAGGCTTGGTGTTATGTGCCTGTAATCACAGCTACTCAGGAGGCTGAGGAAGGAGAATCACTTGGACCCGGGAGGCAGAGGCTGTAGTGAGCTATCATGCCACTGCACTCTAGTCTGGTGTCATTTTGAAATTCCATCCCCACACTGAGATTCAGAACATTTCCCTATGTTTTCTTACACAACTTTTCTCTCTCTCTCTCTCATTTACCTCTGAATATTCACATTTAATTTGTAAATATAATGGCTAGACAACTGTTATAAAATGTAATGAAAAGTCCGTTTTTTCCTTTCTGATTTAAAATGCCATTTTGCCTCATATATGCAGGTGTTTTATATGTTTGAACTACTTATTCTCTTTGGTTGTCAATTTATTCCTCTATTAATGGCATAGTCTCTTAATTATTGCAAGCTTATAAAACATTTTAATATGTAGAAGTTATCATTTTCTCTCTTCTTTTGATTATCATTGAAAATATATTCTTCCAGAGGAACTTTAAAGTAATTAGATCAAGTGGCAAAGCAATGAAACAAAGCAAACTGCGATGAGATTTTGATTGAGATTGCTTTGAGCTGCAACATTCATTAGGGAGAGCTGGCATCTTTGCAGCACTGAGTCTTCCTTTCCAAAAACAAGGAACATCCATTTGCTTTTTTATGTCTCCCAACTGATGGGGCTTCTGCAGTGTGAACTGCCACCTCCCTTTCTCATAGAGCTGCAAGCCCTGCAGCTTTGGAGTAAGGGCACTGAGTCTGAAGAAATGACAAGAGGGCACTCTCGGCTAAAATGTCAGTGATAGTGGCAGGAGGCAGCCAAATGCCGAGGCAGACGGGGTGGGCTCCTGGTGAAACCCCACCTCCAAGCCGAAGACAGTTGAAAGCCTGAAAGCCAAGCTGCAAGTCAAAAACACGGACCAGATTGAAAACCTGTTTTCTCTGTTTGGCTTGCTTTCCTCAGATTGAGCCCCACCCTTCACCTGTTTTATGTTTACCTATCCTTTCCTAATTGGCTTTCTACACTACCGTGCCCACCTTTGAGTGCTGTCTTCACTTTAACCTTTTTTGCATACTCACAAACCAATCAGCACACACTCCCCATTCCGAGTCCATATATAG
Source organism: Saguinus oedipus (assembly GCA_031835075.1). Classification (NCBI taxonomy): domain Eukaryota; kingdom Metazoa; phylum Chordata; class Mammalia; order Primates; family Cebidae; genus Saguinus; species Saguinus oedipus. Next base: position 7,382,895 of record CM063183.1, on the reverse strand, counting down.
CCCTGGAACTGGTCACCGAGAAAGAAACCACCTGACTGTGGGGGTGCCCCACAGTGTCCTCTCTTGGCTGAGAGCTGTTTCATTGCTCAGTAAAATTCTTCTCTGCCTATCCTTACCCTTCTAATTGTCAGTGTAACCTTATTCTTCTTGGATGAGGGACAAGAGTTCAGGAATTGCCAAAGACAGGTACAATCTATAACACAAGCAGGCTGTGTGGATGGGGCACCTCAGCAGGCCTGGGGCCAAGCAAGGCCAGGGCATGGCAGGGGGTGTCACTGGCCATGGAGGTCCCTGGTTGACAAAGTGGGTGAGAAAAATCCTGCATCACCAGTAGCAGTTGGAAACCATTGCCAAGTAAGTCAAGTCCGCTGGACTCCGAAAGGGCTTACACAAAGAGGGGATTTAGAACAATCCTGTCCCAGGAATAAATTTGTCTTTCTCTGGAGAAATTGCTACAGCTTAGATATCAATAGGGGTGGCAGGAAAGACCTTTCAATTAGTAAAGTGAAGGACTGCTGATATGGGGGTACCTCCGAGGGTAGTTGCTTTATAGAAGCTTTTCATTGCATTTTCTCACCAACCCTGCAAGGTGACCAGTGTTGTCCTACGGAACACGGAAGGGGCATATGGTTGGTGACCTGCTCAAGGTCTTGGAGCTAATGCTCTGGGATTGGATCTTAGATGTGTCTGCCTTTGAGCCCTTCAACTACACAACCCTGAGCATTAAAGGACCTCATAACAGCGCTGAAACCTCTGTCTGGGTATGGATGGAGACAGCTCCAGAACTCCAGAACTCTAGGCTGTGTGCCCAGAAGGGCCAGGTAGACACCCAAGGAAGATGCAGAGACAGGTGATTTAGCTGTCGCTGGGCTTCTGAAGGTTTGCCTGGCTCTGAGCCTTGTGTTGAAGGCAGGCATTCTCTTTGTCCCACTAGAGCGAAGAGTTTTGAAGCACAGAGAGACCTAAGGCTCCGTAACTATGTGGGAGGCAGGAATCAAAGCAGGTGGGGCAGAGGAGAGGATGAGATCACCCAGAGAAAAGCTGTGCTCTTATAGCACCTGAATGCAGAGAACAGAGCTTCTTCGGAGCCCTGGCTCCCTAAAGATCCCAGCAGGGGCTGCAGACCAGGCAGGTGGCAGAGCTCAGGCCAGGACCCAGCCTCCCAGTGCCTTCTGGGCTGACCCTTTTAAACTCAAAGACTTAGATGTACAGAGTAAGACCTCCCTTATACCTCAGATGTGGGCAGACTGCTTAAAGTGCTGTGGGACTTTGAATTTCTCTAGCACTATTTAGAGGAAGGTATTCTAACAACTTGGAAACCACATCTGAATGCTCAGATTATGGCAGTCCTCACAAATCTTTCTTCCAGGATCAAAATAACTCACCCACAACTCTGGACTTAAACCACAATCCAGTGCCCTAACAAGGCTTTAAAAAAAATCACAATGTCACTCTTCTCTGTTTCCTGCCCCTCTGTACCTAATGGAAACAGTGTAGAGTTTTTTGCTGGGCGTTCAAGGACCTTCAAAATGAGGTCTTAAGCTTTTATCATGCACGCCCTTCTCCCTACACTATACATCAGACAGACAAAATTATTTGTTTTCATTTAGATTCTTCACACTCCCATGCCTCCAATGCTAGGTCAATTTAACAACTGTTAGATATCCAATATGTGCCAGACCCAGGTGAATCCAGAAAGAGCCAAGATGGACTGCTGTCCTCAATAACTCACACTCTATTACGCCTTTGCTCCTTAGGGCTACAATCTCCAGCCTGGATTTGAGCTTCTTAACCTTTTATTTATACTTCTGTTAAGAAACTTACACTACTGTGTCATTTTTTTCTGGCCATGTGTCTGTGTCTACCTTGCTAGATTTGAAACAGTCTTTGCAAAAATCATAACTGAGAAAATTATAACAGTGAAAGATATCAGACCTAACTGACCCCATCTTGCTTCTAACCTCTAAACTGTCCTTGTTCATTCCTGGGCATAGGCCGAACTAATTTTGGGAAGGAATTTAGTGTGTAGTTTATATAATAGCCCCTCCCAAAAGGCTAAACTATTCTTGTAAAATAAATGATGGGCCACTGGCCACCAAGTCAAGATGAGAGGGGCTGGAATTCAAAATATAACCAGCCATTATTTTGGAGGTCATAAATTTGCAGTTTCCTCAATCACTCTTGAAAGTAACATCACTATTGTGAACCTAAGATTGGCCTTTTGAGATGTCTTTACAGGTTTTTGCATTTCTAACAACTGGATGGCCCCACCTGGACCTGCCAACCAGTTCTGTGGCACCCAATCCAGGAACTGACTCAGCAGAAGAAAACTGCTTCAAATCCCTGTGACTTCATCCCTGAGTTACTCAATCAGCACTCCCAAATCACCAGCCCCCTACCCATCAAACTATCCTTAAACAATCTGATCCCTGAGTTTTCAGGGAGACTAATTTGAGTAATAATATAACTCCACTGTCTTGCACAGCTGCCTCTGTGTGTATTACTCTTTCACTACTGCAATTCCCCGTCTTGATAAATTGGCTCTGTCTAGGCAGCGGGCAAGGTGAACCCCTTGGGCAGTTACAGATTCGGCAAACTACCAAGGGGAAAAAGATTTATTTTATCTATCTTTGTGTCCCTGAAACACAGAGGGGGCACAAGATAGGTGCTTCACTGAAAGGATGACTAAATGAATATGTCCTAGAAGCAATACAGATTGTTTTGCATGGAAATGGGCTAGGAGTGTTTGAGGGGTGCTTGTTTTATGTCCTCCAAGACCCTGAAGCAGCCGTGTGCTGTAATGTGGTAGGAAGGGGGTATGTGGTCTCTCCTGGGCCTGGATTTACATTTAGGCCCTAAAGCTGTTTGGATGTGGTATTGAAATGAGGGTGAAACTTCTGGGATAATCCAGGAACAGTAGATTTTAGACAAAATAGTCCTTCCTTGCTTTGATTACTGCCAAAAACTCTTCTTGGGCCAACCCCACCCAGAGCCTGCAGCAGACACACTGCACCCAGCAGGCCATGGCCATGGTCAGGCCAAGCTGGAGTGTGGCTGGCATCTGAGAGCCACAGTTCATCACTGAATATTCTCAGTGCCTCTTCTGAGTATCCTAGTGAGGTTTCTGCCCAGTGACATATTTTTCCTTTGTCCTAGAATTGTGGACAATGCTCCAAACTGAAAATAAAAGGCAGTGAGCACTTCATTTCAACTTCAGAGAGCTGCTGGCAGTTGGAGTCAGCCATATGCTGATGGGGTCTACTGAAGGTGTGCATTTAAGAATCAATCTTGCATCCAACCACCATCTCCAAGGCCAGCTCAGAGAAAATGTTCTCTTTGCTCCTCTGCAGACACAGGGGCAGGGTGGGTTGGAAGGGTTGGGGAGTTATTCCCTGGTGGTTCCAAAAGGGTTAATCTATGAGAATGGCAGGAAATGGGCATTTTGTGCCTTGATTGGCTGTTGTTTAGGACTTCGCTTAGTGCCCCTGGGCACCGAGGCCAGATGCTCCCTACTCCTGTCACCCTTCCCCACATGTGCTCAGTGGCCTGTGAGTTGGCTCAGACCCTACAGCAGAGAGTACATGAGTCCTCACAGGAATGTGGCCTCTGATGCAGTAGCTAAGGCCAGAATTCCCAACAGTCTGCCAACGCTCAGGGGCGCTGCAGAGACATAGAAGCGCGGCAAGGGCACACACTCTTGCAGGTGGAGCATATTGGAGTCATGGCCAGCCTCAAGGAGCCCAGAGATAGTGAGGAGATTAGAAGATCAGCCAAGAGGCTGGGCACGGTGGCTCATGCCTGTAATCCCAGCACTTTGTGATGCTGAGGCGGGTGGATCACTTGAGATCAGGAGTTTGAGACCAGCCTAACGAAACCCATTTCTACTAAAAATACAAAAAAAATTAGCCAGGCGTGGTGATGCATGCCTTTAACCTCAGCTATCGCTCAGGAGGCTGAGGCAGGAGAATCACTTGAACCTGGAAGGCAGAGGTTGCAGTGGACTGAGATCACTCACTGCAACCTCTACCTTTGGCCTGAGCAACAGAGACTCCATCTTTAAAAAAAAAAAAAAAAAAAAAATCAGTCAAGGAAATGCTGTAACCTGGCCTCGTTCCGTAAGGAACTTACTGAAATTCCATTTTCTCTATTTCTTCCCTGATCCAATACACGAAGGAGTGGAGGAGCAGGTTAGTAGTAGAGGAAGGGGTGGGTGCCAAGAGCTGATCCTTGACACATCGTCCCGCCCCCAGCCCCTGCCTCCTAACTGCAGCCACAGACAAGGCAGCCTATGCTGGGGAGAGAAGGAGAGCACTGAACTCAGCTGGAGGTGGAATTTTTTTAAATGAGTAAGACTGTCTTAAATACCTGAAATGAGTCTGTTCTGATAACCAATAACAGAGAGTGACGCTAGTTTAGGGAATCTTGCCAAGATGCTGTCAAAGCAACTATTACAAAGGAGATAATGGTTCATCACAGCACACTTGCTATACAGAATTATGAGGAAAAAATAATTTTACATTTATATGTTGAGGAGTAGAGACTTCAGGAAACCTAGTTTCCAATATCAAGCCCACTCCAGCTGCTACTGGCATGGTAACCAGAGTACTTTTAATTAGTCTGTTTTCACTCTGCTGGTAAAGACATACCCATGACTGGGCAATTTACAAAAGAAAGAGGTTTAACTGGAGTTCCACGTGGCTGGGGAAGCCTCAGTCATGACAGAAGGCAAGGAGGAGCAAGTCTGTTTTATGTGGATGGCAGCTGGCAAAGAGAGAATGAGGAAGATGGAAAAGTGGAACCCCTGATAAAACCATCAGATCTCGTGAGACTTATTTACTATCACGAGAACAGTATGGGGGAGACTGCCCCCATGATTCAGTTATCTCCCACTGGGTCCCCCACAACACGTGGGAATTGTGGGAATACAATTCAAGATGATATTTGGTTGGGGATATAGAGCCAAACCATATTGAGCCCCATAGCAGACATTTCACACAGGTGTTCTCATTTAATTATCTTAATTATATGTTTGAGTGTTACCTGTTGCTGCTGTAACACATTATCTTAACCATTTTGGTCTAAAGCAATACATTTATTATCTTCTAGTTCTGGGAGTTGGAAGTCTGATGTGGGCCTCTCCCGGTTACCATCAAGGTGTTTACAGAGCTATGTTCCCTTTGGCGGCTCTAGGGGAGTGGATTCCACTCCCTGTCCTTCTCTGACTCCCAGAGGCTGCTTGCATTCCTTCACTTGTGGCCCCTTCCTCCTTCTTCAAAGGCAGTGGTGGCAGATGGAATCCTCACATGGAGTCACTCCAATCTTCTCTTCTGCCTCCGTCTTCCTCTTTAAGAACACTTGTGATTACACTGAGCCCATCTGGATAATACAGAACACTCTCCCTAGATTCAGGTCAGCTGATTAGTAACCTTAGTTCTATCTACTTCTGTAAATGACCTTTGCCATGTAATGTAACACATTCACAAATTCTAGGGGCTAAGACATGTACATCCTGGGGTGAAGGGGGTCACGTTATTCTGCCTATCACATTTGTTACTTTTCACATTTTAAGCATGAGACAGAAGGCACAGAGAGATGAGGTGACGAATCTACACTTACCCAGAGAGTGAGCTGCAGACCTGGAGATAATCACACGCTGGCCCCAGCTGTCCACACAGGTACTGTTCCCTAGAAGCACTGGGTCTGGCATTGATCAGCCAAAATCAACCCTGGCTTTTAACACAGAAACAAGTGTAGGAGACTGTGCTCTGTGCCTTCCTTGAAGTTTTCTCGCAGAAATTAGTGTTCCTGATCTGCTCCTTTAGTCCTTGTGATAATTCACCACAACGTGTTTCTTTCTTTTTTTTAATTTTTCTTCTTCTTCTTCTTCTTCTTCTTCTTCTTCTTCTTTTTTGAGACAGATCTTGCTCTGTCACCAGGTGTCAGACTTGAGTGCAATGGCGCAATCTCGGCTCACTGCAACCTCCGGCCCTCTGGGTTCAAGCAATTCTCCTGCCTCAGCCTCCCAAGAAGCTGGGACTGCAGGTGCGTGCCCCCATGCCCGGCCAATTTTTTTGTATTTTTAGTAGAGATGGGGTTTCACCGTGTTAGCCAGGATGGTCTCAATCTCCTGGCCTTGTGATCTGCCTGCCTCGGCCTCCCAAAGTGCTGGGATTACAGGCATGGGTCACCGTACTCAGCCACCACACCGTGTTTCTATCACAGAATTCCAGTTGGTCCTTGGCCTTGAATTTGGTCTATGGCACATTTGGACCTATGCTACCTTAGGTTGTAGCTAGTTACACTATGGATCTAACAGATATTTCCCATCTTGATTACTCATGGAAGCCATCCCCACTAGGGAATCAATTACAGTCACTTCTCTTTCCTTATTATTTAATTTAAGCTGTCAATTCTTTAATTTATCTGGAATTTTATTTGGTGTCTGGTGGAAGAAGAGGATCTGAGGATCTGAATTTATTTTCTACTCTCTCGTCCCAAAAATTTCAACCAGATATTCCAGCAGTCTTTAGTCTATGATAGCATTTGATCATGTCTTCCTTTTTTTTTTAGAGACAGAGTCTTGCTCTGTCACCCAGGCTGGAGTGCGGTGGCGTGATCTCGGCACACTGCAACCTCCACTTCCCGGATTCAAGTGATTGTCCTGCCTCAGCCACTGGTTAGCTCGGACTACAGGTGCATGTCACCACACCCAGCTAATTTTTTGTATTTTTAGTAGAGACGAGGTTTCACAGTGTTAGCCAGCATGGTTTCGATCTCCTGATCTCATGATTCGCCACCTTGGCCTCCCAGAGTGCTGGGATTTACAGGCGTTAGCCACCACACCCGGCCATATCTTCCATTTTGATATATGCTAGGGGTTGCTCTAATCTAACACTTCTTGCCATGTTCCTGTTGTGGCATCCATACCATACTGTTTTAATCACTAAATTGTAAAACATGTTTTCATTTATGACAGAACAAGTATCCCACCTAGTTACAAGTCAGCTGGTCTCTATCAGCTATTTATTCTTCCAACTGGACTTTAGGATAATTTTAAATTCATGTTTAATTACATCTGAAATCTATTTAATGACATCTATCCAAATGGGTTTTTTTAAAGACACTGGTATAATTATGAAGTATTTATAGCATTTCTAATGTTAAAGGATCCCTAAACTCCTGGCCAAAACACAAGCTTACCTGATTGTGGTGGATGATTACTTTAATATGCACCAGATATGCACTAGGATTACTGAGACAGCCAAATGACTAGGCAGATAAAAAAGAACCCTGGAGAATCTCTAACCCACCCACAAGTGTTTATACCAGATGCTTTTGTGTAGATGAGGGAACCTGCCCAGGGCTGGTCTGGACATGCCCACAGCGGATTGGAGCCCACCTGTGCCCTGGGAGGACCGGCTGGAAGTTGGTGCCGTTTGCAGCAAGGAGGAGCCTGGCCTCTCCTGTTCCTGTGTGGGGACCTGGGAATCAATCTGTGAGGCAGGAAGTTGTTGGCAAGGCCCCCTCTCGCTTTGCTGAGTTTTTCTTTTTCCTTTTCTCCCAGTGAATTTCGTTTTCCTCACACTTCTGTGTGTCCACGAGCCTAATCTTTCCTGGTCATATGACAAGAGCCTGGTTTTAGCTGAACTAAGGAGAATGTTCTGCAACATTACTAGGATTCATTGAAGACTTTTTATTTCTCTTTCTCTTTCTTTCTTTCTTTCTTTCTTTCTTTCTTTCTTTCTTTCTTTCTTTCTTTCTTTCTTCTTTCTCTCTCTCTCTCTCTCTCTCTCTCTCTCTCTCTCTCTCTCTCTCTCTCTCTCTCTCTCTCTCTCTTTCTTTCTTTTCTTTTTTTGAGATGGAGTCTCACTCCATTGTCAGGCTGGAGTGCAATGGCGCAATGTCTGCTCACTGCAACCTCCGCCTCCCGGGTTCAAGTGATTCTCCTGCTTCAGCTTCCCAAGTAGCTGGGATTACACGTGCCCGCCACCATGTCCGGCTGATCTTTGTATTTTTAGTAGAGACCAGGTTTCACCATGTTGGCCAGGCTGGTCCCAAACCCCTGACCTCAAGTGATCTGCCCATCTTGGCCTCTCAAAATGCTGGGATTACAGGCCTGAGCCACCAGGTCTGGCCTGATTTTTTTTTTTTTTTTTTTTTTGAGATGGAGCCTGAAGATTTTTGTTCATGTTCAGAGGTAAAATCGGTAGGATGAGCTGGTAGAAGCCTGCCTGCTTTGGAATACCTCTGGATTTGGTGTCTGTGACAGATCGGGGGAAAGGAAGGCAAGGAGAGGGGCACAGAAAAATGGAGAGTGAGGACATGAGGCAAACTTCACCATTAGCCCAGCCTCTCTCTTTATGACTCACCAGGACCTTCCCAGCAGCCCAGAAGAATCCAGTCTAAAAATCAGTAGCTTCGTTTTGACTGGGTGTGGTGGCTCTTTCCTATAATCTCAGTGCTTTGGGAGGCTGAGACTGGAGTATCAGAGTTCCATACCAGCTTGGTCAACATAGCAAGACCCTGTCTCTCCACATATTTAAAACAACAACAAAAACATTAGCCAGGTGTGGCGGCATGTGCCTATAATCCCAGCTACCTGGAAGGCAGAGGTGAGAGGGTTGCTTGAGCCCAGGAGTTTGAGGCTGTAATGATTGTGCCATTGCACTCCATCCTTGATGACAGAATGACATCTCATCTCTATTAAAACATAAAATAAAAATCAGTCATGGTTGCTCACACCTGTAATCCCAGTACTCTAGGAGAGTGAGGCGGGTAGATATCTTGAGGTCAGGAGTTCGAGACCAGCCTGGCCAACATGGTGAAACCCTGTTTCTAGGGTGTGGTGTTGTGCACCCATAGTCCCAGCTACCTGGGAGGCTGAGGTGGGAGAATTGCTTGAACCCCGGAAGTGTAGGTTGCAGTGAGATGAGATTGTGTCATTGGTCTCTAGCCTAGGTGACAGAGTGAGAACCTGTCTCAAAAATAAATAAATAATAAAAGAAAGAAGCTGCTGATTTTTATAGGGCTGCCTGGCAAATGAGATTCCCTGTTAAGTGATATGCTATTGTTTTTAAGGTAGCTTTCCTTCATCAAGTTCATTCTTGTATATAAAAACGACCATACTGCTCATGATTCATCATTATGTAACCTTAAGTCTATTATAGTTTTCCTATTAATGCTTTATTCTACTCGTCAGCATTTGATTACACAATATTCTCTTAAAATTTTATTATGCTTGAATGTGAGAGGAATAAGTTGCATTCCTTAGAAATAATGTAAAATTCAAATTAGCCTTCCCCAGTGAGTTTAAATGGAGAGGTTTCATTCTACTTTATTTCCGAATTTATCAGGGGTTACACTCTGTACTTTTTTACACTAGCAAATGAAGGTTGTATGATCTTTGCAATTTTTTTTTTACTATATACCCTCTTTGATTTCTGAGGCTTAGAATCAAGTTGTATTGTCACTTGATAAAAGACAATAGTGGGTGTGGAATTCTTTTTCTCAAAAGATGATATCATGAATAGCATATTGCTCACCTACCCACCCACTTTCTCAGGGGAAGAGAGATGACTGCATTCTTCTGTGGCCCCTTGGTTTTAATTAGAGGCTTCGTCTGTGGGTGAGGAATCCTAGGCTGGATGCAGCGTGAGTCTCCCATCCAGAAGCCTTCCACGTGGGAGATGCACTGAAAGCACAGCAGATCTTCCCTGAGGATGAAGAGGTGGGGCCCCTCCACCTCCCATCTGGATCCCCCACAAGGTTCATGCTGCTGGTTCTGCCTCTAGCCTGTCCCTCTCGCTTTGCTAATCCCTCATCCAGACTGCTTCCAGAATGAACCACTTAAAAATTCCATGAAGCCATCCCAGCCATGCTACTTAAAACCTTTCACTGTTTTTTGTTTTTGTTTTTTATCACTTTCTGGAGTCAGATCACCAGGAGAGGGGTCTGGCTCATGTCTCCAGGATTTTGCCTGTTCATACAGTGGTACTCTCACTGCCTGATGGACACGTTAGGCATGAGCAGAAAGAACGCCTGTGTTTCCCAATGTGTCTTCCAGTATGTGACCTGTAATTCCTTACCTCCATGCTTTCCCCATTGCGTGGAAGGCCTCCTTCTCAAACGCTTCTATCCCCTGGCATTTTCTTACAGCTGCTCTAGCACACAGCTCATATAGAAAGCTTGAGCTCCAAGTGCCCTTCCCCTATGCCCTCTCAAGTCCCTGGGTGTGACCCCCACCACATGCCATTGTAATCACTTAGAATGGCCCTGTAACATCCCTGGGGGCCTTTAGAGCGGGGATTGCATCTATTTTTTTTTTAAGACTGAAACAAACAAATTCTTTGAATACCTGGTGTCTAGTACTGTTCCTGATCATAGTACATGTCCAGTAAATCTTTATTCAGTGAATGAATGTGTTTCCCTCATTCCTCAGGTAAGGAAATGCATGAGGGAAGCAATTGATGGGGCAGAAGGAAAGAGCCCCGGATGGGGAGTCAGGACCATGAGTTCTAATATTGTTTGAGACCTGGTTTCTCTGCTTTCTGTCCTAGAAGCTGCCTTTTCTAAAAAGGCAAACATGGGAAAATTGAACAAGTTGAGGTCCAGTGCCCAAACTTTCCCATCAAAGTACCCTTAAGAGTAGAAAATACCTGGGGCCTCAGCAGGCTCAGGGGCTGCTGGGTCTGGAATTTCACATTTGAGTTAATGGTTATGTGAAATTTGTGTTACATACCCTAAAATGTCTCCTTTAAAAAACTGAAATGTGTTTGTGAAACCCATCAGTTAGTTAACTTTAAAAACCACCCCTCAGTCTAGATCGCCCACTCCTTACCTATGCCCGGGCCTCTAATATGTGCGTAACTTAGTTAGAGACAGCTAAAAGAAGGAAGAAGACTGATTCTGGATTCACAGAAGACTAGATCCAATTCCAGTTGTGTTACTTACTAGCTGTATGACTTCCAGCAAGTTGCATAACCTCTTTGGTCACTGATGGTATCCTCTGTAAAACTGGGGAGATGGCAGCCCCTTGGGCCTTGTGAGGAACCTGTGACGCATCCTGGGAGAGCCCCTGCCATGAGGTACACAGTGGTTATTCAATATTGGTTCTTTTCCTTCACCCCTGAGTGTGAGATTCTCTTTGCAAGCTTCTCTTGCCACCCCTCACCCCACCAGCAATTCATTGGATCACAAGAGAAAGATTAAAGTGCTGGGAGAATTTTCCAGTGACATATGGAAAAAACATATGCCTGGAACCATTCCCTCCTCTGCCTTCCTTACCTAAGCCCACTGGCCCAATTAACTTAACTCCACATGTCTAATTTCTTCATGTGTAAATGTGCATAATTAAGGCATCCTTGTAGAGCTTTAGAGAGGATTAAATCAGCTAATATGTGTAAAAATCTAGCAGAGTGCTTGTCACATATTAGGTGCTCGGTCTGTGGGAAATAATATTACTCTTACAGTAACGGTTATCGAGGACCTGCATTCACAGAAACTGGGCAGAGGTGGCAGAATGGTGCTTGCCCCTCAAAGATGTCTACATTTGAATCCCTGAAGTCTGTGAATATGTTACTTTACATGGCAAAAGGGACTTCGCAGACGTGATTAAGTTAATGACCTGCAAATGTGGAAATTATTTCTGGATTATCCAGTTGAACCCAATGTAATCACAGGGTCTTTAAAAGAGTCAGAGAAGGGGACGTGACAGTGTAAGCAAAGTAGGCAGTGATCTGAAGATGCTACGCAGCGGGATTTGAAGATGGAGGAGGGGCCTCGAGCCTTGGAATGAGAACAGCCTCTAGGAGGTGAAAAAGGTAAGGGAATAGATTCTCTCCTAGAACACCCAAAAGGAACCAATCCTGCTTTTAGCCTAATGAAATCCATTTCAGACTTCTGGACTCCAAAACTGTAAGAGAATACGTTTGCATTGTTTTAAGCCATCAGTTTGTAGTAAGTTGTTACAGCAGCAGTAGGAAACTGAAATACCAGGTGACTACATCCTTGAGGACAGACAGCAACAGTGACCACCAGAGTCCTCTTCTGCTTACCAGGTGTCAGGACAAGAGCTGGTCCTCTCACACTTCCCTTATCCCCCTCCCCATATTCTTTCCCCAGGTACTACTGCTTTCTGGGGTGGGGAAGGTGCTGCCACACTTGAAATGTGCCACTGGGAACCACGCCTATTCTTCCCTGGAGAAAGATAGAGGAAAAGGTGTGAGATGGGGGTTGTGTGTGTGTGTGTGTGCGTATGTGTGTGCATGTGAATGTGTGCAGGTGAAAGCATCTCAAAATTGGAAAAGTACCACATGATGAGGGCAACAATTCAGCCCTGTTTAACTCCAGCACGCTCAGCCTGGCAAACTGAGGATGAACAGCAGTTGCCATGGAGACAGAATCCTTTGGTTCCACTTCTGCCTCCTTAGTGTTGCTCTTCACTGTGTGATGTGGTCACCACTCAGCCCTCAGCAGCATCACACCCTGACAGGGCCTCACATACCATGAGGCTGGGGCCCTTCTGCTATTTCACTTCTTTCTAATTTAACCGCATGAACTCTAGAAGCCAGGAAATAGGTTTGGGAACAAGGATGAGAGGCCTTAAGTACAGTGGACAGAGTACTGGTCTGAAGACCTCTTTTATTTTTTTGAGACAGAGTCTTGCTCTGTTGCCCAGCTGGAATCCAGTGGCATGATCTTGGCTCACTGCAACCTCTGCTTTCTAGATTCAAGGAATTCTACTGCCTCGACCTCCCAAGTAGCTGGGACTACAGGCACATGCCACCACACCTGGCTACTTTTTGTATTTTTTAGTAGAAACAGAAAATTTAGAAAAGTTTTCCAAACTGACCAGGCTGGTCTCGAACTCCTGACCTCAGATGATCTGCCTACCTTGGCCTCTCAAAGTGCTGGGATTACAGGTGTGAGCCAGCTTGTCCGGGACCTCTCAAGACCTCCTGTTGAAGGTCTTTCCCTCCCCTGAGCCCCAGGTTCCTTTATTGTCTGATGGATAGGAAGCTGGCTGGAATGACCCCTGAGAGCCCCTCCCACAGCTGTGAGATTAAGTTCATGAGGAGATCATAAACTTAGACTAAGGAACAGGTTACAGTTCAAAAATGGTCAGGTTTATGGCTGTTTGTCAGTGACAACCAGCTTTCTCACTGTTGGGTCAACCCCCTCTGAGGGACAACTGGGTGTCAAAGGAGGCCATTCTCTGTGTTACAGTCCCTATTTTTCTCAGAAAAGTGTCCATTCTGAAATGAGAAAAGGGAGAATGGACGACCAGCTCACCCTCTGAGGCCCGTCCATCAGGACTCACTGCTGTTGAGCTGTGAGGGCCTCTCTTCCTTAACCATTCCTTGGGGGCTGTATCGCTCTGAAGCTTTGCCACTGGGCAGGATGGACTCTGGGGTCCAGATGGCATAAAGCTGAAGGAAATCCTCCAACCAACCTTACTCACCAGTTAACTTTTCAAGAATACTCAGCTAGCCCCTGACTTCCAGGAAGTTGAGACATACACACAAGTAACTGCAATCCAGGGTGACACTGAGCTCACTGTGGCCAAGCTTGGCTGTTCAGGAAGCAGATTTATTTCCCTCCATCATCTCACATTACCTCCCGCTCTGCCACCCATCAGCGTTTGGAGAAGCACACTCTATTCCTTCCCTTCTTTGTAAGACTCGGCACAGTGCTGCAGAGAAGTGTTGCTGGATCAAGGCTACGCTATGCCATTTGGTAACACTTCACGTTAAAGGAAGTCACTGATTGGAGCTCGTCAATTAGACATGAGAGCGCAACAGGAGCCACAGAGCTGGCTGTGGGGCCACCCAGAGTCAAGAAGCCACAGGGAGCCTGCTGGGCTTTACTCTTGCGATGATGTTCACAGTAAGTGAGTGCCTTGTTCCTGCTACCACAGCCTCCCAAGGGAGAATGTCACAGGCCCAGGGAACAGCTTGAGTACAGGGCTGGAGGTGCAATGTTGCAGAATGTGTGGAGACCGTGAGCCACCCATGTGAGCTAGTGCAGAGACTACAACAGTGAGGAAGGGAAGTTATTGGGCCCTTTGGCAGACAGTCTAAGTCACCTTTTTACTCCACCTTCCCAGTTTATCCTTTCTGTAATAACTGTGCTTTTGTTCAAGTCTCAAGCCCTGCAGGGGAGAATCCATTCTCTGGCCTTTTCCAGGAAAGAGAAGATAATTGGCCGAAAATGAATCATCATGATCTTGTTCCTTGCTTTTCATTATTATTTCTTGTCCAAGTGGTATAGTTTAGGCCAAAGAGACAGATGAGTCAGTCTTCTGCAGGTGGGTGGGTAGAAGGCACTTTTTGGAAATCTTTTGATTTCCTGATTAAAAAGGACTGATGCAGCTGGAACCTTTTCCCTATCTCTGGCAGACTTGAATGGTAATGTGATGCCTGGAAGTGCAGCAATCATCTTGTATTCATGAGGGAGAGACGAAGAGAACCGCAGAGACGTTCAGAAGTCATGATCCAGTGTTAAACAAATGTCCAACTTCAAACTTCTTCATACGTGACAAAAATAAACTCCTGTCTGTTTAAACTGCTGTTTGTTGGATTCAGTTAATCGTAGGCAAATATCTGAGGCAGGCCCGGTGCGAGGAAATGGAATTTTTACCTTTCCAGAGGCAAAGGGAGTGAGAGGAGGTTTCTTTTGTTATTGTTTAGAATTATTTTTACATGAACAGTGCTGGGAGCTGCCCTGATTTGATCACTCACTCTACAACATACACGTATATAGCTCAAAACATCAAACGATACCTCATGAATCCAATTACCATGTGTCAGCAAAAAAACTTTCATAAAGAAAAGTGATACTCCATGCATTGTTGTGAAAACTTCAAGTGATAAAAAAGTAAATAAAATAAGGCAAAAGGGGCCCCCTCACTCTCACCAATCCCACTTCTTGGAAGTAAATGCTGTGAAGAGAGAGGGGCAGGGAACTATGTATGTACGTTTTACAAAAATCAGATTATTCTGTACATCTTTCTATTAATATATAGTGCTTTACAACTGGCTTTTTTTGTTTAAGCACATGTCACGGATACAGGAGGTTTTTGAGGAAAAATAGGATATCACGGGAGCTGTAGTTAAGGAAGATGAAGACATTTATTTAGTAGTCTAGAAACTGACCCAAAACTACATTAGATAAAACTTCTGCTCTCTCTGGAAAAAAAAAAAAATGGTGGGGGAAACAGAAGCATTGGTAACTTCCTAAGCGCAGGCACTATGCTAGGCATTTTCATTTAATTCCAACTCCTCTGTGAGATTATTTTCATCTTACAAATGAGGAAACAGAGGCTCTCTGAAAACTGGAACCCAGCTCTATCTGACCCAAAGCTTCTGGTCTCTCTATTTCACCAATGAGTGGTTTTGCATTTTTCCATACTGTGGCCATCATAACTGCCCACATTTTCCTACTGCTAAATGCAAATATTTGAATTCCTTTAGGAAAGGCCATATGCAAAGTGATTGCTTAGAGAGTCTCTTCCTGGTGGGCCCTACTAAGAAGACTAGATCCCTGGATCTGACCCTGATGGGATAAATGCCTTCCTTGAGGCTGGCCAAAGCAGAGTGAGTGAGGCAGGGACAAACTGGCATGGGTTTGGAGGAAAAGGGGGACAGGACAAGAAAGCTAACGGAAGTGCCATGTGGAGCCCAACGGGTTGGCTTCCCTGTGACTGCTGAGCAAAGGCAGAGGCGACTCCAAACTGCTTGGGAAAATGACAACTGGCAAACCTCATACTGAGGGGTAATGACACTGTCAGAGGCACTCCCTGGTGCTAAGGGCTTGAAAGTTCTGCCAACAGGATTCATTGTGAATGTGTAATTAGCTGAACACTGTTAAGCCAATGTTTCCCCCAACTGGGGACAATGGCAGGCAAGTGCCTTCAGAGCCCCCTCCTAAGAGCTGCCAGGACTACACTGCCATACAAGCAACAGTGGTGAGAGAGGCCCCCAAGTCTTATGGTGCCCTCAGCTATGCCTCAGAGGGCCTTGCCCACACACTGAAACAACTCCTTGTGTAATGCCCTCCCACCAGGGCCCTCCTCCTGGAATTCTATCCCAGTTCAGAGCCCAGTTCAAATCCAACCTCGTCCAGGAAGCCTTTTCTGACTGGCCACCTCCCCATGCGTGTTTCCAATCCTCAGTTCACTGCCCCAACCTTCCTGGACTTCCCTTTCAAAGGGAGCTGAGCACAACTTGCCTAAGACAGTGAACTGTCTATCTCTCTCCCCTTGACTTGGTGGCTCTTCTGGAGCAAGATCTATCTGATTGTTTCTAATTCTTGATCTGCCTACACATCGCCATTTAAATGGCAGAAGCTATTTAAGTTTCTATTGGATGAATAAATGAACAACTGTGTCATTGCTTATAGACAACAGGATGAAAAGGGAAAAGATGGGTGAATAAAGTCAGGACCAGTGGGTCTGTGCAGCTCAGGGAACAGCTGGGCACTCCCCTGCATCTGGCCCCACCTCCTCATCTCTTGCTCCAGGAAGAAATCCCACATAAAGATGAGTGGAGAGTGCTCAGCAAAAAGAAAACATTGAACTGACTGTCCCAAAAAGAGTCCTTAGAGATTATTTAGCTCTGACATCTTTTGTGATGAGTAAACAGGCCCAGAGAAGAGAAACATCTGTGATGAGGATGCATCGCCGGGCCAGTGGTGGGGCTGGAAATGAGGTCCAGCCCGGAGCTCACTTCTGTTTGCTGTCCTGTGGCCATAATTTGAATTTGGCCACAATGGTCTCAGGGCTGTAGATACATGTATAATTCATCAAACGTTATCCAGGAATTTCACTGTACTTTTACCAAGTAACTTAAAACATTGTTTTGTACAATTCCTGTTTCCTACCTCAATTAGTATTTTCCATGCACTTGCTGAATAATCCCCTGCTGAAGATTTGAAAAATCATTCCTGTTGCTGATAGCTTCACACAGTCATTTCCTCTCTTGTTCCATGAAATTGGCCTTCCTGACTATTGGTGGATAGTGTTGAATTGTGGGGGAAGATGCCGCAGTATGAAGTCTGAACTCGGAAAAGAGAGAGGAGAGGGGAAGATGGGAACAGTGAGGGGCTGGGTTTG
Source organism: Saguinus oedipus (assembly GCA_031835075.1). Lineage (NCBI taxonomy): Eukaryota > Metazoa > Chordata > Mammalia > Primates > Cebidae > Saguinus > Saguinus oedipus. The sequence goes on along the minus strand of CM063183.1, from coordinate 7,365,785 downwards.
GGAGTGAGGGCAAAGAAGGATGGGGATGGCCTAGGGAGTTAAAGGGATGAAGAGATGAGGTGAGGAGGAGCTGAGGACAAGAAAGTGAACTGGAAGTGCCTTGACCCAAGGTTGGGTATCTTATTCATCTCTGTGTCCCTGGAACTGGGGGCTGAGCTGTGGGGCTGACTTAGAGAAGGGCTTTGGAAACTGTTCCTTGAGTGAATGAATGCACTGCAGAATGGGCACATCCACTCTCTGGGAAATGAAGGAACTGCTGTCACCCAGAGCTGCCTGTCTCCTTCTAACAACATGTTAAAGCCCAGTGGCAACTTGGGATGCATTTCAGAGTCATCTTGAAGCTTTGTCAAAGTATAGATGTTTGTCTCACTTCCTTTATACTGAATCAGAAGAGGGAGGGATGGGCCCCAGCAGGTGAATCAAAAATGCATACTCCTGTGGTTGGGGACTACTCTTTCATATTCTTCCTCCTTCCCTGGCCTCTTCTGGAGATGACCTTGCATTGACTGCAGGTTCATCTCTTTGTCATACCTGGGTTCATCCATTTAGTAAGGTTTGATGGGACCGAATGTCTACCTGGATTTCCCCAACCATAAGAACCATTACTCAGCATCCCACAATCAGCCCCAACCTCAGCATCTGATGGAGAACTGATGGATGTGCATGGAGGCAGAATGGGGCTTTACACTGTGGAGCACTTTGGGAGGGGGGCTTCCTGCTCAGCAGCTTTGCTGGTCAATCCCCAAAACAAGCCACAGAAATCACATGGCTGTCAGGCAGCCTCTGGGGTCACCTCTGCTTCCCTTCTCGGGGTTGAGAGGCTTCAGCCTCCAAAAAGGACCATGCTGCAAAGAGTCTTTTCCTGAAGGGAGTCAAAATCAAGGAAAGCCAGAATTTTAAAACACATCTATCCCTCTCCTTGTTCCCACAGTATGCACAGGCACATGCGTGTGCACGCATACACACACCACACGAGTGCATGAATAACGTGGTTTGTCACAGTCCTATCCCTGATGAATGACAAAGTTTTGCCTTGCATTGCCAACATGTGTGTATATCATATATTCTGATATGAATTTGACAATATAAAGAAAGTCTCCTTAGCCCCTAAAATCTCACCACTACGACTTTGGCTTTCCTGATAAACGATAAATCCCTTAGCAGGATGTACACATTAAATACAATGAGTCACTGATATGTTCATATGAATAAATTAGTGAGAGACATTTGGGGGAGCAGGTTTGGGTGAAGGCAGGGCAAGAGTATGGCAGTGGTCAATGGGGTGGGGATTAGAGAGCAGAAAGCAGGCACGGAGCAGTGGAAGAGGGGGTGCTGGGGACTGAGCTGGCTCCTGTTGTACCTTGAGCCACCACGGTTCTCTTCAGAGAGTTCTGGATTTGCCCCAGTCCAGGGGGTTTGGGGGGATCCTCCAAATCTCCTCTGAGTCCGGAAGAAGTCAAGGCCCCCTTCCTGTATGGAGACTATCCCCACAGCAGTCACACATGAGTGCACTACCCCACATTTAGTGATGTGGCATGAACATCCTTCTTACCTCTATCCAAGCTTTGTCTTTCCACATAATCATTGAAATCCTCACCACAGAGCTGGGTATAAGGCATTGCTATCTCCATCATTCAGATGAAGGAACTGAGGCTCAAAGATTTTATGTCATTTGTCTAAGGTCACACAGTAAGAGTCAGAGCTGGGAAATCTGAAGTTAGAATCTAGGCATAGCTTAGCCATTCACTAGTTGTGTGACCTTAGGCATGTTACTTTCTCTCCTTGTGCCTCAACTGCCTCATTGGTAAAATGGGGATAATAATGGTATCTAGTGCAGAAGGCTGTTGTATGAATTAGTTAACATAGAGAACATGTATAGTCTAGTGCCCAGGTCTACAGTGAATGCTACGTAAGCATTTGCTGTAAATATTGTTCTTGTTCTTGTTCAATGCTATTTCCAAGGGATCCCATCTCCTTCTCTGTTTCTCTCATAGCACCTATTTGACACATAGTAGGGTCTCCATAAATATTAGCTCTCTTCTTTCCCTTTCCTTTATTTTTCTGAAAACTACAACCAGGGTCAGAAAAATATCACAACTGCTTGGTCTATCAAGCAAAGATTTTTGTCTTCCTTGGGAAAAAGGAGCCAGCCTTGGCACTACTGGATCAAAGCAAGCAGAGTTCAGGGCCTTGAACTGTGGCCCTTGCCTGGCTAGAGTTCAGAGGAAGGTTCCTTGGAGATGGATAGCCAAGCGCCTGTCATCTGGATGCTTCCAGTCCCATGTCACTAACACATTGCAATCCGCATCATGTTCTCTGTCCTCAACAGGGCCGTTCTGATAAAAGGCTGACTAATGGGCAGGAAGGGGAATGTCTTACCAATGTGCTTGTTTCCATTAGATTATGGGTGTATTTTTAGAGTGGCTGGGAAGTATCTAGGATCTTCCTTTGCAAGATGATTTTGCGGACTAAGAGTGGGAAGAAATAAATCTTAACAAGAAAAGAAAAAAGATTACAAATGCTTCCTGCTGCTGGGAGTTCCTTCTTTTCATCACCACCTGGTTCACTATGTTCAGATATAGCTCGAGTGTTATTTCTTCTGAGAGGTCTTCCTGGAGCCTCTTCCAGCACCACCCATTTTTCACAGCCTCTTGGGCCACATTTGTCTCACTGTATTATTATTGCGGGTCCACTTGATCGACTCCCTCATTGATTGATCTCTTTGAGAGCAGGAGCCATGACTGTTGGTTCATTCCAGAATCTTCATCTGAGGCTCTTGTGGAGTCGTTGCTCAAAATGTTCAACAAATACATGGATGGATGAAGTATAAAGACCAGTCATATTCTGTATCAGTAAATCTGACTATGATTGTGATTGCTGGCCCAAGCCCGTGTCTCTGCATCTCTCACCCCTGGTGTTTGTCCCTTACCCGATATGGCACTGCCTGATGCCACTGCTGCATGGCTCATTATGTGATATTCAAGTCATGCAATTAAATAAAGACCTCTGTTGCCAGATTGACACACAGAGAGAAACAAAACACTAGTTACTAGTTCTGGTCAAGCAGTCAAGTGGCACAGCCTGTGGGGCTCCACGTGGGGATAAAGACTGGGGAGCGGGTGCAGAAAAAGGATAGAGATGATGGCAGTGGGGTTGGATAAGCTATCAAGTTATGGATAATAGTTTCTCTTGCTTTTAAAATGAATCCCCTCACCTACAGCATATGAAGTGATCAATTGGTGGGACCTTTATGGTCACAGTATAATTCTCTCTATTTGGACTGAGTTCTCTCAGTCCTCAGTGCCTCAGACAGAGCAAGCGGAGCAAAACCCTGGGGAGGCTATCAGGTCCAGCCCAGGCAGCAGAACGGGGTATTTTAGCACCAACCATTCTTGACAAAGCAGAAGCATACTGAGTGAGTCTGTTCCTGCTTGTCAGGGCCTCGAATCCCATCTGCAGGGAAGGAAGCTCACACAGCTGCACATCTTGCACTTGACCTTCAGAAGAGAGGCTGACAAAAAGAAGCCCTCCAAAAATGTACCCACTGGGCAGAGACTGCTAGCTATCCCCATTATCCAGTCTTCTTCTCTTCCATGGTAGCTGACTTTTAACTGAATATGTGGCCACCCAAAATAAAAGCTACTTTCCAGTGTCCTCTGCAGTTAGTTGTTGCCATGAGATCAAGTCTTGGATATAGGCTGAAATAATGTACATTATTTCTGGGTTTCGACCATAAAGGGAAGGGCATTCCCCCCATTCCTCTATCTTCCCCTTCCCACCAGCTTATGTGATACTGTTGTAAGCCAGGTGGGGTCATGAATCACAGCAACACCCTAGGAAGAGGCATGAAAAGAGAAAGAGACCGAGGCCTCGAGGACTCACAGAGCACAGCTACCAAACCGGCTTGGACTTTCCCCATGAGAAAAATAATCTTCAGTTGTATTGACACCTTGTGTGTCTCTGTCACACTCAGTTGAACTTTGATCCTAACTAAGGCACTCACATAAATGAACTGAATATATATATATATGTGCATGTGTGTATGTATGTATAAAATCACACACACATGCACACACACACAGTCAGCCGGTTCTTCATATCTCCTCCATTGAGAGTTATGAATTCCACAGAATTTAGTCCTTCAAGAGAGTCATTCATTCCTTCGAATGATAAACACACATTAACATACATCCCTAACACAAAATAATGGGGAATCTATGACATCTTTGACATTGTAAAACTAAATGGTGAGATTTTGATTCTTGGGAAAATGGTCATTCTTGCCTGATATGTATTATTATAATTTTCTATCAACCAGAATCTTCATTTACCCAGAGCTTTTGTCATCATTCTGGCCACTAAGATTTTTATATCGACAAAGGTGCTCCAGGCGTAAATCCTACCTACTTCCAAATGTCACCACCATTCCCTTATCCTGATAGCCAAACAGACAGCAGCCACAACTCTGATCACCCGCAGGATATACCTTGACTCTTCCCAGTTGGTCTGGTCTTATGTAATCTTTCCCAAAGCCAGCTGGAGCCTCATCCAGCAGGTTACCCTGGCAACCTAGCTGTGTCATCTTGAAAGATGTCTCCGGGCACCAGCTTTGGAGCCTGCAAGAGATTTGACTGGGGCTGAGCCGTGAAGCCACGACATATTAGCTTTAACACGATGTCATCATTTATCGCGCTCCTGGTAGACATGTCACATTTTTTTTAAAAGAACATGGATAAAAATAAGTACTACCTTGACTATGCAGTGAGATTTACTTAGAAAGCAGACACAGCTATCTATTTTCAGAGACCAGCTTTGTCTTTTATGGTCTCCCTTGCATTTCTTCTAAAAGAAAATCTTCAGTGTTCACATTTTTCTCTGAATATCTCATTACAAACTTGAACATAAGCAGCATAATCTCAAGTCATCAGATAGCCTTTTCATACTGGGCATGTCAAGTTTTACAGTTTATCTTTTCATTTCCTCTTTGGGAAAATAGTATTTAAGGAAGCTCATTGATGACTCTCTTTTGCTGGTAAGTACCTCCCGTATTCATAAGAAAATTAGCTAGCTACTTGACTCCAAGAACGGGGAATGTTACGTTATTTGGTTATGTGATGTTGCACATTACTTATTTAAAAATTTTGTGTTGAAAAGGTTCATTGAGAATCTCTGTAGCTCATTATTCTTGATAACACACTTTAAATGTTTCAATTCTTTCACTTATTCTTTCAATTGAGTTTCAGTTATGCTTTGAAACAGTCCTTTACTCATTTGTTAATTTATTATATCGTCCAACTAATTTTTGTTATTGAGTGCTGGGGATACAGAGATAACTAAGACACAGTCCCTGACCTTGTGGGTAGCTGGACAAAAAGTCACAATGTCAAAGGACCTGTGCTATAGGGACAGGCATGTCTACCAGAGATTGAGTGACAGCTGCATGTGATTTCTAGAATCTTGCTGTTGGAAGGAAACTTAAGCGGTCACATGGTTCAACTCCCTCTCTTTACAAAGGAGGACACTGAGGTCATGCCTGCCTCTCCTACTCACCAAACCACTCTTCTCACTCATATTGAACTTCATTCTGTTCCTTAAACAGGGTGTTCACTCCCATCTCTGCCTTGGTACCACATTTTATTCATTTTTGTATCTCCAGATCAAAGTAGGAGGTGGAGACAAAAAAAAAATGTTTCATGTCGTCTCACAAATACTCTTTGAAGGTGGTAGAGCAGGGATTACTAACTCTCTTTAATAAACTGAGACTTTACAACCCAGACAGATTTGGAACTGGCCCACATCAACTTGCTAGCAGCAGTGCTCGCCAAACTCAGGGGATCCTGGCTCAGCACCATTCTCTTTGGTATTAAATGGGATGCTTTCTCTTGCAAGGAACACAAGACCCCAAGAAGAGGGGCTGCAACGCAAAGGTTAATTATCCCACACAGCATGTGGCCCAGGTCCTGTTTCAGGACTAATTCTGCAGCTCAGGAATGTTTTCAGTCCCTTTCTACTCTGCCACATTCAGCTTGGAAGCCGTATCTCCCCTGACTATTGAAAGTTAGCTGTGGCAACTCCAGGCATCACATACAGACACCACAAAATCCAGCATGCTTGTCTGGATCAAAGAAAAACAGTTTGCAGAATCCTTCCCACCCCAGCAGACCTTTCCTCAGATCCCTCTTGACCAGGATTGGGTAACTTACACATGTCTTTCATGCAAGGTAGACCAGGAAAGCATGTAACTGGATTTTTAGCCTCTATTTTGAGAGGTAGGCCACTGCTAGAGGGGCAGGGAGAGTAGCCATCAGGTAAGTAACCAGCAGTGTCTGGTGTCTCATTTCATCAAGCCCCCTCTCTTTGGCTCCTCAGTGTCAGGCATGAGGACATAGGATCCCATAGTTTGTGGTCATGAAGTCTGCTTGAGAGGGAAGCTGTAATTCCTCCTGGTGGGCTTCTCCAACCTCACAGACATAGCCCACCCTGGTTTGCTTCTGACCCAACTTCAGCGCTCTCAACAAGGAACCTAAGCTAGAAGTGAAGGCACTGTCAGACCCTCAGCCTCACTGGCCCTCACCAATGCTCTGGGAAGCAGGTGAATAGGTCATCCCATTTGTCTGTTGAGAAAACTCGGACTTGGAGAGTGAAGGACTCGCCTACAGCCAAACAGCTGGACAGTGCAGAGCCAGGACTTGGACTCAGTTCTGTCTGACTCTAGCCCCCGACTCTTCACTTCTCTGCACTTCATCCTAGAAGCCACTTGGAACCACATCGGATATTTATGTATTGACATTTTAAATCTGAAGCCTATAGGAAAGGAAAGCACACAAACCACTCTTATTAGTGAGGATGAGGATCACCTGAACTTCCCATCAAGGCTCTCTATACCAGGTAAAGAGCATTGTCAATGAAATCCAACTGCTGGGTTTGAATGCTGTGTGACCGGGAGAGAGTTACTTAACTATGTTGTGCCTTAGTTTCCTCTTTTGTAAAATGGGGCAAATAATAATAGCACCAACCTCAAATACCCTTATGAGGATGAAATTAGTTAATATATGCAGAGTGCTTGGAGCGATGCCTGACGCACACTAGGCATTCGATGAATGTTGGCTAGTATTGTCTATTCATTATTCATCTACGCATCTAGTCATCCTTTGATTTATTTTAGAAAGGACCTAAATTATCTGCTTTTTTTTTTCCTTTTTTTTTCTTTTTAGGAAAATTTGTATTATTTTAATTATTTTTATGGACAGAAAACTCAACAATGTACATTTAACCCAGTTTAGTGGCAAGTTCTTAAGCCTCTACCTTTTCGAGCTTGGCCACAGACTTGGGACCCAGAACACTGCCTCCCCAGGGATGGTGGATCTCATCATATCTGTCATTGCAATTGGTCCTGTTAGCTTCCACCGGCTTAGCCAAAGTGCGTTTGTCTTTCGAATTAACCTGTATGAAGGCGACAGTGGTGCAGGTCTTCCTGTCCTAGTCTTGCCTTCCCCTTGATAATGCAGTAAGGGACTCCCATTTTATGACAAAAGACAACCAGCTTGATGGGATCCACGTCGTGTGCAGTCACCACCAGCTAAGCTTTCTTGTTCTGCACCAAGGTGGTGACGGTGTTAACTCCTGCTCGAAGGACAGGGGGTCTCTTAGTGGGGACGTCCCCTTTGCCAGCAGCTTTCTTCTCGGCCCGGGCCAACAGCCTCTGCTTCTTCTCTTGCTTTGTTTCTGGTCTGTACTTGTGAACCAGCTTAAGCAGTTGAGTAGCTGTTCGGCGGTCCAGGGCCTGTGTGAACTGGTTAATTGCAGGAGGCACTTAGAGCCACTTATAGAGGATGGCTCTATGCCGTTGCAACTTGATAGAACGGGGCCATTTCACAACTGGGGCGAGGTCTCTTTTGGGTTAGATGTCCTGTCCAGTGCCAAAATTCTTAGGCCTTTTCTCAAACGGGATTCACCACTTTCTTGGCCTCCTGCTTCTTCACGACAGCAGGGGCCGGAGCCACCTTCTTCCCTGTGGCCTTCTTTCCTTTCTGCTTCTTGGGCGGCAGGAGGAGAGCAGTATCTGGTTTTCTGTGGTGTTTTATGTGGTAAAGCCAACCAGCCTCTCCCCCTGCATTCCCAGGGAGTGATAGCCTGCCTGGAGCCAACGGGAATTTGATGGCTGCGAGGGGATAACAGGCACCTTTTCTGCCACCTCCACTCCAATATCTTCAAGTGTCAGGATGCCTGGTGTCAAATGTGGTCCTGTCCCTCTGGGTCAGCCCTCAGAGGGGGGTCTGCACATGCCCCCAACACTCCGCCTGCGTGTTTTGTTGAGGGAAAATTGCATTCTCCCCGAGCCTTTCTCTTGCATCAGTGTAACACCTTCAAGGCTGTTACCAGCTGCTGTGGAGGGGATCAAGGAGCAGGAGCTTTTCTTCTCTGCTGGCTTACCCCCGCCACCAGTCGCTGGGAGGATTCCCTGGCGCCTGCATTGGAGGCAGACTTTTCTCTTCCTCCTTAACCTCTTTTCACACAGAAGCAGTGGTGACTGGGTCAGCCTGGCAGGGGTTCTGGGGAAGGATGGGAAGGCTGGGAAGGCTGGTTCATGTGGATTGGAAGCCAAGACAGTTTCCCTACCACCAAGCGGGGTAGTCCCCTGGAGCAGATGCTACCTTGAGGTTGTGCACAGAAGGATCTTTGCTGCACAATCAGATAGCAGTGCCAGCTTCCTCATCCCCATACTCTGTCCCCAGTCTCTGTAGCCCCAGTCATAATGAGAGAGACCTTTACCATGTATTGAGAAGTTGAATGGCAGACACTTGTAAGGTAGATATGAAGAGCCACTGGGCAACTGCAGAATCAAAAATGAGGGAAGTGAAGGTCATTGCTCTAAAACTCACAGCTCCCAAGGGGCAGGACCTGGATTCAAATTCACTGCCATGTATCTCACTCCAGGGCTGCTCTCTCCACAGAGCAGCCTCATTTACAGCTATTATTTAACATGCATTCTAAGCTGCTGTCTGTGCCTCAGATAGAGAGAACCAAGCCCAAAACAATAATATATATAGCTTCACCACACACCTTGGTGCCACTTAGTAATAAAAAATATACACAGGAAAAAAATCACCCAAATAAACAAAATGTAGGACAACATCCATCTTGCACTTGTCCCTAAAATCACTGTGAGCCACGCTGATAATACAACCCATTTGTCTTTGTTTTCAGACTGAAATGTTTTGAGTATGCTTCTTTATTTCAGATTGAAGGTATTCCACCTGCAATACTGGGGATATGACCATGAGGAGCATCTGTAGCAGCCAGGCCCAGCTGGTCTTCACGGGAACACCGTGTTGCTGTTTTTACCTGGAAAGTTGGTCAATCACATCTTTCACAGCAAGTCGTCACCAGCTTCTCTCTGTGGAAAGTGGCAGAAACAAGGGCCCAGGCAGGGCCTGCTCCCTAAGCAAGCGGAGGGTTCAGGGCAGGTAGTTCTGGCTGGGAACTGTAACAGGATGACGCCACAAGACTAGGCTTGTGGCTGGGGTTGGCCTCTGCCCATAGGGGCTGGCTAAGCAGACTGACCAAATGAGGGGAGATTCCAACATGCGCCTGAGCAGGGAGGGGCCTGGCATTCCAAGATCAAGACCCTGACCACTGCCTGCTCCTCTGCTCATCACCTGCTCTGTACAAGGAGTGTTTTTACCCTCCCTGTCTGTCTAAGTCCTTTCTGGACATCAGTCTCAGCCTCTGCACCACACCCTCTGCCTTGTTGGACCCCCCGCCCCCTCGACCAACCTGCTCTCTCCCTCCCTGTTCTTTGAGTTTCCAAGGCCCCAGCTCACCTACACCCATACATTAGCTCTTGGGCTGTTGCTGCACTCATCATTTCTGAAGGCTTTATCTTCCCAGATGGCCTGGGATGTCCATGGATGTCCTACCTGCTGACCCCCCGGTGTTGTGGCTAGTGCTGTACACACAAGGTACCAACAAGAAATTCTTCATGAGTAACTTGAGTCATCTTGAGCTCTAAGTCATTCTCCTGAAGGCACAACACAAGCTGCTGCATCTTCATCCCTAGAGTCACTGGGACATTTATGAGAAAAAATGAAAATTCACTTTTCCTTCTTGGTACTGTCCATCATGTTGTTTAAGAATACAACCTTGGCCGGGCGCGGTGGCTCACGCTTGTAATCCCAGCACTTTGGGAGGCCGAGGTGGGTGGATCATGAGGTCAACAGATCAAGACCATCCTGGTCAACACGGTGAAACCCCGTCTCTACTAAAAATACAAAAAATTAACTGGGCATGGTGGCGTGTGCCTGTAATCCCCAGCTACTCAGGAGGCTGAGGCAGGAGAATTGCCTGAATCCAGGAGGCGGAGGTTGCGGTGAGCCGAGATCGTGCCATTGCACTCCAGCCTGGGTAACAAGAGCAAAATTCCGTCTCAAAAAAAAAAAAAAAAAAGAACACAACCTCAGGCCACCAGAGTTTTTATGGTCCTCTAACACATTTGGCAAGGTTTGTGCATTAGCTAACTAAACAGAAAACCATCTGATCACCTTGTATACCACATTCAGGACTTTGGGACTTTTCTGGCATTCGATGCCCTCTGGCATGGGCTCTACTGATATCTTCATCTCACTTTCCCCCAATACTTCTTTGGTTACCCGACATTTCAGTCAACAGAACTCCTTGCTATTCCCCACATCATCCCCCATCTTCCTGCCTGCTATAGTCTGAAGGTTTGTGTCCCCTGCAACATTCATATGTTGAAAACCTAATTCTCTAGGTGATGTTCTTAGGGCACAGGGTCTTTGGGAGGGGATTAGGGGCAACCCTCATTAATGGGATTAGTGCCCTTATAAAAGAGGCCTCGGGCAGCTCACTGGCCTCTTCTACCATGTGAGGACATAGCAAGAGTCATTTGTGAACCAGAGAGGGGGCCCTCAGCAGACACAGAATCTGCTCTGGTCTTGAACTTGCCAGCATCAAGAACTGTGAGAACTGTATTTCTGTTGTTCATCACTACCTGGTTTGTGGTGTTTTGTTATAGCGGCTCAAATGAACTGAGACGCTGCCTGTGGGCCCCGTCTTAGGTTGTCTCTCCTGTTAGGAGTGTCATACAGCTACAAATCTACCTAAATTTCAGGATGTCTTAAAATCTTCAGTGAAGTGATTTATAAAGAAATTTCTTAGGCTAGAAAATCTGTACTTATGTTGGGGAAAACGTTACTTTGTATCTCTTCCAGCTATTTACACAGACTGTTACAGTTTCTCCTAGGCTGTGAGGTCCTTAGACGGGTGTAAGAGTCTGACTCAAATTCCTCATGCTCAGTAGCTCTTGGCTACAGACTTGTTTTAGACCCCATTCTATAGTTGTTTGTTGAAGGTGGACAACTAATAGCTTCTCTGTATTACTACAAAGGGATTCCTCCCTTTGACATTTAATGTAATTTATTTATTTATTTGAGACGGAGTCTCACATTTATTTATTTATTCGATACAGAGTCTCACTCTGATGTCCAGGCTGGAGTACAATGGCGTGATCTTGGCTCATTGCAATAGCGGCCTCCCAGGTTCAAGCAATTCTCTTGCCTCAGCCTCCCCAGTAGCTGGGATTACAGGCATGCGCTACCATACCTGGCTAACTTTTGTATTTTTAGTAGAGACAGTTCCATCATGTTGGCCAGGCTGGTCTCAAACTCCTGTGATCCACCTGCCTTGGCCTCCCAAAGTGCTGGGATTAGAGATATGAACCACCACACCTGGCTGTTTTGACCTTTTAGACAAAGAAGTTGGTTGAAAAGTAGGCCTCAATCTGTCTATCACTCCTCCAGTTATAATAGGGCTGAAGTTCACCTGTGAGGGGAGAAGCTGACCTGGAGTTCAGGCAGGGTTAGTGTCTCAGCAATATCAGACCAGTCATGAGGATGGAACCACAAGCTTCAACCTTCAGAGAGAAACAGTCAATGGCCCAGGAATCCTTCCAAGTGGACACAAAAGAAGGAAGTATCAGTAAGACAGAGCTTTCTTCCAGCAGTTGCTCCATGGGCCACTGGAGGTCAGGGCTAACGGATTTCTACCTAGGTGAGCCGGTCATTCACACACCCCAGGTGGGTCAGTGACAGCCAGATCCAAATCTAGATCACCATTTCAAAAGGTAAGAAGAGTCCAGTAACATAAAACAGCTTTTCACTGATAAATACAGACATGATTTTGCATGTTCAAGTCTAATTCTATAATATAAATGGGCTATTTCTTCCTCTTTGCTTCTATTTGGAATTTGAAATGGGGTGTCCTTGAACAATCTGCTGCAGAGAATAACTAATGGGACAGCAGGTCCTTCTAGCTTTAAACCCCCATTCAAGGGCTTCAGTGTCCGTATTTGTAAAATGGAGGAGGGAATGTACTGAGAGACTTCTAAAGGGCTTTTTCCAAACTTATCCTGAGGGCAGAGAGGTTGAGGTATCATCTAAGAGCATTCCTTCAGGATGCCACAGTCACAATAACCACTGATATCTCTCTAAATGACACCTGCCCTGCCATGGGAAAGCAAAATCCCAAGGTGTGGAAGCCATCCAAAATAATTTCACACCCTTGGGGACAGGGGAAGGTTATCATTTCGACCCCTGTGGGGTAACTGCTGTCTCTAATGCTGGTAGCTAGCTATGACTGAGACAGTATCACCATAATAAAATGCCGTCGAGCCTCACATGGGACCTTGTTTTCCCAGAACTCTAGATTACGATTGTTTTTTTTCTTGAGATTTCAGACCCCAGCTCTTGTTTTCCACATTAGTTCAAGTTGAATGCAGCCTCAATCATATTGACAAACATTCCAAGTGGAAATAAATGCCTAGGTGCTCACTAAAAATTGCAACATCCTCACCAGCCCAGCCTGGATGACATTATGTATTTCATGTAATGTCTATTCCTTAAGGAATTAAAGCCCTTCTATATATAGCTCTGCCTGACAAATTTGTAATAAAGTCTGCTCCTAACTACATCTTAGTAACAAACAGAATTTAAATCCCCAAAAACTGGTCATCCCCAGATCTTTTTTGAAATGTTTCATTGTCAAAATTATTTGAATCAGATGTTGAGAAAAGACAATAGTCATCTCTGTCACATTTTCTTTTGATAAAATAAGTGATGAGAGAGCAAATTCTTGATTCCACAGCCCAATAAACTGGTCTATTTGGCATCTGGAGGTCCTCCCATGCCCAGGTACCTAACACCAAGTAACTGATAAGTCTCAACTGTACAAGATGATTCACTGCTTATGAAGAACTTTTGTTCTCACTACCCTCCTATCTCAACAAGAGCCCATGAAATAAGCAAGGCCCAGAGTGTTCTTCCCATTTGACAGGTGAGAAAACTGAGGGGCAGAGTGGTCTGTGGATTTATTTAACAAACCTTAAGCATAAAGGACTTGCCCAAATCCACACAGCTAGTGTACGGCAGAACCACGGGTGCATTCAGCCTTCTAATTAAAATCATACTGCATTTATCTGTATTCAGATTGCAAAACAGAATATCCTTGCTAAAAGTTGGGACACATGTAGACCAAAGTCTTGGAAACACAGGGCCAGAAGATACTTTTCTGGCTTTGGGAACTGGGGAGATCAAGAAATACTTTCCCAGGGAGAAGCTTTTGAACTGGTCCTGGAAAGGCAGCTAGAATGGAGCAACACGGTGTGTATTCTGCTCCACAACAAGGTAAACTGGAGCCCCTCCCAGATGCCTGCTCTTGAATGAGACCCAGAGTACACAGGAAGCATGAAAAGGTGGTGAGAAGGCTGGGCTACGTGGTCCAGGTGTTTGTCTCCACTCACCACTCTGTGACCTCAGCCAAGTCTCCTGACCTCCCAACCTCTATGGGTTAAAGTGAGGGAAATGCTATCTCTAAGGTCGATTTCATAGACCACAGTGAAATCAAGTGAGCCACTGGTCACACAGAGAGGGGTTAGAATAATCAGAAAGGAAGGGAATAAAGAAGACAAGGGAGAAAGAAGAAGAGAGGAAAGGAGGGAGTGAGAAACAAGGGAGAGATCTATGGCAGAAGGCCCGGAATGTACAAGCATTTTCTTCCACAGATTGCTTTCAGGTTGTTGATCTCAGCAAGGCTACCAAGGGGGTTTAAGTTCTTTGTTTTGACTTTCGTATTTTTGTTTCAACCGAACATACTCGATTCAGTGGGCCTCCTGCCAACACAATGGGCCCCGGGGCTCTAAAACAAAAGAGTCATTTTAAAATTCAAACTTAGTTCCAGACAGACTGAAGGGTCTTCATGGCCAAATTTACCCTGTTTTGTGGATCAGCTTGAATGCCATCTTCCTAACCAGCCCTCTCTGACCCTCCAGGCCCTTCCTTGTTTTTCCTGGTCCTGATCACAATCAACCCAGCATAGTAGCTATTCGTATGGGTATTTTTTACCCCATCTTGACTATAGGTTTCTAGATGGCACCAGACTGTCCCCTAGGCAGGGATTTGTGGTGTTTACCGCTGCAGACTCAGAGCCTACACAGCCCCTGGCATGTAGGAGTGCTCAGGAAGAGTGGAAAGCTGGGGATGCATTTTATCCCAAAGGAGACTCCCTCTTTGCATTAGCATGGAACTGTAGACAAAATAAAGCTTGATTGGTAGGCCCTAAATGAATCAGACAAACAGCATCTACATACTAAAAACCAGTTTAACAAAACCAAGCCTGGAAGCTATTATTTGTATTCTTATGCCAGTGAAGTTTGTTTGAAAGAATAACTTAGAAGGGGATTTTTCTCTGTTTGTCTTTGTGCCAATTAAGACTCAATAACTGCTATTATGGCACCTAGAATGTTAGGTCTGCCAATGGTTAGAAACACTTTCAGTGACTCTTACCTATTCTTGGGACTACAGAACCTTCAATGAATCTGACTAAAGCTACCCCAAGAGAGTTTATATGTAAAATTTTACATGCGGCTTCAGTGTGGGCGGAACTCCTGAAGCCTATTCAAACATACTTCCAGGTTAAGGCCTAGATTAGTGTTTTTCAAAATGCCACTCATAGATTTTGTCCTTTAGAACCATTTGGAAGGTCTTACTAAGAATCCAGATATTGGGTGTCTAGGGTCAGTGAACTAGCAACCCTGAGGAGGCAGCCTAGCAATCTGCCAATTGAGCAGTCAACCCAAGTGATTCTGAAATGCATTAAAGTTTGAAAGCCACCTACATAGACCAATGTTTTCATTTGCACAGATGTTGAACTTAGAAGCGGAAAAACAAAGGCACTTATTCAAATCCTGCAGCAAACAGTGCAGACCTTGATTACAGACTTTATTTCATACTCTGTGAGACAGAAGTTATGTACCTAAAGTCCTACAGTTATTATATGTTTGTGTACAACTTTCAGGAAGAATGCCTTTTATTCCACATAGTAGGTTTTAAAGCATAAGGGCACAATTTAAAAGTAGAATTCTAAGACTATACAGATAATTACAGAATATTTTTATAATATCTTATTAACTAGAAAAATATTTCTTATTCTATTAAAAAATTTTTACCATCAAATATTTAGGTGCTGATCCTGCAGTTATTTATTCTTATTTTGTTTTAATACATGCTCCTGGGTAGTTGTGTCAACAGAATTTTGGCGACTAAACTTGTATTTTCAATGCCTTAGGCCTAGAAAATTTCTCGTTGAAGGGAATTCCACCAGTATATTTTGTTGTAAAAATAAAGGTGGCTTTGTGAAGTGAAAGCGTTACTCAAAAATAAGATGATACACCAATTCCTCTAGGCTCTGAGCTTGATCAGAGCAACTGAGGGCAATGCCCAATGAAGTGTCTGTCCCACAGAAAGCACAGAGAAAACTGGTCTCAAGTGAATCAACGAACAGATGGATGAGATTGCTCTCAGCTAGAAAAGCTAGAAGTGTGTTTTCTAACCACCAAATTACAGAAGCTCCTCAGGAAATGACCACCTGGAGGAACAGGGAATAACTTGGTAGGAACTCTTGTTATATGCAAATATATTTTATTAAAATTCAAACTGTTAAATCAATGATGATCAAATTGGACTCTTGGGCTCTCTCACCTGTCTCAGGTGCACCTGTCAGTGGCCTAAGGCTTTTCGAAGAAGAAAACTTGGAGCAATGACACAACCTGAGCCTCAGCAGAGTTGGGCCAGAGCTCAGTAGAACAACCCTTAGCTACTCAGCGGCCTCTGAGGACCAGATAAAGGGAGGCCCTTCATCTGCAAAATAATAAGCAGTAGAATTGAGGAAGGAAGTCTCCTTTCGGGAGAAGGGGCATGAGGGTCAGGACACCAAGAGACTGGTAGGGAATGGATAAAGGCCTTATGTGCTGTCTTCATCCTATCTGGCAGCAGGGAGCTGGGGAAGGGTTTGTGCTTAGAGGTCACAGAGTTCAGTGTCTAAGAATCCATGATGGAAATGGGGATGGCACTGCCTCATGGTGTGTCGTGCTATGACCACTGCCCCCAAACCCACCAGAATACATGGTAGACATCACTATTTGACTAGGGCACACTTTCCTATAGAAATTTCATAGAGTCTCTCACCCTCCTCTGTGCACCATTTGGTGCTGCCATCAGACGTGGCCTGTGAACTGAAACCTATTTTCATCCTGGCTCTGTAAGTGTAAATGAGTGGATTGTCAATCAGGATAGCAAACACAACTTTTGATACGTTGTAAATTGTTTTCATTTCCCTCTTTCCTTTGGGACTCTGCTGTGTGAGGTGATAAAACAGGCCTTATTGTTTCCACCTGATAGACAAAGAAACAAATTCAGACTCAGAGATTTGGTACATGTAACACAGCTTGGAATAACTCTCACATCTGTCAGATTCCAAATCTCATGTTTTTAAAAAATAACTCTGTGACTGCCTTTTCAACTGAACCTAAACCAACCCAAATGTTTCCTGATGAAAATGATCTTGGAAGTTAAACTCCAAACATAAATTAAAATCCACTTAGGGCTCTTTGCAGGATTCCTCTCGGTTTGTTTCTTGATTTCCTTGACCTTGATGTCATGGTGGCTAAGCAAAATAGCAATGGCACCAGCTCGTCAAGGGAGAGGACCCTGGGATGGAGATACTTCGTCCCTGCACACTTACTTGCTCTGTCCCTGGGTTGATTTTCTCAATAAACGGTGGCCAATTCTGTGAAGATACAGTTAAAACTGCAAACTTCTCATCTTAATTTGTGATGGATTGGCAATAAAAATGATTGTTGAGAATAGGACATTCCTATGAAAGGGTGATCAGGTACTTGTCTCTTGGTGAAAAAATGCAAACGCTTTCTTCCCAACCTATCAGCAGCAATGCTGTGGTGGGGATGATGAAACAGCTGCTATGACTTCTGTGACCAGAGACACAGAAATCCCTATGTGTGCAGGGAATTCCAGACATCTGGGACAGAAGGCATCTTTCTATCAGATGCAGAGGACACTGAGAACGCATGTGACAACAGAGAAGAAATAGGAATTATATTCATTTCTCAGGCTGCCATAACAAAGCACCAGAGACTGGGGGGCTTAAACCAAGAACTTCAGTTTCTAACAGTTCTGGAGGCTGGAAATTCAAGAGAAGGTATTGACAGCATTGGTTTCTTTTGAAGCCTCTCTCCCTGGCTGGTAGATGATGGCCATCTTCTCCCTGTGTCTTCCCATGGCCTTCCCTATGTATTTCTCCGTGTCCAAATTTGCTCTTGTAAGGATACATGACACTGGATTAGGACCCACTCTCATGACCTCATTTTAACTTTATTACCTCTATAAAGGCTCTGTCTGCAAATACAGTTCCATTCTGAGGTACTGGGGGTTAAGACTTGAACATACGAATTTGGGGGAATATAATTCAACTGGTAACAGGCAGCAAGCTTGAAAGAGGGAAGAGCCACCTGCTGTTTTCGAAAAGGCTAATAGAAAAGTCTTCCTCTCATCATTGCATTAATTAACTTCTTGTTTCAATATGCCATTTTGAAATCAATCTCTCTGCTTTCTACTCTTGCCTCACCACCAAACATTTCTGTCATTAGGCCTTGCATTGTGATAAATAGCATCTGCCCAACTTGCCTGTGAAATGCTGGAGGGCAGGCAGGACGGTCCCATAGTCACTTTTATATGCCTCATCACGAGGCTGCCTGAGAAGCAGATGCACAGCCAGCACTTATTACATTCAGGCGAGAAATGCTTACCCACACTTGCTCTGTGGCAGGCCCTGGGCTAGCCTCTGGATTTTACATGGATTGAAATGAGGTGACTGTATCTGCATGATTAAAGAATGAAGCCTGCATCTAACCGGGAGGGAATATGTTCAGCTCTGTGTTTTACAAATCTCACTCCCGCAGCTGTATGGTGGATGGGGGCTGGAGGAGGTTAATGAGGAGCTGCCCTGGGAGTGTGGCTGAGAGGCAAAGCTGTGAGCTGCAGCAGAAGTCGGCGTTCCTGTCTTTGAAGTCTATTCCACATTCAGTTTGTGATGTTGGGCAAATTGCCTCATTTTTCAAAACTTCGGTTTTAAATGCTTTTAAACATGTATCTACTGAAGGAGTTCCTTCACATTTGGGATACAAAGGTTTCTAAAGTTGGAAGACTATGGCCCCTGGCCTTGCAGAGGAGCCACTCCTGTTAGCCTGCTTCTCCTTAAACACTCAGCAGAACTTATTCTTTAGCAGCCGAGGTGACTCCCCACTGGAATGGGAAATGGGTCAGGTAGCAAGAGGGGATGTGCCAGGCTGACTGCACGCAGAGAAGGGCAGAGGCTGCAGTCAGCTTTGCTCCCTCAGTTGCATCCCAGGGTGTCTCAAAATCTGCACCAAAGACAGAAGGAATCACTGAATGTGTCCATTCACCAGGATAATGACTGTGTCTTGCTGAGCATTTGCATTTTTCCCAGAAGCACTGAAAGAAGCTTTTTCTCATCAGCCCATCTTCTGGGCCTATTACATAATCCACATCTTTTTTCATGCTTCTCCCTTCTAGCTTGTCACATCTGCCTTTCTTTTTTCTGTGTACGTGGCATATTTCTGCTGTGGTTTTCTCTTGATTTCTGTCCTTGGACAACTCTAGAAGGAGAAAAAGACTGCCTGCTTTCTATTTGGTATAAGAGCACAGGCTGAGTTGGAATAAGAGGTTGCCAAAAATATAGATTAAGTTCAGAAAGTCATATATTCCCCTCCTGCAATAAAAAACCCAACCTAAGAGTGAGATGAGGAGGTGGGTGATGATTTTGGTACATACACCTCAGTTGTACCATAAAATGCCAAAGCATGCTTAATGTTTACACGACCCCTCATCTTGAGGCTGGTGCTTTTTCAGGGCTACATACTTGCAGTGTGTAAATAAAATAACTCATTTCCTTCATTTAAACTCTTTCTTCAAAGGCAACACATCTCTCATTTTAAACAAGTAGGAACGTGGCACACAGCGCTCTCTTAATCATAGGGTGACAGCTTGCATGGCCTTTGACAAATCTTGCTTGTCTGTACTTTCCTTGGGGTTGAGGATAGAGGTAGTTCTGAGGCATGGGTTACCCCTAGGTGATAAAATAGATGATGTGCCATTGAAAACTAGGGAGAGTGGACATCAATTGAGTAATAGATACACTTTCTTGGCACTTCCATAGAAAAGATCTTGGCATGTTAATAATTGATTACTCAGATTTTCTTAGAAATATCACAGTGATCGTATAACATGTACACTATTTATTCTGTTGATTAGTGAGTTTTTAATGATACAATAAGCACTTGAAACCCCACCCCCACCCAAAACAACAGCTATGACTTTGAACACAATATATATTTAACCACAGGGCCATACCCCTATCCTATCCCTTGGTCTTCCCCGCTTGAAGTAACTATTCATTTGAACCTTGTGTTCATCACTTCACTGCTTTCCTTTTTATATGATTTTATTGCATTTATACACTTTAATCCTATAAAGTGTATTTTTAAAAATTTGTGAGACTTGCTTTTTTAATTGTCTAGTGTTGTTATAGTTCAACTATTTTTACTGTTGTATAATATTATATCGTTCAAATAGACCACTGTTTATTTTCCACTTTCCGTTTGATGGGCACTTGGGTTGTTTCCCATTTTGTCACTGTGAATAGTGCAGCTATGAGCATTCTTACACATGCCCCTTCTTGTACAGTACAAGAATGGAATGGCTGGATCGTAGGCTATGGAAAATGCTCAGCCTCAGGAAATAATGATAATGCTTAACATTTTATACAATCATTTCACACACACATATATTCATCTGGGTGATTTAATATTGCTCAGACCAACATCTGCTAATTCAACGATATAAAAGCAATATTCTTCTGTTTGGTGTTTTAATCAGAAAAAGTTTAAAAAATGTATTTCTTTCACTTGTGTAACATTACATAAGGATACATGAAATTGAATGTCTTAGATCAGCCCAATCTAGAACCAATACAACTTGTAGACTCAGGCAAACGAATACTACTGCAGTAGAATTACACAGGGACTGTTCTGTGTAATGTTCAGGGAAAGGTTAGCTTATGAACAGGGTACAGTGTTGAGTTATGAGTCCGTGTTATAGACATTGCTGTCCAGATGTACACTATATCCCCCACCCGCTTTCTAACTGTGCTGTTGTGGGAATCTGGGTTCTTATCTGGGTAGACAAGGCTCCTTTTTGCTTAAAAAAGAAACAAAAAAGCCCTCTTGTGTACTTTTTCTCTAACTGAGAGAAGTACACATACCTTTAACAAGCCAAACAATGTTGTAATTAGCAAACCGTCAATAACTGTCAGCAAACACTATTATCTGAGCTTTTACGGTTCTTTCACCAGATGCTGTCACTCCTTGAGCTCTATTCAGTGCTTTGATTTAACAATTACTCTTTTTGTTCAGAACTTGCTTATTTTGGGAACAACATATATACATTTGCATTTTTAAATGTTATTTTCTCTTTTTGGACGGGAAAACTGCCATAGTTGAAACAAACTGGCTACTTAAAGTTATGATTTCATGTGAGGGTACATTTCATGAAGGCCATAGTTTCTGGCCTAAGGAATGAAAACAAGGTTGAAAAACAACTTACCTTCACATAGAGCTGCTGAAATTCCTCGAGATTCAGCCTCCCACTTGGACAGTCCTTGAGAAATCCTTTGTACCACTGCTTGAGTTCATGCTCATTAAACTCTGTGCTCTTCACCAGGTCCTCCATCACTTCTGGGGCCAGTTTGCTATTCTGCTTCCCCATCTTGCCTGAAGAAAAGTAAATTAATTCAATTAGTGCTGTGGCTATGATCATTTCAAACTAGAGTTCTGAGCAGTCCGTTGTTGGAACTCCCTCCAGTGTGGCTGATTCGTATCTCCCCAAGTATGCGTTCTTCTACTTGGTATTCTAGAAAATGTAAGAGTGAAATAGACTCTTCTGATAGTTCCAAGGGCTGTAGGGTTCACTCTTCACCTCATTGTGTCATTTTTAATACTGTGTTGACTCCCAAATGGAAGGCAACCGTCTCTTTTTTAGGCTATTCATAGTAAGCATATGGAAATTGTTTCTCTTTTCCTTCTACAAATAACACTTTATTGACACTTGTTTCCCAGGTGTTTAATTCTACATTTAGTTCAATGGGATACTCGGTGGGATTACTGACAAGAACAATGAGAAGACTTTGTAACTAAATGGTCAATATGTGGCTTGGAACATCTGATCAGCAATATTAAGGAGTCTCAGTTGGTCTAGTTCAAGTTGGAGCTTTCCCCCCAATAAAAACAGCTCATTTCTATTAGTCACATTAATTCTCTAGTTCTCCTCTCATAATTAGATACTTCCTACAACACTGTCCTCAGAGTTGACAAAATCTTGATGATTTTTTTTCCAGGGGTTGGTTGGGGATTTTTTGTTGATATTATTCCATATAGCTATTATTTCTGATTTTGAGTTAAAATAATAGTGCATAAGATAATGTTACCTATATCCATTAAGCACCAGGTTGTATGGCCAACATCACAGCAGGGAGTAGGGAGAGAGAGCAGGTTTGAGATAATTCCTGATTTTTCTTCCTGATTTTTTTTTATTACTTAAAGCAACATTAACTGCATTATCTTCAACTTATTCATTAACAAAGCAGACATGATAATAAAACTCTTTCATATTTATTGTGATGGCTAATTAAGAAATAAGTAGGTAAACAAAGGCCACAAAGAATACTCCAAAATTAAAATAATTGTGCAGGAAAATTAAAAATAATTTAAAAATTTTCCCTTAATTTAAAATTTTTCCCTTTAATGTTGCTTTATAATAAATAATAAAACTATTGCTTATTATAATAATAGAATTAAAACATAAATTAACTCCAGGTTGATTTAAAAAGTCAAGTTAAACTTGAAAATCTCAAAGTTTCCAGAATCAGGAACGTGCCAGAAGATCTTTCAAATCCAGTTAGAAGAGACTGAGTTAGGGTTGAAGATTCACTTGAAGATTACCCAAGTGAACCCAGTCCTTCACTGGGTTTGAGACAAACTCTCTTTCAGGCTGCAGGCGAGTCGACACTTGCAATAGCCTGGAAGGGGTAGTATTTCTCATCACGTACTTTATTGTTTTTACTTTTTAACTTCTCCTAAAACAGATTCCACACCCATTGTCAGTAACCTGCCCCAACATTAAACAATTCTTTCACTGTAATGAAACCAAACTGCTCTTGCTATTTCCAGGGAAATTTCCACTCAGCACAATCTCAGCAGCACACAATGCAGTCAGATGATACCATTAAGATGGCCATTTACCCTCCAAGCTCTTCAGTGAGAAAAAAGGGCCCAGTATCAGCAACTCTGTCCTTTGCCATGGGGTTTCTCTATTTACTTTTGCTCTGAATTTCAAGTTCCAAGTCTCTTATTAGTAACTGTTTCTTAATTAGATGTTACTGTGGAATTCCACAGCTGGGTGTGGAAATCAAGTGGGTACTCAGGTGTCAGGTTTAATTAATGTGGGTAAGAAAACTCTAATTCTTGGTTATCCTGAAAATCAAAAGATGTATAGCGAAAACTTTCAGTACTTCACTTAGTTTTTTAGTAGAGAATTACAAATTTTCATTCTTAAACTAGAATCTCACCTAAAAATAATAGCTATTTTGAGTACTGGCGATGGGGAAGGCACTTATTGGAACACCTCGCAAACTTCATCTCCTGCTATGCAACCACTGAGCAATCAGGATTAGGGCAGCTCCCTGAGGCTCAGAATGCTTTGGTAACTTGTATAAGAGCATACATTTAATGCACAGTAGAGCTAGAATTTGAACCTCGATTTATAAGACTCCAGTGGACAATCATAGACAGGCTGGTGGATGAAAGGCATTTCAGGAGAAGAAACAGGAAGAGCAAAGGCAGGAAGGCTTCAGAGAGCTGAATCAGTGCTTAGAAGGGACAAAAGAGGATCACTTTGCCAGCCTGGCTGCCTTGTTTGGGAAAGACTTAACATTTACCAAAACTACAAGCTCAGAAGTGACTGCATTAAAAATCACCTCCCCGAAGTCCCTTTAGAAATTCAACTACGTATCAGCTTCTCTGTTAGGCAAGGAAGCCTGGCTTCTCCATGAATCACTTGTGATGTCTTAAACCGTTCCAGCTGACTTGGGAGACGGTGGCCTCTTACACACACAGGAAATATTGTCAGGACCGTGAATCACAGTTTGGAGACTCAAGTGCATAGCTTTATGCTTCTTGGTTATGGGTCTGCACCATCACTCAGGTGTGTCCGGCAGTGGTTGAATCATACAGAAAGTCAGGTTCTGGCCTGGCTCAGAATGACATTGCCGCTGCCCTCATCAGGCCTCATCAGATCTTGCCTGGATTAAAGATTGGCCTCCCCACTGGGCTACCTGACTCCAACCACCCTCCCACTACACAGTTGCCTGAGTAAATCTCCAGAATACAAACCTCATTGATCTACTCTCTAAAACTCTTTATACTTCTTCTTAGTCTCCAGGATACAGCTTTATCTCCTTAGCGTGGATCAGGTCCTGCCTACTCATATCCTCATTTTCTGCCAATATGTCTTTGCTCATGTGCCAGTGATTATGAACTATTATAGGTTCCAGGATTGCATGCTTCCACACTTCCATGGCTCTGCATATGCTGTTCTCTTCTCCTAGAATGACTTCCCCCCATTTTTTGCTTAGCACACTTCTTCCCCTTCTTTAAGTAGGCTTAATTCACACACCACCTCCTCCATGAAAGCTTTATGGCAAACTTAACCACCCATTCTCTTAGGTATCTCTCTTTTCTTCTAAAAGCTTCCATGATCATTATGTATTTCTCTACTGGATTGTTATTATAGTTTCTTGAGAGAGAGGACTGCTATTTATTTATTTTTGCCTCTTGGTAACTCCTATTAGGTATATTATTGAGTACCAATATTAGGTACTCAACTAATATTGTTTGAGGACATGAATAAATGAGGGGTCTGAGATATTTGGTATGTTTTTTTTTTCCGAGAAAATGTCTCACAATCTATATATGAAGAGAGTCAATGCATTCACAAGTATAAATATAAAATGCAGTTGGCAGATGGGAGAAATATTTCATTTAACTGCACGGAAAATATTCAGCCCTCCTGGAGATTGTCTTCATCATTAAATTTTGAATACCTTGCAGGTGAGACCCATGTCTTTTATCTCAGTATCTTCAGTAATTGACATAAAGGTGGTGTTTAGTAATGTGTGATAAATGAATGAAAGCATGGTTGGCGTTAACACTCTCCACCTGTAGTCTTTTTGCTCTGGGCTGCAGTGATATGGGCCAAGTAGTATCTTTCATTATGGGACCAGCATAACAGAAAGAGTACAAACAGTAAATTTTATCACATTCCCAATATGGAGATTCCCCTACACCATGTGAGTGGGGAGCAGGCTGGCTGTGTCTCTAACTTACTCTGTGATCTCGGCCAAGATCCTTTCCTTCCCAGTTACTCCATTTCCCCATTTAAATAAATGAGGAATTGGACCAGATGATCTTTAAGGCCTTTCCAACTCTGCCATTCACTGATTTGCCACATAAGTTTTGTAAATATGAAAATATGAGTCAGACTTCCAATTGGCTTGTCTCAACACATGCGGGCTCTGTGGATTCTTGGCCTGAGAACCCATCAGCATTTAAGCATTTGTTACCCAAGAAGGGAGGAGACAGAAACTAGAGTGCATTACTTTTAAGCTGGGGTTTCAAGCTATAATATTAAAGCCAGCCCATCCCCAAACCAAAAGAATTTCTCACTGTTTGTGTTGTCATAGAGAGAAGTTCAGTGTTAGGCACAAAACAGTTCTGATGGAAGGCTTTGATGGACAAGAGAACTTCAAATTATACAGCCCTGTGGAGGAAAGCCCAGCTTCACTTAATAGCAAATGATGCCCAGAGAAGATGGCACTTTTGTACACTGATTTACAAAAGGCTTTTGTGTAAAGCATTGACCCATATAAACCATTGACCATTTTTTATAGCATTTAAAACAGCATTTTAAAAAACCTCTGTAAAAAAGAGATTATGATTGTTTCCTTTTTACTGATGAAAACTTTGACTGTCAGAGAGATTAAGTAATTTACCCCAGCTAGACCAGCTAGACCAGCTAGTAAAGGATTAGTAAAGAATGCATGCAGTTCTCTCGCACTCTACTGCTTTCCTAATAGAGGCCATCATCTTCTCTCACTGGCAGGATCATCTCAAAGATGCTGCAACTACCTCCCAACTGGTCTTCCTGTCTTGAGTTTTGCTCATCTCTCATCCATTTCCTATCCTGTCTTAATAGCAGGTTCCAGAGCAGAAGAAACAGAGGATTTAAGAAAGCTCTTAGAAGAGCAGCAGGAGAATTTCGGGGATGAGGAAAGGGCCTAGGAGGGAGTCAAGAAGCACCCATGAGCATCTTTTTTCCATAAGCCCTTTGGGTATTAAAGAGGATTTAAACAATGTGTGTGTGTGTGTGTGTGTGTGTGTGTGTGTGTGTGTGTGTGTGTGTGTGTTGCCTTCAGCTTGTCTCTTACCCACTCAATCTAAATCCAGTCTTCCAGGACATACCAGGGCCTGTTGAGTATGACAGAAATGCATGCCCAATTCCTCCCAGGTAATGTAGCAATCAGCCTGGCTGAATCTTAGCGAGATTTATTTAAATAAAGACTGAGTGGCTGAAATGGAGCAGTATCACCACATGTGCAAATACATAGTGGAATAAGCACAGCAATGGGAAAACAATCTTGAAAATAGGGCTCAGAGCAAAGGAAGAAAGGGCTTTAAGGGCTCAGGTTGGAGACCTAGGAAACGCATGTAATGCAAGTATGGAAAGAGGCTGCAATAGGCTGTTCGTAATATAGGTTACTTGGGTCAGTCTTGAATAAATCAAGTCTTTTCTTTGAGCCCTATGCTCTTTACCCATATCTTGAAACAACTGCCTTTGTTGAGACTGGCCTTCTCGTGCTTAGACTCCTGCCTGAAATGCCCCGTGTGCTTTCTTCCCCCCATGTATCTAAACCTTACTCCTGCTGCAAGGCTCCATTCCAATCCTGTCTTCTCCATGATACCTCTCTGCCAACTCTTACTACTCCCGTCTTCTCCTTGTATTTGATATTGTGATTTGGAGTCATTAATGACCCATGGCATAATTAACTTGATGGAATCAGGCAGAAAACTCTCTGGACAACTAAATTTGGCAGACGTTTGTAAGAATCTTCTAGGGGAAAAGCCCTGTGCTAGGCAAGATGGGATATAAAGAGAAGACATAGTACCAATTTTAAGGGCTCAGACTGGGGACAGGAGACATTTACAAGACTTGGAATATAAAGCATGATGAAATAAACACTCATAGCAGAGAGCTACAGAGCACAGAGGATAGACAGACAAATCCTGACCTGTTTAGTCACCTTTAACCTGTCACTGGTCCCCAGGTGAAAACTCTTAAGCAATCCTTCCCAAACTTGTCTGAATACAAGATTCACTCTTGGTTCTTCCTTAAAAATACAGTTCAGTGGGTTGATCCCTCGGAGGGAAATCTGTACATTTAATAAGCAACTCAGGGGAATATGAGTCAATTTGGGAAATGCTGCTGGAAAACATGAATAAAAATTGAAGTACATGGTCTAAGGAGCATACCCTAAACCAGCACAGACATAACCCAAGGTCTCCCTGATTCCTCACTACCCCCATGGGGCATTCCTGATGTGGTTTCAAGATCCTTGTACTGGGGACGAGCATGAAGAATTCCAAAATTGGCCGGGTGTGGTGGCTTACACCAGTAATCCCAGCACTTTGAGAGGCCAAGGCAGGCAGATCACCTGAGGTCAGGAGTTTGAGACCAGGCTGGGCAGCATGGTGAAACCCCGTCTCTACTGAAAATATAGAAATTAGCCAGACATGGTGGTGGGTGCCTGTAATCCCAGCTATTCGGGAGGCTGAGACAGGAGAATCGCTTGAACCAGGGAGGTGGAGGAGGTTACAGTGAACTGAGATTGCACCATTGCACTCCAGCCTGAGTGACAAGAGTGAAACTCTGTCTCAAAAAAGAAAAAAAAAAAGAAAAGAATTCCCAAATTACACAACATGGGAAGACCAAAGCTTGAAAAGATTTGCCTGTGGGCTCCTCTGTTTTAAGCCCTTTGGTTTTAGGCTGGAGAGTTTGAGGCTCAGGAAGGTGAAGAATTTTCCCAGATCACATGGGCAGCTGATGGCAGAGCTGAGATGAGAAGTCCATCCCCCTACCTGGCTGAGTATCACCCACTCCCCAGCCCCCCACAGCATGCTGTCCCTGTGCCTAACACTCAAAGCCTGTAAGCCACTACCCATGTTTATCTCTGTGTAAGGATGTTGAAACAACCCCCAGCACCACCCCCTCAGATCTTGTAAACAACCGACATTGGATTGCTAGTTTCCAGAGATGGTTAAAAACAGCCCTGAAAACCATGCCTCAAAATTGCCCAACATATTGTAAGGGGTTTTTCTTTCCTAATAGAGGCAAATATCTGACACAATGGGCTTTTTCTGTTCCCTTCCTCTTCATCCTCTGGAAGCCAAGTACTCACAAGCCCCCAGAAGCATTTCCCATGGGGCAGGGAGGTTGTGGACCACAAGCTGGCATTTCATGCTGTATCTGGGGACCAGAGCAGCTTCTGGAAAGAAGAGAAATCCTTTCTTACAGCATCCTCTGATTATGTTACTTCAAAACCTGAATCTCATGGAATTACAGCTGAGGTTCCACCCCATAAGCATGAAACAGGAGGGGGCCACAGACTGCATTCCTGGGGACTCAAGATAAGGCAAAAGTATTTTTTTGATCTATAGTAAGTGGGGGAAAATAGTTTGACAGCAGTGGCAGTGGCAATGTTAGGGCTAGTAGCAAGATTTCTGTTTGGCAAAGTATAATAAACACCTGAAGGTAAAAACAGAATTGGCCCCAGGGATCAATCATCTGATCCAACTCCTCTGTTTTCTAGAGGAGGCCCAAGGAGGCTAGGGGACTTATGCCAGGGCACATAGCAAGTTAGTAACAGAGCCTAGAAGTGCCCCGGATACCAAGTCTCAGCAATAAGACATGCCTGCTGCAGTGCCCAGGCCTTTGATCCTTGGGTACTGAGATAGGCTGAAGGTTCTAGACACTGCAGAATCATGTCTTCTCATGTGAGTAGGGTGTGATGAGTGGCCTCCCTCCTTAGGTCTGCCCAAGCTGCTCCCAGTGAAGTTCTCACCTGGGCTGTCTTTCTACAGGGCAGGGGCTGAGAGCCTAAAGTGGCTCTGGAGCCTTGGGCAATTGGTATATCCCCAACTCTAGGCTCAGTGCTACCAGTTGTCATTGGTCTCTGGCTCTCACTAGGTGGTCCCAAACTAAAACCTACCTAGAAACTTGGGAGCCAGATGTCCAAGGACTCTGATCTACAAAGGGTCAAAATGGCATGATCAACCATTGGGGGTCAGATGCAACTGCCATCTTCTTCCTTCTTTCCAAGGCACAAAGAACGTTCCCTGAATGGTTGGGAAGTATAACTTAGACCCAAATCACACTTGATACCCAGGTGTTAGTCTATTACTTTGGAAAAGATTCTACTCAGACTCAGTTTCCCCTGTATCCTATTTGATGGTTTTCCTTCTTTTTGTCAGGTTCCAATGTCTCTTTTATTTTTAACTGGACTTAGTGGGGAAAAAAGTGTGTGGTGGAGTCAGACCTAGGGTCAAATGATGCTCCTGCTTAATACAAGTTGCATGAATTTTGATAAGTTACTTAGCCCACTGGAACCTCAATCTCCCCATTTTTCAAATAGAAATAATGCTATTTGCTCAAAGGATTGTTGAGGATAAATGAAATAATGCTACTTTTTTTTCCAACCGTGCCTTCCATAAAGCAGATGTCCAACAAACAGTAACTATTATTTTCCTCATCACCGGACCCATACAAATGCGCTGCTCCAGAAGATGGAGAGGGGGACAGGTCAAGATTCAGGCCTAGACAGCAGGAGTCATCCTAACTTTGATACATGGCACCAAGCCTGGCGCATGTAAACAGAGAAGTACACAAATTGTGAAACATGGGACATTTTACTGTGGCCTTGTTGACTCTCCTTCCTTTACATAAAAGTGCATCATATCTGACCTGACTGAGGAAAGTCATCTGAGGACTTCACAGCCCCAACTAAGTCAGCATCAACCACTGAGTGAAGTTTCCATCCAGTTTCTCGCTCACCCACTGAACAGAAGTGTGAGCTGTTTAATAGCTGGTAACCTTTCATCTGGGAGTGTTTCAAGCAGCCACCCACTTTTCTGCATCTTATTTTTATTTCCCTATGTGTCCTGTCTCTGACCATTCTGTGTATTTCTGAGAACTGATTTCTATGAAAGAAAATGGGCCATCTTTGGCAGTGTTAGAACCTCACTTAGTTCTGTGAGGTAACAGAGGAAATGCTTTCATTAATAATCACAGCCTTCTGTCCAACAGATTGTGTTCTCGGTTGTGCTGCCAAGTCCCAGTGGGGAGGGACTGTAGCCCTTATCTGAGAACAGCAGGGAGCTGCCGAGAGAGAAGAGCAGACCTGGAGTGTCCCGCTTCACCTGCACATTCCCCATCACAGGGTTAGGCCTTGATCATCAGGGAAGTAGCCCGTCTTTGCATTCAGAGAAATTGAATATTTGGGGGAGGGGGTGAGTGGCATGTACCAGTGTTCACCAATAGTAGCCAATCCCACCTCACTCATCTTCTGACTCTTAGACTGATGCTCTTTCCTCTCTGAGAGCCATTTGCACTCACCATGTTCCTAAATTGTTCTCTCTTCAGTAATTCTGAAAAGATACTTTAATTCATGTGGCTTAGTCTTAAAAACAGATAACTGAAATTCTTGTATGAAGGTGGCTTTATAGAAGTAAAATGTTCTAGTTGAAGGAAACATGATGCTGAAAATGAGTCAGTTCATTCATTTATTCAGCAAACTTTTGCTTAGTATCATCATATGATTCCCAAATTTTTCTTTAGGGCAGATCTTTCTAGGTTTTTAGGGCAGGTCCTAAAGAAAAATTTGGAAATACTAGATAACATATTCATCTGCCTGCTAGACATATCCACCACTGTATTCTACAACCATATTAAACTCAACATATTATGCAAACATGAATTGGTCTTCCTTTTTCCCCTAAAATATACCTTTCCTTTTTGTTCCTCTCTGAGTAAGTAGCCCCACCATCTTCCCAAGGTTCCATGCAGTCTGGGCATCATTCTGAACTTTGCTGTTTCGTGTTTCCATATGTAACCAGTCACCAAGTTAAGAAGTTGGTAAATTCTACTTTCTAACTCTTGATTCCATCTACTTTTCTCTGTTGCCACTACTTTGGTTCAGGCCATTATCCTATCACGTTGATCAGTACAATAGCTTCCTAACTTGTTTCCCCATCTCTATAGTCTTGCCTTCCTGAGTTCCATCTTCCATACTATCATAGCTGAAATGACCTTTCTAAAACACAAAAACCAATCATGTCATTGCCCTGCTTAAACCCTTCAGTGGTCTCTTATTATCCTCACTCTGAATTCCAACTGTCCACATGGCTCTCCAGACCTGCTCACCTGGGCCTATCCTTTACCTCCAGCTTCCCACCGTCCTCCCTCCCCTGTCCCTTCCTGCCACCTCTTTAGTCTCCTCTCTCCCCATGTTCTCACCTATGTTCCAACTTCTTAATATCATGCCAAACCTTTCTGTGTTTCCTTTTGCTCTGAGGGCAGTTCTCATTAGCTACACATTGGTTCTCTAGTGAACTCCCACTCATATTTCAAGATGTAGAGGAGGCACCTCATTTTCAGAGCCTTCACTGTCTAGCTATTCTTTTGCATTTTGCACAACTGCTGTCAGTGCATCACCTGCCACAGTAGTATCTGTGTAATCCATGTCTTCCATCTCACAGTTGGGGATTCCTCAAGGGCGGGTGATTGTCTGGTTCATCTCAGCACTAGTTCAGAGCCCACTGCTGAACAGATTCCCAGGGAATGTTGTTGAATTAATTAATTACTATGTAATCCCTCCCATCAACAGTTAGAGCTTATCAGTCGAGTGATAAGAGAGAACCTATAAAATGAAGCTCAAAGATGACTGCACTAAGTGCCATTAGGGAGAGACAAGCAGTGTCATGAGAGAGGGAGAGAGAGAGAGACAGAGAGAGAGAGAGAGAGAGAGAGAGAGAGAGAGAGAGAGAGAGAGAGAGAAACACACACTTCTTGCTAGGGAACCAGCAACAAAGCTTCTTTAGAGAGACTGGGTAAAGAATATTTTATAAAGTGGTCCCTCAAAATGATCTCAAGGAAATAATGACACAAGCCTGCTGAGACATATATACAAAGGATATTTGCCCCAGCATTGCTTAAAACCATTTTTAAAAACCACTTTTAACAACTACCTAAAGGTCTATCATAGGAAACTGGGTAAATAAATTTTTTAGAGCTATGAATGGAAATTATGAAGCCATCAAAAGTGATTATATATATCTGCATTGATTGATATGGGTGAGTATTGACTCAATGTCATTTAAGAGAAAACACATAAATATAAATAAACTCTGTAGTTTTTCAAGGATAAACCTTTACCTGAGGACATATATTAAATACAGTATAATGGAGGAGGGGAATGGAAGTGAGTATAGCAAATCAAGGGTAAATTAAAACCATATGAAAAAATACAAGAAGTGCTTTATATAAACAACATTGATATTGAGCCATCATCTGAGGAATACGAATAACATTCGGGGCACTTTAGGAATAAAAAACGAAAGAAAAAAGAAGAGATGATATTGCAATAAATTGTTAAGAGAAAAAAGCAGGTCACAAAACAGTATGTGCAGCACCACTTGCTTTTGCTTTATACACACACTTGCTTGAGCTTGTGTGCACAGGAAGTTTGGTCAGTTCATAACATATCTCGAAATCTTAGTGGTTATAACTGCTGGTGGCATAATGATGGTATTTTACTCTCTTCTTAATATCTTTCTGAACTCTTTATAATGAGCATATAACATTTATAAGCAGAAAAATGTGCAAATGTTTTTATTTCAGCAAACAAATACATGCACAAAATGTCTTCCATTCACCAAACCAATAAAATCCTAACAAAACCCACTTCTTCGTATAAAGGCTGCGTTTTGTTTTCTTTCCTGACATGGCCTGTAAAATGCACTAGATTTAGACTGAGAAATACTTTTACAATTTGCAAACTGCCTCCAGGGTTTGTTCTTACAATGACCTGGTAAATTAGGTGAGGCAGAAACTTTCGTAGGACTTGTAGAGATAAGAAAACTGAAGTTCAAAGAGGACACAGACTTTTGCAAAAGTCACACAGGAAAACACTGGCAGAGCAGCTGGGACTGAAACCTAACTCTGGTGCTTTAGGGAGAGGTGTGGTCCCATGAAACTATCAGAGCACAGAAAACTCACACAGGCCTTTGGGAGGCCTGGAAAACTTCCTGAGGATCTTAGCTGGTTTTGTGGTCAACAGGTTGAGGTCCCGGAATGATATGCTTTACCTTCAGAGAAATCATCATTTCCTTATTTCCTGGAAAGGCAGCAGATAAGATTGACCAGAGATGTTAATGTTCCCAATGGCTTCTTGGATCTTTACTCTGTCTTTCGGATAGATTCCCTTCTGGACTTCGTTGGACAACCGCAGACCTAACCATAGACACCCAGAAGTGGTGATCTATGGAATTCTGAATTTTCTATTTTTTGAATTTGAATATAAGTCATTGTAATGAACAGTGGGTAGTGCTTTAGCATTTACAAAGCTCTTTCCTATCTCACATCTTATGTAAACCTTGGCCTTGCTGGCATCAATCTTAAAGAAGACAAAACTGAGCCTCAGAGAAGTTTGCTGACATAGTAGATCTTTGACTCCTAGCACTGTGTCTCCTGATCACAACTTCTCCAGGGTCCTGTGATGTCGGCTCAGGATTCTCCTGAGCTTCTCTTCCACATTCATGACTTCAACCAGAGCTAAACAGAATGAGCCTCAGGCCTAAAGGTTTTTGACCTACATGTGAATCCTGAAATACTACTGTTAATTCATTGTTTGTAAAGGGAGTGACTCCAACTGAAAGTACAAGGAACAAGAATTCCCTTTCCAGGATTCTCTCATCCCAGGGCCCTAAGGCCTGTGTGGGTTTTCAGTGCTTTAATAGGTTCATGGGACCACACCTTTCCTAAAGCACCAGAGGTAGGTTTCAGTCTCAGCTTTGCCAGTGTTTTCTCGTGTGACCTTTGCAAAAGTCCATGTCCTCATTGAACTTCAGTTTTCTCATCCATACAAGTTTTGTGAAAGCTTCTGCTTCACTGAATTTGCCAGGTCATTATAAGAAAAAACCCTAGAGGCAGTTTGCAAATTGTAAAATTGTTTCTCACTCTTAATCTAGTGCACTTTCCAGGCCATGTTAGGAAAGAAAACAAGACCCAGACTATATAGAAAGAAGTGGGCTTCGTTAGGCAGGGACAAAAAGAGGGAGCAGATTTTCAAATCTCTGGCATGAAGGGGAAAACACACTTGTTGATGAGCAGCCAGTAGAAAATTCACAAAAAAGAAGCTGGAGGAAGAGGAGTTGCATAGAAGGAGAAGCACAACCAAGTTTCCCTTCTTAGGGTTTCGGGAGCTGGATGGAAAGAATATATTTACCAAAGGTTGTGAGAGGAATGCTGACCCTTTCGTATGAGGTCCCTGCCTTTGATGTGTTTCCAGCTCTGATTTAGGCTTACCCTGTCCTTGCTGGGCCTTTGTGAAGTATCCAGGAAGGCTGGAACAAAGCACTTTATTGTGGTGCATGAAAAATATCTTCACTGAAAGGCACAATGCCAAGGCTGGGAGGACTAAAATTAGACCTTCCGGTGTGTTTGACTTGGCAGTTGTGTGGCCTCCTCCACCACCTGCCTCCCTCCCAGCCATGGGCCTTCTGAGAGCACAGGTAGCATGTGCTGAAGGAGAGAAAGTGCTGCTTCCTCTGGCACCCTGTGGGGATGACAAATGCTTGTGGGGACGACAAATGCTTCTGGGCCTGTGTCAGTGTCATTTTGAGTAGTTATGTGAAGTGATACTTAGTTTGCAGGGATATGTTTCCATATCAGCTAATTTGCAAATAAGGATGAAACCATATTGTATCTTCCCATTAACCTAATGCCCTTCCATGTTGAAACCAAAAGAAAACCTCAAAACAATCCTATGTTTGAACCTTACATTTACCTTTGTCTAAGAATTTACAGCTTCACCTAGTAACCATGGCAGAATCCAAAGAGCCAGTTATCAATGCCGTCTGTCATACAGGGGAGTTGAGTTGTCTGCAGCAAAGACCTGGGCCTTCTCATTAAACAGGCAAACTGAGAGACTTGCTGGAGCACAGTTACTAGCTGGGGAGGGAAAGTTACTGAGCTTTTCTTATCCTGTTCATTCAGCATTAAATTGCATATATTATAACTACCTCAAAATATTAAATAAAATACTAAATCTATATGACTGATAGCAGCAGTAATAACAACAGTTTCTATGATCAAGTACTCACTATGTGTTCATAGATTTCCTCACTTCTTCTTTATAACAGTTTTATGAAGCAGATACCATTTTACAGTCATATTACAGTTGAGGTGAGTGAGGCTTACAGAATTTAAGAAATTTTCTCAAGATCTCAAGGTCACACAGCAAAAAAATGGTGGAGTTGGGATTTGAACTCTGACAGGTCCTTAGCCATTGTAAACTATTCTGTCAGATTAAAGATAAGAAACAAGAAAGTACTTTTCTGGGACAAACCCTGTTATTTCCACCTAAGAGCTCAATAGTCTCCCTTTTTGCCTGGGTGCTGTCTTTATGTAGCACTTTTTCCCCCAACAGAGGGAAGTTTGAGGTTCCCTGAGGTCCCAACTAACTTGGTCAGTTATCTCACAATTGCCTGCCTCTGGTCCCCAGGGGAATGGAAAAGGACTTGGATGCTAAATACAAGGGTAACCATTGAAAGAACAGGGAATGTTTAGCCTGGAGAAGCAAAGATTCAGGAGAGGATATTTGAGGTCTCCTCAAATATATGCAGAATTTACAGGCACAAAAATAGACTTATAGATCAGCATAACAGAATGGAGAGTCTAGAAATAGATCCAGCTATACAGACTCACTTAATATATGATCAAGGAAGCTTTTCAGAACAAGCAGGAAAATTAGGAAATATAATTTTGAAAGTGACATAATCACCTCTTGGTAGCAATTTGATGAAAAAAGTAAGAACCACACCATATGCCATCTTTTAAAAAGTCACTAACATTTGGAATCACAAGTTCAACATAAAAAATATCAAAGAAAGCTATCGGAAACTAAAAATATGGACAAAAAGTTAACAGCTATGTGTGTATATATAATGTCATGTGCCTCAGAGTGATGGTTCAGTATATACATGAGCATAATACATGATGGTGTATTAGAGTATATACATATAATAATAGAGTATATACATGACGGTGGTCCCATAAGAGCATAATGATATATTTTTACTGTACACATTCTATGTTTAGATATATTTAAATATACAAATATGATTGTGTTACAATTACCTACTGTATTCAGTACAGTGACCTACTGTACAGGCTTGTAGCCTATAGGCAGGTATATAGCAGGCTGTGCCATCTAGGTCTGTGTAAGGACACTCAATGATATTTGCACAACGACACATTTCTCAGAACATTTTTTTGTCATTAAGTGATGTGTGACTGTATTTATATGTAAAGCAACCACCAATTATTAAGGAAACCATCCGAGACAGAAGACAGAAATGATCAGAGTATGAATAAATAATTCATACCAGAGAAAACACAAATAGTAAACTGAGAAAAGTATATTTAACCTGATTATTAAGGTCAAGATGGACTCTCTAAATAAAAGCAAAGGCAGAAACTATAAAAGATAAGACTTATAGATATAATTACATAAAGATTCAAAGTTTAGAGAATCTTAACAAAATAGAAAAAGTAAAGATAACAACAACATGGGACTATATATTCAACACAAGTGTCTTCTAAGTATTAAGGTTGCTTTAAAATAAATGGGAAGAGGATTATGCTAGCAGGCTAAGCAGTGAACAGCAATAGAATATCAACAAAAGATTAAATATCAATCTTTTGTTCAACCAAGCTTACACCTACAAATAATCAAATACAGTAAAATTCTATGTTAATATAACCCACCAGAAAACACTAGAAATAACTAAGTATAAACTTTTGATTCCAGGGGAAGGTATCTTAAAGAAATAACCGAAGAGGAAAAAGTTACATACAGACACATATTTATTACATTTTCATTTAATAATAGTAGAAACTCTAGGCACAGTAAATTATGACACATTAACTCAATGGAACATAAAATCGTGAACGCAATGTTGAAACATGGCAAATTATGATAAGGTAAGTAGAGAAAGCAGTGATACAAAATTAAACATACTCTATAATTACAACTATTTACTGCCAAAAATGAAGACTATTGTTTTCCTCTCTTGCTCCTTACAAATGAATAAAAAGTGTAGACTACATGCAGAAACCATGTTATGTATCAGGATATGGATATGAAAAAGAAACTGCTTATTTCCTGTACAAACCAATGTCCCAATGAGAGGGAGAAATAATATGCAAAACATCTTGTTTATAAGTTATAATATGGAATAAGCATAGTCCTATAATGTACAAGTTTCTATGGTAACAAATGAATGTTAAATAGATATCTCCTACAGGTTATATTAACTTATATATTAACATGTGAGTACTTGTAAAAATATTTGTGAAATCTACTTAATTTTCCTTATATAAAGTTGAGAAGGTTGAGGTCCAAGGAGAGTAAATAGTCTAGAGTCAGAAAGGTAGAACTATACTTAGAAAAAGAACCAGGTTTCCTAACTCCCACTATTGTGTTATTTCAATTATTTTCTGGACTGTCTTCAATAATTTAACCTTCAAATTATACAGAGGTAGGTAGTCCCTTGTATTTTAAGCTAATGATGGATGCCCTTTTTTTCTTACTTTCTCCTGACTTTAGGACTCTGAATTCCTCCTCTGCTTCCCTCTCAGGTTGAGAGGTGACCAGCAGCCAGCCTGCATTTCTACCTTCCCAGTAACTGCACTCCAGAAGGAAGAGATTCAGCTATTGGCCATCTCCTTAAAAAAGTTTAATAGGCTAGGCATGGTGGCTCATGCCTGTAATTCCAGCACTTTGGGAGGCAGGGCAGGTGGATTGCCCAGAATCTTGAGACCAGCCTGAGTAACATGGTGAAACCCTGTCTCTACAAAAAATATAAAGAAAAGAAAACAAAAGAAAGAGAGGAAGGAAGGAAGAAAGGGAGGGAGGGAGGGAGGGAGGGAGAGACGGAGGGAGGAAGAAAGGAAGGAAGGGAGGAAAGGAGGGAGGGAGGGAGGGAAGTAGGTGTAAGGACAAACTTTGAAATTTGAAGTCAATGGAAACTACCAGATGCATGAGAAATATAAAAAAAATGTTAAGGTCAAGGAAGGAGGAAGGAAGGAAGGAGGGAGGGAAGGGAGGGAAAGAAAAGAAAGACAAAAAAAGAAGAAGAAAGGAAGGAAGGAAGGAAGAAAGAAAGAAAAAGAAAGAAAGAAAAAGAAAGAAAGAAAGAAAAAGAAAGAAAGAAAGAAAAGAAAGAAAGAAAGGAAAGAAAGGAAGGAAGGAAGGAAGGAAGGAAGGAAAAGATTATTGGGGTGTGGTGGCGTGGGCCTGTAGTTCCAGCTACTTGAGAGGCTGAGGCAGGAGGATTGCTTGAGCCCAGGAGGTGGAGGCTGCAGTGAGCTGTAATCACACCACAGCATGAGACCCTACCTCAAAACACAAGGTTTGCTTGCTTAGTTTTTATGAAATAGAGAAGTCTTCCATAAGTGTCAAGGCTCTTTTCCACAAACAACCCAAAGATTACAGCATGGAAAATGAATGGGCAGAAGAGAAACAAACAAAGGAAAATGCCTAGGTATTCCACTGGGGCTAGTGACTGGCAAGGATTCCAGGAAGTATGGACACCTTTATTAAACTACTTGTAAAACTCTATGGACTGTATTTGATTGTTTTTTTGAAAGGACTAATTTGAATGTGCCCAGAGAATTTTCAGCTGACGTATTAGCTAAAATCTGAGAAAGCACAGTTTAAATGTTAGGGGCAGATATTTCTGAAACCATGGTGCAGAAAAGAGCTTAGCTTTTGTAAAACAACACAGTGGGTCAGGAAGGAGTGTTTCATGTGAGATGATACGGCTAAAGTGTTGTATTTTGGCCCATATACAATCATTTTCAGGGGTAGAGAAAAAGTTCTATGTTAACTGAACTCTGCTGACTTTTTATTTATTTATTTATTTATTTTTATTTTCTGAAAGGAGAGAAGGAAAGAAAAAAAAGTAGTGAAGAGGAGGAAGAAAGAGGAAGAAAAAGAGGGAGAGAGAATGGGAATGTGGCTTTATTCTAAAAATGGGTATTAATAATGGCTGATCAATATTTCACTTAAACCTCTAAGTAGGTATGATGTGGTATTGACAAGAATGTATATTTTGTGTATTTAAAGTGGAGATCTCTATAAATATTTATTAAGTTTACTTGTTCCGGATCTGAGTTCAAGTCCTGGATATCCTTATTAATTTTCTGTCTCGTTGAGTCTAAGTCTCTTTATAGATCTTATGTATCTGGGTGTTAGGATCATTAGCTCTTATTGTTACATTGATCCTTTTACCATTATATCTTTGTTGCTTTAAAATCTATTTTATCAGATGCGAGAATTGCAACTCCTGCTTTTTATTTATTTATTCATTTATTTTTGCTCTCCATTTAGTTGGTTAATCTTTCTCCATCCCTTTGTTTTGAGTCTTCGTGTATCTTTGCATGTGAAATGGGTCTGGATGTAGCATACCGTTGGGTTTTGGCTGTATCTTTTGATTGGGAGATTTAGTCAATTTAAATTTAGGATTACTGCCATTTGATATTAACTGGCTGTTGTATCCATTTGTTGATGTAAATTCTTCTTTATGTTGATGCTCTTTACTTTTGGTATATTTTTGGAAAGGCTAATACTGGTTGTTCCTTTCTATGTGTAATGCTTCTTTCAGAAGCTTTTGTAAAGCAGGCCTGGTGGTAATAAAATCTCTGAGTACTTGCTTGTTTGCAAAGGATTTTATTTTTCCTTCACTTATGAAGCTTAGTTTGGCTGTATATGAAATTCTGGGCTGAAAGTTCTGTTCTTTAAGGATGTTGAATATTGGCCCCCACTCTCTTCTGGCTTGTAAGGTTTCTGCTGAGAGATCTGCTGTGAGTCTGATGGGCTTCCCTTTGTGGGTAACCTGACCTGTCTCTCTGGCTGCCCTTAGTATTTTCTCCTTTGTTTCAACCCTGGTGAATCTAACGATTACGTGCCTTGGGGTTGCTCTTCTAGAGGAATATCTTTGTGGTGTTCTCTGTATTACCTGGGGTTGAATATTGTCCTGCTTTGCTAGGTTGGGAAAGTTTTCCTGAATAATATCCTGAAGAGTATTTTCCAGCTTAGATTCATTCTCTCTGTCGTATTCAAGTATACCTATGAAATGTAAATTAGGTCTTTTCACATAGTCCCATATTTCTTGGAGACTTTGCTCATTCCTTTTTATCCTTTTTTTTCTATTCTCGTCTTCTTGTTTTATTTCATTAAGTTGATCTTCGACCTCTGATATCCTTTCTTCTGCTTGATCAATTCGAGTGTTTAAACCTGTGCATACTTCTCGGAGTTCCCCTATTGTATTCTTCAGTTCCATTAATTCACTTATATTCCTCTCTAAATTGTCTATTCTCATTAGGATTTCATCAAACCTTTTTTCAAAGTTCTTAGTTTCTTTACATTGGGCTGCAACATGTTCTTTTAACTCACAGAAGTTTCTTATTATCCACCTTCTGAAGCCTGATTCTGTTAATGGAATGCACTCATTCTCCATCAAGCCTTGTTCCCTTGTTGATGAGGAACTGTGATCCTCTGTAGAGGGAGAGGCATTCTGATTTTGAGTATTCTCAGCCTTTTTATGCTGGTTTCTTCCCATTGTTGTAAGTTTATCCACCTGTTGTCTTTGTAATTACCAACTTTCAAATTAGGTCTCTGAGTGGACGTCCAACTTGTTAATTCCCAGGGCCAAAATCTGAGCAACGCACTGTGCTGGCAAAAACAGCGGCATTAAGACTGATGGTGCTTTTCTGCTGGGGGAATCTCCAGTCTGGCTTCCTTCTTGAGTCAGTAATAGGCAACTCTGCCTTCCCGGAGCGCCAAACCTCAGTCAGAAGGGGAACGAGTCCCGTTTACTCTAAAACCAAGAGCTGCTGCGCCAAGGTGCCGGCAAAACCGCTGCACCGGCCAAAAGAGTCACGCTGGTGACCCGTGGGGCTCCTCCACTGGGAATCTTCTGGTCCATGAGTGACAAAAATTCATCTGAAAATGTGGCATCCTCTCGTTCTCTGCACTTTGACTGGGAGCTACAATCCCAAGATGTTAGCGATCAGCCATCTTGGATCGTTCTCCCTCTGCTGGCTTTTTAATAGAAATATAAAGATCATTGTAGGGGGAATCAAAGAAAGACATAGGATAGGGTTTACCAAGAAAAGATGGGTCAGTTTATGACTCACAGAAGAATAGAATGGGTGTCAGGACAAACTTTGAAACTTGAAGTCAATAGAAACTACTGGATGCATGAGAAATATAAAGAAATGGCTTCCTTGCTGCCAAAGTCAGGTTGCTTGTAGAAAATGCACATTTGGCTTTGAGAACTGCATTCAACCACTAAGCAAGTGCTGCCAAGCAGAATCCTAGAATCACTGAACTGAGAGGGAACCAAAAGATCCTAGTTTAGATAAACTCTTTACTTTTCCAGATGAGAAACAGGTCTAGGGAAGACACTAGCTTTTTCTAAGTATGTAGAAAACATCTGTGGCAGATCTTATTCCAGAGCCTCGTCTCCTGTTTCCAAATTCAATATTCTCTTCAGTTGCAGCTTTTACCCAGAGTCAATCAACAAAAACACCAAATAGGTGTCAGAAGAAATGGGCTTACTCATCTTGCAGAGAAGCATAAGGCAATAGAAGATACAGTGGGCAGGGCCTTGTCTCTGTCTAGTAATTCAGCAAAGGCTCATGAGTATGCAATCAATCCCAAGTCTGAAATTTATGAGTCAGCCTATGCTGCTCCATTCCTTCCCCTAGTTCTAATTAATCAGAAATTCTATCCTTTCTAACCATGAATTCCTCTTCTGCTCTCCGTTTCATTGCCTCCATATCACTTCAGACACTTTTTTTTTCCAACAACTATCTAATTAGTCTTCCTGTCTGTAGCCTGTACTCTTCAAATTTAGTCTTGACATTGTCTCTATAGTAATTTTACTAGAATAAATATCTGACCATTTCAGACATTCAATGCCTTACTGTTGCCTGAAGAGAAAGTCCCAGTTGTTTTGTAAGACCCATAGAAGTCACCATGATCTTGTCTATATCGTTCTCTTCAGTTTCATCTCTTACTTATCCTACTTCATGCTCCCGGACTTATAACTCCACTAAATTTGCATTTTCCAAAATGTATCAGTGGTTTATTAGGCCTCTGTCAGCATCGTACGTACTTGTTGAATGGCCAAATGAATGAACAAATGAGTCAAAAGGATGGTCTTGAACTTCAAACCTCATGATCCACCCACCTCAGCCTCCCAAAGTGCTGGGATTACAGGCGTAAGCCACCGTGCCTGGCCTAGTCTTGCCAGTTTTGACAATTAGCCTTTCTAAGGCTCAGTTTCCTCATCTATAAAATTATAATAGTATCACCTGACTCAAAGGGCATTTGTAAAATTAGAAATAATGTAAGTAATAAAACTAACACAGTGGGTGATATAGGAGATGCTTAACAGTATCTACTTTATGGTTTATTTTATCAGATTGTATTGATCTGTGTATTCCATTTGCATTTGGAAATAAGTTTTAAAATAATACCAATCCATAGATATTTATACTCAGTAAGAAAAATCCTGATGCCAAATACTATAAACCTTTGGTGTTAATAGATTTGATATTTAAATTTTTAGATATTTTATAATGGTCCTGAATAGCTCATTAAGTCAAGTGGTTTATAAGTTTCTTGGAGCACACATTCAAAACATGATTGGTTTAGGGCTAGTAAGTGATTTTCCCAAGCATCTGCATTTAAATACAGTTTTGTTAATCTTTATTCTACCCTATACATGTAGGGTCTCTCATAAACTCTTTAAAAACACAGTAAAAACTAAAAAGCTTTGTTTATTTTGTGAACAATGTCCCCCTTAAAAAACACATCTCCTGGTAATGGAATGAAAGGAGAAGAGGCCAATCTCTTTACTGTATTTCATGAAGAAAATTACCTGTCAGACACTCAATTTAGAGATTTTCCAGGACTTCAAAATGTCTCCTTTACATTGTTCCAGATATATGAGACTGAGCAGAAAAGATCACTCATCAAATATTACAAAATAAAAAGTTTAAAACAAGAAATTGGAATCTCAAATTGGAATGCTTACCTAATTATAGTCGGAGTTTGTACTAGTCCTCCAAAGTAAGAACCCTAAGCCAAGAAATATCACTAAACTATTATGGAGCTCTGACAATTACAAACGGTTTTAAAGGGATGTTTTCATTACCTGCTTTCTGTAATTTCTTGTTAAAGGATTAAAAATAGAGACTTTAAGATTAGAATGACTAATTATGAGGGACAATGGAATAGAAATTCTAAAAATATAAAGATGATACATTTTTAAATAGAGA
This sequence comes from Saguinus oedipus, assembly GCA_031835075.1. NCBI lineage: Eukaryota > Metazoa > Chordata > Mammalia > Primates > Cebidae > Saguinus > Saguinus oedipus. The sequence continues at coordinate 7,322,541 of CM063183.1, read as the reverse complement.
GACTTTAAATAATAGTTGAGACACAGTTGAAGAGGAAAGAGTAAATTGGTAGTTAGTTCCAATGAAATTATCTGGAATGGAGCACAGTGAGATAAAGGATGAAAAATATGGAGGAGACATTAAGAGATAATGAGGCTAGAATGAGAAGCTCCAATATAGAGCTATTAATAGCTCCAAAAAGAGAGGAAAGAGAAAGAGAGTAGGACAGAAATTAAACCACAGAGTTTTTCAGATTTGAAAAATTCAGAATAAAAAATTTTACACTTTTCAGAGTAGGAGAAAATAACAAGTCCACATATGGGCATGTGACAGTAAATTTTTTTTTTTTTTTTGAGACAAAGTGTCACTCTGTTGCTCAGGCTGGAGTGCAGTGGTATGATCTCCATTCACTATTATCTCCGCCTCCTGGGTTCAAGCAATTCTCTGGCCTCAGCCTCCCAAGTAGCTGGGATTACAGGCACCCACCACCATGCCCAGCGAATTTTTGTATTTTTAGTAGAGACGGTGTTTCACCATGTTGGCCAGGCTGGTCTTGAACTCCTGACCTCAGGTGATCTGCCCCAAAGTGCTGGGAATATAGGCGTGAGCCACCACTCCCAGTGATAATAAAATTTAAGAACATAAAAGTTGAAGAAAATTATCTAAAAATTCACCAGAAAGGAAATTTTGGTTAACTTAAAGGAAGAGCCATTAGTCTAAAGTCAACCTTCTCATCAGCCATGATTGATGCTGGAAATCAATAGAATAGTTTCAAAATGCTAAAGGAAAAAAAAAATCAACTAATAATTATATGCCCAGTTAAAGTTTATTTAAAATGAGTGAGATAAAAACATTTTCAACTGCATATGAATTAGAGAAAATATTAATTATGGACCCTATCGGAAAGAACTATTAAAGGATGTACTTCAGGAGGAAGGATAGTGAAACCAGAATGAAGAAATAGTTGTAAGAAGCAATCAGGGGCAAGGAAATAGATGAAAAAAGTTGGTAAACAACAACAAGGGATGTTTTGGCATTAAAAATTAAGGTGCAACAAACATATTAAGAAGCAATGATGTGGATGATGGGGGTGGTGCTTTGGAGTTAAAACATGCAAGGTCCTTCATTTGTTTACAAGACAACTAAAGATACTGACTGACGTTAAAATTTGCTAAGTAGCCTAGGCAACATAGCAAAACCCTGTCTCTGCTTAAGAAAAAAAAAATAACTATAAAAAATTATGCCTGGTATGGTGGCATGTACCTAAAGTTCTAGCTACTGGAGAGGATGAGGTGGGAAAATTACTGAAGGCTGGAAGGTTGACGTTGCAGTGAGCCAAGATTGCACCACTCTACTCCAGCCTGGGCAACAAAGTGAGACCTTTGTCAAAAAAATAATTTTGTGAAGTATATATAATATATTAAACAGGTAACAAAACAACTGCCAGAACAGTGGTAACTATAACTTTCAGGTAAATAGAGGAAAGAAAGGAAAATAAATAAACCTTAATTCAATAGAAAACAGCAAAGGAGGGAGAGGCCAAAATGTAAGCCTAGCGTATATTAAAAATATAATACAAGAAGATAGATAGAATTGTAAATATATTGATCATCTCAATAAAATCCAGCTATATGCCATTTATAAGGAACCATCTAAAAAAATAGACTAATTTAACTTTTGAAAAGAGAGGTAAAATACCTACAAATTATCAAATAGAATCCAGCAATGTATTTAAAATATCACTATCAAGCACAGGTTATTCCTGGAATGCAAAATGATACATATTAGAAAATATATTACAGGTATTGACCTCATTAGTAAAGAAATAAAAAGGCTTTTTTTTAATTAGAAAAGCATTCAATAAAATCCGCACACATTAATAATTATTCAAAACAAGAAAAAGAAAACTCTAAGTAAATAGAGTTTTCTTTTTATAAAAAATAGTTTTCTTTTTATAAATAAATAAAAGACTAGAAGAAATATCCTTCACCTGATAAAGCTTCATACAATAAAATCTATAGCAATCTGACATTTAAAAAGTGAGACTCAATTTACCTTAAGACCAAAATCACGTAAAATGCCTAGGAATAAACCTCATTAAACTATGTCAAAATTTTATGGTGAAAACTACAGAACTTTATTTTAAAAAATTTGAATAAATTTAAAAATATACTTGGAAACCAGGTCATCTTAATGCATCAATTCTGTTCTCATTAGTATAAACACTCAATTCAATTCTAATGGAAATTCCAAGTATATTTTGTATGAAGTTTAACCAAATGAAAAAGCAAAAAGGTCAGTAATATTTAAGACAACTTGGAAGATGACCAAGGAAAGTGTTCTACTCCATTAAATATCTAAGCTTATTATAAAGCCACACTATTTAATACAGTGTGATACTGGTAAAATAATGGAAAAATTAAAAAATGGCAATAGAACAGAGAGCTAATCATTTTGGAACTTTATATATGATAGTGGGTACCTACAACAACAGAGAAAGAAAAATACATTTGATAAAACTATGTTAGGATGACTTAATGTCTACAGGGCAAAAATAAAAATAGATCTCAACCTTACACCAATCACAAAAACATATTTCAATTAGATTAAAATCCAATATAAACACAGTATTTTAAATTGTGGTAAAAGGTTGATAAATCCCACTATTTCAAAATTTAAAACTTTGTTTTTAAGACAAAAGCAACCATAAAAAAAGTAAAATAAGTGACAGGCAAAGAGATAATATCTGCAATGTATATAACACGTAATTTATTTGCATTGAGAATACATAAAGAATTTCAAGTGATAAATAAGAAAAAGACAACGAATCCTATTAAAAAATTAGCAAAGCCTGTGAACAAGTAACTTACAAAGAAGAAAGCCTAAATGGCCACTAAAGATTGAGAAAATGAAAAATTATAAAGGACAGTTTTATATAATGAGTTTGGTTTTAAAAATTAATATTATGATACCAAATGACTGCATAGAGGTAGACAAATATGAACTCTTCTAATATACTGCTGGTGGGAATAAAAATTGGTATATTTTCTGAAGAGAACAATTTGGCAGTATCTAATACAGCAGAAGATGCATATAGACCATGATTAGCAATTCCATTTCACTATATATCTCACATGTATACAAAAGAAGCCATGTGAAAAAGATGTACACTCTAACTTTGTAACAGCAAAAAAAGAAAAGATGACTAAATGTTCACCAAAGAGGGAATAAATAACAAGATATAACTACATGAAATATTGTTTTATTAGTCATTCTCGAGCTGCTAATAAAAACATACTCGAGACTGGGTAATTTATAAAAGAGAGAAGTTTAATTGACTCACAGTTCAGCATGGCTGGGGAAGCCTCAGGAAACTTACAATCATAGCACAAGGGGAAGCAAACACATCCTTCTTCACATGGTGGCAGGAGAAAGAAAAATAGGTGCCCAGTGAAGCAGGGAAGACCCTTACAAAACCATTAGATCTCGTGAAAACTCACTCACTATCACTATAACAGCATGCAGGAACTGCTGATTCAATTCACTCCACCTGGTCCCTCACATGACACATGGGGATTATGGGAACTACAATTCAAGATAAGATTTCGATGGGGAACAGCCAAACCATATCAACTGTACAGCAGTTATAATAAAGGAATAATATTATCTGAATAAAAACATGATCTAAAAGTACTTTTTGAGAGGAGCAATTTGGTGAATGATACATACAGTATGATGTCAGCTACTTAAATATCAAAAGTGATACTGTATAGACATACATATGTAGTAAAAATAAAAGTGTTCATGAAGAAAATACATACCAAATTCAATAGAATGTTATTGAGAAAGAAGGTAGGTGAGTGAGACTGAGAATAGAGATGAAAATAATTTCAAAATATGAGAAGGCATTAATATTTGTAACTTCTGGGTAATAGATCAATGGATATTTATTATATGATTCTCTAAACTTTTCTCTGTTTGAATTTTTTTCCCAATAAAAAGCATTTTCTTTTAAAGGATTTTGTAATTCAGACTTCTCCCTAATCCAGACTGACATTTTCCTAGGTACTTTACAATACCGAAGATTAACTAACCAAATGGCCATCTATAGTTTTAGATAATCTTTTTTCTTCTAGCTCTTACCATAGAGACTAATCGTGTTCATTTCAAGAAAACATGGTAGAATACTAAAGAGAAAATTGTCCCATAACTTTAAGAATTTTGCTAATTTAAAGCATGTCCATTTTAAGTTTTGGAAAAACTACATTTCTCTGATACACCATTGGTAATTCTCAAGTAATTTCATTTTCATGACATACAAGTTTGGTATGATACAGAAATTCAACTAAATTGAAATTCAAGTTAATTTCCATAATCCTATGACTACTTTGTTGGTACTACAATTGCATCTGCAGATACTTTCAAACTAGTTTTTTATGCATTGCAACTACTTGTTTGCTTTCCCGACTCCTTTATATACAGACTGCTTTGAAGGTGGGACTCTGTCTTGCTCATCAATAGTTACACCATGTAGGCATTCAGCAAGTGTTTCAAAAAATAATTTTATAAAATTTCTATTTTCATCTGTGAATTGGGATACTAGGCACAATAGTTTAACACAAATTTATAAAGCGACTTGAGAAATTCTCATCTTAAGAGGTTCTAAAATTAAAAAAAAAAATCAATAAAGTTGGAAGGGGAGTAACACTTTGAGTCATCTGGTTTTCTGCCATTGTACTAAGCACACACAATGAGTATATAATCATTTGTAGTTGCTACCGTTGTTGTTTTTACAGAATCCTAAGCATAAGTATTGGAATAATTTCTTAAAAACCAGTCTGAATAGCCTAATGAATGGTGTAATAAAGGTTCATTTAATGATAAATATGTATTTCATTGCCAAAATGAAACACAATCTTTGGCCATCTATCCAGACATAGTTCCTTTCAGCTTGTAGGCTCTGAAAATGCATTTTAGATTAGAAAGACTTGAGGAAGGCACAAAGGGGTTGCCAGACCACATAGAAAATCTTCTACTTAATGATCAGAAGTGCGGGTCAATCAACACCTGTGAAAAGAACGAGGGGGAAAGAAAGAATCTAGGCCAGAACAAATCAGAGGAATGCCATTGTTTTCCTTTTTGAAACCTCTCTTTTTAATTTACTTTTTCTGTTTATTTTATTTTACGATGCTTGACACATTTTCTCAACCTAATTGAAATCCTTTCTGAAACGAGACAAAGAAGGGTGTGACTCTGAAAAAACCTTGATGTAATTAAAGGAATTGGTTTATAAGAAGACAGTTTAGAAGTAAGAAGGTGGGGCCGGGCGCGGTGGCTCACACCTGTAATCCCAGCACTTTGGGAGGCCAAGGCGGGTGGATCAGGAGGTCAAGAGATCAAGACCATCCTAGTCAACATGGTGAAACCCTGTCTCTACTAAAAATACAAAAAAATTAGCTGAGCACGGTGGTGTGTGCCTGTAATCCCAGCTGCTCGGGAGGCTGAGGCAGGAGAATTGCCTGAACCCAGGAGGCGGAGGTTGGGGTGAGCCAGATCGCGCCATTGCACTCCATCCTGGGTAACAAGAGTGAAAATCCATCTCAAAAAAAAAGAAGTAAGAAGGTAAATTTTATCTGTGTCACCACAATGTAAAAAACAAGAAAAAGCAAAAATAAATAAATAAATAAATAAAAATAAGAAACCAGAAAGAAAAACACACACACAAAAAAAAAAAAAAAAAAAAAATCACAATACCTACCTTTGAATTTAGGATGATAATTTTTATTTTTCTACTTTAATTTTTTTTCTAAATTCATTATCATTGTCAAATATTAACTTTACAATAAAACTGTATTTTGTGTGTGTGTGTGTGATGTAGTCTCGCTCTGTCGCCAGGCTGGAGTGCAGTAGTGCAATCTTGGCTCACTGCACCTCCACCTCCTGGGTTCAAGCGATTCTCCTGTCTCAGCTTCCCAAGTAACTGGGACTACAGATACCCAGCTAAAACCGTATCTTTTTTTTAAATAACTTACACATTCAGATAGTGGACAGGCAATTCTCAATCATTTAGCAATTACCTATTTACTTAATATCTGAAGAACTGTCTAGACTGACCTAAACTTAACAAGGTGACTTACCAATATTCTCCATTCCCACTAGTAAGCATACAGTACTGACTGATGTCGTGCATGGCTAAACACCCCAGCTACAATGAATTTGCAAACAAGCCATGCTGTGGAGTCCAATAGGCCTGAATCTGCTGGATAATGAAGCGCATTAGTGAGCTCTCAAAGCCTCATTCTCCTCTTCTGTTAACTGGAGATACTTTAATAACTCTGCTGGGTTTTGCTCTGAGGATAATGTATTATGTAATACATGTAAGTGGTGCTTGAATTATTTTGGGGATGAAATAAGTCCCTTCTCCCTTTATCTCACCTTTCTGGTTGTTCCTTGTCAAATAACTATTGGTTATTAATATGTCCCATCCTCCCTTTTTAATAGCAGAAATGGTTCTATTCATACTTCAAGTTCAAGGAGGTAGTAATACGCTGTTTTTAGGCAGAGGTGGCAATCAAGGTTGTCCAACTGATAAGACTAGCAGGGTTGGATAGTTGGAAGAACTCTGCAAATAGAGGTAAAAATAATCAGACTTGCCCCTTCATGGATTTGGAATGAAAGACAGATGATACAAGATCAATAGTGAATGCAAAGCTAAACTGTGGACGGAAAAGCTGAAATGCTATGTATAGTTAGAAGAACATCTTGAATCTCACAAGACAATAATAAATCCCGAGTTCTGCTGGTTCCTGATGGCTCTGGAGGTCTAGTTCTGATATTGGTCCTTAAAATAACTCCTCTTTTAATCACAATGTTTAGAGGCAGGTAAATATGCCTTAGTGCAATGTATGCCCTATCTATTTTTAAAGTCTATCCTTTTAAAAACTAAAGGGATAGATTTTAGTTTTTAAACCTAAGGCCAAACTTACAGGAGAAGAGAAAGAATACTTGCTTATATAATATAATCTCATTGTCCTGTCTAAATGCCATCATTAGGGAGCAAACACTTTTTGCATTGATTTCTAAAGAATGTGAAATTCCTAAAGAGATCATTTTAACATTATCTTTGTTTCTTATTTCAAACAAAATGATCATCTGTAAAAATAAAATTTGGTCTGTGGATTGCTGGGGTAAAGCCTGAAGGTGGGGGAATCTAACAAATTATTGCCAAGAGTCATAAGGTTTCTTTCACATATTGCATTATTTTTCAAATTCATGTCAATTCTATCACTATTAATAAAATATGAATTAATTTTAATGTTGCTAAATTTATAGTGCTATTTGTCATTGTGTGTTCTTTCGATCAACTACTAACCTTGGGAGCTTGAAAAAGTTGTTGGCATTACAAAGTCTTAGAAGTACAAAGCAGTGCCGCTGAAAAAGATTGGGAACCATTTGACATAAACTGTAGCCCTGAGAAAACCTCAGTGAAATGGAATGGAATGGTAATTCAGTAGTTTCAGAGCATTGCAGACCCTGCTGGCTGGTGAGAGTTTGGTGTGAGTCACATTTTTGTTCTGTAAGTACCTATTTAGAACAATATAAAGGGAGTGTCATTTTTTTGGATTAACTTCTTGGCTGTATTGTTTGTTAAATCACAAAAAAAGAACAGATACCTCTGTCTGAAGAATTGTACCACCATTTACCCAGTCATTCATAAACAGTCTCTCCTTTTTCTCTCCTCACAAACACAGCCATGCTCCCCTATGATCTACTTCCTAAATCCTCTCATATTTACACAAGTCTCTAAATTTGTGCTGTATCAAAAGCAACATCACCTGTCATCTGGACAACTGCAATACCCTCCAAACTGGTCTGTTTCCATCTAGCATCTTCCTAATCCATTCTCCAGAATTACCTTTTGAAAATGCAAGTCTGATCAAATCACTTCCTTTACAAAGCTTCCAATAGATTCTTACTGCTCTTAGATGCAGTAAAATTATTTAATACTGCTTAGAAGATTCATCACAACCTAGAACCTGGCAGCTTGCTACCTAACTCTTCAGCTTCATCCTAGTATCTAGTGACATTCATCCAAGTCCCTTTTTAAGAAGCTCCAGTTTTTCGACAGCCCCTGTACATGCTGGACTTCTGTGGCTCTCTTCACCTGGCTGACTCCTACTCCTACATAGGATGTCAGCATAAATGCCATTTTGTCTCTGTCCTAGATTCCACAGGCTGTTATTCTCTTTGTTATACATGCCAACAGGAGCATATCCTTCACCCCATTTTTCAGACTGATCTATTTTTAATAATCTGTTTATTGTGCTTTCCCTACCATAAGCTCTATCAAAAAGTCTATTTTTTTTTTTTTTTTTTTGCTTCTATCTTTTTTCCAGTAGAGGGCTGGACACATAATAGACACTCAATTAATGTTTGAATTATTGAGTTGGATTAACTGTCATACTCTTACTGAAGAAAGTTTTGGGGCCCAAAAAGGCAACTTAAGAAATCTATTGAAAACAGATTTGCTCTCCCATATCTAAACTTTCTTAGTACATAGTCTATCCTGTTTGTAGTAGTTCTTATCCTCTTCTACCTCATATGGTGTAATCTACATCTCAATTATGAAACAGGCATTATAGTACAGAGAATACAGAGATCTGTCTTCTAAAGCATACTAAAATGTATTGCAAATTTCTATGTTAATGACATCTTTTGACATAATGGAAGTTTACAATTCTATGGAGTCAAATATCCCTATTATTTTATAGTTTCTTGATTGCTTCTTTCCCACTATGTCTACGTTATACAGATGTCTCTTGGATTTTCTTCTGAGGCTTTAAAAAACTGAAGTCTTTAATATGCCTGCAATTCATTTTATGTAGTGTGAGATAGGGGTTCAAATTTGCTTACTTCCAAATGATTCATCAGTTGTGCCAGTAATAACACCTATTAAATAAGCTACATTCTTCCCACTACATTCTTCCCACTGAATTGAAATACCACTTTTGTTGATAATTCATAAAATCTTATAAAAATTAGATACCATTGTGAACACTCTATTTCTTTCCATTGGTCTATTTGTCTATCGGTATGCCGATTTCATGTTATTTGATTATAATGCTTGTGTGTTCTGGGGTCTGGTAATGCAAGCCTAACTTCACTCTTTTATAAAATACCGCTAATCTTGAGAATGCATAGTCAAACTTGAAGACCGTGTAAAACAACTTTAAAAAAATACATAAAATAAAAATCCATGTGGCACCATAATTGCTGTATATATGTTTTCCTATTATCTTTTAATTTTTTAATTATATTTTCTGTTCTTCAATAAGATGTATAGTTATATTTAGGCAATTTGTCTTTTCTCTATTTTTTAATCCTAAATATTTTATTATCTAGGTTGCTAATGTACATAGAACTTTTTTCTAATTTTCATTCTGAATATTTTTTGATAAGCTAAACGAAAAGGCTATTTTTGCAATTTATATTGTATTTCATCTTCTTATCTAGTTTTTATTAATTTTTGTTTTTCCTTTAATCTTTGGGTTTTCAATATCAGATGTTAGTTTAATCTCTTTTCTGATGTATACTCTATTTCATTTATTTATTATAAAGTTTTTGCACAGATAAATAGAAGTCTTTTTCTTTTCTGTGACAAGGAGGGATATAAATATACAGAGATAAATCTGCATCTACTCCTGAGAAAACTGGTTCTTTGCTAGATTTTTGCCCTATACCACTTAAAGTGCTTTGAAATTCTTATAAGTAAATGAATGTGACTTACCTGTGTTGTTCAGTATTAATTGGTAGAACTGGAAGGATATTAGAGAAATTCTAGTTTACTCCTACTCATTTTACACATGATGAAACTAAGGCCCAACAAAAGAAAGTGATTTGAATAAGAAGAAAAGCTAGAAGCAAAGCTCAGGCAAGAATACCGGGGTTGTATGACCTCTTTGACAATGTTTTTTTGTAAAAGACATAGTTGATGAGAACCTTAGACATTAATTAAAAAACCCATTGTTTTTCATGTTGCTTTTTAAATGTCACATTTTAAAGAACAAATTGAACATCTGAATTAAATATTTATTGTATCTTTAAAATTTATTACTGCTATGGCAGAAGCTTCCAGTTTTCTCCATTTTCTTCTATTTTCCTTTTCCTCTTTAGTAATAAAACCCTTAATTTTTAGCAAGGGTAACATTAAATGTGACTAAATTCTGGCCAATGGCATGTATGCCAATTTTCCGGTGTGACTTAGGGAAGTGTCCTTAACAGGGAGGGGTCTGTATGACCTGCATCTTCCTTTTCTCCTTCCTGCTGGTTAGAAAGCAGATATGTGGCTGCAGCCACACTAGATCATGAGGTACAAGCCACCAGCTAAGGACGGCTAGCCAAGTGAAAAAGGGCTGAAGGAGTCTAGGTCCCTGAGAAGTCTAGGTTCTGGGTCCCTGAAGCCACCCTGGCAGGGATTGCCTACTTCTGAGTTTCTTAATATGAATGAGAAATAAACTTCTCTCTTATTTAAGCCATCATTATCTGAGATCATCTATTATTTTAAACTGAATTTAACTCTGATTTGCCAAGTAAATTATGAGGTGTAACAACAAAAGTGGAAATACCTTAAAGATAATCTACAAACTCTTGCTCCAGAAAAAAAAGTGCATCATAGATGTTTGATATCAGAATTCTAGTTATGACCATAAGATCTTTGAATTTTAAATAATAATCATAATCATGATAATGGTAACAATAATAATAGCTGTATATTGACTATACAAGGAGACAGTACAGAACAGTTAATAAATGGGGCTTAAGTCAGTTAAGTCAGTCTACCTGGTGTGACACTTTTTGGCTATGTGACTGTGGGAATGTCACTTACAATTTTTTAGTCTCTATTATCTTTATAATGGGAATAATAAAAATTCTTAGCATGAAGTTATAATCATCAGATAAACGCATGTAATGAAATTAGTAAAAATTAGTGCTATGTAATAGTATTGAACTAATCATTAGAACCCACCATTCCAGCTAGCCGTGGTGGCTCACAGCTATAATCCCAGCACTTTGGGAGGCTGAGGAAACCCTGTCTCTATTAAAAACAAAAAAATTAGCTGGGTGTGGTGGCATGCACCTATAATCCCAGCTACTCAAGGTGGAAGCAGGAAAATCACTTGAACCCAGGAGGCAGAGGTTGCAGTGAGCCGAGATCGTGCCACTGCACTCCATCCTGGGTGACAGAGCAAGAGTCAGAAAAAAAAAAAAAAAAAAGAACCTACTATTTCTACCACCTTTAAAGACCATGCATCAAATGACATCTATGTGGCAATATTTATAATTTAATTACCGCAATAATACTGTCACATAGGTATCATTATCCACATTACACAGATAAAGTCATTTATAGAACTCAAAATATTTTGTGACTGAGCTGGAATGGAACCTAGGAGGCTTGATTATAAAATCCATATTTCTTTTCATGATACCATGCTTATTTGATTAATCTTTTAAAATATTATGTCAGGACATATGCATATGAAAATATTCTCCTACCACCATTGTATACTTTGGTTCCTGCTTCCTGTTAATAATTGCATTCCTACTCCCTTTGCTCTTTGCCCTTTGTCTAGCTAATTCCTAGTCTTGACATCTCAAAAATCATCTCACCTCCAGTCCTCACCCTAGGAATGTTTGGTTTTGTGTGTCCCCAAAATGCTCCTGCAGCACTTTCTACTTCTTTCACTGACTTGTAGAAGCACAAGGAGTTGTAGAAGCACTTGGGCATATCTAATGACCTACACATCTACACCAAATGAAAGCAACCAAGGGTTTGGGAAGAGCTCATAACACACAGGTGCTTGTATATTTCTTCATCTGGAAACTGTCTCAGGTAATTCTGCATCAGAGGGTGAGCTTCCCTTGGAGATTGACCAACATCAAAAGCTCTATTTTCCTCCATTACTGGAGCCTTGTGAGTGAGAAAATAAAATGGGAGATGCTAAATCCTAGGAGGAAGACCCATAATCCTCTTTTCAAAGAGAAATACAGTGATAATCCTCCTTTGTCAGGCCCAGCAATGGTATACAAGTGTTAGTAGCAATCTCAGGAGGCAAATCTGGAAATCCAGACCTCAGTGGATTTTCCTGGAGTCTATTATTTCAAACAGCTCCAAATAGGTCTCCCGGTTAGTTTCTTACAGCGTTACTATTTTCTTCCACAGCACTTGATCTTAATTGAAAGTGATGCCATTTTGTGATTATTTGTTTAATATTCATTCCTCCAACTAGACTTTAATCTCTATGAAGGTAGGGACTATAGCTTTTTTAGTTCACTTAGTGCTAGGCAAATGATGTTCAATAAATATTTGTTGAAAGAATGAATGAATTGGCGAAACAGTACCTCATACAAAAGCTACATAGGGAATATAAAAACAAGGTAAAGTGAGTAAAAAAGAGCACTAATCCAATTTAGATTTTAGAGACTAAAAACCCTGATTTTAGACAACTTGCTCCATTTCTATATCAATTTCTTCACGTAAAATAGGGATATGATCTACTTCATTGGATTGTTGTGAAAATGAGTGAGGTAGTATGCATGTGAAGCACTTGGCAGAGTCCTTGACAAAGAGATGAAATGTGCTAATGATTGTTCACAAACCTGACATTCTTAAAAATAAAAAGCCATCTCTTCCTCTTTCTCCTTTGCTAGATTAACTGAGGGAACTTTTGGAACACCTGAATGTTCTAAAGTATAATAATCTGTGAAAAGTGGAAAGACCTTAAATGACTAAACTCAGGCAGATGTAAGCTCCTTTTGCCCCTGAAATATCTTTCTCCTGTGGCCAGAAATTCTCACCTTCCTATTCCATTTCTTAGTGATCATTTGGTGTTCTTTGATTCATGCAATGCATATGTATTGAGCATCTATAGAATGTTAAGCACTGAACTGGGCTCTGAAAATAATACACTGGTGAACAAGACAAGAAATGTTCAGTCTCAGAACTTTATTTAAATGTGAATAAGTCCTGGAAAGAACTATGGGACTTAGTTACACACATAGCATTGTAAACAATGATAACTATCTGGTTTTGCACATCTACCCTATCCCCAGCTCTATTACTAAGCACTAAGCACTAAGCACTATGCACAATCCCATCTAATCTTTACAAGGACTAGGTGAAATAGACTTAACAGTTTCTGCTTCACAGGCAAGAAATCAGAAGCCACGCAGCTTCTGATGTAGGGGTTTGAATTACGGTCTATGTGATACTACAGCCACAATTTTCCTTCTATCATGATGTCTGCCTACCAATGACTTTTAATGGTCTAATTGATTTAAGAAGTTATGAACCAGCATATTTAATAATTTACTTCCTTTTATTAGATTCTACCCATATATGGCTGTTCAACTGAATACACATGGTTCTTATAATAATTGATGTAAAAGCAGGGGTTCACTAATGTTAGATTTTCACTGGTATATGGACACTGCCTACATTTATTACAAAGATCTTCTAAAAACTACACTTAAAATGGAAGTAAAAGTCAGATTCCAAGAGTTTTTTTAGACCTGGGGTGTTAAACTCATGGATCCTGAACTACATAAAACCATGGATGTGTTTGTATTGGCCATTTTGTTTAATGCCATGTTTTAAAAGACAAAGAAACTAGTCAGGTCTTCTGCTTGGTCAAAATACCATCATTTAAATACTCATGTAATACCTAGCCCATTTCATTTAGTTCCTGCTTTAGACCATGGAGTTCTTGAAAAAAGATATTTGTCTTAAGGATCTTTGTGTCTCTGAGGCTAAATTCAATTTCTGGCATACAGCAGAAGCAAAAGAGATGGTTGCTATATGAGTGAGAAAAAATCCTATGGGTTAAGAGCTTCCTGGAAGTATCACAGTAGGGTTGGGGCTGGGAAGAGACAGGACAAACTGAACAAATGAAATTTGTTATTCACTACCTCCTGGGAACCCAAAAGCCTTCTATTTGCTTTAACAAAACCCTCTTTCAAGAAAAAATGATCAGAAATGTATTTTCGCTAAAACATAAATGAGTGAATTCTGTTTTAAAGCACCTAAGGATGTTCCCTCAGGACTCTTTAGGTATATAGAATCCTGAGAAATTCAAAGATCAATAAGGCTCTGAGTCTACTTTCTAGGAACTCACAGACTGTTTGGAAAAACTACTACTGGATATGATGAAAAAGATAAAGATAAATATAATAATGATGATGGTGATAGCAGTAGTAGCAATGATCATATGATCATACAGGTAAAACATGGCATAAAAACGGTATAAATCAGTGCTTCAGGATCTCAGCCTAGATTTGGCTCTCTTTTCTGTTTTCTGCTCCAAAACAGTGGCAGAAATAATGAACTTTTGGGCAATTGCAGGTAGGTTTTGATTAGGAGAGGCTTTTCAGAGTTTCTGAAAAGAATACAGCCATCTGTTCATAAAGCTGGCCCTGAGAATTACTAACTAATTTAGATGAATTTTCCTCAATGTTCTAAGTGTTATGACCCCTCAGGCCTACTACTCTCTAGGGCCCAAGCATCTGCCAGCTGTACAGCAAACCTACATTCAAATTTCTCACTTTGCTAGAGATGGGCAGAAATCTATGCTGATGATACTATACAGCCTGTAGTCAGAGTTATGTGAACAAAGATGTTCAAGTGGTATTTTAAAAGTTAAAAGGTAATAGGAGAACAGTGAGCTAAATCTTGTTATATATACGACAGAGTGTAATCCAAGTATTTAAATAATACATTTGCAAAGAATTTTGATTGAAAAGATCATGTTTCTGCTATTATGTTAAGGAAAATGTAGAATATAAATTTTAAAGAAATGAACAGTCTCAATTAGAAAACAATATTGAAAATGGAAGAAAATATAACTTAATAATAGATTGCAAGTGGTTTTTATTATTTTTTCTGTTTTGTTTTCCAAATTTTCACAGTAAGTGAATATTACTCTTTTTACTTAAAAGAGGCAAATTCCCAACCCTCACTGAGGCACACTTAAGAGCTGTTATATAGAAGAGCCACATGAAGAACCAAGTATCTGATTAATGAATTACCTAGAATGCCAATAGCAGCCCTCTTTAGTTCTAGTTCTTAGTTTTGTTAAATGAGTTCATAAACCTAAAAAAAAGTCTTCTAAAATAAAAAGTAATGCCTTCTTTATTTAATTATAAAAAAATTATGCAGTCTGCCTAATCCTAGACAACCACAACATGAATATTCTCACTGTTACAATGAGATGATCTCAATCACCATGATAACAATCAGTGGTATCTAATCTAGATACGAATTCAAAGAAATGACTTTATTCCTAGTTATCTATCATGGGAAGCAATAATCACAATCCAGAGAAGACAGCTGGAATATTCTGTGGATTTTTAGCCTTCCCTCTATTATGTCATCTCTTAGTGAATTTCCATTTACAGATGTATAATCTTTAGATCTCTTACAAAGATTTGGGTACTGCTACCAGCAATCTCCAGTTGGCATTTGAGGAGGTGATTCTCAGATAATGTAGAAGCTGCTCACTTTACTTTCTTCTAAATAAGTAGTCATAAGCAATATACTGTCATTGTGCTATGAGCCCTTATGAATACAGTGTGTTGAATTCATCTACCCATTGTTCTACAGAAAGCATCCATTAACTTCATACATGGTTTTAGATCTATCCAGTGCAAAAGATGGCCTGTTGGTTATGCTCAGTTCCCTACTCTTCATTATGAATTTATTTAACTTCTCAATTTAAATTAAGAGCTATTGAATTCAGGACACTAAATACTACCACTTCTTTATTAAAAGCAAACAAATAATAACCACCAATGAGTGTCAAATAAAAGAAAGGGTTCTGCTAAGCATTTAATGGACATTATTTCTAGTCCTCACAACAATTTTGTGGGATAGGTTATAATTTGCATTTAACAAATAAGACTGGGGCTCAGAGAGATTAAATTATTTGGCTAAGGCCATGAAGATGTTAAGTAGTGGGATTAGAATCCAGATTTGATTCTGACATATAGTCCAGTATTTTTCTCTTTTCCCATGTTGCTGATATCTGATCTTTAAATTTTTTTTTCAAAACTTTCATTTTACACCCTAAGAACCAGACTTTGAGGAATGAAGTAACTTGCCCAAGTTCATATGAAAACAAAGCAAATTCAAATCTGAATCAGATTAATTGTCCTTGTTTGTTTTTTAAAATTATGTTATCTCTGCAATAACAGCAATCACTGCTAATACAATGTTTGGCATATTTTAATTGGCATGGAATTAAAGATATTTTATAATATTGTAATTTTTCTGAATTTGAGATAATTTTGAAGTTGCAAATTTTCCTTCCTTTTCCAATGGGAAACTCTGCAAAGCTATAAACATGTCAGTGGGGAAGATTCAGAGCCATTAGTCATTAGCCACTTTGGCACAACTGTGGTCAAATTTCCATCCAGGAACAAAATGGGAATGTTCTCAAAGGATCAGTTGCCAAAGCACTTCAAGAAAAGTTTCCTCTTAATAAGAAAGCCAAGCTTCTTGACCTACTATTCCATTTTTCCTTTTTCTTTCCTCCCCCCCCCTTTCTCTTTTTCCCCCTCCCCTTCTTATTACAGGAAACTAACATTCACTGAAGATCTTGTATATGCCAGAGACTGTTCTAAGCACTTTCAAAGACATTATGTTTATCCTTACAATTAATCTCAGGGCTACAATTTTCATTTTCCAAAATTTAGACAACTTGTTCAGAGTGATAAGGCCTAACTTTAAAGCCACATCTCTTTAAGCCACGATATACTTCTAGTGAGATGCAGTCATGTCTCATACAAGCAGGCTGCAATCTTTTCGGCAACTGAGAAGTATAGACTTAATTGACACCCTGATTATATTCAAATAAACTATAAAAATACTTACAAGATTTGAACACAAGATTTGAAAACTTATAAGATTTGAACAAAAAATATTTACAAGAGGATATTAAGTAATTTTTTTGCTGTTAATAGTATTGTTGATATATGTAAATTATTATATGCAAAATGATTATGTCTTAATTCATTCAAATTAACCCATTAGAGAGAGGAAGGATGGGGACAGAAGTGAAACAAAGTGGCCTTATTACTGGTTAACATTGGGTGATGTGTACATGGGGTTTATTGTATTGTTCTCTCCAAATATGTATGCTTTCCCTAATAAAAAAAAAAATAAAAAATAATGTTTGTAGATTGGTTGTTGTTTGGTAGAACTTCTGGGTTTAAACAACACATTTATCACTTAATATCATGTGACCTTGGGCAAATTACTTTCATCTCAGAGACACAATTTCTTAGTCATATAATGAAGCTTACCTTGTAGACACTTACCTTGCAAAGCTGTAAGTAATGTAACGTGTCTAAGTATCCAACACAGTGCACTGTACATGCTGGTTTTTTTTTTTTTTTTTTTACAAAATTGCTAGCTATTATTATTATAAGGTATAAGTGATCTCTGCTTTCATTTACTTGCTCTTGAGACCTAGCCTAGAGATAACTTCCAATATTCAGATTAATTCAACTTTGGCTGAGAACCAAAGATGAATGATATAGGTAAGCCCTCTATGTATATGGTCTTCTACTGAGCACCTCTTTGGATGAATGTCAGCTTTCCCAGTTTCTCCTAAGCCATTGGTGACTTGGATCTTGATTACTTTCCTCTGCCCTCTTCCAGTTCACGTGGATTTCTTCTTTCTAATACCCATACCAGCAATTCTGGTCATGGCCTCTTGTTTTAAGAATGAATCACATGTTATTTTATATTATTCCTTGTATAGCCAGTTTATCAAATGTGTTGGCTATATTATTCTCTCATCACTGCCACAGATATGCTCTAGCATGCCTCCCTTCCCCATCCCAAGATGATATCTTGGGCTGACTTATGTTTTTTTCAGTCACTTTTAGGTATCAGAAAAGTGGTTGTTTCTAGATATTAAAAAGTTTAGTCTAATTAAAATATACATTTCCTCTATACCAGTTCAGTCATTCCCATTTTTTTCAGCACAATTTTGAACTAGGATTTCAATCTAGCAGTGGGGAGAGGGGATAATCTGTTCTTTTGTTCTGCTTGCTTCCCTCTTTTATTATTTGCTCTGCTGCTTCTAGGGAGGGGACCGAGAACGGGATTATACAGGATATGGACAAGGTCTTGGCTGGTGCCTATGTAACCTGGCACTCTATGAGTCGGATGCCCAAATGCTTTGTCATTATCCTGGGGTATCTGAGGACTCTTTAACAACTTCTGACTGGGAAGTTCCGTACTCCACAATTTATTGATGGGGCAGTGCACAGTTGACTTACTGCTCCACCTATTCTGCTGGCCTCAGGGATACAGCTCTCTAAAAAGGACTTAGACATGTATCAGACATGATTTCTTCCCTCAAGAAATTTCCAGTTTTATGTGAAAGCTGGCATGTATACAGTGATTATAAGTTCAGATGTGCTAAGAGGACTGAGAAGTAACTTTAGGATGACTGGGTTAGGATATCTACGGAAGGTTCAGATTTTCATAATCAGAACAGCTCCTGCAAAGTGATTTCCATAGTCTTTGAAGAGAACGCATCTCTGTTCATGAGTTCGAGAGCTTATCTAAGACAGAGTACCTGTGTTTGCATGCATATGTGGGTCTCTTTAGTGTCCCTTGTTGGTCTTACTGTCCTTACATTGTTTGGATCTGTATATGCATGCTAATTCCTGGAAGGAAAGTCCCAGTTACTCTCATAGGCTTCTCTTAACCCCAGTAGGATGAAAATTTTATTTCCAAAGCTTCCCTGCTAGAACAAGCACATGAGCTTGACTGTGGTTGCTTTTGTTTCCACAGGGTCGCTTCAGAAGCCAAGACATGCTCACACCACTGAGAAATGATTGTGGGTTCAAGTTCTACAACCACAGCATGAGGAATCCAGAGGAAAATGTAAATGATATAGATGTGTCTCAAGCCTTCCATAATTTAGGCTTTTCCTTCCAGATTATTTTACTTTAAAATAATTTTATTTTAAAGACAGGGGACTTATTTTAGCAGCTATAACCATAATATAATAATTTGCAGAAGATCAATAATTTGATTCTTAGATTACCTTTTTTAAAACTAAAATTCTAAAGTTGAATGGTAAGAATGATAAATTCTTTACTGTCACATGCTTTTATGTAATCTGCAGAGTATGTTCACATTAATTCCTAACTAGAAAGGGTAAGTAATATACTTATTCTCACTTGAGGAAACTAAAACTTAGAGAAGTTAAAAGTCTTCCAGGCTACACACTATGAGGCCTAAAGCCCAGATGTGATGCCTAAAACACACATCAAATGACTCTTAAGTCTACATACTTCTCATTACCTAGTTCAGCTTTTGCCTTTCTAAAGCAGTTTTTCTAACTAGGTTCTTCAGAACTGCAATGAAATGTTGATAAGTGTATTTTCACATAAGTTTCCTGTGCAAACAGGTTTGGAAATATAAAGTTAATCAAAGCTAAACAGACACAATGGTCTTTATCACAGGACCACTCAGACTTATTATTAACATGAAAATGAGCACTGGGAATATCTAAGAGTGGGATATAGTAAGCATTTCCCTCAAAAGAAGTGTTTCCAAAAAAACTCTGTTTCTTTAAAGACATATTTCTAAAACCCTGAAAATTTTCAAAGCTTAACATATTCTTACCACCAAATTTAAACCATCCTCCCTTTCAATTATGCACTTGATCTAGAATGAGAAATTTTCAATAGGCCTTTCTTTTCAATGCTGTCTTATAAGTAATGATTTGTTATAAAGCTATTACTCTTAAATATTTTGCTTAAAATTATACAAAACGATCTATTACATTACATTGAATATATTGTGTATATATCATGTATGTGTGTGTGTGTGTGTATCTATCTATCTGGATGTATGTGCATCTCTACCTCACCCCTACTTTGAGTACCATTCTCTGCACTTGGCCAGTCTGCTTTAGTGCACACTTCTACAAACACTCAGCAAATGAAGGTTCTGATAGGCTAAACCTGATCTGAACACGTTCTGCAACATGTGTTGTGTGTATGGCCTCCCTTTTCTGCCATTTACTTGGTGTTACTTGAGAAGCATTTATTTGATAAACAAAAGATAAGCAAGTGATATTGCCAGATCCTGCACAACAGTTGAGGTATACGCATCTCCTGGAGTGTTTCATAGGTGCTTAGGGCACCTTGGGGAAAAAGGTAAAGGAAAAGAGAGGATAAAAAGCAGAAGACAATTAAGGGTTGTCAGATGTCCTCTGACATTATTTATGAAGAGCACCACAGAATTACTGGAGTCGGGGAGAGTTGTTCATTCACCATGCTACCTGGGATATGTGTATATTACCTATTATTTAACTATCAGCCAATTAGGATAAATATTGGAAAAAACTGCAGCAGGACACCTAGAACATTAGCTCAGGAGAAATGGTGAAATGCAGACTGAAAGGGTGGTCAGAAAAGAGAAGAGGTGGGCAGGAGAGAAGATTGGGGTGTGCAGGGGGAGAAGGAATTATTTATGTTCCAAGCTCAGGTGCTATATAAACATTACTATATTAAGTCTTCAACATTCATTTAAGATAACTATATTCTCCCTATTTTTACAAGTGAGAAAATAAACTCAAAAGATTAATTAGAACCAAAATCCCTACTCAATTCTACGAATCATCCAGGAGTTGTCCTATTATACAAAAGGAACTCAGAATTTAGGTGCAAGTTTTATAGACTTCAAAGAGAGAAAATGATGCTCTTTTTTATCTACAGATTAGCAATATACCTGAAATTTCCTAGTACATTTGGCAGGAAATAGAGGAAGAAGTGGGGAAAACCTGAAGGAAATTGAAAACGCTCTTTGAAGAGTTAAAAACAGTAAGACCATTTTGGATTTGATGTGTGTGGGGGTGGGGGTGGGAGAAATGTGGAGAGGGGCTAGAAACATTTTTTTGGTTCAGTAGGAAAGAACAGTTGAAAGGTATCTTTTCTTTATTATAAAAGCCTGGGAAAAAAGAATGGAAGAGTAGCTCATAGAAGACTCTTCCCACAGACACATGTTGAAAGATTGATTAGTCATGAAATGGGTTGGAAAAACAGAGGAGGTGTGGGGAGAGTATCAGATAGAAATCCTGTTTTTGGAAAGTATTAAAAGATAGAAGTATTGCAGTATAATATTTAACCAAAAAGGCAGGGCTCCTGAAATGTTTTCATTGAAGTTCAGTGATCAACTGTAGGTGCAGGTTGGGGGAGAAGGGAGATAAGGGACATGTTATCTAGCTACACTGAACAGTAATTCATAGATAACCTTAAAATATATCCAATAAGGAAATAAACTTAAAAATTTCCTTTCTGTTCCATATTCTGGTCTCAATTATATGCTGGCATTATATGGTAGGGTGAGGATGATAAAGTAAAGGCATAATGGAAAGGGGATGCATTTAAAGAAGGAATAAGAGAAACAGAAAACTTGAAGTCTTAGTGCAGCAATTTTTAGTGAAATAATTCTGTGCATCTATACCACCTTTTCATTTCACTTGACTTAAAATTGCATTTATCTGTCTTCCTCATTAGTCATAAATTCTTGAAGTGGGGACTGTATCTTACTTAATTTTGTTCTACAGTGCCTACACAGTTCTTGGCACATTTACTCAATAAATCTAAGTTTTATAACACAGGGTTAGCACTATAAACTGTTCACTATTTGACTCCTTATTTAGAAGTTCTGCAAAGAATAGAGATTGCTTCAACTTTGATCAAAGTGGCTTATGAGCAATTGATTTCTGATGAAAGTGATGCTAATGGTAAGAATAACTTATTTATTGTACATTTTCAATACTAAGCCAGTATATTTTTTACATATATAATCTTCTATTTTTTGTTCAAGAATCCTGTGAATTACTATTAGAAACTGAGGCTGAGATTTTAAACAAGTAATTCAAGGTCACAGAAGTAATAAACTATGGACCTGGAAATTTTTGTCTAAGTATTCATTTATCTAGCTTAAAAACTATTGTTTATTCTTCCTCTCATAATTTTCTCTGAGCCAACTGAAATCACAGAAGTTTTCCCATTCACAAACTAAAAATGAGGAAAGAATAATAGTTTAGTGGTTTTCATCTCATTCTGAAGAATAAATACCTTTATAATCATTTAAAAGAATAACAATTTTGAGCATGATTTAAGTTTACTTCATAATTCCTTTTCATTTTTCATAAAATTTTTCATGCATAAGAAAGGAAACATCAAACACTTCATATAAAGTTACAGAAACTCTTGAACTTCTGGAATTAACAACATTGATAGTCTTCCATTAACTCATAACATCAAGTGCCAAAATTTTCAGCAAACAGAACTTGCTAATTGAAAGTGAGCCTTGTGCAGCACTACTTGAGACATTAAAAGCAAAATATTAATAAGCATTTCAGCTTTATTAATAATGCTTAATGGGTCTCCAATGGGACATTTTACTCAAAATTTAAAATTGGACTTCAAGAAATCAGAAATAAACACACTAATCACAAATTACTAAAACCAAAGCAAAATATAAAACATTAGACCCTGTAGCACCAGGGTTTACTATTTCAAGAAATCTTAAATTGCGAAAAGATTCTTAAATATAAGATAACAGAAATATTAGGATCTGTTGATTTACATTGAAAAAAAT
This sequence comes from Saguinus oedipus, assembly GCA_031835075.1. NCBI lineage: Eukaryota > Metazoa > Chordata > Mammalia > Primates > Cebidae > Saguinus > Saguinus oedipus. The sequence continues at coordinate 7,299,869 of CM063183.1, read as the reverse complement.
TCACCCAGCGTTCAAAGTACATTTAACATGTTAATGATTTGCGAAGAAAACCCAAAAACTATTTACATACAGCTTCTCAAAAGTTCATAGTCTTTCAGAGCCTAAGAAGTGATAAACAAGATCCAAAAAAAAAAGGAGAAAAAATATACTTGAAAAGTGAGAGATTTCTATTCTTAGGAAAATACTATATAAGCAACAATAAATAAGATTCATTCTATGGATTGATAATAATTGCAAATAAATTTAACTGATTTGTTAGCACTTTGCTTTTAATGAGCAATGCCTCATAAAAATAAAATCTTTTTTAAGTAAAAGAGATCTACTTTCTATAAAAAGTTCAGCAATTACTTTATGCATTGAGCTTGAAGGCCACTTGGTGAATGAGAGTACTCCAAGTCTTAATTGTAATTTGGAACAAAAGGAAATAGAATGCTCACCTGGAAATAATCCAACAACTCCTTGGAATTACCATGCATTTTAAAAAAGAATAAACAATTGATGGTTACACAGCAGATTGTCTTTATTTACTGCAGTTAGGACTGCAGTAAATAAAGTAAAGCAGTGGAGAAATCCAGAGAGAGTTTAAGAATTGTGAAAATTACCAGATCTGCATGCTTTAAGTTAGCTGATAGGGGTATAGAACAGCTCTTTAATGTATTCACAGGCACCTTATTATTAAAGTGTCACACCTCTTTGAAGATTCTTCAGTAATTTGCTATTACATTTCTGTTTCATTCACTAAATAGTTTCTAAAGCATCCCCAAGACCCTTCCATTAGTAAAAGTTCTCAATGAACTAAGCTGGGAGAACGCAAACTATTTTGATTCACTTAAGAGAGCCTAAGTTATAATTAGAAACAAACTGTAAATGAGAAATGCAATGCTGTGGTCCCCTCACAGTGTGAACATGTTAAAATAATTCCATAGCTCAAGACAGCATGATCTAAATAAGTGGAGCATATAGCTACCATAGAGGGATTTATATTCCCTCTTTGACTTATCAATATTCTTATTTTTGTAAATAGGTAAAAATATTTTATCTTTTTACTTATTAAGAGATGAAAAGGAGGATACGCATGTAAGTAGATTTAAAAGCACTCTTAGAGGTATTAATACAATGCTTTAATATCTTTACAAAAATAAATCATAAATTTTTTTTTTGAGATAGGGTCTCACGCTGTCACTCAGGTATAAGATAATTTTTAATCTAGTTTTTTGTTACTAACAAAGATATTTAAAAATGTTAATTGTGCAGATGGTTTGAGTAGAAATTTAATTTCTTGATATAATTAACAAGGTACATGCAATTGATTCTTATTAGAACAAATGCTTAATTGACAAATACTGAGTTTTTTTTTTTTTTGTAGTATTCTCTGATAACAAATACTGAGTTTCTACTATAAGACATTGTACAGATATTGTGGAAATATGTTAAAAAGTTATTAAAATCATTGCTTTTTCAGACAGTGAATTTATATTGTAGGGATGTCTTTAAGACAAAAAATTTCCTTAAGATACTATTTTTAAAAATATATTGAAGGGATGGATTAGGTGTTTTCTATGGACCCTGTCCAGCTCATATATTCTATTAATCATATGAATTAACCATTGGGATAGTAAAAATATCAATCATTCTTTGATATAGCTGTGTACCATTTGATACTTTAGGAAAATTAATATGTTTATATTCACTATACATAATGGAGATGGACATTGTCAATTTCAACCTTAGATTAATTAAATGTGATCGTTTCCGTGGAGAGAGCCTTCCTATTTTTCTAAACAATCATTAATTTTAGTAGCATGGAAATCACTCAATACAAAGAAAAAGACCTTGAGAACAGTGAAAATACATCGCTGTTATCAGTTAGGAAACCACATGTTTGATACTGATGCTGAACTGTTATTCCGTGAAACTCCCGAGGGAGTTTCTCCACAGTGTTTGGAATTCATAACTACATGTAACCCAAATGGAAAATCTGCATCTTGCCCAGGACAATATTCCTGATAATGTTATTCTATCACATGTGACTCACATGTAATTGGGAGGTGATTCTCAGAGTATTAAATCAAAGTAGGGCCCTTAGCAACTACAAATCCCCTCACCTCTGCAAAGGCTATCTGGTGTTCAGAATAGCCTAGAATGGCATATCGAGATCAGGTAACATCTAACTAACTCCGGCATTTGTTAGATACAGACTCTATTCAAGACAGAGCTCAACCCAATTTAGTAAAGATTTACCAGCAGAGGATGGGTTAAATTAATTGTTAATTGGTAAAGGTGTTGAGAAACTCACCACCTTGCTTCTTAAAAGCATTAACAACTTCCAAGACTAGTTACCTAATCTTTGAAATGAGAAAGAGACTCTAACTGGGGCCTTGCCTCCCAATCATCAAGCTCCTCCTTTCCTAATGCCTCAGCTTTTTTCAGGTAAGAATCCTTAGCATTTCCCCAAAGGGGACATTTGTGGTAGTTGTGAGTATCTTTCTGAGTGCCTGGAAGATTACATTTTTTGGAGAAGAAACAGGAAGGCGCAGATTATTTTTAGGAGGCGTGGAATGTTATTGTATAGACACTCGGGAAATTTTTATAGACGAAAGGGAGAAAACGAGGAAGAAATAAAGCGAAAGGGAAAAAAGGAGAAAAAAAACAGGCGGAAGGTGGGAAGGCTAGTTAGGCAGGTCATCTTCTGGTTTGCAGTCCTCATCCAGCAAGATGAGAGCAAAAACTGTGCAAGAATAAAACAAAAGATCTGCCTGAGGAAAAGCTATGCAAATGCTTTAAAAGCTTTAAAGGATGAAAAAGCTGCACTACTCTCTTTTATAGCCACTTCAGGTTAACCCAGTCAAGCCTTCTTCCCTCTGTCTTTCAGTCCCTTTCCTTTCCCTTCTCTGCAGGTGGCTTTATATGGAAGATTTTCAGGAAGGCTGGAGACAGGCATCTCTGATTTGGGTTCTGCCTCCTAGGAGCCACAGGAGAGCTGGCAAAGTCCACTTTGGGTTTACCCTGCAGCTTCATCACTCCACGCAGCAGCTGCAGCAGTTTTGGAGGAGGATAGATGGGGAGAAAAGTGGGACTGTAACTGCAGTGTCTTTGAAGGCTGGATTCCCTGAAGGATTTTGGGGAATAAAGCAGAAAAAGGATGGAAATGGGCCCTGGGCAGTTCTCAAACAGGAACTGCAGCTTCTGATACGCTAGTGCTCCCCTAAAACTCCAAGGATTCCAGAGAAATTGATTGACATGCAGACGAGGCCAGAAAAGCTAGACTAAGCATCCAATGAGGTGGGCATGTTAGAGCTGAGGTGCAATAAAAAAGAGAGAGAAAGAGACCTTACAAGACAAAGAGAGGCAAGGAAGAGAAATGACATGGTATAAAAACGGACTCCTGGAAACAATCTCAAAAGATGTGGTGGAGAGCAGACATTTATTTGAAGTCCGCAGCAATGTCACTGAGGATGCTGAAAATCAAAGAAAGAAGGAAACATTTCCACTCAACATTACTTTTTAATTGTTTATTTCATAGACTAGAAGTTAATTTACTTTTCTCTGGATCCATGGTTCTGGGCTCCAGTTTAGTCATCTATAAAGCAAGGGGTTTGGACTAGATAAGTTACAGCGTCTCTGCCTAATTTGATCCTCTCAGTCAACCTATGAGCCAGGTACTCCAAGACCAAGCATTTATCAGTTTTGATACCCAGTTTTCCCCCCTTTTTCCTCTGACACCCCTCTTCATCAATGCAGTGCCAACACCTGCACCATTCATCGAACTGATGCCAACTGTCAATGATGACAGGAAACATGCCTCAATTGTGACAAATGATTAGTCCTTCTGCCCTGGAGTAAGAAAAGAAGGAATAGACAAGGCAGTATGATTTATACTTTGAATTTCCAATGAGAGGTTCTTCTCAAATTTTCAGTTATAAATTTCACCAATTTAAATAAATTATAAATTCCTCTGAGGGCTTTCAAATGGTTGGACTGATCAAAGGGCCAAAGAGCCCTATTTGATGGACCCCCCACCCACCCAATTTGAGGGAAAATTTATTTCATTTCATCCCCAAAATTGGATCTGCTTATTTTGAGGAAATCCAGCAAGCACTAGCCATGCTTTTTTCTCATCTGTCTGCCTCATGCCCATTCTGCCAATCTGCTTCAGTGCAGCATTTTCTGGGGTTATTAAACACCCAAGGCTTAATGAGAGTGCATTCATGAGTAAGTTGTTCAATGATGCAGGATCACCCCCTACTCCACACACTCACACACAGACACACACACGTAGGCAGTTTAAATGATAGTGGGGTGTTAAAATGTGTTTTCACAAGAGTTTCATTTTAAATTTGTCTCAACCTGAAATTTCTTTAGAAATTAAAATAAATATTAACATGTAGAAATAAAACTCCCCAGCTTCTCTTGCCTTCAAGTGGAAAGTGACACACAAATAGTATATACTTAGTGTTTTCTACACCCACCAGCATTTCTATTTTATTTTAGTTTCCAAAATATGAACAGAAGAGCAACTCTAGAAAAATGGATTCTCACTCTGGCATCTCACAGGGCACTGATCATGCAATGCTGAGCACTCACCATTTCCTCCACACAGAGAGCATCAGCATCTCCTCTCCCCCTCCCCATACACATTCTCGCACCCCTGAGGGTATTCAGCAATCTGATTTCCACCTGATGTTTGACCTTGCAAAGACCCTTCTTCCAGTTTCTGGGCAAGGAACAACCCATTTTTAACTCAAAACACAAAACGACCTTTTATCCTTTAAAGAAATACTACCAAATGTAACACACCTGGATTTACATTTTTCAACCCTACATTCCGATGGGGAACACGGAATGCAAAGGCAGGTAACTAGTTTGGGTCTGACAGTCCCTATTTAGCGACCGAGTCTGTGACTCCGTTTAAAATCGACAGTGCGGTAGAGCATCCTTCCCTTTTTTGCCCATTCACCATAGCGACGAAAAATCAAAAAACGAAAAAATTATCTACTCATTTCTGAAAACTGAGAGAAATGTGCTCATTTTGCGCCTGCCTCCGTGGATCTTAAACACTAACATCCCGCTCAGAGATCAACCATGATTTCCATCTCCTCCACTCAGTTTTTACTTAGCAAACACCTTTGCTGCCCTTCCACTGTGAGAAAAATGGTGCACCAATCCCACGGATGACAGGTTGCTACTCGACTGCACCCGCTCAATAGTTTTATCAGTAACCGGAAAACTTCACAATCGGTCAATTAGCTACTTAAATCTGTCTAAGACAAACTAAGAAAGCATCTCAGTTTCACCTGTCTTAAATCTAGTCAAAGACAATCCCCCAAACACGCCGCATATAAACACTCCCCCTTCCCCCACCCCTAATATTCCAAAAGATCCCCCATGGACTAACAGCACATTCAGATAGCCAGCATTAAGCAAGTCAATTGTCACCATGCATTTAGACATCTATGCAAAGCAAAGTATGTGACAACAGCCAAAGCATCTTCCTGACAATTGGTTGCACTACACATGCAGAAATGCAATGAAGATTGTATTTTCCACTTACAGTTATAGCGCTGCGCACGGTCACTTAACGAAAATGATAAAACTCAACAGTTCTTTTTAAATATATATATATTTAATTCAGGTAAACGCTTAAGCCGTCTCAGTGTGTGGTTCTCTCCTGCTCTCTTTTTCTTTGGAGCTCTGGGCTGCTTAAATCCCTCTTGGATCGCGCCTTGCAAGCCCTGCCGCTGCCGCAACACGCTCGGGTAAATCTTTGCTGCAGATTGGGAATCCCATAGAAAACCTAGGGTCCCTGGAACTGGATGCGCAGGCGCGCGAGCTTCCGCCTCTCCAGGCACCCCCTCCCCTTTCCTCCCTTCCCTCCTCCCCGAGCTCCGCAGCCCCAGCTAGGAGAACTCTGGAGCCTGAGACCAAAAGCCGCCTGGCGATGGCGCATGCTCAGTCGGAGGGGCTCGGAGTTTCCGCTGGTGAATTCCAGGTCTCCAGATTTTAGTAGAAACTCAAAAGGAAAGTAGATAGGAAAAGGGAGTTCGGCTACCGGAGCAACCCGTACCTGGATGGGCGCGAGGGAGGACGGGTTGGGCTGGCCACGCCCCGCGGTTACCGAGCCTGAAGGCTGAAGTAGAGGCAGAGATGGAACAAGTAGAGCCGCTTTTCCTGCCTCTCTGTCCTAGCCGGCCCCCGGCCCACCCTTTGTCAGGCTGTAAGGTAAAGGAAAAAACTGCAGAAATCGCCGAGAGATTTCCCAGCAAGCTGTGAGCACATCTAGCCGGCTTACTGAAGGAACGGTTACGGTGATTTTGTCATGGGCCATTTCATCCGAGGGTCTTCTGCTAGGAGTACTGGGAGCCGGGTCCTCCAGCACCCAGTGTCCTGGACAGTCTCAGTCCAGAACGGCGTTGGAAAAATATATGTTGATGGAAGCTGGATCCGAGGCGTCTTGCCCTTTGTACCCTAAGCCAAGCGCCTTCTGTGTGCACTTAGGTGTTTTTAACAGATGCTTTGCGTCTGGCGGGGAGGGGGCATTTAAAGGGGGGGAATAAACCATTTAGCGAATCCACGGTTAAGGGCTCTGGTTAGGCCATCTTATAAAGCCCACTTTGTGTCCTTGAACAGCTAAAAGGTTTGTCAGTCCTCCCAGGCTCCCCACTGGCCTGCCAAAGCCTAGAAGCCTTGACAAGGTGTAGTGCCCAATAAATGTTTGGTCGGTCGCTTCCCTACCAGGAAAGCAAGAAGAATTCCCAGAGGTCCCCAACCAGATCACTTTCCTCAAGTGTGTATGTTGTACATGCACTCATTCAACAATTATTCACTGAAGCATTTACAAATACTATTAGACACTCTTATGCTTTGGGAATAAGTACGGTTAACAAAACCCCCTCCTGAGCTTTACATTCAGGTGGGAGTTTTATTTTCAAGGGAGGGAAGTTCTGGAGGCGCGATAAAGATCGAGCTCTGTACTATTTGCACAGCGTCTTCACACACCTTATCACGTTGAGGAAAACTTCAGAGTTGACCCGCTGGTTCAGTGCTGGGGACACCAAGAGCCTCTTCCATGGCAAATGAGCTCTAAATTGAAAAATCTCATGCTGCTCCTGGTTCCAAGTCGAGAAGTCCAGCTTTGACTACAAACTTGGGACTACTAAAGTGGGCAGCAGGAGAAACTCCGCCAGACAAGTCTGTGGCAATTAAAGGTTCATGCTAAGTGAGGGACTCGGGCGGTGACGCCTAAGTCTCATTCCCTGCCAACCTGACCAGCCCAGAGCCCAGAAACGGGCTTCCCGGGCAGGACGCCTCGGGAAGGTTGCGCAGAGGGGGAGCGCGCTCTCGGGACTCTGGGACTCCCGGGACACCCGGGACACCGCCCGCGATTGTCCCCTCCCGGCAGGGCTTCCGCCGGTGCTGGTGACCGCGGAAACCCGGAGCGCGGAGTCATGCGGACCAGGGTGCGCGGCCGCGACGCGCTGCAGCAGCCGAGCACGTTTAGAGTCTGGCGGGCGCCTGCCCCTCGCTCTGGAGCCGCAGTGCGCAGTGCGCTGCGGGGCTCCGGGCGGGCCGGGCTGCTCCTGTTTCCTGGGACGCCGGGGTGGGCGAAGTCAGTTCTGCATAAGTCGATTTTTCTTTTTGGTTAAAAAAATGACCTCCAAAGCTTTGGTCGATTTCCCCTACTAACGCATTTTACGCTTGGCTCTCTGGTTTCTCTCTCCAGAACAGCCTCTGCACTGCAATCTGCCTCTACCCAAAGGGTCGTGATGCCGTTTCTCCGCTTCAATGAGATGTACCTATTTATTGCACCCTGAAGGTCTCTTTCGTGGCCGTGTTCGATTTTACATAACTTACTTTCAACTTGTATCTAGGAACAAATGTACCAGACTGATACTTTAAATCATGCTCTGTTGTAGAATAGGATTGATTTCAATGCCTGCACTTTTGTAAAGCAGCTTGTTTAAGTGGGCGGGCAGATATTTTAAAGTTCCATTTGCACTGCAGCACTGTTTGTGTCCTAAATGCGATATTTTAATTTCTAATCTCCAGCTATTACGTAGCTTTATCTTTTTCAGCTTCTAATATTTTGTTGTTGTTTAATCTTTTTGGTATGCCTTTTAGTCGAGTAGCACACCCGAAGTCACAGTAACAAAACCAATTCTAAGACTTCAAAGGAATGTTATCCTTGGAATTACAGAAGGCAAATCCCCTCTTTAGGATGGGAGAATGTACTTGAAGGAAGGAATGTGGCAGGGACCCTAAGAAGTGAAGGAGTCTGCTGTTTCCTCTTTCAGGCATTTGCGATACCACTGGTGATTACACAAGAGTGGAGATGGCGCTGCCGGGCCCTCCTGTGGTAGAGGGACTGGAACGCCGCCCCACGTTGAGTGAAGAATGTCATCAGCTTTACCACTTGTCCCGTTACCTAAAGCCACATCCCCAACACTACAACTTTCACACCCCGGAATTTTTTTTTGGAGGGGGAGGGTTGGAATCGAGGAGGAGGAGGAGGAGGAGGAGGAGGTGGAGGAAGGTGCTGTAGGTAGGAGTTTGTTTCTTCCTGTGTATCTGGTAGAAACCTCAATCAGAAAGAGCCATTTTTTTCCTTCGGTTGCACATTATGTTCTTTATAGAAATTTCCAGCCTTACTTCCATCTTATTCATTACCAGATTCAAACAAATACACAAACAAAATAAAACCAACAACAACTTTTCAGGTGTACAATACTGCATATAATATTCCCATTTGCTTTAATTGTGATGTGGACAAATTGAAAATGGAAAATGATAGTAAAAGTGTGAAATGCCAATAGTACAGCAAGTCTAAGCTTGTAGTCCTGGGAGCTCATGGTAAAATTATTTACTAGAAATATTTGTGAGTAAAATATATGAGCCAAGAAGGGTGGAACTTAAGGCATGGGGATATTTAAAAAATTGATAGAAAAATTGAAAATCATTATTAGACAATGAAAAGAAACAGGAATTAAAGAACGGATTTATCCTCATTTGTTCATAAAGAACAATAATAGTAACTTACCTCTATGGATAGCATACCTTTATTCCAAAAGCTAAGGGTATTAATCATTACAGAAAAGATGTTACGTAAGATAATTATGATTATGCTGATGTTTTTTTGAGAGGTAGGTGTTGCCTGCCTCTTGCTCTGTTGCCCAGGCTGGAGTGCAGTGGCAGGATCATAGCTCACTGCAGCCTCAAACTCCTGGGCTCCAGTGATCCTCCCACCTCAGCTTCCCAAGTAGCTGGTACTACAGGCAAACACCACCACACTTGGCTAATTTTATTATATTTTTGTAGAGATGGGGGTCTTGCTATGTTGCCCAGGCTGATCTCACTGGTCTTAAGCAATCCCCCTGCTTTGGCCTCCCAAAGTGCTGAGATTATAGGCATGAGCCATATTTTCCAGTCCTATTCTGACTTTTAAAATCATATTTTTTAAAGATATGGATAGACCAACAAAATAAAATAACTTCCCTAAAGTCAAATAGGAAGTATCTCTTAGAATAAAGCCCTACAATGGGTTTTCTGATACATAGAATGTTTCAGTGTATATGTCCGTGACCCTTCTTATGTTTTTTTAAAATACCGAAAAAATGCAAACCATGAAGCAGTGATTCCCATGCAATTAATGGGTGAGTTCTAGGCCCCCTTCTACAGAGAAGGGATTAGAAATTCTAATTTTAATGAACTTGATTGATCATGTCTCCAAGTCCTCCTCTGATTTCACTCTGTAATCCATGACTAGATCTAAATTCAGTCTGAAAGATCACTCTGTATCTATAGACACTAATTTCCTTAAAATTTGAACAAATCCACAATAAAAGTTTCATAAGGCCCTGCCAGATGAATCACTGGCAAGGATTTGAGTTTCCTGGAAGTCTCTTGGGGCCTCAGAAATAGTCATAGCAAATACAGGTGAGGTACAGCCTCAAGAATAGAAAATACTTCATTCCATTTTCTCTTCTACCAGTTGGCCTGACCTATACACTCATAGCAGTGCTCTGAAGCTGGAAATTGTTACTATTATTGTTAGTGGCAACACTCCATAAACGATGATAACAATTGCACTGTGCATGAACCCTATTTCTTTTCATTAATGACTTTTTAGGTGTCTTTATTGCTAGGCTGTATTCTTTTTCAGTTGTGTGAATAGCCATTGCAGATAATATCATGGATCCATTTGTGGGGACCTCTGTAATTGGAAACCACTGGGTCCAGAAGGATCTTCAAAAACCTTCTTGCCTAAAGCAGGTCTTACTGACTTGTTTCTCCATTTAATCTATTTTCTTTAATCTAGAGTTTTTAATTAAACTCTCAATCTCAACAGAGATCCTTAGCATAAAATGTAAGAGAAAATAAAAATGGTGATTTCTGTGCCCCCTCACAGATAACCAACTAAAACAAAACCTACATTTTTTTAAATCAAATAGTTAAAAATTTTATCTACTGCCTAGGGAATAAATAGTGAGCTACCGCATTGTGTGTGTGTGTGTGTGTGTGTGTGTGTGTGTGTGTGTTTGTGTGTGTGTGTTCTTACCAAATACATTCTTTAGAGTTCATTTTATCATTCCTATGGAGGTGTTCAAGAAGAGAAAGAAGGTCTACTGGTGTTCTTAAACCCAGACATTCGCCTTATTCTCCAGTTTCTCCTTTACAGCTACCTGTAGAACATCTTCATGTGTATTTGTTACAGATGCTTTAAACTCAACATCTCCAGATGATTTTCGCCCCTGCCCCTGTGCCTCCTTGGATCTGTTCCTCCCCTGTGCTGCCTAGCCCTTTGACGGTGCCCACTATCAACCCAGTCCTCTAAATTAGAACCTTGGATGTTACCTTTGGCTTCTCCATTTCTCTGATTCCCCATCACATCATTAGCTGAATCCTGTGAATTCTATTTTCTGAATGTCTTGCAAATCCGTTCCTAACTGCCACTGTATTAGTTCAGCCTCTCATCATCTCACTCTTGGAACACGTGGTTCTTTCTCCTTCTCCTAAATGTTGCAGAAACTCAAATAAAATTGTATCATTTCCTTGAATAAAATCTTTAACTGGTTTCTCACTTTAAATAATTAAAATTAAAATTCCTTGGCACAGCATACAAAACCATTTTCTGGCTCTTGCAGACCCTTCCAGCCCCATCTCTTGCCATATGTTTTTAGTGCTCTATGCTCCACTATAGTATGTTAGTTACCTGCAGTTTACCAAATATATAATAATGTTTCACTTCTCTGTACTTATCCATATACTCTTTCCCTTTTCCTGGGAACTCATCTTTCCCTTGTCTTGCCTTTAAGAGTCTTATTAATCCTTCAAATTCAGCTTCAAAATTGATTTCCCAGCAGAATAATCTTTTCCTAGCACATAGCAGACAGTTTACAGAATTGTTGTGAAGATTAACTGAGATAATACTATCTCAGTTAATATATACATATGAAAATGTATATATACATATATACATATGTATATATTTCAAATATATACATATGTATATATTTCAAATATTTCATATATACATATGTATATATTTCAAATATATACATATGAAAATACTTAACTAGGAAGCTCTATTTAAACATAGGATACTATATATTGATAATAAAAATATTAATTATTAAGTAAAAGCTAATGTCTGCTTTTCGTATCAAAAGGCAAAGTGATTATGTTATATTGGTATGAGGAAGAAAACCCCCTCAAATCATTTTGATTGAATTTAAAGTTCTTAACTTTGATATGAAGAACTTTATAACTTTTAAGCATGCGTGTCTTCCACCTTGATTAAATTATCATGCCAACAATCCACAAAGCATTTAAAAGCATTTATTAACTGATTTTCAATGACTTTTATTAAATTATTCTTGTTTTATACTAAATTACAATTTTATTCAATTCTTGTTTTTCACTAAATTACAAGTATAGAACTCTAATAAAAAATCTTGTATTTTATAGCTTTTAAATGATTTTACTATTCTTTTGTTATTTGATTCACAAAGAGATAGCATTGCCCTCATTTCATAGGTGAGATAAACTCCCTAGAAAGGCCATATTACTGAACATCATGAACCTGATTTTTAAAAAAATGAAGAAGAAGAAAAAGAGAAAGACCATATTGCAATGCTTTCTAAAAGTAGGGCGGTATAATGTGATGAAGTTAGATAGTAGCAACCCAGAAATGTAACACTAGTTTTTCGGTAACTACTACTCACCGATGCTGAAAAAAATGCATTACTAGTTTCCATCTTTCCCAGTTTCAGGTTCTTGGTTGGGATGACAAGAACATGCAGTAATAAATTGTAATTTAGGAAGAAGGTGAATTAATTACTTATACTACTAGAGGAGAAAACAAAAAATATATTTGGCTCACTTTGTTGTTCTTGATTGGGAAATCAGAGTACATAAAAACAAAAAGTCAAAGTGTTGGGTATTCCACTAATAGTTTATAATATAAAATACCATGGAATTTTTTGCACTAAAATTAAAAATTATATACTTACTAAAGCATTTTTAAAATTTATAGATTTTGTCTCAAAACTCAGAGGCATCAAGGAATTCATTTTTATTTAAGTTGCTTGAGATATAACAATGAAGGAAGAAATTTTATTGTAAAATCCTATGGAGTAATATTTCTGAGCCTATCTGCTGATATTTGGTGATAGAAGTGTAGTTTACTATGTAATTTCAGACTGGTTTGGCATATTTTGGATTTTAATGAAAGAACATTAAAATAAAGTCAGTAAAACATTATTTATAATTAGAGCATCTTCAGTTTTCTACATTGTATGTAAATAGAATTTCCGTGTTTTTTTTTTTTCTTGTTGTTGTTGAGACAGGTTGACACTTTGTTGCCCAGGTGGTTGGAGTCTGGTGGTACAATCATAGCTCACTGCAGCCTCTCCTGGCCTCAAGTGATCCTCCTGCTTCAGCCTCTCAAGTAGCTAGAAGTACAGGCATGCACCCCTGTGCCTAATTTTTTAAATATTTTGTAGACATGGAATTTCTACAAAAAGAATAACCTGGTTGACTAGGCTATTCTTGAACTCCTGGCCTCAAGCAATCCTCCTGCCTTCACCTCCCAATGTGCTGGGATTACACATATATGATTTTATTTGAAGACAAAAGTTCACTGCTCATTTTTAATGTTTAAATCAGTGGGGGACTAGAAGAGTCATAACTAGAGGTAAAGAGAATTGGAAGAAAGGTTTTAACAATCACATTAGAAGAAATAAACACTTGAACCAGAAAAGTAGCAGTGGAAATGGAAAGTGTATGGATCTGATACTGTTAGAGTAGAATCAACAAAATTTGACACTTGATTATGTATATCGGAGAAGGTAAAGTTAAACGCAATCATAAGATTTGGAACTGAATCATTAGGACAATGGTATTGGTTTTAGTAAAAACAGAAGTGCAAGTTTGGAGAAGAGGAGAGCAAGAGGACTGGCTTAACTGCTGGACATGTTTCTTGCATTTGAAAGGCTATTGGCACATATAGTTGGAGAAGTCCAGCAGGCATCAAGAAATTGCCTCAAGAAATGCATCAAGAAATTGCATCAGACATCAAAAAATGGAACTTGGGTGGGAGGTCTGCACCAGAAATATAGAATTGGTGGTTATTCACATACAGGTAATGGCTGCAGCCAGAGGATAGATTTGATTGTCAAAGGAGTATAGAGTGAGGAGACAAGAAGAGTAAAACTTAAAGAGCCACTGAAGTTTAGAAAAAAAGGAATTTGGAAGAGTTAATTGTGCACTTGTTATTCTCCCAACATACTTGTTTGTAAATTCCTAGAAAGTAGTAACAGTTTTACTCATTTTAATATTGTCAAGCAGCACTCAGAATACTGTCTATAAGGAAGTATTTGCAGGATTAAAATGATGATGGGTATTTAACCCAGCTAAAGTGGAACATGGTCTGTTAATAACAAAAATAGTAATTTGTTTTGAATATATGCATATTGGTTAAATTGTTTTAGAAAATGTTAATATTTAATTAAATTGATGATTAATAACTTTTTCATATGCACACACATGCCTATGTGTGTGCATATATGTGTATAGGCATTTATTATCTATCTAATTTTTTGTTTTCATATTTGGAGTCAGTAATAGATACTTTTGGAGGAGTATGCCTAGCCCACAAATCAACAGTTCCCTTGTCTCCAAAAGGGTCTACAGAAGCAGGTTCTTGACTGCTGTTTCTTCTGGACACTAGAACCTGGCTAGATCAACTGGATTTTCTCTTACGGATTTTTTTTTTTCTTGTTTGAGGTGGGGATCTCGTTATGTTGCCCAGGCTAGCCTCAAACTCGTACAAAATGACTGATATCTTTATAGGAGAAAAAAACACAGAAAGACATAGACAGGGAGAATGCTGGAGGACTACAGGGGCAGAGATTGGAATTAGGCACAAACCAGAGGACACCAGACATTTCCAGCAAAAACCAGAAGGTAGAAGAGAGGCATGGAACAGATTCTTTTTCAGAACCCCCAAAAGAAATCAATCCTAGTGTTACTTTGATTTCAGGCTTCTGGTCTCCAGAATTGTGGAGACCAGACAACAATACATTTTTGTTGTTTTAAGCTTCCAAGACTGTGGTATTTGTTGCAGCAGCCCTAGGAAAGACAACTGCATTTAAATACAGCATGTGAGTGTTAGGTTTACAATAAAGAATATTCTGGCAATGTGATAATAGAAAGATAGAGTTTTCCTTTCTACAAATACACATCCCCCCACCTTTTTTACTGTGAAAATTGCTGAAGTTTGAATTAAGAGATGTGGATTCAAAAACTAACTCTGCTACTTATTAGATGTGGTCTTGGGCAATTACTTAAGTTCCTTTCATGCCTTGATTTCCTTATTTATAAATTGAGAAAGATTATATAGTAGAGCTCTATGGTTGACAAATTCAAGATATTGGGCATTTAAAAAATTCTGGATAATAAGTTAATAGTGCTAATTTTCACCTAAGATGATATTGAGCCAGTTTCTTCCAATTCAAAACTAAATTAAATTCATGGTTTTAGCTTTGAGTTCATTTAAAATAATTTCCTTAGAGACCTTTCATTATTGTTGCTCATGGAAATCAGATTAGGTATACTGATCACAGTGACACTGCTAGAAGTAATTCAAATTCTGCTTAAGATTGCCTAAGCTGGTTTATGGATGTTTGAATAAAATTCACTATTAATAGCACTGTAATGTTAAACAATATTTTGAAATTAGACTTCCTTTGCCAGTGATCCATACAATGTCATTTTTAATAGACAATTTTTTTCTTGAGACAGAGTCTCACTTTGTCACCCAGGCTGGAGTGTAGTGGCACGATCTCGGCTCACTGCAACCTCCACCTCCTGGTTCAAGCAATTCTTCTGCCTCAGCCTCCCAAGTAGCTGGGACTACAGGTGTGCACCACCACACCTGGCTAATTTTTGTATTTTTAGTAGTCATGGGGTTTCACCATATTGGCCAGGCTGGTTTTGAACTCCTAACCTTGTGATCTGACTTCCTTGGCCTCCCAAAGTGCTAGGAATACAGGTGTGAGCCACTGTGCTCAGCCTTAATAGACTATTTTTTGGAGCAGGTTTAGGTTCACATCACATATAATGTTTTTAGAAACATTCATTGACTGAATTCTGTTGTGTAGATTGTAGTACAGTATTAGAAGTTCAAGCATGTTGATTGTAGATTGGTTGAAAAATAAGGCTAAATAACATTATTTAATATATTATAGATCTTAATGTTCATAAGGGACATGTCCTAAGGCTTTTCTGATTCCCCAGTTGGTGAATATTACTCTAGGACAAAATTGCTTTGTTGGTAAATGGCCATATTGTTGCCTATGAGTATTAAATGAGATGATAAATAACAGCAAAGCTACATTCAGCTGCAGATGCTGCATGATCAGCTGACTAGACTTACTAATTTAGTTAACTGTAAGAAACAGCTTTATAGTTCCATAAAATTCACATTTGTGCTTTAGTAAAATGACATATTACTACCTGTCATGATAAACTCCAGGGTCAGATACAAATAGATACAGCCCAAAGACTGGATCTATAATGGTCACATTCTATGAAAATCCTGCTACCTGAAAACTTTATGAAAATGTTCATACATCATTATACAACTTGAAAAAGAAGTAGTTGAAACTTGAGAGCATGACCATTTTGAAAGCAATTTGAATCTGATGGATTAAGGCCTGTTTTAAAAGAACTAAAATCTACTCTTTGGTTTTTATGGATTCAACATGCACTTTTAAAAATAGGCCTTTATTAAAACTTCTAAATAGATTGAAGCTCTTTCTCCCATTATTGAAGATAACAAATCTATCAGTCTAAGAGAATGGACCATTAATATTATTATTATTTACTCTTATACTCTTTGTATCCTAAAAGCTACGTGGATAATTTCCTACTTTGGTCTAGAGGAAAGGAAAGATTACAGTAATTCAATTTATGGTTTTATTTTTTCTGGAGACAGGGTCTCACTGTCTTACCAGCTGGATCCAGTGCAGTGGCTCAATCTCGGCTCAAAGCAGCCTTGACCTCCTGGGTTCAAGTGATCCTCCCACCTCAGACTCCGGAATAGGCATGCACCTCCACACCTGGTTAATCTATTTATGTCTCTAGGAACAACAGTATTCATCTGAGGAGTCAGTGTCTCTTGGAAAGCTGCTAAAATAACTTGAAGGGTCACTTATAAACTAACTAAAGAAAGCTTTATCCAGGAACATTAAGGGAGTTAAGATAAACTGTTTCTGATGCTGTCAGGTGAGTGTGCTTTTTATTTCCTCTTCTGAATATTTCTTTTTAGTCCCTGCTATTGCAAGGCTTATGCTGTTACTTGGCGGCACGTTTTGTTCAAATACTATAAATGAGTGGAAAGGTGACAAAGGTGAATCTCCTGAGACTTATGATAAAATCTTCTGCAGAGAAGAGAATTATACTCTTTGGTAGTTATGGTGACACTCTTCTTCTATGAGGCAAACTGGGAATGGGGCAAGAAACAGACTGTGTCAGGGCAAGATCCTCTCAAAGATCTGACTCACTAAGAGCATGTCCAGACAAAAGTGATCCCCCAACCTGTAGTTTATAGTATTCCTAGAGCTCCACTCAAATTTGTACCCCCAAATGAGGAATTGTGCAATGGAATTCCACAGGAAGATTTAGATTACAATGCATTGCTTAATATGTATAACTTTAAATTTTCTTCTTACTCTTTAAGGCCTTGTTTAAATCCCATGAATACTTCCCTGCTTATCTATCCCAAGGTGATATTTTCTTCTTATCAGTTTCTAGTGGTCTTAAGATGAATGGAATATTCAGTGAAATATCACCAGGACACATAGTTATCCTTTCAGATTTTAGTATCCAACAATATTGTGAAATTACTTATTGCAGAAGCTGTATCTTATATATTTACTTTGTATCATTCAAAATGCTAAGTTCCTGATTCACAATAGAGCTTAACATTATTTGGTTAATTACTCTTTCTCTTTAGTTTTCACTCTCAGTGGGTTATTTTTGTATGATTTTACTATCTAGAAGAATTAACATTCCACTGGAAATTCTGATAATTGGGAAGATTATTTTTATAACTTGATAATTTTATTTTATAATTGGTATAATGATGCATAATTCTGTACTTACAGAACCAAAAATAGTAGAAAACAGTTGTTTTTATAGTAATTCTGAAGAGAAAAAATTTAAATATTTTGTTTTTTCATTTATTTTTTATTGTTAGTTGACAAATTGTGAATATGACATTATAGTAAATGCATAGAGAGAAAGTTGACATGTCCCAGTAAGTGATTATATTTCTTAATATGTAAGATATTTTATAATATGTTGGAATATACTATGAAAGTATTTAAGAAAAAGTGACTTAGTGTTTAAGTTAATTTTTATGGCTATAATGTGATTAGCTTGATGATGAAAACACGTAAGACTTGACAGGGAATTTCTAGATTTGTATGACTGGGAACAGTGTTTGCAATTGGCAATAGACACTGGAAACCATCTTTTGGCAACTAGCGTAATCATTTGAAAGCCAAGAAATACGTTTATATTCTTTTTTATGTAGTGGTCTTCTTTTTTTGCTACTGACAAATGATAGTTGTGCTAGACTTTATTTCACTATATCTTTGAAACATGGAATTATTCTATTGCCCAGGCTGGAGTACAGTGGTGTGATCATGGCTCACTGCAGTATCTGACCTCTCCCGAACCAAGCAATCCTCCTACCTCAGCCTCCTGAGTAGCTAGGACCACAGACAGGTGCTTGCCACCATGCTAGGATAATTTTTAAATTTTTTTGTAGAGATGGGTCTTCCTCTGTTGCTCAGGCTGGTCTTGAACTCTGGCCTCAAGTGATCCTTTTGCCTTGACTTCCCAAATACTGGGATTAGAGGCATGAGCCACCATGCCCAGCTGATCTTTATTTTTTCTCTAACTGTTCATTAGGTAGCTTCCCTGAAATTGATCATAGCTTTCCAAGGTCTTGATAAAAGTTTATATAGTTTTTCCTTCTCATTCTTTCTAAGGAAAATGCCATATATGTTTTCATGTTTTAAGAGTGATTGTCTATATGCAGATAATATTGAAATCTACATGCTACTGATTTAATGATTATTTGTCACCTACCCATACTTAAACTAATTTTTGTGAAATTAGTTCTAAAATCCAAAATTAACACTTACCATATTAACAAATAAAATATCCTCAAGGAGTTTCTGATTCAAAGTATTTTAATGATGACATACCTCAGTAAAAATTCTGCCAGCTTGCAATACAGTCAAAATGAGACTACATTAAATCAGGGATCAAAATTTCAAATCGTTTTTTAAAACCAAGCCAACCACACTAGTAGAAAGTGGTAAGAGGTTTATTTTTCATCAAGTGCTATGAGGTTTCTATGCCCACAAAGAATTTGTAGTTATCATCTGATAGTATATATAAATAGAACAGAGTATAAATTATATCATTTTCCAATGATGATATATAGTTAGAACAACATTAATTGTGGCAAAAAGGATCTGGGAGAATACCATTCTGATGTTTCCGCCCTTCATAAATATGCCAAATCATTTTAATATACATATGAACATAAAGTCATCTGCATTTATAATCCTTACCTGCTGCTGAACTCCATTTATGCTTTTCCAGCTAGCAGTCTAGAGCAATAAAAGTCTAGCACTTTCTTCAGTTTCAATACAAATTTCTTGCTTTCCTCCTTATTATATACTTCTAGGCAAGTTCAATCTCTCTCCTCCCCTCTGCCATTAATGATATGTTTATTTTTCTAGTCAACATGAAATAATCATCAATTTCTTACCCTCAAAGCAGCTGTAACAAAGTTCTAATGATAATTTCTAAAATAACTATTCCTATGGTCGATATTACAATGAAAGGTTCTTAACATTTCTGGTTATATTATTTCAATGTCTTCTAAACTAGACCAGTTTCTCCTAGAGATGGTATTCTCTTGCTTCTGATTCATGCTAAATTGTCTACTATATAATTTTTTCTACAATGCTGTTTACATATATCATTTTTTCTGAAACAAGCACACAAATATCATCTTGTCTGTGGAATAAAGTCCACCTTTTCTTAGCTTTGTCATGCAAGAATCTGAACACCCTGACATCAGTCTCATTGCCATCTATTTCCATAAATTCCTTTACAAAAACATTCTCTCTTAAACACTCTTATCTACTCACTATTGCCCAAACATATCTTGCACTTTTGTCTATGCTTTTGTTTATGCTCTTGTTCCTGTCTGAAACATATTCTACCATTCTGTTCAAATTCAAATTATAATTTTTAATTAATTAATTAATTATTCTTTCTTAAGTTTTATTTGAGGTTCAGGGGTACATGTGGAAGTTTGTTCTATAGATAAATTGTGTGTTGTGGGGGTTTAGTGTACATATTATTTCATCACCCAGGTTATAAGCACAGTATCCGATATAGTTTTTCAGTCCTCACCTTCCCTCCACTCTCCACCCTGAAAGAAGGCTCTGATGTCTATTGTTCCCTACTTTGTTTATATGTGTACTCAATGTTTAGCTCCCACTTATAAGTGACAATATGTGGTATTTGGTTTTCTTTTCCTGCATTAGTTCTGTAAGGACAAAGGCCTCCAGCTCCATCCATATTGCTGTAAGGACAAAGGGCTTTATCTCATTCTTTTTTATGACTCTGTAGTATTCCATGGTATATATGTACCACATTTTTTTTTTTTTATCAAGTCTACCACTGATGGGCATTTAGGTTTTTTCCATATCTTTGCTATTGTGACTACTGCTGCAATGAACACATATGTGCATGTGTCTTTAGTAGAATGCAATTCCAAATTGTAAATATTGTCTGTGATGCCTTTAGGCCCACTCCAATTCTCAATAACCCAACTTTTTAAAATCAGAAACTATATATTATTTATGGAATCTGTTTAACAACTACATACGCTTTTAAAAATCTTTTATATTGTTATCAAATGTTTGTCATTGCTAATGCCCTGACTTGTGTCATCCTTTCTTGTATAGTACATGGTATAGTATTGAATATATAATAGGTACTAATACTGATTGACTGTTTCATTGAGTAAAAACCATCATTCCCAGAATAAATGCTTTTGAGTTTTTAATAATGAAGGTCTTATTTGGTTATATTTAGTTAAGCCACTAAACAAACTATAAGTGATGGAAACTGAGGCAGAATGAAATTTAAATGCGTAGTCACAAAAATTGCCAATTATTCTTAAATAAGAATTAATGAACAAATACACATAATAGACACTTTAAAAAGCAGAATAAACAATGTACTTGAAAAACAGTGATAGCTATATATTAAGAAATACATTTCATATATTTGGGAATATCTAATGATGCATATTTTAATCCCTTTTCCTTTCATGTTAAGTTAGAGAGAAAAAAGCCTGAATGGTAAAGAGTTATTTCCTATGGGCGTTCCATGAAGCAAAAAAAAAAAAAAAAAAAAAAAAAGAGAGAGAGGTTTGATGTACTTCTGCCCCTCCCTCCACACACACACAAAAATATCTGGAAGAAGTTGGGAAATCAATGCTTTTCTTTAGCTGGTCCAAAGATTCTTATTCTAGAATGGTTTAAGAAGTGAATGGATTACTATTAGCAACTGTAAACACTTATATAGAATTTAGTAAGTGTTAGGTACTATTCTAGTGCTTTCCATATATTAACTCATAAAATACTATAGCCAACACATGAAGCAGGTGCTATTACTGTCATCCTCATTTTGTAACTGAGAGAACTGAGGCCCGGAGAGTTAAGGAGTTTACCCAAAGCCACACAGATAGTAAGTGGTGGAACAAGGAATCAAATCCAGGCAGTTTGGTTTCAGAATCCATGTTTCCTTACTCCTCTCTCCCTCCTTCCCCTCTTATCTCCCCTCCTTTCCCCTCCACTCCTTTTCCCTCCTCCCATCCTTTTTTCCTCTCCATTCCCTCTCTTCCCTCATTCCTCCCTTCTTCCTTTCCTCTTTTTTTCTTTCATTCTAAAAATAGGAAACAGACAGAAAAATATGTCATTCATAAATGTGCAACATAATGAATAATGAATTATCAAAAAATGAACACACGACTCAGGTAAAGAGGTAGGCTGAAGAACCCATATTGCTTATGTTCTTAAGTACTACTCTATGTTGCCTGTCAATACATTTCTGGCCTTCTTAGAATTTTTACTATGATTTCAGTATAAATTGATTCAAATTTATAGTGTTAATTCCTAAAAGCAGTAGGAAAAAAACATCAAAATAAGCCAAGAATCCTGAATTTTGAGCTTGTTTTCTTGCCAGAGTTTGAAAACTGATTTTTTGCCAGAGTTTGAAAAAGTGCAAAATAGTTTTGTAATTCTACTGAACCTCTGGCAAATTCAGTTAAGGCAGATTTTTGAGCAGTGCAGTGAGTGTAGTTTTGGCTATTATATATGCAAACTCTTATCCTTTTCTTGTATGCCTTTCTTGTAGAGGGCATAGGGTTATAGAAAGGGTTAGTCGTGAATGATTCTACATTTCTGTTTCTTGTCTTTTATTTCTCAATTCCCAAAACTAAAGTCTACTGCAGACATCTAAGATACTTTTTTTTTTGGAATTTAAACTGGCATTTTTTTGGTTTCACATTGAAGTTCCTGACAAAGTTTGACCTCTTATTAGTACTTCAACAATGGATAATTATGGTCTAAGGCCCTTAATCTATAACTCAAAGTTGGTAGAAGGAGTATTTCCTGTAATGACATGCAGCAGTTGAATTAGTCATCTTTTTACTTTATTTTATTGTTTTTGGTAATTATTCTACCAGTTTAGAGCATAAAAGTGGAAAATATGATGCTGCTATTACATTGCTAAGCAAGCAATAGGATATTCAACAAGAAACCAGATATATATTTAAGTGTTCACGATTATAAGCCTATACCTATTAAAAAATGAGCCCTGTATCCAGGGCTGTGATGAGCATATATTCTGTACTAAGTATTGTTTGAATGACATTTTTTTATGTGTGTTTGTGCCCTGACAGATTTTATATGCAAAAATTAAAAAACAAAAAATTCTATATCTTTTTATGCTTTACTTAAAAAAAAAAATTACAACACCTGGGTTGTTGTAGAGCATGTTAACTTAAAATTCTATTTATAATCCCTTGATTCATTATATTACTTATACATTACATATATAATATCATAATTAGCATGGCTTGGAAATATATGTGCATTTTGCTGCTCCTTTCTTACTTACCTTTTTGTTTTTCACACACAAGAAGTAGGATCATATATGTGTCCTGTCTCTTTACACCAATCATGATCACTATGGTTCTGTTCCTGCTTAGCTACACATTATATTCCAAGCCTGAATCCTGCCTTGAGTATTTTCTCAAAGAAGGCATTGTAACTTTGACCAAGCAGCCCATATTCTGTGTCTGTGTTTTTCTAGGTTATTGTCCAAGATGTGGGGTAGATAACTTTTAAGATAGTCATTTCTAGAGTCCCTCTGAGTGGTCTCCAGAAATTGTGGGTTTAGCTTTTGGAAGTTGATGTGTAACTACAGTTAAGTGGGTGATAAGTATGAATGACTTCAGGTAAAATTGCAAAGCAACTTTCTTTTCTATTCATAAGTACTATGTAAAACAAATATTACATGTATAATGAGTACATATCAGATTGCATTTCAAAATTAAACCTGTTGATCCCATTTTTTGGTCCACATAGGGCACAGTTATCTTTGAGAAACTTAAAAATTAGGGAAAAGGTCATCCTTTAACAGAATTGTGTGGCATCACATTGCAATGCACACTAATGCCTCTCCCCAATTCCCAGTGTTACATTTCCATCTCTATTTTCTATGATTCTTGGCTCTTTTTCTACTAGACCCCTTCAAAAATCTCCTCAAGGGTATCATGGCCTTGGTCACATTTTCTTTCATTAATTCTTCTCTTAAAAGGTCCACTGATTGTAAATTCAGTTATTTAGAATATACTAAACCCATTCATTATAATTAGAGAAATCCTGAGATACATACTACATTCAGGTTAGGCAAGTTACTGTATCATAATCTCTATTTAGATTTAGTTTTTAAAAATATTGCACAGTGTTCTCCAGGCCCTCATTGTCTTTCATCCTGATTGACCAAGTCTTCTTGTAGCCAGATTCCTTGAGTCACTGGCTTTCAGATTAATTCATCTTCACTTCTACCTCCCAGTTTAATGTTAGAGCTATTTCTCCATTGTCTTTGTCTCTGAGAAAGCAGAGCTGTATTTTTTTTTTTTTTTTTTTTTGACCTTAGGTTAAATTTTGTTTCTGGTTGAAGCTGTTCTCCTGAGACTTTCTAGATCCTGTTTTTCAAGAATTTTTCAATCTTTATGAAGTCTTCCTTGCCTATTCTGTATAGAATTTTTATAATCCCCCTCTGAATTTCCACAGCATTTATTTATTCATTTATTTATTTAAAAAGCTTATTCATTATTCTTTAAGTTCTGAGGTACATTCATTATTCTTTAAGTTCTGGGTTACTCAGGTTTTTTTTTTTTTTTTCTGATTCAACAACAAAGTTTACTGTAAAGCACACAATTATTTCAATCCTAACAATACATATAATTTTATGGCATCTCATTATACAATTTGATAAACATACAAAAATATTTTTTGATCTCATCTTAAAAAGATTACGAAAAGTCGTAAAACTTAGACAACAAAAAAAGGCCAGTTTTTTTTTTTCTCTTCTATAGAGCTCCCCTGTGGTCAGTCTCCTTTCTCTTTTATACCCTGCTGATTTTCATTAACTTACTTAATGTGGCAATTCGTAAAGGTATCAGCGATGGAAGGCTTTTATAGCAGGGCAGCTTTGTTAAAGCTGAATCTTCAGCCTCACACAAATTCAACAGCTCTGTGTAGAACACCTTATGCTCCACCATGTTCAGGTCCATTGTGAAAAGCCTGGGCTGCAACGTGGTACAGAATGTGTTCCCCTCCATCAGGCTGATCTGCGCGTTGGCAGGCTGGTGTTGGAGCAGGTGCTTCTTAGGGGGGACCATATCCTGGGTTACATAGGCATACATGTGCTCTGGTGGTGTGGTTTGCTGCATCTATTGCCCGTCATCCACATTAGGTATTTCTCCTAATGCTATCCCTCTCCAATCCCCCGGCCCACTACTATTCCTCCCCTAGCCTCCCACCCCACAGGCCCTGGTGTGTAATGTTCCCCTCTGTGTGTCTGTGTGTATTTATTTTTTAACAGTACTTATTTTCTATATTACTCATTTGGTATATCTTCAAGCTGACAAAAAAAAATGTTGTCTATCATATGGTAGGTTCCATGCTAAATACTGAAATATGAAGATAAACAAGTTAACTATTCCAAGTCTTAAAGAGCTAATAATTTAGTGGAGAAGACAGTATGTTATAACTAACCTTTATGTAATTTTATAGGTATACAATAGATGTCTGAAATGTTATGGGAACATGGATGAATAATTGATTAATGTGGAAATAAAAGGAAGTTTTATAGAAAATTACAGGCTTATATAAATTAAATGAATGAATATAACCTTTAAGACTCAGCTTTTGGGCACTATTTCTTCCTGAAAGTCTCCCCTAAGTCTCCAGACTAGATTTGGTTCCCTTTCTTCTGTTGCTAGATATAACTGTAATGTAGCACTTATCCTATTATATTGAAACAAATTCTATAAGTGTGTCTCCCTACTATACTGTAAATTTCTAGGGAAAAAGAAACTGTGTATTATTTTGGATCCCTAACACCTAACACAATGCTTGCTGCATAATAGATGCTCAATACATGTCTTCCGAACTGAACAACAAAACAACAAAAAACATGAGTGTTTGGGAATTGCAAGTTTTGTGAGGCAAATTTTGAGTGTCAGAACACAGAAAGTGAAGTGGCTGGAGATAAGGCTAAAAAATAGCTAGGACAAAGTTGTGAACAGCCTGATTAGGCAACGTATTGTTCATTATCCTTTTATATGCATATTTTTTGTTAGAATGCATTCTTTAGAGACAAGGATTAAATCTTACATGTAGTAATATTTAATTCAGCATCAGGCACAGTTCCTTGCACATAATAGATGTTCAGCAAATCAAAGGAGAGTTAAATCATCAGATGACAGCATCCACTCTAAAGTACTTTGAAGATTATGATTCAATGATTATTCATTGATAGTAGGCAGTGGTTATACACTGTCCTAGATAATGATAAAGGGAGCATTTTTTTGATCCATTGTATTCCTGTGAACAGAACCTATGTGCATTCTGAAATTATGAAACTATAAACAAACTTAAAAACTTAAACAGCTACTTTTTTATATGTGTTAAGTTTTGGACTCTCCACTCATAAAGAAGCATCAAATGAGATGAAAACTAACTGACACTAGTTTCTTTTTTAAAAAATGATGTTTTTGTGTATGTCTTGGCATCAAATATAGAGTCAGTTGAATTGCCTGACTTTGATATTAGCTAGACATACTGGCTGGCCCTCTATAGCTATAAGCTTGTAGTAAGAATTGGCTTACATAATATGAATAATATAAATTACTATTGAAATATAAGACAGAGTTTGATGCTGTACTATGCTGGTAACTGTTAACAACTGGTTTTCTAGAAAGAAAAAATAAACAAAGCTCTGATCTGTAGCATATGCTAGTTTCAGTGATATAAATACTTCCATTATGAGCCATTTACAGTGATATAAATACTTCCAAACTACTCACGTGAAGTTACTAAAATACGCAGTTGGGAAGAGATGCTAACAATCAACTCATCTGAATCTGTAAGAGCCAGCAACACTATGAGTTGGATAATAACTATTGTAATTAAAAAAAATTGTAATGAACATTGACTATGTGCCTGGCACTCTTCTAAATGCTTTATATACTGTATTTCATTTACTTTACCTAGCAACCTATGAGGTAGGTTCTACTTTTTTAATTCCCGTTTATGAGAATCTGTGTCTCAGAAAGACTAATTTGCTCACATTACATATCAAGATATGAATGGACTATAGATTCAAAAACTTAGTTTGATTAGACTTACTCCTCCAACTACTATTCAATATTGCTTTGAGGATATACAATTAAATTATGTTCAGCATAATTTTCATGTTAAATGCATTTTTTATTTAATGTCAATATATGTAATTCCTTGAAATTTTTAAGTAAAAGATAGCTATGTAAATTTGTCATGTCCAACTATTTATGTGACTCAGGAAAAAACTTTACAAAAGGAGAAAGTAATCTAAGTAATTTTAAGTTTATATGATTAAAAAAAGACATTTTGTCATCTCAAAATCTTGAAAACATTTTTACAAAAGACTAACTTGAAAGAACTCAAATTGTTTTTTTAAAAAGGTGTTATTTGCAATTGCATGGATTCTAATAAAATACAAACTCTTGCTTTTATTTCAGTGACAGGGTTCTTAAATTGTTGCTGAAATTTATTAAGAGTATCTAATGGATGTTGTAAATAGCAGAACATTCCACCTGTTTTCCAATACTTATTGCTCAGGAAAAGGTTATTTCTAATAGCTAAGCATGCAGAAAATATAATAACTTATTTATGAGGATAAATTTAGAAGTTAAAAAAAAAAGTTAGCAAGTAAAACTGTAAGTGTCTAAA
Source organism: Saguinus oedipus (assembly GCA_031835075.1). Classification (NCBI taxonomy): domain Eukaryota; kingdom Metazoa; phylum Chordata; class Mammalia; order Primates; family Cebidae; genus Saguinus; species Saguinus oedipus. Next base: position 7,272,708 of record CM063183.1, on the reverse strand, counting down.
GATGATTGTAAACTTCGGATCACTGCAGAAAACTTTAAGACCTGTCACTACGCTTCAGGCAAACAAAGCAGCTATACCCTAGACTGAAACTATGAAGGGTTTTATACATTTTAGGAATGACAAGAAGCTTAATGCTGTGGGAAAGTAAGTTGTGTTGTGGGAGTAGATGTGGAAGCTGAAAAAAACAGTTTAGAACTGAACTATGAGGAACTTTCTATGTCAAATTAAAGTTTGTATTTTATTCTGTAGGGTATCAAAGGTTAAAAGAAGTTCTTAAGAAAGTAGCCAGGCGCGGTGGATCACGCCTGTAATCCCAGCACTTTGGGAGGCCGAGGCGGGTGGATCACGAGGTCAAGAGATCGAGACCATCCTGGTCAACATGGTGAAACCCTGTCTCTACTAAAAATACGAAAAATTAGCTGGGCACGGTGGCGCACGCCTGTAATTCCAGCTACTCGGGAGGCTGAGGCAGGAGAATTGCCTGAACCGAGGAGGCGGAGGTTGTGGTGAGCCGAGATGGCGCCATTGCACTCCAGCCTGGGTAAAAAGAGCGAAACTCCGTCCCCCGCCCCGCCAAAAAAAAAAAAAGAAAGTAGCAAAATGATAAAATGATTAATATTCTATTAAGAAAAAACTCTTGTAATCGTGTTGGGCAGAAGTTGAGAAGAGACTAGTAAAATGAAGATTGGTTTATTACAATATTCTTATAAAGAGATAATGAGGGCTTGAAATAAAGATGATATATTATGGATAAAAAAGGGGATTAATTTCAGGGTCACATTTGATGTAAAATCAACAAGATTTGATGAGTGCATTTTGGGCAAATATTAAAACAACAACAAAAAGAAAAAGTTAAGAATAATACTAAGTTTTAGTTTAGGAGACTGGATAATGATGTCATTAATTGACATTGAGGACAAAAAGGGAATTTACAGTTTAAAGCATTTGCACACATGTTGTCACATTTAAGATGATATTTATGTTATAAATTACTATTATTGCTCTGTTAAAAACTTAATCTCATATGCAAATAAATGTACACAGTGTCCTGGTTTTCTTCTTTTTTTAAAATTTTTTCAACACAGAGTCTTGCTCTGTTGCCCAGGCTGGAGTGCTATGGCATGATCTTGGCTAGCTGCAATCTCCACCTCCCGGGTTCCAGTGATTTTCCTGCCTCAGTCTCCCAAATAGGTAAGTTTACAAGCGCCCACCACAATGCCCGGCTAATTTTTGTATTTTTAACAGGGTTTCACCATGTTAGTCAGGCTGGTCTCGAACTCCTGACCTCAGATAATCCACCCGCCTCGGCCTCCCAAAGTGCTGGGATTACAGGCTTGAGCCACCGTGCCCAGCCAGTATCCTGGTTTTCTTAAATATTTTCCCCTAGTGCTTATCACTGACTTGATGAAAAGTGCTGTTTGTATTATGTATAGCCATATTTATTTTCAATATTTTAATAAGTGATAATGTTTTCTTCTCTAACTGCTATATTTAAATATTTTTGTTAGTGATTCTTTTAATTATTTGAAATATATTTTATTATCTTTCAGTTTGAACAAACTTTTAGGTCTAGTATATTTAGTCATCTCTTAGATAATTTATTAAAAGAAGTAAAAAGGGAAAAACTGCCATGTCACATTTCTGGTCCTACCATGAAACAAAAATGATGATAAAACCACTAATATTTAAAGTCAATTTTGGACTCATGGTTTTATAGCTCAGCATAGTTTTCATGTTAAATGTATTTCAATATGATTATAAAAGCAAGTCTCTTAAATGTATAAAATCAAAGCAAAATAACACAAAAACAAGAAACTTAAGGCACTTTCAAGACACCATAAATCCATTTGGATTGGTAAATGAGTATTAACCATGGAGTCATTTCATTTCTTCTAATTAACTGAGGTACTTAGAGGCACCGGGGATACAAAAATTAATAAATCCTTGTTCTGATTGATGGAGTCTAGTCGAGGGAACATATGAACAACTCAGTGCAATAAGACATTTTAAGTGTTCTACAGTTAGAAATAAATTGCTATAGGAAGTAGATTCAAGTAATTCTGCCCAGGGATTGTCTAGAGCAGGGAGGAGGAAGAGAAACTTTCACAGTAGAGGTAACTTTTGAGTAGGGCCCTTTAAGGCTTAATAAGAGTTTGTCAGGGGGAGAAAGTGAAGGGCTTTGAGAACACGCATAAAAGAGCAAGAAAATAAACATTCTGGTGTAGGCAGCATGGGAGCAATTTTTTTTTAAAGAAGCTGAAAGAGTTAAGCAGGACCTAGCAGTGAGGATGTGACATACCATGCTTAAGGACATTAGACGTGATATCCCAAGATATTGAGTGAATTTCTGATTGAACTCTAATAGGAGATTGTGTCATATCTTCAGTATGGGGTTTATCTCATGAACTCATTAATTCTTTTATTCATTCAGAGTTGAACTATAAGAAGACACCCTGCTAAAATAAATCAGATAGATGCTGTCCTCCAAGCTCAGTTCACTCTTATTAAGGAAAGTAAGAACTTTCAAAGGAAGGGTTGGGTAAAGTGATACAGAAAAATGTGACATTTGAAATGGGCTTCGAGGCATGGGTAAGATTTGGACAAGTCTCATTTATATTTTGATTATGATGAGTTGAAGACACAAGTTTTTTTGCCTTTCTCACTTATAACTGGTTTATTTTCTAGGTAGCATTTAAAAAAAAATAAAGGAAAACCCCACATAAATAGTGGTTTCGGTAGGTATTGTTTGAAATGGCAGTGACCATTGGTATATTTAAATAAATAAATGCAAGAAAAGACTTCTTTTTTTTGGCCTTCATTGCTGTAAGTTTCTTCAGGATAAGGAAAGTAACTGTACATTTCTGTATCTTGGAGTCAAATAATTGTTGAGTTAAATGTAATACTTCTGGGTTTTATTTGAATTTTAATTCTTAAACAATGTAGAGTTGTTAAATGATGATGTGATGGAGATATAAAAAGTAATGTGCTCTTGGGCAAAATAGCAAAATGAAGAAATAATCACGCACCAAGTTACAGATCAATGTAGACTAGAAATCACAATCAATGGCATTTACTTTACAGATGAAAAAAAAAAACTTTCTCCTAATATCACACTAGTGCACCAGATATACACACCTTAGCTATACAAGTCACCCATTGTGGGCTCACCATAGCCATAGAACAGAATGGATTAGAAAGGAATGCAGATCTGTGGAAAATCTGGGATAAAAAAAGCAATAGAACATAAGATACACAGAAGAAGAACTTGGAGAATTCACTGATGTAGAATCTGAACCACTGCCACATTCTTATTTATAGTGTTAATGAATGCTTATGCTGCAGGGCTTTCTACAAATTTAAGTAAACATTTCTCTAGAGGAATTTACACTAAAGTAATCACAATGTATCTAGGAGTATTTAAAAGACAGGAAACTGGCGAGCATCTTATTACCTAAAGTAGAAGGCTGGTAATGCCATCTATGCTCCCAGGGGTTCTGAAGTTAGGATTCCGGTTGCATGTTATTGTGGTTATTATAAATTTTATCATAAAACATACCAAGCTTGAAACAACCATCAAGGGGATTGAGGTGTTTATTACTGAGCAGTAATAACATGTTTTAAAATAAAAACGTATATAATAATATTTTGAAAATAATTTTCTTCTTCATGATTACAGAATTCACAAAAACAAGAATTGACTGGAAATCATAAAGAAATGATTCTCAAAAAAAAAAAAAAAAAAAACCCCAAGAGATAGCATCGAAAAGTTTGTTAGTAGATATGAGTCAGACTTGTATTATTATTATGTTTAAACTAAATGCAGTAGTTCAAACATGTAATTTTTATCTCCAAATAATTTTATTCACAATATTTGAGAAGAAATCACCACAGCACATCGTAAACTATTTTTTTACAGCCTTAAGTGAAGAATAATAATTATCTGGATAATAATTTCCACGCATTTTTCCCTCAGATTGTCAGTCTATTAAGTACCAGTGGCTTCTTTCCCCAAAACACACTTTATTAGTGAAGTAGAAATATTAATATAACCTTCAGTGTCACTAGAACGATTAAAATTTTTTTCCAGTCAGAGATTTGGTCTGGTGTCGACAGAACTACAGGATTTTACTGGACGAGTCACTCGAGGGTTGTAGAGATGCCCTTTCTGAGGTAAACAGAATTTCAAAATTTAGAAAATAAAGTTGTTAACCATTCACGATTTTTTTTTTTTTAAGTACGAGGTTCTAACTTTTCCCCATCGTTCTACGAGACGGAAAAAAAGCATTTAGACCCGCTACAGTCGTGGCATTAGAAAAAGGCGCCAAAAAGAGACAATGTAACGGCCCAGGGTGCTCTGAGCTTCAGCGGAGATACAACCTGGGCTCATGGGTGGGGGCAGGGAGGAGCGGGGCGGAGAGGGGAGGGGCGTGGCTGAGGCCGGGGCTGTAGAGGGGCGGATTCGGGGCGGAGAAAACCCTAAGATCAGGCTGAGGCCAGGCCACGAGGGGCGTGTCAGGGGCGTGACCAGGGCGGTGCTGGAACCTCCCGTTAAGAGGTCGGAGCCCGGCCCGAACTCGGACAGATTCTTTCTATGCGCTGTCATGTCGCTCCCGCAGCCCACGCCGCGGGTGGCGGAGCTCAGGGAACCTGCTTCCTCTTTAACGTCTCCTGAGGACCCGGATTCCCAACCACCCAGTAGCAAGCGGCTCTGTCTTGAGGAGCCATGCTGTGTCTCTAAGGCGGGCTGGCGACTGCCTCTGGTGCCTCGCTTGTCTGAGGCGGAAAAAGTCTGGGAGTTGCCGCCCAGACCCCTCAAAGGGCTCCTTGTTTCAACGAATGCTATTTTTGATAACTCCACAGACTCATGTGTGGAGAAATCAGTCAGTGGGAAGCAGATAGGTAACCTGGGATGTCCAAATCACAAATTCCAAATGAATAGCTGTTTGCAGGCTTTCCTCTCACAAAGTTCTGATTCTGATTTGAGGGTTTCGAGAACGTCTGAGCCAGGACTGTGTGACACAGAGACTTTCAGTGTGCACTACGCTGATAGCTCCAAAGCAGGGTTTAGTCAACTTCTGCCCAGCACCTCTATACACGGTATACATGGAATTAGAAACGAGAATCGAAAACAGCAGTTAGTCCAAAGAAGAGACAATGTTCACAAAGAAAATCCATTTTTAGATGTTACCTTTTACAAGGAAACTAAACCACCATTTCATGAAATTAAGAACAGCCGTAAAGCTGACAGTGTTATGCCATCAAATAAAAAAGAAAATAACATTTCATCATCCGCACTAAAAATATCAAAATCTCAAAACCAGCCCTGCTTGGAAATTGCCAAACCTAGCTATTTTAGAGATAGCAGCACAATAAGTGTCCCTCAGTTTCCAACGGACTTAAATAGCAAAATGTCCTCTGTCTATTTAAAGGAAATAGCAAAGGAAAAGAATGACAAAAAAGAGACATATGTTAGGGATTTCGCAAACATTTACTGGTCCCAAAAAAGACCTGATGTTAAGAAGAAAAAGTTACAGAATGATAAAAAAATTGTAGAAGCGGAAAATATTTTTTTCGAATGTTACGAAAATGACTATGTATCACTCAGCAGCCAAAATACTTGCAAGAGAAAAGACTTGATCAATTCAAACTACTGTAACTACAGTAGCATCCACTGTGATGTAAGAGACACTGGAAAGAATTTTGCTATACTAGAAAATGCAAATTGTGAGGAAGCAGAATGTCTGGACATTTACATACCCACCAGATTGGAAAAATGTCAAAACTGGGACTGTAACAGTCATATTTTGAGAAGAAATAGAGCAAATTGTGGGATTATGAATAATTACAAGACTAACAGTGAAAATATGCAAAGTATTGAAGAAAAATGGAGTTGGCTATTATTAGAAATAGACCTTTTAAGCAAGGAAGATTACCACTGTACAAAAGTCATGAATGTGCATGAAGAACAATCAAAGCTTCTCGTAAGAGAAATATTAGGTAGTCAGAAACCTTTAATAATGACTGTTTGGTTAAATGGTAAAGGAGAAAATGATAATATTCTACAGTTGAGATACAATGCTACACAAAAATTCTTTCATGTAAGCAACCCTTTTGAAAGTTTCATTATGGAAATTTTTTATTTCCATAAAAGTATTTCAGGAAATCAAAAAGATAATAGTGTTTTAAACTGCTATAAGATTTTGAAGTATAAAAAGCAAATTGGTATTCAAAATCTAATAACGAGAAACATGAATGCAAATATGAAGAATGGAATTGTAAGCATATATTTACAAGACAGTGTTATAAAACCTTTAGATATTATATTGAAAACTAACATAGCTTTTTGGCTCAATAACTTTGACTCTTTAACTATAATTGAAAATGATTTTGAATTAGAAGAGGAATGCATTTTCAAGTGGATGCTGTATTTGAAGTATCCAAAAAATATTATAGTGGAAAATTATCCTGCATTTCTAGTAAGGATTTTAACTTCTTCAAGAATATTAGAAGATAATATGAAACCTATGTTAAAGAAAAGGAAGCTATTTAGAACTGAACAAGTTTTTGAAGAGTCTAAGAAAAAACGTATTAATTCCTTCAGTATGACAACTCAAAATACAGGTTTTCCAATATTTAAAACATATGAAAAAATTCCTCTTTTAATGGACTTTGATGACAAGGAAAAAATTTCTTTAATAAGAGAAATTACTTATAAGAACATGAGTTGTCCTCAACAACTCATGAATGGGGAAAATTGGGCTCATTATAGTTTTAATACTATTAAAACACATGTTAAGTCTTGTCCTCAATTTATACAGAACAACCATGGATATATTAATGAAAATTTTAATGAAGTAAATATGCAAAGCCAAAATTTAAATATGAAAAGAAAACAGGGACATAATAAAATCAGTAGCTTTAATTGTAAGCACATATTTGAAGATTTCTGCAATGTTAGGCAACAGGCCATACCAGCAAGCCACAACATAATTCGTGAACAGACCCGTACCATTTCTATAACTCAAGTGCTAAATTTTGGGAACTTGCTAAGTGAAATAGAAGGAAAACACCGTGACTTAATTTTGAAAGAGGAACTAAAAGTCACAGCTGAAAGTTTATCAAATAGTTTCCAAGTTCACAAAGATACTGAGATAGAAAAGAAAGAGAAAGATATTTTTCCAATGGATGTCATGTTTTCTGTGCAGTCAGTTTCATTAATAAGTAAGGAAGTAAATGTGGAAGAAACTAAATATGTCAATAAAAATTATGTAACAGACAGAAATGAATATGGGAGTATTTTGCCAGAAAGGGAGACAGCTAATTTAAAGCATTTTCATCAAAAGAATGACTCTACATTATATGTTAATCATCAATTTGAAACTGGTCTGAGTGAAGGGAATGATGAATGTTTTCAGGACTTAGCTGCTAAGTGTTTATCAACAGAAGCTCTGACAATAGTAAAAAATTTTGAGATGAGAAGAAAATTTGATTTAGTACTTGAAGAACTTCGTATGTTTCATGAAATTAGTAAGGAAAATGAAATTCCAAGCACTGTGGAAATAAACGATGAGCAAGAAAATTACTTCGGAGAAAATAATGATGCTGAGGAGGTAAAAATGGAGATAGAAAAAGATTTGAAAATGGTTGTGGTCAACAAAATAAGTGCATCTTCCTCGCTCCATGACACTACAGCAGGTTCTAATATGCGTAAAAATCACCAAAGTTTATTTAAATGGAAAACTGTACCCAATGATGGAGAACAGGAAGTTCCTAATGAGAGTTGTTATCCAAGTACATCAGAGGAAGAATTACTTTATTCTACTTCTGAGAATGGTACGAAATTTATTTTAAAACATTCTTTCTCATTTTTTCTGTATAGGCCAAATATATAATTTTGACAAAAAAGAAGAAGGGTAAGGATAAAATGCAAGACAATGTTTATTGGTGCACACTATTTTCTTTCTTTTATTTTTCCAGCAAGAAGCCATAGTTTTATTTATGATAGAAACAGTACAAATTTCAAACCAAGCTGCCAGTTACTCCTTTGAAACACCAAAAAAAAAAAAAAAAAAAAAAAAAAAGAGTTGTTTTCAGATGGTTACATTGTTAATTCCATAATAGCATTCACCATATCATTCCTTGTACTTCAGGGCTCAGAATGCCTTTGCTCTTGACACATTTGCTTGTGACATGACCGATTCTATGTCCTTAACTTCTACACCTGTTTCATCAACCTCTTCCTCTTCACTCTCCTCTTTTTTTTTTTTTTTTTGAGACGGAGTTTTGCTCGTTACCCAGGCTGGAGTGCAATGGCGTGATCTCGGCTCACCGCAATGTCCGCCTCCTGGGTTCAGGCAATTCTCCTGCCTCAGCCTCCTGAGTAGCTGGGATTACAGGCACGCGCCACCATGCGGCTAATTTTTTGTATCTTTAGTAGAGACGGGGTTTCACCATGTTGACCAGGATGGTCTCGATATCTTGACCTCACTCTCATCTTGTACAGTTGGAGTCTGTGTGTTTTCTTGAATGTTTGAGACAGCTTCACCTTGAACTTTGAGATAGCTTCACCTTGAACTTTGAATTTCTCAGCAGCTGCTAGCTGGGTGCACACCATTTTCTTATAAAGATGTATTCAAATGCTCAATCGTATACTGAAGTTGAAGAAAACAGGTTAATTGGAAAAAGGAGGTTTGAAGAGTCCTACTTCATTTCTCTAAATATTAGGAGCCAACTGAAGGAAATATTTCTGAAAAAATAATTTTTTTATACTGTTAATGCTTTATATAAAAGTTACTTTTTGCTGTAACATGTCACTCTTTATTTTCAGATTGTGAAAGACCTTTAACAAAAAGACCTGCTTTTCTCCATGAGGAATGTAAAGAACAACTTAATTGTTTATTGAGAGGAGGTAACATTTTAGTTACTTTTTAGAATACTTTCTAACATGATTATTGCATTGTAATATTTTTAGTATGAGGAAAGTGTAGGTGTTCAAGTTGTTCGAAATAAATATAAAGTTTTAGCAGTTTTTAAAAGCATTAGTATTATACTGATAAATTCTAATAATTAAAAATTGGGTAACAGTTAAAACTGCATTCAAATATTTGCATGGATGTATTAAAGTGACTATATGTTAAGTGTTATATATACCCAGTTTATACATCTAATGTATGCAATATTACCAAAACCAAAAAAAAGTATTTAGCTAAGTTGAGTTTCCATGATGTTATTCCCAATTATTATGTCTGTCTATCTATCTGAACATATATAGAGAGCATTGAGCATAGAGAACATGCTGTATGCTTTTTATTGTTATTCATTGTTATGAAGCTTTTTATGTTGAGGTTTTATTATGCAAATTAAAAAAGTATCATTTAGTCATGTTAACATGATTTTTGAATGACATTTATAAAACTTTTGATTACATTAAAAATACAACTAAAGAAAAATTAAACACTGCCATTTGCCCAATAGCTCTACAATATCAGAATAAAACACAGTATGTATAACATTCATTCTACCTTGTGGTGCCAAGGGTATGGGTAGGTGTAGAATTGAAATTGTGGAACTAGGTAAAGTTATAATCCAGTCAGAAATTTCTGGTATTATACAACAAGTTTAGATCTAAAAAGAGTAACATTGTAGGTGAAATATATTTACTGAAACATCTTAAGTCATGTATCATGTCTCAAAACATTTTTTCTACATTCTCATAATCAGTAGACTGTTACCTCTGATACTTTTATTGTCACCTCAGAATTTTATGTTTTTCTCTTTTCTTAGCTTACAATGAAATAGTTTTAAAAATTAATCAAACCATTGGAAGATCAAAAGCCCATAGGTAGTCTCTTCTCCTTGGAATGAAGGAAATGACTGATGGAAGAATATTCCATGAGTCAAAAAGTAGAATGGCAAGAATTACCCTGGAAAGGATAGAGTTTGCTTCTTCTAGGACAGAAAGAAAGAAATTAGTTTAAGAATATATTTTGATATAGAATAAAGGAAGATTAGGAATAGCTACCCATGCTGCCATTGTGATAATAATTGTGATAATAAAATGAATGTAGGAGGAAGATAAACTATTGTGTGCACATTGGAAAAGCAATCATTACATTTGTGTGAAATATATAAACCCATATAACAATGTGATTCTGCCTTCACAAGTTAAAGTGATTTATTGGGAAATGTGAAAAATAATGTATGAATTTTGCTAGAATTATTTAATACTATGTTAGGATAGTAGTCTTGTATTCACTTTCAAGGGCATAAATGTTGAATGATCTTCCTGAGGCTTGTTAAAATCTATAGTGTACAAGAAAGGTTGGAATAGGGTTAATAAGAATGAACTTTAATGATCTGCCTAGATAGCATGGGTGCCTGCTTCTACACTGTGATTCTAAGGGCATCAGAAAAATCCCAGTTATTCTGAAAAGTTTTGATACCCACCCACCTACCATCATGATGCCTCTTCTCTTAAACTTGCCATTGACTACTAAATATCTTCAATGGATCCCTTCTCTTTTTCCATCTCTCTCTTCTCTCTGCAGTGTGAAGGCAAGTACAGCATTGAAATTATTTTGAGTGCTTGCTACATGCAAACCAGCCAGTTCACCAGTGCTTTATATATCATTTAGACCAATGGAGGATCTAGTGATCTAACAATTTTGTCTTATTTGAACAATCCCTTAGTGTTTCAAAGTTTTAAAAGGATCTAGCAACAATGTATTTTCCTTTCACCTTTTATAATTAATTTTCTAATTTTAATATTTAATTGAGTATAATAAACTGATGTATATCTATTTTATATTGCTTTTCTCTCTATTATACATGTAGCTTAACTCTGTATTCTACTCATTAAGGTTTACATGGGTATACACACAGATTCTTTTTGGCTCAGCTTAGGAAAAATCATGCTGTTAACCTTTTGTCACATTTAACATTTGGTTATACTGTTTTAAGTATAACAGGCTATTATATCGAGGTCATACTGATTCACTAAAGTTTGATTTACATTTTTGGTTTTACATTTGTGCCCCACAGTTTATTTAAAAAAAACCCTGAAAGTTAGAGACGTTGTATTTGATTATCAGAGGTAGTTGATTTTATGTAACTGATTTAGTAACAGATATGTGTATCTCCATGAACTATTTTGGACCTCTTCGAAAATGATATAGTTTTAGTTAAAGAAAAACTTCAAACTCAGAGCCCTCTATTGATGCATAATAGATGGTGTACATTTTTGTTCTGATTATTGACGGTGACCTCCATTAGAAACCAAATGTAACCATTAACAATACAGCGTAGTTGTTAAGCTACCAACGGAACAATGAATCTGGTGCTTAAAGCCACAACATCAAGCCGGCTTTAAAACCTATACAGTTTTGTTGTGATTGTTGTTAAGTCAGACCACCTGATTGGAATGCTAAATTTATTTAGTTGCTATATTTTATGGGGCAAATTCCTTAACTTTTTGTGTTTATTTTTCATATTTTAAAACTGGAGCAAGAATTAAGTAAAATAATGCATTTAAAGTACCGTGCCTGGCACATAAGTAATAAGTGCTCAGTAAATATTCAGTAAATGTTGCTAATATCATGATTAGAAGTAAAGATTTATAGGCATAGGAACTACTGGTAATTTTCACTCTTTTATTGTCTTATATTTCTAGGTAGTTGCTTTCCACATGGCATTTCAAGAGTACGACCTCTTAAGACATGCAGTAGGCCAATCAGGATTGGTTTGTCAAGAAAAGCAACGGTTAAACAACTTCATCCTTATCTGAAACAAATGTGTTATGAAAACTTAAAATAAGATTTTTGACTTTCATATTTCAAAACATTTTACAACATCTAGAAATGTTTTGTTTTCTTTGGATAAATGTTCTTCCAGCTTGGGGGTTTGGGGCTTGCTTTATAAAGTGGAGAAGGTTTTCTTTTTTTCCCCAAGTATATATATATAATTTTATTGCCTTTAAAAGTATAAAATATTTTATTGATTTTCATGTCATAAAAATGTACACTTTAAAGCCATTTCATGATTGTATAAAACATTTTGACATTATTTTTCATGATATATGCATATAATCCTTTTGTGGAGAAAACTGATAACCTTTATTTTCTAAAAAGGATCTGTGACTCATAATGAATTACTGTTCTAATCACTTACCCATTTTTCACATGGAAAAGTGGAGGTACAGAGAGGTTGAATAAGCTTTTCAAGGTCACAGCGTTTGTATTAAGATTGGAATGGAGTCTCGCTCCTTTGTAGCATTCTTTTCCACTTGTTCCTGCATTCACTTTCTAATCTTTATTTTTTTCTTCCAGAGTTTATCTTTGACTCCAGAGCAGAGTTATGATTATGTAGTTAACACTTACTATTAATTTGTTAATTCATGGGACAAGTATACCCTAATACTCCTACTATTGTCTTAGGCTGAGTGATAGAATAAAGAAGACGTGTATAAGACCTTGCCTTATGGAGCTTACTTTCTATGGCTGACATTGGTAGAAAAATGTAGGATATACATAATTTAATGGTAACCATCAATAGAATAAAATATACTTTAGACAGAGAACTAACAAAAAATGGGCAAGTTAGCAAAATGTAAGGAAAGAAAGAAGCATCAAGAAAGCATGTAAAAAACAGAAAGCATCTGATGGCAGAAGGAGGACTAAATGTATTAATGAACAAAATAGATGTGACTGGATGAAATTCTGTTATTAAAAGCAAACATTCTCAGACTCACCTCAAATTTGGTTCTCTTCATTAATTTCCACCCTCCACCATACACTTTCCAACTTCAGCATCTTAGTCTAATTTTTTTTCTGCCCTCATGGAACTCATAACTTCTTTCACTGTAATTTATACCTTGCTAGAATATAAGCTCCTTGAAGGCAGAATTTTTTTTTTATTTATTATTTTATTTTATTTTTTAAAATTTTTATTGCATTTTAGGTTTTGGGGTACATGTGCAGAATGTGCAAGATAGTTGCATAGGTACACACATGGCAGTGTGTTTTGCTGCCTTCCTCCCCTTCACCCACATTTGGCATTTCTCCCCAGGCTATCCCTTCCCAGCTCCCCCCCACTGTCCCTCCCCTATTCCCCCCAATAGACCCCAGTGTGTAGTACCCGCCTCCCTGTGTCCATGTGTTCTCATTTTTCTCACCCGCCTATGAGTGAGAATATGTGGTATTTCCTTTTCTGTTGTTGTGTCAGTTTGCTGAGAATGATGTTCTCCAGATTTATCCATGTCCTTACAAAGGACATAAACTCATCATTTTTGATTGCTGCATAATATTCCATGGTGTATATGTGACACATTTTCCCAGTCCAGTCTATCATCGATGGGCATTTGGGTTGGTTCCAGTTCTTTGCTATTGTAAACAGTGCTGCAATGAACATTCGTGTGCATGTGTCCTTATAGTAGAATGATTTATAGTCCTTTGGATATATACCCAGTAATGGGATTGCTGGGTCAAATGGAATTTCTATTTCTAGGTCCTTGAGGAATCGCCACACTGTCTTCCACAATGGTTGAAATAATTTACACTCCCACCAACAGTGTAAGAATGTTCCTATTTCTCCACATCCTCTCCAGCATCTGTTGTCTCCAGATTTTTTAATGATCGCCATTCTAACCGGCGTGAGATGGTATCTCAGTGTGGTTTTGATTTGCATCTCTCTAATGGCCAGTGATGATGAGCATTTTTTCATGTGTTTGTTGGCCTCATGTATATCTTCTTTTGTAAAGTGTCTGTTCATATCCTTTGCCCATTTTTGAATGGGCTTGTTTGTTTTTTTCCCTGTAACTCTGTTTGAGTTCTTTGTAGATTCTGGATATCAGCTCTTTGTCAGTTGGGTAAACTGCAAAGATTTTTTCCCAATCTGTTGGTTGCCGATTCACTCTAGTGACTGTTTCTTTTGCCTTGCAAAAGCTGTGGAGTTTGATTAGGTCCCATTTGTCTATTTTGGCTTTTGTTGCCAATGCTTTTGGTGTTTTGGTCATGAAGTCCTTGCCTACTCCTATGTCCTGAATGGTTTTGCCTAGATTTTCTTCTAGGGTTTTTATGGTGCCAGGTCTTATGTTTAAGTCTTTAATCCATCTGGAGTTAATTTTAGTGTAAGGTGTCAGGAAGGGGTCCAGTTTCTGCTTTCTGCACATGGCTAACCAGTTTTCCCAACACCATTTGTTAAACAGGAAATCCTTTCCCCATTGCTTGTTTTTGTCTGGTTTATCAAAGATTATATGGTTGTAGATATGTTGATTTGCCTCTGATGCCTCTGTTCTGTTCCATTGGTCTATATCTCTGTTTTGGTACCAGTACCATGCTGTTTTGATTACTGTAGCCTTGTAGTATAGTTTGAAGTCTGGTAGTGTGATGCCTCCCTCTGTGTTCTTTTTGCTTAGAATTGACTTGGCTATGCGGGCTCTCTTTTGGTTCCATATGAAGTTCATGGTGGTTTTTTCCAGTTCTGTGAGGAAATTCAATGGGAGCTTGATGGGGATAGCGTTGATTGTGTAAATTACATTGGGCAGTATAGCCATTTTCACGATATTGATTCTTCCTAACCATGAACATGGAATGTTTCTCCATCTGTTTGTGTCCTCTCTTATTTCGTTGAGCAGTGATTTGTAGTTTTCCTTGAAGAGGTCCCTTACGTTCCTTGTAAGTTGTATTCCTAGGTATTTTATTCTCTTTGTAGCAATTGTGAATGGCAGTTCATTCTTGATTTGGTTCTCTTTAAGTCTGTTATTGGTGTATAGGAATGCTTGTGATTTTTGCACATTGATTTTATATCCTGAGACTTTGCTGAAGTTGCTTATCAGTTTCAGGAGTTTTTGGGCTGAGGTGATGGGGTTTTCTAGGTATACTATCATGTCGTCTGCGAATAGAGACAATTTGGCTTCCTCCTTTCCTATTCGAATACCCTTTATTTCTTTTTCTTGCCTGATTGCCCTGGCGAGAACTTCCAGTACTATGTTGAATAGGAGTGGTGAGAGAGGGCATCCTTGTCTCATGCCGGATTTCAAAGGGAATGCTTCCAGTTTTTGCCCATTAGGTATGATATTGGCTGTTGGTTTGTCATAAATAGCTTTTATGACTTTGAGATATGTTCCATCAATACCGAGTTTATTGAGAGTTTTTAGCATAAAGGGCTGTTGAATTTTGTCAAATGCCTTCTCCGCGTCAATTGAGATAATCATGTGGTTTTTGTTTTTGGTTCTGTTAATGTGGTGAATGACGTTTATAGACTTGCGTATGTTGAACCAGCCTTGCGTCCCTGGGATGAATCCTACTTGATCATGATGGATAAGTTTTTTAATGTGCTGTTGCAATCAGTTTGCCAGTATTTTATTGAAGATTTTTGCATCTATGTTCATCATGGATATTGGCCTGAAGTTTTCTTTTCTTGTTGAGTCTCTGCCTGGTTTTGGTATCAGGATGATGTTGGTCTCATAAAATGATTTGGGAAGGGTTCCCTCTTTTTGGATTATTTGGAATAGTTTCAGAAGGAATGGTTCCAGATCCTCTTTGTGTGTCTGGTAGAATTCGGCTGTGAACCCACCTGGACCTAGGCTTTTGTTGTGTGGTAGGCTCTTAATTGCTCTCTCGACTTCAGACCTTGTTATTGGTCTATTCATAGTTTCAGCTTCCTCCTGGTCTAGGCTTGAGAGGACACAGGTGTCCAGGAATTTATCCATTTCTTCCTGGTTTACTAGTTTATGTGCATAGAGTTGTTTGTAGTATTCTCTGATGATGGTTTGAATTTCTGTGGAATCTGTGGTGATTTCCCCTTTATCGTTTTTTATTGCATCTATTTGGTTGTTCTCTCTCTTCTTTTTTATCAGTCTGGCTAGTGGTCTGTCTATTTTGTTGATCTTTTCGAAAAACCAGCTCTTGGATTTATTGATTTTTTTTGAAGAGTTTTTCATGTCTCTATCTCCTTCAGATCTGCTCTGATCTTAGTTATTTCTTGTCTTCAGCTAGGTTTTGAGTTTTTTTAATCTTGCTCCTCTAGCTCTTTCAATTTTGACGATAGGGTGTCAATTTTGGATCTCTCCACTCTTCTCATGTGGGCACTTATTGCTATATATTTTCCCCTACAGACTGCTTTAAATGTGTCCCAGAGATTCTGGTATGTTGTGTCTTCATTCTCGTTGGTTTTGAAGAACTTCTTTATTTCTGTCTTCATTTCATTGTTTATCCAATCGACATTCAAGAGCCAGTTGTTCAGTTTCCATGAAGCTGTGTGGTTCTGAGTTGGTTTCTGAATTCTGAGTTCTAACATGATTGCACTATGGTCTGAGAGACTGTTTGTTATGATTTCCGTTGTTTTGCATTTGCTGAGGAGTGCTTTACTTCCAATTATGTGGTCAATTTTGGAGTAGGTGTGATGTGGTGCTGAGAAGAATGTGTATTCTGTGGATTTGGGATGGAGTCCTGTAAATGTCTATCAGGTTTGCTTGTTCCAGGTCTGAGTTCAAGCCCTGGATATCCTTGTTAATTTTCTGTCTGGTTGATCTGTCTGATACTGACAGTGGAGTGTTAAAGTCTCCCACTATTATTGTGTGGGAGTCTAAGTCTCTTTGTAGGCTGTTAAGAACTTGCCTTATATATCTGGGTGCTCCTGTATTGGGTCCATATACATTTAGGATCATTAGCTTTTCTTGTCGTATCGATCCTTTTACCATTATGTAATGACCTTCTTTGTCTCTTTTGATCTTTGTTGCTTTAAAGTCTATTTTATCAGAGATGAGAATTGCAACTCCTGCTTCTTTTTGCTCTCCATTTGCTTGGTAAATCTTCCTCCATCCCTTTATATTGAGCCTTTGTGAATCTTTGCATGTGAGATGGGTTTCCTGGATACAGCACACTGATGGGTTTTGGTTTTTTATCCAATTTGCCAGTCTGTGTCTTTTGATTGGTGCATTTAGCCCATTTACATTTAGGGTTAATATTGTTATGTGTGAGTTTGATACTGCCATTTTGTTACTATCTTGCTGTTTTGTCCCTTGGTTGATGCAGATTCTTCATTTTGTTGATGCTCTTTAGCATTTGGTATGTTTTTAGAATGGCTGGTACTGGTTGTTCCTTTCTATGTGTAGTGCCTCTTTCAGGAGCTCTTGTAAAGCAAGCCTGGTGGTGACAAAATCTCTGAGTTCTTGCTTGTTGGCAAAAGATTTTATTCTTCCTTCACTTATGAAGCTCAGTTTGGCTGGATATGAAATTCTGGGTTGAAAGTTCTTTTCTTTAAGGATGTTGAATATTGGCCCCCACTCTCTTCTGGCTTGTAGAGTTTCTGCCGAGAGATCTACTGTGAGTCTGATGGGCTTCCCTTTGTGGGTGACCTGACCCTTCTCTCTGGCTGCCCTTAGTATTTTCTCCTTCATTTCAACCCTGGTGAATCTGACGATTATGTGCCTTGGGGTTGCTCTTCTTGCAGAATATCTTTGTGGTGTTCTCTGTATTTCCTGGAGTTGAGTATTGGCCTGCCTTGCTAGGTTGGGGAAATTTTCATGGTTAATGTCCTGAAGAGTGTTTTCCAGCTTGGATTCATTCTCTTCCTCACATGTTGGATTTTTCTGTAATCATACAAGGTAAATCTCATCACAGTCAAAATCTGTCTTCACAACCTCAGTCCTTTGCCCTCTTGTCTGTCACTCCGTGTGAATATTAAAATTTGTTCTCAGATCTGTACCTCCTAGGACAGGTTTATGTGCTTCTAGTCTTATTCCTAGTACCAAGAAGGCTTTTATAGATACTTTTATCTTTTCTCTAATAAATAGTATTTTCACTTACAACCACTCACTTTGGTTCTTTCATAATAAATAGTATATTTCTCTAATAAATAGTATATTCACTTACAACTACTCACTATACTCTGAACTGACTGAATATGTGATAAGTTTAAACTCCTAGCACATAATGTGCTGCTTACAACGGTTTTCTATGCCACTGCCCTTTGCTAGCTTTGATCTCTAAGCTTTTCTTCTAGGGATGACACCTTACCAGATGCAAAACTTACTCCTGCTAGCGTCATTCCTCAAGCACTCCTTCCCCAAGTACCTCCAATGAAATACACAACAAAAGCACACAGCACCTTCCCCCTCCTGCCTAGTACCGTGAGTTATTTTCTCTGGAATTAGAAAGTTGGAGGGTAGGAGGAAGGCAGCATTTTAGCTCTTCTTATGTTTTCGTGTCTTCATAGCCAGGTTTGGAAAGACTGTATGGGATCTATGGTAGAGGACATTTTAAACTGATATCCATCCTCTCTCCACCTTTTTCTTTCTTTATCTTTGTTCTTAAAATGTAAAAGTTGAATGCTCTCAGATCAGAGGAAATATTTAAAGGATTAAAAAGCCACTTTAAAAGTACTTGCTTTTATTCAACTTTAGACTAACTCTATGTTACTTCCGCTTAAAGTTACAAGCTTCTGGATACATAACTGTGAGCATGAGAAGGGAAGCAGAGCCTTATATTAAATCAACTTGAAAAAGTTATGTGGATAGTCTGTATCTTAAGTATGTACACCTCTGAGTTAATATTATCTGTTTAACCTTATTTAGTTAAGCAAAATGGAAAACAAAATATGCAGTGAAGTTGATCTTTAGTTCTATCTAAATTGCTGCATAAAAGAATGTTCATAGAGTCAGTCATCATTTTGGGAAATCTTTCTAATAACACAGGCATTACACATTTACATAGACACATAATAGATTGTGGCAGAGTTTATCCTGCTGAAAATAATCTTTTAGATTAAAGGGAATGGGATATCAAGAGGATCTGAAATTATAGTTTCCCTATTTTGTTGTAAAACATATCATTGTTTGAAACTATCCTTGCTAGATAAGCCTATTTAACATATTCTTTTTTAAAAAAACAGCATATTCAGAAAGAAGCAGTTACTAAACTATTCCACCGATTCAAGAAAATGGCAAAATAATAAACTCATGATCTAAAGGTCTCTCTAATTTCTTCCGTAATTTTATAATTTGGAGACACACATAATTAAAAAAAAAGTCTGTGGATCTCTTCCTTGAATTCAACACTCATTGTTTTTTTTTTGTTGTTTGTTTGTTTTGTTTTTTGAGGTGGAGTCTTGTTCTTTCACCAGACTGGAGTGCAGTGGCACGATCTTGGCTCACTGCAATCTCCGTCTCTTGGATTCAAGCGATTACCCTGCCTCAGGCTCCTGAGTAGCTGGGACCATAGGTGCACACCACCACATCCAGCTAATTTTTTGTATTTTAGTAGAGACGGGGTTTCACCATGGCCAGGATGGTCTCGATCTCCTGACCTCATGATCCGCCTTGCCTTGGCCTCCCAAAGTGCTGGGATTACAGGCATGAGCCACCGCTCCCGGCCAACACTAATAACTTTTACTCAGCCTTCTTATTGTGATGACTCATAGGCATTTAAAAGCTAGCATGGCCCATACTGAGCTTCTGATATTTGTCCCCAAACTCTTCCTTCTACAGTGTTTCTTATTTCAGTGAATGGCAATTCCATTCTTTCAGAGAAGAAATACTGAAGTCATCCTTGACACTTACTTTTTTTTCATAACCCATACCTGGCCCATCAACCAATCCTACTGCCTTTAGCTTCTCTTGTCTGGATTATTGTAATTAAATCCTAATTGATCTCTCTGCTTAAGTTCTTGCTCCCCTTCAGTCTATTTTGAACACAATAACCAGATGATTCTTTAAAATATAAGTTGTAGCGTATCACAGTTCAGTTCCAAAGCCTTTCTGTCTCACTCAGAATAAAACCCAAAAGTTCTTACTTTGATGTATGAGGGCTACAATGATCTGAACTTCTCTTGCCTTCTTAAACTCTTCCCTGTATTTTTCCTCTTGTTTATTCCTTTGAAACCACAATGGCCTTCCTGTTTCTTAGACACATTAGGCATGTCCTTGACTCATGGCTTTTGCACTTACTTTCTTTTCCTGGAATGCTTATTCCTAGGATATCTGTATAGCTTGCTTCATACCACCTTCCTAATAGCTTTATTTAAATGTCACCTTCTCAGCGCGCCCTTTCCTTCTTGCTAACATTCGTGTTCCCTTTCCCTGCTTTTCCTCAATACTTTACTATGGACATACTACATATTTTACTTATTTATTTTGTGTATTGCCTGTTTCCTCACTGGGTTTTAAACTCTGCGAGGGCAAAAGGCTTTTGTATTATGTTTATTGCTCTACTTCCAGTGCCTAGGACAGTACTTAAGTATTCAAAAATTGAATAAAAAAATTGAATAATGAGACCAACAGCAGGTATGTCTTAAACATATTATGCTGAAAGTCATGTAGCTTTGTGCCCTCCTGGAATTTAAACGTCTCTTCCCTCTTCTTTGCTATTCTCTTTTGTATTTTCTCTTTGAACCAAAGAAGTGAAAACAAAAATTAGATCTAGATCATTTACTTATGTGTCCTTCTTCAGACATTTAGCCGCTTAACTTGTCAAAAATTAATATTCATCTTTTTTAATGAAGAAAAAAAGGCAAAACATAGTACAATGTAGTATGTATTTAAAATTCAATGTCATAGCTCTTATGTCACTTAAAATCTTTGTAAGCAACATCAGTATTAAAATTTTATAATGACTTTTTCCTTTTGTGTTAGTAAAAAAACATCTTTTAGAATTCCCAAAATTTTTATTTTTACCTTTTTGCTTTTATAATTTCCCTTTAAACAGTCTTTTAAACTATATTTACTGATTCATTTTTGAAAAGTTAATACCTAGACATGGTACAAAATACAAAGGATAAAGAACAAGAAAAGAAGCAGTGAATATAAGTAATTTTCTCTTTTTCCATACTCAATTATTCAATTTCTGTTGATGAAGCAAACAATTGTCAACAGCTACTTGCTCCTATGAAAAAATAATATTTTATTATTAATAAGTATATAGGGTACTTTTAGTTATCTGTTTTATACCTATACTTTAAAATATGCATAATTGTCTTTGTATATTACTTTTATGTATTTCTATAAATAAATTTGGTCATTTTGGTGTACTTAAAAAATTTAATAATTTATGCATTTTAACATGTTAAAATTTTAAGTTTAAAAAACTTTTTCAATGTTGAGAAACAGAAACTTGAAAAGTAAAATTGCTTTAGTGAATCTGACATTTCCATCAAAATTACGTGAATTTCTGATGTAATTTTAGAGATTCTGATTTTTAACTATTTCAAATATCTTTTTTTTAAAAAACAAAAATCTTTGTAATTCATTTTCCTGCCTGGCTAATTACTATTGCAATTTCTCTCCTTTATTTCACTGCTATACATCCACTAGCTCAAATTTCTACTTAATTCTTTGTTAAGCTTTCATCTATATGTACACACGTTCTTTCTCCTCTCTCCTCAGAGTTTTTATCTCTCTTTGTCTGTCCTGTCTCCTCTCATCAGAAAGAGCACCCAAGACTCAGAGGACTTTGGTCCTTTTGCAATTTGCATATTCTTTTATTTCTTTGCATTGTTCACTGCTTTCTAGTCTTGAAAGATTCACTTTATGATAATACACTACCTTTTATTTTCCTAACCATTGTATCTCTTTTGCTTTCTAATTCTCAGATATAAGGAAACTACAAAGTTTAGACCATGGACTTATGCTCTTTATTTCTCTATTTCCACTTAGAAATCTCATTCATTTTTCATGGGATGATTTACTGCCACTACATTTACCAACTCCACAGTTTTGGAAACAAATTATGTCTATTATATCTCTCTATATATCAATTACAACTCTACATCAACAAACTCTACTGCTTTGGAAACAAATTATATCTTTCAAATTCTAATTTTGGCATCATAACAATAATTTAAAAAAATATTTATGAAATGCATGCCATGAGTCAGGAGCAATTCTAAAATCTATGTATATATTAAAGAATTTAATCTTTAAGTAACGTCATAGTCAGATACCATTATTATCTCCATCTTACATTGTGAGTTAAATAACTTGTCTAAGGTCACAAAGTATTATGTTGCAGAGTCAGAATTCAAACCCATGCAGTCTACCCTATGGCCAAAGCTCTTAACCGTCATGTTATATTGTTCTGAGTTCCACATTGCTCTAGGTCAACAATTTCAAACTCAATGTCTAAAATCTCATCAGTCATCATTCACTGTACCACCTGACATTTATCTTATATTGTCAAGTTCTGTTAGTTCTACCTTCTAGGGAACCCTTAACCAATGCATCCTTCTTCATTCTTTAGAGCCTCTGTAAAATGTCCTTACCTAATATAACTTTCCAGACTGGCTGTCCTTCAACTTCCCTACAATTTGGCTAGTCTATTAATAATGCACCACTTTTTCCCAACTAATATCTTCCCATTTTGCTAATTTTTTCTTCTCCTGAGATGCACTTTTCTTTTACCTGTTTAAATCATATCTGTCCTTAAATTGCCACCTTTATACTGCTTTTCCCAACTACTTGAACATTTTATATTGCTAAATCCCCTGAATAATGATAGTGTTTCCTTTTAAAATACATCATCAAGCATTCATTACATCTGCTTTGTATTTTATCTTTGTCTATCTAAGCTTGTGTATAGAGATCATTTTAGAAACTCTGCAGTGTCTAAGCACTGTATCAGAGCCTTATGCTAAAAAATGTTTATTAATTATATTTGAATATTTAATATAGCATTTATTTCATGGCATCTTATACTTGATTTTATATTCTTATTGATAAATCTAGTAAGCTCATGGCTTTTTTTTGTTTGTTTGTTTGCAGAAGAAAATGTAGCTAAATACAAAGGGGGTTTTTGGCACATTTTTGTCTTCGGCGTCCTCTTGCTGACCCTGTCTCCCTCTACTTTTTAGGCTGGCTTAAAGTACAACTCCACTTTTTTCTCACATAGTTTGTATAAATGCCTTTTAATATGACTAATACCTACTCAAATTGAGTTGCACATATTTGTTATCTATCAATAGTATTGATTTTAGACAAAACATTATGAAAATATTTGTGTGTTTTTATCAATAGGCAAAAAGGAATGTTTGGCAAAATAATTTTCCTATCTTTTAAATTTTGCTGTACAAAAATTATATCTTGCAATCTGCTACTCTAACTGCTATCCTTCGAATAATTATCCTCATTATTACTATCATCATTATCAGTCATTAAGTACCTTCATGAAAAGAGGCAACTTGCTAGAAAATATATAGACATAGTATCAATAATCAACATTTGGAGACCACTTATTTGTAAGAACCAAGGGGTTCAGCTTGTTTGCAAGAACCAGAAACAGGACCAAGTGATACTTTTATAGCCCGCTGTGTGAATCAGTCTTCCAGCTGGTACTTCATTTTAAGATTACTTTATTTGCTTTAAAATTTTTTATTTTCTCTTAATTTAGTGGCATGTTGCTCAAATATCTTAGTATACTTTCACAAAATTTCTCTACACATCTCAAATTCCTTCTTTCTTTTCCTTGCAAATGAAAACTACATGCTTATTGACAGACAAATTAATTTGTATGTGGCAGAGTAGTATAAAATTAGCTCAATGTATAATTTTGAGATATATATTGACTTCTCCAAAACTGATTTAATTTATATATAGTTTGAAAACTTGCATTTAACAATAAGCCTTTTTTTAAACAGGAAATAAGTTTATTGAGCTATAAGTATTTTGATCAGAATATCATAAAGTAAGTTGGATATAGGAATATTTTTGAGATATAACACTTTCATTTAGATTAAAACTCTTGTTAAAAAATGGCAGAGGACAGTTTTTATAAACCATTAACATTTTTATAACACTATCTTCAAAAAATTATAGACTTTGTTTATTAGAGTACTTTTAAGTTTACAAAAATACTAAATAGAAAATATTGAGTTCCCATATACTCTCCCCAACCCTCCCTACCCTCCAGTTTCTCCTATTATTACCATTTTGAATTGGTGTGGTACCTATGTTACCACTGATAAATCAATATCGATATATTATTATTAACTGACATTTATCATTTACAGTAAGATTTGCTCTTTGTGTTATAAAGTTCTATGGATTTTGCCAAATGAATAATTTAATGCAACCATCATTGTAGCACCACATCAAATAGTTTCAGTGCTCTAAAAATGTCCTCTGCTCCACATTCCTCCCCATTCCTACCCCAAACCTCTGCAACCCCTGGAAACCCCTGATCTTTTAAATATCTCTATAGTTTTGTCTTTTCCAGAATGTCATTAGTTGGAGGAATACAGTATCTAGCCTTTTAGACCACCTTCTTCCATTTAGCAATATACATTTAAAGCTCCCATAATACTAACTTTTCTAGTGGTAGATCTTTTCTTAGTAGAAGACTTAGGTCTTAAATGCTGTAGGCCTTAGACTTTCATCATTACATTTTCTTTCAGGGATAAAACAATTATAGGTCACTTCAAAGTGTGGCTATATCCATTCATAAACTTCTGAAAATATTTTTTCACAGATTATCCTTATAGGGATTCTGAGCTTCAAGGAAACTATACTGTTAACATTCACAAAAGCTTCCCAGTGAACACAGGTATTTCACAGCATTTTAAGCCTTGATAAAATCGCTCTAAAGGAGGGTTTATCTTCTATTTAGTTTGCAGAAACTGTACTTAAGAGCAAATGTACCATAGAATAAAATGGCCATTGGTAAGATGCTGCTGTAAAAGTCTATGCTAGGCTTGAAAAAGTCTAGTAAATAAAAATCCAATGTGCTAACCAACATAAGAGGATGTTTTAATGTATTACTTTTGCGATGTCTGCAAAATGAATGCCCTATGATCAGAATATTATTAGTAATTTCAATTCTATGATTACAGGAATAATAATAACCATTAAGTATTTTTTTTAGACCCAATAACTATCTACAGTTGGCCCTGTATGTGACATACATGTATATATCATGGCCCCTACTTTTAAATAGTATGGCATTTTAGTAGACAGAATCTAAGAGGCAGCATCCATGAAACAACCAGAAGAATTGTTGGGTGATTTGAGCCTTCAATCTGACTCTCTCTTCATGACCTTGAATATGTCATATAGCCTCATTTGCCTTTCAGATGTTTCCTCACTTGTCATATTGTAATCACTGAATTAACTTCTGATATTCTGTTCTGCAAATGAAATACACTGTGGGTTACTAATTGTAAATGGAAAGAGAAATACCAAAATGGAAATAAAGTAAATGTAAATAAAAAGGAATGTGTAATATTTTTAGGTATTTTAGCAACTTTTATTTTCTATTAAAGGAAGATAAAAAATAAAAATTAGGGTAGTTATTTATCTTTCATTTATTTCAAATAGGAAGCATCTGATTTCTTTTCCAACTCATTCATGTAGTCATTTAATATTCATGTCCTCAACAAATGTTTATTGAGGACATTTCAGGAATCTGGAACTAAACAAATGACTTCATTTCTATATATTCTCTCATTTATGAAGTTCAGGTCGCATTACTACTTATCATTCTTTATGTATGATAGTTTTTAATAGGAGTATATCTACTCAAGGAATGATTTAGGCCTAACTCATAAGGAACTTGTTTTTAAATCAGTTCCTGTTCTATCATTTATGAAGTTCAGGTCACATTACTACTTATCATTCTTTATGTATGATAGTTTTTAATAGGAATATATCTACTCAAGGAATGATTTAGGCCTAACTCATGAGGAACTTGTTTTTAAATCAGTTCCTGTTCTACATAAATAATAGAAGATGAACCTCAATAAGGATTGCTTGGATTTTCTGAAGGCTGTTGTGAAGACAGTCCTGCAGATGTAACCTATTTTCCCTATCTGGATAAAATGAAGTTTTAATTTCTTTAATGTTTGTTATTATGGAGATTAGGAGTGGAGTAGGAATTACCTGACTGACTTCTGTGGGACCAGCATTAGAGATAATACACATGAAATGTCTAGCATAGCTTCTGGCACATAGCAAGCATGTGGCTACTAGTAGCTAGATTATTAACATTTTAGAAAAGAATTTTCTCATCCTTTATAAGTTATAAATGACAAGATTACCAAAAGGTCTCTAGCCTTAATGGATTCCACATATAAAGCATGGATTAAGGAATATTTACCTTTATGCTAAGAAGTTTTTATTATATATTTTGAATTTTTACTTTTCAGAATACTTACTCAAGGCACAATTCAAACACTATACATGTTGGGCCAATTTATTTTAACAAGTGTAGTGTATTGTGCCAGGTTCCATGGAGGACCTTTTATTATGAATAACTATTAAGAATAATACAATAGTTTTTTAAAATCATAATACAACATAAATACATAACATACAATTTATTATTTTAATCATTTTTAGTTGTGGTATATAGTTAAGTTGCAATTTTGAACTTTGCTTTATGTAAAAATATATTTTGTTCAGTTTTCCTATTTTTATCATAGGAATGACATCATAACTTTATAACAACAGAGAGGAAAACTCATTTTTCCAATTCTTTCTAGTTTTTGACTCAAACTAGTTTTGTGGTAGAATTCTTAGCTGTGGTTAACATATTCCTATGTGTGTTTGAAAACTGCTTGGGAATTTGTTAGAACTTGGATGTAAAGTTCCTTTGCTTAATGGCTTTTCTTGTAAAGACATTACATCAAGGAGAAAAGTTTTAAAATGGGTTCGAATGATGAAAGACTATACTTGAAATGCAATTAAATGGACAATATTATAATATTTACACATGAAAAACTGCATATTAGTAAATTTGAAAGAAAGCATGAAATATTGTTAGACTAAGATAGATGAAACACATTATTATTCAGTTGAATAAACATCTTTGAGGATTTGTTATATACAAGGCATTTTGCTAAGTACTGTGGGAGTTGCAAGGATAGACAAGATCCAGAGCTTTAATCTTATTGGAGAGAAAAACACATTCACAGACAATACAGAACAGAGTGAACCACCAGAGTGCTATGGAGGTGCGGAAACTCTAGGAAGTGATTCTGATTGGAAAGGGGGATTTATATCAAATCTATATTTAAACTAAATCTTAAATGATTTTTGAACACTATAGATTAGGTAGCGCAAGAGAAGACTCTATTCAGAACAGTGTGAAGGTAAGCAATTTAGCTAGATATTTATAAATGTTAGTAGTGTTTTTTAATTTTTATTACTCTACACAAAATAATGAGAGATTATAGATGAAAATAAAGTATGTTGAAGGACTTAATTCTCTTTTTATGGTGACAAATTAGTTTTCCTTATTTTATATTTTGAGATCTTTAATTTTGAGAATTTGATTTGTGTTCAATAAATCAGATTAAAAGAGGCTTCCTAGGATAGGAAGCAGTAGACTGAAATCCCAGAATTTAGAACAAATTAATTTTTGGTACTTCACACATTACAGTCTCAATAAAGAATAGTGAATGGCTCATTTTCTAGTGATTCATATGCCTTTAGAGAAATTATTTCTCTAATCCTACTGCACTAAATATAATTCAAAAGCAAGGCATGTAATTGAGTTTTCTTACTTCCTCTCTATCTCTCCTTTTCTCTTTCTCTTCTTTCTCTTTTTCTTTCTTTCTTTCTTTCTTTCTTTCTTTCTTTCTTTCTTTCTTTCTTTCTTTCTTTCTTTCTTTCTTTCTTTTCTTTCTTTCTTTCTTTTTCTTTCATCCTTCCTTCCTTTTCTTTTCTTTCTTTCCTATTTCTGTCTCTCCCCTCCCTTCCTCCCTCCCTCCTTCCCTCCTTCCTTCTCTCCTTCCTTTTGTATCTCTTCCCTTCTTTCCATCCTGATGGTGTTTTTTTCAAAGGTTTTCTCTATTTTTCTGTTATATTCTCCCTTTCCCAAATAATATTTCTTTATAAAATACCCATATAGCTACTCTCTATTTCCTTTCCTACTTTTTATAATGCTCCTGATAGAAATCATTCATTCATGGAATTATAAACTTTTAGAACTGAAAGAGATTTCATGATTAATATACCTCCACAGTAGTATAAAATTTATTACTTGCAGCCTCAGCCTTCCAGGCTCAAGCAATTCTTCCACCTCTGCCTCCCTAGTACCTGGGACTACAGGTGTGTGCCACCATGCCTGGATAATTTTTGTATTTTTTATAGAGATGGGGTTTTGCCATGTTGCCCAGGCTGGTCTCAAAGTCCTGGGCTTAAGCAAACCTCCTGCCTAAGCCTCCCAAAGTGTTGGAATTACAGGCATGAGCCACAGTGCTTGGCCTTTCTTCTATTTTTTTGTTGTTTAAAATATGTGTTTGAAATACCAGAAGCAACCCATGAAAAACAATAAGATAAAAAGTGGTGGAGTTTTAAAATAAATAACGTAGTATAACTTGGTTGCTACAAGGTTAACACCATCTTCTATGGAAAAATCATGGCAAATAAGTATTTACTCTTGAATATGAAATAACTTCTTCACAGAGAAAATGACCATAAATTAATATATTGAAGCAGTGATAGTGTTTGCTCTTCAACATTTTAAATTTATCTAAGAACTATATGCAACCCTTTTAGAAGAAGTTTTATATGTGAATGTGAGAGCTAGTTGATTCTCTGATTCTATGGTATAAAATAAAGAACTTCATTTATAAAGCAATAATAAATGAGCTACTTTGCCTTGAAAACAAAGTCTTGGTCTCTTTTAATCTGAGATAGTATATTTCTCTTTTGCTTAATCATTTTGTTATGTCACTTTTCATGAGAAATTGAGATTAATAGGGACTAAGAGTAGACTGGCACAGTGCAGAGATTGAAAGCACAGTCTCTGGAGCTAAGTGACCTGGGTTTGAATCCTGGCTCCACTGCTATTTATATGATCTTATTCATATTACTGGAACTTTCTTTAGCTTGGGTTCTCCATCTGTAAAATATAAATAATAGGATAATTTTTTATAGAGGAGGAAAGTCCAATCTTTTGGCTTCCTTGGGCCACACTGGAAGAATTATCTTGGGCCACACAGAAAATTCACTAACACTGACAATAGCTGATGAGCTAGCAGAAAAAGAATCTCGTAATGTTTTAAGAAAGTTTATGAATTTGTGTTGAGCTGCATTCAAAACTGTCCTGGGCCACATGAGGCCTGCGGGCCAAGGGTTGGGCAAACTTGTTGTAGGGATTAAAGTAATTGTGCTTACAAAGTTCCTGGCATATCGTAAGAGTGTTTTCAATAAATATTCAATATACATAGAGGTTAAAGATTATCACCCTGGTGGAACCTGGAAGACTCTCCCTATGCTCTCTTTTTTCTCTACCTTAGATACCAGTGAGTTTCATTAATAGTACTGAGAGGACAAAGATGTGTATCAGTGAACAGTATGGTGGAAGTGGATTTTAGAGATGAAATGCAAAGCTAAAAAAAAACCTATTTTTAGCCCTAAATATCTATGCAGAATTCCATCACGGCTACAGTTCTGCTATAAGAGATATATATGGGAGTAATGCAATCCTAGGAATTGAAGGTTCTTACTTTTAAAAAAGTAAAATTTGTTTTAGCCTTGCATTTAGATTTGCCAGATATTTCTCAGAAATTGTTATGTTCCTAAAATGATATTAGAGATACTAGATCAGCTGACCCTTTCAGGCCCTGGATATCTAGGGCCTGAAATATCTAGCTCCCAAAAATATGGCATATTTGGGAGCTACTCATGCAAATTCATGATTTTGGAGAGCTTAAAATGTATTATGACATATAATAGCATCTTTTATCCTAATCTGATACTAATTTAGGTGACTAACAACATGGGTTTAATTTCCCTGAATGGCCACTATTTAGGAGGAAGACATTCACTCAGGCTTCTATTTGCCCCTTGACAGTGGGAAATACACAATTATTGAACAGTGACTCTGTAGGAATTGTCTAATTTAGTAAGTACTATGTAGGCCCCTGATTTCTGATATTGCTCCTCCCCCAGTCTAACAGCAAAAAATTAATGATTCTGGTTTCTTCTCTGGTGCATCAAATTTTAAACTTTACGTGGTTACATCAACCACAAAACTCTGGACTGCTAAAAACTAGAGATGCGCAAGGTATGTCTGCTTATATGTATACTTCCTTTCTGACTTTTGCCTACTTGTTTGCTGGTTTGGCAATTAGCCAAAGTAAAATCAACCTTAAATGTTTTCTGAGTTAACATTCTCTTCATTATTTGAATCAGATCAGCCCTTGGTTGTTCGACCCAGCTCAGCCTTATAATGGAAGTGTAGTGAGTTAGGCACTCTTGCGTAACATAGGCTAAATAAATCAGTACTGCATATCAAAAAGCAATTCAAACTTATAAAACTAGCCCAAAGAAGCAAAACTTAAAAAGAAATTAATTTTGAGCCAGGAAGGAATGCACACTGTTCTGGCCAGGACACTTTAACAAGGCTGGCAAATTGATACTTCTGTGATCACCACACATAAAAGTAAGCAATTCAAACTTATAAAACTAGCCCAAAGAAGCAAAACTTAAAAAGAAATTAATTTTGAGCCAGGAAGGAATGCACACTGTTCTGGCCAGGACACTTTAACAAGGCTGGCAAATTGATACTTCTGTGATCACCACACATAAAAGTAAGCCCCGAAAACAGGAAGCACAATCTGCCTAGAGTTTTCCTTATCTCGACGTGACACTTTCAGCTACTCAGGCCAAAGTTCTTGTAATCATATCTGCCTCACCGTCTGTTCTTTGTTATCCCCTCCAAATCCTTTGGCAAATCGTATTGACTCTACCTTCAAAATCAACCCTCACCAGGCCTCGTCACCTCCATTGCCACCATTGCCTCCATTGCCTCCTTACTGACCTCTCTTTTTAACTCCTTGTTACTCCTCCTACCAATTATCAACAGAGCAGCAATAATGACCCTGGTAGGGCACATGAGACTATGCCACTCAATTGCTCAAACTCTTTCAATGGCTCTGTTCTGCCTTACTGACCATCATGATCCTATATTATCTGGCTCCTGGAAGACTTTTTGACCTCACCTGTTAGTATTGTTCCCCTTTGCTCAATCTGGTCCAGCCACGCCAGCCTCCTCGCTAGTCCTTAAACAATCAAGCATTTTCCCATCATAGACATTTCTTCTACTGGTCCTGCTGGATGGAAGAATTTTGCCAGATAGCCTCATGGTTTGCCCCCTCCCTTCCTACAGGCCTCTGCTCAATTATCACCCTCTTACTGACATCTGTCCTCTTCACCCCATTTAGAACTGACATTATGCCCCAATTGCTTTATCTTCTTTCTAGTTTTATTCTTTTTCAAGGACTTAATGCTATCTAAAATATTTCATTTACTTATTTATTATGTGCAATGTCTGATTTTCCTCACTAGAATAAGAGTTCTGTGAAGCCAAGGTTTTGTGCGTATTTTATTAACTGCTATAATCTCAGCATCTAAAATAATGCCTGATACATAATGCTCAAGAAATGTTTGTTGAACGAAGGCATCAGAAATGTATTTCTGATTCTAGTTCTGTGTCATGGATTGGTATACATAAATATGTCCATGTTAGCTGGAAAAAATTACATGCAATTCTTATTCCTTTATGTAAATGTATTCTGAATTCTGTTTGTGTTTTTGTAAAGATCTAGGTTAAAAAATGTCGCATAAATTGTTATATAGAATTTTTCGTTAAATAATAAAGATTTTAATGCCTAGACAGGGCAAATAAAATCACACCTTACAGATTTTTTGCTTTAACAAGATATATATTCCTGGTTATTCATGAGTTAAGTTCACTTTTTTTTTTTTCAAACTAAGGTGACTTAAAATAAGTATTTTCTAAGCCTATACTCAGGTTTTAGCTCTGAATTTTTAAAAATAAATTTGTCACATATTTATTTGAATTTTAGAACTACAGAATTGGATCCAATATTTGTGTATCTGGTACTGAATATATTTTGGAGATTATTTTATAATTTTAAGTCTGGTACCTTAAAGCAGTTGTGCCTGCTTTAAAAAACAACTGATATTTTGTTGATTCTTATTCATCTTTTATCTTTCGTGATTTATTGATCATATCCTATTATTTTTATTCAGAGCCTGTCTGTTTCTATTGTGTGTTAGCCTACAACAAAAAGTGACGCTTGATGTTTTTTGCTCCTCTAGTATTAGCTAAGAACTTAGAAGCCTGAAAAGTTGTAAATCATCGATATAGAAGGTTTTAATCTACCTCCTAACATACTTAGGTGAAAATTTAAGTAAAGGAAGCACGGTGAGTTCTTTTTTTGTTTTTGCTTAGGGAATACTATAGTAATAAGGAAAAATAGTATTTTAAGTAAAACTAAATATCATTCCATTGAGCTCTTGGTGGCTAATAATTGAATTCATTTGTAAAATATTGCTGATCCTAAGTATTTTATGCTATGGGAGAAGTTATTCCATTGAACTTTGGGCTTTGGGAAGACTATAGTGAAGAAAGGGACCAGGAAATTTGGACCTTAGTTGCCTCTTCCTACTTACTGAGAGAAAGAACCTCTTTGAATAGGGTGAGTGGGTCAGTGTTCCTTGAATAGTTACTATTCATAGGCATGAGCTTTCTTTAGTGCCAAGTGTGTTGGTAATCATATCCCAGACCAGTGATTTTCAAATCTGGGTGCATGTAAGAATGATGTGAACTTGTTGAAAATAAATAATCCTGAGTGTAACTTCAGAGGTTCTATATTCATTAGGTTTGGGAAGAACACCAGGAATTTGTGCATATGTTTACATATGTGTGTGTGTTTGAGAGACATCTGAGTTAGTTCTGACACTTGCTTTAGAAAGACCCGTTTGAAACATAAATTAGGTTAGCACTATGTGGATTGACAAACCTGTCTGCTTGTAATAATAAACTTCAAACACTAGCTGGTGTTCAAGGCAATTCTGACTCTGTCAGCTTCCATCCTTTGATGTTGGACCACTAACCTTAATTCTTATCACTGACACCTGGTGTCCATAGGAGCTTTTTTTTTTTTATTTCGAGACCAAGTTTTGCTCTGTTGCCAGGGCTGAAGTGCAGTGGCATGATCTTGGCTCACTGCAACCTCCTCTTCCCAGCTTCAAGCAATTCTCCTGCCTCAGCCTCCTGAGTAACTGGGATTACAGGTGCGTGCTAGCACGCCCGGCTAATTTTTGTATTTTCAGTAGAGACTGGGTTTCACCATGTTGGTCATGCTGGTCTCAAACTCCTGACCTTGTGATTCACCTGTATCAGCCTCCCTAAATGCCAGGATTATAGGCCTGAGCCACCATGCCCGGCTATCGGAGCTTTTTTTTTTTGGATATTATTCCTATGAGCCTTTGGTGTTCATGTGAGCTTTTTCCAGGAGTTAGATTTTTGCCTCTTTTCTATTGACTATACTTAACCAGTAATCTTAATCAAGGTCATCTATTACCCCATGTAGATATTTTATACTTCACAAGAGCAAATATCTACCCTGGGCCACTGAGCTGGGCTGTTTCCCTTACAGAGTGGTAAGTCAGATAGCAACAATGTCTTTATAAAGTCTAGTGAGATTATGCAAGACTATTATTATTATTTATGTACCTTTTACACTGGTAGTTTCCAAATGAGCATATTACTTTTATGGGAATTCTAAAAACCAAACAACAACAACAAAAAGAAATCATATATTCACATCCTAAAATATCACAAGACCTTTTGAGATCTTTAACATTCCTGGTACAATTGGCTAGGTCATTTTTCTCATGTGGCTTCTCTATTTTGAGTATATCGTGTCCTTCGGTGCCACACAAAATTTCTAAGGGTACATAATGAACGCATAATACTTATTGTCTTTTGCTCAACTTCTTTTGACTCTGAAAATGAACCTTCTTCCCACTTACTGGCTCTTCTCTTGAACCCTAAGACAACACCATTGACCTTTATATCTTATGCTACAGTTTCTGAGGTGTCAATTTGGTCATGTCACTTCCCACCTTCATTTCTCCTCTCAGCTTCAGATTAAGCCACCAGTGACTTTTCCTTTTTCTTAAAGACTGGAGTCTTAACGTGGAATTAAACATGTGTATTCTCATTTTTATTTACTTCTCTAGCCTTTATTTTGCACTGCCACAATTTTCTTTTTCAACAGAAATTACACATGTTCTTCCTTTTGCTTGGAAATCTACCCCTCTCGCCTTCCTTTCTTATTTAATTTCTACTCATCTCTTTAGTTCTCATCACTTATTGGGGCAAATGTTCCTTGAACAAGTAAATCCTTCCTATTTTAAGTCTCATATTACCCCGTGTCTTTATGATGCTGTAACTTTATATTTGTGGAATTTTTTTATGGGTGTCATCAGTCCATCTGTCAGTCTAATATTCATGAGGACACTGATTATGTCTGTTTATGCTCAAGAATGAATCTTAGCTTCTAGACCACGCTTGGCACACAGAAGGTTCTCTTTTATATTTGTTGAATGAATGATTACATCTTTTGAATTAAACAATTAAATTAGAGTAAATTGAAAAAAGTATAATCATTTTCTATATTGTCAATAGTGTGCTGGAATCCTTTAGGATTGATTCTTATTACCAACTCTCTTTCCCTACCTTTGCATTCATTTAAACATAATCTTTAAGAATTGAGTTTTTAAAAACCATTTGATTGTTATAGATTTTTTATTTTCTTAAAACAGATGATGGATTAATTTGAGGCAATAAGAAGGATTCTTCTTCTGTGCTTCAAATGAATTTTAGAGTCAATCATTTCTGGTTTCAAATTGCACTTATGCCATTTATTACAATTGTGACTTTAGGCCAGGAATTCTTAATCAGGAGTGATTTTGTGTGCTAGGAGACATTTGGCAGATATCTTTCATCCTCATGACTGGAGGAGCACTACTGGCATCTTGTGGGTGGAGGACAAGGATGCTGCTAAACATCCCATAATACACAGAACAGTCCCCCTCATTCCCAACAAATAATTATCTGACCCAAATATTAAATGTGTGAAGGCTGAGAAACCCCACCTTAGGTAGCTTACTTAACCTTTCTAGATTTAGTTTCCTCATTACAAAATGCATATAACAATATGTACTCAAAGGACTGTTATACAATATAAATTAGATAACATGTAAATGCCTAACAGTATAAACAGAACAATCCATTTTGTAAGCCACCAGTGATGGCATAAATAGTACAAAATATTACTCAAGCTAGAAGGGTTTTCTTTGACTCTACACATTTTTCTGTCTTTTCTTTCTTTCTCTCTTTCTTTGTATCTTTGTTTCTTTGTTTCTTTCTTTCTCCCTTTTTCCCTTTCTCCCTTTCTTTTCGTCTTTCCCTTCCTTCCCTTTTTTCTCTTTCCTTCCCTTTCTTTCCTTCTTTCTTTTCATTCCAATAGCTTTAGGGGCACAGTGGTTTCTAGATACATGGATGAAATATATAGTGGTAAAGTCTGGGCTTTTAGTGTACCAGTCACCCAAATAGTGTACATTACAGCAAATTGATAATTTTCAGTCTTTATCCCCCTTCCATCCTCCACACTTATGAATTTCCGATGTCCATTATGCCACTCCGTATGTCATTAGAGCTGAAGGTTTTTGAGAGCATGTTGTCCTGAAACATGCAACTGCTTTGCTCCATTTCACATCTACTGGGCATTCCTTTCACTGTAGTCACTGCCAAGTAGATCACTTCTGTGCAAGCTTTTCACTGCTTCCCTTCAGGGCAACCTGAGAGCACTTTGTTTTAGTCTTCTTTCCATACCTCTCACTTCCTGATCCAGGGCTTCTCTGACACTTCTGAGTGGACACCTGTGAGATCCTGCACCATACTCATGCAAGTGAAAACTGTTAAGTGTGGGGGTTTCAGCACCGTTAGGGCCACCATTGACTGATGAAGTACTGGTAAATCGATGCTTGCCCCTTTCTTCTCTTAGATAGACTGCTCTGAGACACACTTCATGGGACTCCCCAAAGACTCTGAGTAACAGGAGCCCAGAGGTGTGGCCAACTCAATGCCATACATATCCTTCTACTGGCTTCTCCTCTTCCCTTGTTTCATTTCTCTTGTTCTTCACTTCTGCTCACTGAGATCATTTCTGAAATAAACTGCATGCATGCAGGCCTTTTTCCTAGGTTCTACTTTCAGGAAACCTTAGTACTGATACTTCTCATCTGAGAAATAGAGAATAGAGGCTCAGAAAGATGAGGAAATTTGTCAAAGGTTACGCAGTCAGTATGGATGCCAAGACTGGAAACAACACATCCTGACACGTTTTCAGTGCTCTTGCTACTGCACCACAGTTTCTCTCCACATTATTGTTTGGCTCAGCTTATCAATGCTATTTATGTGTTATGTGTTTTGGTTATTATTAGGGACTGTTAAAATATGACAAGTAGGCATATGCTAATAAAATGCGTGGGGCTTTGGAATGCCGGCAAAAACTGTTTATGCTATGGCTTAAAAAATTATTTAAAGAATTTTAGGTGTTTCACCATCTGGAATGTCTATAAAAATATAAAGCTATATCCCAAGTTTATATTATACTTAAATATGCTTATACATATATTATATTTCTTTAAGGTTTGTATAACAAGAAGTATTGGTAAAAATTCACCAAATTTCTGTGTTATTTGATATTTCACAAACTCGGTATGCCATCTTGACATGACAAAGCCACTGACTCTAGTGTAATAAAATAACACAGAATAGTGCTCAAAATTGTTGAACAAATGTGTTGAAAAAAGGCTTTAAAGGTCATTTTAAAGCATCTATAATAAATCTGACTAAATAAGAGTAGGCAGAAAGATATTGCTACACTATGTGCTATTTACATTAGTCCATCTCTAGTATTGCATTTCTCAGAAGTTGGAGAGAGCATGGTGTTCTTCACACAGACAGATCTTCTGTCACAATCAAATTCGCAATTGCTCTTAACGAATTGTAAACTCATGCCAAGAGGGAGGTGATGCATTAATCTGTGTTAGTATTTGTGAAAATGCATGTGAACACAGTCGTTGAGTCATCCTAAAGTCTGGATTACCTTGCTCAAGAACAAAAGTATCAGCAGGATTTCTGCATTTGTGAGCTCAGAAAAGCATTAAGCCTCAGTTTACTTAACTCAGAATGTGCTGAATTTAAACCACTACTGCTGGATCAGGGTTTATTTTGCAACAAAGTGATGGTTCTGTTCTAAAGGTAGAAGAGAACTAGGAGTTGTTCTGGAGACAGATAATAGGATAATCAGTTATAGGGAATGGGAGCTGGACTGTGGAATGTTAGAAAGTATTAACATTTCCCACTCAAACTGCTCAAACAAAGAGCAATTAATGGTATATTTTTTCCCCTTCCTCCACTTCCTACCCCAGCCTCCAGAAAAGGCCTTGCAAGACCAGGATTGTATCAGTGGAGAGTTAAAGTGATGTTATTGGCTAGGTTGAAAACTTGCCTCACAGTGGAGATTTTCTTGGTGTTGCTGGACCACCCAATTTCTCCACTTATTTACCTTGTCCTTAGGGCCCATTTAATATGTGACACACTCTTGTGTATCATGCTAAATAACTTGGGATTTATCTTAAGAATACTGGCTAGACAGAGGCAGTTTTAAAGCAAAGGAACGACTTCAGGTATTTATTTTATTAATAAGCATAAGTTGGAGAAAACTGATGACAGAAAAGTCAGTTTAGATGCTATTGATATAATACAATTAAAGATTACAGACGATTTCCTAAGAAAGTGTAAGTGGGAGTGGTGAGCACACAGTTAATGTAGGAGTAAGAGGAAGTGACTTACTTCACCTATTGATTAAAGAAATGTCGAATAATTTCACATACATATTTCGTGTAAGGTCTTTCCCACATTGTTGGCTTTTCCTCAGATACACATTCTGCTCTAATATTTATTGACATTCATTTATTCATTAATTCATTCACTTATTCAGATATTTATGGTGCAACAAACATATGCTAGATTCTATAACAACAAGGGAAGAAAAGATAAAGATGACATAAAATTGTACTGAGTATAGTGATGGACACAGATCTTCGTTCCTGCTTAGAGGAAATTACAATCTGCTGAAAGACTTTTTGAATAATATGGTTATATTTTAAAATAATATGGTCATATTTCTTTCTCTCTCGAAAAAAAAGCACTAAAGAGCCAAAACATGTATGTTCTTGCCACTAAATTTCTGAATTGTTTTAGAAAAATCACTTTGTTGTCATCTCCTAATATGTAAAGTAAGGAGCTTGCAACTTCAAAATGCTATGAGATGCTCAACACCATTAGTTATTAGGGAAATGCAAATCTAAGATATCACTAGATATCTTAGATAATATGCATAATAAGATATCATTTCACTTCCACTAGAATGGCTGTAATAAATAAAGCAGACAATAAAAAATGTTATTGAAGATGTGGAAAATGTGAACTCTCATACATCGCTGGTAGGAATGTAAAATGACAAAGTCACTTTAGAAAATAGTTTGGCAGTTTCTCAAAAAGTTAAAAACCCAACTATCATATGATATAGCACATTTTCTGAATGTGATTTCACATTCTTGCACCCAAATCTAAATATTTATTCGAGGTAATGAGAACATAAGTCCACACTAAGACTTTGAGTGAATTTTTATAGCATCATTATTCCTAGAGTCAGAAACTAGAAAACCCTAAATGTCCATCAGTTTAAGAGTGAGTAGACAAAATGTGGTAGATATATACAGTGGAGTATTATCCAGTAATAAAAAGGAACAAACTACTGAATGTCATTTTGTAGATAAACTTTAGAAATGTGTAAAGTGAAACCATCCAGATATGAGGCTACATATAATATAATTTTTATTTATAGAGACAGAAAGTAGGTTAGGAGTTTCCTGAGGTTAGTGGTAAGATAAGAGTTTAAATGGGCATAAGAAATCTTACTGGGAGCAGGGCACAGTGGCTCATGCCTGTAATCCCAGCACTTTGGGAGGCCAAGATGGATGAATCAGGAGGTCAGGAGATTGAGACCATCCTGGCTAACATGGTGAAGCCCCGTCTCTACTAAAAATACAAAAAATTAGCCAGGCATGGTGACACGTGTCTGTAGTCCCAGCTACTCGGGAGGCTGAGGCAGGAGAATCACTTGAACCTGGGAGGTAGAGGTTGCAGTGAGCCAAGATCCTGCCACTGTACTCCAGGCTGAGAGTCAGAGCGAGACTTGGTCTCAAAAAAAAATATCTTACTGGGAAGATGAATATGTTCAACAACTGATTTATGATTATGGTTGATTATTAAGAAAAATTGAATTATGAACTCATGAAAATGGGTAAATTTTATGATTTGTAAAATGTGCTTCAATAAAGCTGTGTAAAATATACTATGAGCAATGGATGATAACCTCTTACTCCAGTATCCTTCGAGAGACATGCAGAATAAAGACATGGTATGGACAGAGTCAGCACATTTTTTGAATGTGATTTCACATTCTTGCACAGAACCATTGCTTGAAGTTGAATACTTTTCCTTCAGTGCTTCTCACAATGTGATTTTTAATATGTTTTTCCTGAGACTTTAGTATTTCATATTCATCCAGTATTTGCCAAAGAGGCACTGTGTTTTCTCTCACTTTCCTAGAAGAATAAAGGGGGTGTGGCACACAGAAGTTGGCTTGGTGTACTCTATGGGGATGTCTCTACTTGAGTCTGAGCTTCACTCCATTGTACTATAGCTGGCTGCTTGATTAGCTAAGGAAATGCAAACATAATGAGTTAGTGCCTGCCAACTCAGAAATTGTGCAGGTTGTCTCTAGTTGTTATTCTCTATAAACTAATTAATAAATTAATAATTTCATAGGTATGAGAGGGCTTTTGGGATAGAGAGAAAGGAATAAATAAAATCCCAGAAGTGGAAAAACCTGGAGTGTGTTTAATATTGTTAATTGCAATTGCCTTTGATGGAGGATGGGGGAAAGCAAACGCCTAACAAATATTGTTAATTGCAATTGCCTATGTTGGAGGACTGGGGGAAGAAAATGCTGGCAAGATGGACTGGGATCATGGGGAACAGAAGTGACAACTTGTGATAAGTACTGTATGTTTCCAACTCACAGTAGTCATCTTGTATTTTTGTTTTTGAATACATGAATTTTGTATTGGGGGTATACAATTGGCTTAGTACCTACAGTTGATCTGAATTTCCCTTTTGAGCAAATAGAGTTGTCATGTATTTTAGTCCACAACTGATGCATAAGTAAGCACCTGCATAAAAGAGAATAAAGGAAATTAAAAATCCCTTAGCAGCTGTTTATGCAAAGGGCAGTAAGGAAATTTTCAAAGGTATAATAGGTGGTACATGTTAACTTTACTGATTTTTTTTTCTTAAAATTTGAAACGTTTATGTGTTATAAATCAGGAAGTAGGATAACTTGAAAATGGAGAGGAAAATTATTGAATATTGAAATGAGAAATATGCAGGCAAAGAGAAGAATAGAGGTAGGTTTTGATTACAAGTTGGATGAAATAAGTTGGAAGTAAAGAATTAAGAGTGAATGAATGAGTCATTGAATGGCTGAGCAAGAAAGTACATATCACCTGTGTGAAAGAAGCAAGTGCTTTTGAATAAGACAGGCTTTGGGTTTTGAATTTTGGTCACCAGTGACTAAATCTCGGTTATCCAATGACTAGATGACATTGGTTATCCAGTGACTTGGGGCCTTACTGAACCTCAGTTTTACCCAAGTCATAAGGTTGTTGAGTTTAAATAAGACATGGAATTTAAATATTTGGTACTATGCCTGGTTCCTTGTGGTTCTCAATAAATAATGGTAACTTTCCACTGTTCCCTTCACTTTTCTTTCTCCCTCCCTGCAAAGCATAGCTGCTATGCTTCTGCACTAAAGTTCAGTTAGAGAAACAGTAAACTTCATTTCACTGTTAGAATTGGCTTGCTGTGTATCCACCCTGGTGTCTGGATGCCTTTTTATATTTGATCTGAGTAAAGACCAAATTCCATCTGGAGTTTATAAAACATCTTTTACTTGTCATTTTCAAACAGATTTTTCTGCATGTGTCTACTAGATGGTTTGAAAGCTGTAAGGAGGAATAAATGCTGTGAAAGAATTCCAAGGTGGTATGTAGATTTTTCTGATGGCAGCAAACAGTTTTTTTATTATTAAGAGCACCAAAGTTTATTATCAAAATTATGAAATGTAATTTCCAGAACAGATGGAATATTATGAGCTTAATTAACATGTTTCATTACCTCACTATTACAAGATAAATCCAAAGTTCTTAGTATGACAATTAGGTCTCTCCATCACTCATCCTAGGTTTCTGTTTCATCTTTATTATAGATATTTCTTCAACTTTATTATTTGCAAACTGCATTTTATGTTCTTATTCAAACCTCATGACTTCCAACAACTTGTTTACTAAGTAGTGAGGCTAGTAATTCAAACTTGGTCTCTGTGATTTAAAACTGTTGTTCTTTTTCCACACCAGAATGCTCTCCTTCTTTGGTGGTCTATATTCGGTGTACCTTTTCTGATATATACCCTCTACCTTCTTATTTCTATGCTTTTACTCACAATATGCCTTCTACCTGGAGCATCTTTTGTATTAGCTATTGTTCTGTTTATCTTTCATGTCCTGGCTCACGTGATACCTTTTCAATAAAGCCTTCCTTCATGCTTCCAGTTGTGTTTTAGTTCTCTTCCCTATGCTCCCAAAGTTCTTTAGAACATTTATTATAGCCTAGTATCTAAGTTTGTTCTACTAGAGTTAATATTATAGCAGAGATAATAATTTATCCCCATAAATATCCATGTTCTCTTTTCTTTGATAGTATATAAAACTTACAACTTTTAACTATGTACAAGCAATATTCTCAGCCTTTCTGATAGATAGGAATGCCATAGGAGTAAATTCTGGTCATTGGGGTACCAGTGGAAGTGTCAGGTGCGCTAGGAAGTAAGTACTTAATGAGAGTGTGATTGTCCCTCTTCATACTCTGTTGCTGGCTGGCTGCAATGTGCTTATCATCTCTGTAGCTCAGACAGCTGTACTGGGCTATGGAATTAGAAGCTGTGTGCAGAAGGGAAGAGGAATAAGAGAGAAGCTTAGGTCTCTAATAGGTTTAAAAATATATTACCAATTCTGAACTACTACTAGATACCTTTTATATGTGAGATAAACTTCTATTTGTTTAAGCCATTGTTATTTTATGGTTTCTATTATTGCAGCTGTACTTAATTCTACCTGATGTAATTGTTTTTATTCTTAGTTGCTCTTTTCTAACCCAATCTTCCTCTTCCTCTTCCTGATGCTGTAAACTGCTTGGGGGGAAGAGTTGTGTTTTACTTTTTTTTTACATTCAATAAACACGTATTAGAGGATTAGACACTTATTCATTTATTCAAACAATACATTATTAAATGTCAGGCACTATGTTAGATAGAAACAATTCAGACATGATCCCTCTCCTGATAGAGCTCAAAATATCATGGGGAGACAGCTTCTGAATAATCAGTGTTAACAGTGAACCTCAGTATTTGTTCCATCTCATCTTTACCTGGGAGTTTCAGAAGACTGCTAAGACCCACATTATTCCCCTAACCTCTAACAATTAAACTAGAAACTCAGGAGGTGTGATCTGGGCATCTATGTTCTAAGAGCTTCCT
Source organism: Saguinus oedipus (assembly GCA_031835075.1). Lineage (NCBI taxonomy): Eukaryota > Metazoa > Chordata > Mammalia > Primates > Cebidae > Saguinus > Saguinus oedipus. Next base: position 7,230,174 of record CM063183.1, on the reverse strand, counting down.
AGTTGATTTTAATGTGCATTGAAGGTTGAGAACCATCAAATTAAACCAATAAGAAGGCGCAGCAATGACTTTGATGTAATTACTAATGGTAGCCAGAGAACACTAATAACAACCATGTGAGAACTATATTAGAGTCCTGTGGCTGACACCACAAATTACCACAACTAGGTGGCTTAAAACAATATAAATCTATTCTCTTACAGTTCTGGAGGCCAGATGTCTGAAACGAAGGTGTCATTGGCATGACTCTAGTCCCTTTGGAAACTATATAGCTTCTTCCAGCTTCTGATGGCTCCAGGTGTTCCTTGGTGTCCTTGGCTTGTGACTACATTACTCCAACAATATTTGTCTCCATCTTCATCATGCTTCTTTCTCTTCTATTAATCTTTCCTATCTCTTATAAGGACACTTGTCATTGAATTTAGGTCCCAACCAGGGAATTCAGGGTGATCTCTTCATCTAAAGAATCCAGGAATTGGGGTGTGGTCCTATCTTTTAGGGGGCCATGATTCTACCCATTGGAAGAACGTCTTGTATATTTGGCACTAAGGTAGCTTTCATGTGTTTATTCTTATTGTGTTGTGACTTTTATTGTTGTGATTTTCCTCTAATTTGGCCTTGAGGTTTCTCCTAGAGAGTGGCTATAAATTCTATCTCTGCTTTGGTGGAAGTTTATGGGAGGTGATCACAGATGTGTATAGTGTGCTTTTCATGGGGGTCTATCTTTGTCCTGGCAAATGGCCTAATATCTGTCAGATGCAAGATCAGGTGCCCTCTCTCAGGAAGCCTGTTTATATTGCAAGATGCCTTGTAGTTCACCTCTGACCTAAGTCCAGTTTGTTTCTGTCCAATTAGTCACTCTCTAGGAAGAGCTCTGACCAGGAGAGTGAGGTTGGGGTGTATTGGTCAGGTGAGACACAGAGGAGACAGTACAACAAAACACGTGAAACGGCAGAAGCAGCACATTATTGACTGATCTTGAGAGAAGAGGGATGCCCATGAGGGAAGTCCAGAGACAGCAGGATGATCAGCCAGTGGGGCAGCAGGTGGGGGCAGGGGGAGAGAAAAAGAACCTGTGTTGTGAGACTCTGCTTTTATTAAGATCCATGGGCATTATCCCCTAGGCTCTCTTTCTGGAGTTGCGGATTGGCTAGTTTAAAAAAATTATATGCAAAGCGAGAAACTTATTTATGTGACTCTGGTGTTGACTATCATTTTTTTTTTAATGGTCAGTAGCTGTGGGCATGCTGGGCTTTGGGTCACTGGGATGATGAACAAGGGGGCTATGTCACAAACAACCATACAGGACGGGGAAGTTTTAACAAGGCCAAAGGTGACACGGTACTACTGGTTTTAAAATAACTACATTGGTCCAAAAATGGATGCTAAGGTAGCAACCATACAAACCAATTTATGACAAATCCTAATGCTAGATCTTTGAGATAATGATATCTAAATTTTATAGATTTCAAAATACACAATATGTAACTCCGGCTTTTTGATAGAAGACAACTATGTTGTTATTGTTCTTGGGCCCAATTTTTGGCCTTCAAAATTATATATACTGTTAAAATCAATAGTACTATTCATGAAAGTCTGATGTGACATACTGGGCAAAGATCAACCTAAAAAATAGATTTCTGGGTTAGTGCTGATGCTACCACACAAAGCAGAAAGTCCTGATGCATTTTTTATTTTATTTTGTGGAGCGGGGGAAGGTCAATGGCAATGTTAGAGATAGTGACATAATTAATTTTCCTTTAGTTATTGACATAAGTCTAGATATTCCTAGGTATAGAAATATGTTCTTTTTTAACTTAACGACTGTTTCTATTTCTGAAAAAGTGAATGAAAAGATCACTGTTTAATGTTTCTCCTATAGCTTGAGAGAATGAGAGAATGTTCCTGTAGTTTCACAGGGCCTGGTCTCTTCAATAATTACGCCAGACTGAAAAACATCTGTTTTGATGCTGTAAGTTGTCTCATTATGATTTCTTACCAGCAATAAAAACTGTTTGCTTCACATTATATGCACCAAATACATAGTTTATTGTAGATGTGGTTTATTTTTATTTTCCTTTTTAAATTTTAACTTCTAATGATTGATATTTTGTCAAGAACATGAGTTTTTGAGTCAGTCAGACAGGTTTTATATATATTTTAATCCTGGTCCTAGCATTTTCTAAAAGGGAAAATAATATCTACCTTGTAGAGTTGTCATGAGAATTAAGTGAGACAGCCTGCCACACGGTTGTCACTCAGTGCGCATTTGTTGTCTTCTCTCCCTTTATTGACTTCTCCCAAAAGCTGATTGATAATAATGACTAGATTTGGATTGCCAATAGAGACAATACTTTTTGCTTTCTACATAAGAAGACCTTGATAATTTGCCTTAAGACCTATGATTCAATTTAGAAAGCAGGTTGATACTAAGAAAAGATAGTCCTTTAAGAAACATATTTTACTAAATATCAAAAGACTATAGACATTAGTTTTACAATATGCTCTCAAGGAATTCCATTGGTTATTTCTTAAATTTAAATAATTCTTAGACATTCATAATAATGGCAAACATCTATGAAACTTTAATTCAAGCATCTACCCACATGTAAGAAACCTAGAAAAAAATTTTATTTTCTTAAGTTCACAAATTTACTTTCTTAGAAAATCTTTGTCTCTTAGGAAATTGTACATATTTGGATGTACACAATAAATAATGTGGCTTATTATTTTAAAAAAAAGATCAGAATGCGTGGGAATTAAGGAAAAGTCAGCTCTTTAAAATCATGAGCACTTGCACATACAAACAGCATACAAAAGAATAAAAATAAATGCTCAGTACCTAATTAAAATTTATACTACCTAACCGTGTTTTAAACAGCACATAAGTAAAACATGCACGTATTTAGTAGGCTATTTTCTAAAAGAGAAATGCACTTCAAACAGGAAGTAAATAAAAACCTGCCTAATTTGATCTGTTTCACCCAGGAAACTTGACCAAATCTGAAACTTTTTAGTAATTAAAGTGCAGTTCAATTGGATTTTAAACTACATATCTTTTATTTTAAAAAAAGACCACATGAAACTTTGATTTCTCTGTCTGTTTATGAGTGGTTTAGAATAGATGGGCATTATGGCTCTATGTTTTGTGATGAACACTCTATTGATTTAAGGACAATGCTTCTTTCTCCCTAAGTTTTGGGTCTCTGACTGTGTAGACTGTCAGAGAAAATTTACCCAAGTATCCCAAAATGCTGTAGGAGAGAACTGGCCTTAATGGGAATGTGAAATGTATATTAATATCTCAGTTATCTTTCTTTTTTATGCGCTTTTCTCTGTGCACACATTTTGCTTAGGTACTTGGTGCTCTGCTGCCCTCTAGACCTTGTCACTACCGGGAATAATTTACTAAACCAATGGTTTATAACTGAGTTTCTGTGAAGGCTTCAGGCATGCCTTCGAGGGGTGAGGGGGTTGCTGATAGGGATGAACCATTAACCTGCTTCAGTCAGAACAATTCTGCTATTGTTTGCTTTATTTCCCACAAGTCTTTGGAAGACTTTGTTTAAAGGAAAGTTTTCCCTGCTAAGGAGAAAGTTTGTAAGCTACAATAGTAAGACTTTGACACCCCTCATAAACATTTTTCCAACATACAGAAAAGCTGAAAGATTAATATAGTGAACATTTACATGTTTTCCATTGAGATTCCACAGTCGTTAACATCTCCAAGAACAAGTTTCGTTTGCATTTATTTTCTCTGTTGTTTTTCTGTTTTTTTATTTTTATTTTTATTTTGCTCTAATTTTTATAATTTTTTTCTACTTATTTTTGTTTAATGTCTTCTCTTTTTCCTCGATTCTTCAAGTGGAAGCTTAGATTATTAAATTTGTATCTTACATCTTTTATATTCTGATCATTTATAGCTATAAATATTCTGATGATTATTTTTTTTGCATCCCACAAATCTTCATGTAGTATATTTTAATTTTCATTCAGTTCCAAATTATGTCTATGTTTTCTTGTGATTTATTCATTTGCCATTGTTATATTTAGAAGTGCATTTTTTAATGTTCTAAATATTTCTAATTTTTCCCAGATATTTTTCTGTTATTTATTTCTAATTTAGTTCTTCTGTCATGAGAGAACATACTGTGTGTAATTTTGATCTTTATACACTTGCTGAGACTTATTTTATAGGGCATCATATTAATAAATATCTATTCTACTTATTGTTGGCTATTGTTCTATAAATAAATGTCGATTAAGATAGAATGGCTAATACTGTTCCTGTATATCCTTATATATTGTTTCCAAATCATTTCTGATTTTCTACTATATCCACTACCAAGAGAGTATTATAGTTACTAGCTATCATTACGGATTTGTATACTTAGAATTAAAATAGTACCATTTCAGACAAAATAGAGAAACAGATTTTTTAATCCATTCCCTATATGATACACGATATCTACATACATTGACAATCCTAACAAATGATGTTCTGGATTTTGCTTTAAATAGTCATGTATAGTTTGTTGTTGTTGTTGTTGTTTGTTTGTTTTTTGAGCTGGAGTCTTGCTCTGTCACACAGGCTGGAGTGCAGTGGCATGATCTCAGCTCACTGCAGCCTCTGCTTCTCAGGTTCAAGTAATTCTCCTGCCTCAGCCTCCTGAGTAGCTGGGAATACAGGCGTATGCTACCATGCCCGGCTAATTTTTGTATTTTTAGTAGAGATGGAGTTTCACCATGTTTCCAGGGTGATCTCGATCTCCTGACCTTGTGATCCACCTGCCTTGGCCTCCCAAAGTTCTGGGATTACAGGTGTGAACCACTGAGCCTGGCCTAGTCATGCATAGTTTTAAAAAAGTAAGTGAAAAATTTAAAATATATTTTCTCAAATATCTATCATTTCTATTGTATTTCCTTTATTTCTAAAGGTCCAAATTACTCCCTGATGACCTAGATCTTTAGTCTGAATAACTATCATACACAATTTTTTGACAGCAGATTTTCTGGTGACAAATTCTCCTAGCTTTCCTTCATATGAGAATGTCTTTGTTTCATTATTATTCCTACAAATATTTTCACTAGCTAAAGCATTAAATAAAAAAATTCTGGGTTGATAGTTTTTCTCTTTTAACACTTTAAAAATATTTTTTCTACTTTTCTTTTTCATCTCCATTTTTTCTGAGGAGAAATCCATAGTAATTTAAATCATTTTTTCATGTTGTTTTTCTCCAGCTGCTTTTGAGGGCAGTTCATTCTTGATTTGGCTCTCTTTAAGTCTGTTATTGGTGTATAAGAATGCTTGTGATTTTTGCACATTGATTTTGTATCCTGAGACTGCTGAAGGTGCTAATCAGTTTCAGGAGATTTTGAGCTGAGACAATGGAGTCTTCTAAATATACAATCAAGTCATCTGCAAATAGAGACAATTTGACTTCCTCCTTTGCTAATTGACTACACTTTATTTCTTTTTCTTGCCTGATTGCTCTGGCTAGAACTTCCAATACTCTATTGTATAGGAGTGGTGAGAGAAGGCATCCTTGTCTAGTGCCAGATTTCAAAGGGAATGCTTCCAGTTTTTGCCCATTCAGTATGATATTGGCTGTTGGTTTGTCATAAATAGCTTTTATTATTTTGAGATACGTTCCATCAATACCTAGTTATTGAGGGTTTTTAGCATAAAGGGCTGTTGAATTTTGCCAAAGGCCTTCTCTGCATTATTGATATAATCATGTGGTTTTTGTTTTTGGTTCTGTTTATGTGGTGAATTATGTTTATAGACTTGTGTATGTTGAACCAGCCTTGCATCCCTGGTATGAAGCCTACTTGATCATGGTAGAAAAGCTTTTTGATGTGCTGTTGCAATCAGTTTGCCAGTATTTTATTGAAGATTTTTGCGTCTATGTTCATCATGGATATTGGCCTGAAGTTTTCTTTTCTTGTTGAGTCTCTGCCAGGTTTTGGTATCAGGATGATGTTGGTCTCATAAAATGATTTGGGAAGGATTCCCTCTTTTTGGATTGTTTGGAACAGTTTCAGAAGGAATGGTACCAGCTCCTCTTTGTATGTCTGGTAAAATTCGACTGTGAACCAATCTGGACCTGGGCTTTTTTTGGGGGTTGTAGGCTATTCATTGCTGCCTCAACTTCAGCTCCTGTTATTGGTCTATTCATGGTTTTGACTTCTTCCTGGTTTAGGCTTGGGAGGATGCACGTGTCCAGGAATGTATCCATTTTTTCCAGGTTTACTAGTTTATGTGCATAGACTTGTTTGTAATAATCTCTGATGATGTTCTATATTTCTGTGAAATCTGTGGTGATATCCCCTTCATAGTTTTTTTTATTGCATCCATTTGATTGTTATCTCTTTTCTTTTTTATTAATTTGGCTAGTGGTCTATTTTGTTGATCTTTTTGAAAAACCAGCTCCTGGATTTATTGATTTTTTGAAGGGTTTTTGTGTCTCTATCTCCTTCAATTCTGCTCTGATCTTAGTTATTTCTTGTCTTCTGCTAGGTTTTGAGTTTTTTTGATCTTGCTCCTCTAGCCCTTTTAATTTTGACAATAGGGTGTCAATTTTAGATCTTTCCTTGCTTCTCATGTGGGCATTTATTGCTATATATTTTCCTCGAGACACTGCTTTAAATGTGTCCCAGAGATTCTGTTATGTTGCATCTTCATTTTCGTTGGTTTCAAAGAACATCTTTATTTCTGCCTTCATTTCATTGTTTATCCAGTCAACATTCAAGAGCCAGTAGTTTGGTTTCCATGAAGCTGTGTGGTTTTGAGTTAGTTTCTAAATTCTGAGTTCTAGCTTGATTGCACTGTGGTCTGAGAGACTGTTATGATTTCTGTTCTTTTACATTTGCTGAGAAGTGATTTACTTCCAATTATGTGGTCAATTTTAGAGTAGATGTGATGTGGTGGTGAGAAGAATGTATATTCTGCGGATTTGGGGTGACGAGTTGTGTAAATGTCTATTAGGTTTGCTTGGTCCAGGTCTGAGTTCAAGTCCTGAATATCCTTGTTAATTTTGTCTTGTTGATCTGTCTAATATTGACAGTGGGATGTTAAAGTCTCCCACTATTATTGTGTGGGAGTCTAAGTCTCTTCGTAAGTCATTAAGAACTTGCTTTATGTATCTGGGTGCTCCTGTATTGGGTGCATATATATTTAGGATCGTTAGCTCTTCTTGTTGCATTGATCCTTTTACCATTATGTAATGCCCTTCTTTGTCTCTTTGGATCTTTGTTGGTTTGAAGTCTATTTTATCAGAGACTAGAATTACAACTCCTGCTTTTTTTTTTTTTTTTTTGCTCTCCATTTGCTTGGTAAATCTTCCTCCATCCCTTTATTTTGAGCATTTGTGTATCCTTGCATGTGAGATGGGTTTCCTGGATATAGCACACAGATGGGTTTTGGCTTTTTATCCAGTTTGCCAGTGTTTGTCTTTTGATTGGTGCATTTAGCCCATTTACATTGAGGGTTAATATTGTTATGTGTGAATTTGATCCTGCCATTTTGATGCTAGCTGGCTGTTTTGCCCGTTAGTTGATGCAGTTTTTTCATTGTGTCAATGCTCTTTACCATTTGGTATGTTTTTGGAGTGGCTGGTACTGGTTGTTCTTTTCTATGTTTAGTGCTTCTTTCAGGAGCTCTTGTAAAGCAGGCCTGGTGGTGATGAAATCTCTGAGTAATTGCTTGTTCTTAAAGGATTTTATTTCTCCTTTGTTTATGAAGCTTAGTTTGGCTGGATTTGAAATTCTAGGTTGAAAGTTCTTTTCTTTAAGTATATTGAATATTGGTCCCCACTCTCTTCTGGCTTGTAGGGTTTCTGCTGAGAGATCCGCTGTGAACCTGATGGGCTTCCCTTTGTGGGTAACCCGACTTTTCTCTTTGGCTGCCCTTAGCATTTTCTCCTTCATTTTAACCCTGGTGAATCTGACAATTATGCCTTGGGGTTGCTCTTCTTGAGGAATATCTATGTGGTGTTCTCTGTATTTCCTGGACTTGAATATTGGCCTGCCTTGCTATGTTGGGGAAGTTTTCCTGGATAATATCCTGAAGAGTATTTTCCATCTTGGATTCATTCTCTCTGTCACATTCAGGTACACCTATCAAACGTAGCTTAGGTCTTTTCACATAGTCTCCTATTTCTTCGAGACTTTGTTAATTCCTTTTTATGCTTTTTTCTCTGATCTTGCCTTCTTGTTTTATTTCATTGAGTTGATCTTCAACCTCTGATATCCTTTCTTCTGTTTGGTCAATTTGGCTGTTGAAACTTGTCTATGCTTTGCAAAGTTCTTGTGTTGTGTTTTTCACCTCCATCAATTCACTTATATTCCTCTCTAAGCTGTTTATTCTCATTAGCGTTTCATCAAACCTTTTATCAGTGTTCTTAGTGTCTTTGCATTGGGTTAGAACATGTTATTTTAGCTCAGAGAAATTTCTTATTACCCACCTTCTGAAGCCTGTTTCTGTTAATTCATCAGACTCATTCTCCATCCAGCCTCGTTCTGTTGCTGGTGAGGACTTGTAATCCCTTGGAGGAGGAGAGGCATTCTGGTTTTGGGTGTTTTCATCCTTTTTGCACTGGTTTCTTCCCATCTTTGTGGATTTATCTACCTGTCGTCTTTGTAGTTGTTGACTTTCAGATTGGGTCTCTGAGTGGACATCCAGTTTGTTGATGATGAAGTTATTTTTTTCTGTTTCTTAGTTTTCCTTCTAACAGTCAGGCCCCTCTGCTGTAGGACTGCTGAGGTCCACTCCAGGCCCTGCTTGCCTAGGGATCACCTGCAGCAGCTACAGAACAGTGAGGGTTGTTGCCAGTTTCTTCTTCTGCTATCTTTGTCCCAGAAGGATGCCTGCCAGAAGTCAGTCTGAGCTTTCCTTTATGAGGTGACTCTCTGAATATATGGAGGTCAAGGAGCTGCTTGAGGAGACAGTCTGTCCTTTATAGGAACTCAAGTGCTGAGCTGTGAGCTCCATTGTTCCATTCAGAGCTGCTGGGCAGGTATGTTTAAGTCTGCTGCAGCAGAACTCATGAATGCCTTTTTTATCTTCCCCAGATGCTCTGTCCAGGGGAGTTAGGGCTTTATTTATAAGTTTCTGTCATGCTGCTGTCTTTTCAGGGCTGTCCTGCCCAGTGAGGAGGCAGCCTAGTCACAGTCTGCCTGCAGAGGCTTTGCTGAGCTGCTGTGGGCTCCACCCAGCTGCTGTGTGAACTTCCCTGCAGTACTGTTTATATGGGCATAGTTAGAACTGCCTTGGCAATGGTGGCCCACCTCTGTAATGGCAGACTCTCTCTGTAATGGTGGACTCTCTCTGTAATGGCAGACTGCCTCGGCAATGGCAGGCTGCCTCAGCAATGGTGAACTACCTCTGTAGTGGTGGACTGCCTCTGTAATGGCGGACGCCACTCCCCCTCAGAGCTGGACCATCCTGGGTTCAGCTGTGCTTGCTGTGAAACTCTCAATCCAGAGTGTTTTAGATTGCTGTTTTTTGTGGGGGTGGGACTGACTGAGCCTAATCACCTGGCTCACTGCCACAGACCCCCCTTTTCTTTCAGTTGAATGGGTGACTGTGTCTCCCAGGTGTCCTAGTCACCAGTTGAAAAGGTGCTGGGATTTGTGTGATTTCTTGAGTGTAGACCAGCTGCACTGGCTGAAACTGCTGCTGGAGACTCATGGCGCTTTTTTGTAGGGGAATCTCTTGGCCTAACTCCCTGTTTCAGTCCCCTTTTTTACAGTGGAACAGGTGACTGTCTTCCAGGTATTCCAGTCCCCAGTTGAAAAGGCACCTGGATTTGTGTGCGATTTTGTGCAGAGACCCACTGAGCTGGCTCAAACAGCTGCACTGGGGACTCGTGGTGCTTTTTCACCCAGGAATCTCCTGGCCTGGCTCCCTGTTTCAGTCTCCTTTTTTTTAGTCGAGTGGGTGAGTCTATCTCCCAGGCGTTCCAGTCAACTGTTGAAAAGGCTCCCGGATCTGTGTGGTTTCCCAAACGGTGACTCTCTGCGCTGGCTGAAACAGCTAAAATGGTGCCCAGACCTGTGTATTTTGTGCAGAGACCTCCTCGCCAGCCAAAACAGCCATGCTGGCAACTCATGGGGCTCCTCCACCTGGGAAATCTCCTGGTCTATGGGTAATAAAATTCCATCTGGAAATGCAATGTCCATTCACCCTCCATGCTTTCACTGGGAGCTGCAATCCTGAGCTGCTCCTAATTGGCCATCTTGGATCCTCCCCCTAGGATTAATTTTATAACATATTGTAAGTAAGTCTTTTACTTCAGTCTACTCCTTGACAGATTAATAGTGTAAATATGATTCTGTTCATATAACTATCCATAAATTAGACAGACTATGAGAAAGCAAAAATATTTTTTAATTGGAGACAAAAGTAACCCCCAAAATTCAGAGCTAATAAAGATGACCAAAGTCATATTTCCTCCTTGAATATGTTTAATAACACATTTGTGTTCTTCTAGTCTCTTGCTGTTTGGTATGGTCTGGAGACAAGCAGAATTGGCATCACCTGAGAGGTTATTAGAATTGCAGGTGCCGTTCTCCATTTCTACTGAGTCAGAATCTGCATTATAACAGGATGCTCAGGTAATCCTCATGCCCATTAAATCTGAGAGGATCTGATCTAAACTGTCTAATTTGGAATAATTGCTTTTGCAAATTTTTTTGATTGACCTGTTACTAGGAGTGATTTCGTGGCAATAGAAACTAAAAATGACATGGCAACTTTGCAGGGGCAGATATTCCTAGAGAGAATCAAATGCTTTTTAAACAAAACATTTGTGTTTATGGGACATTAGTGACAGGGCTTGAGAACCATGATTTCTTGAACTTAAGTTCTTTTAAAACCTATGCCTTACTCAGATAATAGAGAACATTTCTTTACAAAATATTTGCAGCCAATGGAAAGATTGGTGTATGACTAAAAATATTTATTCATAATTGAATAATTTTCTTTTTTGAGACAGAGTTTCACTCTTGTCACCCAGGCTGGAGTGCAATGGTGCAATCCCAGCTCACTGCAACGTCTGCCTCCCAGGTTCCAGTGATTTCCTGCCTCAGCCTCCCAGGTAGCTGGGATTACAGGCATGTGACAACACATCCAGCTAATTTTTGTATTTTTTTTTAGAGACTGGGTTTTACTACATTGGCCCAGCTGGTCTTGAACTCCTTACCTCAGGTGATCTGTGAACCTCGGCTTCCCAAAGTGCTGGGAGTGTACAGGCATGAACCAGTGCACTTGGCCTCGAATGATGTTTTGATAATGAGACTGAAAATGATTTTAGCAGCAAACCAACTAATATAAATACATATTTATTACATATTAAATGTATGGATGATTCTAAAAGAAGAACATAAAGACATATACGTATTGCAAAATTGATGCGGGAGAAGAACATACACATAAAAAAGAACATATATAAAAGAAAAATGCTTATTGCAAAATTGATGGCGGGAGAAAAACATACACATAAAAATTATGATATTTCAAATTCAAAAGATATTAAGATAACCATATAGTCAAACCCTTCCTTTAAAAAAATTGCAGGTTATATAATTTACCAAGTGAAAGAGCCAAAACTACATTCCTGGACTTCTCTCTCCAATTCTGCTGTTTCAAATTTACTGCCTGTTATACTACCTAAGGCTACGGATTGTCAGTATAATAGGCTACAGTTGTTCACAGGATAGGAAGATCACCATAGGTTGTAGAAACTGGGAAGAGTTTCACTGGGAACCAAGAGCTTCAGCTGAATCATTTGCAACTCCCCCATCACCCATGGACACTTACTCTTGTCAACTTTTCCCTTATCCTTCACTTTTCCCTATAATTTACACTATATATACATATATACCGATATATGCATAATTTATGCTTTAATATCTGTCTCCTCTTGTCCTCTAAAGAATATTAGTATCACAAGAACAGTAATTTTTGCCTGTTGTTTCACTGGTGTGCCTCCAGTGCCTAAAACTGTGCTTGATACTTGGTAGGGACTTCATGAATATTTACTAAATGAATAAACCTATGAATGAGTTAGGAAAATAATTTCCTAGATTTAAGAATTTATTTATATGGAAAGTAAGGAAAGGCAAGAGAGACAGAAGAGTGGAGGTTGGAATTCAAAGAACCTCGAATGCTAATGGAAATAATTTGGTGCTTATCTTAAGAGTAGTGGGTGTCACGAAGACAAAATTTTGCCATTGGCTCTATGAACACATATGGGTTTACATTTAAGAAATTATGATGTATTTATTTGATTATAATGAGTACTTTTCTCTGAGGTTCTAGGTAATGTAGATGTTTAATTTTAAGATATACTGGAAATATTATTTTGTCATGCTGTCCTGTTAAAACACTAGAAAAAAAATCTTTGGAAGAGACGTTTTGTTTTAATTTTGTAGATGTATATTCATCCATTTATAAGTGATTATTATGCACTTTGAATTAACTAATATTTAAGCCAAAGTACAGAGTAAGTCCTGTTACCTATAATATGTTTTGCAAATGTTGTCTTCATGTCACTGTGGGCCTCAGTCAATTCAAGTTAGAAATTACAAAATGTTTCAACAAGTATTTTCTACATAAAGCAATTCATATTTTAATTTTTTTCCTCAGTAAAAATTGTTTTCTATTGCATTTGGTTGCAGAAAGGCTTTAGTTTTATTGTGTGACAAAAGAAATCAACAAGCCAATGCAAATAGACTGGGAACATTTTGAGAATTATAATTGTTTGGCTTTAACCTCACAATCTCTTTTTTCCACATCTGAGGAAACTGTTAATATCCCTCTTTTAATTTCACCATGTCTGGGGGATATTTTGTATTAATAAAGTTTACAAAAGTTTTTGACTGATCTCACATAGAACACAGATGCCAGAGTGATACACATTTTAAATAACCAATCCCAATATATTTTTTTGTGATTTCTAAAGCAATTATAACCAGTACAAAGGAGCAAGAAATGCCTATTTAAAATCTCAGTGGGTGATTGATCCTTCAGGTTTAAGATGGCAGACTGAGCATACATGTTTTCTTCCTGTGAGGCCCTGTTTTGCACCATCCAGTGAAAAGCAAGGCCAACATAATATGAATGGGGTATCCTTGATTTAGCCAATATGTTGATTCTACTCTGCTTCCTCCCAAGATCTGGCTCCTTCCTAAGCTCCTATGATCCTTTTGAAATTGTGTATGTGTGTATGTGTAGGCATGTATTCTATAATAGTGCTGAAAAGCAAGAAATAATTCCATAAGTGTACCAGATATTTTGCATAATTTTTAAATTATAGAAAGCAGGTAGGATCAGATTGACAGAGGAAATTATAATTTGAAATAGACACAGACAAGGATAGAAGCCAGTTGTAACAGTGAGAATTGTTTTTACCACAGGAGCTCCAGAGAAACTCAGTATAGGGTCAGATATAAATCAAGAAGTTCCTTGGGGCAGTTACCAGGATAATTGAGCAATAATTCTTTGTAGAGGAGCTCCATCTTTACTTAAAGCAACCAGTGGATGGGGTTTGTTCTAAGTCAAAACCCTGAGTAATTTTCTTTTAATAATGATCAGGACAGGGGCACATAGTGTATTAAGGCCAGTGAATAAAACAGAGTGAAGTTCAATAATAAGTTTTGTTCTCCACAGTGGTGTTTTCTTGTTTTATAAAATACGAAACCAGAATTATTTCTGAAATTTAGTTTTCAACTTCATAAAGTAGTAAGTATTGTTCTCCATAGTGGTGTTTTCTTGTTTTATAAAATATGAAACCAGAATTATTCCTGAAATTCAGTTTTCAACTATATAACTTTAGTAATAAAGTCAGCCTATTAGTTTTACTTCTTGACATTGAATGTAGGCAATTGTGCAAGATTATTATTTTATATATTTTTCAAGGGCATAGTTGCGCCGGAAGTAGGTTACTTTAATACATTTGTGCAACTTTTTTTGTACACACTGGAATAGTAAAATTACGTTGATGAATACAGTCAAATAGTAATGTTGTGAAAACAGTCTTAGTTTTAATCCTATTAATTCGTGTGACTTTAGGTGGCTTCTTTTCTCACACAGATTTAAATGAGGCAAATAGATATATTTTTTATCAATAAAATATACTAACTACCAGTAAGATATAACAAACTCAAATTTTTATTAATCAAGCAACATACAACTAAAATATAAAACACTCTTACATATACAATAGAAAGGAGACCCAGGCAAGTAAAGTATACATAAGGTTTTATAGAATCTACTTGTTTAAATAAGTATATATGTAGATAATATACATTCTTTCAAACACCTATGGAATATGTATAGAAATTGATCATATGTTAAGCCTCAAAGAAAATCTCAGTATATTTCTAAAACCAGAAATTATTTAGGCCAAATTGATCACAATGTAGTAAAACTTAAAAGGGCAACCAAAGAAGATGAGGAAGTTAAACTGATGTAAGAATACAGCAACAACAGTATTTTTGAATAGCTCCTGATTAAAAGAAGAAACCACATTAAAATTATAGACTCTTTGGCAATAAGTCATAATAAAGAAGAAACTATAGGAGATGCTGCCAAAGATGATACTAAAAGGAAAATGTACATTAGAATGCTATGTTAAGATGATAAAGCATAAAACTAACAAAAATGACCAATATAATAAGCCAAAAATAGTAGAAGGGAAAAAACTGATAAAGGTAAGAAAGTCTTCATGCACGAAAGCAAATAAACAAAACCATTACTATGAAAAGATTCATCCATTTTCATCCAACCACCCCACCCTTGCCAAAATTACAAACTTCTGGCAATTCCAAAAATGAAAAAAGAGAACCCACCACTCTCCTCTTCTTCCTTCCACTCACAGATACTGCACACCAGGGAAAAAACCACTGATCTGATTTTTATCAGCATAGGTTACTTTTGCATATTCTAGAATTTTATCTAAATGGAATTATGTAGTAAAATTAATCCACATTGCATGCATCAATAACCAATTCCTTTCTATTGCTGAGTAGTTTTCCATTGAATATACCACAGTTTATCTGTGTACCAGATGATGGCTCTAATTAACAAGCTGCTATGAACATTTTTTTGTACAGGGGCTTTGGTGGACATACGTTTTCATTTCTTGCAGACTCACAGGGTATATTTATGTTAATGTTTCTAATAAACTGCAAGACAGGTTTACAAAGAGCCTGTAATATTTTACATTCCCACCAGCAATCTTTGTGAGTTCCAATTGCTCTACTTCCTCTCCAACATTTTTTTTTCACCTTAGATATTTTTGAGAGTAGCTAAAGAGAAAGCTACACTGTAGCTATTCTTGAGAGTAGCTATAATGGAACTATACTTTCAAGAATATCTAAAGTAGAACCATTTTTAATTTGAAAATTTTACATTTGCATTTAATTGGAAGTTTTAATTTGCATTTTCTGATGACTGATGCTTTTAAACCTTTTTTCATGTATTTATTAACACTTCCCAAATCTTCCTTTGGGAAGTGCTAAAATGATTTTTCATTTGTAACAATGGCAGATTTGGAAGGGAAAGCAGATTATAAATTAATTTTAAATAGTAAAACTTAATTAAAGAGCCCTCATTAATATTGGCCTTGCTGTCTACCAGGCAATTAGGCACTCTTTCCTCCCTATAAAGTAAATACTATCATCTCCATTTTATTAATAAGATACTTTTAACTATAACTTTATAAAAAGTGACATACCTAGGAACATTTTTAAAAAACAAGTTAACATGAGCTCAACTTAATAAAATTGTTAATAAAATAAAATTGTTTAATGAAAGTATTTAATAGGATCATGTTTATATGAACCTAAAAGAGCTTAAACTGTTTGAAATTCTTTAATTTTCTGTTTTTTTTTTTTTTTTTAAATCTAAGTTTGGTCTTATTTATAGTTACTCATTTCTATAATTGAAACAAATAAGATTCTATTATGTATATATTTTTTTGTTTTAAAGTACTTATTACATATTTTGCTCTTGTAGAAATCATATTTCTGATTGGAGGTCCTATTTAAAATTTTACTAATTATGTTACCATTAATATGAAAAGAATCAAAACTCATATTACCAAAATATATATGATTATTGTTTTAAAAAAACATAAAAATAATGAAGTAGAAGAAAATAAAATATTATTTAAGGAAAATGGACTTGAAATTAAAGTTTATTTAAAGAACTAAAATAAAGAACATTAAGTTTCTTTGGTAATTAGTGACATAAAAACATCCTGGGACATGCTTTTGTGAGGATTACATATTAATCATTAAGAACATTGCCTCAGCCTTCAACCAGAAGGTCCCTTTTTAATAAATTAATATTCTGGTGTCTTCTGAATAAAGCAGCCCCAATGGAGAAATCTGTCCAGTGGGCATTAAGCAAATAGTGATGCAGAAGGTGTTTTCTTTTATGCTCTTCCTAACTTTTAATCATCAGCCTAAAAGCTTTTTACAAAGCCATTGGATAGTCCCCTGTGGTTAACACAACTATATCAAAGTACAGTACTGTAAAATCTTTCTGAATAATGCTGGGGATAAGAGAATGGGGAGTGAGTCAGGATCCCAGATAAACCTGTTTAACTTCATTAGAGTCTGGATAGGTGGATTCAAGTTACCAAAACCCTGAACATGTCTTTCGTGTGTGTGTGTGTGTGTGTGTGTGTGTGTGTGTGTGTGTGTGTTTCCTCTTGCTATACTTTCTGATGTGAGTGAATGAATATACCTTTTATTACTCCTTGGAGGTAGAGTTATGTCCTGTCTTCTCCTAATGAGCTCAGGACACTAGTAACAATTATCCTTGACAATGGTATAAAACTCCAGATGTTTAAAAGCCTTGTATATTTACGGATTTATGAGCACCTGCTTCCAGCCTTGTGAAGTCAATTTCAGATTTGAGGTAGGTGTCTGAGGCCGAGAGAGTACATGGCTTGACCAATGCCATATTATCTAATAAAGTAGAATTACTGGGATTAGAAGCCAGATATCCTCACTCTTTCCAAAACTGTACCAAGTCCTCAGTTTTAGACAGCCTTGTCTAGTTGAATGCTTTCATTGTGTGTAGGTTTGGGACTGGAGAATTTATTTGGGAAAAGGCCACTTCTCTGAAGCCTTCCAGTTTTGTGAAGTACTAAAAAGTACAATATTTATTATAAATATACAGCAGGGTACAAAGTGCTTATGTTTCTTAACTTATGTAATTTTTTTCTTTTACTTTTTCCATTTCAACCTGCTAATCATTTAATTTTCATCTTACATTGCCAAGATTGTGTAGATTAGAAGAATATAATGATACTTTCACATTAACACTTAGGATTTCCTTATTTTAACACATTTTTTTAAAATCTAGGGAATTCTGAAGCATGAGGACACATAAAAGGAAGCTAATGAGTTTTAAAGGTCTATAGATCTGGGTTCTGTCATGTATCAGCTGTTTCATTGTGAACACATGATTTAACTTCTTTGACTCTTGTTTCTCTCACCTATAAAATGAGAATAGCAATACCTGACTCAAACAATTGTCAGGATGTTCAAAAGCCATCCTATAATGAAAATATCTCGCATGGTGTGTAGCTTAGAGGTTTTCAAGTAATGGTAGCTATTATTATTAATGTTCTTTTTGTTGGTTTTGTCAGTAACACAGGCATTTGCATATATTAAAATATCTTTTAAGAGCTCTTTGTCTTTGGGATATAATTTATTTGAACTCTTCAGAGTATATTTGAAACATAATTTTTTTTTTATAGATGAAGAAGCTGAGGCACAAAGAGGTAAATTGGCTTGCCCAAGTGTACTTGGCAGGCAAGAATTAGGATAATGCTAAGTCTTCTATTTCTTGGCCAATAAGTGTACATTGTCCCATATGTACTTCCACATATGCCTATGGAAGAAAATGTCTACCAAACAGATTTTTTATACATATATTTTAGGTCTCAAAAAAGTCTTCTACCATATTGGAACAGAAAAGTAAAGACAATGGGCATGTCCTCTTACAAATGATTTCTACTGAAGTGTTTCTAAATCTTAAATGCTATAAAATTTACTTTGTTCCATATCAACTTTTACAAACAAATATTTAGAAACTGCTTTACAAAAATAATGTATGTTCCCATTTATTTATATGTTTATGGCGTACCCCATTCACTAGACTGTAAGCTCCACGAAGGCAGCAATATTATCAGTGTTTATTCATTTCATTGTATATCCTTAGTACTTTGAGTAATTAAAGAATGAGTTAATCATATAGAATTTAGAAAGTATAAATATGCAAAAATAAAACTTTCAATTTAACATACCTATTTTAAATACTGTATATGTAATTTTTTTATACAAAAATGAGATAATGCTGTTTTGTAATAAGTTTTTTTTTTTTTAAATCTTAACAATAAAAATGGATGTTTTCTCATGACAATAAATATTTGTCTTTTCAAATGTATAGGTAGCATTTCCATATACAAATATGGAAATATACATAATTTATTTTTTGTTGTTGGGCATTTACATTGTCTTCAGTTGCTCTATATTGTAGGCAATACTTCAGTCTTTGCATATATCCATACCACTTCTCTTTGGCTACATTACTAGAAGTAGAGTTTGCATTTCACAGATTTTAATTACAAAAATTGCACAGTTGTCTTCCAGAAAGATGCTGCTAATTTACACTTGAAGGAGCATTGTAGGAGAGGGTTAGTTTTCCTGAACTTTTAACCTCACTAATATTTTCTTTCATTATAATTCATATCTTTATTTTAAAATCTTCACAAATTTGGTAAAAGTGGGATCTTCTTTTATGATTTGCATTAATTTTATTACAAATGAGGTTTAACTGTTTTATATTTATCATTTAATTTGTTTTGTTAATTTTTCTCTTGGTACTACTTCTGTCTTGGTACTCTTTCTTATTAAACTATGAATAGGACAAAGTAGGAAATAACCATTTCTCAAATTCTTTGAATTCATAAGGCATCAATTAAAAAAAGAAACCCAAAACCAGCATGCGTACTTCATCCTGTGTTGTGAGACATGGCTATGTGTGTCTAAGGTATTTCAGTTTTCTGAAGGGTAGTAAGTAGAAAGTGACTTGGTAAAAAATAAAAACAGTAAGATAGATTAAAGCCAGATAATGGAAGAGTTAAGATTCATGCTAATGAGTTTTGACTTGATTCAGCAGCCAGTTACTATAAAAGAATGCACAATTTATTCATCCCAAGTTGTTATATCTTGATGAGTGAATAGCTTACTACTTGTGCAGCAATATGTAGTTTTTAAAGTAATTTTTCTGTTAACAGAAAAGGATAATTTGGACAGGATAGTAGGAAAAAGGATCAGCTTAAAGTTTTTCTTACCCTTATCTCATTTCCCACAACCAGAATTAATGCACCCTCCTTTCTGTTCCCTTGGTACTTTCTTCCATTACAGCACTAGCTACATGCAATTGCAGCACGTAACATCAATATTATTTTTGTATGCATCTGTGGTGTAAACTCTAAGGCACAATCCAAAAGGGCCTTTTCTGTTTTGTGTGTTTCCATCCTGTTGAATGGGTGGTTTGGTTCAATAAAGTCGTATTAATGTCAGAAACCCCAGTTGCATTTCTTGTCTTCTTGGCCAGAACATTGATTCCTCTCATTCCTCTCCATGATTACTTGAAATGTAGATCTGGTTTAGCTAATCATATCTTTTCTCATTCTAGTTAACTAGAAAGAGGAAATTACAATAAAAATTAATTGTTTATCATTGTTTAAAAGTTTACTTCTGGTTGAGGGCTGAAGTGCTTTTCTTACTCTGCCTCATTATACACCTCTATTTTCTCTTTCAAAATAACATTTTGTAAAAGGATCAAGAACACTACATAAGGGGGAAATGGGGGAGGGACAGTGGAGGGGGGGGCTGGGGAGGGATAGCCTGGGGATGAATGCCAAGTGTGGGTGAAGGGGAGGAAGGCAGCAAAACACACTGCCATGTGTGTACCTATGCAACTATCTTGCACGTTCTGCACATGTACCCCAAAACCTATAATGCAATAAAAATTAAAAAAAAAAAAAAAGAACACTACATAAATGATAGAATCTACTTTATGGCACTGTGCTTGTAGAAATATTATGCTTAGTTAAAATTGAGATATTCTATGTGAGAGGAGAGCTCATATTGATTTGGGGTATATAGTACAATGTAAAATAAGACAATAGAAAGAAACAATACATAGAAAAGAAAGCCTATTGATTTCTCTTCTCTTGAGCATGAACCCACACATAGCTACTCAAACGTTTGTGCTTTCTACTATTGGAAATAAGTAATACAAAATAAAATGACAGCCATTATAAGTGATCTAGAAAAGGCTCATTCTGAGTAACACAGCAAAGAATTTGTCTTCATTTAACTGTGTTTATTTCTGTAATATATGAGAATTTTCCTCCTAAATTTAGAACTAGAACATTAATAACTAGATAAATTTTATATAGAATTAACTGTGTTCCTTCAGAAGCAGCTGCTAGGTTACACATGCAGAAATTAATACTTAGCAACTTAAAATCTTAAGATCTCCCTTGATGTGTGACTTTGGAATTCTTACTTAACCCCATTTCTTTCTAATTTGCTTTTCTGTAAATCAGGAGGTCCTATGAGGGTCTGGTATGCTGTATTTGCACATGGCTTTTGCAAATAAGTGCTGAGAATTCAAGTTAAAGGTGAGAGAGGAGTTCAAGTTGTGTTCTTTTTTGCATTTCTGAACTTGCAGGCTTCAACTTTCAGGCTTCAAGAGAGGTGATAAGTATGTCTTCTTTAAATATATTATTACCTAATAGTGATTATCTTCCCTCTGTATATTAAAAAGTATATCATCTTAGGATTTCTGTCTTTTCTCATGGTATTTCAGAATGTCCTGGGATACAGTAGGTTTAATCAAAATGAGGCAAATAATCTGCAACTGTTTATTTGAATAAAGAATTCAACATCTTCATGACACTATTGTTGCATTTGTGTATAAAGGGAGGAAAATGGAATGCTCAAAATGCTCTTCTAACTTAAAAAATCACTAGTATTTATATCTTTTAGGAAACAAGAATGCAAATTTCAATATTATCAGAGCAAATAATAATCCAAATATTGATATTGATCTGAATCACAGACTTGGAAGTCTAACAGATTATATTTCAACTGTTACTCAGTAATCCTGAAAGTCTCTGTGGTGTCCTAAAAGACTCCTTTGTACAAATAACCCTTCCAAGAATAGTTTCCATAGCATCCATAACAGATTATACTTTTCCATGTTTAATGAGTATAAGATTGATCTTTTATAGATGTTTTCCATTCACCATTTTATCAAAACTAGCTCTATGAGGCAAGATAATATTATTTTTCTGGAGTTGCAGGGAGAGATAAATACTTTATTTTTTTTTATATTTCAGAGATTTCTATCATCAGCATTTAGGAACACATGCACTTTCAAATATTAGCACTGTAATATCATTACTTAGCACCAGAGGGGAAAGAAAGAGGTAACCTAAGAAAATTACAACTTAAAATATGGAAAAGGAAAGGGCACGGAGAGCTTTTACAAAGGCAACTGTGGGACACTTAATGTTTTGCATTTACAATTCTTCTATCTGTTGACTGTAATCAGCACTTCATTTTAAATTTGGATCTGTGTAGGCTCCCTTAAATATCTCACTGCAGTGCAATACTTTCTTAGCATCCCAGTGAGAACATTTGTGATGCATCCTTTTAAGGCTACATTGCTTATAGCATTTCATAAGCGTTACTTCTACGTATAAATGAACACTATCCTGTTTATTTTTTATTTCTTAATTCCCAGCAAGGATACTTACCAGCTGATATAAATAAGTCCTTATCTTCAGTGCAGCATAACTTGCCAACTTTCTTCTGTATGGGGTTGATAAACCATGGATAAACTTTGAATAGATGGGGATATAGTTGGAGGGGTCCTTACAAGATGTGAACACAGCTGTTTTTTGATGGCTAAGTTGAAACTCCAAGCCACTCTTAGAACGAACACCAGACTTAGAGAAACAGTCCTGACATTACTCCTTTGTTAGAAAGTTTGGTTGGGTTCTTGATCTCTCTAGTAGAGCAGGTAACTCTATAGGATGGATATGTTGTGCTCCAAAGTCATTCTACATAAGCCCTTTTGGAAGAAGGGTGAAACATTCCTTTGTAAAGCCTTGGGAGGGTAAGCCTTGCAAAGTTCTTAAAGCTTCCAGTTTTATAGGGAAACCAAGATGAAATTACTCTATAACAGTTTCATTTTGAGTGCACTTTTGGGTATAGGTACTAATGTTGTTTTCAGAAACAATTTCATCATTCCTATGGCAAAATATTCCACAGACCACAGTCAACAAATATAGATCAGATGTTTCTCTCTTTCTCTGGAATGAAGTGGGAAACTGCTCATTTTTTTTTTTTTTTTTTTGAGACGGAGTTTCGCTCCTGTTACCAGGCTGGAGTGCAATGGTGCGATCTCAGCTCACCGCAACCTCCGCCTCCTGGGTTCAGGCAATTCTCCTGCCTCAGCCTCCTGAGTAGCTGGGATTACAGGCACGCGCCACCATGCCCAGCTAATTTTTTGTATTTTTAGTAGAAACGGGGTTTCACCATGTTGACCAGGATGGTCTTGATCTCTTGACCTCGTGATCCACCCGCCTTGGCCTCCCAAAGTGCTGGGATTACAGGCTTGAGCCACTGCGCCCGGCTGAAACTGCTCATTTTATACATGTTGATTCTGTCCAGAAAACCCAAAACGTTTAGAATTTCCCCTTTAGAAACTTTGCTGTGTGTCATGGGGAGCACACCCAACATAGAAACATTTAAGGAATGTACTGTTATTGTGTCTTTGCCACAGAGTATAATACAATAGGAGTAACTAGGTATAAGTGTATTATTTTTGTGTGATTTAGGTCTACATGGTCCCAGTAATGTTTTCATTCAATTGACACTTAATGAGTGAACTTTTAAGTTCAGACGAGACAGTGCAGTAGTTAGAAATCATAAAAATGCTCACTGAAACACAGGGGTCCTTTTAGTCTAAAGGCATTTGTAAATTCAATTTTTTACTTGATGGAAGAGAGTGGATTAACAGTTCTGTTCAGTCTCATTATTGTGTGACAGCTCTCAAGTGAGGATATATTTTTCAATAAGAAAGTAGCCATATCAGTTCATGGAAGAAAGGGGTTAGCAGTACGTCCTTGGGATTCAAACATGGATTTTTCTTTTTCTTTTTAAGCTTATAGACAATACTGAGAATGCCAGGGCAATATATGAGGGCAAAGTAGAGCTGTATGTATGGGAGATCAGTTAAAATCTAGTCAGGAACAAACAAGCAAAGTAAGAAGCATGGCTTTCTTATTGGCAAGTACGTAGGTTGAATGCTGTCTCCTTGGATACTGTCAGTCTGGCATGTGGATTATAATAACTTTGATATAAGGGTTGCATTTCTATTTTTAGGATTGAGTTAGGATTTTCAGATGTCTGAAGAGTCTTAGGCCACTATAAGAAGCTTCCTTTTGGTTGCCGTGTTGGATCTAAGACTCAGGTGAATAAAACAAATCATTGGTCCTGGTGCCTAGGGAGAAAACAGCAAATTAATATTATTATAGAAGGCTTACACCTAAGACAACAGATTTTGATACTTAACTATACTAAACGTGAGCAGGACATGACAAGGCCCTTTCAGTGAGGTTCAAGTGATGTCTTCCTTTAACCAACTTCAAATGAACTCAGTCATGTTCACTTGTCTTGATGTCACAGTACTGTTTTTTCAGTACTACTGGTAGAAACTCTAGTACTTGTGAATTGAATACATTCACACAATTTATTAGTATTTTGTAATAATGAAGCACAACATTATTTAACATTTAAATGTTCTAATGAGTGGCCACTGGGGAAAGTAATCAGAAGTATCATAGATTATCCATTAATATATTATGCGGAAATTTCTCAGCCTTCTGTTAACTATAGTTTTCTTGTTATTAAGAGCTTTGAGGAGTATATCTGATCACTTCATTTCTGTTTCTGCACAAACATTGATCAGTTTATAGTTTTGGAATTCATGTTAATGTCTGCTGTCCACTGATATAGCCAATGAAGTCATTGATGAATCTGTAGGGCTTTACACACTTTCTTTGCAATCTCTGTTTTAAGTTGTATGCCCTGATAACTCTTTATAACGAGTATTTGAATCATGGCAGTACAGTCATTTAAGTGTTTTTCTAGTCATTATTTTTCACATCCCTGAAAATGGCAACAACTGCTAAATTTATTTATACGAGCATTTAAAAATACAAAGAAAATTAGTGGCCTCAAGGAGAAGGATAGGCTGCCCTCTTTGTTTTTAGAGCTTTTTTATATCAAAGACTGAAAATAGAGCAGATTTTATAATTTTGTTGAGCAATGCCAAAAACATTTGGAGCATACTAATCATGCTAAATATTCTTAGCATCCTTTTGTGTTTTTATGCCTGTGCCATAAATTACAGGAAAAAGATGAGAGAGAAAGTGCTTGTGCTTCTAAGTGGCTATCTGAGAAGTGTCAAAGGTAATCTATATGTAAAATATTCCAAGCGTTGTATCTAAAAATCAATGTTCTAAAGATTGTATTTATCGCTAAATCAATCAATCATCTATCTATAATATTGATTTCCCTCTTTTCTCTCTCCTTTTATATATATCTATAAATATATATAAAGTGAATATATGTATGTATATATAAAGGAATATATGTGTCTAATATATATATATATATATATATATATATATATATTCAAAATAGTGCTATTCTATTCAAAAAAGGTGCCTGTTTTGAAAGACAACATCCAATTGGGTTGACAAAGTAGAATTGTTAGTTGCTAATTATTAGTATAAAAGTTCCTGAGAATGAAAAATAGCTGGAGCTATTTTTCAGAGGAGCCACATTTTCTCACAAACAAGCAGAAGCAAGGATTCCTTTCTGAAGCTAGTGAAGCTGAAACATCAGGCTCAGCCTTATCCCTGAGAGGAAAGCAACATAAAACTGTACTATTTCAGCTCCACTAGATTGAAAGAGTCCTCATTGTTTTACAACTGGTCATTGTCATGAGGTGTCATCAATGCACAATAAAGGCCAATGTGACTGTTAATAGAGCTTTGAGAGTTTGGAAATAAGCTCTGGCAAGAATAACAGGTTCTGCCACCTGGGCAACATGCACAGACAACAAAGAAGGACTTTTATTAACTCACTTACAAACATTTACTAACTCATAGCTAGAGAACAATTGTTTTCCCTTTGAGAGCTACTGATTTTCTTTCTTATGCAAAACATTTAAATTAACTTGAATGTCATTTAAATTATATACACATATACATTATAGTCAGATGAAACACTATTTTAAAATGATACTGTTGAATTTTTAACACAATTACTTTATCAAGCACCTTACAAAAAAACATAATGCCTTGATTTCATTCGCTTAATTTGAATGCTATAAGAAATGAACATGTTTGTACATTAAAAATAATACACATAGGAATTACATGGTGGTTATTAATATATCTTTTTCCCTTCATGTTTACTTTTTCAGTTACTTTTTTTCCTTTTTTTTTTAGTTTATTTGTATTTTTTCCTTGATTTTCATTCTGGCATTCATTTTTATTTTAAATTATTGCAAACATATACAGAAATTACTTGATAAGCACCAATTACATAACTATGGAAATTAAATTACAATATAGTATGTTGGTATTAAAGATCTGAACTTTTACATTACCTTTTAACTGCCAATTCTGTTAGCATAGTTATTGATCTATGTGTTGGCAATGTAACTGTCTTTCTACCAGAATATATTAGAATTCTATTTTTCTATTTATTAATATCTAATATCTGTGTATATTAACTTTGAATACTACTAAAGACATTAGAGTTCTCACAAAATAATAATATGTATATTATAAAAGTTTGTGCTCTTATTTATTAATCTTAAAGTAAAATTAAATTCTTCAAATTGTTAATAAATCATTAAAAAATTAAGGGAAAGAATCCTAGATTTATAATTAAAAGTACATTCCTAAAGATATGGTAAGTCATATCTCTTTATTTTATTATTATTTTAGTCATTATGGTAAATATTTTATTTTCCAGTTCTTATGTACTAATGAAACAGGGTATAATTGAGTGTTTAGTCCTTATAAATAACTACATATTTCATCCATGAGAGTGATAAGACTAGTCAATGACTAGAAAACATCATTAATTCTTATATCTGAAAGGCATCTCAAATATTACTTATGATTCAACCCTCTTATTTTAGGACTAAGACATTGAATTAAATATTAATTTGTCTAAAGTCATTATAGAGCAAATTAATGACAGAGGCAAGATTGGAAAGTGAAGTTTCTGACACATCTAATCAACCCCACACTAGGGGTAGAAGTCAGAAAGTCTCCCTAATAGGCAAAATGGACCTAGCTCATGAATGTTCAGATCTGGGCTCAAGACACTGAGCTCTCAGAGCACTGCCAGTCCCAGATATAAGACAAGGAATTAGGAAATTTATAAGAAGGCCATCCGATGAAAAGACGACATGCACAGGTCTGGGGCAAAGGAGTAGGAAGGCTTCATGGAAGGTATACAATTTGAGTAGGGTTTTCAGACATCAGTAGGGCTTTTCTAGCTTTCCAGTCAGAAGGGCTACATGTGCAAATTCTGGTTGTGTGAATAGATTTAGGTTTGAGAAACAGTAAAAGTTAAATGTGGCAGGAATGTGGATTGAGTCAGGGAGGAGTAGATGGAGACAGATGGGTGGGTGGTGAAAAGCTTCATATGCCAAATTACATGACTAGGGGTTGATGGGTAACACTGTTCCTAGAAACAGGAGAGTCTGTGATAGAAACCGTAAGATAGAATGAAGGGTGCTTAGGGCATGTGATGGAGATGTAGTTGGAACAGTGGTAGGGTCCTGCCCTGAAATAGAAGGATCTGGTTTCTTGTAGTAAAGCAATTCTTATCATATTACATGTACTTAAAGGTCACCTTGAATGTGGAATAAACAAAATTTTGCATTTTGATTGAATTAGAAATAGCCAGAGACAACTTCATTTGACTATTAGTCTACTAAATTGTTTTTTCCTGCCCAGAAAAGGAGAGGAAAAAATAGTGAGATAATTGACAAAAATAAATAAATAGCATATTTCATAAACCAGAAGTACTTCCTACAGTAAACATGCCTTAAGACTCATAGAATGTTCTAAAATATATTTGTAAATTTTGAATTGTAGCACAAGCTTTGGGGTTAAAGGTTTACGTACCAGATGGGGTAAAGACAGGTTTTGTTTAAATATAATTTGATATCAAGGAAGTCATCCTTTTATTCTGATAATCAGTAAAACACAACAGAAAATATCTATAACTTAGGATAAACATGTTTGAATTTAATCTCACTCCAAAACATTTGCCTCAACTAAAGTTTCTTTTTGTTTACATCATTGGATTTTAAATATTCTGTATTAGACAGCTTATCAATTTTCAGCTAGTACTTGAATTAACAAATAATTATTAGTTCCAAGGAGATTTCTTTTCTGAGAAAACTTCTGAACTATTTTTTATTTTTTAATCATGACTGAAGATGGCAAGACATATATATATATATAATATATATATATATATATGTGTGTGTGTGTACAAACACAATGTAAATTATAAAGTGTAACAATAGCACAATTGCCTGTGGAACCATTCTCCCAGTTGATGAAGGAGCCATTACTGATACAGTCTGGGGCTATTTGTATATTTGTTCCCAATCACATCACTTTGGTCTTTACCTGAATAGTCACTATCCTAAATTTTTGTTTACCATTCTTATGTTTTAAAATAATCTATCATGTAACTATCTATAAGTAATTATTTAGTTTTGTTTTTGAATTTTATAAAAGTATTACCTTATTCTTCATATCATTTCTTTGTATCCAACATGTTGATGTGTACAGCCATAGTTTATTCATTTTCACTGCTGTAAAGTATTCCCAGGCATGAATACAGATTTTTATCTTTAATCTTATGGAAATTTAAGTTGAATTAAATTTTTTACTATTATATACAATGAAACCATAAAAATTCTAGCATGTCTCTTGAAGTACAAATACAGCATTATCTCTAGGATATATCTAAAAATAGAACTGCTGGGTTGTACAGTATGTGTATCTTTGGCTCTATCAGATACTGCCAAATTGTTTTTCAAAGCAATTGCAAGAACCAATTTATATTTCCTACTAACAGTGTTCCTAATGCTTCACATCCCCACCAATACTTGCTATTGTCTAACTCTTTTCTTTTTTCCATTTGGTAGATGTGTTATATCTTATTAGGTCTTTAATTTTTATTGCTTTACTTAAATTATTTCTTTACTTAAATTTTTAAAATTAAATTAATTTAGTTTAACGAAGCTAAATGACTTTTAAAATAATAAGTTTGAGAGACATATCAGACTTTCAAATGCATATGTTGGATAGGCAGTTTCATATGTGAATCTAGAGTTTAGGAGAGTTGGTGATGTAAATTTGGGAGTTGTAGGCAAAAAGTGGTATTTAAAGCTATAGTAAATGATATAATAACTAAAAGAATGAGTATAGATAAATAAGAGAAGACAAGCAAAAGACTGAGACCTGGGACACAAGGTTAAGGGGTAAGGTAGATAGGAGACTTGTAAAAGAGCAACCAGTGAAGAATAAGGAAGTTCAATTCAATAGAGTATTATAAAAAGCAAAATGAAAAGGACAGTGATCAGTTGTGGCAAAAACTGCTGATAACTCAAAATGAATAATGAGTATTGATTATTATATTTTTCAGTGTGCAAGTCATCAGTGATCTTGACAAGAGCAATATTAAGAGAGTGGCAGGTAGAGGTCTGATCAAAGAGGGCTAAAGAGAGAATGGAAGAAATCAGAGACAATGAGTACAGAAATCTCTTTTGTAGTTTTGTTGGGAAGAGGAGCAAATAAATGGGGAGGAGCTTGGGAAAATGGTATCATGAGTAGGTGTTATTAGAATGGAAATCAATAATAGCATGTTTTCATGATGATGGTAATAATCCCAAACAAACAAAAGAGATGCAGTAGAGAAAATATAATTGTTAGAATAATATTGAATAGATGAGTAGAAATAGGAGGATATAGCTCGTAAGTGGAAAAACTGGCTTTAGATAGACGCACAGGTAGCTATCTGCAGGAATAAGAGAGAAAGCATAGTACATGGCTGCAGATGTTGATGAAATAGTTATGGTGATGTGAACCTGGTGAAGTTGGCGTTTTACTGCTTCAAGTCTTATTAAGGTTGAAAACAAAGTCATAAGCTGAAAGTGAGGGTGGGAGAGGAGATATTATAGGTTTGAGGAGAGAGAAGCTGTAAAACAGATATCTAGCAAACATGGAGAATGGATACCAGAGAAATAGAACATGAATATCTGCTATATTATTAATAATATCTTGAGGTTCATAATCATGAATTTAAAGTGAGATCCATCAGAATGGTTGTGTTTCTCTTCAGCTGCATTCTGGCTTATAAGAGCAGGTGTGTCAAAAGTGAAAAGATTCATTTAAGCATAATAGCTTGGTTAGCCAAAAGAGCATTGTATTTTGAGGGAGAGAAAAAGAAGTTGAATTTGTATGCAAGGGAGATAGTATAATGATTCTCTATGGAATTTTAGCTGGATAAGAAAGGAAAAGAAGACCTAAGTGGGGACAGAGTAGGGCAGAATTGGTGGGATCATTGAGTTGAAGGTCCCAGTAGGGCTGAAGAATTGGTAGATCAGGATACTCTAGGGAATGAGATGGAAAGATAGGAAGAGATGGTCAGAGAGGCACATACCATTTAGATAAGGGAGGGGCTGTAATTTTTAGTACTGAAAATTTCTAAGCCATGATGATGAGATTGGAGTGGCTGAGATATGATAGAGGACTAGCTAATTGGAGGAAAGAAGTTCAAGAAACTGACAGGCTGTGATATTAGATAAATTCCTTAATCATATATACCATTCATCAAGAATTAAGGGAAGAAGAGTGTTAGAGAAAGTGTCAGTAAGTCAGGAACTAAATCATCAAGACAAGAAAGTGACTTTGGGGCTGGTATGAAGAATGATGCAATCTGATGACATAAGATTCAAAGTTAAGGATTTTAGAAAAAAGCAGAGCAAATAGTATGAAAGAATTAATAATGTGCAATGGAAATAGCTACCCTACCTCCAGTCCCCAAGATATAAAGGATGTGGGTAAATAAATAACTACCATTTGAAAAGGTGGCAGGAGTAGCAGTGGCCTGGAGGGAGAGCTAAGTTTTCCTCAAGAGAAGAAGGCAAAGGGAGTTTTAGAGATGAATTTGAAGATATAGGAGACCTTTTGAGGATGTACTAAAATGCCAGAGAACACAGAGGGTACTTTTACTATTTACATATAGAAAATGAAAAATATGTCAGAATAGGGGACACAAGTAGCCTTATGGGGATTAGAGCAAGGGAGAAGATGGGTGATCTGAATCTGATTACTCTTCAAGTGAATGATATAAATGCAATAAAGAATATAATTATTTTAATGAGGTCTAATTTTAAAAAGCTTTTTTTGTGATTAGAGTATTTTGTGTCTTGGGAAGGACCCCAAAATAAAAATTAAAACATATCCCTCAATATTTTCTTCTATTGTTAAGAAGCTCCATCTTTTTCATTTTTCTGTGCTAAGAGGTAGTATCTATTTTCATTTTCATTTCATAATGATAATTAGTTGAACTAATATAATTTAATGAATTGCATACCTTTACCCAACAATTTTAGTGTTTTTGATGTGTATGGGTTGTCTCCTTGTGCTCGCTGATTCAGTCCATTGGTCTATTTGTCTTTCCTTGCACCAATATCACACTGTCTTAACTACCTTTGCTTTGTAGTAAGTCTTCATATCTAATAATGCTAGCCCTCTTCCTCCCCAACCCACTCCTTTTCTTCATCTCCCTCTTCATCTCCTTTTCCTTCTTTTTTTTAAAAAAAAATTTGAAGAGTCTATTGTTTTCATCCCTTAAAGCTTCAATATAAAGTATTAAATTATGGAAATAAACTGTCAAGTTTCATAAAATACACTCTTGGGAATTTGTTTATAATTAATTAAATCTATAAATCACTTTAAAAGCATTGACATTTTAATAAAAATGAGCTACTTGTCATGAAGCATTTTGAATACTAATAATATTTTTCACTCTTTAAGTACTTTTAGATTATATTTTTTCAGATTTTTAATACTCTTTCCTCTTGTTCATGTTTTGATTTTCTCCTTTACTCATTTAAACATGTTAAACACATTTATTTGCACTTGAATTTTTAATTATAGGACATTAAAAATGTACACCAAAATGGAGAGACAGTATGTGAAACTCTCTTAAATCCATCTTCCTGCTTAAACAATACTCAAATCCAAGTCAATTTTGGCTTATTAATCATCTACCCTTCTTCTGTTATTTGGAAGCAAACTCCAGATATCATATAATTCCATTTGTAAGTATTTCATTATTATTTCCATCAAATAAGAACTTTAAAGTATAACTCTTTTTAAATTCTATTTTCTAATTTTTAATTGATACATAATAATTATACATTTTTATGGGGTACATGTGATATATCGATATATGTATACAATGTGTAATGATCAAATCTAGATAAGTGGAATATCCATCACCTTAAACATTATCATTTCTTTGTTTTACAACTATTCAAAATTTTTTCTTGCAGGTATTTTGGAATGTGTAATAAATTATTGTTCATCATAAACTCTCTACTGTGCTGTAGAACACTATAACTCATTCTTCCTATCTGTGATTTTGTACCTATTAGCCAACCTCTTCCTATCTCTCCCTCCTCCACACTTCTGAGGCTGTTCTACTCTCTATTTCTATAAGATCAACTCTTTCAGGTACCACATATAAAGAAGAACATGTGGTATACGTTTTTCTTTGGCAATTTCACTTAACGTAATGTCCTTCAGGCTTAACCATTGTTGCTATACATTACAGGATTTCATTCTTATGGCTAAAATTATTTCATTATGTATGTATACATATATATACGTCTATATATATACACACATATATACGTATATATATACATATATATGTATATATATATACACACACATTTATATATCACATTTTCTTTATTCATTTATCTGTTGATGGATAGTTAGGTTGATTCTATATCTTGGCTGTTGAGAGTAGTGGTGCAATAAACCTTCAAGTGCAGATATCTCTTCAACATACTAATGTTCTTTCCTTTAAATATATGCCCCAGTAGTTGGATTGCTAAATCATGTAGTATTTCTATTTTTAATTTCTTAAGTAAACTCCATACTGTTTCCCATAATGGTTACACTAATTTATGTTCCTACTAACATTGCATAAGACTTCCATTTTCTCCACATTCTTGCCAGCATATATTTTTTTTGTCTTTTTAATAGCCATTTTAACTGGGGTAAGATGATATCTTACTGTGGTTTTGATTTTCATTTCTCTAATAGTGATGTTAAGAATTTTTTCAAGTATTTCTTGGCCATTTGTATGTCTTCTTTTGAAAAATATCTATTACTTTCCTGTGTCTACTTTTTATTTTAAAGCACAAGTATTGAAAATACTCTTAATAACATATGATATCCAATCAAAGTTCAAATCTCAAATCATTTTATAAATTTTTACTTTTTTTGCATCATAATTCAAACACAGACAACATATTACATTTGTTTTACATATCTCTGAATTATAGGCTGAATTATGTTTCCCCAAAATTTGTATATTGAAGCCCTCACCCCTAGTCTCCATCACATGACTGTATTAGAAGTTAGGCCCTCAGAGATGACACTGCCTCACACAGTGGACATGGTGGGATCACCACTCTGCTGGGCTTGGAGGAAAGAGCATGAACCAGAGAGGATTATTCATGAGCCTTAAAATCTGATGGAATTCCCCTTCTAGGTTTTGGACTTGCTTGGACCTGTGATTCCTTTCTTCTGTTTTATTTCTCTTTTGAAGTGGGAATGTCTATCTTATGACTGTTACACCATTGTATTTTGGAAGCAGATAACTTGTCTGGTTTCACAGGTTCATGGTTGGAGAGAAATTTTTCCTCAAGATGAATCATACCTCGAGTCTCACCCACACTTGATTTATATAATATTTAGATGAGATTTTGGACTTATAGTGGATACTGGAATAAGTTAAGGCTTTGGGACTGGTGGGATGGCAGTGAATGCATTTTGCATGTGAGAAGAACATGAATTTTGGTGGTCAAAAGAACAAAATGGTATAGGTTGAATCATGTCCTCCCAGAATGTATATATTGAAGCTCTAACCTCCAGTAGCTCAGAATGTGACTATATTTGGAAACAGAAACTTTAAGGAGGTGATTACATTAAAATGAGGCTCTTCAGGATTGGAATTTAATCCGGTCTGTTGTCCTTACAAGAAGAGGAAATTTGGACACAGGGGGAAACACCAGAGAGCACATGCCCACAAAGGAGAGACCATGTGAGGACATAGTGAGAAGGCAGACATTTGCAAGCCAAGGAGAGAAAGCTCAGAAATAACCCAACCTGACAAAGTAAATTTTTGTTGTTTAAGCCAAGCAATCTGTAGTATTTTGTTACGGTGACCTTAGCAGGCTAATTTAGTCTCTTAACTCTCTTTAATTATATATGCTATTTTCCCATGTTTTTTTTCCTTATAATTTAGAGAGAAAATAAGGTCATTTATGCTGTTGAGTCTTCCACAGTCTAGGATTTGCTGATTTTATCACTATTGTTTCATTTTATATGTTTCTTTGTCTGTAAATTAATAGTTGGATATAGAAGCTTGATCAGATTCACATTCAATATCTTGGCAAGAATCCTTTACAGATAGTGAGTCTTGTGTACTTTCCTCAAGAGGCTCATTATGCCTATCTGTCTTTTTTTGTCATAAGACTGATCAGTCTATTCAGGTGGCTTTGGCCTGATCATTCCATTTTAATGTTTTCCATGATCCTTTTGTGTAGTGATTTTAATGACCATTGATAATCATTGTATGTATTCATTATTTTATTAGGGGTTGCCAAATGGTGATATTTAAAGTTTTTTACTCCTTCTTCATTTATTGAATGAAATATTTACTTTAAGATAAACTTCCTACTGAAAGTTTATCTTATTTGCATTCTAGAATAAATTCTTGACTTCCCCCGCTTGCTTATTAATCTTCAGTATGATATGTTGGTTTCCTAGAATCTTTCAAAGGCATCCTATTAGTTTTTATTTCAGTATCATTATGAACTAATACATTTTAATTATTTGATATTTCAATTCATTGAAGTTATTATTTCTATACTCAAATTGTGTTATCTTTGGCTAAAAGGGGGTCTCTTCAGTTCTTTCCTGAGTCTTTTGGACATTCTTTAATAGCTGTATTGCTTTCCTGTATGACAAGGTGTTCCAAATTCAATATCTATGTTTTCTTTTTCAGACCTGGCTCAGCCAATTCTCCAAGTAGCCCTCATTTCTTTTAGTAAAAGATAATATTTAGAGACCATAATCTGTTTGCTAATGGTGAACAGGTATTTTGCATTCTCTGTCTATTAATACCTACACTTAAAATCTTTCTGAACTGGTTTTTTTTTAATGATGACTTACTGTGATTCTTTGTCTTCTTGTATGTTTTATAGCTTTTCATTGTTAGATCATACTTGCAAATATATCTGTGGGAATCTTTTGTTGCCTGAGTCGAAAGTGTGTTTCTCTGGAAGATATGTGCTTTTGGGAAGCTACAGACTGAGTTAACCATACAATAAAATGTTTTGTTTTGTTTTGTTTTGCCTCATGCAAATAGTGTAAATTTAAGCCATAAACTTACAGGAGGAACCAAATAGTGGTTATGGAGACTCATAGAATGATTTTATTTCTGTCTTTTCAGAACCAAGGCTAAGACATAAAAGTATTTTTGCTATCTACTTCTGAAGTTTGTCTTTCTCTTTTTGATTGCTTCTTCCCCGAAAATTGGGTAAAGCTTTATGAAATTTTTGTAATAAAATTTCTCTCTCTATTTTGCCTCTTTGGATTCATGTTCTCTCTTTTTTTTCCTAGACTTGATAGATTTCATTTAAATTTTTTATACATTAGTCAATTCATTTACTAGTACTTTCAGGAATTTTTTCTTCATGGTTTTCAGGTTTTTTTTTTACTCATAGTATTGCCAAATACTGAAATCTTCCAAAATTTACATGATTTTTATGCTTTATCTTCTTCTCCGGAAACTTGCTATTTCTGGATAAAAGGTTAAAATATAGATTACAGATCTCAGACCCAAGGAGTTTGATTTTGCTGGCCTGGACTGGAGCCAAGAATATACATTTTTTTTTTCAGTAAAGAAGTTCTGGATATAGTTATTCTGGGAATCACACTTTGCAAGACACTGTACTAGAAGTTTGTATTTTTTTATTGTATAGGCAACAGAGAACTAACAATTGTTATCAGTCAGTAATATAAAGTTGTCAATTTTAAGATTACTCTGTTAGTAATGTAAAGTGGGAGAAACAGGTGGTTAGAAGACTAGTTAGGAGGCTGTCACAATGAAAGATGAGACACACACACACACACACACGCGCACATAGCAAGCGAGAGAGAGAGAGAGAGAGAGATAGGATTTCTAAGGTAGAATGGACATGATTTGATTTTGTGATTGAGTGGATATTAGGCATGAGGGAGAGGGAGGAGTCAATGATGACTCTGAGGGTTAGTCTTTTTATATTTTGAAAGGTATTTGATTTCAGGAAGATGAATTCTGCTCGGAGCTCAACTTCTCTATGTTTAGAATGTTTTTCTTAGGAAATATACTTGAATATGCAATGAAAACCACCTTATGACATTTTCTAAAAAAGTATGAAACACACACATGCACATGCCGTAGGAAGATACTTTATGCCCTTGTGTATATTCTAAACTTGATATTTAGAAGGTAAATGTTATACAACAGTATTGTAAGTGTTTTCCCTTTTGGCATTTGGGAGAACCACAACAGACCTTTCTTTAAAAAAGCAGAATCAGAAAAAGTCACGCAAAACCAAATGTCAAAGGAGATCAAAAGCTTAGAAGCTCTGATACTCTGGCTCGTGGGATAAAATCAGGACGATTTTCTGACAGTTCTCAAATAGACGAATGAAAGAGAAATATGGTTCCAAATACTGTACACCTGAGTAATAAGCCCTAAAACACAGGCAATCAGTTGTGACACTTTTTGCTTTGAACCTCATTCTTTAGGGTGTTGAAAGCCAATCTTCCTTACCTAGGATATTATCTGATCAGTTGCTCTAGGGGAACCTTCCAATACAGGGATATGGTTGAGGCAACATGAAAAATACATGCTAGCAATCACATCACATTTATGGTCTTTCTTGAAAGCACACTGATTTTAAAAGTATTATTTAAAATGTCTCAATTACAATATTTTCTGAAGTTTACAAATGAACTTAATGTATTGTTCTCTCCTTCACCTTATGTTTTCTGAAACATATGTTTTCTACAAGACTTTCTGTAAACACGCTCCATTTCAATAGCTTACAAGTCCATAGAACAGACAAGTCCCTTACGAGGGAGTCTGAAATAATACCACGTGATGCAATAAAGAGTTGCAACTCTTTATTTTTTCACAGAAAATCATATTAAATGAGATTCAGAGAAATAGACATAAATTTTCTAGCCCACCTTTTAAAGGAAAAGGATATATTTTTAGTAAAGAGGTTTCAACCTTAAATTTCAATGTAAGTTCTTTTTTGAAAAGTTGGCAATAGGTAACCTTTTTGTATTTTTTCTGAGTATTTAGCCAGTCTATTTATACATTTTCCATTTGGGGGAAAGATCTGTAACTCTCACATATGTCTACTGAGCATCCAATGTCATTCTTCAGCAATGATAGTTTCATGAAAGGCTACATTGCTGCCAGAGGGAAACATCACTTGGCAATGATTTTACAGTGGATGTGGGTTTCTAACAATGGGAAGTTCACAACTGCATTGAGTTGACTGAGGTTTTGGAGACAGGCATTGATGTTATTAGTTGTGGGACCATGTAATCTCTCTCTGCCTTGACTTACTTACGTGTAAAATAGAGAGGAAAAATTGCTACCTTATAATGAAAAATTGAAGGAGATTATTGCTGTAAAATTCTTAGTGCATAGCAGACTTTCAATAAAACATAGCTGCCAGGTATTAAGTAATTTTCATTGTTCAGTTGCAAAGCTTGTAATAAAGAGTTTATTTTTGGTTCTATGAGGTGATCATGTTCCAAACTGGTGTTCAATGATTTTAAAAATCAAGCCATTAGTGGCTCTATCATTGCTGGTAATTGCTTTTCTCTGTGGAACTGGTGGGTAAACCTATTGGCTTTAAAGAGTCAGTAGTCCCTCTCCAGAGTATCTCATAGTTGCTGGTTTTTGATAGATGCTTTGAATCATGGAATTTCAGAGCAGTAATAAATGTAAGGATCATGGTTCCATTTAATCCCAATCCCCCTCACTTTTTTTTTTTTTTGCATCTTTTTCACATGAGAATCCTGAAGCACATTAAGAGTAGAAAGCAGCATAAATTTTGGAGTCATACCTGAGTTTGATTCCCAGTCTGTCATTAACTAGTTGTGTCTCATTGGGTAATAACTTTATTTTTCTGAGACTATTTCTTTTTCATCCAAACTTAGCAGAGAATCTGATGTTTTAGGGTTTAATGCTAATCTCAAGAAATTTACCCAAAGTCACAATCCTGGTGGTGTCAGAGAACTTTTGCTGTAACCCAGATATTCTTATTCCAAGTCCAGCATAAACTTTTAGGGAAGAAATTATGGGCAACAAGGTTGGCTTTATAATAAAAGCATGTATAAGGTGGTGTCAGATCACAGAAGAATGAATGTCTCCACATTCCATACATAAATGTAAATGACAAATAATAGATAAGGAGAGGATATTTTAAAGCCA
This sequence comes from Saguinus oedipus, assembly GCA_031835075.1. Classification (NCBI taxonomy): domain Eukaryota; kingdom Metazoa; phylum Chordata; class Mammalia; order Primates; family Cebidae; genus Saguinus; species Saguinus oedipus. The sequence continues at coordinate 7,192,152 of CM063183.1, read as the reverse complement.
TATAATCAATAAAAATTAATATCCCTTAAAAATCCTTCAATAAGTCAATAAGAAAATGGCAACATGTTAGGTAAATGCATTAAGGCTTTGATTGGAACCTTTGGAAAGAAGAAAGCCTGGTAAAGTACAAATTTATAATAGGGTTTTGGAGTGAAAGTATTACTTAGATTAGTGAGACAGCTTCTTTTTTTCTACTCTATTTGCTGTAGCCTCAACACCTCTGCTGTCTCATGCTAGTCAATAGAAGGGTCTAATGTAGCACCTCTGTATTAGTCTGTTTTGACACTCTTGATAAATATGAACACGAGACTGGGTAATTTATACAGGAAAAAGGGGTTTATTAGACTTAAAATTCCATGTAGCTGGGGAAGCCTCACAATTATGGCAGAAGGCAAGGAGGAGCAGGTCACATCTTACGTGGATGGGAAAAGACAAAGAGAGAACTTGTTCAGGGAAACTGCCTTATAAAGCCATCAGATGTCATGAGACTTATTCACTATCACAAGAACAGCACAGCAGAGATGTGCCATCATGATCCAATTACCTCCCATCAGGTTCCTCCCACAACATGTGGAAATTCAAGATGAGATTTGGGTGGGGACATAGCCAAACCATATCAACTTCTTTAATAAATATTTGTTGAATAAATAAATGAATGTATGGATGAATGTTTCTTCAATCTTTACTGCCTGGTGCAAGTTGAGTGGGAATTCTGCCTCAAGTACATCCTTGTTGCCCAGAGAGATGCAGTTCTGTTGCTGCCACCAGATGATGCATTTCTCTGCCAATGCGTTGGTGCAGGCTGATGGAAACTCCACCGCTGTTCCTACACCTTCCATGTGGATCTTCATCTCCCTTCCCCATGCTTTTCAAAAAATGAGATGACTGCTTCTGTCTTCCACGTTACTTATTCTCTGGTTGGCTGGGGGTGGTAGAGTGGGTAGAATTCCCATAGCAAGAGTGCTTGGTTCCTATTTTTTTAAGAAATTATTGTGACACCTCTTTCAATGAATATCTATTGTTCTATTACTCTCTAGAGAGCACACACACCTCCATAGTGTCTTCAGAAGGATTGAGTTGAATAAGAACAGCAGCCATGCTCTGCCTTGGTCTACCTCTTCCTTCTGAACTATTGTTTATAAGTCGGATTCACTGTGACACATTCATTCTTTCCTTCTGATGAATTTTCTCTCAGGGGCTTTATAATCTTCACTTCCAACTGGCTTTCATCAACACCGGCCTCTCAGTCTGTTGGACACATCTTGGACAAGTTTGTATTAGTCAGGATTCAAGCTTTCTCTCTGAAGTCTCTTCATCTCTTATGTAAATAAGTATAGCCAAATGGGAACATAGGTAAAACTATAGCCTCACTTCATTCACTGAATATTTCTGAACCTCAGTTCTAGATGAGATAATAATAACTACTGGCAGAGTTGTGAGAATTAGTGAGATAACATAACACCAGGCATATGGTAGGTAGGCTTCTCAGTAATGGAAACCGTATCATCAGGGTCTGTGAACAGATTTTCTAGAGCTAAATAGGGTGCTCAGTGTTAGAAAAAAAATGAGAATTATGGCAGAGTATCAAGGCAAGTCACAGAGAAAAAAATAACAAATTAGAAAGAAAGAGTGGAATAGTATTGACAAAGCAAAGGTGAAGCTGTTAGGATTTGGTTGTAAGGCCAGTATAGGACCACTTGTTAGATAATTCTCTGCTGAATCTACTGAATATTGAGCTACAGTTCCTTATTGCCTTGATTCAGGGACAGTCTGTCACATTCACCAACCAGGATACTGTCCTTTTTGCCCACTTGGTAGTAGGTAATCCAGTCTCATATCTCTATTATACTGTTTGTTTTCTTGGACCACTTCTCGTGCCATCTTTGTTAGGCTGGGATCTCTGAGAAGCAGACTCCAAGACAGGATTAGAAATGCAAATTATTTATGAGGGGAAATGCCTGTGAGGATAAATGGAAAACTGGGGGAGGCTGGGAGAGCCATCAGAGTAGGATGATAATCTGACACTTGCAAAGAAGAGAGGGAAGGTTGGATGAAAAAACTTAGACACTATGCAGTTATAGAAAGATGAAAAGATTGATGCTGACTTCTTGAGACAAACCTCCTCCTTCAGAGGAGTCCTGCATTTCCCAGGAATAGACCTGACTCGGTATCCTCGCTACCCTTGATTATGGCCTAATTGCACATGCAGTGATGGATTTCAAATTAGGAATGCTAGGGCCTTCAGTATATTATTTTATCCACAGTCAAACATATTAAAAAATAACTTGACCATAGAGGGTATCAAAATTGATCTTCTGGTCAGGTGCAGTGGCTCACGCCTGTAATCCCAGCATTTTGGGAGGCCAAGGTAAGAGGATTATTTGAGTCCATGAGTTTCAGACCAGCTTAGGCAATATAGTGAGACTCCATCTCTACAAAAAATAAAAAAATTAGCCAGATGTGATGATGCATACCTGTAGTCTCAGCTACTCAGGAGGCTGAGAGGGGAAGATTGCTTAAGCCTGGGAGGTAGAGGCTGTACTCCAGTCTGGGGCAACCTGGGGGAAGATCAAAACCCTCTCTCCAAAAACAAAACAAAACAAAAACCCACCAAAAACAACAACAAATAAACAAAAACCAACAAAAACAAAACAAAAAAGCAAGGTGCTCCTATGCGTTCTTGTCTTGTTTAGAAGTAGAGGCAATAGTATCATATGTCTTTAAGTGTACATATTTAAATGTTTAAAAATAACTAGTAAAACAAGAAAGGGAAAAAATTTAAAAATACACAAGAATAGAAGAAGGAAACCAACAAGAAACAAACAAAAAACCCCAGAAAATAGGACAAATTTAAAGCACATAAAAGATAGGACACACAAATAAAAAAATTAGTAATCCAAAGAAATTGAAATGAAATAAATTCTTCATCTGAAAGGCAAAATTTGCCAGATAGCTAAACAAACACGAATTGAGACTATATGCTTTCATGAGCATCAGACCTAAAACATAAAGATATTAAAAAAGTAAAAGAATGGTGTATTAGTTTGTTTTCATTCTGCCAATAAAGATGTACCTGACACTGGACAATTTACAAAAGAAAGAGGTTTAATTGGACTTGTAGTTCCATGTGTCTAAGGAAGCATCACAATCACGGCAGAAGGCAAGAAGAAGCAAGTCACATCTTACTTGGATGGTGGCAGGCAAAGAGATAGAATGAAAGCCAAGTGAAATGGATTTCCCCTTATCAAACTATCAGATTTCATGAGACTTATTTACTACCATGAGAACAGCATGGGGTATACTGCTCCCATGATCCAGCCGTCTCCCACCAGATCCCTCCGACAACATGTGGGAATTATGGGAGTACAAATCAAGATGAGATTTGGATGGGGACAGAGCCAACCCATGTTATTCTCCCCCTGACCCCTCTAAAATCTCCTGTCCTCACATTTCAAAACAAGTCATGCCTTCCCAACAGTTTCCCAAAGTTTTAACTCATTTCAAAAGTCAACAGTCCAAAGTCTCATCTGAGACAAAGCAAGTCCCTTCCATCTATAAGCCTGTAAAATCAAAGCAAGTTAGCTACTTCCTAGCTAAAATGAGGGCACAAGAATGGATCATTCCCATAAATACAGTTATTCCAAATGGGAAAAATTGGTCAAAAGGAAGGGGCTACAGGCCCCATGCAAGTCAAAAACCCAGCAGAGCAGTTGAATTTAAAACTCCCAAACCATCTCCTTTGACTCCAAGTCTCATATCCAGGTTATGCTGATGCAAGTGGTGGGTTTCCACTGTCTTGGGCAATTCTGCCCTTGTGGTTTTGCAGGATATAGCCTCCCTCCCAGCTGCTTTTATGGGCTGGAATTGAGTGCCTTTCACTTCTTCAGGGAGAGAGTGCAAACTGCTGATGGATCTACCATTCTGGGGTCTGGAGGATGGTGGCCCTCTTTACAGCTCCACTAGGTGGTACCCCAGTAGGGACTCAGTGTGGGGGCTCTGACTTTACATTTTCCTTCTGTACTGCCCTAGCAAAGGTTCTCCATGAGCCCCCCACCCTACAGCAGACTTCTGCCTGGGCATGCAGGTGTTTCCATATATCTTCTGAAATTTAGGTAGAGGTTCCTAAACCCAAATTCTTGACTTCTGTGCACTTGAAGGCCCAATACCCCATAAAAGAAGCCATGGTCCGAGCTCTACATTGGCCCCTTTCAGCCATGGCTAGAGAGGCTGGGATGCAGCTCACCAAGTCCCTAGGCTGCAAATAGCATGAGGAGTCTGGGCAGAGCCCACAAAACCTTTTATTTCTTCTAGACCTCCAGGCCTGTGATGGGAGGGGCTCCCGTGAAGACCTCTGATATGCCCTGGAGACATTTTCTCTATTGTATTGGGGAGTAACATTTAGCTCCTCGTTACTTATGCAAATTTCTAAAGCTGGCTTGAATTTCTCCTCATAAAATGGGTTTTTCTTTTGTATCACATTGTTAGGCTGCAAATTTTCCAAACTTTTATGCTCTGCTTCCCTTATAAAACTGAACACCTTTAACAGCATCCAAGTCACCTCTTGAATGCTTTGCTGCTTAGAAATTTTTCTGCCAGATACCCTAAATCATTTCCCTTAATTTCAAAGTTCCACATATCTCTAGGTCAAAGCAAAATGCCACCAATCTCTTTGCTATAACATAACAAGAGTCACCTTTGCTCCAGTTCCGAACAAGTTCCTCATCTCCATCTGAGACAATCAGCCTGGATTTCATTGTCCATGTCATTATTTGCACTTTGGTAAAAGCTATTCAACAAGTCTCTAAGGAGTTTCAAAATTTTCCACATTTTTCTCTCTTCTTTTGAGCCCTCCAAACTGTTCCAACCGCTGCTTGTTACCCAGTTCCAAAGTTGCTTCCACATTTTGGGATATCTTTTCAGCAGTGCCCCACTCTACCAATTTGCTGTATTAATTTGTTTTCATGCTTCTGATAAAGACATACCTGAGACTGGGCAATTTACAAAATAAAGAGGTTTAATTGGAATTACAGTTCCATCTGACTGAAGAAACCTCACAATCATTGCAAAAGGCAAGGAGGAGCAAGTCACATCTTATGTGGATGGTGGCAGGCAAAGAGATAGAATGAAAGCCAAGTGAAACAGGTTTCCCCTTAATAAACTATCAGATCTTGTGAGACTTATTTACTACCACAAGAACAGCATGGAGGAAACAGCCTCCACGATCTAACCATCACTGGGAACCTGCCACAATACATGAGAATTATGGGAGTACAATTCAAGATGAGATTTGCGTGGGGACATAGAGATAAGCCATATCAAATGGAAATATATAAAAGAGAAACATAAACAAAAAGATGTGACTTAATTGCATTAAAACTAGAAGAATTCAAGGCAAAATGTATCCTTAGAAATAAATGGTTTGACTTCTTAGGAAGGTATAATTCTTAACTGCTTTATACATCAGAACAAATATTCAAAAGAAATAAAACAAAACTCAAAAGTCTTCAAGGGAAATATTAATTTATTCATCATGTTAGAGGAAGGTTATAACATGCTCTCTCAGTATATGAGTTCAGACAAAAATATATCAGTAAGCATAGACAATATTTTAGCATGAATCAGAATCTTAACCTAATAAACATATGTGGAATGTTGGAACTGGAATAATTGAAAGCTTTTTAATTACACATGGAACATTGAGGAAAATTGACCTGAACTAAGCCATAAAACATGCTTCAGTAAAGTTGTTTTTAAAAATAGAATAATTTTGTAAGCTGACATATTAATTATACATATTTATGGAGTATGCAGTGATGTTTTTATCACTGCGTAAGTAGTGATCAGATCAGGGTAACTAGCATATTCATCATCTCAAACATTTATCATTTCTTTGTGTAGAGAACATTTGAAAGTATAAACTATCTTATTGTCAACAGTTGTGATCCTATAGTGGTGTTGAACTCTAGACCTTATTCTTATTTAGCTGTAATTTTGTGTCTTTGAACAAATCTCTTCCTATCTCTCCTTTCACCCCACCCTTCCCAGACTCCAATATCCTCTGTTCTAGTTTACACTTTTTGACAACTCCTTTTTAGCTTCCACATCTGACTGAAAAGATGTGGTGATTAACTTTCTGTTTACAGCTTATTTCACTCAGCATAATATCCATCAGTTCTATGCATGCTATTGTGAATGACAGGATTTTATTCTTTTTAATGAGGAAATAGGTTTCCACTGTGTATATATACCATATTTTCTTTATCCATTTATTTATTGTTAGACACCTAGGTTGATCCTGTGGTTAGCTATTGTAAATAGTGCTGAAATAAACATGAGGACACAGATGTCTCTTCAATTTACTGATTGCCTTTTTTAGATAAATGTCCAGTAGTAGTGAGATTGCTAAATCATATGCTGGTTCTATTTTCAGTTTTTTGAGAAACCTCCATACTGTTCTCCACAGTGATTATAATAGTTTACTTTTCCACCAAGAGTAAAATAGAGCTCCACTTTCTTCTAATATTCACCAGCATTTTTTTGTCTTTTTGATAATAGCCATCCTAACTGGGGTGAGATGATACCTCACTATGATTTTTATTTGCATTTCTCTGATGATTAGTGATATTGAACATATTTTCATACATTTTTTAGTTATTTGTATGTCTTATTTTGAAATGTTTTTCCATCATTTTGCTTATTTTTAAATTAGATTGTTTATTCGTTTTTTGCTGCTGAGATGTTTGAGTCCTGTGTATATTCTGAATATAAATCTCTGTCAAAAGAATAGTGTAGGTTACTCCCCTTGTGTAGGTTGTCTTTTCATTATTTTGATTGTTTCCTTTGCTAGGCAGAAGCTCTTAGTTTGATATAATCCTTTTTGTTTACTTTTGCTTTTGTTGCCTATGCTTTTGAGGTCTTATTCATAAAGTCCTTTCCCAGACAAATATCATGAAACATTTTCCCTATTTCTTCTAGTAGTTTTATAGTTTGGGTTCTTACACATATATCTTTGATAGATTTTGAGGTAATTTTTGTATAAAATGAGGGGTGAAGGTCCAGTTTCATTCTTCTGCATATGGATATTGACTTTCCCCAGTACCATTTATTAAAGAGACTGTCCTTTCTGCAATTAGTATTCTTGGTGATTTTGTCAAAAATTAGTTTGCTGTACATAGATGGATTACTTTATGGGTTCTCCATTCTGTTCCATTCATGTATGAATGTTTTTATGCCACTATCGTGCTGTTTTGGTAACTATAGCTTTGTGGTATATTTTGATATCTACATTTTGAAAAATAGTCTGACACTTCTAGCTTTATTCTTTTTCTCAGGATTAACTTGGCTATTCAGGGCCTTTCATAGTTCCATACAAATTCAAAACAGTTTTTTCTATTTCTTTGAAGAATGTCATTGGTATTTTGATAAGCATTGCATTGAATCAGTAGATTTCTTTTGGTAGTATTGTTATTTAACAATATAAATTCTTCTGATTCATGGGCATGAGATGTCTTTCCATTTGTTTGTATCCTCTTTAATTCTTTTAATAGCATTTTGTAGCTTTTCTCGTAAATTTAATCTCTTTGGTTAAATTTATTCTTAGATATTTTATTTTATTTTGTGTGGCTACCATAAATGGGATTGCTGTGTTGATTTTTTCTCTCAGGTAGTTTGTTGTTTATGTATAGAAATGCTACTGATTTTTGTAGGTTGATTTTGTATACTGCAACTTTACTGAATTTGTTTATCAGCTTTAAGAGTTTTTTTTTTTTTGGTAGAGTCTTTCAATTTTTCTCTGTATGAGATCATATCATCTGCAGACAGGGTCAATTTGACTTCCTCCTTTCTAATTTAAATGCTCTTTTTTTCTTTCTGTTTCTTAATTGCTCTGGCTAGGATTTTCAGTACCATGTTGAATAAGAGTGATGAGATTAGGCATACTTACCTTGTTCTAGTTCTTAGAGAAAGTTGTTTCAGCTTTTCCTCATTCAGTATGATTTTAGCTGTGTGTTTATCATTTACGGCTTTTGTTATGTTGAAGTACTTTATTTCTATAACTAATTTACTGAGAGCTTTTATTATGAAGAAATGTTAAATTTAATTGAATGCTTTTTCTGCATCTATTAAGATGATAATATATTTTTTGTTCCTTATCTTATTGATACGATGTAAACCATCATTGAATTCCTTGGATAAATTCTACTTGATCATGCTATAATATCTTTTCAATGCATTGTTGGATTTGGTTTACTAGTATTTTGTTAAGAATTTTTGGGGCCCAAAGTGGCTCCGGCCGGATGTCGTGGCGCTTGCGAAGGCGAGGCCAAGAGTTCAAGGCCAACCAACCTCAGCAACCTTACAAGCTCTCATTGATTGGCAAAAAAAAAAAAAAAAGAATTTTTGCATCTGTGTTCACAAGGGATATTGAACTGTAGTTTTTGTTATGGTTGTTGTGTTCTTGTCTGGTTTTGTTATCAGGGTTATGCTGCCCTCCCAGAATAAGTTAGGGAGGGTTATCTACATTTCACTTTTTTTTGGAAGCACATTCTAATGGTAATAAAACAATAAATTCAGCAAAAGAATGTAAAAATTGTAAACATACCTTAACCCAACACTGGAACACTCAGATATGTAAAGCAAATGTTATTTGATTTAAAGGGAGACGTAGACTACAATAAAATAATAGTTGGGAAATTCAACATCCAAGTCTCAGCATTAAACAGATCATCTATACAGAAAATCAACAAAGAAATACTTGATTTTAACTGCACCATACCCCAAATGAACCTAACAGACATTTACAGAACATTTTGCTCAAAAGCTGCAGAATACACATTCTTTTAATCAGCTTGTGGAACATTCTCCAGCATTGACTATATGTTAGAACACAAAACCAGCCTGAGAAAGTTTAAAAATACTGAGGTAATATAAGGCATCTTATCTGAACACATGGAATAAAACTGGAAATCAAGAGCAAGAGGAACATTAGAAATTATACAAACCCGGGTGTGCTGGCTCATGCCTATAATCCCAGAACATTGGGAGGCTGAGGCAGGTGGATCAGCTGAGGTCATGAGTTCGAGACTAGCCTGGCCAACATGGTGAAACCTCATTTCTACTAAAAATACAAAAAGAAAGCTAGCTGAGCATGGTGGTGGGCACCTGAATTCCCAGCTACTTCGGAGGCTAAGCCAGGAGAATCACTTGAAACTGGGAGCAGAGGTTGCAGCGAGCTGAGATCATGCCACTGTACTCTGGCCTGGGCAATAAGAGCAAAACTCTGTCTCAAAAAAGAAATTATACAAATGCACTAAAATTAAACATGTTTATAAATGACCAATAGATGAAGAAAGAAATCATGAATGAAATTTTAAAAAATATCCTGAAACAAATAAAAATAGGAACACAAGATACTCAAACCTATGTAACACAGATAAAGCAGTACTAAGAGGCAGGTGTATAGCAATATATGTCTACATTAAAAAATATAATTATTTTTACATAAAACTTAACAAAGCATCATAAGAAGCTAGAAAAGCAAGAACAAACCAAACACAAAATTAGTAGATGGAACAAAATTGAGACTCAAAAATACAAAAGATCAACAAAGCAAGAAGATGGTTATCTGAAAAAACAAACAAAATCAACAAACCATTAGCTAGACTAAGAAAAATGAGAAAAGATCCAAACAAATATAATTAGTGATGAAAAATAGACATCTTAACAGATACCACAGAAATACAAAAAATTATTTGAAACTAGTATGAACAAGTATATGCTAATAAATTAAGAAAACCTAGAGAATATGGATAAATTCCAGGACACATGAAACCTACCGAGATTGAAGAAAGAAGAAGTAGAAAACCCAAACAGACCAGTATCAAATAATGAGATTGAATCAGTAATAAAACATCCCCCAACAAAGAAATTTCAGGACCAAATGACTTCATTGCTGAATTCTATCAAAACTTTAAACTAGAATTAACATAAATTCTTCTCAAACTGTTCCAATTCCAAATAAATCATAATATATTGGAAATAAACAATGAAAACTACTAGAGAAAAATGCATCCAGAAGGAAAAAATACATATATTTCAAAGAAGCTCATATACTAAAGAAGTAGACATTATGGAATTAAGCAGTCAACTTCAAAAGTTGATAAAACAATAAATACAGGAAGAGCAGAATAAAGGTACTGATAATGGTAAGATAAATTTAATAAAACAATAATGAATATACAATATACAGAATAAAAAAAGGCCAAAGTCATTATTCTGGTCAAAAATAAAATTGACCAATAAACAATAAAAATGGCAAGATCCATTAATAAAAGCAGAATGAAGATACAAATAAATATTATTAGGAGTAAAAAGTGGTTATAATTATATATGTTATAGAAATTAAACAAACAATATAAGGATTTTATGCTAATATATTTAAAGCTTAGGTAGAATGAAAAATTCATAGAAAAATTTAATGTACCTTTAAAGAAATAGAAAACCTGAATATTCTTATAACTGTAGAGAATCACAAGACAAAAATGATTATATCAATAAGTTATACCAATCATTAAAGAAAAAAGTAATTCCAAAAGTTCCCAATTCCAAAGAATAAGAAAAATAAGACAAAACAAAAATCCCAGTTTGAATTTGTTTTATGAATTGACAGAGATCTGATGATAGATAGGAGATCAAGAAGCAATAAAGGAAAGTGGTAATACTCCCACAGCAGACATAACCAGGACATGGATAAGACCAAAAAGCAGAGTAAGGGGATGTGTGTGTTTCATTATTGTTGCTGATACGGGGAATGTCTTTACATTTGTTTTGTTTGTAAAGTAACGTACTGATTCCAGAGAATAAAAAGTCTCCCAGTGTATTATGCTGAATCATGTGCCATTAACTGTCAGAGGAATGCAATTCTTCTAAAGGCAGCATTTTAGACCTTTAATTCTGAATCTTAAGTTTCTTCCTGCCTTTTTGTTATGAATCTTACTAATAAATTAATAATATAATTATTTTGTATATTTATAAGAATTAATTAAATTTGAGCTGAATTTTTTTGGTGAAAAAAGTAGTCGTACTGCCCTTTGTACATAATTAGTTTTCCCCCAATTTTTAAATCTCCATTTGCTTAGACTCTTTCTTTGAAATCTCAGTTTACATTCCATCTTCTCGAGAGTGTCCACTTCAACTATTCTAGCTCATGTGGACCTTGTCTTTCTTAAAATCATGGTTGCTCTTACTATTTCTACCAAACTGGTAAATAAGAGTAATAAACTACAATCAGACCAACTTACTGCAACTAATTTACCAAATGACCAATTTGCTCAGTTTGCTAGAGTCTTCCCTAGTTATACTTGGCCGAATTTCTATTTTTTATGAGATTCATATTTTAGAACACAAATATGTTTCCATATTCAAGGGGCGTGCTTTTCCTTAAATACATTTCTCTCTCTCTCTCTCTCTTTTTCTTTTTGGCTCACACCCTGGATCTGTTTCTGCCTCTCAGAATGAAATGGCTGTGAAAAATCAGTTTAAGGTGCCTGGTCATTTTTGATGAATTGATAATTTGGCAAACTGCCTTTTTAAAAATTGATGCTTTAGTAAATTAACATAATCCCTTCAATTTTTTTAATGTTCCAAATGCATCACTCCTCAGGAAACATAAAGATGGATAAGATATGGTCTTCGTCTTTCGAGAAAAGAACTTTCAATCCTATGTTTCTAGTACTTTCCACACAATCTAGTATGTCGTGAGTAGGGAATAAAAGTTTGTTAAATAAATGAATAAATACACACAAACCTCAGTGTCTGATGAGGGATGTAGTCCATGAATAACTATAATTTAAGATGATATTTGCCATGATAGATGTATGTTAATGCAACTGCATATACATAAAGACTGATGATTGAAGCATGAATGTAGGGTAGAAGCAAAAACTGGAGAAACTTACCAGAGACGTTTACACTAAATCTTAAAGGATGCTATATGTTTTGCTACATTGTGTTTTGCTACATTGTATTTTGCAAAACATATAGCTAAATAAGAGAGAGACATTCCAAATGAAAGACTACCTTGTACATGGCATTGGGGCCATGAAAATATGCTCAGCATATTCTATTGCTGTCTAACACATAATCACAAATACAGCACACTTTTATTCTTACATGGTTTTCATTGTCCAGGAGTCTGGGCATGGTTTATCTGGGTTCTCCTAGGATCTCACAAGGCTTTAATGTGTCAGCTGAGCTGTGTGCCTTTCTGAACTAGGGATCCTCTTCTAAGTTCAAGTGGCTGTTAGGAAAATTTAACTCCTTATGGTTATAGGATGAAGGCCCTCAAAACCCTTGGAGCTGCCTCTGGTTCTCTGCTATGTGGACTTCTCCATTTACATCATAACAACTTGACTTGCTTCTTCAAGTCCTGAAAGAGGATCTCTCTACTATGTGAATACCAGTTCTCTGAAAAGGAATTTGGATGAAAGGGGCTTTATTTCAGTGAACAGTTTGTAAATCCAGCTGACTTGACTTTGGTGTAAAATCAAGGTCCTGTTCCAGAAAACATAGAAGGGACTCATTTTAGAGTGAAAGTTCCCATCCAGGTTCCAATCAGGTCTATTTATGCAAATGAAGGATTCAAACTTGTTTGGTTCTGATTGGTTGATGCAGCTGAGTTCTGATTGGTTCACACAGTTGAGCCCTAATTAGTCAAAGCGGATGAGTTCTGATTTGTTCAGGGGAGCTCTGATTGGTTGATTCAGGTGAGTTATGAAAGACTCAAAGTTAAACAGAGGTGTGGGGGTTTCCTGAGAACTGAGAATACATGTGTGACCTCTAGTCAGCAAATGGGCACTTGGCTCTGTTTGAATTTAGACCCAGTTAGCCACCTGGAATTTTGAAGCATAAGCTCCTTCAAGTCCACATTTGTTCACAAAAGCATGCTAGCAAGGCAGAGTCATATGTATTTCATAACCTAACCATGGCATTGATATTGCACAACCTTTGTCATGTAATATTATCTAGTCACAAATGACATCCAATCACCTTTGCTACATTATATTGGTTAGAAGCAAGTCACAGGTCGTACCTACACTTAAGATGGGGGGATTACACAATAGCTTGAACACCTGGGGCAGAAATTTTTAAAGCCTACCTTAAGATATGTCCACTACAGTGAAGGTGCATGTGGCAGGGGAAAAATAGCACAGGAAGTTGATGTTTTCAAGGGTGGCAGGAATTGGATCTTAGAAATACTTCCATACCAATTCTCACTTAACCAGGAAATATTTCTCCTCTAAATGTATGAAATCATGTTGATATAATCTATTGGCAATTACACTGATTAATAAATATCTGATACTTAAATACAATACTTGGACACCTATATGAAATGTATAGAAAATAGATTTAAAGACACATTAAGCTTTAAGTTTATCCTCATATTTTTTTCGGAAAAACTTTCTTAAGAAAATTAATGGCGTGAGTAAGTTTGCAGAGAACTTGTGTTAATGTGTCTTGGATTACTAGGAGTATTTTAAAATATGAAACTATTTAGAGAAAAATTTCCACATTATTTTAACTTTCTGTTTATGGAGTTTAAGTTGGTTCACTTATAATAACTTCTAAAGTCCTATTCAAAAAGAAGATGCACAAACTTTGCACAACGTTGCCTGCCTTTGAGTTATACAACATCAGTTCATTTGGGGAAACTTTCTAGCTGATCTGTTAGAACATTAGAAAATCATAAACATCATACCTTGCATGGTGACTTTTTACATTTATCTCTCTCTCTCTCCGCCCCGCCCACCCAGCTGCCCTCCCTCTTAAAAGCTGTAAAGCAAATGTGGCTGGCACCCATTTGTTCTGGAGATACAGTTACTTTGGGCTTCAAACAGTCCAGTTAAAAATTTGTAGTTATATTGGGCTTCTATGTATCTCATAGAAAAATGCAAGACAAGAACATGTGTGTCATTTTTTAATAATTTGAAGAATCTGTTCTTCTTCCTTGATAAAAATCTTTCAATGACTTTCCAATAATTAGAGTCAACATCTTCTTTCCTCCAAATTTTTTAAATGATGGATAATGTTTTATACACACACACACACACACACACACACACACACACGGTATCTAGAATTTCTTGTTGGTATCATAGTTTGCTCCAGTGAGAAGTTTCAAATGGAGAAAAGTATAGGGAATAAGGGTGTCACTGGTATCTAGCTGGTCATAATTTCTATGTCTTTTTGTGAGCAGAAGTAAAAAAATGAATATTTAAAAAAGAAAATACATCATAAATGCATTTGGACATTTATATAACTATATATACATACAAAGTAATAGGAACAGTTTAATTGTCAACCTTGTTAATCTATACTCTTATCTCCTTTTTTCCTATTCCTAAAATTATGTTAGAACAAATTCCAAACTAATCAAATTTTATCAGTAGTTTAACATATACATAAAAAAGACAAGTACTCCTTTAAAAAGTAACCACGATGCCATTAAAACATCTAAAATTAACATTAATTTCTTATTATCATCAAATAGCTAAATTGTTTTAAAATTTTAATTCCCTCTCTCTTGTTTTTGACAGTTGGATTGTTTGAACAAGGATCCTAATAAGGTCCCCCCTTCACTGGCCCCCTGTATTTCATCAGTGAGTCTTTTTTCACCTATGAGTACTCTCCTCACACCTTTTAAAATTTCCTTATACATTTTTTGTTGCAGAAATTGGGTGATTTGTTCAGTCTGAATTTTGCCAATTGCTTCACTATGAAATTTAACTTAGCATGCCTTTCTGTTTCTCTATTTAGGTATTAGGCTGAATCAAATAAAATTTCATCTTTGTAGGTCAAAACAGCAATTTTGTATGGCTTAACTTGACACTTAGATTTAGAGGTGCAATCAGATTTAGCTTCAGATTTTTGACAAGAGTACTTCACAGTTGTCTCATATGTTATTACTCCAGGTAGAATCAAATGATGGTTTCTTTCTTTTTTTTGTATGATGTTAAGAGTAATCTGGCCATTATAAAATTCTCCAGTAGCTTTTCACCTGTTAGCTTCAGAAGCTGTTGGTAATCATTACTCTGATCCATTGTTTGATTAGAGGCTACAAAGTGGTATTATTTATTAATTAATGTAATTCTTTTTAAAAGATAGACTTTCTATAATCAACTTTTGGTTACAAACTAAATAATATTTTATAAAGGACAGGCAGGACAAATGTTTGCTTATCTGCATTTTGTTAACAGTTTTCTCCATTATGTTTGGTTTCTCTAGCAACCTCCAGAGGTGACCACTGAGCTGGTGTTTAATTTTCATTTTTAGAATAATTTAGACATATATAGAATGGCTTTAACTCTCATGAAGATATTCATTGATTTTGATGCTCAGATTGTCCCCTCTGGTAGTTAAAATTCATTTCAAGTTAGCTTTTGAGTTTTCATGTAATTTCAGCAGACTTCGATAACTTCTTTGATGTTCAGAACTCAAAAGTATGGTACATTTATTGTCCCAGGCCTAGAATTTCTTGTAGGTACCATAGTTTGCTCCAGTGAGAAGTGTCATATGGAGAAAAGTACAGGGAATAAGAGTGCCGCTGGTATTTAGCTGGTCATCGTTTCTAGGCCTTTCTAGTGAGCAGAAATAGAAAAAATGCGTATTTTTAAATAGAAAATACATCATAAATGCATGCGGATATCTATATAACTAAAATTCTTGTTAAAGCATTTTGACTTAATTTCTCTGATTGTACATGTATCTCTCTTCTCCCATGGAAACACTTTATTCCCCTCACCACCAAGATAATTGTCCCCTTGTCTTATCCTACGCGTACATACATTAGTTTAGAATCACAATGGATATTACCACCAAAATTATGAATAGCAAACACTGATCAAAATTTCTGTGCAATTACTTTTCCTGTTAGAATATATTGTCCTAGGGGATGTACAGCCACCTGGCTGTATTTTCAAATCACTTGAAATAATTTTTTTGTGGGATTAAACCAATCACTCAATACAAAATTAAGTTTGTTTGTTTTATCTTGTTTCCAAGTCTTAAAATTATTTTTTTGAATAACTTTGTTTTACAGTTTGTAAAACATTTACATGATTCCAGATAGCATAACAGTATTGGAGATAATCTTTGCTCCTTCTTACAGTAGTATTCCAATGTGTAAATAAATGTATTAATACTATAATTTATTCAACCAATATTCTATTGAATAGACATTTAAGTTGTTTCCACTCTTTTGCTATTAATAATAGCAACACAATGAATAGCCTTATGGATATGTCTTCTTTGGGGGAGGCAGGTCATTGTATAATTGAGTTATAATCCTCCACATAAGATTGTTGATTAAAGTCATAAAAGCATACGTAATTTTATTGGATGTTGCATAATTCTGTTCTCTAGGAATTGTACCGGCAATGTGTAAGACTGATTTCCCAGCCAGGTGTGGTGGCTCATGCCTGTAATCCCAGCACTTTGGGAGGCTGAGGCGGGTGGATCACTTGAGGTCAGGAGTTTGAGACCAGGCTGGAAAATATGGTGAAACCCTGTCTCTACTAAAAATAATAATAAAAAAAATTAGCTGGGCGTGGTGTCACCTCAGGAGGCTGAGGCAGGAGAATCGCTTGAACCCAGCAGGTGGAGGTTGCAGTGAGCTGAGATCGTGCCACTGCACTCCAGCCTGGGTGACAGAGAGAGTCTCCATCTCAAAATGAACAAACAAACAAACAAACAAACAAAAAAACCTTATTTCCCCAAAGCTTCACCAACAGAATATATCATTAAACTTTTACATTTTTGACAGTACGATAGGTGAGAATGATAACTCTGCAGTTTTAATCTGCAGCTCTATTATTACAAATGATATTGAGCATATTTTCATGTTAAAGGACAATCTGCCCTTCTTTTTCTGTTGTCTATATTTACATCTCTTGTTTGTTTTTCAGTAGGGTTATTGGAATTTTTCCTCTATTAGACAATCTTTCTATTTGGAGATACCAACTATTTTCTTTCGTGTAAGTGGCAAAACTTTTTTTCCAGTTTGTTATTTGTTTTTTTTTTCACTATACTTAAGATTTATTTTTGCCATATTTCTAAATGGTTATATCTCATATTTATTAATCTTTTCCTTTATTGCTTCTTAAATTTTTTGTCTTCCAGATTATAGAGGATTTACTCATGTTTTCTTCTAGTGTTTGCATGTTTTCCATTTTTACATTTCAGTATCTCATAATTCACTGTTTTCTGGTGTATGGTGTGAGAAACAATCCTGTTTTGTCTATTGTTATAATATGAATATCAAGTTGCTTCAACATCACTTACTGTTTTTCTTTCCCCCACTGATTTGCAATGCTGCTTATTAAATATTAATATGCAATTGATTCTATTTCTAGACATTCAGCTTTGTTTTATTGATTTGTTTGTAAATGCATTTACCCATACTATATGGTTTTACTTTTAGAGGATTTATGTTTTACTGCATGTAGGGCTAGCCACCCCTTATTCTGTCCTATTGCTCTTGTGTTTTCAGAGATATTCTGGCTACTATAGCTTATTATTATTTTATTTATTTTATTTTCATACCTCTATTTTAGTGTTGGGGTACAAGTGAAGGTTTGTTACGTAGGTAAACATGTGTACATATTATTTCATCACCCGGGTATTAAGGTCAGTACTCAATAGTTATCTTTTTGCTCCTCTCCTTCCTCCCACTCTGCCCCACCAAGTAGACCCTGTGTCTGTTGTTTTCTTCTTTGTGTTCATAAGTTCTTATCATTTAGCTTCTTCTTATAAGTGAGAACTTGTGATATTGGGTTTCTGTTCCTTTATTATATTATTATTCTTTTATTTATTTAACAACTTAAAAAAATTCTTATTATTTTAGTAGTTTTTGGGGAACAGGTCATGTTTGGTTACATGGATAAGTTCTTTAGGTGTGATTTCTGAGTTTTTGGTACACCCATCACCTGAGCAGTGTACACTATACCCAGTGTATCATCTTTTATCCCTCACCTCCCCTCACACTTCCTCCTGAAGTTCATTGTCTTGTTCTTAAGCCTTTGCACCCTTGTATCTTAGCTCCCACTTACAAGTGAGAACATACAATGGTTTTCCATTTTTGAGTTAGCTCACTTAGAATAATGGTCTCCAGCTCCATCCAGGTTGCTGTATCTCATTCCGTTTTTATTGCTGAGTAGTTTCCATAGTAAACATGCATTACATTTTCTTTATCCATTCATTGGTGGATGGGCATTTAGGCTGGTTCCATATTTTTGTTATTGTGAATTGTGCTGCTATATATGTATGTCCAAGTGTCTTTTCCATATGATGACTTCTTTTCCTCTTGGTAGCATTGCTAATCCAGTGATAGAATTGCTAATCAAATGGTAGTTCTGTTTTTAGTTCTTTAAGGAATCTCCAACTCTATGGCATAGTGGTTGTACTAGTTTACATTCCCGCTAGCAGTGCAAAAGTGTTCCATTTTCACCATGTCCACACCAACAACTATTATTTCTTGATTTTTTTTGATTATCACCATTCTTGCAGGGCTAGGGTGGTATTGCATTGTGGTTTTGATTTGCATTTACCTGATTATTAGTGATGATATGTTTTCATATGTTTGTTGACCACTTGTATATCTCCTTTTGAGAATTGTCTATTCATGTCCTGAGCCAATGTTTTTTTCTTGCTGATTTGTTTGTGTTACTTGTATATTCTGGATATTAATCATTTGATGGATGCATAGTTTGTGAAGATTTTCTGCCACTCTGAGGGTTGTTTGTTTACTCTGCTGAGTATTATTTTTGCTGTGCAGAAGCTTTTTCACTTAATAAAGTCCTATCTATTTATCTTTGTTTTTGTTGTATTTAGTTTTGGGTTTTTGGTCATGAATTCTTTGTCTAGGCCAATGTCTAGAAGAGTTTCCTAAAAATATCTTCTAGTATTTTTATGGTTTCAGGTCTTAGATTTAAGTCTTTGATTCATCTTGAGTTGATTTTTGTATAAGATGAGAGATGAGGATCCAGTTTCATTCTTCTACATGTGGCTTGAAAATTATCACAGCACTATTTGTTGAATAGGGTGTTATTTTCCCACTTTATGTTTTTGTTTGCTAGGCCAAAGATCAGTTGGCTGTAAGTATTTGGCCTTATTTCTGGGTTCTCTATTCTTTTCCATTTGTCTATGTACCTGTTTTCATACCAGTATCATGCTTTTTTGGTAATTATAGCCTTGTAATATAGTTTGAAGTCGGGTAATGTGATGCCTCCAGATTTGTTCTCTTTGCTTAGTCTTGCTTTAGCTATGCAGGCTCTTTTTTAGTTCCATATTAATTTTAGGACATTTTTTCTAGTTTTGTGAAGATTAATACTGGTATTTTGATGGGAATTGCATTGAATTCATAGTTTGCTTTTGGCAACGGTCATTTTCGAAATATTGATTCTACCCATCCAGGAGCATGGGGTGTGTTTTTATTTGTTTGTACCATTTGTAATTTCTTTCAGCAGTGTTTTGTAGCTTTCTTTGTAAAGATCTTTCACCACTTCTATTCAACATAGTACTGGAGGTCCTTCCCAGAGCAATCAGAAAAAAGAAAGAAATAGAGAATACAAATCGATAAAGAGGAAATCAAACTCTCACTGTTCACTGATGATATGATCATATACCTAGAAAATCCTAAAGACTTATCCAAAAAGCTTCTAGATCTGGAAAATAAACTCAGTAAGGTTTCAGGATACAAAATCAATACACACAAGTCCGTAGCACTAGTATACACCAACAGCGACTGTATTTATTTGTTTTTATGCTGCTATGAAGCAATATCTGAGACCGGGTAATTTATAAAGGAAAGAGCTTTAATTGACTCACAGTTCAACAAAGCTGGGGAGGCCTAAAGAAACTTACAAGCATGGTGGATGGTGAAGAGGAAGTAAGACATCTTTGTCACAAGGTGGCAGGAAGGAGAAATGCTGAGCAAAGAGTGGAAAGCCCCTTATAAAACAACCAGATCTTGTGAGAACTCACTATCATGAGAACAGCATGGGAGTAACCATCCTCGTGATTCAATTACCTTCCCCTGGGTCCCTCCCATGACACATGAGGATTATGGGAACTGCAATTCAAGATAAGATCTGGGTGAGGACACAACCAAACCATATAATTCTGCCTTGGCTCCTCCCAAATCTCATGTCCTCACATTTCAAAACAATCATGCCCTTCTAAGAGTACCTCAAAGTCTTAACTCATTCTAGCATTAATACAAAGACCCAGTCCAAAGTCTTATCTGAGACAAAGCAAGTCCCTTCTACCTATAAGCCTGTAAAACCAAAAGCAAGTTAGTTACTTCTTAGATACGATGGCAGTATAGGCATTGGGTAAATATACCTGTTCCAAATGGAAGAAATTGGCCAAAGCAAAGGGGATATAGGCCTCATGCATGTCCAAAATCCAATATGGCAGTCATTAAACCTTAAAGTTCCAAAATGATCTCCTTTGACTCCATGTCTCACATCCAGATAATGCTGATGCAAGAGGTAGGCTCCCATGGCCTTGGTCAGCTCTGCACCAGTGGCTTTGCTTATTACTATCAGCATTTTGGTCAAAGCCATTCAACAAGTCTCTTGGAAGTTGAAATTTTCCCACATTTTCCTGTCTTCTGAGCTCTCCAAGTCTCTAGGAAGTTCTAAACTTTCCTACATTTTCCTGCTTTCTTCTGAGCCCTCCACACTGTTCCAACCTCTGCCTGTTACCCAGTTCAAAAGTTGCTTCCACATTTTTGGGTATCCTTAGAGCAGCACCCCACTCTCTGAAGTAATAATTTACTGTATTAGTCTGTTCTCACACTGCTATGAAGAAACATTTGAGACTGAGTAATTTATAAAGGAAAGAGGTTTAATCGACTCATATTTCAGCCTGGCTGGGGGATTCTCAGGAAACTTAAATCATGGTGGAAGGTGAAAGGGAAGTGAGACACCTTCACAAGGTGGCAGGAAGAAGTGCCTAGCAAAGGAGGAAAAGCCTTTTATAAAACCATCAGATCTCATGAGAACTCATTCACTATCCCGAGACCAGTATGGGATGACTGTCCCAGTGATGCAGTTACCTTCCATCAGGTCCCTCCCATGACACGTGGAGATTATGGGACCTGCAATTCAAGATGACATTTGGGTGGGGACACAGCCAGACCATATCAGCGACCAAGCTGAGAATCCAAGCAAGAATTCAACCTCTTCAACAACAACTGCAAAATAAATAAATAAATAAAATACTTAGAAATATACCTAACTAAAGATCTAAAGACGTTATGTTACTATTTTAATATAAAGCTTTGTAATTAACTTGTTTAGCTTCAGAAAAAAATGATTATATATATATATATATATATATATATATATATATATATATAACTGAAATCACATTGCACTTATAATTTAACTTAGTGGCAAATGGGCAACCTTTTCACATTGAATCTTCCTATCCCAAAACATGGGATATCATTCTATTTGTACAAGTCCACTTTTGTGCCCCTCAGAAATATTTCATATGGGTTTGTTCAAGAGATTTTGTATGTTTATTGATAAGTGCTTTGCCTACATTATTTATTTATTTATATCACAAGTGGGAGGTTTTCCTTTTCATTGTTTTTACTCAGCAAGTTTTGTTTGTGTATTGAAATGGAGCCTGAATCATAACATGGCATTCTAGGCCTTCCATCTCTCTCTTTTCTGTTTTATTTATTGCATTTTCTTGTGCCAATATGTTCTTCTAGAAAAATTTTCTGTAAATGCCCCAAAGAGCCCTGTTTTTCCAATACTTCAGCACTGCTTAAGTATCCTTCATGATTTTCCCCTCACCTTTTTTTTTCCATCTGTAATTTTGTAAACTCTTTTACACCTTCTAAGTTCTCTCTTCCACATATTTCTCCTACAACATTTAGGTCTGCATTCAAATGCTACACAATGTAAGTTGGTTTCAGTTACCTTTCTGTGTGTGCTTGTCTATTGTCTAAAGCAAGTCTTTGAGATATAGAATGGCAGGAACTGTGCTTCACACTTTGATTTTTTAATTTGTTTTGATACCCAATGCATTGTACCTACTACTGTGTGCTCAAAACAATTTATCCGTTGGTCTTCACCAAATATTTTAAATTATCTCTGGTAACTATCACTTTCATTGGAAGAGCTTGATACATTCTAATTCTGGTGATCTAATATGCATAACAGCCCTTAGAAGCTGAGTCAGAAGAGAACTTTCATCCCACCTCCATGAGACAGCCCACTGGAAGATTAAGAAACCTGCCGCACAGAAGGCCAGGTCTAAGCCAGGCTTGAAGCCAGCTCTTCCAAGAGTTCAGAGTTTTCTCTAATGAGCTTTTGGTCTCTTTTTGCTTAAAGGGCTGAGTCATAAGTTGTCCTAAACAGCCCTGAAGAGTGTCTTCTCCAGCTTTGGGAACAAGTTGATGGAGATTGAAAAAGAAGGAGAGTTTGGAGTCATTGCGGTTTCAGTGGGCCTATAGGAACACAGGTCTTAAAATTTCTGCCCAGTTCAAACACACAAAATAAGTTTATCTCCCTAATTACTGTTGATTTTGAAATCAGAATGACCAAATTGCTCATTTTATACGTAAACCACAAAACCTGGAAGTAGTAACAAGTCTCTAATCTTTTGTTAAGATCCTTCATCAATAATTAGAATAATAGTAGTCCCACTTGAATAACATATCTAGTTCAAAGCCACAAGTAGACCTTGAGAGACCAAATAAAAGTAGAAGACTACAGTTCTTCCCATCTGTGTTCTGTGCTATGAGCTTCCACATACATTGCTTTCATGCCTCTTCTTTCTTGGGAAGGCATTGTGACTCCATGAGTAGAAGCAATGGGTAAGCCCAGAGAGACCTAATTTCAGTTCTGTTTCTCTCAATACTGTTTATTGGGAATGTAACTTAATCTCTCTTACTTCTAAAATATTTTCATCCTATGGGAAAGACTGTAATACGTTTTTTGCAGAGTGTTTTATAGTCTGAAGATGAAATGCACTATGTAAAAACCACTACCACGTTATAATTAATTATAGCCAGGACTTAACTCAGCTGTCAGTATTGCAAGGAGGAGCAAGTCCACTGTGTAAAATGACAATCCCTTCATGAGCTTTCAAATGCATAGAACTTGCTGACGTGAATACTGCAGCACACCACAGGTAATGACTGCATTGTAATAGAAAGATGTCTGCTGGCATAGTATCAGAGAACTCTTAGTTAAAAAAAGAATAATCTGAAATTTGTTTTAAAAATTGAAGACTGTTGTGATAGTAGAGCTGCAGAATCTTTCCTGTGTGCTTCCAGCCCTATGAGAACCTCAAGAGCATTCACACGTATTGGCATCTGACAGGAAAAAACAGAATTACTGCAGAGGCTCTGGGAGAGCTCCTTGTATTATAACTAAGATCACTCAGAATCAAATTCTATCCAGTTTCATTAAAGGGTTTTGTACCTGGAGTATCCTAAGTGCTCAGTAAATGTTACTCTTATTATTTTGCTTGGAAGAAAAAAAAATACTGCTCACATGGGTCACCACAGACATAGGATGATGCACACAGTATTGCTTTCACAAATAGCAGAAAGTGTGAATTTCTATCTGTACCTGAGCCAGTGAAGAATATCTCCAGTCTGTCTTTTGTTCCCCAGAAAAATACTTGGAGGTTTTTGGAGATCACCATGTTTTATCCCTGAAAATAGACCTGATTCTAGTGTTGACTGAGTTCGTCAATCACTGTCTCCAGACAAAATGTCATTACATAGCCATGGTAGAACATTCATTCACTGAACCTTTTTATAGAATCCACTCGGTCAAAGGTTTTTCTCTATCAAGCCAGGTGATTAGAAAGAGCATAGAAAAGGCTGGTAACTCTCCTCCCAACTACAGCTTACATGCATGTTAG
This sequence comes from Saguinus oedipus, assembly GCA_031835075.1. NCBI lineage: Eukaryota > Metazoa > Chordata > Mammalia > Primates > Cebidae > Saguinus > Saguinus oedipus. Next base: position 7,168,203 of record CM063183.1, on the reverse strand, counting down.
ATTTTCACAGTGTGTGTTATCCATAATTTCCCCTGCTTTTTCTTCTCCACCAGCTGGCTTGTTTGCAATTTGGGCAGCTGGGCTTTGGTGGCTCAGGCCTTCTCCTTCATGGAATGCTCTAAGCCTCCTTAGTAAAGTTCCATGTTTTTATTATGTAGGAATGACCATCAGCTACAAAAGAGTTTTAGATTTCCCTAGGGAAATAAGCAGGGGGCAAATGCATGCTAGTTACCATCATAATGTTTTAGTTTTTTTCCGTTACATTAAGCCTTTTTTCTTTTTCCCAGTTTAAGATGAACTATTTTCAGCTATCTCTAAAGAGAGCCTTGCCAGCAGAGTGACCACAGAGGACGACAATATCAGCAAGTGTTGTTTGTTGAAAGCTCAGCTGGTATCTGATGCTGTGGCAAGCATTTAAAATGCACTATCTCACTTAAAACATAAGTCATCCCTGAAACTCAGAGAGGTTAAGTAACTTTCTCAGCATCATACAGAAGGGAAGTTATCAGGATTCACACCTAGGCTTATACATCTTCAATTTTTTATAGTTATTCTGTATGCTATTGGTAATGTCAATAACATCATCAGGAATCTTCAGGTTAATAAGTTGGTCATATTTTCCCTTTGATGAGTAAGTAAAACATCCTAAGATTAAAAATCAAATGAACAAATAAATAGACAAAGCTAGATTATTAAGATGCCTGTTGGTTACTTAACAATTTTAGTTTCACTGTGTTATTTAGCTACAAATAGCAGTGGGTTCAAACATTTTCTTTTGCTGGAGATATAATTTCTAGAAATTGTTCTTTGCAAAGAAGCTGAACTTGAAGCCATTAAACAGTAATCAATATTAGTTCCTGCTTCTAAAGCATTGTATTTAGTAAGGCTTCATAGGAATAATAATAATAATATGAAGTGAGGTTTTAGTTTATAGCTTAATTTCAAGAAGAAAGTATGTGCTTTTTAAAATTTACTGGAGTATTTAATAACATTGTTTTCATCTCCAGTGAGCATGCATTGCTGATTTTAAAGAGACAATGTAGCTGCAACAAACAGTAAAACAAAACACTTGCAGGAGAGGAAGCTCAAATTTTAGACAAGGAGAACTATAATATCACGTAGTTGAAGGTTACCCTGTAGTTCCAACAGAACACTGAACAATGTTCATGCTGTTTTATCTAAGCAACAAATTGGCAAAAATATAAAACACAAGCCTAGAAAATGAACAGGAATCTAGTGTTAATAGAGGTCTTATTTTCTGTGTAACTCAGGTGTGAGCAAGGGTGGTACCCTCAATGTTGGTGTCAATTTCACACTCTATGACAATCCAATGTTCTGTTAAAATGTTTGTAAATTTGTGGGTAAAAAGATCTAATGTTCTCATGGTCACAAAATCAGTCTCCCTCCAAGCTTAATAGCACATCAGAAATTCGTTCTCAAAAGATTGCTGATTTGTTGAAGGGTGCATGGTTATGCTCTCAAACTGAAGGGACTTTGCTCCTGTGGATATCGTGGATCATAAGAGCATATGCTAGAGCTTTCTGCACTGAATGAAAGATTAGATTTAAATCTTCTGTTGGTCTGGGCCTCTTTGAGAGCTATAGACTTTTAGAATCACTTGGTAAATTGACCAAAGTAGAATACGTTGCCTCTTTCTCTCATAGAGTCCAGCAAACATCAATGTTTTTTTTTCTTTAAGCAGCTTGCTGCTCTATGTCCTATCAACATAATGTGTTCAATGGAACAAGTCAGCATGTCTTACAGGATTGTGAGTGGTTCTTGGGAATTAAATTGTGACACAGAATTGGGGAGTTGACAACCAAGAGTTGGCATTCTTAAGACAGTGAAGATATTCTATTCTTAATGTTCTTTGTTTATAAGAATGGATAAAAATGCATGTTATCTGTCAATAACTGCAAACTAGGTGGCAATAACCCCTGTAAGAAAACTAGTCTGGCAGGCAGCTGTAATAGGCAATATCATTATTCTTTTCAGTGTTTTGCACTTGCCAAAAAGAAATGCATTAAGTTCTTCGAATCTTACAGCTACCTAGAAATGAAAGCAGAATACTTTTTCTACCCATTTTACAGATACGAAGACTGAGTAAAAGAGTAAAAGAGAAAACATTTATGAGGGTCCTGAGACTCTGAGGAGCTTATTCTGAGGTGTCATTTTCCCTGAGCAGTCTTGTGTCTTTCCTTATAGATTAGCCTATGTTGCATTGCATGCTGAGAGTAAAGGGCCCAAAGTCAGTCTCTCTTAGTTGGAACTTGAATTCTTCCACTTGTGTTGGGCAAACTGCTCAGCCTCTCTGTGACTCAGTTTTGTCATTTGAGGATTAAATGAGGATTAAATATATGAACGCAAAGTAAAGTACTCAAAACAGAGCTAGACACTATTAGCTTTCTATCTACAGTTTTTGAAGAAGCAATAACTGACAAGGTTAATATCTTACAACCCAAAGGCAAATGCAGAAGATTCGAAATATTCTACATTAAAAATGTAATTTCTATGAGGTCCTGGACTACCTTCACCTTCTTCAGTGAATGGATCAAGTAGGAAACTATATCTCATTGGTTTAAAGTTGAGGTGACTTGTGTGCCAAGTGCCTCTATTAGCATGCGAAGAATCCTTCGTATTATTAGCACTGACCTGTACACCCTCCAGGTGATTCAGCCAAGCCATTCCCCGAGTGCTGACAAAGCATCGATTCCCAGGTACTGCCATTATCTATGATTTTAGGAAGACAAGGAGCTTAGATGGAGAAGATTACAATTATTTTCACAAATTAGATGACTGTATTTGAATCTCAGGGCAAAAATTCGTGGGTAATATATGTCTGTCTATGTCTTTCTATCTCTGTTGAATATAGAGAAGGTAGTTACAATTGAGAATTGAAGCACTGCCTATCAGTGTGAAATTTATGAGATAAATTTTAATAAATACGTGGACATTTCAAGTATCTTTTATTGATGAAAACAGCTGAATTGATTAAAACTAATTTGCACAATTTGTGGTCTATGGTGAGAAACTGATAGCAAAAAAATGGAGCATTTTTAATATAAGTACATTTTTGAACTTGGGATACTTCTTGGTTTGCATCATGTTGGTAAATATTTAAATCTTATAATATGTTATCGCAAATAGAGAATACTTCAAGAAATTTGCATTTGAAGAATGACAGATTTTCTTTGCATCAATTCAAATGATTTAATTACAGTGGAGACAATTTATCTTATTTTCATGAACCCATTACATTTTCATTAAAGTTTAGGAATTTGAATTTTTTTTCAGAGTTATACCTTTTATTAAATTGACTTGATGATATTTTGTTGTATATTTTTTCCTTTAGTATTATGATGAAATCCTTTTGCTTTAAGTTTTGTAACCATTATTTATATTCCTAATGGAATATCTGATCTTGGAGGCTTCTAGAGTTTCTCTTACTGCAACTGTCTACTATTAAAAGACTGAATTATTGGTCTCTTAGGATAGAAGGACATTCAGACTTGTTACTTGTTATAGTTTGATATCCATCTCATAAGAACAACTGAGAATTAATCTCCAATTTGCAAATAACTTGGATTTGAGGCCTTGGTTTGTGAGTATTCTGTATCATTTTTGGGAGTTCTTTTTTTTGTACCATAATCATAAGTCAATATCAGTTGTTGTGTTTTATATGTATTTAAAAATATTGTAGTATAAAATTGGTTGTCAGGAGGCTTGAGATTTAGTTCCAGGTTTGCTTTTAGCTCACTTTGGGAACTCACTTAACCTGCATGTGCCTTGGCATCTTCATCTACAAAATAAAGAGGGAGAAATTAGGTCAGACTGGAGTATCTTAAAGATTCTGTTTCTCAATTTTTATTTGAATTTATCCAGGTAGATTCTGCATTAGTTTTGGCAGACTCAAAATGTCATAAGGTTAGCTGAAGTTGGAAAAGAGGATGAATATGAGGGAAGACCTCAGATCACTTGGGAGCTAGCGAAATAAACTGTTTATAAAGTAAGGTCCTAGTAGAGCCTGCTTAGGGGTCCTAAACATGGACCCTCAAGGCTTGGCAAAATTAAGTGAAATTTGGTAGTATGCCACTAAGAAGATTGTGGTGGTAGGGAAGTGAGGGCAAATTCTCAGAAGAAGTAGTGCAGAGAACAATTGCATTCACCTGGCAATAAATAACACTCAGGGCCGGGCACTGCAGAAGCATGACTCTGAATGACTGGGCACAGAGAGGGGCAAGAGAACCAGGGTCTGGTCACAGGGAGATCGGTCAGAGCAGCCCAAGACAAAAGCATAGGGAATGCTGTAACTGGGAAGCCACAGGGTTGTCTGAAGCTCACTCAGCGCTGTGATGTAGACATTGTGCCTGCTAGTAAAAATATTAATTCTCAGCTCTCACAGCCTTAGGTAATACTGTGTCTAAATAGAAACATGTCTTCTTAGGGATTATGAATGACAAGGGGGATGAAGAATGACCAGACCATCGGGCCTTAGCTGCCTCTGCTCCTTCTGTAAAATCTTATTAGTGCTTTTTTTTTTTTTTTTAATTTCCAGTAGGCAAGGAGAGAATCTGAAAAGTGATGAAGGAGGAGGATAAGTACTTAGGGAAGAAGATTTTAAAAGCTGAAAGGATCTGTTTTAGTTAGAATGGGCAAGATGTTTCCTTGATTGCAGATCTTTATAGGTAGTAGAATTATGGTGAAAACACTTTAAGGAAAATTACTTGATTGCTGGGAGGTATCAGAGTTTTTCAACAAATATTTCATTGAATAGAAATGGATTGAGCACCTGCTATCTGCAAAGCTTTGAACTGAGTTCTCTGGGGGATATGAAAAATTATATTCCATCATTCCCACACCTGAGGAGTTCACATGAAAGCTGAAGAAACAAAGCACACAAAGCAGTGAATTAAATGATAGAGAAAGACTTAAATATTCAGACAGAATGCCATGGCATCAAGAGGGACTCCCCATCCTTTTGAGTTCTGCACCAATTGAGAAATATGCTAAATAGAATGCATATATGGCAACAGATTACCTCTATTTTTAATAGATAAAGACTAAATCGAAGTACACACAGCTTAGCACAGTTCTCAGTGAGCCGCTTGACACGGAAGTCCAGAATTAGACTTACATTCTTAGCCACATGGTGCCTCTGTCCCCATGGAACAGAGAGGAACCACTGTTTGTGGAAGAGCTTGTTTCCAAGAAGAAAAGAGGAGCTGAGTCTAAAATCGTAAGTTTATTTTTTCCCACTTGGCCCTGAGGTGAAGCTAATAAGGCATAGCGGAATATTAATGATTGAGCTCTTTGATACAGAAGGATTTATCGAGAGTGGTGAAGAGGCATTTCCCTTTACAAAAGATAACAGTGTCTGCAGTGAAGAAAGAACATGCAAAGTGACAAAGAAGGATCCAGACTTTTGGGGCTAGAGATAGGAAGGACAAGCTGGGTCACAGTGTGTTGAAAGGATTTTCCCAGGGGAAAGATTTGAGCTGGATTTTTTTGTGATGATAACATTTACATAAGCATGAAGAAGAGCCTGCTGGTGGGGGTGGGATGGATGATATGGGCAAATTTCTGAGAACATAAGAAAGAATGAAAACCCCAAAGCAAGGTGATGACAGTGGAAACTGCCAGAAAGGGTTGAAGTAGCAGATGTTGAGAAGGGGATACCACCGGGGGGGAGATAATAAGTAGGAGGGGAAAAAAGGAGTATGCGTTCAAGGGCAGGAATCTCAATCCTCCTTTCCTTTGGGTATCATAGTGTGTCAGTTAACCTCTCCATGATTCTCTCAGTTTCCTCATCTGCAAAATGAGAGATTTGGATAGCTGATTTCTCTAGTTGTTAGTTAGCATGATTAGTTCTGCTAAGAGGAGCTATTGAGCTTCTCAGGTAGAACCAATGGCATTCTTCCCAGAAAATGAAAAAAAAAAAATCCTCAAATTTATATCGATTCACAAAAGACCCAGAATAGCCAAAGCTTTCCTGAGCAAAAAGTACAAAACTGGAGGAATTACATTACCTAACTTCAAATTGCATTACTGGGCTATGGTAACCAAAACAACATGGTACTGGCATAAAAACAGACACATAGACCAATGGAACATAATAGATAGCCCAGAAACAAATCCATGCATTTACAGTGAGTTCATTTTCAACAAAGGTGCTGAGAACATACACTGTGGAAAGGACAGTCTCTTTAATAAACAGTGCTGGGAAAACTGGATATTCAAAAACAGAAGAATGAAACTAGACCTCCATTAGACTCCTATATCTCACTGTATATAAAAATCAAACTAAAATGGACTAAAGACTAAAATGTAATACCTCAAAGTAGAAAACTACAGCAAGAAAACCTTGGGAAAACTCTCCAGGATATTGGATAGGGCAAATATTTCTTGATTAATATCCCACAAGCAAAGGCAACCAAAGCAAAAATGGACAAATGGGATTCCATCAAGTTAAAAAGATTCTGCACAGCAAAGGATACAATCAACAAAGTGAAGAAACAACCTACAGAATGAGAAAAATATTTGCAAACTACTCATCTGACAAGGATATTAATAACCAGACTATAAAAGGAGCTCAAGCAATTCTATAGGAAAATATCTAATAATTTGATTAAAAATGAGCAAAAGATCTGAATAGACATTACTCAAAGAGAATACACACAAATGACAAACAGGAATATGAAAGGGTTCTCAATATCATTGATCATCAGAGAAATTCAAATCAAAACTACAAAGAGATACAATCTCACCCCAGTTAAAATGGCTTTTATCCAAAGTACAGGCAATAACAAATGCTGGCAAGGATGTAGAGAAAAGGGAACCCTTGCACACTGTTGGTGGGAATGTAAATTACTATACCTACTATGGTGAACAGTTTGGAGGTTCCTTATAAAACTAAAAATAGAGCTATCATATGATTCAGCAATACCACTGCTAGATATGTACCCAAAAGAAAGGAAATCAGTCGGGCGCAGTGGCTCAAGCCTGTAATCCCAGCACTTTGGGAGGCTGAGGCGGGTGGATCACGAGGTCAAGAGATCGAGACCATCCTGGTCAACATGGTGAAAACCTGTCTCTACTAAAAATACAAAAAATTAGCTGGGCATGGTGGCACGTGCCTGTAATTCCAGCTACTCAGGAGGCTGAGGCAGGAGAATTGCCTGAACCCAGGAGGCAGAGGTTGCGGTGAGCCGAGATTGTGCCATTGCACTCCAGCCTGGGTAACAAGAGTGAAACTCCATTTCAAAAAAAAAATAAAGAAAGGAAATCAGTATATCAAAGATATAGCTGCACTCCCATTTTTGTTGCAGCACTATTCACAATAGGCAAAATGCAGAAGAACCCGTGTCCATCGGCAGAGGCATTGATAAAGCAAATGTATGGAGTACTATTCAGTCATAAAAAATGATGAGATCCTGTTATCTGCAACAACATGGATGGAACTGGAGGTCATTATGATAAGTGAAATCAAGCACACACAGAAGGGCCAACTTCACATGTTCTCACTTATTTGTGGAAGTGAAAAATTAAAACAGTGGAACCCATGGAGATGGAGAATAGAAAGAGGGTTATTAGAGGCTGGGGAGGGTAGTGGTGGGGAGGGCCAGGAAGGTGAGAGGGAGAAGTAGGGTGGTTAATGGGTACAAAGTATAGAAAGAATGAATAAGATCTAGTATTTTATAGCATAACAGGGTGACTACAGTCAATAATAATTTAATTGCACATTTTAGAATAACTAAAAGAGTATAATTGAATTGTTTGTAGCATGAAGGATAAATGCTTGAGGCAATGGATACCCTATTTACCCTGACATGATTACTATACCTTGTATGTCTGTCAAAATATCTCATGTACCACATAAATATACATACCTACTATAAAAATTTTTAAAAAGATTGTCAAGTAGAACCAGAAAGGTAAAGAGCAGAACAGACATATGACATTGTTCTCTATACCCCTGGGGGATACAGAGATATAGAAAGCTTTGAGTAGTCAGGGGAGGTCTCTGAGAAGGAGGCTATGTTATATCCCTTAATGCTGCTGACATCTCTGGTGGGGACTAGCCTCTATAGCACATTACACAGACTGAGTGCGGAGCGTGAGGAAGCTGAGTTAAAACCTTCTCGGCTTTCAGTGCCTAGGTCTAGTTAAGAAGTACCCAGTGTAGAGCCTGACCCATACCTGAAAGGGCACAGCAGAGCCAGGGAGACTGGTGGAAGTCCACCTTGTTTCATTTACTAACCTTTCCCCAGGCCAACCCACTTTAATACATATTCAACTCTGGGAAAAGATATTTTTCTCTTGCACCCTAGGGTTATGCACTGAAAATATCCATTAAATCTCTTGGCATTTCTAAATTCATAAACCTACTAAAATTTTGAGAAAAGGCATATCCAGTGTAGTGACTGACCTTCAATATCCTTACTGTATTTCCCTGAATAATCAGCTTTTTATTACTTTTAGTGCCCATTGGTGAGATTTATTACTCACTTTAAAGAAGCTGTCTCTTATCTAAATTAAAAAATGCATATATATTCCACATGGCTCTCACCTTAAAGAAGGAGAAAATGGGGCTAAGTGGGGAGAAGCCAATCCATAAAAATAGTTATTTTCAAATATGATGTACTTAAAGCTTAAAGTGTGTACAGTTGATGAACTTTTAATATGAATTGATATCCAATTTAGCTCAACCCAAACAAGTAAAAATTCCTTCTTAATATGTAGCAATGAGTAATCTGACAGAGCTGATCTCACTTCATTTATAATTAATTCGTTCATTTATTCCTTGTCAAATATTTAGTGAGCTCTATTGAGCACTAAGTCCTATGTTAGGTGCTGAGAATATAACGGTGAGAGAAACACTTGGGATTTCTAACTTTCTGGAGTAGGTTCAGAATGGTGTGGAGGTGAGGGAAGGCAAATGGAGCAAATCTTACAAGTATGTAATTACACAGTATAAGACTTGCTATAATAGAAAAGTACAGGTTGTTTTAGTAATTTCAAATCAAATCAACAATACATTTCTAAGGTGTGGCAAGGTAGATACCTGTGCTCTCTGTGTTGCAACCTCACTGTGTCTAGATCTCAATGTGCACTGTCAATCCTTGGTCCTTTTTCTGGAACGTTCCATGATACCTCTCTCTCTTCTGCTTGGTAAACTCCTATTATCCCTGCAGATCTAGCACAAATGTTAATTTCTTGTTAGCCAGCATGAGATGGCCACGTTGAGCTCACAGTGAAGATCCCTCTTGTTCCAGTTAATTTACAACCGTTCTAATAACCATGTCACCTTAGTTTACGCCTGCAACCTGGCTCTGTTCTGACTTTACTCAGCTCTTTTTCAGGAGGCATCTTCTTAGGCTTGTGTCCAGTTCATCTAAAAGCCGTATCAGGTTATCTAAGTATAAATTAAAAATGAGGGGTGTGGTTGCCATAAGCCACTTAAGCCTGGAATGAGAGGTCTCAGAGTTTTGCTCTGTGGCACTGAGGTTCTGCTCTGAGACTTCACCAAGTGGTCTGGGGGGCACTCCCTTGCTTGTGAGCTTTGACACACCTCAAATTGTCATTTTAGTTCTGCATTATGATGAACTCTCATTCTGACTTCCCTGTACTAAATTCGGTTTGTAATTATATGTGTCCAATAAATGTCTGCAGAATCAGAATTTTTTTTTAGTGACCAAGATATGACTATAGGAGAAAAAAAATCACATTCTAGAAAAAGCTGGTAAAAAGCAGGCATTATGTCATCCTCAGGGAACGAGCCTTCGTTGCCCTATCACAAGTAAATGGGACCACAGTCACAGTACCTAAAGAGTGGGCAGGGAGCACCCAGAACCTGGATGCATTCTAGCTTGCGGAAACAGGCCTGAGGTCTCTTTCCCAAGGGCAACAGGCTTCCTTTCTGTGCTGAGAGATGAGGCTTAACATAATCATCCTCTTCAGGGTGTGGGGAAGGGCCAGGAAAATGTAGGCCACTCGGGATCTTAACTGTCAATTGTGACATCCTTTCATGGAAACAAGTTATATTCTGGGGAAGAGGAGGTCACTAAGGTATCTTGAAGTAGGAAAAGACTTGGGATGGGCATTGGGGAAGGGGAGCGGAGGGCTTTTAGAGGTAGTTTATAAAGTGGCCTTTTGTAGCTAAGTGCCAGCTCTGTTTCCCAGGGTTCATTTCTCTTGAGAGCTTCAGGTATAGCTCAGCTATATCTGAAGGGATGTGTGGTTTCATTTCTAGGGAGAACAGGGGCTAGGGAGTAAACAAAAGAACAAGATTCCACCAGACAAAAGCTACTGTAGAAATGGCTCAGAAACTTTTAGCAAGCTGTATCCTGTTGTTATTGTTAAGCATTGCCCCTTCCTCTTTCTGTGATAAGCATTGTTACTGCTTCATCATTCTGAGCCCAAGGCAGTGAGCAGCATGACTCTGTTACAGCTATTCCGTCTGCTCTCTGCAGTCTCTCAGCCATTCCTTACACAGCAGCAATTGCTGAGCCATCATTTCCTGGTGTGAGCAAGCTCAGTGCTGCATTGCAGCAAAACCATTTAAAGAACCTGGGAGTGCTGTGAGTTCCTGTCATTTCCCTAACCATTTGCATGAATGTGCCGCATGGGGGGCTGTCTGGTTTTCAGGGAACTCAGTGCACAGGTGCAATGGAAATAAGAACTCTTGTTATGCTGGGAGCAGAACTAAGGTATAGTTGGCTGAGGTTTAGAAACTACACAGCATGGCAGAAAATAGGAACCTCTATTACGTATAGCCCAAGGATCAAAAGGAGCAGCAGCTCAGAGATGGAATGTTGGCCCTTTGTTTATGGTTGTGTATATCGCAAAGTAGAGGATATACTCTGGGTTGTGCCAAGCAGGCGTGAGATTCTGAGGTAAGGCTTGAAGTAGAGTCACTTCGGCATTTGGGTAGATTGAACTCAGAACCCTAATCCTGCGCAATCTAATGTGAGTTAATTAGTGTTACTTAGGCACCTATGAAATGTTGCTCTGGATAATGCTGGAAAGAGGCAGAAGGATAAAAATTGGTTTCCATGGAATTTGAGGAGAAAAATAAAGTAAATTTTGATTAAAGTTGTGAGTATTCACTACTCAGAGTGAGATACGTAAATCAGAAAGAATTTAGGAGGACGAAGAGAGGAAGATTACATTGCAGTTGTCTCCCTGAAAAAGGTGGGCCTTGGTTAAGCTTTAGTGCATGAGAAGAGTTGGATATAAAGGAAGTTTGAGCTGTGCCAGGCTCTAAAAGCCCCCTGCAGACCCAGAGCCAAGGAGGCTTCTTCCTTGAGGACCTTGACCCTGTAGAAAGAACTTAATTCCTCAGCTCCATGAATTCAGAAATTTTATAAAAATGAGTCAGTGTTAGCCCAAAATATGGCTAGAGGGATTTTAGTACCATTTAATACAGTTATTCAATGCAATTTTATTCAGTACGAGGAACATTTACTGAGCAGCGTCTCTGTATGGAGTTGTGTAGAACATAGGATTAAATAAGACCAACTTTGTACTCAGTGAGCATCCTGTTTGCAGAGAAATGTATGCCAGTGGACTGTGAGAGGGGTTGGAGTTGGAATACAAGTGGTTTGCTAAAAAATCAGGGTTTAGAGGCAACAGATCTGGCTAAGGTCCTGATCCTGCCCTGTTCCATGGTAGTCTGTTTTTCTAAGTTGATTCATAGTAATTGTACATCTTTATGGGGTACATGTAATAATTTGATAAATGTATACAATGTATAATTAATTGGGACATCTATCACCTCAAATATTTATTATTTCTTTTTCTGTTGGTTGCCTAGTTTTTAACCTATCATTCAATCTCATAGACATTTAGTTTGTATGTATGTAAAATAGCATTACTAATGCCTTTTTCTCTCTTGATATGGGAGCTTGAGAGTCAAATGGGCTAAGGCATGTGGAATGCATTTTGTCAACTGTAAAATGAAACAGTAATGTTATCATTACTATCCATGTGTGTCATAATATTGTTAGAAATGCAGATGTAGCATTTTAGCCATACTTATGGTTTGTGATTAAAATGTGGTCATCTCTAAGACTTATATCAAAGCAAGCACCCTCTCTTATGGAGCATTTGGAAAGCATACTGTGAATTACCTATGGGTCTAAGCAGAACAAAACTGAATTCCTTTAAAGAGATTCTACCATATCTTTTTGGTAATTTAGGATGGCCTTTGATATAATTAGTTTAAAATTACAGTGCATTATATGTTGTGGATGAAAAATAAAAGAAATATATTCCTGTGTAGAACAGTTTGACAGAGTATGAGAGAGAAGAGTGAGAATAAAAAAGGAAGAGGATGTTTAAAAAAATACAAAAAGAACCCAAATGCCCAATGATGATAGACTGGACTGGGAAAATGTGGCACATATACACCATGGAATATTATGCAGCAATCAAAAATGATGAGTTTGTGTCCTTTGTAAGGACATGGATGAATCTGGAGAACACCATTCTCAGCAAACTGACACAAGAACAGAAAAAGAAATACCACATATACTCACTCATAGGCGGGTGAGAAAAATGAGAACACATGGACACAGAGAGGCGGTCTACTATACACTGGGGTCTATTGGGGGGAATGGGGGAGGGACAGCGGGGGGGGCTGGGGAGGGATAGCCTGGGGATGAATGCCAAGTGTGGGTGAAGGGGAGGAAGGCAGCAAAACACACTGCCACGTGTGTACCTATGCAACTATCTTGCACATTCTGCACATGTACCCCAAAACCTATAATGCAATAAAAAAAAATACAAAAAGAAAGAGCATGGGCACATTTAGCTGAAGCAAATTGCACACCCATTAGCAATAACAGAGAAACCCTGGACCAGGGTCAGATACTAGGATTTTAGTCTTACTCTGCTTTAAGCTCTTGTTACTTGGAAACATCACTTACCTTTTCTGGAACCCTGTCTTTCTTTCTTTTTTTAAATAACAAAGAATAAGGATTGTGATTTCTGCCCTGTTGAAAATTCATGATTCTAAACTTAAAGGAAAAGATGACTGAAAGCCATAGTAAAGAACACTGTAATGTCTAAAGTAGAAGCCTAGGCCATTGAGGTCAGAGACTGAATTTCAATCCAAGTTTGTTCAGTTTCTTGGGTAAGTTGCTATTAGTCATTGGCATTCTGAGCAGTCCTCCATTCAGAATGGGTATAGTTATGACTTACTGAATGTGTCCCAGAAGAGTCATGAGTTTATGTCCTTGAGACAGCCTCAGCTGCTCAGATGAAAGGTGGCCCACATAAATATGTGGCTAGAGAAGGCTGATAGGAAGTTGCTGGGTTTTGAGAGATGCTGCTTCAGAAGTTATTTGGAAAAGGCAGGATGGAGGACAGGGTATTCACCATCAAATAAACTATGAGAGAGAAAGAAAATCTTATCAAAAAGAAAGAGAGGGAAATGGTGGATAGAGGTAGGACTAACTTGCAGCTCCCAGTCGGATGGACAGAGCAGCTTGTAGAGACACCCTTCATGAAGTTTTTCTTCAAGAAGTACTGCAGGAACATACCAGGAAAGCCAAAAGAGTTCACAGACCCTTTGAAAGTAATGCCTTGCACTGCAAACTCCGGAGACAGCCAAAAAACTCAGCTGCAGCAAGCTCCACTCAAGGAGAGTCTGAGCTCAGATACATTTACTCCTGCCCCCACCTAATGGTATTTCTCTACCCACTGTGGTAGCCAAAAAAAAAGACATAATCTCTTGTATGAGAAACCCAAATACGTATCCAAGCGACCTTAGGGCAAGCTTGTATCCGCTGATGCTCTCTTGAAAGTGCCACCACCTGGCTGGAGGCAAATCTACTGCTAGCACAACCAGCATTTGAAAAAAACCAGCACACTAAACAAAATTACAACCAAGTATGCTCACAGAGTCTACTTCGCTCTCCTATAGCCTCCTCCAGAGCAGTGCTTGGCATCCAAAGCTGAGAGATATGATAACAGATCATACCACAGGACTTTTGCAGACATTCCTCAGTACCAGTCTGAAGTCCAGTAGTTCTGCTAGGTGGCTAGACTCAGAAGAGAAATAACAATCACTGAAATGTAGCTCACAGGAAGTCCTATCCATAAGGGAAGGGGGAGAGCACCACATCAAGACAGGTAACTTTATGGGACAAAATAATCTGAAAAACAGCCCCTGAGCCCCAGATACTTCCTCTAACATAGTCTACTCAAATAAGAAGAAACCAGAAAAATAATTCTGGTAATATGACAAAGCAGGGTTCTTTAACAACCCCCAAAAAAGCCACACTAGCTCACCGGTAATGAATCCAAACAAAGAAGAAACCTCTGAACTGCCAGAAAAAGAAACCAAAAGGTTGATTATTAAGCTACTCATGGAGGCAACAGAGCAAGGTGAAAACCAACTTAAAGAAATTTAAAAAATGATACAGGATAAAAAAATCTTCAGAGAAGTAGATAGCCTAAATTAAAAACCCAAAATGTATGGAAATGAAAGACACACTTAGAGAAATGCAAAATATACTGTAAAGTCTAAACAATAGAATCAAACAAGTAGAAGAGAGAACTTCAGAGCTCAAAGACAAGGCTTTCAAATTAACCTAATCTGACAAAGACAAAGAAAAAGTAATAATAATAAAAAAAGAGCAAAGCCTCCAAGAAGTTTGAGATTATGTTAAATGACCAAATGTAAGAACTATTAGTGTTCCTGAGGAAGAAGAGAAATCTATAAGTTTGGAAAACTTTTGAGGAAAATTTCCCTGGCCTTTCTACAGACCTAGACATCCAAATACAAGAAGCTCAAAGAACACCTGAGAAATTCCCTGCAAAAAGATAATCACCTGGGTACATAGTCATTAGATTATCTAAAGTCAAGATGAGGGAAACAATCTTAAGAACTGTGAGACAAAAGTATTGGGTAATCTATAAAGGAAAACCTATTAGATAAGTAGTGAACTTCTCAGTGGAAACCCTAGAAGCTAGAGGGGATTGGGGTCCTATCTTTAGTCTTTTTAAACAAAACAATCATCAGCCAAAAATTTTGTATCCAAAGAAAATAAGCTTCGTAGATGAAGGAAAGATATAGTCTCTTCCAGACAAACAAATGCTGAGAGAATTTGTCAGCACTACAAGAAGTGCTAAAAGGAGCTCTAAATCTTGAATGAAAACCTCAAAATATAGCAAAATAGAATATTCTTAGAGCATAAATCACACAGGCCCTATAAAACAATAACACAATGAAATGGCCTAAAATTTCCACTTAAAAGATACAGAATGGCAGAATGGATAAGAATTCACCAACCAAGTATCTTCTGTGTTTAAGAGACTCATGTAACACTTAAAGACTGACATAAACTTCAGGTAAAGGGGTGAAAAAAGATATTGCATGCAAATGGACACCAAAAGTGAGCATGAGTAGCTATTATTATATCAGCCAAAACAGACTTTAAAGCAACAACACTTAAAAAAGACAAAAAGAACATTATATAATAATAAAAGTTCTAGTCCAACAGGAAAATATCACAATTCTAAATATGTATTTGCACTTAACACTGGAACACCCATATTTATAAAACAATTACTAATAGACCTAGGAAATGAGATAGAAAGCAACACAATAATAGTGGGGGACTTCAGTACTCCACTGACAGCACTAGACAGGTTATCAAGACAGAAAGTTATTCCAGGAACAATGAACTTAAATTATTCCTAGAACAAATAGACATAACAGATATTTACAGAACATTCTACCTAACAATTGCAGAATATGCATTCTTTTTGTCAGCACCTGGAACACTCTGCAATATAGACCATATAACAGGCCACAAAACAAGTCTCAATAAATTTAAGAAAAATGAAATTATATCATGTACTCTCTCAGACCACAATGGGAAAAAATTGAAACCAACTCCAAAAGAAACCCTCAAAACTATACAAATGCATGGAAATATAAGAAATCACCTGCTACTGAATGATCTTTAGGTCAAAAATGAAATCAAGATGAAAATTAAAAAATTATTTGAACTGAACAATAATAGTGACACAGCCTATCAAAATCTCTAGGATATAGCAAAAGCAGTGCTGAGGAAAGTTTATAGCATTAAATGCCTACATCAAAAAGTCTGAAAGAGCACAAATAGACAATCTAAGGTTACACTTCAAGGAACTAGAGAAACAAGAACAAACCAAACCCAAACCCAGCAGAAGAAAAGCAGTAACAAAGATCAGAGCAGAACTAAATGAAATTGAACTAAAAAAGAAGACAAAAGAGAAATGAAGCAAAAAGCTGGTTCTTTGAAAAGATACGCAAAATTGATAGACCATCAGCAAGATTAACCAAGAAAAGAAGAAAGAAGATTCCAATGAGCTCAATTAGAAGTGAAACAAGAGATATTACAACAGGTACTATAGAAATACAAAAGACCATTGAAGGCTACTATGAACACATGTACATGCATAAATTAGAAAACCTAGAGGAGATGGATACATTCCTGGAAATATATAACCTTCCTAGATTAAATCAGGAAGAAACAGAAACTCTGAACAGACCTAACAAGCAGCAAGATTGAAATGGTAATAAAAATCTGCCAACAAAAAAAGTCCAGGACAAAACAGATTCACAGCTGAATTCTATCAGATATTCAAAGAAGAGCTGGTACCAATCCTATTGAAACTATTCCAAAAGAGAGAGGAAGAGGGAATCCTTTCTAACTCATTCTGTAATGCCACATTACTTTAATGTCAAAATTAGGAAAGAACGTAAGAACAAAAAAGAAAACTACTGACCAATATCCCTGATGAACACAGATGCAAAAGATCCTCAACAAAATACTAGTTAACTGAATCCAACAGTGTATCAAAAAGATAATCCACCATGATCATATGGGTTTCATACCAGGGATGCAGGGATAGCTTAACATATGCAAGTCAATAAATGTGATATATCACATAAACAGTATTAAAAACAAAAAATCACATGATCATCTCGATAGAAGCAGAAAAGGCATTTGACAAAATCCAGCATCCCTTTATTATTAAAAACCTAAGAAAAACTGGCATAGAAGGGACATACCTTAAGGTATTTAAAGCCATCTAAGACAGACCCACAGCCAAATTTATACTGAACAGGGAAAAGTCAAAAGCATTCCCCCCCTGAGAACTGGAAGAAGAATGATGCCCACTTTTACCACTTCTATTCAACACAGTCCTGGAAGTCCTTGCCAGAACAAGTAGACAAGAGAAAGAAATAAAGGGCATTCAAATTGGTAAAGAGAAAGTCAAATTGTTGCTGTTCACCAGTGTTATGATTGTATACCTAGAAAATGCTAAAGACTCATCCAAAAAGTTCCTAGATCTGACAAATTCAGTGAAGTTTCAGGATACAAAATCAAAGTACACAAATTACTAGTTGGCTATACATCAACAGCATCCAAGCTGAGAATCAAATCATGAACTCAATCCCTTTTACAATAGATGCAAAAAATAAACTTAGTAATATAACTAACCAAAATGATGAAAGACCTCTACAAGAAAAACTACAAAACACTGCTGAAATTGTAGACACAAACAAATGAAAACACATCCCATGCTTCTGGATGGGTGGAATCAATATTGTGAAAATGACCATATTGCCAAAAGCATTCTATAAATTATAAAAATACCATCATCATCCTTCAAAAAGCTAGAAAAAAAATTTTTTTAATTCAGATGGAACCAAAAAAGAGCCTGCATAGCCAAAGCAAGACAGAGCAAAAAGAACAAATCTGGAGGCATTCCATTATGCATTTGCAAAATATACTATAGTCACCAAAATAGCAAGGTACTGTTATAAAAATAGGCACGTTGATCATTGGAACAGAACAGAGAATTCAGAAATACAGTCAAATACTTACAACCTACTGATCTTCAATAAAACAAACAAAAACACGAAGTAGAAAAAAAGGACACACTATTCAACAAATGGTGCTGGGGTAATTGGCTATCTGCATGTAGAAAAATGAAACTAGAACCTCATCCCTCACCTTATTAAAAACATAAAACTCAAGATGGATCAAAGAGTTAAATACTATATCTGAAACCATAAAATTTCTAGAAGATAACATCAGAAAAACCCTTCTAGACATTGGCTTAGGCAAAGACTGCTGACCAAGAACCCAAAAGCAAATAAAACAAAAAGAAAGATAAATAGATGGAACTGAATTAAACTAAAAAGCTTCTGCATAGCAAAAGTAAATAGAGTAAATAGACAACCCTTAGTGTGAGAGAAAATCTTCACAAACTACGCATCTGATAAAGGACTAATATCCAGGATCTACAAGGAACTCAAAGAAATGGACAAGAAAAAGACAAATAATCTCATCAAAAAGTGGGCTCAGGACATGAACAGACAATTCTTAAAAGAGATATACAAATGGTCAACAAACCTAAGAAAAAATGCTCAACATCACTAATGATAGGGAAATGCAAATCAAAACCACAGTGCGATACCACCTTACTCCTGTAACAATGGCCATAACAAAAAAAACACAGATGTCGGAGTGGATGTGGTGAAAAAGAACACTTTTACACTGCTGGTGGGAATGTAGGCTAGTACAACTACTATGAAAAACAGTATGGAGATTCCTTAAAGAACTAAAAGTGGATCTACCATTTGGTCCAGCAATCCCACTCCTAGGTATCAACTCAGAGGAAAAGAAAAAGGCACTGGTACATACATGTTTATAGCACAACAATTTGTAATTGCAAAAATATGGAACCAGCCCAAATGCCTATCAATCAATGAGTTAATAAGGAAAATGTGGTGTGTGTGTGTGTGTGTATGTATGTGTATATATATACACACACACATATATATATGTATGTATGTATGTATGTGTATGTGTATGTCTTCACAAACTACGCATCTGATAAAGGACTAATATCCAGGATATGTGTGTGTATATATACATATATACATGTATATATGTACATGTATGTATATATACACATATATATGCATACATACACAAATACACCATGGAATATATACATGTATGTATATATATACATATACATTTATATATATGTATTTATATGTATATATATACACACACACATACATACATACACAAATACACCATGGAATACTACTCAGCCATAATGAGGAATGAAATGATAGCATTTACAGTAACCTGGATGGAGATAGAGACCATTATTCTATGTGAAGTAACTCAGGAATGGAAAACCAAACATCATATGTTTTCACTCATAAGTGGGAGCTAAGATATGAAGATGCAAAGACGTAAGAATGAGACAATGGACTTTGGGACCTTGTGGTGTGGTGTATAGGAGGGGGGTGAGGGATAAAAGACTACACACTGGGTACACTGCACACTGCTTGGCTGATGGGTGCACCAAAATCCCAGAAATCACCCCTAAAGAACTTATTCATGTAGCCAAACGTCACCTGTTCCCCAAAAATCTATTGAAATAAAAATAAAAATCTAAGAGAGGTTAAAAAAATAAAGAGAAACTATAAAGATAGAACAATGCTGAAAAAATTACAAATTATTTTAGTGTTTTATAAACAAAATAATATGAATATGGTGCAGTCACATCAACACGTGACATTTTTGGTATGGTTCTACACGGGTGTTTAAAGTTTTAAATAATCAGAATTTATAAAGCATCTAGCATTTTCATAGCTTAAGGAATTTTGCTGTTGCCAGACCACTTAAAAAAATGAGTCTAGTTATTTTATTCTGTATAAATTCTTATTCCATTTTAACAGCCTTCTAGTCTATAACTCAAAGCAAATGGGTCAAGCAAAGGTTGGTAGGGTTAAGATGTTTGTGGTGTCTTCCCATTTGTAATGGTGAATTACAAGCATTTCTTTACACTTACTAATTCTGGACCAGTTCCTAAGATATCCAGAAAAATGTAGCTCCTCCTTATCTTCATTGTATAAGGAGCAATTTTAACAATCAAAAGTTCCTAAGTGGCAAAAAGCATAACTTGTATAAACCAAATCCTCTGGTCACAATGAAATAAAACCAGAAATGGTAACAAAAGTTAACCAAAAATTACAGTGTCCAAGATTGATAAACCATATCAAAAGAAAACCAACTCTTCAAAATAACAATTGGCATGAGAATAAATCAAAACCACAATTACATTCTGTTCAGAAATCAATAATAAGGATAGAGCTACATATAAAATGTTACAAATAAAGTTGCCGTTGTAAACAGAAAAAAATCAATGACATTTATTATGCTTATTACTAAAAAAAGCAATTACCTAGAAAGTAGTCACTGGCATTCTACTGATCAAAGATTGTAGAAGATTTATTATTAGAAAATTAAACTAAAATGCTATACACTCAGATGCCCAAATTGAGAAACTGTTAAGTTGTAAAGGCCAAATTGTGTGTCCTTGTCTCCAGACACTAAGTTTCTGCCAACACACCCTTCTGCCTCTCTTTAGGAATGGTTGAATATTTATCCATAGACTTTCATCCAACTGGACTAAGTACAGACAAATAACTCTGTATTCCATCTTCACATAGAGGGTCAATGTGAAGCCAACTGGGATTTACAGGCAAATAGAAAGCTACCTTCATCATCATCAATTTTGGAGTAAGTAAAACATGTTTGTAGTGTTTGCCAATCATTTTTTTTCGAAGTGTCTTACTCTGTTCCTGCTGCTACAACAAAATACTTAAGATTGAATACTTCATAGGAAACGGAAAATTTCTTTCTCAAGACTCTTAAGGCTGCAAGCCCAAGATCAAGGTATCAGCAGTTTCCATATCTGCTTAGAGCCACATCTCTGCATCTAAGATGACGCCTTGTTTCTGCATCTTCATGTGGTAGAAGGCAGAGGGCAAAGAGGGCCTGGTTAGATAAGGTCTCTAATCTCACTGGTGAAGGCTCTGTCCTCGTGACCTAATCACCTTCTAAAGCCTCTGCCTCTTAATATTACCATATTGGGGATTAAGTTCTAACATATGACTTTTGGAGACACATTCAGATCATAGCACTGAGCTGCTTCTGTCTCTGATGCTACTTACCCTAGCTCCTCAGCCTCCAAAGGTATTTATGCTTCTCTGCCTGTTTTTAAAGTTTAATATTTTAAAAAACTTTATAAGAATATAAAATGCATGCAATTGGAAATATATAAGACCATCACCTTTTCTTTTCTGTTATCACTCAGAAATTGATGTGGGCTTTTTAGGCATTAGTCTGTGTGGGAGAAGAATGAATCCCTTAATTGATGCCACAAAGACAGTCTCCTGGTCTACCAATAGATTTCTTAATCATGTTTATGCTGGGGGGAGAATATGAAACTCTGAAACCCTGAGATCAGCTTTATTGTTAACTCATTGTGTTAACTGCTGACTGTGTCTTTCTCCATCTGAAACCTGAGTTTTTAAAATTATACTTTAAGTTCTGGGATACATGTGCAGAATGTGCAGATTTGTTACATAGGTATACATGTGCCACGGTGGTTTGCTGCACCCATCAACCAGTAATCTACATTAGGTATTTCTCCTAATGATATCCCTCCCCTATTCCCCCACCTCCTGACAGGCCCCGATGTATGACATTACTCTTTCTGTGTCCATATGTTCTCATTGTTCAAATCCCACTTACTAGTGAGAATATGCAATATTTGGTTTTCCGTTCCTGGGTTAGTTTGCTGAAAATGATGGTTTCCAGCTTCATCCATATTCATGCAAAGTACATGAACTCATCCTCTTTTCTGGCTGCTTAGTATTCCATGGTGTACATATGCCACATTTGCATTATCCAGTCTATCATTGATGGGCATTTGGGTTGGTTCCAAGTCTTGCTATTGTAAACAGTGCTGCAATAAACATATCTGTGCATGTGTCTTTATAGTAGAATGATTTACAATCTTTTGAGTATATACTCAGTAATGAGATTGCTGAGTCAAATGGTATTTTTAGTTCTAGATCCTTGAGAAATCACTACACTGTTTTCCACAATGGTTGAACTAATTTACACTCCCAGCAA
This sequence comes from Saguinus oedipus, assembly GCA_031835075.1. Taxonomy (NCBI): domain Eukaryota; kingdom Metazoa; phylum Chordata; class Mammalia; order Primates; family Cebidae; genus Saguinus; species Saguinus oedipus. The sequence continues at coordinate 7,146,196 of CM063183.1, read as the reverse complement.
CAGTGGAAAAGTGTTCCTATTTCTCCACATCCTCTCCAGCATCTGTTATTTCCTGACTTTTTAATGATTGCCATTCTAACTGGCATGAGATGTTACCTCATTATGGTTCTGATTTGCATTTCTCTAATCACCTGAAATGATGAGCTTTTTTTTTCATATGTTTATTGGTTGCATATATGTCTTCTTTTGAGAAGTATCTCTTCATATCCTTTGCCTAATTTTTGGCAGGGTTGTTTGCTTTTTCTTGTAAATTTGTTTAAGTTCTTTGTAGATTCTGGATATTAGTGTTTTGTCAGATGGATAGATTACAAAATTTTTCTCCCATTCTGTAGGTTGCCTGTTCACTCTGATGATAGTTTCTTTTGCTGTGCAGAAGCTCTTTAGTTTAATTAGGTCCCATTTTTCAATTTTGGCTTTTGTTGCAATTGCTTTTGGTGTTTTAGTTATGAAGTCTGAGCCCATGCCTATGTTTTGAATGGTATTGCCAGGTTTTCTTCTAGGGTTTTTATGATTTTAGGTCTTACATTACAAGTCCTTAATTCATCTTGAATTAATTTTTTGTAAGGTGTAAGGAAAGGTTCTTTTTCAGTTTTTTGCATATAGCTAGCCAGTTTTCCCAACACCATTCATTAAGGCTTGTTTTTGTCAAGTTTGTCAAAGATCAGGTGGTTGTAGATGTGTGGCATTATTTCTGAGGCCTTTGTTCTGTTCCACTAATCTGTATATCTGTTTTGTTACCAGTACCATGCTGTTTTGGTTACTGTAGCCTTGTAGTATAGTTTGAAGTCAGGTAGTGTGATGCCTCCAACTTTGTTCTTTTTGCTTCAGATTGTCCTGGCTACAGGATCTTTTTTGGTTCCATGTGAAATTTAAAGTAGTGTTTTCTAGTTCTATGAAGAAAGTCAATGGTAGCTTGATGGGGATAACATTGAATCTATAAATTACTTTGGCCAGTATGGCCATTTTTTTGATATTGATTCTTCCTATCCATAATCATGGAATATTTTTCTATTTGTTTGTGTCCAAATGGACCTAATAGACATCTACAGAACTCTTCATCCTAAATCAACAGAATATACATTCTTCTAAGCACATCACATTTATTCTAAAATTGACCACATAATTGGAAGTAAAACACTCCTCAGCAAATGCAAAGGAATGGAAATCATAACAAACAGTCTTCTCTCAGAGGACAGAGCAATAAAATTACAACTCAGGATTAAGAAACTCACTCAAAACCACACAACTACATGGAAACTGAACAACCTGCTCCTGAATGACTACTGGATAAATAATGAAATGAAGGCAGAAATACATAAGTTATTTGAAACAAATGAGAACAAAGACAACATACCAGAATCTCTGGGACACAACCAAAGCAGTGTTTAGAGGGAAATTTATAGCACCTAATGCCCACAGGGGAAAGTGGGGGAAGATCTAAAATTGATACCCTAACATCATAATTAAAAGAACTAGAGAAGCAAGAGCAAACATATTCAAAAGCTAGCAGAAGACAAGAAATAACTAAGATGAGAGCTGAACTGATATAGGAAAAACCCTTGAAAAAAATCAATGAATCTAGGAGCTGGTTTTTGAGAACTTTAACAAAATAGACCACTAGGCAGACTAATAAAGAAGAAAAGAGAGAAGATTCAAATAGACACAATAAAAAATAATAAAGGGGATATCACCACTGATCCCACAGAAATACAAACTACCATCAGAGAATACTATAAACACATCTATGCAGATAAACTGGAAAATCTAGAAGTAATGGATAACTTCCTGGAAACATACACTCTCCCAAGACTAAACCAGGAAGAAGTTGAATCCCTGAATAGACCAATAACAATTTCTGAAATTGAGGTGGTAATTAATAGCCTACCAACCAAAAAATAAAGCCCAGGACCAGACAGATTCACAGCTGGATTCCACCAGAGGTACAAAGAGGAGCTGGTACCATTCCTTCTGAAACTGTTCCAAACAATAGAAAAACAGGAACTCCTTTTTAACTCATTTTATGAGGCCAGCATCATCCTGATACTAAAACCTGGCAGAGACATACTAAAAAAAGAAAATTTCAGGCCAATATCCCTGATGAACATCAATGCAAAAATCCTCAAAAAATGCTGGCAAATGAATTCAGCAGCACATCAAAATGCTTATCCACCACTATCAAGTCAGCTTCATCCCTGGGATGCATGGCTGATTCAACATAATCAAATCAATAAATGTAATCCATCACATAAATAGAATCAGTAACAAAAACCACATGGTTATCTCAATAGATGCAGAAAAGGCCATCGATAAAATTCAACACCTTTCATGCTAAAAACTCTCAATAAATCAGGTATTGATGGAACGTATCTCAAAATAATGAGAGCTATTTGTGACAAACTCACAGCCAATATCATGCTGAATGAGCAAAAGCTGGAAGCATTCTCTTGGAAAACTGGCTCAAAACAAGGATGCCCTTTCTCACCACTCCTACTCAACATGAAATTGGAAGTTCTGGCCAGGGCGATCAGGCAAGAGAAAGAAATAAAGGGTATTTATTTCTTTCAGATCAGATGACATGACTGTATATTTAGGAAACCCCATCGTCTCAGCCCAAATCTCCTTAAGCTGATAAGCAACTTCAGCAAAGTCTCAGGGTACAAAATCAATGTGCAAAAATCACAAGCATTCCTATACACCAATAACAGGCAGAGAGCCAAATCATGAGTGAACTGCCATTCACAATTGCTACAAAAAGAATAAAATATCTAGGAATACAACTTAAAAGGGACGTGAAGGACCTCTTCAAGGAGAAGTACAAACCACTGCTCAAGGAAGTAAGAGAGGATACAAACAGATGGAAAAACATTCCATGCTCATGGTTAGGAAGAATCAATATGGTGAGAAGAAGGTCTAATTTTTAGAGTGTGAGAGACTTTACCTAGCTCTCTGAATTTGTGCTAATGGGGCAATGAAAAATATACATATTATAAAGGATGACACCAGGTGTTCAGAGTGGGAGAGATCACACTGCTTTTCAGGAGAGTAGCCAACAACAGAAGCCTTATCAAGCAAGTGACGCTTGAGTCACTTGAGCCATTTCTAGAAACTGGTTGGAATTTTGACTAATGGAGATGAGCAGGGAAGGTACAGCAAGTAGAAGAGAAATGAAATAGGTGGCAGAAAGATGGGAGAATGTTCAGGAATGCTGAATGGACAAGATTGGCCAAAGCACAGAGCCAAAGTAAAGGAATGGCTGGAGATAAGGCTACAATTGTTGATTTTGGCCACATTGTGGCTGTGCCTTGGATCTGAGAAACTAGAAATTAATTCAGTAGTTAATGAGAGTCATTAAAGGCTTTTGGGAGGGGAGTGATAGGATTAACATTCCACAATGGGATTAATTCTGAAAGAATGCATGGGATATATTGATGGGGCAAAGAAAGAAGGATGAGATTAGCTAAAAGGTTATTACGGTTTTTCATTTCACCTCAGAAGTAATCAATGAAGCACTAGGAGTGCAATTGCAAAAGAGACAATGGATTTTTTGGGCCATTGCCAAAAGTGGAATGTTTGGGAGTTTTCAATTGGCCATAAAGGATTGAGTGAGGAATACAAAATAATTTCAAACAATTCATACCTGGATAATAGGAGTTGAATGTCAGAATGTCATTTGTGGAGTACCACTTTCTGCTTTGAGACTTCCTTCCCCATCCCTATTTTGCTCATTATGTAGAAAGGCTTTTCTCTCTTCTGCAGTCTCATACATTTTGTTCATATTTCCATTAGAGCACTTACAAAGCTTTTCCTCACTTAAATTGGACTTTATTTAGTGGTGATTTTGATTTTAAGTCTCCATGAAGGTATCTCCCAGACATCCAACAAAGTAGAGGCCTCTAACACATAGTGGGTCTCCTGTCAGCACTTACTTTTCTCAGAAGATTGTATAAAAGTGGAAAAGTTAAGGAGAGTTTAGTTAAATGCCATATTTGTTGAGTACCAGTTATGATGTCAGGTGTAGATCTAGAGATAAAATAAACATGACCACTCCCTCAAGGAGCCTTAGGAGCCATAGGCACATAATCTAGTCATTGGAATACATTGGAAAGGTATTGTAAGAGAGACTTAAGTGGGGAGCTGTGGGAATAGAGAAGGGAGACACACTTTCACAGGGAGCGAGGGAGGCTGAGTTGGGGGTGGATTTCAGAGGAGTCAACAGCACTGGATGTGAACTAGTCTAACAGAAGCTTTATGGTGGAGAAAGGGTAAAGAATATAAGTGATGTTTTTGTTGTTTTGGGGAAAAGGATCCAGAGGAAAGGAAGAAAGCTAACATGAGAAAGAGAGACAAGAGAGAGACAGAAATTTTTATTTTGTGGGGCTAAAGCCTAGAGATATCTGGGTTATGTGTGGGGAGTGGGGTGAGGGAGTCACAAGATATCTCTATATTATGTAGTTGACTGCCACAAATATTATTTTACTGAATACATTACTAAGTGTCTTTCTACTTTCAATCAGATATGTAAATCATCATCATAATAATCATTTTTCTTCTATCCAAACTGGAGGATATAATTGTGAGTTTGTGGGAGATCACCTAAGGAGAGAAGATGTACTGGCAACTGAATTTCTGTCAGATTCCTGGTCAACCTATAGTTTTCTTAGAGGAGCAGAGTGGTGAATGGCGGAAGAACAGTTTGTGTAGTTCACCCTCTCAGCCTTCACAATGAGGTAATTACTAGCTTTAGAAATAATAAAGGCATCATTCTGTGGATATATGAGTCAAAAGGAAAAGCAATTCTTATTTCAGGATGGTGTCCTGAAAGCAGAATGGAAATTACTCAGCAAAATGAAACAGCAATATAAGGAATGTGTTTTAATTCACCCAAAACTTTTGACTGAAGAGGTAGATATTTGGAAAAGCCTTTAACCTCTTAGGGATTAAAGTCATGATTCTGTGTTGAGAGGGGAAAAAAAGTTTTTGTCTAATTTCTGAGGCAGAAGAGAGGATGATGTTTTGAGAAGAGTTGGATCACAAAATGTCAGTTGATAATGTAACTATTTTCTGAGAAGACTCAATCCCAGAAATAATGTTCTCGTTTGCAATCTGGCACCTAGAACCTACCCAACACAGAAAATAGTCTAATTCTAGGATGAAAACATATTTAGTAATAATCAATCAAAGTTTTTAAATGCAAAAATCAGTAATAAAATAGATTGTTTTAAAAATCTATATGTATTGAGTTGGTATTGGGATGGAATTGATATGTTTATTAAACTTTCCATTGAATTTTATAAAATTAGTAATTAAAAAATTACCTTTGAAACTGAATAATAGATTTTAAAAATTTGTTAACAACTCCATTTTTAAATATCAGAAACTAGTAGTTCTTTTCATTTAAAAGATTTAAACTTTTTTCTCTAGAGAGTCTGTCTTAGCATCTTTGTGAAACATTTTCTGAGTCATCCATTTTCAATGATCCTTTCCTTTGAATACATTTTCCCTACTTTTATTTCAAATATAACATTCTTACAGAAAGTGCATTAAACTTATATGTGCAATTTAACAAATAATTATCCACCTAACACTGGGATAACCATTATCTAAGTGAAGACATAGTTCATTGCATTGCCAGCTTTGTGATAATCACTTACTTGCTTTGAATTATAATTTTATTATTTATGTTTGCATCTGTAAACTATGTAGTTTAATTTTGGCTATTTTGAGACATTATACAAATCAAATAATACTGAATATGTTCTTTGTGTCTTACATCTGTTTGCACTGTACTACATTTTTGAGAGTCATTCCTATTATTGCCTGCAGCTGTAGTTTATATCCCTTGCTGTATAGTAATCCATTGTATGATTTCACCACAACTTGAGTGTTCTTCCATTGATAGTGATTTCAGTTGTCTATAGTTTGGGGTATTATGAAAAATACTGCTGTTCACATCCTTGTTAATGTGTCCTGGTGCACGTGTGTGTAAGTTTCTCTAACGCAGTGGTTCTCAAGGTGTGGTATTTGAATCAGCAGCATTCATATCACCTGGGAACTTGTTAGCAGTGCAAATTCTCAGGCCCTACCCAAAACATACTCCACTGGAAACTCTGGAGGTGGGGCCGAGCAATCTGTGTTTTAAGTAGCCTTCCAGATGCTTCTGATGCATATTAAAGACTGAGAACATCTATAGTGTATATCCAGGACTAGAATTGGGTCTTAAGTTATGCAGATCTGAAACTTTGCTAGATAAAGTCCCCTATTTTATCAAGTGGTTATACCAACTTACGCTATGACGAGCAGTATATTATGTTTTGTCCATGGCTTAATTGCATGGAAACCTGGTATCCTGTAATAAGATGTAAGGTTTTTGAATTTCAAACTTGCTTATAAAAATTCAAATGCATTCTAATTTATTCATGGGTACTAATGCATTCTTATTTTTCTTGACTATGAATAAGCAGATATTAGACAGTTATTGCTTTTCTACCCTGGACAAGGATTATTTTTTTAAATCAATTTTACTCAGTTTTATTTTAAATTAATTTGTGAATAGGTGATGTATGTAAAGGGTACACATTTCAAAAGTTGCAAAAATGCATATGCACAATGAAAGTAAGTCTCCCTCCCGTTCTGTCTTTTGGTCACATATTTCCCCTCCTAAGCAAACCATGGTGATCAGTTTACCAGTAAGGATTCAAAAATAGTTTCTCTATGTGCTTACTCTGAGCCGTGTAGGGTTAGAGGTTCCTCTTTTATTCTCCCATAACTCTATGTCTTATGTTTATTATGGAATTTATAACATTGAGCATAATTATTTACTTCTCTGCCTCCCATTCTATACTGGGAGATCTTTGGGTGTGAAGATTAAATTTTATTATACTCATATCCTTAGTACAGGTAGTGCCTGGTATAGCAAAGGCAGATAATACAAATGTGACATCTAAATGAATCACACCCATAATTTTTTCCTTTTGGCTCTGATGCTCTCTGAAGTTTGAATATGTGGCTTTTTCACCTAAGTTTTCTTTCCCAGCGTGTCTCCCTTTGGGCGATGTTTGTAGAATGACCTCTCATGATGAATGTGGCTCTGTGCACATAGATAAATAGCTAATGAGCTTTCTTAGCCTTTACAGCCTGGAATCAGGAAGATGGCCATCTTCTCCATCTTTACTTTCCTCTGAGAGGTTGCAAAGGACAGTGTGGCTTCCCTGCTTTCAAAAGACTTCTAAATACTGCACTTGGCATAATGCATCCATTATCATTGATTACACAGCAACAGGACATCCATTTGATTAGGGGAAATGATTAGTAAGGATTTTGTACTGGAAAAGCCAATGTTTGCTAAATAGGAGTTTTAATCTTTTTACCTAAGTGAAGTTTTTTTTTTTTCCTGCAAATCTACTGAGTTGCATGTTTCTGAGCATTCTTGGGTTCAGTCTATCTTTACTGGTCTCACTTTCATTGGAACTTTTTTCTTTGAATCTAACAAAGCAGCATTTTAGGGACCTTGCTGAGTTTAGGAAAAGGATGTTAGTTCTGTTATCTCTGGCTATACTTGAATTTTGAGATATTATCTTTTAAGGTCTGTATTTGTCAAAATAACAGCTCAGAATTATAACTAGCAGATTGATCTTTCTATCTTTAGTGTGAAGAAAATGTAATATTTTTGCATTTTTTATTATTGTGAATTTGAGGGTATTTTCCTTGAGCTGCAAGATCTGAGAAAAAGTTAGTTGAAGCTGTGTTGGGCTGATACAGTCAGTTAACAGGTTAGGTGTTTGATGTGTGTTGTGTGTGTGTGAAAGAGAGAGGACATTGCCTGGAATTGTCCTATTTCCTGTGTGTTGCAACATAAACTACTGGATAGAAAATGCTCTCCTTTGAAAAGAAAAGCCTGTGACATGGCTGGGTACTGATATAATACTGTTCTTCAAGTTAAGTAGAAATTGGCATTATGACCTTATTTTCAGTTCAGGTTTTTGAATCTATTAAGGAAGAGAGTTACCTGGCTTGGTAGAAAGGACAGCGGTTACCAAGAGTCAAGAAAAAATGAGATTTTCAGCTCTTACGAGATTGAACTGTGTCGTTAAAATGAATGAGGTAGAGCTACATATGCTGTTCTAGAAAACTGTCCAAAATATGTTGCTACTGGTACTAGAAGGCTGCAAAATATTATTTTTTATGATAATCTCATTTATATGTTACAAAGGAGTTTTATATACATCAATGTTAGCTGCCTGATGTTTCACGAGGACCAGGCAAGGCTGGTTACTTCTGTGTAGTGGGAGTAGGACTTGGAGTAAAATCACAGAGAGAGATGGCAAGTCTTTTTTAAAAACAAGCTTTAAAGAAAAATGTTTTGCCATGAGCTAGTATCACTTTTTTTTATGAAAAATAAAAGGAACATTAGGTAAGTGTATATAAACTCCAACTGCGTGGTACCTTATATAAGACACTTGATGGTTTAAACTTTGGTTTCCATATCTGAAATGATAAATGATAATTACTTCCATAACTACTGCTTGGAATTTTCCTCTTTTTTGTGTGCTTCATTATAAAAAACATAAATGAAAACCTTTCCTTTGAAAAGGAACATGGCCAGATGTTCCTTTGTGGCATAGCCAGATACTGATAAAATATTATTCTTCAAGGTAAGACCTGTTGAAATTGATATTATGACCTTTTGCTCACTTCAATTTTATGAAACTGCTGAGGTAGAGGGGTACCTCTTGCTTGTGAGGCTATTGTGAAGGTCGAATGGAGAAATTATTTTAACAAATATTTTTGAAAAGACACTATGCTTCTATGTTGTGAAGAGTACAAACAGGCCTGTTTCTTTAAAGAATATAGGCTGAGAAAGAAGCAAAGACATTCAAACACATGGACTTTTAAGTAATTCTTTTTCATTTCATCTCTTCCCTAGTGCCAAGCATCTATGAATATGATGGCCTGTCCTTAAATTCTATGCACCTATTTTTCTCATGTATTTGGTGGAGATAATAATGGCGCATGTCTACCTGTGCTGCTTTTTCCAAGAAGAAAATAACTGAAGAAATAGGAAAACCCTTAACTTAATAGTGTCCTACAGAAGGAGGGAAAGAGCTATTTTTAAGGAAGAAATAAAACATTATCTGAAGCTGGTCTTTGAAAGCAAAACAATGTCTGATTAACTAATTTGTATAATTCCAGCACCTAGCATGATCCCTGGAAAACTGTAGGTGCTTATTAAATGTTGGTTGAATAAATCAGTAACTGTTTTGATGAATGCTCTTATCTATCTTAAGTTTTAAGAACACACAGGGAAAATAATAGTTAAGAAGGATAGCCATTAGCATTTCTTCTTCTGCAACCATTTGGAGAAGAAAGGGGATGGAACAGTATGATGGACTGGATGTTTGTGTCCCTCTTGCCAAAATCATATATTGAAGTCCTAATTCCCAGTGTGATGGCATTTGGAGATGGGGCTTTGGGGAGGCAATCAGGGTTAGATGAGACTGCAAGGGTGGGGTCCTCATGGTGGGATTAGTGCCCTTACAATAAGAAACAATAGAGAGCTTGCACTCTCTCTCTGTGTCTCTACTATGTGAGGACAGAAAAATGGAGGCTATCTGCAAGCCAAAAGAAAAGCCCTCCTCAGAACTGAATGGACCAGCATCTTTATCTTAAACTTTCCAGACTCCAGAACTATAAGAAAGTAAATTTATATTGTTTAAACCACTCAGTCTATGGTGTTTTGTTATGGCAGCCCAAGAAGACTATTACAGATAAGTAAGAGGAACACTAATTTAATATCTAACTGCCAGTAAAGTACTTTGCAAAAATTATTTCATTTAACTATCACATCTAATTTGGTAACTATTATTTATTTTACTTTACCCAAAAGGAAACTGAGGCAAGAGGAGAGAGACTAAGTAATTGCTTAGTAAGTGGTAGGGCCAGGATTTTAGTCAAAATCTGTCTGATTGAAAATACATTTTTTTTTTTTAAATACCAACACTGCTGAGGAAAGTTGAAATAAATTTTTCTCTCTAAGGTCTCGATATTTCTTCTTTTATTGTCTTTTTGCTCTCATGTTTAGGTTAGGTACTAATGACATTGGAAACCATAATGTTCACAGACTATCATCAGTAGATTTGTATTTTTTTTTTTTTTTTAAAGAAAAAGGCATTTCCTTAGGAATCTTGGACTATCGTTTTAAATGCACACATCAATTTTGGGATAAAGTGAGAAGTAGGAATCTAATTTATTTCTGAACTGGTGAGCTGCATCCAATAGTATTTATCTAATAATTCTTCCTTTTCTCTCTAATTTGAAATAATATTGTCTTTACACATAATTTCTTCTTTATATATATGAGGGGTGATATTTTGTTCTTTTAGTCTGTCATATTCAAATGATAAGGTTACTCTTTTAAATTATAGTGACTATAAAATAAATTTTAATATCAAACATATAATTACCCCTCATTGTTATAATTCTAGAAAAGTCTTTTATTTTTATGTTGTCACTCTTTAAAACTAAAAAAAAAATTAGAAATTAAACACAAATATTTATTGGAATTTCATTACATTTATAGATCAATGTGTATGTAATTGACCTCTTTAAAATTTGTCATCTTATTTAAAAAACAGCATTTATTCCATGCTTTTATTACCCTTAGAAAAGTCTGTGGTTTTCTTTATATAGGGAATATACCTTTCTTATTGAATTAAAGTATTCTTGTTATATTTTCTCTTTTGTTATTGTAAATATATAGAAAAGTACTAATTTCTAAGCATTTATTTTCTAACTAACCATATTATTAACTGCATTTCATTTTTGTAGTCTTTCACTTGATTTCTCATATAGGCAATCGAATCATTATCAATAATAGTAATTATATTTGGTTATTGTTATTACTTGCATCTCATTAATTGAAAAACTAGTAATATTAGTAATCATCTTTATTATAATTGGGAAAGTGGGTTTTCATCATTATATTTGATTGTTTATTGATTTAAGATAGATACTATTTAGGAGCTGTTTTTCTGAGTACTTAAGTAATCCACAACTATAAAATGTAGCAATATATAAATAATATAGAATATTTATGTTGAATGGTTCCTCATAATTCACACACCCAGAGGTAAATATTGTTGATAATTTAGTATCTGGCTGTTCAGGTTTTATGTACATTTTGATCAACTTTTAGTACATATTTCCAGTTGTACAATTATTACTGTAATTCAGTTTTAAGACATTTCCATTACTCCTAAGATTTTCCTTGTACCTTCTTGTCTTCACTGTCCATTCCCACCCTAGGCTGTGCAACTACTGGTCTGCTTATGTCTCTATGGTTTTGCCTTTTACTTGTCTTTTTAAATGATTGCATAGTGTTCCACTACATGGATGTATTGAAATTTCTTTAACCAATTTTCTATTATAAATAATGCTGCAATGTACATCATGGCACAAGTACCTTTGTATAATTTTATATTTTTATAGGTGATATGGTTATATTTTGTGTCCCTGATATGGTTCAGCTGTGTCTTCACCCAAATGTCATCTTGAATTCTCATGTGTTATGGAAGGGTCCCAGTGGGAGGTAACTGAATCACAGGGACAAGTCTTTCCCGTGCTGTTGTTGAATAAGTCTTACTAGATCTGATGGTTTCAAAAGAGAAATTCCCCGCACAAGATCTCTTTCTTTGCCTGCTGCCATCCATGTAAGATGTGACTTGCTCTTCCTTGCCTCCTGCCATGATTGTCAGGCTTCCCAACCACATGGAACTGTGTAAGTACAATTAAACCTCTTTTTTTTTTTTAAATTGCCCAGTCCCTGGTATGTCTTTATCAGCAGTGTGAAAACTGACTAATACAGTCCCTACCCAAATATAATCTTGAATTGTAATCCCCATAATCCCCACGTGTCAAGGAGAGACCCAGTAGAGGCAATTGAATCATGGGACAGTTTCTGCTGTGGTGTTCTCATGATGAGTAAGTTCTCATAAGATCTGGTGGTTTTATAAGAACCCCTTCCCCATTGCTCAGCACTTATCCTTCCCGCTGCCTTATGAAGAAGGTGCCTTGCTTCCCCTTTGCCTCCACCATAATTGTAAGTTTCCTGAGGTCTCCCCAGCCATGCTGACCTGTGAGTCAATTAATCCTCTTTCCTATATAAATTATCCAGTCTCAGGCAGTTCTTTATAACAATATGAAAACAGACTAATACAATAGGTTAGGTAAACAGAGTTCATATTTTAATTCATATGAGAGTTGCCTTACAAAAGCCATGCAATTTATATTTGCACTATCAATCAATAAGTTTTCTCATATTCTCAATATCACTGAGAAATAATACTCATTTTGATCTTTGTCATTTTAGAAGGCGAACTATAATAAAGTAATGCTTTAGTGCACAGACTCAGAAAGTGGATGAGGTAAATCTGAATCTTGTCCTAAAACTAACAAGTTGTGGGATTTGAGTAACATTTTATCATTTTATTATATGAAATACATCACATTATTATTATTCTTTCAGAGATATTTGTAGAGATTCTAAATGAGAACTTCCATCATCTTTTCCAGTGGTTGTTTTGGTATGTATATGTTGATAAGATTTAGATATATTAATATAGATATACTATGTATTATTGTGTCCTGGTTTCATGCTATCTTACTAAACTCTGAATAGGTAATAAAACTCCTTAACATTTTCTTTAACTTGCTTGAGTTTCTATTACCTCCTTTATGAGATGCAGCTCCAAGGGCAGGACAATACTTTACCTTTGAATGTCCAGAACCTACTACATTTTCTGAATGTAATAAGAATTTAATATTTGCTTAATCATTTATTGATTGAATGAATGAATACACAAATAAAATATTTTTTGGCATAAAGACCTTTTATTCCCTTTCATAGGAGACTATGCAAATAACTGCCAATTCTATTTAGAATTAACAACAAATTTTCTGAGAATACAAACAAGCAATATTTCAGGTCTTCCTTCGGCCATCCTACTATGGAAAGAAGAATTTTTAAATATCCTAAACTTCATTTTGGGAGCTCTGGAAAGGCCATTTCTATTTATTTTCAGGAAGAATGCAATATTGGCAGCAGTATGCAATTTCCTTTCTTCCTGTGTGAAAAAAAGCATAACTTCCTCACTATAATCTGGTTGAAAGTTGAGAATTGACTTCACTGATGAGCTTTTTGTCAACATTTTTAGCTAAGACATAGATGAAGCTGTGTAAGAGAGAGTCTCATCACCTTTGCAGATGATACAAGCCTTTCATGCAGGAATCAAAGAAGAACATAAGAGGCCAGAACACTGGATTGAAACCAGCAATTTGACCTTTAGAAGGTATAGAGTAAAGTAGTGCTTTTAGGTTTAAATAGTTACCTGCATAAGCCAGAGAGACACAGCTTGGTAGCACACTTCTAACAAAAAATCATTTGCTTTTAATTGACCGCAAGATCAATTGATCCCCAAGTAGCTCATGACTGCAAATACATGAACCCAAAATTAGCTTTACTAATTGGTGCATAGTAGGGGTGCTACTCTTTTCTGCTGGTGTGAAATCATACCTGGAATATTGGGCTCAGTTTCTAAAACAAATTTAAGAAGAACCTTAGTGAATTTTATCTGAAGAAAAAAAATTTCATGATTTCGAATGAGCTAAATATCACATTTTCTCATTTTACAAGCTATGGTTAAAAAACTGGATATATTCCAGAAAAATGAATTCTTAGAAATTCAATGAAACAGTGATCTGAGAAAATGGCATGTGAAAATGGGACAATCCTCATTTAATTTTCAGTTTGTCTCCAGAAGAAAAAGATAACAGAAATAAAGTTACAGGAGGCAAACTTTGCGTAACAGTGAACTATCAATAGAGATAATAATTGACAAAACTTTCTGAGGTTAGGCTTGTCATGACCATGTACACAGAAAGATTCCCAGGCTGATAGGACAAAGGCTCATGGCCCATGGATTTCAGAGCCTAGGCCTTCTAACTCCAGTTTTTATGGTTTTATTACCACTTGCCCTCCAAACATGCAACTGGCTGTCCTCTGAAGTTATGAATATTTTTCTATTCATGGAACATGGTTAAGCAGAGTCTCAACTGAATATCCTTTGGTCAGTGATGTTGCAGAGGCTATTTTTGAATTGGGCAGGTTTTAGGGCCAGATATTTTAATAAGAACACATTGGACAACAGTATTTCCTAAACCAATGTCATGTGAACACTGTTCGGCAGGACCTTAAAAAGTGCTCCATGTAAACAAGCTACTTTCGTCAAATAAGGTTAAGCTTGGGGAGTACAACGTTAAGCCAAGTTTCACAGGTTTCTTTACTGTAGAACATCTAAAGCCCTTATATCCTTAAGTGCATTTCAACCTCTTAGATATATTTAGAAAAGAGAATCCTCTTGTAGTATCCACCAATATTTATTGTAACTGCTGTGCTGGGGGACACAGTTTGTGTCTCTAGCGTCTCTTTCATTTCTAAGAGATCATGACAACAGAGAAAATAATCCAGATTGGTTTGATAATGGCCACTTTTTCTAAAGAAGCAATGTAAAAGTGTGAAAACAAACCAATTCAGCAAAAAAGTGCTATGGTAAGTAGATGATCTGTTTATTTTTCTTGCATTGCTCTCATGGTAAAGAACATGAATTTGAATAACAACCTAAATTTGCACCCCGATAGCTTATAACCAAGTGGAATATATTCTGTTTCTTTCTTTTCTCTTTTCTTGGGAAGTTCTGAGGGGTATCAAGGAAGTCTCCAAATGTGTACACAATACAGGAGGAAAACTGAAGGGTAGAAGGTATCATAGGATGAGGTGAAAGGAAGAATAATGAGCTCAGATGCCCTGTATCAAAGTTGTAGACACTTTCTACCTAAGGCAGCACAGCCTCCAATGAGTCAGAATGGTTCCTGTGAATTTAACCGAAGTCCTTGAGAAGTAACTGGCAGTTCAAGTAAGTCATTCTCCAGTAGCAGAATTACTGAGCAAGTGAAGTGGTTCAGTTAGGCCCTGTGATAGTTACTTTTATGCATCAACTCTACTATGCCACTGGGTGCCAAGACATTTGATCAAACATTATTCTGTGTGTGTCTATGAGGGTCTAGGAGGGTATATTGGGATGACATTTACATTTGAATGGATAAAGTTAGCAAAGAGGATTGTCCTTCCTGATGTGGGTGTGCCTCATCCAGTCAATTGAGGACCTGAATAGAGTTAAAAGATTGAGTTAGAGGAAATTCTTCAGCCTGACTGCTTGAGCTGGAACATCCATCTTCTTTTGCCTTTGGGCTCAAACCATATCATGAAATCTCCTGGTTTTCTAGCTTGGCAACTGTAGGTCTTGGGACTTCTCTCATTTCATAATTGCATGAGCCAATTCCTTATAATATGTGTGTTTGTATGTATCTACCTATCTATCTATCATCTACCTACATACCTATCCATCCTATTAATTTGATTTGATTTCTCTGGAGGACCCTAAATAATACAGGCTCTCTTTGGATAAAAGGAACAGAGATTCACTTAAGTAATCACATTTTATTGGATGGTTTTTAATGGGAATATGTGCACACCAAAAACTACAACAAATGGAACATTCTGGTCTTGATAGAGGGGGGCTGCAGATGGGATGTTGTGTTCTTAATCTACCCAGCTATTACTTCATGGATGTCATTTAAATCTCCATTTGTTAGAGACTTGTCTATTTACATTCTTGATCCTATATTTATTTTTCTGTGCTTTGTACACCTTGCTTGCTCTTAGACTCTGTTTGTTTATTCTTTTCTCTTTTATATAATAAAATTCTATCTCATTACATTTCTTCAATTTAGCCTCTACTTGGATCTCATTCTTCAGGACATAACAGTTCACTTTTCTGAAGGAGAAAACATAGTGGTCCCTGCTTCATCTTTTCACAACAGACCACATTACAAATCACTCATTTTGTTATAGACTGAGTTTCTTTGGTTAGATCTTAACGATATATCTTGGTCCAATCAACTAGGACTAGAAAGTACAAAGTCATAGAATATAAAACTTAGCCACCTGGGGCTTTCCTTTCAGTCGAGGTTGTGTATTGGCAGCTTCTCTTAGAAATGCTGTAGTATGGCCTCAACTGTAATTGTCATGGCTAGAGCACTGTGTCTGCACACACAGGGAAGAACACAGAGAAATGTAGGCATTTGATGGTGGCTTGGTGATGGTGTGTCACATTTTACTTTATAAAGTAAAGACGCATGTGTTTGGCTCTGGCACTTCAATTTTTTTTTTAACCTGAATGATCAGAAATGTTTTATCAGGGTTCAGATAGGTGAAATTACAGGAACAGTCTGACCCAAGTATAAAAAAGGCAACAGATTTAGTAAATGAGTCACTGTCTATATGTGTATTGTTTATATTTACATAAGTATTAAATACATTTTTTTTCTTCTATTATGCTCACTCTCCCATATTTAAAGGTTTAGCTTCTGCTCTTCATCCATTGGGAAATATTCCCAATCTGCTTGTGCTCAATAGCTTCTTTTCTGAGCTCCAGCAGCAGCTACGATTTCCGCAGAAACTCAATCCAGAGAAGGAACCACAGACTCTTCTGCTCCTATGCCTTGGCTCACTCACCCACCTTCCTCATCCTCACTCATAGTTTGCTGTGTCTGGCAGGCCAGGTTGGCTTCCACCAAAACCTAGGAAACTAGGTAGGTTCCATGACGACCCTTCTTTCCTAACCCTCCTTGTCTAACAGACTCAGAACAGAAGTTCAGATTTTTGCAAAACTTTTTCTCCAGGGATCTCTCCTCAAGTTTGCCAGCATTCATTAGCTCAGTTGGCTGGTAGTCTTGCTGAAAATGGATGTTCTTATTTTAATCACATATTAAATTGTTCTATGTCAAAAACACTTCCTCTTCTAGCAGGGAGGAGTGGTAATGGCAGCAATAGTGAATTTTCTGTAAGTAGTTAAGCCAGTAGGTGTTGGCCTCTTTCACAGAAGGGCACTTCTAACCATACCCACTAGCAAAACACTGGGATGTTGGCTTCTCAGCAGCTCTCCTCCCTTGTTTCCAGTTGTTAAGGAGAAAACATGCATAACAAATAACTCTTTAAAAATGATAGAGATGTTGCAATACAGCCTATCTTCTATTTGTAGAGCCCATTTTAATAATCACCAGCTGAAATAGTTCTTTAGTTATCTAATCAGAATAATAAAAACAATAGATAACATTTACTGACAAACTGCTATATGCAAGGCATTGTTCTCAGCTTGATATACAGCGGTTTTTCCATATTAACTTTTAAGCATTGAGACAGGTAATTGATGTTTTCTCTCTTTTACAAATTAGGAAGTCAAATTCAAGAAGATAATTAAAAAACAAGCTGATTGAGGACATTTATCTAATCAGTGGCAGAAGTAGAACTTGAATCCAGTTCTTTACAACTCCATGTCCAACATTCATTCCATTCCAGGAGGCAGTAAAGTTTAAGCCATGCTCATAACAAAAGCATCTTCACTATCCTAAACAGAAAGCATATTAATGTCAACTTCACTTGACTTTCACTTTCACTTTCAACTAAACAGAAAGCATATTAATGTCAAGGTCTCAAGTAGAACACAAATGATGTAGTCCTCTTCAAGTCCATCTTGGTTTATAGCCTTTATATCTGGGCTAACTTTCCATGAAGTCTTCTGTAAATCATAGAAGACAAATTCTTTTGGAGCTCTATCTGGCATTGTTAATGTTAAGCTCCAAATCAGTATTTGTCAAAATAAAACAAATCTCAGTCAAATTCTGTGCAAACAGAAGACAAGCCAATGTAGAAGATCAAGTGGTCAAATTGAAACACAGATTGCACTTGGCCCCATGTAGGCATCCTGGACAGATGACAGAACTCCCTGTTGTAGGGCCTGCCTGGAGCCATCTGGAGGTTTACAAGTCACAGCAGCAGTGTCCAAGGCTCAGAAGCCCAGGATGGAGCCTGATACGGGGAGTCTGAATTCTAAACCATTTATTCTAGACTGCTTTGATTTCTCTCTACTCAGATCCCTGAAGTCCCCAGGGAATAGTATTGTGGGAGCAAAACTGTACTCTCAGCCAGGCAAGTTATCGGTTTGCAGTTGACCTAGGAGAAAGACATTCTTTCTAAGATATGTGTTGAGGAGCACAGAACATTTTTTTAACCTTAATACCATGCCTCTTTCCTCCCAGATTCTGTGAAAGAGAAAAATAAATTCCCAGTATTCCTCCCTTCCCCAACACCCCGTTTCCCTGTGTATTCTCCCTCGCTTTGTGTCCTTAAATATCTCCCACACTAACCATTATTCTCTGACTTTTCTGGTACCCACTCATGTTTTTTTCCACTGAAAGAAATACCTTCTTGAAATCATAGAATTAACTATTTGTTACAAATGATTATAATATGAAGTAAATATACGAATCCAGGAAAGGTTTAAGAATTATCTCAATGTCCCAGTCTCTTGTGCTGCTATAACAGAATACTAGAGACTGGTTAATTTATGATGAACAAAAATGTATTGACTCACATTTGTGGAAGCTAGGAAGTCCAGCATCAAAGAGCCAACATCTGGTGAGGGCCTTCTCTCTGTATTACTGCATGGCAGAAGGCGGAAAGGCAAGAGCACGAGAGAGCAATCTCACTCCTACAAACCATTTTTATAATAGCATTAATCTATTTATGAGGGTGAAGTCTTCTTGACATAATCATCTCCCATTGGACCCCACCTCCCAACACTGTGGCACTGGGGACTAAGTTGCCAACACATGGAGTCTATAGTTTGGACACATTTGAACTATAGCACCTAGGTAAAATCAGTGGTTTTGTTTTATTCTGACTTTTAGTAAATTTCAAGTGTTTATTCTTTCAAGGGCATATACATCCGTATGACACTTTTTGGATCCTTTGAGCCTCTAGAACAGCTTTCTGATAAGCAGTTTCTAATTCAAAGACAGAAGTCTTTAAATTTCCTAGTATACACTTTCAAATAATACTAAAGTGCTCTTTTTTTTCTTCTCTTCCACTGTCCAGTCACGGCTCATTTTTAATGCATGCAGCTTGCATCCAGATTGAATACAGAAGTTCAGATGCCCATATATGCCATCTGCATCCCCTATGATGATCTCTCTTCGATTGGGTGATCTGAATTTTCCTTGATTCTTCTTGTGCCTCATTTGGCAAGAGGCTAGGTGTTCTCAATCCTGGCCGTCCATTAGAATCTCCTAGGGGCACTTAAAAAAATACTGATATCCTGCACCTTCCCCAAGATTCGGATTTAATTGTATGAAGTGGAGTTAAAGGATCAATATTCTTAAAACGCATCCAAAAGGGTTTTAATATGAGCTAACTGGACTTTGGATTTCTTTCTGTCTTCTGGGTCTACAAAATTCTGAGTGCATAGCCCATCTATGGTAGATGGCAGATGTAACAGCTTTTTTTCATTTGTTTGTTCTGTTTTCACTCAGAGGGCTCTTGCCCTTTTACCAGGCTTACCTCTCTATAAAAAAAAATCACTTTTAATTTATAAAGGGGGCAGATCCTTTCTCACCCAAACCTTATAAATACATTTACACACAGAGATACAGAATAGCCTCTGAAAAGTGTTACAACTCCAAAAATGTAGACAACTTTTTTGAGAAGTCTGTCTTACTACCAGGGCATTTCCATTTCAAGGCTTGTTCATTTATATCTTATTTTTCCAAACAGATAACTCTACAAAGCATGAGAGAGGGATTTTTTCCAAGTTAGCAAAATAACAATGTGATCAATCATTCTGTTCCTTGCTGCCAACTATCTCTCCTCAACAACACAATGATGTATCTGCTTGAGGGGATAACATCAGAAAAGTCTCCCAGCCAGAAAATTTGCTCCTAAATCTTCCTCTCCTCAAAGAGAAGCTTTCTGTGTCTGAGGGGAGTGCTGAGCCCATGGAAAGAGGGGTGTTGACATGTATTCAGGAGTCAGTGAAATAATGGATGAAGCTTTTCTTCTATGCAGTAAATTCTACACGTCAGAAAATATCCAGTAGCAACTTTACTTTGATTTTATGTTTTATTAAAACAGTGACAATTAAAGAGAGAACATTACTCTAATTAAGTAATTGAATAAAATGTCGAACAGATGCACCCTGGCTGCTGTGGACAGCAGATCCTCATTTACAATGGTGAGCACAGCAAAGCCATCTGGACATTTATTGTCTTCTTTTGTCTAAATTGGTTTTTGTTTTTGGAGATGCCACTTCAAGAATTTCCATACCATTAAGGCTACTGCTTTCAATAGCGCAAGGATGGAAAGGAGAATGGTGTTCGCAGTATGATTGATGAAGTCTTCTTAGACATCTCATACTGGTCAGGAGGGACCAAAGGGCTTTGCTGCTGCCTTTTCTCTATTACTAGCTTATAAGCTGACTAGCATGCTAGCTTGGTATTAGGGTATCTTTTTGTGTGTAGCATTCAACAAGATACATCCTCAAAATCTAAACTTCCCATATGCCCAATCGCCCAAAAGCAGAAATGGGACAGAGATTTATGTAATGAACTAGCCAGCATGAATTCTCTCACATTGAGAACTGCTCTGATGTTGAGCATGGTACCATCTGCTACAATAAAAAGATAACCTCCTTTTTTTGGAGGAGAGAATAGAGTGTCTAATCATTTAGCCTTAAACTTATGAACTGTTGAATGTAGAATGCATCTAGTGCTCAATCATTGGTCTGATGGGTGGTGGTTTTGTTTGTTTTTCTAAGTACAGAAAAAAAATCTCAGAAGAAAGTTTTGAATCTTTTGCCCAAGGCACACTGCATCCATCAGATGCTTCCATTTTCTCTGACCAGGATTGTTTGTTTCAGCAAATATATTTCTCTTTCTTCTAGAATTTCATTTGCACAATGGATTATATTGCTTAATTAGTATCCATTTACACACTATACTATTTCAAGAAAAGCTATAGACTGAATTTAATTTGGTAGTGTCTCAGGGATCCCGACACCAAGAGCAGAATATCTCATGTGAGGCCAAGCGGAGGCACACCAAATTGTGTTAGCCCTTAGTACTCAGACTCAAGACTGTGCACATCGATCTACATCTGGATCTATCTATGTATGAGTTCTAGAATTTGCTGGCACTCAAGTGGACTGTAGGTGCATGTGCATGTGCATGTGTATGTGTATGTGTATGTGTATGTGCATGTGCATGTGTATGTGTATGTGTATGTGTATGTGTATGTGTATGTGTATGTGCATGAGTATGTGTATGTTTATGGTGGCTTGAAGGATAATCCAAATACCTTTCCCCTGCCTCATCCCTCAAATAAAGTAGAATTATCTAGAATATTCAGAAGAAGAGATGCCCCTGAAATAATTCACTAAAGAAAGTGGAATACAATTTTAGAAACCCTGGTCAGGTGTTGTGGCTCACTCCTGTAATCCCAGCACTTTGGGAGGTTGAGGTGAGCAGATCACCTGAGTTCGGGGGTTCGAGACCAGCCTGATCAACATGGAGAAACTCTGTCTTGACTAAACACACAAAATTAGCTGGGGATGGTGTCACATGCCTGTAATTCCAGCTACTTGGGAGGCGGAGACAGGAGAATTGCTTGAACCTGGGAGGCAGAGTTTGTGGTGAGCCAAGATCACGCCATTGCATTCAAGCCCGGGCAGCAAGAGCAAAACTCCGTCTCAAACAACAAGCAGACAAACAAAAATTTTAGAAAACCTCCCCAAATCCCATTTAATAAATTTAAGGTGGCACATTCTCCATATAAGGAACAGGCAGTCATAAGTAAAGATTAAGTTGAAATGAAAGTGGAGGTAAAAGGGAACTATCTCAAATAACAGAATTTAAGAAAATAAAAATCCAATATCTGAATAAAATTCTGCAAAGGAAGGAGAAAAAAAGAAGTAAAAAGTAAAAACAAAAGGTAAAAAATAGAAATCAAAGCTGTATCTGAGGCCAGGTGCAATGACATAGGCCTGAAATCGAAGCTACTCGGGAGGGTCAAGTGAGAGAATGGCTTGAACCCAGGGGTACAAGACCATCCAGAGCAACATAGTGAGACCTTGTCTCGAAAATTTTTTTTGAAATGCAGAAGAAAAAGACAAAGTGAAAACATGGATAAAATTATAATAGATATGAGACTCAAAAGGCAAATACCCAATCCCAGAAAGATAGGTGTTCCAAGAAAAAAATAAACAGTTAAATCAGAGATAGTCATGAAAGGAATATTATGTACATAATCTCATGGAGCTGAAAAAATTTTTGCAAACATAAGTGTTTGCAAAAAAGGGTTACTATGGTCTAGACCCAGCTTGTCCAACCCACAGACAAATTCATAAACTTTCTTAAAACATTATGAGATTCCTTTTGTTATTATTATAATTATTTTTAGCTCATCAGCTATCATTAGTGTTAAGTGCATTTCATGTGTGGCTCAAGACAATTCTTACTCTTCCAGTGAGGCTAGGGAAGCCAAAAGATGATTAATTTCTAACCTCGTGACTTTGGGCAAGTCTCTTAACTTCTCTCTGCCTCAATTTCCTAATTAATATAACAGGGGTAATACTAGTATCTGGCTCAAAGGGCTGTACACGGTTTAAGTAAGTAAATGTTTCTAGAGCATTTTTTTGAGTGCTGACAGCAGCATAGAAGGCAGTATAGGTGTTTTTAATGAAATAAATTAAAAAGGCATATCTATTTTTTATACAAATTTTGTTGAATAGGTAGCTCAACATCAAGTGATTCTCCCAGTGCCCGGGCTGTTCTGACTTGTACCTGTACCCTGGTCACTGGGCTCCTATCCCCCTGTAACCCCATCTTACCTCACTCTCTCTGCTGAGAATTCTGTAATTTTTAAAGGTGCATTATCCAACAGAAGGCCAGTAGAAGTAAATAGGAAGGCTCTTAAGCAGACTTGCCAAGGGGACCCAAGTGATAAGCTTTGCTTTTGTGCAGCACCTGTGTCCCAGTGCTAATTGGAAAGTACTGCCCATCTCCAAGAGCACTCTGGATTCAAGGCAGACATTCAGAGAAATATCTGCATGGATCATATATTTGCTTAACCCAAACAGATTTTTTTCACACATAGGATGATCAATATCAGTTAGAGGCCAAAACCAAGGACAAAACGTTATACAAGAAATTGACTTACACATCTCACATTGCTTTCAGGATTTTAATTAGCTGGCTTTAAAATCCAAGAGAAAATCATTAGCAATGTTAAGACCGTAAGATGAAAGACATACTATTGTACTTAGTTAACACTTAATTATGCGTAACTTCAGATTGATCCTATTTCAGCAGGTAATTCTGCTGCTTTCCCCCCACCCCAGAAAACTGGACAGGAGTCCAGGAATTGCACTAGGTAAGAAAAGCTTTAGAAGAGCTATAAGAAATACCACAGGATAAATTATGATTTACTCTTTGCAGAGTTCAGCGATAATGTCATTGTAGAGATGCCGGGTCAGAGTAAGTTGATAGAGTATTTTTTTGACACTTACAGATATGTATGTTTCTAATCCAAAATATATTTGGATGGTAACTATTATAGCATACAATTATATGCTCAGTGAAATTTGAACTTTAATAAAACAAAGTATAGAATAATGCTACATCAATGCAGTTTCTTATGTTGTAGAAGAACAATGAGCTTTAAAGCTAGAAGATTTAGGTTTAAAGCTCAGGGTTGTAATTTACCTGCTTTGTGACCTTGGGCAAGTTGCTTAACAGGACCAGAGGTTCTTCAGTTATAAAATGAGCATAACACAGCCTATCCTACAGGTTTTTTGGGAGAATTCACCATTAACATGTACGTATGTGCCAACTATGTGCCTGGACTTTGTAGATACTCAAGAAATGCTAGCCCCTTCCTCCTTTAGGGAGAGGCAGTGCAGAAGATAGAAATTAAGGCGGCAGCTCCTCATGGAAGTTTTATCTCCTGATACCAGGAGTACTCCAACGCTATCTCAATGCCAATCAGAGCATTGAAATGGGAATTCAGCAAAAAGTATGGTTTGTGTTCTTTGAATGTCAGGATATACCAGATCCCAAAGTAGCCTTGTCAAGTTTTTTGACACCAGCTCCCTTCTCTGAATGATTCTGTCTTCCTCTAGGAAAAATTATTTAAATACCTCAGCACTTGGGAAACTTTTCTTTCCTCAGAAACTGTAGCTCTGGGAACTCTATGTAGTTTCTGGGAAACTCTTGCATTGCTTTAAAAGTCAATGTGGATGACTCAGCTATTTTACTCACCTGAAGTTCCCTGGGTGTTTGGAGCTGCACCAACCTAACATGTTCTCTCTCTCTAACACCTTGTGGGAGAAGAGCTGAGAAAGAAGGCAGAGAACCAAAGCTAATTTTCAGGCTATAGAAGACGCTCAAGAGAGAGCTTTATCCACCATTGGAATAGTCCCAGAAGCAGCACCAGTTGCCCTGGTTGGCGTCATTCCTCTTAGAGGAATAGCCACACATGAAATATTTGTATTCCATTCCCCCAAACAAAGTGTATTCTTTAAAACATTAAATGACTTTCCCACTTCCTATTCTATGGGAAAAGTTCCCATTCTATGTAAAGCCGATGTTTTCATTTGTATCTATATTTGCATGCCAGTCTTTCCTTCTTTTTTTTTTTTTGAGACAGAGTTTCGCTCTTGTTGCCCAGGCTGGAGTGCAGTGTGGCAGGATTGTAGCTTACTGCAACCTCTGCCTCCTGGGTTCAAGCAATTCTCGTGCCTCCGCCTCCTGAGTAGCTGAGATTACAGGCAAGTACCACCAGGCCTGGCTAATTTTTGTATTTGTAGTAGAGATGGGGTTTCACCATGTTGGTCAGGTTGGTCACGAATTCCTGACCTCAGGTGATTCACCTGTCTTGGCCTCCCAAAGTGCTGGGATTACAGGCATGAAATAAAACTTGAGTCATTATTACTACAGTGAACTAACTTTGCACTCCACCTGCTCTGTACTGGGTGAAGGGCTTTAAAATTCCTTTTATTTTCTATCAAGTGAGTAAAATCATGTGAGAGGCATTGTAGTAGAAGGAGTAAAAGTGCTGGAATGATGTCTAGTGTGTGATAAGCACAAAATAGCTTACCGGAGGGAGTGATCACTAGGTGGCTCAAGGTTGAGGGGTGTGTATGGAGGGTTGAACTGGGAAGATGTTCAGGGAGAGAGAACATCTGAAGAAGTGAGAATGCTATGGTGTATGTGGGACATGCACGCATTTCCTTATGGCTGGAGCAGAGTGCGCATGGAGACAGAGAGAGGCAGCATGAGAGACGATACTGGATATTTAATTTATGCCTGGACTTAGCCAGGTTAAAACCAGCAGCAGTGAGACCTCTTCTGTAAAAAGGGATGAGAAATAAGTTTTCATATTGAGAGATAGGAGCATTTGGGGTAAACAGGAACATGCAGCAAATCACATGAAATGGAAGATTTTCAGCCAGACCCATGAACTAGTTCAGCGGAGCGTGAGGTGTGCTTTGCAGGACAGATAGAAATGAAATATTAAACTTCCCATCAATGTTTGAGGTATTTTCAGTTGGGCTGTATTTTCAAAACATGCAGAAAATTCAACCTCCTCAACGTATATCCCACTTAGGTGTCTCATGTGTGCATTGTATTTTGACAAAGGACCAGAAACTCCAGACAGGTTTAATGGAAAGAAAGGGGCAGTCACACCTTTCTGTGGGTTTGGAACAGGGGTTCTAGAAGTGGTGGGCAGGGAGGCTGAATGTGGAGGGTCTCCCCACAAGGAGGACAACATCTGTCCCTTCAGACTTGCTGACTCTTGCCAGTCTTGCCGAGTTGAATGCCATCGGCATGCATTCCAGAATGCGGTCTCAAATCTGCTCAGACTAGCTGCTCTTGTGGCACTCCACACAGCCCCGAATGCCAATTAAATCCCTTGCTTATGTAAATGCTTTCTCCACTGGACTGCAAATTCTTAGAGTCGTGGATAGTTCTTATCCATCTTTGAAGTCTTAGAACAGGGGATACTCAATAAATGTGTGTGCAGAAGACTTTGTCAAGGGAGCTCAGGAAGTTGAACCTGGATGGTTGTATGGAGCTTGGATTTTCTAAACCATTCCTAAACAATCTCGATGACGTGGTGCCGGCCCTGCCCATGGCCTGCCAGTTCTGTTGCCACCTCTGATTTCAGAATCAACCTTAAAGGAGAACTCAGAATAACACACAGGTGGTAGCTGGTGAAGGCTACTTTCCTCACTAGCTTAACTGGCATTATCATTCTAGCTCTGTGACCTGTGCAGGCCATTTATCTCTCCCTTCTTTAGTTTTCTGATCTGTAACATGAATAACATAATGCCATTCTAAAAGGTCTACTGTGGGATTCCACAGGAGAATGTATGCCATCGTGCCAGGAAAGAGTGCTCTATACACACTTCTTTTTCTCCTTGAAATAATTCCCACTAACAAATAGTCCAGATTCCCTCATGATCTTTCTCACTGAAATTAACAGTTTCCTAGCTGTGAAAAATATGGATACCATTGTCTTTGTCATATAGTTGAACTTTCATGTCAGTTTCCTCTTATGTCAACAATTAAAACCTGTTCTGTGTGTTCCATCCATGTGAAGGGAACTCCTGGATTAGTTGAGAGCAAGTATTCTAGTTATCTACTGCTGTGTGACTACTCCAAAATGTACTGGCTTTAGACAGACTTTTTTTTTTCTCCTCAGGTCTACTCTGTGGGTCAGGAATTCAGGAAGGCTTCATCAGGTGGTGCATCTTTGATCTAGGTGGCAGTAACTGGGATGGCTGGGGCCAGACGATCTGCTTTGAA
Organism: Saguinus oedipus; assembly: GCA_031835075.1. NCBI lineage: Eukaryota > Metazoa > Chordata > Mammalia > Primates > Cebidae > Saguinus > Saguinus oedipus. The sequence goes on along the minus strand of CM063183.1, from coordinate 7,119,385 downwards.
GACAGCTTCTTCACTCATACTCGTAACCCTTCAGTGTTCTGTGGCCTTTCTCTCTTCCCCTGGAATCCTCAGGTTGCCTCCAGGTGGCTTGAATTTCTCTCAGTGTGGCAGTTTTGGGGCAGTCAATTGGCTTACATGGAGGCTGACTTTCTCAGTGGGACCATTTTAAGAGCAATTGTTCTAAGAGATCAAGGAAGAAGTTTTAAGGCTTTAAATGAGCTGGCTTCAGAAATCACATAGAATCATTTCTGGTACACTCTGTTGGTACAACTAAAATTCACTATGGGAAGGGACAACAAAAGGAAGTGAGTATAGGGAGGCATGGTACATTAGGAGTTATTTTGGAGATCAGCTATCATAGCAATTGATTGCCCATGACCTTTTCGCCTTAAATTTCCTGACTTAACTGAAATTTGCCAGGTTCAAATCTCAGAGCTTACTGACCCTGGGAAATACTATCCAAAGAGAGCATGTAGAGCTAGTGTCACAGAATTTTTCAAAATGATTTTAGGAGCTGATATATCCTGACATTCAAAGAACATACACCTTGCTTTTCACTAAATTCTCATTTAAATGCCATGACAGGCAGTGAGATAGACTTAGAGTATTCCTGGCCTCAGGAGGTGGGACTTCCATGAGGAGCTGCCGTGTTAACCACTATTCTGTTCACTGCCTCTCCACAAGAACAGAGGGGCTAGGATTTCTTGAGTATTTACAAAGCCCAGGCAGACACTTGGCATATATGTACATGTTAGTGGTGAATCCTTCCAAAGACCTGTGAGATAGACTGTATGATGCTCATTTCATAATTGAAGAATCTCTGGTCCTGTTAAGTCACTAGGCTGAGGCCACACAGCAGGTTAAGTGGCTACCATGAGCTTTAAAGCCCAACCTTACGGTTTTAAAGCACATTGTTCTTCTACAACACAAGAAACAGCATTGATATAGCAATATTCTGTACTTTATTTTATTAAGGTTCAAATTTCATTGAGTATTTAACTATATACTAACTACCGTCCAAATATATTTTGAATTAGAACCTGTAAGTCTAAAAAAAACTTCTATCAGTTTGGCCTGGGCTTTCCAGAGTGCTCTTAGAGACATGCAACACTTTCCAATTAGCATTCTCTTTGGCCTGATGGGTGGGGTCAGTCATCTCCCTTTTCCAAATATTCTAAAAGGTCTAGTATGGGATTCAACAAGAGAATGTAGTCCCCAGTGTTAGAGGTCTCACTCTGGCTTTCAGTGGGACAAATGTTCATGAGCATACTACCCTTGAGCATGGCTTGCTTACTAAGCCCACAGGAAATCAGGAAACTCACAATGAAAAAGAATGATGGAATAAATGACATGCATGGCATTTTTCTTAGAACTCTTAAGAGACTGGTGACAAATTGGGACTTGAAATGGAAATTAATTTACATGAATCAAGAAAAACTGGAAGCTAGATAGTAGGATTGATAATGTTAAAGTTGGAGGAGAATAGGAAGAATTATATATTAAAGGAGCGGTGAGAAATGGCTAAACATTGCATTTGGCTCAAGGCAGAGAAAAGTAATTCTGCACTTTATGGTAGCACTACCAATCATTCACTGTCAGTGCTGAGAAATATTTGTCAGCTCTCAACTTGTAAATGGAGATAAATCTTACATGTTCAGTTGTGTCAGGTTATCATTTGGTCTACACTAATTGAATTTCTAATAGACCAGCCTGAGTTCTGACTCTCCACAAAGCTTCTCCCGATTACTCATCACGTGCTGATTCATGAACTTACATTGGTACCCTGCAGAGCTTTCTATGATTAATTAACTAGATTATGAGTCTTGAGGTAACAGTTTTTTCACTACACTTTTCCCACTCCCTACTCTTGCTCAACACGTGGACATACACACTCACATGCTCCTACACACACACTCATACATCCACAACTCACACAATATACTCACACAGTCACACACCACACACTCACAAGCACATCCTCTTTTCTCCCAAATAGGCCTAAATCTATAGGAAGAACATGATAAACACTGGATGAAAGAACTGGGTTCCACGTACTCAAAAACACTTAATGCAGAACAATGCATAGTTGTTAACTAATTCATGGATGATGCCAGTCTCATGTCAGGTGCTATTACCAGGGATAGCTTGGCCTGTTTGCCATCAGCTCTGTTGATGTTTGTAGCTTCTCTTAGATAACATTTCCCAGAGTGGTTTCTCCAAAACGTTACTTTGGAATAACACATTGTAAACCGTGTTGGGAGATCCGCAATTCATACTGGCATGTTAAATGCTCTGAGAAGACCTGCAGGAAAGAAAGCCATGGTTCCAGTGAACATTTTCCAAATCAATTTATCTGACCGTAGGTTATTCCTTAAAAAATATAGCAGCACTTATTTATTTTCCAGGAAAGGAGTGTTTCCCAAAATACATTTTGGGAAATGATGGTCCACAAATCCCACCTTTGATTCTTTGTCTTCCTTGTCCTTGTGCTTGGTACTATCTACCTCCCTATGCCTCAGGCCCAGGATCTACCTTCTTACTTCTGAATGGATAGGAGCTCTGAGAACCTATAGAAATATGTCTCTTTACGATAACTTAGCATTGTTTCAGGCTAGGAGAATCCCCAGAAATACCATGTCCAATCTTTCATTTCAGAAATGAGGACATAGATGCAGATGAGGAGAGGTACACTGAACACACTAAAGTTACAACTGTAACTAAAACCCAGGCCTCTAAGTTCCAAAGAAAGAACATTTCTCCCCTTCTATTTTTCCTCCATTCATAGCGAAGCACTTTCCTAGAGAGCCAGCATTCGGGCCCTGCTGGCTTCATTGAAAGCAGGGAGGCTCAAAAGCTGGTAGGAAAAATTATGATTTCCACAGGATATAATTAGGGATTTTGAGGACTTCAATGCATGTCCTGGAAATGGAGCAGATTGGCAACTGGAGCCCATACTTTGGCAGAGGCTGAATGTTGCTTCTAAAACTCCTGGAACAATATAGTGCATTAGCTGCTCCACCTCACCTTCAAATAAAGGCTTCTGGCTCCCATGGGCTGGGCAAGGCAGAAAGGGAACAACTTGATTTTCAAATAAAGACCTATACAAAATTTCCCAGGAAACATGATCTGTGGGAGCATAGCACAGTGGTAAGTGACGTTATGAGGAGTAGTTCACCATGACCTCCTGGGAAGGCCCAGATCAAACATTCAAGGGATGTGGAAATCTTAGCGCAGTAAGCTGTGCTTTGGAAAGAAAGATCTTACTTCCTGAGGCCAAGCTGACTGTCTTCTTTGGGAGAGTGTATTAGTCTGTTCTCACACTGCTATAAGGACATACCTGAGACTGGGAAATTTATAAAGAGAAAGAGATTTAATGGACTTACAGTTCTACATGGCTGAGGGGGCCTCACAATCATGGTGGAGGTCAAGGGAGGAGAAAAGCATGCCTTACATGATAGCAGGCAAGACAGCATGTGCAGGGGAACTCCTCTTTATAATACCATCATATCTCATGAGGCTTATTCATGAGAACAGCATGGGAAAAATCCACCCCTCATGATTCAATTACCTCCCACTAGGTCCCTCCTGCAACATGTGGGAATTATGGGTGCTACAATTCAAGAAGAGATTTGGGCAGGGACACAGCCAAACCATAGAAGAGGGCCTACGTGGTTTCCTTCTGAGGAGTTTGTTTGCTGGAGGCTCTGTGGTAACACTGAGGCCAGAGGCAGCAAGTGAGGTGACCAAGGTAACTAGGAGTTGTGTGATAATTACTGAATACATCCCAGACCTCTCCAAAGCCTGGAGGTCTAGTGAAAATATCTAGGCCAAGGAAAATACTACAGATAAAATTAGTGGAGAAGATCTAAAGTTAACAAGAGGGACAGTAGCAAGAAAGGGCTTAGGTGTAGCCTTCCAAATTCTTGATAAATGGTCACCTGCATGAGGCCTTGGGCCTTCAAGACCATTTAGTGAGTATGAGGGACATAATTCTGGTCTTGTTCTGTATATCGCCAGTTTCTGTCTTGAGAAGATGAAGATAATAGGTAAACTATGCCCAAGCAGGGTCCAGGTCCCACTGTCCACCTGAGGATAGAAAAAAGGGATGGGTCTAAATCTATAAACTTTCCATGGCTGCATGGGTTCCTCAAGCCATGTAAAAAGCTAGTCACTGCTGGCTCCTGGGAGGGGCTTGTCCAGGGTCTCATTCTATGGAAAAGGACCTTTGTGCCTTTTAGCACATGAACGTTTCTGGAAGATCATTCTTTGTCTGCCCCTACAGGTTCCTTGGCTCTGGACATGCACAATAACACTTAGGAGCCAAATGCTTTGGCCCCACTCCATCTGTCTCATTCAGCAGCTCAGCACCTGCAGACACGATTGCACACACACGCACCTTCACTTGTGCTAGGGAGGAGCAGCACAAAGCCCCTCAGCCTGGGATCTCCTTCCTTTCCTCTCAGGGATATGGGCCTTAGAGTTAGAGAGAAAGAATCCAACTCATTTGGAAGGAGACAGAGGCACCATAGCACAACGTTCATCAGCCAGACCTCTGTGCAGGAAGCAGAAAATTGAGAGAAGAGGACAGACGTGGTTTGTGGTAACTGCCCACTAGGAGACTTTATTCCTACCCAGATGTAAGGCGCATATGTACTAGGTTGTGAGGAGTTGAGGAAATCCTTGTGTGTCAGCGGATGGAGAGCAGGTCTCCTGAAGCTTTAAAGACCTAGATCAAGGCCTACAAGGATTGTTCTATGCCAGGGAGCAATTAACAGGCAGGAATCCAAGGCTTACTCCATGTTGCAGGGACATGAAATAACCCAGAAGAAGGGTTTTAAATATTTGTCAAAAAGTGGTACAAGTGTTAAGGCACTCTAGCAAGTAGGAAGGCAGAGCATAGGCCTTGGGCATCAGAGGGACAACTGAACACTGATGGGATGGGCAGTGGGAAAAACCGAGGTATTGCTGGCATGCACATATTCTGGGCTTAGCTTCTGCCCACACAGAGAGGTCTCTCATAGCCAAAAATATGTATCTGCCTTTTCCATTGAAGTATGAGTGTACTGTGCCTCATTTGGCCTCATTCTCCCACTGCTATCTTTCCAAGGCTGATATACAAACCTAGGCTCTTACGGGACTGTATTCAAGCCACATAGCTGTTCATTCCAATTCTTGGTCCTGGGTCCTGGGTTAAATATCTTTCTACCCATGCATTCATTTGTTTATGCATTCACGGCAGAATGACTTTTCTACTGCACTGTGAAAAGGCGAAGTGCTGGGCACATCTTCTCCAATTCCATTCCTGGCACTTCTTCCACCACACACCCTGGTTTCGGTGAGACCAATTATTGATGTGGTCCTGTGTCTTGTCTTGGAATTTCTGAGCTGGAAAATGTTTCAGAGGTCAGCTAGTTTTCCTACCTAATATAGGAAACATGCAAGCTTGGTTGCTGGGGTTTGTGTGACCTTGTGACCTATATAATTGCACAAGGTCTTGTACTCAGAAGGACTCACAAATGGTTTATTGCTCTGCTATGGCTGTCTTCAAATTCTTAATCGCTTTTTCGAAAGGAATCTTACATTTTCAATTTGTTTTGGGTCACACAAATTATGTAGCAAGTTCTGAACACATGATGAGAATCCTAAACTCTTACAAAAACCTCGGTCACCAGGAGCTCAGTACCTTTCCATTGTCAGCTCTAAATGGTAAAGGCTTTCCTTATATTGAGCTGAAAAACACATGTCCAGCCAGTTATGTCCTCTGAGGTCTAAAGAGCAGTTTCTGGAAAGATGAATGGATTGTTGAATGAATGATGACAAAGGGCTGGCCACTTGCCCACTTCCCTACTTCCCTTAGGAAAGATAGGGTATAATTAAACCATGTTCCCAGAGGCCATGTTCATTCTGAGCATTAGCAAAGTTTATGATGGAAAGAGAAAAAATATCCTCCAAGGAAAGCTTGTTCAAGTCACACACCCTGTTGGTCTGATGATTGTGTCTGTGTGAGAAGCATTTTGTGATATAAAGAAACACATGTTTTCATAACATGTCTTATATATTTATAACATGTCTTATATATATATATTTAATAACAATGATATAGGCATAAACATCTCTAATTTATAGATGAAGGTATAAACTATAATATAAATATTAACATTTCTACTTTATAGATGAATACAAATTTAGATTTGTATCTTTAAATTCCAGTAACAGGACCTGGTCCATCATTGCAATCATGTGATAACAATAATGCAGTATTAAAATGCACACTAATGCTAGCATTTGTGGAGCCCTTATATGCTGGCACTCTGTCAAGAGCTTTATATATATTATCTTCATTGACAGTCATCACCAACCTACAATGAGTACTCTTAGCTTCCTCTCTTTAGGAATAAGGGCACTGAGGCCTAGAGAGGGTAAGGATCTTGCCCCAAGATCACACAGATGGTATGCACAAGTGCCCAGAAAATGTTAGAAGCATGAGTGAAGATGTATCATATCTCTCTTAGAAGCATAGATTTGGACATGCATCCCTGGTGAATGTCCCCCCAGCCTCTGTTGTCATCCTCCGATACCACTGAACCTACCATGCCTTGAGGCTATCTGATCTATCTTTGGACTACTTCTATGTAAAATATTTCCCAAATTTTGTGTTGAAATTAATTACTCTGCAGCTTTCATTCTTTGATTTCATGTGCACTCACTCTTTCACAGAATAGATTTAACTCCTACTTTTTGTGACAACCTTTAAAAATTTGAGGTTGAAAGGTGGAAATGAGGTTGGAAGAAGACAACGAAAGTGTTCTGAGTAAATGCCCAACAACAGGTACTATGAGTTTCGTCATTGCCATTACTGTTGATTTGGGCCTTGGACTGTTCTAGGCATTTTTCTTACCAACAGTGTCCCATTTATAGATAATGACAAATTTGTGTTGAAAACAGACCTCAATAGATGAAGTAATTTTCCCAAGGTCATGCAGTGAGCAGGTGACAGAGTGCAGGGTCAATCACAGGTGTGTCTGGCTTTCAAGTCTGTATTCTTTTGACCACATTGTATAATCTTTGAAGGTAATAACAATTTCTCTCTTGGATTTTCTTTTCTCCTGTTAAACTGATATCATGGAAAATGTTGTCTCTCCTCAATTTATTGGACCCTTTGACTTAAAGGAGACAGCACCCCTCAGGGAAAACTAATAGGTAGTTGTCTTTTCCAGGGATGGGAAATTTCTCACCCCATCATGGTGAGCTACAGTAGCTTGAAAATGTCCTCTCACATCCTGTGAGGGGTGGCCAGGCAGAAGGGCAGAGAAATTTATAGGATTGGTATTTCACTTATTCCTGTGAACAGAGAAGGAAATATTTATAGTTCTACTCATAAAATATTTACTAGGCTCTTATGTAATTTGTTGATAACAAACAGATTTCAGTTAACTTTGAGGTGATGAGCAATCCTGTTAAACAGATGGGACCAATAACAAAATCTTGATTAGACAACTGTTTTCTGCAGAATGTCACTTGTACCATGTTAGGTTTGCCACTGGGAGAAAAACTCCAAAGTAGTAACTGGACCCAAGGCGAAAATAGCAGTGGATTCCTTAATTAATTAATCAATTCTTTTGCTTTCTTTTTCCTGCAGGAGAAATTCCTACATTGCCTGTCCAGGGACTGTTTTTCAGGACTAGCCTTCTTTGTAAGCCCCACTGTCCTGTTTTTCAGGACTAGCCTTCTTTGTAAACCTCACTGTCCAATTACTGGACAGTCTTAGGGCTAAAGACTCCGCCCCTGTTCAATTCATTTTTCCCCATACACCCTGCCCAAATGCATACCACATTTTATGATTGAATCCTCTGCAGCAAACTGTTTCCCTTTGCTTCTCAAGCTGAATTGGCTGATCTCCAATTCAGATTTTCTGAAAACTTGATAATGCCTTCTTTCTCTGCAGTGAGCAACTTGGTGAAGTGTTTAAAATGATTATCTCTGGGCGGCGGCAGCTTTTGCAGTGCAGGTTTGGTGCTGCCTCCCTCAGGGAGGGCTAAGTAAGCTCCCCCAGGACCCTGTGACCTGGGCTCCAGCAGCAGGCACTGCCTCTTCCAGAGAGCCTGTCATGGTAGCTGTCACTACCCGGATAATTTACTTATTCAAGGTTTCCCACATCCTCCTCCACCTCCTTCCTCATAAGGAGAGCAGGAACCTTAGCAAAGGTGGGCTTTGCTTTGATGTCAGGTTCTGTCTGGGCCCTCAAGGTGAGCTTGAGGAGGTCACTGACCCTAGTGGCTGTTCCGTTGTCTGTGGAAGCAGGGCTGCTATAAGCACAATACTTGACATCTGGCCGACCATCAGCAGATGGAACTGTTATTATTATGATTACTTCCCAATAGGGTGTGCTAGACTACATATGACTTTGGTCTATGATGGTCTACGTAAGACTTGGGAATACACAAGACTTCATCCTCTTTTCAGCTTTGCTGCTTGAAGTGGCCTTTGTCCTGAAGAGGTGGCTCCCAGAGGAGGAAGGGAGTGGCAGAAAGAGCCCCAAGTAAGGAAATCTTGGGTTATGTCCTTGTACTAATTCAAAACTCTTCACAAGGTGCTGGGCAAGACCAGATTTTCATCTGCTAAGTGGAATCATTCTATGAAATGATTTTGTGATCCCTCTGGCTCTTATACTTTTTTAATGGAGATGTTTAAAGGAAAGCAGAGATATGAATTACAAACTATGGAATGATAGTTTATGGATATCCTCCATCTCGCCTCCACCTTCCCTTTTTTATTTTATTCGATGCTCCAACTACCCTTTAAGGCAGGATCCCTACCCCATTTACAAGGTGAAGCCTCTTCGTTAGAGTACCTTGCAGAGGCCTTTCTGGGGCTAAAGGCAGAGCTGGCATTCAGGTAGGTTAACTTTAAAGACCATGCTCTTTTCACTACATTTTGTTCCTTTCTTTGAGGATTGTCCTTGAATTTAATTCCCTTGTCAGCATTTGGGATCCAAGCCTTTCAAGGATTGCTCAGTCATTTATGAGTATTCTGATATTTAAAATATGCTCTCTGCCATGCCGCTAACATGGAGCAGTGACTTAGAGAAAGCTGTCAGGAAGAGGCACATTGTCTAACTGAAACAGTAGTATCAAGTTCTTCTCTAGGTGGCACTGAAGAGTTCACAGCTCAGATTTCCAGGGAGCAGTGGGTGCTTGAATTTAACATCCACGACAGAATTGTCCTGCATTAAGGAGAAGAGAAATATTCTGTACAGGGATATCATTAATTCAGTACCTACTGATTCAAAATCTGCAATTACTCATGTTCAATTTGTAAGGAAGAGATTTGCTTACCAAATGAATAGCCCATAAAATTGACAAGATCTCTTTATCTTCTCAGGAAAACGGTCTTGTCAGACTGGGAAATTCTTCACGATAGTTTATTGAAATGTTGCCCCTAAGAAGCTTTATCTAATTGTAAAAACTCTTTGAACCTTACCCTAATATGGAATTTTGCATTTAGCCTCTCTTTCTCCTTTATTAGCTTCTATTATTGAGGCTTAGACATATATTTTAATGTCTTTTAAAATCTATGACTGCAGGAGAAGCTACTCATCTCAAATCTTCTTATGTCTCTTTTCATTCTTCCTTTCTCTTCCCCCACCCTCAGTTCCTCCAGAAAGACATTGATAACCCGACTAATCAATTCCCAGGACATTGATTGGGATTCATTTCCTCTTTATTGCTGCCCCAGAGCAATGTAATTAAAAAGCGAGAGTTCTTGTGGTGCTTTCTTTCCCTTCTATTCTACCTGGCAGAGTGGCAGGCCAAATCAAGCCCCCCTCAGAACCCTGCCATGCCTCCCTCTTTGAAAACACCACTACATGTGTTATCATTGCTTTGAGGACAGTGGATCCTGAGACCTAAATTTGTAATTAAGGGATTATTGCAGTCTTTCAAGCTAAGCCTCATGTTCTGCTATGGACTGAATGTGCCCTTCCGAAATTTATATGTTGAAACCCTAGTCCCCCAGTTTGATGGTGTTTGAAGACAGGGCCTTTGGGAGATAATTAGGTCATGAAGGTGGAACCCTCATGATGGGATTACTGCCTTGTATGTGAAGAGACACTTGAGAGCTTGCTTTCTCTCTCTCTGCTCTCTGCCATGTGAGAATTAGCAAGAAGGTAGCTGTCCACAAATTGTTTATGAAAAACTATTAAGGATTTCAAGATGATGACCACAAAGCATTACATAAAAGGGGTGGTTAAATCATGGGCACCGGGTGACTGCATCTGCCTGTGAAGCAGACCCAACCTCTAGGCTATGCTGAGGGGGCTGGATGTTGTGCTCATTGCTATTGGAAGTGATTAAAATACAAGCAGTAGCAGAAGGATGCAGAAGTAATGTAACTTAATTACTTGATTTGAGAGAAAGTAGGGTGATATGAGACAGGGAAGTTGGTAACTAAAGTATCCTTGGTCATAAGAGACGGGACACTTGAATTCTCTCAGCTCTACCTTTGTTTGCCATGTGGTTTTGAACATGGAAAAGCTCATCTATTCTTCCCACTCCCACTCCCCTCAGCTCTGGTTCCTCAAGAAAACCAGATTCTAGAGCCTTGGAATCTGCATTTTGAAAGATGTCTGGATGGTTCCAATATGTGGTAAAATTAAGCAATGATAGCTCTAAAGCATCTATGCTTATACGTATTTATAGATACTACATTCTTCTGCTATCTGTTGACCAAAGTCAGTCTTTGACACAAGCCCCAGAATTGTTAAGCTAATGCTTTTCTTTGCCAATCCCGGAAGAGAACGTTTTATTTCATAGACTGAGATGTAATGGCCTGATAGAACTGTGGTCACTGGGCACATTGGTTGTATGGTGTCCAGAGGAAGAAGGTCAGTGGTGTGAACAACCCAGGGGCTTCCTCTGCACACTCTGCTCCTGTACCTCAAAAGGTAAACTCATTTACAGTGTTAATTTATTTGACTGTCTGTTTAGTGAAATGTTTGTCATTTCACTTTGCCCAAATTCTTTTTGCTTCGATCACTTCCTTCATTATCTCTCAGAATGGAGTCTGGACATCTACCCTTAGCTGTTGTTTGCTGTCCGTACATGTGGTTGGTGATGGAGGGGCAATGCGTTATCAGGTGTGTTGATGACAGCAACACCTGTGAACATTTCTTAATTGTCTAGGTTTCAATTATTAGAGAATGCTGACATCAAAATTCATAAAGTAGTAAATTTGGGTGCAAAATATCTAAATATTTGTGCAATGTTAAAGGACCATTTTCAGATGTTAAAATGACCTTATCTCGGTATTTAAAAAGCTTCATACTGCATGGTTTATTTGAAATAGTGTGTGGGAGGAGAATCAAAGAAAGTCATTCTGTATTTAGAAAAGAAAAAAAGCACACTAATTCTACAGTGCGGGAAAGGCCCTTTGAAAGGTGTCCTTCACTTGCCTTTCTTTGAGGTTAATTATATACTTTTAAAAGAACTTCCCACAGGAATGCTTTTTGACTCGTGCATTATTTTTGTATGTATATGTTACCCCTCCAAATATTTGCCATATTACTAAGAAAATAGCAGTCAAAAGCAACATTTCTTTGCTTATATCTGAAAAGCTTATTTTATTGTTAAGAGCAATATAACAATAAGACAGCTTTGCAAAGGAAAGAAATAACACCCTCAGCCTTACATAAATTTTCATCCTGTACTTTTCCTTTTACTTGAGACCATTTTAAAATGATTTTTTCTCACATGATTATATATAGGATATGACAAAAGGAGACTGGTTAGAATGTGAAATTAAATTATGTAGCATCATTTTCTCTTTTCTTTCCCGTAAGCATGTTTGTGTGCTAATTCAGAGTAGAAGAATAGGTGATTATGAGAATTGTTTTGTTTTAGAAACTGAGGATTTTCTCATTAAAAAAAATAGGCACTCATAGCCTTATATACTGAAAGATGTCTCATTCATCCTTCACCCACCCCCTCCTCCAAGCTTACCGCCTCCTTTCTTCCCTTCTACCCCGTGATCTTTGAACTGTGCATGTCACCCAGAACGTCAGATGATGCCTAGGTACGAAATAGTTCAATGATGATTGAAATATAGAGATTCACACATTTCAGGGAGGACATGAGGATATTATTTTATTTAAGTAGATATGAGTCAACTTTGCTATTCAGAAAAGGTGGCAGAAGTTCACTGCAGCCTACATCACAAATCATGTTAGTGATGTAATAGCAGTGTCGGAGTTGGTGCTACCTACTGCAACGAAACGATTCCTAAAGACAAAAAAAATGTTTGCTGCAGATGCCTGACAATAAAGGAAACTGTAAATTACAGGTAAATGATAAATGAGCAGCTAAGCAGATTAAGAACTTGAACAATGGTCCTTGAGAATAGGAACATTGCAGAACCATTATGGAGAACCATTAAGCCAATGTGGAGATGATCATGTATTCAGGACCGTGCTAATCTCTACTCAGTCTCAGTTTTGGTGCCAAAAATGCTTCATGGCTTGCGTATTACAAAGAATCTTTAACCTTTGCTTTGCCTTCAGATTTTTATTTATACCTGCATTTATGTCCCAAATAAAAGCAAAATGATCAGGCAAAATGTAAAGTTGAGATGATAGTCAAGACCATAAAATTAAAGGATTGAGTCCAATTAAACATTCTTTTTAAAAGAGGGTCTGATTATAGAAACTTTTTAATTTGGCAATGTATGACTGATATGGTGGCATTTAAGTAGATATCAAGAAATCCAACATGCTTGGTTTCTGACAGCCACTGCCCTTGAATATTCCATTTATATTTATATTTCTTCTGTCTTTTGGTTTTTCCTCATATTTTTCTTTAGACAGCCCTCAAATATGTAACTAATTATCATTCTATTTTTACTCTTGTTTTGGATGGTTTTAAATGCAATCTCTTGAATCGGAATATGTGCGCATTTTACAGATGGGAAGCCTAATATACTTTGTCTGTGAACATTCAGAATCTCAACCAGAGTTGAGGCTCTAACCACACTATTTCCAATACTACTCTAGTTTTGTTTCAGCTTGCCGTATGCCAACCTTTTCCAATGATGACTGTTTCATAGATTCTAAATCCTAAAGCAAATGAATAAAAAGCCAAAAGATGAGCTAATTACAGTGAAATCTAATACAAAAAGACCATGAAGGGTATTTTCTGTAGCCTCTGGACTAGAAGGAGCCCTAAGTCACTTACAGGGTGGTTTCCCCAGGTCCTGACTCTCAGCAGCCTTGCAATCTCATTTTAAACACTGATATTGAGGTGTTTGTGCTAGAATTGGTACTGATGCTGAACTGTGCCAATCTTTAGGAAGACTGTCCTCAACTGTGTCAAAATCAGTCTCCTTAAAACTTTGATTTACTTCAACTGAATCTAGCAATTACTGACTACCAGGAATTTATGCTGACACTGGGTTACGGAGATCAGTAAGGAAGACACACTGTATAAGGCACTTAATGTTTAGTGAAAATGATGATCAGGAATTTTTTTAGGTTAAGTAGCAGAAACCCTCACAAATCACATGACACAAAAAAATAATTTGCAAGAAAGATCCAATGACTAATCTAACACATCATGTATTGGAGGATCCAGGTACTCAAACCACATCAAGAGCAATCCATTTCTTTAAAGCTCTAAGCAATTCTTCTATCTCTGTTAGTTTTTTATTTTTCCATCAGGCTCTGTCCAAGTTGTGAGAGTTATGATCCTTAGTAGCTCCTGTCTTATGTGACCCTTAAAGTTGGAATCTCAGAGAAATGCAAGTGCCTTTTCTCTAATAGTGTGAGCAAAAATCCAGTGGAGGACTCTAAGCAGGTTTGTGTCAAATGACACCCCAGAAGAGGTTCTAGGTGTTACTTGGACAGGGTGAGTACAAGCATTTAGCTGTACCTAGACCATGTAAATAGATTCCCCGTAGAAGGATTTTATTACTAGAAGACACAGTGAAAGGGGAGCATACTTGCAGCAAAAACTGTATCTACCACAGTCCATTACGGTGAAGGACATAGCATGTCTCTAATTTTTGAAAAAAGAAAGGTACCTTGCCACTGCATCTCTACCACAAATATGCACACATGTACAAAGCATGTGCGTACATGCAAACTGCTTCTATTAATTTTCCTGCCTGTCAGCCAAAAAACACGTTGTGACAGTTTATGTGTCAACTTGACTGAGCTGAAGGATGCCCTGATAGCTTGTAAAACTATTTCTGTGTGTATCTGTGAGAGTGTTTCCAGAAGAGATTAGCATTAGAATTGGTGACCTGAATAAAGTAGAGAGTCCTCTCTAATATGGGCAGGCCTCATCCAATCAGTTGAAAGCCTACATAGGATAAAAGGTAGAGGAAGGGTGAATTTGCTTTCTCTGTCTGAGCTGGGATATCCATTTTCTGACTTCAGATATTTATGCCCCTGGCAAGAAGGCACTTTACCCTTATAGAGTCAATGTCTTGTGGGACCTGAAAACTCAGATTTTTATACAAAATGGGAACAGAATTGATAAGATATAGAGGATTCTGTATATCACATGAGCCATTCTGCCTAATATTGTATCATTGGAAAATATGGTAAAAATGTCTTCTATTTTCATGCATGTCATTTATAATGGTGTTGAGTGGAATAGGTTTGTTGATTGATGGAGTCTTTGTTCAGGGACTGTCAGCCTTTGGACTAGAACTGAATTATACTAGTGGTTTTCCTGGTTCTCCAGATTGCAAACAGCAGACTGTAGGACTTCTCAGTCTCTATAACTTTGCGAGTCAATTCCTATAATCTCTCTCTCTCTCTCTCTCTCTCTCTCTCTCTCTCTCTCTCTCTCTCTCCTCCCCCCCTTTCTCTCTCTCTCATTGGTTCTGTTTCTGTTTTGTGTAGGCCATTTAGAAAAATAAGTTGTTTCTAATGTTTTAATGCAGTTGTTTCAAAATTAAAATATGAATTTTGAGATTTCACAAGACTTTTACTCTACAAGAATATTTTTTGATCAGTCTATCTCTACTGCCTAGAACAATATTACAGTACTCTGAACACAGAAGCAACTCAATAGCTATTTATTAAAATCAGTCTCAGGAGAGTATTTGGAAGATGGATCCTTTGTATCACATGAACCATTCTGCCTAATATTGTCTCATTGGAAAAATAACAAAATGTCTACACTTTCATTCATGCCATTTACAAATATATTGATAGGGATAGGGCCATGATAAAGCCTTTGTACAACCTTCAACATTTATTCACGTAAGTTCTATGGTGATTATCCAACCGTGCCATAGAGCTTCCCGTCTGCTTTTTATTTCAGCTATTAGTGCTACATTGCTTCCACCGTATTATTAGGAAACATTTGGTAAGTGTTTATGGCAGTTTTATTTAATGTATTTCCTAATAATTAGACTTACAATGGTATCATTATAAAGAATGCTATTGGTTTAGCAGAGTTTTCTTAATGATTCAGTTTTGGCTTTTGGTGATTGTTCTCTTATTTTCAATATGATTATAACTGATCTGTTCATCAGCAACTAATTCTAAATGTTGGTCAGGGGAAAAGGTCTCTCCTATATTCTGACATGCCTAGGACCCAAAGGGTCAATTGCATAAACTGTATGTGGTCAGCAGAGGGCAGCGTTCAAGAGGAGTGAAGTACAAAGGTCTTCAGGCTGGAAAAGCTGTGTCTGCAGTTCCCATCTGACAGTCAGGTTGATGGCTGAGAGATGCTATAGCTGCTAAGAAAAACATGTTTGTGTGAACTTTTAGTCAAATAGGGAGGGACAAGACTAGAAGAAGGTGGTAAGAGAAGTATGCGTCTGCCTGAGGGCAAAGGAATAGCAATAATAATCATTAATAAATTTATTGATCAGCCACCATTTGCCAAACTCTGAACTAAATACTAAACGTATCTCTCAATGACTCTCACAACAGATTTGTGAGGCCAAAAAATTTGTTCTAATTTAATAGATGAGGAAACTGAGTTTCAGGAAGATTGGGCAGTTTGCTTAAAGTCATACAAATAGCAAGTGAAGTCAGGGGAATCTGACTGCCAAGCCTTTGTTATTCCCACAGTGTCTTGTTGCCTCAGAAAAAAAGAGTGAAAATTATTTTTCCATGAATCTATGAAAGGGAGGAAAGAAGAAGAGACAGCCAGAATGCAGCCAAGAGGCAGCCTCAGGCCCTGTTAGCCTGGCAGGCCCTGCCAGCTGGCCAGAGTCTAAAAATATCAAGCTCTGGGCCTTTGGTTGATAAAGGCTGTATTTTTTTCTTTTCATAATTGCATTTGCTCATTTCCAGTCTTTGGCATCTCTCTCATCTCCTTCTGTGCCTCAGTGATATGAGCAGTCGGCCTGTCCCACACTTCCGGGAGCTGGGGGATTTGACTGGACCTGTGCACGAGAATCCCTCACGTGGACCCCGTTCTCTCACACGACTTTGTTTTCATCTGGAGCCTTGTCTTCACTCAGCTTTAGCTTCCTTCCTTGGACTATAGGTCTTTTGCAGTGCAGACAGTGTGTGTGTTTCTTTGAATATCTAATATATATAATAGCTGGCACAAATGCATGAAGAATGTTTATTGAATGAAGGAACTGAGATCATCCTTCATGGAGAAATAGAAAGCCAAGTTACAGTTGAGTGCCACGCCTTAGTTCTATCTCACTGGCATCCTTCCAGCTGAGTGTCTATTCTTTGACCATTATCTCATGATGACCCACTTTATTATTCTTTGTCTCTAGAAATTTTAGTGGTTTCTGGATTCCAGAATTCCTTGATAGAGACGTGACACTATCCTTGCCCTTAGCTGCATTGCTCTTAGCAGCATTGCCATTTTGATTCTTTCCATAATATGTTCCTTAAAAATCTAACATAAAATGAGAGCGATTTGTCAGTTCTTTCTTAGATATAGGTTGAAATCTCAGGCTCTCCTTTCTTTGCTGTAAGACCTAGAAATTCATCGTCTATTTTTCTCCTTTAATGACTGTCCTCACCTTTTTATTCTCTTTAGGCTTCCTCTCTTCAGGGGGATTGTGGAGCATAACATGGTCTTGTCTGCTAATATCTATTCCCTTCTTTATTTTAACCCCAGATAAATTCATAGGCTCTTTTTATTATAAGCAGAATAAGTAAGCAAGATAAAGTAGAAAAGTTCTTGCCCTCATGGTGCCCCTCGTTTATAGCTCCTACTTCTGTCACCAGAGTCACAGAAACCTTGGTCTTAGGATCTCAGCTTTTATCCCTGAAAATGGTGCTCACCAAAACCTGCCTCATCGTCCAGTTTTAGCAAAACCCGGATGACCCTTCTGCCACAGAGACAGAGATGCAGCTGCCTCTTCGTCTCATGTGAACATTTTTCAGCTTTCTGTTGTTCAGGTCTACTGATAATCAGGTCAGTGGGCCTTTGGCCTACGTAGGGATAATCCTCCCTTAACATTTTCTTATCAAATGCCTCTTTTTTTCTCTTTTTTTGGTATTTTTTCAAAAACATATCCTGAAACTAATTTCTTAGTGGTTCCATTCCCTTGCATTTTATTTTCTTTTAAAGTTTCTGGTGGACAGAGTCAGAATTTTTCTTCTTCTGATTGATTTACAAGTCATTTTCCTGAGGTCCATGGAGCCAACATGGATCAAGATGTTCCTCCTGGGCATGGCTGAGGACATACCCAATTTTCTCAAGGTCTCTGTCTCCAAACAGCATCTCAGTTTTATTTGCAGGTAGGAATTAAGTAGTGAATCCTCTTCCCCATGTTTGATAATCTATACCATATTATGATAATATTTTGGTCTCTTGCCTTAAATTCTCATTAGAGGAACAGGTAGACATTTTAAATGGCATCTTTGGAAGATCCACCTGGATAACCTCCAGTACGGGACTTGGAATGTTCAAATGAAACTCATTACTTGCCCCTGTTTCTTGTCTTTCAAAAGAGATTCTTCTCCTGTAATCCTGATCTTGGTTGTAAGTCTCAAAATCAGTTAATTGTATAAACTAGAAGCCTTGGATTCAACATCAATTCTTTATCCTGACTCCTCAAAGCTGGTTAATTGTTAATTCCATCTTTGATCCCAAATGCCACAACACAAGTTTAAGCTTTCTCATTTTTCAGCTGGGCTGTTAGAATTACTCTCATACTGTCTTCCCCCCCCCCCCCCACTTATTTCTCACTGTCACCAGATTCCCTTTTACAAAGAAAATCTAATCCTGGGATTTCTCTGCTTGGACATCTTGGATTGGCTTTTCATATCTAGGATGATTTCCAAGGTCTTACCATCATCAGGAGTTCGGCTAGCAACAGAAATGTAACAGGTCCTCACTGGCATTAAAGGTTTTTTTACACACTGCTATTCTATCTTCATCTGGGGCTATATAGCACCACATAGCAGCCAAACTTCTTGTTATTTCTGAAATTTACCTTTCTTTCTCATAATTATATAATTTTGTTCAATCAATTGCCTCTAAAAGCCCTTCTGTAACCTCTAATAGCTAATGAACCCTTTCTTCTTAAAGGTTAAAACTTTCTGATCCCCTTCTCTAACAAGGCCATTAGATGATAAAGTAGGTAAAGTAGGCTGGAAGGTAAATTCCTTTAAGGGAGAGTTTGCTTTGTTGAAATGATGATCTAGCAGCCCTCTGTGGGTTAAAGCATGCCGCTGTGACCTTCAGGTCAAATTGGAACTTAGATTTCCTGAGGAAAGAAAAGCAATTCTGCCTGACAGAGAGAAGAACAGGAGCCGTGACATCTGGGAATCAGGGTGAAGATGCAATGAGTGGTCTTACATGGAGGCTGGAAATTTGGAATTACTTTTCTTGATGAATAATTAAAATCTTTTAAGGTGTGAAGATACAGAATTTGAGTTGTGTTTTTGAAACACTGTTTCATCAGCTGTGTGATAGATAGCTTGAATTCTGGGGTAGGCATGGAGTAGGATAACTCATGATGACCTAGACCACAAGTTAGCATTGTTTTTTATATCAAGAGTAAGACAGTAAATATTTTTGCCTTTATAGGCCATGTATGATCTGTGTTGCCACTACTCTTTTCTGTCATCATTGCCTGAAAGCAGTCCTAGGCAACATGTAAATAGTGGGCATGGCTGTCATCTAATAAAACCTTATTTACAGGTATAGGTTGGGGGGGTCAGAATTTGGCCCAAGGATTATAGTTTGACAATCCTTAATCTACACAAGCATCAATAAGGGCCTAATCTAAACTAGAATAGAGTTGGTGGAGATAAAAAGAAAGAGAATTAGCAAAACTTGGTGAGGAATTGGGCATGGATGGGAGGAGGTAGAAGGAGGAAGAATCCAGGTAAGTCTCAGGAGGCCAGCATAGGCTGCTAGATATTGCTACCATTCGAGATTGAGAATCTAGGAGAGTATGCTGGGTTCATTTTTCATTTTTTCACTGGCTGAATTTTAGGTGCTTGAAGGATAGGGAGGAGCAGCAGTCCATGGACAAGAGAATAATATGATCTGGGGGACTTCCGACTGTCATGGAAAATGTTGCTGTCATAGTTCTTTAGATTCTCCCGTGTTTCATTTGCTCACATTTAAAATATTTTTCTTTTAATCATCTCACATACAGAATAGACCATTTTGAATCCATTGTATGTTTTCTCCTTATAACCAATAGGCCCCTTGTAACCAAGGCAACTATTAATAGAGCCATACCTTCAAGAGTGATTTTTTTCTTGCAACAAAAAACAGACCTGTTATTTTTTCTGGAAGAATCTCAGCCTCCCATTGGGCACTTTAAGTTCACTTCCCTGTTGAAAGTAGGGATTCTTTCTGCTCTTCTGTCTGAAGTTTGAACATTGCCTGTCCTACAGTATCTCTGAGTACCGTATATTTCTGTTGAAACATAGTAAGTTCTCATTTTCTGAAGCCACGTGAAGACTTTATTATTTTCAGTCTTTGGAATATTTAGGACAGAGATTAAGCACAGCTTGGAGTGGGGAATCAATAAATCAAACGCTACATCAGTGTTTTTCAATTCTAGTTGCACATTAAAATCACCTTGGGAGCTTTTAGCAGATACTGATGCCCAGATCAATTAAAACTAAATCTCTGGAGATAGGGCATGATAATTTGTACTTTTTCAAATCATCCAAGACGATTCTAAAGTAAGTTAGTTGAGAAGCACTGCACTAGAGTCAAGATTTAATTTTTGATCATTTAGAAAATGGCAGAGAAGTAAGAATTAAATACCACTCTCATCTGCTAGCCTGTGAAGAGCTAATATTTAACCAGATAGCCACATTTACTCAAAGAACGTACTCTGATCATTAAAAGAGCTTTAAAAGTGGCATCTACCAGAATTGCCAGTTCAGTATCACACCCTGCTCATCCTTCTCTATGCCTGTCCTGTCTTCTTCTGGGTTGACTGACCATAAATGCATAAAATAACATTTGATCATAAATAGGTTTCCCAAGTTAAACGAGCAACCCTTTAAAACCATATTACAGTCAATAACAGTAGCCATTCTTTTGCCTTATGTTCTAAAGAAAGTTGGATATCTTTATTTATTTATCTATTTATTTACAGACATGTTTAGAGACAAGTTCTCACTTTGTTGCTCAGGTTGGAATGCAGTGATGTGTTCATATCTCACTGCAGCCTTGAACTCCTGAGCTCAAGCAATCCTCCCATTTCAGCCCCCAAGTAGCTGGGATTACATGTGTGTTCCACCACATCCAGTTACATTTTTTTTTTTTTTTTGAGATGGAGTCTTGCTGTGTTGCCCAGGCTGGAGTGCAATGGTACGATCTTGGCTCACTGCAATCCACCTCCCAGTTCATGAGATTCTCCTGCCTCAGCCTCCTGAGTAGCTGAGATTACAGGTGTCTGCCACCATGCCTGGCTAATTTTTGTATTTTTAAGTAGAGACAGGGTTTCACCATGTTGGTCAGGCTGGTCTTGAACTCCTGACCTTGGGTGATCCACCTGCCTCAACCCCCTCAAGTGCTGGGATTATAGGCATGAGACACCATGCCCAGCCCATCAAATTTTTGTTTAAGTTTTTGTAGAGATGGGGTTTCACTTATTGCCCAGGTTGGTCTTGAATTCTTGGCTTCAATTGATCCTCCCACCTTGGCCTCCCAAAGTGCTGTGATTACAGGTGTGAGCCACTGTGCCCGGCCTGGATATCTTTAAATTCTGCATCCTAAATATACATAAGTGAAATACAATAAATACACTATGTGAAGTATATGTCAACAATGTCTACTGACTAAGTGACTACAATGTCTTGGGCTATGGTTCAGAGAAATAAACCCTTGAAGTAGTGCTCAGTTTGGAGGGAGGATGTGAAATGTTGTTGAATAGTGGCAGGAAATTAACATTTGTGAGGAGTATGCAGACACTGGGCAAGCTGATTGGCAGGTGATAAGCACAAGGTAGGAGGGAGAGGCAGAGCTGGGCAGAGAGGGCTCTGTGGAAAAAGTGATATGGAAGCTGAACCTGGAAGGAAGCTAGACTTTGAGCATGTGGCTCTTAGGTCAAGGGCTTTCCAAATGAATGGGTTTAATGAAAATAAAAAGTTAGGATCATTGTTGTATTTTGGTGAAGTTTAGGAAGCAAGATAGGAGAGATATGAAAGGTTCTTTTTCATAATAGAAATAGTTTGTTTTTCATTGTTCATCATTGACAGTTTTCAAATGCATGTTTTATTCCTTTTTCTCTTTTAAGATAGCCATCCTAGTGACAGTTAAGCTTTATTTCCTGTTTTTATAAATAAAACCATCACTCCTCGATGAATCATAATGCAGCATAGTATTAAGTGTTCAGGGTTAGGGACAGAAAGCTCAACAGTGTGGAAAATGCAAATACCATTTCTCGTATTTTCTTGCTTAATTGCTAGATAACAAGTCTCAGGCATTACTCAGAACCACAGTGGATGTGGGAAATCCTAAAATAGATTCTTTTCCTTTGTCAGATCATAGATTGCAATGGAGGAGGGCACAGCCAGGTAGCCTGGCTGATCACAGGTTTGTACTGAGTCGAGTCTGGTAAACTCAGGTAAAAATAACAGCAAAGCACCCTGTAGCCCTGGGTCATTCACTACTTAAGTAAGCAAGGAAGAGAATCAATTCAGTGACCACATAAGAAGCACCTACTTTAGGTTTGGCCATGCTAATGACGAGGGGTTAACATTTGCGGCACACTGAATCCCTAGGTGATGAGCTGTATATGAAGAGATGAGGCACAGGTCGATTTTTTTTGTTCTTTTCAATGAGCCAATATTCCATTGGTGACTAAAAATTGTAACAACATGTGCCCTCCTAGTGATGAAACTCTGCCTAAGACATCAAGATTCTGCTTTCATTTTGGCCTCCCATAGACCCTTACTCTCTCACCTAGGTTTTCAGCTAAATATATTAAAATAGGGACTTAAGATTTGATTAAAATTCCAGAACATGATCTATATCTAATCAGTCTTCTGTGTGATACATCAACTATCATTAGAGTACTGTTTAAAATGTTATATGTATATTTTTGATAATCAGGTGATGATTACCTCTGAAAATGAAAACAAAATGTTCTCGCCCAAATCTCATTAGGTGTAACTAATTTATGCACAGTGAGTGAGAAGACCTCCCATTTGGCCATGCTGAGGTTTCTTTAAGTGGCTGTCAGTCCTTCTGGCCTGCATCCTGGAAATGCAGCTGCAGAATGCTAGCAGCTCCTTGAGGCTGACCAAGAGGAGGCAGAGGCTAGTTGTTCTGGCTGCACAGTTGGCACTTTGTCCTTGTGTTAGTCTTCAGAAATCAACTTATTTGTCTGGAAAACAGACAATAGCATCAGCAAAGAACAAGGGCTAGAAACTCAGTGAGAAGCTTCCACTGACCCAAAGAAGCCTTTTAGGACAACTGCTTATAACTTTCACACAAACTCTTTCCTTTGGTGTCACAGCTAAAGGGACTGAAATCTGTGTGGCAGTGTTGTATGCCATGCCTAGGGGTGCTGTGGGTAACCTCTCCAGACCCTGGGAAGGGTAGCTGAGCAGGGGCACTATCACCATAGGGTAAGTGAACACACATCTTGTCAGAGAAAGAAGGTCAGAACAGTGTCCAAAGGCCAATGTGGGCCTTATTCCAAGGAATAACTAGGGTGGGGCAGATTCTGGATGTTGGGATGCTGAGAAATGAATACTAGGTTCAGACGTAGAAAAGGAGAAAATAATGGGGAGGCTGGAGACATTTACTACCAATGGAGAGGGAATTTCCAATACTCGTGTTTATTGGCCACCAATGGAGCAATCCATGGGGCTGGGCCTGGTTTAAAGAAATAGAGTGGAGAGAATATTTATATAGCTGTGAAGGAAAGGGACTCTCTTTCCTCTAAGGTAATGTTCACTAGTGGACTTTGGATGGATGAGTTGTGAATCTCTAATCCAGGAAATCCTAGTGCTGCAAGAGGCATTAAGAATGCTATAGGGGCTCAACGAAGTAATCTGAATCTGAATGGGCTTTGTTAGAGAGGGAAGGTGAATGGGAGGAATACTGCTTCCTTGAGGAAAGTGGATATCTGGGCATGGAAAGGAATGAGATTTCTGAAGTGGATAGCTCTCATGTTGGGGTAAAGGAGGTCAATGAAGACTGAAAACCCAACTCAGGGCTTGAGGTTTTATGGGAAGAACGTCAGGAGGAATGGGAGGTAAAGTGCCATGATTGTTGATGGCTGCCCACTTCAAGTAGCCAAAGTCAGGACAAGAGAGGGGAATATCATTCTTGCCTTCCTGGCAATTCTGATGTGGTCACATGGAGAGTGGCTTAAGAAATGGGGAGATTACATTGGAGAAGATGGCTTGGGGCAGGCAGTTTGAGAGCACATCACACCTTTTTGAAGGACCTTCCTTGACCAGAAAGGGGCCCCAGCTCTGTGCAGCCTGGAGGGCAAGACCAGGACCAGTGAGGAGACACTGACTGTTAGAGCTGTCCAATCTGGCTAATGGGGAGCACCCCAGGGCAGGGGGCTACCAGGCAAGGGCTGGCTGTTTGTTTATGGAAACGGTAGAAGGAAAGGATCAAACTGACAGTTGGAATGGTGACTATTAGCGTCTTCTCTATGAGTTGACTCTGGCCTATAGCAGTAGGCATCCTGGATGTGAGGGAAGGCAGGGGCTGTCTGCAAGGCTGAACCACACAACAGACATTTCTGGGGAGAGGACTGAGGAGAAGATTGAGAAGCAGGTTCTCTTGACAGGTTGGCTTGTGAGTCCCAAAGCTTTTCTCAATGCAGTGTGAGAGGAGATGGTGATGTCCTGGAATGGAACCAATGTTAGAGGTCAGAGGAGAAAGGGAATAGGGACATAAATAGTCACTGAAGTGAGAAGGGAGCAACAAGGGAGATTGGAAATGTAGCAAGGTCTAAGGGGCCCCAAAGAGTGGCTGAAGATCTACTTCTGAAAGCCCTGCTTGTCCCCCACAGTGCCCCTTTTGTGCTGATCCTGGTGTTTGTCACCAGAAAGAGGCAGAGTCCTGAAGGAAGCTGGTTGGGTTGGAACCTCTTGGTCCCCAGCAAACTGAATAGCATGGGAGGGGCCCACATCCTGGCATTAGTGCAGTAAGAATGGTTGAGGTATAGAGATGGAATTTGGGAAACCCAAATGGGAAAAGAGTATGGTGATGTCCCTGCATGCTTCACCCAGACAGCACCCTGTAAATATTCCATTGCTTCATATCCCTGAGTCATGTCCCACCCTCCAAGAAGCCTTCCTGTATGCAAGAGAAGATTACTGTTACCCTGGCAACCACAGAACCTCCATAATTCAGTGCTGTACTTTTGTGGTATCTTCATAAACCCCTTGATTGTATCTAATGTCTAAGTATGTGTGACCAATAGGATGGATACAGGTAGTGAAGTTGGTTAAATTGAATGAAATTCACTTCTTGCCCAGAAAAATAACATGCTTCTTGTCCTCAGTGGATGCTAGCTTTTCTGAGCTACACAACTATGGAATAATGAAGCTGAGGATGCTGGAAAAACAGGTTCTTGTTAGGTAATTGAGGTGATATTTCCACGCCAGGCAACTATAGTATGATGATCACAGCTTTGAGGTTAGAAAGATAGTGTTCTAATCGTGGTCCTGTCATATATTAACAGTGCGACTTGGGTAAGTCCTGTAACTTTCCTGAGTTTTTCCTTTCTCATCTGGAAATTGGAGATACTGCATCAATTTTGCAGGCTGTTGTAAATGAGCTGGTCTATTGTCAAGAAAGCTCTCAGAAGTCAGGCAGGATTGTCTCTAATGACCTAGATCAGGGTTATCCCTTTCTAGGTACTCATCAGGTACTAGGCCATGCTAAAACCTGAAGTGAAACTGTTTCAATCAATCCCATGAATAAAGGCTCTCAAGCTAGTAGGCACCTAGATAAAGTTTTCTAAAAGGGCTGGGCATGGTGGCTCAAGCCTGTAATCCCAGCTCTTTGGGAGGCCGAGGCAGGCATATCACAAGGTTAGGAGATCGAGAGCATCCTGGCTAACACGGTGAAACCCGGTCTCTCTACTGAAAAATACAAGAAATTAGCCAGGCGTAGTGGCAGGCACCTGTAGTCCCTGTTATTTGGGAGGCTGACGCAGGAGAATCGCTTGAACCTGGGAGGTGGAGGTTGCAGTGAGCCGAGATCACACTGCATCACTCCAGCCTGGGCGACAGCCAGACTCCATAAAAAAAAAAAGTTGTCTAACACCTTTATGGATGGAAAATTGAGGTCCAGAGGAAGAGAGTAACTCAGTGAGTCAAGGTATGTGTGGACACTGGACTCTATTTCTTCCTGATCCTGGCCTTTTTCTACTATGCTAAAGTAATGGCAGCTTGACCAAGGGAACGGCTCTTGCCTGGAGGGAATAAACAGTCACCAATATTTGTTGAATATCCAATTTTGTAACGGTTATGAACATAGGCTTCTGAGCCACACTATTGGGGTGCATCAGCTCCAACACTTATTAGGTTCATGACTTTAGGCAAGTCACTTATCCTTTCTCTGCCTCAGTTTCCTCATCTGTACAACGGGGGCAATAATACTTGTTTATGGAGATTAAGCAATATGATATTTTATATGTATAGTTATACATATATCTATATCATAGACAATATTTATAATCTCAGAATAGCACCTGGAGCATAGTAAGCACTATATATAAGCATGTGCTGCTATTACTGCCATTGGTAAAGGAGTGAGAAATAATTAGGTGATGATATGTCCTGGTTTATGCCTGTTGTCCTGGAATAATATTTTAATATTGTGCTTTTTGGCTTTTAAGAAAGTCATAGTTTGGGCAATAAATTCAGTAGTCACCCTGGCTATGATGGGGGAAATCCACTGGTGAGTGAATCAAGAGACCTAAGTCTGTCAAAAAAAATTCTGTGAGAATTTGGGCTCTTAATCTCTGTCTTAGTTTCTTTATCTTCCAAATGGATGTTTAGTCTAAGTCAAATTTAAATTCATGCCAGCGTTCAATTTTGGGATGTCTACTATATACAGAGCACTATTCAAAACACTTAAGGTTATGCGAAGATCAACAAGACATACAAGTGACTGTTCATCCTCACCGAAGCTTTCATTTTGATGGGATAAAACATGGTGTTTGATGGGTAAGATGAACCAGAAATGGGAGAGAACATCTTGTTTTCAAATATTTGATGGTTCAGTGGAAGTAAGTATTAGAGATGAGAAGTCATCACAAAGTTAGATATGCTTGGTGGTCAATGAGTGAGCAGGAAGGAGATGGGAGACCATTCACAGTTGCTTACTCAGAGAGGACTTTCTGTTGGAGCTGGACTTTAGCTGGTGTTGAGAAGTGAAATGTAATGTGAAGAGCAAGGATTTGAGTTCAACCGACTAAGGTCTAAATCCTGTTTGTTTCGTTAGTTGTGTACCTTGAATACTCTGCTTAACTTTATTGAGCTTCTAATTCCTCCTCTGTAAATTGGAGGCAGCAATTCCTGCAATGATGAACTAAATTCACCCTATTAGATGATTAATAAATGACAGCCATTATTTTTATAGGCAGAGAGGAGTTGAAAAGCATCCAGATATGTGGCACAAATAAGTGTAATCACAAAGGCAGGGAAGTATAGAGGATGCTGCAAGTCAGAAAACAGTGCTGTTTGTGGGAGTGGAGGATTTATGTTGGAGGTAGTGGGAAACTGAAGTGGGTTCAGACTTACTTGACCCACTTGCATTTGTCCTCAGCAAGAGATTTCTGACATTTCCATAGGCCCATTGACTTCATATGTTCTTACAAGTTTGCAAGAACTTCCAGAAGCCCTAGAAGTTTAATACAATTTTGCTAAAATTAGACTTGAGCTAGAAAAACCATTTGACACTTTTCTACGCTAATCCAGATGTGATGCTTATAACTGGCTGGCAAATGAATGGTATCTTTCACTGTATCATTGGGCTAAATGGCTTTTCACCTGGCAGTTAGAAAGCCCACTGAAGAACTGTCTAACAGCTTTCCTTTCTGGATTTATGATAGTTTACATAAATCTGCAAAATTACCAAAAGACATTCTTAACGTAGTGAGAAGCTGTTTTAAAGCGTCAGCAATGCAGCTCAGATTTTGAAGTGCAGGGGAGAGAAAGGCAGCCAGGCATGACACTGAAGTTCACTGAATTATTGATAAGGGCTGCCATGGGTTAGCAGAAGGCTTGACCTCAGTGGACTCCTAGCCTCAGGAAGAAAACGAGCAGAATTTAGGAAAGACATCACTCTTCAAATTTCTCTGCTTCTTTTTAAAAAGTTCCTGATTTCTTCCTCAGAATCATGTTCAGAATGTTAATGCTTTCATAGTGTATTCATTTAGTATTTTATCATTCTTGTACTTTTATTTTTCAGGAAATGACAGATATGACTTTAAAAATAAATTTTAATAAATATTAATAGTATTCTGGTAATAAAATTTAATATTATTTTCAAATTAAGGTATTTAATTAATATGTGAAATTATATTAATACACATTAATATTAACAATACATATTTAAATAAAAATAGCTCATGTTGGTGGAGGCAGGTTACAAATAACTATTATAATTTTATAAATGAGGACAATTTTGGAAAACCTGACTGAAGGGCCACAGCTATAAACAATTACGTTCCAAAGTGAATGTTCAGTTAGTCATCTTAGCCAAAGGGTGATCTATGGGAAATGTTCCACACAGGTAGCCAGGAAATGGTATTATTTCCAGTGTCACCACTTTTCAGCCCTGTATCTTATCTTTGGGCAAGACACAAAACTTCATCTATAAAATGCTGATAACATTTGCTTTGTGTATCTCACAGGACTGTTGTGATGATCACGTCAGAAAATGAATGTGTAAGCATTTCATAAGCTAAGAAGCATGATGCAAATAAATACAAATACTGGCAATGTTAATTAGTAAATTATTCACAGAATCTTATTTCATTAATACCCTTCCTGCTTCCTGTAGCTCTTTTGGGAATTCCATTTCCAGTTAATGAAGGCCAGGGCAATTGGTGGGCTTGTGTCTGTCATTTACTCTATTATGAAACATTTCCTGTGTGCCAGCCACTGTCCTAGACACTGAGAATGCAAAGATGAGAAAAATGTGATCCCCGTCCTTCTGGGACCTTAGTCTGGGTGAAGAAGACAGTACTTAGACTAATAAACATATGATACAACTTGTAATCCAAAAATTTAAATGACATTTTATGAATAATGAATAAGAGCTAAGCATTGTGCTATCTCCTGGGGATATAAAAATGTATAAAGCATTGTGTTTGCACTTGAAGATCTTGCCATCTAATAGGGGGCACAAGTAAATAAACAAACAGGAATAATGGTGAGCAGAGGCAAAGAGGAGGTGAATCAAGTAAAGACTTCAACTACAGATAGAGCAATAGGTTCCAGGTTCTATGAATCAATTTTGTTACATGAAAAATAGGGCTGAAAACAACTCTTTGCTGGGTTAAGGATCTCTGAAGCCTTAGAATTGGGAAGCTGGAGAAGAATAGCATGGGGAGAAATGCCAGATGTGGGTGAAGGGGAGGAAGGCAGCAAATCACACTGCCACGTGTGTACCTAGGCAACTATCTTGCATGTTCTACACATGTACCCCAAAACCTAAAATGCAATAAAAAAAAGAGGTTCCTATAAGGGTGTAAATAAGGTAGTTTTCAAGGGTTCTGGCACAGAAGAGATGCTAAAAAACAGTAATACAATAAAAAAATGGCAATGAGTCTGAAGTGAAGCACCAGAAAGCATTTCTGGTTTATTTGTAGCTTACGATATTTACTGACACCCCTCAGCACAGCACTGACATGAGTCATCCTCAGTGCAACCACCAGGTACCACATTCAGATCAGGAACAGAATGAGGTTAATAAAAGAGAATGCATTCTTATATGGTCTTTGTATAATTTAGACCAAACTCTAGATTCTCATTTGATCACCTTGGAGGGAAGATTGAAAATCTTTTTGTAACATATCTTAAAATCATAAAAGCTACTTATGACAAACCCACTGCCCATATCATATTGAATGGGCAGAAACTGGAAGCATTCCCTTTGAAAACTGGCACAAGACAAGGATGACCTCTCTCATCACTCCTATTCAACATAGTATTGGAAGTTTTGGCCAGGGCTATCAGGCAAGAAAAAGGCATAAAGGGTATTCAATTAGGAAAGAAGAAGTCAAATTGTTTCTATTTGCAGACGACATGAGTGTATATTTAGAAGACCCCATTGTCTCAGCCCAAAATCTCCATAAGCTGATAAGCAACGTCAGCAAAGTCTCAGGATACAAAATTAATGTGCAAAAATCACAAACATTCCTATACACCAATCATAGACAG
This sequence comes from Saguinus oedipus, assembly GCA_031835075.1. Classification (NCBI taxonomy): domain Eukaryota; kingdom Metazoa; phylum Chordata; class Mammalia; order Primates; family Cebidae; genus Saguinus; species Saguinus oedipus. Next base: position 7,089,561 of record CM063183.1, on the reverse strand, counting down.
ACAGCCAAGTCATGAGTGAACTGCCATTCACAATTGCTACAAAGAAAATAAAATACCTAGGAATACAACTAACAAGGAATGTGAAGGACCTCTCTTCAAGGAGAACTACAAACCACTGTTCAAGGAAATAAAAGAGGACACAAACAGATGGAAAAATGTTCCATGCTCATTGTTAGAAGAGTCAACATTGTGAAAATTGCCATACTGTCCAAAGTAATTTATAGATTCAATGCTGTCCCCATAAGCTACTATTGACTTCTTCACAGAATTGGAAAAAATACCTGAAACTTCATATGGAACCAAAAGAGAGCCCTGCATAGCCAAGACAATCCTAAGCCAAAAAAAAAAAACCAAACACAAAAAAAGACAACCAAAACAACAACAACAAAAAAAAGTTGGAGACATCACGCTACATGACTTCAAACTGTACTACAAAGCTACAATATTCAAAACAGCATAGTACTGGTACCAAAATAGGGATATAGACCAATGGAAAAGAACGGAGGCCTCAGAAGTAACACCAAACGTCTACAACCATCTAGTCTTTGACAAACCTGACAAAAACAAGAAATGGGAAAAGGATTCCCTATTTAATAAATAATATTAGGAAAACTGGCTAACCATATGCAGAAAGTTGAAACTGGATCCCTTCCTTACACCTTATACAAAAATTAACTCCAGATGGATTAAATATTTAAACATAAGACCTAACACTATAAAAACCATAGAAGAAAATCTAGGCAATACCATTCAAGACATAGGCATAGGCAAGAACTTTATGACTCAAACACCAAAAGCAATAGCAATAAAAGCCAAAATAGACAAATGGGATCTAATTAAACTTAAGGGCTTCTGCACAGCAAAAGAAATTATTATTAGATTGAACCAGCAACCAACAAAATGGGAAATTTTTTTTTTGCAATCTATCCATCTGACAAAGGGCTAAAAACCAGAATCTACAAAGAACTTAAACAAATTTACAAAAAAAAACAAAAAACAAGAAAACACAAAAACACCACCCAACACCCCTATCAAAAAGTGGGAAAAGGATATGAACAGACACTTCTCAAAAGTTGCCAATTATGCAGCCAACAAACACAGGAAAAAAACATCATCACTGGTCATTAGAGAAATGCAAATCAAAGCCATATTGAGATATCATCTCACACCAGTTCGAATGGTGATCATTAAAAAATCAGGCAACAACAGATGCTGGAGAGGATGTGGAAAAATAGGAATGCTTTTACATTGTTGGTGGGAGTGTAAATTAGTTCAACCATTGTGGAAGACAGCATGGTGATTCATCAAGGATCTAGAAATAGAAATACTATTTGACCCAGCAATCCTATTACTGGGTATATATTTGAAGGATAATAAAACATTCAATTATAAAGACACATGCACATGTATATTTATTGCAGCACTGTTTACAATTGCAAAGACTTAGAACCAACCCAAATGCCCATGAATGATAGACTGGATAAAGAAAATGCAGCACATATACACCATGGAATACTATGCAGCCATAAAAAAGGATGAGTTAATGTCCTTTGCAGGGACATGGGTGAATCTGGAAACCATCATTCTCAGCAAACTGACACAAGAACAGAAAATCAAACACCACAGGTACTCATTCAGAAGTGGATGTTGAACAATGAGAATACATGGACACAGGGAGGGGAACATCAGACACTGGGGCCTGCTGAGTGTGGGGGGGGCTAGGGAAGGAATAGCAGGGTGTAGGGGGAATGGGAGGGATAACAGGAGAAATACCTAAAGTAGATGACAGGGGGATGGTTGCAGCAAAACACCATGGCATGAGTATACCTATGTAACAAATCTGCATGATCTGCACCCATGTACCCCAGAACTTAAAGTATAATAAAAAAAATACTAATTAAAAAAATCTTTATTCTTGGGGAATCTTTTCTGGAGTATGGAGATGGGCACAGACTGTTTCAGGAGCTATCTTTAGAAAGAACAATCTATTAGTGTCAAAGGTCTTCTGGGATCTTAAGTATATGGACTGGCTCTCCTATTGGGAACATGCCCAAAAGAGGTTTAATGTTTTAATAGTTGCTGGATGTCTGCAGAGATGAAAAGGCATACATGTGTATGCCTCTTTAATGTCTCAGCAATATTGTGGCAGTTTATTGCATTTATTTCTAAGTAATTTTGTTTGTTTTGTTTATTGATGCTATCATAAGCGGTTTTTATTTCATTTGGCTATGGCTGGGTTGCAAACTACCCCAAAAGTTTGTGGCTTAAAACAGTAATTTTGGATTTTAAAGGTATTTTTTTCTCACATTTCTGTGAATAGACTTAGGTTAGCTGGATGGTTCTTACTTGAAGTCGTTCATGAGGTTGCAGCCAGATAGTGACTGTACCGGAGTCATCGAAATATTCACCTCGTTTAGACATGCAAGGTGGATAGCTCACATGGCTGGCAGTCAATGCTGGCAAACAGCTCAGCTAGGGCTACCTACTGGTGTGCTCACAGGTGACCTCCTCGTGAGGCTTGACTTTTCCCTACGTGATGGTTGAGTTCCAGAAGTGAGTGTTTCAAGAAACAGAAAGTGGAAGTTGCTAGTGCCTAGAGGCACAACTTGGAAAATTGCCAGAATTATTTGTACCATATGATTTAATGTGAATTTAGGGAGCTTTCTCAGGTTTAATACAGGGAACATAGATGCCATCTCGTGATGTATTTGTAATACAGTCAAAGTATTATCAAATGCAAGAGAGAGGACATAGAATCAATTTTCTGATAACAGGCATGTTAAAGGATTGGTGTTCATCATTAGTCTGTCACAGTATTGATTTTATTTCCAGTTTTTTTGTTGCTAATATATTAAAATAATACTGATACTTTATGATGATCTTGCTTCTGTGATATTGCTTTATTAGGTCATATATATGTATATATTTATATAGATATTAAATATGCATTTATAATATATTCTTCAAGTTATCTACATAAACAATCCTGCCCTCTGTAAATATGACTGTCATTACTTAGTCATTATATATCACCATTTAATATATTGGATTCAATTTTCTGACACTTTGTTAAGAATTTTTGTGTCTGTGTTTGTGAAAATTACTGATGTGGACCTTTCTTTTTTCCTATTGTTTTTGTTTCATAATGCTCATAGAGTAATTTGGAATTATATTCTCTTCCACTTTACCAATACTTTGTATAGAACTGATGCTATATTTTCTTTAAATGTTTGGCAAAATTCACCACCAAAACCATCTGAGACTGATATTTTCTTTGTGAAAGGTATTATAACTACAAGGTCATTTAAAATATATATAGGGATATTGAAGTGATCTATCTTTTTCTTGAGTTAGTTTTGATGGTTTGTATCTTTCACATATTTGTTCATTCCAATTAAGTTGAAAATTAATTGGCATAATGATATTTCAGTTTTCATAGAATCTGTTGAGATATCACCTATCTTAATCATAATATTGGCAACACTTCAATTTTGTTAATTTTTTCAATGGGCCACATTTTGAGTAAATTAATTTTCTCTTTTGATTTTATGTTTCCTATTTCATACTCTTATTTTAGCTATTATTTGTATTCTACAACTTTGGTTTCAATTTGCTTTTCTTCACTATTTTTCAGAGATTAACTTGAGAACTTTCTTCTAATATTTACATTTTAATGTTAATAAATTTACCTTTAAGCATGACTTGTCGTTGTATCCTATATGTTTTAATATCTTATACTTTATTTTTATTTTGTTCAAATTATTAAAAAATTTACTTTGTAATTTATTAATTATGGGTTTGTATTGAATTTCATTATTCATTTCTCTGCAGTTTTCAATTACTATTAAAACCAACCAGTTAATATTTATGTTAGATATTGTATGTTTTTAATTACAGAATTTCCATTTGGTTATGTTTAAGAGTTTTCCCTGAGATTTCTCCAGCTCTTCACCAATTATATGACTTTCCTTCTGTTAATTTTTTAATTTATTTAAGTTGGTATTTAAGAGTCCCGGTCTACTAACTTGAATAACTTAGTAATCTGTTGGTGTGCCTCTACTGACTACTTTTTACTTTTGCTTATGGAAATATTGTCCTGCTTCTTACTTTTTTGTTTTTGGCAGTTTTACATTGTATTTCACACATTGCATATTAAAGAACAGAAGAGACCAAAGCATAATATTTTTTTCCCTCCAAAGTTTTGACTTTGCAGTCTATCTGTCAGTTCAGATGATGAGCTGATTATTTAGATTCCTTCATAAGTGAACTTGACTTTTTGGGAGACCTTACCTTTTACAATTGATTGAGCCCGTTCCATACTCTACCTCTTGGGCCACTACTACTGATTTCTTTGGTCTTGACAGTATTTGAACTGGCAGAGGGTTGGCTGCATTTCAATACAGTTTTAGTTAAGCTTTGGATTCAACCAGACCTGGAATGTCTCTGGAATCAACTACTATGAGAATAACCAAAGCGACACAAATTCTTTTTACTGCTCAGCTCCTTGACTGCTACTCTTCTCGCAGAAAATTAAGTGGGGCTGGTGGGACAGGGAGAGTTGCCAGGCAGAGTATTTCATGTTTGTTTCTAGTTCTACTGCAAATGCTAATCTATCCCATTACCTCTCACTGTAACCAAAAGGGTCAACCCATTTGGGGGTCTGATCCTTTCCAGAATTTTGGCCCCATGTATTGAAGCCTCTTTGTCTACTGGCTCACATCTTAATGACTTGCCTCTCTGAAATTCAGTTTATCAAGGCTTAGAATCCTGTGTTCTTCAATATATTCTTTAAAAAGTATAATATTTAGGTTATCTGTTTTGATCTTGTTATTTTGAGAAAAGAGGTAATTCACATTCTTCTGCATCATAATGAGAAGCATAAGTCCCCATTAAAGAAAAATGAAAATAAATTTAACTGTAATGATCAAACTGTTAGAAAGAAAGATACAGCATAGTCACTGAACAATCAAAACAGATGAATGTTGTAAACAACTGGGTGTACCTGCTGAATATATCTTGCATCTTAGAGAATGTATGACAATAGAGATATGGAAAAAGATGCAACAGACAAATACTAGAAATAGAGTTCATGCAGTAATATTAATATCAGACAAGATAGATTTTATGGAGAAATTATTTAGCAGTGATGACGGTACTGGGCCATCTGGAGTGGCTGCTGCCATTGTGCCAGCTGCAGCAAGGTGTGGCTGGGGTTGCACACTCCATGGAGCAGGAGGGAGCTGGGGACAAGCAGGAGCCCTGCCCCTTCTGAGTTGCAGCAGGAGCTCCCTGGGTGCAGCTGCAGCCACCCAAACCATGAATGCAGACCTGGGCCTCCTACTCCATAGAGCAGGCAGGAGCCCCACTCTGGGTGGCCATCCAAACTGCAGCTGCAGACCCAGGCATCCCTGCACTCTTGGGAGCCTGGGAAGGCTCTCCTCTTCACAAGCTCAGAAATGCCTGCTCCCACTGCATGGCTTCTCCCTGTTGTCCATGCCTGCTCTGATCTCAGAGCAAAACCAGGGCCAATCCTGGGCACTGTCACAACCAGGCCATGTGTGCACACACACAGCAGTGCTGAAATGCTAGCCCCCTGTGATCTTGGCCCCCTTCAGATTTTGGCCATTGACAAGCATAGGAGGGAAACCAACATGGGGCTGAGGGCTGCTTGGGGATGCCCTACAGGCCCCCTTTGGCACTTATAGCCTGGGTGCTATGAATGGCAGCAGGAGGCAGGTAGTTTCCTGGGTGGAAGGGGTCGAATCCTCTTTGAGACCCCACCTTTGTAGAGCCCAAAGGCTGGGGACTGAAGTGGGAACTTGTGGTGCTTTTTCTGAGCCTGCCCATGGCCACTCATAGACCAATTGGTGTGTACTTGCTCCCCTCAGCACCCATAAAAATCCTGGGCTCTGCCAGAGCTGAGCAGATGTTGCAATGACTGGCTGCAGAGAGGAGCTACCCACTCCAGGACCTCCCCTCTGCTGAAAGCAGCAGATGACCTACCTGCAGAGAAGAGACATCCTCTCCAGGGCTTCCTCTCTGCTGAGAAATGAACACTCTGCCTGCCAGCAGAGAGGAGCCGCACTCTAGGCCTCCTCTCTGCTGAGAGCTGCAGAGACGATGGGATGACCTGCCTGCAGAGAGAAGCCACCCACTTCAGGGCCTCCTCTCTGCTAAGAGCTGAACACTTAACAGAACAACCTGCCTTCAGAGATGAGCTATGCACTGCGGGTCTCTGAGCTGTTCTAACACCCAATGAAGTTCCTCTTCATCTTGCTCACCTTCCATTGTCTGCATACTTCATTCTTTCTGGATGCAAGACAAGAACTCAGGCAAAGGTGCCTCTGGCCACAGAGGTTTCAGCCAGATAGGGATAAAAAAGGACAACTTACAAAAAATAGAGTAAAAAATCAACCAAGAAATTATAACAATTAGAAATTTTTATGCATGCAACAACCTACTCTTCAAATATATCACACGACAGCTGACAAAAATATAAATAAAAGTGGATAAGTACACAATAATAGTAGGAGATTGTAGTATACCTCTCTTAAGAATGGACATATGAAATCGATAAAAGATTAGGGTTCTAGAAGATTTAACAATACAATTTGTAATCTACATCTAATAGATATAAAAATGACAAATATTTTACAAAAATTGGTGATGTAATAAATCTCAAAAGAAGGCACAGCCTCCAAGAATCACTATCATTTAAAACATATTTCATGATCATGATATAATTGAGGATGAAAACAAAGCAACAAAGTAATGGTTAAGAAATAAACGAATATGTATTGTTTGAAAACTTGAAAATGCTCACTTAATAATTCGTAGTTTAATGGTTATATCAAAATAAAAAAATATAGAATTAAATGATCCTGAAAATGCTATCAAAACTTGTGGGATGCAGCTAAACAAGGACTCAGAAGTAAATTTATATATCAAATTATGCCTAACAAAAAAAATTATGAGTTAAATTTCATCTGAAAATCTAGGAAAAAGAACCAGAAAATAAAGGTGAAACATGAGGGAAATTAAAATTAAATTAAGAGAAATTAATGAAAGAGTAAACAAATAATACATAATATCAATAAATAGAAAAACGGCTTCTTTGAAGATAAAAAATGGGGTAGGCAGTTTACTTTGTAGGCCAATCAGTTAAAATAATGACAAACATGTAACGTTAAAGAAAAGAAGGAAAGTTTACTACAAATTAGAAATTTAAATAATTCCCAAGGGAAAAATATACTTTATGCCAATAGAGTTGAATGCTTAGCTAAAATGATAATTTCATATAAAACCTTAACAAACTATTAGGCATTAAATACATTGAACTGTTCTTTACATGTAGATTTCTTTAATGTTATGTTTATGTTTTAAGGGGTAAAGTCTTACCAAACAATTAAGGAATCACTGTATTTTTCAGGTTGTACATTAAGGGACTAGCAGCTTCCACTTCATAATTAACAAAATTTAAAATTCAGTTCTTTAGCTACAGAAAACACCCTTCAGGTTCTCAACAGCTATAAGTAGTTAGCAGTCACTGTGTGGATTTTAGGGCAGTGAAAGTTCTCTCTGGGATACTATGGAGATATGGTATTATAAATTTCTCCAAACACATAGAATGTGTAACTCAGCATAAACATTAATGTAAACTAGAGGCTCTGGGTGATAATGACATGTCAATGTAGCCTCATCAGTTCCAATAAATGTACCAGTCTGGTGGAAGATATTGATAATTGGGAGGCTAAGCATATGTTGGGAAATATGCAATGTGCAGATTGCAGAAGACTTTCATCACCACTGAAAAGTGTTGTAGAGCTCTGATTTAGACTGAGAAATCAGCAAAAGCATAGACAAATAGCTAATGGAATAGATAAGGAAATTTAGAAGTAGACCACTTATTGAGAAAATGTAGTTGTGACAAATGCCATTATGAATCAACAAGGCAAAATAATAGAGTCCTGACAGACTTGGATATTTCTGTGGAAAGTATATAAAATCATGTTCCAACTCTGTCCCATATAAAAATAAAAAATCCATAAAGAATTAAAAGCAACACATAAAACATCAAAGCAGTATCATAAACAATGTAATTGTAATATACACAGAGGTAATATTTGCAAAAGATATAGCCAACAAAAATGACTGTTTGGTACCTCTAAATAATTCCTACAATTTAATATGAAAAATCATAACCAACCCAATGAAAAATTGAGCAAAGGATTTGAACAGGAAATTAATAGAAACATAAACTCAAAGCAAATAAGCAGATAAACAATGCTCAAGTTCATTAATATTTAGGAAAAACGCAAATAAGACAACTGTGAGATATTATTTTTACTTGTCTTACCTGCAAATGTTTCATATTTTTGTGATTGCATATTGTGCTGCTATAAATATGCATAAGCAAGTATTTCTTTTGCAAAATGACTTCCTTTTCCTCTGGGTAGATACCCATTAGCGGTATTGCTGGATCTAATGGTAGTTCTACTTTTAGTTCTTTAAGAACTTTCCACATTATTTTCCGTAGTGGTTGTACCAGTTAACATTCTTGTATCAGTCTTTATTGATGTTTGACTCTCCTATTGGAGAGCTGACATCCCCAAGAAAGATAATTTAATTCCCGGTTTTACTGACTTTTAAAAATAACCCCAACGTAAGAAAGTGCCGGACACATAATCCTTTAAATGTTCAATGACCACTTGTTGAATGAATGATTGAATAATCGTTAATACTAATTGAGTACTTACTATGTGGTAGGCATTCTAATAACCATTCAGTGACTCCCTATTGCCTGCGGGATAAAATGCAAAATCCTTTGACAGAAGAGCAAGCCCCTTCATGAACTGGTTCTACTCAACACTCCAGCCTCATTTCTTAATGCTTCTCAGATTTCTTTTCTTTAATTCTCGGTCTCTTTTCTCCAGACATACTAAACTCCTGGCAGTTCCGAAACATGTTTCTTCCTCTTGGCCTTCGCAAATGCTTCTGCTATAAACCTTTCCCACTACTTTTGGACCAAATTTTACAAAATTATGGACTCTACCTCTGAATTTCCCTTTTCAAGGCAGTTTCTTCTGAATTCTGAGGCAGGATTTTATGTCCTTCCTGACAGATTCCACAGTACTGTATTCTTACATCTTTAGTAGTAATCTTTATTCTCAATTGAAATTGAAGACTTCCTTCTTGATTGCTGAATGGGAAATTTCATTAGCATGGGTTTCTGTCTCATCTGAGTCTATATTCTCTCACTGCATAGCATGGTGTGGAGTGCACAGTTAGCACTAACTAAACACTTACTGAGTAACACAATGAATGAGACTCCTCTGTGGCCTCCAGGAAGGCTACAGCTTGCTTGGCAGCAGGCTCTGGGCCAAATGTAGAAAGAAGGTCTCTCCAGGCTGCAAAAGCCTCCATGAGAAAGCTTGCCCCAGCAGAGGCCAGAAAACTATAGATGCCTATTCATGTGAATAGCTCGGGTCCTTCAACTAAGTCCTGCCCCATTGGAATGGATTCTTATTCTCTAGATTGAAAGGGCTTCCTCTCCAGCAGGGTTTCTTAATGGGATCAACTGGCCTGGGACACTGGGCAGTCTATCTAGGAATCCTAATGTCCCTGGTACAGATCAGAAACATGCTAGGCATGAGTCCTGTGTATGACTTTTTGCTTTTGCACTCATGAACTCCCTGTGAGGTCATGCTTTCAATTATCTGTCTATTCCTTTAGCCAAGACTCACACCCAAAACTGTTAACACCAAAGTCCATGGTGTTAGCTATTACTCTATGCTGCTTTAGTCATCATGAAACTTTTCTGTTTACTTATGCTAATGGATTTAGCCTAAAAGTGTATATGTAGTTTCAGAACTGTATTGGGGATCTTGGAAATTCCAAAACTTTAATATCCTGCAAGTGATTTTTGAATAGCAGAATTCAGGTGTCATGTCAAAGTTTCAGGGGATGCTTCAGTCTGAATTGTCTCTGATGTTACTTTGAGGACCAGCCCTGCCTTGGAGCCTTTTTTTGGGTATGACAAAAAATCTCCTTCTCAGTGTCTCCTTTAGAGAAAGGGTCTCCTTACCCCACCAAGGGAATGTGATTAGCTGAGACCTTCTAGCTATTAGCTTCATCAGCGTCAACTTCTGCTCTGGCTGTGTTCATGCTATTCTCAGGATGGATTCTGGCCAAAGGCAGATCAAGGCAGTGATGCAAGGGCCTAGATATTTCAGCCCATTATGGGAGATCTCTAATGGAAAAGTTCTGTTCTGGAACTCCCTGTTGGGTTGATCAAAGAATTATTAAATTAGTGTACTGCTCTGATAACTCTCCCTGCCCAAACCTGTTTCCTCCTTTTTCCTTTCACTGATGTTACTTGTCAATACACTTGTGCATTCTTCACTTCATCTTAGTGTCTACTTCCTGGAGAATCAACCAGTGACATGGGCTCTAAGGTGTTTATAATTTCAGGGTATGCGGTAGGTATGTCAGTGGCATGATGGGCTAAAAGGCAAGGGTGGAGAGGTATTGCTACTATGATTGCTCCTCTGACTTTGGATATTGACAGATGAAAATGATGTGTAGGGTCTCTGTTGGAGAAAGGGACCACATGGGCAAAGACTCCAAGCTGTCACCACTTTGACTATACTGTAGAGTGTGTTGTGTTTGACACAACTTCAGGGCAGTTGTGAAGGGACTTGTGTTTAGAAAGTTAGTTTGAGGTCAACCTTGAATATCAAACTAAAGACTGGGTTTTATTTTTTAAGGAGTTGCGACATTGGAAACAAGGTCATGCTTAATGTGCTTTGTGGATTATCTGGTTTTGGCCCACACTGGGATTTGTGTGTTAAATCTATCTAAGCAGAAGTTAATTAATAAGAGGTATTAATGTATTTGGGTTTATCCTGAAAATTTGCTTTTTAAACATAGGATTCAGTAGGGGAGGGAAGCACATTTCAGGCTGGAGGGTCAGTTGAGTTAGTGCCCTCTGGTCTCTCTACAGCCTGTCAGCGTCCTCTCCCACCCCCAAACCCCACGATCCTTGGAAGTAACAGAGAGGCGACACTGCAGCAAATGCATATTTTATTCCAGGTGGGGTGATGCCTGGGTTCCTTCTACTTCCTGACCTGAGGAGTGTAGCTAAATAGACATTTCTCAGGTTGAGTGCATCCCTAAATAGAAGTGCACTGAAATTAGGGTTGCCAGATTGAGAAAAAAAGTACATAAAATATATTTATATCGCACCTATATGAAATTACTAAAATTATTCATTACTTATCTAAAACAAATATAACTGGACATCTGGCATTTTATCTGGCAACCCTACTCTGCTCTCATTTAAGACTACAGATAGTCTTAAAGAAAATCAGGCCCTTTGAGGCCCTTTCCTAACTTCTGCACTGCCCTTAATTGATTTCTAAGTCAAAGCTGCTCCCCATGTCACTCAGGCCCTAGTGCCAAAGTGACTCCACTGGAAAGCCTCCTCAGGCTGCCACAGCACTTGCACTTCCCTCAGAGCAGAACTGGAGCAGAATAATTCAGGGCAATGGGGCTGATCTGCACAGACCTGTGTGTGCACTGAGCTTGGCCACTTCCTCTCTGAGAGCTCCTGGGCAAGTGAGGAAACCTCTTTGACTTTGAATTTCTTCATCTGTACAATAGTGAAGCACAGTGCCTACTCACAGGATTGCTGAGAGAGTTTAATATAATAGGTCTGCTCCTTGTATGGCCTGGGCTGTCAGGGTACTTATGTCATGGTTGTCGTTTTTTTTTTTTTTGAGATGGAGTCTCACTCTGTTGCCAGGCTGGAGTGCAATAGTGAGATCTTGGGTCACTGCAATCTCCACCTCCCAGATTCAAGCAATTCTCCTGCCTCAGCCTCCAGAGTAGCTGGGATTACAGGCACATGCCACCATGCTCAGCTAATTTTTGTATGCTTAGTAGAGACGGGCTTTCATCATGTTGGCCAGGATGGTCTTGCTCTCTTGACCTCATAATCTGCCCACCTCAGCCTCCCAAAGTACTGGAATTATAGGCTGTTATCCTTCTTACTCGTTTGCCTGAGGACAGGACCTCATATCTGGTATATAAACTTACTGCCTATTTGTTGAATGAATCAATGAATGTATGCCTTTAAGGAATTCCTGGACCTCACTGAGGAAAATGGGTGGGGTCCAAGAATGCATGTGGACCCAATAGGCTCAGAATGACAGTCAGACTTGAAGGGGAGGTGTAAGCCCAGGGGCTGGACATGGGTCAGGAGGAAGTAGAACAAGAAGGGAAGTGGCCAGACATCTGTGAGTCCATCAAGGGCCTCGAAGAACTGATATGGAAGAGAGCTCTGGAACTAGGGCTGGCAACAGAGAGGCCATGGCAGTTGTAGCCTCTAAAAGAGCCCAAGAGGGTTGGGTGCAGATAGCTCATGCCTGTAATCCTAGCACTTTGGGAGGCCAAGGTGGGTGGATCACCTGAGGTCAGGAGTTCAAGACCAGCCTGGCTAACATGGTGAAATCCATCTCTGCTAAAATTATAAAAAATTGCCAGGTGTGGTGGCAGGTGCCTGCAATTCAAGCTACTCAAGAGGCTGAGGCAGGAGAATCACTTGAACCCAGGAGGTGGAGGTTGCAGTGAGCCGAGATCATGCTATTGCACTCCAGTCTGGGCAATAAGAGTGAAACTCTATTTCAAAAATAAAATATAAAATATAAATAAACTAAATAAAAGAACCCAAGAGGATATGCCATATTCTCTCAAGTCAGTACAAGTAGAGCAGATAAAATGAGGCTGGCTTCTTGAAAATGCTTAAAAAGCTATTCCTGGTCTCACAGCCTTCCTTAAGGTAAGTTGCCTCTGCCTAGTTCAAACATATAATTTGTTACTGAAACAGAATGCTTGTATTATGTAACCAGAACACTCACTCAACAGTAGAGAAAGGGGCACTATTCACAGTTATGTTGACACACTTGGCTTAGACTGGAACTTACATGGGCTATCTAGGAAGTATAGTTACCCTATCTCTGTCAGATTTATCTCTTTTTACACACAGAAGAGGCTTGACTGTTCTTTCAAAAGAACTATCACTATTGAGACTTGAAGGTCAATTTCTCAGCTCCTCCCTCATGTGACATATTATAGAGATTTTCAGGAGCAGGAAAGAGCTATGGTGAGCTTCCCAGGGGCTTGGCTGAAGAAAAGCTACAGTCTGGCTGGAGAATGTAGCTCCAGTTAATATTAGCTCTTTTCCTCCTCAATCATTTAGCAAGGGTTTATAGATTGCCTGTGTACTTCACCCTGTAATTGAAATTATGAAAAGAAATTATGCAAGAAATAAAAGAAGACAGTATTTACTAAACTTTTTAGCCCCAATTAATGTTTACTTCTCTGTAATCTGCAGCAGACCATAAGCTCCCTGAGGATAGCATTTGTACCATTTATCTCTGTGTCCTCCATCCCTAGTACAGAATGAGGAACACATCAGAAGCTCATTAACTATGTATCGACTAGAAGAGTAAGGAATATAAAAATTATCATGTACAAAATAAGGAAATAATAAAGTCTTTTATAAATAGTTCATTGATTCAACCAACGTTTTTGGAGTGCCTTTTTATGCTCAGCTCTGGTCTGGGCACTGATGATATTGCCTTAAGGCTTCTCATTAGAATTGAGCTTTTTGGGATCTTAGGACAAATTTGATTTTCAGTCTAGTAGCACTAGACTGAATGTTAGGTGTTGGGAGACTAGCAAATGTTAGGTGTTGGGAGAGATGAGTCTGGACTGGAATGGAGTAGACTTCATCGTGTCCCTGCAATGGGCTTTATGGGTAACAGAAGAGGGAAGAGAGCATCCCTGGAGAAAGCATTGAAGTCAAAGGCTAAAGAGAAAATCACACAGCATGCAGACGGCATGAGGGTGCAATCTGAGGGCTCAGGTTGTTGAGTAATGGAAAGTTAGATCAAAAAAGTTGCTTGAGGGAAGATTTTTAATTCCAGAAAAAGGAGTTTGGACTTAATGTGTATTAGTTTTCTGGGAGTACCATCACAAAATACTACAGACTAAGAGGCTTAAACGATAGAAATTTATTTTCTCACAGTTCTGCAGGCTGAAAGTCCAAGATCAAGGTGTTAAAGTAATTGCTTCCTTTTGAGGCCTCTCCTTAGCTTGCACGTGGTCACCTCACTGTGTCCTTACACGTCTTTCCTGTCTGTGTTTGTGTCCCTGGTGTTTCCTTGGGTGTCCAAGTTTCCTCTTCATGAGGACACTGGTCAGACTGGATTATGGCACATCCTAAATGGCCTCATTTTTTTTTTCTTTTGAGACAGAGTTTCGCTCTTGTTACCCAGGCTGGAGTGCAATGGCACAACCTCGGCTCACCACAACCTCCGCCTCCTGGGTTCAGGCAATTCTCCTGCCTCGGCCTCCTGAGTAGCTGGGATTACAGGCACATGCCACCATGCCCAGCTAATTTTTTGTATTTTTAGCAGAGATGGGGTTTCACCATGTTGCCCAGGATGGTCTCGATCTCTTGACCTCAGGATCTACCCGCCTCGTCCTCCCAAAGTGCTGGGATTACAGGTGTGAACCACCGCACCTGGCTAAATGGCCTCATTTTAACTTAGAAAGTGCTAAGACCCTATTTCAAATATGGTAGCATTCTGAAATACTGGGAGTTAGGGGCTCAACATGCAAATTTTTTTGGAAGGGAGAGACATTTTGGCTCATAGAAACCACAACAATGTGGCAAGCCGGAAGAAGCTATCAGGGATTCTTGAGCAGGCAGGTGACATTGTGAGAGTGGAATAAATGTGATTACATCTCTGCAAGGTGCGAGTCCCTGAGGGACTCTGTTAAATTAATGACCCTGGAGTTATTACAGATTCAACTTCTAGATGTAGACATGGGTCATCACTACGAAGAAAGAAAAATTGCCTCTTCGATTTATTGCTAATTATTGCAAGCTTTGACCATGTAATTTAGTCACAGTTCAAAATGCTTTTGAAAATCAATAATTTTTTCCTTAGCTGTTCATAGCTAATAATGAATATTCTTTCCAATGCCTCAGCTAATACAGGAACAAGAGGAAAATACAAATTAGAATGTATATGACATACCTTGGTATCTTGATGAGGCCATGGCATGTACTATTCGCATTCAGTTTTGTATCTTTGTGTAATGATGACTGACCAGCTGCATTCTGTCAGTCACTTTCAAAATTGTAATGAATTGGGCAATTCTGCAAATGACTAACCTTTATGAGATGTATTGCTCCTAAAGGTTTTTTTTTTTTTTTTTTTTTTTTTTTTGACGTGGGACTGCCTTTTCATTCTAATGGACTAAAAACCCATATAGCGAAGTTCTATAAATAAGATAATCATATATTTTGTTTATTAAAATAAATGTATTTGTTAAAAACTTGTTTTAGGCACTGTGACTGACGCTGAAGATGTGGAGGTGATTAAGAAATGTCACTTTAAAAACAAATTCCAAGTTTGGTTCAACAATCAAATTCTGGAAATACTTATTATGCCCTCCCTATTTAGTTTCATCTCAGTCTTCCCAAAGATCTTTGCCAATGACTCCAACGTGCTTTGATCTATGAAATTTTTCTTATTTATATTAAAAAATCTATTTTATGCTTAAGAATAAAATGACGCAGTCTCCATTTAAATATTGATCATTAATCGTTTAAACTCTCAAAACAAAATTGAGGATTAAAATGTACTCATTATTACTAACACTTGTTTATTTAATCTAGGCTATCACTGAATAATTATTTCTGAGAATTTAATCTTCTATTGTTAATTTATAGGCTAGTTTTAAATGACTGACTTCAACAAACATCTCAGAGATTTTCCCCATGGTTGTAGATGCTGTTCCTTATCACCATCTCAACTATTCCGATTATGACATTTGTTTTTCCATTTCTATGGCACTGTTTTCAAGGATATTTGATGTATCCATAGTGGTTAAACAGAAATTTCAAAATTCGAAAGAAGATAGAATGCAACTTGGTGTAGATGGGTGGTGTTTCTCCAGCTGATCTAATAGCAATCAAGTAATCAAGATAAGCCTGAAAGGAAAGATAATCTATACATTCATTGATTGGTACTTATCCGCTAGTCAGCTGTGCTCACTTGATTTGTTCAAACTTCAATCTTTTGTCTTTCTTACCATCATTAGCATCCCAAATAAAGACTTACAGGAGAACTTACATATCCCTCATCGGAAAGCTGAGAATGACTGTTTTCACATATCTTACACCTGATCAAGGCATGAAGTCTTAAGGTATAAACAATGATCATTTACAGTAGAACTGCAAAATAACCTCATTAGGATATGTGCTAATTATTTCCTTTTGATGTGGTCATAGTCCTTAATCAGACTGTTATTATTACATGTAAGTATTACCGATTTTCCTGCAGTCTCCCTTGCACCATTGGCACAATGCAAGCCAGAGCTGCAGCATTCTAAGCACTTGTGATGAGACCATTTTACCATTTTTCACTTTCACTCTACCACTCACTGTTTCATCATTGTCAGGAGCAATCTCATTAGGGTAGGACAGCTGTTCTCATATACACTCCCAAATCTCAGAGTTTTAACAAGGTAGACTTTGTTTCTCTTTCACATATAGTTCAATACAGGTGGCTTCCTAAATGGTGATTCTGGAACCCAGGCTACTGCCAGCTTGTGGCCCATCTTCCTGTAAGGCCTTGAGGGTCTCTGTACTATCCTCTGTGCCATACTGTGGTTGGAGGAAGAAAGAAAGTGTGGAGATCGAGGGATGTGCATATCGCTTCCTGGAGGGAGTGTGTATTAGTTTCTTCTTGCTGCTATAACAAATAACCACAAACTTAGTGGCTCAAAATAAGATAAATGTATTATCTTACAATTCTGGAAATTGAAGTCCTTCAATTGAGGTGTCCTTGAAGGACTCAATTGGCACAATGAGTCCTTCAATTGAGTTTTTCTCCGTTAAGGAGAAAAACTCCAAGTCATGCTGTCTGAACTCACTTTAAATTTACGAATTCCAACCTCAAGTGGACTCTTAGAGCTGGATAATAATAATTTTATTATATCGATAAAATAGAAGCCTAATGATATAGCCTAATACTTTTAGCCCAGTAATAGCCCAATAATTTCACTACATTTCCCTAGTCCTCTACTTCCCAGCCTGTAATGTGCATCAGAATCACTAGGAGGGCTTAATCAAGCACATATTGCTGAGTCTATGATTAAGGAAGTTTGGGTGTTGAAGAATTTCCATTTCTAACAAGTTTCTAAGCAATGCTGGTGCTGCTGGTCTAGGGTCCATACTTTGAGAACTATTACTGTAGTTCATTTGCACTTGCATTTTTCTAATTAGTTCAACATACCTAAGGCCTAACCTTTCAACATCTCTTCTGTCATCTTCACCCTTAGTTGGTGGTTACCTTGAATCCTCTATCAATGCTTCTCAAGCTGACAGCAGGGAAGGGCAATTTAAAAAATTGTTTTCCTAGATTGTAGCTCTTTTTTATCTTTTCGTTTTCAATTTGTTACTTTTAAGAATGCAATAAATATTTATTCTGATTTATTAACACAAAAAAGGGAAAATTAAAAAAAGACAAAACTAATATTAGATTTAGCAGACCTAAAAGCACTCTATCAAGTTGCCAGAATACTTTCAAACACACTCTCAGCTTATAAACAAGAATAAAAGCTCCTTATTCATCAGGAGTCAGAAACCAGTACTTTGTAGACCAGTGCCTGTTCACACGTCACCTTCTGTGTGGCACTGCTCTGGATCCCTGAAAACAGAGCAGTCAGAAGACTGTCTCCTGCTCCATCCCACGAAGCTATGCATTTGCCTTTCCCTAAACTCTGTTGCTGTGTAGAACCTGTCAGTGCCCTTACAAAGGGTCAAACTCTTTTGTATACTCGATGAACTTGTAGCAATTCTTTTCTCCAAATTTTGTTTTTTTCTCCGCTATACCATTCCCATCAGGAAACAACCCCATGGTGCTTCCTGCCTCCACTCACCCTACTTCCCTGCTCTTTAAAAGAATAAACTCTTCGGGATCTCACATTTCTCTCCAGTGATTTCTTTTCCCCCCTTTAAGAAATATTATAAGTCAAAAGATCATAATCGTACACAGTTATGGAGCAAAATCGATGTGATGTTTTGATGTATGTGTACAATGTGGAATGATGAAATCCAGCTATTTTTCTTATAATATAACTTTTTTTTTTTTTGAGACGGAGTTTCGCTCTTCTTACCCAGTCTGGAGTGCAATGGCGCGATCTCGGCTCACCGCAACCTCCGCCTTCTGGGTTCAGGCAATCCTCCTGCCTCAGCTTCCTGAGTAGCTGGGATTACAGGCATGCGCCACCATGACCAGCTAATTTTTTATATATTTTTTAGTAGAGACGGGGTTTCACCTTGTTGACCAGGATGGTCTCGATCTCTTGACCTCGTGATCCACCCACCTCGGCCTCCCAAAGTGCTGGGATTACAGGCTTGAGCCACCGTGCCCGGCCAATATAACTTTTTAGAAGGGGTCATAGTTAAAAAAAAAAAAAAAAAACCCACTGTGCTAAAATAGGACTTACAGATCCTTCAATCCGTTGAAAATGCTGGTCCACAATGAACCTTACCTTGTGTTGCAAGCCGTCATCTGATGTGGATAGGTGGTTGCTGAGTCAGTCTGTCCTCACTGATGTATCTTTCAGCAACTCCCGACCCACCTTCTGCAGCCTGTGCCCTCAGGTCAGTGGCTGAGGGGTTTAGTTCCGTTCTTGTGGCTATCTTCACTGTGTCATCAAAGGATACGAGGACCCAGTGCCATGCTTGGTGTCATCTAAACTCACACTTCCCAAGAGACCCAGTTTATTGCTATTTCTTATAAAGCCATTTTTGCAATTTCTGCCTTATTTTGAGATAATTCCAATTAATGTTTCAAGTGCGATTTCATTTGACAATGTCGAGCACTTAATAAAAATCAAGACCTATTGCAGTTTTGTTTTTCTTCCTTCTGCTTCATAATTTCCTCATTAAAATCACACCATTTGTGTGGTGTAATTTGTTATTTGCATAATCTTGATCCTCACCGCCTGAAACTGGTAACTTTTGCCCCTAAAAGTGTTATCTTCATGCGTGCAGACTTCCCTGCTTTCCCTTTTAAATATCTGTGGTTGAGGTGGTTATTGCCTGTGTCATGTAAAAATGTACGGAACTGTGATCTTCTTTCTTCACTTTATTCTTCCCTTCTGATCCAATTTCCTGCATTTTCCCAGAAGACAATTTTTTGAAGTACAGTGATATAATTATTTCTCCTCACATTATGTGTTTGACAAAAGAGTTATTTTTCTGTTTTGCTGCCATCCCTCCTTCACCAGAAAGTATTTTCTTTATCTTCCCAGGAGCCACCCATATCTGTGTCCATCTGAACCTGAGTCTGAGTATAGAGATGTGTGATTTTCACATACCATTTACACAAACTTCCTTGTGGATGCTGGAGTGGAGGGAGGTTGTAAAAAATAATTTGGAGGTTGGAAATCACTGCAATAATCTTGTTCTTTTCTTTGATTTGTAAGCAGATACACAAGAGAAGCTTGGTACACTCTCCTCTTCTAAATATATGTCTTGATCCTGAGGCCTCAAGGATAAATCTGAGGCAGCAAGAATAAAACAAGAATAAAAGCTGTTCATCCCCTTACCTAGAATGGTGACCAACTCATCCTGTTGTGTCCAGGGCTTTCTCAGGAGGAAGTCCTGCAACTTGAGAAACTTCTCATTCCCAGGCAAACCTCTTATATGGCATAGAAACCTGCTCCCTGTGGGTTATGGATGACCAACGACCTCTTTTGGCTGTGTGCCTTCAGAGAAATGTTTCTTCTTTGTCTGACTAAGCAACATGACTATCCTCAATCTCAATTTGTGTATACATACGTATATATATATGTGGGGTGTGGGCAATGGGAGAGGATCAGAAGTTGGGAAGCCAGAAGCTAGAGAAAAAAATCATCACAAGAATCCGAGAGATATATAAACTCACAGGGATATGTGAATTTCTCTGTCTTCGCTATTGTTATGTCAGGGTCCTCTGGTCATTACCTGCCTCGACATAGAATGTGTAAAGCTAAACAACTTGAGCAATATATATATATATATATATATATATATATATATATATATATATATATATGACTTTGTTATTAAAAGTCTCAACACAAGCATTTGCAGTGGAAATTCAGTAAGAAAAGATTTAACAGTCTGAGAGGTGGATGGCAAGACATGTTTCATGGGGGAGGTTGCTGCTATGTGGGTGTTATTTGGATAGACAGAGACTTAGGATCTAGGTGACTCTCTTGCCTGCTTGTGCATTTACTAGTTCAACAGATAGCTGTTGAATATATATATGGTATGATAGATACTCCGTTGAGTGCACAGTGTATGATGATGTAAAAACATAATTTAGACATTGGAATAGACCCTCCCGCCTACAATGTCTGATTTAATTAATTTATTCCACAAATACTTTTGAGTAGCTATTATGGGCCAGGCATTAGGTTAAGAGCTGGGTGTTCAACGACTGGCAAACCAGAAATTATTTCTACCTACATGGAACTTAGAGTGTGGTGAGAGATGTTAAACAAAAGCACTCTTGTCAATAGGTAATTCCATCTTATAGCACATGCTTAGAAAGAAAAGAACATATAACATGATGAGAGTGAAGAATATCAGAGTTTAGGGCACATGATTTCCTTCAGGAATTCAGGAGATGCTCTCTCTGGGGAAAGGACACTTGAGCTGAGACCCGAGTGATTAAGAAGAGGTAACCAGATGTCAGAGTGAAGAACATCCCAGGAGGTTGTCACAGACCACGTGGTGGCCATCACACAGAAATAAATGTGATGTGACAGAGTGATCTGGCTGAAGATTATTGAGCAAAATGGAAAGTCGTTCAGGGTAGAGTGGGAAGGGTGGGCAGGACCATGTTATTCTGGGTGCTGTGGCTCATGATAAGGGATCTGGATCTTATTCAAAGTATAATCATTTTTTTTAAATAAATTTTTATTTTAGAGCAGTTTTACATTTAAAGAATTACTGAGAAGATTGTAAAGAGTTTCCATATACCCCACATCCAGTTTCCCTGTTATTTATATCTTACATTAGTATAGTCCATTTGTCACAATTAATAAATCAATATGAATACATTACTACTCACTAAAGTCCATACTTTATTTAAATTTCCTCAGTTTTCTCCTAATGTCCTTTATCTCTTTTATTATCCCATTAAGGATGCCACTTTAGAATTAGTCATTGTGTCTCGTTAGACTCTCTTCTTTGTGACCTTCTCAGATTTTCTTTGGTTTTTATAGCCTTAAAAGTTTTGAGGATTACTAGTTAAGTATTTTGTAAAATGTTCCTCAGTTTGGGATTTGTCTGATGTTTCTGTTATGATTGGACCTGGATCATAGGTCATTGTGAATAACACACAGAAGCAAAGTGTCATTCTTATAATGTCATCTCAAGGGTACATATTATCAATATGACTTATCACTGTGCATATTGACCTTGATCACCTGGCTTAAGGAACTATTTGTCAGGTTTTTCTACTGTAAAATTATTCTTTTTTCCCTTGACATTCTCTCTGGGGGAAAGTTACTATGTGCAGCCCACATTTAAGGAGTGGAAAGTTAACCTCTAACCCCTTAAACACAGAAATTATTTGGTTATAAATTATTTGGAATTGTTATGTATGGAAGATTTGTCTACCCTTTCTCATTTATTTATCTATTCACTCATTTGTTTATATCAGCATGAATTAATGAATATTCATTTTATGCTTTGGGTTATGATTAAACACTACTTTTTTTTTTTTTTTTTTTTTGAGACGGAGTTTCACTCTCGTTACCCAGGCTGGAGTGCAATGGTGCAATCTTGGCTCACCACAGTCTCCGCCTCCTGGGTTCAGGCAATTCTCCTGCCTCAGCCTCCTGAGTAGCTGGGATTGCAGGCATGCACCACCATGCCCAGCTAATTTTTTGCATTTTTAGTAGAGACGGGGTTTCACCATGTTGACCAGCATGGTCTCGATCTCTTGACCTCATGATCCACCTGCCTCGGCCTCTCAAAGTGCTGGGATTACAGGCTTGAGCCACTGTGCCCAGCTAATTAAACACTACTTTATATGTTTTGTTGCTTGGATGCTCAAACTTTGGCCATTGAGGAGTCCTTCAGTTGGTTCCTACATCTCCTTGACATGCTCTTTCACTGTGGAATTGGTTTGTTTATTTTTGAGCATTTCATTATTTTCTGGCACTAAAGATGTTCTGATTTATTTTATATATTTCAGCCCTAGTCCTAGAATTCATTATTTCTTCAAGAAACCCTTTTTCTTTTTGTTAGAGAATGGTGTTAGAGACCAAGATCTGGGTGGCAGATATGCTCATTGCTATTGGGGTGCTGTTGCTTCAGACCTGCTTCAACTAACAGAGCAA
Organism: Saguinus oedipus; assembly: GCA_031835075.1. NCBI lineage: Eukaryota > Metazoa > Chordata > Mammalia > Primates > Cebidae > Saguinus > Saguinus oedipus. Next base: position 7,067,079 of record CM063183.1, on the reverse strand, counting down.
AGTCACATGTGCATGCATGCTAACCTGTGTTATATAGATATGTGTTTACATATCTACACATGTTTCCATATGTAATGATTTGTGTCTACATTAAGCTAAACATGAGTTTATACTGATATCTCCACCTCTAATCCATTGCTCATGGATCTACTCACATGAAACTTATAATGTGATGAGAGAGAAAGAGAGAGATGTTCTTAGGTTGGTGCAAATGTAATTGCTGTTTTTGCCATTACTTTTGCTCCAACTTAATAAATAAACACTATGATAAATAGTAATTCCAACTCTAATCCATCACCCATGAGTTATTCTAAACTTCTACATTTGCATGTCTGTAACCTTCCACTCTAACAGTGAGAAATCAGTCTTCCACTATTCACCATTTATCTAATTGTTGAATTCCACATTGATGTACATGGTTTCAGAACTGTTAACCATAGTTCCATGGAAACAACTTATTAACTATCATATGGTGTTTTCTTCTTTTTGTCTGTAGTCTTACAGACTCCACTCATTTCCAAAGCTACTTAGGTCAGTACCTCATTTCCCCTCCCTTTAATGTGGTTGTTCCTTACATTTGCAATATATTTGTACTATTTTTTAAATCATATTCCGTATTCCATGCTGAAATCCTCTGACCTTCTACATGATGTTTGCAAATTTATGTACATTAAATTTTTTCTTTGTTCCATAAAGTTCTGTAGGTTTTAACAAATGCTTAATATCTGGTATTCACCGCAACAACATCACACAAAAGAGTTTCATGCCCTAAAGCATCTTCTGTGCCTCATCTATCCAACTCTGCCTCTGCCTCCACACTCTTAAATAATCTGGGTTATCATTAATCTCTTTATTATCTGTACAGTTCTGTCTTTTCTAGGATGTCATATAATCAGAATTCTACAGTATACGTCTTTTTTTCCAATGGGTTTATTTTACTTAGCAATATGCACTGAAGATTTATCTACATCTTTTCCTGGCTTGGGAGCCCATCACTTTTTATACATAATATTCCATTTTCTGGATGTACCACAGTTTATTTATGCATTTGTCCACTGAAGGACATTTTGGTTGCTTTCTGGTTTTGGTGATTATAAAGAAACTTGTTGTAAATATTTGTTTGCAGCTTTTTGTGTGGAGATCAGCTTCCAAACCAGTCATCAAATACCTAGGAACACGCCTACTTGATGGTATGGTAAGACTATGTTTACTTTTATAAGAAACTGTAATGCTGTCTTCCAAAATGGCTGTTTTATTTTGCTTCCCACCAGCAATAAAGAAGAGTTCCTGTTGCTTTGCACCGTGTTTACCAGTTGATGTTGTCAGCTGTTTCAATTCTAGTCATTCAAATAGATGTGTAGTAGGATTTTTATTAAAGAAAAATACATGCACAATAATCAATTGCCCAGTGAGCCATTGCTCAAGATGTTTTTCAGAATGAAGACTTAGAAAACTTTCTATCTCTATGTGCAGCCATGGATACAGCCCAGACCCTGAACTTTTATTGTAGCTTCAGGAAGTCATTTCTAGGATTGGGCCAGGCCCACTACATAAACTGGAAAAATCCAGCTTCTTTTACCTCAATTGACCCAGACCAGATATTAAAAACTCAAATGCCTGTTAAAACCAGGAAAGTATATTCTTCAGTGAAGTGGGCAGCATAGAAAACAACAGCAGGGCAGACCGGGAGGAGCAAGTCTTGCCCATTTGGAACCACTTCTGTGTTTCAATTGCTGGTTGACACAACGGATCAGACATAGTGTGAGCAAATATGATTTTTCAGGGGACCTTGGGAATATGAATTTTATATGAATTCTTTTAATTTTTAAATGTAGGCATCTAATTAAAATCCTCTTCAGGACAAACAAAACATAGAGGTTCAAGCCTTTAGGCTGATAACACCAATTTAGACCTTTATATGTAAAGAGTAGTTTATTCATGAGGCATTTTTAAAAGTTTTTAATCTGGAAAGTTTCATGAGCTGAATTAGGTTCTAAAAACCCTGCTAAAATTGTGTTGAAGAGATGCAAGAGAGGTCAGTTAGAAAAACATTTTAGTGATACAGGCAGGAGATTATGCTGTTTGGACTAGAGTGCTGCAGTACAGATGGATAGAATTGGACAATTTGTGGAAGATGTGAGATGTATATTTTGCTTTTACTGGTGGGTTGGATAAGGATAGGTTGGGTAAAGGAGAAACATGGATCAAAGCTAACCCCCATGTTTCTACAGCGAACTAGGGAGAGATGGTGTCTATGGAGACAGGATAAACTAGAAAAGGAGAAGGAAAACCTTTCATTGAGAAGAAGGGAAGAAAAAGGTATGTGGTATTATTATCTCCACTTCATAGATAAGGAAACTGAGAAATTGAGAGGTGAAGTAATTTTCCCCAAATCACACAGAAAATATCATATAGATCTAGAAATCAGACCCAGGACTTCTGATTCTCAATTTAAAACTACCTCATTGTTCCTAATGTGCATTCATTGTTTTTTAACCTAACATGAATTTGAACAAGAGGAGCCTAATGGTTTTTAGGCACAAGATTTGGTAGAAAGGCTGGTACTTCGCTGACCATTATATTATAATAATGCAACTCTGACAGACTCTAACCTGGGGGAGGGATGGAGAATCACAAGTATTGATTGGGTAAAAAAATCACAGTTTTGTAAACCTGCTATTATGCAATGAGGAAGGATAGGAAAGAGAGTGAGGGAAGTGATAAGAAAACAATTACACAGGATATTAAACTACTAGTGCAAGACAACTGCAAGTCATGTCTTGATTTATCTGCTTTAATTAACGTCTAAGAAGTTTGTGAGATTAACATCAGGTTTCTTCTGTGCTGTATGGCTTCTACATTTCTAAATTGTAACCAGAGAACTGGTCCTATGAGGAATACAGGGATGGAGAGAAACAAAGATGCTATTTGGAGAAAGTGAGCAGGAATAGAACCCTTTCTGAGAAACAGCTTCTCATCTAGTGTCTCTTCTGAGAACCTGTAGCAAGCATGGTTCCCTAAGGTGAGAGCCTCAGCCCTTAGAGAGAATCTCCCTGCCCCTAAGATGGAAAGGAATGCTGAAGAACCAATTGGTGGGTGGGTATAAGGGCTGATATGAGTCTTTATTGGAGATTCCTATTTAATAAATAAAAAAGGGAGTTTTTCAATAGCAGAAATGGAGGCAGACAATATTCTCTGCGCAGAAAAATACCCTGATTACCTATTTGAAGGTAGGGGATGACACCGTGAAACCATGGATTGATTGGTGACCAGAAATTAGGAGAGCGAGACAGCTGTGTCACTTTGCTCAGGAAGCAAATAGAAATGTGTGCCTGCAGCCTACCAAGGAAGTGGCGGAGAGGAAGATGGGGAAAGAGAGGGAGCTGGTACTTAAAATGATAGACTCTTAAAAAGGAGGAATATCTAATATTTAGTTTTGATGATTATGATCATATAAACAAACATTTTTATTTCTACATTTATGGTAAACTCTGCTACACAACTGTATCAGTTTTCTGGGGCTGCCATAACAAAATGCCACAAAATGGGTGGGTTAAGCAGCAGAGATGTAGTGTCTCACAGTTTTGGAGGCCAGAAGTCTGAAACCAAGGTGTTGGTACAGTTGGCTCCTTCACGGAGCTGTGAGGGAAAATCTCTTCTGGCCTCTCTCCTGGCTTCCGGTAGTCTCGGGCATTCTTTGGTTTGCAGAGGATGACCTTCCTGTGTCCTCACATGCCTTCCTTCTATGGATGCTCTCCCTGTGTCCCAACTTTTTCCTTTTTGTGAAGACACAGTCATATGAGATTAGGGCCTATTCTAATAATCTCATTTTAACTTGATCATCTGCATAGACCCTTTTCCAGGTGTCATATTCACAGTTACAAGAGGTTAAGACTTCAACATCTTTTGGATCAACACAATTCAACCTATAATAACAGCAAAAATCTGTTTGGATTCTTTATTCTACTTATTTCAGTTTTATTAGAGTAGGATGAGGACATTGCAGAACCAAAGAAAGGGGATGCATTCTCTGCCAGAGGCAACATGTTGAGACACAAGGATAGCACTTGAGGGATGATGGGATTAAAAAAAAGAAAACAAACAAACAAATACAACTAATATTATGGAAATTTTACCTCAAAACAGAAATGAATTATAATCCAATTTTTCTTCTTTCTCCACCAAGTTTCTTAAGAAAGAATAATTGGATTTGAGCCTATTTTGTAAGATAAAGCACATCAAAGAAGCTTTGGGTCATAACTTTTGTCGGTATGAGCTTCTTCTTTCATATTGTATTATGCTCAATTTGACATAAATTCTTACCCTAGATCTGAGTCAGGACACACTCTTGAAATGGTTGCCAAAGAGTTTCATGGTGGAGAGGAAGACAAATTAACTAGCTTTGTCTTGTCCTCAGAATACCTTCCTAAAGTCAGAAGAAATTTATGAAACAAATCTGAGATTATGTTTATGGTATCAGTCTCTGTTTCTCTCTTTCTCTCCATATTTTAGATAGAAACTCAGGGACCTAGAAATAGAAATTCCATTTGACCCAGCAATCCCATTACTGGGTATCTATCCAAAGGACTATAAATCGTTCTACTATAAGGACACATGCACACGAATGTTCATTGTAGCACTGTTTACAATAGCAAAGACCTGGAACCAACCCAAATGCCCAACGATGATAGACTGGACTGGGAAAATGTGGCACATATACACCATGGAATATTATGCAGCAATAAAAAATGATGAGTTTGTGTCCTTTGTAGGGACATGGATGAATCTGGAGAACATCATTCTCAGCAAACTGACACAAGAACAGAAAAAGAAAAACCGCATATACTCACTCATAGGTGGGTGAGAGAAATGAGAACACGTGGACACAGAGAGGTGGTCTACTATACACTGGGGACTGTTGGGGGGAATGGGGGAGGGACAGCAGGGGGGGCCTGGGGGGGATAGCCTGGGGATGAATACCAAGTGTGGGTGAAGGGGAGGAAAGCAGCAAAGCACACTGCCATGTGTGTACCTATGCAACTATCTTGCTCGTTCTGCACATGTACCCCCAAACCTATAATGCAATAAAAATTAAAAAAAAAAAAAAAAAAAAGAAAGTCAGCCGTATGCAGTACGTTGTGGACATTTTGGCTCAAGAAATTCTCTAGCAAAGAAGGCAAGAAAGAATCTTGAAAACAAGAATTTCTGTACCCCCTACTTTCTTTGCATTTAGTGTCCCTTAAGAGGGTTTAGGCAGTCCATGCCAAATGTGCTTGCCATTGGTCAAATCACTGTACAAGAATGTTCAGGTAATTGGGCTGACACGAGGAGGCATCTGATCAACAAATTTGGGAGATGCCATATGCAATGTAAAAGAGAGCATATTCATGGGCACTGGAGAGGACTGTGAACTGTGAACAGACACAATACTATGGAAATCCTTGGAGATGCTTCGGTGCTACAAGGTCCTTCAGGCAGAAAAAGAAATCCAACTGATAGGAAATCTGTACGGCTTCATGTATATATTCCATCTGGAGCTTTGAAATATCAAGTATCTCTCTCTGACTGTGTGTTATCACCATTGAAGTCATAAATACTGATAGAATCTGCTTAGATCCTGTAGAAAGAAGGTTCCCAGTATGTATAGAGTTATCTTCATGTCAACCTGAAAAAAACACACGAACCAATTCCTTTGAAGATCTCTGGATATATTTTAAAATTAGAAATTCATCCAATGGATGATTCAAGTGAGTAGTTACAATTATTTGTGGTAAAATTTTGCTACAAGAACTTGAATTGCTGTGTAGAGTTGGGAAACTTCTCCATTTCCCTGGTTAAAAGGTTAATTTTAGACGAAGTGGAGAAGAAGGTGTTGTCTACTCGTAGGGAATAACATGGAACGAAACATTAGCACTGAGCTCCAGTTCATACTGGGGAAGAAAAGAGGTTGATATGGGTATGATTTAGCCACCTGAGGTTGGGCTCCTGACAGTTAAGGACCTGGGGAGTAGAGGCAAATATGCTTTCTACTTCTAGTTTTGAGAAAGGGGTCCTTAGGACGTAATGGGTGACAACACTCATGAATTGCTCTCTGTACATGGGCCTGTGGAATGTATGCTGGATATGGCTGAGTATATTGTTTCACTGGTGGCCAGGGTGAACGCAGTCATGGGAGAAAGCATTGCTTGGGTCCAAATGAGGAATACCTATGGGGCAGAGTCCTAGAAATCTGGTTAGAGAAAATACAGTTTTCTCTTACTATAGGGAATGATAATGGATATTTCTTAAGAATTGTAGCTTGTGCTGAGAACAGTTGCTCAGTTTGAATCATGTGGAATCTAAGGGTTGGGAAGGGCAAGAATATGGGAGCAGCCTGGAGAGATAGCCATTCATTTTCTTGTCAGTGAATAAGTTCAATTTCTAGAGCTTCCTTTTTTTTTTTTTTTTCTTTTTCTGGAGGTAAAGACCTAAGAGAGAGTGAAGTGGACAGTCTACCAACCCATGATAACACTTCTGTGGAGTCCTGATATGCAAGCAGCAATGAGGAAGGGGACCTCTGTGGCGGAGAACAATTGTTCCAAGAGATGGCTAATCATCGACAAGGATCTGGCACAACATCCTCTTTCCAAATACATCGCTTTGTATATAGCACTGGCAGCATGATCTTGTTTTGCACGTAGCTCCCTCTAGCGTGACCCTATAAAACTTCCATCCAGCCCTTGCCTCTTTTCAGGTACTTCCTTCTCTGCTGTGCTGCTATCGCACCCTTACGCCATATCTTCATACTTTCTTGAATAAATCCACCTTTCTTTACCTACAACTGTCTTGGTAAATACGTTTACCACCCATGATGTCAGCATCAGCCAGTTGCACCTGTGACAATCGAACTTCTTTCGGTTTCAAGGTCAAAGTTCCAGAAGTGGCTCCTGACTCCAAGGAAGGCAAGAAATGCTGAAAGACAAGATATGAGATCACCCCACTCTTCTGGATAAACTAAAGGTTTGGAAACCTTCCATGGGATGGAAGAGCCCCAGTGTGGAAGTTATCACACTGCAGTGAAGGATAAGTAACCTTGCAGGAATATTTCCAGCATTTCTAAGGAAAAGGGGATGATCACAGTAGGAATGTAGGAGAGCCAACATCCAAATGGATGGCAAAATTCCCAATACTTTCAGATGTTATTTCAAATATGGGAATGTTTCAATAGCCAATTAGTCCAGAGAAGACTGTGCAGGCTTAGAGGAAACCCAGACTCCCAGGAGATATTGGGAAGAGATTGGGTGCCAATTCCAATTCCGTGGAAAATGATGTCTGGGCCCATTTTATTTAAAGTAGAAAGGTCAGGGTACCTCAACTGAAAGCTAGATTATGTATGTGTAGAATGTTCAATTACTTGACATGGTTTAGCTTATAACTAGGCTGAAGGGAGGCCAGGCAGGGAAGCATGAGAACAGGTAGAAGAACCAATATCCTACAGTATTTCACCACCGGGGTGCAGAGTTCACTTTAGGAAACGGCACCCTCATCTCTCTCTGGGAGCAGCAGTATGCCACAATGGGAAGAGCTCAGGCCATGCATGATTGGACAGTCTTGAGTTTGAATCCTATCCCTGCCATGCCTGTTATATGACTTAATCTAATATCTGAGTCTTCCTTTCCTCATCTGTAAAATACTTACATGATTGTTGTCAAGATTGTGGGTGAAGGGGAGGAAGGCAGCAAAACACACTGCCATGTGTGTACCTATGCAACTATCTTGCACATTCTGCACATGCACCCCAAAACCTAAAATGCAATAAAAAAAAGATTATCATGAATCTGTATAAAGCTCATGGCAGGTGTTCAGCTCTGACTTATTGTTATTCCACTGTGTTTAGCAGGGTGCCTTGTATATACTAGGAGCTTAGTGTGATTTTTCGATAATAATATATTGTAGCCTTGAGCAAGACACATTTACCTTTCAGTGTGGACTTGCCTTGACTTGTTCCTGATGTCTAGTCCAGGTTCCCGTCACAGTTCCCGTCATTTCCTCCAGTCTCCTCTTATGGTTGGAGAGTGTCATGGTTGAGGGAGCAGGACCCAGAATTAGTCTACCTGGATTTGATTTCTGGCTCTTCCACTTCCAACCTATATGACTTAGGTAGGTTTCTTTGCCTCTTTTTATCTCATATTTCATAACTATATGATGGAGATTATAACAATCCTGAATCCTCTGAGAAGATCAAAGTGGTATATGTGTGAAGCGCTTACAAGAATGGGAAATGCTCAATAAATGTTACTTATTGTTGCTATGGACTTGCTTTAAAAACAATATTCAGCCAAGAGACACAATTTCTCTGACTTCAAAGCAGAGGAGTGCTAGAGAGGGGATGAGCATGTGCATCCCCTCCCACACTGTGCTTAAAAAGGTACTAGACTGATCTGAAACTGCCTCCTACTTGCAGAGCTATAGGGCGAACTGATTACTGGAACTGCTCAGGGTCTGACGGTGCCCAAACTGTAGTGGCTCACGGTAAACCACATACTCCTGTTATTGTTCATGTTTGAAGAACGTCTCACAGGCCAGGACTGAGCCTGTGCACCCCATCCTTCCCTGTCAGGCAGTCCAGGGCTGTATTCATGAAATGATCATTTATTTATTCACTCATTCAACAAATATGTATTGAGCGCTGACTTTGTCAGGCAGCAAGTGTGCAGTGATCATCTTGAGAAGATGTATTAGGGGAGGGTAGGAGCCAGTGGGAAGGGACAGGGTTTCACTGATGCCCTTGTTCATACAATGGCAGTGAGTGGAGTGGAGGTGATTATAGGAAATGCAGCATCCTGGAAAAAACATGTGGAGATTCATAAGAGAATTCTGGGAGGCTGAGTTTCTGCCTGGCTGGGGGTCAGGGGTGAATCACTGATAATGTTTCCTGAGGCTTGCTTCCTTCTCACGCAGACCACTTTGTCTTCTGTTTTATTAAAGATGGGACATATGCCAAGAGGGGAAGCGAGGTTTTAAGTACCTCTCAGAATAGAAAGTGGGATCGATACTTGGCTGAAGGCCGCTTTGGCTGATCTTCATTTGGGCATCACTCTCACTGGCTGGGCTTCCATCCCGCCAGGGCGGCCTCAAGGTTACTGCTCTGTTTCATCACTTGTTTATGCTGTGAGTGTGCAATGGAAGAACTGGGTGCATGCGTTCTTTCCATCTCACTCTTACACACTTTGGTCCTCTTAAATTAAAGCTTTTGGTGCTCTTCCTTTTTTTTTTTTTTTTTTTTTTAAAAAAAGAAAGAAAACATCTGTTTTGAAATGTAAAATTCCTAAAGAAAAGCCATACCTGTAATTTTATACCTGTATGTAAAATTTGCTAACTTTGTGATGAATGAAGCCCTCTCACACTCACTGTCTATTTATCCTTACCACAACCTACATGGCCAGTAGGAACTGGCATCCATTCCCCATGGAGCACGGCTGTGTTGCAGCCTTATGCTGGGTAGAAACATCCTGGTACCATTCCAAAACACAGTACTCAGAAATGAAGGCTCCAAAAATAGGAGAGTCATGCCTTGAAATCACATTTCCTGCTTTCTACTCCCGTTTTTTTACCACCACTCCAAGTAGTTGTTAGAACTTTGTTAAAGAGAGAAGAGAGATGCATACCTGCATTATAACTATTGATTATGGGCCCAGTAAGAACACAGCGCTCTGAAGAGGGCTATCCAGTATTACAAAACATCTGTGGTGCCTTCTAGCTTTAGTGCATCTCTCTCAGACTCCTTTAAAATTATAGGACAAATGGTGGAGCTTCCCTTTCTCCTCCTGCCTAAGGATTATCCATCGTCTTGTGTTTCTCAGCTCAATCACTCTCAGTTAATTATCCTCTGATATTGATTTTTCTGTATCTATATTGAATAACTATTCTCTCTCTCTCCTATATATAATATAACATCCTCTCTAAGGGCTGATTATCACCTGCACTTAAACTTATGCAGATCTCTCCTATCTTAAATGTTTTGTCATTGAGATTCCATCTACCCCTTCAGCTCGCTCTTTCCTCCCCTCTGCAGCCAAGCTCATAGAAACTATGCTGACTACCTCAGTGACTGACCACTTATCTCTCTGCAGGCTGAATTTGATCCCTGCTCTTTCGGCTCTAGTGGCTTTTCTGAGATCACCACTGATCCCAGAATTCAGTAGATGCTTTCTAGTCCTCATATCATCTGATCTCTCTTCAGCATCTGACTGTGAACTTGTGCCTTTCTTTGTCACATCTCTGCAGATTATGTATCTTCCAATCCTCATACAGTACTACATGTATGTTTATTGAATGAAGTGATCATTATGGAAGCCAACTATGTGCCAGGTGCTTTTCTTAGAACTGGGCATTTTACCATATTTCAATACCTTGGTCCTTGATAACAAGTTACATGTGTTTGTGGGTACACTTATGCAAGTTTAAAAAGAAATACATGCTGGACAATATGATAAAACCAAGATTTGGTTGGCTGTTTTTTTTTTTTTTTTTTTTTTTTTGCTTATAAAAGCTGCACACCTACATATTGGCCATGGGAAGCTTCCATGCCCCTTTTTATAAGAACAACATAGAGTCAACTTAACCACCAAATAGAAGACTGTGATGTCACACCCATTAGTCATTGCTCTCTGTTTCTCAACTGAAGATTCATAATCCCACTAAAATGACTTGATATTGAAATGGAAACTGTCACTAAGGTATCCCAGATTATCAGAAGCAGAACATTTACCAGAAAACAACTCAAAGATTTGGAGCTTCAAAATTTCCCATTATTCCAGAGAAAATGGGAGATTTATAAAGAAACATATGGTTGTATGTTTATCATTTAAAACAGTTGTAAAAACTTTTACAAATGCTCCTCATCTTACCGTGGAGTTACTTCCTGATAGATTCATATGTTGAAAATATTGTTAAGTTGAAATGGATATTTTGTAGACATGTTGGGATGCAAAAACAGAAAACACAGTATCCAAAAAATTCTGGCAACACGGTACACTGTCAAGTATTGGTTGTTTACCATGGTGATTGTGTGGCTGACAGGGTGCTGCGGCTTGCTGCCACTGCCCAGCATCGCCAGAGAGTTACTGTCTGAATGGAAACTGGAAAGATCAAAACCAAAAACTCAAAGTTTCATTTCCCCTGAATGCGTATTGCTTTTGCACCATCATAAAGTTGAAAATCATAAGTTGAATTATCGTAAGTCAATGATTGTATTGCAAATTCAAAGAGTAGTTCATAAAACCTGTACGACACTGAGCATTGAAGTATGTGAGATAATGTATTTTAGATAGCCTCTAGTGCATCTTTCTCATCCTGGAAATAAAACAAAAATGGAAGCATAGATTTATGAAATGACTTGTCCACAGCCAGATAAAACATGAGTGGTAGAGTTGAGCCTCACAGTTCGGTTTGTTGAGCATCAGTAAACAAATAAAAATGCAAATAAAGACCACAATAAGATATCTCATGCCACTTAGAATGGCTCGTCTATATCCAAAGGAATATAAATTATTCTACCATAAAGACTCATGCATGTGTATGTTTGTCACAGTACTGTTCACAATAGCAAAGACATGGACTCAATTTAAATGGCCACCAAGGGTAGACTAGCTAAAGAAAACGTGGTGCAGATAAACCATGGAATACTACACAGCCATAAAAAAGAACAAGATCATATCCTTTCAGCAACATTGATGGATTTGGAGGCCATTATCCTTAGCAAGCTAACACAAGAACAGAAAACCAAATACCGCATGTTTTCACATCTAAGAGGGAGCTAAACAAAGAGAACATATGGACTCAAAGAAGGGAACAGACACTGGGGTCTGCTTGAGGGTTGAGGGTGAGAGGAAGGAGAGGACCAAAGAACTACCCCTGAGGCACTATGCTGATCACCTGGGTGAAGAAATTATCTGTACACCAAACCCCTGTCACATGCAATTTACATATGTAATAAACCTGCACATATACCCCTCACCCTAAAATCAAAATTAAATAAAGAAAGGAGACTGAACCCCTAGGATGGGCTGCATGTTTACTGTCTGTGCATGTACCACATTGTAGCTTTGTTGCGCATAGGAACATCTTAGCAAGCAGGCATATCTATACATATACTCCCTCCGAGCTCTGTGTATGACAAGGAAAGCAAAGATGGTCAGAGTTTTTTGCATATCCATTCTTCATTAAAATGAGACCCTGGTGATCTTGGACACAGAGTCATAGCTCTGCCCTATTGAGCATAATTCACTGGCTGCCAGGGACGATCTTTGTAATGCCCTTTTTGGAACTTCTATTTCTGTAGAAAGAAAGATAAATAATAGTTTTTGAATTTTCGAGAAGGTCTATTTAGTTGCTGCCTTAGTGCCGCAAGTACTTTGGGTTCCATGTCAAACATACCATTTTGGTAGCCCTTCCGTCCTGCCTGGGCTCATACCACTTAGTTCCTTCATGTCTACTGCCTCCTGTTCATGCTCTATCTTCTCCAACTTAGTAGGAACTGACGAAGGGTTAGGACAGGGCTTTCTTTGCCTTTGAACGATGGTAAACGACTCATTTTCAAGACACCAGAGTCTAGCATCCTAAGAACATTTTACCTTCCTTGTTTTAAAAAGGAGGTATGGGCATGGAGCCACTTGCATCCTCTTCCCACCTCACTCATCCCAGCTGCTGAGAATGGGTTTGGCCTGAGAGGACGGTGCAGCCAGACCACTGCTTTGCTTTCATTTCTGAGTCCTCCTTTATGTCCCACACCCACAAGACTTATGTTATCTGAGCAGCAAACAACTTCCCTATAAAGTAGTCAATGTTCTTGGCCCAAATATATGTTTTTCTACTCATTTAAATTTTATTACAAATGTAACTCTCTTCATCTCCCTCTTTGCCTCTAACTTCCTTGAAAGACTTTCTTAATATTAAGGAGAGCCTGTGGCTATAAACCTGACCAGGCGGGGCAAGGCTTCGTTTCATCTCTATCATTATATCTCTATCAGGGGATTGCCAATCAATCAGCCATTATTTATAGAATCTGTTACCAAAATTCTATACAACTTAGGCCATTATTTTGTACCCATACCTTTTATGAATGTATTTTCAACTAAATAGATGTCACAGTTATTTGGTACCTGTGGGGATAGAAAGGAGGAGCTATGTATTTAATTTGCATATGATAAAACTTAACAGAACCCAAGTTATTAAAATCATTGCCATAGTTTCTTCTAAAATCATTGCCTTAGGAAAGATTGAAGAATAAAAGTACAAATAGATTGAATTAAAAAAATAATGCATTTCATAATAAAGGAATATTCAAAGTCTCATGATGTAACCTGTATTTGGCCTAATCCTCTATTCAGTAACTTCCAGAATGAGGATTTCATGGTCTGGGAAGGTCTTAGGCAAGAATAATTCCACTGTTTGTCCACCTGGCCTTAAAGGACAACACTGCAGAGTATTTGCACTCAAGTGATATTCTGTTGCAAGGGCTGAAAAAAAATATGGTGTCATTGAGAATGTAGGCTTAGGATTCTGCAGTTTGAATTCAAATCCTGGTTTTGTCTATTATTCAAGGTGTATGATGGAAAAAGTTAGTCAAACTTTCTGAATTTGCTTTCCTCACCTATTTTCATGGTGTGATGATGTGAGAGCCAAATGAGATGTTATATATAATGGCATAGATAAGTTCCTGACTAGAATGGGCGCTTAATAAATGCTAGCTTCTATTGCAAGCCAGCATAACAATGTGGATTTCCTGATCAAGTTACTTTATTTAGAATGCTTTATGATAATAATTCTTTTACTACACTGTTGATTTGGGAATTTACCTTGTGAGTGTGCGCGCGGGTGTATATGTGTATACGTGCATATGTATATACACACAGCAAAATCTTACTCTTCTGAAGCTGTCTCTTAGTAACTGCATCTCATCTGGACAATAGCCAAGAACCTTGAACCATATGCATGTAATCAGCCTGTGCATAGGCACAATGGATGTGGCAAAACTCGTGGACTAAAGCTTAAGTATTTTTCTCAGATTAGTGCCCCTCTGGTGCTCATCCACTTGTACTAGCAGATAGAAGTGGCATCTTATTCATCTTTTATTCTCTATAGCATTACATGCATTTTCTGGAATACTGTTTGGCTTCCATGTATTTGTTGAATTAACATAAATTATAGCTTGAGATTTGGTTTCCCATGGTAGAATAGAAACCAAAATTGGAAAGAAATATGTCATTTTTAGAAGCAGGTACATTGACAGCAATAAAAAGTTACCACTAGCAGTTCTAATTTTAAATATCTTGTTCTAACACAAATGAACCAAGCAGACACAAGTACCCAACAGGGCTATTTGGTTCAGGGACAAATGCCATAATATACTTTAGAAGGCTTGAGGGCATCAACAGTGGACAGCAGCATGCTTAATACTCCTAATAGCAATTCTCAGGTGGTAGGAAAATGCTAAGTCATGTTCAATCTTTGGAAGATTCATATTTCAAATGTCTTTATCTAAAGCATGTGATGTACATATATGCTGAAATTTTCTGGAACTCACAACTTTCAGGGTGCATAAGAGGTCATAGTAATATAAACTGAAATTTCCCAGGCTTATAGACAGACCTGCAGAATATCGAACCTTTGGCTCACTAAAATATTACCCTCCTATGAATTTCTAGAAGTCCCTGGGGAGTAAGTTAAAGTTCTCAAAAAAAAAAAAAAGTCTGCTCTTGTTGGGTACAGCACTTACTTTGTCTATCGCTGCAGTTTTTCTAGTTATTGCTGTTTCCCTGCTGGGTCCTGTAGTCTCTGCAGGTCTCCAGTGTCCTCTGGGAACTTAAAGCTCCCTCAGGCACAGTGTGATACTATATTTCTGTTGAGGACTCCATCAGTACACTTGAGTCTTCAAGACACGGAGGCTGCTCTGTAATGCATGGTCAAGGGTGTCCATCTCCCTCAGCGCTCCAGCAATGCATGTAGTTCCCAAACTTGTACAGAATTTTAATTAAAAAATGTTCATATTTTACTTATAACCCCTCTGTTTCTTAAAAAGATTTAGATCTGAGCCCAGTGAGGACTGAGCCAGAAGACAAATCCTAGCAATCGTCACTGTGCTATAATTAGACCCAACCTTCCTCTTGATGATTCAGAATTTGCTTATTGACTCAGTCTCAGGCTTTTTCTTTCCCTTAGGATTAATCTCAAAAGATTCCTCATTCTTCCTAAAAACAGCCATCACTCAGGCTGCCTTATAGGTTTACCAACATACTCATTTAAATGGGAATTCTTTTATTTCCTCCTTCCTCCTTCCCCTCTCTCCTTTCAAATTTTTTTTTTCAAAAAATATTTTATGAACACATACTGGATGCCAGGTACTCTTCTGGGTGGTAGGATCATATCAATGAGCAGAACACATATTGTCTAGTCTTTCAGAGAGTATTGTGGGAGAAACATAACAATGAACAATGAAATAAATGGGGGTATGTACTGCGGGTACATATTGCAAAATTTTAAATCTTTATATTGCTTTGGTGCCTCAACATCCCCACAAGCAGGCTATGAACACCTTGCCTGGGTGTCCAGGTGCACCGGTGTGATGGGGCTGTTCTTTTCCAAAAGGGCCCCTTCTTGCCCACTCCTAAATGGGACCTAATGACATTCAACCATGCCAATGAAATCCCCTTGTGCCTTTTGCTTGTGGACTCCATTCTGATCCCCAATAAAGCCACTTGCCCACAGGTCCTCACTTTTCCCTCTTCAGCTCCCCATCTGCTCAGTTGAGCTCACTCCGTGGGAGCTTCAAGTTGCCCCTGCCATGGCATGGCATGACTCCCTCCTCTAGAACCTGTGAGTGTAATCAATCCTTTCATTTCATATGCCTGTCTGAGTGTAATTTCCATGACTATTTTGAAATGATCCTTAAAGACTCCAAGAAGGGCACTTACTTCTCCATTTACAACAAAGGATACTATCTAGACAGGAAAGTCATAAAGACTTCCTGGATCAGGTGCTATTTCAGCGGCAGCGTTAATAAGGAAAGGCAATAAAGCAAAAGGTATCTCAGGAAAGATGATTCTTCTAGGAGGGAGCAGTAAGTTCAAGATCCCTGATGCAGGAACATGGCTGGACTGTTCGAGGAACAGCAAGGAGGTTAGATTTATTGAAACTGAGGGAGTAAAATGGAGAAAGAGCTAGAAGAAGAGGTCCAAAGGTTACCCAGGATGAAAACTCAAGTGGCTCATTGTATAACTTGGTAGGACGTCAAATAAATATAGATTAAAAAACCCTTGTGAGGTCTTGAGCAGAAGATTTACAAATCTCACTTGTCTTCTAAAAGTACCACTCTTTCTGCTGTGTGGAGAATTGATTATGGGAGGGAAAGTGTGGAAGGAAAAGGACAAGTAAGGAAGCTATTCTAAATATTCAGATGAGATGTGATGGTAGCTTGATTTAAGTGACAAAAGTGGAGAGAGGTGAGAAGCGATCTATTTTTGGATATAATTTGAATGTAATCAAATACAGAATTACTTTAGAAATGAAATATTTTAACAGATAAGAGAAAAGCTGGTGATTCCAGAGTGTTTTTGTTGTTGTTGGCTGTAGATTGGAATTTCGTCTGCTGAGATAGGGGATGTTGGAGAGCACCAGGCAGAAACAAGTAGAATCCAAGCTGGGGGGCTTGGACATGTTAAATTTGGGGCATTTGTCAGACATTTAAACAGAGATGTGTAATTTGGTGGGGCTGCTGCAACAAGGTAATACAAATTTTCTGGGTGGCTTAAGCAACAGAAACTTACTGCCTCACAGTGCTGAAGCTAGGTATCTGAGATTGAGGTGCTGACATGGTTCCTTCTAACATCCATGACGGATTTCTTCCTGGTCTCTCCCCTCGCCTTGTAGGTAGCTGTTTTCTCTCTGTCTTTTCATATCATCTTCTATGTGTGTCTGTGTTCAAATTTCCTCTTCTTGTAAGTATACCAATTATATTGGATTAAGACTCACACTAATAATCTCATTTTAACTCAATTATTTCTATAAAGATTTTCTGTTTAAGTAATGTCATATTCTGAAGCACTAAATGTTCGGAAATATGGATTTTGGGGGGGACATGATTCAATCTATAATAGATGTCAAGTAAGCAGATAGATAGATGACTGTGAAGTCCAGGGAGAGCTTGGAGATAAGACATGTATCAGCTTTCATCTGCACACAGATTGTATTTGAAGCCCTGAGGCTGGGTGAGAAACGTGGAGATAGAGAAGATGTCTTCAGACACTCCAGTGTTTAGAGGTGAATAATTCTGACTACAGTCACTCTGAATTTCTAGTTACATTCATTTGCATGAATTCTAATTTTACCTTAAACTATTGGGTCTGGGACTTTCTGGGCCATGCATAGTCCAAGCCAATGAGCCCTTTCTCAGAAGAGAGGGGCACTTTACGCTGTGGTAAAATCAGAGCAGACACTACTTAGATAGAGAATGAAGGTTCTGATGGACTCTGATGCCAGCGGCTGCTACTTTCTTAAAAAGTTCACTTCTGGGCAGTTTTAGGATTGTCCTCAAAGAACATAAAGCTCATTTTAAAGTACATTAAGGAAATTTGCCTGGACTGAATAATAGCCTTGATAGAAAAGGAAGCAGGAGACTTGTTTCAGACGTGCAACTTCCACAAAGCCCCAGAAATGAACTAAAAAATGTAGTGCTTTTCTTTTCATCTTTTGTTACTTAGTGACACAAAACAGACCATTTTGCTTGTTTTGAGAGTTCAGAATATCTGCAATTCATGTCTTGGCCATATTCCTGAAAAGGATGTCTTCATTCAGCAGACATTTGCCGAGTGCCCTCAGCAAATTGTGATTCTGGGTAGTATGACTATAGGTCTAGCCTAAGGGGATAATGGGATGGTTTTGCATTCTGGGATGATTGTTAACACAAATAGCATATTATGATAGGAAGTGCACGGAACTGAGACATGAAGATTCTCTTCTGAGACCTGACTCCAATCTTGTACATGACCATGGACAATTCACTTACGCCTGCACTTACCCAACAGATGAGGAACGTGGACTTGGATGACCTCAGAGATTCCTCCTAAATCTAATATTCTATAGTCTTATGACTTAAAAACAAATTGCCTCCAATTTTTAAAAGCTATTGCTACTTCCAAGGGAACCAGACATTTGGCCTAGTTCTCTGACTTGATGTTGGCCCTGGAATGACATTCTGAGTGGGAAGACAGAGTGTTCCTGTTAGCAAAATAACAAGAAAGTTTCAAAAACAAATCCTCAACACTCCAAACCTTGTCTCCGGTGTAACTTTTTGCTTTTGCTCTTCTACACCCACCTTGTACTTGGTGACTCACATTCCATTAAGATATGTTTAGAGTGATCTTTATGAGTGTTAGACTTCAAAGTGTTCAACTATCTTGAGAAATATATTTAAAACTATTAGCTTTGATCTTATCCTCAGCCTTCACTTGAAGCCGTTTTGCTTTTGTTTGAGTGCAATTGGAGGACTCCTTGCTACCTTCTCTCTTCAGATTGACATGCAGATGTGTGACTGTGTACGTGGAAGGCTACCAGGATTACTCTTGTCCACTTCGTGACGATGAGGCCTCACTGTCAACTAAGACAACACCTTTAATGGCTGCTTAGAATCTAAAGTTCTCCCAGGCTTTGGTTTTTCAGTTACACTGCTGGGTACCTTCTGTTGCTACCGTTCTGGTTTAGCAACAGATAAAAGGTCATATCCATTACCAGCACAGAAAACCACTGAACTGGTAGCAAACACACACTCATGCCTCCCAGGCCAAATTCCCCTTTCTTCACCTGCAGTCATCATTTGCAAACTCTCTTTGGATGAGGCTGTAACTTTTCATTTCCTCTTATCAGTTCATTAAATTTGAATTCTGAAAAGGCTAAAGCTGGCGGTGAACTTAGAGATAATTCGAGCCATGAGAAAACAGGTCTAGAAGTAAAGCAAGTTGTTCAAGATTGCTCTGACGCAGGGGTGATACCAGGAACGGAAACAGGCTTAGAGCTCTGGTGTCATTCTCCTTTGCCACATTTCTCTCAGTGTAGCCTTAAGCAAGAGGATGAGAACAGCCTGGGGCATAGCCACATATTGCCGCCCAGTGAGTTCAACAATTCTTTTCTCCTAAATGGGATTCTTTCAGGTTCCACTCAAATATCCATATTTTGGATATTTATTTTTAAACTCTGAGGACTAATTAAAATTTTAAATAACTCTTGCATATGATGAAGTTGAAGAGGAGAGTTTTATGTTGAAGCATGAGTTTCCTTGTGTTCTTTCGTTGTTTCACAGGGCTCTGCATAGCTTCTGGGGGTATTTGCAAGCCAAGTTGTTTTCTAAAGGTAAATGAAATCGACCTAGAAAGAGTAGGAATGTGAATCTGCCTCAGTGTCAGGGTCCAGTGCCTATAGATCTTTCTCTCACAGGTGCCCACCTAACGATGTAGCACTGGATTTGTTTCAAGAGTCTAATTCACAAAGGAGGTCCATTTATTGAGAGACACTTCTTTTTAGTTTAGAATTTGGCTCAGAAGCCTCTATGAATCCTCCACCTTTGCCTTCCACATCACTTCATCATGGGCTTCCACAGTTTTATGCACTTTCCTCTATTATAGCACTTACCAACAGGCTATAAATATGTCTATGTATTTATCTTCTCCCCTAATATTGTGTGGCTTTTCTTTTTTTGACAGAGTTTCGCTGTTGTTGCCTAGGCTGGAGTGCAGTGGTGTGATCTCGGCTCATTGAAACCTCTACCTCCTAGGTTCAAGCAATTCTCCTGCCTCAGCCTCAAGAGTAGTTGGGACTACAGGCACCTTCCAATTCACCATGCCTGGCTAATTTTTTGCACTTTCAGTAGAGATGGGGTTTCACCATGTTGGCCAGGATGGTCTCCCAATCCTGACCTCAGGTGATCCACCCGTCTCAGGTCAGGGCTCAGTTTCCTTTTTGTAGCCCCAGAGTGCTTATTAGCATAGTGCTTGAGAAGTAGTATATGATTAAATCAGCAAATGCATAGTCGTGTAGAGCAAGTGGTAGCTGTTTGTTTTTTTTTTTTTTTAATCAGATGTCAAGACAGGATTACTACAGAAAACATCTGGAAGAGAAAATGGGGAGGGAGTCAGATCTGGAAAGTGTGGGAGAGAAGTTGGCCTGTGATCTTGTGATCTTGAGTGCAGGGGTGAATATGGGGTGAAGTCTGAGGATCAGGGGTAAACGCATTGGAGAGTCCTCAAGCTAACTATGACCACCCAAACAGTCCTAGATCTCCCCAGAATGGGCTTGTATCTCTGCTGCTCTCAGGCATTGACTAGCGACAGCCAGTGGGGAGTGTGGCCTGGGTGCAGCCTTGGGGATGAACTTCAGAGCGCAGCACTTGGGGCCCATGGTTAATTGTTCTCCCTTTAATTGGAGGTCTGGAGGGGACATTTTTATGGTTGAGGCACATATGGAAGATTTTTACCTGTGTTTCTGGTACCTCCTTAGGTAGACAGGAGTTTTCTAGAACACTGGGAAGCTGGAAGCAGAGAAATTGTTAGAAGATTCCCAGACACTGGTTCTGTTTTCTCTGCCCAGTTGAGGATGTGGTTTTACTGGTGCTATTTGTGTCAAAAAAAAAAACAAGAAATCCTGGTGAACAAAAATATAAATGAATGAAATAAATATAAATATAAATATAAATATAAATATAAATATAAATATAAATATAAATATAAATATAAATCTATAAATGGGAAGACAACTGATGGCTCATGTAAGCTGCTCAGGCAGGGTGGTGTCTGCCTGTGGATAAGACAGGAGTGTAGCAAGAAATATGGCTTCTTTCTTAGTCCTAGAAGAGCCTCACCTGTCACTGGAGGCAGTACGCTCTGTTGGAAACAGCAGGTGAAAGAAAAGCTTTCATAAAAGGAGGGCGTGCAGCATCTGCTCTGTGAGGTCCTGTGGCAGCATTTCTTTGATTAGTTCTGAGTTCTTGGCTCAGAACTGAAAGCCTGTAAATCGGGAACTGAAGCCTGTGCATGTCGGGTGGGCTCCTTCCTCAGTCTCTCCCACCCGCATGGCTGCTGTTCCTTTGGTGTTAGTCTCTGCCTTTCATGTGCTTTCATTCTGCCAATTCTGTCTGGCCCTCATTTTTTTCATCTTGGCTGACTTCCATGCATTTGATATTCAGGTCTGGTTTTATAGTTTACTCACATGAGCGCAGGGTCTGGTACATTAACGATTTCCCCAAACGATAAAAGCCATGAGGCCATTTGTGAACTCATTCCATTTTCGTAAGTTACATCTATGCATTTGTTATTTCACTTCATCGTAATACATAAGTGTTAACTGTTCCATTTTTTCTTTCTGAGTGGTTCAGTGGATGCTATGAACTCTGCTTATGATTTCAGGTGTTACTTTAGTCAAGTGCACTGAGCATCCACTATGGGTCAGGTGGGGTCCTAGGCCCCCTGAGAGACTCAGAAATACATCTCACTGGGCCCTGCTGCAGAAGAACGCACAGTTAATGATTTTATGGCATGGATTTCCAGCCCATTCGGGCAAAGTAAATGTTAAGGGAGGCAAAGAAGATACTACGGGCTGAGAATGGGCAGTCAGAGTGTGGCTGATGAGGAGGAGGAATTTAAGGTGGCCTTTATGGAGGAGTAAGACTTGAATGACTGGTAGTGAGGATGAGCAAGCCACCCAGGGAGTCCCAGTGTTGACAATATTGCAAGAGCAGCCTGGGAAGAAGTCTTGGGCCAAGCGGTAGTGTTTAGAAATCACTTGGAGGCCCCTGAACCCCGGTCTGCTGACCCCTGCAAATGACTGCCTCTGCAAATGACTTCTGTTTTGTTTGCTTGCTATTTATATTTGAGGTTTTGCACATGGTGGCTGATTTTGATGCTTGCCTTTTAAAGAAGTACTTTTGTTATTAGTAGATTCACTTTTTAGTGATCCAGCCAGCAGAGACATCTGTTCACAGGCAAGTGTAGAATGATAGGTACCTCAGTTTGTTCTTTTTCTCAAAAAATGCAGTCTTAGTAACACTAGGAATTATAAGCAGTACATTAATTTAAAACAAGAGGTTAAGAGATTGGGACCATCCTGGTCACCATGGTGAAACCCCGTCTCTACTAAAAATACAAAAAATTAGCTGGGCATGGTGGCGCACGCCTGTAATCCCAGCTACTCGGGATGCTGAGGCAGGAGAATTGCCTGAACCCAGGAGGAGGAGGTTGCGGTGAGCTGAGATCGCGCCATTTCACTCCAGCCTGGGTAACAAGAGTGAAACTCCGTCTCAAAAAAAATAAATAAATAAAAATAAAACAAGACACAAGAAATAACATTTGACGAAGGAACAAAGAAGAAATAAATGTTAATCATAAGTTAAGATTCCCACTGGTCTATTTAAACTATTTTTCCATTAGACTGGGAGGCTCTCAGTCTTCCCAAAACTTCTTTTCCCAGGGCCATGTGCATTAGGCCTCTGGAATCTGAAGCAGAGCTAGTCATGGAGCCTGCTGAGAACATGGTGTGATAAAGTCTCATGTAATTTATGCTCGATAAAGCTTCTGGTTCAAGCTGCACAAGAACTAGCTCATTCAGAGACAGTGCTGTACAATGGTGAGGGTCGAGGACTGGCCCTGCCACTTAACAAGCTGTGCATTTTGAACCAAATTATTTAATATTTTGGAGGCTCAGTATTCTTCTCCATTGATCAGGAAGAGTAATCATACCTATACCATAAGTCTGTCCTGAAGACTAAATTGTTGATTATATACATATGCATATACAGTGTTCATCACAGTCCTTGGCACATTGTAAACATTTCATAAACACCAGCTACATTAATAACATTATTTTTACTTAGACCTGACTTCCTTTGCAGTGAGGAATAAACTTTTTTGAGCTTCTGCCTTGCCCAGGGAGCTGCTGGCAAGTTCTTGGAGGGGCCGACACTTCCATTTCTCATGCCCGGGGTGATAATGGACCATACCAGTAAGCAGAAAGAAGCCATGTTCCTAGGGAGAGGGATCATTTGCAGGCCAGGCACAGTGCCTTGAAATAACTTGGTGAGATTGTTATTATCTCGATTTAGATACGAGGAGACTGAAGACCAGACATCTTAGTGCCCATCGTTTGTGCCCGGTGTATCAATCCACTCCACTCCATCTCGTTGTTAATACAATATAATTAAATTGACCTTGTTTAGTTAACTCTTGTTACCAGTCATCCGCCCTGAAGCAGTGGCACTGCCCTGTGGGTTCGGACACCGTGCTCATCTGCACTGCTGCTTTGGGTGACTCCCGTACTGGGTGAGTATAGACAGATGTCCTCTGCTCACTTTTCATGGCTTCTCTTCCATCAGTGTCCTCTGTCCTTTATCATGGAAGAGTGCTAACTCTATTTTCTAGTCTGTTTGATCTTCCTTCTTATATATCATTAGCATTCATTCTCGGTTTCTTTGAGATCTAATTAATGATTCAGCCATTTTTATACTTCTCAAAACTTTAAAATATGCATTTTTCAGAAAATAAAAGCTCATAACTACATACAATTGTTTAATCAAGTAAGAGAATGCCTAGAAACATATTATATCATACATAAAACATGTATGAGCTGTCATATTAAGGTCAAAATAAGCAATAGATATATAATGTTATATATTATAGAAATTCTAATTTTTATTTCATAAATCTTGAGTAAGCACTTAGAAAATGAGATTTCCAAACAGTCACCACCTCCCTGAATTATTACTGGTAAGATCTCATTAAAACCTTACCTTGATAGACTGTGTGTGTGTGTGTGTGTGTGTGTGTGTGTGTGTGTGTGTGAGAGAGAGAGAGAGAGAGAGAGAGAGAGAGAGGAGAGAGAAAGAGAGAGAGAAAAAAACAGTTGTATGCAAAGAAGGGTATTATGTTTGTCACATAGCTAGTAAATGTAGAACTTATTAGCTATGATCTGGTTAGCTATGTGCTCCCTGCTCACTGAAGGACTGAGTTCCTTGTCTTCTCCAACTCTTCACAGATTCGCCCTTGAAACTCAAGTCTAGCTTTGGACAGGGAATTTCTTTGCAGACACAGTTTCCTTAGAATAAGAACTTAACTAGTCTGTGGCCTCAATTGTGCCATTGCAGTTTACTTACAGTATGAATAATAAGAACTAATAGCCAAAAGCAACTCGCTTCACACAGTCTCAATTTCTTTGGAACCCTGAGTTTCAGATTTTTCTTTCTTCAAAATTTATTCGGTTTATTGCTCCATTCGGACGTTGCCATTGATTGAATGTTTGTGGTATCAGAGAATCTCTGCAGATCAAAATGTTCTCTAATAGCTTTGATATTCTCAACCTAAATTTATTATGTTGAGAATCAGAAAGTGTTCAAAATGAATTACTTAAGTCATTTCCTATTCTCAAAGAGCTTACTTTCTAGTTTGGGATACAGGATGCATAAATGTTAGAATTAATATCCAATGAGCACTTTCTATGTGATAGACACTCTTCTAGCTGCTACAGGTAAGAATGCCTCTAATCTTCAAAAGGATCATATAATGCAGATACTATTATTAGCATCTCGGTTTTATAGACAAGGAACTTGAAATACAGAGATATTAAGTAACTTGTTCAAGATCACATGGGCAGTAAAATGCTAGAAATAGGATTTAAACCTGAGGAAACTTCATGTCTGAGTGCACACTCTTAACCCCTGTATTACTGTGCTGCCTTTCCTTAAGCAGGTCTAAATCACATTACAGAGTGAGTGCATAATAATTGCTGTCTATTGAAAGGTGCTGAAAATCTGATTTAGATTAGTGCAGAAAGAGAAGAGCTGAAATAATAATTCTTCACATCTGCAGAGGTTGATATAATACAAGAGATTTCCACCTCCATTATCCCTTTAATTGATCCATTCCCAGATGGGAGCTATTCAAGTGAGAATCCCACAAGTACACTTTAAACACCCCTCTGGCTTTCTGAGAAATTATAAAATGATTCAGTAATCTGTAGTTTAGAGAACCAGGCATCCAAGCAACTTCAGCTGTGTTGGGAGCAATACTTTACTGTTTCTTGATTTCTTCTTGGTTAAATAGACCCAATACCAGGATGTAGAGAAGGTAATTAAACTGCTGAAAGAAGGAGGTTGTTGAAATTCCACAATATAAACCTAAGAGACATACATATGTATGTTACCAATATCAAAATGTCTAATAGTTTTCTCTCTTTGAATCTGGTATAATAATATTTCTAAAACCTATTCAATTTCTGGGCTCAGTCTGAGAATTTTCTATGTCTTACAAATCCTACTTCCAAAACACATCTATCCTGATTCTCTTTTTCCTCCCCATTGAGCCCTTATTATGTTGGAAGACCAAGACACAACTGCACTATTTTCCTCTTGTTCTCAACAGAAACTTCTTCCAAGCCAACCTGAACATACAGAACAAGATTCACTTCTTCTGAGTCCCGAATACATTAAATATGACATCTTTATATAAACATTTTTTGGTGAATTTAAATACAAACTCCATGGCATACCAGAGCTTATGTTTTATCGTCTTCTACAGAGGGACTCTTCTTGAGCTCTACAGAACTTCCTCCCATGTGAAATAGATCCCATGTGTCCCCTCTGGCTGAAACACCATTCATTCTACTTCCGGTCCCAGAAATTTCATTAATTCACCAGGCCCATTTCAAATGTAACTTTCCTTATTACTCTTCCAAGCAGGTATACTCTTTTTCTCCCTGGAGCATGCATGTCACATTTAATGTTTCACTGCTATGACACTTTTGAGTTTTGCTTGTGTGTGTTTTTTTGAGGAATTGTAATGTTACCCCTTCTTTAAGATACTGAGCTCCTGGCAAGTTTGTTACTCTACCTTTTCCTGTGGCACTGAGCACAAAAAGCTCTCACTAAATGATTGCCAAGACACTCTCAATTTTCTTTTCTGCACACTTCATGATGACTTCTGTTTCTGAGAAAGTTTTAAAATGTAAGACATTTGCCAGTTTTTTTTTTTTTTTGCATCTAACAAGAATTTGCGTATGAAACACGGGTTTCTCATTTACTATCTTAACTGAACACAGAGAGAGGTGCATCTGTAAAATTAATAAGTCTCCCTGGGACCTGAAGGACAGGAAGAAAACTGCAAGGATGCATAGTATCATCACAAAAGTGAGGACTTTTAGCTCAGATCTTGAAGGACAGGCTGAGTGTGAGCATCTCTTTTGATGAAAGAATACCTGCTTTACTTGCAGATGATGTGAAGGTTACCCACCAAAATGCTTATGAATACTTAACACAATAGAAATGTCCACTATTAGCGTAACAGTGTACCTCACAACCTATTAAGTAAACTCAGCGCTTTCTTTATGAAGCTAAATTAACACAGTTTTCAGTTTTGTCTTATTTTAAAAAAGCAATCATTTGAAGTCCGTATTATTTTTTTTGTTGTTGCTCAAGAAGGGAGCTATAAAATAATCCTCTTCTTGGATTCATTGCATGGCAGCAGTCCAGTTTCTTAGGCCATTTATGGATTAAGCCGTAGATCATGTGGAAGTATTTTCTGAAAGCTAGCTTGGAGGCAGCAATAAACTGCATTTTATGGTGTAGGCTGATAAATGTGATTTTTTTCTGTGCCGATCTGAATTGCTTTTGTCTTCCCAATTTTATGGCAGAGTTAAGTACAAGCACAAAAGAATGCTTGAAATGCAGTGATTACTTGGGAAATAGAGTTGAGCCTGCCACAGTTTCTGGAAGCAGGTCAATAAGAGTAGAATCAATGTATAAACTTGTAAGAGGTATGCTATCTCATAAAGTTTATGTTGTACATTTTTAAGTTGGGGTAATAATAATAATATTTACTATATAGCATGATTGTGAGCACTAAATGAGATATGGTATAAAAATTAGGATGAAGCTTAGATAATGTGTATGTGTATATATATGTATATACACACATACATATATATATACACACATATATGTATATATATTATTTTTATGTCAGTGTTAAATAAATGATGGTAAATCTATATTATAGTACATCATACACCACTTAAATAATACTGGAGAAAAATATTTAATGACACAGATATGTGCAAGTAGAAAAGCAGGTTACAAATTTTGTATAACCTGTCTTGGTAAAAATATATAAATGAGCTAATATATATATATATATATATATATATATATTTATATACTTATATGTATATATATATACACACACATATATATGTATATATATGTACACACACACACACACACACACACACACTTTTTTAAACAAATTATTGAAGGGTTTATATAGGTTAGTAACAATCTGAGACATCAAGACAAGGCCATGTGCCTCAGAAAGTCATGATCAGAACTGACTCATTCATGTCCAATATTGTTTGAGTTACTAATCTCTTTACTTTCTGGCGTGTCTTTCTATGATCTATAATTCGGATGAATTTTCTGTCTGACCTTTGATGTCTACCTAACCCTGTTTAACATTTTTTATCTTTTCTTTTCATTTCTAAGGATTTGAATAGACAGAGAGAGGTGTGGGCTGTGCTTAAATCACCATCCTTTTTTTTTTGAGATGGAGTCAAGCTCTGTCACCCAGGCTGGAGTGCAGTGGCCTGACCTAGACTCACCGCAACCTCTGTCTCCCAGGTTCAAGTGTAAATCACCATCTTTAATCCAAAATCGATCATTTGTGTTTGTGTAATTTGGCCTGATGGTGTTAATTCTGTATTGGAAATTTTACTGAATCCTGCCCATAGCTTCGAGTCAATGGGTAGATTTATTTATTTCAAGAAGCATGAGCTTTTCATTCACAAACAAGAAAGAGTAAAGAACTTGTAGACATAATCTGAACTTTTCTGACTCTGGATTTCCCTGCACAGAACAACACATTTTGACAGAAGTGGTTGCACTGATGAGCACTCCCTGCAATGTCCAGGATCATGATAGGGATGACACACTGTCCCCAGATATTTGTTCTTCCTCTTCTACATTGTAGAATGGCTACTGGGAAGTTGCTGCCAAGTCCAGAATTATAGCTTTGCCAACCTACTCCCACCTCCGTGTGTGGCCACATGACTGACAAATATGAGCAAAAATAGTCTATGTCTCTTCCAGACCTGATCCATCAATGCAAGCGTTTATGCTTTTTCTCTTCTGGTCGCCCACAATAAAGAGGATAACCACATATTCATGACAGAAGGGAACCACATATTCATGGGGAGCCACATATTCATGACAGAAGATTCTCTGAAAGTCTGGATTCACGAATGATTGCCTGGATCAGGGACACTCCCTGGACCATTACACTAGCCTAAAGCTGTTACAAACATCTGTTGTATTTGAGCCAATATTTATCATAAGGTTTGTTTGCTATAGCAGTCTGCCTATCCTAACTAATATACTGGAATTTGATATTTTACTTTTATAATGTTTTTTCAAGCTATGAACACAATGTTGAATTTTCTTTCATGTAATAAAGAAAAAAATAATGAACAAGCTCCAATATCACACTGAGTACTACAATTTATTAGTTATATACTTGGTTATCTATGACTTTACTAGCAGCTCCCACAGAAGTCCTTAAGGAGTTTTCTGGACTTCTTTCATCTTAGAAAATCTTCTGATCAAAGTTCTTAAACATATATTTAAAGTCGGTTCGTGATAGGCAAACAAATCTTTTGAAAGCAATTTCCTATTTTTCTCACTGGAAAAATTACCGCCGGTTGTGGAAGAGATTGGAACATAGTCAAAGGACATAGTAAGAAATGACCTTGAATAGCAAATTTCACTTCTTTCATCAACCTTCCCTCTTAGCTTTAGTGAGATATTTAATTTTACAAGGAACTATTTTGTGCACTAAAGTGGAATGCATAATTTAAGCTCCCTAAGAAATTATTTCAGCATTTTTTTTTGTTTTAGTTCTTAGGATGACTGCCAAGGTTTGGAATAGGCATTATAGAGTCTGCATAATGTTAAGGGAAAATTTAGGAATGGGCTATATGATTACATTTCCAGTTTTAATTTTTTAATAAAGTAGAGAAATGAGAACACCTTACTTTCTTCATTGTGTAAGTTCTGAAAAGACACAGGCACTGTGATCCTTTAAAGATGAGACATGTCATTTATGGAGTCCTAGGGGATACTTGGGTTATTTGCCAAGCTTTTTCTTGGGATTAATCTGAATTCTAATTTTAAATATTATGATTTTTAGTTGTTTTGCATATTCTGAACTTCTTTATCTTGTGAAAAATAGTGGTTATATTTTCTTCCATCCTTCAAAATCCAGCTTAGGTATCATCTCTTACATACAGCCCTTCCTGGTACTCGTTTCCACCTTCTGAATCACTTCCTGCTCTATCTCACCTCTGTATTTTGCACACGTCTACTGATACTTTTGCTATGCCATGTTTTTTTGCTGGTATGTCTCTCAAGATGGAGAGTTCATTGAGACAGAAGCACTATCTCATTTCTGGAAGCAGGATGACTGCCTGCAGTTTAGGAAGGTGGAAGGCAATAAATATTTATGGAATTCAATTAAGCTGAATCAGCAGATCTTTTAGCTTAAATTCAGTCTTTTCCAAGGGTACTGTCTAGTTAAATGTGGTAAAATGCTTCATGAGGAATTAAAAGTCCTGATATGAACTTTAATATGCATCTTTGATATCAGCATTAACACTTTAAATACAGGCTTGATGAATAAATAAATCAACTGTGTTGAGTAAAAAATGTATTTAATAAGGAGCTAATTTTATCAAGGACATAAGTGGGTAGCTGGAAACAATTTCATAACAAATAACCAGAAACATGGACTCTTCCCATATACTAAAAAGTTACAGAATGATTCACAGAGAAACTACATATAATTATTTCAGCTATTAAATTTTTTAAAAATCTGGACCAATTTCTATTTAGAGGGCAATGTATAGCAGGGAGACATTTGTGTGCCTAGATGAAATAGACACATAATTGCTCTCATTTAAATCACTTTAGATCATATGACTTAAATCTTTTCAGCTCAGAATGAAAAGTGGTATTGAAAAAAACTAGAGGTTATAAGAATTAATCACTTTTAAAAGCCCAACTTTATGTTTGATGACTCAAGGTTTTTAAAGTAAGTTTTAGAATATATTATTAAGAAATTGAATGTTGTCACCAGGCAAACCATTGTTCCCCTTCCAGTTGAGTATAAATTACTCAACTTCCCAAAAGCCCAGTTAACACATCTGTAAAATAGTCATAATCTATACATTGCAGGGCTGTTTTTAGAATAAACAAGATAGTATGTGTGAAACATCTTGCCACATGGTCATCTGCTATCTGTGTTTAGAAAATGGCAATCACTACAACAGATGCATAGAAATAGATAATGTTGGATACTTGTTAGGAGAAAGGACACCAACAAGAAGTAACACATATTTTTGCCCAGAATTAAGAAGAAAAATCTGAGGATAATGTGAGAGGTATGTGGGATTATTCTAGTAACTCTGAATGGTGTTAATCCAGTGCACATTATTGTAGTACAGTTTCACTTACACCATGGAAACAGCTCTACTCTCATTCCCCATGACTTGTAAAGGGGTTATTTTATACCAAACCCACATGCAGATGCTCTGACCAATAAGCACTGTTTTTAAAGGCCACAGCACTTTCATTGGCCACATCCTTGTTGTAACTCAACTGATAAAAGAATGAACAAGTGGTTTTTATTGTTATAAAGTTGTTGAGTGAAAAATGGTCCCAGTTTGCCAGGTACAGGAGGGGATTCCTGGGACACAGGACTTTTAAGTGCTAAAAGTGGAAAAGTCCTGGGAAAATTGAATGAGTTGGTCTTTCACTAGGGGATTTATATTAGTCTATAAAGCACCCAGACTTGTGGGGGTTGAATGGGCAGGGGAGATTTGGCCATTTAAAGTTTTATAAGGCAGGCACCAAGGGCTTCTGGCCTAGTTCCCTACTTTTTGCTAATCAGCATCTCTAGTGTGTGTGTATATGTGTATGTCCTTTGGTTACAATACCAATACATCTTATAGATTTATTGCTATCTGTGATATTATATTAGTTCTCTACTTCTTTTTTTAACATTTTCCTACCTATCTTAATAAAATAATCCCATTTATGATAGTATCAAAAGAAGAATATACTTAAGAATAAATTTAACCAAGAGAGTGAAAGACTTGTGCACTGAAAAATATAAAACATTGATGAAAAAATTGAATACACAAAGAAATGGAAAGACATCTCATATTCAGGTACTGGAAGAATTAGTATTGTTAGAATATTTTGGGTATAGTTAAAATACCCAAAGTGTTATACAAATTCAGTGCAATTCCTAACAAAATTTCAATGACATTTGTCACAGAAGAACAATGCTTAAATGTGTATGAAATCATAAAATACCTTGAACAGTTGAAATAATCTTGAAAAGAAAAACAAAGTTGGAGGCATCCCACTTTCTGACTTTAAATTATAAAACTATAATAAAATATTATGGTATTGGCATAAAAACAGACACATAGACCAATGTCACAGAATAGAGACCCCAGAAATAAACTCAAGCACATATACTGGACCATGTGTTTTTTTTTCAACTAATTTTTGACAAGGTCACCAAAAAGATTCGATAGAGAAAGTATCGTCTTTTCAATAATGAGTTGTTGATAAAGCTCTTTATCCAACTGCAAAAGAATGAATCTCAACCCTTATTTTACACACAAAAAGTCAATTCAAAATGAGTTAAAGACCTAAACCTGAAGTTACAAAATTCCTAGAAGAACACATATGAGAAAAATCTCTTTGATATTGGTCTTAGCAATTTTTTTTTGATATGATACCAAAAGCCCAGGAAACAAAAGCAAAAATAAACAAATAATAATAAAAATAAATAAAAAGCTTCTGCATGACAGAAGAAATAATCAACAATGAAAAGGTAGTTTACCGAT
This sequence comes from Saguinus oedipus, assembly GCA_031835075.1. Lineage (NCBI taxonomy): Eukaryota > Metazoa > Chordata > Mammalia > Primates > Cebidae > Saguinus > Saguinus oedipus. The sequence goes on along the minus strand of CM063183.1, from coordinate 7,035,105 downwards.
TGGGACAAAATATATATCTGATTATGGGTTAATACCAAAACATAAGGAATGTATACAGCTTAGTAGCAAAAAAGCAAGCTGAGAAAAATTGGACCAAGGACTTAATAAATATTTCTGAAAAGATGACATACAAATGGCTACAGGTATACAAAATGTGCTCAACATCACTAATAATCAGGGAGATACAAATCAAAACCACAATCAGATATCACCTCATGCCTGCTTAGGATGGTTATTATAAAACCCAAGATACAAAAGTATTGGCAAGTGTGTGGAGAAAGGGGAACCATTGTATACTGTTGGAAATTTAAATTGGTCCACTCATTATGGAAAACAGTATGGATGTTTCTCAACCAATTCAGAATAGAACTACTGACTGGGCACGGTGGCTAATGCCTGTAATCCCAGGAATTTGGGAGGCCAAGGTTGGGGAAATCATGAGGTCAGGAGTTCAAAGCCAGCCTGACCAACAGGGTGAAACCTAGTCTCTACCGAAAATACAAAAATTGGCCAGTGGAGTGGTGTGTGCTTGTAATCTCAGCTACTCAGGAGCCTGAGGCAGGAGAATTGCTTGAATCTGGGAGGTGAAGTTTGCAGTGAGCCGGCCACTGCACTCCAGCCTGGGTGACAGAGCAATATACCATCTCAGAAAAAAAAAAAAAAATAGAACTATTTTCGACCCAATAATCTCTCTGCTGGATATATATCCAAAGGAAAAGAAGTCAGCACTTTGTAGAGATATCTGTGTTCCCAAGTTCCTTACAGCATTACTCACAATAACCAAGCTACAAAAATAACCTGTCCATTGACAAATGAGTAGATGAAGAAATCCTGCTATGTATATTTACAATAGAATATTGTTCAGCCTTATAAAAGGAAATACTGCCATTTGTGACAACAAGGATGAACATGGAGACATTATGCTAAATGAAATAATTCAGAAACAGAAATAAAAATATTGCATGATCTCACTGGTATGTGCAATCTAAAAGTAGTTGAATATACAGGAACAGAGAGTATATTGATGGCTATCAGGGGTGTAGAGAAGGAGGAAATGAGGAGATGTAAGTCAAAGGTAGAAACTTGAAATTACGTAGGATGAGTAAGTCTAGTTATCCAATGTACAGTGGGATTACGGTTAATACTGTATTATATAATGAAAATTTGCTGAATAGATTACCACGTGCACACACAAAGAGGTAACTATGCAAGTTAATGACTATGTTAATTTTCTTTACTAGTAATCATCTTACTATGTATATGTATGTCAAAACATCATGTTGTATACCTTAGATATATAAAATTTAAAAATATAAAAATTATTACTTCACCTTCATTTTTGAATGATATTTTCACTGGTTATAGAATTTCATTTGGCATTTCTTTTATTTCCTTCAAAATTTTACATGTGACTGTTCATTCTTTTTTGTCTTCCATCATTTCCACTGAGAAGTCACCAGTCAGACTTATTGTTCTTTTAGGTAATGCATCTTTATTCTTCATACTGCATGTTTCTCTTTTCTTTTGTTTTTCACTAGTTTAACTATCATTTGCTTGCAGATTTCTTTGCATATATTTGTATTTTCAGAGATCCTTACATCTGTGGGATGGTATCTTTCATCAATATCTGAGATAATCTTCAAATGTTGCTTTCTTCTCCATTCTTTTTCTCCCATTCTTCTGAACATTTAGTTTACATGTATGTTGCATTTATCCGAATTTTAGATTTGAAAATTATCAGTGGAGAAACTTCCATTTGTTCTTTTCTATGGATGACAATTCTCTAATACATTTTTCCATGAATTTGTTTATATTTCTCCTCTTTTGAAATCCTTATGAGATTATTATAATATCTTTCTTCCTTGTATATACGTTTTTATTTTCTTGGATTCCAGTTATATAGTTATTTCCTTTGGCATATGTTTTTTGACGGAATGAATTGTAAATGAAAGTATTTAGAGATAATGTTCCTTCTAGAATGGACTCTTCTTTTACCTAGTAAGATAGTGATCGTGATTATTACTTTAATTCAATCAGGGACTTTCCAAGGTGAAATTTGGCAAGGCTGGGCCTAACTCTAATTCTCTCCTGGCCCTTCAAAATTTTTGAATGAGCACCTGGAGTATTCAGTGTAGGGGTTTGAGGAACTTGGAGGCTGATCATAAAATACATGATTGTAAGAATCAATTAACACACAGTAATTTCTGTAGAGTAGAGTTTGGTGAGGTTTGCATGAGAGAGGAAGTGCCTTATAATATGAAACAATACAGAGGCTTATGGAGCTGGGACCTCCATCCAGAACAGAAGGAGAGCAAGGGAACTCCTGGGGGAGAATAGAATAAGAGACGGGGCTGAACAGTAGAGTAGGAGTCTCTGTGTCAGAGAGCTCCAAAGAACAATAGCAGCTTGGGGTCTTATAACTATAAGATTCTGTCTTATCGGTAAGTGACTACTGTCCAGTGAGCTTGTAGGTTATATAATACAGTTTCCAAATGACTAAAAATCTAATTATTTGAACTATTTAAAAAGCAATTTAGCGCCTAAAACTTTAAATTTGGAGCAGGAAGGCTTTTGAGCTAATGGATCTCAGCCTGTAGTGAAGAAATAAACAGTTCATTAGCCAATACACAGAGGTACTTGAGACTCATTTACATAATAGTCTGCAAGTTCCTATATTTTGATTTTTGTGTTTGGAAAGCACTGTATGAAGGTCACTTTACTTGTCTGAGGTTCCTCTTTCTTGGAAGTCATAGTCTTTCTAGTTATCGTTCCTGAGCTGTCCTCAACCAGGTAATTTTTTTTAATCTGGCTGTTTATTTTTCTATGAGGCAGCAGTAGTCTAATGTCAACTAGTCTATTCTAAAGCTGAAAGTCTTTATTAACTAGTGAGTTTAGTCTGTTTATGTTTATTGTGATTACTAATATAGTTGGGTGTATTTGTTATTTCTATGTGTCATTTTTTGTTTGTCTCACTTATTTTGATTTGAAGTAACAGATGTTTTATTATTATCCCCTTTTCCTTTATTAGTTTAGAAGTTACATAGAGAGTTTCTATTTCTATTAAATTTGTGATTGCTCTCTCACACACACTTCATATTGTAATCAAAATACAAATTATTTATATGTACACAATTTTCATCAAAATCTGTTTATTGTTTTAATCAAAACCCAAATATATGTATATATAAAATCATATACTGATGCTCCCATTTCAACAATATTCTCTTTCAACACACATGCATGCCCTCAGATGGTTCTCCATTATATTTTTAATTCCATAGTGTTTTTAAACTTACAGTAATAGTTAATTTTACTAAATATATATTTAGGCATGCCAAATATTTTGTTGGTTTCTTTGGACATCATTGCTTCTTATATCCCTTTTCTCCCTTTTGGTTTTTAAATACAGACTTTATTGATTCCTTTAGGAGAAGAATAATATTGAATAACAAGTTCTCTTAATCTTTGGATGACACAAAGTGTTTTTATTTTGCCCTCAATTTTGTCAAGCTGCATATACATTTGACTTTGGTAGTTATTTTCTCTAAATATATTAAAGTGATTTTGTTTTTGTTTTCTTCCATCATTAACAGAGGCTGATAACGTTTTTATGTAAACAATCATTCCTTTCTCATTAGCAGTTATAAACTTTTCTCTTTATCCTTGAAACTCAACGTTTCACTAAATATACATACAAGTATATTTGTATTTATTTATATTGCCTTTTTTAACTGTGACTTTTAAATTTGAAGATTGTCTTCCTTATATTACAACTATTATTTCTTTAAATTTCTTTATATTGCTTTTCTCCCATTTTCTCTACTTCTTTTCTGGAACTCATCTAAAAGTTATATCAGAAATTACAACTGTTCTTCATGTTCTTAACTTTTTTTTTTTTTACATTTTTTACCTCTAAGATTCAGTACTATATTTTGGTTATTTTTCAGATATCCCTCAAAATTTATTATTATTTTCCTGAACTAGTTAAATCTGCCAATGATTTTATTTTTCAATTTGTAGTTTTTATTTGGCTTCTCTTGTTTTATAATCTCTCTTTCTTGCCTTTTGAATATTTGTACCTTATTACCCTAAACATTTTACACACACCTACGGTAAAGTTCCTTTCACGTATTCTGTTATCTTTATTTCCACAATGTCAGTCCTTCTGTTTGTTAATTTCTGAGGCTGTCTTGGTGTTATTCTTTTTTACAACTAACACTGGAGATACATTTTACAGAATTTCTATATATTCTTTGGTCATTGAAAGCTTCCCTGTGAAAAGATCTCACAGGTGGTTTCTGCCCAAATTCCATGGGATTCTTCAGTATTAACTAACTTTTAGGCTAAGTTATTAACTGTAGATTTAAAAGAGTACTCAGTTAGTATAAAGTTGGAATAAGAGAGAGTTGTCTGATTTCTGGTCACAATTATCTTTTCCAATCACAGCCTGGGAGATACTTACTATTTCTTTAAATGTCTTCATATTTACAAAAATATGGCTTACATCTTTCTTATAATCCTAGGAAGTAGGTATTTTTCAGTTCAGTTGATGCTCACTTTTAGATTCCTGCGACATCTGGGAACCAGACTGTAGCTTCCCTGCGGAAGTTAAAGCCCCAGCTCTTAATGTTTGTTTCAGATTCCAGTCCTCTAGCAATGCTAGAGCTTCAAGCACTGGTCACCACTATACCCAAGATTTATTCTCAATTCCTGGGACCTATAAAAATTCCCCCTCTGACTTATGAGCAACAACAAAAAATTAAGTCTACCTCTAGTAGTTTGAAGTTAGAGGGAAAGCTATTTTGTGTATTCATGCTGCTATCTTACCCACAAAGGTCATTAAAACACTGCCATTAACTTCATTGCTCAAATTTCCTTCTGTGCAGGTAGTTTGACAAGTGCATGAAGATAAGTTCTTGAGTATGTGCGTTGTAATACAGAAAAAGTATAATGACTGTATATCTCCTTCAATAGAAATATCTCTAAATAAACGATGTAGGGGAATATGATAGAGCCGGCAGACATACTGTAAAATTATATTTATTTTTATGGAGACATGAGAGCAATGATTAAGATGCAGATGAAGATTATAATAACTAATTCTTACGTGGCGTGGAGCTTGCTCAGTGCCAGGCACTATTCCAAATGCTTTATGTATATTAATTCCTTTGATTTACTCAACAACTCCTTGATGCTGGTCATATTACATGCAAGCAACAACAAATCATTAATATGTCATGGTTTGTGCAAAACATGGAAACCTGAACACATAAAATATCCTTTTGGAATGAGGAATATACAGGGGAGAGTAATAAGTGGCTGGGAGGGAGATTTTTAAGCTTTGATCCATCTAAATGCGCTACAGTCTACTTTAAAAAGAAATAAGTAGCAGTAAAAAATGGAAACGTTTACCTGGGCCTGGGCCTTGTGTTGATGTATGCACAGAAGGAACTTTGAGGATTTCAGACTGAGAAACACATGGAGTCTATGGGACTGGGGCATATTGTGAATAGTATTGGTGAGTATTAGTGAGCATTTGTGACTGGCCAGGACATAGAGAACATGAAGTGGAATACAAGGGCGTGCTATGGATGCGTTTATGCTTGACACAAGTCATTTAGGACTGTTGCTCTTGCTTATAAAAGATTTTCCCTATGAACAGAGTGCTGTGTGATAGCAGATCTTTATTGGCACAGCTCTGATTTACTTCTGTTCTTAACTTTACATCGTCCTCTCTTTCTCGTTTATTTATGCATTGCAGAGAAGAAATCAGATACTACAGTTGAATAAAATCACCGTGAGAAAAACGTTTCCTTTTATCTCTTATCCATTTAAGGAACAGTAAGTTATTACTCTTCATTTAAGGAACAGTAAGTTATTACTCTTCATTTAAGGAACAGTAAATTATTGCTCTTCTTTTTCCACATTCTTAGTAGATCACTTATGCTTTAGTTTAAAAATTCTCATTCTTAATTGGTTCCCAAGATACTTCTACAGGTGCAATTTATTAAATCTCCTGTCTTGAATGAGAATCTTGGGAAAAGCAAATTGTTTTAAAGTGAAATATCCTCAGTATGCAAGTTTATCCTGGGAGGGAAGCTGATGATGACCATAGGGAGTACTTGAGACTTGGGATAACCTTGATGATATCCAGAGATTATTTCTCCTGGAAACAAAGTGAGCATTCTGGAAGTTTTGGTGTATTATGGAGAGGCAGCAGGACAAGAGAATAAGTACTACCTGCTTAAGAATCACAATGTGGGTGTTAGAACTGGCCAGGTTTTTGATTAGATGTGTGTTGATACTGCAAGTCTCCCCAGATGTGTACATTTTGATGAGATGTGTGTTGATACTGCAAGTCTCCCCAAATGTGTACCTTTTTGATGTGCCTGCATCTTTTGTATCAGAGTAAAGGGTTTCATACTGTGTTAGAACAATTCTATTCTAATTTGAAGGATGCCTTTGAGATTGCGAGGTGGCATCTGTGATAATATGGGCACAGGACATTGGTGGGTCACAAGACAATCCTTAGATAGGCTGCAAAGAGTATCCTGGTTCTTTTCGGTGTCTAATTCCGGGAATCTAACTTCAGAGATGGTTTCATCACTGTGGTATACAGTTATAACCCTGGTGGTGAATGAGAGTGTATGGAGACAGGGAAAGGGATTTGGAAAGTGTGACCTTCATAGTGTATGCTTCGAGTATACTGGTAGTCTATTTGTTCACCCTTACATTAACACCATATGTAGTAATTACCATAGTTTTATAAGAAATCTTGACATCCATTTGAAATCCATTGAGTCAGTTCTTGGACATCATTCTTCTGATTATCTTGGCTACTCTTGACTGAATTTCCACATCGTTTTAAAATATGTTAATTTCCACAAATAAACTTTTTAAATTTTCTTCTTAAACTTTTATTTTAGGTTCAGGAGTACACATGCAGGTTTATTATATAGAAAGATAACATATCATGGGGGTCCGGTGTACAGATTATTTCATAACCCAGATAATAAACATAGTATTTAATTGGTAGCTTTTTGATCCACACCCTCCTTTCAACCTCCATTCTCAAGTAGGTCCTGGTGTCTGTTCCCTTCTTTGTGACCATGTGTACTACTTGTAAGTAAGAACATGTGGTATTTGGTTTTCTGTTCCTGCATTAGTTTGCTTAGAATAATGGCCTCCAGCTCCATCCATGTTGCTGCAAGGACATGACTCATTCTTTTTTATGGCTGCATAGCATTCCATGGTGTATATGTACCACATTTTGTTTATTTAGTCTACCGTCAATGCACATTCAGGTTGACTCTACATGTTGGCTGTTGTTCATACAGATGCATACAGAATGTATGCATCCACGTGTCTGTAATAACAGGATGATTTATATATTTTTGGGTATATATCCAAGAATGGAATCAATGGATTAAATGATAATTCTGTTTTAAGTGATTCTGAGAAAACACTTAACTGCTTTCCACATTGGCTGAACTCATTTACATTTCCACCAGCAATGTATAAGCATTCCAGTTCCCTTTTCTCCACAATCTCTCCAGCCTCTGTTATTTTTTTGACTTTTTAATAATAGCCATTCTGACTGGTATGCGTTGGTATCTCATTGTGGTTTTGACTTGCATTTCTCTGATGATTAGTGATGTTGAGCACTTTTTCACTTGCTTATTGGCCATGTGTATGTCTTCTTTTGGAAAACCTTTTCTTTGGTTTTAATTCTAGTTCTTATAACTAAATTTTCATCATGGAGGTACAAGCACTGCTTCTTTTTCATATAGGAACATGAATCATACATCTTAAAAGAGATAATAGGTTTTCATTTTCTCTAATGTTCTATTAGAGCAATGAAATAAATAACATGAGGTAAATAAGAGCCTTTAAGGTTTTGACCTCTCATTTAATTCATTATTTTTACGGCCACTTGTGCCATCTTTTATGTTCTCTTTTGTTAAAGTTAGTTTTAATGTCTAATGTTAGTTTCTAAGTGGCCTTTAAAAACACAGCTGTTTATTAGCTCACTCATGTCAACTCAACTTTTTGAAGCCAATTGTGTCAGTTAATGCATCTAAATTAATAACCAGCTATTATTTTATAACAAGATATCTATTTTAATTTCTATTTTAGAAATGATTGAACCGAGACACAGGGAGATTAAATAGCTTTTCCAAGTAAGCAGTTGGAACTAAAGGAGAAACTCCAGACTTTCTGACTGCATGCTGACATTTTTGCTGTCACATTGTGCTGCTTTCAAGCTTCTCAGACTCTCTTTTTGACTTTACCATTCTTTCCATCGCGAATAGGTTTGTATTAGTCTGCTCTCACATTAATATAAAGACAGATCTGAGATTGGGTAATTTACACAGAAAAGAGGTTAACTGGCTCATGGTTCTGCAAACTGTACAGGAAGCATCTGCGTCTGCTTGGCTTCTGGGGACGCCTTAGGAAACTTACAATCACAGCAGAAGGTGAAAGGGGGGCTGGCATTTCACATGGTTGGGAGCAGGAGCAAGAGAAAGAGAGGGGGAAAGGTGCCACACACTTTAAACAGCTAGATCTCCTGAGAACTCTATTATTAGAACAGCACAAGGGGGATGATGCTAAACCATTAGAAACTGCCCCCATGATCCAATCACTTCCCACTAGGCCCCACCTCTAGCTTGGGGAATTAGATTTAAACATGAGATGTGGTGGGGGGTGAGAACACAGATCAAAATCACATCAAGGCTCTTTCCTATTTTCTCATGGTGAGAATCCAGCTACTCATTCTCTTGCAGTAATCAGTCCTTCCTTACCCCAGAAACTGCTTCTGATAACCCAGGTCAAAAGCAGTTTTTTTCTCACTGAATTCCCAGAGCTCTTTATACATCTCATATGTACTTATCTCTTTCTGCTCTGTGTTTATACAAGTCAGTTCTCCCCAGCAGGACTGCCAAAATCTTGATGGCAATAACTGCTTCTTGTATATTTGGTATTAAGAATGTCTAGCTCCAAACACAACAGAGTAAATGCTTATTGCTTGCTTAATAGATGAATAAATTAATTCAGTGGGAATATAAAATGTTTTAATATAGCCCAGGGACAGACATTCAGGATTAAGAGGGAGACGGGGAGAGCATGTTATCAACAACAACAAAAAAATTTCAGATAGCTGCTCCTCCCAAAAGGGAAGAAAGTTAATATCAATAGCAGGTAAATCAGGTGACACTTAAGCTGATACATTTGTTTCCTTCTAGAGACAATTGTCCCTCCCAATATCCTTGTGGTCTGAGGACAATGTGTTCATTGTGGCCTTAGAAATAGAAACATGGACTGTGCAATAAATCCTATCAGATATTGAATCAATGCTTTCACCTTCTTCTTAAGATAAGCCAGAGATTTCATTCTTTTAAGAAAAATGAGAATGTGCCTTGTTTGTTGTGAGAACATAGGTCATCTGAAAAGGCAAACAATTTTCAAATTAAAGATGGTATCTTGTGTTTTAGAGAAAATAGGGATGTACAGGCTGCCCAGAGTTTCAGAAAAAGCACAAGTATCTGGTTGGGGGCTGCTGCTGACTTATCTTGGGAACCACCCCTAGCCCCTAATCTTTTAGGACTTCAGTCTTTCAGCTTCCAAGTGGGAAAGCTAATTTTCTTGTGTCATGGTAGGAATTAGCTCTACAATAATGTTTGCAGATGTGCTCTGTGCACTCTGCAGCATTGAACAATTGTGAGGGAGTGTGCACATTGGTGTGGTGGCCAGGTAATTGAGCTGGGAATTGGAAGGGCTGAAGCTGAGATCTGCAAGTTTAAAGTCAGACTTCCTCTAGGCAAAGCAGTGGAGAGTGCGTCAGGGGCTGTACCCTCTCTTGCTTGACCTCTCTCTTCACCCAGAGGCTTCATAAAGTGTAGTTTGAAAGCTACTATCTTATCTCACTTGATCCTCACTATTCACTTATGTTTATTATTAACCCTACTTTAGAGATCATAAACCTGAAAGGTATATGCCTTGCTCCAGGTTCACTCAATCCATAAGCAGTTGACCCAAATCTTTCATAAGGTTGTCTGACTCTGCATGATGTGTTTCTGAAGGAGAATGATTTTATTCTCTTTGTGACAGCAGCAACTAGGGAATAATGAACCTATGCATTTATGGAAACTGACTCTAGGCTTTCAAAATGGAGCATTTAGTATCGTTATAAAGTTGTAAATCCTCTTGTGTTTGTAAACTTGTAAACACTGAAGTGAATGAATTATTTAGCAGACAGAAACAACTTGTCATCTATCATTTCAGAGTGGGGAAGACAGTGTTTTCTGGAAGAATTTATGACTTTGACATCTCAGTCTACATTGTCCTTTGGAAACATTAGGGTTTTCTGAATCTATAGGGTCTGCATCCACAGTTTCAGTGATGTAAATAAAGTTTTCTAAAGGAGGAATTCCATTTCACAGATACTAGTAGCAAGTCTCTGAGTACTATTTTCTTACCAAAATTCTAGAATGGAAGATACCTTCATTTTTTTTTTTTTAAATTATACTTTAAGTTCTGGGGTACATGAGCAGACCATGCAGGATTGTTATATAGGTATACACATGCCATGGTGGTTTGCTGCATCCATCCCCCCATCATCTACATTAAATATTTCTCCTAATGTTATCCCTCCCCAATCTTCTCACCCCTTGCTATCTTTTCCCTAGCTCTCCCACCCCACAACAGGCCCCAGTGTGTGATGCTCCCCTTCCTGTGTCCATGTGTTCTCATTGTTCAACACTCACTTATGAGTGAGAACATGGGGTATTTGGTTTTCTGTTCTTGTGTTAGTTTGCTGAGAATGATGGTTTCCAACTTCATCCATGTCCCTGCAAAGGACATGAACTCATCCTTTTTATGGCTGCATAGTATTCCATGGTGTATATGTGCCACATTTCCTTTATGCAGTCTATCATTAATGGGCATTTGAGTTGGTTCCAAGTCTTTGCTAATGTAAACTATGCCACAATGAACATACATGTGCATGTGTCTTTATAATAGAAGGAATTATAATCCTGTGGGTATATACCCAGTGATACATTCATATTTTTTAGCCAATGCCTGTCTGACACTTTGACCCTCTCTTTATAACCATCAGACTGTGTTCCCTCTATCTCTTTTTAAACATATTTATAGTAAAAGGGTCTGAGGCCCAGGAGGAGTGAAGCAAGGTCATAGAGACTGGAATCTAGACATGAACTGGAATTCTGTTCCTTATAAGATATATGATCCTTGGCTTGTTACTTAATAACTATATTAATTTATTGATTCATTATTCACCCTCAGATATTGACTGAGTGTCCATCATACGTTCAGACCTGTGCTAAGAGCTGCCATCTCAGTGATATATATGAGCCATAGCACTTGTCTTCATAGAGATTGAAAGCCAAACAGAGGTGATACAAATGATAACAGACATGAAAGTGCTTTTGCAATTTAAAAGTCTGATACCATCTAGATATAATTTCCTGGGGTTAAACATTAGTTGTAATAGTATTAAAATATAATTTAATAGAAAACAAAACTTTGGTTTAAATAAATCATAACAACAGGTCTGGGGAAAACAGTCTGCTCTGGTGGAACTGTTCCAAGACAGACATGGACAAATAGAAGCTGGGTACTGACCTAGCTTTCCAGGAGAGCATGTGTGGTAGGTGAAGAGGGTCACGAGTTGCTGTGAGGTTTTGGAAGATGGTGGAATATGAGGAGCTGAGACTAAGTGTTTAAAGGCTGTGCACTGTAAGATGTGATCCAGTCTCTCAGGCATTCAAATTTGCTTAAATATTACTAAACTTGGGAACTACTAAGAAGTATTAGATTTCTTACAGAGAATGGTAAGTAAAGGAGTTTTGCTTTGAGTCTAAGTTTGTTAAGAATCAGAACTCAGGTAGCACCAATGAAGTGAAGGTAAGAGTTTGTAAGAGGAAGTGAATCAGGGCACCTCAGGGAGGACTGAGTACTGCAGTAACTGTCATTTGGGACTTATTTAACCAAATTTTTGCATCAATCGGCCTTGGCTAAGTAATGTGTAGAAATAATGTAGGCCAGCCATGGTGGCTCATGCCTGAAATCTCAGCACATTGAGAGGCTGAGGTGAGTAGATCATTTGAGTTCAGTAGTTTGAGACCAGCCTGACCAACATGGTGGAACCTTGTCTCTAATAAAAATACAACAATTATCCACGCCGTAGTGGCATATGCCTGTAATCCTAGCTACTCCAGAGGCTGAGGCAGGAGAATCACTTGAGACTGGGAGGCAGAGGTTGAGGTGAGCCGAGACCACACCACTGCACTCCAGTTTGGGTGACAGAGTAAGACCCTGTCTGAAAAATAAATAGATAAATAAATGAAGTAATATAGCTGATGCTTCATGCTGGGTGTGGGTCACCTGCAGCTCTGACCCCACAGCTTCATTCTATTATCTGTGCTGTGGAAGCAGCACCTGGTTGGGACATGCTGTTCTCATGGTAAGAGGAATAGAGTGGTGTTAGGAGCCTTTAAATCTTCTGCAAAGAAATGTTACTTCTTGATATAAGTAACATTGGGTTTGGATCTGTGTCCACACACAAATCTCATGTCAAATTATAATCCCCAATGTTGGAAGTGTAATGCCTCCAACATTATACCTCCCTAGTGGGAGGTGATTGGATTACAAAGGGGCAATTCTCATGAATGGTTTAGCACCATCCCCTCCTGGTACTGAATAGCAAGTTCTCAAGAGATGTGGTTTTTTAAAAGTATGTAGCACCTCCCTCCTCTCTTGCTGTTGCTCCAGCCCTGTGAGACAAGCCTACCTCCATGTTGCCTTCTGCCTTAATTTTAAGTTTGCTGAGGCCTCCCAGACACTGAGCAGAAGCCACTATGCTTCCTGCACAGCCTGCAGAACTGTCAGCCAACTAAACCTCTTTTCTTTATAAATTATATAGTCTCAGGTATTTCTTTATAGCAGTATGAGAATGAACTAATACCGCCCTGCTCACATTTTATTGGTCTGAGTCACACAGCTAAGCCTGATGTCAATGTGGCAGAAAGATATGATCTTCTTGCAAAATGCAACAGTTTAATAACTGAGACTATAATTAATCTTCTATAGTATCTAAGGGCAGGGAGATGCAAGCTGACATTGAGATTACATCCATACAAGTGAAGTAATCCATACAAGTGAAGTAATCTATGGAGAACCAGAATTTATCCAGCCCTTAAACTGGGACTGGTGATGGAGTGATGAGAATGATGGAGAATGGAGTAGTAATAATGGATGCAGACATAAAGAAAATCAGAATTTTTTTCTTTAGGTTTTGAGGAACACAGGGAGAAATGTGTATTTTTTTTTTGTAGAGGGAAGTAATTTTTTTTTGCAGATAATAAATAATTTTAGTTCTTTTTCTGGTGGCAATGTGAAGGATGGATTCAATAGATGAGAAATGTAGTTAGAAAAGTCAGTAGAATACGGGCAGAAGAGTCCAGGAGGGTAATACGAGGGGCAAAGTCAATGCAAGTGAAAACAAATAAGGACCTTTCAAAGATATATTTGTCAGGACTTGGATGCAGGTTTGTTGTCCTTGAGCTGGTAAGAATTTTGCTGTTGTGCCATCTTATTAACATAAGATTTACAAATGATTTTAGTAGAGTAAATAACATGGCAGCAGGCATTATTCAGCCTGCTTGGAAACAAACGCCTTTTTGAAGCATGCTAGAAGCTTACCAACAGTCTCATCCAGGAATGATGACCTTGAAGAGCAAATCTAGTTCACAGGCAGGGTAAAAATTCTGCTGGTACCCACTGTCATTGCTATAACAGTAATTAATAGCTTATGTGCATTCTGATTGACCCCTGATGATTGGTTGGGGTCCATGACTTACTGACTATGGAATGTTTTGAATACCATCTTTGCCCGCAAGGTCAGTTTATCTCTTCCTTAATTTTTCTACTCTACATGATATTACCAAGTGGGGACCAAAATGGGCATGCAAATGCAATGATTCCATACCCTTTCCCAAAATGCAGGCTTATGTTGTTTAATCCTCTTGTAAAAACCTCATGAGAGCACACATAAACCCACAGCTGAACATTCTGCCTTGACCGAATGGCCTCCTCGTCTCTCCATTGGGAAAGGATTAGAGTCCCATCCTTTCTCCCGGCATAGCTATGTCCACCTTTGTGAGCCTTGGTTGTGATTGTGGTTGAGTATTGTCTCTCAGATCCATTACGGCAGCACAGACATCGCCCATCTTCCTTGGCACTGATCATCTTCTAGATTTATTGAATTAGAAACTTACTTTTCAGTTTGTTTCCTTCCTTCCTTCCTTCCTCCCTCCCTCCCTCCCTCCCTCCTTCGTTCTCTCCCTCATTCCCTCCCTTCCTTCCTCCCTTCCCTCCCCCCTCCTTCTCTCTCTCCTTCCTTCTTTCTTTCTTTTGCTCTTTTGTTGTTTCTTTCTTTCTTTCATTGTTTCTTTCTCTCTCTCTCTCTCTCTCTCTTCTTTCCCTTCTTTCTGTCTTTTTCTTTCATCTTCTCTCCATCTCCCCACTCCCTCCTCTTTTTCTTTCTTTTTACGGTCTAGCTCTGCTGTCACCCAGACTGGAGTTAAGTGGCATGATCTTGGCTCACTGCAACCTCTGCCTCCTGGGTTCAAGGCCTTCCGGGCTCAAGTGACCCTCTTGTCTCAACCTCCCAAGTAGCTGGGATTACAGGTACATGCCACAATGCCTGGTTAATTTTTAAACATTTTAGCTAGAGACAAGGTTTTGCATGTTGCTCAGGCTGGTCTTGAATTCTTGGGCTTAAACAATCTTCCCACTTCGACCTTCCCAAGTGTTGGGATTACAGGTGTGAGCCACGACCCCTGGTCTGAAATTTTCTTCGTTTCCAAGCACCTAAGTCAAAAACTTTTATCTGCTCTCTCCAGAGAGAAAGAAACTTCTGCTTCTGCTTTCTGTAACCTGTTCTTGTTGAGATCGGGGGGTCCTTATCTTATGAGGTCCTTCTCTGCACACTCAATCCTCCTAGTATATCCTTTTCTTTATTACACATTGAATTGCAGTCTTGTTGCATTAATTATATACCAATAATAATTTAATTATAAGCACTCTCATCCATCATTTAAATTCAGGTCCCCTAAGACTTCTTATTTCCCAGCAGTTTATAATGCTCATTTCAGTTAAGTTCTGTTATGTCCTTCTGGAATACCTATGCAGACATCTGGTTCTCTATCCATTTCTTACATGTTGACATTTCTCAGGATGCTTAGTGTTTTCTTCTATGCATTTTGCTTGGCGAGTTCATCAACTGCTTATATTTGTTGAGAAGAACCAGAAATTTCTCTCTAATTCTCATCAGAACACATTTAGACTTGCTTTTATTTTGCTGATAAGAAAGAAAGGAAATTGTTTTTGGTTTCTGGCACATAGTGAAATGAGGAAACTTTTATGAAATATAAAGAAACAACTACTTCTTCTTGTCTTGTAGGCTCATAGTCCCATCTTCTGCCTGATGAATAATTTCATTTCATCTTCTCTATGCTTAGTTGGAACTTTCCATGTCTATTTATGACATAGTCACTAAGGGCTGAAATCTCTCTCTCTCTCTCTCTCTCTCTTCTCTCTCTTCTCTCTCTCTCTCTCTGTGTGTGTGTGTGTGTGTGTGTGTGTGTATGTGTAGCCCATCTCTCTAATGTTATTTCTATTCTTTTTTCATTATTTCTCAGCCAACATTATGATAGTTAGCAAACCCAGATGTTTCTGGTTTTGAAGCTGTCTGTGGCTCACCTAGCAGAACTCTCTCTCACACTGACTAGTATTAGAATGAGTGACCCTGGTTCCAGAGCATGCCAGTACCCAATTTAGCAGATTCAATAAATTGAATCTTGCTCTCTCTCTATAAAAAAATAATAATAATTATTATTTTTTTGCTTTACCAGGGTGGGGAACTCAGGTTTATCTGTTACCTGGCCTGCAGAAGTCTAGTTCTGATTCTTTTCAGAGACTATATTCCAGAAGTGTTCCAGCAGTAACAAAATAAGTCTGAGGAGTCAATAACACCTGATCTGACAACCAGGTTTAGATTGGGAATGTCTGCCCTAAAGCAATCACATATTTGAATTATTGCCATATCATTGTATGCATTGTTAAATATAGCACATCTCTCTTTAAAAGCGAGTTTAGAGTTTGGTACAATCACAAGAAATTGTTAACTCACATAATCTGGAAGGAAACAAAACAGTTATGACCTCAGGGCTAATCCGAATTTCCTAGCAACTGTGAGGTTTTTTTTTTTTTTTTTGTCTAGCACATATATCCCTACTGGACTCCATATGTATAACTAGACTGTTGCTAGACTTTCTTTTTTTGGATGTTCTGTGTTAAACTACATTTGAATTGACCCATCATATTTTCTCTCTATTTTCATTCTATGTTCCGCATCTCAGTGAATGTTACCACTACTCACTAACTCTTTTTTCTTGTTCAGATGGAGTTTCGCTGTTGTTACCCAGGCTGGAGTGCAATGGCGCGATCTCGGCTCACCACAACCTCCACCTCCTGGGTTCAGGCAATTCTCCTGCCTCAGCCTCCTGAGTAGCTGGGATTACAGGCACGCGCCACCATGCCCAGCTAATTTTTTGTATTTTTAGTAGAGATGGGGTTTCACCATGTTGACCAGGATGGTCTCGATCTCTTGACCTCGTGATCCACCTGCCTTGGCCCTCACTAACTCTTTTAAGTCAGGAACAAGGGTGCAATCATTAATACCGTCTTCTTCCCTACTGCTTCTCAGTTTCCAAGTTCATTCTGTATTTTCTCCAAAGATCTGAACTCACATTTTTCTCACTAGCCTCACTGCCATGCCACAGAAGGTTTCACCTGAACTTGGTGAAATGACTCTAATAGTTTATAGTCGGTTTTTAATTTCCCATTGTGTTTGTTTTTTTATTGTTCTATACTACATGCAATAGTCTTTTCACTCCAAATA
Organism: Saguinus oedipus; assembly: GCA_031835075.1. Taxonomy (NCBI): domain Eukaryota; kingdom Metazoa; phylum Chordata; class Mammalia; order Primates; family Cebidae; genus Saguinus; species Saguinus oedipus. The sequence goes on along the minus strand of CM063183.1, from coordinate 7,018,118 downwards.
GATAAACTATTTCTCAAAGGAAATTTTATATTGCCTACTTTTTGGTGTATGCATTATTTTAATTCTGGTGCCAGAGCTATACATGTAGTACATTTAAATGTAGTTTAGAATTTGATATTCTTGAGTAGACCTGGAGGTCATTATCTTAAGTGAAATAAACCAGGCACAGAAAGACAAGCTTTGCATGTTCTCACTTATTTGTGGGAGCTAAAAATTAAAACGAATGAACTAATGGAGACAGAAAGTAGAATGATAGTCACTAGAAGTTGAGAAGGGTTCTGAGGGTTGGAGGGTTGGGGAGGGGAGTGGAAAGAGTTAATGGGTACAAAGAGATAGTTAAATTGAATGAATAAGATCTAGTGTTCGATACCACAACAGGGTGACTACAATCAACAATAATTTATTGTATATATTAAAATAATTAAAGATTGTAATTAGATTGTTAGTGACACAAAGAAAGGATATGTGCTTGAGGTGATGGATACTCCACTCACCCTGATGTGTTTATCACACAATTCCTGTATTAAAATATCTTATGTACTCCATAAATATATACACTTACCATGTACTCACAAAAACTACAAGTTAAAAATTAAAATAAAGAAATAAAATAAATTTTCAGATTACAAAAAAGGAAGTTGATGTTCCTCTTAGAGTCTGTGGCATTTTTCTTTTTCATGCATCATCTCGCGACCCAAAGGTAAAGGCTAAAATTGTGCCCACTGGCTAGTTTAACCTCTGTAATTCTAAGGCAGCTTAATTGTGGTATTTTCATGCTTTAAGAGCTGGGAAAATTGAGGAACATGAGATCACATGCAGCCAAGCTTAACTTTCACTGAGGTTGCTATCCCTCCTGTGGGTATAATATTTTTGTCCATCAAAATATTTTTTCCTTACTTAATGTACTTATCATGTGGTTTTATTAGAATGAATAGCTCTCTCCTTGTAAATGGATTTGGTTGGAAATTCAATTTCTTTCAGAGCCAGTGGGAGAGGTCTAAGAGCCATAAGTATTCCTTGTCAGAACTGTTTATAAGTAAAATGGCATTGCCTAAGAGGCCTGAAAAATGTTATGCTATATCCTGAATTATGTACCAATCCCTGGCAATCTTCTGTTTCTTTCTTTGATGAGGACAGATTGTACCATTCTCCCTCAGTGATGAGTTATGCTCATAGTTGTCTTAATGCATAGCAATGTCTATGAAGAATGAGAGTGATCACCAGGACTTCAACTCTAACTCCTGACTTTACTCTTAAATTTGGGGACTAGAAATTCTCATCATGCCTCCCTTATTGTTGTATCTAGTGTTGAAATGAGAAGACCTCGGAAGAATCTATTTACCCTTCTGCCTTTGGGTAAGGCCCACAACTACTTTGTTCTTATTTTTCTTGTGTTGAATGAAACTATTATCTGCTATGCATTCCTCCCAGGCTTGGTATAGATGTAACTTTAGTCTCATTTTCAAAGTTAGCTCTTAATTTATTCCATCAAATAATTAGTTTCATAGCATATTTCTGGGTGGTTAGCATGCACAGACAAAAGAGATAATGCAATGCTTTTGCAAAATCACATGTATTGTCTCATATGATTTTTCTCCTCAGAAGGATTGTTGGTCTGGGGAAAATAGAGAAAATTTTTGGTATTGCCCTCTTTAATTGAAAAGTGAGTTTCAATAGAAAAGAAATGAAAACTACAATTTTATGAGTATCTACTATATGCCAAGCACATGCTGGATGCTAAATATGTAAATTGGATAGTTGCCAGCTGATTTCATTTACATCCACTCTTGGATGGGTTTATATTCATTCTAACCGGCTTTCTCTTTATGCTTTCATCACCCCCAGAGGTATCTAAGCCACCCATTGTGGAACCTTAATTGGGTCCAGTATCATAGGGAGGTAAATTGGCCCTTCAAAGGAGTTGATTGGAATGTGGGTGGTAGCAACTCTGAAAAACTTGTTTTCATCCTGCGTAAGTAATGGCGTGAGGCAGGGAGGAGTATGCTATGTTTGCTGACTCCATCATGAAGGATAATTAGGTGCTACATCAGTGTGATATAGGATGGCAAAATCAGACTCTTTATATTTCATTTTAGGCTGAAGGTCCTAAAGACAGAGAGTTATACAAAGCAAAGTTTATAGCTAAGTTATCACCTCAAATTTGAGACATCAGTTTTGAGATCTTAGTACCTATCTAAAGATAGATTCAGATATTAAAATCTGCCTCTTAAAGCCGGAGAGTTTGAGCAGGGAGACTTGTTTCTGTTTAAAGGCTTCTGGAGAGAGATTTGTTTATATGCTGCATGTGATTTTCACCCTCTTCCTAACCCTACAGGAAGGGAGAACATTTAAGGAACTTTAAGGGAAACGTTCAGAATTGATCTATGTTCCTTTGAGTTTTCAAGGTACAGATACCAAAAATTTGCCTCTAGAGGAGTGTCCAGAAGAAGCATTCTGTGTTAGAGTATGAAGTTTAGTACAGAGAAGGGATTGTTTCCCCAAGAGGGAGCAGGTCTAGGCCATCTTTGATCCCTTTCAGAGAGTTGTCCAATGGAGCAAATAGTCCCCAAAGAGAGGACCATGGGCTCTGCAGGGACAGAAGAAGGAATTAGAAGTAACCAGCTAGACTGGAGACAGTGACTGCATGAAGAAAAGTTAAAGGTCTCAGTAGATGCATCTATGTAAAGCTAACAAGAGTTCTCCACATACCCTTGAGAGAAAGAACTAGCTGTAAATACCCAATACATCACTGTTGTCGAGAGGAACTGTGCCCTTCCCCCAGTACTATTTCTTCTACCTTGGACAATCTGAAACTGCTGCCAGAGAGAACAGGGACACATACAGGGAAAGCTAGAAAGCAAGCACATCCAGGATCTCTCCTCTTCACTGAAGAGCTGAGAATAATTTATTAAATTATTAAATTAATTGATTTTGGTGATGAGGTCTCACTCAGTCACCCATGCTGTAGTGCAGTGGCATGATCACAGCTCACTGAAGCCTCAAACTCCTGGCTTCAAGCAATCTTCCCACCCAGCCTCTTAAGTAACTGGGACAAGAGGTGCAACATGCTTGGCTAATTTTTTTTAATTTTTAGTTTTTGTAGAGACAGGCCTTGCTTTGCTTCGCAGGTTGGTCTTAATCTCCTGGCTTTGAGCAGTTCTCTTGCCCTGGCCTCCCAAAACACTGAAATTACAGATGTAAGCCACTGTGCCCTGCCAAAGAAATTTTAAATAGGATAACAAGAGGGAGTCATATAATTCTGACACTGGGCTGGGTGTTTCAGGTTTGAAATTAAGACTCTTGTGGTGTAGAAAATGTTTGGGGAAATGTTAATAAACTAAGGGTGACGGGAAAAGGAAAGAGAAGAAAGAATTTCTCCAAAATGTGCAGAGGAACAACTAACACCTGCCCAAAGTGGGTTTGAGCAAGCAAATTAGGAGAAAAAATTGTGATTTCTATAGGATTCCTTTTCACCAAAGGATCTAGGTAAGCCCTGCATCCTTGTTGCTTTTCTTGTTTCTTTCCTTCTTCTTCTCTTTTCCCCAGACTAGTCCAAGTTCACCAAACTGAAAATAAATATTTGCATTGACAGTACAGAACATGACAAAACATAAGGTAACCTTTGATTCATCGAGATGACTAAAAACATTTTAATTATTCTCCATTATTTCTACCGTCAAGAAGAGACACACATAGAGCTTAAAACACTGCATAGGCACAGTAAGTGCACAGAAAGTATTGGCTTTTTAATTGCTTGCTTCACCTATTTTATTTAAGTATGTAAAAAAGGTTACAGAACTTTCAGTACAAACTCACAAATAATAATATGCTACCAGGATACTAAATCTAAATTACAGAAGTTAATCCCAAACTACTCAGAACAAATATTATTGTTTCACAACTAACTAAGTGAGATATCTTAAGCTTGAATGATAAACTCTGTTCCTTATATTGTCTAAACACTCAGTGGAATACTGGAGTAGCAGAATATTTTATAGAAATATAACTTTGAATTAAATTTTTTTTGGATATTCCCTGTCCTCCTCTGAGTCTAAGGGTATTATTATAGAGCAAAAGTAGAAATATCCTGAAATCAATTATTCTTCCTCTCTTTTGGAAAAAATTTTAAATGGAAAACACAAAACTGGACATCCCAATCATATAGGGAAATGAAGTCTTTTGAGGGTAAGAAGAAAGAGAAGTGAATTCTTTAGAATGGAAAGAATTCAATGGGTCCCATGAGCAATGGAGACTTGAGCTCTTCGTGGCAGAGCACTGAGGAGAAGGTGAGAAAGATGGTGTCTGTGATGTGTGCTAGTGTTTTAGGTACTGATGCTCTTAGCACTCCTGGCACCTGGCACAGTCAGAGAGCTGCAGGACCAAAAGCAGAATCGCGGCATGGGCCACTAAGTTGTTAAATCATGCCACAACAAATTGGAGAGAAGAATGCCCTTCCTTGTCTTCTGGACATTACATAAATATATCACATACTGGGGTCAAGCTGATATGAAATGTCCTACCAGCCTAATGTCATGAAAAATTGGAGTTAAAATTAATGTAGTTTACATCATATTAAGTGACACTTAAAATCAGCATTACACATTTGCATGTTAGTGCTGGCCGTGGGCCTTTTCCAGTTTCTAGGTTATTATTGCTAAGTCCACCTTCATTGTACAGACTTTAGAGGGACCAAATCTTGCACAGAGAGGTGAATGCTTGCTGTGCCCGGGACATCTGCACTAAGATATTTCTTAGAATTTATCATAAATAAGTTTATTTGTGTCATCATTGATCACTTTGCTTTTAGATTAAAGACCAGAGTATTAGAGAAAGTTGAATTCAGAAAATTCAAAGCATTGCACTGTGGGGAAGGACATTATCTAGACTTGTGATTTTATGTTGCTTAGCTTTTAGGTCCAGTCTTTCTCCAGTATCTGCAGTTAAGTCTCTAAAGACTTGATCTGGCCGACTCTGAAGTTATTATAATGTGGAACAGTTCTGAGTTTTGAGTCTTTCTCATTCAGGAATCAAATTACTATTAGACCATATGTTTGTTTTTCATTAATCTTCCATTTAGGTATTGGTGAATTTGGTAAGTTCTGGGGAAAAAAAAATGCTTACAAATTTCCAGAGGGAAAAATATGCTCTGGAAAAACAGTTGACATTTGTCCAACAAATACTTATTAAGCACTTTTTATGTACCACATACTTTGTTGGGTGCTGTGGTTTTTATGTACCACATACTTTGTTGGGTGATGCAATTACAAAGATAAAATGCATATGGTGCTCTTAGCATACTCACAGACCTGACATGGAGTGAATGCAATGGAGAGTAGGAGAAACTGCTGGCATCATATTGGCTGGGATTCAACTTAAGTATTCTCCTTTTTGGTGAAAAGTATTTTCCATGAGTTGCTTAAATTTATGTGCAAAAAGTGACTAAGTAGATTTGCTACTCCATTAATTTCTCTTCTCATAAAGTCATTCCTTTATGATAAGAAAATCTTGTAAAATAGTATGGCTTATAGTTTTAGGTCATAATTTTATTAGTTTGAAATGGACTTACGGAGCTGCAATGGGTAATTTGTAATGTAAAATCAATGTAGAACAAAGCTTGAGTATTTCTAAGTGTCAGAATAGATAATATCTCAGGTTAATTATGTGAAAGAATTATAATAGCAATATATCGTTCTGTTGCTTTAACTGGAGGAACTAAAATAACTGTGGCTCTGATATTTACAGCAGTCAGGATATAAAGGTAATCTAAAAGTAATGAGAATACCCAAGTTGGACAGTAATAATTTAACTTTATATTTTTGAAAGTAGATTTCTATTCTTTTGCATTTGCTGAGGAGTGACTTAAATCCAATTATGTGGTCAATTATGTGCCTCACTCAATGTTGACATTCTCTATCGCATTTTTAAATTTTCATTCATTGTATTCTCCAGATGCAGTATTTCTGATTGGCTCTTTTAAGATTAGAGAAAAAGAGGGAAAAGAAATGAACAAAGCCTCCAAGAAATACATGATTATGTGAAAAGACCTAATTGACATGTGATAGGTGTACCTGAATGTGACAGAGAGAATGAATCCAAGCTGGAAAACACTCTTCAGGATATTATCCAGGAGAACTTCCCCAACCTAGCAAGGCAGGCCAATATTTAAGTCCAGGAACTATAGAGAACACCACAAAGATATTCCTCAAGAAGAGCAACCCCAAGGCACATAATCATCAGATTCATCAGGGTTGAAATGAAGGAAAAAATGCTAAGGGCAGCCAGAGAGAATAGTTGGGTTACCCACAAAGGGAAGCCCACCAGACCAACAGCGGATTTCTCTGCAGAAACCCTACAAGCCAGAAGAGAATGATGGCTGATATTCAGATTCCTTAAAGAAAAGAACTTTCAAACTAAAATTTTATATCCAGCCAAACTAAGCTTCATAAGTGAAGGAGAAATAAAATCCTTTATGAACAAGCAATTGCTGAGAGATTTCGGCAACACCAGGCTTGCCTTACAAGACCTCCTGAAAGAAGCACTAAACCTAGACAGGAAAAACCAGTACCAGCCACTCCAAAAACATACCAAATAGTAAAAAGCATTGACACAATGAAGAAACTGTGTCAACTAATGGGCAAAACAACCAACTAGCATCAAAATGACAGGATCAAATTAACACATAACAATATTAACCATAAATATAAATGGGCTAAATGTCCCAATCAAAAGACACAGACTGGCAAATTGGACAAAAAGTTAAAAAACCATTGGTGTGCTGTATCCAGCAAACCCATCTCACATGCAAAGACACACATAGGCTCAAAATAAAGGGATGGAGGAAGATTTACCAAGCAAATGGAGAGAGAGAGAGAAAAAAGCAGGAGTTGCAATCCTAGTCTCTGATAAAATAGACTTTAAACCAACAAAGATCAAAAGAGACTAAGAAGGGCATTACATAATGGTAAAAGGATCAATGCAACAAGAAGAGCTAATGATCCTATATACACACCCAATACAGGAGCACCCAGATACATAAAGCAAGTTCTTAATGACCTGCAAAGAGACTCAGACTCCCACACAATAATAGTGGGAGACTTTAACACTCCACTGTCAATATTAGACAGATCAATGAGACAGAAAATTAACAAGGATATCCAAGACTTGAACTCAGATCTGGACCAAGCAAACCTAATCGACATATACAGAACTCTCCACCCCAAATCCACAGAATATACATTCTTCTCAGCACCACATTACACCTACTCTAGAATTGACCACATAATTGGATGTAAAGCACTCCTCAGCAAATGCAAAAGAACAGAAATCACAATAAGCAGTCTCTCAGACCACAGTGCAATCAAATTAGAACTCAGGATTAAGAAACTAACTCAGAGCTGCAAATCTTCATGGAAACTGAACAACTGGCTCTTGAATGTTGACTGGGTAAACAATGAAATGAAGGCAGAAATAAAGATGTTCTTTGAAACCAATAAGAACAAAGACACAACGTACCAGAATCTCTGGGACACACTTAAAACAGTGTCTAAAGGAAAATTTATAGCAATAAATGCCCACATGAAAAGCAAGGAAAGATCTAAAATCGACAACCTATCATCAAAGCTGAAAGAGCTAGAGGAGCAAGATTGAAAAAGCTCAAAAGCTAGCAGATGACAAGAAATAACTAAGATCAGAGCAGAACTAAAGGAGACAGAGACACAAAACCTTTCAAAAACTCAATAAATCTTGGAACTGGTTTTTTGAAAAAATCAACAAAATAGACAGACCACTAGCCAGATTAATAAAAAAGAAAAGAGAGAAGAATCAAATAGATGAAATAAAAATCAATAAAGGGGATATCACCACCAATTCCAAAGAAATACAAACTCCCATCAGAGATTACTACAGACAACTCTATGCACATAAACCAGTAAACCTGGAAGAAATGGATAAATGCCTGGTAACTTGCACCCTCCAAAGCCTAAACCAGGAAGAAGTCAAAACCCTGAATAGACCAATAACAAGGTCTGAAGTTGAGGCAGCAACTAATAGCCTACCAACCAAAAAAAGCCCAGGTCCAGATAGGTTCACAGCCAATTTCTACCAGACATACAAAGAGAGCTAGTACCACTTCTTCTGAAACTATTCCAAACAATCCAAAAAAAGGAATCCTTCCCAAATCATTTTATGAGACCAATATTGTCCTGATACCAAAACCCAGCAGAGACTCAACAAGAAAAGAAGACTTCAGGTCAATATCCATGATGAACATAGATGCAAAAATCTTCAATAAAATACTGGCAAACTGATTGCAAAAGTACATCAAAAACCTTATCCATCACGATCGAGTAGGCTTCATCCTGGGGATACAGACTGGTTCAACATACACAAGTCTGTAAACCCAACCCACCACATAAACAGAACCAAAGACAAAAACCATACGATTATCTCAATAGATGCACAAATGGCCTTTGACAAAATTCAACAGCGTTTTATGCTAAAATCTCTCAATAAACTAGGTATTGATGGAACACATCTCAAAATTGTAAAAGCTATTTATGACAAACCCACAGCCAATATCATACTGAATGGGCAAAAACTGGAAGCATTCCCTTTGAAAACTGACACCAGACAAGGATGCTCTCTCCCACTACTCCTATTCAAAATAGTATTGGAAGTTCTAGCCAGATCAATCAGGCAAGAAAAAGAAATAAAGGGTATTCAATTAGAAAAGGAGGAAGTCAAATTGTCTCTATTTGCAGATGACATAATTGTATATTTAGTGGATCCCATCATCTCAGCCCAAAATCTCTTTAAACTGATAAGCAACTTCAGCAAAGTCTCAGGATACAAAATCAATGTGCAGAAATCACAAGTATTCCTGTACACCAATAACAGACTTAAAGGGAGCCAAATCAAGAGCAAACTCCCATTAACAATTGCTACAAAGAAAATAAAATACCTAGGAATAAAACTAACAAAGGATGTAAAGGGCCTCTTCAAGGAGAACTATAAACCACTAATCAAGGAAATTAGAGAGTACACAGATGGAAAATCATTCCATGCTCATGGTTAGGAAGAATTAATATTGTGAAAATGGCCATATTGCCCAATGTAATTTATAGATTCCATGCTATCCCCATCAAGCTACCATTGACCCTCCTCACAAAACTGGAAAAAACACCTTAAAGTTCATATGGAACCAAAAGAGAGCCTGCATAGCCAAAACAATTCTAAGCAAAAAGAACAAAGCTGGAGGCATCACACTATCTGACTTCAAACTATACTACAAGGCTACAGTAATCAAAATAGCATGGTACTGGTACCAAAACAAAGATATAGACCAATGGAAAAGAACAGAGGCCTCAGAGGCAATGTCACACATTTACAACCATCTGAGCTTTGACAAACCTGAGAAAAGCAATGAGGAAAGAATTCCCTGTTTAATAAATGGTGTTGAGAAAACTGGCTAGCCATGGTCAGAAAACTGAAACTGGGTTCCTTCCTGACACCTTACACAACAATTAATTCCAGATGGATTTAAGACTTAAACATAGACCTAACACCATATAAACCTTAGAAGAAAACCTAGGCAAGATCATTCAGAACATAGGCATTGGCAAGGACTTCATGACTAAAACACCAAAAACATTGGCAACAAAAGCCAGAATAGACAAATGGGATCTAATTAAACTCCAGAGCTCCTGTACAGCCAAAGAAACAATCATTAGAGTGAACCAGCAACCAATAGAATGGAAAAAAATTTGCAATCTACCCATCTGACAAAGGGCTAATATCCAGAATCTACAAAGAACTAAAACAGATTTACAGGAAAAAAACAAACAAACCCATACAAACGTGGGTGAAAAATATGAAGAGATGCTTTTTAAAAGAAGACATATATGAGACCAACAAACATATGAAAAAATGCTCATCATCACTGGTCATTAGAGAAATGCAAATCAAAACCACATTGAGATACCATCTTACACCAGTTAGAATGGTGATCATTAAAAAATCTGGAGACAACAGATGCTGGAGAGGATGTGGAGAAATAGGAACACTTTTACACTGCTAGTGGGAGTGTAAATTAGTTCAACCATTGTGGAAGACAGTGTAGTGATTCCTCAAGGACCTAGAAATAGAAATTCCATTTGACCCAGCAATCCCATCACTGGGTATGTACCCAAAGGATTATAAATCCTTCTATTATAAAGACACATGCACACGTATGTTCATTGTGACACTGTTTACAATAGCAAAGACCTGGAACCAACCCAAATGCCTGTCGATGATTGACTGGACAAGGAAAATGTGGCACATATACACCATGGAATACTGTGCAGCCATAAAAAATGATGAGTTTGTGTCCTTTGTGGAGACATGGATGAATCTGGAAACCATCATTCTCAGCAAACTGACACAAGAACAGAAAATTAAACACTGCATGTTATCACTGGTAGGCGAGTGTTGAACAAGGAGAACACATGGACTCAGGGAGGGGAGCATCACACACTGAGGTTTGTTGTGGGGGAATAGGGGAGGGACAGCGGAGGGTAGGGGATAGGGAGGTTGGGGAGGGATAACATGGAGAGAAATGTCAGATATAGGTGATGAGGGCATAAAGGTAGCAAACCACATTGCCATGTGTGTACCTATGCAACAATCCTGCGTGTTCTGCACAAGTACCCCAGAACCTGAAGTGCAATTATATATGTGTGTGTACACACACACACACACACATATAGTGTGCAACAAAGGAATTGGCCAAGCCAAAGGAAGAATCTGTGAACTCAAGCCAGTTTATTTGAAAATGTCCAGCAAACTGACACAAGAACAGAAAATCAAACACCACATGTTCTCACTCTTAGGTGGGTGTTGAACAATGAGAACACATGGACACAGGGAGGGGAGCATCACACATTGGGGTCTGTAGGGGGGAAGTAGGGGAGGGACAGTGGGGGGTGGGGAGTTGGGGAGAGAGAGCATGGGGAGAAATGCCAGATACAGGTGATGGGTAGGAAGGCAGCACATCAAACTGCCATGTGTGTACCTATGCAACAATCTTGCATGTTCTTCACATGTACCCCAAAACCTAAAATGCAATAAATAAAAAAAGAAAGAAAATGTCCAATCAGAGAAGAAAAAAATGAGTCTGTAAGATTTATGAGATGTCATCAAGAAAGCTATTTTTCACATTATAAAATTTTATGAAGGAGAGAAAGAAAAAGGAAGGGAAAGTTTACTTTATAAAAGTGTAAAAACGTCTCCAATCTGAAAAAATATGAACATGCATAGATAAAGAACAAATATTTTCAATGTGATTCAACCCTAATAAGAATTCACCAAGACATATTATAATCAAACTGTCAAAAATCAGTTACACATAGACTGAAAATGAAGAAATAGGAAAAGATATTTCAGACAAAACAGACATTATGTCAAAAATTGCAAAAGAGACAAAGATGGTTATTATATAATGATAAAAGTGTGAATTAATCAAGAGGGTATAAAATTATAAATATATATGTACCCAACATAAGAGTATCTAAATCTTTAAAGCAAATGTTAATAAATCTGAAGGGATAGATAGACAAAAATACAATAATATTGGGTGATATCAATGTCCTACTTTAAACAACGGATAGATGACCCAATAAAAAAACATTGGACTTGAACTACACTTTAGACCAAATGGACCTAACAGATATATACAGAACATTTCATCCAATAGCAGCAGATGAAATGTTATACATATTAGAAACATTCTCCAGTGTAGATCATATGTTAGGCCAAATAAATCTTAAAAAAATTAAAGAAGATTGAAATAATATCAAGTATCTTTTCATATTGTAATGGTATAAAGCTGGAAATCAGTAACCAAAATTTTTGAAAAAGCACAATTATATGTAAATTAAACACCATGCTCCTTAACAACCAAAATGTCAAAGAAGGATTAAAAGAGAAATGTAAAAAGTTTCCTAAGACCAAAAATTTGGGTACACAACATCGTAAACTTATGGAATGGTGCAAAAGCAGTAATGAAAAGAAAGTGTGTAGTAATAAATGTGTACACTGAAAAAGAAAGATCTCAAAAAAACCTTAATATTATACATCAAAAACTACAAAAATAAAAGACTTAGCTCATAGTTAGTAGAAGGAGGAAAACAGTAGTTATAAGCGCAGAACTAAATGACACAGAAACTAGAAAATGAGTAGAAAAATCAATGAAACTAAGAGTTGACTTTTTGAAAAGATAAAATTAACAAACATTTAGATAGAATGAGATAAAAAGAATATGCGAATAAATAAAATCAGAAATGAAAGAAGAGGACTTTAAAACTGATACCCCAGAAATAGAAAAAAAGAGAATAGTATGAACAAATAAATGCCAACAAATTAAATAAGCTAGAAGTAATAAATTCCTAGACACATACAACATAACAAGTCTAAGTCATGAAGAAATAGAAAATCTGACCACACCAAAAATGAACAAGGAGATTGAATTAGGACCTTATTATTTCACGGTTGAAACAGTGGAAAAAAAGGATGATATTAATTCCTTAAAAAGAATTAATTTTCAAGCTCTTTTAAAAAATTGAAGAGATGGTAACATTTTATGGTTATGTTATAAGGTCTGCATTACCCTGATACCAAATCCAGGTAAGGACACTGCAAGAACAAAAAATTACAGGCCACTGTTCTATTACATTGGTCTATTTCTCCATTTTGGTACCAGTACCATGCTGTTTTGATTACTGTAGCCTTGTAGAATAGTTTGAAGTCACATACTGTGATGCCTCCAGCTTAGTTCAATGATTGTGAAAGACACTGTGATAATTTCTCAAGGATCTAGAAATGGAAATTCCATTTGACCCAGCAATCCCATTGCTGGGTATATACCCAAAGGATTATAAATCCTTCTATTATAAAGACACATGCACACGTATGTTCATTGTGACATGGTTTACAATAGCAAAGACTTGGAACCAACCCAAATAGCCATGAATGATAAACTGGATAAAGAAAATGTGGCACATATACACCATGGAATACTATACAGCCATAAAAAAGGATGAGTTCATGTCCTTCTCAGGGACATGGATGTAGCTGGCAATCATTATTCTCGGCAAACTGACACAAGAACTGGAAACCAAACACTGCATGGTCTCACTCATAAGTGGGTGTTGAACAATGAGAACACATGGACACAGGAAGGGGAACATCACACACTGGGGCCTGTTGGGGGGTGGGGGGGCTAGGGGAGGGATTACAGAGGGTGGAGAAATACCTAATGTAGTTGATGGGGGGATGGATGCAGCAAACCACCATGGCATGTGTATAAAAATATGGAAGCAACTGACATGTCTGTCAGTGAGTAAACATATAATAAAATTGTTCTCTGTATACATACATAGATACAATGAAATGTTATCCAGCCTTAGAAAAGGAAACCCTGCCATTTTCAACAACATGGATGAACCTGGAGGACATAATGCTAAGTGAAATCAGCCAGACACAGAAATATAAATACTGCATCATCTCATTTATATGTGAAATTTTAAAAAGTCAAACTCAGAAACAGAGATTAGAAGGGTGGTTAACAAGGATCAGGGTGGGGAAAATGGGGTGATGTTGGCCAAAGGGTACAAACTTACAGTTATAAGATAAATTATGAGCTTTTTCACTTAAAATATAAGTTTTGGGCTGCTTTTGTCAAATTTATTTCTAAGTATTTTATTATTTTTTATGCTATTAAATATATTTTATTAATTATATTTTGGTTAGTCATTGCAAGTGTGTAGCAAATTTTTGTATGTTGATCCTGTATTCTGCAACTTTGCCAAACTTCTTTATTAGTTCTAATTGATTTTTAGTAGGGTCCTAAGAAATTTCCATATGCAAGATCATACCATCTATAGAGATAGTTTCACTTTCTTTTATTTCCAATATGGATGACTTTATTTATTTATTTTGTCTAATCGAACTGAGAAGAACTTCCAGTATGATGCAGAATAGAAATAGCAAAAGATTATACCTTTGCTTACTTATTTCTGATCTCAGGAAGAAAGCATCCAGTCTCTCACCATATGTACAGTGTCAGCAGTGGGGTTGTTGTAGTTTTATTTAATCTGTTTGGGGAATTTCCCTTCTATTCCCAGTTTGTTGAGTATTTCTGTCATGAAACAGTGTTGACTTTTGTCAAACATTCCTTCCATGTTTATTCCATGTCTGTTTAGGTCATGATGTGGCTATTGTTCTTCAGTCCATTGATTCTCTCTCTCTCTCTCTCTGTCTCTCTCTCTCTCTCTGTCTCTCTCTCTCTCTCTCTCTCTCTCTCTTCCCACCACTCTCTCTTTTCGGTCATGGTCCAAAAGCAAATTTTTATAATTTGCTGGAATCAGTTTGCTTGTATTTTGTTGAGAATTCTGCAATATACTCATAAGAAAGGTTCATCTGTAGTTTCCTTGTCATGTCACTGGCTGTTTTTGGCATTTGAGTAATATAAGCCTTATAAAATAAGTTGTGAAGTATTCCTTCTTGTAGTGGGTTAAATATTGTCTCTCCCATCTTTATGGATTTATCCGCCTGTTGTCTTAGTAGTGGCTGATTTTTCAATTGGGTCTCTGTGTGGACACTGAGATTGTTGATGATGAAGTATTTCTGTTACTTAGTTTTCCCTCTAATGATCTATCCTCTTTGCTGTATGAGTGCTGAGGTCCACTCCAGGCCCTGCTTGTCTGGGGTATACCTGCAGCAGCTGCAGAACAGTGAGGGATGATATCAGTTTCTTTTTCTGCTGCCCTTGTTCCAGAATGATGCCAGCCAAATGTCAGTCTGATTAGTCCTTTTCTGGGGTGACTCCTTGGATATACAGAGGTCAGGGAGCTGCTTGAGAAGACAGTCTGTGCTTTATAGGAGCTCCAGTGCTGAGCTGTGAGCTCCGTTGTTCATTCAGGGTTGTTGGGAGGTTATGTCTGCTGCAATAGAACTCATAAAACACCACTCTTTTTTTTTTTTCACCCTTAGATGCTCTGTCTCAGGGAGTTGGGGCTTTCTTTATGAGTATCTGTTGCACTGTCCTGCCCCACTAGGTGGCAGTCTATTCGCTATTTGCTTGCTGGGGCTCTGACCTCCTAAGGCGGGTCCGCCCTGTTGCGGCCCGGCGGACTCTCTCTGTTATGGCAGGTTGCCTCGGCAACGGCAGGCTGTGTCAGTCCTGGGCGGTACTTAAGTGGGGGTGCACTTTGTCAGGAATGGTGGACGCCCCTCCCTGACCGGGCTGCACCGTCCTAAATGCCGGCAACAAAACTCTCAGCCCCAAGCGCCTCCAGTCGCCGCCCTGCTTGTCCCCGTGAGCGTGGGACCCGCCGAGCCCAATCACCCTGCTCCCTGCCTCAGAGTCCGTCCTCTCTCTCTCTCTCTTCCTCTCCCCAAGCTGAAAGGTCGACTCTCTCACTGGCGCCCCAGGAGCCTGCCGATAGGGCACTGGGATCCGTGCGATCTCCCGTGCCGCTGCCCACTATCCCGGCTCAGATCACGTTTCCCAGGAAACTCCTGGTCTGGCTCATTGTCCAAGTCCCGTTCAATCAGATGGACATGCCAATCTGCCCTTCCAAATCTCAGATTGCCGGTTTAACAGGGCACCCAGACCAGTGAGTTCCGCGCCGGGTCCCGCTGCGGCGCCGGCCGAAGAGGCGGCGGGAGCCGGTTGCGTTAGCCGGCTGCTAGCGTCCCGTGTCTCTCCCACACCTGCATGCACAAGTTTCAACAGCCGAATTGACCAAGCAGAAGAAAGAATATCAGAAGTTGAAGATCAACTCAATGAAATAAAACGAGAAACCAAGATTAAAGAAAAAAGCACAAAAAGGAATGAACAAAATCTCCAAGAAATGTGGGATTATGTGAAGAGACCCAACCTACGTTTGACAGGTGTACCAGAATGTGACGAAGAGAATGAATCCAAGCTGGAAAACACTCTTCAGGATATTATCCAGGAAAATTTCCCCAACCTAGCAAGACAGGTCAATACTCAACTCCAGGAAATACAGAGAACACCACAAAGATACTCTGCAAGAAGAGCAACCCCAAGGCACATAATCGTCAGATTCACCAGGGTTGAAACGAAGGAGAAAATACTAAGGGCAGCCAGAGAGAAAGGTCGGGTCACCCACAAAGGGAAGCCCATCAGACTCACAGCAGATCTCTCAGCAGAGACTCTACAAGCCAGAAGAGAGTGGGGGCCAATATTCAACATCCTTAAAGAAAAGAGCTTTCAACCCAGAATTTCATATCCAGCCAAACTGAGCTTCATAAGTGAAGGAAAAATAAAATCCTTCACAAACAAGCAAGTACTCAGAGATTTTGTCACCACTAGGCCTGCTTTACAAGAGCTCCTGAAAGAGGCACTACACATAGAAAGAAACAACCAGTTCCAGCCATCCTAAAAGCATACCAAATGCTAAAGACCATCAACAAAATGAAGAATGTACATGAACCAACGAGCAAAACAGCCAGCTAGCATCAAAATGGCAGTATCAAATTCACACATAACAATATTAACCCTGAATGTAAATGGGCTAAATGCACCAATCAAAAGACACAGGCTGGCAAATTGGATAAAAAACCAAAACCCATCGGTGTGCTGTATCCAGGAAACCCACCTCACATGCAAAGATACACAAAGGCTCAAAATAAAGGGATGGAGGAAGATTTACCAAGCAAATGGAGAGCAAAAAAAAGCAGGAGTTGCAATTCTCATCTCTGATAAAATAGACTTTAAAGTAACAAAGATCAAAAGGGACAAAGAAGGTCATTACATAATGGTAAAAGGATCGATACAACAAGAAGAGATAACGATTCTAAATATATATGGACCCAATGTAGGAGCACCCAAATATATAAGGCAAGTTCTTAATGACTTACAAAGGGACTTAGACTCCCACACAATAATAGTGGGAGACTTTAACACTCCACTGTCAATAGCAGACAGATCAACCAGACAGAAAATTAACAAGGATATCCAGGACTTGAACTCAGACCTGGAACAAGCAAACCTGATAGACATTTACAGAACTCTCCACCCCAAATCCACAGAATATACATTCTTCTCAGCACCACATCACACCTACTCCAAAATTGACCACATAATTGGAAGTAAAGCACTCCTCAGCAAATGCAAAACAACTGAAATCATAACAAACAGTCTCTCAGACCATAGTGCAATCAAGTTGGAACTCAGAATTCAGAAAATAACTCAGAACCGCACAGCTTCATGGAAACTGAACAATTGGCTCTTGAACGTTGATTGGATAAACAATGAAATGAAGGCAGAAATAAAGAAGTTCTTTGAAACCAATGAGAATGAAGACACAACGTACCAGAATCTCTGGGACACATTTAAAGCAGTCTGTAGAGGAAAATATATAGCAACAAGTGCCCACATGAGAAGAATGGAGAGATCCAAAATTGACACCCTATCGTCAAAATTGAAAGAGCTAGAGGAGCAAGATCAAAAAAGCTCAAAACCTAGCCGAAGACAAGAAATAACTAAGATCAGAGCAGAACTGAAGGAGATAGAGACAAGAAAAACCCTTCAAAAAATCAATAAATCTAAGAGCTGGTTTTTCGAAAAGATCAACAAAATAGACAGACCACTAGCCAGACTGATAAAAAAGAAGAGAGAGAACAACCAAATAGATGCAATAAAAAACGATAAAGGGGAAATCACCACAGATTCCACAGAAATTCAAACCATCATCAGAGAATACTACAAACAACTCTATGCACATAAACCAGTAAATCAGGAAGAAATGGATAAATTCCTGGATGCCTGTGTCCTCCCAAGCCTAAACCAGGAGGAAGCCGAAACTATGAATAGACCAATAACAAGGTCTGAAGTTGAGGCAGCAATTAAGAGCCTACCACACAAAAAAAGCCCAGGTCCAGATGGGTTCACAGCCGAATTCTACCAGACACACAAAGAGGATCTGGTACCATTCCTTCTGAAACTATTCCAAATAATCCAAAAAGAGGGAACCCTTCCCAAATCATTTTATGAGACCAACATCATCCTGATACCAAAACCTGGCAGAGACTCAACAAGAAAAGAAAACTTCAGGCCAATATCCATGATGAACATAGATGCAAAAATCTTTAATAAAATACTGGCAAACCGATTGCAACAGCACATTAAAAAACTTATCCATCATGATCAAGTAGGATTTATCCCGGGGATGCAAGGCTGGTTCAACATACGCAAGTCTATAAATGTAATTCACCACATAAACAGAAGCAAAAACAAAAACCACATGATTATCTCAATTGATGCAGAGAAGGCATTTGACAAAATTCAACAGCCCTTTATGCTAAAAACCCTCAATAAACTTGGTATTGATGGAACATATCTCAAAGTAATAAAAGCTATTTATGACAAACCAACAGCCAATATCATACTTAATGGGCAAAAACTGGAAGCATTCCCTTTGAAATCTGGCACTAGACAAGGATGCCCTCTCTCACCACTTCTATTCAACATAGTACTGGAAGTTCTAGCCAGAGCAATCAGGCAAGAAAAAGAAATAAAGGGTATTCAAATAGGAAAGGTGGAAGCCAAATTGTCTCTATTTGCAGACGACATGATAGTATACCTAGAAGACCCCATCACCTCAGCCCAAAAGCTCCTGCAACTGATAAGCAACTTCAGCAAAGTCTCAGGATATAAAATCAATGTGCAAAAATCACAAGCATTCCTATACACCAATAACAGACTTAAAGAGAACCAAATCAAGAACGAACTGCCATTCACAATTGCTACAAAGAAAATAAAATACCTAGGAATACAACTCACTAGGAAAGTAAGGGACCTCTTTAAGGAAAACTACAAACAACTGCTCAATGAAATAAGAGAGGACACAAACAGATGGAGAAACATTCCATGTTCGTGGTTAGGAAGAATCAATATCGTGAAAATGGCTATACTGCCCAAAGTAATTTACACAATCAATGCTATCCCCATCAAACTACCATTGAATTTCTTCACAGAACTGGAAAAAACCACCATGAATTTCATATGGAACCAAAAAAGAGCCCGCATAGCCAAGTCAATTCTAAGCAAAAAGAACACAGCGGGAGGCATCACACTACCAGACTTCAAACTATACTACAAGGCTACAGTAATCAAAACAGCATGGTACTGGTACCAAAACAGAGATAGAGACCAATGGAACAGAACAGAGGCATCAGAGGCAACACAACACATCTACAACCATATTATCTTTGATAAACCAGACAAAAACAGGCAATGGGGAAAGGATTCCCTATTTAATAAATGGTGTTGGGAAAACTGGCTAGCCATGTGCAGAAAGCAGAAATTGGACCCCTTCCTGACACCTTACACTAAAATTAACTCCAGATGGATTAAAGACTTAAACGTAAGACCCGACACCATAAAAACCCTAGAGGAAAATCTAGGCAAAACCATTCAGGACATAGGAGTAGGCAAGGACTTCATGAACAAAACTCCCAAAGCATTGGCAACAAAAGCCAAAATAGACAAATGGGACCTAATCAAACTCCACAGCTTCTGCACAGCAAAACAAACAGTCACTAGAGTGAATCGGCAACCATCAGAATGGGAAAAAATCTTTGCAGTTTACGCATCTGACAAAGGGCTGATATCCAGAATTTACAAAGAACTCAAACAGATTTACAGGAAAAAAACAAACAAGCCCATTCAAAAATGGGCAAAGGATATGAACAGAAACTTTACGAAAGCAGACATACATGAGGCCAGCAAACATATGAAAAAGTGCTCATCGTCATTGGTCATTAGAGAGATGCAAATCAAAACCACATTGAGATACCATCTCACACCAGTTAGAATGGCGATCATTAAAAAATCTGGAGACAGCAGATGCTGGAGAGGATGTGGAGAAATAGGAACACTCTTACACTGTTGGTGGGAGTGTAAATTAGTTCAACCATTGTGGAAGACAGTGTGGCGATTTCTCAGGGACCTAGAAATAGAAATTCCATTTGACCCAGCAATCCCATTACTGGGTATCTATCCAAAGGATTATAAATCGTTCTACTATAAGGACACATGCACACGAATGTTCATTGCAGCACTGTTTACAATAGCAAAGACCTGGAACCAACCCAAATGCCCAACAATGATAGACTGGACTGGGAAAATGTGGCACATATACACCATGGAATATTATGCAGCAATCAAAAATGATGAGTTTGTGTCCTTTGTAGGGACATGGATGAATCTGGAGAACATCATTCTCAGCAAACTGACACAAGAACAGAAAAAGAAATACCGCATATACTCACTCATAGGTGGGTGAGAAAAATGAGAACACGTGGACACAGAGAGGCGGTCTACTATACACTGGGGACTGTTGGGGGGAATGGGGGAGGGACAGCAGGGGGGGGCTGGGGGGGATAGCCTGGGGATGAATACCAAGTGTGGGTGAAGGGGAGGAAAGCAGCAAAGCACACTGCCATGTGTGTACCTATGCAACTATCTTGCTTGTTCTGCACATGTACCCCCAAACCTATAATGCAATAAAAATTAAAAAAAAAAAAAAAATAAATAAATATTGTCTCTCCCCTCTTCCCCCAACTCCAAAAATGTCTATGCCCTAACCCTTGGAATCTGTGAATGTTACTCTATTTAGAAAAAAGGGATTTTTGCAGACGTAATTATGTTAAGAATCTAGAAGTAAGATCCTGGTTAATTGTCACTGGATTGAAGTGCGTTTACTCCAATGACAGGTGTCCTTCTAATAATGCACAGAGGTGAACAGACAAAAGAATAGAAGAGAGGAGCAGTTCCAAGATGGCACCATGGAAACAACTCGGGATTGCAGCTCTCAGTGAAGGCGTGGAGGGTGAGTCCTAGCTGCATTTTCAGATGGACTTTGGTAGCCCACAGAACTGGCAAGTTCCCAGGTGTAGGAGAGACATGGGAGAGCAGCACAGCCCGCTTGCATGGCCGTTTTGGCTGGCGCCGCACTGCAGCGCAGCAGTAGCCCACATAGAGCTCGCTGGTCTGGGTGCCCTGTTAAACCAGCAATCTGAGTTTTGGGAGGGCAGATTGACATGTCCATTTGATTGAATGGGACTTG
Source organism: Saguinus oedipus (assembly GCA_031835075.1). Classification (NCBI taxonomy): domain Eukaryota; kingdom Metazoa; phylum Chordata; class Mammalia; order Primates; family Cebidae; genus Saguinus; species Saguinus oedipus. The sequence continues at coordinate 6,996,984 of CM063183.1, read as the reverse complement.
GATGGTGAGCCAGACCAGGAGATTCCTGCGAAGAGCGATTTGTGCCGGTGCAGTGGGCCACGGCAGGGGAGATCGCACGGATCCCAGTGGCCAATCAGCAGGTGACTGGGGCACCTGTGAGAGAGTCAACCATTCAATTTGTAGAGAGAGAGAGAGAGAGAGGGAGAGAGAGAGAGAGAGAGAGAGAGAGAGAGAGAGAGAGAGAGGAGGGACTCTGAAGCAGGGAGCCAGGTGATCGGGCTCGGCGGGTCCCACCCTCACGGGGACAAGCAGTGCAGTGATTCAAGGTGCTCGGGGTTGAGAGTTTTGCTGCGGGGTCAACTGAATTCAAATGGTGCAGCTTGGTGGGGGAGGGGCATCTGCCACTACGGATGCAATCTGCCCCTACTGAGGTACTGCCCACTGCTGACGCAGCCTGCCGTTGCTGAGACAACCAGCCATAACAGAGAGATGCCGCCAACAGGGCAGAGAGCACCACAGTAGAACAGAGCCCCGCGGCAGCAGGGCGGACCCATGCTAGCAGGGTGGAGCCCCGGCAGGCAAATAGTGAATAGACTGCCTCCTAGCTGGGCAGGACAGTGCAACAGATACTCATAAAGAAAGCCCCAACTCCCTGAGACAAAGCATCTGAGGGTAAAAGAAAAAAAAGGGGGGCTTATATAAGTTCTGCTGCAGCAGACACATTCGCCCAGCAACTCTGAATGAACAATGGAGCTCACAGCTCAGCACTGGAGCTCCTAGAAAGTACAGACCATCTCCTCAAGCAGCTCCATGACCCCTGTATATCCAAAGAGTCACCTCAAAAAAGGACTAATCAGACTGACATTTGGCAGGCATCATTCTGGGACAAAGATAGCAGAAGAAGAACCTGGTAGCATCCCTCACTGTTCCGCAGCTGCTATAGGTGTACCCAGAAAAGCAGGGCCTGGAGTGGACCTCAGCACTCGTACAGCAGAGGGGCTAAACCATTAGAAGGAAAACTAAATAACAGAAATACTTCATCATCAACAATCTGGGCATCCACTCAGAGCCCCAATCGAAAAGTCAGCAACTACTAAGACGACAGGTTGATAAATCCACAAAGATGGGAAGAAACCAGCACAAAAAGGAGGAAAACACCTGAAACCAAAACAACTCACCTCCTACAAAGGACCAAAACTCCTCACCAGCAAGGGAACAAAGCTGAACGGAGAATGAGAGAGACAAAATGATGGAATCAGACTTCAGAAGGTGGATAATGAGAAACTTCAGTGAGCTAAAAGAACATGTTCTAAATCAATGCAAAGAAACTAAGAACCTTGAAAAAAGATTTGAAAAAGGATTCAAGGAAATGATAACAAGAATGGACAACTTAGAGAGGAATATGAATGAATTGAAGAAGCTGAAAAACACAACATGAGAACTTCACGAAGCATGCACAAGTTTCAACAGCCAAATTGACCAGACAGAAGAAAGAATATCAGAAGTCGAAGATCAACTCAATGAAATAAAAAGAGAAACCAAGAATAGAGAAAAAAGCGCAAAAAGGAATGAACAAAATCTCCAATAAATGTGGGACTATGTGAAGAGACCTAACCTACATTTGATAGGCGTACCAGAATGTGATGAAGAGAATGAATCCAAGCTGGAAAACACTCTTCAGGATATTATCCACGAAAATTTCCCCAACCTAGCAAGGCAGGCCTATACTCAACTCCAGGAAATACAGAGAAAACACCACAAAGATATTCTGCAAGAAGAGCAACCCCAAGGCACATAATCGTCAGATTCACCAGGGTTGAAATGAAGGAGAAAATACTAAGGGCAGCCAGAGAGAAGGGTCGGGTCACCCACAAAGGGAAGCCCATCAGACTCACAGCAGATCTCTCAGCAGAAACTCTACAAGCCAGAATAGAGTGGGGGCCAATATTCAACATCCTTAAAGAAAAGAACTTTCAACCCAGAATTTCATATCCAGCCAAACTGAGCTTCATAAGTGAAGGAAGAATAAAATCTTTTGCCAACAAGCAAGAACTCAGAGATTTTGTCACCACCAGGCTTGCTTTACAAGAGCTCCTGAAAGAGGCACTACACATAGAAAGGAACAATCAGTACCAGCCATTCTAAAAACATACCAAATGCTAAAGAGCATCAACACATTGAAGAATCTGCATCAACCAAGGGACAAAACAGTCAGATAGTATCAAAATGGCAGTATCAAACTCACACATAACAATATTAACCCTAAATGTAAATGGGCTAAATGCACCAATCAAAAGACACAGACTGGCAAATTGGATAAAAAACCAAAACCCATCAGTGTGCTGTATCCAGGAAACCCATCTCACATGCAAAGATTCACAAAGGCTCAAAATAAAGGGATGGAGGAAGATTTACCAAGCAAATGGAGAGCAAAAAAAAGCAGGAGTTGCAATTCTCATCTCTGATAAAATAGACTTTAAAGCAACAAAGATCAAAAGAGACAAAGGTCATTACATAATGGTAAAAGGATCGATACAACAAGAAGAGCTAATGATCCTAAATATATATGGACCCAATACAGGAGCACCCAGATATATAAGGCAAGTTCTTAATGACTTACAAAGAGACTTAGACTCCCACACAATAATAGTGGGAGACTTTAACACTCCACTATCAATATCAGACAGATCAACCAGACAGAAAATTAACAAGGATATCCAGGGCTTGAACTCAGACCTGGAACAAGCAAACCTGATAGACATTTACAGAACTCTCCATCCCAAATCCACAGAATATACATTCTTCTCAGCACCACATCACACCTACTCCAAAATAGACCACATAATTGGAAGTAAATCACTTCTCAGCAAATGCAAAACAACTGAAATCATAACAAACAGTCTCTCAGACCATAGTGCAATCAAGTTAGAACTCAGATATCAGAAACTAACTCAGAACCACACAGCTTCATGGAAACTGAACAGCTGGCTCTTGAATGTTGATTGGATAAACAATGAAATGAAGGCAGAAATAAAGAAGTTCTTCGAAACCAACGAGAATGAAGACACAACATACCAGAATCTCTGGGACACATTTAAAGCAGTCTGTAGAGGAAAATATATAGCAATAAGTGCCCACATGAGAAGAGTGGAGAGATCCAAAATTAACACCCCATCGTCAAAATTGAAAGAGATAGAGGAGCAAGATAAAAAAAAAAAACTCAAAACCTAGCTGAAGACAAGAAATAACTAAGATCAGAGCAGAACTGAAGGAGATAGAGACATGAAAAACCCTTCAAAAAAATCAATAAATCCAAGATCTGGTTTTTCGAAAAGATCAACGAAATAGACCACTAGCCAGACTGATAAAAAAGAAGAGAGAGAACAACCAAATAGATGCAATAAAAAATGATAAAGGGGAAATCACCACAGATTCCACGGAAATTCAAACCATCATCAGAGAATACTACAAACAACTCTATACACATAAACTAGTAAACCAGGAAGAAACGGATAAATTCCTGGACACCTGTGTCTTCCCAAGCCTAAACCACGAGGAAGCCGAAACTATGAATAGACCAATAACAAGGTCTGAAGTTGGGGGAGCAATTAAGAGCCTACTACACAAAAAAAGCCCTGGTCCAGGTGGGTTCACAGCCAAATTCTACCAGACACACAAAGAGGAGCTGGTACCATTCCTTCTGAAACTATTCCAAATAATCCAAAAAGAGGGAACCCTTCCCAAATCATTGTATGAGACCAACATCATCCTGATACCAAAACCCGGTAGAGACTCAACAAGAAAAGAAAACTTTAGGCCAATATCCATGATGAACATAGATGCAAAAATCTTTAATAAAATACTGGCAAACCGATTGCAACAGCACATTAAAAAACTTATCTATCATGATCAAGTAGGATTCATCCTGGCCATGCAAGACTGGTTCAACATACGCAAGTCTATAAACGTCATTCACCACATTAACAGAACCAAAAACAAAAACCACATGATTATCTCAATTGACGCAGAGAAGGCATTTGACAAAATTCAGCAGCTCTTTATGCTAAAAACTCTCAATAAACTCGTTATTGATGGAACATATCTCAAAGTCATAAAAGCTATTTACAACAAACCAACAGCCAATATCATACTTAATGGGCAAAAACTGGAAGCATTCCCTTTGAAATCCGGTACGAGACAAGGATGCCCTCTCTCACCACTCCTATTCAAAATAGTACAGGAAGTTCTAGCCAGAGCAATCAGGCAAGAAAAGGAAATAAAGGGTATTCAAATAGGAAAGGAGGAAGCCAAATTGTCTCTATTTGCAGATGACATGATAGTATACCTAGAAGACCTCATCACCTCAGCCCAAAAACTCCTGAAACTGATAAGCAACTTCAGCAAAGTCTCAGGATATAAAATCAATGTGCAAAAAATCACAAGCATTCCTATACACCAATAACAGACTTAAAGAGAACCAAATCAAGAACGAACTGCCATTCACAATTGCTACAAAGAGAATAAAATACCTAGGAATACAACTTACAAGGAACATAAGGGACCTCTTCAAGGAAAACTACAAACCACTGCTCAACAAAATAAGAGAGGACACAAACAGATGGAGAAACATTCCATGTTCATGGTTAGGAAGAATCAGTATTGTGAAAATGGCTATACTGCCCAAAGTAATTTACAGAATCAACGCTATCCCCAACAAGCTACCATTGAATTTCCTCACAGAACTGGACAAAACCACCATGAACTTCATATGGAACCAAAAGAGAGCCCGCATAGCCAAGTCAATTCTAAGCAAAAAGAACACAGCGGGAGGCATCACACTACCAGACTTCAAACTATACTACAAGGCTACAGTAATCAAAACAGCATGGTACTGGTATGAAAACAGAGATATAGACCAATGGAACAGAACAGAGGCATTGGAGGCAAATCAACATATCTACAACCATATAATCTTTCATAAACCAGATGAAAACAAGCAATGGGGAAAGGATTCCCTGTTTAACAAATGGTGTTGGGAAAACTGGCTAGCCATGTGCAGAAAGCAGAAACTGGACCCCTTCCTGACACCTTACACTAAAAATTAACTCCAGATGGATTAAAGACTTAAACATAAGACCTGGCACCATAAAAACCCTAGAAGAAAATCTAGGCAAAACCATTCAGGACCTAGGAGTAGGCAAGGACTTCATGACCAAAACACCAAAAGCATTGGCAACAAAAGCCAAAATAGACAAATGGGACCTAATCAAACTCCACAGCTTTTGCACGGCAAAAGAAACAGTGACTAGAGTGAGTCGGCAACGAACAGATTGGGAAAAAATCTTTGCAGTTTACCCATCTGACAAAGGGCTGATATTCAGAATTTACAAAGAACTCAAACAGATTTACAGGAAAAAAACAAACAAGCCCATTCAAAAATGGGCAAAGGACATGAACAGACACTTTACAAAAGAAGACATACATGAGGTCAACAAACACATGAAAAAATGCTCATCATCACTGGTCATTAGAGAGATGCAAATTAAAACCACATTGAGATATCATCTCACGCCAGTTAGAATGGAGATCATTAAAAAATCTGGAGACAGCAGATGCTGGAGAGGATGTGGAGAAAGAGGAACACTCTTACACTGTTGGTGGGAGTGTAAATTAGTTCAACCATTGTGGAAGACAGTGTGGCGTTTCCTCAAAGACCTAGAAATAGAAATTCCATTTGACCCAGCAATCCCATTACTGGGTATATATCCAAAGGAATATAAATAGTTCTACTATAAGGATACATGCACACGAATGTTCATTGCAGCACTGTTTACAATAGCAAAGACCTGGAACCAACCCAAATGCCCATCGATGATAGACTGGACTGGGAAAATGTGGCACATATACACCATGGAATATTATGCAGCAATCAAAAATGATGAGTTTATGTCCTTTGTAAGGACATGGATGAATCTGAACATCATTCTCAGCAAACTGACACAAGAACAGAAAAAGAAATACTGCATATTCTCACTCATAGGTGGGTGAGAAAAATGAGAACACATGGACACAGGGAGGGGGGTACTACACACTGGGGTCTATTGGGGGGAATAGGGGAGGGACAGCTGGGGGGAGCTGGGGAGGGATAGCCTGGGGAGAAATGCCAAATGTGGGTGAAGGGGAGGAAGGCAGCAAAACACACTGCCATGTGTGTACCTATGCAACTATCTTGCACGTTCTGCACATGTACCCCAAAACCTAAAATGCAATAAAAATAAAAAAAAAAAGAGTAGAAGATATAGAGCAGAAGACACAGTGAAAATGGAGGCAGAAATTGGAATGATGTGGCCATAAACCAAACCTTCAGTTTTACTTACAATAGCCCCGGTAAAGCTTAGCTTTGACTATTTAGAGCTCTGTCTTCTTTGGTCAGGTTCATATCTATGTTAACTGACATGGTTGTATGTTGGAGGCAGCCTTTCTTGCCTTGGTCCTTCACTCTGGCCCGATAAAGATAGCTGTTTATTAGTATCAGTGCTAATATGTTAAAAAATGGCTCAAAGTGCTTCATCTCTTTCTACAGTTGCTTAAAATTTAGTCCAAGATGTAAGTTGTCTGATCCATTTTCCAGGTTCTGAGACCACGTCTCTGTTACTATTTAGCTTGTCACTTCTGTTCTTTAATTACTACCATCCCAAACTTTATAGAATTCTATCACAGGTATATCTCCTTTCAATTCCTTTCCAAATGTGTTCTGCTTTATATATTTACTGTGGTGGGTGAGAAGGCAGTATTGCCCCATCAACTGTGGTTGATGTTTTTCTATTTTCTCTAATTATTTTCCTGTTTCTCACTACATATGCCTTGTTATTCATTTATTCACTCATTCACTTAAAAAACATTCATTTAACTCACGATGTTGTGCATTGTGTTGTACTAGGAGCTGGAAATAGAAAGATGACTGCAATAGCTCTTCACTTCAAGTGTAGGGGTATATGTGTATATATACATTGTACAAAATGCAACCAAACTCATAAGCCCAGGATGCTACGGGAACATAGAAAGGAGACACCATGCTCCCACACTTGACTTTAGTTTTGCCAATTGAGCTATGGCTTGTTATTTATTGCTTCCAACCAGTTTAGTGCTCTGTAATCATTTCAGTCAAATACAGTGAAACAGGTAAGTGTCTTCTGTGAATTTGAATAGCATTATAATAACAATAATGATAACAAAAATGGTGAGTGCTCAGCAAGTATGTGTAATAAAGGAATGAGTTTTATAGATGAAAAATCTGAGACTTCAAGGGTTAAATAGCTTGTACAAGATCTGGGCTAGTAATTGACAGAGGTGAAACACAAAACTGTGTTTAACTATTTTTGTAGCATGAATTCCCAACTACTACATGTTTACATACTTAGCTGAGCCAGAATATAGACAAACACATTTTGTCAGTGTTTAGAACCCAAAACCACTTTGTAACTAAGAACACTCTTAAAGATTTTAATTTATCTTCTAGTTGACTGTACGAAGAGTCTGGAATGAAGTCTCCAGACTAATATAGTTACAAATAGTGAGGAGCCTGCCGAGAGCCAAAGGGAAGAAAGGATGATGAAGCAACCTGACGTTCTTATCCCACAGGACCTGAAATGAGGCACCAGGGCCATAGGAAGTCCCAGAACAAGGCTGGGCTTACAGCCAGATAAACAGATCGTATCTACAGAGTAATTAGAAATGGGAGAATGCTAAATCCTAAAGGGAATGGCTGCCTATAAAAGTCCTTCAGAACAAGTCTAGAAACATGCCTTTCTTTCAGGCAAGGAACGTAGACCTAGGAAGAGTGGGCCCTGCAGGGGGCTTGATAGTTTTTTGTCTATGTTCTCTGAGAGGATGGCTAACAAACTTTTTTTCAGATAAAGAGAATTACCAAAAAGAAACTTTCTTAAATATGCTTCCTGTGTTAAAAACAACAACAACAACAACAACAAAATGAAGACTGAAAACCAGGGGGATATCTTTGTATTAAAGGGAAAAAAGATAACAGCAAAACCCAAACGTGTTTGCAAAGATTATTACTGCTCATAGTGACTCCTTGCATGTACTGTTTAGTTTACATATTGGCCCTGTATTTGTTTTCTAATGCCGGGTAGCAAATTAAATAGGTGACCATGAATTTAGTGGCTTAAAACAACAGCCATTATTTATCTCACGGTTCTGTAGGTCAGAAGTCTGACACAATGTGTTCGGATTCTCCAGGAAGTGTCTTACTGTGATAAAATCAAGGTACTATCTGGGGCTGCAGCTCTCATCTGGGGCCCAGGGTCCTCTTCTATGCTCACTGGTTGTTGAATGAATTAATTTCTTTGTTATACTTTCCAACTGTCTCTCTCTATCTAGAAGCCAGCAATGGCAGGCTGAGTCCTTATTCATCGGAGCTCTTTTATTTCCTCTTCTACTCTCTCTTCTGCTTTAAGAGTTCATGTGATTGCACTGAGCCAACCTGAATAATCCATGGTAATCTTCCTATTCTGAGGTCAACTGAGTAGTAACCTTAAGTACATATGCAAAGTCCCACTTGTCAGGTAATGTACCATAACCATTCCTGGGAGGAATGCCAGGGGACAGAGATCACTGGGGCCAAAACTCTGCCTATTACTGGCCTGGTGTGATAGGAATTTTTATAATGTACATTTTAAAAATAAAAATGTCAAGGCAAGAAATGCTAAATAACCTACTCAAGGTCATGTGCCTAAATGGTGGAACCAGGTCTGAGCACCCAGCACTCACTCTTCCTTTCTGCTTGCAATCTCTTTGTGTCTGGGAATGAATGAAATAAAGTGTTTGCTGAGGGCCTCATTACTATAGTGCTCTATCTAAACAGGCGTTTAGCATATCTAGATGACTGAGAAAACACATTCTTAGTTTAAATTAATCTATACAAAAGAAATATGGTGGATTTCTAAACGGCAAACTTGGTGCTTCCAAAAGATGTAATGTGTTTTGGGTAGCTGTAGTGAGGCAGAGAGCGTAAAGTAGGTTTGGGTGCATATAAAAAGGGTGGTGGCTGGAGTCTAGCCGCAAGACAGAAAACTCAGAATTTCATCAATGTATGGTTGCTTCTTGAATAATGACTTTCTGAATGGAAGCCCTCTTCTCTCTGGGGCAAATCATAGACACCTCTGTATTGGGAGCCAGAAATGCTAGTTTTCTAGATGAGTAATTCTTTCAGAGGGATAGAATAGGGCAGCTGCTATGGTTCAATTGTGTTTGCCAAGGTTTTTGTGTTATAAACTTCTTAATTTCCAATACAACAATGTTGAGAAGTCGGACCTTTGAAAGATTTTTAGATCGTAAGGGCTCTGTCTTCAAGAATGGATTAATGCTTTTATCAAGGGAGTGGATTAGTTAATATGAGAATGGGCTCTTCACAAAAAGGATGAGTTTGATTCCCATTCTCTTTCTCTCTCTCTTGCATATATGCATTATTACACACACTCTCTTGCCCTCCCACCTTTCATCATGGAATGAGGCAGCAGGAAGGCCCTTGCTGGCAAGGGCAGACCCTTCCAGACCCCTCAACATAGAATTTCCCAATCTCCATAAATGTAAGAAATACATTTATTTTTTTTTATACATTACCAAGCCTGTGGTATGCTTCTGTAGTAACACAAAGTGGACTAAGAGAATAGCCTAACACAATAGAATAGTATTTGAGATTTAACCTGAATGCTGAATTTTCTTCCTAATTTCATCTTACTCTTTCTCAGAAGTGACTTTTTGACCTTGCACAATATAGACATTGAATTGAATTATAAATAATTCCAAAGTAAGATATCCAATTAAATTTTTGTATTATTAATTTAGAATTGTTCCATTCTACTGGACTTTAAATGTGGAAAAATAAATACAAGCAGTACATGAATAACAGGGCAACTCTTTGATATAGGAATTGGAATTTTGATGCTGCTAATTGTGGCATCAAATGTGTAAAATAAAGTAATTTATGGAAGGATAAGATGGCTTCAGGGTTCTGTAGTACTCTATTACCACCAGTTACTTAGTTGACCTTTCAAAAACTTATTTGTATTACATTTTATCTGCTAAATTAAGAGAGGTGATTTCTGATACCTGACTGTCCTGACTAGACTCTGATTGATTATACACATAAACACACATCATGCACACACACCACACACACACACACACACACACACACACACACACATCATTAAGCAAGTACCCTGTGGTACTGCCCAACAGTCTATTTAATGTCCTTAGAAACACAGCATGGTTATTATTAGAAGTGAAATTTCTTTGTTTCGTATTTGAGAAAAGGACAAGAGGCTCATATTAAAATATTAATGTTTGAAAATTACTGTCCATTGTATATCCAGATTTGTTTTGTAAATGAAAAGGCATAAAATTCTAGGAAATAAAATGGCTTCCAAATTCTGAGATTCAAGAGGATTTATTTATTTATTTATTTATTTTAATTTTTATTGCATTATAGGTTTTGGGGTACATGTGCAGAAGGTGCAAGATAGTTGCATAGGTACACACATGGCAGTGTGTTTTGCTGCCTTCCTCCCCTTCACCCACACTTGGCATTCATCCCCAGGCTATCCCTCCCCAGCTCCCCCCATTGTCCCTCCCCCATTCCCCCCAATAGACCCCAGTGTATAGTAGACCGCCTCTCTGTGTCCATGTGTTCTCATTTTTCTCACCCGCCTATGAGTGAGTATATGTGGTATTTCTTTTTCTGTTCTTGTGTCAGTTTGCTGAGAATGATGTTCTCCAGATTCATCCATGTCCTTACAAAGGACACAAACTCATCATTTTTGATTGCTGCATAATATTCCATGGTGTATATGTGCCACATTTTCCCAGTCCAGTCTATCATCGTTGGGCATTTGGGTTGGTTCCAGTTCTTTGCTATTGTAAACAGTGCTGCAATGAACATTCATGTGCATGTGTCCTTATAGTAGAACGATTTATAGTCCTTTGGATATATACCCAGTAATGGGATTGCTGGGTCAAATGGAATTTCTATTTCTAGGTCCCTGAGGAATCGCCACACTGTCTTCCACAATGGTTGAACTAATTTACACTCCCACCAACAGTGTAAGAGTGTTCCTATTTCTCCACATCCTCTCCAGCATCTGTTGTCTCCAGATTTTTTAATGATCGCCATTCTAACTGGCGTGAGATGGTATCTCAATATGGTTTTGATTTGTATCTCTCTAATGACCAGTGATGATGAGCATTTTTTCATATGTTTGTTGGCCTCATGTATGTCTTCTTTTGTAAAGTGTCTGTTCATATCCTTTGCCCATTTTTGAATGGGCTTGTTTGTTTTTTCCTGTAAATCTGTTTGAGTTCTTTGTAAATTCTGGATATCAGCCCTTTGTCTGACGTGTAAACTGCAAAGATTTTTTCCCATTCTGATGGTTGCCGATTCACTCTAGTGACTGTTTCTTTTGCCGTGCAGAAGCTGTGGAGTTTGATTTTGTATCATTAAGAAAAATTAAGTTGGCAGGAAGCTTTTGTAATGTGAGCCTATCATTTATTGCTTCAGCATCTAAAAAAGGGACCACATTTTAGGTAAACTACAATAGAATACATTTATAAAAAATAACCCTAAATCCACCATTATATGATGATTATCTTATGAGCTTTCTCGAAATAGCCAAACTCCTTGATTTGGCATTCAAATGCATCACTGACTTGACCTTTCTCCACATTTCTAACCTTTTTTTTCTCCAATTATTATTATCTTTTTAGTCCAAAACAACATGTGGCTACCTGCCTCCCCATCTGTCCTCCCCTCAAGCATACTCTAAGCTATTTAGGCTTTGGGTTCCATGAAATCCGGAGAAATCCTTTAGAGGCTGAAGAACAGAAAGAACGTTTCTTTCCCTTACAGTTTCCGAGTCTGAAGAGAGCTGCCTGTTAAACTAGGGAAAAGCATCTCTAATTCAAAATGCCAGTAATCATACAATTAAACTGGGAAATGGAGAACTAATTATGAAGGCATAAAATATATGAAGCTTTCACATCAAAAAGTAAATCTCAAATGGCTCAGCTTTAGGACATCCATGGTCTCTGGCTTGGAATTACTCAGAATTCTCTGGAGACAAATACTTGGCATATGTCAAAGTTTAGCCGTCAACCCAAAGGCACCAAGATACTTGCTGCTATCACCTATTTTCTTCCATGTCATTTTAAGATCTTTGCCTATTTCTAGACTCATCTTTGCCAAAAAAGGAATTAATCATGTTCTAGTGAAGTCACTGTTTGCATATATTTATTCATTCTCAGGAGCCTGGCAATGACTCTAATCCTTTGAGATCTCCCTGGTAGGATGATGGGAATGTATAGTTTAGAAAAACATAGAGATTCTCCTTATACCCTTTGATCTGCATAATGACAGGTTGGCTAGGAAATGTGGCTGTGGCCTGGTTTATTTGGACTGGAAATAGTAATCCAGGAAATGGACTTTTCAGAAGAGCCAAGGCGGCATCTCTCTTCTACCCAGTCATCTAACTGCTGTGGAAAAAAAAAAAAAATATATATATATATATACACACACACACATATATATATATATATACATGTATATATATATACATGTGTATATGTATAAAAATATATATACACATGTTATGTATAAAAATATATATACACATGTATATATATACACACATATATACACATGTATATATACATGTATACACATGTATATATATACACATGTATATATACACGTATACACATGTATATATATACATACATATATACGTATATATATACACACACGTGTATATATATTTTTCACAGCAGTTAGATGTATATATAGATATATGTATATATACATGTGTATATATAGATATATGTATATATACATGTGTATATATAGATATATATATGTATATATACACGTGTATATATAGATGTATACTGAATACCAAAAGTATTTGTACCGATAAGTTTTTCTCTTGTCACTTAAGCTAAGAAATCATTTTATAATGTTCATTCATTTATTTGTAAAAAAGTTACCATCTACAGGGTTGTGGATCCTCTGCTAGGCAACAGGATACAATTGCCATGGTTGAATTTTAAGTCAGGTAGAGGGCTCTGTGTAATTTGTCATACACAGATGTAAGCAACTCCATTCCTCTCTATGGTCACAGGAACTTCAAACTCACTTCTCTAGCTTCCTTGCCAGTCAATCCTGCTTTTTTTGCTGCATACTCTTTAGAACCAGGGAAGTATTTGTATTTTCCTAAACATACTCGGTTGCCTCTTTCTTCCATGCCTTTGCTCGTTCAGTAACAGCTGCTTGGATTGCCCTTCTCTTTCTTCTGCCTCACCAACCATAGTTAACGTCAGTGTAAACGGAGAGCTTGACTTCCCCAAAATGTCCCGATTATACACATTTTCTGAGTAATTTTCTGCTCTCTGAAGGCATTCTGTAATTAACACTATCGTAGTATTTTCATGTCATAAGGTAATTACTACTGTGTCTCCCCCCATTTAACTGAAAGCAAAATGCCCTTGAACATGTGGGGCATTACTTGTTTTGCATCTGAATTCCTGGCAAAATGTGGAAACAGATCAGAAGCTCAATAAAGTTTTGACCTGAACTTGACTGTCTATAGTCAATTTGCTTTCCTGCTTAGACCAAAAACTTCCACTTTCTTTCAAGTACCTGGAGTGACTCCCAGACTTCAATAGTCTCCTCTTAAGCATCAGCTCAACCTTGCCCAAGGAAAAGTGTATTATATCCTTTTAATACAGAGAGGAAAGGAACCTCAGGGATCAAGTTCAATGCCTTTCGTTATTTGAATTTTAAATTTATCTTGACACAGTATGGATTCCAGGATTTGTGAGCGAATTACTGAGTTCCAGATCTAAAATTATCAGGATTTATCAAGTATGGTGCATGACCCATAGTATTACTTTTTTAATGCTTGTTCTATTAAAGTGAACCAGATCTTATATTTGGCAATTTGATTACTTGCTCTGACCTTTGTTTTTTTCATATATGTAAAACAAAGATTATACCACAAGGTCAAAATAAATTCACCAAGTATTAAACTCCTTAAAGTGTCTTGCAGTGATTTCCGAGAGTTCTACATGGTGCATCTCAGATGCTCAGAAATCCTTCTCTCTTTCTTCAGCCTCCTCCTTCAGCTGCCCTGAGGCTGCCTTTGCTGGCTGCTGCTGCTTCTGCTGCTCTGAGAAAGGGAACCATGTTCTTGGTTTTGTGTTCTAACCCTTTAACTTCTCACTGGTCTGCAGAGACCAGGAAGTATCAGTTAATCAAATTTTATCAAAAATCCTCTGATACTGTACAAGAAACACAATGTAGAAAATCATTCACAGCCCTGCAGCTTTCTCCAGCCATATACAGAATTGGTATTCAAAAACTGAGACTTACTGATGTGGTCAGTAATAGAAGCACTCTGAAACAAGAAAACAGATGTTCCAATCCAGGACAATGTTCCTCTTGATGAAGCATTAGAGATTGAGTTCAGAACCACGTTTTTATCCTTCATAGTCCATTGTCAGTAATCACTTAACATGCTCTCCGCCAGTCCCATTCCTACACATTTCAGAATGTAGCTTCTATTACTCTCAATCAATCTTTTTATCATCTTCTCAGAATCCAGTTAAAGACTTCCTTCTAGGTATTGTTATAAATAAATACCTTGACCTTGTGAACCATACCTGACTATCAGTGCCATAATTCTGGTGCTCAGATAAACACCTTTTGTACAATGCTACATTAGCTTGATTTCTTTCTCTCTGGATGTGAAGTATACAACACAGATACTGTGTTGGATAAACTATGAGTGACTTTCTGGAAATTAATAGTCAATTAAGTGAGATGTATCTAGGAACATATTTAATATTCTGTAATGAATAGATTGGAGAAGGGAGAAAAGGGAATTGGTTTGGAAAAATGATGTGGGGACTCTTAAGCAAGGTCTTAAATGTGTAGGGAGGAAGAAAGCCTTCAGCAGATTCGATGAGCTGGAGAGTTGAAAGTATATTCAGAAAATATCGAGTAGACTGATATGAATGAATTTATGAGAAGGGGGTTCGGGAGAGGGTAGTGTGTAAAAGATGAATCTAGAAGGTCATTTGGGGCCACCTTAAATGTGGAGAGTTTTAAATTTCACAATTAGGAGTCAGAATCAGTTTGATTCCTCTAAGAAAGACTGAGTTATATGCCAGGAAGAGCAGTGGCATTTTAGCAATAGTTGGCAGTTGTCAGAAAGCCTTTATGTGATTTTTCCTTTCCTGTGGCTTTTGTAGGTTTAGAGCCCAGTAATGAGCCTTGGGTAATTTTCAAGGAAGCAGCGACCCTGTTCCTTACACCTTGGAGCCACAGTGGAGCTGAGGTGGTAAGGGTGAGGTGAACCGAATAGCAAAGCCAGGGAAAATCAATGGCTGTAAGTAACTGCAGCCGCTGAGCTGCAGATTGCTCTAGCGGCTGCCGCATCGATTTCAGCTCTAGCTTCTAATTGCTGCAGCAGCCAAAATGAATGCTTCGCTTTTGAATGTTTAAGGCTCTGTGGATTTTCCTGGAGAATGAGCTAGAGCTTTTTGTTTCTAGTGCTTCTATATACTGCTCATTTGAGCATTCTGTTAATCCCTGACCTGTGTGAAGCTTCTCCATTTCATGACTATGCTCTATCTTCCAGGACACAATGTAGTTTTCAAGGACAATGGCCACGGCTTAGATGTTCTTGTTTGTCCCATGGGGCTAGGTACATTTTCAGTGAACAATCCTTGATGCGCTGGATTAAATGCCAATTTAAGTTGTGATTACTATTAAAACATTATTGCTCTGATATGAAAGACATTTTTAATCAGAAAATGAAAGCACTCAGAACCCCACTTTTGTAACACAATAATTGTATCCTTTTTGTCAAAATATTTTCTGGTGTTTGGTCATTTTCATACCTATCTTGACATGTCGCAATCTATTCATTCATTTATTTAATAATTCTTTACTGAGTACTTATTAAGTATGAAGTATTGATGATCAAATATATAGAAAATGCAATTAATAGGGATTGATAGTTTTAGTCTCTTGATGTTATATTAAAAGATTATACATACTATTTTATAACTTTTATAAAAGTTGGGGTAACAAACCTGATTATCTTCCTTTGCTCATAAACCAGATATGGTGTTGTGGAGATCTAGAGACAGGTGCACTTAGACCAACCCGTAATGAGGTTTCAATGCATAGCCATTCTCATCAATTCAAACAGGTCCAGCGAAGATTGGTCTGATGGCTTTGGCTATCAGTGGATCCATGTAGATGGTGATGATGGCTGATATTCATTTCTATAATTGACAGTGCATAAAGATAAAACATTTCTTACTGTCAGAAAATGTTCATGACCAAAAATTTACATGAAACCTAAGTTCAGACTTCCATGATTAATATTTTGGGATTATTGAAACCTGAGAAAACAGGTCACAGAGGATTTTAACTATATGGACATGAAAGCAAATTCAACTCTTCATCCTACCTACCCTCCCCCAAATAATCCCTATGGTTAAACAAAGATATTTTACCTAAGTGGGTTCCCTTCTTCCCATCTTAGAGTGTCTAGGTTGCTCTAGACCAGCTGAGCAGGACAAAGTTGGAAAAAGCTGATGGCTATGCTAATGCTAGTAGTTCCTCCCTTGGATATTGGTGATTCAGATGAGCATCTGAGGAAGAAACATCCAAAGCGAGTTACCTGAAGCTCAGCTTTCTCTTCTTTAGAAAGTGCTGACGTTTCTGCTTCATTGATATATAGCTTGCATGATCTTAGACAGACATGATTAAACAATAATGCCCTGGGAAATCATGTTCTTAGTAACTGTCGTGTTGCTGTCCAAGTCAGGATTTACTTTCATTTTGGACCCTGACAAGGATTGGCTTTCCTAACCTAAAGGAGAATTAAGACCTTTTTCCATATTTGATGAGTAGGTACTAATCAGAGTACAGAGAACGTAGCTGAAAATGAGAGGCAGAACTCAGAAAGAAGAAGAGGAAGAGGAACAGGACAATACAGCACCTCTGAACAGCCCTATACTTAGCAGTG
Source organism: Saguinus oedipus (assembly GCA_031835075.1). NCBI lineage: Eukaryota > Metazoa > Chordata > Mammalia > Primates > Cebidae > Saguinus > Saguinus oedipus. Next base: position 6,979,912 of record CM063183.1, on the reverse strand, counting down.
AAAAGAAATCAGGCAGTTTTATAGATGACATATCGGAGGAAAAGATAGCTTTGTATGGTAAAACTTCAATAGTCAAAGAAATGTTTAGCTTTATTTTCCATAGATTGTCTACAAAGCATTAGGCATTCATTTCAATTTTAAAGTATAAAAATAGAATATTAAATATACTTTTATATAACACACCTGGGATTGCCCAGATATTTTTATGTAAGCCCCATAAAAGTTTATGCCATTTTGTTTTAATCTTTGAGCTAAACAAACTTATTAGATTTCTAGTGATAAAGAATCTGAGACGAAACCCAGTAAATGTCTATTTTTGTGGCATTGTATCATAAATTGTATGTATTCTCCCTCCGGAGGGTATATGCAGTTTTATTATCAAAATTTTATTTGTAATATACTTTTCTATGTTAAGGAGTTCCCCCAGGGATCTTAGTTTGTTAGCTGGCTGTATATAGAGATATAGATAAATTTATAGACACTTGGGGCAAATGAACCTGATTTGACATTTAGAGTCCATATTCTTACACCAAAAGTAACAGTAGATTTTAATAGTAAAATCCTATTACAGAAAGGATTTTAACTGATCTGACTTTTGCCCATCTGTCCAGAGTATTAAAAATAATTTGTGTTTATCTAATTGTTCCAATTGCACATTTTCTTCCTTTCTCATAATGTGGTACAATGTCCTGTATTCCCAGAAATCATAAAGGTAGTTTTTTTGGCTAGTTTGAGTGACGGTTGAGTTCAGGTCTTTAAATGGGTACATACTGAGGGATGCTCAGCATGCTTAAATGCATTAGAATATTTTCTTATGGTGAGCAGAATTAATTTCAGATTTGCTGGGTATTATAACTTTGTACACACCTTGTGGAATATCCTGAAATACAGAAAGGATAAAAATTATTTTCTAGTTACCATGTGGGTTGTTTTATCAAGTACTATTTTATTCACTCACCCAAATACTTGCCTTATACCTAAAGTGGATGAGACTCTGAAGAATACTGAAATACTGAGGAGAAAGTAAAGGCAGTGACTGCCTTCAAGAAGATATTACTTGATTAAGAAAACCACCAAGTACTTAAATTAACTCCACTTTCAGGCAGAGTGTTGTAGGTGTTGCAAGGCTAGAGAAGAAAATCTATGAGGCTGAAAGGTGACAAGTTAGTAGGAGTCAGTTAGTCACAGAAACTTGGACCCATGTCATGGAGTTCAGGGGACCAAAATACTTCTTACCGAGAGCACTGGGGAAGAATTCACAGAGAAGGAGATATGTTCATGGGCTTTCAAGACTGGATGGAATTTCTGTGGGTAAAGATGTGAGAAAGGCCATTCGAGGTGAGAGGGAGTGCCATGAGCAAAGACATAGAGACAGAAGCATGTTCAGGGAGTAGTAAAAAATCCACTTTGGCTAGAGGAAAGAAAATGGATAACACAGGAAAGGTAGATTAGGATCACATCGTGCTGTAATAAGGATGTTGAATTACTTTTACACAGAAGGAATCATCAGAGTTTGAACAAAGTGGTTATATGATTACAGGTGGCTGAGAAGGTGAGTTTTTGTTCATAATTACGCATTTTGACAATCTAAGATATTTGGCTTTTACTACAGTAGTTATTTAGGAACAATGTGGAGAAAAATATCAAATTGCAAGCAATAGTAACTTTACTGTTACTAATATTTTTTCTAATATTCACAATTTAAAGTATATGTCAGCATAATTCAGTATGGCTTTGAATCTAGATTTATGTAACAGTGTCTTAGTTTGTAAGTTTTTACTTTATTGAAATTGTAATGAATATGTTTCAATAATGTGCTTTCAAGATGCATTTAGACTGTGACTTGTTGTGAAGAATTTTATATTAGTAATTACAAGTATGATTATTTATACAACCTCTAATCAATCTTCTGGAGAATTTCTCCAGTGGTCATCAATAAAGGAATTGTAATAGAAATACTATTCATCTTATAAAAATCAGCTATTTCTTTTCTTGATTATCATGGTTTTTCTGTAAAATGGTAAAACGGATGTGCTTTTTCAAGATCTATTTTTTCCACTTTTGTTTTGGTTATTTTTAATTTTACACATATTACAGCATTTTGAAAATCAGCAGTTCTGTGAATGAACATTTTTTATTTCTGTTGATAAGGGAACTTTTTTCTGAGACAAATTCATTTTACCTCTCAGAGTAAGGGAAATTTGTGACTACTGTTTCAAGTGGAAGGAAGAACACATTAATTTAGTGAATATATGAATAATTAAACTTTGAAGAAAACATGTTTACAAATGCATTTATTTGTGCCTGGACATCCACTTTAGGTAGGGAGGCATGTTTAATAAGTGAAATTACTCACTAACTCCATTGTGAACAATATTATCTAATACAACTGAAATCATTGGACCTATGCATTGATTTATTTTTCTGTGGGCAGGGTAGCAAGGCTGGTGGGAGACATACATGTGAAATCTTATCATAAAATTCGCCTCAACCTTTATTACCAAGTATCCATATCAATAAGGTGAGTTTGCACTAAGAGCCCCTGTCAGAATTTGAGACAAAGCACTGGCCCTGCAGTTTAAACCATGTAATCTGGGCACCATGTCACATTATGTTGATAATTGATTCCAACTGCAGAAAAGGAATCTCATGCTGCCTCTTGAATCAAATCTCAAAGTATATGCTGAGAAGCCAAGATTCAGCCAGCCACTTTTTTTTCCCAACCAATATTTATTGGGTGCCTACAATATGTTTGCCCTTCCCCTACTCCCATGCCTATTTTACCTGCCTTGAGGGGAAATAGGGAAGAAATGAAAACCACAGGTGACTGAAAGAGTGTGTTCCCATACCTGGTAGGGATCATAGGATATGGGTCTCTTTTGAGGACAACAGTAAAGAGACAGTGAGTATAACTGTTTAGGAGACATCTTTTTTTTTTTTTTTCTTTTTGAGACAGAGTCTCACTGTATTGCCCAGGCTGAAGTGCAATGGTGCGATCTCGACTCACTGCAACATCCGCCTTCCAGATTCAAGCAATTCTCCTGCCTCAGCCTCCCAAGTAGCTGGGATTACAGGCACCTGCCACCACCCCCAGCTAATTTTTGCAGTTTTAATAGGGACGGGGTTTCACCATGTTGGTCAGCCTGGTCTCGAACTCCTGACTTCAGGTGATTCAACCACCTCAGCCTCCCAAAGTGCTGGGATTACAGGTGTGAGCCACCACGCCCAACCTGGGGTGTCATGTTTTACAACAAAGCAGTTTGCTGATCTTAACACAAAATTATCTGAGGAGAAACAAAGACTAAAAACTCAAAAAATGCGGATATTTCTACCCCTTGATCCTGTTTACATTACCACCATCTAAAGCCCTCATAGTAGAAAAGTGTACTTTCTTTCATAGCTTGGAACTGCTCTTCCTGATCCATATGTGCCTCCAGAAGTTTATCAATAGCCATAAATATAATAAAACTGCTCCTTTGTCTAGAGTATATATAGAAACTGTCCCTATGTCCAGAGTATGTATAGTTCCTATACAGAGCTAAGAGACACTACTAAATCATCTAAACCAATTAGAATCATCTTTAACAAAAAGAAAAAGAAAGGAGAATTTGTGTAAAAAGAATCTTATATGGTAAATTCTTGTGCTGAAATAAAATAACTGGCTGTTTAAAGAAAGGGATGTTTACAAGTTAGAAAGTTGAAGATTAAGATTGTGAAAGTTGTGAAAAATGTTATAAAAGGGAACTTATGCAAGAAGTATTGTATAACTTAAAAGTAATTAGGCCTCCTGAATGTAAAACTATTAAAGGAACAGTTTATGTGCAAGGTGTGTAAGAAAAATAAAATATACTTTTGGTAAAAGAATTATAAGGAGGCATGAGAATGTGGATTTCTACTTACATTTAAGAAAAAAGTTGGCCAGGCGCAGTGGCTCACGCCTGTAATCCAAGCACTTTGGAGGCCAAGGCTGGTGAATCACCTGAGGTCAGGAGTTCAAGACCAGCCTGACCAACATGGTGAAACCCTGTCTTAAAAAAAAAAAAAGAAAAAAGTTAAAAATTATATTTTGGCCGGGCACGGTGGCTCACGCCTGTAATCCTAGCTCTTTGGGAGGCCTAGGTGGGTGGATCACCTGAGGTCAGGAGTTCAAGATCAACCTGGCCATCATGGAGAAACCCCATCTTTAAAAAAAAAAAAAAAAATATATATATATATATATATATATATATATATATATATATATATATGTGTGTGTGTGTGTGTGTGTATAGTTTTGAAGATTTAAGCAAGTTTTAAAATGTTAATTATAAAGGAAATTCTGTGTGTAAACATATTGGCTAATGTTAAAAGGGTATCATCCAGTTTGTCTGTGAATTGGACATTAAAAGCACAACAGGTTTAAAAAAAAAAGAATCAAAGATTCTAGTGCATCATCTGATATCATCTCTTAAACCTTTGGAACTGCGTGCATTCATCTTCCTCCATGCGGATTAAGTCGAGGAGAAAGCTGCAGAGAGAGATAAGAATGGAGCAGCTCTGTTTCTAGCCCTAGCTGCACACCTGCCCATGGTTCAGTGAAGCATGACTGTATCCTGAGAGCTCTAACTAATATATCCCTTTAACGTCAGCTTAAGAGCTAGATCTCATTCGAAAAGCAGATCTCTGTAGGCATGGGAGGTGGAGAGGAAAGGCAGCATATGTCATTATTTGTGATATAGACTCATCCAATCTTAAAACGGCAATGATTTTTAAAGAGCTTCTAGTTTAGCCCCATTTTGTTGGCAATGGGATTGAAGCCCCAAAAGAGGAAACACATTTTACCAGGTTAGACCATTAACAAGTCATTAAGTGTCATTGTCAGAATTTGGATCTTATTTCAGCAAGTTCTCACATACATGCCGTGAGGGAACTGTCAGAAAATGATACTGTGGTATCTGCACCTTAACAAGAAGTTGCATGACAAGTATCCCACGTCAAATTATATCCATTCATGTATTATGCTTTATTCAAACAGATTTTAACATTCTCTATCTCATCTGTCTACAAAACGTGCATTAATGAAAAGGATTATTTCCATTTATGTGGGTTGTTTATATAACTTTTGTTTCCCTTTAGTTTATTCTGTGGACAGGAGATTCATTATCTTTTCCACTTCCTTGTACAAGCTGCTTAATCAGTTGTTTTGCTCTGAGCTCAGCAGGGCCTTCCCAATTGTTCCGCAATCTATCTCTTATCCCTGTGGTGAAAATTTTATTCTTCCTCAAGGTCCTTACGCAACCTCTTTCACGGTGATTACAAACACACTGTTTTCTTTACACAAACAAAGTGAGCCTCTAAGGGATAAATTCCACCGACTTCTCTCACATTTCACATTTAAAAATGTCTTCCATTTTCTCTGCTCAACGTTATTTGAGTCTTTTTTTTTTCTCTAATGCTAAACTGTATCACTGTGGTCTCCTTCCCATGGATTCCTACATCCTCCTTGGTTATGATGCATTGATCAGCCCCTTCCTAGGAACGTCACCCTTTCCCCTATTATGGTTGCTATCTCCACGTGGAAAAATGGTTAAGATTCTCCATTATATGAAAACCTGCCTTAAATTTTCCCTTAAGTTGTACTGTTAAATTGACATGCTTTCTCCATTTCACACCTACATTGACTGCTTAATTAATTACATTAATTCCCTCATGTGAAAACATTTCTTAAATGTTTCTGCTTGGTGTTTGCCTCAACCAATGTGCTCAGTCATCGCTTAAATATCCACCAGAATTTTCCAGATGATGAATCTAGCAGCCTCTTTTTATTATGTTTCCTTGTTAAACTCTGTGAAACTTTTGAAATTATTGACCACCCCGTTCTTCTTTCCTCCACTGGTTTAGTGACATGGGCCTTTCCTGGCGGTCTCTGATCACATCTTCTTATGAGCTAGTCTATTTAACTAGAACTCTGGTTTCTACTCATTGATTAAATAGGCATTTGCAAAGTTACAACCTGGACTTTTTCTCTTATCCACATGAATCAGACTAGTGTAAAAGTTGAGAACGAGCTTAGCAGTAAGCTACACTGGCCATTTATTAAGTGGTGTGTCCTTTAGTAATTATGTAATGTCTCTTATGATGTAGCTTCCATGATCTGTAAAACGCAGTGAAAAATAATTGCTTACATTTTGGTGAGCACTTGTAATGTGCCAGGTACTGTTATAAACACTTTGTATGTATTAATTTACTTCTTATCATAGCTTCAGGACATTACTATTGGAACACTGAAACACAGAGATGTTAAATAATTCACCCCAAATGACATGGATTTAAACAGCTGAGCTGGGATTTGAATATAGATAGTTCAGCTCCCCTGTTAATTGCTACATTGTTCTACTCCTTAATAATGATATTCTTTACTCAGAGGGTTCATGTGCAATTTAAATAAAAAAAGTATGTAAACCTCTTAGTGTAGTTACTGCATAAATTAAATGCCTAGATAATGTTAATTCAATGTTCCTTTTATTGTTAATTTTTCTTTTGGCGAGTTACATTGGTGATTTATACCTACTTTTTTGCATTTGAACATCAAAATATATCTCTCTAGCTCATATTTATATCCTCAGGAAGCTAATTATATATTTTTATCCATTTGTAAACTATGGACCTAAAATCAGCATATGTAAAATGAAACTGCTTCCATTTTTTTCAACTTATGATCCTTATCTCAGTGATTGATACTATTGTCTTTCTAGACCCCTGAGCTTAAGCCTTGGCATCATTGTTATTTGTCTATCCTTTCTCTAATTTTCATAATTAATACACAACCAGAACCTGCATATAACTCTGAAATAGTTTTAAATTTTTTCATTTTCTACTAGTGTTGATTTATCTAATGAAGTGCTCATCACATGTAAGTTAGTTATTTCAGTATCTCCCTAAAGTATCCTTGTCTTTCTATCACATCTTGTATTTGACAACCAGATTAATTTCAAACCTTTGGGTAGTAAACATTTTTTAAACTGTGGATCTAAACCAAATCCCACTGGGAGCCCAATGTGAAGAGAGATACAAAACAGAACTATTCAAACTGACTTGAGAATATGAAATTGAAGCCAAGGACTTTCTTATTTTCCTCTGTCCTTGTCTCTTCTGAATTATTTTTGAGTGGTATCTATAAAGCTCAGAGGACATGACTTGAAAACTTTCTTCTGCAGACTTAATCATAATGTTCTTCTGCATAAATCCTTTGGTAATACAGCACGTAAAGGCCTGTACAGTTTTTCCCAAAGTACATTTTCAGTCTTATCAACTACCACTAGCATCTCATGCAGCCACATTTGCTATTTACAATTCTTTGATGATCCCATTCACTCTCACATTTTCATTCCTTTGCTTATCAGTTTGGACTTCCTGAAATTCTCTCTTCATTTTCTGCCTCATTTAGTCTTATTTATTCCTAAAGATTTGCCTTAAATGTCACTTCCTTTATATAATATTTATAGAATATCACAATCAAATCTAAATTTTTGCCTTTATACTCTATGAATTTTGGATTTGACATATTAAAGATTGAATCACTATCTTTTTCTTAGAATTCGCTGTGTATATGTCTATTCCTCCTGCTCCTGAGTTCCTGTGACTCACAAAATGTGTTGTTTGTTGTATCCTCAATACCTACCTGATATCCAAGGGCTTTTCCTATAGCTGTTTAATAAACTGAAATAACTGGACCCATTTGTCATCAACATTTGAGCTTCAGGGATCAGTACTGCTTGCTTTCCTTGCCTTTTTGACTGGTTATATTTGAGGCCTTACAGATCTTGTTTAAAATTTCTCTTCATCAGGTATCATTGGTAGTGTTCCTACTCCAGATATTGTGATACATGATTGCTTTTTTGTCTAAGCTCTTTTCATTTTCATTACTGATTTTTGCTCTTTTACCCATCCGTGTGTCCATCCATCCATCCATCCATCCATCATCCATGCATCCTTCCATCCTCAGTTTACTCATTCTTAGAAGACTTACACCACCCATTTTCTTTAGGGAGGGTTCCCTGATCACACATAGGGATGTATTCATCCTGCAAATATCTGTATCTGCCTTCCTCATTAAATCCACTTACAGTGTCTTGTTTTATAAGCATATATATTTGCATTATTTCCCCTAACTAGAATCTAAGCCCTTTAAGAATGTAGACCATTATTGTGTACTCTCATTGTATCTCTCATAGTTCATGGTTAGAATTTGTGACCTTCTTTCACTATGTTGCATCACCTTTCCTTAGATGAGATCTTACCATGATCAGAAGCTTTTTTTTTTTTTTTTTTGAGACGGAGTTTCACTCTTGTTACCCAGGCTGGAGTGCAATGGCACGATCTCGGCTCACGGCAACCTCCGCCTCCTGGGTTCAGGCAATTCTCCTGCCTCAGCTTCCCGAGTAGCTGGGATTACAGGCACGCACCACCATGCCCCGCTAATTTTTTGTATCTTTAGTAGAGACGGGGTTTCACCATGTTGACCAGGATGGTCTTGATCTCTTGACCTCGTGATCCACCCGCCTCGGCCTCCCAAAGTGCTGGGATTACAGGCTTGAACCACCGCGCCCGGCCCAGAAGCTTATATTTATAGTCAATAATTTTCCAGCCCTACATGATTTTCTGATATTAAATATTTCTCTCCATTGATAAATGTTTTATTAAAGCTCAAGAAGCTGTTTATGCCCATCTATACCCCTATTTCCACATAGGATGTTCTATCTTAAAATACTCTGATGTGTCTGTCTTCCAGATAGTTCCAAAGAACAGATCTAGCACATCACAAGAAGACAGCTCACAGCAGGTTCTGATTGTACTGTCTCACTGCAGGCACTGTGCTATGGGTCTCCTCTAAGGAACTTGCTTGGAACTTTCAAATGTTGCCTTAGAGGAACATTCTCAAATTACATGTTATAGACATTATGCTAAAAGGCTTTCACGGTTAAATACATTTTGCATGCAGTATCCTAAACAAGATAAAAATATTACTTCAGTGCAGTACATCTTAGAGCCAGCATTATGCTAATGTATACTGAATATACCAATGTGGGGAAAAGTATGCAGCATTTTCTAAAATTATTTGACCATGGGAAGCTATTTTTCAGAGATTTTCTCATTTCATGGACTGGAATTGAGAAAACTGTTCTTGGGAAACACTGCATGAAGAATTCAATCCTGTGCCACACTACAAATTTTAACAGCTGGATGAATTCTATTTTCTTTTTTTTTATTATATACTTTAAGTTCTGGGGTACATGTGCAGATCATGCAGGATTGTTACATAGATATACACATGCCATAGTGGTTGCTGCATCCATCCCCCCATCACCTACATTAGGTATTTCTCCTAACATTAGCCCCCCAAGCCCCCCACCCCCTGCTATTTGTAGCTCTCCCAACCCACAACAGGCCCCAGTGTGATGTTTCCCTCCCTGTGTCCATGTGGTCTCATTGTTCATCACCCACTTATGAGTGAGAACACATGTGGTGTTTGGTTTTTTTTTGTTCTTGTGTCAGTTTGTTGAAAATGATGGTTTCTATTTTCTTTTTGTTGATTTGTTTTGATGTGGATGATTCTATGGAGGTCCAGAGAGAATATAGTTTACTTCCTAAGGATCTTGTGGCTAGTTAGCAACATAATTGTGGTTAAAATCCCTGCTTTATTCTTTCACTCACATTGCTAAGGTAGCTTACATCCCTAAATAGGTCCCCCTTCCTGATCTATATCCAATTCTTCTGCTTCCCTGAGGCAGGTTAGTTTCAAAGTTCTCTCTTGACTCACGCTAAACTCTTATAGTCCTCTTAACTGGGAGTTGTAGGTTATTTCTCATTGACAACAGCTTCCAATAATCCAGCTTTGCTGCTTTCCATACTGCAAAAACGAACTTACACAAATCAAATTCCTGGAACAGTACAATTCCCTGAAGCAAGTTTTATCTTAGTAGTAGTCCTAGGTTATGTAATTATTAGAGAATGATTGCTTTATATAAATTGGTTAACTGTGTTGGCTCTGAGAACATTTTCATAAAGCAGAAAAATTTGTACATTTGGTCTAAGATTTAAGAAAGACTCTAAAAACATTAGTAGGTATATTCTGCAATAAAGCTAATATATACACATCAGCTTTTACTGTGTTTTGCTATCAATTCGAAGAGTTTGGGTCTTTTTTTTTTTTTTTTTTTTTTTTTTTTTTTTTTTTTTTTTGAGTTTGGGTCTTTTATCTAATTTAGACTTAAGGCCATTTCCAGTGAGAAATCTTTACTATCCTTTGCTCATTTATTTTATAGGAAGGAATATCCATAGAGAGGGATGTTTGAAAAAATATTTGTCTTCATCCTCTTCATCTCCCTCCCACCCTAGAAAGATTTCATTAGGAAGGCAATGTAGTTGTTAGATTCCCTATTATTTATTGACATTTTTAAACTCCATGTGCCCAGTGCATTAGACAGATGGGTTTCCAGTTTCCAGGAAATAAACCCATGGAGCACGCTCTTCAATAGTGAAAGAGGCCCAATATTTTCCACCCTCTCTGATTGCAATTGATGGATAAATCATGCTATGCTGCCTCTCGTGAGGAGGAAATGGGAAGCCCAGGCTGGTCTTAGATCTCAGTTGCTGCACCCAGTTCTGCTTCCTTGAAGCCAGCTTAGTTTTAAGTTTTCTCTTGACTCATGTTCAACTCATGGGAACTACCGGACCACTTCCACAACTGGAGAGCCTGCTCCATAGGTTTATTTCTTGAAAACTGAAATGCGTAACTGGGGCATTAGTGGGCATTCATTAATACAAGTCATCTTTTGTCTCTAATTTATTTTTGGTGTCTCTTCTCTACTGATTCAATGAATGTCAGGCAGATGATTAAATGTCACCTGGACCTCCCAAACCCCTGTATATATGGACAATTCTTGATCTGAATGTATGTGGGGAGAAGATTGGGTGATATACTGATTTTATGAGGCTTGAAACTTACCTATTTTTGGGATCTACTTAAGAAAAGATACAAAATGATATGTAAAAGTAAATATTAATTTAGAATAAAAACACTAATTATAATACATACATTTTAAAAGTTGAGAACTATTGTATTTATTATTAATTAACTGCCTGACTTACTTCTATAGTATTTTTTGTTTCTTTATTTGGCTAAGTACTGTTTGATTCTCTTTTCTTATGATAATATTTTATAGTATATATAGAGAGACTAAAAGGTTGCTCAGTCTTTTTCTCAATCATAGTTAATTGAATTTTCAAAATTATTGATCAATAATTCTAGTAATGGTATCTAAATTTGGGTGTTCATTTTCAAATTTAGAAAAGCTCTATTGTATATCTTTCATCCGTAAGTTATAAGATTTGGGAGAATTTTCTGTAAACTAGCTTTCAGCTATGTACATGTCAAGCCTTGTCTCTCCTCCATTACCCACTTAATACCTGGTGTTAGAGCAGATTCCTATCAGCACACACATGACCCTGTACCTTCTTGTCAAGATATGGGGTCAATTGGCATAGTTGGTGGTGGTAGCATTCCTGGAAGCCATTTCTGTACAGAAATGGCCAACTATCACACATTTGTATATGGAAGTGATTACGAACCATATCAATAAATTTCTTTAAAACCAAGCTAAATGTGTTGCAAATGTAATTTCCTACTCAATACCTGAGAAGAAGTATGACAGCAGTAAAGTTAAGTGGAAAGCCAGTGGGGTTCACTCCTGCTAAAACATGTTTATTCTGCAAATTATGTGAAATCACATAACTGATAGAATTCATTGTTTGCCTCCTTCAAGCCTTAAGCGGTCTGTGTAAGTGAGAGCCCTGGAAGATTCAATATTACGGTTAATCCTCTTCTGAGCAGAAGTCTTGTCACTGCAGAAACCAAAAATCTTTGAAGGTATTATTTCTAACTTAAGGAATGAATCAGGATTTTAACTGAAAAATAGCTATGTGCCTTTTTTTTTTTTTTGAGACGGAGTTTCACTCTTGGTACCCAGGGTGGAGTGCAATGGCGTGATCTCGGCTCACCGCAACCTCCGCCTCCTGGGTTCAGGCAATTCTCCTGCCTCAGCCTCCTGTGTAGCTGGGATTACAGGCACGCGCCACCATGCCCAGCTAATTTTTGTATTTTTAGTAGAGACGAGGTTTCACCGTGTTGACCAGGATGGTCTCGATCTCTTGACCTCGTGATCCACCCGCCTTGGCCTCCCAAAGTGCTGGGATTACAGGCTTGAGCCACCGCGCCCCGCCCTATGTGCCTATTTTTAAATCAAAATGTTTCCTAATGGTCTCCCCCTGTGGAAACAAAATTTAAGATGGAAATTATTTCCTGAAGCTTTAAACTATTAAAATAACAACAATAATCACTACTTATTTACCACTTATATGTGCTAGCACTTGATATATGTGATTTCTAATGTCACAAAATCCCTGTAAAGCTTTAAACTATTAAAATAACAACAATAATCACTACTTATTTACCACTTATATGTGCTAGCACTTGATATATGTGATTTCTAATGTCACAAAATCCCTGTAAAAACAGCAATAGGCCTTCTAAAGACTCTTGTTAGGAAAAAAAAGATTTATGGAATAAAGCTTATGCATTTATACAGAGTTGCTTGATTTAAATTTCAAAGATAAGTTAAGTTCTGATAGATAAATCCATTTCTAAAGATTAAACAGGATTCAGAGTAAGGCAAGCTCTTGGATGTGTTAAAATTTAACAGAAAGTAGGGTTTAGATGCAGATCTGTTTTTCTTTGGGGGTAAACCATCTACTAGCTGTGATGGATTTGTTTTATGTGCAATTAATATTGCATATGTTTGTGCTTTTCTGTATCTGCAGAAATGTATAAGGACAATAAAAACCTTCCATTAGCTTGCCCTTCAGCCTCCTGTCCTTAACAGTATTTCGCTTTTATTTTTCTGTGTTTTTTTTTCTCCAACTTTATTCAGGTATGATTAACAAATAAAAATGAATATATTGAACATGTGCTATATGGTGTTTTGATATAAATATTCAAACATCATATAGCTTGATTGTGCAATGATTCTACAATCAAGCTAATTAACATATCATTATGTCACACAAACACCATATAGCTTGATTGTGCAATGATTCTACAATCAAGCTAATTAACATATCATTATGTCACAGTTACTATTTGTGTGTGTGTGTGTGTGTGTGTGTGTGTGTGGTAAGAACACTTAAGACCTACTCTTTTAGCAAATTTTAAGTAAACAATACATTACCATTAACTATAGTTGCCATGCTGTACTTTAGAACTTTACAATTCATCTTACAACTGAGGGTTACAGATGACTGACATCTCCCCATTTCCATCACTTCCTCCATTCTCCGGCAACCACCATTGTACTGTGCTTCTCAAAGTTTAATCTTTTAAGATTCCACATATCAGTGATATCATAAAATATTTGTCTTTCTGTGCCTGGCTTATTTCACTTAGTATAACCTCCTCCAATTTCATCCATGTTGTCCTGACGGAATTTTCTTTCTTTCTTTTTTTTTTTAAGGCTGAACAATATTCCATTTTGTATACATGGCATGATTTCTTCATCTGCTCCTCTGTTGATGGATGCTTTGGTTGTTACTGTGTTTTTGTTATTGTGAATAATGTTGCAATTAACATGGAAGTGCATATATTTCTTTGAGATATTGATTTTATTTCTTTTGGATATATACCCAGAAGTTGTTTGCTGTGTCATATAGCAGTTCTACTTTTAAATTTTTTGAGGAAATTTCAAACTGTTTTCCACAGTAGCTGTACCAGTTTACATTCCCACCGACAGTGAACAAGGGTTCCCTTTTCCTTCACACCTTCAGCAACACTCACGATCTTTTGACATTTTGATCCTGTCCTCACATGTGTGAAATGATAACTGACTGTGGTTTTGATTTCCATTTCTCTGATGACTAGTGATGTTGAGTGCCTTTTCCTATGCCTGTTGGCCATTGTTACGTCTTCCTTTGAAACTTATCTATATTTTGGGGGAGTTTCATCTCTTTTGTAATTCTACTTAATGCCTTCATTTGATTTGCAATTTGTAGCCTGTTGGAATAATGTTTCCACTCCTTTATGTTTGAATAAAATATGTATTTCAACTATATAAACTGCCTTCTGATTAACTTGATGATCTTGTTCAATTGCAAAAATCATAAGAAAGCCATTTGATTCACTTATTATCAGATAAGTGAAAGTGTACTGATATCTTTTTCCGGTCTACCTATCAGAAAGAGATAATCTCGTGAACAGAACTCCAAAATTAATATATGACTAATACCTTGAATAAGCAAGACTTTTTGATATTTAAGTGGTTTTGGTGATAAACTTTCTAGAGTCATTAAACATTTCCTTATTGTAACAGATTAGTAGAATTTAGTGTCCTTGACCAGAGTACTCATTATAAATAATTATTATACTTTCATGTCACATATGAGTGCTCTGGTAGCTGAATGTGCAGTTTTGGAGTATGAGGAGCTATTAAGGTAACTACTAGACTTCCATATGTTTCTGGTTGTTTTCCTCATTCCCAGCTAATATTTCTTCTTCTGTGAGTCCTCAAAAAACTATTACAAACTTTGCTTGTTAAATGATTAGACTCGATGTCGCATGAAACATTACTAAGTCTTTTGCTCTGAATATGGTGTCATCGTTCTCCAAAGATATTATGGGCTTCATCATAGTTTGCCCCCTGGTCAGTAGCTGTTTGCAGATCTGTGGCCATGTTCCAGTGACTAAGATTGCCAGACACTGGAGGCATTACTGGTTAGTGCTTGAGGGATATTAGCAGCGTTTTGTTTGAATTAGAAATATTCCTTGAGTCTACTGATGTTCCTGCTCTTTCATGACTCTGTGCTTTCGACAACTCCTCCCTTTTTTTGGAAATGCTCTTCATCTTCCAATATATTGGAGCCAACCCCACTTATCCTTTAGGATTCAACTTCAATGTCACTTCATTCTGTGCGGCCTCAGGTAGTACTCTCCTCTCCTCCCAGGAATGGTGTTTTTTGTCATTGACAAAACTTCTCTATTTTAAAACTTACTATAGTTAACACTTTCCTTCTCCTCTGAAGAGCGAGATCCTTGAGGGAAGAAACCATGTTTTATTCATTTTTGCATCCCTGCCTGTTGGTATAATGCCTGTCACACACAGACCCTTGATAAATACCACGATTTATTGAAGAATAAATAATGAGAGAAATAAATATGTTAATTAGCTTGATAGTGGAAATTATTACATAAAGAGGACATATCAAATGAACCATTCATTCATTCATGCAATGTGACTTAAGGAATATTATCGAAAGCAAATAAACTACATTGACAGTTCCTTTAAGCAGTTGGAATATCAAATTTAGAATCTGTTATCACTCATTAGAGTGATAAAAGAGTGATTAAAGCTGAGATCTGCTTTAATCATGGGTCTCCTTTGCTTACCTTAAAAGCTGACTTCATACCCACACAGCTGCCTGTGTCCATGGCAACTGAAATGCATGAATACCAGTTGTGAAACATAATCTCTCTAAAAAGTCAGGCCCTCCATTAAAACTGTAGGTTACATTTATATCTTCCAAGGCAAGTATTATCACAAGCTTGCATAGGTATCTGTTTCCAGTAGGAAATGGCGACTTTGGTGTATAGTGAGCTGTTGATAGATCTTGTGTTATAGGAATCCAGGAGCATGTCAATTGCTGAGAGAGCCACCAATAGTGAGGGTAGAGCCTATGGCATTTTCTTTATGTGACAGGTGGTATTACAATCTCTTTGCCCCAGTTTAATAAAGATGACAGCTCCATCTGTGCTTTAAGTAGACTTCTGGAGGTGAAGACAGCATCATGTATCCACGTCCCTCAGTGAAAGGATCCTATGTGGGAATGGCTCCTGTGTGAGGATGCAGATCCTATTCTTCAATGTTGTTAACCTAATCTTATGAGCAAATTAAGACTTAAAGTAATATAGTGACTTGGTCAATATATGCTGCAAAATGGTAGAGGTGTGGCTGGAACCACAACCTTTCAATGTGTGGTGCCACACTCACCCTTTTGTTGCATTTTCTTCCTGTATATAATTTATAAGAACAGGAATGTAATGAAACTGGGTGTAAACATGACTTTTATATCCTGCACTAGTGGATATGAAATAAATATATATCTCAAGTTTGAATGAAAAAATGTGTATTGTGTTCTCAGATAAATTTAAGACTAAAATGGAGGATTTCAGGATTCTAGAAGACATTATCTTAGCTGTGGTTTGCAATTTATCATAACATCAAATTCATGCTACCCATAATAAATTGTGGAAATTGTGGATTCTAGTTCAGAAAAATATCCCAAGCTCCTCTAAGTCAGATCTTTGTGAAATCAAAGGTTCAAGGCAAGAAAATGTCATTTTATAGCAATTCTCCATATCTCACCATGGAGGGATGTCTTATCACACAATGTAGGCGTGAGGGACCAGAGTGTGAGGGAAAGAAATTAAGCCTAGGAAAATCTGACTGACTGTTATTTTAACCTGGGTAGTAAGTGAAATCTCTTCTTTGTGAATTTTATATTTTATAAGCTCTGTTCTCACATAAGGACTTTAAATTAGAACCTTACTATGACTAGTAAAAAATAGTTTTTTAAAAAAGAACTCTGTCTTTACTTGCTGTCCCCCAGCTTAACTTAGCTTCACTAAATGCCTTCTTGAAAAAGCAAAATTACCCCTCTGGTTGAGGCAGGCAAGAGGAAGGAAGTTTCCTGGGGCTTAGAAAGCATCAGCTCCTTTATTCCTAACTTTTGGTACACTAGTAGCATAGGCATTTAACTTCTGCCACTTTCTTTTATTTTTTTTCGCTAAATTATATTTTAGATTTAAAAAAAACCGATTCAGTCAAAGAGTATTGAGTGACAATAAGCTTATCTGTATCCATTTTGTTCAGACATCCAGCCTCTTTCTCCAGAGAAAAATTGTTGCTAGTTTCTGGTAACCATTTACCTGAGATTCTCTGTAGAGGGCAAGCGTGGGTTTATAATTGTCTTCACAGAGCTAAGTCCTAAAGGATGGACAGGTATGTACGAGAGAGGGTGCAGCATTCCAGGAAGGGAGTGACATGTACAAAACATTGACATATGAAGTCATAGCTACACAGCAAACCTAATGCTCCAAACCTCCTTTTACCAGGCACATTATTTCTTCATCATCCCTCGGCTTAAAAGCAGTTTTGCCTCTTCTTGAATTCATATAAATGGAATCATTCAGTATGTACTTTTTTTTTGCTTTATCACTTTGTTCATTCAACATTTTGCCTGTTTCTTAATGTTGTCATGTTTAGCAGCAGTTAATTCATTTCAATGTTGTGCCATATTCTATTGTATGAATATAACAAAATTTACTCACCCATTTTCTTGATATTAGACATTTATTCTATATTCTAACTTTCACCACACTGCTCGGTATTAACCAGTTCAATTTATTTCTCTGACAGATCTTGCATAGTTTCTGAGGCACACCTCTTCCCAGAAGTAAATACAGTATTGGTTTGATCACTGGAAGGTGATGCCCCAATTTCATTGCTCTTTCCTTTGGTCTTGATGACTATGACAGCAAAGATGATGTGGTTTAAGATCGTATCTATGTTGTTATGCCTCCCTATTGATATTGCTAATGACCAAATAATTTTTGTATCTTTAATTGTTCTAGACCAAATACTTTTCATATCTTTAATTGTTCTATTATAAAGACACATGCACATGTATGTTTATTGCAGCACTGTTCACAATAGCAAAGACCTGGAATTGACCCAAATGCCCATCAATTATAGACTGGACAAAGAAAATGTGGCACATATATACCATGGAATACTATGCAGCTATAAAAAAGGATGAGTTCATGTCCTTTGCAGGGACATGGATGAAGCTGGAAACCATCATTCTCGGCAAACTAACCCAAGAACAGAAAATTGAATGCTGCATGTTCTCACTAACAGTGGGAGTTGAACAATAGGGGAGGGATAGCATTAGGGGAAATATCTAATGTAGATGATGGGGTGATGAATGCAGCCAACCACCATGGCATGTGTATATTTATGTAACAAACTTGCATATTCTGGACACGTACCCCAGAATTTAAGGTACAGCTGAAAAAAAATTCATTCTGGTGATTCAAAAACCTTATTTTCACCAAATTTGTGGATAAAAGGCTGTCTTTTTACATTATTCTGCTAAATTCTAAGAGTAGTGATATCACAGAAACCATCAGCACTTGTGCCCATTTTCCTCCATGGGGAATACTTTTCTGAAGTCTGTATGAACTACTGAGTTATTGGGAGCTACACCTCTTCTGTCTCTACAAAGGCCTTGATTAGATAGAGATCAGGAGTTATATAAATCATGTCTACATTACTCTCCTGCAGTTAAACTTATAACTCCTATCAAGTAATTTCTGCAAGGCATTTATTCTGCAAATTGGTGAGAGGAAAATGTTTTTGTATTTCCAGGTTGGGTCCTGCAGCTTGGGCCTTCTGATGTGGTGACAGAGACAGCTATCCTGGGTGGGCCTGTCACTAGGAGGGATGAGTCTGCAGGAATCTCTGCTTAAAGTATTTCCTGAGTTGTGCCCTCCTGGCAAACCCAGCTGCCTTCTTAGTAGGCCCATCTATCCTCAGAAATGTTTTTCAGCCTTCTGGACAAATCAAATTCCCTCCCCACTTCCTATGACAGCAGCTGCATGAATAAAAGCAAACCCAGCTAGCTTTCTAGCATGATAAAATATCTGGAGACAAAAACACCAAGGAGCTTATGCAAATGAAGCCACAAAAATATTGAAGTTCAACGTAAGCGGGTATGTTATAAGAACTCAAAAGGTCATATCTAGATGGTCCAAGGATAGATCACAGAATTTAAATTGGTACCCATAGAATTCAATTAAACCTGACAAATATTGACTCAGTGTCTGGTCTCATTGGGACACATTAGCAAGAAGGTAGGATGCGATAGGCAGAGTGAAATGAGAGTTGAATAAGACATAAACCCTGCTTTCTGGAAACTCTCAGCCTAGGGTAGAGAGGGTGGAGGGATATAAGAAAACTGACTATGCTAAACTATGGAGGCAGAAAATAGTAATGTTGAAGTCCCAGGTGCTGGGATCAGACTGCAGCCTGGTCTCATCACTTAAATCTGAGTGACCTTGGGCACATTGTGTCTTTAAGCTTCAGTTTCATCATCTGTAAGACTGAGTTTAATGAGACTTTCTACTTTATTTTTGTTGTTTTGAAAATTAAACCACATAAACTGTCCACAACACTTAACCCAGCAACTGCCACATAGTGCTTTACAGATGAGAGCTATGAAATATCACGGGAGGGACAAAGCAGGTAGGAAAGGTTGCACCCAATTGAAGAATTTAGAACAAACTTCAGTGAATAGGTAACATGGAAAACAGAAATAAGACATCAAGTGATGGAAACTGGGGAGAGACACACTTAACATATGTTCATAGCAGCTTCCTGTGGGGCTCAGTAGTCTCTGAGGTCAGGGTCCATGTCTGCCACATTTGTCAACATGTCCCCAGCACCCAGCACAAGAGAAGGGCTCATTTATGACTAAAATAGTAAATTATCTGGTAAAACAAATACCATGAAGCACAGAGGCACAAGGCATGCTTGTGGTAACCTGTATAGGCAATTTCATCAGTGGTCTTGCTTCAGGTAAAGCTGGAATGTGAGATTAGAGGCAAATTGTGTAGGGATTTGAGCACAGAACAAATAGCTAGGCCCACAGGCAGTGAAATCATTCTGCTTGCATTTCTATCCCTTCAAATTTTGAAGGAAATAAAAAATGCCACTGAGCTATACTGCAGAGTCAGCTGAATGATTATGAACTCATCTTTCATTTTCCTGCCATCAGTTATGTGCAAATTAGACATTCTCTCATGCCTATAAATTGCTTAATCTAAGTTTGTGCTGAAAATGATGCCAGTGGCTTCAGAAGTGGCTGTCTGATCTGACGATGAGGTTGATAGCGTCTGTAAGGATTATTTTCTAGAGCAGGCAAAGTCTGCAGCAATCAAATACTTCTTAGATAAAAATGTTGTGTGACTCCACTGGTCTCAGATACTCAAATATCAGGGTTTGTTTTCAATGCCTGGTTCTCTTTAACTTGTTCTGGGTCTCTTATGAGGTTGGTAGTCCAAAGCTACTATTAGTCAGTCCAATAGTAGCTGCCTGTTGGGCTAAGTAGTCTCTGAGGTATGTGTGCATGCCTGTCATATTCATCAATGTATCCCCAATATTATTGCCATTTCCAAGCCTTTACTTTGTCAGGCTTCAACTTTTAGTGTTTATAAAGGCTTTTACAAATATTCTCCAAATATAACATATTACTTACTTCTCAGAACAACTTTATTTTGTGGATTTTATCATATAACAGAGAAGTCCTAGAGCTCAGACTCATTCATCTGATTTCCAGTAGCAGGCTCTCGCTGCTCAACTCCACAGTCTGTGTAAAGCATTCTGGAATGTGCTGTGTCCCCCGCTGCACAAGGGTTCAAAGACCTAAAAGGGAATGGTGGCGGATGAAGAAAAACATGAAGATGGACATAGAGAAAAGTGGGGCCAGGCGGTCCGGGAAAGTGAAAGTATCAGTTTCTTTGACCCCGTCCTACCTCAAAGTACTTTATTTTATATATTCACAAAGTATATAGCAGAGGGAGGGTGAAGTTACCCAGAATAGCCTGTGGTTATAATTCTCATACTTCAGTTAACATACCTCAGCTAACAACTGTCTTGTAGCAAGGTCAGTGAAAGCTGGTTATCTTTCAATAGGTCTGACTGCTCTTCTTGGAGACATACACATTCCCCTAATATGGTTTCACTTCTCTTGGAGTTCACCCAAAGTTCACAGCAGCCTAGCTGCTGATCCCCCCCAGAGGGGGTGGGCTACTCTGGCTCTCTGCAAAGCGTCAGTGTTTTCTGAGCTCTCCAGTCTTCCTGCACTGACTGCTTATGTGTGCAATGCTTCATCTTCAAGACACAAAATGGTTTCCCACGTCTATGGGGCTTCCTTTATATACTTGATACAACTATTCTTCTCCTGATCACTTTTTATTTTAAAGTTCAGAGAAAATGATCTAATAATTAACTGGGTTACCTTTCATAAGGTCTCTTGATCTGATAATGGCAGCAGGCCCAGCCAAAGCTATGAGTAAGAATCTAATGCAGAAATCAAAAGACGTTCATCTAGATCTTTATGTGGAAGAATTAGGAGAAAGAAGGCAAATAAGTGCCTGCTACTCCATTAACAAGTATGTTCGTACCGGAAGTTGAGAGCAGCACAGGGTGATGCAGTAGGAAATGTATGTGCTTCACAGTCAGGCTCACCTGGGTGAACTGTCTCAGCTGCTCTCAAGCCATCCAAACTTCATCTTGACCTTGAGCCGAGTGCAGATGCCAACACTCAGTTTTTTTATTTGTAAAGTGGATTTAGTAATAGTTACATAATATTCACTCATTTCAATCATTCACAAGTTAACAGATATTTACTGAATACCTATTATGATACAGGCATTATTCTAGTAATTGGGAATGCCACCAAGGATACAAATAAAAATATATGGCTACTATCTTGATGGACTTGGGGTCTACGGAAGAAGTCAGCATTTTATAGACAATTATGCAAATAACCAAAATGTTGATGAAGGCTGTGGGGGATGATATAGTTAGAAATTTGTCCTTGGTCAAATCTCATGTTGAAATATTATAATCCCCAATATATTGGAAATATTAGAGGTGGATTAGTGGGAGGTGATGGATCATGGGGGTGGATCCCTCATGTATGCCTTTGTGCTGTACTCATGATAGTGAGTGAGTTCTCATGAGATCTGGTCATTTAAAAGTGGGTAGCACCTCCCCTGCCACATTCTCTCTTGCTTCTGTTTTCACCGTGTGAAGTGCCTGCTTCTGCTTTGCCTTCTGCCATGAGTAAAAGCACCCTGCGGCCTCCCCAGAAGCCAAGCAGATGTTGGTGCCATGCTTTTACAGCCTGCAGAAACAAAAGCCAATTAAACCTCTTTTCTGTATGAATTATTTAGTTTCAGGTATTTCTTTATAGCAACAGAAGAACAGCCTAATACAGGAAAATGAAAACATCTTGATTTGGGGCAATGTTTGGGAGATCAAAACATGTTGATTTGGGGGATATTTGAAACAAAAAATATTAATTTTAGGGGAATCAAAAAGTTCTAAAATTGAGACAAAAAGGATGAACAGGAGTTGCCTTACAGGGTTGTTGAGAGGATAATGGACTTTGCTTATTGGAGTGCCTAGCATAGCAACTGAGTAATAACAATGAGAACGATAATATTGGACTTGGTAACTGCACACTTCAGGCACTTTGGGGTCCTTCTAGAAGTGAGTGTCCCCATCACATTTCCCTTTCCCAGCTCAGATCTCTTCTCTGCAGAGATTTATTCTAAGTTTCCCTAAGTCGTGCTATGTTGTTATTGAGTGATGTAAAATCAGTCCTGAGACTCATAGAAATAACACAGGAATGAGTTATTCCAATCTATGCTAAGTAACTAATAATTGATATAGTATCCCATCCTGAGAGCAGCTTTTATTAAAGGGGAGAAAACATAAGAATGACTTCTGAGAATGGAAAAGGCACCGCATAGTGTGAATGTGTGTGCGTAGGGGAGGAAGGGACAGAGAATGTCAAACAAAAGGTTTAGAAACTCTCACACTGAAGTTACTAGGAAAAGGTAGGGGTGTCTGAAAGCATTCTGGTGCCTCCTGAGGAACTTATCCAGGAAGCCTGTAGGGTGTCTATTTTCTGATGGCAAAAGTGGTTCCTGCCACATTCACAATCCATGAAGTTCTTTAGTTAAACATGACCACATTGATGGTCCCTCATGTTTCCATGGAATTTGGAACTGAGGTTGTTCCACAGTCATAGTCACCTCTGATTGTCTCCTCAGTCTTGGAGACCACTGACTAGTGCGGGCTGTGATAGTAAGAAGATACTGTTTCTGTATTGTTGGGCCCTCTGATGACTGAGAGAAAAGTAGACTCATCTTTCCATTTGGCATCTATCTAGACTTTTTGAGTACCTGTTAATTCTTGATCCTGCGTTAGAAGTTGTGGATAAAGAATGAATCAAAAATCATTTCTGCTCTCAAGGAGTTTACAGTCTAGTGTTTTGATGGAGCAAAGTAGCAGGACCTATGAAAGCACAGATGAAGAAATTAGTAACTTGGCACAGACATACTCGGAAAGGGAATGTATTTGGATAGGCCTTGAAATGAGGTCTACCTACCAGAAAGGTGGGTGATGTATTCTAGGCAGGGCATATCCTGTGAAAATGCCCAGCAGAATGAGAAAGAACATATTTTTCAGATGAAGTGATCCATGAACCAGACATATTTAAGAATCATTAGTTAAATATATTCTGTTTCTAGGTCCTTTGAGTGGTGCAGAAAGAGAGAAGGAGAAAGAAAGAGAAAGAAAGAGGGGGAAGGAGAGGCGAATGAAGGAAAAAAGAAGGTAGGTGAGGAATAGGGCCATAGCTATCTCTGGTGGAGGGGCATTGACTAAATGAAGTGAAGGCGGCATATTTGACTCAAAAGTTCACAGGTTAAAGATGCCCAAATTCTCGTTAGTCTTAGGTACTTGGCCATGCTGTTAACCTCATTTTTCTTTATTTATGTATTTGTCCGTGTTTTCAACCTCATTTTTCCATTGGCATGGAAGACACAACCTGACAACATGTTCCCATCACTGATGATTCTTTCCTGGCCTCCTAATTCTAAAAAGCAGTGATTTTAGGGCTTGACAACCCAAGGACTGAATCCCAACTCCTCCATTATTTCTCATATGACCTTGAACAAGTTTCTCAACATCTCTGTGCCTCATTTTCTTCTTACATACATAAGGAGGTGCTCCCTGTCTTGCATTGCTATTGTAGGGATCACATATAATTTATATAAAGGTTTAGTGTGGTCCTTGATATACAGGAGGGATCCAGTGAATGGGTATTATTGTTATTATTTCTGTCATTATTTCTTGTTTTCAATAGTAATTATTCTAGCATTATTTCACTTTTTAATGAGATTTTTCTATATTAAATTGTAAAATCTGTGGAGAACAGTTAGACATTACTCCTCCCTAGGCCCCTGACTGGTACTAAATGCTTAGCAAATACTTGGTAACTCACTGATAGAAAATCCTGTGGTGCTTGAAAATTTGGAGTTGAGAGAGTAAATTCCTCTTGACTTTTCTGGTATAAACATTTTTATGTAATATTTTATGTGCTATATAAAATTTATAGGAACTTTGCCAAAGAGAAAAATGGATAACATTCAATCATTTAAGTGATCCGCAATCTTGGAATGATTCAGAAAGAGTCCTTGCTCCTGTGTATATTGTCAGAAAAAGAATGAGTTTCATCTAAAATGAGGGACAAGATGCAGGGAAGTATTTTGAGGGCATGCCATTAGTTGGATCTTACGCATAATTATTTGTTTTGACCAAGGCTTCCTTCTAATAGGATTAATACTGAATAGAAGGCATTCTCTTTTATTAGAGAATTCCAAAAGTTCGTGTACATAGGAGTTACACAGAGAAGCTTAAAAGATGGGAGGGTTCTAAGCCCAGAAATTCTGCTTCAGAACTTCAGTTCTGTTTGTGTCCACTTTTATCCTGAGGTTCTGCTCAGGCTATAGACTTGTCCTGGGTCCTGTCCTCCCACCCTTCCAGCCTTGCCCCAGGGTGAGACACGGATGTGCTTGTGCTCTCACAGAGGCCACCTCAGCCAGTACTGTCATCTGATGGCCATTATTCTCAGCTGCTATGTGGCCTGCTGAGCCAGTAGATAATTATCCTCTTTAGTATCCCTGCAAGCAGAGCCAGCATTCAGGAATTTGCTAATTACTGTTCCCTGTTGACTAATTATCCACATCCATCATGTATATACTTGGACACGTTTAGTTTTAAAATCAATTCAAATCCCAAGTCCACAGCCACTTACCGGAGTGGATGCCCATGATATATTTATATGTTGCTGCCACCACCACCACTGAAGGCTGAAAACACTAATAATTACTGCTACAGAAGCAGCTATTACCTCCTGACACTGACCACTTCCCAGGAGCTTCTGTGGAGGCTCCAACATTTTCCTTTGAAGTAGATTTGTCCCTTACAATGAATACAGAATCCTTGGCTCAGAGAAATTAAGTAGCATGTTCAAGGTCACAGTGTTGGTAAACAACAGAACTGTGATCCAAACCCAAATCTGTCTGATTTCAAAACCTCTGCTACTTCCACTAAAATGAAGGGAAGACAAATAGTGTCTTTTCATTGTTTGTGTTAGTTGAGTATGAATTGTAGCATTTCAAACTTAGGTCTGGATGATAAAAGAACCAGTTTTACTTTTTCAAGATGAGAATTTAGAAGGATTTATCATATTTATTATATTAGATTACGCTTATTCTATTATTCCAAAGATTTGCTGTGAGCTAGTATGAGTCAGTGCTGTGCATTGTCAGGGAGCATAAACGTCTTCAGGTGTAACCCAAGCCACAGGCTCCAAATGCAGAGTTTGAATACAAGAAGCAAAATACAGCCTTTTGAAATTTTTGTCCTTTTCTTTGTTAAGCTAAATAGTATCATTTGCTACACATATTTCAAGGTACCTTAGAAATGGAATAGCTTCACCACGAGCCTTTCTGCAGAGGACAGCCTGAGAGTCAAGTGAGAAAGTGACAGCTGGAAGCTAGTCCATCTCAGGCAACAGAGGAAATCTACTGCATTGTGGAGTCCCAGGGACAACCGAATGGAAAACAAAGAGGGAGTGTGAGCCAGGGCTCTGCTGGTGGAGTTGGGAAATACAGCTGCAATTCTGGGACACAGAGACTACACATGGGCAGAAGGATGCAGAAAGAATGTTTGCATATTTCCTGAAAGATGAGCAGAAAACATCCCTCCCTACAAAATGATTGCAGGTGAAAACTTCCTGGATACTGAGAATATCATGCAAAAATAATGTCCTGTGCTGAGGAAATTTGGGCCTGAGTGTGCACAAAGGAACGACCTTTGAGAGGAACCTCTCACACGTAGAAGTCATTCAATAATGGGTGCTGGATGGAGTTAAGACGCGAGGGTGGTGGGGACATGTACAGGGAGATTTTTAGAGGTATCTGAAGGACAGTCTTCTACAAATTCTCAGTATGGGGTCACTTCTCAGGTTGCAAATTATGTGTCTCTGTCTCCTATTCAAATACAAATATGGTACCAGTGAAACTTCCCGGTGTGAGGGAAAGAACATTAAAATCAGCATAGGATCGTATTCCTTGGGCAGTTCATGCCCTCTTTCAGCCTCAGTTTACTATGTCTCACAAAAGGGATATGGACTATTTTAGTCCTTCTCAAACTTTAGGTGTGTGGGAATCACCTGGGAATCTTATCAAATGCAGATTCATGACCAGACACGGTGGCTCGTGCCTGTAGTTCCAGCTACTCAGGAGGCTAAGGTGGGAGGATAACTTGAGGCCGGGAGTTTGAGGCTGTAGTATGCCATGACTGCACCTATGAATAGCTGTTGCACTCCTGCCTGGGCAACAAAACGAGGCACCATTTTTTTTTTTTTTCGGAAAAAAAAAAGGAGATTCTGATTCAGTAGTTCTGGGCTAGGGCCAGAGAATCTGCATTTGTAACTTCCAGGTGATGTGGATGCTGCTATTCTGGAGTCCATGTTTTGAATTGTATGGGACTAGATTTTCTTCAAAAGCTCTTAACCTTGAAACTAGGTTAAACAGAGAAGGAAACTAGATGCCTTAATACATAGAATTCAATAATCTCAGAATTCTCAATGTTTTAAAAAGTCTCCATTTATTTATTAATTTTTGAAAATATTTATTGCACCAATATTATGTTATGGGTACTTTTCCAGAAACCAAGTACTTTGCACAGTGAGAAAAAAAATTCCAAGATGCCTGCAATTTGAAAGTTCAGAGAAGGGAGACAGGCAACAAACACAAGAAAATAAGTGAACATGGTAATTCAGACATGAGTTAGAGCTTTAGCTGACATGCAACTCCCATGAGGAAATGGACTTTGCTGTCTTGTTCACATATCTCTTTCTGTTGCCTAGAAGAACATCTGAAACATAGCAAGTGTTCGGTAAATATTTGTTGAACAAACAAATAAATCAATTATGTTATGTGCTATTTATCTTAAAACAACATACAATAGGGAAATATGATTCAGAGTGACAGAATGAATAGTGTGGGCATTTTAGGTTAGTAAGCGGAGGAGTATTCTCTCAAGAGTTGGCATTTGAGCCAAGTATTGCAGGACAAGAAGGAATTGACTATGTGCACATGGTTTTCTTTGGTTTTCCAAACAGAAAGAATGGCAAGTGCAAAGGTCCTGAAATAAGTTTTCTTGGCAAGTTCAAGACTCATCAAGGAGCCCTGTGGCTGGAGAGGCTGGTGAGGACTGGCTTTAGAGGACAAGGAAAAGAGACAGACTTAGACAGAGGAAGGCAGGAATGAGGTCAGGAAAGGTCTTGCCTGTCATGGTCATGGATGTAGATTTTCTTTAAATGCCATGGGAAGATCATGGAGGTTTTTTATGGAAAGCCTGGATTAATGTAATTTCTTGATTTTAAAAAGACAAATCTGTCATAAAGGATCTAAGAAGGCAAAGGTAGCAGAGGTATGTCAGGATATTCAGTTGAGGGATATCACAGAATTCCAGCAAGAAATGAAAGTGGGTGCTTGAGGACAGTCTTAAAAGAAGTAGATGTATTAAATATCTAGATTCAAGGTAGACTTGGCAGGATTGACTGATGGATTAGATGCTGGCTGAGGCCAGTGGGGGTGATGGTTGAAGAGGAATACAAAGAATAATCAAGGACTCCTCCTTGCCAACTCATTAGCTGATTTGGGAGTATGTGCTCCTTTGTAAGTTAACCTATTTTTGGACAGCTCGATTTGTAGGCAGAATTTTCATAAGTTGAGTTTAAATCTGTCTCCCTGTAACTACATTCACTGATCCAAGGCCTAGTTTTGGAATTTCACAGACCAAGTATACTGCCTCTTCTTTCCATTAATCCTCCATATGTTCAGTGACAGTGATTGTAAACTCTTTCACACACACCATGGGTTTGATGTCCTGCAAGGTCAATGTGCTCTGTGTGTTCATGCGGTCCTCTATAGCAGGCATGGCTTGACTTTGCTTCTAAGACATACTGACTATGTGGACGAGAATCTCTTCGTGGTTTATCAATCCTGATTACTAGATGAAACCGGGTCTGGAATCAGTAAGAACTGAAATCCTCAATCATTGTTTCACAGATGTTCTACACATAGGAATCACCCAATGAGTTTTTAAAAATGCTAACATCTGTGTCCCATCCCCAGCATGTCTTATTTAGTTGATATAAGGTACATCCCAGGCATTGAGAGTTTCATATGCTCTCCAGTTGATTTTAATGGCAACAAAGCTTGACATCTGCTGTTGTTTTCATCCTTGCTATTCAAATATGGCTCGTGAACCAATAGCATTAGCAGCTCCTGGAGATTCTTAGAAATGTATGTAGAATATCAGCCCTCTTTCTGAACTCTGTCCTACTGAATCAGAATCTGCATTTTAACACAACCCTCAGATAGTCCTGCCCCATATTAAAGTTTGAGAAGCACTTGTATAAATTAGTGATTTTTTTAACTTTTATTTTACGTTCAGGGGTACATGTGGAGATATGTTAAACTTGTGTTATGGAGGCTTGCCGTACAGATTGTTTTGTTACACAGGTATTAATTCTAGTGCCTATGGGTTATTTCTCTTGATCCTCTTCCTCCTCTCATCCTTTACCTTCCAATAGGCCTCAGTGTCTGTTGTTCCCTTCTAATGCCTATATAGTCTCATCATTCAACTCCCTCTTACAAGTGAAAAAGTGTGGTATTTGGTTTTCTGTTCCTGTGTTAGTCTGCTAAGAATAGTCTTCCAGCTCCATTCCTGTTCCTGCAAAGAAAAGAATCTTGTTATTTTTTATGACTGCATAGTATTCCATGCTAAATAGGTATCACATTTTATTTATCCAGTCTACTCTTGATGGGTGTTTAGGTTGATTCTATGTCTTTGCTATTGTGAATAGTGCTGCAGTGAACATATGCATGCATGTGTCTTTATGATAAAATGATTTATATTCCTTTGGGATATACCTAGTATTAGTATTGCTGGGTCAAATGGTAGCTCTGTTTTTAGGTTTTTGAGGAATCACCACACTGTTCTCCACAATAGTTGAACTAATTTACCTGTCCACCAACAGTGGATAAGCATTCCTTTTTCTCTGCAACCTTGCCAGCACCTGTTATTTTTGAACTTTTAAAAATAGCTGTTCTGAATGGTGTGAGATGGTATCTCACTGTGATTTTAATTTGGGTTTCTCTCGTGATCAGTGCTGTTAAGATTTTTCTTTAATATGCTTGCAGACTGCATGCATGTCTTCTTTTGAAAACATACATGCCAACTACAGCATGGGAGAAACCTTAATTAGATTCCAGTTGTCAATTTTTGCTTTTATTGCAGTCGCTTTTGGCATCTTTGTCATGAAATCTTTGCCATTTGCTATGTCTACAATTGTATTGTCTACATAGGGTTTTCTTCCAGAGTTTTTACAGTTTTGGGTTTTATATTTAAGTCTTTAATCCACCTTGAGTTAATTTTTGTATATCCTGTAAGGAAGGGGTCCAGTTTAAATCTCCCACATATGGCTAGCTAGTCATCTCAGCACCATTTATTGAATAAGGAATGCTTTCCTCATTGCTTGTTTTTGTCAGTTTTATAAAGATCAAATGGTTGTAGGTATGAGGACTTATTTCTGAGCTCTCTATTCTATTCCATTTGTCTATGTATCTGTTTTTGTAGAAGTACAGTGCTGTTTTGGTTACTGTAGCCTTGTAGTATAGTTTGAAGTCTGATAGCATGATGCCTCCAGCTTTGCTCTTTTTACATAGGGTTGCCATGGCTATTCAGACTCTTGTTTGGTTCTGTATAATTATTAAAATAGCTTTTTCTATTTCTGAGAAGAATGTCATTGGTGGTTTAATAGAAATAGTATTGAATCTATAAATTACTTTGGGTAGTATGGCCATTTTATTAATATTGATTTGACACAGCAGTTGGGCAGAGCCTGCAGCAGCTCAGCAACACCTCTCCTGGTAGACTGTGACTAGACTATCTCCTTGCTGGGAAGGACATCTCTGAAAAAAGGCAGCAGCACACCAGAAAATTATAAATAAAGCCCCACCTTCCCAGGACAGAGCACCTGGGAAAAGAGGCAGTTATGAGTTCCACTGCAGCAGACTTAAACATACCTGCCCAGCAGCTCTGAATGGAACAACTGAACTCCCAGCATAGTACTTGAGCTCTGACAAGGGACAGACTCTCTCCTCAAGCAGCTTCCTGACCCCTGTATATCCAAAGAGGCACCTCATAAAGGAGGGCTCAGGCTGATATCTGGCAGGCACTCTTCTGGGACAAAGATAACAGAAGAAGAAATGGGCAGCAACTCTTACTGTTCTGTAGCTGCCACAGGTGATCCCTAGGCAAGCAGGGTCTGGAGTGGACCTCCAGCAGTCCTACAGCAGAGGGGCCTGACTGTTAGAAGGAAAACTTAAAAACTGAAAGAAATAGCTTGAATATCAACAAAAAGGACATTCACACAGAGACCCCATTCAAAAGTCACCAACTACTAAGACCATAGGTAGATAAATCCACAAAGATGGGAAGAAACTAGCACAAAAAGGATGAAAACACCAAAAAACAGATGCTTTTCCTCCTCCAAGGGATAACTCCTCAACAGCAAGAGAACAAAGCTGGATGGAGAATGAGTCTGATGAATTCACAGAAACAGGCTTCAGAAGGTGAATAATAACAAACTTCTCTGAGCTAAAAGAACACGTTCTAACCCAATGCAAAGAAACCAAGAACCTTGAAAAAAGGTTAGACAAAATGCTAACTAGAAAAAACATCTTAAAAAGAACATGAACAACCTGATGGAGCTGAAAAACACAGCATGAGGATGTCACAAAGCATACACAAGTTTCAAAGGCCGAATTGACCAAGCAGAAGAAAGGAGATCAGAGATTGAAGATCAACTCAATGAAATAAAATGAGAAAGCAAGATTAGAGAAAAAAGAGTGAAAAGACCTAATCTACATTTGATAGGTGCACCTGAATGTGACAGAGAGAATGAATCCAAGCTGGAAAACACTCTTCAGGGTATTATTCAGGAGAACTTCCCAACCTAGCAAAGCAGGCCAACATTCAAGTCCAGGAAATACAGAGTACACCACAAAGATATTCCTTAAGAACAACCCCAAGGTACATAATCATTAGATTCACCAGGGTTGAAATGAAGGAGAAATGCTAAGGCAGCCAGAGAGAAAGGTCAGGTTATCCACAAAGGGAAGCCCATCGGACTCACAGTGGATCTCTCTGCGGAAATCCTACAAGCCAGAAGAGAGTGGGGACCAATATTCAACATTCTTGAAGAAAAGAACTTTCAGCCTAGAATTTCATATCCAGCCAAACTAAGCTTCATAAGCGAAGGAGAAATAAAAGTCCTTTACAGACAAGCAATTGCTGAGAGATTTCATCATCACCAGGCCTGCCTTACAAAAGCTCCTGAAAGAATCACTAAACATGGAAAGGAAAGACCAGTAAAAGCCACTCTATAAACATACCAAATGGTAAAGATCATCGACGCAATGAAGAAGCTGCATCAGCCAACAGGCAAAACAACAAGCTACATCAAAATGGGAGGATCAAATTCACACATAATAATAGTAACCTTAAATGTAAATGGGCTAAATGCCCCCATCAAAGACACAGACTGGCAAATTGGATAAAAAGTCAAGACCCATTGGTTTGCTGTATTCAGGAAATCTATCTCATGTGCAAGGACATACATCGGCTCAAAATAAAGGGATGGAGGAAGATTTATCAAACAAATGGGGAGCAAAAAAAAGCAGGAGTTGCAATCCTAGTCTCTAATAGACTTTAAACCAAGAAAGATCAAAAGAGACAAAGGGCATTACATAATGGTAAAAGGACCAATGCAAAAAGAAGAGCAACAGTCCTATATATATATGCACCTAATGCAGGAGCACACAGATACATAAAGCAAGTTCTTAATGACATACAAGGAGACTTAGACTCCCACACAATAATAGTGGGAGACTTTAACACTCTGCTGTCAATATTAGACAGATTAATGAGACAGAAAATTAACAAGGATATCCAGGACTTGATCTCAGACCAAGTGGACCTAACAGACATCTACAGAACTCTCCACCCCAAATCCACAGAATATACATTCTTCTCAGCACCACATCAACCTACTCTAAAATTGATCACACAATTGGAAGTAAATCACTCCTCAGCAAATGCAAAAGTCTGAAATCTTTTGTTCGTTTGTAAAGACTTAAACATAAGACCTAACACCATAAAAGCCCTAGAAGAAATCCTAGGCAATACTATTCAGGACATAGGCATAGGCAAGGACTTCATGACTAAAACACCAAAATAGACAAATGGGATCTAATTAAACTCCAGAGCTTCTGTACAGCAAAAGTACAGTTAACTGGCAACCAACAGAATGGGAAAAAATGTTTGCATGCTACCCATTTCATAAAGGGCTAATATCCAGAATCTATAAATAATTAAAACAGATTTACAAGAAAAAACCCATTCAAAAGTGAACAGATGCTTTTTAAAAGAAGACATATATGAGGCCAGCAAACATATGAAAAAATGCTCATTATCACTGGTCATCACAGGTCATTAGAGAAATGCAAATCAAAACCATATTGAGATGCCATCTCATACCAGCTAGAATGGTGATCATTAAAAAATCCGGAGAGAACAGATGCTGGAGAGGATGTGGAGAAATAGGAACACATTTACACTGTTGGTGGGAGTGTAAATTATTTCAACCATTGTGGAAGACAGTATGGCAATTCTTCAAGAATCTAGAAATAGAAATTCCATTTGACCCAGCAATCCCATTACTGGGTATGCACCCAAAGGATTATAAATTGTTCTATTATAAAGACACAGGCACACGTATTTTCGTTGTGGCACTGTTTACAATAGCAAAGACATGGAACAAACCCGAATGCTCATCGATGATAGACTGGACAAGGAAAATGTAGCACATATACACCATGGAATACTATTCAGTCATTAAAAACAATGAGTTTGTGTCCTTTGTAGAGACATGGATGAATCTAGAAACCATCATCCTCAGCAAACCGACACAAGAACAGAAAATCAAACACTACATGTTCTCACTCACAGGTAGGTGTTGAACAATGAGAAGATGTGGACACAGGGAGGGGCGCATCACACACTGGGGTCTGTTGTGAGGGGCTAGGGGAGGGATAGTAGGGGGTGGGGAGGTTGAAGAGAGATAATATGGGGAGAAATGCCAGATATAGGTGATGGAGGCAGCAAACCACCTTGCCATGTATGTACCTATGCAACAGTCCTGCATGATCTGCACATGTACCCCAGAACCTAAAGTACAATAAACCAACCAACCAAACAAAAAATATTGATTCTTCCTTTCCATGAGTATGGAATTTTTTTCCATTTGTTTGTGTCATCTTTGTACATCAGTGATTCTAAACCTTGGCTTAACATTGGAATTGTTTGAGGAGCTTTTAAATAAATAGTTATGCACAGTTCTAACTTACGAGATTCTGATATAATTGGTCTGAGTGTGTACCTGGGCATTAAGATTTTTAAGAATTTCCCCAGGTGATTTGAATGTGCAGACTAATGAGAACCATGGTTCTGTATCTTACCTCTGACAGTAATTAATCTAGTGGCTATGAGTAAAAAAAAAAAACACCTTGGCCCTGACACAGAGGACCAAAGAAATATTAAGGATCTAGAATAATTTCTAGCAGGGGCAGCTTTGTAGCTATATAATTAGGAATTTGGCCACCAAGAAGATCCTAATATTAAAAGACAAGGCTAATAAGGAGAAACAAAATCTGAGTTAATTTGCCCAGAAAAGTGAAGGGTGGAGATTGGATACAGTGCTTCAGTGCTCAGCAAAGTAATTTAATAGATGTTGGCCAGCTCTTCTTTGCCACCAGAGGCGCTGCCAGGCTGACTGTAGCATGAGAGATGTCATGGCATCTGAGATTCTTTCTGGATCACTACTGAGCCAGTCACTCATGTGCTATTATCCTTGGAGAAGCCTGTGCCAAATGCCCTAGGAGTGAGAAGGACTGTGCTTATGACAACTAGGCTTTCCAAGGAACATATACTTAGTGGCCCAAATCCTGGGGGTGGTGGGAGCTGAAGGAAGGGGAAGAGGTTGGTTAATATCTGTTAAGGAATGTCACCTTGAAGGATGCTGAGGCCATCCTCTGAGGATCTTATGAAGGCTTTTCATAAGTGTAATGAGTTTTCATCTTCATGGCCAAACCACAGAAGATTGCCTTCCGGGACTCACTTCTCTGGATATTACCATTTTCTCTTCTAGATTTGAAGATCTTGTCAAAAGGCAGCTTTCCCTATGGAGTTACAAAAAAGCAATTCATTTCTGTATATACTCTTACTTACACATTTCAATATTTTATTTGCTCTGCTTGTAAATTCTGCAGATATGGTATTATTCCCTTCTATGTTTAAGAAAATTAAGGAAAGAGGTGACATGTTCTATGGACAGAGTGCCAAGGGGTGGCTCCTCAATTTAAACCCACGTCTTTCACCTCTAATTCCAATGCACTTCTGAATTCTAAAGAATAGACTCTATTTTATTTTTGGAAGACTTATCAACATCTTTGAGATTTTAAAAAGGAGTAACCTGGGCAGAGGGAAGTAGCCCTTAGGTTCATCCATGATAACTCTGGCTGTGCCCCTTAGTGATTGCAGTACATGTCAACTTGTCCTCTACCACCAAAGGGTTCCCTGAGAAGGGATGGGGTATGACCTCTAGCAGGTATGTAGTTTCTTTTGCAGATTATGAAAATATTTTGGAATTATAAAAGGTTAATGGTTGTACAACCTAGTGATTATACTAAAAGCCACTGAATTGTGTACTTTAAGTGGGTGTATTTTATGGTATTTGAATTATATATCCATTACAAAAAAGTTGGAGACTTAAAAAGTGATAAAACTAAGCAACAGAACAAGGAAATGGAAGACTTGAAAAAATTATATGCCCTCTAGACATAATAAATACCTATAGAACAATTCACTATAAAACAGTAGAATAGGTATTTTTCTCAAGCACAAACATAGCACTCTCCAGTACAGACAGTATGCCAGGTCACAGCACTCAGTGTGTTTAAAATGATTCATCACACACACATGTTCTATGACCACAATGGAATGAATTACTGAAGGAAATTTGAAAAAGTCACAAATATGTGAATACTAAACATACAATCCTAAATGGATCAAAAAAGAAAATCTCAAGAGAAATTAGAAGTACTTTGAGAATAATAAAAATAAAAATTCAACAAATTAAAAATCTGGAGACAGCAGATGCTGGAGAGGATGTGGAGAAATAGGAACACTCTTACACTGTTGGTGGGAGTGTAAATTAGTTCAACCATTGTGGAAAACAGTGTGGCGATTCCTCAGGGACCTAGAAATAGAAATTCCATTTGACCCAGCAATCCCATTACTGGGTATATATCCAAAGGACTATAAATCATTCTACTATAAGGACACATGCACACGAATGTTCATTGCAGCACTGTTTACAATAGCAAAGAACTGGAACCAACCCAAATGCCCAACGATGATAGACTGGACTGGGAAAATGTGGCACATATACACCATGGAATATTATGCAGCAATCAAAAATGAAGAGTTTGTGTCCTTTGTAAGGATATTGATGAATCTGGAGAACATCATTCTCAGCAAACTGACACAAGAACAGAAAAAGAAATACCGCATATACTCACTCATAGGTGGGTGAGAAAAATGAGAACACATGGACACAGAGAGGGGGTCTACTATACACTGGGGTCTATTGGGGGGAATAGGGGAGGGACAGCGGGGGGGGGGGGCTGGGGAGGGATAGCCTGGGGATGAATGCCAAGTGTGGGTGAAGGGGAGGAAGGCAGCAAAACACACTGCCATGTGTGTACCTATGCAACTATCTTGCACGTTCTGCACATGTACCCCAAAATCTATAATGCAATAAAAATTAAAAAATAAATAAATAAAATAAAATATATGGCATGTAGCTAAAGGAATGATTAGATGGAAATTTATAGTTATAAGTGTCTATATTTTTTAAAAAACAAAAATAATTACCTAACGTCATACCGCAAGACACTGGAAAAGTAAGAGCAAACAAACCTAAAGCAACCACAATGAAGACAGTAGTAAAGATTAGAGTATAAATGAACAAAATAGAGACAGAAAAGAATAGAAATGAAATGAAATCAAATCAAGAGTTGGTTCATTGAAAGAGCAACAAAATTGACCAACCTTTAACTAGACTGAAGTGTTTTTGCACTGAGGATCTTTTCCTGAATCCCTGAAGTAAATTCAGCTATGTAAGCCATCAGGCTCTAGATATCTACTTTATAAATGAAACTCTATA
This sequence comes from Saguinus oedipus, assembly GCA_031835075.1. NCBI lineage: Eukaryota > Metazoa > Chordata > Mammalia > Primates > Cebidae > Saguinus > Saguinus oedipus. The sequence goes on along the minus strand of CM063183.1, from coordinate 6,943,264 downwards.
TATATCCTAGTCCCTGAGGGAGGTGGAATATTATTTATCTCTGAGCATGTTCTTACTGGTAAGAGGAGGAGAAAATATTTCTTAGACCCAGGTATGTTCTAAATTACAGGTCATCCAATCTGAGAAAATGTACTCTGATAGGAGATCAAATTAAAAAGCACAATTATTCCAAGGGTCTACTGTAGAATGGAAGGATAATCTTACAGCAGGATGACATCTAAGTGGATAAACTGGTAACAAAGCAGTCAGGAGAAGTAGATTTAGGTTGGGGCCAACAAGTAGCCGCCAATGGCCAACTGCATTTGTTGACAATAAGTTTCCAGGGCTGTGGTTTGGTGAGAGTACATTCTGTGCTGTCAAAGTTATGATGAGACTTTCAAATCAAAAGCTATAGACACAAATCCTGGCCCAACACTTATTAGCAGATGACCTCAGGCAGATATATTTAATTTTTCCAAGAACTTTTTAGATCTAAAAGGCAGATGAAATTCCTGTCTTACAAAGTTGTTGTGATGATAAAATGAGATCAAATAAAAAGTGTCTTTTATAGCATTTGGTACTGAGAAGGTAGTTAATAGATGGTAGGTATTAGTGATTGTTTTTGCCATCTTCATTGTTGTATTATTATAATAGCTTTAAGAAAATAAAAGTTCAATGGCTAATTCAATCAGAAATTCTTTTTCACACACAGTCTCACAGAAGAGATGTGATTTCCTGGCTGGCAAGAGCACAATATACAGTCGTTGGGATCATTCATTATAGAGATCTTCCCCCACAGCCCAGATGTCCACCCATATGAAATTCCCTTTGATTGTCAAGTTTCTCAACTGACTTTTCATACAAAGACTTTAATAGCATAGTGGAGTGAACCCAAAGTGTCAGCCTACTTAACCATGGATGTAGAGAATTAAAATTTAATTCTAAAATTCTACACCTTAACCAGTTTTCCCTTATGGCAGAAAAAAAGGTTTTTCAGTACGTCAGGTATCAGATATTGCCATTGGGAATTACCTTTCCTCCTGAATTTGGAAACATACACTCAAAAGTGTGGTGCCCATGCTTAATTCTTGCTTTTTGTTAGGTTAAAACAGAATAATTATATATTTATACTAAGGATAGTTACTTCCAAGTGCTATCTATTATCACTTCTTTTCACAAATGGAGAAATACAGGACTTAGGTATTTTGTCCTCAACTATGTAGCAGGAGTCAAGCCCTTGTTTGCTTGACTCCAAGGCCCATTCTAGTCCTCCTCTATCACCTCCACTGTCTTATATCAACATCTGTAAATAAGACTTTTGGGCGAAATGACAGACTTCCAGGCAGGGTATGTTTAGTAAAATAAGCACAGTTAAAAAGTCATTTATAATCATCACTGATGGGGCATGATCATGTCTAGAGATAATGGAGAAGGGTGCACCGAGGAAATATATCTCTATATTTCATCCCTCAGTTTAGCTTTCTCTGAAGTGCATTATTTATTCACTTATATATTCATTCATTCAATTACTGAGCATCTGTTGCATGTTGGACACTTCGTGCTTTGTAGGGATCCGGTAGTAAGCAAGAGAGTTGAGTAAATGCTGTTGTGTTCAGTTTGTGAAGCCTTCTTTGATCTCTATGATAAGAGGAATTTCTCCCTTCTCTTTTGGAAGCACCTCATCACTTTTACCCAACTTTTTCTGTGGCACACAACGGCCTTGGCAATAGCACGTTGGAAAGGGCATGTGGTCTCTTCCCACACCTCCAGTCCTCTCTGCTTTCAGAAAGAAAGCCTTCCCTGTCCACATTTCCACATGCAGCCCTAATTTAGTCTTCTATTTCCAAAGTCCTGCAGCCCTAATGCCCGACTTCCCTGAACCTTGGCACCCACCACTTGGGATCAAAGGCACAGTAATTAAACATCATGGGTTTTGCACTGGGTTTGGGTTCTACTTGGTCATGTAGTAGCCATGTAATCCTTGGCAAGTAACCTAATTCCTTATCATCTCTATTTCCTCCGTTTTACAATAGGGATCATGAAAATACCTACCTCGGAGGGCTGTCATCCTAATAAAACGTGTTAATCACATGAAGTTTCTAGAAAGTATAACTATACTTTCTCCTCCAGGAATCACCACCAGCTCCTTTTTACTCATGTAATCAAATCCAATTAAATCTGGTGTTCGAGACCACCTGCAAGTGCGGTGAGCACATTATCTTTTCTATTTTTCCTAAGCTCTCAGTCCTCAGTCCTGCTGGACTGTCCCGAAATATATGCTGAGCTGTCCTTCCTTCGGCTTTGCTCAGAATCCCTGCCCTTCACTCTGCACTGCCCACCTTAGTAATCATCCAACATCCAATCCGAGTGCATCATCTCCGTGCAGCTTTCCCAGCTGTTGCCATCAGATCATCACAATCAACTCTTCTTTCTCATGCTTGCCACCTCTATAACCCCATCCTCCTTCTATTGGAAATTCCTTGGGGAGATGTTTGCACATTCTTCTTGATGGTGAGCTTCTCCAGGTTAGGGAAAGTGTTTATTACTGTTGGTTGAATAAAATGAAAATAAATCCACTCTTAAACTACTTTAAATTGAAACAGCATCATCTAAGTCAGTAAAACTGAACACCTGGTTTAGGGTTAATCCTTCAATTTTGTCTATATAATCTATTTTCTCTATGATTCCTAGGGCAATGGAGCCTGTTATAACATAGGGGTTTTCTGGTTGATTTATTCCTATGTCATTACAATCTCCCTAACAAGGTATTTATTTATGTGTCAGGAGGCAGACATTCAAGGGAAAGTTTGGCCTGGATGCCAGGTTTGAAGCTTGCTTTTTGAGTCAGACAGAGACACATTGCTCGAATGCTGTCTTGAATAGTTTAAAGAATCAGCGCCTATGGTAGAGCACAGTCAAATCTCTGAATTATTCATCATCACATCCTGAAAGGAATGGAGATGTGAGAGAAGGTCAGGAGGAAATCAGAAGAATCAGAAAGGAGGACCCGGGGCTCCTGCTTGATTTGTCCATAAAGGGAAGATTGATGAGCAGCTCTCCTGATGAAAAAGATATTATGAGGAAGTGGCAATTAGGGCCATGTGGGGACAGGTCGAACATTGGAAAGAAATCAAGAGGATTTATCAATGCTTCAGCAATTCCACCTCAAAGTAGGTGATGGAGCAACCATGGATACCATAGGGAGTGTGTTTATGCAAGTGCGGTGAGCACCTGGGGAAGCTCTGTATCTAAGTGAGGAATGATCAGCTTTAGGACCAGGAAAACAAAGGAAGGTTACACTAGCCAGAAAGCTAGCATCCAAGAAAAAGCTAGTTTTGACTGAGAGAAACACCAGGTCTCCCATGAAGAGTGGGACAGTCAGGTCAAAACAACACAGCGGGGGTTAGATATGCTCCTGTTTCCCTATTAGCCAGGTGTCCTCTTGGCAGCAGGTGAGCAGAACTCTAAGGCTACAACTTAATTACATGGTGAAATTCACTAAGATTTTTTTTACTTTTTTTTTTTGTTGTTGAGATGGAGTCCACTCTGTTACCTAGGCTGCAGTGCAGTGGTGCAAACTTAGTTCACTGCAACCTCCACCTCCTGGGTTCAAGTGATTCTCCTGCCTTATCCTCCCAAGTAGCTGGGACTACAGGCACATGCCACCATGCCCAGCTAATATTTGCATTTTTAACAGAGGCAGGGTTTCACCATGTTGGCCAGGATGGTCTCGATCTCTTGACTTTGTGATCCACCTGCCTCAGCCTCCCAAAGTGCTATTACAGGGGTGATCCACCATGCCCGGCCCAAGATTCTTTCCTTTCTTATCAGACTCACAGTTAAGGTCCAAAATGAGAATGACAAGTGCTAAATACCTCACATTTTAAGTTCACCTAGGTCACACCAGTTGGGGCCAGCCATCATCCTGGGAGATTTCCTGAAGGACACCAGAACCAACCCAACCATAACAGGCCCTGCAGTATACCAGCTTCTCAACAAACATGGGGCTGAACAAGGAAAAGGAAACGCTGACTTTTGAAGGATGTCATTTTCTGAAGAAAAGTGCTCCTCTTTCTACAAGCTAGTGAAGGAGATGACTTCTAAGAGAATCTCTCCAAATGAGGTGGAGAGTCTGTGAGATGGACACTGCCATTTCCTGTTTTTCCTTTCCTTATTTGCCAGTGAACTAGACTATTACCCCCACACCATACAGCCTACATAGCCAAAAAGAGAATTAGAAGATGGATCATGAAACTGAGTAGGGGGAGTTGAAGCAATGCAATGAGCATTCTCACTCTCTGTCCTGATAAAATACCAATTCCCTAAGTGCTTAGTGAAGACTGTTGAACATAGCTTGGATTTAACTGTCATTCATGAGTTCATCCAGGATGGTCACCTGTTGGGACAGGGGGCTCTGGCAACAAGAGGCCAAGGGGTAGACTACCCTTTCTTGGTCCGTAAAGGGAAGGTAATGAGCAGCTCTCCTGATAAAAAGGATATTCTGAGGATGTGGCAGTTAGGGGCATGTGAGGACAGGTCTGAACATCAGAAAGAAACTAAGAGGATTTATCAATGCTTCAGCAATTCCACTCCAAAGTGGGTGATGCAGCAACCATGGATGTCATAGGGAGTGTGTGTATGTAAGTGAGGTGAGCACCAGGGATTGATCAGTGTTTCAGCAATGCCATCCCTCTCCCTCTTGGGAGACGACAGACTGGAACAGGATCTTTTACATCAGTGTGGTGGAAAGAACCTCTGAAAAGCTCACTCATATACGCCGTCCCCACCCCGGAAATTCACTCAAAGCACATCAATGGCCTTTAGCATGAGAAGTAGCAATGACTAAAAGAAGAAGCGTTATAATGTGTCCAATCAAGTAAGAGAAGGATTCTAACCCTTGTCTTGTCCAACCATCGTTTCTCAGCATCTGCAACATCTGAGAGACTCCTGCCTGGAAGAGGGAGCGGAATCTCAGGTTGTCTAGAAGGCAGACCAACCCCTGCACTACCCTCCCCAGCCCTCACACCACACTGCAAGCTGGAGTTCCATCCTGTATTGGCAAAGGAGCAAAGAAGAGCTTTGATCAAGAATGAGCTTTTAAGTTTTAAATGAAATCTGTGTGCCAGAAGTTTATGTACCCAAATAAGACTACCCTAATAACTTTAAGTGACCAAAAGATCAAGGCATCAGACCAAAATCACGGGAGATATTATCTATTAGGAAAGGAGAGTAACACAGCAAAGTTGGTAAACCCGTTTTAAAAAATATAAGCCATTTCATGTCCTTAGCCATTGAGCTGAGACACACCAATAAACATCAAAAATCATATTTCAAAACCAGTATAAAGTTAAATGTAAACGCTGAGAAAAGTGGCACTGAATGATGATTCACTTAGCTTGGATTTTTAGCAAATTTTATGGAGTAAAGTTTGTTTAAGAGAAATTTTCTTGTTTTAGAAGCCTGATGTATTAAAATAGTAAATGAACAATTGAAGAGGAAATTTGAGCTGAGGAGCTGGGGCTGTAGCTATATGCTTCATCATATTTTCCATTAAAATCATAATGTGCAGTCAATTACTACCACAGAGAGAAACATTAGAGAAATGCTTAATGTTTCAGGCTTAACTGGAACCAAAATTCAATGATTTTCCATAAATAATAATTTGACTCTCTACCATCAGCTTTGAGCAGCTTGTTGTTACTCTTTCTTACTTTTTCTTTGCAGATGCTGCTGAGTCTGAATATCCTTGTTAAATGCTGGGATTCTTAATTAGAAGAACCAGGGTCCATAATATCTTCAGGGCAGTATTTGTATCAGAGAGAAGCTTGTGAAGGATGGTTCAAATGGATAAGGCAAGGTTTGTCTTCTAGGAACCAGAAAATTAGCTTTTGAAACCCACAGGGAGGACCAACAAGCAATCCCTGTGTTGTGGTCAGTAAATACAGGTATTCAGTAAATACAGACATTCTTCTTTGCTCATTTCAACACTCTCCAGATTCTGGAAAAATTTTGCCTTCCTCTTAAGAATCTTAGCAACTCCTCCAGGTGGTGCAAAAACTGGTTAGAGAGATGAAAAGAGAGAAGACAACGGCCCTATTCTAGGAGTCAATGTTCTAGATCCCCAAAGCAGAGGGGAGGCAAAATAAATCATAACTAGGGTGTAGGACCATACATTTCAAGTTTGAAAGACAAAAATAGGTGTGTCTGAGGAGCTCCTGTTGTTAAAGCCAACTGTTACTGTGGTAGCACACAGAACTTGTTTTGAGCACATTGTACATGTGTACGAACATGTATTTACATGCATATACACACAGAGACACAGTCCCACATACAGATGTGCTTCTAGCACACAACATAACTGTGGCACTGTCATTACAAACAGTAGGTACTGGGCCTCCTTTTTCTTTGCTCTAATAAGAGATGGGCTTTGTAATCAGGAAAACAATCAAAATGCTCAGTCCAAAGAACCAATAGAGAGAAGTGAAGCAAAATCATACCTCCCCTCTTGACGTTTTGTGCTATTTGATGATTGTCTTCTTAACACCCCTTTTTCTCCCATGTCTGCTGTGATGCTAAACAATTCTGCAATGTGAACAGTTAATATGCACCTTTGCTTGTAGCTGTCTTTCCCACGTGTGCCTTGATTTTAGTGACTGCGTATGAGCAATTGCTGTTACGTCTGGACTGATTGATGAGTGAGGCAGCTTTACATGTCTGTGGAAACTGTAAAAACAAGGTGATCTGGCCTTTCGACTTTATCTTTCCTGAAGATCTCATTTTTATACTCAGATTTATTCTATTTGATAACAGACATTGGAGATAATTGTGTGTGCATTTTAATGAGACTGACATTGTTCTGGAGGTGGAAGACTGGTTTGGACTTGCAGTTGTTAAGGTGCAGAGTTGTCTAAATAAAAAATGAGAAATGAGCTCCAGAAGCTAATAACATGAATATGGTTTATCTCAGAGATTGTTTTGACATATTTCTATTAAAATTTGAGTTCCTAAGTTGATTTTAATTAACCAGAATAGCTCAGATGAGTGGTCACATTTTAACTCTAAAGTGGCTGAATCCCCAGAGTAGCAGATTTTGCAATCTCAATTTCATCACTGATACTTAGTCCTTAAATAGAAAATTCTGTAAATGCAGGGATGGCTCCTCATCTGTTCATTACATCTCTTGCACTTTGTATTGTGCCTTGATATAGTAAGTGATTAATAAATATATGCCGAATAAAATAAATGTTGATTGTATAAATGTTATGTTTTACATATCTGTTTGAAGTATTCAATTTAGTAAGTTTATGTAAGTAGTTTTCTTATCACTTATTCTTAAAATATAACACAGTTGTGTCCTTTTTTTCACTTAGTATTGTTATGGGGTTTTTTGGTGTTTTGTTTTGTTTTGAGACAGAGTCTCACTCTGTTGCCGGGCTGGAGTGCAGTGGCAGGATCTCGGCTCACAGCAACCTCCTCCTCCCAGGTTCAAGTCATACTCCTGCTTCACCCCCTGAGTAGCTGGGACTACATGCGTACACCACTATGCCCAGCTAATTTTTGTATTTTTAGTAGAGTTGGAGTTTCACTATGTTGGCCAAATGGTCTTGATCTCTTGACTTTATGATCTGCCCTGCCCACCTTGGCCTCCCAAAGTGCTGGGGTTATAGGCGTGAGCCACTGCACCCGGCCTGTTCTGTTTTAATAAAAGATGTTTTGGTTAGTCTAAGGATATGGTGGAAAGAACATTAGATATAAATCCAGGAGAGTGAGCTCCTGTCCTACTCTGCTAACAACTTCCAATTATACATTTGCTAAAAAAATTGCCATTGCTTTTCATATTAGCAATGAACAATGGTAAAAAGTTAAGAAAAAACTGCCCTATTTTGTTCTGGTCTATAGATAGAATATATTTACCTCAGCTCTTCTCTCTGCTTTAGTTTATAAAATGTCGACATAATTTCTAAAAAAAAATTATAAAGATAAAGTGATGTTTTTTTTTTAAAATTTTTATTGCATTTTAGGTTTCGGGGTACATGTGCAGAACGTGCAAGATAGTTGCATAGGTACACACACGGCAGTGTGTTTTGCTGCCTTCCTCCCCTTCACCCACATTTGGCATTTCTCCCCAGGCTATCCCTCCCCAGCTCCCCCCACCTGCTGTCCCTCCCCTATTCCCCCCAATAGACCCCAGTGTATAGTACTCCCCTCCCTGTGTCCATATGTTCTCATTTTTCTCACCCGCCTATGAGTGAGAATATGTGGTATTTCGTTTTCTGTTCTCGTGTCAGTTTGCTGAGAATGATGTTCAGATTCATCCATGTCCTTACAAAGGACAAAAACTCATCATTTTTTATTGCTGCATAATATTCCATGGTGTACATGTGCCACATTTTCCCAGTCCAGTCTATCATCGATGGGCATTTGGGTTGGTTCCAGGTCTTTGCTATTGTAAACAGTGCTGCAATGAACATTCGTGTGCATGTGTCCTTATAGTAGAATGATTTATAGTCCTTTGGATATATACCCAGTAATGGGATTGCTGGGTCAAATGGAATTTCTATTTCTAGGTCCTTGAGGAATCACCACACTGTCTTCCATAATGGTTGAACTAATTTACACTCCCACCAACGTGTAAGAGTGTTCCTATTTCTCCACATCCTCTCCAGCATCTGTCTCCAGATTTTTTAATGATAGCCGTTCTAACTGGTGTGAGATGGTATCTCAATGTGGTTTTGATTTGCATCTCTCTAATGACCAGTAATGAAGAGCATTTTTTCATGTATTTGTTGGCCTCATGTATGTCTTCTTTTGTAAACTGTCTGCTCATATCCTTTGCCCATTTTTGAATGGGCTTGTTTGTTTTTTTTCCTGTAAATCTGTTTGAGTTCTTTGTAAATTCTGGATATCAGCCCTTTGTCAGATGGGTAAACTGCAAAGATTTTTTCCCATTCTGTTGGTTGCTGAATCACTCTAGTCACTGTTTCTTTTGCTGTGCAAAAGCTGTGGAGTTTGATTAGGTCCCATTTGTCTATTTTGGCTTTTGTTGCCAATGTTTTTGGTGTTTTGGTCATGAAGTCCTTGCCTACTCCTATGTCCTGAATGGTTTTGCCTAGATTTTCTTCTAGGGTTTTTATGGTGCCAGGTCTTATGCTTAAGTCTTGAATCCATCTGGAGTTAATTTTAGTGTAAGGTGTCAGGAAGGGGTCCAGTTTCTGCTTTCTGCATATGGCTAGCCAGTTTTCCCAACACTGTTTATTAAACAGGGCATCCTTTCCCCATTGCTTGTTTTTCTCTGGTTTATCAAAGATTATGTGGTTGTAGATATGTTGTGTTGCCTCTGATGCCTCTGTTCTGTTCCATTGGTCTATATCTCTGTTTTGGTACCAGTACCATGCTGTTTTGATTACTATAGCCTTGTAGTATAGTTTGAAGTCGGTAGTGTGATGCCTCCCACTGTGTTCTTTTTGCTTAGAATTGACTTGGCTATGCGGGCTCTCTTTTGGTTCCATATGAAGTTCATGGTGGTTTTTTCCAGTTCTGTCAAGAAATTCAATGGTAGCTTGACGGGGATAGCATTGATTCTGTTTAATTACTTTGGACAGTAAAGCCATTTTCATGATATTAATTCTTCCTAACCATGAACATGGAATGTTTCTCCATCTGTTTGTGTCCTCTCTTATTTCATTGAGCAGTGGTTTGTAGTTTTCCTTGAAGAGGTCCCTTAGGTTCCTTGTAAGTTGTATTCCGAGGTATTTTATTCTCTTTGTAGCAATTGTGAATGGCAGTTTGTTCTTGATTTGGTTCTCTTTAAGTCTGTTATTGGTGTATAGGAATGCTTGTGATTTTTGCACATTGATTTTATATCCTGAAACTTTGCTGAAGTTGCTTATCAGTTTCAGGAGTTTTTGGGCTGAGGTGATGAGGTCTTCTAGGTATACTATCATGTCGTCTGCAAATAGAGACAATTTGGCTTCCTCCTTTCCTATTTGAATACCCTTTATTTCTTTTTCTTGCCAGATTGCTCTGGCTAGAACTTTCAGTACTATGTTGAATACGAGTGGTGAGAGAGGGCATCCTTGTCTAGTGCCAGATTTCAAAGGGAATGCTTCCAGTTTTTGCCCATTAAGTATGATATTGGCTGTTGGTTTGTCGTAAATAGCTTTTATTACTTTGAGATATGTTCCATCAATACCAAGTTAATTGAGGGTTTTTGAATTTTGTCAAATGCCTTCTCTGCATCAATTGAGATAATCATCTGGTTTTTGTTTTGGGTTCTGTTTATGTGGTAAATTATGTTTATAGACTTGCATATGTTGAACCAGCCTTGCATCCCTGGGATGAATCCTACTTAATCATGATGGATAAGTTTTTTAATGTGCTGTTGTAATTGATTTGCCAGTATTTTATTGAAGATTTTTGCATCTATGTTCATCGTGGATATTAGCCTGAAGTTTTCTTTTCTTGTTGAGTCTCTGCCTGGTTTTGGTATCAGGATGATGTTGGTCTTATAAAATGATCTGGGAAGTGTTCCCTTTTTTTTGAATTATTTGGAATAGTTTCAGAAGGAATGGTACCAGCTCCTCTTTGTGTGTCTGGTAGAATTCGGCTGTGAACCCATCTGGACCTGGGCTTTTTTTGTGTGGTAGGCTCTTAATTGCTGCCTCAACTTTAGACCTTGTTATTGGTTTATTCATAGTTTCAGCTTCCTCCTGGTTTAGGCTTGGGAGGACACAGGTGTTCAGAAATTTGTCCATTTCTTTCTGGTTTACTAGTTTATATGGATAGAGTTGTATGCAGTATTCTCTGATGATGGTTTAAATTTCTGTGGAATCTATGGTGATTTCCCCTTTATCGTTTTTTATGGCATCTATTTGGTTGTTCTCTCTTTTCTTTTTTATCAGTCTGGCTAGTGGTCTGTCTATTTTGTTGATCTTTTTGAAAAACCAGCTCTTGAATTTATTGATTTTTTGAAGGGTTTTTTGTGTCTCTATCTCCTTCAGTTCTGTTCTGATCTAAGTTATATCTTGTCTTCTGCTAGGTTTTGAGTTTTTTTGATCTTGCTCCTCTAGTTCTTTCAATTTTGACGATAGGGTGTCAATTTTGGATCTCTCCACTCTTCACATGTGGGCACTTATTGCTATATATTTTCCTCTACAGACTGCTTTAAATGTGTTCCAGAGATTCTGGTATGTTGTGTCTTCGTTCTCGTTGGTTTCGAAGAACTTCTTTATTTCTGCCTTCATTTCATTGTTTATCCAATCAACATTCAAGAGCCAGTTGTTCAGTTTCCATGAAGCTGTGCGGTTCTGAGTTAGTTGCTAAATTCTGAGTTCTAACTTGATTGCACTATGGTCTGAGAGACTGTTTGTTATGATTTCAGTTGTTTTGCATTTGCTGAGGAGTGCTTTACTTCCAATTATGTGGTCAATTTTGGAGTAGGTGTGATGTAGTGCTGAGAAGAATGTATACTCTGTGGATTTGGGGTGGAGAGTTCTGTAAATGTCTATCAGGTTTGCTTGTTCCAGGTCTGAGTTCAAGTCCTGGATATCCTTGTTAATTTTCTGTCTGGTCGATCTGTCTAATATTGACAGTGGAGTGTTAAAGTCTCCCACTATTATTGTGTGGGAGTCTAAGTCTCTTTGTAAGTCACTAAGAACTTGCCTTATGTATCTGGGTGCTCCTGTATTTGGTCCATATATATTTAGTATCGTTAGCTCTTCTTGTTGTATCGATCCTTTTACCATTATGTAATGACCTTCTTTGTCTCTTTTGATGTTTGTTGCTCTAAGGTCTATTTTATCAGAGATGAGAATTGCAACTCCTGCTTTTTTTTGCTCTCCATTTGCTTGGTAAATCTTCCTCCATCCCTTTATTTTGAGCCTTCCTGTATCCTTGCATGTGAGATGGGTTTCCTGGATACAGCACACTGATGGGTTTTGGTTTTTTTATCCAATTTGTCAGTCTGTGTCTTTTGATTGGTGCATTTAGCCCATTTACATTTAGGGTTAATATTGTTATGTGTGAATTTGATACTGCCATTTTGATGCTAGCTGGTTGTTTTGCCCATTGGTTGATGCAGATTCTTCATTTTGTTGATGCTCTTTAGCATTTGGTATGTTTTTAGAATGGCTGGTACTGGTTGTTCCTTTCTATGTGTAGTGCCTCTTTCAGGAGCTCTTGTAAAGCAGGCCTGGTGGTGACAAAATCTCTGAGTACTTGCTTGTTGGCAAAAGATTTTATTCTTCCTTCACTTATGAAGCTCAGTTTGGCTGGAGATGAAATTCTGGGTTGAAAGATCTTTTCTTTAAGGATGTTGAATATTGGCCCCCACTCTCTTCTGGCTTGTAGAGTTTCTGCCGAGAGATCTGCGGTGAGTCTGATGGGCTTCCCTTTGTGGGTGACCCGACCTTTCTCTCTGGCTGCCCTTAGTATTTTCTCCTTCATTTCAACCCTGGTGAATCTGACGATTATGTGCCTTCGGGTTGCTGTTCTTGTGGAGTATCTCTGCGGTGTTCTCTGTATTTCCTGGAGTTGAGTATTGACCTGTCTTGCTAGGTTGGGGAAATTTTCCTGGATAATATCCTGAAGAGTGTTTTCCAGCTTGGATTCCTTCTCTTTGTCACATTCTGGCACACCTATCAAATGTAGGTTAGGTCTCTTCACATAGTCCCACATTTCTTGGAGATTTTGTTCATTTCTTTTTGTGCTTTTTTGTCTAATCTTGGTTTCTTGTTTTATTTCATGGAGTTGATCTTCGACTTCTGATATTCTTTCTTCTGCTTAGTCAATTCAGCTGTTGAAAGTTGTGCATGCTTCATGAAGTTCTCATGTTGTGTTTTTCAGCTTCTTCAATTAATTCATATTCCTCTCTAAGTTGTACATTCTTGTTATCATTTCCTTGAATCTTTTTTCAAATCTTTTTTCAAGGTTCTTAGTTTCTTTGCATTGATTTAGAACATGTTCTTTTAGCTCACTGAAGTTTCTCATTATCCACCTTCTGAAGTCTGATTCAGTCATTTCATCACACTCATTCTCCATCCAGCTTTGTTCCCTTGCTGGTGAGGAGTTTTTGTCCTTTGTAGGAGGTGAGGTGTTTTGCTTTTGGGTGTTTTCCTCCTTTTTGCACTGGTTTCTTCCCATCTTTGTGAATTTATCCACCCATCATCTTAGTAGTTGCTGACTTTTCGATTGGGTCTCTGAGTGGGCACCCAGATTGTTGATGATGAATTATTTCTGTTACTTAGTTTTCCTTCTAACAGTCTAGCCCCTCTGCTGTATGACTGCTGAGGTCCACTCCAGGCCCTGCTTGTCTGGGGTACACCTGTAGCATTTGCAGAACAGTGAGGGATGCTACCCGTTTTTTCTTCTGCTATGTTTGTCCCAGAATGATGCCTGCCAAATGTCAGTCTGATTAGTCCTTTTTGAGGTGACTCTTTGGATATACAGTGGTCAGGGAGCTGCTTGAGGAGATGGTCTGTACTTTATGGGAGCTCCAGTGCTGAGCTGTGAGCTCCATTGTACATTCAGCGTTGTTGGGTGGGTGTGTTTAGGTCTGCTGCAGCAGAACTTATAAAACCCCCTTTTTTTTTCTCAGGTGCTCTGTGTCAGGGAGTTGGGGCTTTCTTTATGAGTATCGGTCGCACTGTCCTGCCTAGCGAGGAGGCAGTCTAGTCACTATTTGCCTACCAAGGCTCCTCCCTGCTGCCACAGGGCTCCGCTCTACTGTGGTGGGCTTCGCCCTGTTGGCGGGTCTCTCTGTTATGGTGGGTTGCCTCGGCAATGGCAGGCTGCTCTGCAATGGGCATGTACCTCAGTAGGGGTGGAATGCTTCTGTAGTGGTGGACGCCTCTCCCTCACCGAGCTGCACCATCCTGGATTCAGCTGAACCTGCAGTAAAACTCTCAACCCCAAGCGTTTCGAATCACCGTTTTGTTTGTCCCTGTGGGGGTGGAACCCGCCGAGCCTGATCACCTGGCTTCCTGCCTCAGAGTCATTTCTCTCTTTCTCTCTCTCTCTTTTTTTTTAAGTTGAATGGTTGACTCTCTCACAGGTGTTTCAGTCGCCTGCTGATAGGGCACCGGGATCTGTGTGATTTCCCGTGCCGTGGCTCACTGCATGAGCTCAAATCATGCTTCCCAGGAATTTCCTGGTTTGGCTCACTGTCCAAGTTCTGTTTAATCAGATGGATATGTTAATCTGCCCTCCCAAATCTCAGATTGCCGGTTTAACAGGGCACTCAGACCAGTGAGTTTTGTGTGGGGTGCTGCTGCGCTGCGGCGCTGGCCGAAATGGCTGTGCAAGCCAATAGGGTACCTGGAAATTTCCCCGTTTTGTGGGCAACAAAGGTCCATCTGAAAATGCATCTAGGACTCACCCTCTGCGCCTTCACTGAGAGCTGCAATCCTGAGTTGTTCCTACTGCACCATCTTGGAAATCCCCAATTGAAAGTGGTCTTTTTTGAATGAATGAATCTGTAACTACAACCTTAGCTTGATTTTGGGTCATCTAGTAGAGACAGAAAAGTATGAAAGAGATGTATTAGCTTGCATTCATTTAGCCCTCTGCCATTTACAACTGTGCGATCTCAAGCAAGTCATTTTTTTTTTTTTTTTTTTAATTCTGGACTTCAGCTTCTCTGTCTGCAAATTGGAAGATGTGACCAAGTGATTTCTCAATGTTTTTCCAGATATACCCTCTTTGATTCTTGATTCTTCAAAGTCCCAGTGACTTGTCGCTGATATTCTTGTTCTCATCCCATTATTCAGTTATTCGCAATTGTGACTGAGAATCTATTAGGTGCAAGCACTGTGCTATGCTCTAGAACAGAACCAAAATGACACGGTTCCTGACCCATAAAGTTGTCTTTTCTTTATTTTCCCTTTTCTGAATTTTCCCTGAGAACACTTGATATACATTAGGAGATATACAGAGGAATATAAATAAGAAGCATGAAGGACTCAAGTTCACTTATAGGAGAAACATTGTGAATATAGTGAATACCATCCAGCAATGAAAGGAGAGTTGGAGGGGAAACAGAGTCAACATGGAGTACAAGTTATGACAGAATTATGAATTGTGATTTTCTCTTTCTTAAAAATGTATACTTTGTGTGTGTGTGTTGGGGGCAAAGTATTACTCTGTCTCCCAGACTGGAGAGCAGTGGCGAGATCTTGGCTCCTTGTAATCTCTGCCTCCTGGGTTCAAGCAATTCTCCTGTGTCATCCTCCCAAGTAGCTGGGATTACAGGCACGCATCATCATGCCTGGCTAATTTTTGTATTTTTACATGTTGGCTAGGCTGGTCTCACCATGTTGGCCAGGCTGGTCTTGAACTCCTGACCTCAAGTTATCCACCTGCTTTGGCCTCCAAAAGTGCTGGGATTACAGGCCTGAGCCACCATGCTCAGCCACTGTTTTCTTTTGTTATCTTTTCTGATATATCCATAATTTTAAAAAAATTCACTCTTCAATTTATTAAGAATTTATATTGGAAATTAGAGTCACATGAAGCAAAATTAATTTAAATCCCATTGTTACTCAACAACAAAAATTTGATACATCTTCTTCTCGCTGATTTATGCTGCTACCCTAATTCCATAGAAGGTTGGAATTCCATAGAATATGTATTTTCTCCACCAACATCTGCAGATTAGTCTTGTAATGGAATCATTGCAACATTTTAATATATGTTAATATATTTGGGGATGATATCTTCCTCATTTCTTTCAAAATATATATTGTAGATGAATTTTACAACTTTAAAAATAACAAATAAGAAAAATACTATTGATATTTTGGTTGGGCTTGATTTACTAACTATGGAGAATTGATACCCTTATGATATTTAACTTTCTTTTAGGAAAATAGTACATTTGTTCATTTATTCAAGTCTTCTTTTATAACTTCCAGTTGTAATTTGTACTCTTCTTTGTTTGGGTCATGCTTTGTTCTCTTTAGACTTATTTGTGAATATTCTCTTATTTTACTGCAAAGAAAAGCAAAAATATGTTTCAGACAGTTTGACAGGAAACAAAGTTTATTTATTTACTTATTTTTATTTTTTATTTTTATTGCATTTTAGGTTTTGGGGTACATGTGCAGAACGTGCAAGATAGTTGCATAGGTACACACATGGCAGTGTTTTTTGCTGCCTTCCTCCCCTTCACCCACGTTTGGCATTTCTCCCCAGGCTATCCCTCCCCATCTCCCTCCCCCGCTGTCCCTCCCCTATTCCCCCCAATAGACCCCAGTGTGTAGTACCCCCTTCCCTGTGTACATGTGTTTTCATTTTTCCTCACCCGCCTATGAGTGAGAATATGTGGTATTTCATTTTCTGTTCTTGTGTCAGTTTGCTGAGAATGATGTTCTCCAGATTTATAAATGTTTCCATTGGAGAAAATAAAAATATTTATCAAGGAATACATTGAATATTTTGAAAATATTTGCCCAATTTATTTAGTCCTAAATCATCCATTTAATATTTTGACGTTTCTATATATTGAAAATTTATTACTGTCTGAATTACATATATTCTGAGCAAGGAAAGAATTACTTGACATTTTAAGATGTGTTAGTAAATAACACCATAGAAATGAGGACTATGTAAATGGTCTCTGCCTTTTCATACTGAAAGGATAGTTATTTGATGCCTCAGCTAATTTTAATTAAACAACTCAATTAATGGGAGAAGAATAAATAACACGGTGCTTCTAAACGGCTAGGTAATAATAATAACTTCTAATCACAGGACACTCACTACATACTGGAATGAGCTCTTCACATACATTACTACGTCTTTTAATTCTCACGATACCTTAATGAGATAAATGCTAAGGCCTCTTTTTTACAGATGAGCTCCCTGCCCAAATCATCCATTTCAACTGGCTTCTTCCCACCCCCTTCACCTGTGCTTGGATCCACTTCAGATACTACTTTCCTTTAAATAGAAAAGGAATCAATTAGCCAAAAAAAACTGTGAAGCATCTGCAAGGACACTAGAAAACCCCTCTAGAATTTGGTCTCTTCATAAAGAGGAACTGTCAGTTATTTTCTAGATAAGAATTATAAAAAACATCAATAGCCTTTTTAACTCAGATATACCATATCTTTCAAAGAATTTTAAAAATTAACAGAAACAGCTCTTCCTACAGCCCACATCACAGAGGCACACAAGCATACTCATGTTCACACTCATACACTCACACATGCACACACTACATATCAACTTATAAAGAGTCTGGTGACTTCCATAATCAGAAGAATAAAATGTTTTTACTTGTATCATTGTATTTAAAATTAAAATAATTTTTTACTTTCAGCTTTCTAAAACCAGCAGGCTAACTTGAATTATTAAGAATATTTCTTCAAAACAACATTTAAAAAATGTTTTTAGTTGACACATAATTGCCAGTATGTTACATAGCTAAGTGGTCTAAGGCAGGGTTCCCCAACCTGGGGGCCACAGACCAGTATGGTCCCAGGCCCATTAGGAAGCAGGCCACATAGCAGGAGGTGAGTGGCAGGCCGGGGAGCAAAGCTTTATTTGTATTTACAGCCTCTCCTCATCTCTGGCATTACTGCCTGAGCTCTGTCTTCTATCAGATCAGCCATGGCATTAGATTCTCCTAGAAGTGCAAACTCTATTGTGAACTTCGCATGCAGGGAATCTAGGCTGTGTCCTCCTAGGTTGTGTATGATGATCTGTCACTGTCTCCCATCATCCCAGATGGGATTGTCTAGTTGCAGGAAAACAAGCTCAGGGTTCCCACTCATTCTACATTTTGTTGAGTATATAATAATAATAGAAATAAAGCACAGTAAATGCAATGCACTTGAATCATCTCAAAACCGTCTCCACCATCCCTCCTCCACCACTGTCTGTGGATAAATTGTCTTTAACAAAACTGGTGCCTGGTGCCAAAAAGGGGAAAATGTTATTTTTTAACATTTTTTTGAAGACCTCAGGCCGGGGATTCAGAAGAATCCAAACCCTTTTACAAAGAGTATGAGCGTAACTCACATAAATATTCCACTAATGCACAACAGAGAGTGCTTAGTTTAGGAAAAAATAATTGATTGTCATCCACATGAGCGAATGCCTGCACTAGAGTATTACAATCTTACAAAAAAGAGAAAGTGTCCAGGCGCAGTGGCTCGCACTTGTAATCCCAGCACTTTGGGAGGCTGAGGCGGATGCATCACTTGAGGTCAGGAGTTCGAAACCAGCCTGGCCAACATGGTGAAACCCCGTCTCTACTAAAAATACATAAATTAGCTGGGCATGGTGGTGGGCGCCAGTAATCCCAGCTATTCGAGATATTGAGGCAGGGGAATCATCTGAACCTGGGAGGCGGAGGTTGCAGTGAGCCTAGATTGGGCCACTGCACTCCAGCCTGGGCGACAAGAGCGAGATTCCATCTCAAAAAAATAAAGAAAAAAGAAAAAGTACCTTTGTGCATTTACTTACTAGTGTACCATAGAGATACTAGTTTTGATTGTGACTACCCCTCAGCCTTCCCCACTCAACTTATATTTCAGAAAAACAGTTTCAAGTCCCCGTACTTTGGTCATGGAACTTACTGCATGGTATTGTAGTTTTCCATTCATTATGGGCAACACTGAAGACACACAGCTGTGTGTGTGTTTCTGTCTGAAGCCTCAGTGGCCAGCAGAGGTCCTGGTTCATGATAGATGTAAACAAATGTCTTATCATTTATGTATAGCTAGGTAAATGGAAATAAATAGATAATATGGCTATTCAGCTGAAAACATTTGATTTACTAAATTTTAATATGTTCAGTAAGATTTTTCCAAAATATAGTAGTGCATCAGAAATTACTAAAGTGTTAGAACTGCTGAGATCTTAAGAGAATAGAAGGACAATAAGCTGATCCACTGCTTTTGGCTGAAAAAAAGTTGGCCAACCAATTTATCACTTGCAATGGGAAGAAGTACTCAGAGGTTTCCCTGCATGAAACATAGAGGGGTCTCCTGATGGAAGGGAGAAATCACTCCAAGGAGTGCTTTTGTTCTTCGGCAACAGTAAAGCAAACAACTAAAACAACCCAAAATATATAAGCACCTGTTTCAGAAAAAAATGTGTTTGAGATACTAAATGAGATGTTAAATAGGTACATATATGCGTGACATATACATATATTTTTAAGATATAGACACATATATATGCGTATATATAAATACATACACACCAGCTTCCTCTTCAAGATGAGTACTATTTTGAATCAGTAAATTGCTTTGCTAGCTGGAATTGCTAGGCCAAGAATACCAACTTCAAATCAGATTGCATTTTTACTTCATGCTATATTTTCTTTCTCCCTAAAACTCAATATCTGAGAGCAGAAAAAAATAAATGAAATAAGCCTCTCTCTTTTGACATGTCACATTTTTGTTAAAGAAAGATACATAATTTATGAACCAGTACCTAAGCATGTCACGATAAAGCTCTTAAGTAATGGGTAGGATAAAATAATAAATGCAAACTCATAAATTCGATCAGTTGGTACAAATAAATCAGCACTACCATAACTTTCTGTCTGCAGGTCTGGTTTTGGAGCTAAAAATATTTCTTTGTTACTGGTAGGGAAGCTGAACACACTAACTTGTTTTTCCACCAGCTGTCTTACAATTTATTCACCTAGTAATTTATAAAAGTTTTCCTAAAATGCCCAAGTAGCATCATTTTCTAAAAATAAAGGTTGATGATTACAACTGAGACTAACATTGTCCCCTCTAGAGTCTTTCCTCCCCCTTTCTCTTTTTAACAGAACTCCATGAGGGAAATCCCTTGTAGATGGGACAGTGACATAGCCATTGTTTTTGAGACAGAAGCAAAAGTTGAGTGCAGCTTCCAGGAAACCTGAGAAAGGCAGACTCAGAGGGTGTGTACCGGCTTCCCTCTGCTCCTCTCTTTCTTCCAGCCCAGGGCACAAGTCACATCCAGAACAGCCACAGCTCCCTCAACACAGACTGTAAGGAAAAAACAAGGAGAAACAATCTGAACAAATCAAAACGAATGCTAACTACAGTTTAATCCCAGACTTTGTATTTTTATGAGGAAATATGAGCACAAAAGCACCTTATCTCTATTTGCCTGGATAGCTGTTGCTCACAGCGAATGCAACTCCTCAGTGTCTTCAGATAAAAATACTGTATCTCCAGAAATCTGTAAGAAGACTGAGTTCTGGAAACCAACAGTAAATAAGCCAGCATATTTTGGTCTTATTATAGTCAAACTTTTAGTAGGAACACTTTTATTATAAAGTCATTAGACTTTTTAGGAAAGTGAGTCCTCAATATTAGTCTATTTGTCCTTTGCTCCTGAAGTGACCTATAGCTGAAAAATGGATATTTCTGAGGTGGCAAGACGTCCAGCAGCACAAGCCATCTGTGGAGACAGTAAATGTATGAGCCCCTGTGGTCCATAGTATCCATGTAGAGCACTGGGACATACTCACCCATCTTTTTGTCTCTCCCTTGTCCATTCCCATAGTTTTGTAATGCTGCCTTTGCCCTCGCCACACCGCCTTGTAATAATTGTTTCTCATTATTTTGGCCTCACTGATCTGTGAGTTCACTGAGAGCAGGAACGTTGCTTTATTGATCTGTATATTCTGAATGCCCATCATAGCACATAGCCCACCGATGGTGCCCACCAAATGCACATTCGATAAATGAATGTGTGAATTAAGATTATCACGAGGACACATTGGCTCTCTCTCTGTGGGACTGAGACCCAGCATCAGGAAAGGACAGATATCACCACTTTGCTTTAGGGTGTTTTCTGACAGTGATTAGTTTCCAGGTATGGCAGTAAAAGGCTGCTGGGCTCTGTTGTACTAGCCTGAGGTAGTGGGTCTGATCCCTGTTCACTGCAAAGCCACTGAGCTGGAAAGAGCACTGCTGTAAGCTGAGGCAGGATATAGTTTGTCATGTCCTTTCTGAACCTTTTCTAAGGAAGTGCCATTGACTAGAGAGACTCTTGCTCGGAAGGCAGAGTGACATGGTGGAAAGATCATAGGGTGGGCAGCCAGAGACAGCAGCTTACCTTTAAGATATATTACTTAACACTTATTTTCTAAGTCTCTGTTTTTCTCTCTCTACAACAAGGATTACGTCTTCCACATAGGGCTGACGTAACGACTAAAAGAAGTGACATGTATAAAGCCCATGCCTGCCCCATAGCAGCCCTTCAATAAAGATAATTGCAGTGCTGTATTATGCAATATGTCATTCTGATGTTACGTGAAACATGTTGTCAGCATTTTTCAGGGACACTTCTAGGTTGCATGATGACGAATGATTGCACTTTAGGCTAAAATACCTCTGGAACACGACTTCCTTTGTAATGTAAATTGATCAAGGAACTTCCTGTTCTCTGAGGCTATTCCAACTGCTCAAACCAGTGCCTGCTTCTCCCAGAGGGTGGGGCCAGGAGCAGACTGACCCAGCATCCAACCTAGAAGCACTTTCCCTCTTCTAAGACTTTTCACACCAAAGGAAACAAGGGAAGAAACTAGACACTATTGTTTTTACAGACCTTTTCCTTGCTAATGCTTCTTTCTCTCCCCTTGTATGCTATTTTAAGACACTGTGAATCAAATTATTTCAGCAAGAATAGGCTTTCATCCTGACATTCAAAGAGATTGATGTTCATATTAATTATGGACCAACTCTGACTCTCTCTACCAGCAGCTCTTTTATTTTATTTTTATTTCTTGCTGCAAACATCTTTATTCATTTTAAAGTCACCTTCTCATCAAGTTTCTAGTTGTAGAATGTTTCTGGATACAGCAAATTTTGGAAGCTTTAATAACCACTATTTAAGTTTTTGATTACTTTTTGCATTCAAATATAATGACAATGCACTTTCACATTCTGCTGTTGTATAACTTGCTACTTAAATCCCCAGGGTTTAGACAAGTATGTATGTAAACATGTGGCTATTTGTCCATTTATCTGTTGAGAAAATGCCTTCATAAGTCCCTTTATATAAAATGAAAATCCAAGGTCTCTGCAGCCTCCCTCTCTTTGCTCCCCTTCTCTCCTTCCGTGTGCTCCAGGCGGCAGCACTTGTGGGTCTGAAACCTGCTGCCTTCTCCTGGGTGCCTGTGGCCTTGCATAGGTGTTCTACCTGCCTGTAATAACCTTGATGCATTGTTCCTCTTGCTTTTTTCACTTTTCGTCCTCTCACCATACTTGACTCTTCCTTTCCATTTCCACTCAAGTCATTATACAGAGTTATTCCCATGTCTGCTCTGATGACTGTTCCAAACCTTGACCTCGCTGGTCCCAATTGCAGCTTCTGTCTACCCAACTTCAATTACATACCCTCAGGCTTTGCCATACCCAGGAAGCATTCAGCTTTAAGATCTTACATTTAAATCTTCTATTCTCTACCTAGAATCTTCTCTCTTTTTCTGGTGCCTATCCATGACTCACTGAGTAACTGAAGTCTGTACCCTCATCAAGATCCTCAGTCTGAAGACTCCCATTTGTGTACCTTATCTCTCAGCCTCCTCATTTTGTTTCTTTCTGTGTTCAGCTTACGGACAGGGTCTTTCTCGTCAACCATCCTCGCCAACAGCCTCAGATTTTCTTCTTATTTTCTGCCACATTGACTTGAAAAATCACTATTATGGGCCAGGCATGGTTGTTAATGCTTATAATCCCAGCACTTTGGGAGGCCAAGGCAAGTGTATCATGTGAGGTCAGGAGTTTGAGACCAGCCTGGCCAACATGGTGACACCCTGTCTCTACTAAAAATACAAGAAAATTAGCCAGATGTGGTGGCGGGCGCCTATAATCCCAGCTACTCCAGAGCCTGAGGCAGAAGAATGGCTTGAACCCAGGAGGTGGAGGTTGCAGTGAGTCGAGGTCACGCCAGTGCACTCTAGCGTCAACAAGAGCTAAACTCCATCAAAAAAAAAAAAAAAAGAGAAAGAGAAAGAAAAAGAAAAATTACTGTTATGAAGCAGTCCAGTGGCCCAACTTCTTTGTATTAGCTTAGGTTCTGGAACATTGCTGAACCAAAGGATGCCTCTGGGGTTTCATGCTACATACACTCCAGGTAACCAACATGAACTAGGAACTCAGCAAACTTATATGCTGCTAGTTAGCCTCCTCCCCATTTTTAAAACAGTCTATTTAAAAATTGCCCCCACTTTTAATACATTATTTCTCTTTCAAGATTATTAGCAGGTGGCCTCATTTCTTATCAGAAACACCCACACCCCATCAACACACAAATATGAAAAAAAGGGGGTACTAAGCAGGAATGCTTTCAACTGTTGGCCATCATCCATACAAGCATGCTTTCTGAAAACAATGAAAAGATGTCCCCGCTTCAGGGTTAACCCCTTGACAGGGGTTTCAGCCACCTCTTACCTTTCTCTCTCTCCACCACCCTTTTTCCCATACCTGCCCCCCAACACATTCCGTACAAATCTCTCTGTGGATTATTCTCTTCTTTTGCTGTAACTCTTCTCTCCTTGTCTTCTGGCTTTCTTGCAATATATTTAACCATAACTAAACCTCTTTCATCTTTAAAAAAAAAATCTCTACTCTTGACCCCTTGTTTCCCTTAGTTACATACAGCCTTTTTCTTTCTCTTCACAGTTATTAGAAATTTCCCAAACAGTATCACCCATTCTCCTCCTATTTACTATTTAAACTACTGAAATTCACCTTCTGCCCCATCACGATGCTGAAGATCTTTTCGTTACTCCACCAAAGACCACCTTCTTGCCCCAATCCATAGACACCTTCACCATTTTTCTGTTTGACTATTCTGCAACAAAGGATAAGATAAAAAGCAGACATTATGTCTTGTTCCTGAATGTGAGAGGGAAGTATTTAGAGTTTCACTACGAATTATCAATTTACCTGTAAGCTGTTTTTATTTCACTTAAATCAAGGTGATGATGTTGCATTCTATTCCTATTTTGTGGAGAGCTTGCTTTTTTTAATCATGCATACCTGGTGAAAATTGTTAAATGGTATTTCTACATTATTAAATTATATATTCTTATTCTATAAATAAACAAATTAATAATATATTCTATAAATATGATGATTTGCATTTATTGTTCTTTTAAAGTAAACCAACTCATCATCCCTGGGATAAACCCCATTGATCATAAAATATCATTTTATACTTTGCTGGATTCTATTCAGAAAAATTGGTTTAAGGACTTTTGAATATATGTTCTTAAAGTGTATGTGATTGTAATTTTATTTTACTGTTTTTGCTACAATACTCTTTGCATTTCAGAATTATGTTGTCTTCAGAAAATAAGTTAATAACCATTCCCTCTTCTAGTTTCTATACAGTTGACATTATTTCTTCTTTAAATATTTGATAGAGTTTAACCATGGAGAAACTTTTATTACAAATTCAAACTTTCTAATAAATGTAGTCTTATTCATATATTCCATTTCTTCTTTCAAGTTATTTATTTGTTAGCTTATCTATTTTATATAAGGTATCAAATTGATTTATGATTTATTTATTATTGGGCATAAGACTATTCATAATAATCCCTTATTTTTTAAGGTCTGAAGTGGCTATAATGGTGCACTCTTTCTTGCTTTCTAGAGATAACTTGTAATTTTTACTTTTATTAATTCTAATCAATTAATCAATTTTATTAATTTTTATATTAATATTTTATTAATCTTTTCACAGAAACAAACTTTACCTTTGTATGTTTATATTTGAGTGTGTATATATATACTGTTTTTATGTTTCAATTGTATTGATTACTGTTCCTTTTAATTCTGTCCTTCTTTCTTTAGGTTTATATTGCCCTTTCTCTAGCTTCTTAAGATGGGAAATTAAATAATTATTTATATATATATTTTTTGTAATATGAGCATTTTCATTAATAAATTTTCCATTATACCCTGCATTACACAAATTTTGATAGTTTTATTTTCATGTCAGTTCAAAATATTGTCTATCTTCACTGTGGTTTCTCTAATTCTCTAATTCATGGGCTATTTAAAAGTGTGTTATTTAATTTCTAAATATTTGGAGTTTTTAATGTATCTTATTTTTTTACATGTCTCATTTAACGATATATTCAGATAATACACTTAGTAAGATTTTAATTTTTGAAATGTATAATACTTTATGATCTAGAATATAGTCTATTTTGTTGTGCCCATGAAAGTGTATTCTATAGATTTTTTGTACATTGTGCTATTATAAATGTCATCACGTCAAGTCCTGTGACAACGCTGTTTAAATCTTCTATTTTCACTTAGTTTATTTGTCTACTTGTTTTATTAATGACTCAGATTCATTAAGTTGTCCAATGCTGATTGTATATGTGTCTACTTCATATTTTATTTCTGTCAATTTGATTTCTTGTATTCTTAGCTCTATTACTATATTGATATGTAATTATATTTTTTCTTTCTTTTTTCACTATAAAATATTATTACTTATGCCCAGAAATACTCCTTGATTTGAAGTCTACTTTGTCTGATATTAATATAGCCACACCAGACTTCATATGCTTACTTTTCATTTTGGACGCTTTCTCTTTCTTTTTAGTTTCAGCATTTCTTGAAATCTCAGAAAAACTATACCATAAAAGTAAGAACCCCATCCTCCAAGACCAAAGATGCCATCAGACCAATGATGAACCACAATATGCCAATCCTTATTCCAACATCATGTCATCTCAGTTTTTTAGTATTTTTTTAAATTTTATTTTTAAGAGTGATACAGAGTTTACAGAAAAATTGATCGGAAAGTTCCATATACCTCCTGTCTCTCTCCACTCCTGCACAGCTTCCCATCTTGCATTAGTGTGGTATGCTTGATATAATTAATGAAACAATACTGATACATTATCATCAACTAAAGTTAATAGTTTACATTAGAGTTCATTCTCTATTGTACTTCTGGGTTTTGACAAATGCCCAATGTCTTGTATCCATCCTTACAATACCATGCAAAATAATTTCACAGCCCTAAAAATGCTCCCTTCTCCACTTGTTCTTCATTCTTCCTTCCTCCTCCCAAATCTCTGGTAACTACTGACCAACAACTACTGACCTTTTTATTGTCTTCATAGTTTTGATTTCTCCAAAATGTGTTGCAGTTGAAATCATATATTATGCTGCCTTTTCAGACTCTTTTTTCCATTTAGTAATATGCTTTTAACATCCATGTCTTTTCATGTCATTGGTCTATAGACACCACAACTGCTTCTCAGCTATTTCTTCCTTTTTAGCAGAAATGGAAAGGCTTGGGGTGATAGTCGGGGTGGGCAGGGCAGTCGTCCGACCTGGGTTACTTCCCTTCCCCTGGGTTTGAAACCATACCCAGACAGACTTTGTCATAGGCTATTACCTCTTTTTCTGAGTGCTCACTCATCTTCCCCCAAAATCACTTGCTCTTCCCTAAGTTGCCTACATCCGCCCTCCTTTCTCCCCTGTGAAGAGAGTATCAAGTTTCTAGCTTTCACTGGGTTTGGGGATATTCTTTTCTTTCATGTGACGCCACTGTGCACGTTATAAGTTTGTACACCTTTTCTCCTGTTAATCTGCCTACAGTCAGTTTAATTCATGGACTCAACTATCAAACCCTCAGATGGTAGAGGAAAATCTTTCCTCTCCTACAATATGAACCTATCCTTAGTTTTCAGGATACCAGTTTGTTCTGTGTTCTGATTTCTCTGATGGATCTAAGAAGAGTTGATTTTCAGTTTCTTCATATTTTTTTTCTTGTGACAATAGGAGTGATGGCTTCTGAGTTCTTTATGTGTTAGACTAAAATAGAAAATCTGAGTTTGTTTTCATCAAATGCTTCTTGGCATGGGTAGTAATTTCTAAATCATATACCAGATACTTCGGCACATTCCAGAGAGTATGAATTAGGCTATTAATTTTTCTGATGCTGTTAGACTTTGAATGTAAAATTCTACATGCCTTACAAAATGATTGATAAGGTTAGGTAAGACAATCTTAGAAAATTTACTACCTTATGCAACTTTTTAAAAAGCGAAACAAAACATGGTTGTGTGGAAGGAAAAGAAACTCTTGAGACCTCAAGCTCACTATGCCAAAGAAAAAGTTAAGCCAACTTGGAAACTGAGTCATGCAAAAAAACAAAACAAACAAAAAATCCCTGTCTTTCTTTTTGCTCCTAAACAAATAACTACAAGACAGAAGGCCACATATCTCCCCAGGTAGCCTCCTTTACTCTGACAACGTAAATTAATAGCTTACCTTCCTGGGTATGGGACAAGAGGAGAATGGAAATCCTCCCTCCTTTCTCTGCAGTATGATTACTTTATCTTATGTAAGGTGCAGATTCACAGAGCCTGAGATATACATAGTTGGCTCTTCCTCTACCCACTCCTTTTCACATGCAATCTGTGGATTCAGTGAGCACTAATCAAAACCTCAAAAGAACATCACTGTTTGTCTCCTTTGCTCTACCCTCCATCTTCTTTTTCCCTCCTTCCTCTCCTGCCTGCTTTTTCCCCCTTTAAGGTTGAAACCCTCAAAACTTCCTTGGGAGAAAGTACAGGTCACAGATTCTCCAGTGGCTTGTGTCTCTTTTTCCCAGACATATTCTCAACCTTGGCAAAATAAACCTCTAAACTGATTGAGACTCATCTCAGACACTTTTTTTTTAGGTTTAAAGTTGTACCTCTCATCCCCCAAATGATGTCTGGTTGTGGTGGGAGGTAGCAAACAGGGAGTGTCTGTCCCAGCTCCACTGGATATCCAGTGCATTCTTGACGGGTTCCCCTGGGATGTCTCATGCTACTTGGTTTTTGAATGATAGCCTCTGTTATTGCTGATACAACTCATAAAATTTGCTCTTGGGTATGTGTGACAACACGCTGCTATTGACTATGGCCTGCTGTGGCTTCTGCTTCTGTTGTCTATACTCTTTCTTTTTTTGAGACAGAGTATCACTCTGTTGCCCAGGTTAGAGTACAATGGTGAGATCTTAGCTCACTGCAACCTCTGCCTTTTGGGTTCAAGTGATTCTCCTACCTCAGGCTCCCAAGTAGCTGGGACTACAGGAGCAGGCCACTATGCCTGGCTAATTTTTGTATAGTTGGGGTTTTGCCATGTTGGTCAGGCTGGTCTCGAACTCTTGACCTGAGGTAATATGCCTGTATTGGCCTTCCAAAGTAGTGGGATTATAGGTGTGAGCCATGACCCTCAGCTAGTTGTCTGTACTCTTTACCCTCCCATTCTCATTGTCATGCATCTTTCAGTCTTTTGCCTCTTTCAACACTCCTGGGTCTTCCACTGTGTTGTGCAAGAATGTGGATTCATGAGTCCACATTGAGCCAATAGGCTCCATTTTGGAGCTACCATGTCTATCCCATTCACTAATGAGTTTTATCTACTCTCAGCAAAACAAGTATCTTGTGTATGAAAAGTCTCACAACTGTCTCTCTTGAAATAAGCTTAAGAGCCTATCTTCAAAGTAAAATATATATATATATGTATATATATATACATAAAATATGTGTGTGTATATAAATATGTGTATATATATATATACATACATATATATACACACACACGCATATATATATATATATATATATATATAAAACACCCTTTTATTCTTAGCTGAGTTTATCCCTCCCTCTTATGCAATAGAAATCTCAGGCTCAATAAACAGAGATCAATGGACAATTTAAATAATCATAAGTAACAATATTTAGAATAATATATTTAAATATTATCTCAGTATACTATACATGAAAATTGTAATTCAAGTACAGAAGACACAGAATTGTGTTATGGCATGGATTTTATGAATTGATGTGGTGAAGAAAAAAGAGAATTTACTTGAAGCCTAAAATACTCTTCTCCAAGTGGAAAGAATTTAGAAATAGCCTTACATTTTCTTCTCTAAGAATCAATCGCATTACTGAATGTATGATATGTAATGCTGAAAAGTATTACAGTATTTTATATTACTTTGCTTTGTTTTTAATTTTATTACCCTCCTATAGATAATGCTTGAATGTCTTAACAATGCTAATAAGGTGAATTTAAATATTATAAACTTAAGAATGTGAAAATAATATTAGAGCTAACAACAGTCAGTGAATCCAGGAGAAAGAACAGAGCATTCCTTACCTTATTTTCTGCAGTGGTTAAGGATTAGATGCCAACTAATGGTGAATGAGACAATGGATGAAGAAATGTAGGTTTACCTTTTTTTTTTTTTTTTTTTTTTTTTAGGCTGGAGTGCAATGGTGAGATCTCAGCTCACTGCAGCCTCCGCCTCCTGGGTTCAAGCCATTCTTCTGCTTCAGCCTCCCATGTAGCCAGGATTGCAGGCCTGTGCTACCGCACCTGGCTAATTTTGTATTTTTAGTAGAGTGGGGGTTTCTCCATGTTGGTGAGGCTGGTCTAGAACTCCCAACCTCAACCTGTCTTGGCCTCCTGAAGTGCTGGGATTACAGGCGTGAGCCACTGTGCCTGGTGGTTTACATATGCTTTTTTAAAACTATGAAATAATAACTGGAAGATTTAAATTAGTAGCATAAAATCAAACATTTGATAGAGGAGGACAAGATTAAATAAACTAACATTTTTTATAATTTAAATAGGAAGCCAATATTTAAACAATGCTTATAGCTTAAGAAATTAAGCTGTGAGTATATACTTTGGAATTGTGAAGAAAGCTATCAAAATTATTAAAAGATACAAAGAGTTGTAAAGGAAATTGAATGGGGAGTGGGAATATAAGTGCAAGAAAATGGGATAAAATATTTCAAATTTTCTTTTATTATTTCATATGTATTTTTTTTACTATGTAATATATTGCTTTTTGTACATTTAAATATTTTAAATATACAATTTCCAAAAATACTTCTACATTATTCCCACCACAGTTTTGCTATTTTTTTCATTTGATGATTATAATATTTTATAAATTTTCTGAAAAATAATTTGAACATCTGCAAGTTTATCTCCCCAAAAACATAATCCCTACCAGATGTTTCTGGCTGGCTCTGAGCCCAGAGATATTGATGGAACTATAATGGAGAAGGTCTTGGGTAAATATGTTTGTCAGGCTAACTGTGAATTTGATGTTAAATTGTACTAAAGCTGGTGATAGGGTGGCAGTAAGTAAAACTGCTGTGGGGCTTCAGCAATTTAGTGGAACGTCTGGCTGAGTCTATTGTCTTCTGTTCACTGCTTCAAAAGCCAAGTTTGTTTGTCCTTGTATCATCTTATATAACCCAAGATTAAGACTGGTTTTGCAGAGAATTTTAAAACTCTTTATCTCCATATATATTTGAATGTCAACCATCCCTTAAACTCCTGTGATCCCAATGTTTTCTTTGCTCCTACCTACTTAAATCTCCATTGCTAATCTTTTCTCCCACCTTGGTAGGATCAAAGAAAAGTAGAAAATTGCTGAAAATATATTTCAATCGTCATCAAAGAAGATCAATGAGAATCAAATAGTTTCAGCATTAATTTTAAACCAGATTTAATTCTAAAGTCTTAGTTTGCTCTCTAAGGTTTTGTATAGTCTCTTCTTTTTATGGGAGTTTATTATATTAAGATAAGACACCGGCATCTAGGTGGCAGTTCTAGGTTCCCCATGAGCTCCTAACTACCTGAGAGGTGGCTGATTGAGTTGCCATGAGATCAGGCCCTAAGCCACAGCCTTTCACAGAAGAAACTCATGTAATTTTTATTATGCAAAACAGGCGAATAGCAGAATCTGACAGTGGCTCTTTTTACTTATTTTCTTATTCCTTCCCAGAAGATTATAAACTCTTTAAAAGCAGGAATAAATTCTGAATCTTTCTTGTAGTTTTTTTTTTTTAATTTAAAAAAAAAATTTTTCTGCTCTAAGATGAAGCCAGAGTAGGATCTATAGTTCTTTAATTGTCTTAGATGCAGGACAATTTCTGGAAATGTTGAAGCTGAATTTACTTGTTTTAACTCAAGTTCTCATTTCTTTCTTGATTGGTTTGATTGGTATGTATACAAATATACTTTTTTTTTTTTTGAGAGGATGTCTAGCTCCATTGCCCAGGCTGGAGTACAGTGGCACGATCTCAGCTCACTGCAACCTCCACCTCCCAGGTTCAAGTGATTCTTCTGCCTCAGCCTCCCAAATAGCTGGGATTACAGGCACCCGCCACCATGCCCAGCTAATTTTTGTATTTTTAGTAGAGACAGGGTTTCACTGTATTGGCCAGGCTGATCTAGAACTACTGACTTCGTGGTCCACCCTCCTCGACCTCCCAACATGCTAGGATTACAAGCATGGGCCACCAAGCCTGGACAAACATACATGTTTTTACTATCATAAACAAATCCTGGACTCCCAGCTTCTACTTAGGACACAGAAAGTTGGAAAGAGTATCATACCCACAATAACGACAGAAAAAAATTCAGGAAATGTGAAAATCATTAAATGTATCAACCTCAAAGAGGTGAGGTTGCAAAAAAAGCAACTAACCTGAAATTTAAGGAAAGGCAGGTACTTCTGCCGAGAGATGGAACTAACCTATGCAAAGGAAAGGAGGAAGACAGCCCCTACATTTAAGTAAGAAGGAAAAATTTTCACTAACGTATTTAGTGAATTGTTAAAATTTGAGAGTGGGATAATGTAAGCCCTCTGGGGCCTTAGACACAAAGGGAGTTCACAAGAACTTATGTGAAAAATACAGATGGTAGGGCAAGAGGCCATTGAAAGCTTACCTTGTAGTTTAGGTCTAGAAAACAGAAGTATCTTCACTAACGACCAAGCAGAACAACAGATGTTCACATGTTCAGGTATAAATGCTATTTACTTCAGTGTCTACTGTACTGTACATCTGACTTCTAATAAAAATATATAGCACATTGGAAAAAAAGAGAAAAAACCTCACCCCGTTGCCAAGAAGCAGAAAAAGACTCATATATGAAGCAGATATTGGAACTATGAGATGGAGAATTAACAATTACTATAATTAATATGCTTAACAATCTTGTAGAACAAGTGTAACACATTCATGAACACATGGGGAATTTTAGAAGAGAGATGAAAAACATTAAAAAAACACTCTAATTCAAGGGCTAGAATTAAAATACAGAAACAGAAATGAAGCAAAGCATTGAATAATTCATTGGCAGACTCAACAAATGTAAGGGACATAAAAATTAGTGAATAGGTCAATAAAAACTACCCAACTAAAGCACAATGACAAAAGATACTGGGGAAAAGAAAAACAGAACAAAGCATGTAAGTTCTAGAGAATAACATCCAAGGAGCTAATATTTGTGTAACTTGAATCTTAGAAGGAAATAAAAAGATAATGGAACTTATGAATTATTTAAAGAGATAATGACTGATAATCTTCCAAAAATAGCAAAAGACATAAAATCATACATCAAGAAAGCTCAGGGAACACCAAGTGGGATACAGTAAAAACATTCTCTCACTGCCCCTCACACAAACTCCAACACACCCACACAGAAAACTACATACATTGTATTCAAACTACAGAAAGCCAAAGAGAAAGGGTGACTTTTTCATGCAGTTTGGCAAAAAAGGCATATATATATATATATGTTACATACATAGTATATGTATATATACTACATATACATATGTATAGTAAGCATATATATAGTAAGCATATATATATATATGCCTTTTTTGCCAAACTACATGAAACATATATATGTTACATATATAGTATGACTTTGTTCACATGTATAATATAATGTTGTTTGTATATAAAATATGACTTTCTTCATATGATCAAAGGAATAAAAATATAACAGATTTCCAATTAGAAACTGTGCATGCCAGAAGACAATGGAGTGATATCTTCAAAGGGGTGGGAGAAGAAAGAGACCAACCCAGAATTTTACATCCAGTATATTTCAGAAATTAAGCATATTCAGAAATTAAAGTATATTTCAGAAATTAAAAAGGTTTTTTTAAAACGATATAATTATTGATCAATAGATTTACACTAGAACAAATGGGAAAATAAATTACTTGAGTAGAAGAATATGATAATACACAGGAACTTGGATCCACTAAAAGAAACAAAGCTCTCCAGAAACAGTTAAAAAGAAATGAAGCATAAAATACTTTTTTTCTTAGTAATTGCTTTAGAAGGGAATTGACTGTCTTAAAAGTAAAAATAGTAGAATATATATGGGGTTTGCTGTATATTCAAAAGACAAATACATAATAACAGAAAGAAAAGAGGGAATCATTAGGAGTACATGTTTGTCAGGCTCATAATTATGTGACATGATATAGTATTGTTTGAAATTAATGTATTATTTGATAATATATATTGTAAACTCAATGATAACAACTGAAAAATGTTGTAAAAGAAGTCTAAAAAATAAACCAATATTGGAGATTAAATAGAATAATACAAAATGAAAAACAAACACATTTCAAAAGAAGGCAGAGAAGGAGGAAAAAAAAAAGAGCACATAGAAAATGATAGAAAACCTATCAATTTTGTAATTTTTATTCAATCACATCAATTGTAACACTAAATGTGTCCAATTAAAGCCATAATACCTCTAAAAGGAGAAAAGGAGAGCATTATTTCTTATAAAAAGCTACAACCTGTAGGTTAAGAAACAGAGCATTTGGCCAAAATGAAAAGCAGGTGCTTTAAGAAAGAATGAAATGGGAAAAGGATTCCCTGTTTAATAAATGGTGTTGAGAAAACTGGCTAGCCGTGTGCAGAAAGCAGAAACTGGACCCCTTCCTGACACCTTACACTAAAATTAACTCCAGATGGATTCAAGACTTAAACATGAGACCTGGCACCATAAAAACCCTAGAAGAAAATCTAGGCAAAACCATTCAGGACATAGGAGTAGGCAAGGACTTCATGACCAAAACACCAAAAGCATTGGCAACAAAAGCCAAAATAGACAAATGGGACCTAATCAAACTTCACAGCTTCTGCGTGGCAAAAGAAACAGTCACTAGAGTGAATTGGCAACCAACAGAATGGGAAAAAATCTTTGCAGTTTACCCAACTGACAAAGGGCTGATATCCAGAATTTACAAAGAACTCAAACAGATTTCCAAGAAAAAAACAAACAAGCCCATCCAAAAATGGGCAAAGGATATGAGCAGACAGTTTACAAAAGAGGACATACATGAGGCCAACGAACATATGAAAAAATGCTCATCATCACTGGTCATCAGAGAGATGCAAATCAAAAGCACATTGAGATACCATCTCATGCCAGTTAGAATGGCTATCATTAAAAAATCTGGAGACAACAGATGCTGGAGAGGATGTGGAGAAATAGGAACACTTTTATGTTGCTGGTGGGAGTGTAAATTAGTTCAACCATTGTGGAAGACAGTGTGGCGATTCCTCAAGGACCTAGAAATAGAAATTCCATTTGACCCAGCAATCCCATTACTGGGTATATATCCAAAGGACTATAAATCGTTCTACTATAAGGACACATGCACACGAATGTTCATTGCAGCACTGTTTAATATAGCAAAGACCTGGAACCAACCCAAATGCCCATCGATGATAGACTGGTCTGGGAAAATGTGGCACATATACACCATGGAAT
Source organism: Saguinus oedipus (assembly GCA_031835075.1). Lineage (NCBI taxonomy): Eukaryota > Metazoa > Chordata > Mammalia > Primates > Cebidae > Saguinus > Saguinus oedipus. The sequence continues at coordinate 6,908,690 of CM063183.1, read as the reverse complement.
ATTATGCAGCAATCAAAAATCATGAGTTCATGTCCTTTGTAGGGACATGAATGAATCTGGAGAACATCATTCTCAGCAAACTGACACAAGAACAGAAAATGAAACACCGCATATTCTCACTCATAGGCGGGTGATGAACAATGAGAACACATGGACACAGGGAAGGGAGTACTACACACTGGGGTCTATTGGGGGGAATAGGGGAGGGACAGCTGTGGCGGGGAGCTGGGGAGGGATAGCATGGGGAGAAATGCCAAAGGTGGGTGAAGGGGTGGAAGGCAGCAAAACACACTGCCATGTGTGTATCTATGCAACTATCTTGCATGTTCTGCACATGTACCCCAAAACCTAAAACACAATAAAAAAAAAAAAGAATGCAAGGGTAGGAATTTATGCTTGACATGATCAGCCAAACACACATATTTACTGGGCTCTAGAAGGAGCTACGAATATGCATGGAGGGAGTCACGTGCACTTGTGGTGAGCAAACATACGTGTTGCTCATGACCCATGTTCATTGAGGGATAACTTAACATTAAAATGTAGTAAAATTAGGCTCTATATATCAAAAGGTGAAACACAGATCACCAAGGCACTTTGTGTATGTCTGTAAACCAGCCAAAATGAGTTTGTGGTTGGTGGTCATTTATCAGGAAGGAATGCTTTCTAAGAGTGGTCAGATTTCATGGCTTAACTGTGATAAAGGTGGGCACTTGGCCAGCATGTCAAGTGCTTTGCCTAGATTGAGGAAGAAAACTTCCACACTTGTTTGTCACAAACTGGTTTCTGTTTGATTATAGGAAACAGATCTTGAGATGGTTAGCAAGTCAGGAGAGTATGAGACATGACTGACGTCTTCTTTTGTTTAAGCTGTTGAATCATTTTTAAAGTTTTCTGGGGTCTCCTTGGCCATAAGGAGTCTGTTTAATTTTGCCTGGGGGGTGAGGGGCTTCATGTTTATTTCACAAATGGGAGTGGTGTAAACATCTAATTAAAATATAGAAATTTACAGATTGGATAAAACAAGAGCAAGACCCATCTATTTACTGCTTCAGGAAACTCATTTTAAACGTGAAAACACAGGTAGGTTAAATGAAAAAAATGAAGAAAAGTATGCTGTGCTACTTGAAAGCTGGATGGAATGGCTCTATTAGAATCAGGTAAAATACAGACTTCACAACAAAGAACAATATACCTGATATAAAAAGAGATATTACAGAATGATAAAGGAGTCCATTAACCAAGAAGACATAATTCTAAATGTGTATTTATCTAAAACAGAACCCAAAGTGCTTCATGCACTTTGAGTTCTGGTTTTGGAAAAATAGAAAAGTCTATAATTTAAATTGTAGATGTCAACATTAACTTTCTCAATAAAACAAGCAGAAAGAACTTTAGTAATGATACAGGACACTTGCCTGACATTATCAACCAACATGATCTAACTAATATGTGCAGAACACTAGACTTAACATCAGCATGATACATACTCTTTCCAATTGCACATGGAACTTTTACCAAGAAGCATCATAAAACAAATCTTACACAAACTGAAGAAAATTGAAATCACACAAAATATTTTGTTGACCATATAGATTAAACTGTAAATCACTAACAGGGGATATGTGAAAAATTCCTGAATGTTTTGCATTTTTAAAAATACAGTTTTAAATATTCTATAGGTCAAAAGGAAATAGCAAGGAAAATTATGAAATATTTAGAATTGAATAAAAATGAAGACAACAAAAGTTCTGTGATCCATCTAAGACAGGGAAAATGTAGGTCATTTATTTTACAGTAGAAAAGAAGAAATATTTCAAGACCTCTCTTAAGAAATGGAAAAATACAAGTAAATTAGATTAAAAGCAAGGAAAGAAAAAATTGACAGCAAAATTAAACACAACTGAAAAAAAAAAAAATAAAACCATAGAGAAAATCAGTGAAACTGAAAGTTTACCAATTTTATTGACCTTTCCAAAGAACCAGGTTTTAACCTGATTGACTAAGAAAAAAAGAGAGAAGACATATATCATTAACATCAGAAATGGAACGACAGGCCACTAGTATAGAAGCTAGTATAGAAGGCATTAGATGAATGATAATGGATTATTACAAATAATTTCATACTGATATATTGAACAACCTGGATAAAATAGCAAAATTCTTTGAAAGCACAGCTCCTAAGCTCACTCACTAAAGCAATAATCAGAAATGTTCTATAACTTTAAATAAGTAAATTTGTGTTTAAAAAACGTCAACACTTCCAAAAAAGGAAACTCCAGGATCAGGTGGCTTTACTGAAAAATTGTACCAAACAGTTAAGGGAGAACCAAATGCCAAACCTACACTTTTTTTTTCCAGAAAATACATAGAGGAAGGGACACTTCCCAACTCATTTTATAGGATTAATATTACCCTGAGTCCAAAACAAATAAGAACAGTGTAAGAAAATGAGAGATAAATAACCCTCATAAACCAGATACAAAATTCTAAACATTTTAGTAGATCAAAGCCTGCAATATATAAAGGATAACATATCCTGGCCAAATAGGATATATCCCAAGAATGCTAGGTTAGTTCATTATTCAAAAATCAATCAGTATAATCTGCCATATCAAGGAAATTATGATAAAAACCCTAAAATGTTTTTAGCAGGTATACCAAAAGCATTTGATATGCATAAAAATCCTTTAATAATATAAATCCTTTAGCAATCTGGGAATGGAAGGGAACTTTCTCTGTGCAATAGAAAACATGTACTGAAGACTGCTTTCTCTCTGAAATGAATACCTACTCTTGCCTCCCCTATTGGACAACATACAGGGGGGTGGGGGTCCTAGCTAGTGCAACAGGAAAATAAGTTTCAAAAAAATAGTAAATATGCATATTCCAAAGTTAGTAAGAAAACTCTGTCTATTTGCAAGTGAAATGATTATCTATATAGAAACATCCCAAAGAACTTTCAAAAATCTACTATAACTAGGAAATGGAATGTTGCAGTGTGCAAAGTGAATGTATAAATATCAACAATACTTATATGTACTAGCAATAAACAAATGGAAATTGAATTCCAAAAGTACTATTTAAATTAGCACTAATAAATACGAAATATTTTGGTATAAATCTGGCAAAATATATATAGAAATATATGTTTATAACTACAAAACGCTGAAAAAAGATAATAGATAATAAATAGATAAATGATGAGCTACATCATATTCATAGATTAGAAGGCTCAATATTGTTAGTATGTCAGGTTTCTCCAAAGTTACCTGTGGATTCAATAGAAACTCAACAAAAATTTCAGAAAGATTTTTGTTGAAATTGAAAGAGTAATTCTAAATTTTATGGCCAGGCATGGTGGCTCATGCCTGTAATCCCAACACCTTGGGAGGTGGATCACTTGAGGTCAGGAGTTCCAGACCAGTCTGGGCAACATGGCAAAACCCTGTCTCTACTAAAATACAAAACTTAGCTGGGCCTGGTGGCAGGCGCCTGCACTCTCAACTACTCAAAAGGCTGAGGCAAGAGATTTGCTTGAACCCAGGAGGTAGAGGTTGCAGTGAACAGAGATTGTGCCACTGCACTTCAGCCTGGACTACAGAAGGAGACTCCTGTCTCAAAAATAGACAAAATAAAGTTTCATCTCATCAAATGAATACCTTTTGCCTTATAAATATAAATGTGATATAATAAAAACAAACATCCAAAAATATTTTGAAAAAGAACATATTTGAAGGCCTCATTCTAATTTTAACACTGAATATAAAGCTGTAGTAATTTGGACACTGGCAAAATAATGGACACGTAGCTCAATGGAACAGACTTTAGAATCCTAAATAGAATCGTACATATATTAAAAAGTGATATTTGACAAAGGTACAAAGGCAACTCAATGGAGTAAGAATGGTGTTTTTGACAAATGGTGCGAGAACCATTGTATATCCATATGCAAAAAAAGACTTTGGCCTACACTTATGCATTAATTGCAAAAGTTAATTCAAAATAGATAATTGTTCAAATGTAAAACCTGAAGCTATAAAGCTTCTGAAAGAAAAAATTCAGAGACATTCTTTGTGCTCTTGGGTTAGGCAAAGATTTCTTAGGTACAACAAAAAGTATTTTTAAAAAACAATGCATAAAAGAAAAAGAGAAAAACTGGATTTTTCCAAAATTAAAGTTACATTCTTCAGAAGGTATCTTTTCTTTGACAATAATGAAAAATAAAAGACTATAAGAAATCATTTCTGAAACACATGTCTGACTATGGACTTGTATCCAGATGTGGTTAGCGGAATTCTAGGATGGTGCCCAAGGTTTTCACACTCTGATGTGTGAACCCTGCATAATCTCTTCCGCTTGAGTGTTGGCAGAACCTTATAGCATGATGGGATAGTTATTCCCTTGATTAGACGGCATTCTCTGAGAAATGTGATTGATAGTCACTTCATTGCTCAGTAACCATCATAGAGACTGGTAAGATTCTCCTTCTAGCTTTAAAGAAATAAGCAGCCATGGTGTGAGAGAGCCACTTGGCTAGGCCTAAGGGTCACTCTAGAAACTGAGAGCAACCCCTGGCCAACAGCCAACAAAAAATCAGTGCCCTCAGTCCTGCTACAGCAGCAAGAAACTGAATTCTGCTAACTACCTAAATGAGCTTAGAAAAGGAATCTGAGATCCAGATGAGACCCAGTAAAAATGCAACCAGCTGACACCTTGAATTTGTCTTCTAAAACCGTGTGCAGAGAACCCAGTTATGCCATGGCCGGACATTTGACATACACATTGCGTGAGAATAAATGACTGTTATTTTAAGCTGTCAAGTTAGTGGTAATACACACAGCACTGGGAAATATATACTCCAGACTATATGAATATATGAAATTCAATAATGAGAAAATAAATAACCCAATTATAATTTGGCAAAAAAAATGTGAACAGACACTTCACCAAGTCAAAATCATTAATCATTATGAAAATGCAAATAAAACCACAATGAGATGCCACTACATTCTCATTTGATTCGGATAAACAAACAAACAGATGAAAGATTCCCTGCCAATACCAAATGCTGGTGAGGATTCAGAACAACTGGAACTCACATACATTAATTATAAAAATGCAAAATGATGAAGTCACTCATTTTGGTGAACAGTGGTGCAATTTCTGATAAAGTAAATGTACATATCATATAACCCAGCAATTCCACTTAAGAGAAATGAAAGCTCAGATTCACTCTACATTTTACAGTGAGTTTTTTTCACAATTATCAAAAACTGTAAACAGTCCAGATGTCCTTCAGCTGGTATATTAGTTCTCTGCTACTGATGTAAGAAATTTCCACAATCTGACTGGCTTACAACTGTATAGATTTATTATTTTGAATATCTAGTAGATAGAAGTCTAGAAGGGGACTTACTAGGTAATATCAAGATGTCAGCCTGCCTGCATTCCTTTCTGGAGGCTTTAAGGGAAACTGTGCTTTTTCTTGTTCAGATGTTGGCAGAATCTGGCTTCATGGGGATGGAAGATTGAGGTCTATTTCCTTGCTGGCTGTCAGCTGAGTGCCAGCTTTAGAACTGATGGGCCTCTCTCTGATTCTTGCATGTGGTCCCTTACAACAGAACCAATAACAGGGCACCAGTGACTTCTGATGCTATCATCTTCCTGATTTAAGTGACTATATTTGGCCCACCAGGATAATCCAGGATTACCTTCCAATCTCAAAGTCTATAACCTTTATCACATCTGCAAAGTCCCTTTTGCCACATAAGGTAATATATTCACAGCTTTCAGGGATTAGAACGTGGACGTTTTTGGGAGTTGATGAGAGTGCCTGTCACAATTGGTGAATAAATGAATAAATAATAAGTGATAATCCATACAATGGAATACTACTCAGGAATAAAAAAGAAGTGAATTACAGATACACACAACATGAATAAACCTGGAAACATTCAGTTAAGTAAAGGAAGCCAGGTTCAAGAGGCTGCATTTTATACTATTCCATTTATTTGACATTCTAGAAGGCAAAACTGCAGATACAGAAAACAGATTAGGGGTTGCTCAGAACAGGGGACTGGGAAGAACTTGACTACACCAGACACAGAAAAATTCTTTGGGGTGTTCAATCTATATTATAGTTTGATTGTAGTAGTGGTTACATGACTATATAACAAAATATAATCAGTAATATCAAAATATAATACTGATACTACCTATAATGGTGTCAAAACTCAGTATTGAACACTAAAAAGGGTGCATTAAAATTTATTCATATTATACCTTAATATAAATTAATCTATTTTTTATTGCATTTTAGGTTTTGGGGTACATGCGAAGAACATGCAAGATAGTTGCATAGATACACACGTGGCAGTGTGATTTGCTGCCTTCTGCCCCTTCACCTATATCTGACATATCTCCCCAGGCTATCTCTCCCTAACTCCTCACCCCTCACTGTCCCTCCCCTATTTCCCCCAACAGACCCCAGTGTGTAGTGCTCTCCTCCCTGTGTCCATGTGTTCTCATTGTTGATCACCCGCCTATGAGTGAGAACATGTGGTATTTCATTTTCTATTCTTGTGCCAGTTTTCTGAGAATGATGGTCTCCAGGTTCATCCATGTCCCTACAAAGGACACGAACTCATCTTTTTTAATAGCTGCATAATATTCCATGCTGTATATGTGCCACATTTTCCCTGTCCAGTCTATCATCAATGGGCATTTGGGTTGGTTCCAGGTCTTTGCTATTGCAAACAGTGCTGCAATGAACATTCGTGTGTATGTGTCCTTATAGTAGAACGATTTATAGTCCTTTGGATATATACCCAGTAATGGGATTGCTGGGTCAAATGGAATTTCTATTTCTAGATCCTTGAGGAATCGCCACATTGTCTTCCACAATGGTTGAACTAATTTACACTCCCACCAGCAATGTAAAAGTGTTCCTATTTCTCCACATTCTCTCCAGCATCTATTGTCTCCAGATTTTTTTTTTTTTTTTGAGATAGAGTTTTGCTCTTGTTACCCAGGCTGGAGTGCAGTGGCGCGATCGGCTCACCGCAACCTCCGCCTCCTAGATTCAGGCAATTCTCCTGCCTCAGTCTCCTGAGTAGCTGGGATTACAGGCACGCGCCAACATGCCCAGCTATTTTTTTTTTTTGTATTTTTAGTAGAGACGGGGTTTCACCATGTTGACCAAGATGGTCTCGATCTTTTGACCTCGTGATCCACCCACCTCGGCCTCCCAAAGTGCTGGGATTACAGGCGTGAGCCACTGCGCCCGGCCCTGTCTCCAGATTTTTTAATGATTGCCATTCTAACTGGCATGAGATGGTATTTCAATGTGGTTTTGATTTGCATTTCTCTAATGACCAGTGATCATGAGCATTTTTTTCATAGAGTGGTTGCTGATTCACTCTAATGATTGTTTCTTTTGCTGTGCAGAAGCTGTGGAATATAAATAATCTTTTTTTAATTGAGAACTTACTATAAAGTTAATTTGCATCAGTAATGCCAAGATAAATAGAAGCATAAAGCTTGACTTCACTGATACTAATAAATAAAAAGACTGAGATTTTAAAACTGCAAACTGGGGACAGTATAGCAGACATGGAGGACTTTGTGGATAATTGTGTGAGACCTCTACACATGTCAAAGTCACATTACATACATGAATGGGACAGCTATATCTGGGACAACCCAGATAATAAGCAGAGCAACCCAGCTCATTTTGAGGTCAGTATAAAATTGATTTAGAAAATGAAAATGTAAACATCAAAGATAGCACAAGACAAATATCTATCATTTTATTTCACATGTATGTTTATATAGTCATAAAAATTGCTACTGGATGGGGAAAAAAGAACAAAAGAAACTAGAATTTATTTGGAATATCATATATTCTTTATCCAAATGTAATATCCTTCTTAAACTCAAAACAAACTAACAAACAGAACTGGCAGACCAGTTTCTTTAAAAACAAGCAAGTAAGGCAAATAATAAAAACACTTCCTGAGCATGGTGCTGATGGCTATGTTAGAAGCTGAGGATATACATATGCATGGATATAGATTGTAACTAAGTAAGCTCAGAATCTTAATTTGAGGGTTAAACCAGGATAGTGGGGTGGAGGAACTCAGAGAGGAGGAGATTTCAGTAGAGGAGTGGCCAAATTATAGGGAGTCTGGGTAGGAGATTATTGAATCAGATTAAGTTACAGCATTGAAGTCAATGGTGACTTTAAGAAGAACAATTTCTGCTGACTACAGAAGGAGGGAAAGAATGAGATTAAAATGGGTTTAAGACTGAATAGGCAGTAAGGAAGGGGAGACAATGGGTGTGAGCTATGCATTTGATAAACACAAGTAGAGGGAAAGAGAGACAGACAATGACTGGAGAGAAATGTGGGGGGTAAAGAAAGACTTTTGATGAAAGGTACTGCAATGTGTTTGTATGTTAATGAAGATGAGCTCGGAGAACAGATGAGATTAAAGATCTCTCTCTTTCAGGAAAGAGATCTAAAAGGAACAACATTTTTGAGTGAGGAGGAAGAAATGGAGTGGAGCAAGACACAGAAGATGGCTTGGCCTGTGGTGGGAGAAGCCTTCATGCTTCACCTAAACAGAAGGAAAGGAGGTGGAGATGGAGATGCAAGCACCGTTGCAGTTTTGGAAGAAAAATGATGGTATTTGTACTACCTAAAACTTTGCAATATACATTGCTTCTTTAAATTTAAGTATCTCTTCTTTAGCCTCACCACAACTGTGTGAGAAAAGAGAGTAGTTATTATTACATTTAAGTCATAAGTGAAAAAACCGAGGTCAGATACACCAAATGACTTTCTCAAGATCATAAGCTAGTAAGTGGTGGTACAGTGCTTGAATTCTAATTTAAATTTCTTTCGTTAACATCAGGAAAACAGTCAAACTCCATATCACTAGACATGTCAAACTTTAATTCTTAGACATAAGATGAAGCAAAAATATTGCTGGCTTCACTCCCACTTCTGTACTCTTTTTTTTCCCTAGTACTTGCTGGAATGTGGAAATGGTGGAGTAAGGCTGCTTTAGGTATAGCTAAAAGAAGGCACAGCCAGGAAAACAAGACGTATAGAAGATGGATATTTTAAATGGCAGTCAGATGACGGGATGGCACCTATCCTTGACTCCATTCATTGGGCAGATTTTAGCTTATGCAAATAAACCAGTCACAATCATGGGAAGAAGGTAAGAAGAGAAGTTTTGGTGTAGAGGCGGGTAAGTTCAGTCATGGATATTTTGAGTGCAGAATATCCAACTGGCCATTGAATGGATGGAGCTTAATCTCAACTGAGCTATCTGGGCTTAAGCTGTAGTTTGAGGAGTCACCATACAGATAGTGTTTGTTGTAAATTAGAGGTCATAACTTGCATTTGAAAAAAAGTGTTTAAAAACTGCAGTGGCACTTATAAATCCTCTTTCAATTCATCTGTTGGAATAAAGGTCTTTCATGTCCCAGGGAGGTGCTGTTGACATGGTAAATTTCTATGGGAATTTTTTCTTTGCTGAGCAAGGTTTAATTGTAAGCATTTGCAGGGTTTATGTCATATCTAAATGGTATTTCTTTCAAGCGCATAAATGGTCTTTACTGACAGGAAGCCGTGCAAATGTTCCCCTTTTACAATTTACTGAAATTGCTTGTTATTTTTAGAGGGAAGTCAGGCATTAGTGAACCCAGTGCTGAAAACAAGTCTTTCATAAGCAGACAGCTTAAAATTCAACATAAATTGTACCATTTCTAATATCAATAATTTCAGCAGATTTTATATTGTGGATTATAGTTTTTAATAATATTTTTTAAATGTGCCCTCAATAATCCTGAGTGATACTAGGGCATCATCCCATTTTTTTTTTTTTTTTTTTTTTTTTTTTTTTTTTTTTTTTTTGAGACGGAGTTTCGCTCGTTACCCAGGCTGGAATGCAATGGTGCGATCCCGGCTCACCGCAACCTCCGCCTCCTGGGTTCAGGCAATTCTCCTGCCTTAGCCTCCTGAGTGACTGGGATTACAGGCATGCACCACCATGCCCAGCTAATTTTTTGTATTTTTAGTAGAGACGGGGTTTCACCATGTTGATCAGGATGGTCTCGATCTTTTGACCTCGTGATCCACCCGCCTCGGCCTCCCAAAGTGCTGGGATTACAGGCTTGAGCCACCGTGCCCGGCCCATCCCATTTTTATAAACAGGTAACCTGAGGCACTGGAGGGTGTGACTTGCTCAGGGTGACAGAGAAACCAACAGACATCAGGCCATCTGACTCTTTCCAGCTTTTTGATACCATTTGAAATGATATCATTTTCAATCCCTTTAATAAGCCCTCTATTATATATACAGTGAGCAAATCAAGACATGACTGTAGTTTAATTTTAATAATTTATGACTCTCCATATAGTTGCAAGCTTGTTTTCTAGAGGATATTGAACTCTGAAGTTTTAGTTGATAAGAAATTTGTTTATAGTTCTGAGCTCGTAATCTGATGTTATATCAGGACCCAATGGGACTAGAAAATTAGTCATCTTCTTTTATTGATAATATGGTTAGGAGCTCAGGAAAAAAATAACAGTGAATTTTGTTTTTCCAATGACTTTTAAATGATGCTTCAAGTTCCCAATACCTATCGACTAAAACAAATTAATTCACATACTTGCTTCTACTTCCCTTTGATAAATTAACAGACAAGGCTGTTAAGCATGGCAGTAGCTATTAATAACTACATATTGTTTTAATAAAACATCCAGTAGGAATTATTTTGAAATATGCACTATGTTGTTGGTCCTTAAAAGCCATATTAAAAAGAATTCCATGAGATTAACAGCTTCTTAGAAAAGTACCTGCTTCTTAGAAAAGCAAAAAGGTACCCGCTTATTAGAAAAGCAGCCACAAACTTGTAACAATAGAGAAAATAATGATTAAAAAAAAAAAAAAAAGAAAAGTCTTTAAAGGGCCAATTGAGAGAGCTGGGGCAGGATTTGGTGGTCTTCTTTGTGTCAGGTCTGGAAGCCTCAGTTGCTTTTCCTATGCTTTTGAGCTCCATAGAGAGTTGGGATAAAATCATCAAGATGCATGTGCCTGGAACCTCCAGGTTGCCAGAGCTGATAGGAGTGGAGGGGAGGGAGAGGAGTTACTAGAGTTACCGTGTTTGGATGGGTGTGATTCACCATCACTGTGTCACATGTTTGACATACATTATCTATTTCTCCTTTGTAATAATAGTCTTGCAGCATAAATACAATAATCACCATGCTACAGATAAGGAAAGTGAAACTAAAAAAATTCAGTAATATATCCAAGATCATACAGTTGCAAATGGATTTGGAGTTCAATCTCAGGCTTTATGTCTGTAACGACAGGTTTACTTTCCTGCCTTGCCCTGGAAGTATTAGTCCCAGACTTATTTCTTTATATGTGTTTCTCCTTCCCCCATACATACGTCCCAGACATTTTCAAGAAGAGAACTTATTCTTTGGGTGATGAAGACAGGACTTCTCAGTGGCTCTGTGTTTTTTTCAGTCACTTCTCAACATCTCCTTTTAACTCTCAAGCGTGCTTCGGAAGTATCTTCTCTCTTTCATCCTAATTCATAGAGGACCTGGCTTTGTGAGCCCTTGAAAGACTCCATACGAATTTCTCCTGACCACTGGATCAGGGAATAAGCTATTTATCATAATGGGAGGCTTCTTATTTTGATAAGAATATCTTCTTCTTCTTGCGTTTCCATCCAACATTACAGACTCCAGGATCTATAGCTGGTACTTCCCTTCCCGCCTCCTGAGAGCATAGATCTGGGAACTGTGTGCGCCCCTTGACTGAACATTAAGCTATCTCTTCTGGAAGTTTTCTTCCTTTGGGGATTGTCTTGACTGGGATAAACACCCATTTTGCCTATGGTGCCACGGCTGTCCCATTTCATGGTTGTAACCTGAAGACTTGTCTTTCCCCAGCTTAATATCCTTCAATTCACCATTGTCTTCAGGGTACTGTATATATATCCCCAACATGCCACTCAATGGTATTCACAAACTAAACTCATCTTTCTCTCAGCTGAATTACTGTAGTCCCCTCTTCTTTTCCACTCCTTGCTCTAACTCAATCTATTTCAAATATATCAAACTCTAACCAAGTACTTGTATTTTTTTAAAGAAAAAGAGAATGAGTTATTTTTTAAAATTATTTTCTCTTTTCTCTATTTCCCTCTGTTCCCGACTTTCTACTTAGCACTTTAGAAATGCAGTTGTGGCCTCCTACCTCGGCTTCACCAGACACCCCTATAGAAGTTCATCTAAACATGTGTTTACAAGCTCTAGAACAGAACTCTCACCCACCAGAAGATTGCTTCCAGAGATAACCGTCAATTTATAACTCAGCATCCTGCTATGAAACTCTCTTCCATGTAGAGAGTTCTTGGCCACCTTTACAACCTATTTATGCCCATGAGGATGCCAACTCAACTGCCTGGTAGAAAGATGCCAAGCTAGCACAGGGATTCCCCACACCACCTGCTATCTTCCCCCGCCACCTTTTAAAAGTGCCCACTTTCTGCTCCAAAAGCCTGTACTTCTTCCCTTAAGCTACTTTGAAATAAAAGTCTCTTTCTTTATACTAGACCTCGCTCTTGTTAATTGGATTCTGCAAGTGGCGAGTGACTGAACCTGCTTTTGGTTACAAAACTACTCACTCTGCTTTGTGGGAACTTCCTCCTCATGAGCATTGGTTTCAGTCTTTAGGATACTCCTGTACCAATTTCTACTTGAAAATTTTTCTCTCAGGATGTGAGGGGTTATCTGGTTGTGATATCTGTCACCCTTTGACAACCAGGGTTGACTCAGCTGGCCTGGATGGTGAGGCGGTGTCCCCTTCCTGCCTCACTGCTCCGTGTGCATCCCTCTGGAAGCTGTGCACTCGGTCGAGGAGGTTGACACTTCCTAATAGATAAGCATTGAGGAATGTCCCCCTAGCATTCCCCTGCTAGAACCTCCAAACAAGCAGTCAAAATTCCCCCTCCTCTTTGAAGCACCAACTCAAAGACGTTTTCTTCTGTGAAGCCTTTGTAAATGCCTCAATACAGATTTAGTGACTTGTTTCACTTGGAGTTTCACTGCACGTAATGTGTTTCTCTGTTATTGGAATCAAAGCATCCCCTTATACTTACTTGTACTTTTCTCTGTACAGTGAGCTTCTAGAGGACACTTTTTCTGACTTATTCATGTAGTCTTCTTTGCCTATGCCATGGCCCCATTACTAGCTAGGTTTACAGTTTTAGACCTGGCCTGGGCCTCAACCTTTTCTTGCTCCTACAGTTATCATTTTTGAAATCATACCTTAAAAATTGTTAACAAGTATCATAGACTTAATAAATAGCAGACACTTTGTCAAGTTTTTCATGTGCATTTTTCTCTTCTAGTTCTCAAACAACCCAATTAAATGGAAATGATTATTATCCTCTTTGTAACCATAAGGCATTTACAGTTCAGAGGATTTGAATACTTTTCCCAAGTCAAATCCATAGTAATTGATAAAGCGACATACTATTTCCTGGAGCCCAGACTAACGATCATGAGCAAAAAACACATATCTAATACAACTGCCTGAATTGCTTATACATAAGCCGCCCAATTTTCTAAGTATCAGTATTTGAAGAGTAAAGGTTCAAGCACTGTTTTATGGATTTTGATGGAATCAGCTCCGCTTTTTTTCTTCCAGATTGTAGTTTGCAAATTTGTCTGTCTATAGGAGTTGTAGATTCACCAGTGTCAGTTTCTGGGTCTTCTTTGCTTTCATTTCTTCTATTTGAATTGTAGCAAAAACAGAGAAACTTTCTCTTGGGAGACTGTTTTCTCTCTTCTGAGATGAATCTTGTGTTTTTTCTTTATAACCACCACCCATTTCAATTTCTCTTTTTAGATCCTTTCTCTCTAGTTTATAATGTCATCTGATTTAGAACAACACATTTAATTAATAAGATGTACCTCTTTTGAGATGAATGAAAATGAGAAGACCTAAGGCAGCATTGAGCTCTTTGGCAGCTCATTCTAACTTAAAATATTGACCAAATCAATCTTTATGCTATTTTATTGTTCATAAGAGATTCTGTTCAAGGCAAAAATCTCATTCTAATGAGCATTCTGGGGGATTAGTCTAGAGAAAATATTTGGCTTGTAGGGTAAGGAGATCAGTTTACCACAGAGTACAGGGCCAGTTTCGGTTAAAGTTGACTCTCACTAGCAGCAAAGAGAATAACCAGAAACTGACGTCAAATTCAAATTACTAAGTCAGAGTCTGGATTTAAAGATCAGGACAAAAGCAGTAAGGAGACAGAATGGGAGGGTCTGGGTTCAGAGATATAACCTCAACCCTACTGAGGTTATGAACTGGTAGCAATGAATAAATCACGTTATGTAAGGGTCAAAGGTGGAAAGACTTGACCCTTGCATAATGTGATTTATTCATTGCTACTAGTTTTGATTACTAGAGGAAAACATCTCTATGTATCTACATGAGTGGAATCATGGAGAAACTAAATTTATAAACTCATAATGGCTATAATGATTCCATTTTTAGCATATATTTAAAATCTGTAAAGTACAAAGGTTCTTAAGAGGAAATGAAGAACAGAGAATTCAAGCACTATTCATTTAAATTCTCATATCTGGAATTATTTTTAAGGAATTAGAGAACAGAAAACACTGTAAATTTCTCTTGTAGTTTTCAGCTCTGAATTCAGAGAAAAGGGCTTGGAAAAAGTATTCCTCAATATTATGAAATATTAAACTCTGGAAAATAATAGCAAACCTATCAATATGAATCTATAAAACTATTCATTTATTTGTTCTTCAAGTATATATATGGAAACGTGACTAAATGTATACTAAATTTTTTCTATGTGACCTATTTTGACACATTATTTATAAAATAACAAACATAAGGGTGTAAAAATTATTAAGCAAATTATGTCAAAAATTTGGATATAGGAGAAAATTCTTTAAAAACTCAAATTTTATAAAGCATTAGAAAATAAATTTTAGATGTTTAAAGTGGTTGAGAAAAGTGAAATCATAAGGTACAAAATGTATACATGTTTAGTTAATTGATCTTGCAAAGAAAATAAACTTTATAAGGATATAAACAATAAGAAAAATCATGAAGGCAAAGGCTGATAAACTTGACTAGATACACATTTAAAACCTTGATACATTAATAATATTGATTTTACATATAAAATACTGATTGGTATTTTTTTTGTGAAACATTTTATATGCCAATAAGAAAAGCACTAAAACTGAAAAACTGCAAAGAATAATTTGTAAAAGGTTAAATACAAGTTGATAATGAGCATAAATTTAAAAACCAAAAAATTGTAAGTTACCACCTATGCAAATTTAAATGAAAGATACTATTTTTACTTGTTTAACAGAAACAAAATAAGACAAAAAGAGACAATAAGCTCACCAATTAAAAATCAAAAAAGAAGGATATAATATATACAACTGTATTTCTTATAAACGGTGTCACCTTCTGAGAAAACTATTTAACAATCCACTTAAAATATCTATATTATTTTGCCTAGAATCTTCACCTAAGGTAATATGTCCCAGAGTACCAATCACAAAGGCATACAAAATTCACCTACATGGAAATTAAGAAGAAAATCTTGAACAACACAAAAATTGTTCAATAAATATAATCACGTGATAGAATATTATGCTGTCATAAAATGTTTTCACATAACATTTATTTTAAAAGAAATATCTGGATAATTTTTATAAATTTTAAAGAAGAGAAAATAAATAGAAGAGTATGAGAGTAGTATTTTTACAGTGAAAATCTGGGAGATACTTGACAGACTGGGTCAAAATACAGCAGGGCTTTAAGACTGAATTCTGTGTTCCATCTACGATGCAGACGGAGTATGAAGTGCATGAGGGCTTTGATGAGCTAAGTTCAGCTGTGGAATTTTTATAACTTTGGAGATGGAGCAATGTGAAAAGAAACAACCTCCAGCAGGCTCTGGGGACAATCACTCAGCAAAGTTTAGTTAAATGTGGTGGTAACTTTGAAATCAGTGTTTTGTTTTATTTTGCTTTTTAAACACACTAGTTATACACACAAGGCTATCTCACTAAGGGAAAATGTAGTAAAGACAGGAGTAGAACAGAAAATTTTAGAAGCTGGCTAAGGATCTAATGTCAAATACCATAGACAAGATGCAAGTGGAGAAAGCTGAAGCAGACTCAGGGACTCAACCTAGGTCATTGTCAGCTTAAAGGGAGGCTCCAAGTCTCCATAGGAAATGTGAAAATTAGTCTTGTGTCAAATTTGAAATCAAAGCCTTCAGGAGTTAAGCAGCGATCAGATATAGGGTCTTCAGTAACTACCAGTTTAAGAGATCTCTATGGACAATGGTTTATTATGGTACTTTTATTATTACAGTTATTCAGTGTAAATGTCTATACCTGGCACACAGTAGAAATGCAAATGATCGGAAAGAACTGCTGAACTGACCAATCAGAAAAGAACAGATTTGTTTATGTTGTCAATCAAATTATCAGCCTAATGCTTTGTTAAATGTTTTTATTAAGGCTTCATGACAAATAGTATTCATTTAAAGAATTCATGCTGTGGCCAATTTCTCAGAGGAAATTTACATACTTAAATACATTTATTCAGTTAACAGAAGAATTCAAAACATTGAATAAAAAATAAAATAAAACCTGATTCTTTTGTAAAACCAATATAATAAATGAAAAGCAGGGTAGAGATTCCAGCAGGAGGACAGTTTTGCAAATTCTATAGACATTAGAAAGATAAAAAGAGAATATGATGAACCACTTTATGCTATTAATTTAAAAGCCAGTCGGAAGGAACAAATTCCAACCCTCATGCAAGAATAATTCGACAGGAACATTTAATAATTCTACAAATCCATTAAGGAGATATACCAATTTCACACAAATTCTTTCATAAAATAAACAGAAGCTCATATATCCTGACTTATTTTCTCAGAACCATGTTACCCTGTCACCAATGCCAAAGTCACTACAGAGAAAAATACCTGCACAGTTTCCTTCATGAATATCACTGGTGTTCTTTAAAAATAATACTAAAAATTATATATATATATATATATATATATATATATATATATATATAAGGATAAAACATTATGACTAAGAGGAGTTTATCATAGGAATGCAAAGTTGTTTTAACGTTAAAAAAATAATTCATGCAATTTCCTTTATCCACAGACTAAAGCATAGAATCCAGACAATCATCTCAATATGTGCAGAAAAAGCAGTTGTCAAAACTCAGTATCCTTTTGTTTTAAAAACTCTCATTAAAGTAGGAATAAGAAGGAACTTTCTCAAAAAAATAAAGAGGAACTATGTAAACTGTAACTAACATCATATGCATTCAATGTTGAAAGTCTGAATGTTATCCTGTAAGACTGAAACAAAGAAAAAAACATTCACTTTAATAATTCTATTCACTTTGCACTAGGTTCTAGTTGGTACAATAAGGCAAGAAAAATAAATGTTTTCTAGATTAATTGGCAAGAAATAAAACTCTTTATTATGACATGACATGGTAACCTATGAAGAGAATCAAAGAATCTTCAAAGTCGGCTGGGCGCGGGGTCTCACGCCTGTAATCCCAGCACTTTGGGAGGCCGAGGCAGGTGGATCATGAGGTGAAGAGATCGAGACCATCCTGCCCAACATGATGAAACTCTATCTCTACTGAAAAATACAAAAATTAGCTGGGCCTGGTGGTGCGCGCCTGTAGTCACAGCTACTTGGGAGGCTGAGACAGGAGCATTGCTTGAACCCAGGGGGCAGAGGTTTCAGTGAGCTGAGCTCACTCCATTGCACTCCAGCCTGGTGCCTGGTGATAAAGACTCTGTCACAAAAAAAAAAAAAAAAAAAAAAAAATCTGCAAATTCATCTACTAGAATTAAGGTGTTAGTTCATTTTTAAGAATGTTGGTGGGCAGTAATGTAAAATAGTTTGCATTTTTCCATTGCAATATTGAAATCTACAATAGTATTTTTCACTGATTGTTCCAAAATAAGAGAGGTTTGCTGTTTATTCCCTAGGTAATTTATTTTTATAGTCACACCAATTTTTGCTTTATACATTTTAAGGCTATAATATTTTATAAAATGAAAATCTAGAATTGTTATATCCTCATATTGAATTAAAATTGTATCATTTTGAAGAAAGCCTCTGTAATCATATTCATACTTTTACTCTACAGTATATTTTGTCTGATATTAATATAGCTTCATCAACTTTTACATCCAATTCTTTTTAGTCTTGCTAATTTCAAATTTCTATTCCTTTACATTTTGTGGTTTAATAATTCATCTCTTCTAACCACATTAAGTCCACTGAAATTTATACATTGCAGTTGTGGGTATACAATACACACACTTCTAGTGATTTATTTTCTGCTTCTATCTAGTGAGTTCTTTTTTCTCCAGCAATGGCACTGCTGCTGGGCTCTGATAAAATAACACTTGTGCTCTTATTGCTATTGGGATGTCATGGTTTTATGGTTTGTAGCCAATGGAAAGTGCTAAGAGAGACGTATTTAAGAATCCTGATATTGCCAATTCAAGTTAAACCTTATACATCCTACAAAATCAAAAGTTAAGTTGATCCTGCTAAGGGAAGCGGGGAACAATTTTGCCCTTAAAAGCCTACAATTATAATGTTTTACATAGTCAGAAAATAAAATTTTAAAAAGAGAAGTAAATGCAAATCCTAAAGCTGAAAACAAATAGAAACAATGGTTTTTTATTTCATACTTTATTTCTATTCTTAACCTCTGTCCCCTGGGTTCAAGAACCCCCTGGGTTCTTTATTTCCTTTTTACAAGGAAAATTTGATTCCTTGTAAATTAACATACTGTTTAATCTTCTATGTTCTTCAACATGTATTTTTATTTCCTGGTCAAACTCAATCTGCAAAACATATAACGGTTTTAAGATGGAAAATGATGATATTATTACTAACAAAAATAAAATTACTGATTGCTGGTTACGATTTTTTAGTTTTTGGCCTCAAAACGTATTTCACCTAGAATGTAAAGTTCCCAGTTTTGTTTTCAAAGTAACCTGAAATATTTTATTTGCAAGTTTTGTTACTAGTTTGATATACTATTATGCTAGATTTACCATTGTTTCTGTTTGTTTTCAGTTTTGGGATTTGAATTTACTTCTCTTTTTCAAATTTTATTTTCTGACTGTGTAAAACATTTATAGGCTTTAAAAGGCAAAATTGTTCTCCCCTTCCCTTAGCAGACTAAAGCTCCAGCGCACAGACTCCCCTTAACCCTCAGGGCGAAACGTGGCTGAGATGTGCCTACTTCTTCTTCCAAGTATTCTCACTTTTTGACTTGAACAGGATTCCTTAAAAAAAATTCCTATAGCCTCATTTCACTTTTTAAAAAGGTATTATTTAATAATTGTTCATTGGGAATTTTCAAGTATCATATTACAGGAGGCTATCAGGATCTCTAGGCCACCAATTGCCAGAATCGGATCTTTCAGAACCGTGTCATATTTATCTCTAGTCTCAGAATCTAGAACAAACATATACTCCTTGGTTTTTTAGTAAATAATTATTAAATGAAGAAGCAAATTGATTCCTCTGTAATTCCATATTTTTTCATTAAAAAAGACCAATATTTCTCAACAGTGATGCTACTGACATTTTAGGCCAATTAATTCTTTGTCATAGGGGCCTATCGTTAGCGTTACAGGATGTTTAGCATCATTTCTGGTCTTTGGCTACTAGGTGTTCATAGCCACCCTCCCCCTCACCCCGTAATCATGGTATGCAAGTTTCTCCAGATATGGTTAAATACTCCCTTGCAGATGGGGGAGGGGGGAATTACTCACAATTTGGAACCACTAATGTTTGACAATATGAGAAGACATTTTGCTATGTTGATAAAAATGATATTCTTGCCCTTTGAATATAAGATTTTTAGCCAACATGGTTGACATTTGTGGTGAAAATAAAATTACCTGCAATTATTTCTTCCCTTGCTTGACTCTCTACTTGACACTCTTTCAAGGAGGAGCTATGCCAGAAAAAGGTATTCCTCTAAACCCCTTAGTAGTGATAAAAACAGGCCAATGGACATTAGGGATGTGTGTGTGTGTGTGTGTGTGCGCGCGCACGCGTGCGTGCGTGCATGCCCATGTATGCGTGTGAAATATACTTTCCTCTGTGTGGCTGCAACAAAGCCAATTAATGTAGAAAGCTTTCCTGCCCAGATTCTGCCCTATCTTTCTATGCTCTTTCTTCTCTGTCACCATCACCCAGTCATCTACCTGGTCTCTCCCAGCACAAGTTGACCATTGCACAAATGCACATAAGAAATTTAGTGTCAGTCTTGGATAAAGCAGTAGGGCCACTCATATGGCATGACTTTATGAATCCTGGTGACAAAGGAAATTAAAACTCTTGCTGTGAAAGGCAGATAAGCTTTATTGGTGAGATTTATATAGTTAGTAATGCAGCCTTTATTTGTTCTGCCAAAATATTCACTGTTTTTCTCCACTTCATGTATCACTCTGTTTACACTGACAGATATTTTTAAACCCATTAATTATTTAAGGACAAGAGAAGCATTATTAAGGGTATGTCAAAATAAAGTCTTTTGGGGAAGATGCTTCATTCAGAGAAGAGCTGAGGAAAAATGGATAAGACAAGAACACCTGCTCTTATTAGACTGATTAGCAAAGCATTATCCTTGTTTCAACCAACAAACATCTGTTGAGAGTAAATTTTGTGTTTAGGAAGACCAATGAGACAGAAGACACGCCCCTCCAGTAGCTTATCATTAGGATGACCAAACTGGGGCAGTTTTGAGAGTGAAAGGGTGCTATTAATAAATTCACTGGATAAGAGGCATGACAAAGAACCAGCTGGCTGCAAACCAAGATGAATTGGCTCCAAATTTTATCATAGTAGTTGGAGAGTTAAGATACATGATCAGCTAGATTTTTTATGATCTTCTATTTAGACGTATTTCAGGTGAAACACTGAATCATTGAAGAAGGCTAGAAGAGTGTTGAATTCTTGTATGCTGGGCACAAGGGGTGGAAGGAGGAGATAAAATTTGTAAAACACTCTCAGAGGACCAACTGACATCATTTAAGCACTAAACGTGTTATCCATGCAAAACAAAACATGTTCTCACACTGTCTCCTAGTATGTTACAACTTTTAAGGGAAGTAATTTTATGCAAATCACACACTGTAACTTAGTGGTACATTGATGGTATTGTCATTTAAGCCTAGATCCATTCATTTCAAAGCTAATTATTGAGTATATGCCAGGCACCATTAGCTGAGGACTCAAAGAAAGTGCCTCTCTTCAGGAAGTTTACCATCTGTAAGAGATGCTTGCAGTACAGTGAGAGTTGCTTTTAAGGGATATTTTAGAATCTGTTTGGGAAAAGGGAATATATGTGCATTGCATTTTAAAGACCTAAAGAAAGTGAACATTTTACCTGATTTCTGAAATTTGTGCTTTTTTCCACAAGCTAGGAATCCAGAAGTATTTATAGCTGCTATTTAATAGCATTTCTTGGTAAATATGTATGTATTTGAGAAGTATATATGGATTTCTACCTATGTTATCTCATTTAATCCTCATATTACCATTGAAAGCATATGTTGCTATCTCATTTTACAGATAATAATACCAAGATTTTAAGTGGCTTTGGCAATTTTGAATCACAGAATGAAGTAGAGCTTGAATTATGCATTCGACTTATGTAAAACATTTCCCTCAGATTCATCATTTTCAGCTTTGATGGACAATGGACAACAGACTAAGGGTGGCTTCGTGGCAGTGTCAGAGGAGGCTCTTGGGAAGGTCAGCAATGCCAATCCCAACCTCAAGACAACTACTCTGTCAGAGTGCAGGAGGTAGTCCCATTGTCTATGTATTTTGTTTTATTAAAAATAGTAAATTATGTTTATTTTAAAGACAAAGACCTTGCTGTTTTTTTTGTTTTAGACAAACAACAAAATGCAGAGACCAGATTGAATCTACTGTTTTCCTGGCCATTGTTTGCATCATGAGGTAGAAAAAGAGCCAGTGTAATCCTGTTTATTTTGAGCAGTAAGAGACTATATTCTTCCACATTCTCTCACTTTTAATGACATATGAATATGATGCTATAATATCTTAAAGTGGAAAGAATAGGAAAAATGCTGTGTGGTCTCTATTTCTAACAGCAACGCTGTAAATGAGCTGTGATCTAGGTGTATGTTAATAACAATGCAGAGATTCAATAGGAAATGGGAGAAATTTGAGAAATGATTTAACCAATATGCTTTGGGTGGCCTAAGAAGAAGACTGAAAATGACTTTGTGGCCTAGGCAGAAAAGCAAAATGGCAGCGGAAAGACACAAGAAGGCACAAGGAGGAGTCATCAAGTTCTCCTCATAAGGGATTTTGGTGGCGTCAGCACCTTGAGTAGAGGAATGGAAAGAGTAAAATATCTATCTTTCCTGCCTATGCCATGCCACTGACTAACCAAATAACAGATGAGGGGAGGTTTCTCTTTTTACTTTCTCTAGTGAATGCACGGAGGACTAATGCCTTAATTAATGGAACTAGATATTGCCCATCAATGGCAGCTAATACCATTGAACGAGATTCAACAATGATCTTTTTTCCCAGTACAAGAACACCACTGTTTACTCCTGTGCTGAAAGTCTGGTAAGTAAGATCTGGCAAAAGCTGTGCAAGAATTTGACAAGTAAAGTAGGGATCGAAGTCACCTGTCTGGCTGTGGCAGCACTGTTCCCGGATCTATTCTCTTGATTTTAAATACAGTCCACTTTCCTCCCCAATGCATTTCCATCTCTTGGTTATTGTGCCTCCCCTTTGCTCTGGAGTCCCAGTGATGATAGTAAATGTTCTATAAAACCTGTGAACCAGAATAACAGTAATATGATTGTACATAGGAGAAAAGGGGGCTTATCCCTTTCCCCAGACATATCCTTCCAGCCTGGGTAACCTGCTGAGGTTGAGATGGGCTCTCTGTATCCTCTGCCCTTGACAGTCTCTTTTTATTAACTGGCTTAGGTTTTATGTTTGGAAGAGATGTTGAGGCATCAATTGTTTCTTCTTCTATGGAACAGCTGTGATTTATTTTAGTGAAAAGTCTCAACTCTAGAAAGAAATCAAAGAATGTTAGTGCCCCCATTGCTGAGGAATAGGCCATTTTCTTGCAAGTCTGTGACTAAACAAGTGTCATTACATTTAGAACAAAATTTATTTATTAGAGCAGATGAATGTCATGACCAATAGCTATTTCTTGGCTGGAGCTTCTGGGCAGATGGAGCGGACAAAGACATGGGGAAGACTGAGGTGCTGGCATTCTCTAGTCAAACTCTTATGACTTTTTTATTTGTTCAGAGAATATCATCTTACCTTCACACTTGGATTTGAATGGTTGGAGTTGACTAAAATATAAATTAACCAAGCTGTCCTGGTGTAACAGATGAATCTACATAAACTAGCTGTTAATGGGTTCTCACTGAAGGGAATGTTGAGTCGTGGCTGAAATCATATGCTTTAGTGAAAACTGTGCTTAAATCTTAGATCCATAATTTTCTAGCTATGAAATCTTAGGATAAGGTACCAATCCTGCTTATTCCTCTATTTCCCTGCATATAAAATAAAGGTGGTAAAAGCATTTATTTCATGGAGCTTCATCAGACAAGAATTAAATTAGTGAAAAACTATGAGGCCTTAGAATACTGCCTCTTATCCAATAAGCAGTAAATCAATGTTAGCAATTATTAGATCTCTAATTGCGTTGAACCTGCTCAAATCATCTGTTGCCGAGAAGACTCTCTCGATTACTTTCTTTCACAACAATTACTCTTCTCTGGTGCCATAAAAAGGTGAGAATATTAGAAGCTGACAATCCTGGCTTTATATACATATAGTAACATTTACAAACCAAGAAACTTGGGCAAGATATGTATTAATAAGTCCTTTAAACACTTTTTCCTGTATCTACAACACCATGGATCAAATCACACTGACCTGTTAAGTTGCTGTGATAATTAAATGAGATAATAGTGTTTAGTAGAATCTGAGAGACTAGATTTCAGTAAAAATGAATAGCCTTCTCTATTATAGGACTTGCGATCTGCCTTTTTTACTTCTGAGGTATTGACATTACTTCTATGGCTTTGCGCTGCTGTCTGACACAATCATTCCACATTCAAATGCTTGATGTTACCTTCTTGATTCCTAATGGGCTTCTGATACATAGGCCAGAAGTCCTGTGGCTTTGACTAACTTACAGGAACTGCCAAAGGGTAAGAAACTGATTCCTTAAGGCATTTACCATCCAACACATATTTATTGGATGGCAACTGTGTATCAGCACCATGAAGGAGAGATATGAGATCTATCAATCCAGACAGACTTTCTGCTCTAATGGGGCTTGCAGTCTTATGATGGAAATATATTGAATTCATAATTACACAAATGATCATTAAATCAGTGCAGTGGGAGTTACTATTTTTGGAATTTACCCCAGAAATGCTTTTGATGGAATATTCAATCTTAAATTCTTAAGAACATATGGGTTTTATTGTTTACTGTTTCTGGAATTATTAATTAGAAGATGTTATTGGAAGGCAGGTGTTGTCTCACTTAAGAAAATTAGCTGTTTGATGAAGTAACAGACTTGCCGTCTCTGGAAGGGTTCAAAAGGTCTCATGGAAGGTTATTTCCTTGGATTTTATAAATCACATAGTATGCATTTGTAGTGCATTAAGAATCTTGCTATAAACTGAAAATTTATGTTGACTCAAAATTCTTATGTTGAAATCTAATCCTCAGTGTGGAGATATTTGAAGATAGGGCCTTTTGGAGGTGACTAGGTCATGAAGACGAGACCCTTGTGAATGGGATTAAGGTCCTTATAGAAGAAAGACTGCAAATAGCTTCTTCACCCCTTCCACCATGGAAGGCACAGCAAAAAAAATGGCCATCTATGAACAAGGAAGTTGACCCATACCAGACGATGGATCTGCCAGCTCCTTAATCTTGCACTTCCTAGTCTTTAAAACTGTGAGAAATAAATTTTTGCTGTTTGTAACCACCCAGTCTATGCCATTCTGTTATAGCAGTCTGGAGGAACTAAAAAAAAAAATTTAACTGCATGGCGTCTCTGGAATACTGATTCTCCAAACTAAGGAGATATGTGCATTTGGCTGACAGTGTCACTGAACAGTGACAGTAGGTTGACAGACTTGATTTTGGCAACTGAATCCATTGATTGTCTGACTCACACTACAGGTTAACAGTTCAGGTAAGTGAGGGTCCTATTGCCTGTGATAAAAAACCTGCAGTTGTCTTTGCACCAACAAGTTTTAGGCCTAAATCGAATTTCATCAAAAGTTTAAAGTAATTTCATTGTAAAAATATATTCTGACAAAACTTGTAAGTCTCCCTTTCCTTCTCAGAATAAAGTTCATTTTGGTTAATATTGCACCTATTGTGAGGCAATGAGATTAAGGGAATTTCCATTGCATCTAAGAACAGGATGTGTGTCAGGCATTGTGAGACCACATTGGGTGGCTGAGTGGGGCTGAAGCAACCTTATCTATATTTTTTGAGGGAGGGGCAGTTAAAACCTTGCTGAATAAAAAGGAGACATGACCCTGTGGAACTAGGAAATCGAGTAAGTGAAAGTGAAGAAGTGTTTTCCCTTGCTTTTATGCCTGCTTCTCTCCGCACTTCTGCTGACTGACTTTCCTATGACTCAGTGAAGGTGGCAGGAGATAGCTGCCCCACAGTTCTGTGGTTTTATAGCTTTTAAGTTCCAGACATCAGGTTGTGCTATGATTGAAATCTCTAGCCATATGCACACTATTTACAATAGCAAAGACTTGGAACCAACCCAAATGCCCATCAATGATAGACTGGATAAAGAAAACGTGGCACATGTACACCATGGAATATTATGCAGCCATAAAAAGGGATGAGTTCATGTCCTTTGCAGGGACATGGATGAATCTGGAAACCATCATTCTAGGCAAACTGGCACAAGAATGTAAAATCAAACACCGCATGTTCTCACTCATAAGTGGGTGTTGAACAAAGAGAACACATAGACAGAGGGAAGGGAACGTCACACACTGGGGTCTGTTAGGGTGTCGGGGGCTAGGGGAGGGATAGCAGAGGTGGGGAGATTGGGGAGAGATAACATGGGGAGAAATACCTAATGTAGGTGACAGGGGGATGGAGGCAGCAACCCCCCTTGGCATGTGTATACCTATGTAACAATCCTGCACAATCTGCACATGTACCCCAGGATTTAAAGTATATATGTATACTTTAAATATATATATATATATATATATATATATATATATATATATATATAGCCAAAATTCCAAATGCTTAAAAAGGGACTGGGATCTCTCTAGGTTGTGTTAGGTGTCTGTCCTAAGTCTAGTCAACCTTGGTCATTAGAATGTGACCTTCTATGTGTCTTGACTGTAGGGAGCCCACTTGTATAATCAGGGTCGATAGTTCTAAGGGAAATAGAATGTCTTTGACCCACAGCCTTGAAGAACACCTGAATAGGTTTCTACTGCTTTATCCACTTTAAGTTTAAGAATAATTGCACCAAGAGAATAAATTTTAAGTGTTTTTATCACAAAAAAATAAGTATGTGAGATAATGCATGGTTACTTAGCTCTATATTACCATTCTACAATGTATATATATTTCAAAACATGATGTTGTATACAATAAGTATACACAACTTTTATGTGTCAAATGAAAAGAAATAAACAAGTAAATAAATAAGGATTGAGAGGAGAAATTTATATTCTAAGTAAAAAATCTGCATTGCAAATAAGTCTTGCTCAGCACCACAGAAAATCAAAACAAAAGATAATGAAAATTAATCTTTATTTTGCCTGAGCATAAAATATAATTAAACTACTCCTCAAATTAATAAGTTTAATCTGTCTTCATTGAACACCCGTCTGCATGCCTTCCAGCATTCTTATGATTAAAGATGAAGTCAACCTGAATTGCCACAGGAATGTTGTGAGGTAGGAATTATCCTTTAGACCTTCAGGCAAAGGCGGCTAAGTCACTCTTCTAAGGGATCATCTCTGATACCTGAGGCACACTCAGAGCCCCAGAGTTCCTAAAGAATGAGTCCTGCATGATCTGCACATGTACTCCAGAA
Source organism: Saguinus oedipus (assembly GCA_031835075.1). Lineage (NCBI taxonomy): Eukaryota > Metazoa > Chordata > Mammalia > Primates > Cebidae > Saguinus > Saguinus oedipus. The sequence goes on along the minus strand of CM063183.1, from coordinate 6,881,394 downwards.
CCTAAAGTACAATAAAAAAAAAAAAAGAATGAGAAGCCAAACATAGAACCAAATTAATAAGAAGCAAATTCACCTCTTATTCATCGGAACTTAGTGAGTAGTACAATCTCACTCAACCTGTCCCAATGCCCTAAGCTCCACAGTTCCTGTTAACTCTCCCCTGATTCCAATTTGCTTTATCTACCTTTTATTGCTTCTAAAATCTCTATGGCTAGTCTTCACATATTTTGGCAGTTACTGAAAAATAATTTTTATAAATATTTCATCTTTTAGTGAGCAAATATTCTAAAATACGTACATTTTGGGTTGTCTCTGGATTAGAAAATAGAAAATACATAGTTTCTGCATAGAAGAAGCTCTCCTGGGCTTTCTTCTGATCATCCTTGTACTAATTATCATTATAATTATTACTAATTCCTTGCTAAGGAGGGAGTTTTGGAAGCTATTGGTGAGGTCCAGCTGGATTGGGTGTTACATTGGTTTGATCAGATTTATTTTGGGTAGGGATCAATAGCTCTTAAAATTTAAGTATAACTCTTGTAGTTTCTCCAGTGTCTTAGAGTTGTGTGTGTGCACAGGCACATGCATGTTTGGTTTGGGTAGATATTAGAATATGGAGCTCTGCTTTCACCAGATACTAGATATACTTATTTTCCTTACTCTCACCAACCTGCTGTTCTTGATAAGGACTCCTCAGGCACAATCAGGTATAAAATAAAGTACAAAGGCATTTGTGATATTTTGTGATACATGTTTTCTAAAATTAGAATACAAATTCATGGGAAATGGAAGATATTTATTTGAACTTTGACTAATTTAGAAAGTAGAGGAAATCAGGCCAGGCATCCCTCAGCCTTTTGCCTCCTACCCTGTTAAACTCAACTGCAAGTACACATGGCCATCCTTCTCCTTCTCCTCCCTCATGTGAAGAGTCCCTGTCTGTACTCTGGAATGTGCTTCTGGAAGACTTGACTAGATCCAAGTTAAATATACAAATTTACATCTGATTAAATACACAAATAGTATAATATACACAGCAGATAATATACACAAATCTCTTCTCTCTTAAAAAAAATAATACAGGTTTCCCAATTTCTCCTGCAATTCAGCACCTGCACAAGGCATGGCTCCATCTCTTCTCTTCCCTCACTGTCACTCCCTCTCTTCCTGTTCACGCTTTAGTTAACTTTAATGCAGCTTTCAAGTCCTCCCAGTATGGCTGTAACAGTTCATATCAAGGTCAGCAATAACCTCGGAATTGCCCAAAGACTCTTCTTTCAGCTTCTTGCACTTGCTGCTGTCCTTGGTACTTTTAAACCACACGAGTAGTTACAAACTTGGCTCCTTCCTTGACTCCTGGCACCACGCATTTCAGGTTCTTTCCTGCTGCTGGTCTTACAGGGATGTTCTATGCAACTTCCTCCTCACTTGGCATTCTCACTACTACTATCACTTAATGTCTCCCAAATCTCTAACTTCAGCCCCCATTTCCCATCTGAGCACCAGCCACATGACCACCTCTGTACTGAACATCTGGACTTACCAACCTGGATACCCTAGGGGCATCTCAAATCAACACATCTGGCCTGGATTCAGCCATCTCCACATTGCCCTACATCAACCGGCTTCTCCTCCTGCATTCCATAACTTAGTGAATAACAGATACCAGCCTGCATCCAGCTGCGCAGCCCAAAACATTAGTCACCCACAACCCCTTCAAGCTTGCCTCAAACATCCAGTCAGGCACCAAATTTTACCTTCAAATGTCCCTGTGATTTATTTTAGCTATCAAAAATCTCTTGCCTGGATTATATAAACAACACTTGGATGTCTCATTTCACTGATTCCAGCCTTTGCCCTCATATCCTTCCAACTGCACTGAAGCCAAGGTAATCTTTCTGAAACACAAATGTGGTGATGCCAATTTCCTGCTTAAAATTCTTGAAAAGCTCTCAGGCATGCAGAGTTAAGTCCGTGCTCTCTAACATAGCAGACACAGCCTTAATCTGTCTTTTGCTTGTATTTCCAACCACATTTCCTGTCAGCCCTTCCACACTCAGCTGTTCACTCTGTGGTTTGCAAGAAGGCAAATGTTGTTATTATTTTTTTACTTATCCCCATCTTACCAGTCCATAAGAGTTCTATTTTCCTATTACAGATTTGCCAAAAGTTATGTAGCAACCTCAATCCCCTGTAATATAATCAATCTACAATTTGCTTCAGTTCGAAAATATCTCTGCTTTTGATGTCTTTGGTTATTTTCACTTGTCTGGTCTCCACTGCCCTGAAGGGGGTTCAGAGCCTGGAGTCCCAGCAGTGATGAGACAGGAGAGTTCTCTACCTGGTAGATACCTAGTAGTTGTCATCCATTTCTTCTTTTTGTCTGCCCCTGTTTTATAGTTTCTGCAGAACTGGAAGACTGGTTTCTGGGCACCTGGTGACTGGTCAGTCCAAGTACAAAGTTGTTACTCTTCATGGATTTGCATAAATAAATATCAACATTTCAGGCCAGCATTACTCTGTGAATGCCAATCCCTGTGCACAAAATTTTTTCCCAGCCCCTATATTCTTGGCTACCACAACCCCGACTCAGCACCTGGTGAAATCTCACTCCGGCTTCCAGATCCAGCTCCTCTACCTCCTCCTCTCAGCATCCTTCCCTCACATTCACCTTTCTCCAGTGCAGCTCATTATGTCCTCTGCAGGGTACACAGAACCACATACATCCCTCTAACATTGTGATTACCCTGCTGTGTGAGGAAAGCCTCCCTGGTATCTCCTTCTCTCTCTTGCACTTGATGAAATAATTCACGGGTGGTCACAGTCTCAGTCACCACTGTTTTCAGTATCAAGCCTGGAGCTGAACAATTGCTCAGTAAATGTCCATCAAATGAACAGTGGGTACCTACTTGGGAAAACATAATAAAACATATTTGTCCTATCACCTAACTTTATTTACAAAGGAACTTTGAATAGAATCACTAAGCATCAGAATAGGAAGGAAACCATGAAGTCACCAGAGGGTGGTGGTAACTGTTTCCCAGTGAAAACCCCCAAATAGATTTATGTGGGCAAACGAGAAGGAACCTTGGAAAGATTCCACTGGAAGGCATTTTGATTTCCTAGAGTGGGTTGGCCCCTGTAATGCAAACACAGATCTGATCATGAGCTCTGAGCCAAGCAGACTTGCTCTTTTTGAAGCTTCTCCTGCTAGGATTCCTTGGGCTCTTCAAGGGGAACTCCCAGGCTAGGGTAACAGGGCTTTCTCCCACTATAGTTGTGTGGAATATTATGGAATACTGTAGAGTGGCTCTGTTCCTTTCACACCCCTTCACTCCCCACTCACCTCTCCATCCACTCCACCTCTGCCCCTGTGGACTGATTTCCTGGAACTCTGGTTCTGCAGAAGTCTCTCCTCCTGATTCAGGTTCAAGGCCAGTCTCTAGTCCTGCACCATCATCATTCTCCATGCCGCAGGAGTCCCCTCCACTTCCAGACCCTGAGTTGGTGGCTGATCACTCCACACTTAGCTGTGCCTAGCATACTGCTGGTGCAGGGACACATCCCTCTTCACTCTCTGGCAATCCCCTGGATACATCTGTCCTTTCAGGATTTTGTTTCTGATAGTCTACTTCCAGCTGGCTCCTTTTCGCTAGTTTCAGCAGATTTGGGCTGGGTCTAAGTTCAGGGCTTCTGAGGTCCCATTCCTCCTTCCTTCCCCGTGGGAAGGCTGTTTCTTACTTCCTACTAAAGATGAGATGTCTTCTCTATATTTTATAGCTCAAATGTCAAAAAAGGTGGGGTTTAGACTTTGGGATCAGCATGAAGAATTCTGACTGCCCTCCTTCCCCTCATTCAACGCTGTGCAGGTGTCCCCAGGAGCTTGCACCAGCTCCGCCCTGTTTCAGCATTCCCTTCTGATTCTCTCTTCAGCTTCTTCCAATGGATGTGCTCAGTTTGTGAATATCACTGGGGGCGTAAAACAGTTAAATTCATCAAAAGAGCTTTTGACTTTTAGCTTCTGGGTCCTCAAGAGTTCCCTAACTCCACTGGCCCCAGGCCCCCACATGCAGTTCTTACCTCATTTATACACTGCTGTCTGAAACACAGCAAAAATTGCATTCATCCCTCAGAAAGTGTGAATGTTTTGAGAAGATCACTCAGCATTTAAATTTCAAGATAACCAAGACCATGTAGCCACAAATAATTACATAAAGGATAGAGAGAAGTCATCTCCACTGTCCAGGCTGCCAGGGCCCTTCACAGGGCAGTGGAGTCCAGCCCATACCTTTCTTGGGTAAAGGGGAAAGAAACAGCTGCACTGGACCATGCCCCTACCCACCATGGAAGCTCCCTCTGACCTCTCCTAAGGCCTCATCTGAGGCCCATAAGCACTTAGCCCAGATGGATATCTCACCCTCATAAAGCTTTCTGTGGCAATCAGCTTTATTTTGAAAATTATTCTTTATCTCCCCTCTGCAAAAACTTAAAAAAAAAAAAAGAAAAATTCTTAAGGAAATACTGAAAGGCTCTTTGAGTCCTCATCAAGCAGCCATACTAATTCACTTCTTCCTTGTGGGAGGTGGTGTAACACCACACAGCTGTTCAAAGCTCATTTTGGAAATGGATGCTGGAGAGCACCAGCCCCTGGGCCCTCCCTCCTCTGAAGGCCTTCACTGAGTTTCAGATGAACTGGAGGACTTGACTCAATCAGGGAGATGTTTTCCTGATTTGTTTTAAGTGTCAGGGCAGCAAGTTGAGATTTTTAAGTTGTGAGGCATCAGGAAGTGAGACCATGACTATTTACAGACAGACTGGGGGAAGACACCAACCACAGGATTTGCATTTAGAGAGAGGACTGGGACTAAGATATCTGGATTCTACAGGACCATTTCTATTTCAGAGAGATATTCTCCTAATGAATTTCATTACAAATGAAGAGCTGTCCTAATCCTAGTTATTAAAAGCAAAAACAGAAACACACTTATGGACAGGCGTGGTGGCTCATGCCTGTAATCCCAGCAGTTCTGGAGGCCAAGGTGGGCAGATCATCTGAGGTTTGCGATCAGCCTGGCCAACATGGTGAAATCCCATCTCTACTAAAAATACAAAAAATTACCTGGGCTTGATGGTGCACACCTGTAGTGCCAGGTACTTGGGAGGCTGAGTCAGGAGGATTGCTTCAGCCCAGGAGGTCGGGGTCACAGTGAGCTAAGATCATGCCACTGCGCTCCAGCCAGGGCAACAAAGCAATACTCTTTCAAGAAAAACACTCACTTATGATTTTTCTTTTCATGGTAATTGATATAAATTAGGTAGGTGCCAAGGTGCCAAGCTAGGTGCCAAGCTCCTTCCTGCACACAGTGGGGAGACAGCATTCTCACAGGCTCAGACCAAGATCAGCCAAATAGGGTACATGCAAGTCAGTGGCATCTTGGCAGCTGACACCCTAGATGCATGAGGCAGTCAGAGAGAGTGAGAACTGAACCTGGTGGTGAGTGGTCTAGGAATTCAGCAGTCCATCTAAGGAATCCACCGTCTATGACCTTACTGCCTCAAGTAAGGCGTTAACATCCTTTAAGGAAGACTTTAATTCTTCTATTGTCAAAACAATGAAGACTCATAAAACTCTTAGAGCCTATTCAAACAGCTTCTCTTTGAGAATGCAGCTGGGCACTGATTTGGTTGATGGTGTCTATCTTGGAACTTCCTAATCAGACTACACACCTCCCCATTAGCTCATCAATGACCATGTTATAAAAACTGTAAGTCATTTCCTGGGCCTCCTCCTATCAGCAGCATTTGACCTAGCAGACTATGTGCTTTCCAGAACACCATAGTCTCCGGGGTTGGCTCATCCCTTTTTATGTCATTCTTCTTCATGGAGCTCTCATTAACCTGAGCTCTAAACATTTTAGTCTCTTCATTCTTAGAATTCTTAGACCGCTAAGATGCTGCATGAATTGACACTAGGGGGCACATTCACATAGATATCTTAGTGCCATCTGGAGTTCTGCAACACCCAGTTATTCACTAAACCAGTGCTGAAGCGTGATCATAGACAATTGATGCTGGTCTACCAACTGTTTGCTCTCAGCTCACAACAAGGCAAGAACAGATATCGAGAGCACTTAGTTAGAAATGAACATTTAGGTCTGTGTGACAGTGTTGCTGCATCCACACTGCCCCACTTAGACTCTTCTAGTGTTCATGATCTGGTCAGGTACAGACCAGTTTGGGCATTGTTGAACTCACGGAAAGTCACACGTGATGTGAGCTGTGTACCAGGCATGCAAAATAGGACAGTGTGTGATATTTTAACCTAAATTAGTCAAGTAAAATTACATAAAATCTGAATCCATGTCTTTTATTAAAAAATAGTTTCAAAAAAACATAAATAACTCAACTATAGTTAATAATACTGTATTACATTCTTGTAATTTATTGAGAGTAGATCCTGTGTACACACACACAAACACACACACACACAGTCACACACAAAGACTACTGTGAGGTGATGAATGTGTTATGTTAACAAGTTAACCTGCTGTATTAATCATTTTACAACATACAGCTACATTAAATACTATGTTGTACATTTTAAATACATACAATTTTATTTGTCAATTATACCTCAATAAAGCTGAAAAAATATAATTAAATCAACTAACATGTTATAAGATGTGTCATTGAATGTGGCTGCTGATGAAGAATTGAAGATGGATACTGAAAATATCACTTTCTTTCATTTTACATAAAAGTTAAACATGAAAATCTTGAGCCTAAAGAATTCACTTTAAAATTCTTTCTTCCATAGCCGTCTCTTCTACCATGAGTAACAGTAAAACAAAAACATAGAAATAGTTTAGGTATACATTGTCCTCAATAAGTACTCTTGTCATCAGTCTAACTTAATTAACAAGGAAAAAGCAAGTTCATTTGTCCCTTTAAAAAATTAACTATTGATATGCAGTGAATGTTCAAAATGTGTGCAGAGATTTTGAAAATATGAAATCACTGTCTCATTCTTAATGTTTTGTTTAGCTATAATTTCAAAAGGATAAAAAATAACACATGCAATGCCGTCAGTAATCCCCTATGTACATAATTTCAATGAGCAACGTGAAGTTTTGATAATTTTTTTCTACATTGTGCTTTTCTGATTATATTATTGAAATGTTAAATATAGTAATACAAATATGCATTTTGTATGTATTTATTTTTATTTCATTTTCCTTTTCTAGTAATTCACTTATTTTATTTTACAGAAGTATCAGTCTGCAATTGGCTAGAAACTAGCACACACACACACATACACATTTACATACCTCAGAGGCAGTGCAGTCCTGGAATTGTGCTACTTCTTCTATTCTCTACGTATGCTTACACTCATGATGATATCATCAAATTTCATGTCCTTAAATTCCATCAAAATGCCAATGAGTTCCAAATGTGTCCCTTCAGTCCAGACCTCTCCCCTGAACTTAGCTTCACTTGTCCAATTGCCTACTTGACATTTCCACTAGGACGAGTAACCAATCCAGAACTGAATTTCTGATCTTCCCCCAATTCTCACTGAAGATCCTCTCCTTGTACAAAACTTCGTCATCTCAGTAAATGAAAAGAACATCTTTCTAGGAGCTCAGGTGAAACACTTAGAGTCATAGTTGACCCTTCTCTTTTTCTCACTTTTCATATGTAGTCTATATTGAAATTATGTGGCTACACCTATGAAATATATCAATAATTTAACCACTTCTCACCACCTCCATTTCTGATATGCTAATCCTAGTATGTATTCCTCGTGTCTGGATAACTGTAATGATCTCCTAAACAATCTCTTTCCTTTCGTTCTGTCTTCTGGTCTCTTCTCAGCTGAGCATCTAAAATGAGCGCTTCAAAGCAAAAGAGACTATGTCACTTCTCTGCTTCTGAAAATTTCTGAAAATAAATAGGAGACAATCTTTGTGGACTTGTGTAAAGCAAAGATTTCTTCCAAAACTATGACCCATAAAAGAACAAATTGACTTCATCAAAATCAAAACATATTCTCTTTAAAGGAAATTATTAAAAGGTTGAAAAATAATCTATAGACTGAGATAAAATATATTTGCAGAATGTGTATCTGATAACAAAATCCACATAAAGACCTTTTAGAACTCAACAGTGGGAAAACCAACAGCCCAATTAAAAATTGGCAAAAGGTTTGAGCAGGCACTTTACTAAAGAAGAACTAATAATGGAAAATAAGCACAAGAAAAAAAATATTGGCATCACGAGTCACTAGAGAACTATAAATTAAAAGCAAAAGATACCACTGCATTTGTAATGGAAGAGTTAAAAGTAATGCCAGATCATGCCAAGTATTAGTGATGATGTGGAGTAGTAATGGGAACTTTCATACACTGCTGGAGGGAATATGAAATGGTCCCATGCCTTTGATAAATAGCTCGGCAATTTCTTAAAAAAAGTTAAGCATGCACCTAGCATATGACCCAGCCACTCCTATTCTCTACATTTACCAAAAAGAAAGCATACCTCCATGTAAGGACTTGCACACAAAAGTTCACAGCAGCTTCATTTGTAAAAGGCAAAAGTTGGAAATAAATACCCATCAACTGATGAATAGTTAAAAATATTATGGTATACTCATACAATAAAATAATATTCAGAAATGAAAATTAATGAACCACTGATAGGTGCAGTAATATGAATGTTGTAATACATACAACTACAAAATTTTACCAAGTGAATGGAATAAGGTGAAAAAGAGTACTTATTGTATGATTTCATTTATAGAAAACTTGGGAAAATGTAAATTAATCTATAATAACAGAAAGCGGCTCAATGATTGACTGTGGGAGAGGAACACAGGCAGGAGGCAAAGATTACAAAATATCTCAAGGAAGCTGTTGGAGGGATGGATGCATTCATTGTCTTGTTCGTGGTGAAGGTTTCACAGGTACAGATTTTTGTCAAACTGTATTAAGTCGAACACTTTAAATATGAACATATTGCTGAATGTCAACTATTCTCTAATGAAAGTGTAAACAAGAGATGAACAGAGCAGAACTCTTTATAATATGCAAGGGTAATTTGACAAAATTAGTTGCTTTTAACATTACCCTTATTTGAAGTTATGTTTGATATGTTGGAGTTTTGATAAAACCAAAATATTTAGTCAGTCTGCAGGTTTGTTCTAGAGGCAGATTAACATATATTTTGGAGACTAGCTGGCTTCTTGCTTGCCTGATTTAAATTCTGTGCTGCAGAGGTGAATTCATCTGTATGCAATCCATGTCCTTCACCAGCAAAAACAGACTCTGTGAGTCTAAGAGTAAATCTGCGCATGCATTCTGGTACTGCTCTGAATGAATTGAGACTCCATTGTCCTTGAGCTTGACCATAACTAACCTGCAGACAAAATAACATCTTTTTTTGTATGTTAAGTTAAAAACATTTGATTTGTTTTCATCATACATATAGAATTGTGTTAATAATACTCTTCATAAATATTTTTAATGACATCAATCAGTTAATTATCTAAAAAAAGTCCCTATTCCAGGATAAAATGGAGCAATTCTTCAGTCTTCGGTTTATGCCAATTTAATCCAGCCTGGGGGATAAACTAGAGCATTTAATGTCTCTTTTTCATGTAATTTTTAAAGGCTTTGTAATCAGGTAAGGCTGGTTTTGTGTGTGTGTGTGTAGGGGGGGGCGGTTATTACTGATAGTTCTTGTGCCAGTCTGATCTGCAGTGTTATAAAAGAATACCTGAGGCCGGGTAACTTATAAAGAAAAGAGATTTATTTTGGCTTACAGCTCTGCAGGCTGTACAAGCATAGCAGGAGCATGGCTTGTCTTCTGGCGAGGACCTCAGGAGGTTTACAGTCATGGCAGAAGGTGAAGGAGAAGCAGGTGCATCACATGGTGAGAGCAGGAACAAGAGATAGAGGAGGAGATGCCAGATTCCTTTAAACAAGTAGCTTTCATATGAACTGACAAAGGGAGAACTCATTACCCACAAGGATGATGCTAAGCCCTGCACGGGGGATCCACCCCCATGAACCTAACACCTCCCACCATGCCTCACCTCCAACATTGGGGAATCACATTTCAACATGAGATTTGTAGGGGACAAAACATCCAAACCATACCAGTTCTCCAAAGAAAAAGAACCAATAGGAGATCTCAGCTGCATAGATAGATAAAGACAGACATTTATCTATTTTCTATTTATATCCATATATTTCTACATATATATAATATATACATATATAATATATATGTGATTTATTATAAGGAATTGTCTTAAGCAATTATAAAGACAGAGAAGTCTTTTTATCTTCCCTCTGCAAGCTGGAGACCCAGGAAAGCAGGTAGTATAGTGCAAGTCTGAAGATCTGAGAAATGGGGGACCCAATGATGTAAATCCCCATCCAAAGAAAGGAAAAGACTGATGTCCTAGCTCAAGGTGTCAGGCAGGAAGAGCAAATTCTCCCCTTCTCAAGTTTTTTTTTTTTTTGGACTATTCAGGACCTCTGGAAATGTACATTGACACCACACTGGGACAAGCAATCTGATTCACCCAGTCTACCAACTCAAATGCAAATGTCATCTGGAAATACCCTCACAAACAAGTCAGAAATATTCTTAGCTTAATATTTGGCCACACCATGATCCAGTCAAGTTGACACAAAAAATTAGCCATCACAATATGCTCATGCATATTTTCCTAATTCTCCTAAATGTCCACATATGTGGAAAAGGTAATTTAGGACGGATCAGGCACTGAACTGAGAATCACAATACCTGGCTTTGATTTTCCAGTTTTCCACTTTTCAATTCTTTGAATTTAGACAAATTATCTTACAAACTATAGGTTACCTATTTCTAATATGAAATAAGCACATGAATCACCGGACTAGTCTATTATGCTTTTCAAAAGCGCTTTGCAAACTGCACAGATCCATACATATTGAAGTGTTACTAGTAGCTGAAATGAAAAAGTCTTGGATTGGAAGATGGCGCTGTAGGACCAACTCAGGATTGCAGCTCCCAGTGAAACCGCAGATGGTGAGTGGACGCTGCATTTCCAGATGGATCTTTATTGCCAACAGACCAGGAGATTCCCAGGTGTAGGAGCCCCACGGGCCACCAGTGCTGCTGTTTGGGTTGGCATGGCTGTTTGGGCTGGCGTGGCTGTCTGGGCCAGGGCCGCAGTGCAGCGGCATTCCATGCAAAATACACTGGTTTGGTTGCCCTGTTAAACTGGCAATTGGAGATTTTGGAAGGCAGATTAGCATATTTATCTGATTAAACAGGACTTAAACAGAAAGCCAGGCCAGGAGATTCCCAGGCAGCAACGTGGTTCCAGCCGGAGCAGTAGGTCACTGCTCGGGAAATCACACAGATCCCGGTGCCCTTTCAGCAGGCAACTGGAACACATGGGAGAGAGTCAACCATTCAACTTAAAAAAAAAAAATAAAGGACTCTGAGGCAGGGAGCCAGGTGATCAGGCTTGGTGGGTCCCACCCCCACAAAAACAAACAAAACAGCAATTGGAAACGCTCAGGGTTGAGAGTTTCATGGCAAGCACAGCTGAACCCAGGATGGTGCAGCTCAGAGGGGGAGGGGTGTCCGCCATTACCGAGGCACTCGACCCCTATGGAGGTACACTGCCATTGCTGATGCAGCCTCCCATTGCCGAGGCAACCCGCCATAACAGAGAGAGTCCGCCACTACAGAGACAGGCCATCATCACCACAGCAGCTCTAACCACACCCATATAAACAGGACTACAGGGAATTACACACAGAAGCAGGGTGAAGCCCACAGCAGCAGGGCGGAGCTCACGACAGCAGGGTGGAGTCCACGGCAGCAGGGCCCAGGCCACGGCAACAGGGCGGAGCCCACGGCAGCTCAGCATAGCCACCACAGGCAGGCAGTGATTAGATTGCCTCCTTGCCAGGCAGACAGTGCAACAGATACTCATAAATAAAGCCATAACTCCTTGGGACAGAGAACCTGAGGAAAAAATAGGGGCTTTATGAATTCTGCTGCAGCACACTTAAATGTACCTGCCTAGCAGCACTGAATGAACAACGGAACTCACAGCTCAGCACTTGAGCTCCTATAAAGTACTGACTGTCTCCTCAAGCAGCTCTCTGACCCCCATATATCCAAAGAGTCACCTCACAAAGGACTGATCAGACTGACATTTGGAGGGCATCATTCAGGGACAAAGATAGCAGAAGAAGAATCTGGTAGCAACCCTCACGGTTCTGCAGCTGCTACAGGAGTTCCCCAGGCAAGCAGGGCCTGGAGTGGACCTCAGCAGTCCTACAGCAGAGGGGCCAGACTGTTAGAAGGAAAACTAAGAAACAGAAATACTTCATCATCAACAATCTGGATGTCCACTCAGAGACCCAATCAGAAAATCAGCAACCATGCAGATGATAGGTGGATAAATACACAAATATGGGAAGAAACCAGTGCAGAAAGAAGGAAAACACCCAAAACCAGAACACCTCACCTCCTACAAGGGACCACAACTCCTCACCAGCAAGGGAACAAAGCTGGATGGAGAATGAGTGTGACAAAATGACAGAATCAGACTTCAGAAGGTGGGTAATGAGAAACTTCTGTGAGCTAAAAGAACATGTTCTAACTCAATGCAAAGAAACTAAGAATGTTGAAAAAAGATCTGAGGAAATAATAACAAGAATGGACAACTTAGAGAGGAATATGAGTGAATTGAAGGAGCTGAAAAACACAACACGAGAACTTCGTGAAGATGCACAAGTTTCAACAGCTGAATTGACAAAGCAGAAGAAAGAATATCAAAGGTTGAAGATCAACTCAATGAAATAAAATGAGAAGCCAAGATTAGAGAAAAAAGTGCAAAAAGGAATGAACAAAGTCTCCAAGAAATGTGGGACTATGTGAAGAGACCTAATCTACACTTGATAGGTGTACCTGAATGTGACAAAGAGAATAAATCCAAGGTGGAAAATACTCTTCAGGATACTATCCAGGAAAATTTCCCCAACCTAGCAAGACAGGCCAATATTCAAGTCCAGGAAATACAGAGAACACCACAAAGATATTCCACAAGAAGAGCAACCCCAAGGCACATAATCATCAGATTCACCAGGGTTGAAATGAAGAAGAAAATGCTAAGGGCAGCCAGAGAGAAATGTCGGGTCACCCACAAAGGGAAGCCCATCAGACTCACAGCAGATCTCTCGGCAGAAACCCTACAAGTCAGAAGAGAGTGGGGGCCAATATTCAACATTCTTAAAGAAAAGAACTTTCAACCCAGAATTTCATATCCAGCCAAACTGAGCTTCATAAGTGAAGAAAAAATAAAATTATTTGCGAACAAGCAAGTACTCAGAGATTTTGTCACAACCAGGCCTGCTTTACAAGAGCTCTTGAAAGAGGCACTACACATAGAAAGGAACAACCAGTACCAGCTATTCCAAAAACATACCAAATGCTAAAGAGCATAAACAAAATGAAGAATCTGTATCAACTAATGGGCAAAACAGTCAGCTAGCATCAAAATGGCAGTATCAAATTCACACATAACAATATTAACCCTAAATGTAAATGGGCTAAATGCACCAATCAAAAGACACAGATTGGCAAATTGGATAAAAAGCCAAAACCCATCAGTGTGCTGTATCCAGGAAACCCATCTCACATGTAAGGATACACAAATGCTGAAAATAAAGGGATGGAGGAAGATTTACCAAGCAAATGGAGAGCGAAAAAAAAAAAAAAAAAAAAAAAGCAGGAGTTGCAATTCTTGTCTCTGATAAAATAGACTTTAAAGCAACAAAGATCAAAAGAGACAAAGAAGGACATTACATAATGGTAAAAGGATCTATACAACAAGAAGAGCTACTGATCCTAAATATATATGGACCCAATGCAGGAGCACCCAGATATATAAGGCGGGTTCTTAATGACTTACAAAGAGACTTAGACTCCCACACAATAATAGTGGGAGACTTTAACACTCCACTGTCAATATCAGACAGATCAACCAGACAGAAAATTAACAAGGATATCCAGGGCTTGAACTCAGACCTGGAACAAGCAAACCTGATAGACATTTACAGAACTCTCCACCCCAAATCCACAGAATATACATTCTTCTCAGCACCACATCAAACCTACTCTAAAATTGACCAAATAATTGGAAGTAAATCAGTTCTCAGCAAATGCAAAACAACTGAAATCATAACAAACAGTCTCTCAGACCGTAGTGCAATCACATTAGAACTCAGAATTCAGAAATGAACTCAGAACCTCACAACTTCATGGAAACTGAACAACCATCTCTTGAATGTTGACTGGATAAACAATGAAATGAAGGCAGAAATAAAGAAGTTCTTTGAAACCAATGAGAATGAAGACACAACATACCAGAATCTCTGGAACACATTTAAAGCAGTCTCTAGAGGAAAATATATAGCTATAAGTGCCCACATGAGAAGAGTGGAGAGATCCAAAATTGACACCCTAACATCAAAATTGAAAGAGCTGGAGGAGCAAGATCAAAAAAACTCAAAACCTAGCAGAAGACAAGAAATAATTAATATCAGAGCAGAACTAAAGGAGATAGAGACATGAAAAACCCTTCAAAAAATCAGTAAATCCGAGAGCTGGCTTTTTGAAAAGATCAACAAAATAGACAGACCACTAGCCAGATTGATAAAAAAGAAAAAAGAGAATAACCAAATAGATGAAATAAAAAAATAAATAAATAAAGGGGAAATCACCACAGATTCCACAGAAATTCAAACTATCATCAGAGAATATTACAAACAACTCTATGCACATAAACTAGTAAACCTGAAAGAAATGGATAAATTCCTGAACACTTGTGTCCTCCCAAGCCTAAACCAGGAGGAAGCTGAAACTATGAATAGACCAATAAAAAGGTCTGAAGTTGAGGCAGCAATTAAGAGCCTACCACACAAAAAAAGCCCAGGTCCAGATGGGTTCACAGCCGAATTCTACCAGACACACAAAGAGGAACTGTTACCATTCCTTCTGAAACTATTCCAAATAATCCAAAAAGAAGGAATTCTTCCCAGATCATTTTATGAGACCAACATCATCCTGATACCAAAACCTGGCAGAGACTCAACAAGAGAAGAAAACTTCAGGCCAATATCCATGATGAACATAGATGCAAAAATCTTCAATAAAATACTGGCAAGCCAATTGCAACAGCACATCAAAAAGCTTATCCACCATGAGCAAGTAGGATTCATCCTGGGGATAAAAGGCTGGTTCAACATACACAAGTCTATAAATGTAATTCACCACATAAACAGAAGCAAAAACAAAAACCACATGATTATCTCAATTGACGCAGAGAAGGCCTTTGACAAAATTCAACATCTCTTTATGCTAAAAACCCTCAATAAACTCGGTATTGATGGAATGTGTCTCAAAATAATAAAAGCTATTTATGACAAACCAACAGCCAATATCATAATGAATGGGCAAAAACTGGAAGCATTCCCTTTGAAATCTGGTACTAGACAAGGATGTCCTCTCTCATCACTCCTATTCAATATAGTACTGGAAGTTCTAGCCAGAGCAATCAGGCAAGAAAAAGAAATAAAGGGTATACAAATAGGAAAGGAGGAAGCCAAATTGTCTCTATTTGCAGACAACATGTTAGTATATCTAGAAGACCCCATCGACTCAGCCCAAAAATGCCTGAAACTGATAAGCAACTTCAGCAAAGTCTCAGGATATAAAATCAATGTGCAAAAATCACAAGCATTCCTATACACCAATAACAGACTTAAAGAGAGCCAAATCAAGAATGAACTGCCATTCACAATTGCTACAAAGAGAATAAAATACCTAGGAATACAACTAACAAGGAACATAAGAGACCTCTTCAAAGAGAACTACAAACCACTGCTCAACGAAACAAGAGAGGACACAAACAGATGGAGAAACATTTCATGTTCATGGTTAGGAAGAATCAATATTGTGAAAATGGCTATACTGCCCAAAGTAATTTACAGACTCAATGCTATCCCCATCAAGCTACCATTGACTTTCTTCACAGAACTGGAAAAAACCACCTTGAACTTCATATGGAACCAAAAGAGAACCCGCATAGCCAAGACAATTTTTTTTTTATTATTATTATTACAATGTAGATGAAGGCATTCCTTGCCTTGTGGTCTCATCATTCCAATCTCTGTCTCCATCTTACCATTGCCTTATCCTGAGTGTTTATTCCGGGAATGAATGCAAGGTTCTTTTAGCATTCAAAAATCAATGTGATTTACTTAATTAACAACATAAAGGAGAAAAAAGTCATGATCATCTCATATGTAGAAAAGACATTTAATAGGCCAGGTGTGGTGGCTCACACCTGTAATCTCAGCACTTTCGGAGGCCAAGGTGGGGGGGGGATCACCTGAGATCGGGAGTTCAAGGCCTGCTGATGAGGACGGAGAAACCCCATCTCTACTAAAAATACAAAATTAGCAGGGTGTGGTGGCCCATGCCTGTAATCCCAGCTACTCAGAAGGTTGAGGCAGGTGAATCGCTTGAACCCAGGAGGTGGATGTTGCAGTGAGTTGAGATTATGCCATTGCACTCCAGCCTGGGCAACAAGAGCAAAACTCTGTCTAAAAAAAAAAAAAAAGAAGAAGAAGAAGAAGACATTTAACAAAAGTCAGCATGTCTCAAAAAAGAGAAGAGACATTTAACAAAAGTCAACATTGGTTCGTGATTAAACCTCTTATCAAAATAGGAATAGAAAAAACTTATTCAATAAAGGGCATCTATGAAAAACTTTTATCTAACACCATATCTAATGGTGAAATAGGAAACACTTTTCCTCCAAGATTCAGAACATTACAATTCTTCTGATATTGTAATAGGAGTACTAGTCCATGCATTTAGGCAAAAACAAACAAACAAACAAACAAAAAACAAAAACAAAACAAAACAGAAACAAACAAACAAACAAACAAAACAATGAAGTAAAAGTTATACATACTGGAAAGGGAGAAGTATAGGTGTCTTTTTTCACAGAAATGTTTGTGTATGTAGAAAACTGAAGGAATCCTTCCTCACATGCACATGAATACTTCTACAACAGTGACTTTAGCAAGGTTGCAGGCTATGAAGGCAAAATACAAAAAATCATTGTATTTCTTTTTTTTTTTTTAATTAGAAAGAAAAAAGGAGTGAAGGAGAGAAAGAAAGAGAAAGAAAAAGAGGGAAAGAAAACGGGAATGTAGCTTTATTTTAAAAATGGGTATTAATAATGGCCAATCAATATTTAGTATATTTAAGGTGGAGAATGTATATTTTGTGTATTTAAAATGGAGAGCTCTATAAATATTTATTGAGTTTACTTGTTCCAGATCTGAGTTCAAGTCCTGGATATCCTTATTAATTTTCTGTCTCATTGAGTCTAAATCTCTTTATGAGTCTTATGTATCTGGGTGTTAGGATCGTTAGCTCTTATTGTTGCATTGATCCTTTTACCACTATATCTTTGTTGCTTTGAAATCTATTTTATCAGATGGGAGAATTGCAACTCCTACTTTTTATTTATTTATTTATTTTTGCTCTCCATTTGGTTGGTAAATCTTTCTCCATCCCTTTGTTTTAAGTTTTGTGTGTCTTTGGATGTGAAATGGGTCTGGATGTAGCATATTGTTAGGTTATGGCTGTGTCTTTTGATTGGGGGATTTAGTCTACTTAAATTTAGGGTTACTGCCATTTGATGTTAACTGGCTATTTTATCCATTCATTGATGTAAATTCTTCTTTATGTCAATGCTCTTTACTTTTTGGTATATTTTTAGAAAGGCTAATACTGGTTGTTCCTTTCTATGTGTAATGCTTCTTTCAGAAGCTCTTGTAAAGCAGGCCTGGTGGTAATAAAATCTCTGAGTACTTGCTTGTTCATAAAAGATTTTATTTTTCCTTCAATTGTGAAGCTTAGTTTGGCAGAATATGAAATTCTGGGATGAAAGTTCTGTTCTTTAAGGATGTCGAATATCGGCCCCCACTCTCTTCTGGCTTGTAGGGTTTCTGCTGAGAGATCTGCTGTAAGTCTAATAGGCTTCCCCTTGCTGGTAACCTGACCTTTCTCTCTGGCTGCCCTTAGTATTTTCTCCTTCCTTTCAACACTGGTGAATCTAATGATTATGTGCCTTGGAGTTGCTCTTCTTGAGGAATATTTTTGTGGTGTTCTCTGTATTACCTGGGGTTGAATATTGTGCTGCTTTGCTAGATTAGAAAAGTTTTTCTGAATAATATCCTGAAGAGTATTTTCCAGCTTGGATTCATTCTCTTTGTCATATTCAGGTACACCTATTAAATGTAAATTAGGTCTTTTCACATAGTCCCATATTTCTTGGAGACTTTGCTCATTCTTTTTATCCTTTTTTCTCTATTCTTGTCTTCTCATTTTATTTCATTAAGTAGGTCTTTGACCTCTGACATTCTTTCTTCTGCTTGATCAATTCGGCTATTCAAACTTGTGCATACTTCACCAACTTTTGTGTTGTGTTTTTCAACTCCATTAGTTCATTTATATTCCTCTCTATATTGCCTATTCTTGTTAGCATTTCATCAAACCTTTTTTCAAAGTTCTTAGTTTCTTTACATTGGGTTAGAACAAGTTCTTTTAACTCCCAGAGGTTTCTTATCATTCACCTTCTGAAGCCTACTTCTGATAATGACACACAGTCCTTTTCCATCAGGGCTTGTTCTGTTGCTGATGAGGAACTGTAATCCCCTGTAGAGGGAGAGGGGTCCTGATTTTGGGTGTTCTCAGCCTTTTTAGGCAGGTTTATTCCCTTTGTTATAAATTTATCCATCTGTTGTCTTTACAATTACCACCTTTCTAGTTGGGTTTCTGAGTGGATGCCCAGTTTATTGATTCCCAGCACTGGAATCCGAGCAACCCACTGTGCCAGCCAAAGCAGCAGTGGTAAGAGAGCCCGCATAGCCAAGTCAATTCTAAGCAAAAAGAACACAGCAGGAGGTATCACACTACCAGACTTCAAACTATACTACAAGGCTACAGTAATCAAAACAGCATGGTACTGGTACCAAAACAGAGATATAGACCAATGGAACAGAACAGAGGCATCAGAGGCAAATCAACATATCTACAACCATATAATCTTTGATAAACCAGACAAAAACAAGCAATGGGGAAAGGATTCCCTGTTTAATAAATGGTGTTGGGAAAACTGGCTAGCCATGTGCAGAAAGCAGAAACTGGACCCCTTCCTGACACCTTACACTAAAATTAACTCCAGATGGATTAAAGACTTAAACGTAAGACCTGGCACCATAAAAACCCTAGAAGAAAATCTAGGCAAAACCATTCAGGACATAGGAGTAAGCAAGGACTTCATGACCAAAACACCAAAAGCATTGGCAGCAAAGGTCAAAATAGACAAATGGGACCTAATCAAACTCCACAACTTCTGCATGGCAAAAGAAACAGTCACTAGAGTGAATTGGCAACCAACAGAATGGGAAAAAATCTTTGCAGTTTACCCATCTGACAAAGGGCTGATATTCAGAATTTACAAAGAACTCAAACAGATTTACAAGAAAAAAACAAACAAGCCCATTTAAAAATGGGCAAAAGATATGAACAGACACTTTACAAAAGAAGACATACATGAGGCCAACAAACACATGAAACAATGCTCATCATCAATGATCATCAGAGAATTGCAAATCAAAACTACATTGAGATACCATCTCATGCCAGTTAGAATGGCTATCATTAAAAAATCTGGAGACAGCAGATGCTGGAGAGGATGTGGAGAAAGAGGAACACTTTTACACTGCTGGTGGGAGTGTAAATTAGTTCAACCACTGTGGAAGACAGTGTAGCGATTCCTCAAAGACCTAGAGATAGAAATTCCATTTGACCCAGCAATCCCAGTACTGGGTATATATCCAGAGGATTATAAATTGTTCTACTATAAGGACACATGCACACGAGTGTTCATTGCAGTGCTGTTTACAATAGCAAAGAACTGGAACCAACCCAAATGCCCATCAATGGTAGACTGGACTGGAAAAATGTGGCACCTATACACCATGGAATATTATGCAGCAATCAAAAATGATGAGTTTGTGTCCTTTGTAGGGACATGGATGAATTTGGAGAACATCATTCTCAGCAAACTGACACAAGAACAGAAAATGAAATACTGCATATTCTCACTCATAGGTGGGTGATGAACAATGAGAACACATGGACACAGGGAGGGGAGCACTACACACTGGGGTCTATTGGGGGGAATAGGGGAGGGACAGTGGTGGTGGGGAGCTGGGGAGGGATAGCATAGGGAGAAATGCCAGATGTGGGTGAAGGGGAGGAAGACAGCAAATCACACTGCCACATGTGTACCTATGCAACTATCTTGTATGTTCTGCACATGTACCCCAAAACCTAAAATGCAATAAAAAAGTTAAAAATAAATGCATAATAAATAATAAATAAATAGGAAGCATTGACAAAAAAAGAAAGAAAAAGTCTTGAATTATATCATAAAATGTTTGTATGTGGTGAATCCTAACTCTCTATCCCTACACCCACCCAGCTTAGAAAAGTTGAGAAATATTTCTACTTAGACCTTGGAAAACTTACTACCTCTCTGAACTGCAAATTATTTAGCTGTAAGACTAAAAACCTACCTGAAGGCCAGGTGTGGTGGCTCACACCTGTAATCCTAGCACTTTGGGAGGTTGAGGCAGGTGGATCATGACATCAGGAGTTCAAGACCAGTGGCTAAGATGGTGAAACACCGTCTCTATTAAAAATACAAAAATTAGCTGGGCATGGTGGCATGCGCCTGTAACCCCAGCTACTTGGGAGGCTGAGGCAGATAATTGCTTAAACCCAGAAGGTGGAGGTTGCAGTGAGCCAAGATTGTGCCACTACACTCCAGCCTGGCCAAGAGAGCAAGACTCCATCAAAAAAAAAAAAAAAGAAAAGAAAAGAAAAGAAAACTTACCTTAAAATGTTGTGATGATAAAATAAAGCAATTTATGATAAAATGGAAAATTGTTCAATAAAAGTTAGCTATTATTATGACAAAGTATCATTCAAATCAAATTAGGAGTAGAAATATTTCTCAATTTTTATGATCAGAAAAAATATATTTTAAGAATAAATTATTAAATTCTACACAGGTATAAACACTTCAAGTGGGACTACCAAATCTCTGAATATTTAGAGTTAGGTGTTGAAGTTTAAATGCATTCTTTTAAAATGAGAATCTTTCCACTCATTCTATAATAAGGAATACTTTTTTGAGAGAAGATTGATATGACATACACCAGTTTTAATGAATAATTTTTAGTATAATTTTTAAAGTAATTCAAACAGTCCATCCACACTAGAGTCAAATGAATGGTAATCCATCATTTCAGGGTAAATACTATGAATGTAAAAATTGCACAAATACATTTATTGATGCCACAAAAACGGGTGATATGAGAGATGATAAAATCTTTAAGTTAATGTTAGCTTTCTTTAGGAGTTTTTACCTATACAGCCTGGAATGTTTTCTCCAGTGGCAGGTCATTATTTATGATGGAAAGCACAAATATGTTAGAACCACCCCTAGTATAGCATGGTCTATGCCAGAAATATTTACATAGATGAGTGAAGCAATGTTATTTGGTCAGGATTTAAGGAATGATGAGAAAGCAACAGATAAAAGAATTAAAATAGGTGAATGTGTTCATCATGGAGGTAGGTGCAAGGGACAGCAGTTGCCCAGGACAATGAGGAATTGACTCTGTTTGCAGGACTCAGGAAAATTTTCAATGAGGAAATAACTTTTGAGGTCAGGCTCAAAGTGAGTGGATGTTTTCCAGGGAAACAACAGGGGGAAAGATACATAAAGAAGACAAGTTTGTGTGGGGAGCAGTGAGTGGTTAAGTATATAGTAGGCTGCAGGATTCAGAGCAGTGGGAGGGGGACCTGAGGACGAAATAAGGATGGTCCTTTCTTATAATGTACGTAAGAATTTTCCTAAAGTTAGCCTCAATGGTAAAGTCTGCTGTGTCTGGGTCACTAATGTTTCTGGCATTCTCCAGTCTTTGCTATGGGTTGAGGGTTGGTTGCTTTAGGGAAGTATTGCTGACACAGTGACAAATCTAGGTACCAAGTGGTGTCATAGATTCTTGTGTAGCTCCAAATGCTCCGAGATGCGTGCTTGTTGGATTCCCGAAGAACTCAAGTTCTACGTTTCTCAAAACAAACAAACAAACAAACAAACAACAAACACTTTTATATGGATGAATACTCTGGTCTTCAGCTATTCTAAAAACATACAGATTGCCACACTGTATGTTGTGGTGTTCATTGCAGATGGGATAAAGGAGGTGTTGTGGTACCTTGAGTCTGAGGGTCTTATTGCTGCTTCTCAGCTAACTCTCAGCTGAGGAACTCCACCCCAGGCAGTTTTACATCTCCTCTGAAAGGCAGCATACTACAAATTCGGAAGAAAGCAGCTCAGAGGCTTCTCTATGCTTCAGTATGCACTCCCACCACTCATAATCACGCCATTTATTCCTTACTCAAAGATGTTGGAAACATCCCTGATGTTCAAGACCTTATGGGCAATACCAAAAACCACCTCACCTTGCAAAAGCTATAGTGCAACTGAGGAGGAAGTTACACACCTGGGCAGTTTAACAGCTTAAGATGACTGCCTTGTTGGGTGTCCAAAAAAGGGCACAGATAGTCCAAGCTGGTAGAATTCAAAGACATCTGAGCCATGATGTGGTCAGTGCCAGTTTTTTGGAGAAAGTGGTTGTGATGGTTAATATTGAGTATCAACTTGATTGGATTACGGGAAGCAAAGTTTTGCTCCTGGACATGTCTGTGAGTGTGTTGCCAAAGGAGGTTAACATTTGAGTCAGTGGACTGGCAGAGGCAGATCCACCCTCAATCTGGGTGGGCACCATCTAATCAGCTATCAGTGCAGCTAGAATAAAGCAGGCAGAAGAAGATGGAAGGAGCTGACTTGCTGAGTCTTTAGGACTTTGTCTTCCTCCCCTGCTGGATGCTTCCTGCCCTAGAGCATCAGACTCCAAGTTCTTCAGCTTTTGGATTCTTGGGCTTACACCAGTGGTTTGCCAAGGGCTCTTGGGCCTTCGGCCACAGGCTGAAGGCTGCACTGTTGACTTTCCTACCTTTGAGGTTTTGGGACTCAGACTGGCTTCCTTGCTCCTCAGCTTGCAGATGGCCTATTGTGGGACTTTGTGATTGTGTGAGTCAACACTTCTTAATAAACTCCCCTTCATATACACATATATCCTATTAACTCTGTCCCTTAGAGAACTCTGGCTAATACAGTGCCTTGAAGGGCATTTAGTGGTTAACTAGATTTATAAGAGAGAGTGATCAAGTCAGAAAAAGACATGAGCAGAGGCCCAGAGGCATAGGCAAAGCCTCTTCCTGCCCACCTGTGTCTCTTTAGAATTAGTTCAGCCCCCTTCTCTCTACCCACTGAAGCGTGCTCTCCTGGCTCAAGCGTGCTGGAGTTCTTTGCCTTCTGCTTGTCTGCTTGTCTCGGCATTGTAGTTTTAGCCATTAGTAAATTGGACTGATTTTGCACCAAGACCCTGCTCCCATCAGTGGTCATTTTTGGTTGCTAGAACTGCAGGTGTATGTTGGGGACAGGAATGCTGCTAAACATCCTATGAGGCAAAGAATTACAAGTGTGCATGCGTGTGTGTGTATGTGTGTGTGTGTAATTTTACAAAATAAAGAATTACCTGGTCTGAAATATAAATAGCATCGAGGGTGAGAAAGTCCGGCTTATTTTCTTCAACGTTTGGCCTCTCACCGTTACCGAAAAATGATCCTTTAAAGAGAATGTTTTTCAAACTCGGCAGTCACCTTTCGACATAATTTTGACATTTATCCTGGAAGTTGGCACTAAGTCTCCAGCTCTAAAGACCCCATCAAAGAGGCCTGCCACTTGCCCACCTCTCCAGCTGTGGCAGGGGTCAGAAAGTCAGCAGAGTCACATGCTATGAAGGGTCAAAGAGGAGGAGGAAAGGAAAGCTCTTTCCAGTGAGTTTGCAGATTACAGCCCCATTGGATAGTGTCTTTAGAAAAACAATTTCTATCAATCAGTAGAGATGGAAATGTTAAGGAGCTAAGAAAATTTCAAGATGGTAAGGAGAAAAAGCACACCCAGAATATGGAGACATAAAGAATGTGTGTACAGGCATACCTCATTTTGTTGTGCTTTGCTTTGTTGCACTTTTTTATAAAACAAATCGAAGGTTCTTGGTAACCCCGCACTGAGCAAGTCTGTCAGCACCATTTTGCAGCAGCAGGTGCTCACTTTGGATTTCTATGTCACAGTTTGGTAATTCAAAATTATCATAGTCTTCCAAACATTTTTATTATTATTATGTTATGGTGATCTGTGATGAGTGACCTTTTTTTCTTTTTTTGAGACGGGGTCTCACTCTGTTACCCAGGCTGGAGTGCAGTGGTGCAATCATGGCTCACTATAGCTTCAACCTCTTTGGGCTCAGGTGATCCTCCCACCTCAGTCTCTCAAAAACCTAGGACTGTAGGCATGTTTAATTTGTTTTTTTCAAAGACGGTGTTTTGTCATGTTGCCCAGGCTGCTCTGGACCTCCTGGGCTCAAGTGATCTAATCACCTTGACCTCCAAAAGTGTTGGGCTTATAGGCATGAGTCACCATGCCCAGCTCAGTGATCAGTGATTTTTGGTGTTACTCTTTTATGGTGGTTTTCATGCCTGCAAACACCACATTCATTCTACAGCCCATGGATTAAGGAATAATTTTGACTTTTAAGTCTTATTATTTAAGAAATATATTTTGTAAGGCTATAGCTATCAAAGATCGTGATTCCGCTTATGGATCTGGGCAAAGTAAAGTGAAAGTCTTCTGGAAAGAATTCAGCAATCTAGATGCCATTAAAAACATTCATGATTCATGGGAAAAGGTCAAATATCAACATTAATAGGAGTTTGGAAAAAGTTAATTCCAATCCTCATTATTGAGGGGCTCAAGAATTCAGTAGAGGAAGTAACTGCAGATGTAGTGGAAATATCAAGAGAAGTAGAATTAAATGTGGAGTCTGAAGACGTGACTGAATTGCTATGATCTCATGGAAAAATTTGAATGAATGAGGAGCTACTTCTTATGGATGAGCAAATAAAGTGGTTCCTTGAGATAATATCTACTCCTGGTGAAGAGGCTATAAACACCGTTGAAAAGACAATGAAGTATTCAGAATATTACATGAATTTAGTTGATAAAGCAGTAGCAATGTTTGACAAACAACAGACTTCATTTTTGAAATAAGTTCTCTGGTGTATAAAATGCTGTAAAGCAGCATTGCATGTGACATGGAAATCTTTTTTTTTTTTTAATTTTTATTGCATTATAGGCTTTGGGGTACATGTGCAGAACGTGCAAGATAGTTGCATAGGTACATACATGGCAGTGTGTTTTGCTGCCTTCCTCCCCTTCACCCACACTTGGCATTCCTCCCCAGGCTATCCCTCCCTAGCCCCCACCTGCTGTCCCTCTCCCATTCCCCCCAATAGACCCCAGTGTGTAGTAGACACCCTCTCTGTGTCCATGTGTTCTCATTTTTCTCACCCACCTATGAGTGAGTATATGTGGTATTTCTTTTTCTGTTCTTGTGTCAGTTTGCTGAGAATGATGTCTGTGCAGCAAACATCACTGCTGTCTTACTTTAAGAAATTGCACGGCCTCCTCAGCCTTCAGCAACCACCATGCTGATCAGTCAGCAACCATCAACATACAGGCAAGGCTCTTGATCAGCAAAGAGATTATGAGTCACAGAAAGCTCAGATGCTTGTTAGCAATCTTTATTTTTTAGCAATAAAGTATTTATTAAGGAAGGTATGTAGTTTGTGTTTAAAGAGGTAATGCTATTGCATATTTAATAGACTCCAGCATAGTGTAAACATAACTTTTATATGTGTCAGGAAACCAAAAAAAATGTGTGGCTGGCTTTATTGCAGTGATCTAAAACTTAACCTACAATATTGCCAAGGTTTGCCTGTATTAGTTTGCTGGGGCTGCTGTATTTAAGTACCACAAACTGGGTGGCTTAAATGGCAGAAATATATTGTCTCACAGTTCTGGAGTCCAGAAGTCCAAGAGCAAAGTGTCAACAGGTTTGGCTCCGTCCTAGGGCTGTGCAGAATATTCTGTTGACTGCCTCTCTCCCAGGGTCTGTTGGTTTGCTGGCAATGTTAAGCACAAAAATCATCACTTGTATTCTTTGTCTTTATCTTCACACGGTCTTCTCCCTAAGTGTGTGTGTCCTTGTAACTAAATTTGCCCTTGTGACTTTCAATGGCAAAAACAGCAACTACTTTTGCACCAACCTAATATTAAAAATGTGTTTATATTGGATTAGAGCCGGTCCTGATGACCTTGTCTTAACTATCTCTGCAGAGATTCTATTTTCAAATAAGGTCACATTCTGAGGTACTACATTGGGGATAGGACTTCAACATGTGAATTTTGTGAGGACACAATTCAATGCAGAACAACATGCTAATCATTTTCCCTTCCTGGAAACTTCCATAGCACAACTTGGCACTTTGGAACCATCATAGAGTTCACGTCTTCTGCCTTTACATGCAGTAAGACAATTCCTCCATGGACCTGTGAGTTTCCTGAAGGGAGAGGTTAATAAACACGCAGAGAGATCATGAAAATTAAACATAAAGTAAAAAATATTTTGAAAATTTAAAATGTTTTGGTAATAAATGCTATTTTACTTTGTTGACAGTTCTTGCTGGGATTCTTGGATTTCTTCTCTGTTTGGGGAGAACAAAGCACTTGAATTTGCGATAACTAAATTATCCATGTGGTCTGCATTTTACTTTTTCCACTTTTATTTTTTCCCCTCTATTATGTTCTGCTTATGTTTATCTACTGACAGAACAGCCATCAGTGGGAAGAAAATCTTTTTATGTCGATAAAAATCTGTGATGGTTGGAGCTGTTGGAAGAAAGAAAAAAGAAATGTGGACACACCAGTAAACACCGATTGCCTTTTGAAATCATTTATCTAATCACTGTAAGATCTTACTGCTGGCTTTAGAGACATAATTTTATAAAATTTATTACTCATCTGATATTTCTCTGAGATGCTTTGATCTGTGAATTCATTTTGTTTCAGCTCCTTCCCTCTAGTCTGGCTCATACAAGCTTCTTTGCAGCTACTGGAACCCACCAGCTTAAGGACTGCGTTTTCAGTTTTTATGCACTCAACATCTATTTAACATGTGACACACACTAGGTGCGAAGTCTATGTGTGTCAAACTAGTTCATAATTTAATGGATTTAATTTATCAGTTTCTGGACTGAAAGGATTTGTGATTCACATGGAGGAAGAGTAACACTTATATCTAACCCCTGGATCCAACTTCATAACCCTCATCAGCCTTTTCCGCTCTGCTTACAGTTCCAGGGCTATTTCCAAGTGTGCTGCAGCCCAGGTCTCATCTCAGGTGAAAGTGGGTGGGGTAATAAAGTTAGCCAGAGGAAGAGAACGTATTTGTCCCACCATCTTTGTCCTGTCTAAGAACAGGAAAAGGATAAGGTTAAAACAAGATGACAAAGAGGTTGCCCAAGCGTCCAGAAAATGTGTGTTGTGCTTCAATATAAGCAGCAGAAACAATGTCAGCTCCTCAAATTGCTGACATACGCCTGAGCCCTTTTGTACGTTTGAGCTCCGTTAGTCTAGGTTTTTTTTTTTTTGTGGTTGATGGCTAAATATAATAGGGTAAAGGCAGATATTTTTACTGCAGTGAAGGATGCAGTATGTAGTGCTGCAGTATGAGTAATGACATTTCTCATTAAATGGATGTTTCCTTTAGGAAACATGCTTATCCTTTTCTTGCTACTGTTACCCAAACATAAAACATCATACATTTAATGAGAAATGTCATTCCTAAAATAGGGCACATGGTTTAATGGAGAAGTAGATGGGAGATGAGATCCAAAGATACACACCCCTTTCATCTATTCATGTACTGAATATCTCCACTGTTCTAGGTTTTACACCAAGATTCCTGGCATATTCATAATAAAATGAAAAACAAGATCTCTGCTGTCAAATAATTATCAGTAGACCACGGGAAACAGAAAAGTAAGCATCACCAAATGGCAATGCACTATGATAATTGCTATAAAGCTTCCACGAGCCCATTGGGAATCAGAAACTAAATCTCTTTAGGGGCCTAGGGGATGGTGTTATAGGCAAGAAGTGTTTAAACTGAAATTTTAAGTCTTTACAAAACCTTATAAAAGCTTTCTAGGTGGACAAGCTTGGATAATGCATTTTAAGCACAGAAGTTCAGTGAACTATAAGGAGCTGGGTTCACCTAAAGTGTAAGAATAATAGAAAAATAAGATAGGCACCTGGGCAGAGTAAGGTCATGAAGGGTTTTCTTTGCCAGGCCTGTTGCTTTAGATTTTACCACGTGGAAGATGAAGTATCAATAGTGAATCTTACATAGGAAAGTAGCATGTTCACATTTGCATATTAAAGTTATTGCCATAACAGTGATATAGAGGAGTTGGAAGATGTTTCAATGACCATTAATAATCAGTTGATTAATGACTGGAATGTCAGGCAGGCAGTTAGCAAAGCTTCATGCCTGCTGGTTCTTAGGCTTAGCATTACATGGGAGTAAAACATATCAAGAGGAACGTGCTCGACTGTGGTTAGACCGCCTTGGCATTAAGAGTTATGGTGGCCTCTGCATGGCCAAACCTAAACTATTTAATTGATTCTCCCATCTGTTTCTCTTTCAAGTTTCCCATGTGAAGAGATCAGATATGTAGCTCCCTGGGCATCACAGCTGGCTCATAAAGAAAGATTCCTTTCTGTAGGAAATCAATTTAGCACTAACCTCTTCTGCCTTATTCTCCTATCACTTTTAAGTGCTCTAATCACAGTCTGTTTTCCAACTAATTAGTGTGGAGACAACTCAGCACTGAACCTCAATGTGAAAATGTTGGTGTCATGGGAGAGAGCACTTAATCAGATGACTTGGGATTATTAAACAAAGAGATTTTCTCTGAGTAAGCCTGCCAAACTTTTTAAGGCCTTTGGTCTTCTTTCTTACCTCAGGGTGGGCTCTGCTGTGGCAAAGCTGACGTGGGCATGGACATCCCAACATGATGAAAAGACCTGCATTTTCACTGAAACCAGAGTACTTTTAAATAGTTCTCTACCGGCTATAAACTTAAAAAATATTTGTCTCTTACTATAGGAATGGTAAAATAACTTAGTTTTATAGGACAGGTTGTCTTGTCCTCACAAGCTCTTCAGTCTGTAAACATTACTGCAGGTTTAATTACTTTAAAATTTGGTTTTGATTTGGAATATTTCCTGTCAGAAGAAACACATTTTTTTTGGTATGTGTTCTTGACAGTAAGCAAGCTTCTAACTTGGTCTCTTCTAGACTCTAGAGGCCACTTGGAAGCAGTGGAAGAGTCTCTGTATCCTTGAGACAGGCAGATCTTGGTTAGAATTAAGCCCTTCACTCATTGTGTAATTTCAAAGGACTGTGCACATCCTCTAAGAAATGAAGCTAACATATACTTCTTAAAGTTCTTATGATGATAAAATGAAACAAAGTATCTAAAATACTTGATAAAGCATCTGTTAAGGTCTGAAGGGATTATTTAGTAACAGCTAAATCATAGTTGTTTAAATAGAAACCATATTGCTTTGTTTTCTGATCTCTCATAATCTCCCCTAAATATTCACTTTTTCACATGAATGGTTCTTACCAGGTTTCATGAAGCAGAAAAAACAATAAATTCACCTAAAAGTAAGTAACTTGTTAATATGATGAATATTACTTACCAGGTTGCTCTGGGAGGATACTGACGAGCCTCAAAGTCTGCCCTTGTAGATTAAGATTTGGTAACTTTACTCACAGCTCAGATGGTGGAAAGATGGTGTGATTTTTCTCTGCAGACTTTGCATGGGCCCCATGCAAAGAGTAGGGTGCCCTCCAGACCTCAGATTCTGGGGACTGCTTATGAAAACTGATTTTTTTTTTCATCATACACTGCCAACCCCCTAATTTGTTTCCATTTGTTTGTGATAATGAATCTTAGAATTGGCTCCTCTAAAGCAAGTTCAAGCATGTTAACAGCATTTGGTGAAATATTGATGATCTCTTCCCCTAAATGGTAGCATTTTCAGTCCAGCAAAATGAGAGCAGTAAGTGCACTCTATAGGCAATGGAGAAATAACTCTTTCCCCACATAATACATGCTGAGGACATTTACGTTGAAGGGCTGCTTCTAAGCCATGTTTTCATGGACAGGTTAAGGAATAAAAGTAGCCAGAAAGGATTGGTGGTAAGAATAGGGGCTTCGGAACCAGGCTAATGTGATTTGCATTCCAGCTCTGATTCTCACTAACTCTGTGACATTGGACTAGAAATTGAGTTACTCACACCTTCAGTTTTATCATCAGCAAAAATAGAAAACAAATCTAATTTGTAGAATTTGTTTGGAAAACAAGAGATAATATGTGTAAAGTGTGCAGCAGAAAACCTAATACATTGTGAGTGTTTCATAAGTAGTGATTAGGATTAATGTCATGTGACAGATTTGACAAGAAAGACAAGGGCTCAGTGACCTCTGACATCATGCCTACTCTTTTGCTATAAACTTAGTGCACCACCTGGCCTGATCCTAAATAGTTGACTATGCATAGGTTGGATGTTCTGAGCAATCTCACCACCACAGTACCTGCTTTCTCTTCACTCTGAGGAAAATCTAATTCATACACAGGTGGACAACTGCCTGCTGATAAAATTATGCCAGAATGTGAAATGTGACAGAGAACAGCCCTCTGTTTTTCAACTTTCTGTCCTGAGAAGAAAGAAGAGGGATGGTAAATATTTAAATCTATCTACTTCAAAGGCCAAACACCTAGGATAGAGGCTCTTGGAAAGTGAACAAGCTAATATTCTCAGTAAAAGCCAAAATAACACAGGTTCAGAAGGTAGGTGATGGTGAAGCCCTCTAGTGAAAGAATCTGAGAAACTCACTGTGTTTACCCAGGCCTAATCATAGTACATAGTTTCTTTCTTCTCTTTCTTTGCTCTCTAGTCAAATTAACATATATATATTAACCTGTATTTGTTGAACATTGTCATGTTGTTATTATTTCGATTATACTAATTTTGTAGCCAAGAATGCTTTTGTCCCATTATGAGCCTAGATAAACCTACTCATTGGTAGTCCAGAAGCCACATAGACTGAGTTAAAATTCTGACTCTACCACTCCTTTAGCTGTGTAAATTTGGGCATATTTTAGATCCTTTATGTGCCTTAGTTTTTTTATTAATAAAATGAGAAAACATAACAGGTTCTTTGCCACACAGATTGTGAGCCCAGCCAGTGACACCAGCATCACCGAAGTATTTATTAGTAGTGCAGAATCTCAACCTCACCTCAGACTCTCTGAATCTCAGTCTGAATTTTCACTAGATCCCCAGGAGATGTATATGCACATTAAAGTTCAAGATGTACTTATGGTATCTACATGACAACGAAATTTTGAGGTTTAATTGCAGTGATAGATACAAAGCAGTTATGTAAGCCTAACATACATAAGTGCTGAATAAATATTAGCTATTACAGTCATGTGCCACATAGCCTCATTTCAGTCAATGATGGACTGCATAGATCATGGTGGTCTCATAAGAGTAACATAAAGCTGAAAATCTCCTATTGTCATAGTCCAACACAGTAGGTTTTGTATGTTTTGATACATTTAGATAAAGGAATACTTACCATTGTGTTACAGTTGCCTACAGTATTCAGTATGGTAACATACTGTGCATGTTTGTGGCCTAGGAGCAATAGGCTACACCATATAGCCTGGGTGTGTAGGAGGCTATACTGGGAGGTTTGATTGACTCACAGTTCAGCATACTGGGGAGGCCTCAGGAAACTTACAACCATGGTAGAAGGGGAAGCAAACATGTCTGTTAGATTTATTGCTGAGGTAAAATAAGGAAACTGAGGCAAGTATAAAAAAAGTGAGAAGCTAATTTATTCAGCTCTTGGGCAACCTCAGTGGTTCAAGAGGGGCCAGAGAAGTTGCACCCGGTTGTTCAGGGTGTGGGGTTTTATGGGGTGTGCAGGCAATTGATTGGTTACTGGAAAACAAAGAGAAGGCATTTCTATTGGCTGTTGAGGAGTAGGAAGTACATGAAACTAGCTGCCATTGGTAGGTGGGCGGGACTTTGGGTAAATGGGTCTTGATTGACTGTGGAGGAAACAAAGAGAAGGCATTTCTATTGGCTGTTGAGGAGCAGGAAGTATATGGAGTTAAAGTAGGAAGTAGCTGCCATTGGTAGACAGGACTTTGGGTAAATGGGCCTTGATTGACTGTGGGGGAAACAAAGAGAAGGCATTTCTATTGGCTGTTGAGGAGCAGGAAGTACATGGAGTTAAAGTAGGAAGTAGCTGCTATTGGTAGGTGGGACTTTGGGTAAATGGGCCTTGATTAGTCAATCAAGGAAACAAAGAGAAGGCATTTCTATTGGCTGTTGAGGAGCAGGAAGTACATGGAGTTAAAGTAGGAAGTAGCTGCCATTGGTAGGTGGGCAGGACTTCGGGTACACGGGCCTGCTGGGGGCATACGGGGCAGGCTGTTGTTGAGCAGGGAATGGTGGGGCTTCTTTAAAAAATTTCTCTGCAGGGTTTTTTAACAATGGGCTGGAGGTTGGATGGATAATTTAGTGCTGAGTGTGGGCTTGGACATGGTATGCAGAGGCAGGTGTGGGGAAGCTTTGTGGGGGAAGCCAGATAATGAGCTCAGGTGATGATGCAGTTATCAGGCATGGAGAGTGATGAATGTGTCCGTTTGACTCCCGGCAAAGCAATCAGCCTTACAATGTCCTTCTTCATGTGGCAGCGGGAAGGAAAACTACTGAGCAAACGGGAAAAAGCCCCCTTATAAATCCATTTTATCTCATGAGAACTTACTATCAACAGAACAACAGCATGAGGGTAACCACCCTCATGATTCAATTACCTCTTATCAAGTCCTCCCACGGACATGTGGGGATTTTGGGAACTACATTTCAAGGTGAGAGCTGGGTGGTGACATAGCCAAATTATATAATTCCACCCCTGGCCTCTCCCAATCTTATGTCCTCATATTCCAAAAGAGAATAATGCCTTTCCAATAGTCTCCCAAAGTCTTAACTCATTCTAGCATTAACCCAAAAGTCCAAGTGCAAGGTCTCATCTGAGACAAGGCAAGTCCCTTCCACCTATGAGCCTATAAATTCAAAAGCAAGTTAGTTACTTCCCAGATGCAATAGGGGTACAAGGATTGGGTAAATATACCCATTCCAAGTGGGAGAAATTGGTCAAAATGAAGGGGCTATAGGCCCCATGCAAGTCTGAATTCCAGTGGGGCAGTCAAATCCAATGATCTTTGATTCCATGTCTCACACTCAGGTCACACTGATGCAAAAAGTGGGCTTCCACAGCCTTGGGCAGCTCTGACTCTGTGGCTTTGCAGGGTATGACCTCCTTGCCAGCTGCTTTCACAGACTGGTGTTGAGTGCCTGTGATTTTCCAGGTGCCAAGTGCAAGCTGTCAGTGGACCTGCCATTCTGGGGTCTGGAAGACTGTGGCCTTCTTGTCACACATCAACTAGACAGTGCCCCACTGGACTCTGTGTGGGGGATCTGACCTCACATTTCTCTTTCACAGTGCTCTATCAGAGTTTCATCATGAGGGCTCTGCCCCTGCATCAAACTTCTGCCTGGACAACCAGGCATTTCCATATATCCTCTAAAATCTAGGTAGAGATTCCCAAACCTCAATTCTTGACTTTTGTATACCCAAAGGCCCAACACCATGTGTAAGCCACTAAGGCTTAGGGGGTTCCACCCTCTGAAGCAATGGCCTGAGCTCTTTGTTGACCCCCTTTTGCTGTGTCTGGGTTGCAGAGCACCGGGTCCTAAGACTGCAAAAAGCAACAAGGCCCTGGCCCCAGCTCATGAAACCATGTTGTCCTCTTAGGCCTTCAGGCCTGTGTTGGAAAAGGCTGCTGTGAAGGTCTCTGACATGCTCTGAAGACATTTTCCCTATTGTCTTGGCAATTAATATTTGGTTCCTCTTTACTTATGTGAATATCTGCAGCTGCTTGAAATTTTCTGAAGAGAGTGGGACTTTCTTTTCTATTGTGTCTTAACGCTACAGATTTTCTGAACTTGTATGCTCTGCTTCCCTTTTAAGCATAAATTCCAATTCCAAATTATACTTGGAATACATAAAACTGAATGCTTTTAAGAGCAACCAAATCACATCTTGAATGCTTTGCTGCTTAGGAATTTCTTCCATCAGATTTACTAAATCATCTCTCAAGTTCAAAGTTCCACAGATCTCTAGGGCAGGGGCAAGAGGCTGCCAGTGTCTTTTCTAAAGCATAGAAAGAATCAGCTTTATTCCAGCTTCCAACAAGTTTCTCATCTCCATCTGAGTCAACTTCAGCCAGGACTTCATTGTCTATATCAATATCAGCATTTTGGTCAAAGCCATTTAACAAGCCTCTAGGAAGTTCCACCCTTTCCCACAACTTCCAGTCTTCTGAGCCCTCAAAACTATTCCAACCTCTGCTTGTTACCCAGTTCAAAAGTTGCTTTTACATTTTTGGGTGTCTTTATAGCACCCCACTCTCTGTGATACTAATTTACAGTATTCATCCATTCTCACACCGCTGTAAAGAACTGCTGTAGGCTGGATAATTTATAAGGGAAAGAGGTTTAATTGACTCACAGTTCAGCATGGCTTTGGAGGCCTCAGGAAACTTACAATCATGACAGAAGGGGTAGCAAACATGTCATTCTTCACATGATGACACGAAGGAGAAGTGCTAAGCAGGAGGGGGGAAAGCCCCTTATAAAATCATCGATCTCATGAGAACTCACTCACTATCATAAGAACAGCAGCATGGGAATAACTACCCCCATAAGTCAATTATCTCCCACCAGTTCCCTCCTAAAATACAAGGGGATTATTGGAACTACAATTCAAGATGAGATTTAGGTGGGGACAGAGCCAAACCATATCTGGTGTTCTGAGAAATTTTTGAACAGCATAGATGTTTGAAAGCTTATGATAAAGAAAAGATGTAAATCCTCAGGACCTGTAATTATTTGTGTGAAACTTATTTTTTGAGGTGGAAGTAGCAGGTTTAATTATTTTATGTGTTTCTTGAACAGGGGGTTCTTTGCAGAACTGCAGTAGAAAACACAAGGTGTGGTATATTTACATACTGAAGATCAGGAGTACCAGGCTAAGAAGTTTGAAAATAAGAAACCTTTGAAAGTTTTTGAGTTTGAGGTAACATGCTGAAAGTGTCTTTTAAAAATAGAAAAAAAAAAGCTTATTAATTGCATGCTCTTCTCCAGTAGCTTTATGTAGAATGACACTAATTTACACCCACCCATAATCGCATGAGTAGATCCTAAAAGCATAAGGACCAAATAATAAAGTCAGTGTATTCTAATAAAGCAAAGATTCATTTCACTGACAGTAAGTATCATTTGTTTTTTACCAAATCTTGAAGAGAAACAAACAGCTATCAACTTTGTGTTGTCACTATGGATTTAAATACAGTTTTACTTGTCACAAGTATTGTTGTGAATACTTTTCTGATTTCCAAACTCAAAAGCTTGTAATTTCCCATACACAAGTACAGAAAAGTATGGCTGGGTAATTTAAGTGACCATTGTAGGCTCTGAGTTAGAGCTGCTGAAAACCAGCTGATAAGTAGTGAACAGCAGTGTTGTGCTGATACACACGGTGTGCGGTCAGTGGGCCTCACTCTGGCTCCTTCAGTGATTCTATTGCAGACTCAGTGCTTCAGTAATTTCCCAGTGTCCCCAGGTCACTGGGCAGAGTAGCAGTCTACAGAACATGCCGAAAATACAGAACATGCCAAAAATGCAGAGATTGTTTCCTATGGATTCTACAGGATAAAGCGAGAGCTTTGCAATGTTTTTACTGGAGTTAAATTTATTAAGAAAAGAATTCAAGAACAGTTCATTTGTGCTATAGATAAAAGAAGAAAGAGTAAAAAAAAGTTTATTAATAAATAAAATTGCTTAAAACTAAAATGCTTGCATCTTTATCTTGTTGATTAATTCTTTTATGGCCTATACTCCTTGTGAGCCAGTGTGAGAACTTTTATTATTTTTTTAGTTATTGTCTAAAAGATGTGCAGACCAGACATGAAAACACAGAAGAAGCTCACCAAGAATGTATAGTTAAAGCTCAAAATTGTCTTTAGGATGTATCTGCTGGGTATACTGATGTTACTGCTGGTGTTTCATATAAGCAAACAAAGCCGTGGCCTAGTGTTGGGTTCCAGGTGGAGTCTCTGACCATAGCTCCATGAGACCATGAATGTCCCTCACAACGATCATGCCTACCATTCCCTGGAGAGCCAGTCTATAATTACAAGCTCCCTGGGAGGAAACATACTGACTGAATCACAGCCGTGTGTAAAAGGCATTGATGGAAGAGCCTTGCTTGAGGGTGAGGAGAAGACACAGGGCAAAGGATGATAACATACATC
Organism: Saguinus oedipus; assembly: GCA_031835075.1. Taxonomy (NCBI): domain Eukaryota; kingdom Metazoa; phylum Chordata; class Mammalia; order Primates; family Cebidae; genus Saguinus; species Saguinus oedipus. The sequence continues at coordinate 6,844,673 of CM063183.1, read as the reverse complement.
ATTTTTATCCATAATAAAATGTAATATTTTGTAAAGAAGTGCTATCTGTTGCATGTAAACCATGCTCCAGTTGTTGTATAATGGTTCATAGGCATTGTATCACTTTTTACTTATAAAACCTGGTTAAGTAGCTATTAATATTTTTTCTCAATTTCCTACAAGAAGGCACTGAAGTCTTGGGGCTAATGCAACCCATTTGTAGTCAAAGAGTTTAATAAAAATGAATTTTGTTTTCCTAACTGTGTGAATTTTAGTGAATTTGCACATTTACTCAAATATATGTATTTTATTTTTTCCTGATGAATTACTTAGGACGCTCCTAGAGCTAACATTTTAAGATTTTATAAAGAAAAGAAATAGTTATCCTAAGGTTTTTCTGGATATCGAGTCTTGAGAATGATAGTTCATTTAATGACAAGTCAAAATTTTATTTGCAATGTTAAAGCTGTTTTGTCCACCAGAGAGGAAGGCAAACAAAACAAAACAAAACAAAACAAAACAAAACAAAACAAAAAAACCCACAAGACTTCATTACATACAGATCACATATGTACCTGACTTTTTGATAGAGGCAGAGAGAGATGAGATTCCAGAGAGAAAGGATGATGGAGGGTGGGGTGGGGAAAGTAGGAATTTGTTGTCCACGGAGGGAAATAGAGTGTTTAAAACCAGAAAGCAACATTCACTTCACTGTCTTACCCCTTCAGACTAACTCACATGGTTGGTACTGTGGTACCTCCAGCTTTTGTCTTTTACTTAGGATTGTCTTGGCTATTCAGGCTCTTTTTCTGTTTCGATATGAATTTTGAAAATAATTTTTTTCTAGTTCTGCAAAGAGTGACATTGATAGTTTAAGTCACAAGTTGCTGTTGAGCAGTTGAAATGTGCCTAATGCAATTAAGGAATTAATGAGAATTTAAATTTAATAAACTTAAGTATTTAAGTATATTTGAAACAGGTTGGATACGTGAATCCACTTTTTCAGCTTTACATTTTATAAAATGTAAATGCAAATCCAGTGTTTCTGCTGAAAATTTAGCATCTAAATTGATGTGTGCTATAAGCATAAAATATACATGAAATTGAAGGCTTCATATAAAAAGAAAGGATAGAAAATATCTTAATAATGTTTATATGGACCTACCTGTTGAAAGCATGTTTTTTATTGTTGAATTAAATAAAATCTATTATTAGAAATAAAAATGTCAACGCCAAAAAATCTAATGAAATATGTGCAAAACCTCTGTACCATTGCTACTTAAAGTATGTCCATGATTTTTTTCCTAACACTTAGTGGTAAGTACAAAAACTAAGAGTAAATGTTTAGAAAGGTTTATAGTACTTTAACATTACTGCAATATTCAAGCCTGCATTTCAATCATTTTAAAGTGTGTGAACCTCTTTGCATATTTTTGGACTTAGCTGGTAAGTTACATGTGCTAAAAGCTATGAGCTGGCAATGCTTAGCAGTTATCTTAGTCAGTTGGGGCTACTATAACAAAAATACCATGCACTGTGTGGCTTAAGCAACAAACATTTATATAGGTTGGGAGCCCAAACTCAAGCCCCTGGCAAATCTAAGTGAGGGAACTCTTCATAGTTTATAGATGATCATCTTCTTTTTGTGTTCTAATATGGTAGAAAGACAAAGATTTAATGTCTCTTCCTAATAATAAGAGCATTAATAATAATAAGAGTATGAATCTCATCATGAGCCTCCCCCCTCCACCCAAGCTAAATCTAATTACTCCAAAAGAGAGCCCACCTCTAGATATCACTACATTGGGGATTAGGGTTTCAACATACAAATATGCAGGAGAGCATCAAAATTGAGTTAATAATATTCTGTCACTGCTCTCAAAATTCATATCCTTTTCATATATTATACAAAGTACATTCATTCTATCATAACAGCCCTTGAAGTCTTAATTTATTCCAACATCAAATCTAAAGTCTAAAATCCAAAGTATCACCTAAGTATCATTTTGATAAGACATGAGGGAGACTCCAGGTATGTGCAATTCATCCTGAGAAAAAATTTCTCTCCTCCTGTGGGCATATAAAACCAAAAATCATATGCTTCCAAAATACAATGGTGGGAAAGGCATGGGATAGACATTCTGGTGCCAAAAGGGAGGCATGGAAAAGCAGGAAGGTGTGATGGGTTCCAAGCAAGTTCAAAACCTAGTGAGACAGACACCATAAAATCTTGTCTTGAGAATGATCCTTTTTTTCTGACTTCTGGAACCACTATGATGTCAGTTCTGCCCCTGGAACTCTGCTGGGTGAGGGTGATGCTCACAGGGTGCTGAGTGGTCCCATCCCCAAGGATCCAGGAGACCCCACCCTCAAGGCTTTTAGTGAACGCCCTCTGATTTGTTTAAAGCAAAGCAAAGGCCCACCTTTTGAAACCAAGGAAGCAACATAGATGATCCTGGAGTCACCTTTGGAGTTAAGGTGTTATTCTTCCCATGTTTTGAAAACTAGTACACATTAGCATCCAAATAGGTCCATAGTTTTTGTCCAATAAAACCCAAGTCTATATCATTCTTCTTTCATTCTGTCTCATCTTTTACCTTTTCAGTTTAAGCTACAGTATTTCATCTGGGGTGTCTGATTAGGTCTGTGGTTCACAACTATAATAATCTACTTAACAGATGGAGGGTCCACAGCATCATTAGTATTCTCTTTAAAATACACTTTAAAAACTACTTTTTATAATATGGACAAGCTGAGAATTATCCAAATCTTTAAATTCTGCTTCCTTTTTGCTTAACAATTTCTTCTCAATTTGTTTCTGTCTTATCATATATTGCTACAAGCAGGAACCAAGCTTCTTCTTCAACACTTTGCTTAGAAATCTCAACTAAATATCTAATTCTATTACTTGCAAGCTTTACCTTCCTCAAAGCACTGGAACACAAGCATAATTAAACCAAGTTATTTGCCACTTTATGACAGCAAAGATCATAACTTCTTGAGTTTGCAGTAACTTGTTTCTCATTTCCTTGTGAAAACTCATCAGAAGAAACTTTACCTTCCCTATTTCAACCAACATACTGTTCATGGTTGTTTACTAATCTCTAAGAAAATGAAGGCTTCCTCTCTAGTTCTATATTTTATTTCTGAGCTCTCATTAGAATTTCTTTTAAAAATCTCTTCACAGCAATAACAGCTTCTCTTGCATGTACCTCAGAACACTCCCATATTCTACCCATTACACAGTTCTAAGACTGCTTCCACATTTTTAAGTATATGCTACAATAGCACCCTGCTTCTCGGTACCGATTTCTTTCTCAGGAAGTTCAGGCTTCTGTAACAAAAATACCATAGACGGTGGCTTAAACAACAAACATTTATTTCTCATGGTGCTGGAGGCTGGGAGTCTAACACCAAGGTACAGGCAGATCCAATGTCTGGTGAAGGTCTTCTTTGTGGTTTGCAGGCAGATATTTTCTTTTCGTATCCTCATATGGTGGAAAGATAAGTATCTGTGTCTCTTTCTCTTTTCTAAGGACATTAGTCACATCATGAGAATCCCATCCTCATGACCTAATCTAATCCTAATTAATCCCCAAAGGGTGGCCCTCCAACGACCATGACACTGGAAATTAGGGTTTCAATATATACATTTTTTTAAGGAACAGGAGCAATTCAGTCCATAGCTATGGTCAGGCATATATGTATAACATAACTTATATGTTATGTGTGTGTGTGTATGTGTGTTTATATACACACACACACACACACACACACAACATATAAGTTCTTTATTGAATATATGTACTGTAAATGTTTATGTCTAGGAATATATATATGTATAAAATCCCTAGAAATAAATAATAAAATGATTGACAGCATAATTTAAAAAAATGGCTAAGGACCTAAAATGAATACTCCATGAAAGATGGTATCCAAATGACCAATAAACCAATGAAAAGGGGCTTACCTTCACTGGTTAGCAAACAATGCAAGTTAAAATCACACTGGCTTGCTATTACACACTCAACGGAATGGTTAAAATAAAAAAGATGTAAAATGGCAAGTGCTAGCAAACAGCTGGAGTAACTGAATCTTTTAGATATTGCTGGTGGGAGTGTGATGCTAACAGAACTGTTTGGCTGCATCCGCTCAAGCTAAACATAATACCTCATGAACAAGAAATTTGTACAAATTTTGCCAAAAACATCTAGAATGCTCATAGTGGCACTTAGTCTCAAACTGGAGACAAATACTCATCAAGAGAAGAATAGAAAAATAAATTGTTGTGTTTTCCTATTCCCACACTGCTGATAAAGACATAACAAAGACTGGGTAATTTATAAAGAAAAGATGTTTAACTGACTCACAGTTTCACATGGCTGGGGAGGCCTTGCAATCATGCTGGAAGGCAAAGGAGGAGCAAAGTCATGTCTTTCATGGCAGCAAGCAAGAAAGAGAGCATGTGCAGGGGAACTCTCCTTTATAAAGCCATCCGATCTGGTAAGACTTACTCACTATCACGAGAACAGCACAAGAAAGAATAGCCCTCATGATTTAATTACCTCCCACTGGGTCTCTCCCACAACATGTAGAAATTATGGGAGCTACAATTTGAGATTTGGGTGGGAACACAGCCAAACTATGTCATTCTGCCCCTGGCCCCTCCCAGATCTCACGTCATAACATTTCAAAACACAATCATGCCTTCCCAACAGTCTCAACTCATTTCAGCATTAAAAGTTCACAGTTCAACATCTCATCTGAGACAAGGCAAGTCCCTTCTGCCTATGAGCCTATAAAATCAAATGTAAGTTACTTATTTCCTAAATACAATGAGGCTAAAGGCATTGGGTAAATACAGCCATTCCAAATGGAAGACATTGTCCAAAACAAAAGGGCTACAGGCCCCATGCAAGTCTGAAATCCAATAGGGCAGTCATTATACCTTAAAGTTCCAAAACAATCTTCTTTGACTCAATGTCTTACATGCAGGCCATGTTGATGCAAAAGGTGGGCTTCCACAGCCTTGGGCAGCTTTACTCCTGTGGCTTGGCAGGGTACAAGCCCCCTCCTGGCTGCTTTCACAGGCTGGCATTGTGTGTCTGTGGCTTTTCCAGGTGTGTGGTGTAAGCTGTTGGCAGATCTACATTCTTGGGACTGGAAGACAGACAGTGGCTCTCTTCTCAGAGCTCCATTAGGCAGTGCCCCAATGGGGACTCTGTGTAGGGGCTCATACCCCATGTTTCCCTTCTTCACTGCCCTGGAAGAGGTTCTCCATGAGGGCTTTGCCTCTGCAGTATACCTCTGCCTGGACATCCATACATCCTCTGGCACTTCCATACATCTCCTAAAATCTAGGTTCCTCTACCTGCTTTTAACCTAGTTGCACTGGTAGAGTTTCCCAAATCTAGGCAGAGTTTCCCAAATCTCAGTTCTTCACTTCTGTGTACCTAAAGACCCAACAGCAAGTGTATGCCACCAAGGTTTGGGGTTTGCACCCTCTGAAGCAGCTGCCTGAGCTCTACATTGTCCCCTTTTTGCAATGGTTTGGATGCAAGGCTCCAAGTCTCTAGGCTGCACACAGCAGGAGGGCCCTGTTCCTAATCCAGGAAAACATTTTTACTCCTAGGCCTCCAGGCCTGTGTGGGAGGGGCTTGCTGGGAAGGGTCTCTAACATGACCTGGAGACATCGTCACTATTGTCTTGATGATTAGCATTTGGCTCCTCCTTAGTTATGCAAATTTCTGCAGCTAGCTTGCATTTCTTTCCAGAAAATGGGTTTTTCTTTTCTACTGCATTGTTAGGCTGCAAAATTTTCAATATGCTCTGTCACCTCTTGAATGCTTTGCTGCTTAGAAATTTCTTCCACCATATACCCTAAATCATCTCTGTCATGGTCAAAGTTCCACAGATCTCTAAGGCAGGGGAAAAATGCTGCTAGTTTCTTTGTATAGCAAGAGTAACCTTTACTCCAGCTCCCAATAATTTTCTATTCTCCAGGTGAGACCACCTCAGTCTGGACTTTATTGTCCATAACACTATCAGGATTTTGATCAAAGCTATTCAACAAGTCTCTAGGAAGTTCCAAACTTTCCTACATCTTCATGTCTTTAGAGCCCTCCAAGTCCCTAGAACATTCTAAACTTCCCCACATTTTCTTATCTTCTTCTGAGTCTTCCAAACTGCTTGAGGCTCTGCCTGGTATTTAGTTCCAAAGTTGCTTTTACATTTTTACGGCAGCACCCTGCCCCCCACCTGGTACCAATTTACTTGTGATGGTTAATGTTGAGTGTCAACTTGATTGGATACTTGATTGTGTCTGTGAGGGTGTTGCCAAAGGAGATAAACATTTGAGTTCATGAACATGGAGAAAGAGACCCACCCTCAATCTGGGTGGGCACCATCTAGTCAGCCATCAGTGCAGCTAAGATAAAAACAGACAGAGGAATGTGGAAGGAGTAGACTGACTAAATCTTTTCTCCTCCATCTTTCTCCTGTGCTGGGCGTTCCCTGCCCTTGAGCAACAGACACAAAGTGCTTCAGCTTTTGGATTCTTGGACTTATACCAGTAGTTTGCGAGGGGATCTCTGACCTTTGGCCACAGACTGAAGGCTGCATTGTTGGCTTCGCTACTTTTGAGGTTTTGAAACTCAGACTGGCTTCCCTGCTCCTCAGCTTTTACAGCCTATTGCAGGACTTCATCTTGTGATTGTGTGGGTCAACACTTCTTAGTAAACTCCCTTTCATATATATGTCTATCCTATTATTCCTGTCCCTCTAGAGAACCCTGATTGATACAATGGTGATACAGATTACTTAGAAGAATATTATACTACAATGAGGATGAATAATCTACAGCTCACCCAAGAAGAAGAATCTGAAAAATAGTCTTGAAATGAGTCAGACATAAGCAATTCCCTATTCTGTTATTTAATCTATTTCAACAAAAATAAGCAACAGTAATGGATGCTTTTAAAAGTCAAAATAGAGGTTACCTTTGAGATAAAGTAATGACAGAAAGAAAGTACAAGGTTGACCTCTGGGAAACTTGCTATTTCTTGATCTGTTTATGTGAGTTTAGTTTGGGACATTCACTAATGTGTGCTCTTTTCTGTATGCATATTTTATCAATCTATAGATTAAGAGAGACAAAGAGAGAGAAGTTTCAAGAAAGTCACGGCAGCATGAAGGGAAAAGATTAGACCATAAGTAATGTCGGATTTTCAATTCTGAAGTTTCCCTAAAGTTGTGCTAGCACTCTTGAGTTCACCAAAAGAGTTATAAGGGTCAGGGTTATTTTAAAAAGAGAAGTTTAAAATAATAGATTCTTCAGTGTACCAACTGTATTTTCTAATATAAATCTGGTTTATGTACATAGCACTACAGAAGAAAAAGCAGTGGGGAGTAACTGAAAAACATAGAACATAAACTGGTGTAGCAATTCTAGAATTCCCAGCTTGAATCTCTTTCGACCAAGAAAATACACTGTATCTCAGCCCAAGGAAGCACTGGAGGTAATGCTATTTGATGGTTTATTATAAGCAGGAGGCAACGGGATCTAACAGGAACATTGATAGCTCAAATTGAGATGCCACATGTGAAGCCAAATACTCTAAAATATGAGTTATTTTAGGTTTTGGTTTAAAAGGAATGTTATTCTCAGCATTCCTGCTGAAATAAATGCCTAATGTGCAGCTCAACGGTATTAGTTAAAGGTAATAAACATGCTAATTTAGTTTAGAAAAGGTACTAGGATTATACTTCATTATTTCTAAAAATAAAATTAATGCATGGGCCAAGGTGACAGATACAATCCTGTGGCTTAAAAAATTACAGATGATGAGAACTTTCTTTGCTTAGGGATAGGAGGTGGGTGAAGGCAGTCTACTTGAAGCTTTCTACTTCTACCTCATTTTCTTTGGAGTACTTCCTTTGCTCAATCAGATTTAACATGTTCGTTAGATATTCAGCTTCCCTTAGGATAGTGCCATGTATTAGCTGAAGGTTAATTTTTCCTGGTTGGAGATGTATTAATACCATTATTTTTATTATAATTTTTCATTAATTAATTCAGCTATTTATTCATTATCTTGGTCATTTCCTAATTGATTCAGTGATTTGATGCTGACCAATTGTGATATATTAGAGGTAATAGAAGATACAGAGATATCCTCAAGGAGGATGAACTCTAATAAAAATTTTATAAACATAAAAAAGCAATATAAGATATCATGCGGTAAAAGAAATTAAAACACTGCTAATGGAGAGAAAGAAAAGATTACTTTCAGAGAGGCTAAGTGCATATTTACAAAAGTCATCTGTGAACTAGGCCATAAAGCATTTGGAAAAGATTGGAAATGAGTTAGGTATTAACTGGAGGAAAAGAGATGAGCTAAGTGTGGTTAGGCAATGGGACCAGCAAGTCATCAGTTTGCTGGATCAAAGGCATGATTTCCCTAAAAAAAGAAAAGGTATAATTTTTCTAAAAAAAAGGAAAAGGAAGGAGTATAAGGTCTTGGGGTCTCTAAGCAACTGACAAGATTACGTTTATGACTGACTACAGGACTGTGGATCCACTGAGAGTTTTAGAATAAGCAGAGAAAGTGATATATTTAGAAATGTTACCATCATTAGAATGTAAGTTACTTGAAGGTAAGACCTGCTGTATCCCTACTCCCTATCACAGCAGGCTCATAGTAGGGATTTAACAAATATTTGTAGAATATTATGCTTAAAGTCCTTAAAGTATGCCACATAGGGTATTCATAATTCTATTCATATATTATTTATTAAAGTTTATTTACTTTCTTAATAGGTAAGACATGCAAGTGATACAAAATTGAAAATGTTCAAAAGGCCATACATTAAAAAACATGTTTCTATTTCCCTTTTCCTCTCTCTCCACTGTTTAGTTCTCTTCCAAGAGGCAATCACTGTTAGTTTCTTGTAGGTGTTGCAGAAGATGGTGTGTGTGTGTGTGTGTGTGTGTGTGTGTACACTTTTATATACACATTTTCTACTTGTTTCACGAATGACAACGTTCTACACACAAGGTTCTTTTTGATGCTTCTGTATTTGTTTATATATCAACTATTATTTTTAAAAGTACTACATTCTTTTTAAATTAATGCCTATTATGCCTTTGAATAAAGGCAATATAATTTATTTAAACAACACTCTAAGATAGATATTTTGACATTTTCAATATTTTCCTAGTTAAAAATTATAGCAGTGAACATCCTGTATAATTAATATACAGGATGTATCTACTATAATATTTTTCTGTGTAAAATATTATTATGAGATATTTAAACATAAGAAAAAGTATAAAGAATAATTCAACAAGAATCCTGTATCCACCACTGGCCAAAGAAGTATAATATAAATGATACAGTTTAATCCCATACATAGCCCTCTCCAATTCCACACCTCTTTCCCTTAGGTGAGTCTCAGTGTAATTATTACTAGGAACAAATAATTTTACACAGATTTCAGAGCCATTTTTATTTTTCCTTTTACATGAACTTTCTGTTCGTAAAATTTGACTATTTTATGTTATATTGTGAGTCTTTTTAAATTGAGTTACAGGAACTTTTTATGTGTTATGCAATCAACTCTGTGTGGAAAGAGAACATTTTTGGGTAACCCTGGTAGCTCTCTCCTGGTTTCTGGTAATGAGCCCATGGCTCCCTGTCTTTTTAGCAGCATAGGTTAGGCTCAGTCTCAATTTCCTGTGAGATAACTCTGAGATGGAAGCAGCTTGCACATCCAGCAGTGATACACAACTCTGCTGCACAGCTGCCACTAACTGTCAGATTGCATTCCTTGGACTTGCAGGGTTGTTCTCGTGCTTTCCTTAAAAACTGTGACAGCAGCAAGGAAGCAAAACTCCTCTCACCAGCACAGCCCCAAAGAGAATCCTGTAGTATATGATCCAGGTATATATCCTTCCAGTAGCTAAGAGAAAGGGACTCATGGAAATTTCTGACCCTCTACCAGCAGGTCACCCAAAGATGCATACAGCGTTTGTCTTGAGCCTTTTGCATGATAACCTGCGATTGCACTTACTTTATTTCCCTATTTGTTTACCATTTGTCCTTTGACTTTGTCTTTTTCCATGAGAAATATTCTGAATTTTTTGTAGCTCATTTTATTTCAGAAATGATTTATTAGAAAATATATGATTATATTGAAAAGTACAAAGTAGGCTTTTTCTGCACTTAAAATAACTTCCTGCATATTACCATATACAATGTATAGTTATCTCAGCTTGATGTTGCTCAATATATAGTTTAATCCCACCTGACTTCCTGTTATGCAACTTAATATCTAGTGATATTCTATAGAGGGGTGTAATTCTCCTTTATTCCTCTACTGTGTGGTCTGCTAAATTCTGCTTTTCTGATGAGAAGTATCATGTGCTATATCTGTTGGACAAAATAAGATAAAGTACACTTTTTTTTTTTTTTTTTGAGATGGAGTTTTGCTTTTGTTACCCAGGCAGGAGTGCAATGGCGCGATCTCAGCTCACCGCAACCTCCGCCTCCTGGGTTCAGGCAATTCTCCTGCCTCAGCCTCCTGAGTAGCTGGGATTACAGGCACGCGCCACTATGCCCAGCTAATTTTTTGTATTTTTAGTAGAGACGGGGTTTCACCATGTTGACCATGATGGTCTCGATCTCTTGACTTCGCGATCCACCCACCTCAGCCTCCCAAAGTGCTAGGATTACAGGCTTGAGCCACCGCGCCCTGCCTGATAAAGTGTACTTTTAGGAGAAATCGTTCACATGATATAACATCCTCTTTATCTTTTTAAAGCTTTCTGTTATTCAATTTAAAACATAAGAACAGAAAAAAAATATGCAATAAACTTTTACATACTTGTTATCCATCTACAGCAGTCAACAAATCATGGCTGCTATTGTTCCGTCTTTACTCTGGGATACCCTACCACCCACCCCTGTCACCAGTGCACGAATTATCACCCCTTTATGTTATGGCTCCTAGCACTTGTGTTATGCTTAGAAAGGCTTTTCCTACTCCAAGATTATTGTAAATTATTATCCATGCTTTTTCCTATTGTGTTTGTGGTTTTACCTTATAAATTTAAATAATTGTGCATATTATTTATGAGATTTATTTCAGTTTAAGATATAAATAATGTATCCCATTCACTTTTTCCAGATTGATTTTTAATTGTTTTAGTGCCGTTTATTAAATAAGCCATACATTAATTAGTGATGTGAAATGATGAATATATTCTAAATTATCATTTTGAATCAGAAATTTTCTTCCTGGATATTTTAATGTAATATAGTCTATTACTCTATCTAAATATGAAATGTAACATATTTTGATTGATTTATTTATTTATTCATTGAGATGGAGTCTCACTCTGTCACCAGGCTGGAGTGCAGTGGTGCAATCTGTACTCACTGCAACCTCCTGATCCTGGTTCAAGCAATTCTCCTGCCTCAGCCTCCCGAGTGGCTGGGACTACAGATGCCTGCCATCATACCTGGCTAAGTTTTGTATTTTTAGTAGAGATGGGGTTTCACCATGTTGGCCAGTCTGGTCTCAAGCTCCTGACCTCAAATAATCTACCCACGTTGGCCTCCCAAAGTGCTGGGCTTACAGACATGAGTTGCCGTGTTCTGCCCAACATATTTAAATTGTAACAGATTTAAAATATTTAAAACATATGACCAATTTAATGCCTACTAGTTTCTCTTTTATTTAAGAATATTTCTGGTTATTATTGCTTATTTTGCTCTCCAAGTAAATTTTATGATCAGTTTATTTCGTTTAAAATAAAACATTGTTTAGAATATCTCCTCTCCAGGTTGTTGAGACTCTTAAATGAGAATTCATAAAACATATCCTTAAAAGATTATCTGACTTAAGCATGTTTTTCATAAATGTATGATTAACTAAAAAACCTGTTAATATGGATTAATCTAACTTATTTATAAATTAGGGAAAATTTAGTATATTTATGATGGTAAGTCTTTCTCTTCTGGGACATGCTGGACTTTGCTGAAGCCGTCTTTCGTGTGTGTCAAGAGTGTTCTGAAGTATCATCTATGCAGCTGTGGCATTTTTCTGCCTATGTGTATTCCTAAGTATTATACCTTTTTGGCAGTGTTGTTGTTAATGTTAACAATTTTATGTTAACATTATTTAACATTATTAATTTTATACTATCTCACAGCTGGTTATTTATTTACATGATGCAATATTAATTTTGTATCCAATATATTCATTACGTTCTTTTACCCTATTCATATTTTTCAGTTTCTTATTTTATGTTTTGCAGATAAGCAAAAGCAACCCAAAATGTTGGCCGTTTTTCTCCTTTTCAGAAGGATTTTTATTTTTATTTATTTTTTCTAATTGTATAAATTGGCACCTCTTAAGTTAAACAATAATGATATGTCTTGTTTAATTTCACTGGATTATGGTTGGAGGAAATAAAAGAAATATATACATATATTGCTAAGGATATATCCAGCTTTTCCTGATACCATAAGCTGAATAAAGATCTGTCTCTGCCCCAAAAATGTCCATGTCCTAATTCCCAAATCATGTGAATATGTCACTATATACGTTAGAAGAGACTTTGCAGATATGGTCACCTCAATGAGTTTGAGATGAGGAGGTCATTCTGGATTATTTGGGTGGGCCTTATGTAATCACAAGGGTTCTTGTAAGAAGGAGACAGGAGGGTCCTCAGAGGGAGGCAGAAGTGAAAGCAGGCCAGGAAACAGGCTCTACCCTGGAACCTGCCAAAAGGATCACAACCCTGCCCACACCTTGATTTTAGCCTATAACACTCATTTTGGACTTGGGACCTCCAGAACTGTAAGATAATACATTTGTGCTTTTTTAAACTACAGGATTTGTGACAATTTGTTACAACAGCAAAAGGAAAGTACTGCAGCAAGGGGAGAGAAATCTCAATTTTTTATTAAGGGTTTATTAAAATTAAGAATATATAATAAATTTTAAAATTTCTTTTTAACCCCCATGTAAGTGTTTACAGTTTTTCTCTTTTATCTATTAAGTACATGACATTACTTTAATAGTTTTGCTAATGTTGAACTAACTTTTGCATTTCTAGAATAAGCACTTCATCAATGATATATTATTCTTTCAATAGTTTGATTTTCAATATTTTATTAATTTTTTTATCGACACTCATAAGTGTTATTTTCTTTAGTTTTTTTTTAATGTTATCTTTTTCAGATTTTTGTCATTGGTGTCATGCTAAATTCATGTAATGAATTTAAAAGATTTCTTTTCTTTTCTTTTTTTTTTTTTTTTTTTTTTTGGAAAGGGAGTTTCGCTCTTGTTACCCAGGCTGGAGTGCAATGGCGTGATCTCGGCTCACCGCAACCTCCGCCTCCTGGGTTCAGGCAATTCTCCTGCCTCAGTCTCCTGAGTAGCTGGGATTACAGGCATGCGCCACCATGCCCAGCTCTTTTTTTGTATTTTTAGTAGAGACGGGGTTTCACCATTTTGACCAGGATGGTCTTGATCTAAAAGATTTCTTTTTTAAAAAAAATTCAAAATATTTGCCTATAAAATTTTCTTGTGAAATCATTTAAATCTTTCTGCTTCTATCTTTGGTAACTTTTTCTATTTCTTATGATAATTGATGAATTTGGATTTACTATCTCATCTGTAACCAGTTTTCATTTTGTATATTCTTTAGAAAAGCTTTTGTTTTCTTAGATTCTAAAATTTTTCTGTTTCTCTCTGTGTTCCTGTCTAGCTAGTAGGAGTAAGTACTGTTCTGATCCTGTAAGCATGAGGCACTGGTTGCTGTGATCCTTTCAGATGGTTTTATCTCTGGCTTTGGGACAGTTCCTCATATGCATGCACTCATCTGTACTTTGCTATATATTGGAAGAGGTCTCTAAAGATCTTCAAGATCTTACAGCTCTCTCTTCTTCATCACTCTGCCCAATAAACTCTAGCCATCTAGAGTGCATCTTCCAAAAGCATCAGTTTCACCTCCTCAACTTGAGAAGTACACACCTCCTCATCCATGGTCTCTAAAGGCAATGATTTAGGTAATCCAAGGGCTCACATCCTTTATTTCTCATGTCTCATTGATTATCATCTTTCATTGTCTAATATCCAGTGTCTTCAATCCATATATTTAAGTTTTCTTTTATTCTTGAAATCCTATTTTGACTTAGTTTATTTTTTTATCCTATATCCTATTTGTCTTTTTGGAGATTTTAAGCAATTGGAGACTATTGATTGGCATAGTTGGGATGTCTTTTTCCTTTTTATAAAGATAGTATTTCTTGTTTTTTTTGAAAATTTCATATCATTTGCATTCATCATTTTGGTTCTTATGCCCCTTGTGGAATGTTCAGCCTCCTCTTCTCCATTTTGGGTCTCTTCCAACTGCTCACATGTTGGTTTTACCTGTAAACCAAAGGTCTATGTCAGCTCATGATTTATCTCTTTCTATTTTCATGTCAAAATTTCCCAAGCTCAGATAGCTCTGATTGTGTTCTTGTACCGTGGACATGATTGTTTTAATTTTCTAATCCATGGTGACACATGGGTTAAGTTTTTCATCTACTTCGTCACAGTATATTTTCTGGTGAGATTACTTCATCTCTATATTTTATATGTTTTTCCCTTTTCAACTCACCTTATTTTTAATAATTATGACTACTCTTTATTGACCAAGGATATTTTTTAGGGTAGCTAATTTCAGGATTACACATGGGGAAAGTAGAAAAACCTTGTTCAGGTGAGTAAGCTTCTCTTTATAACACAAAGGTATGCCTGGTCTTGGAGTGACTTCTTTTACCCTTTACTACCCTGTAACCAAATAAGATGGCCCTGCAGGGCCAGTTACAATGTTGTCCGTTTTAACATCAGACCACATACTGGGCTAAACTTTTTGTTTCCTCTTTTGGTGAATAAAAATATACATATAATTCTGAAAATATATGTGGAAATCTGCATTTTCTTTAAAGAACACTCTTTTGGTGCTCTGTTAGAGTGAATCTTTGTGTTGATGGTTTCTGTAGCTGTTTGTCCTCTAAGAAGCATAGCATGTAATGGTTTGGACCTGCCTGGTGGAACTGGTGGTGATTAGAATCATTATTGTTTTGGGTGCAGGAAATCATTCGTTTGGAAAGCAACGTTTTAGTCCCACATCTGTTTTTAATCAGTTGTTGAAACTTAAGCAAATCTCAGTCTTCATTAAATATTGCTTTTTATTCAATATTTATTTTCCACCTACTCACAAAGTCCTGTTCTAGCTGCTTGCTAAGGATAGACATTTCTGCCCCCTCCTATATTCCCTGGAGGTTTGGAAAAACCGGTTTGAGTGTGCGTGAAGCATGGAGTGGGAATCTTGTTTTTGCCATCCACCTTCTCAGTAGTCAGCCCAGAGCTTGCCTGTCAGTGTTCTAACATTGCTTCATTCTCATCTCCATTTTCAGATGACCTACTAGCTGCGCAACCTGGCTCTGCCTAATTGGAGACTTTTCCCACTGACTTAGGTGAATGTTAAGCTGGCACTATTGCATAGGGGAGATCTCACAGCTGCTTCTATATATTTGGCTGTTCTGAGAAATCTTATCTGCAATCAAAAAACAGTGTTTTGGTTGGGCGCGGTGGCTCAAGCCTGTAATCCCAGCACTTTGGGAGGCTGAGGCAGGTGGATCACGAGGCCAGGAGATCGAGACCATCCTGGTCAACAAGGTGAAACCCTGTCTCTACTAAAAATACAAAAATGAGCTGGGCATGGTGGTGCGTGCCTGTAATCCCAGCTACTCAGGAGGCTGAGGCAGGAGAATTGCCTGAACCCAGGAGGCGGAGGTTGCAGTGAGCCGAGATCGCGCCATTGCACTCCAGCCTGGGTAACAAGAGCGAAACTCCGTCTCAAAAAATAAATAAATAAATAAATAAATAAATAAATAAATAAATAAATAAATAAAAACAGTGTTTCCTCCAAAACACTCTACATTACCATCTCATTTGAGGACTCAGAGTTTCTTGAGTATGCATTGTGGTAGCTTAGAAAAGTCCTTCTTTTCTTTATCCTTCCTTCATTTCTTTCTGCTTTCCTTCTTGCCTCCCTTCCTCCTTCCTTTTTTTCCTTTTCATTTGTTTCTTCCTCTTCCTCACACACTTAAGGTGCTCAAATATTTAGAAATGGCCCATAGATGATGATACACAGATGGCACAATTCAAAACACATCCAGCTTCAATGAGAATCATTATTGAATTAAAAGAAAACCACACACACAGTTGACAAGATTCAAAGTCATCTCCATGTCATGGGGCATGCAGGGAACACCTGTTAGGGTTACCCAGCTGTGACTAGTGCAGAAGTTATGTGTCTCTCTAAGCTTTTATTTTTTTAACCTTAGACCACATGTCTAAATGATTCTCTCATTCAGTTTACTGGTTAGGACTGCACTGAAGAGCAGGAAGGAAACCTCAATGGGATCTTTAACACATAACTTTATCCTACATAAAGAAAGATTAAAGAATAATAAGTAGATACATGGAAAAAACATGGCTTAAGCTCTCAATTATCTCCCTCTGCTCTTCCTTCCTCTCCCGTTTCCTTCCCAACGTCTGCACTAGGCTGGATCTCCAGTATGGCCACGTGGCACTCTGTTCTTTTTCTTTTTATAGTCTTTCATATTTCTCTTCAAGGAGGCTTGGAGAATGCCTTTTGTTACCACCAGCACTTAGCAGGGTACTGCTGAGCAAGTAAGGTACCAAGGGCCTGTCAACACTTCCTCCCAGCAGTTATCTGCCTCATACTTTGACAGCCATACGCCCCGGCAAAATACAAGTGTTTCTCTGTTTAATCAGGGCATGGAAATGAAGGAGCCAAAGGAGCTGGGCAGGTAGGCTGGGCCAGCAGGTAGGATTCTTTGTGACTGAGGTGGGTCTCTTCAAGTCAGTGGTTCCCTGTCAGAGTTGAGACTGGATTAACATCTGCGGCATAAACAAATGTGTGGATGAAGTACTGATTACCTCCTTCTGGCCTGCTCAAAGGATTACTTAATCAGCAAAGACTCACATTACTTTTTTTAAACCCGGAAATAATGATTTTGAAAAATAGTTTTCAAGAACACTAAATAATTCTTAATTTTTTAACATAGAGGCTACCATTACAGTGCAACAGAATGGGAAGCACTTTTGAAATAAGCCTGTCCAGTCATTTAAAGATACATATACTGAGGCACAGAGACAAAAGGAGGACTTTTGAAGCCCATGCATTTTGTGAATTCTTGATCTGGAATGGTACGGAATGGGGCTTCTCAACCTTGCTTCTATTGCATTCAGCACTGAATGGTTATTTACTGTGGGAGGCTGTCCTGTGTACTGGAGATGATTTATCAGCATCCCTGGTCTTCACCCTCTGGATGCCTGTGGTAGACCTTCCAAAGTTAAAACAACCCAACACATCTCCAGACATTTCCAGAAGTCCTGTAAAGGCATGGCCACCTCCAGTTGACAACCAGTGGTCTAGAATGTGCTAATGCTGAGCCTGTCTTCAAGTAAAGAGTCAATGCAGGCTCTATATTTGGTGCTGGTCAGGGCATACCTGTATTTCTCAAACAGACTTTCATCAGGAGATAGACAACTAACATAGCCCAAAAGAGAGAGATCACAGTGTGGTGAAGACATCTGTCAAGTCATAATTTAAGCTCTTTTTCCACTCCATTCCCCTCAAAAGGCTGGGCTCCTTCCCCAGCCTTTTGAACCTGGTGCTCCATGCAGGATTACTCCTGTCTCTGCCACTACCTTATGCATTACCTTAAGTCAGTTGTCACCACTCTGCATGTCAGTTTCCCTCTTTATAATGAGAGTATTTGGAAAATATGTTCCCACACCTAATCTAGCTTTGATAATGTTAGTTACTCATGTTACAAGCTTCCAAATCAAAAGGAAACCTGTTCTCTGAGGCTCCCCTAAAGTCCCAGATCCCAGGGATTTTTTTCCAATTTCTGAATTCAGTACATTTTCCTGAGTTTTAGGTTTGATTTACATCCAGGGCTCAGCTGAGCTGGAAAGAGAGCTGAGTAACCAGGTGTCAGAGTAGTCAATTAAAGCAACAAGCCAAAAATGAAAGCAGCAGTGAGCCTCTGATCACTAACTGTGGTGGTGTGGGCACACTATGAATGCAAACATGAGTGGAAGCAAGGCTGGCCAGAGGGGCCTGAGTCCTTGACTGCAACACCCCTCAGGGGCTGTGAGGTGCTGGCTGTGCATCAAGTCTGGTGTGAGGAGGGCAGTTTCCCGCTTCTGACCTGACACGTAAAGCCTTTGTAACTGCCTAGAGTCAAGCCTGAAAAATCATATACATAGATTGTTTTGGTCAGGAACTGGACTTATCAATTTCGCTTAGATCTATCCAAATTTCTGGCAGGTGCTTTGACTGACTTTCTATGTCTCCTCCTATTTAAATATGCAAAATACCTCCCTGGTTTCTTTAAGGTCTTGGATTCCTGCTTCTATTTGTGACTAACGCTATCAGAGGGCAAATGAGACTTTTTAAGCCACTGAAAAAGAAACAAATGTACTTTGGTGGAATGGTAAGTGCAAGGAGATTAGGATGTGAGCTCCTAACAGGCTTCAAGTACAAAGTTGCTTCGATTTCCTGAGGCTTAGTTTCTCATTCCCATTGTCTTCTGACCTCATGCATATGTATACAGTATGAGTAAGTGAAATACACCTCATGTTGTAGGAGGTCAGCAGCTCTGAGTGCATCAGTGAAAGGATAACAGTGTGCACTTGGAAGTCCACTGATCATTCGAACAGAACACGTGGACGTGCAGTTTAGGAGCAAATTATTCAATGTCAAGATGTACATCGATTAGAAAAACAGAAAATAAAAACTCTTGCTCCATAAACACTCATATCAATAGATTTTTTTTCTAGTATCCTAAAACAAAATTTCTACTTATTTGCAATTTACCATCCCTTAGAGGAAAATTTAACAAGGGTAAATCACATTTAAGTGGGCACCCAATTTGAGTACTGACATTTACTGAGAGCAAGTTTTTTAAAAACTCAGGTTCTGTGCTATGTGCAAATAAGTCAGTAACAGAGATTTCCAAGGCAAACTTGTCTTTTATGCTTCAGGCTCAAAAACTCAACCTTCTGTGCATCTGTATCTGAACGTCCCACAGACACGGCAAACCCAACATATCTAACTTCAAATACTTCATATTTTCTCCTAATATTCTCAGCTCCCCAAACTATGTACCAAGATTTTCTTTCTTCTTTTACCTTGGGGATGGCACACCATTGTGTGCATTAACTTCATATTGTTGTAAGACTTCCTCCTTAGTGCAGCTAAAAACAGGGTCCTTGTCACAGGACTGTGAGAGATTAGGCTGGCAGACACTTTGAAGGGTGAGGAAAATGGATTTATTGGGCAAAAAGGTAAAAAACAGGAAACAGGTTATTTCAGCAAAGCGAAAGTCCTGCTAGCTGGCTTCCCACCTCACAGATTGAATCCCAAGTTCCACCTGGAACAGGAGAGGACAGGCCAGGCTCTTCCCCACTGCAAATGGCACGGACTTCCCAAGGCTCCAGCCCAGCGCGCACTCCTCCCAGGGCGCACTCCTCCCAGTGCGCAGGCCAGTTGGAGGTTCTCCAGTGACCCCTTTTATACTTGTCTGTCTCAGTATATTAATATGAGAAATATCGATATCATTATGGTATTAAATCTTTCCTTCCAAAAGTATTGTATGTTGCTCCATTTATTTCAGTCTTGTTTTATGTCCTTCTGCATAAAGCATAGCTGTCTTCTTGCAGATCTTACACATCTTTAGTAAAATTGGAACTAGGTATGTTTTAGAGCTCTGGACACTGTAAAGTGGCTCTTTTCTTTTTCTTTTTTTAAATCACTTTGAATTTGTTATTCTTAATAATAAAAGCCGTAGGATTTTGACATCGTGTCTTAGTCTAAGTGACACTTTTCTGAGTCTTCCACGGTCATCCAATTCACTGGGCTCCCCGTGTTTCTCTCTGCCTGTTTTACACCCTGTTTTAATTTCATCACAGCGTTCGCCATCTACCATTTTACTGATTTATAAAACTTGTTTTTTTTTATCTATTTCTCTCCCATTGGAATAGAAGCTTCTATTCACCTCTGAGTTTCTAGCACTCCAAATAATGTCTGGTATAAAATAACTGCTGAACTATATTTAAATAAAATATAAATGAATTTATGTGTATTTATTGTATAAAACATCATTTTTATATATGTTCTATTACTATGTCATTAGAATTTTTGTCTTTTTAAAATTTTGGCTAAAATTATTTGTTCTGTTCTGGATATATAATCACAGCATCTGAAGACACATTTTGTGTCTCATTATATTTACACTGATTATTTGGTTTAACTTTCCTCTCTGGCTCTATGAGCTAAAGACATCAAAACTATGGGCTATATGTGGGGATGCCGAAGTTGCCTGTCTTATTTCAGATTTCAATGGGAGTAGTTCTATTATTTCACTATTTATGTCAGTGTTCACTGCTAATAATTGTGAATTGTTGGTCTTTGAGCTGACTTATTCAAAGAAAAGACTACGAGAGTCTGTCAAGTGACTTTTCAGCATCTATTAAATTCATCATATGGGTTTTTCTTAAATATAAGTTATTATGGTTATAGCTTTTTCTGTTGGTAAACCATGGTTGTATCCCTGAAATAAATTCTAAGGTTTTATATGTTAGGCTTCTAATATGCTGTTGGGTTTCGTTTAAAAACAGTTTCTTTAGCATTATTGCACCTACATTAGTAAGTTAAACTGAACTATAATTTTTCTTCTTTATACTATTGTTATTAGGTTTGGATAATAAAGTTATACTATCATCACAACATGAATCGAGGACTTCTTTATTTTTTCCTGTGGGCTAAAATAGAATAACATTGACAGTATTTTCTCTTTAAAGTTTAAATAGAATTCAACTCTAAAAACATATGGTTTTATGTAATGTCTGCTTGTTGTGCAAGGATATAGAATGGAAATTTTACAAAACACATGCCGTTGATTGTAAGACTCTCCATTATTTTCTTACCCCTGAGGAAAATAAATGTCAAGTTATGTTACAGATTTTTTATTACATAATTTTTTTACAGTTATTGAAGTAACTAACATTTTAGATATGTAGGAAGAAATCTCATATGTGATTATTGTGCATAAATAAAAAAGAACTGAAGACAAATAATTTGGTTAAAGTTTTCCTAAACACCCTTCACATTCAGAGTTGACTGCTCTGAATTCTTTGGTTCTCTATTTGAATCATCAATGTCTATATTGGCTGCATTGGCAAAGTTCTTTACTTTTTTATTTACTTGTGTTATATAATTCTCAGTGCAAGGACACACAATGTGTTTTGCTTTTAAACTCAAAATTTTACCACTATTCATGTTTTCCATTCTTGCTCCATAACCTGCTCTCAGAAAACTTCAAATAAATCATTTTCACTTCTCTATGATATTCTCACATAGAACTTTTTCTTGAAATTTGCATTTAAGCTTAGCTTCTCAGTAAGACTTTATTCCTTAATAAAGGGATTTTAGGCTTCAGCAGGCGTGTTAGATAAAACTTATTTGAGCTTTATCATCCCAAATAGAATAAACAAAATGCTTCTCTGCCTCTCCTTCCCACCCATGGTGATAACCAGCAACTTCTTTTCCAAACTTCCTGTCAAACTAAGGCTCTCACCAAATAAAAAACAAAAAACCCGTTGTGATCTTGCCTGAAGAAGAGATTGAGGTCTCATTGAGTGAATGAGGGCAGCATATTATCTTTAGATATTTGGCAAATGCTCATATTCAGGACTAAATTTTTCAATTCAGGCTATATCTTCTGTCCTATCCCTTTAAGAGGAAGCTAAAGTCAGATAATTTTGGTGGACTCTATTTATCTTCATGGAGAAAGGTACACATTGGCAGTCATTTTTTTTTGCCAACTCTTCACATTGCAGCAGACCCTGCCTATGTTGTTGGTCCTAAAAGTTCATTTTCTCCATATCATCCTCCTTGAATTTTGTCAAGATCTGGAGATTGTAAGTTCCTCAACAGTGACATGAAATAAATAAGTCTGAGATGTTAAGCATCAGGTCCCTTTCTACTCAGAAAAGAAGGGTTGGGAGTTATTTATAGATCCTCTCTCTTGCTGCACTTACCTATAGTTTCACTTTTATGTCAACACCCTGTCTTGATTTGTTGTTCTCTTACCTTTTAACTCTTTAACACTTATTTTTCTAAATGCATCTTTCTAATTGTTTATTGAATTTAAAACTTCTTACTATAATACTTAACGTAAAATTGATATACTGATGAAGTAATTTGCATTAAAGTAAATATTCATAATATTCAGTTTTTCCATTCAGCACCAGGATTTTCTTATTTGTTTAAACAATCTTGTGGGCCAGGCCCAGTGGCTCATGTCTATAATTCTGGTGCTTTGGGAGGCTGAGGCAGGAGGATCACTTGAGGCCAAGAGTTTGAGACAAGCTTGGACAACACAGTGAGGCCCACATCTCTGCAAAAAAAATACAAGAAAAGGAAAATTTAGAAAAACCAGGCATGGTGGTGCAGCTGTAGTCCCAGATACTCAAGAGGCGGAGGCAGGAGGGTCACTAGTGCCTAGGAGTTCAAGGTTATACTGAGCTATAGTCATGCCACTGCACACCAGTTTGGGCAACAAAGTGAGAATTTGTCTCAAAAAACAACAACAACAAAAATGACAAAACAAAAAAATAAATAAAGGAATGACATTGATAATAACAAAATTTGAGACTAGTTTCTCTTTAAAAGTTTCAGATCTTTCTCTTTGACTTTATCCCTAAGTATTTTACAATTTCCTTTCTTTAGTTTCTTATTGAAAATAAAACCTCTGTTCTGTAATTATTTCTTGTATAAGTTTTAGCCTCACCTCTGATTGATAATGAATTATCCTCTGAATGACAATTATTACTAAAGAACAAGCAACTTCTGGGCACCAAGTTTCAGGTGCAGTCTGGGGTCCAATCAGTGAGACCAAGGAGTACTCCCATGGAACCTCCTGTGGCCCTGAGCTGGGTGCTGGAAATGTATTCAGGATTTGATTCGCTAGATAAGGGTTTCAGCTTTCTATGTGTAAGTAGTTTGCTGTTGATATGGATCAACATCGTTTGTGACCAGTGCCAAGGACTGAGTGTGGCCTGGTCTTTTCAATGTGGCCACAGCCACATGACTCTAGTTACTTATTTTTCTTCCTCTTTTGTCAATGCTCATTGCTAAAGGAAATTGTCAGTTTTCTTCTTTTTTATCAGTTGCTACTTAGAAGGCGCAGGTCAATGTCTCATCCAACTCTCAATCTCCCAGTTCCTAAACACTGCCTCGCATAAAGATGACTCCACGTACAGACTTTGCACAATGAAATGCACAGAAGCAGAGAGGATTATTGACTTATAAAATATCAGATCTGACAATTCTGTTAGGTCCACAGAAATTCCAGATCTTAGCTTGTTACTCTCTTGGTTAAAACAGACAAATAAACAAAACAAAACAAAAAACTCTTATTTTTTTCTCTACCTTTTTAATAAATTCCTGGCTTCTTGATTTAATCATCAACCACTCCCAATCCTGCCCTTATCTGCCTATTCAGATTTTGTAGACTGCGTAGGCTGCCATAACAAAATATCCATAGGCTGGGTAGCCTACACAATAGAGATTTATTTTCTTACAGTTCTGGAGGCTAGAAAGCATAAGATCAATTTTCTGGCAAGGTAGGCTTCATTCTTAGGCCTCTTCTTTTGGCTCACAAGAGGCAGTCATTTCACTGCGTGCTGACATGACCTCTTCTTTGTGTGTGCTCAGAGGGTGTTCAAGCTCTGGTGTCTCTTCTTATAAAAGCACTAATCCTGTCATGAGGGTCCCACACTCACAATCTCATCCAATTTTAATTACCTCCTAAAGACCTCATCTTTTTTTTTTTTTTTTTTTGAAACGGAGTTTTGCTCATTACCCAGGCTGGAGTGCAATGGCGTGATCTCGGCCCACCGCAGCCTCCGCCTCCTGGGTTCAGGCAATTCTCCTGCCTCAGCCTCCTGAGTAGCTGGGATTACAGGCACGTGCCACCATGCCCAGCTAATTTTTTGTATTTTTAGTAGAGATGGGGTTTCACCATGTTGAAATACCATTACTGGAGGGGTTAGAACTTCAACCTGAATTTGGGGGGGACACAAACATTCAGTCCATAGCACCAGCCTTACATACAACAGAACCACTCCTCTCCTTATCTCCTGTCCTTTTTCAATTTCACGCCCTTTAAAGCCAGTCCATCTCCCTGCAAGCAGTTATGTCAGTCTGCATAGCTCTGACAGGACCATGAACTGGCTGAGGCTGGGCAGCACAGCAGATATGAGGAAGCTAAGGAGTCAGGGCATTGCAGAGGGGCTTGAAAACAGAAATCAATTTGAGCTTGTAAGGTTGTGTTTTCACTTCCTTCCTGCAGCCCAGGACAAAGCCTCAGATGTTGAGAGGGAGCTGGTTCTGCCCTAGGGCTATGATAATTAATGTCCTTTCTACTAATCACAGAATAAGGGCTGCCAAACTTCTCTCAGGAAGATTCCCTGGCAGTCTTCCAAGACTCTTCTAGTTTCTCCAAACTGAGCTCCACACAGTTCTGTAACTGAGGGCAAATGATACATGGCGGGCTTGTACCTGATGGCTACTTGCAGGATGACACCTCTTAAATCACCTGCTCCTTCAGGACAAGGGCTATGTCCTCTTTAATAACAAGTTGTAGTGAAATAAGCACAGACCTTGGACTTAGCTATTAATTCAAACCTCCAACTTGGCAATCAAAAGCTGTGTGATATTTGAAAAGGTAATTTATTTCTCTGAATCCCAGTATTATGTTCTATAAAAGCAGAAAAATAATACTTAACAATTGAAATAATTTATTATAAACATTTGGTCTATTGTAGCAAATCTAGGGCACAAAAAAAATGGTTAGAAACCTCTGAACCCCTTTCTTTTCTCCTTTCTCACTCTGCCTTGTGAGATGGTGAGTGTAGAATCAATCTCTGTTGTGTGAACAGTGGAATTGGGGTAGGGAATAGGAAAATAAAATTGATTTGAGACTGAGCTTATGGAGTCATTAAAAAGTACTTTATTATCTCCTACTACATATTTTGGCTACAAGTTAGTTTTTCTCTGGCTAGAAAGCCTCAACTAGTAGGGACCTATTCTTCCTTCTCAGTTATTTTTAAATTTTTTAAATTTTTTATTATACTTTAAATTCTGGGGAACGTGCAGATCTTGTAGTATTGTTGCATAGATATACACATGTCATGATAGTTTGCTGCGACCATCCCCCCGTCACCTACATTAGGTATTTCTCCTAATGTCATCCCTTCCTGGTCTCCCCACCCTATTTATCCCTCCCCTAGTTCCACACCCCCTAACAGACCCCAGTGTGTGATGTTCCCCTCCCTGTGTCCATGTGTTCTCACTGTTCAACACCCATTTACAAGTGAGAACATGCAGTGTTTGGTTTTCTGTTCTTGTGTCAGTTTGCTGACAATGATGGTTTCCAGATTCATCTATGTCCCTATGAAGGACATGAACTCATCCTTTTTATGGCTGTGTAGTATTCCATGATATGTGTGTGCCACATTTTCTTTATTCAGTCTTTCATTGATGGTCATTTGGGTTGGTTCCAAGGTTTTGCTATTGTAAACAGTACTGCAATGAACATATGTGTGCTTGTGTCTTTGTAATAGAACAATTTATAATCCTTTGGGTATATACCAAGTAATGGGATTGCTGGGTCAAATGGTATTTCTATTTCTAGATCCTTGAGAAATTGCTACACTGTTTAATCTTCCTCAATGGTTGAACTAATTTACACTCCCACCAACAGTGTAAAAGTGTTCCTATTTCTCCATATCATCTCCACCATCTGTTGTTTCCAGAATTTTTAATGATCACCATTCTAACTGGCATAAGGTGGTATCTGAATGTGGTTTTGATTTGCTTTTTTCTAATGATCAGTGATGATGAGCACTTTTTCACATGTTTGTTGGCTGCATAAATGTCTTCTTTTGAAAAGTATCTGTTCATATCCTTTGCCCACTTTTTGATAGGGTTGTTTGTTTTTTTCTTGTAAATTTGTTTTAGTTCTTTGAAGATTCTGGATATTAGCCCTTTGTCAGATGGGTAGCTTGCAAAAATTTTTTCCCATTCTGTTGGTTGCCAGTTCACTCTAATGATTGTTTCTTTTGCTGTGCAGAAGCTCTGGAGTTTAATTAGATCCCATTTGTCTATTTTGGGTTTTGTCACCATTGCTTTTGGTGTTTTAGTCATGAAGTCCTTGCCTATGCCAATGTCGTGAATGAAATTTCCTAGGTTTTCTTTTAGGGTTTTTATGGTGTTAGGTCTTATGTTTAAATCTTTAATCTATCTGGAGTTAATTTTAGTGTAAGGTGTCAGGAAGGTGTCCAGTTTCAGCTTTCTGCACATGGCTAGCCAATTTTCCCAACACCGTTTATTAAACATGGAATCCTTTCCCCAGTGCTTGTTTTTGTCAAGTTTGTCAAAGATCAGATGGTTGTAGATGTATGGCATTACTTCAGAGGCCTCTGTTCTGTTCCATTGGTCTACATGTCTGTAGGCTTCATCCTGGGGATGCAGGCTGGTTCAACACACACAAATCTATAAATGTAATCCATCACATAAACAGAACCAAAGACAAAACCACATGATTATCTCAATACATGTAGAGAAGGCCTTCGACAAAATTCAACATGCCTTTATGCTAAAAACTCTCAATAAATTAGGTGTTGATGGAATGTATCTCAAAATAATACAAGCTATTTACAACAAACCCACAGCCAATATCATACTGAACGGGCAAAAACTGGGAGCATTCCCTTTGAAAACTGGCACTAGACAAGGGTGCCCTCTCTGATCATTCCTATTCAAGGTAATATTGGAAGTTCTAGCCAGAGCAATCAGGCAAGAAAAAGAAGTAAAGGGCATTTAATTAGGAAAAGAGGAAGTCAAATGGTCTCTATTTGTAGATGACATGATTGTATATTTAGAAGACCACATTGTCTCAGCCCAGAATCTCCTTAAGCTGATAAGCAACTTTAGCAAAGTCTCAGGTTACAAAATCAATGTACAAAAATCACAAGCATTCCTATACATCAATAACAGACTTAAAGGGAGCCAAATCATGACCAAACTCTCATTCACAATTGCTAAAAAGAGAATAAAATACCTAGGAATACAACTAACAAAGGATGTGAAGGACCTCTTCAAGGAGAACTATAAACCATTGCTCAAGGAAATAAGAGAAGACACAAACAGATGGAAAAACATTCCATGCTCATGGTTTGGAAGAATCAACATTGTGAAAATGTCCATACTGCCCAAAGTAATTTATAGATTCAATGCTATCTTCATCAAGCTACCATTGACCTTCTTCACAGAACTGGAAAAATCCACCTTAAGATTCATATGGAACCAAAAAAGAGGCTGCATAGCCAAGACAATCCTAAGCAAAAAAAAAAAAAAAAAAAAAAAAACAAAGCTGGAGGCATCATGCTACCTGACTTAAAACTATACTACTAGGCTATAGTAATCAAATAAGCAAGGTACTGGTACCTTCGTTCTCATTTTGTAGGGGGAGATCTCTGAAGATTGAGCCAGATAATTGTGTTCCTAATCTCACCTTGACAATTTCAAAGGCTCAAAAGCCTTGACAATTTCAAACGCCTGTTTCATGTTCAAAGATGAATGAATGGTTTCAGAAAGAAATTTAAACAATATTCATGGAGCACATATTATTATACTGCTTGCAATGTTGTAGACATTAGGGACAAAGTATAAATAAGGCTTGGTTCCTGTCTGTAGAGTCTCACAGTTTTGATCAACACAGTTATAAATGTGAAATAAATACAAATAATATGTAATTTTCTGTGATGGAGATACTTATTAAGTCACAGACAGCAGAGAAAAGAGGGTAATGACTGCCTGTGGCTAGTAAGGAGTGTAGAAGACTCTTCACTTAGGTCTCCTCTGAGTAAGCCTGGCAGGATAAAGAGGAACTTATCAAAGGGACTCAAGGTAAATAGTTTGTACAAAGACACAAAAATTTCCTCTGATTTGAGAGATTATAAGGAATGAGGAGAAGTAATGAGAAGAGGCAAGTTTTTTTTTTTTTTTTTTTTTTTTTAAGTCAAGCTACCTCAACTAGCTGTTATTGGCCAAACAGTGTTCTACAGTCATTATGAATGTGCTGCTCAGATACAGCCTGTCCCAAAGACTATGTATTGTTTAGCTTTCTCAATTCTCATGTATTCTAAGATTTTAAGACAGACTTAAGATCTATGAGAATAAACTGAAATTATGCAATGTCACAAGCTCTTTAAAATAGATTTTCTAAATGTGAGTTATAGGAATCAAAGGCCATGTGGGATGTCAATGGTTCTATGAAGAAATGCACTGTGCATTCCTGAACAAGTCACTCAGCCTCTCTGATCTTCAGTCCCACAGTAGAGACTGAGAAGGTGATGTCAGATGATTGGCGAGCCTTTCCAAGACTAACACTCCATACACATATAGGTGATAACTATATTATAACAGGAGCTTCACAAATTTGGAGCAATTGAAGTACCATCTTTCCAAATTTGTAAAAACACTGGGAGAATGTGTTTAACGAAGTTTTATTGCTTTCAAATACTTCAAGGAACTGCGAGTCAGCGAAACATGTTAGCAAGTGCTTTTATCAATAGATAAGCCTGATTTTAAAATATATTTATTTGTATGTTGTAAAGTTCTCTGCATATGCTTATAATGAGCTAGATTCTTGCTCATTGGCTGAGCTAACCCCATTTTCATAGAAGATGCAAGAAACGATCTCTTTTCAAAACATTATTGTTCTTAATAGGCTATTGTGTTGGCTATGCATAGGGATTTTTAGGAAGTCTCACCCAAGTTGTACAGACTGATTGCTACTCTTAGTATCTGGTAAAAAAGAAAATGTCCTTAAGGGCTCAAGTCCCTTATCATAAAGTGGAAATCATCTCTAGGACCCACGCTACCTTCATCAACCATGGCTGAGTTCTGTCCATTGAGCATAGGGCAATGGTTGCATTTTATTTCTGAATACTATACCTCAAAACAGGGGTAGAATTCACTTCTGCTGATGTAATTTAGTGCAATTTCGACCAAGAGCTTCTAGACACTAGGCTACATAGGTTCAAGAAGCAAATATTTGGAGTGATCACTGGAGCTTTGGACAATCATATCAACTGTCTAAGATCAGATTACAGCTGAATTTAAGTTGAGGACATGAATATCAACCAACGTATAAGCCAAAGCTAAAGAGAAGAAAAAGTTAAGAGCATCCAGCACTGAATTACATCCAGCAGAAGTAGATTCTACTTCTGTTTCTGCCCCACAGTAACTCTGTTCTTGGTAACTTTTATTTCTCGATGGGCCTGAGTCTTCTCAAATATATTAGGAAGAAAGTGAACCCTCAAAACTGCCATGAATCTAAGACTTGTAGCAGAGAGATGCCAGCAAAATTGCAATGGATTCATTCTTGCTGTTAAATTCTCAGTAATAAATGTGGTTTCCTTGTCCATGAGGAAACAATATTGAGTTTCAGTCATATCCCTGACATTGTTGTTCATGATAATAGAGATTTCTGTGACCTGTCCAAGGTCATACTGCAGATTATTGCCAGAGCAGAAATCATCTATGATGTGGCCTGCCCAGGGATGTCAAGGTGATTAGCTAAATCCTCTGAAAGCCACGATAGATGCAGAGCAACTTATATAAAGTGGTTAAGGTAACAAATAAATTTGCCCCAGATACTTGGGCTCTTACCTTTTTCTTTTTAGCTTTGGTTTAAACCTTTGGTTGATATTTATGTCCTTATGTTAAATTCAGCTGCAATCTGGGCTCAGCTGCAGTAGGTTCTCATAAACACTTGTTGATATGACTGACCATAGTTCCAGTGACTACTCCAAATATTTGCTTCCTGAGTTACATAGCCTGGTCTCTGGAAGCTTTTGGTGAAAATGTGCTATCCCTGTTGGAGAACAGAGAAAGCTTTCATCTCATCAGTTTGTAAGGGTTATGAAACTCTTGGGGGTCAGTTTCACTGGACAGTAAGCTTTTCATGTTGCCAATTTGATTTCTTCCTCAAAAATAGGAAGTCAGCAGGGACAAGGGAAAACCAGGCTATGCCCACCATATGGAAGAAGAACTAGGGAATAAATAGAAACACTAGTGAAAAAATGCATTAAGTCAGTTTTCAAAGTTCTGGAGCTGAATTTTTGTTTGACAAAAATAGTGCAGTATACTTCCACCTCACAAGTTAATCAGAAACTCAAGGGTATAGAACAGAGAATCAGCAATAACAGTGAGAAGAGAAAAATAAATAAAAGCTAATTGCAGGTGGAAAAAGAAAAAAAAGAAAAGAAAAGAGAAAAATATATAGGGAGGAACTTAGATGCAAGACTGATGGAAGTAGGAACTAGATGAGTTTGAAAGATGTGGGCATCAATGAAGTTAATTATCATAACGCAATTTGTAAAGCAAATTTATTCATTTAATCATTCTTTAGTTACATGTTCATTCTGTGCCTATGATGTGTCAAGCATTCTTTTTCTAACTTAATGTATGAATGGATCACTTAACAAGACAGACAAAATCCTCACTTCTGACCTACGGGTGAGTTGGGAGACAGCTGTTATATTCATAACACAATAAATCAAGAAGATCATTTATGATAGTGAAAAATCCAATGATATGGTTTACATTCCAACACCAACAACTCCAAATGGTGGTGAGAACATGGAACAACAGGAACTCTCATTCATTGCTAGTGGGAATGGAAAATGGCACAGCCACTTTGGAAGAAAATGTAGCAGTTTCTTAGAAAGCTAAACATAGTATTACCATGTGATCTGGCAATCGCACTCCTAGGTATTTATTCAAATGAATTGAAAACATATGTCTATCTAAAATTCTGCAAATTAATGTTTATAGAATCTTAATTCATAGCTGCCCCAGATTGGAAACAACCAAGATGTTATTCAATAGGTGAATGGTTAAACAAACTATAATGCATCCATACAATGGAATATCATTATTTAGAAATATAAAGAAATAAGCTACCACGCCACAGAGATATGTGGAATAACTCAAAAACATATTGCTAAATGAAAGATGCCAATCTGAAAACACTGCCTAGCGTATGATTCCAATCATGTGACATTCAGGCAGAGGGAAAGATGAATAGGTAGAGCACAAAGGGTTTTAAGGGTGGTGAAACTATTCTGCATAACACTGCAATAGTGGATATGTGTCTATCCATTCGTCAACTCCCATGGAATGTACAGCACAATGAACCCTCATGTAATCTACGGATTTTAGTGAATAATATATGAATACAGTTTCATCAATTGTAACAAATATGCCACACACATGCAAAATATTTATAATAGGGAAACTTGCAAGGGGGAGAGGCAGTATATAGGCTCTCTTTGTATTTCCTGCTCATTTTTCTATGAATCTAAAATTGCTCTGAAAAGTAAATACAATCTAATTTTTTTAATGCAATGATAAAGAATCAGGATGATAGACTATCGAATGCCTCGGGCAAGAGGAAGGAGGGATAGTAAGATTAATAGGATCTTTAGCAAAGTCTCTCTGAAAAGTTGCCATTTCAGTACTGAGTACTGGGTAATGAGAGGAGCATTCAGGCAGTGGGAAGAGCAAATGTCAGGGTCCTAACGAGGACCATATCTACTTCCTTCATGTTATTTTATTCATACAATGACTTTCTGAGGTAGGCCAATCAGAGATTTTCTATTTTCATTTTTATGAAAGTACAAATGAGGCTTAAGGATTTAACCAAGGATTCAGACAACAGAGAGCTATTTAGATGCAGAGAAGACAAGGATCTAGGTTGTCTGGGGACTATCTCATGCACATTCTAATCTACCACGATGGTAGTAGACTTTGAAGTTAAATTCCAAATCTACTGACTCACACAGAAAATTCTATCTAAACTGATTGATCCCTTTGCAGAAAAGTCTAAGTTCTTCTTTAACTTGGGATATGATCATTTGGGTGCCTGGGTTCTGGGCACACCCAACTTGCTTAGCATACCACAGCACCCTAGGTAACTTGGCCCAATTTTTAGATACCATGGACATAAAAGTTGTTCATTTTCCAACCATTTTTACTATCTTCTACTAGTGGAATTTTTATTTGCTTATCCTTTTATTTTAGCCCAACATAATGACCTGTATGTAACTCTATCTAGTATCAATTTCAAATTTTTAGATTTGCTCCAATATTTCAACCATCATAATTTTGTTGATCATGATTCTGCTGTCAATCATCAAATTTTGGCAGTGATCCCAGTGCCTTTATCCAAATTATTGTTATGTTGCACAGGATAGAGCTACCACAATCCTCTCTTCAATCTGACCCTGAGGGATAAATTAAGGAACTTACCTTGAAGCCGGTCATTTAATAACTTAGGCCTTAATCCATAAGTATCATAGCCAAGAGTAGGTTTCTTCACCTTGTCCTTGAGGCAATCACAAAGTCCTCATTAAATGACTTACAAAATTATTTAATTTATCAGACCAGGAATATTACTTGAAAGCAAGTCATGTTTTTTCATTCATTAGAAAATTTAATTTCAGCACCTTATTTATAACCTAGAATAATGTCCAGACACTATTCTAGGTTGTAAATAAGGAACACGGAATTTGTCACTGCTGTAAACGTTGCTTAGGGAAGAGTCAATAACAAGGAAAAATCACACACATGTGCATAAAACTGCACCTTCACATGTGCTTCAATGGAGAGGTATGTGGTAGTCAAAACACATGAAATAATGAGATTTGGCCTAATAAATAGCTCAGGAGAAAAAGAACTGAGGATGTGCCAACATAATGCTTTACCTGAGATCTGAAGGTTGTACAGCAGTGAACCAGAAAAGAGGAAGGACAGAGTTGGATGATACGGTTTAGCCTTGTGTCCTCATTCAAATCTTTTGTCAAATTGCAATCCCCACATGTTGAAGGTGGGGCCTGGTGTGAGGTGATTGGATCATGGGGGTGGTTTCTAAAGGTTTAGCACTATCCCCCTAATGCTGTCTCATGATAAGAGTTCTCATGAGATCTGGTTGTTTAAAAATGTACTTCCTCTCTCGTGCTTGCTCTCTCCTGACACTATGTGAAGAAGGTCTTTGCTTTTTCTTCACCTCTGCCATGACTGTAAATTTCCTGAGGCGCCCCCAGTCACACTTCTTGTTAAACTGGTAGAACTGTGAGTCAACTAAACCTCTTTTCCTCGTGAATTATATAGTCTCAGGTAGTTCTTTATAGCAGTGTGAAAATGAACTAATACAGTGGGGAAGGTGTGGAAGTTGGGGAAGGTGAGGAAGAGAAAACAGTCATGCCTGTGCATAGCCCTGTGGTGGAAGAAGTGCCGTGCTAGGCTGGCTGCTGGCAGGGAGCCAGGGAAGCAAGGGGTAGACCAAGTGAGTAACGAAGTCCTGTGCTACTCCTACGAGAGATCTGTCTCTATCCTTTGAACATAGAGTACATCATTTGAGCACACCGCGAAGTGTTCCGTTGAAGGAGTGCTTGGTCAAATTTACATTTAAAAATTACCTTACATCTTAGAGAACTAACTAGAGACTCCCTGCTGTCTATGAATCTTATAGGATCCATGCCAGAAATTCAATGACTCCATCACACAGGCCCCAGATGTGTCTTTCATCAACGCCAGCTGATTTGAGCTACTTTAAAACCCCTGAAAGGTCTCTTATAACCTGCCTTCCTGTGTGAGGCTCTCTATCTACATAACAGAGCTTACTCTTCCTCTTGTACTTTGAAGATTGCTCTCAAACTTGGGACTCTGTGGGGTGGCTGTGGACCCTCATATCCAGCAGCACTGACACAGCCACTCCTGCAGTTTGAAAGACACCAGACTTGGTCATTTCACCAAGTCTCTCTCCATAACCCAGCTACAGCTGGTAATGGTGATCACAGCAATAATTAGTGTTGTTATGGAACATTGCAGTTTAATCCTCACAACCAATTTGTAGACTGAATATCACTGGGACTCTGGATTTATAGATGACGCAAACGAGGAACAGAGCATTGAAGTAATTTGTTCAAGGTCATAAGCTGAGGATAGAGCAGAAGAGAGATTCATGCCTGGGTCTCTTGGTTCCAAATTGTATGATTTCTCCAATGCCCTGTGATTCCTCAGTGACTGGGCAGGAAGTTCTGTAGAGACAAAGCTCGCAACAACTTGGCTGAGCACTTCCAGCATTCTAACCTGCTGTGAGGCTCAATTGCCTCATCTGTAGACTTGGGATAATCATAGCTTATGCATCCTTTCCCAGGTGCTGCTCTATATGCATTACATGCACTGACCCATTATTTCCACAACTACACCATATCTGGACATGTGTTATTATTTCTGTCAGATGAAAAAACTGAAGCACAGAGGGAGAAATGGTGGAACTGGACCCTAGGCAGTCCATCACCAGAGCTGATGTTCTCCAGCATCCCGCTGCCCCTTTTCATGCTGCCTGATTTTGTGAATCACAGACATTAGTCATTTAATTTTATTTTAAAGAAATTTCTATTTATGGTTTTTATGCTGAACATCTACACATTTCTATGTTTACAAAAACACCCTTCTTGGGGAGATATCCACCAAAGGCACTGCATTTCAATGATTCAATTTTTAACTTAGATAAATATTAAGTGATCACTTTTCAAGGGACTGGTATAAAGAGAAACACAGCATTGGGATTGAGGATACCTGGGTCCTCGTCCCTGCTCTGCCATCATGTTGCTGTGTAATCTTGAGCAGGTCCCAACCTTTGGGGTGTGCAGATTTCTAGTTGGTAATAAATGTGTTAGTCCATGGATCAGGTCTTTATTTTCATTCAGCAGTGGTGAAATCTATGTTATATATTCAGTGAGAAAGCTGCAAAAAATCTTGAGATGACCTAATCTGATGAGTTTATTCTCTTGATTTAGAAAGTAGGGCTGAGGATAAGAAAATAACTTGTTTAAAATCATCTAGCCAGGGACAGAGTCAGAACAAGAATTCTTGCTTCCTGACACTTAGCAAAATATTCTTTTCTTTTTGTCACACTGTCTTACTCTCCCTATAAAAATCAACAAACAGTTCCAAGATGTTAAGATGCTTTCAGAAATTTTATTAAAATTTTAATAAATTGCTATTAAAAGTTAATATTTATTCATTTATTTTATTTTTATTTTTATTTTTTTTAATTTTTATTGCGTTATAGGTTTGGGGTACATATGCAGAACGTGCAAGGTAGTTGCGTAGGTACACACATGGCAGTGTGTTTTGCTGCCTTCCTCCCCTTCACCCACACTTGGCATTTATCCCCAGGCTATCCCTCCCCAGCTCCCCCCACTGTCCCTCCCCCATTCCCCCCAATAGACTCCAGTGTGTAGTAGACTCCCTCCCTGTGTCCATGTGTTCTCATTTTTCTCACCCACCTATGAGTGAGAATATGCGGTATTTCTTTTTCTGTTCTTGTGTCAGTTTGCTGAGAATAATGTTCTCCAGATTTATCCATGTCCCTACAAAGGACACAAACTCATCATTTTTGATTGCTGCATAATATTCCATGGTGTATATGTGCCACATTTTCCCTGTCCAGTCTATCATTGATGGGCATTTGGGTTGGTTCCAGGTCTTTGCTATTGTAAACAGTGCTGCAATGAACATTCGTGTGCGTGTGTCCTTATAGTAGAACGATTTATAGTCCTTTGGATATATACCCAGTAATGGGATTGCTGGGTCAAATGGAATTTCTATTTCTAGGTCCTTGAGGAATCGCCACACTGTCTTCCACAATGGTTGAACTAATTTACACTCCCACCAACAGTGTAAGAGTGTTCCTCTTTCTCCACATCCTCTCCAGCATCTGCTGTCTCCAGATTTTTTAATGATCGCCATTCTAACTGGCATGAGATGGTATCTCAATGTGGTTTTGATTTGCATCTCTCTAATGACCAGTGATGATGAGCATTTTTCATGTGCTTTTTGGCCTCATGTATGTCTTCTTTTGTAAAGTGTCTGTTCATGTCCTTTGCCCATTTTAGAATGGGCTTGTTTGTTTTTTCCTGTAAATCTGTTTGAGTTCTTCGTAAATTCTGGATATCAGCCCTTTGTCAGATGCGTAAACTGCAAAGATTTTTTCCCATTCTGATGGTTGCCGATTCACTCTAGTGACTGTTTCTTTTGCTGTGCAGAAGCTGTGGAGTTTGATTAGGTCCCATTTGTCTATTTTGGCTTTTGTTGTCAATGCTTTTGGTGTTTTGGTCATGAAGTCCTTGCCTACTCCTATGTCCTGAATGGTTTTGCCTAGATTTTCTTCTAGGGTTTTTATGGTGTCAGGTCTTATGTTTAAGTCTTTAATCCATCTGGAGTTAATTTTAGTGTAAGGTGTCAGGAAGGGGCCAGTTTCTGCTTTCTGCACATGGCTAGCCAGTTTTCCCAACAGCATTTATTAAACAGGGAATCCTTTCCCCATTGCTTGTTTTTGTCAGGTTTATCAAAGATTATATGGTTGTAGATATATTGATTTGCCTCTGATGCCTCTGTTCTGTTCCATTGGTCTATATCTCTGTTTTGGTACCAGTACCATGCTGTTTTGATTACTGTAGCCTTGTAGTATAGTTTGAAATCTGGTAGTGTGATGCCTCCCGCTGTGTTCTTTTTGCTTAGAATTGACTTGGCTATGCGGATTCTCTTTTGGTTCCATATGAAGTTCATGGTGGTTTTTTCCAGTTCTGTGAAGAAATTCAATGGTAGTTTGATGAAACCTAATATTTAAACCCTACATTTTTTATTAAGAGTTTTTGGTCAAGGATTCCAGAATTCCTATTATCAATGTCCCCTTATTCAATGGCACATCTGGAATGCTCCAGCCTGAAAACTGGGCTTTACCACATACTAATTATGTGTTTTTTGGCAAGTAGGTAGTTGCTCTTCGTCTCAATTTTGTTATTTGAAAAATAGAAAGAAAGAATTATATGTAATAAAATTATTTAAGTTTATAAGTAAGCAGTGCATAGTGTGATTTTGGGATGTCTTTCCATAAAAAATTTTTTCCCCAACTTTAAACTCCTTTTTTCCCCCAAAACAATATTTCTTTGCTCAGTCTAGGACTTCAGATGTCGGATTTTGCAAGAAATATGGCTCTTGAGTGTAATCCAGCCAGGATTTTTTCTCAAGGAGAACTGAAACCCCAGTTATTAAGCTGTGAGAAGACTTATTTCTAAAGGATTTACTTTCGCCCTAATGAGATCAGGAGCTTCTGTTATGGGCCCGAGTTTCTCCTAACATAAAACTTCAAAGGGATCAATTTACTGATACTCAGGACTGCTGCCCTAGTTCTATGGTCTCAGACTGAGTATTTTCAGCTTTTGGAAGCCTTTTTTTCTTTTTTTTGTCTTTCAAGCTATCAGAAAGAAGGGCAGAGGAGGCACCCAATAACCAATGTGGAAACATCAATCAGGAAAGAAGTGTATATACTGGATTCTGCTATTAAACCATTTCCCTACCACCACCCCAGATTTCTCTCCCGCGGTCAATCTTCTTCATGTGATACAACAAAATCCAACGTTATTTGTTGAAAGTACAGGGGACTGTCTACATTTCCTACTTGCTTTTGAAGACAAAACACCTTTATATACACTAATCATGATGAGGATAATCATAATTATGGAGACCATGACAACACAGCTAACATTAATGAAGCTTGTTATGGGTCAGGGGTCAGGAAAAGATTTTCATTCATTCATTCCACAGATGGGAAAGAAGTGATAGATCCCTGCCAAGCAGTAGTCTAGGCCTGAGGGCACAAGGGTGAACAATATGAAAAGCAACCTGCTTTTTGCAGAGTTTGCATCTTGCTTTCCAGTGAAATCCTTAATACAAATTACTTCATGTGTTGCACAAACACACTAATTTATTTCCTACCCTAAACATAGGAGGAAGATACAACTCTTTTTTTTTATTTCTACAGAAGAGGAAACTTAGATTGAAAGAAGTTAAATATGTGTCCAAGGTTTCAGAGTAGGAATGAGATTAAGCTGGATTTGCACCCAGGAATAGGATATCACAGCCTGGGCTCTGAAACACATTATCTCATCAAATGCTCCGTATTCTCCACCCTGGTGATTACATTAACCATTATGAGGAAACTCCTGGTTAACATACTCTCTCTGTATCCCAAATCTTGGATTTAAATTCAGGACTCCCTTTGATCAACCAGTTCTCATCCTTTCAATCACGCTTCACAGCTGTAGGGCCAAACATGTACACATACACATGTGCACACACAGGCAGCCTCTGCCTTCAGTATGCTCTTTTGTATATGATCAATTTCTCTAACTGCAGGAATACCAACTCTTCATGGAAACCTGGCCATCTCTTATACATGGGGAAAGCAGCCTCCTTCTTCTATCCTTCATCCCAGAGATTACATTTCTGAGTGATTGTTATATTTTTCATTTGAAATGCATTTGGGTTTATTTGTTTCTTTTACATTTTTAGGTTTTCTTTTTATCTCATCCTTATGGATCTCATCACAGATTTTGAATTTGTAGAGCATTAACATGCTTCTAAAAGTTAAAAAGACATACTCAGAAAAATATCTTTGCTTCCCCTCTAAACTCCACTCAGTTTCCCCTTCTATTGCTTTTTGGTTTATCCTTCCTGTGTTTTATTTTGTAACAGTAAGCCAACAGACGTTATCTTACTTTATTTTTTTCTTATTCAAAAGTTAGCATATTATATATGCCTTTTATACTTTTTCTTTGTTCATTTAAAAATACATATAATTGCTTCATGTCAGTTCACCTTCGTTCATTTTTCCTTCTGTACAACATTCCATTGTGTGAATGCAACATAATTTGTGCAACCAATCTCCTGTATTTGAATATTTTGATTGATTCTAGTATCTTGAAATTACAAATAATGTTGCAAATAATAACCTTATACATGTACATTTTCCAATTGTTGGACATTAATCTTTAGAAAAATTCTTTTTTTTCCTTTTGTTTCTTTTTCTTTTTTTTTTTTTCCGCTCTTCTCATCCAGGCTGGAATCCAAGACTGGTACAGTCTTGGCTCACTGCAACCTCCTTCTCCCAGTTCAAGCAATTTTCCTGCCTCAGCCTTCTGAGTTGCTGGGATTACAGATGCCCACCATCATGCATAGCTAATTTTTGTATTTTTAGTAGAGATGGAGTTTCACCATGTTGGCCTGGCTAGTCTCAAACTTCTGACCTGAAGTGATACACTTGCCTCAGTCTCTCAAAATGTTGGGATTACAGGCATAAGCCACCGCCCCTGGTCCGGATTAATTTTAGAAGTGAAGGCCGGGCACGATGCCTCACACCTGTAATCCCAGCACTTTGGGAGGCAGAGGTGGGTGGATCACAAGGTCAAGAAATGGAGACCATCCTGGCCAACATGGTAAAACCTTGTGTCTATTAAAAAACACACACACAAAAATTAGCTGGGCGTGGTGGCACGTGCCCATAGTCCCAGCTACTCAGGAGGCTGAGGCAGGAGGATTGCTTGAACCCGGGAGGTGGAGGCTGCAGTGAGCTGAGATCGTGCCACTGCGCTCCAGCCTGGTGCCTGGCAACAGAGCCAGACTCTGTCTCAAAAACAAGAAAAGAAAAAAAAAAAGAAGTGAAATTTCTGGGTTAAAAGGTAAATGAACAGCGGGTTTTGCTACATTTTAGGTATGCTAACTTTCCCTCTATTGTCAACCACTTTTATTTCCATCAATAATGCATGAGAATGACATTTGTACAGCCTTACTAAGGGCATGTTTTATCAAGACTGAATTTCTTGCCCATCTCATTGGTAAGAAAATATTTTCCAGTTAAGTTTTAATAATTTGGTTTTCTTATGAGTAAGATTGAGTATGTTTTCAGAGGTTTGAGAGCCATTTCACATATATATATATATATATATATATATATATATATATATATATATGTATTTGTGAATTTTCTTTTCATGTCCATTTTCATTTTTGGTCTTCTCACCAATTATAAAAGTCTTTATATGTCAATGAAATTAGTTTTTACTCATTAGCTATGTCACAATTTTCCCACAGTTTGTCCATTTTCTTGTGACTTTGCCTACATATTTTTAACCATAATTTTATACAAATTTTTGCAGAAAAATAATCAGTTTTTAAAATTGACTCTGGATGTTGTGGTATAGATACTCTTTCTCTACACCCAGGTTAGAATAATTTTATTCTAATCTTTGGATAGTTGTATTTTTTTTAATTTGGTATTTAATCTATTATGAGTCTCTTCTTACATATGATGTGAGAAATGGATCTCATTAAAACCAACTTCAGTTGGCTATCCAGTTATCCTAACACAATTTATTAAAAACTCCTTTGCTCTCATTGATATGAGATACTTCCTTTTTTAGATATCAGACTTCCATATGCAGCTCAGTGTAATTTTAGACATTCTATTCCATCTCATTGGTCTTCTGTCTATGCTTGCTTTAGTATTTATTTATTCATTAGATTTAGCTGTATTTTTTAATATCTGGTGAGACTAGTCCTCCCCCACAGGCCTTCTTTTACTAAATTAATATAATTATAATTACATATTATCATTCATTTGGTTTTTCTCTGTGGACTTTGGTATCAACTTGTCTAGCTAAAGCAAAATACCTTGTTTATATTTTTATTGGGATAAATTAAATGTTTAATGAGGAGAACTGACATCTTGGTGACATGTTTTAATGGTGTATATTTCTATTTATTCAAGTGTACATAGGTGTCTTTCAAGAGTGTTTTATAATTGTTTCCTTAATATAGGTTTTGCACATTTTTTGCTAAGTAATGTAAACATATTTTTGTTGCTATGGTATTTTCTCTTTCAAGGGGTTTTTATTGCTGCATATAAAGCATGCTGATTTCTGTATTTTAATTTTTATCCTGCTATCTTAACAAATGCTCGTTTTATAATTGGCTTTATCATAGATTCAGTCATATTTATAGAATATAATGTTATGTCATTGGCAAATAAAGATGTTCTTATTATTCTTTTCCAATTCTTGTATCCCTAGTTTTTTTCTCTTATCCAATTACATTAGCTAATACCTCCAGCAAACTATTATATAATACTAAAGTTACTGTGTGGGTTGACTAATTTTTTATGTGTCTCTCTCCATACATACATATTCATAATTAAATATTTTAGCCTTTAGAAATGTTTGTATTTTGATAGTAGTAGTTATATTTGTATTTATACAGCTTGTATTGCACTTAATTCACTTCATTATTTAAATTTTACTATCAGGCCTATAATTTTTATGTAATAAACATTGATTCTTATCTGTGAATTATATAGTAGTCAGTGTCTAATCTACTTTCCTTTGTTTTTCACTCTTCTCAATTATTCTAGTTACGTTCCTTCTGCTTTGTCAAAACCATATATTTAGATTCAATTTTCCAGCTTGCGCCAACTTTGCTTACTTCTTAGTTTTACAATGATGTACATACTCAGTTTCTTCTTGACAGTGTCCCCAGTCAACCTGTAGATTTCTGGAGCCAATCTTTTAACATACTCATCAGAAAGAGCTCAAGGTAATAGCATTCCTTGAATCCTTTCACATTAAAAACTAACTTTCTATCCACTTGTTGCTTAAGGGCTGGGCTAGATGTCCTTGCATTTCTCATAAAATTCTCCCACCACAGCATTACCTTGTATTTGCTATTAAGAGACTTGATGCCAACCTAGTTTTCTTACTCTAAAAGTGCTGAGGATTTTTCTTTGTTTTTTGCTTTTAAGAGTATTCATGAAGTTAGTTTTTCTAAATCAATTTTCCCAGGTGCCAGAGGACTCTTAGTTTATTAATTTACAGTTTCTTATTTTTGGAAAGCTTTGTTGGATTATAGTTTTAAATATTCGTTCTGCTTCCAAGTATTATTCAGAAACTCTCATTATACTCCCTTTCTTTGTCTTCTATTTAAACTACTTTTTCTCTGTGTTTACTTCTTTCTTTATTTCATTTTTATTTCCTTGACTGTTTTCTGATTTTCTTCAGTTCTTCTTGTTAGATCTTATTTGAAGCTATTCTCCCCTAGCAACTGCATAATTTAGTTTTCATTTCCAAGTTGGTTTTATTTTTTTCTTTATTATCTTTCAGTAGTTTGATCAACTCTTGCTGCATCTATTTTAGTTTCTGTTGTTGCTGTTCTTTGCTGTTCTTAGATTTTCAATTTCTTACTTGAGGTGTTAATCTGAACAACCTCATTCATGGATTCTTATTGAAGTTTGGAGTATTGTGTTTTATTTTTCTTTTTGCATTTTGTTAACTTGGGGATGTGGCAGTGCCCATCAGCTGAAATGTTTGATTCAGATATTCTGTCTTTTTGTTATGATAGCTTTGTCTAGAGGTGGATGTTTTCCTATTTCCAGGTCATTTGAGGCAAGGGGTCTTTGTTCAAGCTTCTGCCACATTGCTGAAGTGTGGTTTCTTTAAAGCATGATATTGATAATATCAAGAGGAAGAAAAGCAGTTGGCTTGTTACCTTTGTCTCTTATTTCTCTAGCAAAGCATTTTCCTCACCTTTCCATCAGGTAACATGTAGAAGGACATCATTTAAGCACCCTTCTTGATAGTGAAGTGCTGGAGGTAATGGAGGAATCAATTACTAGGAATTGAGGTAAGTAAAACAAATATGCAGCAAAATGAGTAAGTCGTAAAAATATATCATTCGATTTAAAAATAAACAACAGAATAAAATTAATAGAACACTGCCATTAATGCCAATTAAAAAATTACATACAACTGTTTGAAAAGCCATATCAAACACATTGCAGTGGAACACTTTGGAAGGGAGAAAGAGAAGGCTTGGGTAATTAAAAAAAAAATCCCAAACAAAACGAGAATGGGTTCTTATACAAAATGGTTATTATAATATGTCCAGAAATAGAATTAATTAAAATATCTGCAACTAAAATAAGTTAATGAACAACCTTGAGCAAGCCTCTCTTGTAGTTCCTTATGGGCTCCATCTGAAACTCGTAATTCTGACCTCACTGACCAGCACCAGGAACCAGGAATAGTGCACATCACTGTGCCTGCCCAAGGTAGCTGACCCCATCCCTTCACAAACGCTCAGCCTGAGTTCTCTGTACTGCCTCTCTACTTCTCCTCTTCTCTATATTAATTCTTGGTTTCTGATAGAGGTCCAGTCACTATAGCAACAAAGCTGGCCTTCCAAGATGATGTGTAAGTATGAAGTGCATGAGGCAACCTGCCATAGCAGGTTTTTGCCTGACTTTATACAAGAGTACATTTGTGTTTTGTGAAGAGGAGTGATAGTCAAATGATTTCCAAGGTTTCATTTTTATGTGAACACTGGAACTCTCTACACTGATTTCTATGAAATACAACCAAATGCAGTAAGAAAGTTATACAGCATAAAGGCATTTCTAGACAGCAAAATATTAGATTATAAAAATTTTCTAAGCCTATCTCTTTTCTTTGTTTTTCTGTCTTCCTTTTTTTCTTTTATTTGTCTATCATTTTCTCCTTTCTTCCTTCTATTAAAAAATACATATAATGAGCATCCAGCTTCTCACAGAACTGTTGTACGGGGGGAACCAAGTAAACAGCGAGAACAGTGCTTTAAATACTAGGACAGAGAGAATAGAAGTGGGAACTCAGAGAAATGCTACCTGTTTGGCAGAACGGGAGTTGTTTCTGAGAAAGGTGGCATTTATTTTGGCACCAGAAGGGTAAATGGGAGTTGCCTAGAGGAATAAGAAAAAAGTAACCTCTAGGCAGAGAGAATAATACATACAAAGATATGGGCCCATGTGGGTGGTTGATGCA
This sequence comes from Saguinus oedipus, assembly GCA_031835075.1. Classification (NCBI taxonomy): domain Eukaryota; kingdom Metazoa; phylum Chordata; class Mammalia; order Primates; family Cebidae; genus Saguinus; species Saguinus oedipus. The sequence goes on along the minus strand of CM063183.1, from coordinate 6,800,702 downwards.
CTTGGGAAATGACCAGTGGTGCAGCATGGGTAAGGGGACAAGGAGGATATTAAGCCTGAGAGGTAGATGGACAAAGACAGAAAGATCCTGCCCCTTGGTCACTGTGCTCCCACCCTGCTGGCCTGTTTGCAGCTCCTCAAACACATCAAGCATATTTGTACCTCAGAATTTTTGCCCTTGTTGTTATTTCCGTGTGAAATGCCCTTCCCTTGGAAATCCGCATGGTCCTACATCTTTTCATTCAGGATCTGGTCAAATGTCAGCTCCTTACAGTAATCTTCCCTTGACCACCTAATCTAAAAATGCCCTCCAAGCCCAATCACTTGTGGTCTTTCTAGTTTTCTCACTTCTTTTTATTTTTTTTTTCTCTACAGAACGTTTTACTACTTTCCATTTTTCATACTATTTTCAGCCTGTCTCTCCTACTAGAATATAAATGCCATATGGGCAGAGACTTCGTTTTTTCTCGACTCTGTTCCTGGCACCTGTAATTCTGAACAGTAAACACCGAATATTTACTGAAAGGAGGGATTGAATGAATAAATATACTGGAAGCAATTGGGGTTTTATCCAAGTGGAACTGAGTGACCTTGTATAATGGAGTGATATGTTTGGCTTGTGTTTTAGATTTCTTGGGATACTGGATTAGAAATAGATTGGAAATGAAGCTACCATGGCCAGGGTGACTAGTTTCAGAACACATGTGGCTAAATAAACATGGGAAACATGAGAAAGACGACTCCCAGGTTTTTTTTTTCTTGAGAGAGCAGAGCAGATGGTATTTATCAGTATAAAGAAAAATAAAAAAAAGGAGATCAAGATTTAAGTCAGGAGTACAGTACTATGATCAGAAGACTATTGTTTTGAGTTGTGAAGATTGAAGACCCTAGGGAGTCATCCAAGGAAATAAATACAGTTAGAATTTGAGAATTCAGTTTGGAATTCATGAAAGAAGCTAGGAACTTAATTTAATTAATTTAGTGCTTACTGTACAATATCCATTAATTCACACCATTTTTATTGATCTCTTACTGTTTGAGCATTGTCATAGCTAATAAAGATACAAAAAGACCATGAAAACATCTCTCGGGGGACTTAAATTCTGATGAGTGATTTAAAATATCAGCAAGTAAATACACAATATAATGTGAAGGAGTGATAAGTACTATGAAATTACTATGAAGAAAATAAAAGCCTGTGATATGAGAAAACAATGCCTAGGAGATTGACAACATAAGCTGATGAGTTTGATGGTCAGGAAAGGTTTTCCTGAAGACAACATTTATGCTGAGATTTGAATAACAGAGGAGCAGTACTACAGAGGTAATAATAGTCCACACAAAAGACAGCAGTTCCTTAGGAGAAAGTCATCTTGGCATCTTAGGGGACAGTGATGAAGCCCAGCAGGGGCTCGAGCAGGGAGAAAGATGAGAATGAGGGAGAGAAAATATGGCTGCTGCCAGATTATAGGAAATGTGCCAGCTATGATAGAATGTGCATTTTACTTTAACAGTAAAATGCAATAAGACAAAATATTTTCAGCAGGTGGATGCTACAATACGATTTATATATATATATTTAAATCACTGTAGCTTTTTTAGGGGGGAGATTTCAGAGGGCAAAAGAGAAAGAACAGAGATGAGGTATCTTGAAGTTATTCACATGAGAGCTGAAATAGATAGAAATAGACAGACACAGGATATGATTGCAGATGGATTAACTATGTTGGCTAAAGGGAAAAGGTTGAGCAATAGGTAGAAGTGGCATCATGCCTGCAATCCCAGCACTTTGGGAAGCTGAGGAAGGCAGATCGCTTGAGGTCAGGAGTTTGAGACCAGCCTGGCCAAAATGGTGAAACCACATCTCTACTAACAATACAAAAATTAGCTGGGCATGGTGACACATACTATAATCCTAGCTACTTGGGTGGCTGAGGCAGGAGAATTCTTTGATCCTGGGATGTGGAGGTTGTACTGAGCCAAGACCGTGCCACTGCTTTCCAGCCTGGATGACAGAGTGAGACTCCATCTCAAAAATATATAAAAAAATAAATCCAACTACAAAACATCAGGTAAGCCATTAGTTAGGCAAGTTCACATCTCAACAGAAAGGTCAGGGTAAGAGAACCAATTTTCAAAGTTACCAGCAGGTAGATGGCATTTGAAATCCTGAGGTTGGATGAGATCATTTTAAGACAGTGTTTAGAAAGAGAACAGTGCCCAGGACATATTCTTCAATGTTGAGACTCTTTAACATTAACTACAGCAGCTGAGCAGAGACAGCAAAATAAATTCAGAAGAAGCTTTCTGTGAAATAGAAGAAAACAAAAGGGAGACTATGCAGTCAACAGCTTTGCTAGAATAAAATGTTTCAAGAAAAAAGGAGCATTTCAATTTGTCAAATGCTGGCAGGGTGTTAGATAAAATACAGAAATGGACGGGGCCATTAGATCTCCTCATGGGAGTCACTGGCAAATATTTCAAGAGCATTTTTTTTAGCAGAAAAGATGGATATGTAATTGTAATGAATTGAGATGAGACATGAAGTGTGGAACTTGAGACATCAAGTTCACATTAAGTAAACATCAGTAATTCACATTTGGCCATCTTGTTTACTGTACAACAATGTTCTGTGATAGGAGTAAAGTGGCCCATTTTCAGGTGAGAAAACTCAAGATAGATTAGGTGGAAGTGAGTCAGTCAACAAATCTAATCCTGAAGTCTTTTTACAAGTTAAGGTGTGGTTTAGGCAGCACAGATATAACTATGAGCTCATGTTTGTTCTCAGTAACGAAAGAGACAGAAAAGAAACAGAAAAGAGTATAGTGTGATTCATAGTGGCTGAGATGAAAGGATTGGGCATGGCTGCTTCAGCTACTACTGAGGAAGTCCTATCTGAGGAGAAAATATTAGAGAAGAAGGGAGCACACAAAAGTCTTGGGAAAAAATTCCACTTAGAATACCAAATATACAGGCCCCGAGAGGAGAATGAACTTGAAGAGTTCAATGGGAAGAAAGGAAGTCAGAGAGCTTGGAGAATAATAAACAAAAGGTTACAGTGTCTGTTTTTTGGCTGATGGATACCCTAGAAGACCCGACTTGACCACTATGCCATTTCAGTAAGTTCTCATGAGATTTGATAGTTTTATAAGTATCTGGCATTTCCCCTGCTGGCACTCACTCCATCCTCCTGCCCTGGTGCCAGCTTCTCCTTTGCTTTCCACCAGGATTATAAGTTTCCTGAGGCTTCCCCAACGATGTGGAACTGAGTTAATTAAACCTCTTTCCTTTATAAATTACCCAGTCATAGGTATTTCTCCATAGCTGTGTAAGAATGGACAGTAAATTAGTACCAAGGTAGTGGGGGGCTGCTACAAAGATACCTGAAAATATAGAATTGACTTTGGAACTGGATAACAGGCAGAGATTGGAACAGTTTGGAGGGCTCAGAAGAAGACAGGAAGATGTGGGCAAGTTTGAAACTTTCTAGAGACTTGTGGAATGGCCTTGACCAAAATGCTGAAAGTGATAGGGACAGTAAAGTCCATGCTAAGGTGATCTCAGATGGAGAAGAGGAACCTGTTGGAAACTGGAGTAAAGGTCACTCTTGCTTTTCTTTAGCAAAGAGACTGGTGGCATTTTGCCTCTGCCCTGGATATCTGTGGAACTTTAAACCTGAGAGAGATAATTTAGGGTATCTGATGGAAGGAATGTCTAAACAGCAAAAACATTCAACAGGAAGCAGAGTATAAAAATTTGGAAAAATTTCAACCTGACAATGGAATAGAAGAGAAAAACCCATATTCTGGGAAAATAAAATTAAGTCTGCTGCAGAAATTTGCATAACTAATGAGGAGTGGAATGTTGATTACAGAGACAATGGGAAAAAGTTCTCCAGGGTGGGTCAGAAGCCTCCACAGCAGCCCCTCTCATCACAGAACTGGAGGCTTAGTAGAGAAAAATGGTTTTGTGGGCTAGGCCCAGGAGCCCCCTGCTCTGTCTGTGTAGCCTCAGGACATGGTGCCCTGCATCCAAGCTGCTTCAGCTCCACTCATGGCTGAAAGGGGCCAAGGTACAGCTCAGGTCATTGCTTCAGAGGTTGCAAACCCCAAGGCTTGGTGGCTTTCACATGGTGTTGAATCTGTGGGTGCACAGAAGCCAAGAACTGAGGTTTGGGAACCTCCATTTAGTTTTTAGAGGAAGTATGGAAATGTCTGGGTATCCAGGCAGAAGTTTGCTGCTGGGGTGGAGCCCTTCTGGAGAACCTCTGCTAGGGGAGTGAAAAAGGGAAGTGTGAGGTTGTAGCCCCCACACAGAGTCCTCATTGAGGTATTGCTTGGTAGAGCTGTGAGAAGAGGTCCACCATTCTCTAGACCCCAGAATGGTGGATCCACCAACAGCTGCACCATGCACCTGGAAAAGCCACAGACACTTAATGCCAGGCCATAAAACACCTGGGAGTGGGTCTTTACCACAGGGGCAAAGCCACAGTGTGGGACTGCCCAAGACCATGGAACCCATTTCTTTCATCGGCATGCCCTGGATGTGATACATGGAGTGAAAGATGATTTTGGAATTTTAAGGTTTAATGATTGCCCTGCTGGATTTTAGACTAGCATGGGACCACTAGCCCCTTTGTTTTGGCCAATTTCTCTCATTTGGAATGAATGTATTTACACAATGCCAGTAGCCCCATGGTATCTAGGAAGTAACTAACTTGTTTTTGATTTTATAGGCTCATAGTTGAAAGGAATTTGCCTTTTCTCAGATGAAACTTTGTACTTGGACTTTTGGATTAATGCTGGAATGAGTTAAGACTTTGGGTGACTGGGTGAGGTGCCTCATGCATATTATCCCAGCACTTTGGGAGGCCAAGGTGGGTGGATCACTTGAGGTCAGGAGTTTGAGACCAGCCAGGCCAACTTGGTAAAACCCCATCTCTACTAAAAATACAAAATTAGCTGAGTGTGATGGCATGTGCCTGTAATCCTAGCTACTCAGGAGGCTGAGGCAGAAGAACTGCTTGAACCTGGGAGGTGGAGGCAGCAGGGAGCTGAGACTGTGCCACTGAACTCCAGCCTGGGTGACAGAGTGAGACTCCATCTCAAAATGAAAAATAAAAAATTGAGTCCATTCTAAACATTGAATTTTTAAAACCATCATAAAATGAGCCTTAGAAAGTACCTGTTCATACATTTAATTTTCAGGTGGAAATTTTAAGGCATTACAGAATATTAGAATTGGAGAGAATCTCAGTGGTTTAAACTTTATAAGTGTAATCAGCCATCTTTGGAAGAGCATGGAGAGTAGAGGGACCTGCAAGAGCTTATCATAAATCTCAACAGTTCAGTTATAAGCTAATTATCAGGTTGAACAGGGCTGCTCTGAGCAGCTGCTTGACAGCTACAAAACAGGTTGTGCTTATCTTCAAATTCTAATCAGGCACTTACTTCCTCCAATTCTGCCTCTTCATTGCAGATAAGTGCTGTAACTCCCACAATGCAATATAGAATAATGCTTGATAACATTTTGTCAGTTCCCTGCTGGGAGCAAAAGGTCTGGAGTAACTAAGTTGAAGCTGTGTACAGTTTGTACAGACCTGCCTTAGTGAAGAGAATTGAAAAATCAAGGCACCTTCTGTGCGATTGTTTTTCTTTTTCTTATTTTTAACTTGTGACTTGAAATTGTTATTAAGAATAATCACTTGGAGTTTAGTATTTACTAGCACCTTTTACATTCTATCCTGTTATTTGCATGCACATGCATGCATATTTTTTTGGGGGGAGGGGGCAGGTCTTATGTTGCCCAGGCTGGTCTTGAACTCCTGGCTTCAAGTGATCTTCCTGCTCAGCCCAAGGTGCTGGGATTACAGGAGTGAATCAACATACTTGGCCTTCAGTGACCTATTTCTGCATAGCGAACCACCCCAAAACTTGGTGATGGTTTAGAACGATAAATATGTATCATCTCATAGAGCTTCTAGGGGTCAGGAATCAGTTAATGGCTCAGGGACTTTCATGAGATGCAGTCAAGTTGTCAGCTGGGGTTGCCATCATCTGAAGTCCTAACTGGGGCTGAAGGGTCCCCTTCTAAGGTGGTTTACTCACAGGGCTGGCAAGTTAGTGCTGGCTCTTAGCAGAAAGCCTCAGTTCCTTCCACATGGCCTTCTCCTTAGGACTACCTGAGTGTCCTCACAACATGCAGCTAACTTCTCCAAGGGAGCAAAGCAGAAGCTGCAGTGTCTTTCCTGACCTAGCCTCAGAGGTCACTCTCATTCATCTCCACAATGTCCTTTTGGTGACACAGATCAACCCTACTTGTGTTGAGAGGGGTATACACAAGGATGGGACTCCAGGAGGTGGGGACCACTAGGGTGTATCTTGGAGGCTGGCTGCCATGGTGGCCGCAGCATTCCCATCAGGAGGAGTTGTAGTGAGGATTAAATGGGCTCACATATGTGAAGCACCTGGTACACATTAAGCACTCAAAAAGGATCACACACAGCTCTCTCCACCAGCCTGATTGGCTTGAATGGAAAACTTACTACCCTGTAACTGCCTCGCTTTCTGCATCGTTTCTTGGCACCACCAAGCCTTCCACCACTCTTCCATTCCACACAATGTTTATGAACATCCAGGCCCTGTGCTAGATGCTGGTGGCACAGTAGTGGCAGAAACACAATCTGTCCTTGCTGTTCCAGCCCACAGGCTGCTTTGGGCATCCATCCAGGCAAGACAGCAGAGAGGAGCTGGCAGGTGAGGAGCTGCTTTGGATGGTGTGGTTAGAGATCACCTCTCAGTGGAGGTAGACTGAGAGCTGAGCCCTGAATGAAGTGAGGGGATATTGTATGGACACAGGAGGGAAGAGCACAGCAGGCAGCTGGAGCAGGCGGGCAAAAGCAGGAGCAAACCATCCATGCCCCAAGAACAGAATGAAGACCCAAGGGAAGAGGGGCAGGAATTTAGACTGGGAAAGCCAGAAGAAGACTAGTTTTTAGGCCAGGCGTGGTGGCCCGCACCTGTAATCCCAGCACTTTGAGAGGCCAACTGGGCAGATCACTTGAGCCCAGGAGTTCAAGACTGGCCTGGGCAACATAGGGAAACCTCATCAATCAATAAGTATAATAAAGAGTTTTAGTGTTTAAAGATGTACTATGGTGAATAAGGTAGAGGCAAAGGAACTGAAATTATAATATCTAATATAAGGTAGAATATGGTAAAACTGGAACACTGTATGCACTTTGCATGGTGTTGAACATTGGCAATTTATTTCAAAAGTCATAAATTTAAATCTATATCCATCTCCATTCAGCACATCTGTTTCTGAGACTTTTCCCTAAGGAAACAGCTAAGGTAAAAACTGAAGGAAAAAAAAAACAAATAAACTGTAACTCAGGGCATATTAACTGTGAGCTTTTACAAAGAATTTAGCTCAGGATCCAACATTGTTTCAGTCATTTTAGACATAAAGGATAAAGTGAAGAAAAGAAACCATTCCTGGTACTTCATTTTTCGGCTCATATGACTTGGTGCCCTATATAGTATTTCTGGAAGACATTTCCAAAGATATTTTCTCCCTTTCAACAAAACGTCTTTTCAACTGCTATCTGATGCTTGGAAAACTTTTTGAAATGCAAAAAAAAAAAAAAAAAAAAAAACGCCATTATTTTTCAAGAGTAATGTAGAAAATAAATATTTCCATTAGCTGGAAAATAATACAGTAATATATTTGCCTGTTTGCCTTCCTCACTCCCTCTTTTAAATTCCCTCAACCCCCTTTTTTACTTTTCCCAAAATATATTGATTATTTTATTTGTAGCAAGCTCCATGGTCATTACTAGGAATACATAGGTGAATATAAATAATTCTCCTTCATTTAAGAAGTTGAGAATCTAATGAAAGAGGTGCTATTAACAAAAATGATAAAACAGGAACCTCTAGATAGTCTTTCATAAAAGCAATTTTTAAAATATACAGCCAAAATAGGGTTAGAATCAACTTCCTTCAGAACTCTAGAAATTAACCAATGACTTGCAGCAACTCAAGAATAGGATTTAAGACACGTATTTGAATTTTAGGAATAATACAGGGCTTTTTCACATTGTAATTTGTTCTAATACTAATTACCATACTTTATAGGAGCCTTGAGAAATGAGATCCCCTTTCCAAGTGCAGCTTGGAATCCATTGAAGGAAACAGAATGGAGTTTGAATTATTTCAAAGCCTTGTTTCCAAAGAATTATGGTTATTTGGCCTAATGGTCTCCTGGAATTCCCCATTTACAAGGCTGTCTATATTTAACCTGACTCAAAGCTTGCATAGTGTGAGAAGGCTTCACTCAGGGGCATTTGTCAAAAAAAACCAGAATTACAAAAACTGTTCTAATTTCCTGGCTGACTGAGGTAGTAAATGGTAAATGGGCAAAAAATAAACTAACTACAAACTTATAAGAAACTAGGGTAAAATATATCCATGGTGCTTTAAAAGTCTCCTACATATCCTGGGAATCTAGAAGTTCATGGGCACATAGAAAAGACTTGAGGAGGCCCTAAATTAAATTCTGGATGACTTTGAGGCTTTGTAGAAGGAAGAAGAAAAAATTAAGAAGGAATTGCCAATTACCTGACTGAATGCAGAAAGTGTGTCCTCAATACACATAAGAAACCATTTAGCAACAGAGGGACTTACTGTTTGCAGGCATTTGGTGAAATCTCTGTGTAGTCGTTAGTGAAATACAAAGCTAACCAAGTAGAGACTTCAGTGAGCACACATGACCAAGCATATAGATTTGTAGAACTAGTTTGTAGTCGTAACTAAACAACAAAAGTCACTACAATAAGCAGCAAAAACAACACATCTTGGAGTTTGGGGAAGACCTAATTCCCAGAGTTGTCAAATTTGATTTTTTAAACTATTTTTTTAAACAAAAAATTACAAAACATGCTAGGAAATATGAAAACATATCTTATGTATAGGAAAAAACAGTTAATAAAATTTGTCTCTAAGGAATCCTAGACTTTAAACAGAGATAAAGGCTTTAAATTACTTAGTTTAAATGTGATTAAAGAACTAAAGGAAACTGCTTAAATCAACTAAAGGAAAGTAGAGAATGAGGTTTCAGTAGATAGAACACAACAGGAAGATGGATTATTTAAAAATAACCAAACAGACATTCTGGGGGTAAAATGTATAATGAATAAAATAAAACAAATTATCACAGAGACTAAACAGTAAACTTCAGCTGGCAGAAGAATCACGGAACTTCATGAAATATCAATTGAAATTATCTAGTAAGAGAAGCAGAAAAAAAGAAGAAAAATGAATACAACCTCAGAGACCTATGTGACACCATAAATTATGCAAACATACATATAATAAGAATCACAACAGAAAAGGAGACAGAGAAAGAGAAAAAAAATTAAATAATGGCAAAGATCTTCACAAATTCATAGCAAAAAAGAGTTAATACACACATTTAAGAATTTCAGCAAACTCCAAATTGTATAAACACAAAAAGAGTCACATCTAGACATTATCATAACCAAACCATCAAAAGACCAGGAATTTTTCATCCAACAAGAATGAAATGAATCATCATATATAAGGGATCCTCACTAAGGTTAGTATCTGACTTGCCATTACAAACCATGAATAACCAATAGCCAACTTCAGAAAAGAAACAGACAAACAAACAAACAAGAAAAATAATTCTAGAGTCAGAGAAAAAGTATCCTTCCAAATTAAAGATAAATTAAAACAAATAAAAACGGAGAGAATTAGTCAAATCAGCTCTACTAAATCTATTAGGCTTAATAGATTACTAAACAATAATCATAAAAAATAGTAAGCACTGGTAAAGGTAAATATAAAACACCATATAAATGCACTTTTGTTTTTAAGTCTTTCTCTCCTGTTTAAAAGAAAATTGAATAAAGCAATCATCATAAATATGTTTATGAGTATAAATTGTATGTAAATACATTTATGACAATAACAAAGGAGAGAACAGAGACATAAAGAAGTAAAGTTTACATATACACACATTATATATATAAAACTGAAATTAATTGATATTAATTTAAACCAATAGTTGTAAGAGAAGATGTTAATTGTAATACCTAAGGGAGCTACTCACAAATCCAAAATGTATAGTCAAAAAATAATCACTACAAAATATTTAACACAAAAGGAGTCAGTAATGCAAGAACTGAAGTACAAAATAAGACAACATACATATAGAGAACAATGAACAAGTTGGCAGATATGAAACCTTAAATGATACATTAGTAGTATATTAAGTATTAATTATGAGTAACATGTTAAGTGTTAAATGGATTAAATTCTCCAATTAAATGATAGATTGGCAGAATAGATTAAAAGAAAAAACATGATCCAACTATTTTCATGCTTTCTTAAAAGTCCACAATTTAAATTTTGAATACACAAATAGGTTGAAAGTAGAAAGTTAGAAAAAGGTATACAATGCGGCAGTATGTAAAAACAGTAATTTAAAAAAGCTAGAATGGTTATACTAATACCAGAGAAAAAAATAGGCGTTAGGACAAAATCATTACTTGTGACAAGAACATTTTATAGTGTAAAAGTGTCAATTCTGACGGGGCACAATGGCTCACACCTGTAATTCCAGCACTTTGGGAGATGTAGATGGGTGGATCACGAGGTCAAGAGATCCAGAGCAGTATGGCCAATATGGTGAAACCTCATCTTTACTAAAATTGCAAAAATTGGCCAGACATGGTGGCACACGCCGGTAGTCCCAGCTACTCAGGGGGCTGAGGCAGGAGAATCGCTTGAACCCGGGAGGCAGAGGTTGCCGTGAACCAAGATTGCGCCATTGCACTCTAGCCTGGAGACAGAGTGAGACTCCCTCTCAAAAAAAAAAGTGTCAATCCATCAAGAAGATATACAAATTCTAAGTATATATGCTGAACTCCAAAATATATGAGATGAAAGCTGATAGAATGAAAGATAAAAACAGACAATTTAATAATAATGTTTGAAAGCTCCAATACCCCACTTTCAATAATGCACAGAGCAACAAGAAAAGAGACCAGCAAGAAAATGTGACTTCACCACCACCAGATCTTACAGGTCACTATTGAATGCTCCACATAATAACAGTAGTATACACATTTTTCTTTGCACATGGAGCATTCTTCAGGACAGACCACATGCTAAGCCATAGCAAAACAACTTGAATAAATTTTTAAAAAATTGAACAGCATGTTTTTTGCCCTATGGATTGAAATAAGAAATTAATAAGAGAAGAAAGAAAAACACAAATATGAGTGCATGCCTTGTTTCATTGTGCTTCACTTTTTTGTGCTTTACAGATACTTTAATATTTATGAATTCAGGTTTGTGGCAACTCTGCATCAAGCAAGTTTATTAGTGCCATTGTTCCAAGAGCATGTGCTCATTTCATGTCTCCATATCATATTTTGGTAATTCTTACAACATTAATGTTTTTATTACATTGCTTATGATAATCTGCAATGATCTTTGTTTTAACTATTGTAATTGTTTTTGGGTATCACATACTATTCCTGATAATATAGCAAACTTAATTGTTAAATGTTCTGTGTGTTCTGACTGCTTCATCTACCAGCAGTTCCTAAAACTCTCCCTGAGACACAAGGATATTGAAATTAGGCCAACCAATATCCCAAAAATGGCCTCTAAGAGTTCAAATGAAAGGACGACCTTCATGTCTATCATTTTAAAACCAAAGCTAGAAATGATTATGCTTAGTTAGGAAGGCATGTCAAAAGCTGAGATAGGCCTTTTGCAACAAACAACTAGCCAAGTCGTGAATGCAAACAAATGTTCTTGAAGGAAATTAAAAGTGACGCTCCAGTGAGCCCGTGAATAAAAATAAATAACAATCTTATTGTTGATACAGAGAAAGTTTTAGTGGTCTGGATAAAAGATCAAACGAGTCATGACATTTCCTTAAGCTAAAGCCTACTCCAGATCAAGGTCCTTATCTTTTATTCTTTGAGGCTATGAAGTAACATAGATGTAGAAAAATTATTGAAGCTAGAAGAGATTGGGTCATGAGGTTTAAGGAAAAAGGCCATTTTCATGACATAAAAGTGCAGGACGAAGTGCAAGTGCTAATGTAGAAACTGAAACAATTATGCAGAAAATCTAGGTAATATAATTGATGAAGGTTGCTATACTAAACAGATTTCTCAATGTCAATCAAAGAACCTTCAATTAGTAGACATCATCTAGGACTTTCATTAGCTAAACAGAAGTCAATGCCCGGCTTCAAAGCTTCCAAGGACAGAGAACTCCCTCACTAGGAGTTAATGCAGCTGGTGACATTAAATTGAAGCCAGTGCTCATTCACCACACTAAAAATCCTAAGGCCCTTAAAAAGAATGCTAATACTCTGCCTGTGACATATAAACAGAACAACCAAGCCTGGAGGACAGCACATCTGTTGGAAGCATAGTTTACCGAATATTTTAAGCCCAATAATGACATCTATTGCCTGGAAAAAAAAAAAAAGATTCCTTTCAACATATTACTGTTTGACAATGTATCTGGTCACCTAAACTCTCTGATGAAGATGTGCAAGGAGATTAATGTTTTTGTTTTATTTTATTTTTATGCCTGCTGACACAACATTTATTTTGTAGCCCATGACTCAAAGAGTCATTTCAAATTTCAAGCCTTGTTGTTTAAGAAATACATTTTGTAAGGCTACAGCCACAATAGATAATGATTCTTCAGATAGATATGGGTAAAGTAAATTGGAAACCTTATTAACGGGATTCAGTATTCGCAATTCCATTAAGAACATTTGTGATGAATGAGAGGAGGTAAAAAATATCAATCTTAACAGGTGTTCAAAAGAATTCAATTCCCAACTCACGGGTGACTAAGAGTAGTTCAAGTCTCAGTGGAGGAAGTAACTTCAGATGTGGTAAAAATGGCAAGAGAACTAGAATTAGAGGTGGAACCCAAAGATAAGACTAAATTGCTGCAATCACATGATAAAACTTTAATGGATGAAGAGTTGCTTTTAATGAATAAGCAAAGAGCATGTTTCCTGTGATGGACTCAACGTTTGGTGAAAATGCTGTAAACATTATTAAAATTACAATAAAAGATTTAGAATATTGCATGAACTTAGCTGATAAAGCAGAGCAGGGTTTGAGAAGATTGACTCCAATTTTTTTTTTTTTTTTTTTTTTTTTTTTTTTTTTTTTTTTTTTGAGACGGAGTTTCACTCTTGTTACCCAGGCTGGAGTGCAATGGCGTGGTCACCGCAAACTCCGCCTCCTGGGTTCAGGCAATTCTCCCACCTCAGCCTCCCGAATACCTAGGATTACAGGCACGCACCACCATGCCCAGCCAATTTTTTGTATTTTTAGTAGAGACGGGGTTTCACCATGTTGACCAGGATTGTCTCGATTTCTTGACCTCGTGATCCACCCGCCTCGGCCTCCCAAAGTGCTGGGATTACAGGCTTGAACCACCGTGCCTGGCCTGACTCCAATTTTTAATGAAGTTCTACTGTAGGTAAGATACTATCAAACGGCATTTTATGATACAGGGAAATCTTGCAGTCTTCATTGTTGTCTTATTGAAGAAGTTGCCACAATCACCCCAACCTTTAGCAACCACCACCCTGATCAATCTGTAGCTATTAGCCTAAAAATAACACCCTCAACCAGCAAAAATACTATGACTCACTGAAGGCTCAGAATATTGTGAGCATTTTTTTTAGCAATAAAATATGTTTAATTAAGTTATACTCATTGTTTTTAAGACATAATGCTATTGCACCCTTAATAGGCTACAGTATAGTGTAAATAAAATTTTAATATGAACTGAGAAACCTAAAATTCACGTGACTCACTTTATTGCAGTATTTGCTTTATTTTGGTGGTCTGGAATTGACCCACAATATCTCTGATATGTGCTTGTATATTAAGCGATGTACTCTGAAATAGCCAATGTTTAAAAAAAATAACAAGGGTAATTGGAAAGCACTTCAAAATGAATAAAAATGTTCACATACCCAAAGCTGATAGGATACAGCTAAATTAGTGCTTATAGAAAAAAATTTAGGTATAGATGTCTACATTAAGACAGAAAAAAAAGGCCTCACATCAATAACCTAACCATCCACTTCAAGAAACCAGCAGAAAGAGATTAAACTAAGCACAAAACAAGTAGAAGGATAAAAATAATACAGATTAGAGTGAATATGGATGAAATAAAAAATAGTAAGCAATAGAGAAAATCAGCAAAATTAAAAATGATTAAGATGATTAAGAAATGGCTATCTTTCTGCTGAACTCACAAGAATAAAAGGACTCAATTAGTAAAATAAGAAATAAAAAAGGAAACATTATTTCTGACCTTACAGAAGTAAGAGAGGATTATAAAGATATACAGTAAGCAAATAAACGAGATAACCTAGATGAAATGGGATAATCCTTGCAAAGATGCAAAGACACAAATAAAAAACTGAAGAGATTGTTTACTTCCCTGGTTAGCTGTATTTCTGGGTATATTACTCTTTTTGTGGCTACTGTAAATGAAACTGCACTATTCATTTGGCTTTCAGCTTGGATGTTGTTGTTGTATAAGAATGCTACTAATATTTTTTACATCAATTTTGTACCTGGAAACTTTGCTGAATTTGTTTATTGGATCAAAGAACTTTTGTGCAGAAAGCATGGGGTTTTCTAGGTGTAAAATTGTACCTTCTGCAAACAGGGTATGCCAAGAAATCAGAGATGGAAGCAAATGGTAAAATATTCCATGCTCATGGATAGGAAGAATAAATATTCTTAAAATAGCCATGCTGCCCAAAGCAATTTACCAATTAAAGGCTATTTCTATCAAACTATCAATAGGATACTTCACAGAACTAGAATAAACTATTTTAAAATTTATACAGATCTAAAAAGGAGCCCAAATAGTCAAGGGAATCCTAAGCAAAAAGAACAGAGCTGGAGGCATCACATTACCCAACTCCAGATTATACTACAAGGTTACAGTAACCTAAACAGCATGGTACTGATACAAAACAAGACATACAAATGGTACAGAATAGAGAACCCAGAAATAATGCCCCACACCTATAACTATCTAATATTTGTCAAAATTGACAAAATAAAAGCAAAGAGGAAATAAATTTCTTTTCAATAAATTGGTGCTGGGATAACTTGCTAGCTATCTGCAAAACATTGAAACTGGACTCCTTTACACTCTACACAAAAATAAACTCAAGACGAACTAAAGACTTAAATGTGAAATCTAAATTATAAAATCTCTGGAAGATAACCTACAAAATACCATTATGTACCTAGGACCTGGCAAAGATTTCATGATGAAGACATCAAAGCAATTGCAACAAAACCAACAATTGACAAATAGAACTTAGCTAAACAAAAAGAACTTCTGCACAGCAAAAGAAACTACCAACAGAGTAACAGACAACCTACAGAATGGGAGAAATATTTGCAAACTATGCCTTTGGCAAAAGTCTGATATCTGAAACCTATAAGAAACTAACAAATTTACAAGCAAAACACAAAGAAGCCCATTATAAGGTGGGCAAAAGACATAAACGGATATTTTTCAAATGAAGACATACAAGGCCAATAAGTCTGTGACAAGGCCAATAAGTCTACGAAGAAATGCTCAACACTACTAATCATTAGAGAAATGCAAATCTCAACCACAATGAGATACCATCTCACTCTAGTTAAGATGGCTGTTAATAAAAATAAAAAATAACAGATTTTGGCAAGGTTGTGGAGAACAGGGGACATTCATACACTGTTGATGGAAATGTAAATCAGTTCAGCAATTGAGAAAAACAGTCTGGTGATTTCTCAAAGAACTTAAAACAGAATTACCATTCAGCCCAGCAATCCCATTCTTGGGTAAATACCCAAAGGAAGATACATTTTTCTATTATGAAAATACATGCACATATATGTTCATCATTGTGGTATTTGCAATAGCAAAGAGATGCAATCATCTTAAATGCCCATCAACAACAGACTAGATGAAGAAAATGTGGTATATATATATATATATATATATATATATATATATATATATATATGTAATGGAATACTGTGCAGCCATGAAATGAATGAGATCATGTCCTTTGTGGCAACATGGATGGGTCCGGAGGCCATTATCCTAGGCAAACTGACATAGGAACAGAGAACCAAATACCACATATTCTTAGTCATAGGGGGAAGCTAAACATTGAGTTCACAGGGACATCGAGAAGGGAACAGCAGACACCAGGGCCTACTTGAGAGTGGAGAGTGGAATAAGGGTGATAATCAAAAAACTATCTATGGGGTACTATGCTAATAACCTGGGTGATGAAATAATTTGTACACTAAACCCCAGGGGCACCAATTCACATATAAAACAAACCTGCACATGTACCTCTGAACCTAAATAAAAGTTGAAAAAGTACTGATGACACAGAAGTGTTGATAAGCATGTGGTGAAACTGAAAATCTCACACTGCTGATAGGAATATAAATATTGTAGATGGAAAACATCCTGGAAGTCTCTCAAATGGTTAAACAAAGAGTTGCAATGTGATGCAGCAATTCTAAGATAACTGGTATATACCTAAGAGAAATAAAAACATCTTTGCAAAAAAACTTGTACATGAATTTTCATAGCAATATTATTTCTAAGAGCCAAAAAGTGGAAACAACCTAAATTACAAACTATCAGCTGATACATAGGCTTATAAATGTGGTATGTTCATGCAATGGATTTATTTATACATAAACAGACAATCTGAATATGCCTATATTTATTAAAGAAATTGAACTGGTAACTTTCCAAAACATAAGATACCAGGCCCATATGGGTTCATTTGTGAATTCTACAAAACATTTAAGTAAGAAATTATATAAACTCTCTACAATCTTTTTCAGCAGATTGAAGCAGAGGAACTAGTAACTCATTGTCTAAATCTAGAATTAGTATAATACTGAAATTCAGCAAAGACTTTACAAGAAAAACAAAAAGCTACAGACCAATATCTCTCATGAACATAGATGCAAAAGTTCTCAACAAAATATTAGAAAATTGAATAAAAAAATGTATAAAAAGAATTATACACACCAACCAAGAGGAACTTATTTCAGGCATGTAAGGTTGATTTAACATTTGAAAATCAATTGATGTCACCCATCATATTAACAGGCTAAAGAAGAAATATCACATTATATTTTTACTAAATACAGAAAAAGCATTTGAGAAATCTAATATCCATTCATGATAAAATTTGAAAAACATCTCAGTAAACTAGTGGAGTGAAACTTCCTCAACTTGATAAAGAATATGTACAAAAATCCTATAGCTAACACCATACCTAATGGCGAGAAAACTAGAAGCTTTCCCACTAACAGTAAAAATAAGACAAAGATATTTCCTCTCACCATGACTTTTCAACACGTTAATGGAAGTCCTAGCAAATGCAATAAGACAAGAAAAAGAAATAAAGGGTATACAAGTTGAAAAGGAAGAAACAAAACTATTTATTCAGAGATGGCAACATCGTTTGCACAGAAAATCTGAAGGAATAAACAGAAAAGCTTGAACAAATGATTACAGCAAGGATGCAGGATACAGGACTGTAGAATACCACATACAAAATCAATTGCTTATTTATATACCAGCAATGAACAAGTGGAATTTGAAGTTAAAACACAATACCATTTATATTAGTGCCCCAAATTGAAATACCTAGATATAAGTACAACAAACTATGTGCTAGATCTTTTTGTGGAAAACTACAAAACAGTAATTAAACAAATTAAATAAAAGCTAAATACATGGAGATAGATGTTGATTGACAGGAAAATTCAATATTGTCAATGTGTTAGTTTTTTTCAATTTATCTATAGATTCCACATAATTCTTATTAACATCTTGGAAAATCACTTTGTGGATATTGACAAAATAATTTCAAAGTTTATATGAAGAGAAAAAAGCCCCAGAATATCTAGCATAATATCAATGGAGGAGAGTAAAATTGTAAGACTGACACTACCTAACTTCAAAACATACTATGAAGCTACAGTAGTCATGATAGCATGATATTGGCAAAATAAGAGACAAATAGATCAATGGTATAGAAACCCCAAAATAGATTCACATCAATATAGTCAATTGATCTTTGACAAAGAACTAAAGGTAATGCAATGGACAAAAAACAGTATTTTCAACAAATGATATTGAAACAATATCATATTGAAACCTCCATATGCAAATTAAAAAAATATATAGACACAGACATTATACCTTTCCCCTAAAATTATCTAAAAATTGATCATAATATTGGTCACAGTATTGATCATAGTATCAACCGAAACTATAAAATTCTTAGAAGTAACACAGGGGAAGATATAGATGACCTTGGTTATGATGATGCCTTTTTAGATACAAGGCCAAAGATATAATCTGTGAAATAAATAACTGATGCTGAACCCAATTAAAATGAAAAACTGCTCCTATATGACAGACAGTGTCAAAAGAATGAGAGGACATGCCACATACTGAGAGAAAATACTTGCAAAAGACACATGTGTTAATGAACTGTCATTCAGAATATGCAATGAACTTTCAGAACTAAAGAAACAAACAACTTTTTTAAAACATGGGTCTGATAAATGTTTGAGGTGATGGATATCCTAAGTATGCTGATTTAATTATTACACATGATATGCATTTATCAAATATTATGTAACTTCATATATTTATACAATTATTATGTATCAATAAAAAATGGGTCAAAGACCTTAACAGACACCTCACCAAAGGAGATACATAGGTGACAAATAAGCATATGAAAAGATGCTCCACCTCGTATGTCATCAGAGTAATGCAAATTAAAACAACAATAAGATATCACTACACACGTATTAGATTGGCCAAAATCCAGAACATTGGCTACACCAAACTTCAGCAAGGATGTGGAACAACAGGAACTCTCATTGATTCCTGGTGAGAATGCAGAATGCTACAACCACTTTGGAAGATGGTTGGGCAGTTTTCTTATAAAATTAACTATGCCTTTACCATGCAACCAAGAAATTCCTCTTCTTGGTATTTACCAAAAGAGTTGAAAACTTATATTCACACAAAAATCTACACACAAGTGTTTATAGCCATTTAATTAATAATTGGCAAAACTGTGAAGCAACCAAGATTTCCTTCATTAGGTGGATAAATAAAGTGTGGTACATCCAGACAAGGGGATGTTATTCAGTGCTAAAGAAAATGAGCTCTCAAGCCACAAAAAGATATGAAAAAACCTAAAAATATGTCTTTATTATTAAGTGAAAAAGCAAATGTCAAAAGGGTACACACTGTATGATTCCAACTATATGACATTCTGGAAAAGGCAAAACTATGTGCATAGTAAAAAGATCAAGTTGTCAGGTGTCACAGGAGGGATAAATAGATAGAGCACAGAGGATTTTTAAGGCAGTGAAAATACTCTATGTGATATGATAATGGTGGATACATATCATTATACATTTTTTCCAAACCCATAGGATGTATAACACCAAGAATGAACTCTAATGTAAACTATGGGCTTTGGATTATTAAGATGTGTCAGTGTGGGTTCATTGATTGCAACAAAAGCATTCTGGTAGGAAATGCTGATAATGGAGAAGGCTATACATACGTGGGAATGGAATTATATGGGAAATCTCTACCTTCTCAATTTTGCTCTAAACCTAAAACTGCTTTAAGAAATCAAGTCTCTTAAAAGATGAAATTAAGAAAGCAATTTATTTTATATCATCAAATGTAAAAAAACACTTAGAAATAAATTGAACTAAAGAGGCGCAAGCTTTGTACACTGAAAACTACAAACCAATATTAAAAGTAATTTTAAAATACCTAAATAAATGTAAAGAAACCATAGTCCTGAATTTGAGACATAATGATTTTAAGAATACAATATGCCCAAATTGATTGATATGATTAGGCTTTGTGTCCCCTCCCAAATCTCACCTTGAATCATAGCCCTATGTTTCCCCCATGCTGTTCTCTTGATAGTGAGTTTCTCACAAGATTTGATGGTTTTATAAGTATCTGGCATTTTCCCTGCTTGAATATCCCTCTCCTGCTGCCATGTGAAGAAGGTCCTTGCTTCCCCTTCCCCTTCCACCATTATTATAAGTTTCCTGAGGATTCCCCAACCATGTGGAACTGTGAGTCAAGAAAGAGTGAAATCTCTTTACTTTATAAATTACCCAGTTTTGGGTAGTATCTTTATAGCAGTGTGAGATAAGACTAATACGTTGATCTTCAGATTCAATTACATCTCTGTCAAAACTCTGAATTTCTCTTTTTTTTGGGTGAAATCAACAAGCTTGTTTTGAAATTAATATGGAGGAAAAAAAACACGTCAAAAGAGGCAGCACAATCTTGAAAAAGAAGTTGTAGGACTTACACTTCCTAATTTTCAGACTTGCTAGAAAGCTACAGTAATCATGACAACGTGTTAATGGCATAAGAAAAGAGTCATTGATCAATAGGATAAGATTGAGGATTCAGAAATATTTAAGTATAGTCAATTAATTGTTCATAAATATGCCTAGATAATTCAATAGGGAAACAATAGTCTCTTCAACAAGTTGTGCTAGGATAAATGTATATTCACGTGTAAAAATAAATTTGGGCTCCTGTCTTATATTGTGCACACATTCTCTTTCTTTCTTTCTGCCCCTCTGCCTCTCTATCTCTTTCAGAAAGGATTGTAGACCTCAGTACAAGAAATAAAACCACAAACACCTAGTAGAAAACATAGAAGTAAATCTTTATGAACTCTGGTTGGGCAAAATCTTCTTAACAACAGCAAAAGCATTTGTGAAAAAGAAAGAGGCCGGGCGCGGTGGCTCATGCCTGTAATCCCAGCACTTTGGGAGGCCGAGGCGGGTGGATCACGAGGTCAAGAGATCGAGACCATCCTGGTCAACCTGGTGAAGCCCCATCTCTACTAAAATATAAAAAATTAGCTGGGCACAGTTGCGCGTGCCTGTAATCCCAGCTACTCAGGAGGCTGAGGCAGGAGAATTGCGTGAACCCAGGAGGCGGAGGTTGCAGTGAGCCGAGATCGCACCATTGCACTCCAGCCTCGGTAACAAGAGTAAAACTCTGACTCAAAAAAAAAAAAAAAAAAAAAAGAAAAGAAAAGAAAAGAAAGAATAGATACAACAAGAAAAGTATATGTGAAAAAGAAATCATAGATAAATTGGACTTTATAAAACTTTAAAAGTTTTATGCATAAAAGAACACTATGAAGAAAGTGAAAGATAACTCACAGAATTGAAAAATAATAGTTACAAAAGGACTTGTACCTAGAATCCATATGGAATTCTTACTATTATTCAGTAATAAGAATACAAATGACCCAATTAAAAAATGAGCAAAGAACTTGAATAGAAGTTTCTGTAAAGAAAAATACGCAAATTGTGAGTAAGCACTTGAAAAGGTGTTCAACATTGTTTGTCTTTAGGTAAATGCAAACAGAAACCACAAGGAGACACAACTGTACATATACTAGAAAAGCTTTAATAATAACAGTAATAATATTAAGCAGAACATAATGTATTAACATAGATTTGTAAAAATTAAAACCTCATATATTGCTGGTAGGGATACAAAATTTTGCAGCTTCAGTGGAAAACAGTTTGGCAGTTTCTCAAAATTTTAAACATCAAATTACCATACAACCAAGCAATTTCATTTCTAGCTATGAGAAGTGAAATATTATGCCCAAACAAAAATTTGGACACAAATATTTATAGCATTGTTATTCATAATAGTCAAAGGTGAAAACAAACCACATGTCTATCAACTGGTGGGTGGATAATCAAGAGCAGCAGGTGTGGAATGAAGTCGGCTATGACTTCAGGAAGTGCAAGAGATAGGAGGTCTCAAAAATGATCCCAGTGTGCACAGGACTGAGCTATTCTCTGGGCAAATCAGGACAAATAGGAGACCATATGTAAAAAAGTAGCAATTCTGACACAGATTTAAAGAAAGGCAAAGTAGAAAAAAGTGAAGGAACACTGTGGATGTCTGCGTGTTACTATCTGCCTACTTACTGAACAGGAGCTAGGGTGCATGAGGGTGCCTGACATGATCGCAATTGAGCCCCATGGTAAAGCCCTCGTCAAAGGAAAAGAAAAACCCTCCAAGTCAATTACTTTTGAATATAAATTCTTTACATTCCTTCATAATTCCCTTTCCACTGTCAAAACCATGAGAAGCCAAACTTAGAAAGTGATCAGCCCAAAGAGAGGATGACATTGAATGCCAGATGCACAGTGAGATCTGTGATTTTTACAAGGCAGTTTTGGAGACACTTGCCGTGGTTCCATTTTGTGCAGAGAAGCCAAATGTCTTTAACTACATTTGGAAGAAATGCTTGGGACATAAATGATTCCACAGTAAATCAGGAAGTAGAACTTCATTTACTAGTAAACATTCCATGAGGGCCTTCTGTGTGTCACACTTTATCAGAGACTCCAATTATTGTGACTACCCGAAATCCCTTGTGAGAATACTTCTGCCCAAAGACTCCACTGAAGGCTTGTGCTGGGTGTCCATGCTCCCTACCACTTGATATTTCCTACCTTCCCACTCCACTAACAGTGAAGCGAATATGTGCACTGCTGTGTTTATTTGACCCAAGACCAGTGAGTCCATGGTTTGGGGGTCAATCTTTATGCAGTGATCTCATTCACAAACATGAGCTAGATGAACCTGATTTTCTGTTTCAGAAGTTTGAACTTGGAAGTACCAGGAGAATTAGCCAACTAACCCAGGAGGCCAGAGAGACCATGATGGGTTGAAAAAAATAAAGATACTTCGCACTAAATCCATGAAGGCAATGGAACTTTTGTTGTTCTTTTCCTACATGATTGTATAGGAATGGAAATAAATTAGTTCTGAATTGGTGTTTACTCTGTTGCACTCATCTGGCTTCATGTAATCTTCAACCTTGTAAAGTTCATATAAGAAATGTACGAAGAAACTCAAGTTCAGAGAAGTTACTAACTTTTTCAAAGTCACACACAGTAAAATCTTGACTCTAATTTGTTTGGTTGAAGAAGCTGAATTCCAGTAGCATATATTCATTGCCTCCAGGAAAATATAGAATAAAAGAATATTGTGGGTGTAATGGCACTTAGAAAATACTGTTTAAGTCTTTTATGTCAATAGAACAAGATGTTTTATTCTTTTGAAGAAAACTTGAAATTCAGTAAGTCATTATGCTTTACTAATTCACACGAATTAAGGAAAAGTCTGATTATAATTATTGAAAATAGAAGTGTTTTCTATTTTTATACAAATAAAGTTTTGTTACTTTTAACACAAAGTAGCTGGAACTAGTATACTCAGTGTCTTCAGGAAATCTGCTTTAGTGATTGAATAGGATGGCACATGAATGCATTAAAAATGATCCTGCATGCACGTAACCAACAAACATCTGAAAAAATGCTTATCATTAATCATTAGAGGAATGCAAATCAAAACTAATGAGATACCATCTCATACCAGTCAGACGGGCAATTATTAAAAAATCAAAAAATCATATATGCTGGCGAGGTGGTAGACAAAAGAAAATGCTTATACACTGCTGGTGGAAATGCAAATTAGTTAAGCCACTGCGGAAAGCAGTTTGGAGATTTCTCAAAGAATTTAAAACAGAATTTCCACCCGGCAATTGTATTACTGGGTATATACCCAAAGGAAAAGAAATCATTCACCGTAAAGACACATGCACTCATATATTCATCGCAGCACTATCCCCAGTAACAAAGACATGGAATAAACCTAGGAGCTCATTAATGGTAAGTTGGATAAAAAAATGTATAGCACACACATCATTCAATATTATGCAGTCATAAAAAAGAATATGATTACTTCCCTTGCAGCATCATAAATGGGGCTAGAGGCCATTATCCTAAGTGAATTGATGCAGGGACAGAAAATCAAATATTCTATGTTCTCATAAGTGGGAGCTAAATACTGAGTACACCTAGACACAGAGGACAATAAACACTTTAAACACTTGGGCCTACTTGGAGGTGGAGGGCGAAAGCAGGGTGAAGATCAAGAAACTACCTACAGGGTACTATGTCTATTACCTGAATGACACCATCTGTACACCAAAACCAGGGACACAAAATTTACCATGTAACAAAACTGCACTATACTCCCTGAATCTAAAATAAAGGTTGGAAAGAAAAAAAGTAAATAAATAAAATTTAAAAGTGGTCATCGGTGCAAGAACAGATTATTTGTGAATTTACTAAGCAACACTGCTAGTCATGGATGGTGTACATATAAACGGCCTCCTGCTGCAGTTTAGATTTCAGAGTGTAGAGTTAATGGGAGTTTTCTGGCTCACAATAATAAAATCAAATGACTTTTAAGTATGTACTATGCAACAGATACTGTGCCAAATATTTACATGTTTTTCTCTTTTTTCCCGTTTCATTTAATCTTCACAATAGCTTTATATGATAGGTGTTACTATTTTCCCCATTTTACATATAATAGAATTGTGGGTTGGAGAAGATAAATGTTTTACATTCACAGAGCAATTAAGCAGCAGAATTTTAGTGTTAACCCAAGTCTTTCCAAACCCAGAACCAGTCTCCTCTATGCTTAACCACCAGTTGTTATTTAAAATTAATATAAACATTTTCCCAATTCTACTGGTATCTGTTATTCCACCATTGTTTCCTAGTAAGTCACTGGTTCTGTCCCCCTAAACAGAGCACATTTACCAAAGGTCTAGGACACTGGGTCATTTGTCTTTTTTTTCTGTCTCAATTGCTACCATCTAGTTCATTTCTTTCTTGGAGAATATCAACAACCTCCTTGCTGATCTTGTCTTCAGTATCAACCTCTGCAATCCATTCACTTCATAGCATCCGGAGGAACTTTCGGCTACCTAAAATCCCCCCACAGGCTCCTTTTCTCTTCAGTACAAAAAAAAAAAAAAATCTAAGCACTCTTTTGTGCAAGAATCTTCATTGTCAGATTCCTTTCTGCCTTAGCCAACAGCACTCATCCTTGTTCTGTGTCTCGCACTTGACATTTTAGTGAGACACAACTTCTTATGTTTATGTGAACATCCTTCAGCACCACTTACTCAAACTGCTACCTCTACCTAGAAATCCATTGTCTCACATCCCCAAACTCTTACAAAGTCTAAAGACAGCTCAGCTGTCAGGTTTCTTTACCTCATTGGCTATATTTAACATACCTCCTCTCTCCTCATTTATTAACCTGTGCTATACAATCCCTGTCCTTCTTATGAGTAGAACAATTCTGTCTTTTCTCGCTTGTCTCTCCCCATTGTAGGTTGCATTATTTATTTGTTTTTATCAACAATGTTCAACTCAGTGCTTGGCACAGAGCAAGCTCTTAAGTTTTGCTCAGCTGGTATTGAATTGGGCCAAAGAAGGTGCTGGTCACAGCATTTCACCATTTACAGTACACAGATTTTTTTTTTTTTTTCAGATGGAGTTTTGCTGTTGTTACCCAGACTGGAGTACAATGGCGCGATCTCGGCTCACTGCAACCTCCGCCTCCTGGGTTCAAGCAATTCTCCTGCCTCAGCCTCCTGAGTAGCTGGGACTACAGGTGCGCACCACCATGCCCAGTTAATTTTTGTATTTTTAGTAGGGACGGGGTTTCACCTTGTTGACCAGGATGGTCTCGATCTCTTGACCTCGTGATCCACCTGCCTCGGCCTCCCAAAGTGCTGGGATTATAGGCATGAGCCACTGCGCCCAGCCAGTTTTTTTTTTTTTTTTGAGTACACAGATTTTTGAGAGATGACTGTCCATATTTCTATGTAGCTAGTATCTATTTTTGTTCCACACTATTGTTTCAAGAATTTTCAAGGCCCTGTCTCCCTAAGGCAAAGGGCACATTGGTTTCCTTATCAGCCAAATAAGGGAATGTTTGCTAGCAGTTCCTTGTAAGAGTGTGGCTTCTCAAGCTAAGAGTTCCTCAGCAGTGTGATGCAACCCTCTGCAGCATTCACTTGGTTCCATTCAAATCAGCTTTTTGGGACTCGGGGAGCAAGGAGAACTGCTGGAAACATGAAGCTTGTGCTGCCTGCTGTGCTGTGAGCAATAAAGTTCTTTATCTTGTACCCAGGAGTCCCATGTTTTCAGCCAACATCTAGGAAACTGTAGTAGACTCAATTGTTGGTTTTCAAGCAGGGTAAAATCTCAGGTTTGGCCCATGATGTGCCAAATAGAAAAATAACTCCCCTCTAGAGCTACCGGCATTTAAGATCTTCCAGGATATTATTCCAACTCCTTCATTATTATAGAGAGCCAGAGAAATGAAGAATTTTTTTCCAAGGCTATACAGTTTATTGATTTCTGTGTGAAAGTAATACATACAGTATTGTGAAAAGGGAATAAATTCTGGGATCACTTCAGGTTCTAATTCTGTTACGTAACTGCTTCAGGTATTTATTCAGCCTTTCTGAGCCATGGCCTATTTACCTGCAAAATGAAGTTAATAGATTATGTCATAGGGTAGTTAGGAGAATAGAATCAAATGGGATAGTGTAGGAAGCCACCTATGGGATGCAGAGAATAAGCTAGGGGCTTAAGTCTCCTTTCCCTCCTCTGTAAGTACAAGATTAAAACTCTATTCTGCTGAGGCCATCCAAGATTTCTGGCCTTTCTTTCCTGTCAAGGCTTGAAGAGTTAGCACACCTCCTTTCTCACTGGTTCCACGTCTATCTACTCTCATTTCACTCATTCCTCAGGAGTACCAGCAGCAGGGACCCTGACCAGCACACATTGTGGGGGCCTGAGGTGGAGGGTGCCTGAAATAGATTCTATAAGAGGAGACCAATATTTCTCTTTGCAAATGGTCCAGGTGAGACTGACTTCTGACTGAGCCTGTTTCCCTCAGCTTTTAAGATTCTGAGTCATTTAATTTCTCTCAGTCCCTTGATATAATTGTGTTTAAAGCGATTAATTTGCCTAATAGAGGGTTAAATATGATGTGAACTTGGATAATTCACAGTATTTCATTTGCTAAAACCCAGCGGGGTTCACACTGAGTTCCAAATATCCCATTTCGTTATGCTTCTCTTTCTGCCTGCTCTGAATAAAAGGGTGATTCTTGTCAGCTCTGAGGCAGGTCCTACCATTTTTACCTAGCAAGAAATGTGGACTCAATAGATTTTGAAAGGAGTTTAGTTCTCTTAATGGTTGAGTTCATTATCAACTTTCAAAATTAGAACGAGGTGGGTGCATATCACCATGGTTCTCTTAAATCTCACAGCCTTCATAAAAACCATGACTCCACCAAACTTCCAGACTGGGGAATCAACTGCCATTTGGTTTAGAGTTTACCCCTTAGAAGGCACAACTTTCATTGAAATTCCTGCTGAAATTCTGGAAACAAACACCCAGGCTAAAACCAGACCTTTCTGTGAGGGGTTGTGGTTTCTTTTCTTTTTTTTTTTTTCTTTAGAAGGAATAATGACAAAAATATGAAACTCAACCTATTGTTCATTTATACCTTTCAAGTAGCAGGTCCAAGTTGCAAGTTCCCTTGACTGGCAAAAACATTTTAAGCTGGCCCAAGGACCAATGTGGGTTAATTGAGAAAAATCTGTGGTCCATGCCCTGTGTTAGGACTAGAAGTGAAAACGGTAAGTTTGAAGCTTAATTCTTCCCAAATAGAAGCTTACAGCCAAGGCAATAGAAACATAAAATGGACATAATCAATCACTTTACACTATACAGGAGGCTTTGCTGCTTGCCAGTGATTAGGTCAGACTCTCCTCTAAAGGAAATCTGAAGAAAAGGAGGCATTTTCTGTGACTGGGGTGTTTAGGAAGGGCTTCAAAGAAGAAATTCAGAGAATATATTTTTCTAATTAAAGGCTAAAATATACACTGTTTTCACAGCTTTATTGAGTTTTAATAGATATACAAAAAACTACATATGTTCAATATATACAATTTAATGAATTTAACAAATCTATGACACCATCATTATCAAGGTAATAAACATATCCATCATCTCTAAAAGTTTCCTTGTCTCTTTTTATTTATTTATTTTTTGTAGTAAGAACACTTAATGTCAGATCTCCCCTCTTAACAAATTTTAAGGGCACAATACTGTATTTTTAACTGTAGATATTATGTTGTGTGGAAGATCTCTAGAACTTACTCACTTTGCATGACTGAAACTTTGTACACATTCCATTCTCTACTTCTATGAGTTTGACTGTTTTTAGACACTTTATATAAGCAGAATCATGCAGTTTTTGTCATTTGACTGGCTCATTTCACTTCACATAACGTTCTCCACGTTCACATCTGTTAAGATGGCTATAGTCAAAAATAAAACGATAACAAGTGTTGGCAGGGATGTGAAGAAACTGGAACTCCTGTTCACTATTGGTGGGAATGTTAAATGGTGCAGTTAGAAATCAATCAATACGGCCAACCTCACATAAGTTGAAAGAACTATTATATGATTCAGCAAAGCCATTTCTGGGTATATATTCAAAATAATGAACTCAGGACCTCGAAGTGATATCTGCACTTTCGCGTTCATTGCAGCATTATTAACAATAACAAGATAGGGAAACAATTCAAGTTTCCATTGACAGATAAATTGGTAAAGAAAATAACATATGTTTATACAATGAAATATGATCCGGCTACAAAACATTTTAGATACTATTTATTTTAGCTTTTCTTTTTCTTTCTTTCTTTTTTTTTTTTTTTGAGACGGAGTTTCGCTTTTGTTGCCCAGGCTGGAGTAAAATGGCTCAATCTCGGCTCACAGCAACCTCTGCCTCCTGAGTTCAGGCAATTCTCCTGCCTCAGCCTCCTGAGTAGCTGGGACTACAGGCATGTGCCACCATGCCCAGCTAATTTTTGTATTTTTAGTAGAGACGGGGTTTCACTGTGTTGACCAGGATGGTCTTGATCTCTTGACCTCATGATCCACCCGCTTCGGCCTCCCAAAGTGCTGGGATTACAGGCGTGAGCCACCACGCCCGGCCCCTATTTTAGCATTTTTTAACAGCATCAAACACTGTGTATTTAGCATTTAGCAACATCAAATACTGTGTATAGGCAACACAGCTTACTGCTAGATTGAATTGGGTTGTGCAAGAAAGAGAAAGTTGAAAATTACATTTTGGGCTTGAGCAACTGGATGAGAGAGATGGGAAAGTATAAAATGAGGAGCTTTGGAAGTGGGGCTGGATGGATAAGGAAAAGCCAATTTGGAGAACAATGGAGACATTGTCACTGTTTCAGACACACTGAGACAGAAAGAATTCATAAACATCAAAGTGTAGATGTCAAGAAGGAAGTGGGATATCAGAGCATGGAGCTTAAAAAAGAATTCGAGCAGGAAGAATTCAGTACCTGAGACTGAATGCGATCATCTAGGGAAGGGTGTGAGTATAGAAGAGAAAAGACTGAAATGGAGAAAATCTTTGGGTGTTACACCCATATTTAAAGCAGAAGAATAGGATACATCAAAGGTGGTTGGAAAGAAAGACACTGGGATAGAAGGAAAACCAGTTTAGGACAATTGTACTGAAATATAGGTAAGAGAATGTTTCAAAAAAGAGAGGTCCATTATGTCGTATCTACTGAGAGATGAAACAAAGATGACTGAAAATTTGTATAATCTTTGGAAATATTTAGCTCCTGTGAGATTAATAAGTGCTATTTCAGTGATAGAGAGGATTGAAAAGCCTAGATGTGGGTTGAAGAGGGAATGTGAGAAGACAACATGTCGTACATTACTTTGGAGGGCTTTGATGTTAAGAAGATCAGAGAAATGTGATTTTTTCTAGAGGGCAAATGAGGTTTTCAGAAAGATGTTGGCATCCTCATGGGAGTAATCCAGTGAGAGGAGTTTTATTATATGAAAGTTGAGATTCTTAGGAAGTAAGATGGGATGGAATTAAGAGATAAATGAAGAGTTTGGACTCAAATCAAAGCTTTGTTACTTCTTTTATTATAACAGGAGGTCAAAAATATAAGTACAGATGCTGGTGGTTTGTTCAGCTTGTCTTGTAAAAATGAGGTAGTCTTCATCCGAGTGTGTCTCTTTTCTTTCTTACAGTAATCCACTGTAAATAAGGATGATTGGTCCTGAGAGCTTTGAATAGAGAAAAGGAGATGAGGAATAGTCATTTTGGAATATGGAGGAATGATTTTGATAGAGAAATGTGGTGGTCATCTGAAATGTATGGTCATAAATATGAAGAATATTTCTCTGACTCAGTCAGTGTAGCTGTGTGACTACAATTCAGTAACACTCAGAGACTCGAGTGCAGTAGTGAAGGGAGTAGTAATCGAATTTAACCAAGACTAGGGAATTAAAGGTGTTTATGATGGAGCAATTACAGTGCCAAGCCATGGAATCTGAGCTGCGGTACTGAGGGAGTAAGGACGTGTGGGGAACTGAAAGTACAAAGTCAGAAGGATTGGTTGTTGAGGAATTGCTCATGTAGGAGCTATGGAGTCAATTGGAAGGATAGAGGTAACAAAACGGGGTTGAAGAGTGAGATTTACATTTTATGGGTGGCTTTGTCATACAAACTAACAACGGTAATTTATAGTTGTATGCTCAAGGTGGCTAGACTACTGTGTCCAGTTGTTTGGTCAAACACCTGTCTAGATGTTGCCATGAAGATAATTTTTATTTATATTTTTGAGACACAATCTTGCTCTGTCACCAGGCTGGACTGCAGTGGTGCAATCTTGGCTCACTGCAACCTCTGCCTCCCAGGTTCAAGTGATTACCCTGCCTCAGCTGGGACTACCTGTACATGCCACCACACCTGGCTTTTTTTTTTTTTTTTTTTTTTTTTTTTGGTATTTTAATAGAGAAGGGATTTCACCATGTTGACCAGGATGGTCTCTATCTCTTAACTTTGTGATCTGCCTGGCCTAGCCTCCCAAACTGCTGGGATTGCAGGCATGAGCCACCGTGCTTAGCTCATGAGGGTAATTTTAAAATGTGATTAACATCTAACTCAGTAAACTTTGAGTAAAGCAGATTACTCTCCTTAATGTGAGTGAGCCTCATAGTAGTATTGACATCAGTGTTGAATGAATTAACACAGATAGTGCTTAAAGCAGTGCCAGGCCCATACAAAGTCCTTAATAAATATTGGGTGCCATGTGGCTGCCTGGTATGTTCTTTCCTCACTTCTCATGGAATGATTCAATTCATTCAAACTTCAAGTACCACTCCCCGAGAGACCTCTGTCCCAATTTAGTTCAGATACTGGCTACCCAAGTATTGCATTTCCAGTAGGAGGGCTGCAGTTCCAGTAGGAGGACTGTTAATTAAGTCAAGCCAGTTTGGATAATCCTATCCTTGTCAGAGATGAGTTTAGGCTTGGTAATGGGATACCACCCAGGCATATAACAGCTAGAGGATTTAAGATGTTTTCTTCCTCTTAACAAAAGAAGCAGCAAAGCCTGTGCCTTCTTTTATTACAGCTAAGTGAGGACCCAATGCTTGGAACTGTGGGCTGTGGCAGCTGTTGCACAGAACCTGACATTGTTTCATTGTTGAGTCAACTAGCCCTGGAGCTTCCTACCCACCTACTTTATTGTGTGAGATGATTTCTCTGCTTAAAATTATTTTAATTGGGATTTTCAATTCTTATGGTCTCTAACTGGTATACCTTCTATAGCTACTCTAGATAAATTATCCAAGCATCCCCCACCACTTTCTTCTTTTATAATTATCTGATATTATCACATTTGTTTGTTAAATGTTTTTGGTCAGTCTTCCCCTTTATTGGAATGAAACTCCAAGAACACTGATACTATCCTACCCTCTATACTCCTGTGACCCTCCCAGGATTAAGTTAGTACCTGGCACATGCAAGAACGCATGTTGTTAAATTACAAAAAGGTGAAAAGGAGTTGATAATTAGAAGTCTAGGCTCATTTCTATACATGTTCATGCTACTCAATAAATGGATGATACTGGAAAATTTTCCTAATCATTCAGTACCCAATACCTCATAGTTATTAAACATTCTGTCTCACAAGTCCATCAGAGTTGGATAAAGATCACATATGAGACAGCTTTATTAATGAAAGAGCAAAATATACATGTCGGGGAGAGGATCCAAGATGGCTGAATAGGAACAGCTCTGGAGTGCAGTTCCCAGTGAGAACACAGAGGATGAGTGATCACTGGATTTCAAAGCAAGTTGTTACTGCCCACAGACCAGGAGATTCCTGGGTCAAAAAGCACCATGAGTGTCCAGCACAGCTGTTTCAGCCAGTGCAGTGGGTTTCCACAAATCTGGGTGGCCATTTCAACTGGCACCAGGAACACTTGAGAGACAGAGCCGCCCACTCAACTGAAAAAGAAGGGGCTGAAACAGGGAGCCAGGTGATCTAGCTTGCTGGGTGCCACTCCCACAAAGACCAGCAATCTGAAATGTTCTAAATTGAGAGTTTTTGGAGCAAGTGCAGCTGGACCCGAGATGGTCCAGCTCAGTGGGGAAGGTCATCTGCCATTACCAAGGAAGTCCACCACTCTAGCACTACCAAGGCAGTCTACCATTACTGAGGCAGACAGCCATTACCAAGGCAGTCCTAACTGTACCTCTGTAAACAAAACCACAAAAAAAGTTTATTTTTTTGAGACAGAATCTTGCTCTGTCACCGGGCTGACCTGCAGTGGTGCAATCTTGGCTCACTGCAACCTCCACTCACTGCAACCATAGCAGCTGGGCAGAGCCTGCAGCAGCTAAGCAATGCCTCTGCTGGCAGACTGTGACTAGACTACCTCTTTGCTGGGCAGTGTATCTTGGAAAAATGGCAGCAGTACATCAGGAACTTAAAAATAAAGCCCCACATTCCCAGGACAGAATACCTGTGAAAGGAGGAGGTTATGAGTTTCACTGCAGCAGACTGAAATGTGCCTGCCCAGCAGCCCTGAATGGAACAACAGAGCTCCCAGCACAGCACTTGAGCTCCTATAAGGGTCAGACTGTCTTCTCAAGTAGCTCTCCAGTCCTTATATTTCCAAAGAGACACCTCATAAAGAAGAGCTTAGGTTGACATCTGGCGGGTACCCTTCTGGGATGAAGATAATAGACGAAGAAACTGGTAGCAACCCTTACTGTTCTGCAGCACCCAGGAGTGATCCCAGGCAAGCAATATCTGGAGTGGACCTCCAGCAGTCATGCAGCAGAGGGGTCAACTATTAGAAGGAAAACCAAAAAACAGAAAGAAATAGCTTCAACATCAACGAAAAGGATGTCCACTCAGAGACTCCATCCGAAAGTCACCAACTACTAAGACCATAGGTAGACAAATCCATGAAGTTGGAAAGAAACAAGTAAAAAAGGATGAAAACACCAAAAACCAGAATTCCTCTCCCCCTCCAAGGGATCACAACCTGTCAGCAGCAAGGGAACAAAGCTGGATGGAGAATGAGTCTGATGAATTGATAGAAACAGGCTTCAGAAGGTGGGTAATAAGAAACTTCTCTGAGCTAAAAGAACATGTTCTAACCCAATGTAAAAAAACTAAGAACCTTGAAAAAAGATTAGATGAAAGGCTAACTAGAATAAACAGCTTAGAGAAGAATATAAACCACCTGATGGAGCTGAAAAACACAGCATAAGAACTTCACCAAGCATACACAAGGTACAATAGTCAAATCAATAAAGCAGAAGCAAGGATATCAGAGATTGAAGATCAACTCAATGAAACAAAATGAGAACACAAGATTAGAGAAAAAAAAAGAGTGAAAAGAAATGAACAAGCCTCCAAGAATATGGGATTATGAGAAAATGCCTCATCTACATTTGATAGGTGTACCTGAATTTGACAGAGAGAATAAATCCAAGCTGAAAAACACTCTTCAGGATATTATCCAGGAGAACTTCCCCAACCTAGCAAGGCAGGCCAACATTCAAATCCAGGAAATACAGAGAACACCGCAAAGATATTCCTCAAGAAGAACAACCCCAAGGCACATAATCATCAGATTCACCAAGGTTGAAATAAAGGAAAAATGCTAAGGGCAGCCAGAGAGAATGGTTGGGTTACCCACAAAGGGAAGCCCATCAGATGCACAGTGGATCTCTCTGCAAAAACCCTACAAGGCAGAAGAGAGTGGGGGCCAATATTCAACATCCTTAAATAAAAGAACTTTCAACCTAGAATTTCATATCCAGCCAAACTAAGCTTCATAAGTGAAGGAGAAATAAAAGCCTTTATGAACAAGCAATTGCTGAGAGATTTTATCACCACCAGGCCTGCCTTACAAGAGCTCCTGATAGAATCACTAAACATGGAAAGGAACAACCAGTACCAGTCACTCCAAAAACATACCAAATCATAAAGACCATTGACAAAATGAAGAAACTGTGTAAACTAACAGGCAAAACAACCAGCTAGCATCAAAATGTCAAGATTGAATTCACACATAACAATATTAACCTTCAATGTAAATGGGACGAATGCCTGAATCAAAAGGCACAGACTGGCAAATTGGATAAAACATCAAGACCCATTGGTGTGCTGTATCCAGGAAACCCATCTCACATGCAAGGACACACATAGACTCAAAATAAAGGAATGGAGGAAGACTTACCAAGAAAATGGAGAGCTAAAAAAAGCAGGAGTTACAATCCTAGTCTCTGATAAAATGGACTTTAAACCAATAAAGATCTAAAGAGACAAAGAAGGACATTACATAATGGTAAAAGGATCAATGCAACAAGAAAAGCTAACAATCCTAAATATATATGCACCCAGCACAGAAGCACCCAGATACATAGAGGAAGTTCTTAATGACCTACAAAGAGACTTAGACTCCTACACAATAATAGTGGGAGACTTTAACACTCTACTGTCAATATTAGACAGAACAACGAGACAGAAAATTAACAAGCATATCCAGGACTTCAACTCAGATCTGGACAAGTGGACCTAATAGACATCTACAAAACTCTCCACCCCAAATCCACAGACTACACATTCTTCTCAGCATCACATTGCACTACTCTAAAATTAACCACATAATTGAAAGTAAATCACTCCTCAGCAAATGCAAAAGAACAGAAATCACAACAAACCATCTCTCAGACCACAGTGCAATCAAATTAGAAATCAGGATTAAGAAACTAACTCAGAACCACAAAACTTCATGGAAACTGAACTACTGGCTCCAGTAGAAACTGAACTGAATGTTGACTGGATAAACAATGAAATGAAGGCAGAAATAAAGATGTTCTTCAAAACCAATGAGAATGAAGACACAACACATCAGAATCTCTGGGACACATTTAAAGCAGTGTCTAGAGGAAAATTTATAGCAATAAATGCCCACATGAGAAGTGAGGAAAGATCTAAAATCAACACTGTATAATCAAAACTGAAAAAGCTAGAGGAGCAAGATAAGAAAAAAAACCCTCAAAAGGTAGCAGAAAACAAGAAATAACTAAGATCATAGCAGAACTGAAGGAGATAGAGATGCAAGAAACCCTTCAAAAACTCAATAAATCCAGGAGCTGGTTTTTTAAAGGATCAACAAAATAGACAGATCATTAGCTAGATTAACAAAAAAAAAAAAAGAGGGAAGAATCAAATAGATGCAATAAAAAACAATAAACTGGCTATAACCACCAATTCCACAGAAATACAAACTACCATCAGAGATTACTATAAAGAACTCTATGCATATAAACCACTAAACCTGAAATAAATGGATAAATTCCTGGACACTTGCACCCTCCCAAGCCTAAACCAGGAAGAAGAGGAAACCCTGAATAGACCAATAACAAGGGCTGAGGTTGAGACAGCAATTAATAGCCTACCAACCAAAAAAAGCCCAGGTCCAGTTGGGTTCACAGCCACATTCTACCAGATGTACAAAGAGTAGCTGGTACCACTTCTTCTGAAACTATTCCAAACAATCCAAAAAAAGGAATCCATCCCAAATCATTTTATGAGACCAATATCATCCTGATACCAAAGCTCAGCAGAGACTCAACAAAAAAAAAAAAAAAAAAAAAAAAAGAAAAAGAAAACTTCAGGCCAATATATATGATGAACATAGATGCAAAAATCTTCAATAAAATACTGGCAAACCAATTGCAACAGCACATTAAAAAGCTTATCCATCATGACCAAGTAGGCTTCATCCCAGGGATGCAAGGCTGGTTCAACATACGCGAGTCTATATAAGTAATCCACCACATAAACAGAACCAAAGACAAAAACCACATAATTATCTTAATAGATGGAGAGAAGGCCTTTGACAAAATTCAACAGCTCTTTATGCTAAAAACTCTCAATAAACTAGGTATCAATAGA
The DNA here is from genome assembly GCA_031835075.1 of Saguinus oedipus. Taxonomy (NCBI): domain Eukaryota; kingdom Metazoa; phylum Chordata; class Mammalia; order Primates; family Cebidae; genus Saguinus; species Saguinus oedipus. The sequence continues at coordinate 6,764,262 of CM063183.1, read as the reverse complement.
ATGTATCTCAAAATAATAAAAGCCATTTACGACAAACTCACAGCCAATATCATACTGAATGGGCAAAACTGGAAGCATTCCCTTTGAAAACTGGTGCTAGACAAGGATGCCCTCTCTTACCATTTCTATTCAATATAGCATTGGAAGTTCTAACCAGAGCAATCAGGCAGGAAAACAAAATAAAGACTATTTAATTAGGAAAGGAGGAAGTCAAATTGTCTCTATTTGCAGACAACATGATTATATATTTAGAAGACCCCATTGTCTCAGCCCAAAATCTCCTGAATCTGATAAGCAACTTCAGCAAAGTGTCAGGATACAAAAAAAAAATCACAAGCATTCCTATACATCAAGAACAGACTAACAGAGAGCTAAATCAAGAGCAAACTCCCATTCACAGTTGCTACAGTGAATAAAATACCTAGGAATACAACTAGCAATGAATGTAAAGGACTTCCTCAAGGAGAACTACAAACCATTGCTCAAGGAAATAAGAGAGGACACAAACAGATGGAAAAACATTCCATGCTCAGGGTTAGGAAGAATCAATATTGTGAAAATGGCCATACTGCCCAGAGTAATTGATAGATTCAGTGCTATCCCCATCAAGCTACCAATGGCCCTCTTCACAGAACTAGAAAAAAAAAAACACCTTAAACTTCCTATGGAATCAAAAGGGAGCCTGCATAGCCAAGACAATCCTAAGCAAAAAGAACAAAGCTGGAGGCATCACACTCCCTGACTTCAAACTATACTACAAGGCTACAGTAATCAAAACAGCATGGTACCAGTACAAAAATAGAGGTATACACCAATGGAACAGAACAGAGGCCTCAGAGGCAATGCCACACATCTACAACCATCTGATCTTTGACAAACCTGACAAAAAGAAGCAATGGGGGAAAGGATTCCCTGTTTAATAAATGGTGTTGGGAAAACTGGCTAGCCAAGTGCTAAAAGCAGAAACTGGACCCCTTCCTGACATGTTACACTAAAATTAACTCCAGATGGATTAAAGACTTAAACATAGACCTAACACCATAAAATCCCTAGAAGAAAACCTAGGCAAAACCATTCAGGACATAGGCATAGGCAAGGACTTCATGACTAAAACACCAAAAGCATTGGCAACAAAAGCCAAAATAGACAAATGGGATCTAATTAAATTTCAGAGCTTCTGTACAGCAAAAATCATTAGAATGAACTGGTAACCAACAGAATGGGAAACAATTTTTGTGGTCTACTCATCTGACAAAGGGCTAATATCCAGAATCTACAAAGAACTGAAACAGATTTACAAGAAAAAGAAAAACCCATTAAAAAGTGGGTGAAGGATATGAACAGACACTTTTCAAAGGAAGACATTTATGTGGTCAACAAACATGAAAAAATGCTCATCATCACTGGTCATTGGAGAAATACAAATCAAAACCACATTGAGATACCATCTCACACCAGTTAGAAAGGCAATCATTAAGAAATCTGGAGACAACAGATGCTGGAGAGGATGTGGAGAAATAGGAACACCTTTACACTGTTGGTGGGAGTGTAAATTAGTTCAACCATTGTGGAGAAGAGTGTGGCATTTCCTCAAGGACCTAGAAATAGAAATACCATTTGACTCAGCAATCCCATTACTGGATATATACCCAAAGGATTGTAAATCATTCTATTATAACATGCACACGTATGTTTATTGTGGCACTGTTTACAATAGCAAAGACCTGGAACCAACCCAAATGACTATCAATGATCGAATGGATAAAGAAAATATGGCACATATACACCATGGAATACTATGCAGCCATGAAAACAATGTGTTTGTGTCCCTTGTAGGGACATGGATGAATCTGGAAACCAACTTTGTCAGCAAACTGTCACAAGAACAGAAAATCAAGCACCATATGTTCTCACTCATAGGTGGGTGTTGAACAATGAGAACACATGGACACAGGAAGGGGAGCATCATACACTGGGGTCTGTTCAGGGGGTTAGGGGAGGGACAGTATGGGGTGTGGAGGTTGGGGAGAGATAACATGGGGAGAAATGCCAGATATAGGTGGGGATGGAGGCAGCAAACCAAATCGTCATGTATGTACTTATGCAACAATCCTGCATGATCTGCACATGTACCCCAGAACCTAAAGTACAACAAAAAATTACTACATCATAAAGCCTCAGATAGCAATCGCCATCAATAAAAAGGGGGGAAAAGTTGCAAAAACGTAGACAGAACTGGAGGTCATCACGTTAAAGGAAATAAGCCAGGCACAGATAGACAAATGTCACAAGCTCTCACTTATATGTGGGAGCTAAAAATTAAAACAATTGAACTCATGGAAATAGAGAGTAGAAGGATGGTTAGCAGAGAGGCTGGGAAGGGTAGCTGGGGATTGGGGGGTGGAGAGAAGTGGGAATGGTTAATAGGTACAAAAATTATAGTTAGAAAGAATAAATAAGACATAGTATTTGCTAGCACACAAGGTGACTACAACCAAAACCACTTTTAATTGTACATTTTAAACTAAGAGTATAATTGGATTGTTTGTAACACAGAGGATAAATGCCCATTTACCCTGATGTGATGATTATGCATTGCATGCCCGTACCAAAATATCTCATGTAACACATAAATATATACACCTACTCTGTACCCATGGACACACAAAAAAAGTCCTGATACCTAATGGGGTAAACTCTACTCCCTAGATAACATGGTTCATTTACTGAATAAACAGAGCTTTATTTTATCATCCTACAGGATTGTGAGAACAATTCAAATATTTTTAAGATGAAATAATTGTTTTGGGTCTATAGATTGAATGGATCTATTTCCCAATAATCCACCAACCAAGTACAACATTTCAGAACATTCTAGTGCCTTTACTTATCAAGATAACTGCCATGTATGTACCTATGAAACTATCTTGCATGTTCTGCACATGTACCCCAAAACCTGTAATGCAATAAAAATTAAAAAAAAAGATAACCAAATCTGATCAACGATTAAAGTACAATTGATTTTTCAGTAGTTGATCCAGAGCCTCATAAACTTGACCATAGATTATCTAAAACCTGGTTCCTCAGAAATAACTTTTTACCCTTCAAATTATTATTTTTTAAAATTGAGTCCATTGCAGAAAAGGCACATTTCTTCTTCGACTAGTTGAAAATAAGAGCTGCAACTATTTTACCATCTCACTTTTTATTTCAGGAGGAAAATAAACAAAAGGAACAAAAATGATGATGAACAATATCATTGATCACTCATGCATCTTGTATTTTCTCATTCACTCCCAGATAAAATTATTGTAGGAACCATCTTTATTATACATGTCTGTTTGTTCTTTCTTTCAAAATATCTGAGTTTAGCCTCAGTGCTCTGACCTGCCCGTCAGACATGGAAGGACTGACTGACTTGCCTGATGTGGTAATTATCTTGCCAAAAAAAAAAAAAAAAAAGAAGAAGAACGTTAAGTTTAAACCACAGTGAACTTCAGTAAGAAAATAGACACTATTTTCTGCATTTTAAACAAATTCCACATCAGGAAATCTAATAGGCCATCACAAACCCAGCAATCAAGGGGCAGGCACCTTTTTGTTGGATAGATTCAGTCCTCTCTGTTGTGAACGGATGCAATGAAGCATTTTAAAACCAACAAAAGACAATACAGAGATCACTTGAAGTCTTTTTGTTCTCTCTACAGCAAATCAACAGACTATGTCCACCTCTCCTACATCCTTCATGACACACAACATTTTTATATAAAAGACAGATAAATGAATATATGAATGCTCTATGGTACAGTGCGCATAGTTACCTACTGTCTATTTTGGAACTGGGGAGAAATGACAGTGTATGAGTAGCCCTTAAAACATCTAAGGGTTTTGAAATTGCAACTATTATTTCATGTCTGATAGCAGAAGGTCCCAGTAATTCTTTATTGCTGCTAAATAGCAGTAACCCCTGAATTAATCTAACTAAAGAAATCCCAAGCCCCTTGTGACTGGAACTTTTTCTTCTACAGGACACTGAAGCCTGGTGGGGAGTGGCCTCAGGGACGTAGATGGCATTGTGCATAGGCCGGAGTTACAGTCCGTCAGAAACCTGCCAATGTATTTGTTCCTGCCACTCCTTATTTCAGGACTGTATTCTTTTTTTTATTTTTCGATGCCCTATTTTAGACAAATTTTCTAGGATACCTCAGCTCTCTTTCTGACACCTCCACCACTCTGCACTTCTAAAACTGTCACTGGTTTGTTACCTGGGGATCCTTTGATTCTTCATCCCTGGTCCTGAGCTTGGAAAAATCTGATATAGTATGGTTAGCTCTGACATACTTCCCCAGGGCCTGCAATTTTGTGATTGTGTTTGTCCACTTCCTCCTTCTCTCAGTATGGTGCACTGTATGGTGTCCCAGTCTCCTGAGACAAGCTAGTGCAGAGAGCAGGGGCAGGAGGACAGAGAGAGCAAGACTGGGATTGGGTACTGAATACAGAGATCAGCTCATGGTACAGGAAAGCAAACTTTTCAGGTACCATGTTCAAAGGGAGGTGTGAGAAGGGGTCAAATCCTGAGATCAGCAGCCGAGATGGGGTCTTAGCCAAATAGATGCAGGCTATGATTAAATTAAGGGAGTGTTGGGAATTGTGTAGAATGGTCCTGGTGTCCTGAGATTTATTGACCAGTTGAAATCATACTTGCATAATGGACTAGCTTATAAAATATAATGCCTACAGTATACATATTAAATAAATTATTAAAAGACAAGAATGGTGTTCTGGGAAGCATTGTCTAAATAAAAAGGTGATATAGTGCAGGAAAGTTAATAATCTTAAGAACTCAGGATAAAGAATCACCCAGAAAATACCTGTTCCCTAGGATCTGAGCATCTAGAGAACAGGTGAAACGTAGGCAAGTGTACAAGTTATATCGGTGGAATGTCAGCGAGTGTACAAGTTATTTCAATACTGTGGGATAAACCCTACACTAGAAATCAAAGTCAAGTGCCTTAAAGAATAGAACTAGGCAGGTAAAAGGACCTGAGAAGATCTCAGAAAGGAGGCAATGATTAGGGCAGGTCTTCGAGCAGTGATTGAGCCCACAAGGGGTATAAAAGAAGGAAGACATTACTGGCTGGGACATCAGTATGCCAAGCACAGAGATGTGCAGGATATGGTCAAGGAATGACAGAATTTGGTCTGACAAGAATTAACAGCTCAGCATGTTTGCAATAACAGAAAAAGAGGAAATCATACAAGTCTCCATTAATAGTAAATGGGAAATATTTTGTAGTATTAAATTAATAAAATATTCAATAATTGAAACACTTCTAGGATGCCTGGGTGAAGACCTGTAAAAATCTGCTCCTGTATAAAAGCAACTAGAATATTGATCCCAAAATGCAAATATCATCTTTGTCATTACCCTGTAGACAAACTAACAGCTGCCATCAATCCAAAAGTGTTTATCCGAGAAAAACAACTGGATCTCCATAAGAATAGTGAGCTTTTTGGTGATTTAACTTATCCTACTCCTACCCCTCACACACACAGGACTTCTTCAGCTCTGTGGTCACCTTAAAAACCAACAGCCTTAAAACTTGAATAGCTGTGAAAAACAGCAGCATGTCAGCCACTGAAACAGACAGAACAAACCTGAAAGCCAGATCCTCAGGACAATGACTTCTTAACCAGACTAACATCTCCTTAAAACATCTTCACTCTCAGGGCATGTCTTTATTTGAAATATAAAGAAAATAGTTGTATTCCTAGGATATTTATTTAAAACATTCAGTGTAAATTTAACATGGAGACTCCATCTCAAAGAAAAAGAAGGAAACGAAAGCCAAATTAAGAAGAAAGAATGCAACGATAAAGATTAGAGTGGAAATATGCAAAATAGACACTGACTAAGAAAAAGAGAAGTCTCAAATAACTAACATCAGGAATAAAAGAGGTGACATCAATTCTGAAATCATAGAAATAAGAATGATTTGAATGGCATGCTATGAACAATTATGCCAACAAATTGATAGCCTATAGGAAATGAGCAAATTCTTAGAAAGACACAAACTACTGAAACAGTCTCAAGAATTTAAAAAAGGACATCTTAATAGACCCCTAACGAGAAAAGAGATTAAATTAGGAATCAAAAAACTTCCCAAATACAATAGCATTGACCCAAATGACCTCTGGTAAATTCCATCAATGGTTAAAGAATTACCATAAGTTCTTCCCAAACCCTTCCAAAAATCAGAAGATGAGAGAATATTTCACAACTCATTTTATGAGATCATTATTAACCTGATATCAAAACCAGGCAAAGACATTACAAGAAACAAAAACTACACACCAATATCTCTTATAAATAATGACACAATTTCCTCAACACAATGGTATCAGTAAAATGTAAAAAGTGTTATATCTTTAATCCTTTTTATATGTTACTAATACATACAAAAGTATCAGAAGTTTATATTCTATATTTCTATGTATCTAAATATAAATTTATATAAATTCCTATATGTCTACTGATATATTTATAGGTATCATTATATTTTATATTTCTATATATCTAAATATAAATTTATATAAATTTCTCTAATTCTACTGATACATTTATATGTATCATTAAAATATAAAAAAGATAGAAATTTATAAAAAAGGATGACATACAAATATAGAAATTTATATCTATTCATATAAATATATCAATAGAAATAACTAGGATTTCTCTCAGAAATGAAAGTTTGTTTAACATCTGAAAGTCAACAAATGCAGCATACCACATTAGTAGAATAAGTGACAGAAACTGCATGATCATCTCAATAGACACAATGTTACCAAATGAATTAAGCAAGATGGCAAGATACAAGATCAATAAAAATAAAACAATTATATTTTAATATGTTAGCGACAAGCAACCTGAAAATAATATGGAAAAAGGATTCTATTTACTACAACAGTGAAATGAATGAAATTGCTAGTAATCAGGTTAACAAAAGTAGGAAAAGATATATACACCTGAACACCAAAAACTATAAAACATTATTTAAAGGAATTAAGGAAAACTAAGTAATAGAAAAGACATTCCATGTTCATGTATCAAAATATATGTTTAAACAAAGCTTTTGTTGAATATTCATCGCAGCATTTTTCATAGTAGCCAAGAAGTGGAAACAACCCAAATGTCCAGTAACAAATGAATAAACAAAATGTAATATATCCCCATAAAGAAATATTATATGGCCACAAAAAGCAAGAAGCCATGGTGTATGCTACAACTCTGATGAATTCAGCAGGCATCCTAGTCAGTGAGAGAAGTAAGACACAAAGGTCACAGATTACCTGACTTTGTTTACAAGAATGCTCAATATAGGAAAATACATAGACCAACAGTAAATTAGTAGGTGCCTGGGACAGAGAGGGGGAAATGGTAAATTACTGCTAATTAGCATATGGTTTCCTTCTGAGGTGATGAAAATGTTATAAAATTAGATAGTTATGGTGATGGCTCAAATACTGTAATTGAAAAATACCACTGAATTGTCTACTTTAAACTGTAAAGTTATACAGTATTCAAATTATATCTCAATAAGGCTATTATTAATAATATTCAGCATGGAATTTGAAAATAAATTTATGTGTGTCAATAAATATATTTTAAAAACATATAATTAAGCAAGTTGAAGAGTGATACTGTATTAGTTGAGTTCTCTACAGGGATACAACAAATAACGATAGATGTATATATGAAAGGGAGTTTATTAAGGAGTATGGAGCCACACAATCACAAGGTAAAGTCCCACAACAGGCAATCTCGTATCTGAGGAGCAGGAAAGCCCGTTCAAGTCCCAAAAGCTCAAAAGGAGAGAAACCAATAGTGCAGCCTTCAGTCTGTGGCCTAAGGCCCGAGAGCACCTAGCAAACCAGTGGTGTAAGTTCAAGAATCCAAAAGCTGAAGAACTTGGAGACTGATGTTTGAGGAGAGGGAGCACCTACCAGCGAAGAAAGATGAAGGCTGGAAGACACAGTGAGTCAGCTCCTTCCACCTTCTTCTGCCTGTTTTATTCTAGCAGTGCTGGCAGCTGATTAGATGGTGCCTACCCAGATTGAGAATGGGTCTGCCTCTCCCAGTCCACTGACTCAAATGTTATTCTCCTTTGGCAACACCCTCACAGACACACCTAGGAACAATACTTTGCATCCCTCAATCCAATCAAGTTGACTGTCGATATTAACCATCACAGATATGTATTTTATGATAATGTATAAATACATTTAAAAACACACAGTATTTTTATGCATGAATTCATAGAGTAAAAATATAAATAAACAAATAAATAATATTGATCAATTTAGGATGGTAGTTACCTCATGGGAAGGGGAATGATATATGCCACCAGGGAGTAGAAAAAAAGGGGGCTTTCCACTCTTTTAATCCTTGTAACCAAAAATTGTGAACCATTAAACAGGTTTAGATTGATTTAGTGGATTCATATATGTTAATTTTTTTTAAGTGTTGTATGTTTGAAAGATTTAATCTTTTAAAACTTAAAGCTGACATGCCATCATGTGGTGCTAATTTTTACATCACTGCCCCATCCCCTGTGGGGCTGTACTTGTCCCATACTTTACCCATTCCAATTCTACTAGCCCTTTGGGGTCAATGCAGTCTCCATCTGGGGACAGATTTAGGCTACACTAAAAGTCCCTTTTGTTCCTTTGGTACTGGGCATGTCTTGCCTTGTAATGCTGATACCTTTTCCCTTCTTTGTTTACCGTCCTCTGCCTAGGCTATAAATCTTGAATGATGGATCCACATCTATTGGCTTTTATAACCTTGGCATGACTGTGTGGAGATATGCACATAGTCCAATCTAAATTGTTATTTGTTAAAGTGTTAAATTGGTATGTGTAGGGAGCCAGCCCCCACGACATCACCTGTAGGTACCCTGATTTTTGTGGCGACAAAGGAATGAGAAAAAGACAGATTAAAAATGAAAGTGGGACCAGGGGACCAGTGCATAAAGGAGGATGCAAAGGCCCTGAGCTCTGATCTCCCACAGTATTTATTGGATACAATCACTTTGATCTACAGGTTAGATGATAGAGTGATGGTGGGGTGAATCAGTGGGGTGAATCAGAGGGTGATGTGATGGTGGGATGAATCAGTGAGCCAGGACTGAATCAGTAAGCTGGAACTGGTATATGATTCTAAAGATTGATAACAGTGGGTGGCCGTTTGGGAGTTTCACAAAACAAGAATGTGGTTATCTTTAGCTTCTTATCTATGTGCAGCTGGTGAAATGTGGGCCTTACAAGGAGCCTACAAATCTGGTTATGTCTTAGTGCTCTGAAGGGGTTTTACATCCTTGAGTACAATGTTTATGGTAACAGAGCCTAGGTCACCCTGCCCTGGAACATGAGGCATGGAGAAGTTTGCCTCCGCAGAGGCTTCCCACAGTTTGCCTCGGTTTGTTGTGCCCAGTTTATATGTTACTCATAACCAATTTATGTAGGCACTCTGTAATCCTTTCTCCTTTGCTGCTTCCCCTAACAGGTATGAATAAGTTGGTATAATCTCTTGCCAAAGTTTAACTTGAGTTTTGGGGTATATGGAAATGTTTCTTATTAGATACACTAAACAGAGGATGGGTAATCATAGAGGACTGGAATCAGAATTGCAACCATTGAATAAACATGTTTGCTGAAGACAAGGCCTTGTCATAGTTACAAATTACCTTAAGCACATTTTTGGGGGGAGTCTTATTTAACACTATCAACAGGAATAATAATGATAGTAAATCAAATACCTAATTTTTTTTTGCTGGCATCAAGTCCTATGGTATATTTTACCTATATTTTATCCCCATAAAAATTCTTTGAGCTACATTTATCTAAGCATCAATGAGAAAATGGAGACCCAGAAGGATTAAGTAATTTGCACTTTGCTAATAAATGTCAGTTTCAGAGCCCATGCTCTTGTCATCACTATGTATACATCTCTCTGTGTACTTGTGAAGTTGCCCTCATCAATGCCACCTGAATTTCCACTTCCCAAGGTCCTCATTCCCCACTTGGCTGTCTCAGAGCTTCTTTCATATTCTTTATTTGATTTATTCTTCAGGCAAATTGGAAATAACTTCTCTACTGCCCCAGTGTAGCCAAGAATTTTTTTTTTTAATCCCTGTGTTACTTGTGTTTATGAATGAACTTTCCTGTGTGTGGAGACAAATTCTGAAAATGTGGGGTGAAAAGTAGGTGCTCAGCCCATGTGGGGGGAGTGTCTTCTTAAGTACTTTGTCAGAGGAGGAGAAATGTAGAATGAAATTTCCAGGCAGGCCACACAGAGCATCTATAAGTCTTTCAAATTTTCATTTCCAGATCATTAAATGATTCAAGTCAGCTGTTAAGACTAACAACATAAAATGGATTTTAGAGACCTGATTTGATTTTAAAATATTAGACTCTGGAAACTAATGTGTGAAAACAAATTGGTGTGAATGACAAGCTTTAATCTCATAAGCATGTGGATGAGATGTCCCTTCATCTGGCCCTCATCACTGTTTTCTATTAAAGTCTGTTGACAAATGCCTTGCTCTGCATTCATGCACGCATATTTCACATTGCTTTGGTAAGATTGCCTTGGATTTTTATAAATCTCTTCTTTATAGACCTGAATTCTCATAAGCCCTAATGTGATAGTCTGGGCTGCTCTAATGTACTGTGTGAAAAGAGGCAATATTTGTTTTTTTGTTATTGTTCTTGTTTTTGAGACGGAGTTTTTGCTTTGTTGCCCAGGCTGGAGTGCAATGGCAGGATCTTGGCTCACTGAAACCTCTGCCTCCTGGGTTCATGCAGTTCTTCCGCCTCAGCCTCCGGAATAGTTCGGGTTACAGGCACCCACAATCATACCTGGCTGCTTTTTGTATTTTTAATAGAGACAAGGTTTCACCATGTTAGCCAGGCTGGTCTCAAACTCTTGACATCAGATGATCCACCTGTCTCATCCTCTTAAAGTGCTAGGATTATAGGCACGAGCCACTGCACCTGGCCAAGAGGTAATATTTGACCAGTACAATGTTACTGAGCCTCCAGCTTCTCCATGTAGAAACATACAAAAAAACTGGGGCCACAGCTTTGTGCTTTCAGGAATTTTTTTTTTTTTTTTTTTTTTTTTGGAAACAGGATCTTGTTCTGTTGCCTGCGCTGGAGTACAGTACTGTGATCATGGCTCACTGCAGCCTTGACCTGCTGGCCTAAGCAATCCTCCCAATTCTCAGCCTCCAGAGTAGCTGGGTAGACAGGCCTGTGCCACTACACCTGGCTGGCTAATTTGGTTTTTTATAGAGTCAAGGTTTCGCTATGTTGTCCAGGGTGGTCTCAAACTCCTAGGCTCAATCTGCCCGTTTCTGCCTCCCAAAGTGTTGTTATTGCAGGTGTGAGGTACCGTGTCTGGCCACTTTTAGGCTTTCTACACACAGGACAGGGAAACTGCACCAGCACTGCCTACTGTGCAGACTCTTGAGATTCCAAAAGGACTTTTCTGGTGGGCCAACTATACTGGGCATTTTGTGTATGGAAGGAAAGGACTGCAAGTTCCTTGTCATTACTGTTTTCCACACTCATGATGGCATGACAGCTGTGAGGCCACCTTTCCTGATGCCAGCCTCAGCTGTGACAAGAAAACATTTTTCCTCTTTCCTGTGGTTCTAACTCTTGACATTTTCCCCTTGTTTCTTGCTCTCATCTTCCCCTTTTTCCAGCCGCCAACACTGTTCCTTGCAAAGCAGCTGCAATGTCTTCATTTTTCTAGTTTTTCAATATGTTTTCCTGCCATGTCGATGACAGTCTTCAGTGTTCTCTTTCCAGGGACAGTATTTATAGTTTTTGTTTCTGCCTCACAGGTACTTTTCCAGTCTTGGAACCATTCCATTTATTTAGCTGAATGAATTGTCTTTTTCAACTCTTGGAATGTTTCCTTTGATTTGGAGTCTGTTTGTGGTGCTAAAATTCCTTAACCTGTTGGCCAAGGCCCTTTCTTTCTCTTCTGCAGAGGGAACCTGAAACTGTTCTCTTTGAGAATGGAATGACCATGGAACTCATCCTTTTGGCCTTCCAGCTGGTTCATCTCTGCTCATCAATCCTCACAGTGCGATGGACTAGAGGTGGTTCCTTCATACCAGAGTGGAAGCAACCTTATTTTACAAAATAAACTCATCGTCTTTGCCAGATTGAAAACATACTGGCCTTGGATAGAAATTAAGCAGAATTTTTTTTTTTTAGATGAAGACTCACTCTGTTACCCAGCTGGAGTGCAGTGGTGCAATCTTGGCTTACTGCAACCTCTGCTTTTCAGATTCAAGCAATTCTCCCTCAGTCTCCCATATAGCTGGTATTACAGGCACCCGCCACCATGTTCTACTAGTTTTTGTGTTTTTAGTAGAGATGGGGTTTCACCATGTTGGCCAGGCTGATCTTGAACTCTAGCCCTCAAGTGATCTGCCTGCCTCAGCCTCCCAAAGTGCTGGGATTACAGGTGTGAGCCACTGCATCTAGCTCTTCTTATTTTTATCTGTGGGCTTGTTTGTTTGTTACTGTAAGTTAAAGTAAGAGTCTTCAAAGAATAAAAAACAATCCAGTGATTAACAAGATTGTTCAGCAGTGATCTGGTTGTAGCTAAAAGAGTAAAGTGTCCAATCCCTTCTTGCACCTTACAAATTCTGCCACTGAATATTCATATGTCATTACATTCGTATCTCTTCCAGCCTTGCAGCCAACATGGGAAGTGGGCTCTGATCTGTGGGAGGTCAAGGGTCAGGAGTGGTATTGTTTCAGCCCTCTTTAGAATCTCTTTAGCAGTGCTACAGCAAGGTTTTATCCTAAAACATGCTTCACAATTAAAAAAACAATTAAGAATCATTTGGGTTTTTATTTTTCTTCCAGTATACTGTATTAATCTGAGTGAGTAATGCTTCATCTTTCGAGCATGAAGAGAATATACTTCTTTTATAATACAATTTTTTGACTCCTTAGAAAATCATAACCTTTCCTAGTTTGTTGTTTTTAACTTTATCATTCTTAAGGGTCAGTAAATGATGCTTCTGCCAAAGATGGCACTCTTTTCCCAGATACCTGCATGCAATCATTGCTCCTTTAATTCAGGTCTCTGCTCAGATCCTACCTTATCAGAGAGACCCCCCAAGACCCAGTATATGAAGCTCCCCTCTCCAAGTACTATCTGTTCCTTTTGATAATGGTAGGTGACCCAAGAGAGAAAAGGAGATAGATGAGGATAAGGGTAAAGCTGTTTTCCCTTTTGTATTTTTTGAATTTTTGAATGATGCAAACATAATATGCATTCTAAAAAAATTTTTAGTTAAAAAACCTAAATCTTAGGAGGATTGCCTGTGTTCTCCTAGGTTTATTTTTTCTCTCCTTTTTTTTCTTCTAGTTTCCAGTTTCTACTGGTGATGAGATAGGATGGTCTCACTTCATGCTACAGCTAAGCCTTGCAGAACTGCCTAACTCCATTCTGGAGGAGGTTCCATGGCCCAAGCTCTCAGGGCAGGTGATCTGGTGAACACAGTTTGAATCTGGTTGTGTTGCAGGAAGAGGGAAAAAGAATGTCTAGGCTAAAAGAGTGTACTGGTTTCCTATTGCTACTTTAACAAATTAATCCAAATATATTTGCTAACAGCAACAGAAATTTCTTATACTTCTGGAAAACAAAAATCAAAAATCGGTGTCACTGGGTTAAAATCAAGATGTCAGCAGGGATGTGTCTATTTAGAGGCTTGTGGGAGACTACATATTATTATTAGCACATAAGCCAACATATCACACCCAGAATCTCAGGTTCATGCACTAATGTCAATAAATTCAACACAATCCAATGATATATTTCTCGTGGTTTAAAATCCTTAGAATTTTCATGTATTTCACTCAGTTTTCTGCCAATGCAAATTAGAAAATCTTGCATGTCTTTAGCCTTCTTCAAGGACTGCCTCTGCCCTTATCCCCCTTGAGTGTGCTAAGATCTGACTCCACTTTGACATTTAGAAGTCAGGAGGGATGGATGTAGATCTTGAGAAAATAAAACTCTCCTCACAAAGCCATTGGCTCAGGTGACCTTATTACAAGCAAGAGAAGACTAGTCTACTCTGTTATGGAAGAAAGGGCTGCATCTGCTGGTAAGAGAGCTTCAGAAATGGGGATTCAATATTCTCGGCTTCACTCAGGTTTATCTAGATACCCAAAGTCTCAGGAACCCAATCGTTTCACAGAAGGTCTAGCTTTCATTTGTAAAATGTAATGAATCTATAAATCCAAGGGTTTTTTTTTTTTTTTGTAATTTTGCAATGTATGGAATAAAATTTTGGATCTCATTTAAGTAATATTTGACCCACAGGTATAAGAAATACTTTATTAATTATTTTATAAACATTTTAGAATTTTGAAATGCAATGCCTAGTGAACTTAGCATTTCTTTTTGCAATAAATCCAGTGTAAGCAGTCTTGTTTTTAAGGTCAAGGATATGGCTGCTGGCAGCTTCTCTGAAGGAGTACAATGAGACTGGTTCTGAGAGTGCTAAAATAAGCTGGAGGCTGGAGCAAACCTCTTCCCCTGGGTGGTGTTAAGAACAAGACACAGGAAAGAAGTGTTTTATTCTCCTCTGCCTCCAGTCTCCCTTTATTATTTCCTACTGGCAAAACCTAAGAGAGCGCTGCTAAAAAAGATGTCTTGGAAATCTAGGAGGACAGCTGTTAGATCATAATATAAAATAGTGAGCTTGGAACAGAGAATCATTAGGCAAACATTTAGAAAAGAATATATCATAAAACTGTGTGTCCCACCAGGGCCTGTCAGTGGGGAGCGGAGGCTAGGGAGGGATAGCAGGGGTTGGGGGGACTGGGGAGAGAGAACTTTAGGAGAAATACCTAATGTAGATGATGGGGGGATGGATGCAGCAAACCACCATAGTATGTATATACCTATGTAGCAAACCTGTACAATCTGCACATGTACCCCAGAACTTAAAGTATCATAAAAATAAATAAATAAATAAATAAATAAATAAATAAATAAATAAACTGTGTGTCCTTCATTCATAAGATTTAGTATCTAATGTCAGTATCCCCTACCTTGGTCTTTAGGTTCTAATAAGACAAGAACACTGACTGTCTTTGTTTACTTTATTTTTCTATTATCTAATACACTGCATGGCTCAGAGTAAGTAATTCAGTAATACTTTTAGAATGAATAGAGGTATATTTAATAAAGGATTTTAAAATACCCTTAGGATTTCTACCAATAGCTTTCCACAAAGATACATTCCTGTAAAATTTCTTAATCTACTTTGTCCCATGTATCACATCAGAGTTGAGGGTAGCAAGAATCTAGTCTACCTCTAAGGCCCATGCACATGAGTCAACCTTAGTATCATCAAAACTGAATATTATGAAGGCTGTTGAATCAATCGGGAAACATGAACAGAGACTGACTGCTTCCTCCTTATTCTCCTTGGAATATTCACCTTAGACATGCATTAAAGTATAGGGGAGAAAAAGAGTTGATGAGATAACCATCTATCTTACTCTCTTGTTAGGTGACTCCAACTTGTTTGAAATTAGTCGTATAAAATTCACTTGATAGACACATCACAACCTGAATAAACTGATTATAATAAGGAATAAGGCTTTGACAAAATGTAAATTCTTATATTTTCCTGCACCTCTCTAGACTTATATATTATTACTTATATATTCTGCAAGAGGCTTGAACTAGGAGTGGCCCATCTCCATGGGATGGGGCATGCTTGTGAAGAGAAGCAAATGGGCTGAGAGAGTCAGAGAACAGAGGAGAAGATCTGAAATGCGAAGATAATGAAGACAGAGAAAATGTCATTATTGAAATTGAGTGTTAAGGAAATGAATATGGGAATAGGTTTCAGATAGAAGAGTGAGGCAACAGACAATAGGAGACTGCAGAGTACAGTCATTTAAGTTTTAATTTCTAAGAGTCAACACAAGAATAAGCAGGAAAAATGTTTCTAATTTGTAGGATTGAAATGTAAGTATTCAGTTTCCCTTACTAATAGGAGTATATGAATTTGTTTCTTCTTTTTGTGGCACAACTAATGGGCCTGACTACTGCAAAATAAATTTGGATGTTCATTTTTCATGCATTGCCGGTGTATTTCTGAAACAATCTTACCACCTGATTACATCCTGCTTAGAATTTTTCAATCTAATGTGCTCAAAGGAATCTGTTCTCTCTTCCCTCTTGAGACTCTTCTTAGAACTTGGGATTAGTGTAACCTGGCGGCAGTGGTCCCAGTCCCTTGGCACACCTAGCTGGCTCAAGTTGGGTTTCTTGACATAATTCTTATTTAAATTGTGAACAGCAGCATCTTTTGACTGCTGGCTCATTTCACCATGGCATTTCTTTTCTTCATCTCACACAGCTTTGGAAATCATCCAGGACTTTATAGTCAGTGTGTTTCTCAGCTCTGCGGGAAGGCAGAGAGGACTGAGAAATAATCAGTTTCCTTTTTCTCTTAATCCTTGATGCAACCAATGAGCCTCCATATTCCCCTTAGCAGTTAAAGCCAATGATGAGGGATCTGTCCTCAAGGGAAGCAACATCCAATAACATTCTCTGTAATGATAGAAATATATTTGTATTGTCCTATTTGGCAGCCACTAGCCACATATGGCTGTTTAAATTTTCATTTAAGTTAATTAAAATTAAATATTATTACAAATTACTTGTTACATTTCAAGTGCTCAATAGCTGCATTGGCTAGTGGCTCTCACAGGCAGTGTTGGGGATCCAGATTGTTGATATATTCTGTCCTCTCTGGGTATCTAGCAAGTAATATTACCCTCAAGCAAAGTTCACCTTTCCTCTTAAAAATAGATAATTGGTGCCCCACCCCT
The DNA here is from genome assembly GCA_031835075.1 of Saguinus oedipus. NCBI lineage: Eukaryota > Metazoa > Chordata > Mammalia > Primates > Cebidae > Saguinus > Saguinus oedipus. The sequence continues at coordinate 6,747,315 of CM063183.1, read as the reverse complement.
GGGAAAGGTCTTCAAACTCTGCTCTGTCACTAGTTTTCCTGACTGCAATGCTTCTCTCTATCTCTGACTTTCTAGATATATCCACCACTCAAGACTCTATTCAAACTGCCTTGACAGTTTGGTCTGTACTGATCTGCTTCTAAACTATTATAGGGTTTAGCATTCAATTATTCTCTTGCTATTTTTTTCATATTTAGGGATGGTATCACTAATTATATGATAACAATCATTTCAAGTAGGACTTGCACGCCATCACTCCAAGAAATTTTCTTGTGATGGTCACCAAAGTCAGTGACCTTGACATTGTCAAATCCTGTGGTCATTTCCTTACTCTTACTAAGAACCCAGTAAGATTTCACATTGATCATCCTACTTCTTAAAAAATCCATCATTTTGCTAGCTTTTGAGACACTACCCTTATTCTTCTTATTCTATTCCTATATCCTTATCAGCTTTGTTCTCTATTTTTTCCTCTTTCTCTTTTTTAATCTCTTTTCTCAATTGGAATCCAGAAGTGTCTTCTTTAATGATCTTTCCCTAAGTGACCTCCACAGTTCACCTTGCATTAAATACTATCTATATGCCAATGACCTAATACTGATATTTCCAGCTTAGACTTCTGCCAGAAAGTACAGACTCAGACTCCTATATTTAAAGTTTCCTTGATGTATTTATTTAAATGTCAAATATGTATCTAGAAATTAACATATTTTAATGAAAATTCTTGATTCTTTTCCAAATACTATTTCTACCCATTCCAGAACAATATGTCTACCCATTCTGTTTTGTCACACCCCAGTAAATGGTTTCATCATCTTTCCAATTTCCTAAGCCAAAACCTTGGAGTTATTCTTGATGACTCACTTTACATAATTCCTCATAAGCAATGCATTGGCAAGTCCTCTTGGATCTCACTTTGAAGCATTAATTTTGCTAATAAAGCCTCTTATCTTCATTTTCACTCCTATCATCCTCATTTAAGACACAGCCATTTCGCCATTCCCTCCCCCCATTTCTTAACTGGACTAATTATTACCTAGGTGATATCTTTTCTCTTATTTTTTTTTACCGTTTCTTACCTGGACTATTAAAATAATTTCCTAAGTTCTTAACTGTTCCATAGTTTATAACTTTCTTTTTAAAAAATTCCAACCCTCCGGAGTATAAAACCCTTCATAATCCAGTTCCCAGCTTCCTCTCCAACATCAACTCTTACCAGTTTCTCACTCTGTCATGCAACGTCTGTCACACTCAACTGCTTTCTGTTCCTTGGTCATATAGAACTCGTTGATGGCCAGGAGCCTTTAAACCAGTTGTTTTTCTGCCCTGCAACACTCAACAGACTCTTTTTGTCTGAATAAATCTTTTTTGTTATTGAGGTCTCAGGAGATGTCATGGCCATCTATGACCACTCAGTCCAAAAAGTACCTTGGTTTCTCTCAGCCACATCTTCCTGTTTTGAATGCCTCATAGTACTTATCATCCATCACCTGAGATCTTTTCATCATATGTTTGTTTAAAATCACCCTTCTCCCACAGGAAAGTATCTTCATAGAAGATGGAATCTTGCCTTTGATACTGGCTCTATCCAGCAAAACTAAAATTGGGCCTGACACACAGTAATGTCTTAATCTGTTTGTACTGCTATAACAGAATATCCAAGACTGGGCAATTTATAATAAAAGTTCTGGATGCTGAGAAGTCCATGTATTAGTCTGTTCTTGCATTGTTATAAAGAGCTACCTGAGACTGGGTAATTTATAAAGAAAAGAGGTTCAATTGACTCACAATTCAGCATGGCTGGGGAAGCCTCAGGAAACTTGCAATCAGGGGAAAAGGGGAATCTACACATTCTTTTTCACATGGTAGCAAGAAGGAGAAGATTGAGAACCGAGCAAAGAAGGAAGCCCCTTATAAAACCACAAGATCCCATGAGAGCTCTCTATCGCAAGAATAACATGGGGAAACAGCCCCCGTGATTCAATTACGTTTCATTGGGTCCCTCCAATGACATTTGGGGATTATGGGAACTACAATTCAAGATGAGATTTGGGTGGGAACACAGGCAAACCATATCAGAGACCTCAAGAAACTTGCAACTATGGCAGAAGTGTGAAGGGGAAGCAAGCATGTCTCCACACAATGGGAAAAGAGAGGGCTAAAGGGCAAGTGCTACACACCTTTAAACAACCAGATCTCGTGAGAACTCACTCACTGTCACAAGAACAGCAAGGGGGAAATCTGCCACCATGATCCAGTCACCTCCCATCAGGACCCTTCTCCAACACTGAAAATCATAATTCTACATGAGATTTGGATGGGGACACAGAACCAAACCATATCAGTCCAAGATCAAGGGGCTTGTACAGTTCTGAATGCTTGAAAGTCCATGATCAAGGGGCATAAATCTGGTAAGAGGCTTCTTGCTGTTGCATCCCATGATGAGAAGAGGAAGGGCAAGAGAAGAAGAAAGGGAGCCAAATTTCCCTTTGATAACTGCACAGATTCCATTCATGAGGGTGTAACCTCGTGGTTCAACTGCCTCTTAAGTATTCCACTTCTTAATATTATTGCAATGGCAATTAAATTTTGACAAGAATTTTGGAGAAGACAAACATTCAAACCATAGCAGTGGGTACTCAATATTTATTAAATGAATACATTCATGAATTTTGCATGTAGAAAACACTTAAGAAATTACAAGAAGCTTTCTGGACTGTTATATAATTGAATTTTTAAAAACAACCTATAGAAAAACAGTACTACCTTTATTTGATTCTTCTCTCTTTTCTTCATTAGTCTGGCTAGCAGCCTATCTATTTTTTGATCTTTTCAAAAAAACAGCTCATGGATTCATTGATTTTCTGAAGGATTTTTCCTGTCTCTATCTCCTTCAGTTCTGCTCTGATCTTCATTATTTCTTGTCTTCTCCTAGCTTTTGAATTTGTTGCTCTTTCCTCTCTAGTTTTTTTCCTTGTGATATCAGGGTGTCAATTTTAGATCTTTCCTGCTTTTTCTTGTGGGCATTTAGTGCTACAAATTTCCTACACACTGCTTTAAATGTATCCCAGGGATTCTGGTATGTTGTGTCTTTGTTCTCATTGATTTCAAAGGACATCTTTATTTCTGCCTTAATTTCATTATTAACCCAGTAGTCATTCAGGAACAGGTTGCTCAGTTTCCATTAGTTGTGTTGTTTTGAGTGAGTTTCTTTCATGTCCTTTGCAGGGACTTGGATGAAGCTGGAAACCATAATTCTCAGTCAACTAACACAAGAACAGAAAACCAAACACTGCATGTTCTCACTCATAAGTGGGAATTGAACAATGAGAACACATGGAACCAGGGAGCGGAACATCACACACCAGGGGCTGTCAAGGCATGGGTGCCAGGGGAGGAATAGCATTAGGAGAAATACCTAACATAGATGATGGGTTGACGGGTGCAGCAAACCACCATGGCATGTGTATGCCTATTTAACAAACCTGTACGTTCTGCACATGTACCTCAGAACTTAAAGTATGATAAAATAAAATCTAAAAAAAAATTAAAAAGAAAAACAATACTACTAAGTACATTTTGAAGATGGAGTTCAGAGAAGTTATTGATGTCCCCACGGTCACAAATCTTAATGGGAGGAAGGTGTCCATAGATTGTTTACATCTAGAACAACACTTAGTGCAAAACATGACACATAGTATACACCAGCAAAATGTGCTGAATGACTTAATCATATCATAGTAAAAAGCTGAGCTCATGCCTTCTTTACATGTTACTCTAATTTGTAGTGGAGTTGTTTGTAGTTAGTAGATAGTCTTATACATTTTACTAAAGAATGAATCAATAAGTGAAATAATAAATAAGGTACTTAATTTTCATTCATCTTTGATATTCAATGATTCTGCATTATGCATAAAATGAGCGTTTATTACTTATAATTGGTAAACTATGATGTATACGAATTATAACTACTCATTGCTTATGTAATTACTTGTAATTGGTTAACTATTAATAGTTGAAAAAAATTTTTAAAATAATTTCATGATACCTTTTGAGGCATAGGAGTATCATGGTTACAGATTTGGTATTCACTGATCCAACATTTCCAGAACATCAGCAATAATGCTTGGATATGAAGCAAAAATTAGATTAATTGGAGGGAGTTCTAGAAAGATGCTATAGTAACAACATAATTTTTGAATCTATCTGAATAAAAACTAACAGAAAAATTGGATAGAAAAACCAAAACTCATGAACAATGTTTACAGCAAAACCAAGCGACAGATATCCCCATGAATTCCAAATGCAAGTGTGTGGAGCAGCCTCCCAACAGCGACACAGCTGAACAACATTAGCATCTGTGCTGGCAGAAGCAGAAAGAAGCAACAGGTGTCTGAGGTACCTGAGACTACCACTTAAAAATAGTCCATATTTATTTGCTTTAAAATGCTGTAGACAAATTTTACAACAAACAGCAGCTGAAACTTGGAATGATTTTGTCCGTTCTAGAAAGATAATCTACTGTAACGTTTGAAGGAGCTGTTCTAGATTGGATACCAGGAAAATTTAAAGCTAGGCTACCAAAGCAACCCCTTCCAAATAGGGGTCCACACGTAGAAGAAACTGCCAAGACGAGATTCGGCATTGAGCAGATTAGAAATAAGAAGAGAAGGTAAAAGAATTCCAAATAAATTGCAGGGGAACAAAACAGAGAACTTTCAGAAAGAAAGCCACAGTATCTTTGAACACTGCTTGAAAATTAGAGAGGAGGGACCTCTGAAGGCTATATACTGAAAGTTGCCTTCCTCTAAAAGTTGAAAGAAAGAAGTATTTATTCTATGTGTTCTATATGAACTGTACCATCAAGTATACAAAAAGCATAAGAGAGACTTTGTAACTTTATAAAAGTAGTCTATAATACATACATTTAAAAAATTAAAAAGAAATAAGGAATTAGAATATCACCATTTTTTCAACCTCCAGTGAATTAATGGACCCAGGCACTGAGCACCAACATCTGGCGTGAAAAGAGCAATAGCCAGGCATCATGTGCCTCATGACAAAGGAACATCACACAACTTCTAGTATTGCCAAAGGGATTAAACATGAGCCTGGTTAAGCTTCTGGATTCAGTTGCAGGTTGCAAAAATTACAGAGGGTGGAAGAAGACATTAAACTGTATCATGAGTATGCAATCAGCAAAATCTGGACCGTGGAAAAATCTATTAGCCAAGTGGTCCAGTTTGTTCAACAGATACATGGAAATAAAACCTTATGGGTTTTATAGGAGGGGAAACCTATAGATTAAATAACAAAGCTATGATATATTTTAAACCTGGAAGATTAAACTGTAGAGTATACACATGCCCACTTGGGGGATAAAGTACAAGTAAGTAATTACTATAATATAAAGATCGAATTAGTGTTCACTTATGAGGAAAGGGATTGGCTCATGATTGGGAGGAAGAGGTGTCTGGATTGGCCAGCAAAGTTCTCTTTCTTGAACTGGGTTGCAGTGAGTGTTTACCTAATAATACCTCATTAAGTTATATGTTTTAAATTTTTTTGTGTATATATTTTATCTTAAAGAAAAAATTGATGTTACAAATAGAATAATCAATGTTTTCAATTTCACAGATAAACTATGAGTTACTTGGGAACTACAGAAAGGTTTACAGAGATGTAATGTGGCATTTGGATTCTCAGGAATCTTGAACCATTACGGAGAATCCTGGAGGCCTGGGTAGGGATATAGGCCACATGAAGGGCTCAGAGCACTGTTGTGTCTTAACTTACTAATTCCACTGGGTCAAGAGGAGAGAGCTCTGTCTGACACTGTATGACAAAAATTGTGAGTGAGCATGAAGTTAAGTAAAGCTCTGCTTGAAAAAGACACTGGGGGCTAATCACCATGCCTTTCCAAACAAAAGTCAGCTGGTATTCAAAAGGCAGAAGCCTGCGGATGCCCAGAGAGAGGCTGATTCAGTGTTTAATGCTCCTAATTAGTATGTCAAGAACCCTGAGGTAAGCAATGCCCTGTGCCACACAAGCAAACCATGCCTTATAGAAATGTAAAAGCCAGATCCTCTGTGCATGTGATTGTTTCTCTTCGTTAGGCATAAGCAAATTACAGAAAAGATGAGTCTCTCGGACAGTATCAGTTATGTAATATTTTGGTGTTGGAGAGAGAGAAAAGTACAACAGTGAGTAAACTGCACTTCTCAGAAGTATCTGCCTATTACTAATCGAGTAGAACAATCTTGCAAATAATCACTAGTCCAAAATCAGTAATATTGATCAACCCCATAAAATGATGCCACCATTTAGTAACTTGTTCTAAATTCATCTCTGTCACTCCAGGCTACTATTATCTGTCTTATGGTTTACTGGAAATAAGCTATAAGACAGTCACCTCCTGACTGGCATCCCTGCTCTTGGTATTGTTACTCCATTGAATCTATTCAATTCAATGTGGTGCAATCTTTTGTGTAAAACTTTTCAATGACTTTTAGTGACACTTAGGGGAAAAAAACTCAAACTCTATCCCACAGCCTAAAATGCTCTAATTGCATTCCTGAACTCATTTACTATTTCTCTTGCCTTTTCCTGCTTCTTTTTGTTCTAGAATATGACAAGTTCAGACTTACCTTATGGCTTCGCACTTCTTGTTTTCCCTACCTGGGCTTATGCTTTTCTGGGATTTCATGTGCCTGGCTCTTTCAAATCACTCAGGTCCCAGTTCAAATATTACCACTTCAGAAAGCCTCACAAAATCCAATTAAACCCATTTATGCCAGAGGTTGCGATTTTTTGAATTGCAGACATGTGTGAAAAATCAGACCTTGGTAATGACCTTGAGCAGTAAGATATAAATAACTCCCAGATGCTTAGCATTCTACTAATGGAACATTAGGCATAAATAGAAAGAGTTCTTAGTTTTCTCATACACCATCGTTTTATTTGTAACATTATACTTCAACTGTATGAAATTATCTAGTTTACTTTTGTTTATTTGTTTACCTGTTCTTTGTCTTGTCTGTTTCTACGTTCTGGGAGCTAAACTCCATGCAGACAAGGATGTCGCTTGTCTTGCTCTGCATTGCGCCTTCTCCACTAAAGCTCCATGCCTTTCATCACAGAAAATCCTTGAATATTTGCAAATAATAAATGAAATAGGTTACTCTCTGATTTTGGAATTTCACAGACTCTTTTAGGGATGCCATTCATTCGACAAATTCATGTTTTAATCTGTATTATTATCGGCTCTATTTTTTATTTACAACTTATTTGTTGGAGAAATGACCTGCTATAACTTTTTAACACACCATTCTGTCTCACTCTTCCATGCGTTTTTACATTGTCCTCAATCTCTGAGCCATGCCCTCTACTTGCTTCCTTAGTGATCAAGGTAACTTCTGCCCAGGTGCATAACTCAGTTCATTTTGTGTACAATAATGGAATACCTGAGACTGGGAAATTTCTAAAGAGCAGAAATTTATTTCTTGCAGTTCTGGAGGCTGGGAAGTTCAAGGTTGAGGGCTAACATCTGGCAGAGGCCTTCTTGTTGTATCATCCCATGGGAAAAGGTAGGAGGGTAAGAGAATACATACACAAGAGAGGGAAGGAGTCAAACTCATCCTTTAATCAGGAACCCACTTCTGCAACAACTAACATACTTCCAAGATAACAGCATTAATCCTTTCATGAGGGCAGAACTCTCATGACCTAATTACTTTGTAAAGATTCCACTTCTTAATACTGTTATACTGGGGATTACATTTCTAACATGTGACCTTTGAGGGACATATTCAAACCACAACACACATGCTTGGTAATATTGATTGACCCTATCTTCCAGTTTATTATACCATCTTCTCTACTACTTTGGAAGTTTGTGCATTCTTATACTCTGTTTTAGTACATTTTACAGTATTATGTACTTATTTCTTATATATCTATATCCATTAAATTGTAAGGTTATTGAGAGCAGAAATGAAATAATATTTATTAATATATTTCCATTACTTGGCACATGACAAGGACTAGGACTTAATATATGAATAAACTCAGGCTCTAATTTTATGCGTGTTAACTTGGACAAGGATAGGATATATGATTTGATACTGGCTTTAAGATTTTAGACTGTTAATGTTTTATTCTAATATAAAGCATTAAGAATATAGATATGTTTTCAAGTGTTAAGGTGTATATATATTCCAGTGGAACAGCCAGCCCAAAAGTGACTATGGGAAGACTTTTTCTATTCTGTAAAATCAAATTGAATTTAGGATTAAGAATGTGGGCTTTGTGTCCCACAAAGTATTTCAAATTGCAGTTTAATTTCTATTGACATTGCTTTCCTTTGTTCATTTTATAGATTGAAGCATCAATTTTTGGGGGTACTGTCATCATGTCTACATAGTTTTCCTGTGTGTAAAATGAGAGTGTAGTATGGGAATTTCTGTGCAGCAGAATAGTTAAGACCAAAGCTTTTGAACCTGGACTGAATTAAAATCCTAGCTCTGCCACTAGCCAGCTTTGTGTCCTTGAATAGGGTATTTATCTTGTTTATTGCTAAATTTTCTTTTCTGTAAGATGGGGGCTAATATTAGTACCCATTATCTGGTCAGAAGTGGCGGCTTATGCCTATAATCCCAGAACTTTGGGAGGCTGAGGCAGGCAGATCACTTGAGGTCAGGAGTTCAAGAACAGCCTAGCCAATATGTTGAATCCCCATGTCTACTAAAAATACAAAAATTAGCTGGATGTGGTGGCAGGCACCCATAGACCCAGCTTCCTGGGGGGCTGAAGCAGGAGAATCACTTTAACCCAGAAGGTGAAGGTTGCAATGAGCCAAGATCATGCCACTCTATTTCAACCTGGGCAACAGAACAAGGCTCTGTCTCAAAAAGCCAAACAAAACAACAACAACAACAACAACAAAACAGTCACTCAGAATATTAGGTTATGATGAGAATCAATGACTGACATATAAGAAGTCCTTAAACAAGACAAGGTACACAGTAATTATTCAATGTATTGTTATTAGCGTTGCTTCAGAAGGTACAGGAAACCAGTGTTTTCAAACCTTGCTGATATTGGACCCTGAGAACATTATTTTTTTAGAGACAGCATCTCATTTTGTCACCCAGCCTGGAATGCAGTGGCACAAAGATAGCTCACTGTATCCTTAAATTCCTGGGATCAAGAAATCCTCCAACCTCAGCCTCTCTAGTAGCTGGAACCACAGGCATGTGTCACCATGCCCAGCTAATTTTTAATTTTTTTTTGTAGATGCAGGGTCTTATCCTGTTGCCCAGGCTAGTATTAAATTCCTGGCCTCAAATGATCCTCCTACCTTGGCCTCCCAACCTGAGAACTTTCATTTTTTAGAAAGTCTGTAGTAATCTGAATCATATATTATATGATATTTTCACACTTTGGCCTACTAATTACCTCTAGTACTATCTTCAAAGAGATATGAACACGATCAATGAGATGTTACTTACAATAAAAATTGGAGTCACGATTAATTGTAACAGGCCATTCTTTCACTGCTATAAAAAATACCTGAGACTGGGTAATTTATAAAGAAAAGGAGTTTGACTGGCATATGGTTCTACTGGCTGTACACTGAGCTTGACGCTGGCATCTGCTTGGCTTCTGAGAGGCCTCAGGAAACTAACAATCATGGCAGAAGGTGAAGGGGAAGCAAGCCTGTCACATGGCCAGTGCAGAAGCAAGAGAGAGAGAACCAGGTGCCACACTTTGAAACAGCCAGCTCTTGTGAGAAGTCATTCACTATCGCAAATACAGTGCCAAGGGGATGATTCTAAACCATTTGTGAGAAATCCATCCCTATGATCCAATCAACCCTCACCAGGCCCCACCTCCAATATGTTATTAATATTTAAAAATAGACAAAGCATTAATCATTGTTTAATGGAGTATCATGTGGTGATTCTTAAAATAAGAATTTATTTTAGGTCACATGGACTGTATGAGAACATGAAAGAAATTCCTAATAATGTTGAATAAGATATTCAACATTTAATATGTTGAAATTACATAGATTTACATAGATTACAAACTTTTAAAATTCAATTCATATTTAGAGATAATTGATTTATTTATGTAAAAAATTCTTCAAGGACCAAGTGCAGAAAATATAAATGTACACAATGTATTTTACCTTTTAAATGCACAACATATATTTGATTGAAAAAAAAGTGACTGAACTAATGTGAGCAATAGCTCAGCTTTTAACTGCATTATAGTCAAGCAGTGGTTCTTAACTTAGGGTAACTTCCCCAAACTCCAACCCTAACCCCAGGAATATTTTCAATTGTCACAATGAGAAAATGGGAAGACAAGAGCTGCTGCTAGCATCTAGTTAAAAGAGGCCAGCGATACAGCTAAATATCATTCAATGCACAAGACAGCTCCATACAACAAAGAATCACCCAGCCCAGAATGTCCACTGTGCTGCCATTGAGAAACCTTGCAATATGGGTACACTGCTCTTTGTCAGAGTACACTAGGGGGTCAGGTCATCACAGAAAAGGAAAAGACAATACTGTTAAAGTTAATCTAGTTCTTTGGAGGATCCTACAGAAATTCAGAAGTTATTAGTATTTATTTCATGGATTGCCTATTATTTAACTTGCATATATCACAGTGATCTTGACATGGGAATGTGTAATTCAGGTCTTGAATCTTCCCTTAAATTTTCTCTTGATAAGACAGATGAACTAGGCCATCTTTTCCAGGTGTATCACGGTAAGCCATAAAGGTGTGTGTCCTCAAGGAAATCAATGGAGAGAACATTTCCTTAGCTATCTAGACATTTAGCTTCTTATCTCTCCCATTCTCCTCACTCTGAAGCACACACACACAATTTAGTGATCTTTGAAAAGCTGCTTCACTTCTCTCTACCTCACTAATCTCATCTGTAAAGTGGAGATTATAGTATTTTTCCTGCATATTAGTTCTTGTCTAATAAATGCGTGTGTGCATGTGTATGTATCTGTGTGTGTATGTGCATGCATGTGTATTTGGCTACTGTTCTGTAGAGCACAATATAACACTAGACACAAAGTCTTTATATTTCTCTCCTTTATTGCATAAATAGCTCACTGTGGAGAAGTCCATTAGTAACAACATAAGATTACATGTTCTACTCTAAGGATTTTTCTTTGACCTTTGTCTATGAACAGGAATCAATCTGGACTAAGCTTCAGAAGTTCGATCGACTCTCACCTGATGTTGTTCATTCAGAATCTATATTTTCAGACTACAAAGGGGCCCATCAGTTTTATCTCAGGCCTGGAACAGCCATATTTAATTTAATTAACACTGTATTACACAACCACCCATCCGGAGACCAATCGCCATCATTTGTCTACACTGAGACTTGGCCACAAGTCTTGGAGAAAAGTCTGCAAACTGGTCATTTATCAGACAGACTCAGCTTTGATAGAAAACTTTAGCCACAGAACTTGCTATTGTATCTGTGGGAAATAATCCGACATAAAGATGTGTGGGCTGATTAAAATTTTTATTACCCCTTAAAAATTGAAGATTGAAGTTAGTACATACAGAAGCTAAGGATATCTTATTTGGTTTTAAATTTGACTTACGGCAACCTCCAGCTTCTAAGCTCCTAGTTTTTTGGATTAACTTCTTCTACCATAAAACCACTTAATCATGAAAATGGCAGAGTTGATATTGACACTCTCAGTTCAGATGCTGTCAAGAAAAAGGTTGTTTCAGCCACAGGATTAGAGGGACAAGTATGTGGATTAGGAGAGCACACATTCCTCTTGCTTCCTGAGAGGCTCACTGAAAATCTCTTTTGGGAAGAGATTCCAAATCCAAACTCCCAAGCAGAGCCTGCTTTCTCTGGGCAGTAAAGGATGGAGCTAATTCTAGCTCCCTCATCCTTTCCCCTTTCTCTCATCTTGGTGGCCTGTGGTTCTTGTTACCCTCACTCACTAAGTTGGCTTTTCATTAAGAAATATGCTGCCAAACAATTATACCTCAAGATAGAGAAAGATTTGAACCAAAGAATCTAGGAACTAAAAGAAAAATCTGGTAGTAAGATATTCAATATATTAAAAAGAAGTGGAAACTCAGTGAGATGCAGTTTATTCCTTGAGAATAAATACTCAACATGTCAGCCTAGAACAGAAATGTGACTGAAAAGCAAGTTTCTGGAGTCCCATACCAGAACTCTGCATTAAAGCTATGGTTTACAACAGTGACAACTGGGCTTAATTTAGCCCATATACTAAGTCTAATAAAATTTGCATGATGAAGGAAAACGTTATTTTAAAAGTATTCATGTGAGAATAAAATGGAGAAACATATTGGGCCTTTAAACTTGTTTAGAGATCTTTTCAGGCTATTGTAGACAGAATTCTTAGGTGTCTCCCAGGATTTCTTCTCCTACCCCCTGGTGTACTCATCTGCATAATTTTTACTCTTTGAATGCGGGTGTGAACATGATGTGACCCAACTGCCATAATTTTCTTACCTTATGTGACAAAGCTTAACAGATCTTGCAGATGTAATTAAGATTCTAATCAATTGACTTTGTGTTAATCAAAAAGGATATTTTCTTAGTTGAGCACAACCTAATCAGGTGAATTGTTAAAAGCAGTCAGCTAAAGCTAAAGGGAAATTCTCCTGCTGGTCTTGAAGGAGCAACCATGTAAGTTCTACAGATTCAAGAAAAATAATTCTTCCAACAACCACGTGAGGCAGGACGAGGACCCTGAACAACAGAAGAGACAGTAGCCTTAGCTGATACCTTGTGAGAATTGGAGCAAAGGTCCCAGCTAAGCCTTGCCCAGACATTTGACTCACCTAAACAACAAAATAATACATGGATGTCATTTTAACTACTAAATTGATAATAATTTGTTATACAGAAATAGGAAACTAATGCAGAATTTGGTAACTGGAAATGGGGTGCTACCATAATGAAAACCTAAAAACGTAGGATGAGCTTTAGAATTACACAGTGGGCAGAGACTGGAGGAATTTTGAAGAGTATAACAGAGAAAGCCTTAATTGCCTTGAACAGATTGTTAGGAGAAATATGAACTTTGAGGATGCTGTTGGTGAAGGCCTAGGAGGAGGTGGCGAACATGCATTTGGAAACTAGAGGAAGGGTTCTCATCATTAGGTAGTGAAAGGATGCTTAGTGAAATTATCTTCTGCAGGTACGTGGAAAGCAGAAACTGTCAGTGATGAGCCTGGTTATTAGCAAGGGGATTTCCAGTCTGCTCTGTGGTTTCTTGCTGCTCATAGTAAAATGTGAGAAGAGAGAGATAAATCGAGAGAAGAACTGTTAAAAAAAAAAGTAGGACTTCACAATTTTGAAAATTTGGCCTGTAGCAGGTTTTGTACAACTCTGAGCTGAAAATGTTCTTTATATTTTTACAGAGCTTCCAGAGTAGTTTCACTAATTACCAATCCGGAGGGAGGAATCCCACTGCATGAGGAGAGCTAAGATCATCACTATGCCAACCTCCGGGAATAGGAGTCCAAACACATCTACCCGGTGCATCGTGGGCTACAGTTTGACCAATTGCCTGAGTTTGGTGAGAGAGAACACATTCACACACAAGTCATATGAAGTGGGTTTATTACTTACAAACAGACATCAAGAGACAAAAGAAGTCTCAGATCCATTGTGAGCCAGTCCCTTCCCCACCAGGCTCAAGAAAGCTGCTGGGGTGGATGGAGGTTCAATTGCATGTGCCCTTCTTGCACCATAGCCGAAGGACTCTGAAAGACAGCCAGTCCTGGGTTATATACCTCAGGGGCACTACAAATCACTGGGCAAAGCTGCAAGGGTAAGGAGGAACAAATCATGGGTTTTCCCTGTCAGTTCCTCCTTAAACCCAGATGTTGTATTCCATAGGAGAAAGAGGAGCAAGGCCTGGGATGCTTCAGGCAGTTCTTATCTCAGGATATTGCATCCCAGCACATTCTACAGTTATTCTAAAATCTACACGCAGGAAAGGGTGGGTGGGGAAAACTGGGTTTGTCCAAGGCTGCCGGAGAACTGTACCAAAGAACTGACTAAAAGAGAAAAGAAAAAGGAAATACTATATAACAGAGACTGTATATGGCTTGTGAAGTCCAAAATAATTACCATCTTTAGAGAAAAGATTTGGCTGCCTTTGTTCTAGAAGATATAAGTGGAACGTCTCAGAGTGAGTCCGCAGGACTCCAGGGTGCTTTTATAGTCACTCCAGGGTATTTTGTCATGGTGGACATAGACCAGTGGGGTAAATGATGGGTGAGTCATTTTTAACAAAGGAGAAGGGACCAGAATCTTAACAACATTAACTCTAATGATGGGAAGGTGATGTAGGAGACTCTGGTCAGTTTTCCTTATCAACCTTAACTTAGACGCCACCCTCCTAATATATTGAAGAGGGATGTCAGATAAAACAATATTTGCTCATTAAAATGAACTTTGATGACTTTGTGGCTATATTTGGAGGCTTAGATTCTACTGACTTTAGAAAATTCATAAATAAAAATACATATCTAAAGGAACTTACTGTTTTTTTCCAAGATACCTCTTTCTTGAGCAGGTTTGCTGAGTCTGCTTGCACCATAGGGATGATAAAGTTGATAAGGAAGACGGGTGTGGCAGTGTAGTTAGCGGAAAGAACCCTGGCCTTGGAATCAGGAGGCCTGGGCATGTCATTAACTCTTTCTTCATCTTAATTTTCCCATGTGTAAATTGAAGAGGATTGGAATAGATCAGTGGTTTTGAATCTCAGATCCAAAAAGCATAGCATAGCTAGGAGGGGTTTTGGGAACCGTCATGGATACAAGGAGAAAGAATAACATTTGTCTCTAGGTCCCTACTGCCTGTTTAACCAGAGGAGCTCTGCTGTTACATGGATAATATTTTACATACAATTTCTTATGTAAAAAAGTTCACTGTTTAAAAATAAAGATCTGTAAGTTTCTATCACTTGTGCTTTAAAATTCTGTGATCTGTTATTGTCTTGGCATGAAGGGCCAGTTGATGGTGCTGGTGGTGGGAACCAGGAGGATTAGGGTGATGGCCAGAAAGGTGGCAGGGAAGTGGGGACACGACAAGTCTGCAGAACTGATATTGGAGGTTAAGGTAAGCTGTGAGTCTGGAGCCGTGGAGGAGGCAGATGTCTCTAAGACCTTCTTTATCTTAACCTCGAGGACTCTGAGTCTACATGCTATGCAAATCAGAGTTCTGTGTGTGGTTAAACACAGGAAGGCAGAACTCAAGAGTTCAGTCTCCAAGGACAAGAGGTGTCCTTCTCCAAGTCAGGCGTATTTAGGATGCTAGACCAGCAACCTGGACTGTGGTGAGGTGAGAGACCCAGACAGCAATCATACTATTGTTGTCTATCAAGATGCTCTTTATGTTCTTTCTGTTGGGTTCAGTGGTAAATCTCAGGGGAAGATAACTTACCATACAACACCTCCTCATACCTGCCAGGTTCCAGGACATGTATCCTACAGTGCTTAATCTGGAAACGCCCTGAAAGGTTCTGTGTTTAAATCATTTCATGAAATAGGTTAGAAATCTAAGACCATAATCAAAGAACACATAACAATTTAGGGATTTTTAAATTTATTATTACTTAGGCTAAGTTGCCATAACAAAAATACCAGAATTGACTTAAAGAAAATACCTACAATATCTGTTTCATGGGAGTCCAAAATTGGGCAGCCTAGGGCTGGAGAGACACACTGCTGCTATCATCATCATGTGACTTCTGTCTCTAGTGCCAAGGCAGACAATGTGAATGGACTGATTTGGCATGTAGGTCATGGCGAATGATCAAAAGCTCCAAGACAAAGGGAGGAATAGCTGATGGTCAGGTTTGGGTCGAATTCAGGGAGCTTTGATGAGCATGTCTTTTTTGAGACTGATCTGGCCAATGAGGAAGCCTAAACTTTGCTAACTGGATGTCATCAGAGAATGTTCTAGGAACAAAAGGGCCTGTGTCTACTGAATGTGCCACACTCTCACTTATAGCTAAAACTCTCAAAAAGGACAGGATGTGAAGTTTGACTGGAGATAACTCACAACTCAAATAAATTCATTTCTTCTTTCCGCCTCACTCCTATGTATAGATCCTGTCGTGGCTCTTGGGTCCTGGCTCCTATATGATTTACATATGTGCAGAGGAGAAGAGAGGAGGGGACAGAAGAAGGTGTGATGCAATAAAGGCTTTGACTTTCTTTCTTTCTCTTTCTTTCTTTTTTATATTTTGCTTGGAGGGGATAGAAGAAGGTGTGATGCAATAAAGGCTTTGACTTCCTTTCTTTCTCTTTCTTTTTTTTTAGAAAACTTTTGTGATCCAAGGAGAAAACTAAACTTTTTGTTGTTGTTGTTGAGATGGAGTCTCACTCTGTTACCCAGGCTGGAGTGCAGTGGTGCAGTCTCAGCTCTCTGCAACCTCTGCCTCCTGGGTTCAAGCGATTCTCCTGACCCAGCCTCCCGGGTACCTGGGATTATAAGCACCCAGCATCACATTCCACCGATTTTTATATTTTCTGTAGAGATAGGGCTTCACCAGTTGGCCAGGCTGGTCTCAAACTCCTGACCTCAAGTGATCTGCCTGTCTTAGACTCACAGTGTGCTGTGATTACAGGTGTGATGCCTACCTGACCAGAACTAAACTTTTGGGCAGTCCTCCATCCATCTGAATCATGGAGACCACAGGGAGACTACACTGGCAGTGGTAAAGTGCAGCTGCCTACATTTCAGACCAGTGTTTTTGATGTTCCCAAACAGATCATGCTCAAGAAATCAATATTCCTCTGGTAATTGACAAATCCTAATAGACAGCAAGAATATTTGATGAGAGAAAGTGATTAACCAAACTAAGTGTCCTTCTAGACCTCAGTTGCCCCTAATAATAACTAACATTCATTTCTAATCTCATTCTAGCCACTGCACTAAGCACTTCATAGGCACCACAGTAAAATACTCTTATTATCCTCATATTTTAAATAAGGAAATTGCATAATGGTTAAGTAACCTACCTAGAGCTATGCAACTTTGTAGTGGGATTTTTAACCAAAGGTTTTTGGCTCAACAGCTTGCCTGACTGATCACTAAACCCTTCTGCTTGTCAATACTATTATTTTTCTGTTCTGGGTTCTTCTTATTATTGATCATTTCCTTTGGGCTATTTTGCCTTCTCAGTAAAAGTAATAGCCCTTTAGAGGCAGGGACTTGTGTTGATTTCCCTCCAGTCTTTACTTGATTCCAAGCATACAGTCAGTGTTTTGATGATGCCTGATTGACAACTTATTGAAGTTACATTCTTACAACCCTATTAAAAAATCTCTGCACATTATTATTAAGGTCTAATATAAAAGCGTTCTCATCAATTTCCTCTTGTGCTTACACGTAAATTGCCCAGACATTGTATTAAGAGCTAACAGCATCAGTCTCATCACACCTCCCTAGCTGAAGTGGCCAGATAGCACCATCTATAACCACTGCAACACTATTCTGACCTGAGTTGACACCCATGAACAATCCTTGAAAAGTGTGCTTCTTTTTGGCTTCTTCTGTTGGCAGCATTTCACCTTTCAGTCAGTTTCATCCTCTACTCACTGGGATATTGCATTGCTGAGACCTAAGATTAGTTGCTTGTGGAAGAAAGAGTGGGCGTTTGCAGCAGGTTCTGTTAAAATCATTACCCGTTCTTTTCCCATCATTGCCTGGACCAAATGCCTGGATTCGTGACTGTGTGCGAAAATCAGTGCTCAAATTCATAATCCTGTCCTTTAAAATAGATCTTTCTAGATGAAGAAGAAAAAGTGGAAATACTTTCTTTGCAGTTATTTTGGGAAAGTAACCTGAGATCATAAGGGGCACTCAATAAGTATTTGTTGTATGAATGTGTGAATTGAAAATGTTTGCAGAGTTCTCCATTAAGAAGATGCTATTCCCAGAAGACTCGCTTTTACCAAAGATAGTTTCCTAGCACTTAATAACTGCCACCTTTCTCTTGCAAAAGCCACCAACTTCAGCATGCATTTCTTCATCCAGCCTTTCCTTTCATTCATGTATCACTTACCAACTGCCTTCTGTTGATCAAGATCCATGTGAAATTGGGATTCAGAGATGATATAAATATGGTTCTTGAACACAAAATTATTTGTTAGCTTTTAATCCTTGACTTAATGTCTCTGTGTGCAATTATTAGAGGCATTCTTATTTTAGGCAAGCCTTGAAAACTCCTCTAGGAAAACCCAGGTACCTCGTTAAGAACTTCTCTCCTTAATGGCAAAAATGATCACAAGAATCCCTTTCTCATTTTATAATCCTGATACCCTGGCCACAGCAAATTGGACTAAAGGTGAGTGGCTGTCTGTACATCAGAAAATTCATCAGATTGTATTTCTTGAGAAACCTAAGTAAAGAATTAATATTAAAAAAATCGGTTGCTCACTCCCTCAAAAACTTTTTTTTTTTTTTTTGAGTAGGCACCCTTTATTAGTCAGGAGAGTGGACGCTTTTCTGCAGTAACAACAACATTATCTCAGCAACTTATCCTAACAAAGGTTTATTTCCTACATATGCTTCTTACGCAGTGCTAATGAGAGCTTTGTTCTGTGTAGCTACTCAGGAACTCAGACTGACAAATGGCTTCACTACATTGTAGCCACACCAAGTGGAACATTCAGGCTCTCCTGTCATATTCAGGGACAAGAGAGACTAGACAATCGTGCACTGGCTTTACATGACCTTAACCTGGAAATACATATAGCTTTTGCTCAAGTTCTATTCCCCAGGACTAGTCACATGAATCCGTTGAACTGTACAGGGCTGAGAAATGTAAGAAAGCAATATTTGGTAAGCATTCTCTCTGTCATACATGACTAATATTATATATTCCTGTGTTTTTAAATTTAGATGTCTATCTTAATTTATGTCTATCTTAATATCTATTATCAGAAAGCCATTCAAAATTAAAAGAGTAAATGATAAAAATAAATGTAAATAAATCCTCTAATCTATTTTCTTCCTGCACTCTGTCTAGTCTTGCACACTCAGTGGAGAACTCCATTGCTGAGTTTCTAATATATCATGACATTCTGGTTCCCTGTGAAAAATGGCCATATTGCTACTGACAGAATTCGCTTTCTTTTTTTCTGCCCTCATGCCATTATTGTGAATCTCTATTTGTTGAGATAACCTGAACATACCTTTGTATCAGTGACCTGAAAGAGCTTAGCTAACAAGGCTCCCCTCTGCCCATCATCTCTGGGACCCATGGAACATTATAGTCGAGAAATGCCATCCAGCTGTTTTCTGTTTGAGAGAAACAGCAATGTTCAGACCCCTTGTTCTTTCTTGGATGCTTCCCTGAGTCTATGTAAATCCCTCCTGCATGCGTTTCTTTTGATTCTTTCTACCACGGTGCCCAGAACAAAATAATTATTCAAGGGTAATTCAATAATAATCATTCAGTCTCCAGGCAAAGTTGATTGACAGCATAGTAGTTCTCCCTATCTGGTGGTCCCTCATACATAGAATCATAGATTTTGTGGAGAAAAGAACTTTGAATACAATTCAGTACAACACCTTTATTACCTGGAAGAGGAAGGAAGTTGAGGCCCAGCTATCGTGAATAATTAGTTTAAGATCAAACAGCTTTGTGGCATCAAAGCCTATTATGAAGTCAAATCATTTTGATTCTTAGGACTTCCTAAGAAGAGTAGGGGCAGGGGACATATAAATAGAAAAAACACACACGCACACACAAATACAGACACACACATACACACACACATGCGCGATCCTCAATTTCACTTAATTTTTGTTTAGCACTTTCTTTTGTCTTTTGTGATAATTGAAATCAAAGGTACAATGCCAAGTAGGACTTGGTATAAAAATGAAGGCAGAGAATTTTTGGCGACAGAGTGGAAAAGAAAACACTCTTTTAAACAACCTTCCTTCTGCTCCAATGAAGTCCAACATAACAAACCCACCAACATCTTCATTCAGCATAACTTAGTAACCAGACAGCAATTCAGACAGTAACCTTGGTATTTACAGAGAAGTCCAATGGAAAAGAGTCATTTCATTTCCAAGGACTTTACCAAAGTGAGACCTAACTTTGTAAACGACATAATTTTTCTGGAAAATTCTTGAGAATTGTTTTAGTATTGCATAATCTGATAATATTTGTAATTCTGAAGTCTTAAGTTATACTTTTATTTAATGGATTTCCCCATTTTCATTGAATGAGTCAAGTAGGAATGATCGTGAATTGTATAATTCAGTCATTCAACAAACATTTATTGGACACTTACTCTGCAAGCTTCGTGCTAGCTGCTGAGGACATAACAATAAATAAGGCTGATCTGTTTCTGTCCTCACTGAGCTTACAATGTTAGTTCCTAGGGAATCCACATGTCTGTTTCTCTGCATTTCTGGAATGCTTGAGAAACCTGTTTTGTACCTAAGACAAACTTTGAGGACAAATTGTATTTCATATTATAGTCCAGTGTCCTAGTGCAGAAGTAAAAAGAAAGAAAGAAAGAAAGAAAGAAAGAAAGAAAGAAAGAAAGAAAGAAAGAAAGAAAGAAAGAAAGAAAGAAAGAAAAGAAAGAAAGAAAACAAACCTGTCATTGAGGTGAAAACATCTGAATGTGAATCCCAGCTCTGCCACTTACTAGCTCAATTACTTTAGACAAGTTATTTTGATGATTAACAAACTTCTACATCAATTAGCTATTGCTACACAATAAGCCACTCCACAACTCTATGACTTGGCACAAGAGTCATTTATTATTGATTATTTCTCAGCAGCCTGTGGCTTAGCAGAAGGGTCAGCTTATCTGGGAACACCTGCTAGCCTGGGCAGGTGTCCTTTTCAAGAAGGTGGTGAACATACAGCAGCTCCTAATCTGCAAAACTAGACGATGGATGTAAAGTCGTTACTACCTGTTCTCCATAAACAGCAGTTACTATCATCACTCCAAGTTTCTCCTTTGGTATTTGAACATCTTTCTTAAATATTACCTTGTTCTACTGACTCCCCTGCCTCTTACCTTCTACCCACACCTTGAAGATCACTTCCTCCAATCAGGCCACCTCTTATGTCTTGAGAAGAATCTGGACTTGGTTTGTGATTTTGGGGAATTCTCTGAACCACCTCTGGAAGACTCTCTTATCCAGAACTCAACAGCTGCCTTTCTTAGGCTCTGCCTCCCAGCTGGGACAATGCTATAGTGACCACCTGTACCTCTGGCAGACACACTGACTAGTCAAATCCTGAGCAGCGTATGCTAAAAAGAATGCTAGCACTCCTGTTGAGAATGCATTGTATATGTTATTACAATAATTCTCATAACAGTATGTAAGGTCATTTTCATTACTCCTCCTCCAGTTTGACATACTTTATAACATTTGACTATTAAACTACAACAAAATAATATTTCTGGGTTTTATGGGGGTTAAAAAGTAACATCACTCTTTTCCCCCTTAAGATTTCTTCTCAAGTACCAACTGAAATAAACAAAGCAGTCAAACAAATGGATATCAAAGTGCCAACATTAAAATTAATAAAGATGAGAAACTTATAAACGTAGCATTGATAATTTTCCAATACTGTAAAATTAGATAGAATTATTCCCTGGTAAAGTCAGTTCTGGAATATATCAGGTCTTCCTTTTGGGGGCAGGCTCTTAAATCTATAGTGAAGAGGGAACCCTGTGATGGGAATATCCCCCAACAAGTAAAAGAGGTTTGGATTTTTGTGCAGTTTCTGCTTTGAAATTTGCCAAACAGGCAATTGACTCCAGTGAGGAGATAAGGGAGAAGTGTTGAGAGATACAAGGACGGTTTTACTAACTAAAGCCTCTTTGGGTGGACCTGAAGCAGGAAAAAGGAGGTTCTCATCATGCTTATTACAACAATAAAATGCAGATTACAGTACTTCAGAAATCTTAATCTATTTCCTACTGATTCCTGGGAGTTTGACAATTACAGCAAGATGAAATGTTTAAATGTTCCAGCATTTGCATATTGTTATGCACTAATTATTCCATTAATAAAGGTGATATAGGCATACTATAGGCATGCATGACCTGATAGACTAGCATTTCCATTTTATAAACACAATTTCAAGGCAAGGGCAGTATTATTCTCTACCTCCAAATTTTTGGGATAATTACAAAATATGAATACTTAAGATAATACATGGCTATAGAAAAGATAATCATTTATAACTACTCCCCTGCTATACAGTGAGGGAAGGCATTCTGATTTTTGCATGCATCTGAGCCAAAATATACTCTGTCTTGAACATGGGAAATGAGGTTTTTCTCCCTCATAGAAACTCTTGAATTCATAAGGAAATGAAATGTTTATTAATCTATGTTGTGCCAATGCCTTTGTATTTTTAAAATAATCATATAATCTTCATATAGCCATGACTTTAAGCGAGGAGAGACTCAGCATTTTAGATATTGAGGCTTAGAGAGGGAACATGACTTGCCCAAGGTCATACTATAGGTAAATTCCAGAGTTTGGATTCAGATCCACACAATCTATTCTTAAATCAGTGAATCTCTTAGAAAATGACATATTTTAATAATTATGATTGCATCATTGAATTCCTCCATTTTGATGTTTCAAGAAAGAAATAAATTGGAAATAAACATGGACCCACAATGTATATAAGACATGCATGCAGCTCTTGCTAGACTTGTCTCCCTAGGATGAGGGAGGCATCCCTAGGAAGTGGACAAAAAAAACCAATATTTAGCAAAGTCAGACACACATCAGCCCAGCAGCAGCTTTCTCTTTCTGCAAGCCTTAGTGTGAGTCTTCAAAGCAGGGAGCTGCAGTTTTCTTCACAGATGTGTGTTTTGGGTCATCACTTTCTCAGCTATATTAACTGAAATTAATGGAGTGAGAAGAAAACATGGTAATTAACCCCCTGGTGGTAGCCTCCTACCACGACCCTAGACTATTCAAAGAGTGGCCACCCCCACTACACTGGGCAGAAGATGATTGTGTACACACTTTGTGAATCACCCAATATCAGACCAACATGAGCACTGTTATCAGATCTGTCGGGACAGAAGACATGGGGAGAGCATCGAACACTGTCTTCTTGGGCCGTCTTAGATGCAGTGCATTTGAGCTTTTCTTATATTTAAAAGAAGTTTGGGTTGCATTTGGTAGCTAAGATCTGAAGCAATCTGCTCAACCAAGGTTTAAAGAGTTGTACCTGGGTAAGTGGAGCAATAAGTGGCAGGCACCTGACAGGGCCAGAGTATTTACTCTCTAAATCCTGTGTGTTTGAGCTTTACCCCAGAGTCTGCAAAGTGAAAAACTACTGGGGTGGGATAATCTGTTTATACTCACTAGCCTTGCCTCCTCTCTCTCAAGTTCCTCAAGCCTTCAGAGAGGACTCAGGAAAGTCTGAAACCTGGCAGGAAGCCACCTAACCAATGCCGATTGCCGTTGAGAATGGAACCCTTGGGTAGTGGCAGAGCCCCAGTGTAGGACCTCCATGACAAAACAAAACAACAACAACAACAAAAAAGACAAAAAAGGAATAGTTTCTTTTCTGAAAAGGGAGATCCAAATGAAAATGGATAAACTCAACTTATAGAAAAATAGTAAAATACCCTCATGCCCAATAACCTCAGGTCGAGGAGATTGTCAAAGCTGCTTTCTTAGGAAAACCTTGTTTTATGCTTTTGGAATCAAAATCATCTTATCTTTAGTTGCAGAGAAACAGGACACTTTGTTCCAAACAAATCTTTCTTTCTGGTGCTTCACTACACAATTGTGATAACAGAGAACCAAACACTTAATGTTGAATCTCTTATTTCACTCTTTTTCTTTCTTCCTGCCCTCCCTTCCTCTCTCCCATCAACAACCCGGTGAGAAATCTTTATTCAGTGTCAGATTCTACACAGAGGACCAACTCTTGGGAAACAAAATACATATAGCTGTTTAAAAAAATCACTATGTCTTCACTCATGGCCCTTTTCTTTCATCTAAAATGCTGCCCTCACATATCCACTGAGGAACTTTCTGTTGTTCCCTCAAAAGCCCTTCCCAGTGTCCTCTACATGGGAAAGTAGATGCTCAGCATCTTGGCAAAAGGGTTTGCATTATTGACATCTTCAAAGAATACAAACATGTGTACTAGGTAGACAATAGCTAGGCAAATAACAGGTTGCGATTTGAGAATGGTAGGAGTATGTTCTCAGTTGTTTTATTGGTTTACTAATAAAAGCCATTATAGACCATTAACATTTTAGTGTGAATTTTTATGATCAAATGTACGTCAGTTCGTAGGATCCTGAGAAGGTAAGGATGTGTGTGTGTGTGTGTGTGTGTGTGTGTGTGTGTGTGTGTGTGTGTGTGTAGAACAGCCTGGTATGGGAAATTCAGCTGCTTAGAGAAATCAGACATTCTAAATGGGGACTAAGAAAAATATTTCTCTATGAACACACATGTATCAAGTAACAAGAATAAAGAAAGCTTTTAAAATAAAGTGGGTCATGAATACGACGATGATGATGATTAGTGTGTGTGTGTGTGTGTGTGTGTGTGTGTATGTCTGTCTGTCTGTACAGGAATGTCAGGGGATTCTTATACCCTCTAAACTCAGAGTTCTACTTCCTATGGCATTAAAGTACCAGAAAGTAACTTCAACACTCCAATTTATTTGAGTTAATTTTATTTTGATTCATAAAGCAGCCAAACTTGCCCAGAATCTCAGGATTTTCCTTCTAAGGAGAACTCTTGTATTGGCTGTTTTTCTTTTATTGCCTAAAAGAAGCAAGAGATGGCATTAAATGTGGACAGACTCTAGGAAAACCTATAGCAACTGTGGTTCATGATGTGTTCCCAGTAGGAGTTAATTCTCTTAACGTTTTCCAATTTATTTTTAAAGAGAAAAGAAAAGACAAAACCCATATGTTTTTCTCTGATTGTTTAGCTTTTGGATAAACAATAGCTTCCTTCACAAGCTGCCTAGGGTTTAGACAGATGGACTCTTCCATATCTTAACTTATTCCATGAAACCGAGAATGCTTTGAGTAGATAATTAGTATTATGCCTATTTTATAGCTAAAGAAACTGAGACACACAATTCAAATTAATTCATCCAAAGTCTCGCAGGTGTCAAGCAGCAAAGTTGAGATTCATCTTAATCATGACATTGCACTTCCCCTCAGTAAAAAGCAGACAAGATGGAACCAGCCAAGTGGAAAATTCATTTGCATAATAAGATTAGGGTGGGGCCACTAGCCTTTCCCACATGCTATGTAAATGTCACACCTGGTCGAACCAATCTGTGGACCCTACATAAATCAAACCCCCACTGCCTCCTCGAGCCTGCCTTTAAAATCTGCTGTGGTCTGCTGCTTTTCCCTTTCTGGACATCTCTCTTTCCAAAGCTGCGCTCCTCTCTCCTCTCTTCTTCCTGTTAAACTTTCCACTCCTTAACCCACTCCATGTGTGTGTCTGTGTGGTTAATATTCTCAGTGCAAGACGATAAACCCCGGGAATTTACCCCAGACAATAATGCTGCTTCAGATGTATACATAAAGGGGAGTTTACCAAGGAGCAGTGATGCACATGATCACAAAGTGAAGCCGTACAGTAGGCCATCTGCAAGCTGAGAAGCAAGGAAGCCAGTCCAAGTCCCAAACCTCAAAAGTGGGGAAACAGACAGTGCAGCTTGCAGTCCATGGTCGAAGGTCAGAGAACCCCTGGCAGACCACTGGCGTAAGTCCACAAGTCCAAAAACTTGGAGTCTGATATTCGAGGGCAGGAAGCATGCAGCATGGGAGAAAGATGAAGGCTAAGAGACTCAGTAAATCTACTCTTCCCATGTCTGTTTTTATGCTGGCAGCTGATTAGATGGTGCCCACCCAGAGGCCCACCCAGAGAGGGTGGGTCTGCCTCTCCCAGTCCACTGACTCAAATGTTAATCACCTTTGACAACACCCTCACAAACACACCTAGGAACAATACTTGGCATCCTTCAATCGAACCAAGTTGACACTCAATATTAATAGTCACATGGGTAAATCAAAAAGCATATGTCAGGGAGTTGTGGGGAATGTATAAATAGTAATACACATGAAATATTACTATCAATAACAATAAGGTTTTCATTGCACCTAAAGCAAATATTTAACATTTGCCAGGTAGTTAAATATCACTCACTATCTCCAGATGCAGTTTTATTTATGGGAAAACTAAGAAACAAGGTAATACCTGGTTAATAAAGATGATATAGACTCCATTGTTCTGATTATTGGTAAACTGATGACTGTAATAGAGGCCAATCCCACCCAGAATATTCACACCTACACAGGAGTAAACTGAGTCATAGTTTTCCAGAAATGGTGGTTCATGGGCAATTTTTTAATCATAAGAATTTTTTTTCAGGTCCTCTCAGATAACATAATCATATGAAGAGAGGCCTCTTTGTTATTTCTTTTTCTATCTTCTTGTTTTTTTTTTTTTTTTTTGTATTGCAAAAAAATAGGCTAATTTACTAGCTAATTTTCTATTTCGAAAATTGGCATGCAGCTACTTCTACAGATACCTAATCACAATTACTAACAGGACATTAATTTTTGCATTGTTTGACTAATATCACAATTGTTAAAATTTTGTGAATACCTATTAGTTTGGTGTGTGTTTCACCATTAAACAGTCTAGAAATGCATTGTGTTAAGATTAAAATGAAGTGACTAAAAGTTCAGGCTTTCCAGTATAGGAAATTTAATAATATTTTGTTACTACCCCACAAAAAAAAAGTTAGAGTTGAAAGTGATGGGAGAAATGCCAAATGTGGGTGAAGGGGAGGAAGGCAGCAAAACACACTGCCATGTGTGTACCTATGCAACTATCTTGCACGTTCTGCACATGTACCCCAAAACCTATAATGCAATAAAAATAAATAAATAAAGTGATTCTAAGAGAACCCAGCTCTAAAAATAGATAAATAAAGAAAGTAAAAAGAGGAAAAAATAGGGTGAGTGTGTATGTGTGTTGTGTATCTATACAGGCCCATATGCTTTAGTTAATTCAGAGTACATTCACACTTAAAGGTCGGCAATATTTAAGAATTAATATATGAATGTATTACTTAGAAAAAGTTATAGATTATTATAGTTGTCACCACAGTATGTGGTTCTTTATGAAACACAGATAAAGAGGAATTTATGGACATTTAGCATAGAGTTAGGAACCTAGAGACCTGAATTCTAGATCTGATTATTTTCCATATGTAACTATGTAAATATGAGAAAGTTTCTCTTTGAAAATTTTTCTGTATCTTAAATTTTCTTTCTATAGAAGCCAGATAATAAATGTTTTACCTTTTAAGATCAAAATAAAATAACATGTGGTGATGCATGTTGAAAAGTAAAATGTCTTCCTTATGTTCAGGGGAGTATTATTATTTATTATAATATTCCCTGAGCCAATAGAGGAGAAAGCCCTCATCCGTAATTGACTTGAAACACACCCCCTCACTTGATCTTCACACTGATGAACCTGTTCCACTTGGAAATATCTGAACAAGGTCTGCTGCTGATGGAACTCATTCTCCTAAGGAGAACTTAGAAAGAATCAGACTGCATTCTCTCTTGTTTTGGAAGAAATGAGTTACCTCTAGATGTCTGGCCAACTAGGGCAAATTGGGAGTTCATGTGTGAGGGTTAATGTACTTTAAAATGTTAAGTAAAAAAATATTAAAGCATAAGTGTGAATTACTAGAAGTACATGGATTTTATCCTTCAGAGAGCATGTACTGGAATGAGAATGAGGTTATAATTCCACTTTAAAAAATTAGTTTCTATTTATACAGTATAGTCAATGAGATAATTCTGGAACAACTTGCAAATACTAAATGTATCAGAATATGTATATACATGTTCAAACCTGTTTTCTGGGACACATAGATTGTTAGAATTGGGAGGAAACTTTGATTGCTTGTGTTTAAAACTTCACTACACAGACGAAAAGCAGATATGTATCTCCATAGCAAGGTAAAATTCAATTTCTACTCATTAAATCTTTATTAAAGGTTTCATAAAGCATTTGCATTTTGTTAAAAGAGAAATGAGAAAGAAACTGAATAAGGTGTTAAGAGGTTTACTAAATCAGAGATGAAATCTGAATACATTTGGAAAAGATATTTGTATAATTAGTCTATTTAATCTAGTATCTATGGAAACAAACATCTATTAATACCCAGAATAGATTACTGTGTCTTTGCCATTAGTTGAGGACAGATCTCATCTTTCTTGACACCATCACATTGCCAGAGCCTAAAACCAGAATCTCATTTCCAAAGATTAGCCCCAGACATGTAGGAAGATGGAGCAGTGCTGACATTTGATCTATCTGAACTCCCGCTTTCCAAACCATGTGAATTTACCACAGTTATCCTGTTTCCAAAGCTCAAAATATAGTTATTAGCAACCTGCTTTTTAAAATCCAAAAGAACCAAAGGTTACAGCAGGAATATGATGTATGGGTAAGTTAAAGACTCAGTTCTAAGTTTGGTTAACTTGGAGTGGGCCTCCCTGCTAGTCCCTATTTTGGTCACCAGCACACAGGTAATGGAGCAGGAACTCAGCTTCAGCAGGCATTCAACTTCCAGGTGAGAAGTGGGAAAATCACAAGGCACCCTGCTGGTGAGGGAGATCTACCCCAGTACAGTTCCTACCCCAGTGTGTCCAGTCGTTTGTGGGTGTTTTTGTTTGTATGTACTTTACAATTTCTTCAGCACCAGAAGCTGCCACTTAGAACTGCCCTGACAGCTTAACCACTGGTAAGTCTAAACATGAGATACAATATTTTCTTTTTTTAAAAAATTGTACTTTAAGCTCTGGGGTACATGTGCACATCCCGCAGGGTTGTTGCATAGATACACACATGCCATGGTGGTTTGCAGTCTCTGTCTCTCCGTCGCCTACATCAGGCATTTCTCCCAGTGTTTTCCCACCCCCAACTCCCCACCCCCTGCTGGCCCTCCCCTAGGCCCCAACTCCCCAACCTACCCCAGTGTGTGATGTTCTCTTCCCTGTGTTCATGTGTTCTCATTGTTCAACCCCTGCCTACGTGTGAGAACATGTGGTGTTTGGTTTTCTGTTCTTGTGTCAGCTTGCTGAGAATGATGGCTTCCAGATTCATCCATGTTCCTACAAAGGACAAGAACTCACTGTTTTTTATGGCTGCATAGTATTCCATGGTGTGTATGTGCCACATTTTCCTTGTCCAGTCTATCATTGATGGGCATTTGGGTTGGTTCCGTGTCTTTGCCATTGTAAACAGTGCCACAATAAACATACGTGTACATGTGTCTTTATAGTAGAACAATTCATGATCCTTTGGGTATATACCCAGTAATGGGATTGCTGGGTGAAATGGAATTTCTATTTTTAGATCCATGAGGAATCACCACACTGTCTTCCACAATGGTTGAACTAATTTACACTCCCACCAACAGTGTAAAAGTGTTCTTATTTCTCCACATCCTCTCCAGCATCTGTTGTCTCCAGATTTTTTAATGATCGCCATTCTAACTGGTGTGAGATGGTATCTCAATGTGGTTTTGATTTGCATTTCTCTAATGACCAGTGATGATGAGCATTTTTTCCTATGTTAGCCGCATAAATATCTTCTTTTGAAAATTGTCTGTTTATATCCTTCGACCACTTTTTGATGGGGTTGTGTGTGTGTGTGTGTGTGTGTGTGTGTGTTTTCTTGTAAATCTGCTTTAGTTCTTTGTAGATTCTGGACATTAGCCCTTTGTCAGATGGGTAGATTACAAAATTTTTTTCCCATTCTGTTTGTTGCCGGTTCACTCTAATGATTTTTTCTTTTGCTGTGCAGAGATTCTTAAGTTTAATTAGATCCCATTTGTCTATTTCGGCTTTTGCTGCCATGGTTGCAAGCAAAGGAAAGATGGTAAATTCAGTGTGGCTTCCAGTAGTAGCATGGAGATTATGACTTTTTTGTTGCCGATTTCACTTTACTTAGACTTTGACTGGTGAGACCTAGGAGGATCCTAAGAAATTTAGAATACATGCATTATTTAAAGCAAATGAGAAAGAGTATAGCTCATTTATATGTATTTTCTTAAAAATGTCATTTAGGGCTTTTTCCATGATTACAAAACACCATTCTAAGTCCAAAATCTAGATACTATTAATATACGCCACACGAGACTCACAATAGTGAATGATAAAATCGTATATATATATACATATATATATGAATATATATACATGAATACACACACACACACACACACACACACACACACACACAATGGGATGCTACCATCAGATTTTGCATTTAGGGTTACTATATTGAGCTTTTAAAAATTATTTTACACTTTTGAAAAGCATTTGTTGAACACCTACTCAGTACTAGGCACTAGGGCACAGTCTTAAGCCCTGGGGATATAGTAATAATATAAATAAATTCTCTGCTCTTAGAAAGTTTACATTCTAGTGGAATTTTCTAGATAATAAACAAATAAGTCAATAAATCAATATGCCAGATGCCAGGAGGTGCTATGAAGGAATATAAGCTGAGAAAGGACTAGAAACTGACCAGGGAGTCTTTTTTATAAGGGTGGCTAACAAAGGCCTCTCTAATAAGATGCCATTTGAACAGAGACCTGAGTGGATTGAGAGCACCAGCCACATGAATGTCTCAGAGAAGACGTTTCTAGGCAGAGAATAGTAAGTGTAAAAGGATGCGAGGAAGCACTTGTGGGTGGGTTGTTATTAATCCTGTCAGATTTAAAGTAAGTTGGTTCAGGAAAGTCTTCTCTCTGATGAAGACTGGCAGTTCTGTAAAGGAGTTAGAACAGACTGACTCAATATTCTTTAACTGGGAACACATACCAGATCTCATGTTCTGCCTGCTGGCAATGCATTTCCTACCTTTTACTCTCCACTCCCATGTCCATATTTATGTGGTTCAAGTACAGTGTAAAGAGAACAAAACTAAGTCTGCATCTATATCTATCTGTCTATCACTATAGATCTAAACAGAAAATAGAGGCAACATCAAAAAGAGATTGTGCAGTTCAAAATTGAGCAATCATAAGAAGTAAATTACACAAGCCATCGTACACAGCTGGTGACTTTGGAGGATAGCCCAGGGACTATCAGACCTGGAAACGTGCAATACAATTGCTGAGCACTTCCCAAATACATGGCACTGTGTCCAATGCTGTGAAGAGAGAAAACAAAATGAATGTGTAATCCATCTCCCTGTGGAACTACTGCCTGGTTAGAATGACAGCAGCCCTGACCATGTCTCTATGAGGCTTCCAAGAACAGGTCATTCCAAGCTTTGATCTTAGACACAAAACAGTGGAGAGCACAATTTTACTATTTAAATGCTCTGAAACCACGAGTTAGCTATTTAACATTGCAGAAACTTAGATTTAACAGGGACATTATATCTACCCCACAGGCTTGTTGTGAGAAATAAATTAATGTTCAGAAAGAAACTCACATTATGTTAGGTGTCTATTTCTGTAGTAGGAAGGCTATTTACTCCTAGGAACCTAGGAATGTCCCTCAAAATGGTCCTTTTATAACAGACAATTTATCCAAAATAGTGCCATCACTCAGTATAGTCATCCAAACACCTCAATATATTGGTGCACTACACATGAATTTGGCATGATCTGTGACCTTTATAGCTATTATTGTGCCTATATTTTGTGAATTTTTACACTTTACATAGGAATTATTGTCATGGCTCTCTGTGAATATTCTTCCTTAAATATATCCATTTTCACCTAGATTATATAACCATCAAATCTTTTATTTGCAAAGAAAGCTCAGAACATATGAATATAATAAACTTACATAATCAATTAACTAGCTGTATGTTAAATAAACTGTACTGTGTACTAGATCCTAAACATTTCCTATCTTCCAGGAAAATGTATGCTAGTGATGGGCAAGAGATTAAAAACAATATTTGTGACACAATGTTATAATCACTAACACAGCGATACCCACACTTACAAGGAAAGAGCTAGGGAGTTATTAATTCATTTTAGGTATGGGGATTCCCTGAGACATTCTAGAGCTCTTAAGGAAAGTGGGAGTAGAAATAGCATTTAAAACTCTAACTCTATTTGCTAGGTAGATGAGATTAGCCCACAAGAGTTTGTAAAGTAAATGTAGAGAAAGAGATATGTTCCAAACACTAAAAAAAAAAAAAAAAAAAAAAAAAAAAAAAAAAAAAATTACACTTAAAAGACAAGAGGAAAAAGTTGATGAGGAGTCTAAGGAAAGGTTAAAAATGAAGAGGAATAATGAAAGAAGAGAGACTAACTCAAACAAACCTTGAAGCCATCACATCCATTAATTTCACAGAATTTCATTGAGGACCCTCTATGTCTCATACATTGCTTGATGCTGGAGATGCAGAATTGAATGATCTACGATCATAGAGATAAAACTTCCTACCTTATTTTTCCTTGAATGGATTGCCACTGGTGTTCAAGCGGGAGTTTTTTCTGACTTCTCTTACTAACAACAAACATTTGTTGTGATTTTTAATTTTCACAAGGAAGAATAAATGAGATAGAAAACGTTGAGATTAATGACCCAAACATTGTTGTAAGCCAGAAAATGGACATAGCAGCAACATACTATAGAAAGTAAGATGCTAAGGAAGTGGATGTAGAAGCGAGATGCTACAGGAAAGGAGATGCTACAGGAAGTAAATGTAGCAGCAACATATCATAGGAAGTGAGATGCTATTGGAAGTAGATGTAGCAGCAAGAGGTTACAAGGAATGAGATGTCACAGAAAGTGTATGTAGCAGCAAGATGCTACAGAATGTTTGATACTATATCCTTTAAAGCTAATAGAAAGATATTTTGAGCATCCAAATAAGAACACATACTAACTATGCCTCTCTTGTCAAAAACATACATAGGTATTGAAATGGGAAAGACCTTTAAGATAAATAGAACCAATAGAAGTTGGAGTAGGGGAAAAGACAGAGTGGTTTTAAGAAACTGGCTTACATTATTTTTGGGGCTGACAAACCCAAATTTTGTCAAGAGTCTAAGACCCAAGGAAGAGTTGATTTTGCAGTTCCAGTCTGAAGGCAGTCTGGAGATGGAATTCCTTCCTTCTTGGGGGACCGCTGACTTTGCTCTTAAGGTCGTCATTTTGTTATAGAACAAAATGTTTCTTCAGCTAAAAACAGGGTCCTTGTCACATGACCGTGAAATATTAGGCTCACAGAAACTTTGAAGGATGAGAAAGGCAGGATTTATTGGGGGAAAAGGAAAAAATAGTGAAACAGGGACTCTCAGCAAAGACAGTCCTGCTAATAGGCTTCCCACCCCACAGATTGAATTCCAGTTTCCACCCCAGAACGGGAAAGACCAGGATCCTCCCCCTTGCAAAGGGTGTGAACTTCCATGGCTGTACCATGTTCTCCCATTGTGCAGGCTAGTCAGAGTTTCTTCAGGGACCACTTTATTCATGCCTGTCTCATATTGATTAGATGAGGGTGACTCACATTATGGAGGATGATTTGCTTTCATTAAAGCCTACTGATTTAAATGTTAATCACATATAAAAAAATACTTTCACAGCAATATTTAGACAGGTGTTTGACCAAGCAAGTGAGCACACAAATTAGTCAAGTTGACACAAAAAAATTAACCATCACAGTTCTCTGTAAAGTTTTAGCCCCTGGAAGAGCTTACAAAGAGCAAGGAATGGAAACAATTTTCTAAACTGGCATGATATTTTAAGCCAACAGGCCATGGATTGCTAATAATGTAATTAATGCTAACAATAAGCACTTAAATTGTTTAGCTATTCATCCATCTATCCATCCATTATCCATCCACACATCCATCCATCCACACATCTGTTCTTCTGATGAATATTTATTGTGAGCATCTTATGTGTCAGATCCTGTCATTTGAGAAAAATGACCAAGTTGTGAACATTTCCCAAATACATTATAATTAGAAATCAGTTTTAAGCCTGGAATAGCTGTCAGAAATAATCTAATCCAGCCTCTTCATTTTAGAGAAATGGTAAGCTCTAACTCCTGATGAAGCAGTGTATTAATCCTAGAGCTGAAGTTATGCCTCAGAAAGTTCCCACTCAATACTCCTTTCCCTAAAAGAAAATTCAGACACTTCTCAGATTTCTGGGCTTGACTTCATTTGCCAACCATGGCGCAAGCCTCCTGAGAGTGTTTGACTTTCATTGTGGTATGAAATGAATCACATACAAATATTGAGAAGCATGATATTGTGTAGAATTATCCAGAAAAGCAATGAGACACCTTTATCTGCTTCTATATGAACTGGATAACAGATTTTAAAGACAAACAACACATCAATTTTTAATCTTCATACCTCAGTGAGAAAGAAGACAGAGAAGGAAGAGTGGAGGAAGCAGATTTGTGACTCCAGAATACTATTGTGAGATGATAGTGGAGCTGGTGAAAGAGGGTCACCCTTGGCAGGGAGGGGAGCCTTCTGTGTAAGACGTGTTGGTGGCTGCGAACATTTGTTTTCCATGCCTAACCAATCAACCAATCTGCTCAGCAATTTTAAAAAGTATTCATTTATTTATTTGAGACAGTGTCTTTCTATGTTGCCCAAGCTGTTCTGAAACTCCTGGCCTCAAGCAATCCTCCCACCTTAGCCTTCCAAAAAGTTGGAATTATAGGCATGAGCCACCATACCCTGCTAGTTCAGGCTTTTTGAAAATGTCTATCCTGACTGCATTGCTGAACAGCTCGTTAAAATAATAATTAACAATAATCAAGGACATTCATGACAAGACTTCCATCTAGAATTTAGCTTCTTTTGAGAAATGAATTTAATAAAACTAAACCAAAAGCCCTACGGTTGTTTTACTAATTCCCCGTCTTTTTCTTGTGAATCTGTTTAAAGAAGGTTTTCTTTATCTCTGAACAAAGAAAGACAAATTGTCATCTCCTTCAAAAGTAGTCCAGGTGTGTCTGAACCACTGAAGCAAATGCAAGCTGTGCTACCAAAGTGAATGGTGAATTGTGACAGGGAAGTGGCACTGCCTGAAAGGCAACTTCTTTTGTGGGTCAATCTTTGTGAAGTTCCTTAATAAAGAGTAGTTTCAAGCATAGTTGAACAACATAAATAGAAAGATGTCATTGATATATGTACTAGGATTGGATGTTCAAGTTGCCATTGCACTCTAATTAATAATTAATTATAATTAATTAATGCAGAGATAAGACACCAATAATGCCAGCACATAGAATGATGGCTATGCGCATCGCTGGCTTAGCACTAAAGAATATCTTTTTGAGCAAAGCTGATAAAAGTTAGAAGCAAACATTATCCTACTTTCATTCTCTCACAATTCTCTCTCAATTTCAGCCACCTTTTACCATTCTATCATCTAAAGACATTATCAGTAGAGAAATCAGCCTACCACTGTGATCTTATTCTCTAAGAGTATTTCTCTTGAGCAATATTTTTCCATCTTTGGAAGACTTATCAGTATCTTGTGACATTCTGCCTGACGTCTTGGCACTTAGCATGCTCCTCACATGCAGGCTTAATAAATCACATTTCATATAAGAAATGTGCCAATTGTTGTGTTAGTTCCTGAAAAATAATTAAGAATTAGACATAAAAATGGTGGATTCTAACCATTTTTATTTATAAAGAGTACCATTATAATGCACTTGATAATGATTAACTCACCACTTCCTCCATTCTAGTTCAATGGCTGGAAACAGATAAGTGCTATGATGTTTACAAAGAGATAATAACTTGTAAGTTAAGATAGGTATTAGTCTGAAAGGAAGATTTGGGCTTCTTTTGAAATTTATTAGACTTAATTATGTGTAAAACAAAAGCAAACCAAAAACAAAACAAGACTCATGAGTTGCAGAGTATATTGTAGTATCTGCCACTGGTGATTATCATGCTTTTTCCCAGGAAAGGGGAGGAGAAAACTTTAAGATTAGCAAAGAGCTATCTTGAGTGGTTCTGTGAGAAGCAGGAATGTGCTTTTGCTGTTAGCCAGTGGAACTGTTTTAGCAGAAACCAAAATGAGATTTTGTCCATTGAAGAATAAATCTCCAATTATTTCTGTCAGAAACCTCACTCCCCACCAACCTATGAAACAAACAAATAACAACCAAAAAAAAAAAAAAAGCTTAACACTCAATATGTCTAAGTGAGAATTTTACTTAGTCTTGAACTCTCAGAAGATGAACTAAAACTAAAAAGATATGAATATGAAGTGCTGAAAACA
This sequence comes from Saguinus oedipus, assembly GCA_031835075.1. Taxonomy (NCBI): domain Eukaryota; kingdom Metazoa; phylum Chordata; class Mammalia; order Primates; family Cebidae; genus Saguinus; species Saguinus oedipus. The sequence continues at coordinate 6,710,958 of CM063183.1, read as the reverse complement.
AGAACTACGGTAAAGACGCCTCCTTTGAAAATAAGTTCAGAGTTGTTTGTTTGTTTGTTTGTTTTGCTTTGACGTGTAACACCTCTATCTGAGGAGCTCTTTTCCTGGAATAATGATCCATACTTGCTTATTATACTGTACTTGTATGTGTGACTATGTGTCACACTTGTGTACCTATGTTTCACTTTGTTGTATGTGCTTCTTATGGGAAAGTCATCATTTTACAAAATTCTCAATATGCAAAACAACCTGGTTCAAATTTCACTTCATGACCCATGTCCCCATTTTGGATGATGTCTATTAAAGCTTCTGCACAAACCAAGTCATTGATTATTCAGACAGGGTCTTTCCATTGCCTCAGCCCCACTCCCCTTTCCCAGAACCTTCGGGTGACAAATAAATGGGCATAATTGAATATAGAAGGAGATGCAAATAACAGGAAGGCTGCGTTCTTTGAACTTCCATGCCAGATTTCTGTCCAGGGTAATTTATAAAAAGTTTTCAACCCATAAAGAAAACTAGCAGGATTCCATTTGCATGACAATAAGTAGATCAAGACTAGGATTATAGCCCAGAATGAAGCTTCAAGCTAACCCATCTCATAAAGGCCTGCTTCTTATCTGTAACGGCATCTGAACCTTACACGCTTGAGGGGAAAACAACCTACCTTTTAAGTGTGTGACTTATTTTGGCCAATGGGTCCTTTATAAACCCAAGGGGAGAATATATTTAGTGTACGGGTAGTTGCATGACTAGAGTAATTTTAAGCTAACTGCTTTTAAAATTTCTTCATTTCAGCAGGCCTATAAAAACAATAATTACTACAGAGAATAATTTTGTCCATGTAGTACTAGAATGGACCAAGTATCTATACTGAGAGCTTTAAAATGTGGGCCCACAAGAATGTCAAAATCTAGAGAAAGCCTTCCCTTCCCTTCCCTTCCCTTTCCCTTTCCCTTTCCCTTTCCCTTTCCCTTTCCCTTTCCCTTCCCCTTCCCTTCCCCTTCCCTTCCCTTCACTTCCCTTTCCCTTCCCTTTCCCTTCCCTTTCCCTTCCCTTTCCCTTCCCTTTCCTTTCCCTTCCCCTTCCCTTCCCCTTCCCTTCCCTTCACTTCCCTTTCCCTTCCCTTTCCCTTTCCCTTTCCATTTCCCTTCCCCTTTCCCTTCCCTTTCCCTTCCCTTCCCCTTCCCTTCCCTTCGCTTCCCTTTCCCTTCCCTTTCCCTTCTCTTTCCCTTCCCTTTCCCTTTTCCTTTCCCTTCCCTTTCCCTTTCCTTTCCTTTCTTCCTTTTTTCCTTCCTTCTTTTTCTTCTTCTTTTTCCTCCTCTTTCTCTCCCTCACTACTTTCTCTCCATGGCTACAGAAAAGTGACAGAGAAAATTACAGATGATAGAGGAGAAAGTGATGCTCCAAGAGATACAAGACTCTCCAAAGAGAAGAGGAGAGAAGATAATTGACAAAGGAAAAGAAACCTTAGTCTCTTCCCATGCTGTCAGCAAGCAAGAAAAGTATTCTGTAAATTACTTATATTTTCAAAGAGACAGAAAACACTGCATATGGCCAATGGCTGCTGTTGGTTAAAGAGATCTAGCAGGGAGGAGTGAAGACAGCAGTGCTATCCCTGAGGTGAAGTCATGGCGGAGGAATCAGCATGTGGGGAAAAAGGATAGTCAGTTTATATAACACTGGAAAACTAATGATTGAGTTAAAGTTAAAACTTGACTTTCAATTAAAAGTTTTTATCTAGTTCTGCTTGTATTTCTAGCATCCTGAGAGTGCTGGCAAAAAGGACATTTGTGTATATCCTCCTAGCCACATGAAACTAAAATATCATCTTGGTAGATTTATTGGAAGTTGTACTAAGAGACATTCCTTGGTTTTATAAAACTCAGACCTCACTGTATATGAGTCACACAGACTCACTTAGCAGAGGTAGCATTCTCTCAAGGGTGACAGCCTGGATTGCACTCAGGCCACAGACATAAAAATATTTGGTTTACTCTTGAATTTAAAGTTTTAATTTGAATGTTTCTTTAGCCATGATTAAATGCCCCAAATCTAGTGTGTACAAGCATAGGGCAAAGTCTCACATAAGTTTTCAGTCTCTCACAGGCTCTGAGAGTTAATAACAATGAAAACAACAACTTCTTGGTGTTTTTAATGGTTTACACAATTCTTTCACATATATTATTTCTTAAGACTTTTATAATAACCCTATGTGGTAAGCATAGCAGGGAATAGAATTATCCCCCTTTGATAGTTGTGAGAAATGTGACCCAGGCGGTTAACCAGCCAGCCCAAGGTCATGTCCTGGGTTGTTGATGGGGTCAGACAACGGATCCAGATTGCACGTGTCAGTTGTTCAAATCATTCCACCATGGCCCTGTGACAGGGCTCTGTTGTTCAGCTTCCTCTTGAGAGCAAATTTAAAATTCTTTAAATCACAAAGACCGTATGTACTTATCTTCAGTAACAACATCAGACCAGGAAACTAGAGAAAATGTGAAAGACTACACTGCCAGCCTTTAGGACTGATTGTGGTGGAGGCAGCTTGAAAGGAACAAAGAAACCGTCATTCTCAGCAAACTAACACAAGAACAGAAAACCAAATGCCGCATGTTCTCACTTATAAGAGGGAGTTGAACAATGAGAACAATGGGCATAGGGAGGGGATCATCACACAATGGGGCCTGTCCGGGGGTTAGGGGCTAAGGGAGGCAATAGCATTAGGAGAAATACCTAATGTAGATGACAGAGTGATGGATGCAGCAAACCACAATGGCACGTGTATACCTATGTAACAAACCTGAACGTTCTGCACATGTACCCCAGAACTTAAAGTATAATAATTTTAAAAAAGAAGATACAAGGAAAACAAACTGAAGCTCTCACCTGGCACAGGGAGAAAGGAAAGTTCTCCTGCCTGCTTGGGCTAAAAAGATCACTGAATCATCTGCACACGTTGGAAGACAGAAAAAAAAGAGTTTTAATGGTTATGATTGGCTAGCAAGTGGTATCATTAAGCAAATATCTAGACTACCCTATTCTCAACCCAGTGCCATCTCCTTTCAGCTATGTTGCCAGTTTCATACAGATTTGAGGTTGGTTCTGCACCGGAAGTGGCTGTTACCTTAACAGAAACACCGGATTCCTTCCCAGCATGAGTACGATGTCTGTTGATGATGCCATGACTTAGTTCATTCTTGTAAGTGCTTGTGTTGGTAGGCTGATGTAGTTGGGGTTGTGGACGTCAGTTTCCTAGTGCAGGAACAGTAAAGAACTTCTGTGCCAAGGTTCTCTTAGTTGCTCAGTTGCTAACTACTCTTAGTTCCCACCCAGCAAAATAACTCATGATCTTAAGAGTGCTGAACTACTGAAATAATAATCACATTTTTTTCAGCAAGTATTTACTGAGTGCTTACTATGTTCCAAGCACTGTTCAGAGGACATTACGTGTATTTGTTCATTTAATTTTCACAACAGAATGAGACAGTTTCGGTTATTATGATCCCCATTCTGTAAATGGAGAAACTGAAGCACTGAGAAGGTTACCTGCTAGTATTGGGAAATTCAAGATTCCAAAACCAGGCAGTCTAAATCCAAAGTATCTGAATAACAACAGGACATAGAAACCCATCTCGAGTAACACTGGAGAACTCAGAGCAAGCGTTTTCAACTTTCTGGGACAGGAGCATTCCCTTAGCCTCTGTGATCTGATTTCCTAAATGAAAATACAGGATTCTCTGTTAAATTTGAATTTCAGGTAACTGACTCTGTTTTCTTCTAGAATAAGTATGTCCCATGCAATATTTGGGACTTATCTGAAAAAATATTGTTTATCTGAAACCCAAATTAACTGGATGGTCTGTACTTTGGCAACGTAACCACCACACTGCCACCCTGGTTCACAAGCCTATTCTCTTTATCTATGCTCTTACAGTTGGGCTGTTGGAGTATTCTGGCTGAAATTAGATAATCTCAGAGGTGTTTTTCTTTATCAATTTAGATAAGTAATGCCAACTAAATTGAACCCTCTGGGGTTTCTTCGTAGTCATTCATGGTGAGCTTGAGATCTCCTGATGTCTCCCCCTTCCGTTCCCCTTCCCCAAGTAAGTTTTCTGAAAGATGGGACATCTTCACACTCAGGCAAGGAAGTATCTTGAAGGGGGTGCCTTAGACAAAATTGTCTCAGCTGCTCATCTCATATGCAATTTTCCCTAACATGAGATTTATCACAAGCCAAAGTTTCAAAGTGTTGAGTCTCCTTCTCATTTTCTATTCAGCAGCTATCAACGTTTAGAACCTTACCCAAGTTCGGTTTCCTCTCCCATCTCTTTGGAAGTTGCTGTGAACTACAAGAATATGATCTTGGCCTCTGGTCAATTTTTGATCACTCCAAAGTCAACCTCCTGTCATGTGTGAAATTTTCTAGGAAGTGAGCCGCATCATGTTTCTACCCTCCAAGCAAGTTGGTGGGTTCTGCACTCCTCTTCCTGACAAGTGAATTCCCTGTGGCCTTTCTCAGAAAGAGGTGTATCATGTGTCAGCAGAGACTTAGGCCATTGCCACCATTTTAATGAGAATTTCGTTTATTAAAACTGAGTTTCTACCCTTCACTTTTGGGTCAAGACCACCCAAGGATTTTACACTGAGCACCCAGGAACTGCTTAGAATCAAATGGAAAGAGCTCTTGTGTGGAAGAACTTGGCTGAAGTTTAAGCTTCTTGACAGGTAGTGGCAATTAGGGAAAAATGATCTTCAGACATGTTCCTGTGGAACAATTGTAGAAGGGTTGGCATCTAACTGGCACACTTCTGGGGTGATTTCTGCTATCATAAGGAGGTAAAGTAGGAACTAGAAATAGCAAGAGCTCTTCTAAAAGTATACGGCCCAAGATCTCCATCTTTGAAGGTGCCAACAGGTCTGAATATTTTAAAACTTTATTCAGAAACTATTTCTCTCGTTTCTTAGGGAAAGAGGGCAATGAAATTGCAGAAGTCGAATATTAGTTTTCTGTCACATTTAAAACCCTTTCAAGTTGGCTAATTAAATTATACCTTCCAACAGAGAATGCAAACACAATTTCAGGTTCTAATCTCTTGGTAATCAAGTGTTCTATTATTAATGTCCTCTTCCTTTTTCTGGGCTTAATTGCTCATTGTACTACATGTGGCATTGATTAGCAGTAGGAAGAGTGTGTTCTGTTTTGTTAGCTTGTGAGAAAAGGGACTATAAAAAGGCACTGAATCAGAAAGCAAGCTCCATCCAGCTGTGATATGGTGTGTGGGAGGTCTACGTCTGAGGAAGCAAAGCCAGCCAGCTTGTTAAGTTAGAAATAACAGCATAACGTTCTATATTTGCCTGCAAAACAAACATTCTCAATCAAACCTAACCCAAAAGTCACAGGGACGTTTTCACATCAATGATTTGTCCAGAACTTTACAGTTTGTAACACACTTTTCTGCAGCTATCATTTTGGTTAAACAGGACCATGAATCTGTGAGTTAAACATTTTTATCCAAATTTTACATATAAAATGTCTGATGCTGAGTTCGGTTAAGTAACCTTTGTCAGGTCACATAGTTGATGCGAAGAAGCTGGGCTTTGAACACAGACATTGCAATTTCAAACTCTGTGCTCTTTCCATTATATTACACTGTCTTCCAGAAACAATCAGTCCATTCAATATAATTCAAACATTTATTGGGTCAATACCATGTTCCATAAATTAAGCTAGGCACTACAAAGGAATACGAAAATATTGATAGACACAGACAGCTTGTTATAAAGACACATGTTTGACAATGACATGTTGTATTACGAATACAAGGTACCAAAGATTCAGTGGGGAAAAAGTACTCAGGACGGAATAAGCCTTCAGAGGAAGAAGTATTTCAGGGAGCCTTTGAAAGATAAACACATTTTGACAATCAGAAAGGGGGAAGAGGGAAAGTTCAGAGAGGGATATCATAAAGCTTGGTGGTAAGAAATTTTGTGTTGGTGGAAAATGCAACTTAACACAATTTATGAGATTGACAATAGAGGCAAAGATTGACATGCAAATCTGACTCACATAAAGAAATTTAACCTTATTATGTAAACAACAAAACTTCAGTTAGTTCTCCTGAAATATCACTAACACAAAACGTTTTCAAAATGAGTTTGTTTATTTGTTTCTAAATATAAGGAGAAGAGAGCCAGGATATACAAATGTCAACCACTAAGACACACTAGGGGTGTGACTTTGTGCTTGAACAAAACTCTAACAGGAATGTATACTGTATGAGTAGAGGCCCCATAACGAGGCCACAATCACTTTGTCATCTTTACCTGGAGTTTCCCATCCTGGGTAGAATTTCCTTTTCAAATTGACCAGATAATTTCCATAATTGCCTCCAACTCCAAACTTCTGTTCATAATGTAACTCAGCTTTTGGGAAGACAAAGTTAATGAATCTACCTTGTTTCTGACTGCTCAGGACTCACTGAGTTTTGAAGGAAGAAAGACCTTAAGACAAAAGAAATAATTTCTCAGGAGAAGCCCCATTAATTACAGCTCCGCTTATATACACGTTACCAGACTGACACACCTTCCTGGGCCATCCGTGTTTCTTTCTTTCAGTGACAAACCTGGTAGAATTAAAAGCACTTTCCATTTTTATGATTTTGGGTAGATGATCAAGCTGATAAAGAACAGTATCTTTTTCCAACTTTTCTTAAAAGTTTGTATTCCTGTTTTCATTTTTTTCTCAAATGCAACTGAGTTCCACACTTTGTATATCCCTACTCCAAATATGTAGCAGAAGGAAACCAGGAGAGAGGTCAAAACCTAGAGATGTACAAGTTCCAGGCTGTTGTAATCTTTTTCTCTGATTCCTACAGGTAGTCCCCTAATGTGGATAGGATGGATTCCACAATTCCTGGCATTTGCTGATTACTAAATTATTAATTGTTTCCTTCTCCGAAGCGTTCATTGTTACAGTGGGTAGCTAGCCAGACATGTGCAGGGCAGGAGAGGGCTCTCCCTTACTCACATACACACACCAGCAATGCCAGGTAACCATCAGGTGATGGTCAGGCAGTTTTTAACTATCTCTCTAGTCACAGCCGATGTCAGGGAAAGGCAGTCTCCCAATAGACAGAAGCACCTGAAACAGTGATCAGCAGCTTCCTGATGAGATCTCATGAGTTGGGCAAGCGGACTTATGCATGCATACTAAGAAGCAAAATGGTGGAGTTTAACTGGTATATGACCTTCTAGGAACATTTGACTGTTAAGGGAAGAATGTCCCAAGTGAGTATGCACACAACTCCAGTAAACACACTGCACATGTGGCCCCTCCCAAATGTTAGTAGGCTACTGTGCATGGAGACAGCCCACCACCACAAGAGAAGAGAATGGGAGAAAGGACACAAAACTCCAGAAGTATGCCAATGTATAAAACCCCAAGTCAAAGGTCAAACTCTCTCAGGTTGCCAGCATGACCTTCTTCCAAGTGTACTTTACTTCCTTTCATCCCTGCCCTAAAACTTTTTAATACTTTCTTTCCTGCTCTAAAATGCCTCAAACTCTCACTGTGCTTTATGCCCCTTCAATTGAATTCTTTCTTCCGAAGAGGTAAGAATTGAAATTGATGCAGACCAGTACAGATTTGCTGCTGGTAACGCTATCCCTCTCCTTAGTGTGGGAGATCACAGTTTACAAAAGGTAGTGCAAAATAGTTGTCAAATGCATAGACTCTGGATCAGACTCTGTGCAAATTGTAATTAGTGTGTGATTTTGGTAGCGTACTTAATTTTCCTGTGCCTGTTTCTTCATCTCCAAATGGGTTACATCTCCAGTAACTTCTTGTAGATTTCTTATGTACTCAATAAATTAATATATATGTAAATAACTGAAAACAGTAGCTTGGCACAGAATAAAGACTTAATACAACTTTTTATAGAATAATTGGTCATGAATGCCAATAACTGGAATAAAAAGTAGAATATGGTAAATATAAATTGTAAATTTAGTAAATACAGCAATAAGACAAAATAATTTAAAATAGGTCATCAAGAAAGAGTGTACAAAGGAAGGAATATTTGAATAAATGTTAAATGGATCTGTGTTCTAATTTCTTTAATTTAAAAGTCCTGAGGATGCTGTAGACCTGATGTCATTTTGTCCTACTGCATTCATCTCAGGGATAGCCAAAGTCTTCAAGTCATTTGATATTATTTGGGGGATCCGTTCCTGTAAAAATCAAGGAGCTCCCCAAATAACTTCTGTGTTATAGGTGAAAGAGTATTTTGATAATTTCTACTGTACCTGTGCTACTGTTAGGTAGGTACAAAAGTGATTGCCATGTTTTTGAAAATTGCAATTACTTTTGCACCAATCTAATAAAAAGAAAACATAGTTTAAAGAGACCAAAGAACTGGAACCAACCCAAATGCCCATCGATGATAGACGGGACTGGGAAAATGTGGCACATATACACCATGGAATATTATGCAGCAATCAAAAATGATGGGTTTGTGTCCTTTGTAAGGACATGGATGAATCTGGAGAACATCATTCTCAGCAAACTGACACAAGAACAGAAAAAGAAATACCGCATATACTCACTCATAGGTGGGTGAGAAAAATGAGAACACATGGACACAGAGAGGCGGTCTACTATACACTGGGGACTGTTGGGGGAGATGGGGGAGGGACAGCGGGGGGAGGCTGGGGGGGATAGCCTTGGGATGAATGCCAAGTGTGGGTGAAGGGGAGGAAGGCAACAAAACACACTGCCATGTGTGTACCTATGCAACTATCTTGCATGTTCTGCACATGTACCCCAAACCTATAATGCAATAAAAATTAAAAATAAATAAATAAATAAAGAGACCAGTAAATTTTTTTCCTTTCTTTCTGAGAGGTGATGTATTTCTATCTGCCCTTTAAAAAGGAAAATGATTCTTCATTATTTTTTGTCATGCTTTTAAAGTCTCCCAAATTAGTGTTGAGTATAGCAGTACAAGCTTTCATCCAAATATACTATGTTTTTCTATTTTCATCACTACTATGGAAACTACAAATTCAAATGTCACCGATTTTGCTCTAAGAATGTCATCACCCTTTTCAGTCTACACTGATCCTGTGCTAAACCCTGCATGGTCATTCTGCATATCTATTTTCCTCTTCATTCTCCCTGCCACTTCTGGAGTTTAGACCTCCATGATGTCTCATTTGAATCTTTATAAGAATTTCCTAAATGTCCTTCTAGTTTATTTTTCATAGTACTGTTATTTTATAATATAACATCTGATTGAGTCACTCTCAAAATCCCTTGAAGTTCCCTGTCTCCTATCAGGGACACTCCCAAACTGCACAGCAAAACAAGCAATACATTCCCCTTTCAACTGCAACAAATCTTAGCAGCTGCATATTCTACTGTGCCAGCCTACACACCCTGTATCCTAATAATACTTACATTTTTACCTTTTCTAAGCACAGCATATATTCAAACTGTTTTCACCGTGTAGAATGTACCTCCCTGGTGAGCTCCTCTTCATCTTTTAACACTTCAAATATCACTTAATCAGTGGAAACTTTCCAAGATGTCCCCAAACACGTACTTGCTATTTGCACTGCCATGTTGCACTTCATATACTGTATTGCTTAAATTTGGATGACTATATGAGCAAGGACAATCATATTTCATATGTTTTTCATGATTTATATTGTTATATTTATATAACATAAAATATACAAATATACATAACATATAATATACAAAATAATATACAACTATATAGGTCCTTTGCCTACTTTCTATTATATTGATGACTTTTTTCTTATTGATTTGAAAAACCTCTCTATACATTAAGAAAATAAATCAATTTTTTTTTTTAGATAGGGTATCACTCTGTCACCCAGGCTGGATCATAGGTCCTTGAACCCCTGGGTTCAATCAATCCTCCCAACAAGGCTTTGCAATAGCTAAGACTAGAGGCATGCACCACCATGTCGAGATAACTTTTAAATTTCTTTTCCTTTCTTTTCTTTTTTTTTTTTTTTAGTGAAAAGACCTCCCTATGTTGCCCAGGCTGGTCTCGTTCTCCTGGACTCAAGTAATCCTCCTACCTTGGCCTCCCGAAACACTGGGATTACAGGCATGAGCCACTATGCCCAGGCAAGAAAATTCATATTTGTAATAAGATTACAAGTAATGTTTTTTAGGTGGTTATTTGCCTTTTTTGTTTATGTAATGTTTGTGTATTTTTCAACTTATGGAGCTAAACATATCAAACTTATTCTGCCATATGAATTGGATTATTTGTTCAATCCTTGCCTTCATTGTTATATAGTGAGCTCTTTTGAAAAACACCATATTTATTAATTTTTATGTCTTTATACCAAACATTCTAATTGCAAGTAAATAAGGTACTCAAGATATGTCAACATTGAATGAAGGTGTTAAAAACATCATATATTATGGTTTAGAAAAAATAGACCAAATAATATGGGTTCAAAATTTAAAACATCTCAAGTTATGGAATCAGTCTAAATGTCCATAAACAGGCAGATGAATAAAGAAAATGTGTTATAAAATACAATAGAATATTATTCATGCCTTTAAAAGAAGGAAAATTGGTCATTTGCAGCACCATGGATGAAACCAGAGAACTTTATCCAAAGTAAAATAAGGCACAGAAAGACAACTACCACATGGCTATATACCATACAAATGTGCATTCTTAAATACTATAATTTGATATTCTTATACCTTCTAGGTGCTAAGGGGTTTTTCATCCCTGTTTAAAATCTAATAATTTGTTATTTTTTCTTTTATAATTGAGACAGACTCTTGCTCTGTCACCCAGGCTACAGTACAGTGGCGCAACCTTCGCTCAGTCCAGTCTCTACCTCCTGGGTTCAAGCAGTTCTCCTGCTTCAGTCTCCTGAGTAGCTGGGATTACAGGTGCATGCCAGCGTGCCTGGCACATTTTGTATTTTTTTTTTTTTAGTAGAGCTGGGTTTCACCATCTTGGTCAGGCTGGACTAGAACTCCAGACCTCATGATCCTCCCGCCTCGGCCTCCCAAAGTGCTGGGATTACAGGTGTGAGCCACCAGGCCCAGCCTGTTTTTTTTTTTTTTTTTGGATGTTGTTTTGTTTTGTTTCTTAATTCAGCAAATTTGGTAGACTGTGTCCTAGTGTGGGTTCTTGGTTATTTTCCAATTTATGTTATGCTCTGTCTTTTGTGATAAATAAAAGAGAGAGAGAGAAAACTTTGACTTAGTTCTTTTTCATCTGAATTCTTTTTGTTTGTTTGTTTGCCTTATTGCACTTGTTAGGATCTCAAGTATAATGTTAACAGAAGTGGTGACAGAAGAAAATTCTTGTCTTGTTCTCAATTATTTACTGAAAAAAAGTTTGTGTCAAGAATGAATCAATGGAGCAATTATTTTTCTGTATTTATTGAGATAATTGTATAGTTTTGGATTTGGCACTGGATGTTGTTTTGCTGCTGAGTGTCTAGATATTGTTGTGCTGCCTTATGAAATTTAAAGTTTATTTTTTCATGCAGTTAATTTATTGTAGAACCAACTTGACTTTTTTGAGACTTGGTTTGAAGCTGTATAAAGGTGGTTTAGCATAGGGCTAGTTTATTTCAACCTCGATAGTTAATAAAATACAATCTTTCTGAGGTTTATAATGAGTGTCCCTGGTATTCAGCTTGCCTTTATATTCCAGTAGATTGAAAGTTGAACATCTCCTAGCTGTGTTGGCTCCAGTTTTGGTCAGCTTACTGGTTTTCAGCAGTTATTTTCCTGATAGTTGTCCTTTTCCTTGTCTCCTGGTGTCTTACTCTAAACAAAGCTTAGGAGTCAGCCAAAAACTCAAGGAAAGTCCATACTAGTTTTTGGAAATATTTTTTTGAAGTTTTCTTCTTCTCTCATGTACCCTTCCCTAAAAATTGCATACACTTCAGACTTCACTGAAACCTAATTCCTTGTTTATTCAATTCAAAACCATTCATCTCTTGTTGGGGTTCCCCTTCTTATACCACAGTCCAGTAGGTGCCTCCCAGAAATAACCTAGTGTGATTTAAGGCTAGCTTCATTGATTTCCCTAATTAGGGGTCACATGCCTGTACCACCTCCTGTCTAATATCTGAAAAGAACTGCTTTATTTTTCCCCCAATTTTTTTCTAGGAGGGCTACTCTGGTACATAGTACTCCAACATGGCTCCACAGTTTACTCCTTCAATGTAATCACAAATTTGTCATTATTTTTGGGAAGTTTTCTTTAACAACAGCATGTTTAATATTTTTGTTGTCATTGCTCCATTTCCTTGGTTTTCTTTCTCAGGAACTGCAGCTATTCATATGTTGGATAGTCTTTGCCTATCTTCAAAAATTGTCACCTTTGTTTTTTGTCTCTTCTTTTTTTATTTTTAATAATGTCCACAGGTTCAAAATGTATCAGTTTATTTGTGTCAAGTTACAATTTCCTTCTTTTTGTGCTCATTTATTTTTGTAATCAGAGGCATCTCTATTCTATTCTGCCTTGCTCCTGCAACAGCTCTTTCTCTGACACCAATTACTATTTCTACAGCCAAGTCTGAATAAACAACATATTTGAGCTGTCAGTCTGGCTGAATTTCACACTATTTGTCACTGCTACCTTTTTGGAAACTTTACCTTGTGGATCTATGACCCTACTCTCTCCCAGAGCCTGATATTCCTGCTGGGTGACTAGATCCAGAAGAGAAATAATAATCACTACAACTCGGCTCTCAGGAAGCCACATCCCTAGGAAAAAGGGAAGAGTATTACATCAAGGGAATACCCTCTGGGGGAAAAAAAAGGTCTGAACAGCAGCCTTGAGCCCCAGATCTACCTTCTGACATAACCTACCCAAATGAGAAGTAACCAGGAAAACAATTCTGGTTATATGACAAAACAAGGTTCTTTAACAACCCCCAAATATCACACTAGCTTACCAGCATTGGATCCAAACCAAAAAGAAATCCCTTATTTGCCTGAAAAAGAATTCAGAAGGTTTATTATGAAGCTAATCAAGGAGGCACCAGAGAAAGCTGAAGTCCAATTTAAGGAAATAAAAAAAAATGATACAAGAAATGAGGAGAGAAATCTTCAGTGAATTAGCATAAATAAAAAGCAATCACAACTTCAGGAAATAATGGATGCACTTAGAGAAATGCAAAATATTCTGGAAAGTCTCAGCAATATAATTGAACAAGTAGAAGAGAGAACTTTAGAGCTCTGTCTATTCCTTTTAAGACCTTTTGCTGGGTACCATTTCCTCCATCCACAACTCAATTTTAGGTGTTCTGCTCTTGGTTCACAGTTCTGATTACTTCATTTAGGAATGCCCATCTATCCCCATGTATTTATTAATTCTGAACAGAATGCTGACAGTACAAATCTCGAAAAAGCATCTCTAACCTTTAGAAACAAACTTCTTTAAATCACTCTCCTCACTACTTATTTCCTGGTTCAGGCTTTCTATACCGTCTTTCTACTAGTGTAGATACCTTCAACTTTATTCTCTACATGAGCATTAGAGCTTATCTAAAACACAGATCAACCATTTTACTGTGATGTTGAAATTCCTCTAATTTCTTCCCATTGTCTTATTAATAGAAAATATTACATTGCTCTAAAGCCACCTACCTCTCAGCAGCATAATCTATCCCCACTTTTAGCCTTGCATTTTACATTCTGAAGTGCTGGGCTACTTCTCATTTCCTGTACACAGCATGCTTTTTCACACTTTGTATATTTCTCAAGCTGTTCCTTCTGCTTGGTGTGCTCCAGTTCCTTCTCTTCACCTTATTAATATTTCATACTTTAAACCTCACCGCAGGAATTATCTCTTCCAGTAGTCTTTTTTTTTTTTTTTTTTTTTTTTTTTTTAGATGGAGTTTCGCTGTTGTTACCCAGACTGGAGTGCAATGGCACGATCTCGGCTCACTGCAACCTCCGCCTTCTGGGTTCAAGCAATTCTCCTGCCTCAGCCTCCCGAGTAGCTGGGACTACAGGCGCGCACCACCATGCCCAGCTAATTTTTGTATTTTTAGTAGAGACGGGGTTTCACCTAGTTGACCAGGATGATCTCGATCTCTTGACCTCATGATCCACCCGCCTCAGCCTCCCAAAGTGCTGGGATTATAGGCGTGAGCCACCACGCCCAGCCAGTAGTCATTCGTTAAGCATCTAGCCTAGGTAAGCAAAATTCTTCAGAGCTACACATGTCCTAACCTCTGCGCCTGCAGTTAGGACCCTCTCTACAATAATTGTTACTTGGCAGCATTTTCCCCTGAATTATGCAATCTTCCTAAAAACTGCTCTGTATACTGATAATTTATGACTATGTAGATCACATTTCATGTTTCAATGATGTTCATGAAACTAAACTTTCAGAAGCAGTGTGGTCTTGTGTAGCCTCTGGCATATTTTATAAATCTCTATGAAGAAGAAAGCTAGAAATCAGTAACACAACCTTCTCATTTTGTAGATGTCTTAGACATCTGAGGCCCACGATCATATAGGTAATCGATGAGAAATCTTAGACTGTAAATAGAATATCTTAGTTATTAATCTGGTGTCTCTATTTAGAAATTATGATTTGATTGAAAGTTATCAAAATATTTCTGCTGAGCATTAAATACTTTAAAAATTTCAGCCAGACCCTGTTATAACCCTACAGTTAATGCCAAAGTGATGCTTTGGTTTGATTTGCATATTTCTTAAAACATAACCACTCATTATATTGAAGACATTCTATTTTATTCTGTATTTTAAATTCATCCAAATTACAATATAAGTTTGTACTGAAACCATTGTCTTTGCCTTTGGCTGAAGCAATGAGGTTTCGGCTTGTCTTAAAACAGTATTCTATATGGAAAAGTGTGGTATTTTCTGTACTCTGTACCTTTTCAAAATATTAACCATTGTTTGCCAAACAGCATAATTGGTAGAATGATAAAAAGAAACAGGATGAGCATAATGTTCTCCTTTTTCCCTTTTTTGAGAGCTGTAAACTATAGCCATAAGTTGAGCTATAGATTAGTATTTAAGTCTGAGAGTACCCAGTAAAAAAAAAAAAAAAATGATGCCTATGAAAATAGACAGATAAAATGAATAAATAAATAATATTTTCTTTATACTGAGTATATGCTAAGTATGTGATTTTAGCCTTAAAATTCAATATAGTTAAAAGCATGATTAAACTTTGGAAGATTCATCAGAGTAAACAATCATTATAAAGAGTTCTATGGTGTCTTCTAGCTCACTGCCTGAAATAGTCCAGTTGTTACTAAGCCGATTAATCTATATTTTATTAGCATATCTTCAACAACATATCCCCAATGAGTTCTGACTCAACTTTGCACCCTCAAGTTTTATTGAGACTTTGATATAAAAAAATAAATATATAGAAAAACTTCTACCATCTACCACTAAGTGTTTGTGATGATTCTTATCTATTAATACACAAACTCAGAGTAAATTTATTATAGAATTTGAGCTAGGGAAAAAATTATTTTCTTATAAACTGATATGTGATGTTTATAAATTCAAAACATTTACATCTTCTTGTTTTGGACTTATCATTTACAAGCAGTAGGAACCAAATCTGGCCCAATTAAGAAAATGGAATTTTTAACTTGAAATAACAACAGAGAGACTGCCTCTTTAAAGACATTAATTTGTTTGGGAATAAGTAGAGGATTATTAACCTAGAATATGTATGTTATGACAAATCATAGGCCTATTTGGAGAGGTTGGGCAAGGAAGACTTTTAAAAGGGAAAAAACACAAGTCTCTGTAAGTTCTGAAACAAACATTACTGGTTACAGGGGTCTGTTGTAGAAGTTGATGTTAACTCATTGGTGGAAACAGTTATTAAGCAAATATTTTTGTGAGGACAGCTTATCTGAAATCCAGTCTTGAGGAATTTTCATGAATCTTCTTATGGACATGACTAGGACAAATAAGATATACAGGACATGTTGATCATGCAGATTTTGTGTATGTGTGTGTGTGTGGGGGGGTGGTTTTAAAAAGTCCTTTTGATAGTACTTACCTTGGATACATGCATTTAATGAGATCCTATCCTCTTCTTTATGACCTCTCAGTTTCACTTCGTTTGGAGTTTGACATAAGTGACTGCTTTGGCAATGAGAACTTGCAGAAAAGGCAATCTGTGAAGGAAATAACACAAAGGGCTCCAGTGAGTCTTTCATGAGAATTGTTCTGAGACTTGGTAGCTCTTGATTCCAGGAGTTATCCATTCCTTCCAAATATGAAAGGAAGTGGTATCTTGCTTCAGTTCACACTTATGACACCAAATTAGATCAACCTAATTAAACAATAAGAGAGGGAGTGGCTCTCTGAGGAAATAAACTTATTCAGGAGTAACCATGTGTTTATAATATGTGATACACATGCTATGACGAATCACAGTCAAATCTGGAGATGCTTGGAAAAAGAGAAACTTTTAAAGGCAAAAAGGAGAATTCTATATAAGCTGCTGTGAAACAAACATCATTGGGCACAGGGGCCTATTGCAGAAGCTGGTGTTAACTCATTGGTGGAAAAAGCTGTTTGCTAGGCAGGGTGTCCTTGTGAGGGCAGTTTATCTGTAATGCTACACAGTCTTGAGGATTTTTTTATGATGAGTTCCATGTCAGACACACATACAGAATGAGCAGGGCATGCCGGGAGTGCACACATTTCTTGTGGGTGCTTAGTCAGTCCTTGTGATAGTGCTTACCTCAGACATGTATGCATGAGATCTTCCCCTTCATGACCTCCTGTATCAGTGTGTTCTCATACTTCTATAAAGACATGCCCAAGACTGTCATAAAGGAAAGAGGTTTAATTGACTCACAGTTTTGCATGGCTGGGGAGGCCTCAGAAAACTCACAGTCATGGTAGAAGGGGAAGCAAACATGTCCTTTTCACAAAGGGGGAAATAAAACCTTAAAAACCATCAGATCTCAGGAGAACTCACTCAACTATCATGACAACAGCAAGGGGGAACCACCATCATGATCTAAGGTCCCTCCCCCAACATGTGGGGATTACAATTGGAATGACAATTTAAGGTGAGATTTTGGGTAGGGACACAGCCAAACCATATCACCTTTTATGTCTTGTTTGCTTTTGGTCTAATGTAAATGACTCCATCCTGGTATTGGCAGCTTTCACTGAGTATATTGGAATGTCAGATTGAGTGTATCCAGACCCTATCAGCGGCAGAAACCAATGCCTATCTGGGAGTTTAGAAAGAGAAACAACAACGATTATAGCATAGTAGTCAATAGTTTGATCAGGACACTGAAAGTGAAATAAATACATTCTCATATTTATGTTGTATTTTGAACATTTACTCAGAATTCAAACTTTCAAGAGTATTTGGTTGGCCAAATTTAAGCACTAGGCATGCCCCCTCTATAGCCAGAGAGAAACATTTGATCACTTGAAGCCACATAGTGAAGTCTTGGCACATAGAGACAACACACAAGGAGAGGGATTATTTGCCAAAATCAAATCAGGGGACTATTTAGAGAGAGAAGTAAAGACCTGAGCTGTCAAAATATGATGAGAGTCCTCTGTACCCAACTCTATTCTAGCTGCCAAATATACAGAAAAAAAAAAAGTGCTTGACTTCATAGAGCTTACAGTCCTAAAAAAATCACCGAAAAAATATATCAAATGAAGTGAATGTTTTAGAAAGAGAAATACAGGTTGCTAGAGCAGAGGTCCTACCCAGTTGATGAGAACCACATTGTTATTTCTTTTACTCTGGCTTGCACACAATTGAAAAAAAAAATTGTTAATTGTGTTTCTTGTTACTGCTGCTTCTTCGTACCCTCCTCATCTCCTTCTTCTAGTTTTTTATTTTGTGTGTGTGCAATTCTGTTTTAATTAACCTTTGTTTATGTGCACAAAGTGTATATTCACATGCTTTGGGATAGAAACAAAAATAACATCTCCCATTTATTGAACACACACTACTTACCAGACCTTAGAGACACAATATAATTCTAAGGCAAATGTTATTATTCATAACTTATATGTGAGAAATGACACAAGGGTTACTTAGAGGTAATGAATATCAAAATCGGGATCTGAAATCAAATCCATAAGTGGGAGAATAACAGGTTATAAAATAATACACACATAAAATTATAGCAAATATGTTTTGACTTTTATTACAAAAATGGGAAAATCATTTTTAAAACTCCAATAAATAATATAGATAAAAATAAGCATATTTAGAATTATGATAACACAATTGGCTTCTAAGATGTTTCTCATATAGCTATGACTTGGATTTAAAAGCATGAAGTGAAGTTAAAAAGACTCGGGTTCCCATTTCAATATCACTGTTTCTCAGCTTTGTGGTCATAGGGAAGTCACTTAAACCCATGGACATTAGATTTTTTATCTACAACATACTGACACTATTTTGTTAATTTTGCATGTTACAGAAATGCACTTATATTTACTATCTTCATTTTTTCTAAAGGGAGTAGAAACATGTGTATTATAAATCTTCCCAGTATTTCTTCCTGTTTTTACACTTTAGAGATGTGATTGTTTATTTCAGTGACTTAGCAAAAAGATAAAATAATTCTATTGAAATATGGGAATCATTTCACAGTTCCATTTCAGTGGCAACCGGGGTTTTCTCTCCAGGCTGTGAAGTTTTGCACCATTTCTTCTGTAATTCACTGCTGACTTGGACAGAGGGCCTATTTTTCAGTGGGAGTTAACAAACACCTTTCCCAGGGAAGCATTTACTGGAAGGGGAATCACGTCTCTCACATTTTACTCCCCTTCATAATCTTTTTAATTAGCCTTGTCTCAACATTCCTGGAGGGTTTCTGGGTGCACTGGGGCTATTTCCATTTTCGCTTTTGGAAAAAAAATTTAAATACTTTGCTTTCCAAACTGCAGTGGCTGTGGGATTTTTCTGTAGGGAACTTAAGTGAGAAATAGTTCTATGGTTCGATGGTCCTGTGCAATGAATTCATGGAACTATGAAGTGATAAACCACCTTGAGAATTATCAGGAGGGGAAAAGAGCCATCTGTTCTACAAGAAATAACCTCTGAGTAAAGATCAAGAATCAGTCTCTATTTCTCTTAACTGTCTCAATAATCCTTCCCTCAATATTTTCCCCTCCCCCTTCCTTCCTTTCTCTTTATGTTACTTTTTGACATATAATGTCAAATCTCCTTAATGATTGTTCTAGCCATCTAATTTGTTCCACATCTTTGTCCATTGTCCACTGGTGAATTTCTTGTATATTTCCAACTTTTAAAGTATAAGTTTCATCCTAGTTTTATTTGATTGGGTGTTTTGCTCAATTCATCACAGCTTCCTAAGGCTCAGAAAATAAAAATGGCAATTGCCATGAATACGGATGCTCTATCTCACTTGATGAACTTGGCCACCATGAGCTCTGAGAGGCGGGAATATATTTCTCGCATTCTGTTGGTGGGGAATTGTACCTCAAAATGGATGTGGGACTTGGTCAAGGTCTCACAACTCTCTAATCACAGAATCAAGACTAGAAAGTCGTCCTGAGCTTCTGTAGCAGATGCTGTCAGTATTTTGTTTGATATCTCCAGTCTTCACCTTTCCTTTTATCCTACGAGTACCTTGGATTTTCTTCTGAGTTCTCTCTGACCATTGAATTCTGTTTGGTTCTATGTGGGGCACACAGAAAATGCAGAGAAGTTAACGAACTATAGAGATGTCACAAACAAATGCCAGATAGTAGTTGGTGGATGAATATTTTAATCTTCTCACCCACAGGTGAACATTTCTGTGATGGACTCTGTGAGCACTGAGAGATTGAGACCCCATGGTCCACGGAGACACTCTGCCCATTAATATACTCTATATGGGCTCTCTTTCTACCCCTGTCTCATTTTTTAATTCCTTTATCTTTGCTACCTATGATTATTCCCCAAATAAGCCACTTGCGCATAAATACCTGCCTCATGGGTCAGCTTCTGATTCTCTATTTTTCCTCCTATTACTTTGTGTTTCTCTAGAGATGTGTTTCATAGTAATCAAAACTGAGCCATGAGCCAATTATTTTTTGTATTATGGTCCAGATCTCTTTTACTTTATATCAATAAATGTCCTATTTTCAGGGCCAGTGACTAATCATTTCAGTGATTTCTTTCTTCATTATTGCTGTCCATCTAACAGGTAATCTGCTATTAGTTTAGTTTAATGAAACAAGCACATGTGGGCAGCCCAGCATGAGTCATGGCATGCACTGTGCCAGTTATAAGAACTTGGTGTACATACAATATCACCCATGCTCCTGAAGATTTTATACTCCAGTGTAACCCTATCTTTACATGCTCTTCCATCTACTGTACATTTGTTTATCTAATGAGCCTCAAACTAGGAAACCAAGTTGCCAAGCTAAACCTTTTTATTCCGATAGGACAAATCACCTATTATTATTATTCCAATAGGACAAATCTCCTGTTAGAGCCTGAGTGGAATGTGGTCATTCAAATTTTGAGGGACTGGCTCACATTCCCCATCATTTACCAGGGCCTCTATCTCACCAGATCTCCTGGTAGAAATTTATTGTCAGTCCTACATAGAGAGATACCAAACTAAGAGCCAAGTATCTCAACACTCCCTAGAGACCGGGGGTGACATAATGATAAGGAGAAGTGTTTTGTGCAAGACAACATCCTCACACACCTCATATCT
The DNA here is from genome assembly GCA_031835075.1 of Saguinus oedipus. Taxonomy (NCBI): domain Eukaryota; kingdom Metazoa; phylum Chordata; class Mammalia; order Primates; family Cebidae; genus Saguinus; species Saguinus oedipus. Next base: position 6,690,204 of record CM063183.1, on the reverse strand, counting down.
CATGACATCTTACAATTTCTCTTTGCTCCTAGAAGTTTTTACTGTGAGCTTCTCAGACATTGAACAACTTAGAATTATGATTTCAGAATTACCATTAGCTGACTGTCAACTTTCTTCATGCAGCAGCTACAGGGTAGTACAACTTTAAAGTAACATTGTCCCAAAAAAGCAAATGTAACTGTGCTCAGTATCATCATGACCTTTCTAGGCCTAGAGTCTTCTGGTAAACACCCTACTCCCAGGCTTAGTCACTTGTGCACTGATATTCCCTTGAGGGGACTGAGCCCCATCTTAACCTCCGAGGAGATACGTGTGGATGCCTACAGAAACAACATATAATAATTTTGGTAGCCTGGCAATAAAGAACCTAATCTTCATTATATCTTCTTCCCTGCCCTTAAAATTTTAGTAGTGTTTATAAAATCCATGTCCTTAATACAGGTATATTGTTCTTCAAAGTAGACAAACTAAACCCAATAGTGAGCCTAAGATTAGGAAGTTATAAATGGGTGAAAAGAGTAAACATGTTAGGAATAAAAGTGTAAGAGACTTTCTCAGTCATAAAGTGTTTGAGGTGCCCATAGGGTGGAATGAAGAACGATGGCTACTTCCTGATGCAGTGGGAACTGCTGCGCTCATATCTGCCCAGGCACAGAGTTATCCCTTCACAGGATGCTTTTTGTAATTTTTCTTTGTTTTACACCTCGTTGCAAGTGCTGACAATGAATTCCCCAGCCCTGGTAAGAGATGGTCACAATCAACAGCTGGCTATTTCCTCAGGACCCAGGAGAAGCTTCTTATGTACATGTGTACAAGTAAGCAGACTTTCTTGATACCTTTGGGTATACATCAACAAATTGGACCAAACCACCTGTATCTGTGTATTTCAACACCACATGTACAGAAAGGTAAGCTCACATATTAATAGGGTAAATCATACCAAAACCTAATAGACACCTAATCACACTTCTTTCGACTTTCCTCTATGTGAATCTTATTCAGATAATTTCTTCCACCTGGAAGGTAATTTTACAAATATTAGATAATCAACAAATATTCATGATATAATAATATCATGAATGGGAAAACACTTTCCTTCTTTCTCACTCCCTTCCTTCTTTTCTTCTTCTTCCTTCTCTCTTTCTTCTCTTTTCTTCCTCTTAGAATAATCTAACTTCAAGGCATAAGATAGATATGGATCACCAAAAGTAAGGAGAATGGGAATATTGCCTCAGCCATAATGGGTAGATGAGTTACAAACAATCTTAGTCAATATAGGTAGGATGTTGATGCTTATTTAATGTATGGGTTTTATTATTTTGAAAATTCAAATGACACAAAAGGTGAGATCAGCTGTGCAAGAAAAACAATAATGGGATGAAATTGCTCATGTTGGCAATTAAAAATAATGGTCATATTTTGTAAAATGTTCCCAGAATGACCTTTTGAATTATCCCAACTCAGACCCCATTGATATACAATGCAGAAGAAAGTTGGTTGTAGGAAGATAAGGTTTCTGTGGTTTCAAAATCTACTTCTAGTTCATCCATTGTCTAATGTCAACAGGTGAACTCAACAATGTGTCCTTTGCAAATGTGTCTGGGAGGGGAGCATATATGGGCCAGGGAAATAGGGAAGCATTTCTAAGATAGTGTTATAAAAGCTTAAATGGCAGGAGAAACAGAATTATATTTTTAAAAAGTTGATTAAACCAAGAAGCAAATTGGCCTCTCTACTAGATGATAACATAGAAAAGTATTCACCCATGAAATAGAAATAGCTGAAGATTGCTGCTTCTGACATTTCATTTCTGCAGATAAATGTTTGTTACCACAGAATCACCAAAAGGGAGGGCCTGGTTAACACTGAATGTCAAGTTGATTGGATTAAAAGATACAAAGTATTGATCCTGGATGTGTCTGTGAGGGTGTTGCTAAAATAGATTATCATTTGAGTCACTGGACTAGGGAAGGCAGGCCCCCACTTAATCTGGGTTGGTACAATCTAATCAGCTGCTAGCATGGCTAAAATACAAGCAGGCAGAAAACTGTGGAAAGAGAGACTGGCCTAGCCTCTCAGTCTATATCTTTCTCCTATGCTGGATGTTTTGTGTCCTCGAAAATCAGACTCCAACTTCTTCAGTTTTGGAACTCAGACTGGCTGTCCTTGCTCCTCAGCTTGCAGATGGCCTATTGTGGGACCTTGTGATTGGGTGAGTTAAAATTTAATGAACTCCTCTTTCCATTAGTCCTGTCCCTCAAAATAACCCTGACTAATACAGATTTTGGTACCAGGAGTGGTTCTAGAAGAACAGAATATTAAAGACAGAGTTCTTTCATTGGTTTTGTGGTCTCTGGAGTTGGTTGCTTAATATGAGTAGACCCAAAAATACTGAGGACTCTAATAGTCTGAAGAACATTGATAGTCCTCGGTATGAACTCTTTAGAGAATTATGAAAAGTAAATGCATTTGACACTCCTGATTCATTGCTCATCAGAGGCAAGGAGTTTAGTGACTCTATGCATAATACCCTTGACTATATGTGGAGAACCAAGGAATATAATGAAGCTGGTTGGTTGCTCCTAAGTTCAGTGGACAAAGTGATGAAAGAAAATGATGAAGTCAGGGATTATATCTCCCAGCTTCAGAAGCAGATACTGAGCCTCAAATCTGCTAAGATCACCCTGAGTCAGTCTCATCTCCTGTAGAGAAACAGCTGTAATTGTGGAGAAACAGACACAATATCTAATAACGTGAGTGGCTCACCTGCAATGAAAGGTGTGTGCACAGCCTCCCCAGGTGTCTACTGTTAAAGTGAGGGTATTAATTGGAAGAGAATGGGACAGTGCAACTTGGAATGGGACATGTGGGAGGACACTGGTGAAGCTGGGGACACTGAGTTTATAAATTCTTTTGAAGCTTTTTTATCAGAAGAAACAGCTTCCCCATCCTCAGTAATGGCAACATACCCTTCCCATCCCATGCTGCCAACAACCTTTCCACCTTTGACTGAGGAGATAAATCCTGAACTTCCTGAGACAACAGTGATGGCCTCCCCTGAGGCAGTTGCCAGGTAAGATAATATTGATTCTTCTCAGGATCCAGCCCCAACACCCGTTTGCTAACAGACCTGTAACTAGACAAAAACTAGTACCGGTGAGCTCCCAGAAGTGAGGTTGAGAGTGTGACCATAAGGAGGTTCACTACACTCAAAAAGAACTGTTTGAGTTTTCTAATTCGTATAAACAGATCTGAATAACAGACATGGGAATGGATATTAAGGATAATGAAGGAAAAAACATAAAGTTGAATCAGACTGAATTTATTGATTTGGGCCCACTAAGGAGGGACTTTGCATTTAGTGTTACAGCTCAGGGAGTTAAAAAAGAGTTCTAATAGTTTATTTGCTTGGTTAGCTGAAATATGGATTAAAAGATGGCCCACTGTGAGAAAGCTGAAAATGTCTGATCTCCCTTGGTTTAATGTAGAGGAAGGGATTCGAAGGCTTAGGAAGATTGGGATGGTGAAGTGGATTAGTCACTTTAGACCTACTCATCCCAGCTGGGAGGGTCCAGAAGATGTACCCTTGACCAATGTCTTGTGAAACAGCTTTGTGAGGGCAGCACCTGCATCTTTGAGGAGTCCTGTAATTGCTCTTTTCTGTATGTCAGATCTAACAGTGGAAACCACAGTCACTAAATGATAAATTTTAAAGACAATGGAAATAATTGGATTCTGAGATGGCAGAGGCCAAATGGCAGCACTCAATCATAAAAGGCAAGGTGGGCAAAGCTACTGGAATGGACAGCAGAGGCAAAGTGGCAATCAGAATAGTCTGACTTGTGCAGACCTCTGGCATGAGCTAACTAATCACTGTGTTCCCAGAAGTGAAATTGGTAGGAAACCTACTGCATTTATACTTAATTTATGTAAGCAGAAAACTTCTAGGACCAAAGGACAAAACACTAACATGGGTTATTAAAACAGAATCACAGCCCTTCAACCAATTTCTAGACTTAAGCAAGTTTACAATTCCAGAATGCCTTGAATGAAGAGAAGACCAGGTCTCCTTAAGGAAGGAACCCCCTATACTACCGACAACTTATAAAGTTAATCTTTTTCCCATCTTTCTCAAGGAGACCCTAGGCCTTTTACCAGGGTAACAGTGTATTGGGAAAAGAGAAATGGTCAAACATTTCAGCAACTCCTGGATGCTGGTCTGAGCTGAAACTGATTCCAGGGAAGCCAAAACATCATTGTTGTCCTCTAGTTAAAATAGAAGCTTATGGAGTCTGGGTAATTAATAGTGTTTTAGCTAAGGTCCAACTTACAGTGGGTCCCCAGACTTATCTTGTGGTAATTTTCCGAGTGCCAGAATGTATAATTGGCATAGAAATACTTAGCAGCTGGCAGAACTCCCACATCAGCTCCCTGACTGATAGGGTGAGGATGATTATGGTGGGAGAGGCCAAATGGAAGCCATGAGAGCTGCCTACCTCTACCTATACAAATAGTAACCCCCCTGGAGGGATTCTGGAGATCAGTGCCACCATCAAGGACTTGAAAGACACAGGGTTACGATTCCTACCACACCCCTGTTCAGCTCTCCCATTTGGCCTGTACAGAAGACAAACAGATCTTAGAAAATGACAATGGGTCATCCTAAACTTAATCAAATGGTGAGTCCAATTGCAGCTGCTGTACCAGGTGTGGTTTCATTGCTTGAACAAATACATGTGGTACCTGGTATGCAGCTACTGACTTGGCAAATGTCTTTTTCTCCATTCCTGTTTATAAGGCCCACCAGAAGCAATCTGCCTTCAGCTGTCAGGGCCGACAATATACCTTTACTTTCCTACCTCAGGAGTATATCAACTTTGTGGCTTTGTGTCATAATCTTATTCTGAGAGAACTTGATCACTTTTTGCTTCTGCAAGATGTCACACTGGTCCATCACACATCTATAACATTATGCTGATTAGGTCCAATGACCAAGAAGTTGCAAACACACTGGACTTCTTGGTGAGACATGTACATGCCAGAGGATGGGAAATAAACCCAATTCAAATTCAGGGACCTTTTATCTCAGTAAAATTTTTAGGGGTCCATTGGTGTAGGTCCTGTCAAGATAGCCCTTCTAAGATAAATGATAAGTTGCTGCATTTGGCCCCTTCTACAATCAAGAAAGAGGCACGACACCTAGTGGGCCTATTTGCATTGTGGAGACAACACATTCCTCATTTGAGTATGTTACTCTCGCCCATTTATTGAGTGACCCAAAAGGCTGCCAGTTTTGAGTGGGGACAGGAACAGGAGAAGGCTGTGCAAAAGGTCCAGGCCACTGTGCAAGCTGCTCTGACACTTGGCCCATATGACCCAGCAGATCCAATGGGGCTTGAGGTGGTAATGGCAGATAGGGTTGCTGTTTGGAGCCTTTGGCAAGCCTCCATAGGTGAATCATAGCAGAGGCCTCTAGGATTTTGGAACAAGGCTTTGACATCTTCTGCAGATAACTATTCTCCTTTTGAGAGATAGCTCTTGGCTTGTTACCGAACTTTGGTGGAAATTAAATGTATTGAAATAGGAAAGGTTTCCTTCTCCCGCTCACAGAGCACATGATATGGGTGTAGCTTGCTTCTTCAGTGCCTCACTGCTCAAACATCTATAGGAGCACATAGATGGGCAGACTGTGGGACTCCGACCCCATGGCAGTGTCTAGGGGTGAATGTTTACAGCTCCTGAAGTGCCAGTGGGACTGGGTTAAAGAATACTACAGGCTGCTTGGTTAACCAGCTCCATTACGCCCACTACTTTGTCACAAGGACAGAGGGCTTTCTGTATCCCTGATTCTTGTCTTGTTGTACTGGAAGAATTGGATCACATGTGGGCTTGGAGAGTGAAAGCAAAGTATTATTGAGTAGAAGTAGCTGTCAGCCAATGAGGGAGCTAGAAGGGAGATGGTTTTTCCATGGAGTTGAGCTGCTCAGCAGCCCCAGCTCTCCTCCTACTGTCCCAGCCAAACTCCACGTCATCCTGCCAGTCAATGGCCTGCTAGCATGCCAGCGTCCATCAGCGTGCCCTTCTGCCAGTGTGCTCCTCTCGACACCCTCTCGACGACCAGCCACTTATGTCTTCCTCCACTGATGTACTCCTTTCAATGTCTGGCTGCCTATTTTTCTACCCACTAGGGTTGCAGGTTTGTATAGGCCTAGGATGAGGGCATGGCAGGCCAGGGTGGTCTTGGAAAATGCAACATTTGGGAGAGAAAGCAGGAGTGCCTGTCCTCACTTAGGTCAGTGGGGAGGGAACTGTACCCAGGGACCATGCCCTCCTCTACCTAGCACCTCCCTTCCCCCTCCTCTGTATTATTTAATGGGACCATGCTCCTCCCTTCCCAGCACTCCCATATCATTTTCCTCCTCTGAAGAAACTGCCATTAGAATATGGAAGATGACCAACCTTAGCTGCTTTCTGCTGATAGCAGGGGTGTTCTTTTGGGGGAAACAGCAGTTAGATTCCCCCTAGAGGTCTATCTAAGAAGGGGAGCCATCATCCAAGGCTCTGGTTGCCTGATCATTTGGAGTTTGGTAGTTTCTAGGTGTAAGAGAAAAAATAAGTTTTATAAGGTTAAGTATGTATAGGTTAAACATGGGTATTATACAAGGAAAGAGTTTAGTGCCAAAGATTGTGGAGACAAGAAGTAAAATATACTAACAACATTGTACTCTGAGTTTTTTCACCCTGGGGAAAGAAATGAATCCTTGTATGGGAGTGGATAAACTTTTAGAAGAGAGATAACTGCTCTTGCCATATCTTTAGCAGTTAAGATGTGCACCCTGGGAATACCTGTATCTCCTCTCTCTTTCCTGGGCTTCCCTGTCTCTATTATAAAGAACCTAGGTAGTCACTTTCAGGATGTCCTTTAATGTATTTTCTGGTCCCAGGGCCTGTTTCTGCAACTTTCTTCTGATATCAGGGGAAGCTCAAGTAATAAATTTATCCTTTAGGATTAGCTGTCTCTCGACTGAATTAGGAGATAGAGAGGTATGCTTTGCCAAGGCCTTCTTAGCCTTGCTGGGAAGGCAGTGGGATTTTCATCAAATCTCTGGCTAATCACGGACAATTTGATATGATTGAGAGGCTTGATATTACTCCCACATAAGCCCTCCATTATGCACACCTGAAAGGATCCCATTTAGGGTCATTCACTGGTATTGCTTCTCTTCCAGTTGGATAATATCTGCCCCCTTCCCTGATGCTATATGTGATACAAAGCTCATCCCCAAATCTCCCTGATGCTTGCAGAGCAGCCTGTTTATCAGTGCCCATCAGGGTCTGATTCAAAAGTAACATAATATCTCTCTAGGAGAGTTTAAATGTTTAAGTAAAATTCTGGAAACTCTATATCTATCAGGGTCATTGGAAAACTTGCCAACATCTCCCTTAATTTGCTTTAAGTCCTGTAGGGATAAGAAGACCTGAACATTACTGGGCCCAAATTCACTGGGAATCTGTTGGAGGGGCAAGAGTAAGACTGGTGCTTGTTTAGGGTGACAATTTCTAGGAGGGGGCTGAAGCTGGATAAGGAGGGTAGGGTGGACCCAGAGAAGTAGGCTGAAAGGAGCTGGCTCCTTTGCTAGGGGTGCCTCTGGGACTCATATCTTTACTTCCCTGGATTTGCCCCTTGCAGCCTTCCCTGAGATGGCAAACAGGAGGGCTGGATTAATCCTACACTGTTGACAAGGTCTGGATTGCCTTGCACGATATTGAAAGCCTGTACATATGAGGCCTCAGACCATCTGTCCTCACCTCTACAGAAAAGTTCCAACTGCCAAATGGTATCAAAGTGAAAGATTCCTTCCTGGGGCCAAACCAGTTTTTCGTGTAAATCATAACTTGTCCAAGCCTTTGTGCAGAGGCTATGAGGTGCCTTTTCTCCAGATTCTCAGGGTCAAAGCAGTCTCTGGTTCAGGATACAGTCCAGAGGAGTATAAGCTGGAGGTGGTGAAGAGAACTGGGTGTGCATTCTGAAAGACAGGGAATAGACATCCCTCTTTCACTCCCTTCCTTCTTTCAGTGAAAACTCAGAGTGTGATGGAGACAGAAAGTAAGCATCTTCCTTTCACTCTCCACCCCTTATTCCTGAGTCAGCCAGAGGTACCATTGCCGTATGTAGCAATGAAGCAGGGAAAATCTGGAGAATAGGAATTAACTGCCCTCACCCATGCCTCAATTTCTCTCTGCTGTCAGCAAAGCTTGAGTTCCCTGGGCCTGTTTATGCCATGAAGCATGGCTTCCTTCTGTGGGGTGGGGTGTAGTTGGCAGGAATTGGGCCTGCCCATTTACACTGTGCCTGTTGCCTGGCTTTGGAACCCTCAGATCTGTTTTCTTTCTAGGGCCTCTGCCTGAAGCTTGGAGTCAAGTTTGGGACTGAAAAGGTATTTTAGAGGCTGTTTGTATCTGTTTAGTGCCAAATGTGCCCTGCCAAATTTGCAGTTGCCAGCCAGCAGGCCCATTCTTCCATTAACTTCCTTATTAGAAAGAGTAGGGGGCCGGGGAGACCTCTCACTTAGAAGAGAAAAAAAGACAAAAACAATTTAAGGAGCAAAAAAGGGGAAATTCTTTGCACTTGTTTAGTGCAAGTGAACACCCCTAATCCTTATATTTTCCCCTGAACCGAGTTGAATACCTTGGCCAGGGGAGAGAAGTTTTCGTGAGTGTGGCAGGCAAGAAGCACCTGTCTGTCGGCCCAGTGGGGGTCACAGCTACTTCTGCAGCTTTCTCCTGCCCCCTTTATTGCTGTTGGGCTCAGCTTTTGCCTGCTGCTGGCAATGCCTCAGTGCCCAAGCTGGGAGGGAAAATAATAATGAGAGGTGCCCTGAACCATAAGTGTCTGTGGCTGTCCAGGTGGAGGCATATGTGGCACAGAACAGTTGATCCGATTTGCAGCTTTGGTGGCTGAGCCAAATGCTCACTTTATTTATTAATGTTGTAGCCTGTACCAAAACTCCTAACATTACAAAGAAAGAGAAAAGGGCCATTTCAAATCATGTGTGAGAGAAAACAGATAAAGTCTGGGGGTTTTGACAAGCCTGTTAGGGTGGTTTAAAACTCCATGAGGGAAATAGAGCCTCTTACTTGCAGGAAAAAGAGAGATGGTGGCGTTCAGGGAAGAGAGGCAGTCCCAACAGTTTCACATTCGCTCATACTCATCTTCCAGTCATGGAAGATTTTGGCTGCTCATCAGACCTGGCACAAAGTGAGTCTTGAATAAGGTCACAGCCCTCTCACCAAGTGTGTAATCAAGGTCAAATACAGACTAGACAGTGTAGACTTGGTATTAGGTTATGTATTTAATTGTGAGGCCAAAACCGGTAAGTTATTTGATTTGAAAATGGTTTGGAGGCTGGGAAAAGCTTGGGAAGGAGAGCCTAATGGCTAGGAGCCAAGCAGAACCTGCCCTGGGTAGGAATCTGCTGCAGTAGTCCTGGTTAGAGACAGTTAAGAGGCTTTGACTTTGTGAGTAACCTAATCCTAAATTCATCAGCCTGACTGTATTATTCAGGTGTATTTTGTCATGAGGAAGAAAATAAAATATTTCTGAAGATATGGGGACCCTGCATGACTGGTTGTTTCAGTTCTGTCAATTTCACCCCCTAATGTAAAAGAGTAGATTCTGGCCTGAGGAACATGTGTGCAAACAAGGATGTGTGTCTCACTTGAGGTATCTATGAGTGGTTTCAGTGCTCTCCGCATCTTAAAATGCCTTGTGGAACATCTGCATCAGGCTTGGCATCTACTATATCCTAGGTTCTGAAAAGAATATAGCAGCAAAGAATTAACACATGTACAGTTTATTATTTACAGAATATTTTCACATTCATTTGATCATTTCTACTTCACATCTATTGATTCAGAAGGAAAATATTTATGTTTCCATTATTGAAATAAGAAACCCATGGCCCAGGGAAATTGTGAGAAACAGGACCAAAAATTAAGCATATATTCTGACTTTAAAGCCGTTTCACATGCCACATCCACGTGGACGTGTATTTTCTATATACATCCCAGTTTATTAGAAAATAAACTCCTAGAATGATGATAGAGACATGGGTGAAAAACTGCAACCAACAATTAATTTATGAGATCAGAACGACTTATTTTAGAGATTCAGAGAAGCAATTTACAGTAGACTTAGATAATGCTGGTGTTCCAAAACTTGTATTTATTGAACTACCTGTGCTTCCCAAAACTTTTCTTTTCCATAACTAAACTCTGTTATGTATCAAATTCCTATGCAGGTGTAGGTTGGTTTTTTGATAATCAGTTCTGTTCTTTTGGTTTATTTGTTCAGCCTTGTGCCAAAAACACACTGTCTTAGGGGCTATCCCTTTAAGATGAGTATCATTGTGCTATTCTAACAAGTCTTCCAGTATTATTCTTCATTTTGAAAATTGTCTTAGAATGATCCTGCTTTTCCCATTTTTGTGTATGAATTTTAGAAAGTCATTTTTCAGATTGAAATTTTATTGCCAACTAATTAATAAGAGGATTATTTATGCTGTTGTGGTATTAAGTAGCCTTTTACATTATTATAAATGCAAAAATTGCTAATAAAGTTTTGCTATTAATCTTTTATTTAGAAAACTAGCTGAAGATTCTTATGTAAGTGTAGCATTTTGTCTGTAGAATTATGAATTTTCTGTGTAGGAAATTTGGCAAGTAACAACATTTTTTTTCTTTCTCTTTAATTCTTAATCTTATTTCTTCTGTACAATCGGTGTTTATAACCTCTCAAACAGTGTTGAAAAGTTGCAGCAAATGTTGGCAAATATTTCCCATAACATTAACCTAAATGCTTTTAAAATTTTATCACCATTTTCTCTGCGCATTTTGTGGGACACCTTTCATCTGATAACAGAATATCCATCTAGTTTTCAGAGCCATTTTTTAAACATAAACATTTATAAAATAATTTTTCTATATCTATTGAGATGAGCATGTGTTCTTTTTTTCTTTTTGACAGATATTGTGGAACTCTATAATCTTTACAATCCTGTAACACATTCAGTCTTTCTGTCAAAGTATATTTATACTCTTTAGAATGATTCACCCATAATTTTCCTTTTGCTTTATTGCCTTGTCACACATTGATAATAAGCTTATATAAAGCACACCTATTCTTGCGGAAAATTATATATAAACTAGAGATTATTTATTTTTTGAAGAGTTAACATTATGTTATAAATAAAATAGAACTCATTTTCTGGGTGAGAGATATTATCATTGTTTCAATGTGTTAAATGTTTGCTGGTCAATTCCTATTGTCTGCCTCTTCCTGAGTCAACACTGGTAACAATATGTTCAAGAAAATTATTCATTTTATCATTTATTCCTTTATCATTTTAATCTCAAGTTTTATAAATGTATACACTTCTTTTTAACTAAATATTGTTTATTAGTTAATAAGCAATATTGTTTATTGTGTATTATTATTGTCTTTTTCAAAATCAATTGTGACAGAACTTTGTTTCCCTTTTTAAAAGACCTAACATTTTTGTTTTGTAAATCACTTTTATATTTTCATTGTTGACCACTGTATTATTGTCTCCTTTTATTATTAGCTCCTGCCTTCTATTTCCTATTTTTTATTTTATTTTATTTTTATTTTTATTTTTTAATTTTTATTGCATTATAGGTTTTGGGGTACATGTGCAGAACGTGCAAGATAGTTGCATAGGTACACACATGGCAGTGTGTTTTGCTGCCTTCCTCCCCTTCACCCACACTTGGCATTCATCCCCAGGCTATCCCTCCCCAGCCCCCCCCCCCGCTGTCCCTTCCCCATTCCCCCCATATTTTTACTGCTTCTTTTACTTTTATTTCTCCTAAGTTTTGTATTGTTTTGGAGTGATATTTTTGTGTTTTTTTTTCTTTTTTCTTTTTTTTGCAGCTATTGATTTGGAAATTATGCATCTATTGGCATATTTTTTTTACTTAGTTCTTTAAAATTTGGTATTTTTAAAATTTCAACATATCAACTAAGAGATCAAGACCATCCTGGTCAACATGGTGAAACCCTGTCTCTACTAAAAATACAAAAACTTAGGTGGGTATGGCGGCACGTGCCTGTAATCCTAGCTACTCAGGAGGCTGAGGCAGGACAATTGCCTGAACCCAGGAGGCGGAGGTTGCGGTGAGCCGAGATCACGCCATTGCACTCTAGCCTGGGTAATGAGAAAAATTCCATCTCAAAAAAAAAAAAAAAAAAAAGAAAGTATAAAATTAATTGATAGTTTAACTTTTTCCAATAGTGTATGGAACTTAGTTCTCCACATTCCTCCTACAAGTTATTTTTACTTTAGTGTATTAATTCTACCTCCTTTTTTATTTTTATATTTAGTTATCATCATTGTTCTCTACAGACAATGCTTTTATTCATTTATTTATTTTTAAATTATACTTTAAGTTCTGGGGTACATGTGCAGAACGTGCAGGTTTGTTACATAGGTTTACATCATGGTGGTTTACTGCATCCATCACGTGGTCATCTACATCTGATCTTGATTTCTTTTCTTTAACATTTTTCTTGAATTTTTGTCTTTCTTTGTTAGTTTTATTTTCTTTTTTATGATGTGTTTCATTTGTGAGTGTTTTTATTAGTCCAACTATGTGTGTATTTATCCCTTATTCTTGAGTATTTAATTAGCTGGGTAAAATTTTCTAAGTTCAAAATGTATTTCTCTCAGCAGTTCAGAAGTATTATTTATCTATTTTCCTGTATCTTCTGTTGCTGTCGAGAAGACTGCTCTGTCAAATTGGCATTTTTCCTAAATTGTATGTCTTTGTTATGTTACTACCTTTTAGTTTATCTTTTTAAATTTACCATTAATAAAATCGCCATCTCAAATCAGTGTGGGAAAGATTGAGGTTTTAATCATGTTGGAGGCCGGACATGGTGTTTCATGCCTATCATCTCATCTCAGTACTTTGGGAAAACAAGGCAAGTCAATTCATTGAGATCGGGAGTTTGAGACCAGCCTGGGCAATATAGTGAGACCCCATCTCTACAAAAAATACAAAAATTCGCCATGCGTGGTGGCACATGCCTGTAGTCCCAGCTACTTGGAAGCTGCGGTGGGAGGATCACTTGAGTCCAGGAGGCAAACGTTGAAGTGAGCCAAGATGGAGGCACTGTGTTCCAGCCTAGATAACAGAGCAAGAGTCTGTATTAAAAAACAAAAATAAAATAGAAAGAAAGAAAAGAAAATAATAAATAATGTTGGGAAATTGGATAACCATGTTTCCCACATCATAAAGAAGTAAATCATGCATGGATCAGAGATTAAATATAAAAATTAAAACCATGCAAATACTTTTGAAAACATGAATTCATGTAAATCTGTTTGAGTTCTTTGTAAATTCTGGATGTGGGTGAAGGGGAGGAAGGCAGCAAAACACACTGCCATGTGTGTACCTATGCAACTATCTTGCACGTTCTGCACATGTACCCCAAAACCTAAAATATAATAAAAATTAAAAAAAACACACACAAATTCACTCTTGTATAGCACAGGAGTGAGGAAAACTTTCCTATGACTCATATTCCATTAAAAAATAAAAAAGTAATGAATATAACCATACAAAAATAGAAAAGAAGCATGTTTACAACATGAAAAGCATAATACAATTTAAAAATAAAAATTAGTCATTATTTTCATCTCTTTATTTCTTTATGTTATACCTTAGAAGGATGATGCAACTCAGTATTTCAGTTCACTAATTTACTCTTCATTAATTACCATTATGCAATTAAGCTCGTTTCTTTATTTTTTCATTTTATTTCAAAAATTATATATATATATATATATATATATATATATATATATATATATATATATATAATTTTCTACAATTGTGTTTTCATTTTTAAAGTCCCCAATTGGGTCTTTGTCATAATTCACTCTTACTTGTTTTAACCTCTATATGTATTTTGGGATTATGGTTTCTCATTCTCTCTGATGCTACTAAGTTTCACTGTAATGTACCTATTCATCTATTACCTTTTTTCTTCAAGGGTAAATTTTTTCATGTACTGAGTTTGTGGGCTCACTTTCTTCATAGTTTTGGTTTTCCTAGTATATTGGCTGTTCCTAGGTTTTGTGCTTATCCATTATGTAAGCATTCTTTGGAGACTCACCCAATAGTGGTTTCCCTAGTACAAGTTTCATTGCCATTGTGATTCCTCATCAGCCTTTCTCCTGTGAAAAATTCACTCATTATCTTGAGTTCTATGAGCATAGCTATGTATTCTATTGATATTCTAAAACAGCAGTCTCCAACCCTTTTGGCACCAGGATCTGGTTTCTTGGGAGACAATTTTTCCATGAACTGGAGAGGGGGTGGGATGCTTTCAGGATGATTCAAGCACATTATGTTTAATGTGCACTTTATTTCTACTATTATTACATTGTAATAATAATGGGTGATGGGAGACAGGGACTCTCAAAATGTGTTCCTTATATTTAGCCTACTCCATAATCTCATTTTTGTTGCTGTCACTGTAGAAAACCCTACTTCACAAACAGGATGTTGGAAATGAAAGCAGGCTTTTCAGTGCTTTTATGGCAATTTCAGGATATTCCACCTTTATGTTAATCCAGAACGTATGGAGAGTTGAGGTTGTCTCTAACATACTTTTAAGGCCATTGTCATTTGAGATCTTTAGTAGTGGATCCTCTTCTAGCACAGACAAAGTCATTTTACCTGGCTTATTCACAAATGGGTTGTGGGATTCCTTCCTTCCCAGTTTGGTGGTCTTTTGCAGCTGTGAAGTAATACTCAAATTATTTTGTAAAGCAAAGATAGGTGATCATGTACCAGCTGGGAGAAAGAAAGTCCTGGCTCAGTCTCTTTCAAAATCTCTTCTAATGTTTGAAATGTGTCAAAAATCCCAATGTTCACTTGTTGCCCTCATAATTCCAGTTTGGTTTTTAATGCAGCTACTTTAACTGTCAATTTGAACACAATTGTCATTCTTCCTTGCAGTGACAGATTGAGTTTGTTAAGCAGGTTGAATGTGTCACACAAGTCAGCAAGTTTTGTGACCCATTCCGTGGGTCACCATATTTAAACTCCAAACCTGTCTTTTAATGAGAGTGCTTGGTTTCATTCACTGAAATGTGCTGCCAATGGTGAGTTTTTATAAGAGAAATATCTGGAGCAGTTCTTATGACTCAGATTCTCTGTCCAGTGATAATACCTGTAGAAAACCATTTCACTTCTGTGTATAAGAGAAGATGTGTGTGCTCTGCATTCATCTCTTCACAGAGCTGCGCAAATAGTTGTGACTTAAGGGCGTGCATTTTAACATGATTGATAATTTTAATTACATTCTGCAAAATATTTTTAAGTTCAGGTGACATTTTTCAGATAGCCATCATTTCTCTGTGTATAACACAGTACATAAACTCACATTCAGAAGTGAACTCTTTGACACAAGTAGTGAAACCAGAATGCCATTCAGTCATGGCAGCCACTTTGTGCATTTACTGGCACAGAATGACCAATTCGGTTTTCTTGAGATATAATCATTCAAAGAGTCGATGCTGTGATGTTGGTTGGCTACGAAAGTACACATAACATATCCTCATGCACATCCTCCTGAAAAATATGACCCAAAAACAAACATTGTTGCCTTGTTGTCAACATCAGTAGACTTGTCAATCTAGATTACATACCATGATAAATTGTCTCTAGCAATTGTGCCTCAACATCCTCTGCTATTTCATCAATTCATCTAGTTTTAGTGCTAGCAAAGAGGAACACGTGCCACCTTCTGAACTGCAGTCACTCTAAAAGTTTACGATAAATGTCCTTAGTAGCAGGAAGGATCAACTCTTCACCAATAGTAAAGGGCTTCTTAGCTTTAGCAATGCAGTTCGCTACTAAGAATGAGGCATCCAGTGCAGACACATTTGATGAAGTGGTGGCCTTCAGTAATTGGTTCTGTTCTTCATATTCACATGTTTTTTAAACTCCAAACCTGTCTTTTAATGAGAGTGCTTGGTTTCCATGTGGTAAATCAGTTTTGAAGGTTTCATGGCTTTGTTGCATAGCCAGTCACCACATATTATACAAAGCAGGATTGGAGAATGTGAATAACCACAGTAAACCCATAATTTAAGTGGGGCTCTTGGTATTTTCTTCTAAATGCAGCATATTAGTCCATGTCATACAGCTATAAAGAACTTCCCAAGATTGGGTAATTTATGAAGGAAAGAGGTTTAAATGACTCACAGTTCCACATGGCTGGGTACACCTCAGGAAACTTACAATCATGGTGGAAGGCAAAGGGGAAACAAGGCACCTTCTTCACAAAAAAGCACAAAAGAGAAGTGGCCAGTGAAGAGGGGGAGAAGCATCTTACAAAACCATCAAATTTCATGAGGACTCATTCAAATCACAAGAACAGTATGGGGAAACTGCCCCATGACTTGATTACCTCCACCTGGTCTCTCTCTTGACCTGTGGGGGTTATGAGGATTACAGGTATTATGGGAATTACAATTCAAGACGAGATTTGGGTGGGGACACAAAGTCTAACCATATCAAGCAGCTTTCCTTTTGTTGTCAGTCTTAGGGTCTCCTTCTGTGTGTCACTGGGTCTTTTCTGTTTTACACAGTAGCTCTCCAGTGATTTCTTTTTTTTAACTCATTATGGCTGGGGTTAGCTGGTGGGCTTACCAAAACTGTAACTGAGACAAGTGTTCAGGGCAGGAAAGACGCATAGATGAAAGTGGTAAACAAAATAATGGGCAGGCCATGCATGGACTAACATAAGTGTTGAATTCTAACGTAAAGCCTGCCATCAGATGCAGCTGTACGATTAAAGTACATTAAATCACATGCCGCTATGAAGCCTGCCACCAGATGCAGTTTAATTGTCATTTGCTACTCATTGATAGAATTTTGATATGGGTCTGCAAACAATTGATTTAGTATGGTCTTTGTGCAGTCAAACCTCTCTGCTACTGTTAATCTGTATTTGCAGCTGCTCCCCAGCACAGGTATCACTGCGGGCTCCACCTGAGATCATCAGGAATTAGATTCTCATAATCTCATAAGGAGCATGCAACCTAGATCCCTCACATGCACAGTTTACAACAGGGTTCACACTCCTATAAGAATAAAATGCTGCCCCTGATCTGACAGGAGGTGTAGCTCAGGCA
Organism: Saguinus oedipus; assembly: GCA_031835075.1. Classification (NCBI taxonomy): domain Eukaryota; kingdom Metazoa; phylum Chordata; class Mammalia; order Primates; family Cebidae; genus Saguinus; species Saguinus oedipus. The sequence goes on along the minus strand of CM063183.1, from coordinate 6,672,973 downwards.
GTAACGCCAGTGATGAGGAGCTGCTATAAATGCACGTGATGCTTCCCTCACCCACTGCTCCCCTCCTGCTGTGCAGCCTGCTTCTTAACCGGGGACCCCTGTTCTAAAATACAAGCCTAACCTGGTCACTATCTTTTGTGCATATTCCCAGTAGATCCCTGTACACCTGAACATAAAGTACAGAAGATAATATATTTTAGGGTCAAGCCTTGCCAATTACTTGCCCTTATTTAGATAATGTTCCTCACATTTTATTCTCAAACTTCTAAAACGTTTCTTGCATATTTCATAATATTGAAGGCCACTGCAAGTTTCATGCTCTTTCTAGAGTTATATCCCACATGAAATATTCTTTTATTTCCATTAATATTTAATGAATTTCCTCTGAACGCAAACTATGCCATCTCTCCCTGTATCAAAATATCTCCTGTAACCTTAAATATATACATTTACTATGTACCCACAAAAATTAAAAATAAACAAGTTTAAAGAAAAGAGGAAACATATGAAATCAGTATCTTAGATTTCACTTTAAGAAAGCATAAAAAGAAAAGAAAGGAAAAGCGAAAGTAAGTAGAAGGAAAGGAAATAAAAAGTGCAGAAATTAATTAAATGGATAATTTAAAAAGAGAAAAATAGCCAAGAAACAAAAGTAAACTATGCCACTTCTATGAAGATTTCACTCAACAGTTCTTGAATAAATCAATGTGCACTTACAAAAATAAATGGATTAACTGATAAATATATGAAAGCTAATTTAGCAAACTGGATCAATACATATCAATTAGATAAAGCAAGAGCTTTAAACAGTTTTAAATGGTCATTTTTAAAAGGTTCTGTAAATTTATACCATATCTAACTTCTGTAATTATTATGATTGTATTCCAGAAGATTCACATTAATTCCCCCAGCAAAGATTTAGTTATAATTTTCTCCATTTCACTGAGGAGAAATTTGAAGCTTAAAGTAGTATTGAACTTGCTCAAGATTGTAGAACTAATAGCAAGAGTTAAAATTCTAATGCAAATTTGGTTGATCCAAAATCTCTTGTTTTCACCAGGCCACTGCGTCCTTGTATTGTTTTATGACTGTTATATGAATTTAATAAGAATACTGTGCTTTGAATACTATGAATAACTGGCAGGTTCTCATTTGCTCAGCCTTGTGGTTTAGTAGTGCTAGTGGCAAAAGATGATGTGAAATTATTTTTTGCCTCTGGGAACTTATCAACAATGTATCAGTTAGACAAATATTACAATATTGTTTGCTTTTTTATCATGTTCTGTATTTGTCAATATGCTAGAGATTTTTTTTTTAGCTTTTATTCTTCAGGCTATGAGGCAGCCAGTAATGTTAGAAAAAACTCAGATATTAAAAGTCAAATAAATAGAATTTAAATCCCTAATTTACCAATTACTAGTTGTATGATTTTACTACCTGCTGAAAAACTTCATATTGTCATTTGAAATGAGGCAATAACATGACAGCAAAGAATTTTCTATAGCATTTACTAAGAAAATGTATATACAAATATTTAAACACAGTGCCTGACACAGTATGATTTCAGTGAAACATTTTATCTCCTACTTTGTCTTCTAAACTACGATCTCCTCTGATAACTAGATCATAGGGTGTTTTGTGGAAAATTAAATAAACAAAAACCCACTGGAGAGTTTCCATGTGCACCTGAGAGCAGACATAAAGAATACATAAGACAAAAATTGAAACATAATTGAAAGGAGAAATCGAAAATTCAATAATAAGGGTTGAAAAGTTATAATATCCTCCTTTAATAATGTATACAACAATGTGAAAGAAGCAAAATAAGATACAGATAATTTGAACAACACAATAATCCAACAAGATCTAATAGACTATCCATCTGAGCAGCAAAATATACACTCCTCTCCAGGGCCCATAAGCTATTTTGCAGAATAGACCTTATGCTAGGCCATAAAACAAGGCTCAATACATTGAAAAGTGTTGACATCATACAAAGTATGTTCTCTAATCACAATGAAATTAAATTAAAATAAATGACAAGTTCATGTCCTTTGCAAGGACATGGATGAAGCTGGAAACCATCATTCTCAGCAAACTAAACCATCATTCTCAGCAAACTGACACAGGAACAGAAAACCAGACACTGCATGTTCTCACTTATAAGTGAGAGCTGAACAATGAGAACACATGGATACAGGGAGGGGAACATCACACACCGGGGCCTATCAGGGAAGTGGGGGCCTAGGGAAGGGACAGCATTAGGAGAAATACCTAATGTAGATGATGGGTTGATGGGTGCAGCAAACCACCATGGCACGTGTATACCTATGTAATAAACCTGCTCATCCTAGAACTTAAAGTATAATAATAATAAAAAAGACAATAGCAAAAATAAATGGCAAAGAAAATTTGGAACATTCACAGATATTTAGAAATTAAACAAGCTGCTAATAAAACAATGGTCAAAGAAATATTCATAAGGAAAATTAAAAATCATTTTAATGATTGGAAAAGAAAGGACATCAACAATATATCAAAATTTATAAGATGCAGTTAACACAGTGTTCAGAGGGAAATTTATAATTTTAGATCCCTGTATTAAAAACTGAAAAAAATCACATATCTATAACCTAATATTCCAATGTAAGAAACTAGAAAAAAAACTACATTCAAAACAAGTAGAAGAAATAATAGAGTGGAAATAAATGAATCAACCTATTATAAATAAATGGATCAATGTATTGATAATAGAAAATCAGTAGAAAAAATCAACAAAATCAAGTTTTTTTAAGTTGAAAAATACAAATTTTTAGCTAGACTGATCGGTAAAAAGTGATAGAACACTTTAGTTACTAAAATAATGAATAAAAAAGGGAACATTACTACAAACCTTCCAGGAAAAAAATAAGAAAATACTATGAGCAACTGTATGTCAACAAATTATATAACAGATTTTTTTTTAATTCTAGAAAGACAAAAACTACTGCAACTAACTTTAAAAGGAATAGATATTCTGTATATACCTATAAGGAGTAAAGACATTAAATTAGAACCAGGTGCCTTTACTAGACAATTCTGTCAAATGTTTAAAGAACTAACACTAACCCTTCACAAATCTTCCAATAAAAACAAGAGGAAGTGACACTTCCCAAACATTCCAAGAGGCCAGTATAGCTGATGCCACAAGCAGATGAAGACATCCCAAGAAAACTGTGAACCAATACCTCTTATAAATATATAGTAGATAGAGAAATTCTCAATAATGCTAACAGATTGAAATCCAGAAGCATATAGAAAAGATTACAAAATCATGACCAAAGAGGATTTATCCCAAAAATACAGTTAGTTTAATGTTAAAAAATTAATTAATGTAATACTCTTCCACTAGAATAAAGGAAAAAAGTTATACGGTCATCTGATCTTCTTGATGAATGCAGAAAATAATTTGACAAATTCCAACACTCTTTGTGATAAAAGCAATTTAGCAAACTAGGAATCAAAGTGAAATGTCTTAACCTGATAAAGGATATCTATAAAAAACCCACAGATAAAATCATCCTTAATGATAAAAGACAATTCTTTTCCTCTAAATGCAATAACAAGATTAACATGACTACTCTCACCACTTCCAATCAATATGGCACTGGAAATTTTAACCAGGGAAATTAAACAGGAAAAGAAGAAAAAGGCCATCCAGATTTGAAAGGAAGCAACAAAATTTTCTCTATTTTCATATGACAGGCTTTCATGTATAGGAAATCCTAAGAATCACTAAACAGCATTCAAAACACAAAACATAATGAACAAAAAATTAGATAGTACTTGTGGATACTTAACTCCTTGAGTACTCTAAAGCCACTAAACTATATACTTTAAGTTAATAAATTTTATGGTGTGTGAATCATGTCTCAACAAAGCTATTTAAAAAGGAAAGAAAGTTTCATTCCTTAGGATATTGGTAGCATTTATATGTCACAGGCTGTGCTATCTCTAAGCTCATCCATGAAGCACAGAGCTTCTGTCTGAGACACTATCTAAAACACTTCTGTTCTCCTAGTGGCCACTAGGATTAAATGTCTTTGTGTTTCTTCAAGGTCTATTTGAGGGCAGTAACTTCAGATTTTTGACAGATATTGTTATACATATCAGCTATCAGGTCTGACAATCTGATTTGCTTATGGGAAGATAAATGACAGATTCACTGAGGGAGCTCTTGTGAGTTGTCACTATAAATTAATGTGTAGACAGACTCCACTCTGCTCAGCCAAGGCAAGCAGTGGACACTCATCACACAGTGATGGGTTGTGGACCAAATTTTATGAATATCTAATATGATAATCTATCTACCCATGTATTTGTGCATATAGACACTCCAGATGAGGTGAATCACATGGATATATTAATGCAGAAATGGGATACCTTGTGGTGCTGACCACATTCCAAATGTGTAAATATTAAGAACATGAAGAAATGTAAAGGCCCACTTGAGGAAAAAGAATTATGTACAAAGCAGTAAATAATTGTTCTTTGTCTGACATTACTTGCTCAAGTGCAAAGATAAGCTTCATCATAGGATCTAAAATATTTAATTTAAAGGGAGACTGTAGTCCTAAATAGGCAATGCTATTTATATGCTTTAATATCAGTAAAATTACTAATAAAAGCACACTTTAAATGAGTTCATGAAGGAGATGGGTAGTTTTCATATTTGTGGCTTAAGTTTGTGGGCTTTAGCAATCACACTTTAAAATATGGAAAGAAGAACTAGAGTCTGAGTAATCTCACACCTTCTCAGTTTATCTGTCAGGGCCATTGCTGGGGGAAAGGATTTCATCCTGCCTTAAGAGATAGGCATGGCCTAAAGCTTCATCCTGAGTGTGGCATACATTCCACTGTTGCTTTTGTAGGGCACCAACCAGCCCCACCAGAGAGCTCAGCTACTGTGTTTAAAAGTTTTGTTGGTGTCCGGCTTACTCTTGGAGGTAACTTGTCTCTCTCTCTTCATCAACACATGAAAATGCCATCAGTTAATTATTCCTGATTGTGAATAAGTCTATACTCCATTTTGAGATGGCAGAGAAGCTACTTTCAGCTCAATGTTTTCAGTCTCACTTATTTCCAATCAACCCTACTGTGCTAGGAATTCTATACATGTAATGATGTAAAAAGTAGGCATTATTGGGCTGGAGCTCACTGTAGCATGAGAGTCTGGAGGAAAAGGATGAAGCAGGGTTAGAGAGCGAAAGAAAGGAAAAATAAGAAAGAAGGAAGAAAGAAAGGAAGGGAGGGAGAGAGGGAAAGAAGGGAGAGAAGAAGGAAAAGAGGGAGAGAGAGAAGAAGGGAGGAAGGGAGAGAGAGAGGAAAGGAAGAATGAAAAAAGGAAGGAAAGAAAAGAGAGAGTGGGAGGGAGGCAAGATGCTGAATTGCACTAAAGTGCCAGACTGTTCTCATCCTTTACCTGCAGTAGAGCAATTGCAGATATTGATGGAAGTTTTGCATATAATTCATTTTTAGACAAGTGTTACAAAATAACACAATACGATAATTAACCTTAAAGATGTTAAGAGACTGGGGAAATGTCAAGGGTTGTACTGTAAGAGAGCCCTAGATTTGAAGCTAGGCTGTGCACCTTACAAGTTCAGTGTACCTTTGAGCAAATTTTTAAATAACCTCTTCACCTTATATTCTTTATCTGTAAGATGGAAATAATAACAGCTACATCATAGGGTTGGAACCAAAGCAATAACCTACATAAAGCAGCAGAAAAAGTATCAGGCACATAGGTTTTCAACAATGCAACTATCATGATTATTGTGAAGATTAGCCCAGCGCCTTCAGTGAAATAAGGTCCCTCCTAACTTCCAATCAAAATATGAATATGGGAAAATGAAAGAAGAAACTGAAAATAACAGCAGAGACTGTTAGGATGGACAGATGGACTGACAACCTAATAATAGAAATGGGAGAAATTTCTATGAACTCTAATGAATTTAGAACCCATTAGGGAAGAACCTGGAATTTCTTTTGTGAAACATATAATATCTAAAGAAAGAAAATCACTTTTACTTCTCTCAATATCTAGCCCCTAATTCAAAGCCTCTCTACTGGCCAAACCAATCTGAAAGCTGAGCAGCTGCCTATCTGCCCCTTGGGTGCTGATTCATGAGGCAGCAGCCTCTGTTATCCTTTCCACATTTGTCTTTTTTTTTTTTTTTTGAGATAGAGTTTCGCTCTTGTTACCCAGGCTGGAGTGCAATGGCACGATCTTGGCTCACCGCAACCTCCACTTCCTGGGTCCTGCCTCAGCCTCCCGAGTAGCTGGATTACAGGCACGTGCCACTGTGCCCAGCTAATTTTTGTATTTTTAGTAGAGACGGGGTTTCACCATGTTGACCAGGATGGTCTCGATCTCTTGACCTTATGATCCACCCACCTTGACCTCCCAAAGCGCTGGGATTACAGGCTTGAGCCACCGCGCCCGGCCTCCTTTCCACATTTGTTTGCAGCAACTTTTGGAGCACAGGGGTACTAGCTGGGGCACTTTCCATACTGGGAGGAATAGGCTCCCCAAAGAAAATCTTTTATGGAGACTGGAAAGAGACAGCCTGGAAACAGTATGATTGAGATGTGTTCCCCCACACCTGCATTTTCCAATAATTCAAGAGGGCAGTGCACCAGTCACTGGAGTTAGGGAAGGCTACCAACTCCACAAAGCACAGGGCACTAAGCTAATAATGACTGGAAGATGAGTCCTGGAGTATGGCGGGGGTGGGGAGGCATCATCTCCCCTAAGAGCAGACACAAGGGAAAGACTCTAAGAGCAAATAAGTGGGCAGAAGAGAGCCGAAGGCAGTTCGTTCCTTCTATTTGTTGACAAATACTGAGGATGACAGTTAGCTGAGTCACCGTCTGAGGACAAACAGAGGAGAAAAATGGAGTATAGAGAAAAATGCTACAATGCAGGGGAATGAAAGACATCCGGAAAATTCTGAGAAAGGCATGTGTCTGAATGTGATTTAATTCAGAAACCAGGAGAAAAATGTCAGAAGACTCTATCATCCTCAGTAAAGGATTAAAAAAATAGGCTTTATGAAATAGTAGCATGAAAGAGAGCAAAGGCTCCATGATAGTATACGTAGTATACTCCTGTAAGTATTGGCAGAGAGTATTTTGTTTTGTTTTTATTGCTGTGCTTAGCACAATGCCAGGCACAGGGAATGTAATAAATATAAATGACATCTGGCAAACATTAACTTTATGTACGGGTGGAAAAACTACTAGTGATATTTATCATCTTATTTATTTACTGCATTTGATAAAATCTCTGCAATAAAAATGACATGTTTTAAAATAAGAGGAAATATGCATATGAATCACATGACTTCCCCACTCCTGTTAATCACTGTTGATGTGGATGCTGAATAGCCATCTTGGAAAAGAACTAACAGTGCCAAGATTCGGGGGCTAACATAGCTGCAAGCACATCTGGTAAATTGGGTCAGAGTAACCCAGTGGAGTGACATCTCAAGAAGAAATAGGGATTCTTATGGGGAGAATTTACCCTGAGGGAAGAAGAAGTCTGCTGTAATGAGCCAGGCTTGGTGACAAGGCCTGAAGATTGGAGGGTAGCAATAGTGCCACATGGTGGGTGTTACCTGAGAAAACATCTGAACAGCTTGAACCAACACAGACAGCCGGGCAATCTTCCTAGATGGCAAGAACCTAAAGTAGAAAAGAGTAAGAACCTAAAGGAGAGTAGAGAACCTAAAGTAGTGAAGAAAAGTAGAAAAGAAGAGTGGTTCCTTGCCCTGCCAGGAACCAATAGTGACAGCAGCTGTATCGATGGCATGAACCCAAGCAAGTGGGTGAAGATACTACTTACAGCCATAAGCCAAAGATGGAAGCAGTGCAAGAAAGCAGCAGGCAGTGGTCTGGAGTGGGAAGACACTGGGGATAAAGGTGGTCAGAAGGCTACCAGGAAAGCACAGAGGCAAGTGACAACAGGGGAATGAGCTGGATCAGGATTCAGAAGCAGTAGCTCAGACACAGCTTCATTAGGCCCACATCCCAGCCTAGAGCAACCAGTGTCACAGGCAGCAGCCTCAGTGAAGCAGAAAGCAGTAGCTTAGGGACAGGCAATGGTAGCAGGATGGGCCCTGGTCCAGCTGCTGAGGATGCAGACTGACCTAATTTCCTACAACAGTGGAACATCCCTGACGATGCCCTGGAGGAACTGAGGTCTTGCCATTAAACAGGGACACCCATTGAGCTCACATAGCCTGGGCATTCCCATGGAAGTGACTCCATATCCACCTAGAAATAGGGGATCTCTAATTTTGAGCTACACAAGCAATAAGAAATAATTAAAGGGGAAATTAAAGGAAAAAGTATTTTCAATGGCTCCTCCATTCTCTATGCCTCATTGCCAGTCTCCAAAACCTGTTGTTCAAGACATTCATGATCTGAACCCACACCACTTCTCCAATCTCTTCCCTGTAGTGTGCTGCTTTCAAACTGTATTGTCCGGTAGAAAGTCCCAGAACTTAGCCAGGCGTGGTGGCTCACATCTGTAATCCCAGCACTTTGGGAGGCCCAGGCAGGCAGATTGACTGCTGTCAGGAGTTCAAGACCAGTCTGGCCAACATGATGAAACCCCATTTCTACTAAAAACACTAAAAAATTAGCTAGGCGCAGTGGCATGCCCCTGTAATACCAACTACTCAGGAGGCTGAGGCAGGGAAATTTGCTTGAACCAGGGAGGTAGAGGTTGCAGTGAGCCTAGATCACACTACTACACTCCAGACTCTGGATGACAGAGCAGAAGTCCATCTCAAAAAAAAAAAGGAAAGAGAGAAAGTTCTAGAACTTTATGCTGTCTGGAGATCTTTCCAGCTCTTGTGTTACTTCAGCTTCCAAATATGAGTGCTTGCCCTCTGTGGGCCTGCAAACATAATGCAGAAATGTGCTAAGCCATGGAGCTGAGGTTATCCATGAACTGAAGAAGGTGCAGAGAGAAAGGTCAACCCTAATACCAGTGAGCCCAACTGCAACCTTAGTTCTACTACTCATTGTCTGTGGGATTGAACACAAATTTATTCACTCCCCTGAGCCTCAATTTCTTTATATCTAAAATAGTGAAAGTGATAACTTACCTTATAGTTTACACTGAGAAATAACTGATATAAGGCTATGCTTCCCAGATGTTTTCACATCATACATGGTACACCGAAAATATAGGCTCTCTGTGGCCTGATTTATCTGGCCTGGAGGCTCTGTCTGGCTGCCCTAGGCCCTTTTCAACCATATCAGACATGAAGGGCATAAATATCTCAACACACCTGCAACTACTTCCTGGTATTCCAGGATCTAGACATTCAACTAGGGAATATCTCATGAAACGTACACAAAGCACCTACCGCAATGGCAGACTCTGTGCATTACCTCTATAAATGTTTGTTTCCCACAGTTATTCCCTGAGCAAAGGATACTTTGCATATTTCTTGAACAATATTCAAAAATAACATGTTAGCACAGGTACCGAGTGGGTCCCGGTAGAGAAAAGATACCCGAAAAGTACAACACAAGCTGGAAAGCTAAAAGAGCCTTTTTACTCTCTTTGCTTAATAACTTGCTCTAAAGTTGGGCCCTTACTTCTTTTTTAGCACCAAAAATCTAAAATCTGTGGGCTTCTATGATTTTTCTAAAATGTTGACTTGTTTGTACCATATCTTTTTTCAGCAACATTATATTTGCAGCAAGCTAAAACCTCCCAAATTCAAGAACAACAGTTAATCCAAGGCATGAGGACAGATTCTTGCAGAGAGTACTAATAGTGACAGGTGTCCCTGGGCTGAAGAGGATCTGAAGCCGTAAGTGATCAAGGTAGTGCCCAGGCACTGTGTTGAGAGTCCATGAGGGAATATGCATGACTGGGCCCCCCTCCTGGTGAGTAGGTGATTCTGTGCCTCCTTCCAGACCTAGCTCAAAGCCCTCTTCTTGTATAGCCCCGGGAAGACAGTGACTTTTCCCCTGTGTTCTCACAGCACATTCTCTCTACCATATTTTTAGACCTCTCCATGAGTTCCTTGAACTTTTTCAACGTACTAGGATGATACAGAGTGTTTAGAACAGTGCCTTGAACACTTCTGTCCCTTCCACCTAGACACTGAGATTCTAGAGTTCTTAACTCCTCAGAACCTCTGATTTGCAGTCTTTACATCTGTCATCATGTAAGGTGGGGCCTTTTTCTGATTGTAAACCCTAGTTGAAGCTGTCTGGTTCTGTCACATCCAGAATCCTGCTAAGTTTCTTTCTTCTATGCATTCCTATATTATGCTCAGCTCTGGCTTGGGCTCCTGAGGACATCTGTGACTTTCAGAAGTTTATCTCCCAACTAAAATATAAATGGAAGCTTTAATATTCTCTATCCTACAGTCATGCTGTAGGCATGGTCTAAAGTGATTTTACTTATTCTTCTTTCTATCACTATAATTCTTGGAGGATTTATGGAAAAACTAATTTAGTGGCTTCCATTATTCTAACTCAGGGGTTCCCAACCCCTGGGCCATGGACCATTCCATTGCCTGTTAGGAAGTGGTCTGCTCAGCAGAAGGTAAGCAGTGGGTAAGCGAAGCTTCCTCTTTATGTACAGCCACTCCCCTTTGTTGCATTACCACCTGAGCTCTGCTTCTTGTCAGATCAGCCGAGGCATTAAATTCTCACAGGAGCACGAGCCCTATTGTGATCTGTGCCTGTGAGGGATCTATGTTGCATGTTCCTTATGAGAATCTAATGCCTGATGATTTGTCCCTGTCTCCCATCACCCCCAGATAGAACCATCTAGTTGCAGGTAAACAAGCTCCCACTGATTCTATACTATGTACCATTAACTATTTCATTCTATATTTATATGTTGCAATGTAATAACAATAGAAACGAGTGCACAGTAAATGAAATGCACTTTAATCATCCCCAAACCATCCCCCTCTCCAGTCCATGGAAAAAATGTCTTTCACAAAGTTGGTCTCTGGTGCCAAAATGGTTGAAGACCACTATTCTAACTGCCTTCTCTTTCAGCAGCTTATGTGTTGGCCTTGTCTCCATGATATTGAGAGAATAATAAATTTGATCTGTGTAACTCCAAAGGACACACCTGTACAAAAGGGTGGAAATGACAGAGGTAGATTCTGGCTCTAAACATAAAAGGTCTTTGTATTTATTTTACATTTATTTATTTATTTCTACAGATTTAGAGGGTCCAGAGTGCAGTTTTGTTACATTGATATATTGTGTGGTGATGAAGTCTGAGCTCTTAGTATAACCATCACCCAACTAGTGTACATTACATTCAATAGGTCATTTCTCATCCCTCGCTCTGCTCCCACCCTCCCGGCCTTCTGAGATTCCAACATCTGTTATTCTCCTCTGCATGCCCATGAGTACACATTATTTAGCTCTCACCTATAAATGAGAACCTTCACTACTTGACTTTCTGTTTCTGAGTTATTTTACTTAAGATAATGATCTCCAGTTCCATCCATGTTGCTACAAAATGCATTACTTCATTATTTTCATGACTGAGTAGTATTGCACAGTGTGTGTGTCTGTGTCTGTGTGTGCATGTCATATGTATATATATATATCTATATCACATTTTCTCTATCTAATCCTCCATTGATGTTCACTTAATTCGAATCCATGTCTTTTCTATTGTGAATAGTGCTGCAATAAACACGAGTGCAAGAATCCTTTTGATATAATGATTTCTTTTTGGGGGATGTATATACCCAGTATTAGAGTTGCTGGATCTAGTGGTATTTCTATTTTTTTGTTCTTTGTGAAATCCCCATACTGTTTTCCATGGATGTTCTACTAATTTATATTCCCACCAACAGTTTAGAAGCATTCTCTTTTCTCTGCATCTTTGCCAACATCGGTTATTTTTTTTAATTTTTAATAATAGTCATTCTGACTGGTATAACTGGTATTCTGACTGGTATAACATGGTATCTCATTGTGGTTTTAATGTACATTTCTCTAATGACTTCAGATGTTGAGAATTTCCTCATAGGCTTGTTGCCCATTTGTATATCTTCTTTTGAAAACCATGGAAGGCCTTTTTAAATGGTGAGAGCTGTCCAGAGAGGCAGGAATGCATATTAGAAAGTTACTGTGTTCCAAATTTCTGAATGATATTGCAGAAAGATCAGATTAGCCTCCTGCTTTAAAGAGACTCACATTTTATCAAGAGAGACACACACGTTAAGAAATAAATACATCAAGTCTTATAGCCCTTAGGACAGAAGTATGTACAGGTTGTGTGGGGGCAACTGAGGGGAAGGTAGTGGAATCTACTACAGGATGAAGTATCCGATGGGAATATTGAATGTCCTCAACTACGATTTTTTTCTACCCATTGAGATGCCTTTTGGATTTTATTTTTTATGAAAATAAAACTTCCACTTAAGACTCCTTCCCCAGTGAGCCATTGCATTGGTTTTGAAATTTCTTTTCCTTTAGGCATAACTAATAAATTTATGGACAGAGTAGGAGATGTGAGCACATCAGAAGGCAGCCAGAGCACATTATTTGTTTAAAATAAGCAATTGACATTTAAAAAGCTAGAGGCAAGGCAAGAAGATGTATCTCAGGCCACCGCCTTACACGGATGTTCCTCCCTGGGGAGAACAGCTTAAGAAATAGTCACCTACCTTAGACACTTCTCCAAAAAGAAAGAAATGACCAGTTACTTGCCTGACAGATTTCTGAATTAGCCAACGCGAATTTGGATTTGGATTATGAACTAGGAAACTAGGGAGCTTTTCTCCTGTCATTGGAAATGTGAGGATTAGAAGAAAGGAACTAGATTCTTGAACCCACATGCAAATAGGTTCAATTTAAAGCGGACAGTTAAAGAGTAATTTTTTAAGGGTAAAATCATGACTCTCATATAAGAATAAACTTAGCATGAATCAAAGATTTTACTTAACTCACTAATGAGACGACCAATAAGATGTTGCAACTGATTCAAAGGAGAATTCAAATATGTATATATGTATTTATATATATACACATGTATGTGTGCATGTACACACACACAGGAAAGCTAAAATATACTTTAAAATGGATAAAAACTGACCTTTCCAAGGGAATGAAAGGAGAAATCAATTGTCTTTATCAGTAGGCAAAATGTTTCTGTGTATCTATGACTGGAACCATTTGCACTAGGTATCTGTAATTTAAGACACTGAAAAAAGAAACAAAGACATGGAAAAGCACAAAGACTGAAAAAAATCAGCAGCCAAGACAACAATCCCCACTTTCCCCTGAATTCACCCAGTAATAGTTTTGTTTCATTTCCAAGTTTTTCAGAGTTTCTCTCAAAGGACGAACAGCTTGCTTAAGGTGGCTGCAAGTCGTTATCCTAAGAGATTCGATAATCTCCACACGGCCACCAGAGTCAGAAACTCCAGCAACATTTCCTTGCTCTTCCTCATTCCTCACCTTCAAATTGCAACTCTTTCCTCAATCTGACCTCAGAAATAAATCACTTGCATTTGGGTCCCTGTGTCACGTCTCTCCACAGCTGCCGTCTCCGACCTTTCATCATTTCCCATGTATACCATTAGCTATGGATGAGTTCCAGTGTATCATAAGCGTTTGCCAAACAAAGTTGAAGTATCCATAAATGAAGGTAAAGATTAACAGGACAACATCTGTCATGAAACTGTCCCTGTTCTGTTATGCCTATGGTTATCTCCTCTGTGCAGCCCTCCGTTACTCCACCTCTTCTGGCAAATATTTAGTATTTCCTTCTCTGTGCTCCAAAAGCCCCTCATTTGCTCCTCTTTTAGGGCCCATCTTCAACTTGCTCCGGACCTGGTTTTGTAGATCCCTGTCTTCATACACAGTAGAAGGCAGGCTCTTTGAAAGTAGGGGTCATATTTGTAGCATCCTCATGCCTTCCCCAAACTCACTTGATTTTTAGTGAAAAGTCAGACAATTCAATTAAATTATATAATAATTTATTGGATACCATTGAATAAGACCTGGAAAGTGAAATTGAAATAAACTGCTTTACAGTGATGGTCAGAGTAGAAGCTGACCTGTGCTAAAGATGGAAACAAGCAAAAGATCAGGGTTCAAGGTCTCACGGAAGTGTCAGAGAACCTCAGGGAGCAAATAATTTTTAAACCCCGTCAGTGGCTTCCCCAGTTTTAACAGGACAAGATTATCTCATTAAACAAAGGCCCCCACAAGGCTGGGCCCACCTGCGAACTTAAGCAGCCTCAGCATTTTTTCACTCACTGCATAAGATACTTGGTTTACATAGGATTTACATAGGATAGTTGGAATTTTCTAGACAGGTTATGCCATTTTAAAACCCATGTTTTTGTACATTCTGTCCAAAATGTTCACTTTACTAATGTAGGCTTTAACACCAAAATGTCTTCCTCTTTTATGAAACTTTTCCCGACCTCCCCTAATAGACAGTTGGCTACCCTGACCCTTCCGTATCCTTTTTGCCTCCTTAATCAAATTCAGTGACACTCACAAAGACACTGGCTGTGGTCTTCCAGATATTAAAATGGCTTCCTCCAGCTGCATAGAGAACACAGAAATTTCAGAAGTTTGTTAGCTAGGCTCACATCTTTATAGTCATATTATCTTCTCTTTGAAGAGGTCTCTGAATTCTAACCCTCCCAAGATCTCTCCCTTCATTTAACCATTTATCCCCTAGGGAGGATGAGTGACTTTACTCAACTGTGAAGTAGAAAAAAATGGGAGTGAGAAGCTAACTCTCTCTGTTCCTTTTTCTCGTTGGAAACTCATGACTTCCTGAAAGTATGCATTCTACTCTTCTTCCCATGCAATAAATTTCCAGTCCAGAAGCTCTCAGGTTTTCTGTGGTGTTCAGTAGCTCATTATTATAGTACTAGCCTGCCTAAGCTACATGCTCCAAAATCAATCTAATTTCAGTAATTAAAATAATATCTTAATCTCTGCCTTGGAGTCAGAGAAGTGTGTTATTGCCTGGGTCTCATAAGTTCTCAAGAGTATTGCCCTGCATGCAGAAACACACACTCCCAGCTCCCAAATAAATCTTGGACTTGATTTATTTAGATTTAGTTACTTACTTGATGTACTTAGACTTAGTTTACTTAGACTTGGTTTACTGTGACTTAGTACTTGGAGTACTCAGAGGACTTGAGAGGATGGAGGGTTGGGAAGAGGCAGGTCATGTTCTCTAGCTTGTCCTTGGGAAGGTTTCCTCTTCTGAGAACATTTCTTTCCTTATGGAAATTCATGCGGAGCACATAAACAACACAATCACAGTCTATTTCTAGAAACTGTTAATAGGGGAAAACATTTTACTTTGCTTTTTTTCCCCCTTACCTAGACAGTCCTCCATCACAGCTCACAAAAGACTGCCATATAATTATTGTAATCTGACAGGCACTTCACAATTTCCCTGAGCTCTTAAGTGGATTTACTTCCTTTACATCTTTCATTTTCAGAAGAATAATTGGAATGAGTCAGTCTCTCCTATTGCCTCTAATTTGCCAAACATCCTCCTGGAGGAAGACTAAGGCAGGTACTGTTTTGGACTTGTTATGTATTTGTAATCAGAGACAGAAAGACAGTCTTAGATTTGGCATTTCCAGTTTCAGTTTTGCTCTGGTTAACTCAGTGCTGACCAGAATTTCATCACATCACTCTGATGATCTCAGTCTTTCACAGTCCTTCCCGTTTTATGTAAGATTGATCCGCAACTATTGTCCTATCTTAGTCCAATTTTCCTTTTCAAGTGTATTTTTCACAATAACACAAACTTCCTACTTAGTCAATCTTGTGCTTTCCTTGTTTCCAAAAAAAAGCTTACAAATTCTTTCTTGTGGGCTTCTGTGCTTCTCTTTATGGTTCTTCACTGAGAATATTTTTTTTTTCTGCTGATCCAAGTCTACCCTTCAAAGGCCACTTCAAATCTTACTTCCTCTAAGAAGACGTCAATCCTACCCTGTAAATACCTTATAATACTTAGATGAATCAGTCATGTTTTATTTGCAAATACTGCCTTGTGGCAAATTGCTTTTACTTGTTCTAATATTATCTCTTGCATAACCTGAGATTTATATACCTCAAAGATCTCACAGAGTTATCAGGAATTCAGAAAAAAAAAAAAACAAAACAGATTATCACTGTTCATTGTGGAATGTATGTGTTGATAGAGGAAAGTATAGGGGTCTTTAAATGTGCAAGTGAGGAGTAATTACCCCAGTTAAGGAAAGATTTTTTTACACCGAGTGTAAGGAGCTAGGCATTGCTCATTAGATAGCTAATAGCAATAGTGCCTCAATCTAGAGAGAGAAGAATGTGCAAAGACCCAGCGGAATAAGCAAGCCTGCCAAATATAAGGATTTGCAAGCAGGAACAAATGGTCTGAGGCAGGGTGCCAGGGTGGGTGTTTGGTAGAGCTGGAGAGAGCCAAACCTGGTGGCGTAGGAGCCAGAGTGTGAATACTCTTGCAGGCTAAGACACAGAGCTTGGCATATAATACAAGCACAGGGGCATGATGGAAAACTCCATTTGTTTGCAATTCTCATGATTAGAGACTCTAGAAAAAGCACTTTCTGTGTTAGATGAATAACAAGTGGAAAGAACTGGTTTTTCTTTGCTAATCAGGAGACTGTTGCAAGAACCCAGACAAAGAATGAGGAAAGCACAATCTGCCCCATGCCCTTAGTTATTTCTTGAGGTGAATATTGTCTCCTGAATGGCTTCACTAAGTGCCACAAAGGCAAGAACTGGGCCTGATTTATTTCTGCCTGAAGGCACCCAGCAGGGTAGAGGCATGTAGTAGGCACTAATTTTGACCTCTGCAGGGATGCTGAATTCAAACAGTCATCCTTTATCTTCTTCCTGCTTACTTATCTAGGGGGCACAAGATTGGACCTGAAGTGCAGAAATAGTGTCTACATGTCAGATCTACCGTTTAAGATCTGTTTTTATAAAATATTAAGTACATATAAGAGAAAAGTTATAAAGACAATAAAACAAACTTCCTAGATTCAAAATTGATGCTATAAAAGGGGACATTATGAGTGCACTGGGTGCACCTAGGCTGTGTTTTATTATTGTCATAGTTTTCTTTATAGTTTAGTCACATCATGATGTATATTCTCAGAAAATATATAGTCATGCTTTGCATATTTTAGCATTATAAAAACAGATTCATATTGCATACATTATTCCAAGACTTGCTTTTTTCAATCAATATTCTGTTTCTAAGATTCATTCATATTGACACATTCTTTTTCACTGCTCCATACCATTAATTAAATGATAAGTTTACAATGTGTTTACCCATTTCTCTAAAAGCGGATAGG
Source organism: Saguinus oedipus (assembly GCA_031835075.1). Classification (NCBI taxonomy): domain Eukaryota; kingdom Metazoa; phylum Chordata; class Mammalia; order Primates; family Cebidae; genus Saguinus; species Saguinus oedipus. The sequence goes on along the minus strand of CM063183.1, from coordinate 6,655,583 downwards.
TAGGCTGTTTTTGGACATTGCAAGGTTACTATGATAACTCCCAAAGAAGTTACTAATATCTGATTCTGTTACTAGTATCAAAATTTATAAGCTTCCAATTTTTACTGATCTTGATATTGGAAATGAAAATGACAATTGTAGAGATAAGAAGTTTTTAATATGAGTATTTAGAGAACAGAACAATTGCTGGTATCACCTTTCCAAATAGAATAAAAAATAAGTGGAACTTAACAGAACATTTTCATTTCTGTGACCATAAGAATACAATGAATGGGGGAGGGACAGCGGTGGGGGGGGGAGCTGGGGAGGGATAGCCCGGGGAGAAATGCCAAGTGTGGGTGAAGGGGAGGAAGGCAGCAAAACACACTGCCATGTGTGTACCTATGCAACTATCTTGCACGTTCTGCACATGTACCCCAAAACCTAAAATGCAATAAAAATTTAAAAAAAAAAAAGAATACAATGAACCAATAGTAGTGTTAGAAATTAGCCCTAATGGAGCCAAGACTTTTTATAATGTTAAATATTGCCTCTAATTATTTTGCTTTCACATTTTTGAGCTATATCTGCTGATAATGAGAAGACCTCCAGAAGGTTATAAACTGCCTGATTATAAAACTTGTAAATGTAACTTCTATCCACAAAGATTACAAAACATATGCTGTCTGTTATGAGATATTGTAACTATTCTCTTAAAAGACTAAAAACAATTGTTCAGGAAATTGAATTTTCTTACTTCATCTATAATTCACCAATGTTGTGTTCATTAATTCACTTGTGTTAAACAACTCATCACTGTATATGCTATGTCTGGTTTTTGTTCATCAAAGAGCATTTTGACTGTCTCTCATCTGTAGTGATGGTGATTGAAGCCTCCCCTGCAGGCTCCAGTCAAACACAAGGTGAGGCTGGTTATTATTCCCAGTGACTTTGGGCAAAGAAATCTACCTGAGCCTCAGATTTCTTCAAAATAGGTATTATAATCTCAACTTTGCCTTCCTTAAATAGCCAAAAAGTTCAAGAAATATCAAGCACACAGGAGTGATTCATAAGCAGTAAAATTCCGGACAAATGTAATTGATAATGATGACAGTGATGAGGAGAATTATGTTACTATTTTGCCCAACTAGATAAGCCACAAAAATACATAAAGTTTTCTATAGGGAATGGGGGTAGATATTAGGGTTCAAATGGAATCTTTGAATTTTCCATTCAGTAGATGTGTCTGTCTGCAAAGCACAGTGCTATGGGTTAAACTGTGTCCCCTAAAATTCGTATGTTCAAGTCTTGACACACAGTACTTCAGAATGTGACCTTATTTCAAAATAAAGTCAATGCAGGTGTAATTAGTTAGGTTATGATGAGATCATCACTCGGAGTAGAATGGACTTCTACTCCAATATGACCAGTGTTTTCATAAAAAGGGAAAATGTGTACACAGACATACACATGGGTGTAATTACATGTAAAGCTGAAGGCAGTGATCAAGGTGGTGCTTCTACATGTTAAGAAATGCCTAATATTGCCAGGAAAAAAAAAACACCATAAATTACATAAGAGACATAGAACACATTCTTCCTCACAGCCCTCAGAAGAAAGTAATACTGTCAACACCTTGATCTCAGACTCCTGGCTTTCAAAACAGTGAGGTGATAAATTTCTGTTTGTAAGCCACCCATACTTTTTTTTTTTACAGCAACCTTAGAATGCCAATACACAAAGACTCCTGCCTACGATATTATGCTATCAACGAAAATTGCTGCAGTATTTGGTCAGATTTATAAACATCTTTCAAGGTAACAGAATAAGGCCAGGCACAGTGGCTCATATCTGTAATCCCAGCACTTTGGGATACTAAAGCAGGAAGATTGCTTGCATCCAGGAGTTCACGCCTAGCCTGGGCAATACAGTGAGACCCTGTGTCTGCAAGAAATAAAATATTAGCCAGATGTGGTGGTGTAGGCATGTGGTCCCAGCTACTTAGGAGGCTGAGGTGGAAGGACTGCTTGAGCCCAGAAGTTGAGGCTGCAATGGGACCTGATTGCAACACTGCACTCCAGCCTAGGTGACAGAACAAGACCCTGTCTCTAAAATAAATAAACAAAGTAACAGAATGAATGACCAACACTAACACTAGGGAGCCAATGGTTATAATACTCTTATATATAGAATATTAGAGGTGAATTAGCATGAAAACTGGTCAACCTCATTATTATGCAAAGGATTTGAAAAAATTATTTTTTCCCCAGTAACATAGTAAAGATAACTTGATGCAATATACTCGGTGCTGCAGAGGAGTTGATGAAATATCTGCTTTCATATCCTATTTGTGGAATACTAGTTGGTATAATCTTTCTTAAAGTCAAGTTGTCACAACCTATTAATTACCATAAAACACAATCTCAAACTTCTGTTAATCCATCTTCAGAAACTATGGTATAACATTTAAATGCAGAATTATAGATAAAGGATAGCTATTGTAGTGTTATTTATGTTAGTATAAGAAAGAAAACAACCTAATGACCAAATAACATGGAGATGGCTTCGATCTATCATTTTATCTGAATTATTTTTAAGGACATTTAAAATATATTGTGAAGTCACCAACAAAGAATATATAGATAACAAGGGTTCTCAAAATCTAGTACAGAGACCACTGGGGGTCCCCAAGACTCTTTTAAGGGGTCTATGAAGTCAAAACTATCATTTTCACGATAATCCTAAGTACATTACTGGCCTCAATCTCATTCTTTCGTGACGATACAGTGAAGTTTTTAGAGGCTACAGGTAATATCACAATTATCTGAAAAGGCTATTTACCTGCTCCCCTCTTTTTCCATTTTCCATTTATATGAGGCTCAATTTTCTTCGTGAACTTTATCCAGAGCACTATATCATAATGGGTTTAATGCAGAAGCAGATGTGAGAATCCAGCTGTTCTGCTAAGTCAGACATCAAAAAGATTTGTGAAACAATGCCACTATGTTCACTAAGTTTTGTTGTCTTTTACTAAAGTATGTTACTTGGGTTAATTAACAGGTAATACATTTATTATTGCATTATTAAACAAATTTTTAAAATATACTTTTTTCCAGTTTAACATACAACAGTAAATATCAACAAAACCTATAAACAAAACCTTTGGAATCCTCAATAATTTAAAAGATGTAAAGGGGTTCTAAGGTCAAAAAGCTTTAGAACTCATGTCATAGAAAATATTATTACATCCCTATAAGAAAGAACTGGGAAAAAATGTGCAGAAGTGTTGTGACTAAGCTGAATTGCTGAGACTGATCATCTGTAGTTGTTGGGTTTAAGGGTCATTGTTATTTTAGCATCTTTATTTTTCTGTGTTTTCAAATTTTTCCATTTAGAATGCATTTCTTTTACATCAGATGAAGGGTAATTTTCTTTTAATTTGCACTTTTATTCTTTACCTTAAAAAAAAAAAAAACCTTTACCCTTAAGCCATCATTTAGAATCTAAAATTGTAGAATGTCTCTTAATTACACTTGCATAAAGAGTCTCAGCTCATAAAATTCTGCCAGATTTGAGATCTGCAGGCAAATTAGCCACAAGCTACATGAAGGTAGAATTTATAACTGTAAATTGCACTACATCAGCATTTTCCAGAGAAATGGTCTTTAAAACACCACTGAACAGAGGAAGTATATTTCAGAGGATATTCAACAAGGCTGAGATAAAAATTTACTTTGTGTTTATTTATTCACATATTTTATTATTAAAGAATCTTGGAAATTGGGCTTAAATATTATCTATTTGAAAATCTCACTGGTACAGAAGTCCCCAGCTAGGGCTAAGCATCAGTTTTTCTGGCCTAGGTACTCCAAATGACCAAAGACTTTGGCTGACACATTCCACTATTAAACAGTTTTGATTTAAAAAAAAAAATCTAACTGAGTTATGAGTTATGGTCCTTTGTTTGTTTGTTTAAGATGGAGTTTCACTCTTGTTGCCCAGGCTGGAGTGCAATGGCGCGATCTCAGTTTACTGCAACCTCTGCCTCCCGGATTGGAGTGATTTTTCTGCATCAGCCTCCCGAGTAGCTGGGAGTACTGGCATATGCCACCATGCCCGCTAATTTTTTGTATTTTTAGTAGAGGCAGGGTTTCTCCATGTAGTTCAGGCTGGTCTCGAACTCCCAACCTCTGGTGACTTGCCCACCTTGGCCTCCCAAAGTGCTGGGATTACAGGCAAGAGCCACAACCGCTGGCCATGGTCCTCTTAATGTCTGTAAGTTAACATGTGTGATCATGGGGTAGTTCCACAGGTCAAACATTATGTTCCTTTTTTCTCTCTTTGTTACAGAGTCTCTTTCTCTGTAGCCCAGGTTGGAGTGCAGTGATGTGATCACAGCTAACTGTAACCTTGAGCTCCTGGGCTCAAGGGATCCTCCCATCTTGGCCTTACAAAGTGCTGAGATTATGGGTGTGAGCCACTAAACCCAGGAAGCATAATGATTTCAATGTGTTGTAAGAATAGTAGTTTATGTTTTCATAGAGTTGTTTTGAGGCTTATGCAGCGTAATATACGTCAGACACTTATTGCAGTGTCTGACATAAAATTGGTGCATAACTGATGCATAATACCCATTGTTATTTTTGTACTTTTAAATACTCTCATACTGATATTGGAGCCAGAAAAAATGCCCCCCATTTTCTTATGAACATTCTGGGATCTGCTTACCTCTCTCTGATCAATCCTGCCCACTATTCTATTTCCAGTTTCTACATCCTCCAGCAAACCTTCCCAGACTACTCAGGATTGCTCTCCTATTTTCTGGAGCTTCTAGAGCATATACTTGTCTGGGATACCTTCTGCTATCCCCTGCACCTGTACCAGAAGCTTCTTAACAGGTGGACTAAGTCTTCTAATTCCCTCCTTATCTCCCAGTGGGTCCTAGCCTAGCCTTTCTATGGGAATGATGCATCATCTCTCCTATGGATTTGTGCAACATTTCTCCTCTGGAGAATTTGGGATAATTTTAATCTCTTTGCTTATCTCCAACGGAATCATTATTAGACTAAATTAAACTCCCACTCTCCCTTTCCATCATCATGGAAAAGGATTTTACTTTCTGTTACAGGATGTTTTTCCATGTTGGTCAGGCTAGTTTTGAACTCCCAACCGCAGGTGACTCACCCACCTCGGTCGGCCTCTGTTACTCCTTATGGGAGTAACAGAAAGTAAAATAAAAATCTTTGGGCAAATCCAAAGAAATATGCTTAGCATTTTGCCATTTCTCTATCCTTTGGGATTACACAATGCCCCAGACCAATTCTCACCCAGAAAGGTTTTCATACTTATAAACTCCCAGTGCCAATAACTCCCAAAATGCTTTGCCATTAATTTTATCCATCTGTCAGCAGAAGACTGTAACGTCTCAGAACTATATGGAGAATAGGGAACAGTGAGAATCTTATACATGTAATGCGTGTTACTATTGTGGTCTTTGTCCTTGAATTGAAAACCTAGAGATTCCAAATAGGCTAAGACTAGCTAGCTTCCAGAGGACGCCACGCCAAAACTCAAAATTCCTGGAGATACATAAACCAGAAAGATGCATATATTTCATGTTTTTTACCTCTACTACAGGGCACTCTAAGTGAAGACATGTTTGTTTAAACACAGGGGAAAACAACATCATTCAATTGTTATCAAAAAAAAAAATCTATCTATTGTATACCATTTTGTTTTAGAGAGTCCAGAGAGTGGAAGGAGAGTGACAGATTTCAAACTTTATGAGTTTATTTTAAATTTTCTTTTAAAGAAGATAAGTGTGGAAATTAGATCTCAAAAGTATCAGGAGGGCCGGACATGGTGGCTCACACCTGTAATCTCAGCACTTTGGGAGGCTGAGGGCAGTGGATCACCTGAGGTCGGGAGTTCAAGACCAGTCTGACCAACTTGGAGAAACCCCATCTCTACTAAAAATACAAAATTTACTGGATGTTATCGTGAATGCCTGTAATCCCAGCTACTCAGGAGGCTGAGGCAGGAGAATCACTTGAACCCAGGAGGCAGATGTTGCAGTAAGCCAAGATCACACCATTGCATTCCAGGCTGGGCAACAAGAGGGAAACTGTCTCGAAAAAAAAAAAAAGTACCGTGAGATAACATATGAAAGGAAGTTGAACACAGCCAGGTGCACCATAGGGTTAAGATTAATGCTGCCATCATCTTATCTCCCTCTCTTCTGCATGTTATACAAAACCTGAACTATTTTTATTACTATAACATGGAGTGAAGAACTTGCCAACTATTTCAACATGGGAAAACTATTGCTTATATTTTTCAGAGCACTTTACTCTCCCAGATTTACTCATCACAATGAGAGTTGTAAGATGACAATCAGTCATTATTGTTTTCATATTCTTCTTTACAGCTAGCAACTTCAATATCTCATAGAGTATTGGACAGACTTTCTAAAACTTTGATCTTTTTTTTTTTTTTTTGAAACGGAGTTTCGCTCTTGTTACCCAGGCTAGAGTGCAATGGCGTGATCTCGGCTCACCGCAACCTCCACTTCCTGGGTTCAGGCAATTCTCCTGCCTCAGCCTCCTGAGTAGCTGGGATTACAGGCACGCACCACCATGTCCAGCTAATTTTTTGTATTTTTAGTAGAGACGGGTTTTCATCATGTTGACCAGGATGGTCTCGATCTCTTGACCTCGTGATCCACCCGCCTTGGCCTCCCAAAGAAGTTTAATCTTTTTTGAGGTTTCAGTCTTAAATTGCCAGGTCTCATAGTCAGTGGTTACCAGTCTGAATGTTTCTCACCTTCGTTAATTTTAACAGACCCTTAACTTGATGTTGTCACAATAAATTATCTCACTAAAATGATGCAGAGATTATGTAATGTATTCTTAATCAAATCATTTCTATAGCCAACGTTAGTCCCAGAAACTGCTTCAAATACTTTATATGAGTTTGAAAGATACCCTTTTACCAACCTGTTCATTAATCCTTTTGCAGTTAACAGCAAAGTGATTACACATTCATTTTTAATGTTACATATTCTCTCCTTGTCTTCTTTTAAAACTTCAAAGGAGTGCATTATGAATTTATGTTGTATTTCTATTCTGTACTTGCCTTCATATGTGTCTGCATGTATGAGTCACATGTATGTGCCTATATTTCTTTATTTACATAAGAGTATATATACACAAAATTATACATGAGTTTTGTTTGCAATGTATTTCAGAATAATATACAAGTGTGTGCAGGTTGTGTGTGCATAATGTATACATATGTATGTGTATATATTTGTACATATTTGTGTGTGTTCACATGTTTATGTGGGCTTGCCATGCAAAAGTGAGATGCTTGTGTTTCTTTCTCCTTGGAAACCAAAGAGCTCAACATATTTTGCCTGTTGTTACATAACCTGGATAAGTGAAAACTCAGTGCATTTATCAGGAAGAAATGGATTTTGCAATCTCACACTGTATCTGTTATTTCTTCTTCACTTTGTCAAGAAACTCACTGAAGTGAGTGATCACTGATGAATCATCACTCTGAGAAAGGCCATGACAAAGAATGTTTAATTGAAGTAACTTTTAAAGGAGTTACTATCTTTTTAAATTTGCTTATAACTATTTTTTTTTTTTTTTTTTTTTGCCAGTCAATGAGAGCTTGTAAGGTTGCTGAGGTTGGTTGGCCTTGAACTCCTGGCCTCGCCTTCGCAAGCGCCACGACATCCGGCCGGAGCCACTTTGGGCCCCATGCTTATAACTATTGATTTTTAAAAAAGATTCATTCTTATTCTCTTAGCTTTGGATGTATTTGGTCATATAACCAAATTTATCTTTGGAAACTATTGAATTTCATGCATAGTTGATCTCACACACAATAAAAAATGGTCTTGGCCATGCTTAGATTGAGAGAGCAAAGATTCTGGCAGGTTGTATGGTCCCCTGGGGCTCAGCAGCTGCTTGCCCTGTTTTTTGGTCACAAAATCCAATTTCACTCTGCCCACACGGACTGGAAGACAGCAGGGACCACAGTAGTTCACAGAATTTTGACTTCCTCATTTGTGAAATGTGACCAAACACATCACTTTCAGTGGCAGGCAGGAGATCAGAAGAATATTAGATGGAGTTGAACAAATTGCAGTCATCAAACACAAACTGCCGCAAAAGTGCCAGGTCAGAATCAGGGACAGACCTCAGGTTAGGGAGCCAGAATGTACGTAGAATGTGATCTGGAAGACACTCTCACTGTTCCAACTGACACCCAGTCTACAACTGCACAGCTTTAAAAGGTTTTTGAAATAGTTTTGGTTAGATCACAACTCATGTCATTAAACTACCCTATATAGATAACTTCAGAGGCTGTCTTCTCTGTGGATCACAGGATGAAATTTAAACTCTTAGCCTGTTATATGAGGCATTCCATAATTAGGCTTCAGCCTCTCCTTATAATGTGATTACCCATAGTTACTTTCTCCAGCCTTCTGCAAAATGACTTTTCATATTCTCTGAAAAGCCAGCTCACCTACTCCCCTCTGAGCTTACCTATACAAAATACAGTACCCAATTTCTTCTCTGATTTCCTGGTTAAGATTTGAAATATTTCTATTTTTCTCTCTGTATCCCGCTACCTTAAAGAATCTTGTTTATATTCCTCCTATAGTACTTAATTTCTGTTTTGAATGACAGTCATTTAACTACCTACTTGAAATCCTTAGCTGACTATTTAAGGACAGGGTGTGCTTCACTTGTGCATTCCCCTGGCATCTAACACAGATACTTGCATATATAAAACAGGTGAAAAACAATATTTGACAAATGAATAGGTGAGTAAATGAATGCAAGACATGCAACAATTTGATGTCTAAATGCTATCCTAACATTAACTTAATATCACAGCACCTCAATTTACTTAAATAAATAATACAAATTCAGATTATTTTATTAATTTGGATGCCTTTTTAAAAAATCCAGATCATTTTACAGGCAAATTCTACCAAATTTTAAAGACTAGATCAATCCAGACTTATTAAAGTGATCTAGACCAAGATTTCTCAGATTTGACTTAATATCACAGCACCTCATGTTACCTAAATGAACAATACAAATTAGAATTATCTTATTAATTTGGATGTTTTCTATAACAAAATCCAGATGATTTTACAGGCAAATTCTACCAAACTTTAAAAGCTCGATCAATCCAAGATTATCACAAGTGATCTAGACCAGGATTTCTCAGAGTTGACACTGTGCTTTGTTATGAAGGGCTGTTCTGCACAATATAGAGGACTTGGCAGCATCCCTGGCTTTTACCTACTAGATGCCAGTAGCATCTGCCCTTCAGTAGAGACAGTCTAAAAACAGTCTCTAGAGATTACCAAATGACCGTTGGGGGTAAAATCATGTACAGTTAAGAATCATTGATCTAGAGGCTTAAAAAGAGGTTAAAATAATCTCAAACCTGACAATGACAGCATATGAAAAAAAAATTGTAGACACAAATAATTATGTATACGTAGATATAAAAATTTAAGCAAAACATTAGCAAACCAAATATAAATGTATGTAGCAAACCAAATACAAATATATGTTTACAAAGCTAGATTTTTCTCATAATTCACTTAATAGACAAAAATCTATAAATATATCTTGTCACATCAGCAGAGTGAAGGAGAAAACCTATCTGATTGTTTCACTGGCTGCAGACTAAGAACTCTGCAAAAGTCAACACTGACTCATGATTAAAACATACTAGCAAAAAAATATTAATATACTAGGCGTAGTGTATTTTATAACCTGGAATTCTTTCATATATATATTTAAATGCAGCATGTAATATTTTAAATAATAAATTGTTAGAAGTATTCTCTTTAGCATCAGAAGCAAATCAAGAATTACCATCATTTTTACTACAACTCAAAATTGCATTGGAAGGCGTGGCCAGTTTAAATAAAAATTATTATAAGAAGATAAAACTGTCATCAGTGACACTAAAAATCTAAAATAATTAAAGGAAATTTATCATTAATTTCTTTTTTTTTTTTTTTTCTAAGAAATACATATTTTTTTTTTTTTTTTTTTTTTTTTTAATTTTTATTGCATTATAGGTTTGGGGGTACATGTGCAGAACGAGCAAGATAGTTGCATAGGTACACACATGGCAGTGTGCTTTGCTGCTTTCCTCCCCTTCACCCACACTTGGTATTCATCCCCAGGCTATCCCCCCCAGCCCCCCCCTGCTGTCCCTCCCCCATTCCCCCCAACAGTCCCCAGTGTATAGTAGACCGCCTCTCTGTGTCCACGTGTTCTCATTTTTCTCACCCACCTATGAGTGAGTATATGCGGTATTTCTTTTTCTGTTCTTGTGTCAGTTTGCTGAGAATGATGTTCTCCAGATTCATCCATGTCCCTACAAAGGACACAAACTCATCATTTTTGATTGCTGCATAATATTCCATGGTGTATATGGATACACTCAGAACAAACAAGAGAAAATATAAATTTTAAAAGCTATGTTTTGATACATTAACAAAAATTGCGAAGTACCTAGGAATAAACATTTAAAAAGTATAAGATCTGAATACAAAAAATTATAAATGTATTGACTATAGTAAAAGAGAACCAAAACAAATTGAGAGTTAATGTTCATGAATAAGATATAAAGAAGTACAAATAGATCTTCCTAATTAATAACTAAAACTTCTATCAAAAACCAGCAGTATTTTGTTCTGAGTAGAGTTTTTCAAGTTGAGTATCCCAAAATATATAAGCAAGAGTAAAAAACTAAGACTGGCCATGACAGTGGGTGGGGAGAAAAGAGGAAGAAGCTATGGAAGGAAACAAAAAATAAAGAAAAAGTGAAAAAAATGCTCTGATCTGACATTAGATCTTATTATAAAGCCAAGGTAATTAGGACAGTGTGGTATTTGTGTAAGAATAGACATCTGGATCAACGGGAGAAAATATTGAGCTTTTATATTAGACAGAGATGACATGACTGATGTTTGTGAGAAAGAGGGCCTATTTAAAAAATAGAGGTGGCGCCGATTTTAAAAACATGTTGATGCAGATGCAGAAACAACAGGCTACATCATGCCACACACAAAAATCAATGTCAGATGATGTATTAGTCCATTCTCACATTGCTATGAGGAAATACCCAAGACTGGATAATTCATAAACAAAAAGAGGTTTAATTGACTCATGGCTCTGTATGGCCGCAGAGGCCTCAGGAATCTTACAATCATGGCAGAAGGGGAAGCAAACACTTCCTTCTTCACATGGTGGCAGGAGAAAGAAATGCAGAGTGAAGGGAGGAATGCCTCTAGTAAAATCATCATATCTTGTCAGAACTCACTCGCTATCACAAGAACAGCATGGGGAAACTGCCCCCATGATCTAATCACCTCCCAGGAGGTCCCTCCATCAACATGTTGGGATCACAGTTCAGATTACAACAGAAAATGTGATTTGGGTGGGGACACAAATTTGTTTGACTTTAATGTCAAACAAAGCTTGAACTAGAAAACGTAAGTGTTATTCAATTAGAGAAAATCACTCTAAAAATCACATGGAACCAAAAAGGAGCCTAAATAGCCAAAGTAATCCTAAGCAAAAATAACAAAGCCAGAGGCATCACACTACTGGCTTAAAACCATACTGTAAATCCAGAGTAACCAAAACAGCTTAGGACTGGTACAAAAAGAACACGTAGACCAACAGAACAGGTTAGGTAACTCAGAAACAAAGCTGCACGCTTAGAACCATCTGATCTTTGGCAAGGCTGACAAAAACAAGTCATGGGAAAGGACTCCCTATTCAATAAGTGGTGCTGGGATAACTGGCTAGCCATATGCAGAAGATTGAAGCTGAACCCCTACCTTTCACAATATATAAAAATTAACACAAAATGGGTTAAAGATTTAAATGTAAGGCCTCAAATTATAAAAATTCTGGAAGACAACACAGAAAATCCTCTTCTTGATACTGGCCTTGGCAAAAATTTTTGGCTAAGTGCCCAAAAGCAATTGCAATAAAGACAAAAATTGACAAGTAGGACATAATTAAACTGAAGAGCTTCTGCACATCAAAATAAACTATCAACAAGGCAAACAGACAACCTACAGAATCGTAGAAGATATTTGCAAACTATGCATCTGACGAAGGCCTAATATCCAGAATCTATAGGGTACTTAAACAAATCAACAGGTGAAAACAAATGACTACATTAAAAAATGGTCAAAGAATATAAACAGACACTTCTCAAAAGAAGACATGTTAGTGGCCAACAAACATATGAAAAAATGGTCATCATCACTAATCCTCAGAGAAATACAAATCAAAACAACCATGAGATACTATCTCACACCACTCAAGATGGCTGTTATGAAAAAGTCAAACATAATAGATGCTAGTGAGGCTGTAGAGAAAAGGAAACACTTAGACACTGCTTGTGGGAATTTAAGTTAGTTCAGCCACTGTGGAAAGCAGTTGGGAAATTTCTCAAATAACTTAAAACAGAACTACCATTTGGCCCAGCAATCCTGTTACTTGGTATATACCCAAAAGAGAATAAATTATTCTACCAAAAGGACACATGCACTTGTATGTTCATCATTGAACTACGCCCAATAGCAAAGACATGGAATCAAGCCAGGTACCCATCAGTGGTAGAATGGATAAAGGAAATGTGGTACAGATACACCATGGACTACTACACAGATGGAAGAAAGAATAAATAATGTCTTTTGTAGCAACTTGGATGGCGATAAAGACCACTATTCTAAGTGAATTAATGCAGGAAAAGAAAAAAAACCTAAATATTGTGTGTTATTATTTATAAGTTGGAGCTAAACATTGGGCACACAGGGACATAAATATGATAGATAGTGTGGACCACTAGAGGGTAGAGGGTTGGGTAGAAATAGGTTTAAAAAACTACCATTCAGGTACTGTGCTCACTACCTGGGTGACAGGGTCCATAATCCAAACTTCAGTATCATGCATTACTGCCATGTAACAAATTGGCACATGTACCCACTGTGTCGAAAATAAAAATTGAAATGGAACAAGATTTGAAAACAAAATTAGTTGTATAATCCAAATGTAGAGAGGATACAAATTGATTTGGTCTCACACATTTCTCTGAAATGTACAATTTTGCTCAACCACTTTGAAAAAATAAATGTTTTGGCATTATCTAGAAAGTTGAGCATTCCCGTACACTATGTCTCAGAAATCTCATTCTTCAGTATTTACCCAGGGCAAAAGAAAACACAGATTTAATAAAAAACTTCAATATCATAGAAGTTGATGAAATTTATTCCATACCTCAGGAAAAACATGGAAGATAGTAATAAAGACTGAAAAGTAGCAGTATTAGAACAGATATTCCTTAAAACAGAGTCAAAATTTAAAAGCATTAGCTTGAGAAAATATCATGCAAAAATAGTGGACAAAGTACAAAGAGATTGAAGTCATTACAGAGAAAATGATACCTATGTTAAAAAGACAAAGAACACCCGACTTTCACATGATTGCTTTTTAAAAAACAGACAATGAAATAAATGAGACAGAACATACATTCAAATATATAATGAAAAAATACTTTTTCAGGATATAAAAAATCTACATGTGAAGTTTGATAAAGTGCACTGTGTTTTCAGAAAACTGATACAGAACTATAAAGCCAAGAAACATCCATTGAACTGAAGGATTAATCAGACAAAAGAACTCATAAATTTGACATCAATTGTATGAATGAACTGATAACTTACATTGAGTCCATTTAAACAATGAACCAAGGCTAAAAACAATATGAGAATTGTGGGTACAAAAACATTATAAACTCTAATGATATTAGAAATATAAATATCATAAAGTGGGAAATCGATGTTTTTAATTAGAAAATTAAGAGGAAATGTAATTACATTAGTTTTCTCATTTTCAAAGCAACAATTCAGCATATTAATAAAAATAGATACCTCAAAAATACAGATTTATGTATATTATTTATGATTATTGGGTTAACTACAATAAAGTCTAAGATTATATTATGAACTTTCAAAATTTTCTACAAGTAAAGCAAAAGTTCACACACATACACACTCGTACACATGTACACAGCAATAACATCAAAAGAAGGAACAAAATGAAACAAGAAAAGGAAAATGGAAGACATATAGCAAATCTCTTCTCTCCCTCTCTCTTTATCTCCCTTTATAAAAACATATGGAATATATTTATACATTTGAATTTCATCTGGAAAGCCTAGAACAACATACTTTACAAAGTATCTTGTAATCACAAAGTTGAAAATTACAAAGGTAATCAAGAAGTTGAGGCTGGGCGTGGTGGCTCAAGCCTGTAATCCCAGCACTTTGGGAGGCCGAGGTGGGTGGATCACGAGGTCAAGAGATCAAGACCATACTGGTCAACAAGGTGAAACCCCGTCTCTACTAAAAATACAAAAAATGATCTGGGCATGGTGGTGCGTGCCCGTAATCCCAGCTACTCGGGAGGCTGAGGCAGGAGAATTGCCTGAACCCAGGAGGTGGAGGTTGCAGTGAGCTGAGATCGCACCATTGCACTCCAGCCAGGGTAACAAGAGCGAAAGTCTGTCTCAAAAAAAAAAAAAAAAGAAGTTGAAACACGTCAGTAGTGCTTCAGAGCCCTTGAACTTGTTGCCCAAGTGCTTCCTAGGAGCCCTCAAGTGCACTTCCCACACAACACCACTGGCTCTCCATTCTCTGAAATCCTTGTAGTTCTGTTGTCTGTTATGTCACTCTTTGAATACAACACTGGAGACAAAGAGAAGCTAATAATTGGAAGGGATGTTAATGTCATGGCAAGGTCACTTTGCCCCTCTGATTCAATTTCTTCTATTATAAGTGGCCTAACTTGGCTCCTTCATTGTCTCTAGGGTATGTGTCTTATTTTCCTACCTAGCCAGGTAATTGTGGAAAACTTGAACTCTAGTCTTGGACACCTTTTTCTCATTAAATGCCGAGCACTATGTCTTTCTTGCTCATAGTAAGTACTCCTCCCTCCGGCCTTTCTCCTGCCACTCATATTGCCGTAGTTGCCTCCACCACCTCCTCTGTGGCAGCAGCAGCTGGGGTGGTGGCCCTGCTTTGTTGACCCTGGGCTCCCCGCCTGTGACCTGGCAGAGCTGGACGGCTTGCAGCAAGGAGACAATTCTCCCAGGGACCCAGCGGCCTGGCAGCGGAAGGGAAGGGAGGGCTGGGCTGTCACACCCTTCCAGGTAGGGACCCACTTGGCACACTGACCTCTGGGATTCAGCCATGCTTGCGCTGTGCTTATGGATCTGGAGCCGGGCACTATGAACTCTGTGCCCTTCAAGAGGATCTTCAAGCTAGACAACTTCATCTTTGGTCAGAGTGGTACAGAGAACAACTGGGCCAAACCACACCACTGGCCCACTGCTACTACAGAAGGCACAGAGCCGGTGGAGTCAGTGACGGTCATCATGAGGAAGGAGGCTGAGAGCTGTGACTGCCTGCAGGGTTTCCAGCTGACCCACTCCTTGGATGGGGGCATTGGGTCTGGGATGAATACTCTTCTCATCAGCAGGATCTGGGAGGAATACCCAGACAAATCGTGAACACATTCAGCATTCTGCCCTTGCCCAAGGTGTCCAACACAGTGGTGGTGTTCCCGGATGAATGAAGTCCAGCTGCTTGTTCTTGCCGATCAATAACAAGATATAGACAGACTGGGAAAGCAGGGAGTTTATTTCTGCAACCAGTTACAGGGAGAAGTAACTGTTCAGAGTAACTCACCAGAACAACTCAAAGTTACAAGTTCTTCTCCAGTGCTTATGTACACTTGAAGCTCTATGCCTGTGTAGGAGTGTACTTACAAATGGAAGTGTTTCATTCCATCTATATCTAATCTTTAGGGTCTAAAAAGGCTAGAGCCTTGGAAACTATCTTAATCGTATCTGGGCCCTGGTATGAAGTATATGTGTAAGAATGCTTTTATTATTCTATCAGACTTGAGGAGCTAAGAAAATTCAGGTGGGTCTTCATGGGTTTGTTTATGCATTGCAGCTCTTGTACTCAGGCACCAGTTTCTCCAGTTCTTTAAACTTGAACTTAGGCATTCGTCAGAATTATAGTAAAAGATTAGTGGAAACTGGCTGCTAATGGAAACCTACCCTGCCACTCTATCAGTCCACATAAAAAACAAACACATACATTTTGCATTGAAAATGAAGCTGTCTATGACGTCTGCTTCAGAACTCTAAAGCTGCCCACACCCACCTATGGTGACCTGAACCACCTGGTTTCTCCTACCGTGGGTGGGGTCACCACCTGCCTGTGCTTCCCCAGCCAGCTAAATGCTGACTTACAGAAACTGGCTGAGAACATGTTCTCATTTCTCTGCCTGTACTTCTTCATGCCTGGTTTTACCCTGCTGACCAGCCAGGGTAGCCACCAGTACTGGGTCCTGATGGAGGCTAAGCTCACCCAGCCGATGTTTCATGCCAAGAACGTGATGGCTTCCTGCAATCCCCACCATGGTTGCTACCTAATGATGGCTGCCATTTTCAGGGTCCACATGTCTGTGAAGGAGATGGATAAGCAAATGCTTAACATCCAAAAAATGTACAGCATCTACGTTGCTGATTGGCTCCCCCAAAATGTGAAGTCAGTTGCTGAGACATCCCACTCCAGGGCTAAAACTGTCCGCCATCTTCATGGTCAGCAACACGGCCATCCAGGAAAAAAAAAATCAATCATTCAGTCATGATTTAATGAATAAAGGATTAAATATTAGGAAGTTTAGAGATTGTCTGTATTGGGTTTTTTTTCTGCCAGTCTGTTAATCACTTAACATGCATTGAATGATTTAATCTGCATAGCAATCCTATTGCTAGTTTATACTTGAACCAAAGCATGAAGAGACTAATAAACATGCCCAAGTTAGGATTAGAACCCAGGCAGGCTAGTTCCTGGTTAACTACTATGCTGCACAGCAGAGGCAAATGAGTAACATATATTTTCCTGAATCTTCAATTGACTCCTGGCATATGTTCAAAGAATTAGCATACATGGGTCACTCCCTTCAACATGCCAAGTTGCACCTGCACCAGGGAACTTCACACTCTTTCAGCAGGAGGAGAGGAAGCCCCGGTGTGGAAAGATGCTCCATGAAGTACAGGAGGATTTGCAATCCCAGGCATCAATATACTTGCTGCATTAACAGCTACTCTGAGAGCCAGGCCCACATGAAGCATAACCAAACAGGTGTGATACTTGACACTTTGCCAATTTGTTCTTCCTCTGCAGACATCTTGGGAAAGAAATGTTTCTCAATCACTACCACAGGAAGGTTAGGGAGAAGGTCTAGAAGGAGGAGACCCTCAAACAAGTCCCAGGTTTGAGAAAACAGCCCAGGCAATGGCATATCCTTTACATATGTGTCTAACTAGTGAATCGTGGAATTGTGGCATTTGAGCTCCCCTAAAGCTTTGGCAGTTATAGGAATCAGCATTATGGCTGTAAAAAAATGTGTTCATGTCTTTGAGACCTTCTAGTTTTCTTTTCACTGAAAATAAACCTAACATCACTCATTCGTCACTAAATCTCCATCAGTGCCCTGACATGTGAACACTGATGTTTTCATACTCCTAGATCTATTGTTACACTTACTATATTATGTTGTAATCTTTGCTCTGTATCTGTCTCTCCTCTAGACTGTGTGCTCCTAGAGTGAGGGAATAACCTGTTAGTCATGTCTGCATACCCTGTGTCTGAAAGAAGAATGACACCAAGCAGTTATCAATGCTCTGGTGAAATGAGCAAAAGACAAATCAGCTGTCTAGTAAAACAACACATTTATCCAATGAAACTGAATCAAAAGGAGAAACTGAACTTTCTGACCAGAAAGTGTGTCTCCCAATCCATGGCCCAAGCATCATTTCCAAAGTCTAGATCCCTGACTGGACCTAAAATTTATGCAAGTGTAATTGTAAGTCAACAAGGATATGGATTACTCTCTGTGGCATTCGGATCAACATTTTAATTAGTATTTAAGATACTGATGCAACATTATTTCATGTATGGCATGTAAAATGGCACAACATATATTTTGTGTATTTACTAAAAATATGAATAAAAACAACGTAAACAGGAGTAATCACATTGACATTTAGGGATGTTGCCTTCCTACTGTCATTCTCATTCTCATATGCATGTGTATAAATAGCTAGCTAGCTAGAGATATATGGATAGATAGATTGATGATAGATAGATAGATAGATAGATAGATAGATAGATAGATAGATAGATAGATAGATGATAGATAGACAGGCATGGCCTTGAAAAGATTTTTGTTTCATCCCCAAAAGCTGTACATGTTACCTTACATGGTCAAATTGGTGTGGCAGATGTGAGTAAAAACCTGACTTGGAAAGATAATCCTGGGCTGGGCATGGTGGCTCACCCCTGTAATGCTAGCACTTGAGGAGGCCAAGATGAGTGGATCACTTGAGGTCAGGAGTTTGAGACAAGCCTGGTTGACATGGTGAAACCCTGACTTTACTAAAAATACAAAAATTAGCTGGGCTTGGTGGCACATACCTATAATTCCAGATACTCAGGAGGCCATGGAACAAGAATCTCTTGAACCCTGGAGGCAGAGATTGCAGTGAGCCTAGATCGTGCAACTGCACTCCAGCCTGGTTGACAGAGTGAGACTCAGTCAAAACGGAAGGGAGGGAGGGAGGGAAGAAAAGAGGAAGGAAGAAAGGGAGGGAGGGAGGGAGGGAGGAACAAAGAGAGGGAGGGAAGAAAAGAGGGAGAGAGGAAGGGAGGGAAAGCAAATCCTGGATTGCGTTGGGTAGTCCCAATCTAATCACAAGGGTCCTTATACGAGGCAGGCAGAAAGGTCAAAATCAGAGAAGAGGATGCGAAGATAGAAGCAGAGTTTAGACTGATGCTAACAGGGTCATGAATTAAGGAATGAGGGAAGCTGCTAGAAGCTGGTAAAGGCAAGGAACAGATTCTCCTCTAGAGCCTCTGGAAGGCATGCAGCCCTGCCAACGTATTTAGACTTCTGACTTGCAGAACTGTCATGTAATAAATTTATGTTATCTTAAGCCACTAGCCTCTGGTATTTTTTAAAGCAGCAATAGACATTTAATATAGATAGATGCATTTGATTCCCCGGCCTGCCACAACAAATTACCATTAACGGTGTGGCTTAAAACAACAAAATGTATTCTCTCACCATTCTAGAGGCCAGAAGTTCAAAATGAAATGTTGGCAGAATACTTCCTTGCCTCTCACTAGCTTCTCATGGTTGCCAGAAATCCTTGGCACTCCTTGGCTTATAGATACATCACTTCTGTCTCTGTTTCTGTCATCACATGGCATTCTCCCTGTGGTTCTGTGTTTTCACGTGGCCTTCTTAAAGGGATACCAGTCACTGTACTTAGAGCCCACCCTAATCCAGAATGACCTGATCTTAACTAATATATACAAAGGCCCTATTTCCAAATAAAATCACATTTTGGAGTTCCAAGTAAACACTGATTGGGGGTAGGGGGAGGGGAAAAAAGGGGAGCATTATGCAACCCAGTAAAGAGAGAAGGGGGGGAGAGATTCTTTATTAATACCATTTTTATTATTGATATTTTGTTGTATGTTTATACCAGAATTTACTGTGTTGATTCATTTCACCAGTAACACATTGTTATACTTACATAAGCATCAGTTATTTCACTAGAAGAATCTTCCTCCTTTCTGAATGCCACATTCTGTATGAGATATTGATGAACTGGAATTGACTTCAGGAAGGACAAAGCAGGACAGAGAGAATGGACTTCAAACCATTTTCTATGAAGAACCACAAACAGAATGAGAAAAAAGAGAAGCCTGGGGACATTTGCGGAGGATATGTTCAAAGACTTGCATGTACCACCACACTGAAGATAAATTAATTTTATTCTGTTCTTCCTTAAGGCATTGAATGAAGGCAAGTGGATCAGAAACCATCCCAAAAGGAAAATAGCTAAAATACTGATCTCACCTCTCCATGGTTTCCTTTCTTTCTTAGATTTTGGGCCTGAAATTTTTTACAATCTTAGTAGCATTCCAAAGCCTTCAAATAAGTGTTCCTTAAAAATTTTTATCAGAAAATATGAATGGTATGAGATTTTTTAAGCTGTTAAGAACTGCTAAGGGTCTAAAATTTTTCCCTACTTGCAAATCAAGATGTTATCCTGTTACAGTGTGACAGATGCTGTGAAAAATATGAAACTCTTGGGTCAGATACAAAGGACAACCTGATACAACAATAGCAGTATAGCCAAAATGTCATTATTTTCTTATCCAGTTCTTAAGTCCCAACTCCCACAGGTTAATGTGAAAAGCTCCAGTTGACACCTACATGTGCAGCAGTTGCATCATAGGAAAGAAACTCTGAGCTTTGGAAACCCAAATCTTTTATAGTGGTCCAGAAGCAAACCTGCCTGACCTGTGTCCTGGAAAGAGACATTATTACTGTAGGAACAACTTTGAAAAAGTGGTTCAAAACAAAAGCTACTAGGATAATTGCTTATAAGACATGCAGAAATGCAAGAGACCCATAGAGAATTGTCTAAAATCTACTCTGGTCAACAAGATCTACTCTTCCTTCATTTCTGTACCATCTTGACATCTACTTAATTTCCCTCATGAATTCATCACTACTCAGCTACTCTGATTAATCTGAATGACTGGGGTGAGATCAACTCCATTTAATTTGTCTCATACAGTATTTAATTAAGATTACTATGAATAGGACTCCGATTAGCAAGATGAGGTCACCCTGGAGTATTAACCTCAACCATGTCTCCTAAGGATCCCCAGGATCCAGAATTCAACCACCTAAACAGATTCCATAAAGCATTACAATCTATCTTTAAAAATCAGCTTGCTTTCTCCTTAAGTTCTTGTATTGACATTTCTACCTGGCCTTCGCTATTAAATATTACTGATTACACAGATTCTGCTTTGGTCTGAAAGCAGACCAAATCTAAGGCAATCCCATCATCCGTAACAACCTTAACTAATGGATTGCTATTGACCTGAATGTCTTTGCATTTCAAGTTTGGTGTCATTGATCATTTTACCCAAAGTTAAGAAAAAATTCATAACAACTTTTTAACTATGTTGCTCTTTGTAGAAAAAGTTGCTTTTTTTTTTTTTTTTTTTTTGTAGGATCTACAAAATCAATGAGTCAGTTATTCTTCCAGAAAGCCTCTTCAATTAGCCAAAGGAAGCCCCATTTTGTGGAGATCGCTGAAGTCATCTAAAATTTAAATGATTTACTAGTAGAAATCATTTTGTTAAATAATTTCAGTTGCCGGGCGCGGTGGCTCAAGCCTGTAATCCCAGCACTTTGAGAGGCCGAGGCGGGTGGATCACGAGGTCAGGAGATCGAGACCATCCTGGTCAACATGGTGAAACCCCGTCTCTACTGAAAATACAAAAAATTAGCTGGGCATGGTGGCGCGTGCCTGTAATCCCAGCTACTCAGGAAGCTGAGGCAGGAGAATTGCCTGAACCCAGGAGGCGGAGGTTGCGGTGAGCCGAGATCGCGCGATTGCACTCCAGCCTGGGTAACAAGAGCGAAACGCCGCCTCAAAAATAAATAAATAAATAAATAAATAAATAAATAAATAAATAAATAAATAAATAAATAATAATTTCAGTTCACTTACTTATGACTACCCCTGTAAGGGGCAATTACTGTGTCTTTAGGATGGAGACTAGATATTTTCTGTTTTTTATGCAAGTAAAATCTCAAGGGTAGACATGGTGCCCAAAGAAAAAAGTGTTACTGTTTCTCCCTACATGTCCATGTGTGTGTTGAGCAGGTGGGGAAAGCGGGGGCACCAGGAAGAATAGCTAATGGATGCTGGGCTTCGTGTTATACCTAGGTGCTGGGATGATCTGTGCAGCAAACCACGATGGCACATGTTTACCTATGTAGCAAACCTGTACATCCTGCACACATACCCTGAACTTAAAATAAAAGTTGAAGAAAAAAAAAGTGTTATTTAAAATTGTTGTGACTTGCCAGTGGGGATTTTTATTGGTCAGGAGCACAGGTTGATGCCTCTAACATAGCATTTCAGTGGGTAACTTTTTGGATTCTAAGTTTAGTTAAATTTTTTCTTTCTGAGGCATTACCTGAAGGGAGTCAGCCCAACCTGTTCTGTTTGTTCATGCCACCAGCATTTGATCAGGTTATAGGAGATGACCTCTTTCTTGAGATAGCCACATTTAGTGACCAAACTGCCTTACTAAGGTGTGTAGGGCAGGTGAAGTTGAGGCAGATAGTTTCAGAAAACTTTTTGAGTCAAGTTTTGGGGAACTCTTTTCAATACTCAGTAATACCAGGTATATTGCCATATAGTGGATGGTAAGAAGTATCAAAATTCCATGAAACAACTTGACCCATTTTGAGTGGGTTTTGAGATAAAAGATGGGCTGAGCATTGTGTGGCTCATGCCTGTAAACCCAGCACTTTGAGAGGCTGAGGCAGAAGGATCACTTAAAGCCAGGAGTTCAAGACTAGCCTGGGAAACATAATGAGACCTCTGTCTCTACCAAATAATTAAAAGTTAGCTGGGCCTGGGGGTACACCTGTAGTCCCAGGAGGGTCACGGCTGCAGTGAGCTATGATTGGACCACTGCAGGTCAGCCTGGGTGACAGAGCAAGACCCTGTCTCAAAAAAATAAATAAATAAAAATAAAATTAAAAATAAAAATAAAAAAGAGATACCATTTTCAGACTAAAAATGAATTAAAAAGCCAAATATGTGGCATAGATTAGTTTTAAGAACCACAATGTCGAGGCTGGAATTGGCTAGTATTATGGCACAGCACTTCAATCTGAAAAAGCGTTAGCAGTGGTAAAGCATCACCAGTAGTCCTGAGAGGCTGAAAGGTTGACTGCTTTAGGTAGTCAATGAACCAGGAGCAATAAAGGCTTCCCTACCTACCAGGTGACAAATGAGTCAACTATGGTGATCTTTGAAGAAACCTCCTGTCTTCCTCTTCTCTTTTCAATAAGCTACTTTTTCTTGAGCAAAAGATCCAGTTTGCTTCTCAGCTTAAACAGATAGTTTTAGACTTTTAAGTACTTTAACCTAGCCTTTATGTTCCCCACTGCAGGAGTCTGCACACTCTTTCAAATGCTGTGTCAATGTCACAAACTAATTTATCTTCTATCACTCTTGACCAGACAGAAGAAATTTTTTTAAATGATGAGAACCAGGACATTCTCTAATCTCCAGTCACAAAATGAATTATGTTATCATTGAAAATTAATTTATAAGCTTTTTTCCCCTCAAATCTCTCTCTTTCATCTCTTTTGGTATGAATTAAATCATTCCAATTTAATCCATTTGTTTATTTAAGTATATTATTTAACTTAATGTTATTGAGTGCCTGTTCTTTGATGGGCACTTTCTTAAGTATTAGGAAATGAAGAAAAATATATTGCCATGCTTTACAAGATATTTGATTATTAGGGAGAGATAATATAGCTCAATGTGATCTGTGAAAATATGGAATTCTCATGCGTTGCAAGAACAGAGAAGTTAGCATCTAGCCTATTCTGGAAAGTAGAGAGGATCATGGAAAACATATCAGAAAAAAAATCCCCTGAACTGAATTTCGAAAAATAAGAAGAAATTGGCAAGAAAAAAAAGCTTGGTTTGTTTCAGTTTATTTGTTTGTTCTTATGTGGAAAGACAAAGGAGGTCCTAAGATGAAATAATACAAGAAAAGGGAGGAGAGGGCAAGAAATGGCATTGGTCTACAGAGTTTGTATAATAAGCAGGTGAGTCTGGGGAGCATGAAGTGAAAAGCAGAGTGTGGATGAGCAGGGGACTGGGAAGGTAGAGTAGGAGGTGATAAAAGTCTGTCATGTGTAGACTTTATTTTACTTTATTCTACTTTAATCTTTATTCTACTTTGCTATGCTGTTAGACTTTATTCTACTGGTGATGAAGACTGATAAATTGACAGGAGAGTTATACTGCTTCTTTGCATGTAAAGTAATCCTCCAGGTTGGTCAAATAAAGAGCATATTGATAGATGGTGAGAGACTCATAACAAATGGCATTTAAGTAACAGGTACAGTAGATACTGAGGCTTAAGGAGGGCAGGCTTTAAACCGATTTAGGAGGAAGAATTAACAGAGCCTCTAAGGCAAGAGAATAAGAGCGAAGAATGAAGCAATTAGGATTCTTAGTTTCCTAGCTTAGGTAACAGGTAACAGTGTGAGTTGACATGGCACTTCCTGAGATGTAGAAAACATGGCACAGTGGTTTTGAAGGTTTTGAACAAGTTTAAGTGAACATGCTAAGTGTAGATATTTACCCTATGTCTAAAAGTCAATTTGAAAATCATCAGCACATACCTTACAAGTAAACTCTGAGGTCGAGGTGAGAATATTTATGAAAAATATAATTAGGACAGTCTCAAGGGGAGAACCCTGAAGATCATCAACTCATAAGAACCTGGGGCAGCAGTGTGGAGGCCACTAAAGGAGATTGGAGGACACAGAAGAAAACCTAGGAGAAAGTTCCGCCATGAGAGCCATTAACCAAGAAGAGGACTGAAAACTGTATATTGGGTTTCCCAGGATAAACATCATGGGTGAGCTGAAGGAGAGCAGTGCTGTGGGAAGGTGAGAACAGATGCTAACTGTAGTGAACTGTCAATGCTATTATTCAGCATATATCAAATATGTCCTTTGCCATTAGAAAAATTTTACTACATAATGTTGATTCTCTCTAAAACTTAAAGGGAAATTCCTTGGGCAGAGGTTTTGCAGAGTATCCTCATTAAAGGAGTGACCTTATTAAAAAGAAAACAGGAAATGTTAAATTCACTTATGTTATAAATTTGTTTCCCTTCTTTTTATTTTATTTATTTATTTATTTATTTATTTTGAGACAAGGTCTTACTCTGCACCCAGGCTGAAGTGCAGTGACTCAATCAAGGCTCTCTGCAAACGCAGACTCCTGGGCTCCAGTGATCCTCTGGAATAGCTGGGACCACAGACATGCACCACCACACTGGGCTAACTTTTGTATTTTTGGTAGAGATGGGGCTTTGCCATGTTGCCCAGCCTGGTCTCAAACTCCTGAGCTCAAGTGATCTGCCAGCCTCAGCATCCCACAGTGCTGGAATTACAGGCAGGTGCTACTGAGCCCAGCTCGTATTATATATTTCTTGGAGAGCATGCAGAGCATTCAGAAAGAAGCCATGCGCTGAGAATATTGCAGAAGTAGTAAAATGTCCTCTAATAATGGAGGTAAAAGGGTGTTCAGCTCATGATCCAGACTTTGCCAGGTTTATGAGAGAAGAAAAAGGAGATGGCTTAGAAGTCTACAGTTGAGTCAGACAGTGGCACCCCTTATTTCAACAAAGATAAACTGTAATATTGAACACATTCTCGCAATCTCACATCATCCATTTTCTTTTATGTTTCAAAAAATATTTCATGAAAGTGTGTCTGGAAGAAAATAGGAAATGTCATTCCTGCCGAGTTCCAGTCAAAATGAGTAGAAGAAAAATACAGCCTCAGGTAATTAGGTTTTAGACCCAGCTCAGGCTGCAGCATCTGTTACCTCACTGTCTCCCAGATCTGATGTGTTGATCAGGAGTGTTGTGGTGAGAAACAAGGGTGAAAAGCTTTCCTTTGTGCAACAGCCAACAGCAGGGCAAGAGCATGGGCTCTTAATGGATCCTACCGTGTATTAGTTCTCTGCCATTTGAAAAGTTAGTTCACCTCTCTGAGTGGCATGAGTTTTGTTTTTTAAAAGAAGGTAAAAATACTTTCTCAAAAGAGAGGATTAAATTACTTACAAAATACTCAAATGAGCCTATGAAATTCTTAAAATATTAGACAATAGGATTTTTTCCTTCTTCTTTCCTTCTTTCCTTTCTGCCTCGGTCTCTCCTTCCTTTCTTCTGTCCTTCCTTTTACCTCAGTAAATATCTGTTCTTTCACATAAAGACCCTGACCTGGCAAAAGTCTAAGTGTCACTTTCACAGAAATTTAGATGGTTTGAATAGCAATAATATCCTCCAGAAAATGAGTGCTAATTTGAAAGTGTTCAGCCATAAAAAGGAATTAGATCATGTCCTCTTCAGGGGCATGGATGAAGCTAGAAGCCATCATCCTCAGCACACTAACACAAGTAGAGAAAACCAAACACTGCATGTTCTCACTCGTAAGTGGGAATTAAACAAATGGACACAGGGAGGGGAACAACACACACCAGGACCTTTTTGTGGGGGTGAAGTATGAGGGGATGGAATTTAGAGGCTGGGTCAATAGGTACAGCAAACCACCATGGCACACCTATACCTATACAATAAACCTGCACATTCAGCACATGTATCCCAGAGCTTAAAGCAAAATATAAATAAATAAATACAAACAACAAAATAGAAAGTATTCTTAGAAGCAGGAAGGCCTCCAAAAGCCCAGGAGTTCCCCTAAGCAGATTGACTTTTACCAGGGAGTTGATTACATCAACAAAGTTTTTCCAAGTTAGAAAATGACTCAGCTTCTGCAAGGACCATATGCACAGTTTTCCATCTCATTAACAAAATGTTTGTTCCATATAAACCCTAAGAGAAAGAATAGCTCTTTCCCAAGGAAACAGCCTCTCCTCTCTCCAGTCGTTGACATTGGATTGAACATCACTGCACAAATCGTAATCAGCATTTTCCAGTGCCAATGACCCTCATCTCCAGACCTGGCAAAATAGAAAGTGTTTCATGTTAACATTCCAGCTATCTGACATTTTCTGGACATCAAGGTGTAAACCATAACTTTGAAAGTTACAGCTATTCAATTTTTGGAAGTGACTTATCCAAAAAAACATCATGTAAGGGAAACTAAACTGATATCTGGCAAGTGAAAATATGTGTCAAAACTCTTTTCATTACACTCAGAAGGACACCGTCTCTGATGTTTGGATAACATCTAATGTTTGCAGATCCTACCTTGCCAAATAAATGAATCCAGACTTTTCCAAAATCCAGGTTATAGTTTCTATCAAAATAGGGGCTGTCATTCAAAATTTCTCCTAGTCAGTCAAATTGACATACAAAATTAATTATGACAACCCCTGAACCAGTAGTCATGTTGATATAAGTAATTAGGCTATTTCTCCTATTTCTAGGCAGCAGGAAAGAAACAAATGAGTTTATTACTGGTTGGACCAAAGAATGAGGGAAAAACTGTGGCTCTGGGATTGGTAGGCAGGTGGCAATACAAGTATCAGGGAAGATAAGAAGAGCGTGAAATGGTTGAGAGTAACAACTGCAGATCCCTACTGACTTCATTACATTAAAAAAGAGAGAGACAGGTCTATTGAGCAAAGTAAAAGAGGTAGTAGGGGCGTATTTCCAACCAGACCCCTTTCATCTCATCCCCGTCTTCCAATAATAGTGCTTGGAATTTTTTCTAAGTTTCTGAGTAAACAGGGAACTCATTTTCTTCCTAGGCAAAATATTAGGTGTTCCTATGAAGTGATAAAAATAAAGTATGCTCTGTGTGTGTGTGTGTGTGTGTGTGTGTGCATGTGCACAGGCACACATATGCCCAAAAGAAGCTCTAGCCTATTTGGATGTCGCAGATGAATAATTTTTCTAAACAAATGGTCCTTCATTACTACCTGTTAGTGTCTCTTACATGAAACAACATACAGTTGTCTTGTGATGTTTCTTCTGAGGTGTCTCAAGGCAACTAAGGTTTCACTTGAAAAAAATGGCTATTTTTTATGTCAATCACCAGGAAAATCATGCATTCTTGACTAAAGAAATAAAATAAAGGTGAAGACCAAGGCATAGGTAGGCAGGGAAAAGATGTGTTTGTCTCCTTGAGGTCTTACTTTCCTGGGTCTTCCTTCAAGGAGAAAATCAGGATGACATCAAGTTGAGTAGATGCAGGAGATGTACCCTGGAGCTTCACATCATAAGAGTGGTGTGCACCAGTGATGTTTATAACATGACTGGGTTTTCATTAAGGAAGATAAATTCCTTGTGGTATGGGGACTTCATTGGAGAGCCAAAATAAAGAACTGGACTGGAGTAAAGGCAAAGGAATGAGTAGATTTCTGAAGTGTACACAAGTGAGAATTATGTAAAACAGGTTACAGATTTGAGAAGGGATAAGGAGCTTAGTTTGGGGTATGTTGAGCTGGAATTGCCTGTGTAACCCACACATGGGGATTCAGGCAATTAAATATTTGGTCCTGAGGCACAGAAGAAAAATCTGGGCTGGGGATATGGATATGGCACCTTCAGTGCACAGAAAGAACTAAAACAGTGGAGTGGAAGCGCAGTGTGAATAAAAGAGGGTCAGGACAGAATGCTTGGGAATACTGAGTGGTGGTCAAGAACAGAGGAGCAGGAACCCACAATAGCTTGTAAAAATAAAATGACCAGACAGAAACATGAGCACACAGTGAATGCTTAAAGCCACTGCTAAGAATTGAGAAGGAAGGTGGATTTTGATCAACACAAAAGAGAGCTTGTCTTAGGAGAATCTAAACCTAAATTGAGCCTCTATGCAGGGAAATAGGACTAAGGAAGCATGAGCCAGAGATAAGAAGGACATTAGATGAAGTGTTAGACCAGACGGTGTTGCTGGAGAGGGATTTCTAGTGGAGAGCAGACGTGGCAGTGGGCGTCTGCACACATAGAGCCAGGGAGAGAGATGACACCAAGGAATCATCCAGAAATGAAGCTATACATGTTTTAAATTCTACATAAAGTTTGCTATGTGCACTTCTACACTACATTGGGCCATGGCAAACGGTCACTCCTACAGTAGTCCAGGCTTGGGCTGCTTTTGAAAGGCGTCAACCTGGAAATATCCTAGATATGCCTAGCTATAAATCAAGCATATCTAAGTGTCATCTTAGAAACTGGATATGTCATTCCAGGCAAACTCAGTCCCATTCTTCTGATACCTTTTCAGAATACCTTTTCAGGCCTTAGCTGATTCAAATACCTTTTCAGGTCTTAGCTGATTAAGCCCCAATGCAGTGAAAAAAAAGTGGAAAGTAAATAATGTCTGTGATGATTGGAGGCTAAGTGACATGACTGAGGTCACTCAGAAAGCAGAAAGTTAAAGGCACAGACTCAAAGAAGGAAAATGTCTAATGCTTTGCTCTCCTTAACCTTAGATGTGTTCATCTGTGTTTTGTTGTTGTTTTTTGGGTTTTTTTTTTTTTTTTTTGAGACAGTGTCTCCATCTGTCACTCAGGCTGGAGTGCAATGGTGCAATCTCAGCTCACTGCAGCCTCAACCTCCCAGGATCAAGTGATCCTCCCACTTGAGCCCCACCAAGTTGCTGGGACTATAGGCACACATCACCATGCCTGGCTAGTTTTTTGTAGTGACAAGTTTTCACTATGTTGCCCAGCCTGGTCTCAAACTCCTGAACACAGCCTTCCACCAGTCTTGGCCTCCCAAAGTGCTGGGATTACAGGCTTGAGACACCACGCCCAGCCCAATTCCATCATTTTATGTGTAGATTCCCACAGTGTTTTTCTGTTCTTCACCAGAGTTTATGAGATGGGACTAAGAATAGGTGTATTACAGAGTTATAATTAAAATTTTAATATAACGTGATATTGTGTCCATTTACTGTTACATAACTGGCAAAGGGATAAGCAGAGTAGCCTCAGGATACATTCAAATGAGTATTTCTCAGGAATCCTGCAGGCAGCAGGGGGCCCCATCACTTCCACCAGGGCCTGAGCTGACCCAGTGCTGTGCATCTCCCTCTACTTCTGGATTAGATTCATGCTAAGGAAAGAGCCCTCCAACAGGTCCCAGTGGAAAGACTGGAGTGCTTTTGAGGCTCTGTCTTCCTTGGAAGCCTTGAACAAGTTTTGGGTGCTTGCCTTAATGGGACTACAGAAAACTCCTCTTCACTTTTCAGTAGCTTTCTGCTTGGCCTCTTAGTCCTTTCCCTGAGGAGGTAAAGGCACTTGCTCCGGGGAACAAAACTGTGCCAAGTCAGGCTCACTCATCTGAACCTCCCTTCATTCTGTCATTTTGGCCCCTGAGTCCTGGCCGCTCTCACCATGTCTCCCCTGCCCCACTGCATTGCCCAAAGCTCTTCTGGGTTTCCTGCTCTTAGCCACTGCCCTTTCCCTGGCTCCTCAAAGTCTTTCCCAGGCCAAAAATCAGCAAATGCCATAAGCCGGGAGTAACATACGGAAAGGTGGCCACAGCGTAATCCATGTCTCTTTCCTCTGGTATCTGTCCCCCACATACTGGCTGTGTGGCTAGTATCCAGTGGCTTCAGAAATGTTCTGTTTCTGTTGATATTGTTCCATTTCATTGTACTTGTTCGGTTATTGGTTGGTTGGTTTAAGTTTATTAGCTGCTTTAAAGAAATATTTTAACTGGCTTTTATAGTTGTTCTTAGGAACAGCGGTCTTCTCAAAGTCACATCATCAAAACCACAAATGGAAAATTAGAAGAAATTCAATTTCCAGCATCCTTAAATAGTTTTACTGGAATGTATCCATGCTCACTCATTTTTTACCAACAGCTAGACAATGAGTTAGTAGTTGAAATAGAAACTGTATTGCCTGCAAAATATAAACCTTTCACCACCTTGCCCTTTACATAAAAAGTTTGCCAACTCCTGATATAGGCCATCTTTTCAAATGCTCATTTGTCCAAGTGTGTATCTTCCTTCGTAAAGTGTCCTTTCAAGTATTTTGCCTATTTATTGTGTTGTTGTTTAAATTTCTTTTATACCAGAATTAAACAGGACAATTCTGGGAGAGAAAATAGGTAACAGGAGCTTAGAGTACTCATCATGCCGCAAAGCAAATAAGCTATGAAAGATAACTAGAGCTGTGCCAAAAGGACAGATAAATGATTTAAAGAGGTTTTCACTGCCCCAGTATAGACTAACTTGAGCACTAATTAAATAGTAGATGTAATAGATTCAACACATTAAATACATGAAAAAAATTCACGATTAAAAACCATATGTATATAAATGCACCCACACACATACACAGAGTAATTCCATTTATATGAAAAGCAATCTTTCCACAAGTATCAAAAAGCAGAGTGGGGGTTGCTTGGGGGCCAGGACAAAGGGAGAGTTGGACTTCAGGAAGCAGTGAATCATCCAGTAGTAATTAGGGTATTCCCCCTAACTTGCTAGGACTTTACCTTCAAACTCTGCATCTCCTATAAATCGTATCAGGCCTTAATTTCAGTTTTAAGGTGGACCTAAAATATACCTTTCTCTCAAATCTCATCCTTGCTCCTTAGGCAGGACCCTTGTGGTATCTCAGCTAAACATCTATGGTGTTCATGAGGTATTAGGAGCTTCTGTCCATTCTGGTAGACAAAAACATTAACATTCCCTAACCCTGACAAATTGCTAGGCTGTCTGGTCCACCTGCAAATCCGTAGCTGCTACTCTATGGAAAATCTCATAAAGGGTCTTCACATGTACATGCAGTTCAATCCTTAACTAAGAATTTGTGATAAGCCTCCATGCAGGCTTTTGGCCCAGCCCTCCACCTCTAAACACCCTGTACACACTGTACACTCTGTACACACTGTACAACTCCCCCCCTGCAGTGCCCTGTCCCAGAATCACAGGCATTGTAATTGTCCTGTTGATATTGTTCCATTTCATTGTACTTGTTTGGGTATTGGTCAGTTGTAATTGTCCTGTTGATATTGTTCCATTTCATTGTCCTTGTTTGGTTCTTGGTTGGTTGTAATTGTCCTGGTGATATTGTTCCATTTCATTGTACTTGTTTGGTTATTGGTTGGTTGTAATTGTCCTGGTGATATTGTTCCATTTCATTGTACTTGTTTGGATATCAGAGTTTGGTTAAAACTCCGATCTCTACCTACTCAAATCAGTGAGACCACCATGCTTTGCTTCTGATCTCTCAATGTGCAGAGAACTGGGACATTGTGGGACTCACCTCATGAATTTCTCTATTCTCTTGGGTTAGAGTCTTGCACTTTTCAGTCAATACTGAAAGTGTTACCTTGTCAGTCCTGTCTAATTATATCATTGGTTACATTAGAAAGGCTAGACTAGAACTAGTTCCATCATAGTGAGAAAAAGTCCCATGCAATTGCTTTTATTACTGTATCGTAAGGATATGATGTAACTTAAATTTAGGTTTCTACTTTTAAAAAATGTACACAAGCAAAACATGCAGATACTATTAGCTGAAAGAGTTCTGTACCAGTTAATAATATCTTCTCTTAATGGGTTAGAGTTTTAATAATGTTAATACTTAACCTTCATTATTTATTGGAGGTATTTTTTTCAGCAAGACTGTACATTAGTGGTGATAAATTTAATAGCCCCAAAGTCCTGAGAACACTTTCACCCTCACTTCCCTCTGACAGCCACACCCACTTCCCTCCAACAGCCAAGACTTGCCCAATCCTGATGGAGGCAGGAGCTGTCTAATTTCGGCACATTTATTTTCCTGCAAATCAGGTAGCAAGTATCATTCTTGGAGATCAGGGATCAGAGAGGTAAGGTTAAGGAAAATCTCAACCAGCTCTTACACTCTCATCTAAGCGACTAAAATATCTGTGGAACACCTACTTAATGTTCCAGATACCACAAGGTAGGAGAAAATATTCAGAAAGAAAGAAAAAGGAAGGAGGGCAAAAGAAAAGAAGGAAAGGGAAGAAAAGGGAGGAGGAGAAGGGAAGGAAATGTGCTTCTGTTCTGAAAGATACTATAGTTACATAATTGCGGAAGACCTAAATGGTAATGCCATATGATAAGATGAATTACAGAGATATGAGTGAAGCCTTAAGAGAGCACAGGGAGAAGTCACTGACTGCCTATGCAGTAGGCAAACAGATGAAGGAATATTTAAGTAGGTACAAATGCAATAGGTACAAATCTGACAGTCAATATTTTTAGACTAATAAAGATATTAATAGCTTTGTTTCTTTGCAACTTGCTGTAACTTATCACTGAAATGACTGTCCACCTTTGGTAGCAAGTAATTTAATCTTACCAATTCAAGAATCATTCAAATGCTTCTGGCTTAATATTCAATCTCTTGAAGAACCACTCTATTTTCCTCCTCTTCTTCTCTTTTCCTGAGAGTGTGCTTTAAGGTGATCTAATTCCTTGGAATTTCTTTGTATTAATTTGTTTAGGTTTGAATAGGGGGCTGGCATATTATCCAAGCATTGAGGGGATGTTAACTGGTCTTTCACCATCAGCATGCATCTGTGGTGGTATTTTCCAAGAAGAACAATCATTCTTCATCTATCACTGCATTTGTGACAGAGAGGCTGATGCTTCTGTTAGCTAACTGGTCACTATGTTCATGCAGGTTATTCTCCATCCTCTTTATCTCTACTCCAATACCTGTCCAGGTCTGCTGGGTCACCCTGAGAGACTCAGTACCTTTCCTAGGGCACAGGCACAGAAATAGTTTTGACATTCCCCTGTCCCAGAATATTTTCTGTTTGGATTATGTATAGTTGTCTTCAGACTCATTTTGAAGTAGTAGAGTAGAGTGATTAACAGTACAGACAATGGAGGGGCCAGTTTTCCTGGATTTAATTCTCAGCCCCACCAAGAATCAGCTGTGTGATCTTCAACTAGTCATCTAATCCCTCTGTGCTTAATTTCTCTCATCTATCAAATGATAAGGGCAATCTTTGCTTCACAGAGTTTTGAGAATAAAATAAGTTGATATATATATATATAACATGCTTAGAACACAGTCTATACAGGGTGGGTGCTTTAATGATACCACAATGGAAACTGGGTTTCAACACAAATTTTGGAGGAGTGACATTTAAATCACCATAAGCCTCATATTCTTTACCTCTGGAGTTCTTATTATATGGATGGTGAGGGGTATGATTTGTTGAAATCGCTGAAGGTCAAGTAACCTGTTACTTGCTGCTCAGATTGCTTGTAATAAAGACCCCATCTTGCCCTAGAGAGCTCTAAGATACACTAAGAGGTGAGATTCAGAGGTTTTCCCAGAAGAAGGCAATTACTCTGGTCCTCTCTCTTGCCCCCCACCCTAATTCCACTTGGCTCATAGTGACAATCAGGTCCCTCAACTAGATTTTGCCCCATGAGTTCTCTCTCAGTTTTGCATATATTCCTGCAGCATCCTTGGAGATGGAATAGGGTCAATTGTGTCTGGCCTACATCTGAAGCAGAGGAAGTTTAAGAGAGTGAGACCACTTGCTCAGAGAGCATAAGGAGTATGCAGATGGGCTTCAAGTAAAGTTTTGCTCCTCCTTCTGCCTTGGACACCTGAGGCTATTTTTCTCTGTGAGTTCAGTCTCCCAGGTCCCAGGATACTTTCCTCATGGCCCTAAGACAGCTTTATAGAATCCCGAGGATAAGCCAGACACAGTGGTTCACACCTGTAATCCTAGCACTTTGGGGGACCATGGCGGGTGGATCGCTTGAGCCCAGGAGTCTGAGATCGGCCCGGGCAACAAGGTGAAACTCAATCTCTACAAAAAAATATCCAGGCATGGTAATGCATACCTGTAGTTCCGGCTACTCAGGAGGCTAAGGTGGGAGGATTGCTAAAGCCTGGGAGGTTGAGGGTACAGTGAGCCATGATTGTTCCACTGCACTCCAGCCTGGAAAGTGAGACCCTGCCTCAAAAAAAAAAAAAGGAAAATTCCTGGAATATTTTTTCCTCCTTCTCTCCATGGGGGCTCTTCTTTTTTTTTTCTTCTGTATTCATGGACGTTTTGCTTATAGCAAAGAGTACAGAATTCATTTTGATTCTTCCTCTCAATATCAGGGAATTCATTAATTCTTTCAGAGCTTCCAGGAGCCAAGAAAATGAAGTGGGACACTCATTCACATAGAAGCATCAGAGCCCAGAGTTAATCCTGGCCTTCACTTCTCAATGTCAATAAGGCAATATAAATGGTCACAGGGGCCAGAATTAGGAACAGCAAATGAAGTTCTGACAGAGATATCTCAGGCATCAGCAAGCCAGAGGAAAAATGCTTGCCACAGGCTGCTAACCAGCAGAATCATGGAGTTGTAAAATAACAAAATAATGGCAGGGCCATCATGGGTCTGTGAGTACTAACACCTTATTGCCCCTATGGGAGTTCTAGGTCTAGGGGATGGCAATTAAATCCAAGGGTCAGCAGTAAGTTAGCAAGGAAGACAGAAATAGAACATAGGTTACTGAACAAAGAGATCCAGAGCTCTGTGTAATTCCATTCTTAGGCACATTGTACCTAGTGCATAGATAATTTTAGACTATGTTAAAATGTGCCCAAGTTCCTGGAAAATATGACATTCGTCTTCAGTGAGGCCATGGACCTCATATAACCCATTCCCAAGCATGAGAGGAGAGGATTTATATGTTTTAATAAATCTGTAGAGGAAAAAGACTAACTTTATTATACTGAAGGACACTCAGAGACCATATGGTATTTGCATAGCAAGTCTTTCTTCACTCAAGTATCCTAGGTAGTTCTGAAAGCAAATATACCCTCAGCCTCCTGACATCCCAACGTATTATCACCCAAATCTGCACCAGCAGCAGAGGATCCCGTGATAGGAGAAAGTTTAAATGTGGAGTAATGAGCTTTGGAGTCAGGGCCCTGCAATCTAACTGTGGTCTTATTGCTAATTCCCAGTGTGGCTACAGAGAATTCTACCTCTCTCTCTTCTGAGTAGATTCATTGGTAAAACAAATATAAAATCCTTTACTGATCAGACACAAGGAATCAAGCCAGATGATCTTTTATCCTGGTAATGTGATAATGTCTCAATTTCCACAGGCCTGTATACCTAATTCTATGTGTGTTTCAGGAAAATGAAAACTTGAGCTAGGAAAGGGAATGAATTTGCTGAGACAGTCACTGTTGGACATCTTGATGTTAATCCTCTAAGGTCATTTCTGTGTCTTCATAATTCTAATATGCTCTGCAAATATCCCTACTGCACTGCACCCCAAGCTTCCACCATCAACTCTCAGGTGGTGAGGACAGGCATGCTGATATTCTTATGGAAGAGACCTAGTCAGACCAGGGAAAATTGCCAAGTTCACAACCATGTCTAGAAGTAAAGTGACCTTCCCTTTCTTGTTTTCCAGGGGCATTCTCAGTTTTCAACTAAAAACTCTGCATCCTAGGAACCTTCTCACTGTCAGATAAATGAAAATAATTGGTCATTATTATTGTATTGGTCTTTTCTCACACTGCTATAAGGGACTACCTGAGACTGGGTATTTTATGAAGACAAGTTCAATTGAGTCACA
Organism: Saguinus oedipus; assembly: GCA_031835075.1. Classification (NCBI taxonomy): domain Eukaryota; kingdom Metazoa; phylum Chordata; class Mammalia; order Primates; family Cebidae; genus Saguinus; species Saguinus oedipus. Next base: position 6,619,250 of record CM063183.1, on the reverse strand, counting down.
ATTCCATATTCTTAGCAAGAATCATAACTAGGAGGCCTCAGAGAACATAATCACAGCAGAAGGTGAAGAGGAAGTAGGTAACTTCTTCATATGGTGGCAGAAGAGAGCAAAGGGGAAAGTGCCACACACTGTTAAGCCATCATATCTCATGAGAACAGCAAGGGGGAAATCTGTCCCCAAGATCCAATCACCTCCCATCAGGCCCCTCCCCCAATTCGACATGTTATTTGGGCAGAGACACAACTCCAAAGTATAACATTCTGTCCCTGACCCCTCCCAAATCTTATGTCCATCTCACATTTCAAAACACAATCATGTCTTCCCAACAGTCCCTCAAAGTTTTAAATCATTTCAGCATTAACTCAAAAGTCCAAGTTCAAAGATTCATCTGTGACAATGCAAGTCCCTTCTGCCTATGAACCTGTAAAATAAAAAGCAAGTTAGTTAGTTCCTAGACACATGGACTGGGAGTACATGAAGTGGGAGTACATGAATTGGGTAAATGCTCCCTTTCCAAAAGGAAGAAATAGGCCAAAACAAATAGGCTACAGGCCCCATGTAAGTCTGAAACCCAGGAGGACAGTCTTGATATCCTAAAGCTCCAAAATAATCTCCTTTGACTCCATGTCTCACATCCAGGACATGCTGATGCAAGATGTAGGTTCCCAAGGCCTTGGCCAGTACTGCATCTGTGGTTTTACAGGGTACAGCCCCTTTGGCTGCTTTCTCAGGCTGGCATCAAGTGCCTACAGCTTTTCCAGGAACACAATGCAAACTCTTAGTGGATCTATTATACCATTCTAGAGTCTGGAAGACATCAGCCCTCTTCTCACAGCTACACTAGGCAGTACCCCAGTGAGTACTCTGTGTAAGCACTCCAACCCCACATTTTCCCTTTGCACTTCTCTAGTAGAGGTTCTCCATGAGGGCTCCACCCCAGTGGTAGACTTCTGCCTGGACATCCAGGCATTTTCAGACATCCTCTGAAATCTGGTCAGAGATTCCCAAACCTTAACTCTCGCCTTCTGTGCACTGACAAGCTCAACACCATGCAGAAGATGCCAAGGTTTGGGGCTTGCACCCTTTGAAGCCACAGCCCAAGCTAAAACTTTGCCCTTTTAGCCAGAGCTGGAGCTAACAATGAAAACAAAGATGGGATATCAGAGAACAAGAAAGTGTGTGTGACTCCCCAAGGTCAGACAGAAAGTCCATTTTGAGGTCAAAAACAGATATCAGGGTTCTGTGAATGTCCTGGGTTCTGTTTAGAGAATTAACAATTCTTTTGCCTTAGGTAATGATAGCCACAGGAGGTGGTGCTCACTGTGGTTGGAGCTAGGAGGGTGGGAGAAGGGGTGAGAGTATGGAATCAGTTAGAATTGGTTCTTCCTTGAAAACTTTCTCCACATTCTTCCATTCCTCCTGTTTTCCCCTTCTTTTTTTTCCTTTTCTTCCTCTTCATTCTCCTCCTACTATCCCTCTTTCTTTTCCTCATCCTTTTTTTTTCTCTTTCACCCCTTCTCCTCCTCCTTCTTCTTTTTCTTCATCACCATGACCAGTCCCAGATGGTCTTAGGTTCACCTTCCTTTCTTCAACCCTTCCTCACTCCCCCCACACATCTACCAGAATTATCCAATGCCTTCATATTATTCCCGGACCACAGGGCTGATAATAATTCCTAGCAGGGGGCACTCACATTAGTATGTCATAATAGTAAATAATTCAGTTTAGGTATAATTTAGTATCAATGTCAACCCCTGGTTTTCACTCCTCAGGATTCCCACATTGAGCTTCACCTCCCACCAAGGAAGAGAGTGAATGTCTTTAAGGGAGTAACATCAGAGTTCAGAAAACAGAGGAGAAAATACCATTTGAGAATGGACATCTCCACCATCCCAGTGAGACCCCCATGAATGTGACCATTTATGCAATGATCTTGAAAACACTGAAGTTTGTTTGAAGTTGGGAAGGAGGGCAAAATACTGGCTTTTGGCTTTCTTTTCCTGTTTTTGCAAATCTATTGCATGCTTCATGCCAGGTGGAAAGATAAGATTATTGCATGATGCCAGGCCATCCATGAACAGCCAGACCCCTGAAGAGAACTAAATTCATCTGTCATTTTCTAACTCTCCTTACTTATATTCAGCCAGGAGAGGCTAGAAACTAGTATTTCGCTTTTATTTAACATTGTTTTAAAGCAAATGATACTCTTATCTGGAAAAAAAAAATCAAGATGGATATTAGAAATATGGGCTCAGTCTTGGTGACAGAATATCACTTAGTGTTTCCAGAATAACAGGTGCAATTGTGACAAAAATAATAATTATTATTGATTAACTATTTAGTATTTAATAAATATTTACTTAAGATGTAAACATACTAATCTAATATCCATAGTCTCTACAAACAACATGCATGTTTTACCTTGCTTTATGGATTTTTTTAAAGTTAGTATCAGCAAAGTTTAATTACCTATACTGGGCCATGTGGTTTTATTTTATCTTTTTTGGCATTAAAATTTAGATCATATCTAGTGTGATTCTTTGGATTATTAATCAGCAAATTTTTACTACTCTGCCTCTTGGACTCAAAAATCCAATGTTTTCCCAACCACATTTATGAAACTGTTGAAAATCGGGACTAGTTTTTGGCCTCTTGACTTCTGCTTTCTGCTTGGCTTCTGGATCTCTTGCCTCTGGTAGTATCATTATTTTGTAGTTCAGCTAATAATAAAAAAGTAATAATAGAATTCAAAATTAAAATGTCACCATTTTACAACTCCTAATTCTTTAGTTAATGAATCTAGGAATTGTTTTTGGAGGCCACTGACAACAAAACAGTCATCGGACATTATGTACCTCCTGATGGAAAAGCACAACACCTCTTATGAAAGGTTCTTAGAACAAATAAAAGTTCAAATCTAAATGTTAATCCTCTAGACCCAGCTGCATGTTTATAAAAGAAGCAAGGAAATTGAGATCTACGTTTAACATATCACAGGGTAATCTAATCAATAAATAGGAGACCATAGGATAAATGGTCTGGTTTCATCAAAAAATAAATTTCAAAGGAAAAACATAGTCATGGGTAGTGAATCTACAGATTAAAAAAGACTTAAAAATTACATCAACCAACTGTAATGTGTGGGCCTTCATTGGATCATGAGTAAAACAATCTACAAGTAAAACAAAATATTTATGGAAATTATGAGACAATCAGAAATTAGAATATTGACTGAATATTTGATGATATTATGGAATTGTTATGTCTTAAAGTAAAAGTATTTTGTAGGCATGTTAGATCAAATATGGAATATTCAGTTAAACTTGTATTTCAAATAAACAACATGTAAGTTGTTGTATAAGTACGTTCCATGCAATATATCCTGTGTCTTTCATCTGCTAAATCTATAATTCTAGTATTATGGACATATCGAAAATAGTAGTCTTAATTTTTACATATATATGTGCATATATACATGTACATATATACATATGTGTATATACATTTATACATATATACAGTAACATTTAAAAACAATATGATGTCTGGATTTGTTTGTCTAAATGTACACACATACATATATATAGAAATACTTACAAATAAATAATATGATGTCTGGATTTGCTCTTAAGATGACTTAGAGGCAATGATACACATGAAGGTATAGATAAAGCAAGGTTAACCATTCATTATCAACTGTTAAATATGAGAGAGGTATGAGGGAGTCAGGCTCATTATATTATTGTTTGTGTGCCTGTTTCCAGTTATTCAAAACAAAAAGTTTTAAGAATTGTACCCTGAATATTTTCAGGTCTCACCAGCAGGTGTACACAAGTAAGACACAATAACACCAATGTCTATGTTACAATGTTTTTGAATTTCCACCTGAATTTTATATTAGAATCCTGACTCAAAGCCTCTATATTTGTTTAGTTTCTTCAGGGATGTTTCATATGTGCTTAGGGTAGTTCCAATTGTCCCTTTTCGGGGAAGGAAACACCTCTCTTGGCTGCTAGCGCCATCTACCAGGCACTGCAACCCTGGTGACTTCCTGGGTTCTCCAGGTGTCAGAGCTGCATTCTGGAACCCAGAAGAAGGGGTTGGGAGGGGCTGTCATTTAATTCTGTGATCTACACTGCAAAGCAGTAGATCCTGAAGCAGCTTTCCTGGGACCCAGAGTCTCAAAAACTTATTAAGCAGCAGATTTATCTCCTAGGCTCACTGCTTTCTTTAATTAAACAAAACGAACAAAAAAAATCAGCCCGTCAAGCTAAGGAGGAAGGAAACAAAAGTTCCAAGTTCTCCATTGCTCTGCTTCTCCTCTGTGGCCCCCTGCTTCTCCTCTGTGGCCCCCTGCAGCTTTCGTCCCACTCCTGCCCCACTCCCTGTCCTGGAACTAGTCCTGAGCTAAGGTCTTTAGGGAGGGTAATTGTGAATGAGGAGGTGATACTGCTTTGACTTTATTATATTTCATCTGGAGAAACTGAAGCCCAGAAAGAGGACAGCAATATGCCCATGAAACACCATTCATCAGAGGCTGAGCTGGGAGTTGGAAGATAACCAATTCTAAACACTGAACACTTTTCCCAGTAGCAATCAGGCCCTGGGCAAGCAAGGTGGTCTTCTCCTTGGAAATTTTCCTATACACAATTGAAGCAAAAGGAAAGTGCTCCTAGAAAAGCAATGTTCCAGCACCTGAAGCAAATCCTCTGCTTTAACAGCTCATGGCACTGAATGTTGCATGTTTTGTTAATAAAGGGAGGTAATAGAACAGATCTCTGGAGCTTACTTACCAAGGGCAGGTGAGATGATACTGAGTTCTCTATGAACTGGAGTCCTGGACATTACAACCAAATCAGTACTTTTGTGTCCCATTACCTAGAAGTGGACTCCTGAACAGGATCCCCAGGGCAAGCCTTGATCATCCAGGTCATTTCAAGCTGAGACATGGTCAACAACTTTAGTTTAGTTATCTTTGTGGGAAAAGAGCAAAGAAGTTGAGAGAGGCAATGTAAGAAATGTATTTGATTACTATGTATCGAGCACTTAGTATGAGAATTTTAAATGCTTTGCACCCTTTATCTTATAAAATACTATGCAGTCATTTTACAGATCAGGAAAACTGAGCTCTAAAGAAGTTAACACACTTCTCAAAAAGCAAGAAAAGCACTTTCTCAATCAATATCTAATGTCTTAACAAAGCAGATTAGCGATGGCGAGATTGTTGTCGCCATTTGCAGATATCCAGAAAAGGTGTTACCTAAGTGAGGTCACTCAGAAATGTTGAGGGAGATTTAGGCGTATAGATAAGGTCTCCTCGTTACCGGCCAGCATCATGATATGTCTGCAATTCCACCTTGCACCCACTGCAATTAGGTCATCTTGTAACTAGGCTACAACAACCTCCCATTGCCATTCTAGAGACATCTGCCTTAAAACACTTTCCTTCTAAGCACTGATTTTAGCATAAACCCTGTTCAGAGTTGAATGCATTTTCCTAAATGTTAACTAAAAGACACTTACTACTCAAAGAAATGGATTCTGACATTCACCTTTCTGCTTAATATGAACTTAAGCTCAAAATGACCCCCATGGTCCCTCTCAGATGACTCAGAAGGTGTGTGCTCCAGGATGGAATGGTGCAAATATGGGCACACCTCCTTTCACTGTGCCTCACTTTATTGTACTTTGCAAATACTGTGTTTTTTATAAATTGAAGTTTTATGGCACCCCTGCATTGAGCAAATCCATGGATGTCATTTTTCCATTAACATATGCTCATCTTGTGTCTCTGTGCCGTGTTTAATAATTATTGCAATATTTTAAGCTTTCTCATTATTATTTTATCGATTACAATGATTTGTGACCAGTGACCTTTGACACTGCTATTGTAATTGTTTTGAGGATCCATGAACTTTGTCTGTTCAAGACAGCAAACTTAATAAATCTTGTCTGTGTTCAACTACCTGTTTCCTGTCTCTCTCCCTCTCCCCAAGAGCCCTTAGTCCCTGAGACACAATATTGAAATCAGTCCAATTAATAATCCTACAATGGGGCTGAGTGCAGTGGCTTGTGCCTGTAATCCCGGCACTTTGGGAGGCTAAGACAGCCAGATCCCCTAAGGTCAGGAGCTCAAGACCAACCTGGCCAACATGATGAATCCATGTCTCTACTAAAAATACAAAAATTAATCAGGCGTGGGAGGCCAGAAACCAGGAGGTGGAGGTTGCAGTGAGCCAAGATTGCAGGACTGCACTGGGTGACAGAGCGAGACTCCATCTCAAATAAAAATAATAATAATTCTACAATGGCCAGTGAATGTTTGAATGAAAGAAAGGGCCATGTCTCTCCCTTTAAATCAAAAGCTAGAAATGATTAAGATTAGTGAGGAAGGCATGTCAAAAGCCAAGACAGGCTAAACAGTAAGCCAAATGTGAATGTAAAAGAAAAGTTTGTGAAGGAAATTGAAAGTGCTACTTCAGTGAATACATGAATAATAAGAAAGCGAAACAGGCTATATTGCTGATGTGGTGAAAGTGTTAGTGGTTTAGATAGAGGAAACCCGCTACATATTTCCTTAAGCCCAAGCCTAATCCCAAACAAAGTCCTACATCTCTTCATTTCTATGAAGACTGAAAGAGGTGAAGAAGCTGCAGGAGAAAGGTTTATCGCCACCAGAGGCTGGTTCATTAGATTTAAGGAAAGAAGCCACCTCCATAACATAAATGTACAAGGTGGAGCAGCAAGTGCTGATCAGGAAGGACAGCACCTTATCCAGAAGATTCAGCTAAGATCATTGATGAGGGTGGCTACACTAAACAACATATTTTCAGTGAAAAAAATTAGCCATCTCTTAGAAGAAGATGCTATCTAGGCTCTATATAGCAAGAGAGGAGGAGTCAATGCCTGGCCTCAAATTTTCAAAAGACAAGCTGATTCTCTTATTCGGGGCTAACACAGCTGTAAACTTTAAGTTGAAGCCAATATCATTTGTCATTTGGAAAATCCCAGGGCTCATAAGAATGATGCTAAATAAATTCTGCCTGTGCAGAACAGCAAAGCTCAGATGACAGCACATCCGTTTATATCATGGTTTACAGGATATCTTATATCATGGTTTACTGGATATCTTAAGCTCTCTATTGAGACCTACTACTCAAGAAAAAAAAAGATTCTTTTAAAACTATTACTGCTCATTGACAATGCACTTAGTCACCCAAGAGTTTCAATAGAGGTATACAAAGAGATTAATGCTGTTTATATGCCTGCTAACAAAATATCCGTTCTGCAGTCTATGGAAGTAATTTTAACTTCCAAGTCATATTACCCAAGAAACACATTTCGCCAGTGCGGTGGCTCACACCTATAATCTCAGCACTTTGGGAGGCAGAGGTGGACGGATTACCTGAGGCCAGGAGTTTGAGACCAACCCGACCAACATGGAAAAAACCCATCTCTACTAAAAACACAAAACTAGCTGGGCGTGATGGCACATGTCTGTAATCCCAGCTACTTGGGAGGCTGAGGCAGGAGAATCACTTGAACTCAGGATTCGGAGGTTGCAGTAAAACAAGATCATGCCATTGTACTCCAGCCTGGGCAACAAGAGTGAAACTCCATCTCAAAAAAGGAAGAAAGAAACACATTTCATAAGGCTATAGCTGCCATATGTAATATTCTTCTTATGGATCTGAGCAAAGTAAATTGAAAACCTTATGGAAAGATGCACCATTCTAGATGTCATTAAGAACATTTGCAATACCTGGGAGGAGGTCAAAACATCAAATTAATAGGAGTTTGGGAGAAGTTAATTCCAACCCTCATGGATGACTTTGAGGTGATAAAGCCTTCAGTAGAAGTAATTGCAGATGTGGCAGAAATATCAAGAGAACTAAAATTAGACGTTGAGCCTAAATATCTGAATCATTGTTACAATCTCACGATAAAGCTTTAACAGATGAGAATTTGCTTCTTATGGATGTGCAGAGCAAATTTTCTTTAGATGGAATCTACTCTGGATGAAGATATTGTTAATATTGTTGATATTTTCATGTGACGTATTGGAGGATATAGAATATTACAGAAACTTAATTGATGAAGCAACAATAGGATTTGAGTGAATTGACTGCAATTTTGAAAGAAGTTTGACTATGGCTACAATGCTATCAAAAAGCATCATATGTTCTAGAGAATTTTTTGTGAAAGGAAGAGTCAATTCATTTGGCAAACTTCTATACCAGGTGCCCTGCTGGGAGCTTAGATGCACATACAAGATTCCTATCTTTTAGGAGTTTACCTTCCAGATGGGAAGTACACAAGAAAAGGGCAACAAATAAATGCTATAATACTCTGAAAATATTTTTTAAGTTTTGATAGAAAATAATTGGAGGGACTACTTTAGACAGTGGGGTCATGAAAAGTCTCTTAGCTGTCATTGAATCGGATCACCTTGGGTGTGAGGAGGCACCCACTGAGGAAAGAGATCCAGGCAGGAAGAATGGTGAACACCAAAGCCCTAGGAATAGTGAGTTCTATACAAGGGCCAGGGTGCTGAGGAGCAGGGGGCAAGAGGAAGAAACACAAGGTGAGTTAGAAAAATAAGTCAAAGTCAGACCATGCAGGACTTTTAGATCCTAGAAGAGTATGCATTTTATTGTAAGTGCGAAACAAGGCTGTAGAAAGTGTCAAGCCTGAGAAGGGCTTTATCTGACCTATGTTTTTTAATAATGTAGCTTCTGCAGTAGAGGAACAAGAGTAAAAGTGGAAAGATGAGTTAGGAGGCAAATCATATCAGGTTAGAAAGAGAAGGTAGGGCCATGAGCTAGGACAGTAGCACTAGAGGAGAGCGAGGCACACGTTTTTCATATACAGTGTTTTGGATATAAGACAGGCAGGTCTTTTGGGTATAGGATAAATAAAACTTGATGAAAGATTGGGTACTAGGGGTAAACGAAAGAAAGAATTCTAGGATGCCCCCCAAATCTGGCTTTAGTGGATAATCTGGCCATTTACTGAGAAGAGGAGGAGGAAAAACAGGTTATGAGTGCAAATAAGATAATGCATACCTTGCATGGAAAGCACTTAGCACTGTTCCTGACAAGTAATGTGCTTGGCAGCACTAAAAGAAAATTTTCCTATTGTCTGATAATTCAGGCCCATTAGTTTCCCTTGACAACCCATTATAATTTAAATAAAATTTTCCAAAAGCATTTTCAGTTTCCTGTTTCTGTTCACTTTTCAATAATTAAATGTTCAAGTTCTGTATATTTTATATCTTAAAATCCCATGTGGTAATGAAGGCAAAGATTTTCATCACTGCCCCTCTCTTCTCATCTTAAATAAACACTGCACACTGCAGTGATTATTCTGATCTACTCTTTCCAGCTATTCTTACCTTTTCCAAGACTACAGTAAAACTTTTTGATAAATCACAGATTACTTCAGATTACTTTCCTTGAAGGATTAAAGCAGAGGGGACTTCCATAGCATGCCAGCTCAGGATGGCTGGGCCCCTTTTGATTGGGTGCTGTGAATCTTAGTTTTTTAGAAAAACTGACCTGTTTGGGGATTTTGCTATTATCTCTCTCCTGATTTCTCAAAATGTCAGATCTTATTAGTAAAGAGCTTAGGTTTCGTTTTGGTAATGATGGAACAAGTGGCTCCATGTTGGCTTGATATGCTGGAGCCTGGTGCAGGAGCTTAGACCAAATCAATGGCTGCCCATTAGTTTTAGTGAATACCCTCAACTCTTTGAAGGACTCTCATGTGAAAAAAAAAGAACATATATGTGTGTGTGTGTGTGTGTGTGTGTGTGTAATACTATATATTATATATAGAATACTATTTATTATATAGAGTGTATATAGTTTCATATATGTCTACCTTTATTTTTAATTTATTTATCTGTAAATAAATGTAAATATAAATATATAAATATCTTACTCCATGTCTCTCCATATGAAAGAACTCAGGACAATTGTGGAACTTGCAAGGATACAAATTTTCCTTAGTAGGAAAATTAAAGTAGCCCATTCCAAATATGAGCGCTGTCCCACAGTGGAGTAGATTATTTCTCAAGGTAACTTTCTCACAAGGCTGGGGACACACACAGAGTCTCAGGGTGGTTGACTGCATCAGGAAGATGACTGCAGTGAGGGGGAAGTTGGACTAAATGGCCATGACACTGAGTTTTACAGATGCTGGAGAAGCTAGCCTTTTGGGAGGGAAACAGTTTTTTGTGACTCAATATTTGAGCTACATACGTTTGTAGAAAGGCTTCAGAGCCTATTTAATAGCCACCACACAGGAGGTAATTTCATTACTTCAGTTATTTCTCATTTCTCTCTGCTATCTTTCCCTCACTTGATCACCAGACTTGACTCCAAATAACACTTAGCTATTTGTTAAATTTTAACTTAAATCAACTTAGAGCACACAATCTACCCCACTGATAATACTCAAAAGGACATGTTTACTAAAGACAAAAATCATCTGAATAAATACACAGCCTTCCCAGGTATTAATTTTGAGCCAGACCACAATATATTTCTGTGCTTTGTTATAATTTAGTCACGTTACTGTGTAGTTACATGTGGTGCTTTTGCAATAATAGAAATCACCTCACATTTAAGTAGCACAAGTTATAAAGCCCAATCATACATATTATATTAGTTTGGTTTGATCCTCAGGAAAACCTCGTGATGTGTAACAGACAGATCATTACCTCCATTTTTCAAATAAGAAAACTAAACAAACAAGTGACTTACCTAGAACAAATGTCTGGTTCGAGATTTGAACTTTTGGACCTTGAAAACCAATATGGCTTGGTAAGGAAAAGCTTGAACTCTGTCACCCAAGAGCTCAGTTTACATTTTGGCTCTTTCTTTTCTTAGCCACATAACATTTGACCAAGTCATTTAACTTCTCTGTCTTCAGTTCCTTCATCCTCACACTAGGGGTAATAAAATTATCCATCAGCTATAGATGCTATGAAGATTATATGATGAAATCTAGGTACTGGCCAGTCCATGGTAATACTCAACAAATTGTACCTACTATTATTGCACTCTGCTACCTCTGGCATTTGAGTATTTATGCTGCATGTGTGAGGGCATATGCACATATGGCAGTTGGCTCTGGCATCCTGGAAACAATGGAATCACTTCAATGTGTCTCAGCACCAGTCCTGCTCTGACGCACTGATCCTATGAGAAGAAGCAGGTGCAGCACCCAGGGGGACTGCTCCAAAATATACACCCAAAGTGCAAGGAGCTTTTAAAAAGGAGAAGGATTGCTAAATGGCATCAAAAAACAAAAACTATGATGGCAAAAATGGATAATATGTCCACATTAAAATTAAGACCTTCTACATTTCAAAGTATGCCATAATCAAAGTGAAAATTAAAATCCTATACTAGGAAAAAATATTATATACTCTAAAATAACAAGCACAGGATTTTTACTTGGAAAATGTAGAGCTGTCAAGTATTCATATTATGATCGCTTCCTGTGATAAACGGTGATTGAGCATCTACTATGTGCTTAAAAAGTTTCCCAGATTGTAAAAAAACTGAGATCATGCTCAGATGGAACTTATATTCTAGAATTTAAAAATGCACACATTCAAAAATATTGAGTATACAAGTGCATGCATAATAAATAAAGTCTTAACTGGTGCTATGATGAAAACTACAACAAAGTAGATAAGGATTCTTGTCACCGGGGGTCGGAGGGTGGTCTTTTTAACGAGCAGGCAGGGAAAGTCTTCTCTAAAGAGGCAAACAGAAACCCAAACCAAATGAGAGATCCAATCATGCAAACCTCTGGAGGAAGAACATCCCAGGAAGAGAGGAGCAAATGAAAAGATTCTGAGGCAGAAACATACATGATACATTTGAGGCACAGCAAGAAGACCCACGGACTAAGTATGCTGGAAAGCAGCAAGAGATGAGCCTGGTCAATTTACACAGGCATCCAGGCATATTGTGACCTGTAGGACTTAGAAAATCAATTGAGTTTTATTCTGAGTGTAATGTGAATCCATTGGAGAATTATAAGTGAGGAATGAATGATCTGATTTTAATTTTAGAAAAGTAGTTTTACTAAATGTGTGGCGAATTGATTCTGAGAGGTCAAGACTGGAAGTCATTATAGTAAGATTGTTAAAATGCTGTTGCACTAATATAGAGAAGACAGATAGTGGATCTCACTACAGTAGCAGCAGTGGTGATGGAGAGAAGGCAGTGGTTATGGAATGTATCTTGGACATAAAGCAAATAGCGCTTCCTGATAGATGTGGGAGATGAAGAATTAGGAACCAAGGATGACTCTAGGTTTTTCAACCCAAGGGGTTTGTTAAGTAGTAGTGCTTTCTAAAATGGGTAATCTCAAGGAGGACAGTTATTTATTTGGCTGGGGGTGGGGAGGGAGATCAAAAGTTCTGTTTAAGCAAGTAATGTTTCAGATGCCCAATAGAGATGTAAGCAGAAACGTAATATAGGAAATTGAAGATGTGGAGTTTGGAAAAAGAATACAAATTTAGTGCTGAATGAGATCACATAGTGAGTTTGTGAAGAAGGGGGCTGGGGAGGAGAAAGGTGGGGAAGGGAAGGAAGAGTTAGGGTAAGTAAAGTGAGCCTAATCAGGATATGGGAGAAACACTGCAAGTAGAATGAAAACAGAAGGTACTTGAAGCTAGAATTTTTTAGTATGGAGAGTATGACATTGATCAAAAGTGACAATGAAAACTTAAAAACAAACTTATTCTACCTCTAGATCCTTCCATTTATAAGAGAACAAAATAGCCCCATTTGAGAGGACTGCTGGGTAGGAACAACATTTTTAAGATATATCCACATTTCAGATACAATAAGAAAGTGAAGAGAACATTCCTAGAAGATATTTAAAATATAGACAAATTTACTAATGTCATACTGAGCTCCTATGAGGGCAGAGGAAAGCTCTGGGGAGGGGTGGAAAATTGAGTTACATTATAGAATATGCAAATAATTTGAAATCAAAGTCCTGAAAATGTTGGATGACCTGGAGTGGGAAAACAGTCATAGTAAATTACTTCAGATGGTCTTTTAGGGGATATGAATAATCACTTTTCCAATCTTCCTGGGATTGGTCACTGAGTCTGTTTATGGTGTGTCACACATTGCAACAGGTGGTTGGGATTTGAGGATTCATTTTTGTAGGCCTGGGATTAGCCATGAGATATTTGCTGAGTAGAAGTCTTATCTTCATAGTACTGACCCATGATCATGACATAAAATTAGTAGTATTACTTATAAGCATGGGTCCCATGGTAACTCAAGGCAGTTTATACCAGGTTGTTAGCATTGTTTATTGATGACATTAGGGCTGGTTATGTACCAAGAGTATGCCTATGTAACCAGTAGGGTATAAGAAGCCTTAGCCAAGATTCAATTTTGAGCTCCCTTGTTTCAAGGTGCTTGTTTTATTTTCCTCTAATTTGGTTTTGAGGTCTCTCACTTCAGAGTGGCCATAAGCCAAGATAGCCACTATCTAGGATACCCCTGACCTGGAAAAGACATAGGTTTAGGTGTGTCAGTCACACACAAGATGCTGAACAACAAATCACATGGAATAATGAAAGCAGTTTTACTACTCACAGTTTTGGAGAGAAAAGGGGTGCATGCCTCACAGGACCAACAGGAAGGTGGGGAATGGCCAGGACATGCACCCTCAACCAACAGGTAGAGAGAAAGAGAGAGAGAGCTAGGGGTCTGTGGACCAAAACAAAACCTTTATGCGGTCCAGGGCATTACCCAAAGAGGTTCCCCTCAGACAGTTCTAATCGCTGGGTTTAAAGCAAGCAGGTATGAGTTCCAGGAGGTCTGGCGTGACTGCAAAGTGGTTACTGTGGCATATAGGCATAGTCCATGCAGGGATTGGGGGTCAGTGGCCACATCAAATAGGTTGTATTCAGCTATCCTATTTGGAGATGGTTACCAAGAGGCAGTAGTATAAGGCAGATATCTGGACCAACCACCCTGAGGAACTGGGAAGAGTTAGAGAAATAGAAACTGTCAAGGGTGACTAAGCCCTGTGCTGATATAAGAATGTCAAACCTATACCCAAAATGGGTGCTAAGGAATCATAAAATCATAAGAATTTCCTGTAATGCTTCATGCACAGTTTGGCTGTGTCCCCACAGGCATTTCATCTTGAATTCCCATGTGTTGTGGGAGGGACCTGCCTGGAGGTAATTGAATCATGGGGGCAGGTCTCGCACATGGTGTTCTCAAGATAATGAGTAAGTCTCATGAGATCTGATGGTTTTCAAAGAGGATGTCCCACTGCACAAGCTCTCTCTCTCTTTACCTACTGCCGTCCATGTAAGACATGACTTGCTCCTCTTTGCCTTCCACCATGATTGTGAGGCCTCCCCAGCCACATGGAACTGTGAGTCCATTTAACCTCTTTCTTTTTTTAATTGCCCAGTGTCAGGTATGTCTCTATCAGCAGAATGAAAATGGACTAATACAATACACTTGTTGGTGGTTCCCGATCTGAGGTAGAACACATGGATGTGGTTCTGCAGAGGGAAGACAGTTCGACCTTGTGCTCAATCTCCCTGAACCCCTAATTGTCAGGCAGCCCTTGACCAGGAAGCACATGCTTACTTTAATATTATTGTTCCATTGTACCCTTTTCCTGCAATAATCTGTAGATAAACAGCATTATTATTTTAGATCCTGTGAATATTCTTTGGCCATCAGCCCTGTCTGACTACTACTGTTTGTGGGTGGACGGTAATCTTATTAGATTTACGAGCTCCCTGAAGTACTCTTGAGAGCAGTGTGAAGGAGTGGTAGGCTGAATAATGGTTCCCAAGAATAACCAGGTCCTAAACCCTGGAACTTGAGCCTGTTACCTTGTATGGCAAAACAGGCTTTGCAGATGTAATTAAATTAAGGATTTTGAAATGGAGAGATTATCCTGGATTAGCCAGGTATGCCCAATGTAATCACAGTAGTCCTTTAAAGAGAGAGGCAGAGGGAGATTTTACTACAGAAGAAGACAATAAGACTATGGAAGCAGAAGGAGAAAAGACAACTGATGCGAGAAAGGAGTCACGAGCCAAGTAGGCATATCCAGATGCTAGAAAAACCAGAGCACAAATTCTCCCCTAGAGCTTCCCAAGGAACTTGCCTAGTGACACCTTTCAGACTCATTTCAAGCTGGGCCTCTAACTGTAAGAAAGTAAATTTCTGGCAGGGCGTGGTGGCGCACACCTATAATCCCAGCACTTTGGGAGGCCGAGGCAGGTGGATCACGAGGTCAAGAGATCGAGACCATCTTGGTCAACAAGGTGAAACCCCGTCTCTACTAAAAATACAAAAATTAGCTGGGCATGGTGGTGCACTCCTGTAGTCCCAGCTACTCGGGAGGCTGAGGCAGGAGAATTGCTTGAACCTAGAAGGCGGAGGTTGCGGTGAGCCGAGATTGTGCCAGTGCACTCCAGTCTGGGTAACAACAGTAAAACTCCGTCTCCAAAAAAAAAAAAAAAGAAAAAAAAAAAAAAGAAAGTAAATTTCTGTTGTTTAATGCAACTAAGTTTGTAGTAAACTCTTACAGCAGCCATGGGAAATATGAGGCTAACATACAGCATTTAGCAGACCCTTTTTAGACTTCGGAGGCTGGTATTACAAGGAATGAGGGTGTCCTCAGAAGGACTTGAAGTCCTAAAGACCACCAGTAAAGCCTTCTGTGTGTGCTGTCACAGATGCACTATTGACCTAACAAAAAATGTCTCAAAGGACTAGAACAAGGAACTCAAGAAGACATTTTAATCCCCAATAAGCAGAGGAAGAAATGTTCTCCCTGGTGATAATCACTAATTATCAAAGTGTGATTACAATTCCAATTAACTGAAAAAATTTAGTGTCAGTTACAGCAAGCCTTGGCAAGGGGGAGAGGAAAGAAGAACATTTAAATCTTGCTAATGGGAATGTAGATAAGTACCATCAGAACAGTTTGCTACAGGAATTTCCCTTCTAAGTATCTAATCTGGAGGAATATCAGCTTGAAGTGATGTATCTGTACACATTGAGAATAGCTTTGTTGTAATTAAAATAGAAATGGGAGAAAGCACAACCATTTTTTCAAAAGAATGTGTAAATTAATTGTGATTTATTTGTGCAACATAAATACTACATATATGTTTGAAATGGGCAATTTAGATTAAATTTCCAACAGGAACATGTTGTTTGTAATGGGCAATTTAGATCAAATTTACAACAGGAACATGTTTCAATAATATGATGATGATGCAACATGGGTAGTGATGGATGTGCTAATTGGATTAACAATCATATGGTTTATACATCAAATCATCATGAACACCTTGAATATATATAGTCTTTTTTTGTCAATTAAATATTTTTTCAAAACAAAAAAAATGCAATGTTAGATGAAAAATCAAGTTGTAAACTATAAGCACTTTAAACAAGACACCGGAAGCACTATCCTTAAAACACTGATAAATTGGATGTAATTAAAAGTAAAATTTTCTGCTCATCAAGAGACACAGTTAAAAGAATGAATATAATACACCAACTGGAAGAAGGCATTTGTAAGGCATATAACTGACATAAAGTAGTGTTCAAACTATTTCAAGAATCCTCAAAAATCAATAAGAAGAAGCATAGCAACCCAATTTTCAAAGGGCAAAATCATCTACTCAGCACTTCATAAAAGAGAACATCCAAGTGGCTATCAAACACATGAAAAGATGTCCAACATTTTTAATCATTAGGTAAATGCAAATTACAACAATGTGGCACCCCTACACATTAGCAAAAATCATTTAAATTAAAGAGATGTTTGATGAGTGTGTAGAGCAGCTAGAATTTCAGTTGATTTTGTAACTACATTTTTGGGTTGGTTTTGTTACTTGTTCTACAGATTATAATATGCCTCCTAAATTATCAAAAATTAATTCTGGTTAATATTGACCTAATTCCAGTTAAATAGAGCAATTTTGCTCCAATATAACTTCATTTTCTCTCCCCTCTTTGTCCTAATATTATCACAATGTGTGTGATGAGCCCAATAGTGCAGTGTTATAATTATTGCCTTATGCAAATCTATTTCCTTTAAGAAAAAGAAAAAATATATTTATACAGTCTTTTATGTTTATCCATATATTTATTTTTTAAGGTACTGCTCATTTTTCCCTATGGATTTAAGTTACCATCTGATACCTTTATTGTCTTAATGTCTCCTTTACTATTTCTTTTTTTTTTATTGCATTTTAGGTTTTGGGGTACATGTGCAGAACGTGCAAGATAGTTGCATAGGTACACATGTGGCAGTGTGATTTGCTGCCTTCCTCCCCTTCACTCACATCTGGCATTTCTCCCCATGCTATCCCTCCCCAACTCCCCCCTGCCACTGTCCCTTCCT
Source organism: Saguinus oedipus (assembly GCA_031835075.1). Classification (NCBI taxonomy): domain Eukaryota; kingdom Metazoa; phylum Chordata; class Mammalia; order Primates; family Cebidae; genus Saguinus; species Saguinus oedipus. The sequence goes on along the minus strand of CM063183.1, from coordinate 6,601,814 downwards.
TATTCCCCCCAATAGACCCCAGTGTGTAGTGCTCCCCTCCCTGTGTCCATGTGTTCTCATTGTTCATCACCAACCTAAGAGTGAGAACATGTGGTATTTCATTTTCTGTTCTTGTGTCAGTTTGCTGAGAATGATGTTTTCCAGATTCATACATGTCCCCACAAAGGACACGAACTCATCGTTTTTGATTGCTGCATAATATTCCATGGTGTATATATGCCACATTTTTCCAGTCCAGTCTATCATTGATGGGCATTTGGGTTGGTTCCAGGTCTTTGCTATTGTAAACAGTGCTGCAATGAACATTCGTGTGCATGTGTCCTTATAGTAGAACGATTTATAGTCCTTTGGATATATACCCAGTAATGGGATTGCTGGGTCAAATGGAATTTCTATTTCTAGGTCCTTGAGGAATCGCCACACTGTCTTCCACAATGGTTGAACTAATTTACACTCCCACCAGCAGTGTAAAAGTGTTCCTATTTCTCTGCATCCTCTCCAGCATCTGCTGTCTCCAGATGTTTTAATGATAGCCATTCTAACTAGCGTGAGATGGTATCTCAATGTAGTTTTGATTTGCATTTCCCTGATGACCAGTGATGATGAGCATTTTTTCATGTTTGTTGGCCTCATGTATGTCTTCTTTTGTAAAGTGTCTGTTCATATCCTTTGCCCATTTTTGAATGGGCTTGTTTTTTTCTTGTAAATCTGTTTGAGTTCTTTGTAAATTCTGGATATCAGCCCTTTGTCAGATGGGTAAATTGCAAAAATTTTTTCCCATTGGGTTGGTTGCTGATTCACTCTAATGGCTGTTTCTTTTGCCATGCAGAAGCTGTGGAGTTTGGTTAGGTCCCATTTGTCTATTTTGGCTTTTGTTGCCAATGCTTTTGGTGTTTTGGTCATGAAGTCCTTGCTTACTCCTATGTGCTGAATGGTTTTGCCTAGATTTTCTTCTAGGGTTTTTATGGTGCCAGGTCTTATGTTTAAGTCTTTAAGCCATCTGGAGTTAATTTTAGGGTAAGATGTCAGGAAGAGGTCCAGCTTCTGCTTTCTGCACATGGCTAACCAGTTTTCCCAACACCATTTATTAAACAGGGAATCCTTTCCCCATTGCTTGTTTTTGTCAGGTTTATCCAAGATTGTATGGTTGTAGATATGTTGTGTTGCCTCCAATGCCTCTGTTCTGTTCCATTGGTCTATATCTCTGTTTTGGTACCATGCTGTTTTGATTACTGTTTCTTATAAGGCAAGTCTGCCAGCAAAAAATTCTTAGTTTAACTTATTTTGTTTTTGTTTTTAATTCTGAAAGTATCATAATTTGGCCTTCAGAATAAAAACATGAAGTTCTTATTTCTCTTCTATCAACACTTGAACATTCCATTGTCTTTTGTTTTTTAATAATTTCTGATGAGAAATTAGATATTAATCACATTTTTCCCTACTATCTCATGAGTAATTTGTTTCCTGCTGATTTCAATATTTTCTCACTGTCTTTGGTTATCAACAGTTCACCATGACATGTCTTGGTGGGGATCTCCTTGCATTTATTTTACCTGGGGTTAATGGTGCCTCTTAAATCTGTGAATTAATTTATTTTACTGAATATGAAAATTTTAAAGCCATGATTCATTTAAATGTTTTTTTCCTGCCCCTTTCTTGGCACTTAATACATACATATTGTATATATCCAATTCTCTGCATTTGGCACATTTTCTTTTATTTGTTCATCTGTCAGTGGACATTTAGGTCATTTCCACATCTTGGCTATTGTGAATAATGGTGCAATGAACATGGACTTGCAAATATCTCTTTGGGATTCTGTTTTCAATTGTTTTGGATAGAAGTAGGATTGCTGAATTATATGGTAATTACGTTTTTACTTTTTTGAGAATGCTTTATATTGTTTTCCATAGTGGCTGCATCATTTATATTCTCATCAACAGTTCACAAGGGTTCCAATTTCTCTACATCCTTGACAACACTTGTTATTTTGTCTGTTTTATTTGTGTTTTTTTATGTCCATCTTAAGAGGTGTGAGGTGATATCTCATTGTAGTTCCTGATATTTAATAATGTCAAACATTTTTCACATTCCTGTTGGCCACTTACATGTCTTCTTTGGACAAATGCTTATTCAAGTCCTTCGTCTTTTTTTTAAATTACTCAGTGTGTGTGTGTGTGCATGTGTGTGCACATTCATGCATGAAGATGTAGACATTTCTTAGATATTTTGGATATTGGGATATATAAATTCATTATATATAAGAATATATTAGATATACCAAAGGATATATTGATCTATCTTATCAGATAATATGGTTCACAAATGTTTTCTACCATTTAGTAGGTCACTAATATGGTTTGGCTCTGTGTGCCCACCCAAATCTCTTCTTGTAGCTCCCAAAATTCCCACAACTGTGGGAGGGACTTGGTGTGAGATACTTGGATCATTGGAGTGGATTTTTCCTGTGCTATTCTTGTGATAGTGAATAAGTCTCATGAGATCTGATGGTTTTAAAAATGGGAATTTCCCTCCACAAGCTCTCTCTCTCTCTCTCTCTTTGTCTGCTGTCCCTTGCCTCCCATCATAATTCTGACACCTCCACAGCCATGTGGAACTGTAAGATCATTAAATCCCTTTTTCTTCCCAGTCTCAGGTATGTTTTTATCAACAGAATGAAAATTGACTAATACAGTAAATTGGTACCAGAAGTGATGTGCTGCTGAAAAGATAACTGAAAATGTGGAAGCGACACTGGAACTGGGTAAGAGGCAGAGATTAGCAACAGTTCAGAGGGTTCAAAAGAAGTCAGAAAAATGTGGGAAAGTTTAAAACTCCCTAGAGACTTGTGTAGTGGTTTTGACCGAAATGCTGATAGTGATATGCACAATGAAATCCAGGGTGAGGTGGTCTCAGATAGACATGAGGAACTTGTTGGGAACTAGAACAAAAGTGACTCTTGTTATGTTTTAGCAAAGAGACTGGCAGCATTTTGCCTGTGCCCTAGAGGTTTGTGAAACTTGAACTGGAGAGAGATGATTTAGAGTATCTAGCAGAAGAAATTCCTAACCAGTAAAGCATTCGAGAGGTGACTTGGGTGTTGTTAAAAGTATTCAGTTTTATAAGGGAAGTAGAGCATAAAAGTTCAGAAAATTTGCAGCCTGAAAATGCGATAGAAAAGAAAATCTCATTTTCTAAGGAGAAATTCAAGCCAACTGCAGAAATTTGCATAAGTAATGAGGAGCCAAATGTTAATCCCAGAGACAACGGGGAAAATGTCTCCAGAGTATGTCAGAGGTCTTCATGACAGCCCCTGCCATCACAGGCCTGTAGGCCCAGGAGGAACTGTGGTTTCATAGGCCAGGCCCAGGGTCCCAATGCAGTGTGAAGCCTAGGGATTTGGTGACCTGAATTGCAGCTGCTCCAGCCATGGCTAAAAGAAGCAAACATAGAGCTTGGGTTGTGACTTCAGAGGGTGCAAGCTTCAAGCCTTGGCAGCTTCCACATGGTGTTGAGCTAGCCAGTGCACAGAAGTCAAGAATTGAGGTTTAGGAACCTCTGCCTAGAATTCAGAGGATGTATGGAAATGCCTGGATATCCAGGCAGAAGTTTACTGCAGGGCAGGCCTCTCATGGAAGACCCCTGCTAGGTCAGTGCAGAACAGAAATGTGGGATCAGGGCCCCCACATAGAGTCCCTACTAGGGCACTGCCTAGTGGAGCTGTGAGTAGACAGCCACCATCCTCCAGACCTCAGAACAGTAGATGCACTGACAGCTTGTACCACATGCCTGGAGAAGCCACAGACACTCAATGCCAGCCCATGAAAGCAGCCTGGAGAGGGGCTGTGTCCTAGAAAGCCATAGGATTGGAGCTTCTCAAGACCATAGGAACCCACCTCTTGCACCAGCATGACCTGGCTGTGAGGGATGGAGTCAAAGAAGATCATTTTTGAGCTTTAACATTTGACTGCCCTTCTGGATTTCTGAACCTGCATGGGGCCTCTAGCCCCTTTGTTTTGGCCAATTTCTCCCATTTGGAATGGCTGTATTTACCCAATGCCTGTATCTCCATTGTATCTAAGAAGTAACTAACTTGCTTTTGATTTTACAGGCTCATAGGTAGAAGGGACTTGCCTTGTCTCAGATGAGATTTTGGACTGTGGACTTTTGAGTTAATGCTGAAATGAGTTAAGACTTTGGGAGACTATTGGAAAGGCATAATTGGTTTTGAAATGTGAAGACACGAGATTTAGGAGGCACCAGGGTTGGAATAATATGGTTTGGCTGTGTGTCCCACTCACATCTCATCTTGTAGTGCCCATAATTCCCACATGTTATGGGAGGGACCCAGTGGGAGATAATTGAATCATGGGGGTGGTTCTTTTCTGTGTTGTTCTCACAATAGTGAATAAATCTCATGAGATCTGATGGTTTTAAAAATGGGAGTTTCCCTGTGCAAGCTCTCTCTCTGTTTGCCTGCCACCATCCATGTAAGACCTGAATTACCTCTCCTTGCCTTCCGCCATGATTGTGAGTTCTCCCCAGCCATCTGAAATTATAAGTCTATTAAACTTCTTTTTCTTCCCAGTCTCAGGTATTTCTTTATCAGCAGCATAAAAACAGACTAATACCGCTGCATTTTAATTCTGTTTAGTATTTCCTTTGCTGTGTAGAAGCTTTTTAGTTGATGTAGTCCCACTTGTCTATTTTTGCTTTTGTTGCCTGTCCCTTTGGCATCACGTCCAAGAAATCACAGCACAAAAAACTAAATTGTGATTCTATACACTAACAACAAACAATCTGAAAGTAAGTTAAGAGAATAAGCCCACTTACAATAGCACCAAAAAGGCTAAATACTTAGAAATAAATTTAACCAAGAAGGCAAAAATCTAGTATGCTGAAAACTATAAAATATTGCTGAAAATTATTTAAACAGGACAAAAATAAAAAGGCATCCAAGTTCATGGGTTGGAAGACTTCATATTGTTAATATAGCCATAGTATCCACAGCAAACTACAGATTTAATGTAATCTCTATGAAAATCCCTACTGCATTTTTTTGCAGAAATAGTTAAAACAATCCTAAAATTTATATGCAACCACAAAGGGCCTTGAATATGCAAAACAATTTAGAGAAAGAATAACAAACTGGAAGCCTCACATTTCCTAACTTCAAAATAAATTACAAAACTATAGTAATCAAAACAGTACAGTACTAACATGAAGGCTGATGGAACAGAATAGAGAGCCAAAAACAAAACAAACAAACAAAAAAACCCAAGAATATACAACCAAATGATACTCAGCAAGTGTACCAAGACTATACAATGAGAAAAATATATTCTCCTCAACAAATAGTATTGAGAAAACTGGATATCTATATACAAAATAATAAAAATGGGCCCTTATACCACATATGAAAATCAACTAAAAATGTATCAAAAACTTACACAAGACCTAAAATTGCAAAAGTCTTAGAAGAAAACATGGGGGAAATTGTCACAGCATGGGTCTTGGAATAATTTCCTAGATATAAAACTCAATTTGTTTTTCCACTTTGGTCAACATACAAACAACATACAACACACTGAATTCTTTTTTTTTTTTTTTTTTTTTTTTTTTTTGAGACAGAGTCTCATTCTGTCACCCAATCTGGAGGGCAGTGGCACAGTCTCAGCTCACTGCAACCTCAACATCCCAGGTAGCTGGGACTGCAGGTACAGGCCACCACACCCAGATAAATTTTTGTGTGTGTATTTTTTGTAGAGATAAAGTTTTGTCATGTTACCCAGGCTGGTCTCAAACTCCTGGGCTCAAGCAATCTGCCTGCCTCAGCCTCCCAAATTGCTGGGATTATAGGCATGAGACACTGCACCCAATATGATTTTTTTTTTTTTTTTTAATCTTCATTTTGTCATCTCTAGAAGTACTGACCTTATGGGCTGTTTTGACAATGCTCTGAATTCAATATATTTCATAATCACATTAAATGAGATTATTGAGATTAAGACTGATATTGGGACTCATATAATGTGGTTGAAAGAGTAATCTTTACCAAATTTTATTTCTTCTTGAACAAATAAAGAGAAAAAATAAAGACTTATCAGTCTTACCTCTTCAGTATTTGTAGGATCCATCTGTCATCTATCATTTTCATTCACTCTTTTATTACCTCATTTTTCACTTTTCATCACCTTTTCCCTTGAATATTTCTTCCAGCATCTGGATGTTCTTTTCATGTGATCTGAAATAGTACCATTCCAGTCCCTAAATTAGCTTGAAAGCCCTTACTTGCTTCTTCTTGCCTACAGAATAGTTTCCTAACTTAGTAGCATAGCTTGAGAGGCCTTTCATTCTTTGTATCCTACCTACAATGTTATCCAATTTCTTACCCTCCCTGTACCTGGTTATGTAGCCTCACAGGAGTGTGCCTTTTCGTGTGGTCTTTCGTCTCTAATGCCATTATCATCATTGAAGTCCCCAGGTCACAGCAACTTTCTCAATTCCACAGACATACTTAGATGTTCTTTATCCTGGGCTCCCTGAGCACTTACCCCACCCTTAACATAGCACTTACAACATGGTCTTGTAAACAGAGTTTGGCTTGTTCGCCTTCCCATAATTATGCCAGCTACTTGAGAACAGGACACTGTCTTATTCTTCTTTGTACTCACATCTAGTAGTATCTGGAATTCAGTAAATATTTACTGCATTATTAATTAAGGAACAAATTAATGAGTGTTTTAATTAGTGGCTGACTGAGTGGTTGAGTGAGCGAACAGAAGAATCTAGAAATGGAAATATTTTAAAGAGGAATCTTGAGGATATGCCAGTCCCTCATTCTGTCTCTGCCTTCTGCCACAAGAGAAGCTGATTGCAAAGGTGATAGGAGGAAAGAGTACTCATTAGACTAGAGCTGAAAACATGCTGGCAATGAGAATGCATCAAGATGGAAAGATTTTTATCACAGGCGCTGGGAGACAGGAGCCATTCATTAAAAACTTTTCACTTGACAGTGGCAATTTTAATCACAAACTTTGCTGACCTGGGGATACCTTTAAGAGTTCTTTTGTGTATATGTATTTTCCTCCCAGTGTGTAGCACTTGACTTTTAAACTCCTTTACTTTAAGAAGCTCTGATTCACTGGAGCCATTAAATACCGGCTTTTTCCTGTACCTGAAGTTTTTTATTCACACCCTAAAGATGAAGTATCAAAGTTTTAGAATTTAAAATCCAGGTGAATTTCTGAGCTTATTTTCTTCACTTGAGCCTCTGATTCCATTAAGTAGATTGCTATGTAAGGGGAATAAGTAAGCCTATGCTCCACTTTCTTTAAAAAGGGATATCAAACAAAAATTCAGGTGTACTCGCACATGCCTGTAATCCCGGGAGGCTGAGGAGGGAAAATCGCTTGAACCTGGGAGGCGGAGGTTGCAATGAGCCTAAATAGCACTATAGAACTCCGGACTGGGCGACAGAGAGAGACTCCATCTCAAAAAAAAAATTAAAGAAGATATATTAAAGAATGTAGAGTAAGAGGATCATAGCACAAAGCAGATCTCAGATGTGAGTAGAGATCTGTGAGAATAGAATTCAGGTGACAATTCCCTAAGAGAAGTCTTGGGAAGGAAGAATTTCTTTTCTCATCTATCACTAGGCTCACGACTGAGACACCTATAGCACTATTCAGATTAATTTTTTATAGCATACAAATGTATTTAATATACATTTACATGACACAGAGCCTTCAGAAATGAAAGCTCAAAGAAACAGAAAATCCTGTGTATTTTTATGCTAAGTGTGAAGTGGATGGTTGTGAAGTGTGATTGGAAAACGGATTCAATGATAGTGAACTGGGGGTAACTTAGCAAGGCTTGTTCAGATTCTCCTCTGTGTTTCTACGCTTTCAGAGTGGAGGAGCTTCCTTTTCTCTAGATATAGGGTGAAGACCTCTCACATTGAATCCTATGACCTACTGAAGATGCAGATCATAAATTATTTTCTAGGTTTTATGGCCTGCATTAGGGAAGAAGGGCAGGGAGTCATCCTCCTTCTGTGGTTTTCCCGAATGCCAAGGAGTCACATTTTAGGGAAGAATGTATTGAACCCCATCTGAAAGAAATTAGAAAGAATGATTCAAAAGTTGATACGAATGATCGATGAGGCTTTTTGCTTTGTATTAGGAGCAAAAGGGTGGTCAGATTTCCAAGGTGGATCCTGCAGGCAGCAGGCAGTGTAGAAAATTTGTCTTTCATCGTGCAATTGCTTTACAATAAAGAAAAATGAACACTAACTGATTAAAGGGCCAACGAAACAGATATGGGAATCTGAAACCACAGCTGAGTGGGGAGACTTTAGAGAGCCCTCATCTGCCTTGAAAGATTTCTAGTTTCTTAGGATGTATTAAGAGAATTGGCAAATCAGACAGCTAAACAGTTGTCACAAATATCTGAAGCTTTCATGGAATAGAAGAGAGAGGATGAGTAACATTTTGTGAACATCTCTGAGATAAGCTCTAGATATCAGTTGAAAGACCAAATGCCATCCAGGTGTTCAAAACGGAGAAGCAAGTACATGACGTCTTTCTTAGAGTTTGATATTTGCTCGGGGTTCTGCACATTGTTAAAGACAAGAACACGAGAACAGAAAATCAAACACTGCATGTTCTCACTCATAGGCGGGTGTTGAATAATGAGAACACATGGACACAGAGAGGGGAGCATCACACACTGAGGTCTGTGGGGGGGAACTAGGGGAGGGACAGCTTGGGTAGGGATAGCATGGGGAGAAATGCCAGATATAGATGATGGGGAGGAAGGCAGCAAACCATATTGTCATGTATGTACCTATGCAACAATCTTGCATGTTCTTCACATGTATACCAAAACCCAAAATGCAATAAAATATATATTTTTAAAAAATAAAAAATAAAATGCTGATGTGAAAGATAAACCTTTTATAAAACAAAAAACAAACAAACAAACAAAAGACATGGTTTGTGAGCACTTGGAAGGTAAAGCAGCAATTCTAGGGAGCTACTGCAGGACCACTGATGACAAGTGACAACGTTAAATCAGGGAAAGACAGTAAATAAATGGGTCTGTTCTATACCAAAGCATGTGACAATGTCTTTCATTATATCCTTGAAGACAAGACAAAGATATACAGGCAGGTGCTGGTGAAAAGAGGAGACTTAGTTGCCACCTCAGTGACTGTTTCAGAGGCTACTAATTGGTCATTAATGTTTGAACAAAACAGTATTGTCAAAAAAAAAAAAAAACCTGATAAAGGTAGGGCTTGGAACTATAAAAAAGCTATTCTGGTCCAGGCGCAGTGGGTCACGTGTAATCCTAGCACTTTGGAAGGCTGATGCAGGCAGATCACTGAGGCAGGAGTTCAAGACCAGCCTGGCCAAGGTGGAAAAATCCTGTCTCTACAAAAAAATTAAAAATTAGCTGAGCGTGGTGGTCCACGCCTGTTAATCCCAGCTACTCTTATTGGTGAGGCATGAGAATCGCTTGAACCCAGCAGGAGGAGGTTGCAGTGAGCCAAGATCATGCCACTGCACCCCAGCCTGGGCGACAAAACAAGACTGTCTCAAAAAAAATTTATATTCTGCCTCTGTTTAAGTGTTCGACATCGATTTTGGCTGTATTTGACTACCTGGCACAGAGTGGTCACTCCATGAATATTTATTAAATATGGAAAGCACAAGGCTAATAATTATAGAGTGTTTACTTCCTAGCAGCCATGCACTAAAGAGTGTCAATTAAATATTATTCTCTGCTACACTTTTATTTGCCGATTTGCTCTAATTTAACCTTACTCATTAAATTAGGATGTTTTATAGACTATATAAATAATAATTTTCTCAAATATAATATTTTATACTCTTTTTTTAATTTGGTGCCACAATAATTCTGTGACATAGATAGTGATTATGACTTCTATTAAAGTGAACTAAATTTGGCCAGAGGATGCCGCTATCCATTGAGCACAACTGCAACCTAACTTAGTAAAGTAACTGTACGCCTAACTTAGGAATATACTTTTGTAACAAATAGTTAAGTCTCAGCCAATCACAGTAGCCGATCTTCAGTCACGCACAGGGGGCCAACTGATCAAACCATATTCAATTAAGACAAATACCAACCTATAACCACTCGAGCTGTCTCTGTGCCTCACTTCTGTTTTCTATCAATAAATCATTTCTGCCTAAGATTTATGGTGGGAACTCTCTAAACATCTGGATTTTTTTTTCTTTTATTTATTTATTTATTTATTTATTTATTTATTGCATTTTAGGTTTTGGGGTACTTAACACGTCCCACTTCATGGAACATTCTTTGCTCAATTAAACTCTGCTAAATTTAATTTCTCTAAAGTTTTTGTTTTAAAAGCCCTATTTTACAGTTCAAGAAAGTGACGTTCAAACTATGCTATGCACATGCACAAGGTTGCACGGCTAAAAAGTAGTTAAATTGAGATTTAAAACAAAATAGTTTTGTCTTTGAAGATTGGACTGTTTTTAGTACATAACACTATCTCAGTTTAAGGAATTGGAGCAGCTAGAGCAGGCAGATGCTTTTTTATTTAATGGCCTTCTTTCAAGTACTTCATAGAAAACAGATTTGCATCATAAAGCATGCCTAATCTCCCAGTGGCTAAGTCACCATTTTTATTCATTAGTTCCTGTCACCTGAGGAGAGGTTTCACTGAAATTCAGTATCTACCCCCAGGAAGTTATAATAAAAAATTACTAGCCATTCAATAACTAAAATGTTTCAGAGACCTATACAATTCTCAGGCAAGTAAACACTGACTGACTGTCATCTCTTGGGTAGGAACAACATTGGAATGTGTTCTAAAAGGGTATCATCCTGTCACTAAAACTTGGGAGACAATTTCCCTTCAGGGATCTTCATATTAGTAAAAGGAAAAGGTAGCACTGAGATACATACTAGTTCCTGGAAAAATGTAACTCAGGCTAGGACATTGCTGACAAAAAATGCATCCAATATAAAGGACATATGTGGACAATAAGCCTTTAGTTAGTTGACAAACACATAAGCCAGATCAGAGAATTTGTCCACTCTATTCAACTACCTGTCACCATGTTGCAGAGACATGTGAATCCCAACTTCGTTTTATTATTGAGCAAATTTTACAGACGGGGACACTGAGGCATAGAAATGCTGAATAATTTGCCTCAAGCCACATAATCATTGAGTGTCAAACCAAGATGTAGCCCAAGAAGTCTGCTCGAGACCTATGTTCTTAAACTGTACTAAATATTACTTCTCAAAGAAGACATTTTCCTTCTCCTTAAGGACACTGTAATCAATGAGAAACAAAAATGCAATCTTAAATCCCTCAACCTGAACAAAATTTCTCCTGGCCAAGAGGACCCCAGAGTAATCTTGAAACCTTTAGTTCTCAGCCTAGGAAGGGATGTCAGACACATTTCCTTATACTCCCTCCCTCATTTACCACCATTAGGTTTCTCCTCTGAAGGCTAAACAGAAATCAACTGATATGGTTTGGCTGTGTCCCCACCCAAATCTTGTCTTCATTTGTAGTTTTCGTAATTCCCATGTGCTGTGGGAAGGACCTTATGGAAGGTAATTGAATCACGGGGGTGTTTACCCCCATGCTGTTCTTGTGATAGTGAGTGAGTTCTCATGAGATCTGATGGTTTCATAAGGAGCTTTTCTCCCTTTGCTCAGCATTTCTCTCTCCTGCTGCCATAGGAAGAAGGACATGTTTTCTCCCCACTTCCACCATGATTGTAAGTTTCCTGAGGCCTCCCAGCCATGCAGAGCTGTGAGTCAGGTAAACCTCTTTTCTTTATAAATTATTCAGTCTCAGGTATTTCTTCATAGCAGTATGAGAACAGACTAATATATCAACCCTTTCGAACCACCACCCCACTGATATTAATCAAACACCTGAAGCTGCCTTTCCTTTTAGCAGTTTTACCACAACTGATTAGCATTTCTTCAGGAAGACTGAGTAAAGAAACTAGGGTTAAAGAAATAAATTATCTTGACACTTGTTAGAATGGTAAGGAAGATATTATTCAGGACTGTCTTTTAATAAGGAAAGAGATGAGGCTCAACTCCATTACAACAAGTGGAAATGTGTAGCCAAGAAGGAAATTGGAGGGAGTTGGATGGACAATTACTAAGAGGAGACATCAAGAATAAGGGTTCTTGCTAAACTGACCTAACAGGATTCTTGCTGAGGGCAGGTGATATTGTCTGGATATGTATTCCCACCCAAATCTCATGTTCAATTGTAATCCCCAGTGTTGGAGGTGGGGTCTGATGGGAGGTGATTGGATCATGAGGGCGAATTTCTCATGAATGGTTTAGCACCATCCCCTTTTGTACTATACTTGTGAAAATGAGTGAGCTCTTGTGAGATCTGATGGTTTAAAAGTGTGTAGCACCTCATCTCCCCCTGCACTCTCTTGTTCCTGCTCCTGCCGTGTAGGATGTACCTACTCTTCATTCACCTTTTGCCGTAAGTTTCCCAAGGTGTCTCCAAAAGCTGAGCTGATGCCAGCATCATGCTTCCTGTACAGCCTGCACCTCAATCACAAGCCAATTAAACTATTTTTCTTTATAAATTACCCAATCTCAGGTATTTCTTTATAGCAATGCAAGAATGGACTAATACAGCAGGCCAGGGAAATCAGATATTAAGCGTGGAAGGATTCTCTATAAACTAACTTAGCAGGATTCTTGCTCAACTGAACTCTTCCAGAATGGACACAGAAGCCCAAGGATGAGGCTGAGAAGAGATTTCAGAGGGGCCTGGTAAAGTTTGGTTAAAAGAGAGTCCTCATTACTGAACATGGGACAGATGATTGAGGCCCAAGCATTAAAGACGTGAGCATAAAAGACAAGGATGGGGATTGGAGTGTCTGTATTCAAGAATTCCTTTCACCATTAAATTGTGGGCTGTCCTAAGCAAGATACTCTCTTCTATGGAACTAAGTTTTCTTATTGGTAAAGTAACTGTAATAAAACACAGTCACCATAACAACAGATTTTTTGTATCAAATAAAAATAAGATAAATATGTGAAAGCTGTGAAAGCAATTTTTTAACTTGATATATATTGAAGAATAATGAGTTTTAGAAATTTGGAAAGGGAAGCTTTATTTCTCATAAAGGTTTGCAGCCTTCAGGGTGGCCATTCTGACTGGCTGGGAAGTTTAGCCTCCAGTCAGAAGCCAGAAAGAGACACTTCAAAAGAGGGGCAAAGGGACAGAAACGTATGCTGAGCAGGGTGGCCAAATATAGACACTTCATAAGCTGCAGGAGAAGTCATGAATATTTATGAAAGGAGAAAATGCATGTAAGAGCTTTATACCCATTCCCAGGTCCTTAGCACAACAACAACAAAAAAGGCAACATTAGCACGAACTGAGGGAGGAGTCTTTGGCTCTCTAACATCAAAAGGTGAAGCAGAGGACATAAACGCCCTTACTGTACAGGCTCCGTAGGCTGGCCAGAACAACTTCTCTCCTTATTAAAAGTTAGTCCTGGGCCGGGCACGGTGGCTCAAGCCTGTAATCCCAGCACTTTGGGAGGCCGAGGCGGGTGGATCACAAGGTCAAGATATCGAGACCATCCTGGTCAACATGGTGAAACTCCGTGTCTACTAACGATACAAAAAATTAGCTGGGCACAGTGGTGCGTGCCTGTAATCCCAGCTACTCAGGAGGCTGAGGCAGGAGAATTGCCTGAACCCAGGAGGTGGAGGTTGCCTGAACTCAAGATCACGCCATTGCACTCCAGCCTGGGTAACAAGAGTGAAACTCCGTCTCAAAAAAAAAAAAAAAATAGTCCTGAATAAAGGCTTCCTTACCACTTTTTAGAGTGTCACGATAATTTTTTCCTACCTCAGCCTCTACCTTGCTCCATGGCTTCAAGTGCTCTACTGCAGGGTCTCTGCAGGGCTCTGCTCACCTTTGATTTATCTTTAGGTTTTCATGTCACTAAAGTTCTCAGTGGCTGTGCAGAACTGACTAGGGGAAGGAGACTCTGGAATCCAAGAGGGTGACCAGTGGCCCACAGAGGTGTGAGGACAGCCCTGCCTCGATCCCAGGGTTTAAGTGAGCCCCAGCCTAAAGGCAACAGTCCTGACTTAGCACAGGAAGCAGAAAGCCACAATGAGATGGCTGCTTGCCTAGTAAGGGCTGTGTTAAAATTACCTTTTAATTCAAAATGTCTTTACTGAGTCAATATATAGACTGGAGTAACCCAGATTTTATGGTCAGAGAGAAGTGGGTCTGAATCGATGACTACTTTGACTGTGAGGCCTGGAGTGTACCGGCAGGCTTCATTTTCTTTATATGTGCAGTGAAATCCATGGTATTTGTTTTATAAAACTATTGTGAAGATTACATTATCGATAAATAACCAATTCTTGAGTATCTGGGACACACAGTGCGATTCTGGGAATCTGGATCTCACAGGGAGAGGCACAAACACCACCTAAGAATGCCCCATCTGCTGCTGAGCTGTTGATCCCTGGGCCCCAGCACAAGGCAGCCAAACAGAGGAAACAGTGTGGGTTCTAGGGGAGGACGTTCTGCAGAGTAGAAAGGGCAAAGGTTCGGGTCATGTGATTTCGTTTCAGATTCCGAGTTATTCCTTTACAATCCGGTGACCTCATCTCTTGGCAGAAATCTGTTTTTGCTGGGCACGGTAGCTCACACTTGCATTTCCAGCTACTGTAGAGGCTGAGGCAGGGGTATCTCTATCTCAGGAGGTGGAAACTGCAGTGAGCTAGATCGGGTACCACTTTACTCCAGCCTGGGTGACAGAGTGAGATCTGGTCTCTTAAAAGAATTTTTTTTTTTTTTTTTTTTAAAAAAGGACCTCTATTTTCCTCATATACAGAACTATAGTGAGAATACATACTTCAATGTACTTATTGCGTAGATTAAACAAGTAATACATTTAAAGTCAACAAGAAAATGGTGCATAGTAGGCAATCAGTAAATGGCTAAAATTAACAACAGTTATTTAGAAATAACCAAGGGAAAAGTTTGCAGAAACATTAAACTTAAAAGAGCCAAAATGTAATGGAGAAATTGAACTCCCCAGGCCTCGGAGTCTGTTTTCCAGCTCTGAGGCTGGGCTGGAGATGTTCTGACATAGATGTAGAGTTCCAGACACACACTGGCCCTGCAAAGAACCATCAGGAGGAAAACAGTGACAGGCTTCTCCTTCCAGCACTAATCTATTGTTGATGAGGCTGAAAACAAAAAGTACCTCCCACAAAGATTAATAATTGTTCTTTGAGTGACCTCCAACACTCAAAGAACTAAATCTTTCTTATGCAAATCTACGTTCTGATGAGCAAAATAGAGAATATTTCAGTCTAAAAGGACAATTTAAACAAACTTGTCAACCCCTCCCTCCCATGTATTAGATATAGAGAAATTGAGGCCCAAAGAGAAGAAAGGACATGCTGAGGTCAGAAAGCAATCGAGCAGAATTGAAGCTTCTAACTTCCAACTGCAGGACCCATTGTGTTGATGGTTAGAAAGGCCACATTCATGATTCATTTTTCTTCTGGAGCACATGAGATTAAAAGAAAGCTACAAGGAAGGAAGCAAGAAAGGGAAGGAAAGGGGAAGCAGGAGATCAGGTACCTCTAAGAAAAGAATGCCCAGTATAAGTGTGTTTGCAGAGCCTTTCAGCAGGGGAGCTTCCAGAAGATAACAGCCTACATAGCCTCTTGTCTTCTGTTCCGCATTTTGCTCTCTGATTTCATCTCCTGAATGCACCATTCCTCACCTTCTGCTCTATTGGCAGCTCCCAGAATAGACCCTGCTTCCTGGCTTTTACACACACTGATCTCTTGCAGTGTTGACCTAGGTCATGGCAATGGACCTTCATGACTCAGCTCAGGCATCTCTGCCTCCCCTGTGTGTCCCAGAGGACCCTGGGCTCCCAACCCTTAGCACTTTCACACGGAAGCATAATGATCTGTTTGCTTTTCTGTTCCACCACTAGAGTAGGAGCCCCTAGAATGCAGAACTGTGTCTTAACATCTTTATTTTTCCAGTGTCTGCCACGTGAAAAGTTTGCTTGGTTAAATGAGTGAGTGAATCCATGTCAGATATGAAGGAGCACTTATTTCTGCCTTAGAGGTCTCACCTTAAATCCTTCATACATAATGCAATGCTCATTTATAAGTTACGAATGAGTAATATCCATACAATACAGAGATTATTATTATGTGTGTGATAGGAACTATTGAATAATAAACATAGCAATTATAAGATCATTAGATTCTACAAGGCCATGCTGGATTCTTATTTTTTCTCTCTCCTTCTCTCCCCCTCTTTCTCCCATTCCCAGTCCTTCCCTCACTTGAGCACTCTTCTCTTTCTCTCTCTTTACTTACTCTTAACTCTCCTTTTTCCTGTTTCTCCTTTTTCTTCTCTTTCTCTCTTTTCTTATCATTCTTTCCTCTTCCCATCTCTCTCCATACTCACCATACAAGATTAGGTTTGATTACAACTTGTTCTTTAGTCAAATAAGACGAAAAATGAAAGTTATCAGAAGCCAATAGAGTAGCAGGAACCAGTGACCCAGATACTGTACTTTAAAGAGTCCTACCGTGGGATTCTGGACTCTGGACTGAACTCTCAGAGACATACTTGGGGCTGCCTGCTAGCTCTTCCCAAGAGATACTTGTATAATTGATCTGTGATCTTGCCTTCAATGCCCAGCAGGAGCTGGGCTAAGCAGGAAGAAGCTCTCCATAGACCAGAGGGAGCATGAAGCTGCTATTGGGCTCACAGCCACAGATTCCAGCATTTTTGAGAAACCTTTACATAAATGATACACTTGTGAAGGCACATCATAGGCTGCTAACCAATCATAATAGTACCATTATTTTTCCACTACACTGTATATCTCTTTGCAGGTAGGGCCTCTAGCTCATCAGTTTTTGAATGCTTAGTATGTGGCTTAAAGTAAATCATACTTAAAACATGCATTAACAAAGGAATAAATGAGAGCAGGAAGTGTTAACAGCTAGCATGAGCCATGAGTAAGCACCATGATTTAAATGCAACATGAACACTTGGCCTGGCAGTCAGGGCGTTGTATGGCTACCAATGGTCCGCAGGCGTGCAGGCTGGGCTCATGAAGCTATCCCGGGGATTTTTTTCTTAATTTTATAAGAAAAAGATTAGGTTTGATTACAACTTGTTCTTTAGTCAAATAAGACGAAAAATGAAAGTTATCAGAAGACAGAGCTAAAGAGTATATTGTGTTCTTTTACTCTAAGATACGTATTTTCTGATCCAGGATTTTTCTGATTTTAGCACTAACCTGCTCTGGTATTCAGTGATGCAGAGCCCCTCCATACGGCGGGGTTTGATGGATTTGCCAGAGCAGCTGAATAGGGTCCACGGGTCTGTGGACTTGTTTCTTCAGGCTCTCACTACAGTGGGAACCGTGATTTAGCTCAGAAAAGATGAAACATTGGCTGAGTGCAGTGGTTCATGCCTGTAATCCCAACATTTTTGGAGGCCCAGGCAGGGGATCAGTTGAGGTCAGGAGTTCAACGGCAGCCTGGCCAAACACAGTGAAACCCCATCTCTACTAAAAAAAATACAAAAATTATCTGATGGTTTTGCATGCCCCTGCAATCCCATCTATTCAGGAAGCTGAGGCAGGAGAATCACCTGAACCCAGAAGGTGGAGCTTGCAATGAGCTGAGATTGTGCCACTGCACTCCAGCCTGTGCAACACAGGAAGACTCCATCTCAAAAAACAAACAAACAGGTCTGAGCATGGTGGCTCACACCTGTAAGCCCCGCACTTTGGGAGGCTAAGGTGGGTGGATTGCTTGAGGTCAGAGTTCGAGACCAGCCTGGCCAACATGGTAAAACCCCGTCTCTACTAAAAATACAAATATTAGCCAGGTATGGTGGCATGTGCCTGTAATCCCAGTTACCCAGAGGCTGAGGCAGGAGAAACGCTTGAACCAGGGAGGAGGAGGTTGCAGTGAGCCGAGATCACGCCACTGCACTCCAGCCCCCGCAACAGAGTAAAACTCTGTCTCAAAGAAACAAACAAACAAAAAACAAAGAAAAGACAAATCACCAAAACAAAAGAGGACTGCCCTCACTTCCTGAGCTGCACAGGCAGGTGCCTGAATCACCTTCTGCCTCCCTGGGCTTGCCACTCAGGGTTCTGGGACTAAAATCACAGATTCATATTGGCTATAAGACACTCCCTAAGGCTTTCTAGGATATGAGAACATCCTCCCACAGCGCTGATTGTCCATGACAGAGGAAGAACAGCCCTCGGGAAGTTGCTGGATAAGGGAGGGGAAGCACGGCCTTGGTCTGACATTTCAAGGTTCATGAGAATCATGTATAAAATCTGCAGCCATTACCTCCTGCCCCAAGCTCCTACTTTCTCGATGATTTAAACAGCAGGGCACCAATTACGGGTTCTTTGCAAAACTCCTTAGACCACACTGTGTCTCTGTAGGCACTTACGTTTTATTTGATGACAGTGACATTGATGCATAATGGTTTCCACCCCTGCAAACGATTACAGTTTCTATGGCTGATATAGGAGAGAGATTTGCTGCAAAATTTAACTCTTTCCACTAGAAAAGAAAAACACTCTCCCACATGTGCAGTTTGTACATTCATGATCTTATACCTCATTCCTCCAGTCTATTCTCTTTATTTTATTAAGTGATCAACATTTAGGGAAAGGCTTTCAGGAATTTTGCTGGAAAACTCCACTCATCCTTTTTCAATCCAGAATACAGAGACAAGAAACAGTATCTAGAGTCACTGAATAGGTACTACATGCTATAATCCTCACCACAGCACGGAAAATTTAAGCAATGTTTCCAAGATTGCCTAGCTGGAGACTGATGGAGGCTGAGATCACAATGTAAGCAATTGTACCATAGTCCAGCAGGAGGGGCAGTAGTTTAGGCAGCAGGAGGAGCACTAGGAGCCAGAACTCCCGGATCCATTCTCATGTCTGCCTCTAATGACTTGACATAGCTAGGGGCACACCACTGAACTAATTTGCTCAGACTTCTCTAACCAAGTACCACAGATGGATGGCTTAAGCAACAGAAATTTACCTTCTCAGAGATCTGAAGCCTGAAGTCCAAGATCAAGGTGTTGGCAGGACTGGTTTCATTCTGAGGCCTCTCTCCTGGGCTTGCAGATGGCCACATTCTCACTGTGTCTTCACATGGGCATCCCACTGGTCATGTCTGTGTCCACATTCTCCTTCTTAAAAGAATGCCATGCATATTGGATTAGGGGCCACTCTAATGACCACATTTAACCTTAATTATCTTTTTAAAGACACTATCTCCAAATACAGCCACATTCAGAAGTACTGGGGGTTAGAATCTCAACCCATGAATTGGTAGGAGGGAACATATTTCAGCCAGTAACACAGGCTAAAATCAAGGTGTCAGTGTGGCTGCATTGCCTTCTGGTAGTTACAGGGGAGGATCTGTTTCCTTGACTCTTCCAGCATCTAGAGGTCACCTGCATTCCTTGGCTAGTGGCCCCTGTTTCCATTTTCTTATTTTTATTTTTGAGACAGAGTTTTGCTGCTGTTACCCAGGCTAGAGTGAAATGGCATGATCTCGGCTTACAGCAACCTCCACCTCCTGGATTCAGGCAATTCTCCTGCCTCAGCCTCCCGAGTAGCTGGGATTACAGGCACGCGCCACCATGCCCAGCTAATTTTTTGTATTTTTAGTAGAGACGGGGTTTCACCATGTTGACCAGGATGGTCTTGATCTCTTGACCTCGTGATCCACCTGCCTCGGCCTCCCAAAGTGCTGGGATTACAGGCGTGAGCTACCGCGCCCGGCCCCCCTGCTTCCATTTTCAAAGCACTGCACTTTAACCAATGCTTCCATAGTCCTTCCCTCACGCTAGCTCTGTTCTCGCTTCCTTAAAAAGACCCTATGATTTCAATGAGTCCACCTGAATAATCCAAAATAGTCAAAGCCTTTTACCATATAAGGTAACATATTCATAAGTCACAGAAATGGGGGGATTGGAGGGTACAATTCAGCCTGTAATAACCACTTTATGTTTTCAGGCCTTTGTTTTTAAATCTATAAAACATGAAATAGCCGGCCCTGGCAATCATGTAGGCCTCTCATAAGGAAAAAGTAGTATATTTACTATAAAAATGTTTGGGGCTATCAGGGTCACCACATATGTAAAATACAACTAATCACAGATGTTTATAGTTTTCATTTCTGTACCCTCTGACTGTCCTATACCTTGTAGTATGAATCTGTACAGGTTAGAAACACAAGTATTTAGTAAATTAAATGCATATAGTATTGTTTCTTTATTAATTCTCTGAACCCTCAAAACAATGTAACAGAAGTGATGCAGCTATTCCATAAAAGCTTGATGATTTGCTTTATGTACCCTTTGCTAGCCAAGTACTTCATTTTTGTTCAACCAGCACTTCATTTTTGTTTTCAACAATGTTTGCAAACAGTAGGTACTCTCATCTATGGAACCCCATCTCTAGCAAGCTCACCATTACTGAACACGCCAGAGAATCAGAAAAGAAATGCACACAGCCACTGAAGAACCACAATGCGGATCACAATTTCCATGCGCTTTAACCCAGAAAATTATATTTCAGTGACCATTTGAGGTTTATTTAATCTTATTTTATAATCTATGCTGTTTTGCCTTTCTGTTGTCACATAACAAATGACTGCAAAACTTAGTAGTCTAAAATAATTGCTTTGTTATATTGCATGATTTTTTAGGTCAGGCACCCTGGCAGAATGCGATTGACCAATTCTGTCTCCCATGCCACCAACTGGACTCCCTGGGCAGCATTCAGCTGGCAGCTGGCCTCTTTGCTGGGTCCAAGATGGCTTTATTCTCTAGCCTGGGGCCACGGTGGGCTGGCTGATGGTCTGGGCTCAGCTGGGATTTTCCTATTCTATAGGAAGTCTCAAAGGCTCTCCTCATGTCCCTTCAGCAGTAAGGTTGGCTTCTTACCTGATGGTTTAGGGCTTTAATGGAGCCACAAGAATCAAAAACCATCACTTAGACCTGTGCCTGGAAACTGACATGGCCAGGCCCACAGTATTGTAATGGTCAAAACAGTCACTGATCATGTCCAGATTTAACAGGAAGAAAAGAGATCCATTTCTTAATGTGAAAAGCATCAAAGAATTTTCAGCTTTCTTTAATCTGCCACAAAGGCTAACAAACTTGTGTTCCTTGTCCTTGTCTACTCACTTGAGATCAAAGGCAGATAGTCTGAAAGAAAAGATGCTGTCGCAGACAAAGCTGTTCAATATTTTGATCATTAGACCTACCAAGCGAGCAAACTGCACAGAGAAAAGACATGACTGGAATGATCATGGGAGAAGCAAGAAAACTACCAGAAGGTGACACAGCAGTTCAAAAGGGACAGAGGGACAGCCACGTGGAGCTGGTATGTGTAGGGTCAGCTAGCCAGAAGAAGGCTGGGCAGCCCTTGAGGGCACAGCAGCCACAGTAGGGGGTGATAAGAAATGCTCATCCACCTATCCATTTTTTCAACTTAACATTTACTGAACATCTACTGTAAACAAAGCACTGAGCTGGTCATTATAAACATAAAGATCCCTGCCTTCCAAGAGTCTAGAGTCCTGGGAAGAAAGATGTGGCAATTGTTAAATGCAGCGTAAGATGATAATGCTAAGACTTACACTCTCAGTGATGACCTTCAGTTAGCAAAATTACATTGTACCAACCCAAATTTCTTGGGAAGTACAAATAAATAAATAAAAATACAAGTCTTATATCTAGTTACTTTTGCAATGACTCCTTAAAATACATCCATCCAAGGGAACTTAATTGCTGAGTTCCTCTAATATTCTAAAAAACTCTGATATCAGAAATTACCCTTTTTCAGTGCATATTAATTTTTACCAGTAGATTTTCTTGGCCCATTCATTATCCAATATTGGTTGAGGGCCCATCATGCCCCTGGCACAGTGCTGGGAGCTTGTGTTACACAGATGAGACAGTCCCAAGCTTGACAGCTTTTCCTCTTATTTGGAGAAAGAGACACAAGTCAACTCCTCTCCCTTGTTCTGATGTCCATCTTGTGCCATTCAACAAATGAGAGCCCTCTGTATGCCACATGCCATTCTAGGTGGCAAAGGACTATACAGACTGAGTTCCTTCACTCTTGGAACTCATATTCCTGGGAGGCTAATAATAAACAAGTAGACAAGTTTATAAATAACAGGGTGTCATTGAGCCGTAAGTGGTATGGAGAAGCAAAAGCAGAGGAAGAGGCTAAGGCGACCAGGGACAGAGAAGGTGAGCTGAGAGTCTTTTTCTAGATGAGGTGGTAAGGGCAGGTCTATCTGTGGTAGTGACATTTGCACTATTTTTAAATTCCTTGGGTCATTAAAACCCATTATATACTTAGCCTAAAGCTTGGAACACCCAACATACTTAACATTACAATGTGTAACCCTTACATAGCTTGCCTTATATAGTGGCACTCATAGAATTGTCTCCTCCTAGTAGAGTGAGTGCATTATGAAGGCAGAGACCATGTCTAATCAGCCAATAAATCACAAATGGTTGGTGAAGTGTTGCAGTCACCCCTCCATCCCTGAAAAACATTCTAACTCTGAGGCCCAGAATGCCTGAAAATTTTAAGAAAGGAAGATTCGGGAATAGGTGCCCCAAATATTTTTATCTAAGATTTTGCTTGGACGTGTAGAGAATGTGACAGGGAAGGAACCCACACTGAGAGAAATTTGATTGTCCTCCAAACCTGGACACTTTTATTTTTTGCTGGTTTTGAGGTAGGAAGTGTTAATTAAGCAGGAACACCTATGAGTTAGCAATTCCGAGGCTTGACTCATATACTTGTGTAAGGAATTAACTCCTCAGAAACAATTCAGGACTTCATCTAGGGGGCTTTGGTATAAACTGGTTTAGTCTGTTTGGTTCATATATTTAAATAGCACTTAGAAGGAGAGAGGGGGCAAGGGATAGCATTTTGTCCTTGGGAAGAGAGTCAGAGCTTCATTCTCAATCACGGATCAGCCGAGAAATAGTCAACATAAGCTGACCACATACTATGCAGTAGTTTGCATTAGCAGATTTATAAGTATAGTTTTATTACATTTTCTGAGAACCTTGAAAGATAGTTTTTATATCTAAGAGGCAATGTTACTTGTTCAATATCACAGAGCTAGTGGGTAACAGCCTAGACTTGAGTTGAAGGCTGTTTGAGTAGAATATGAGTGTTTTGTTTATTTGTTTCCATCCAGCAGCGAAAGCTGTTTAGTAAATAAATGGCTTGACTGCAGTTCATTTCTGTATTAGTCTGCTTTCACTCTGCTGATAAAGACATACCTGAAACTGGGAAATTTACAAAAGAAAGAGCTTAATGGACTTACAGTTCACTGCGACTTGGGAAGCCTCACAATCATGGTGGAAGGCAAGGAGGAGCAAGTAACATCTTACATGGATAGCAGCAGGGAAAGAAAGAAGAGAATTCATGTAGGGAAACTCCCCTTTTAAAAACCATCAGATCTCATGACACTTATTTACTATCACAGGAACTGCATGGGCAACACCTGCCCCCATGATGCAATTACCTCCCACCGGTTCCTCCCACAACACAGGCAAAATGGGCCTGTGCACTTGTTTCTTCAGAGTCTCACTGCAATGAGATTCAAGATGAGATTTGGGTGGGGACACAGCCAAACCATATCAATTTTTTGAAAATTAGTGATCTGTGACTGTCCCGTTAGCTTTTGCTGCATAAAATACCACTCCAAAACTAAGAAGTTTAGAACATGAATGTTTTGTTCATCTCATGGTTTCGTGCATTAGCTGGTGGTTCTCAAGGCCTGAGGCAGATCAGCTGATGTTCATGCCAGTATTGTTACATGCCTGGCTCAGCTGGCAGGTTGAGGCCTCTCAGCCCTCTGTCTCACCACTCAGCATCTAACAGTGTGGCTCAGGTCATTCCCGTGGTGGTCAGAGAGTTGTGAGTAAAGTGGGAGAGGGGAATCCTCTCTGAGTCAGCCTTGCAGAGGTGCCTGTGTCATAGTCACTATCATCCCACAGGCCACAGCAAGCCACATAGCCAAACCCATGTCAGTGTGGAGAAAGTCACCCAAGAGCATGGATGCTTGGGAGGAATTATCATGGCCAGTTTTTCATGCAGTCTAACACTGCTTTTGGCAGACTACATTCGTTTATTCATTTACTCAGCCAACTTCTGGAAGTGCCTCTGTGGCCAGGCTTATTCTGGACTGAAGCAGACTTTGGTCTATGATTTCCAACCTAACAGGAGAGACAGGCACATGAAAATACGGACAATGCATCATTGAGTATCATGTGAAGGGGGTGTTCTCGTCAGCTGGGGCTGCTAAAACAAACTACCTCAGACTCAGAGGCTGTGAACAACAGAAATGTATTGTTCACAGTTCCGGAGGCTGAGAAGTCCAAGATCTAGTCATGGGCAGGTTCTAGGCCATAGGTCTACTATGGGTCTGCATCTGATTCATAGATGGCATCTTCTTACTGAGTCCTCACAGAGTGGAAAGGTTGAAAGCGCTCCCTCAGGCCTCATTTGTAAGGACACTAATCCCATTCACGAGGGCTCTACCCTTACAACCGAATCACCTCCCAAAACTTCCACCTCCTAGTACCATCACTTTGAGGATAGAATGTTAACATTTGAATTTGTGGGGAGACACACAGGTTCAGTTTATAGCAAGGGCTAAATTAATTACTCAGTCTAGAGTTCCAAGAAGTTCCAGCAGGAGAAGCTCATGAAGGAGGTGACATTTATCTGTACCATGAAAAATGGGTAGATGTCTGAGAGAAGGAGTGATATCAGTATGCCACCTTCCAGCTCCTTGGCTGAAAGTGGGGACCAAGCTCTTATTTTCCTATAGATTCAATGGCTTAAAAAACTTGCACTGTCCTCTTTAATACCCTGCACATTTCTAGAGCCCTCTTCTTTACAGAAATTGTTAAGTTTCTTCTTTCACTTTCCAGCACCATTATCTTGGCACCTGGGATGTTTTCCAGGCAATAAGTTGGTGGAGATTGAGGAGGGAGGAGGAGTACAATGCTTTAGGGAAATTATTGATCCCTGAGTTTCTAACTGCAACCCAGGTCCAGGAAGACCATTTCAAGACAAGCACACACCAGAGCAAAGGGAGCCAGAAAAGTGTTGATTCCAAGAAGAAAGAGATAAAAGTCAACAGAGAGGGAGGACTCAGGAAATATTGGAATCAAGGAACAGCAAGAGTCAAAGCTGACTATGAGATTTCTCACTGGGAATAGAACACAAAGGGAGCCATTGACAAAGCAGGAGGGTGAGGCAGCAAGCCTGGTTTGGGATGTGCTGAGTTTGATGTATTTGTGTCTAATACATAGGAGCTATCTAGTCCGCTGTTGCACATTTACATCTGGATGGTGGGGACTAGATTAAGAATTTTCTTTTTTTTTTTTTTTTTTTTTTTTTTTTAGGATGAAGAAAACTGCAAGGGCACATCTTTCCCATTCTTTTTTCAGGGGGCTCCAGTGATCCTCTCACCTCAGCATCCTGAGTAGCTGGGACTACAGGCTCCTGCCACCATGCCTGGCTAATTTTTTCTTTCTTTCTTTCTTTTTTGTAGAGACAAAGTTTCACCAGCCCAGGCTGACTGGTCTCAAACGCCGGGACTCAAGCAATCCACTGACCTCGGCCCCACAAAGTACTGGACTCACAGGAGTGAGTCACCCCGCCCCACGACTCTTAACAATAACAAAACACCAGATAATTGGCAAAACCATAATTTCTTAAACCAGTCAGAGAGCTGAGGTGGCAGGCAACCAAGAGAACTGAATTCCAGAGTGACAAGCCCCTCCGAGGAAAGGCAGGACCAACTGTCTTGTCTTGGGCAGAGCATGTTGGGGGGCAGGAGGGAGTCTAGATGAAGAATTTTCAACAAGGGAGATGGGTGAGGAAACCATGTATCCATGTGAGATAACCAGGAGAGAAAGGATTTATCAAAAAAAAAAAAAAAGAAGAGGGAAAATAAGGGATCTTCTAAGCAGCAGAAGAGAGAGAAAAGGGGCAGGGGGAGGGAAGAACTGAGCATGGTAGCTAATGGTGCCATCATCACATAGCTGTCTAAAACCAGCCGTGATTGCACATCAAAAGCTTCAGGGTTGGAACATCACGAGTAGACAAACTGTAAGTAAACTGTGATTGAGTAAGATTTTCTGGAGTATGTTCTCTTCTGGCTGTGAGTGGCAGCATGGTGCGATAATTAAGAACACTGATTTGAAATCAAAACTGTGAATTCAAATCTTGGCAATTCTGCCATGACCTCAAGCAAGTCCCTGAGACCTTCTGTGTTTTCTTAGTAAAGTGGGGATGGCTCCCACCTTGAAGGGTTATCCTGAGGGTTACTGGTGTTAATGTAAGTTAGGTCCCGAGAACTGCATCTGACACAGAACAAGTGTGGTGAAGGTGTTAGTTATTTATAATTATGGATATAAACATCCAGATGGAAAGAAAATGATTGGAACATTGTGCCACTTCGTGCACAGTTTGGATAGAAATGGCCAGTTGACTATACAATGGATGTTCCAAGCAAAAAGTTTGAACAGACAGAGACTCGGGAATTCGTGGCACGTGGTGGCTGAGTGAGGTGGGGGTCACAGTAATCTGGGGAGGGATCTGTGTGGTGCAAATAAGGTGACATACATGGAGTGTGCAGGCTGGAGAACTGGCATCTATCAGGCTGAAGGCACGTGCCAAGTGCAACTAGGTTTGAAGCATTAACCAAGCATTGGCTGAGGTGGCAAAGAAATTAGTCACACAGGACAATGGAGCCCTTGCAGTGCGAATAGCACATGACTTGATGCTTTAAAAGAAAGAAATGGAGATAATGGATTTGAAGATATTCTGTGTTGACTGTGTGCATCTGCTTCCAGACACCCTGGAGGGCTGACTACCTCTGCCTTTTTCAGGCAGGGAAACTCTGCGAACACTCCCCAGAATTCTATAAAAATTATGTTGCAGGGAGTGTATGGAAGTGTAGTCCCTAGTGAAGGCTGGAACTGACATGTAATGTCCGTAAATTCTTCTGAGCACTACCCCTCGAGACTTTATCACGTACACACACGCACACACACGCACACACATACACAAAGTCTTATAATGATCTCTCTCTCTCTCTCTCTCCCTTTTAATTTGTGCATCTGATTCCGCATTGCCTGTGGAATAGAGTCCCCTCCTTAGCATGGCATTCGAGGCTTTTCATGATTCAGCCCCACTTTCCTCTCATTCCCCAATTCCTGTGATTTCCTCAGCTCTGTCCAGCAGCTAAATAGACAACAACTCCTTTCTTGAGCACGTTACAAATGCTTATACTTAGTTTCCTTTAATAGTTGGTTTATTTAATACATTTTGAGGCAGTCAATTAATCTCTTCATTTTTTAATTCATGTTTTAGTAAAACAGATACAGTAATACCTATAACACTAGGCTTTGTGAGGAAAGTATTTTATATATGGATCAATCTCTTTCTTATATCACCAAACATTTATTTTTATTATTATTTCTGTCATTAACAAAATTGTTAATTGCAAGAGTTTTTGATTATTATAAAAGCTAAGAAAATTAAAACATCCCCGAATTCTGTCTTTATGAAATATTCTGATCATTTTCTCAATCACATATATTAAGAGATCTCTCCACACATTTATGAGTTCATGATGCATATAATTTTTGTAGTTGATGTTACTGTTTTAGAGACAGGGTCTCACTCTGTCACCCAGGCTAGAGTGCAGTGGTGCAGTCATAGCTCACTGTAACCTCAAACTCTTAGGCTTAAGCAATTCTCCTGCCTCAGTTTTCCAAGTAGCTGGGACCACAGGTGCGCACCACCATGACAGACTAAATTTTACTTTTTGTAGAGATGGCATCTCGCTGTGTTGTTCTGACTGGTCTCGAACTCCTGGGCTCAAGGCTCAACCCTCAAAGTGCTTGCTGGGATGACAGGAGTGAGCCACTGCACATGGCTTAATTTTGTCCCCTCATTTTTTCACACAGAATCATTTCACAAATATTTTTTTATGTTACTAAACATTTCTCAAAAGTAATATTTGTAGCTATTTTTATTCTACTTCGTAGATTTACTTATTTACTTGATCAATCCTCAAAAGTTGACTACATAGGCTCTTTTGAAAATTTTCTGCTATAAATAAAGCTGTGATGTGCATACCATTCAAGAGGAAAAAGAAAAACTTCTTATGCTTTTATTATTCCCTTTGAAAGAATCTTAGAAATTGAATTAGTGGATTAACATGTATGCACATTTAAAGGCTGTTTATACATTCTGGAGACTTGTTTTTATAGAAGTGACACTGATTTTACACTGACTCCTTAACTCTGGCAGGGTTTAAAGTTCCCTTCTTGCTCCCTTTCCTCCAGCCCTGCAACCTTGGCAATTATAACTAAGAGCCTTGCCTTTTATGGGAGCAGAGATTGGCCCTTCCAGATGTATGGACAGTGGCAATGACTGAACATTCTTTTTTATAATTGTACTTTAAGCTCTGGGGCACATGTGCACATCTCACAGCGTTGTTGCATAGGTACACACATGCCACAGTGGTTTGCAGTCTGCGGTCTCTGCCCACCCCCCACCCCCACCCCTTAACCTACATTTCTCCCAGAGTTTTCCCTCCCCAGCCTCCCCACTCCCTGCTGTCCCTCCCCTTAGCCCCCACCCCCAACGTACCCCAGTGTGTAATTCTTAAGTCTCAGTTCCCCACATCCCTGCCAGGGATCCTCTTGTCCCCTGGTGGCCCTGCCTGCAGCTTGCATAACCGATGCTGGATCGTGACAGCCACGTGACGGTTGAGCATGCAGGCTCTCAGCCAGATCGCTTGGATCAAATACTGACAACATCAGTTCCTCATCCTGGGACCTCAAGGCAGGTTACACAACCTATGCACTTCAATTTCCTCATCTGTCAAACGGGGATAATCATGGCATCTCCCCGTAGAGTTTGTGATAAGGATTATGAAAGCAAATAAAGTGCCTTGTTTAAATATGGAATGATTAGAACAGCTGCATTTTCTTGAGTTCAGTCATTTTGTTACTCTGTTGATACTCCTGAAAATTGCCACAACAGAATGACTTTCTAGTGGCACACCCTGTCACAATAGCTGCAGTGCTAGAAGAATGTCACAAGCCAAACAAATTCCACAACTGATGAACACAAAAATTGCCTGCAGTCAGACAGACTGTGTAGTCCTGAAAGGAGAGGAAGCTATGGAAGGTCTGTGGCAAGTCCCGTTCCACTGCTCTTTGTTCCATGAAGCAAGGCTCAGATTCTAAAATTAAACCCTTTTCCAGTACCCCAAACTGCCAAAAGCATTTGAGGGTTTTTCGTCTGATCTCATTACCATGGTTACACATCGAAGAATAAAATATATATGGCTGCAGCTTTTGTGCAATCAGGCCCACTTTCCCGTGATTCTGGCCCCTTGTTGGAAAGCGACTGACGGCTGCTCCCCAGAGGAGCGAGCAGAGATGGCATGCGAAGGACTGCAGACTGGGGAAGGCCTGCCTGTGCCCAGGATGCATATCAGCTTCCTAGCTCAGAGATCTAACTCCGACTGGCAATGAACCCTCTGATAGGACAATCAGCTGCTGGCATGGTCTGACACAGAAGTCATTTGGTAGTGCACGGATGGTGAGTCTGCAGCCACACATGCCTCCATCAGTCAGGCCTAGAATGCAAGCCTTGCCCTAGAGTCCGACAAGGACATAGACACACAAAACAAATGCCTGAAGGTAACAGGAAAGGCTGGGGCTTGGGAGGCTCTAAAGGAGCACTCTGCCTCCCCCTCCAACTCAATCTCTGAGTCACTAAGAGACAGAAAGGAGAATCAAGCAGATAGAAACCTTTTTATGGATAAGGTAGTTTGAAGAGCTTGAAGTAGGTCTGCCAAGAAGTGGGCTCCTGAATACATCACTAGAGAGACTGATGCCATCAGCACAACACTAGAGACTGCAGACCCCTTCCTGGCACCACAGAGACTCTTACCAAGAGGCTCCCAGAATCTACGCTCCCTGTGGGCAAGAAACCCATAGAAAGGATGGAGTTGAGCACGCCTTGCTCTTTCTTCCAAACTCACCATTCAAAAGAACTTGCTCTTCCAGTGGAGTTTAGTAAGAGGTCAACCATTTTACGTTAGCCCAGGAATCTGCAAAGTTTTTCTGTAAAGGATCAGATGCCAAATATTTTAGGTTCTGTGGGCCATGTATCATATGTTGCATAGTCTTTCTTCTTTGCCCCCACAGCTCTTTAAAAATAGTTTAGAAACAACCACACACACAAAGATTCTTAGCTCATGAATCATGAACCAGACTTTGGGCCATTCACTTCTCTTCCTACTCAAACTGGGGTCCCTCCACCCACAGAATCCGCATCACATGACAGATGATTGGAAATTCAGAGTCCCAGGTTCTATTCCCAACCCACTGAAGCAGAATCTGCAATCGGCTTGATCCTAGGTAAAAATGAAGACGCACTAATTTGGAAAATTTTGCATGAGGAGTTAGGAACCAGTGTTCTTCTCTATAACAAAAATGAAAATAAGACAACAAACAAAAAATACTGTGGGAACTTGTAGGTACGGAGTGAAGTTCCCCTAGAGGACAGGGAACCTGAACTTGCCTGCCTCCGAGTTCTTAGTACCTTGGACTTCTGTGCACAGGGGAGAGCAGCATGGAGACTTTCTATTTGCTTCACTTGGCAAGAAATCCCTCTATGCCAAATGTTATTAATCTTTTGAGACCTTAGCAAAATGAAATTCTAAATCTCTTTCTTCCAGGAGGTTGAGAGGATCAGACTGGGCACATAAAGGGCTTCTCCCAGAGCCTGGCTAGTACAGTATTTAGCAAGCAACAGCCATTGCAAGGGCAATAGATCTTGCCTATACAAGGATCCCTGAGAAGATCTGTGGCATAACACTGGAAAATGACCCTAACAAAGGGGCTGCAGAGCGACTGGGGCACCGGGAGTCCCCCAACATACACTCAGTCCTGGCACGGGCAGCTGACATCCCCAAAACAATGATCTCAAGTCCTTCTCCACAGGTAGGAATTCAGGGGCACAGTTATTTAATTGCCAGCATGGGTGAGCCACACAATGGTACCAAAGCCGTCAATCATTACTCATATCACAAAAGTAGCAAGATGAAAAAGCACCAAAGGCTGAGATGCTCAGCACTGTGCCTGCTACTGTGTGACTTGTTGGGAATGAGCGCCATCTCCTGGACACAGTTAGATACATGTTGAAGATTGCAGGAGAATCATTTCCCAGACATCTGAGCCAATATTCATTAAATGATTCAATGACCTCTGTGCTTCTATGAGGAAAAGGAATAAAAGAAGAAGAAGAAGAAGAAGGAAGAAGAAGAAGAAGAGGAAGAAGAAGAAGACGAAGAAGAAGAAGAAGAAGAAGAAGAAGAAGGAGGAGGAGGAGGAGGAGGAGGAGGAGGAGGGAGAAGGAGAGGAAGAAGATGGGGAGGAGGAGGAAGAAGAGGAGGAGGAAGAGGAAAAGGAAGAGGAAAGGGGAGGGGGAGGGGGAGGGGGAAGAAGCTGACCATCTAACTAAATACGTGTGATTGGTCGTTACTTTACATGCATTATAACTTCAGTATATTATTCACTGCATGTAAAATATAGCTATTCATCTAATCAATCTTCAAAAGTATGTAGTGAATTGATTGAGTTTCTGGTATGTGTCGTTTATTTTCTAAGGGGGTTGAGGGTAATGAGGGCAGGTTGAGAAGATGATGTTTAAATATGACCCGAGGAGGTGAGAGTCAGACATGAGGATGTTTACGGTTCAGACTCCAGTCACAGGAAACAGCCAGTACGAAGGCCCTGAGCAGGGTGTGCCTCTGTGTTTGTGGGGCAGAGGAGACCTCTGTGGCTGCAGTGGAGTAAGCCGCCCCTGAGGGAAGAGAGGAAGTCAGAAAGGACACAGAGGGACAGATCGCATCAGGCCTTAAGGACTTCGACTTTAACAGGTAAAATAAAGTCATCCGAGGACTTTGAGAAAGGTGTGGCTTGACCCTGCTGACGTTTTAAATGTATCCTTGGAACCTGGGAGTGGAGATCAGCACTGTGGGGCAGGGCGCAAGGGCAGAAGCAGAGCCCAATCAGGAGCTACTGCGTTCATCCAGGTGAGACACGGGAGAGGCTCAGAGCAAGGGGATTGCTGTGCCAGTGTCGATGCTAAACCCACTTCATTTTCTCTTTAAGTAATGGATGAGATAAAAAATATAATTAGAAGTTCTACTTTTTTTGTGCACCCTAATGGATCATGAAAGCAGGCTGCACCAGAGATCAAACACCCAGGCATTGGGAAGTGTTGCCTTTGATTAAATATTAAATACCTGCATATCAAATAGTGAGTGCCTGTGTCACCAACCTCTTATACTGTATCATAGGGAAGGCTACACTTGGGAAATTCCAGCTTTAGAGTGGATCCCAAAGCCCTGCGTTTTACAGGCTGCATAGGCAACTCGAGGACCACACATGGAGAAAAAATGTTCAATAGCACAAGAGTACAAGGGAACTTTCTCTAAGGCCATCCAATTCCGCTGTTCCCAGAGATGATCAGCTGCAGAGAACAGACAAGGGCCCGCAGAGCTGAGGGCACACTTCTGCACCTATGCCAGGCCTCTTTCTTCTTGCAATGCCTGTGATACTGGCAGGTTATGAAGGCAGGTGGCAGAAGCCCTTTCTTGACAACTTGTAACACTGATGCAGTGATACTGTTCGTGATCTGACATCCTGTATCTGCATAAGTGGTCCCTAAATCTTGCTGTCTATCAGAATCCCCTATGGATTCTAGTGGATCTGTGCTTATTTAAAACACAGACTTCCTGTCCTATCCCTGACAGCTTTGCAGCAGAGTCTCCACCAGGCATAGCAGATACTCTGTATTGACTCATTAAACAAAGATTCAAGGTGATTTTGATTCTAGCATTTAGAGGCCACGTGGTTTTCTATGATTTTTTCTTTTCTTCTTTCTTCTTCTTTATTTCCTTCTTGTCTTCCTTCCTTTTTCCAATTTATCTTTTCTATCAGCAAATGCTTCTATCTTCTCTGGTCCAAGCCCTGTGCTAGGTTCTGGGAGCAAAGAGCTGAAGCTGACATCCTCCCCTGCCATCTAGGAACGCCCTCTCCTGTGACTGGTCTTGGAGATGGCAGAGGCGGTACCACTGCCAGCTGAGAAGAGGTGCTGGAGAGAGGAAACACGAAGGAAACAGTGCAGTTATTGTTTTCATAATACTAAATATAGAAAACTAAGCTTGACAGTTTTATATAACTAAAAAGAAAAGAGTCAGAATTATAGGGTCATGCTATTTAAAAGGATGAGAAACACTGAACTATGTAACCTATGTTCCCTATACATACCCCGTCTAGAAACAACCCCTCTCCTTCTGGAGCCCCGGAACTCTCTCTCATCCTGTTATGTTAGCAATGTTGGATGTACCTGTGCCTCCCTTATCACCCCCAGGGGAGACTCCCTGGAGAAGGAGCTGCGTTGGTCTCAATGCTGCACATCCACAACCCTTAGCATGCTTGGTATACAGCAGGCAATCAGAGTAGTGGTGATTTGAGCCCCACCTATTTTCTGAGCTCCACCCACTGCCTATTTAACCAGAAATAAGAATCTGGTTAAATCCAAACACCACCACCAACTCTAGAATTGTGCTTGTTTCCAGCCTACACCCAGGACATCTTTGGATCCAAAACTCAATTATCCCTCAGTAGAGACTGTAAGTAAAGACTGAATTTGGGAGGCCAAGGAGGGTGGATCATGAGGTCAAGAGATCGAGACCATCCTGGTAAACATGGTGAAACCCCGTTTCTACTAAAAATACAAAAAAATTAGCTGGGCATGGTGGCGCGTGCCTGTAATCCCAGCTACTAAGGAGGCTGAGGCAGGAGAATTGCCTGAACCCAGGAGGGTTCAGTGAGCCGAGATCGCGCCATTGCACTCCAGCCTGGGTAACAAGAGCAAAACCCCATCTTAAAAAAAAAAAAAGACTGAAACAGTGACCCTGAACCACAGCTAGAATTAACATTCTTACTAGAAGCCACTTCTGTGTTCCCCAAACATTTTCTCCTTCCAGAATGTCAGTCCTGAGGAGCACGTGCTGTCATTCCTTTTGCCGCCTCTGACTGAGACACTGTGAGCACCTGCCAGGGCAGGGCTGATTCCCGAGCAGCTTCTTCTCCAGGACTTGACTCAGTGACTGTCACAAAGCAGGTCTTCCATATGCAGGCGATCCTCATGATTCACAGATTCCATATTTGCAAATTGTCTACTTGCTCAAATTTACTTGTGACCCCAACATCCATCCTTGTAGTGATATTGTGGTCATTCATGAACCAGAAGAGAGTTGCAAAAAATGTCTGCAGTTCAATGTGCCTGTTCCCAGCTGAGGTCGAACAAGGCACCGCCTCTTCCTGTTTCAGCTTTTAAACTATAAACAGGTATCTTTTGTGTATGTGGTCTATTTACTGCCAATTTTTTTGTCTTTTTGTGCTTTTGTTGGTCATTTTGATGTTTAAGATGGCCTCCAAGCATTGTGCTATGGTGACGTTTAGTGCTCCTCAGTGCAAGGAGACTGCGATGTACCCTTTGTAGAAAATACATGTGTTAACTAAGCTTTGTGCAGGCATGAGTTACAGTGCTGTTGGCTGACCTCCATGTGAATGAATCAACAAGATACATCCAGAAGAAGGAAGAGGAAATTCGCAGATCCACATGAGAGGCCACTCCTGAAGGTGTTGAAGTAGCATCCACAGTGTATGATGAAGCTATGGAAAAGGCGGGGAAATGGTTAAATGCATGGATTCATGAGATGACAACTAATTTAAAAATAACTAAAAAGTGGACAGCATTGTTGTGAGGCTGAAAACCAAACACATTTACAGTCAGATTACCCATGGTCAGGAAAACATTACACTCTGCTGGTATTGGCTGGTTCACATGATTCAAATGGCAGTGCAATGTGAAAAATGTTCAGCTTGCCGAGGAGGTACATTTCTGCAGATCAGGAGACTATGGACGAATTTTAAAAACACCTGCTAAGAATTATGCAGGAAAAGGGCTATGTGGAAGAGCATATTTTCAGCACTGATGAGACTGGCTTATTTCACAAGAATAACTTTGACAAATAAACCTATATAAAGCTAATTTCCCCTTGAAGCAATAATTCAGTACCGACTCATGCAATGTTCACAGCATCTTTATAGAATATGACTATAAAGAATAATGAAAATGAACTATATATCTCTGAGTGCAAATGTGAATAAGTCCATACATTTCTGAATGCTGTAGTAGATTGATTGGGAAATAAACTCAATTCCTCACACCCTTTCTTTACTTTGTGACTTTACAGGTACTTCCTCTAAGAGGTAGGGTCTATTTACCCACTCCTTGAATCTGCACTGGTCTTTTTCTTGCTTTGGGCATAGAATGTTGGAAAAGTGATGTGGTGCCACTTCTGAGGCCAAGCTTCAAGAAGCCCTGCAGTTCTCTCTCTCTCTGCCCCACCCCGAAATCTTCATAAGAACATGTCCATGAAACAGAGGCATCCTGATCAGCCAATAGCCTACCAACCACTGGACAAGTGAGTAACCCTTGGTTCAAACCAGAACTTGCCAAACAAGTCACCAAGATTAGCAGAACGAAACCACTCTGTTGACTTGTAGACTCATGAACAATAGCAAAAGGGTCTTCTTTTAAGACATTACCTTTAGGGTGGTTTGTTACACAGTATTAATGTGGTAAAGATAAATGATACAGATGCTGAGAAACTATCTCGAATTTCTTCGATACTTTGCCTCAGATGTAACTCACAATCACATTTTAGGGAGACTAGAGGAAGAGGCAAGATTAGCTTCAATTCTCAAGTATTTCATGATCCTAAGTTTTTGTACATGTTGGATTTGGTTTTCTGTAATCATTCCTATTGCTCAGGTCTTTATTGCAGCTAGGATGACAGGGAACATACCTCATATCAGAAACAAGTCATGTTGGTGTCATCCTAGTGAATAGGCACTTGAAGAAAATAAATATCTGTGCACATAGTCCCCTGATAAGCTTGTAGTTCAGATAAGTAACACCCATGTTTCTTCAATAATGAGCACCTGTTCAGTGAGCCTGTGTGTGTAACCCTGGGGCATTTTTATCTCTGACAACGGTAAGGTAAAGGAGTTCAATTTCGTGGTATGAATTTATGTGCCATGAATTTAACTGAGTAATTATTCATGCTTGGTTTTTTTTTTCTCTCAGAAGCCATGCAAATGCCCCAGCTTTATGATGTAATTTTAGGGAAATTAGACTTGAACATCTGAAAGTTGTGTAATTAATTATATTCAGCTTCAATAAAGATTACTAATTGATTCAAGCCACCAGCAGGACACCTGGAAGTGTCAGTTACACATGATGAGTGGCCTCATGGGGCCTAAGTATGATGGCTAATTAGATTTCCATGATTTTTAAAAATTAAATTCTGTTTGGCTAGGGTCAGAGAGTTTACATTGAGTTCACAGTTGAATGTTTAATGACCAGCTTTAAGTTAATATTCATTAAAAGACTTAGTATTATAGAACTAAAAGTAATTAAGAAGTAAAATGTGTTAAGTATATTTCTGAACCTTGGTAATAAGGAAAAGCAATAATTGTGTGACCTTTTAATTTCATCTTAGAGCATTTTATAACAAGGCTGCTTAGGGGTCATGCAACTATTTTAGGAATGATAGCTTGGTTTGACTCATTCCCTTTTCATAACTGATTAAGGGCCAGACATCTTACCAAGTCAGAGGTTAACTCAGAGAGAATTGATAACATCAGGCTTTGCTAAGTGGTTCCGATGTCACAGACATTTGGAGGCCATAGGCACCAGAGGGTTGGAAAGAAAATATCATAGAGCACGTGGGACTTTGTAATGGGGACAAAATTTTGAAAATCAGAATAAGGAAGGAAGAGGCACCCAAGAGGAGTTACAACATGAGAAGTGGCATGAAGGCAGGATGTGAGATATGCACATTGCATCTCCATATGTCTTATTCTTCTGTGATTTCAAGCTTACACTAGGAACTCAAATCTGTGTGAAATAAATGCTCTGAGTGAAAAGCACAGAGAAGAAAAGATGTAGCACAAGCAAAGATCCCTTATGCAATGCTTTGCCCAGCCATGGATGGAAGGAGAGACCTGCAACAGAGGGTCACAATGTTATGTTAGCACTTTGGTTTCTCATTCAAGAAAATGAGGGGTTTTTTTTCTTACTTCTATATTATTTTATGACTGCAGAAGGATTTACTAGCCTTGTTAAAGAAACTTGCAAAGTAGAAATAATTTACCTAAAATGAAAAGAAATGAAAGCGTATTCATTATCTCTTGCTGCATAACAAACTGCCTCAAAACTTACAGGCTTATCCATACACATTTATTCTCTCATGGATTCTGTGGATCAGGATACCCAGAATGGCTGAGCTGGGTCCTCTGTTTCAGGGTTGTTTGCAAGGCTGCAATCAAATTGTCAGATGTGGCTCTGGTCTCATCTGAAAGTTCAATTGTGGAGGATCCCATCTATGCTCACTTATGTGGCAGTTGGCAGGACTCAGTTTCCTGCAACTTTGGGCTGAAGATCTTACTTCCTTGCTGGCTGTTGGCTGAAGGTTGCCTTCAGTTCTTTGGCGGGTGGAATGCTCCAGTATGGTGGCTTGGTTCATCAAAGAATGCAAGCTAAGAAGGCAAGAGAGAGTGCAGCAAGACACAGAGTCCTAGAAAGACAAAGTCAAGGTGATTTTTTAACATAATCATGGAATTTGCCTTCCATTACATTTGCCTTATTCTGCTCCTTAGAATCAAATCACTAGGCTCAGCTTGCACTCAAGGGAAAGGAGTTACATGAAGAATAATGAGTATATGCAACCCTCACAAGTACCAACAGGCATGAGTACAATGAATACCTTTGGGACTATCCGAGGATGTGTCAAACACAAAAAACGACCCTGATAAGATGAATCTCCTCATATCTGCTGATAAAATTATAAGTGTATTCAACTTTTTTGGAAAGCTATTTGGCAGTATGTGCCCAAATACTAAATGTGAGTACTTTATCATCCAAACATTCTAATACCAGGACTATCTTAAAGAAATAGCCATACACAGTAAAATTTGACAACAGAGATCCTCATTAGGGCCTGATTTAGGGAAATTAAGCAAAGGAAGCCACATAACTGACTTCTACTAAAGTACTAAATAAGTAAAACAATGTATTGATTTAAGGATGTTAAATGGTAATTGAAAATAAACGTTATTCAGTTAATGATATAGTCTAGGGAAGATTACACAACAGAACACATAAGGCTTCCTCAGTCTCATTAACGACCTCTAGCTTATTAATGACAATAGTCAAATAAATGTTAATTTGACTGTTGTTAACAGTGTTGGGTTAAGTAATATGCATACAGTCCACCTTTTAATTTTGACTTAATAATTTCATTACTTAAGTGTTGGGTTAAGTAATTATGTAATATCTGTACATTCCAACTGTTAATTCAACTGTATAGATATTACATAATGATTTAACCCAACACTTAAATAATGAAATATTTTTGTCATTCCCAGCCTTCAGCTTTTACAAACATCCTTGTAGGTAAGTTTTCTGTGGAGTATAAATCTCTAATTATGGAAAGTGTTGGGGAAAAGTTATGTATTTTGAGTAGTATAACTACACTGAGTGTATGATAATATCACACGCATCTGCACAGAGCAGGGTGAGGGCACACATCAGTGTGTGATGGCAACTGGAGACTGTGTTTCCTTCCTAGCTCAGCCGGATTCCTGAAGGAAGACTGAAGGGAAAGCAATGATCCCCTTATGCAGTGCTTTGTCCCAGCTGTAGATGGAAGGAGGGACCTGGGACAGGGGATCACAATGTCATGCTAGCATCTTAGTTTCTTATTCATGACTACAAAAGGACTCACTAGGTTTATTAACAAAACTTACAATGGCAAAATAATTTACCTGAAATGAAAAGTTAAAAGGCATATGTATTATCCCTTTTTGAAGGGAGCCTGTGCTGGAGGAAGCAAACTCATCTAAGTAGGCAACAGTCACCCATGGAACGTGAGTGTTTCTGCACAAAGTGAAGGGGCGTCTTGTTGCTGCCTAGATTTTTTTGTGAGACACGATGTCTGCTGACCCACAGTGGTGCCATTAAGTGTTAAGAAAAGGCTCACAGGAGAAAGATGTAGCCTTCTAGGCAGGAATGGGCAACAATTAATCATCAAGATCCCAGTGGTGACCAAGCATGTGAGAGATGGTTGCTTTAGGGTTCTGGAGCCTGCGTAGAAGGCAGAAAGAGTAGGTGGGTGTGGAGGACAACTTTGTGAGGCAAGAGCAATGCTGACACTGTGTATCCAGGTGGGAAGCATACTGACAATTTGCACCAATCTCTCCAGGGAATCCCAGATGTCACGGGAGCTACACAAGCCATCCCTGAAACAAGTAAACCTGTATTTCAACCCCCAACTCCAGCCCCACCTCAATTCCACACATACCAGACTCCTCTAACAAATAGGAGAAGACTGCAAATGACCATTAACTCCTCCATCAGCCTGCTGAGCAAAGCACATGAACAGGGCGGGCCAGGAGAGGGTTACGGAGAGGAGACCTGTCCCTCCTCACAAACATGCACTTGTACTTGCAATCAATATCTCTGGAAGAATAAAAAAAAAAATTACTGAATGAGCAGGATGCACTGAAACAGGTAGGTGGACAATTTTTTTTTTCCTCTTCCATTGTTACAAAAGTGTTTCTGTTCAAACTCACAGAAAGAAGTCTCCTCAGGTCACTTTCACACATGAGAACAAGCTCATTTTGATTATTAAAAAGGGCACTCAAAGTATTAATGGAAACCTCAAATTTTTAACCAAGTTCAGTATGTCCTTGTGTCCCTGTGCAGGCTTCATCCAGACTTAGAAGCCTTGATTGGGTGAGTAAGGGCTATGATAGGAGTACACAAACACACACACACACACACACACACACACACACACACACACATAAATCTGTGTGCATGTGTATATGTAAGTATAGAAATGTATGTGTATATGTATGTATAGAAATGTATGTTATATGTATGCATACAGGAAGGCCCACAACAGATGTATGCAGAGACTCATAGATACAGATATAGATGCATGTAACTTGACTGTTTTGTTTCATTTACATTTCCAGCTCTTCCACCTCTTACAAGCTGCTATTTCAGGTCCCAGTAGGTTGAAAGCCATGGGTAGGAGAGGAGGCAGGAAAGGTCTTACCAGGCTGTGACCTGGCATTGAGTCCTCTAGCCTTGGCAGATGTCACTCCCTCTTTGGTGGATGTCTTGTGGGTTTTTCAGAGAGTCTTTTACTGGGAACCTCTATCCGTGTCTTTCTTGACATGAGAGAGGCTTCTATTCCGTAGACATTGCACAACTCACCACTGTGCTGGATCCCACTGAGGCAGGAGAAAGGGTGTGGAGGCCAGAAACCT
This sequence comes from Saguinus oedipus, assembly GCA_031835075.1. Classification (NCBI taxonomy): domain Eukaryota; kingdom Metazoa; phylum Chordata; class Mammalia; order Primates; family Cebidae; genus Saguinus; species Saguinus oedipus. Next base: position 6,561,130 of record CM063183.1, on the reverse strand, counting down.
AAGGCCACCCTGACTTCCTATAACTAAATCAAAAGGAAAACCCCAACTTCCCACACCCAAGTAACAGAAGGACGGGAAGGTACTCCCTTTGCAACCCACCCCATTTCTGCTTGGAAAAGGGGCAATGCTTTCTTCAACCAATTAGACATCTGTATTGGACGATAACTTTGTAACTTCAGCCTCTGATTAGTTACTTTCCACAGCCAATCAGATGCTTGCATAAGGTGTAACCTTTGTAACTTCACTTCAGCCTCTGATTGGCTGCAGAAAACAACCAATCATCCTGATTGCAGGAGGCTACTTCATTTACACCGGATGTACACCAAGTAACCCGTGGGGTACCCACCGGTATGTAAACCCAAGAAAATACCGTAAAGGGGCTCTTGAGCCCCTTTTTTTTCTGTATACAGAAATTTTATTCAGTTTTAAAAGAAAATGAGGACTTTAGACAAATCTTTACCCTATGACAAAGTAAATCTGTCCAGCTTTAAACCAAATTCTGAGAGTAGCCAACTTCTATTTTTCAGCAGCTGGCAAGAGCACCCTCAATGAGTTCTACTGATATTTCTATTTTCATCATCCCATATGGTATAAAACAAGACCAATCTAGACTCCTTGATAAGCTTTATGTGGTCATTTGAGTTTTACAAATGGTTTCTCTATGGTATGCCAAAATCATTCATGTGTTCTCTCCAAATAGCTTTACTGTAACATACAGCAATGTTTATCCTGGTGAGTGAGTCTTCTGTAAACAGTCAACCAATGCTCTATATTATGGAAACCAAGCTATATGCAATTGAAACAATCCACAGGTTCTAACCTGGAAATACTAGGAAAACAATCTGGATGCATTAATCACAGCAATATGAAGATCTACCCTATAAAGAATGATGTGAGGATGGCTGATCGCTAACAGCTCGGGATTGTAGCTCCCAGTGAAAGCTCAGAAAACATGAGGACACCACATTTTCAGAGGAATTTTCGTCGCCCACGGACCAGAAGATTTCCAGTGGAGGAGCCCCGCGGGTCACCAGCGCGACTTCTGTGGCCGGTGCAGCGGTTTTGCCGTCGCCTCGGCGCGGCAGCTCTTCGTGGGCAGTGAGCAGGACTGGTTCCCCTACTGACTGGTGTTTGGAGCTCCAGGAAGGCAGAGCCGCTTGCGGACTCAAGAAGGAAGCCAGACCGGAGATTCCCAGGCAGAAGAGCACCATCAGTCTTACCACTGTTGTTTTGGCCGGCGCAGTGGGTTGCTCGGATTCCAGCACTGGGAATCAATAAATTGGACATCCTCTCAGGAACTTAATCAGAAAGGCGCTAATTGTAAAGATATCAGATGGATAAAATCACAATAAAGGGAAAAAAAACAGCCTAAAAAGGCCGAGAAAACTGAAAGTCAGAACCCCTCTCCCTCGACAGGGGATAGTAATTCCTCATCAGCAACGGAACAAGCCCTAATGGAAGAGGACTGTGTTCCAGTATCTGAAGGAGGCTTTAGAAGGTGGATGGTAAAAAACCTCTGGGAATTGAAACAAATTGTTCTAAACCAATGCAAAGAAACTAAGAACTTTGAAAAAAGGTTAGACGAAATGTTAAAAAGAATGGACAATATAGAAAGGAATATAAATGAACTAATGGAGTTGAAAAATACAACACGAGAACTTAGTGAAATATGCACAAGTTTGAATAGCCGAATTGATCAAGCAGAAGAAAGGATATCAGAGGTCGAAGACCGACTTAATGAAATGGAACGAGAAGACAAGAATAGAGAAAAAAGGATAAAAAGGAATGAGCAAAGTCTCCAAGAATTATGGGACTATGTGAAAAGACCTAATCTACGTTTGATAGGTGTACCTGAATGTGATGGAGAGAATGAATCCCAGCTGGAAAATATTCTTCAGGATATTATCCAGGAGAATTTTCCCAATCTAGCAAAGCAGGATACCATTCAACCTCAAGTAATACAGAGAACACCACAAAGATATTCCTTAAGAAGAGCAAACCCAAGACACATAATCATTAGATTCACTAGGGTTGAAACAAAGGAGAAAATACTAAGGGCAGCCAGAGAGAAAGGTCAGGTTACCCACAAAGGGAAGCCTATTAGACTTACAGCAGATCTCTCAGTAGAAACCCTACAAGCCAGAAGAGAGTGGGGGCCGATATTTAACATCCTCAAAGAACAGAAATTTCATCCCAGAATTTCATATCCTGCCAAACTAAGCTTCACAATTGAAGGAAAAATAAAATCTTTTATGAACAAGCAAGTACTCAGAGATTTTATTACCACCAGGCCTGCTTTACAAAAACTTCTGAAAGAAGCATTACACACAGAAAGGAACAACCAGTATTCACCTTTCTAAAAATATACCAAAAAGTAAAGAACATCAACAGAAAGAAGAATTTACATCAACAAATGGATAAAATAGCCAGTTAACATCAAATGGCAGTAATCTTAAATTGAAATCGACTACATTTTCTAATAAAAGATATAGCCAAAATCTAATGGTATACTATATCCAGACCTATTTCATATCCAAAGATATACATAGACTAAAAACAAAGGGTTGGAGAAAGATTTACCAATCAAATAGAGAAAAAAACAAATAAACAAAAAGGAGTTGCAATTCATGCATTTGATAAAACAGATTTCAAATCAACAAAGGTAGAGTGGTATAAGAATCAATGCATCCTAACACCTAGATACTTAAGACCCATAAAGAGATTCAGACTCAATGAAACAGAAAATTAATAAGGATATCCAGAATCTGAACTCAGATCAGTAACAAGTAAACTTAATAAGCAAACTCTCCACTTTAGATAAATAAAATATACATTCTCCATTTTAAATACATAAAATAATGATCGGCCATTATTAATAGTCATTTATAGAATAAAGCAATATTTTTGTTCTCTCTCCCTCTTTTTCTTCCTCTCTTTTCCTTTCAAAAAAAAAAAAAAAAAAGACCCTATATATCCTCTCTTTCTCTTAAAAAAAAAAAAAAAAAAAAAAAAAAAAGAATTTGTCATCCCAATGCCGTTCAAGAAGCTGGGGTTGCAGGCCTCCAATCCAGCAGGTCCAACTAACTTTCTATTTTAATTTTTCTTTACCTCCAATCTATCTTTGTTTGATTTCCACAAACAGTCAATACAAAAAAAAAAAAAAAAAAAAAAAAAAAAAAGAAAATCTCTCTTTTCTGCAATTCCATGATACCAAGGTTTACTGGCTCCCCTCCCATCTCTCTCCTTCTTCCTTTCCCTCTCCCTCTTGGATTTTCCCTTCTCTATCTGCTTCTAATATTGGGATTTTCCAAGCCTCAATCCTTAATCTCCTCTTCTCTACAAACTCTCCCTATGTCATGCCATGCATACCAGGATAAAAAAAAAAAAAAAAAAAAAAAAGATTGAAGCCTCTTGTCTTCCCTGATGATCTTGGACAGATGGACAGCGTCCTTTCCAGGTAAGGGCATTGAGCAGGGTGGGGGTGGGGTGCAGTCTGTCTATTCCTATCATCTCCTTGGAGTTAACCCTGAAGGTGTCTGCTGTGGGGGTTTCAGGGAGATTGGAGGAGGGAGAGCTGTGGGGTTGGCTCAGAGCAGAATGTCATGGAACACACAGCCCCCAGCAGAAGCCCTACCCTGCCTGGGGACAAGTGAGTGGACACAGCTGTGGGAGTGTCCCAGGTGGGCTGATCTGCCTGCCTCAGCACAGCCACCCACACAGGACCCTCAGCCACCTCTCAGCTCTCACCGCTCTGCTCATCGCTCCCCTCCAGGAATGTTGAGGACTAAAATTTTCTTGACACCCACACCTATTGTTCTGAAATGTGCATTTTAGAGAAGGTCCTGGGGAAGTGATGACAAAATCCCAATAGGGTCTCCAGTGGGGGAGGTTAAGTCCTCACATCTGAGAAACAGGGGCTGTGGGACTTGGGGACGGGAGCCTTCTGTCCACTTCCTGATGGCCATCTCCCCACAAGGACTGAACTCTGACCTTTTTTCCTTGCTCAAATCCCTTTCTAAGAAGTCTGGGGAAAGTCACCCTTACAAGCCACACAATCGTGTTAAATGGGGCTATTGGGGGGAATAGGGGAGGGACAGCAGGGGTGGGAGCTGGGGAGGGATAGCCTGGGGAGAAATGCCAAATGTGGGTGAAGGGGAGGAAGGCAGCAAAACACACTGCCATGTGTGTACCTATGCAACTATCTTGAACATTCTGCACATGTACCCCAAAACCTAAAATGCAATTTAAAAAAAAAGAAAAAAAAAACTATAAAAAAATTAAAAATTAAAAAATAAATGGGTCTCTTTGGCCCGGTACATCATGACTCTGGCCTGGCCTCACATGACACACAGCAGACTCCCACATCTTAACTCAAGCACTCCTTTCTACTGACCCTGAGGCTTTAGACAAAGCTCAACTCTTTCAACCAAACCCACCTGACTTGTAAGTCTCCACTTCAAGATGTCCCAGCTTTGAAGACAGATATATGCCAAACCAGTGTGTATCTCCCATGTATTTGATTTGTGATTTTACCTGCAATTCCTGTCTTCCAAAAAAAAAATAAAAAAAAAAAAAAGAATGATGTGAATGGCTACCCTAATACAAGTTTTACTTTTCTGGAACCTATAGGCCTGTCATTTAAGTCAATGACAGCAGCTGTGGCTTCATCCCGAGACTCAAAGGCCACCATGGCTTCACCTGTGGGCATACCTTTTTCATTGTATTTTAAACACACTGAGCCTGGGATTACATGATAGCCATAAAAGAAATCTAAAATCTCATCAATAGACACAGTAAAGGGCATGTTCTGCACTTTAATTACTGTCGGTCTCAGGTCAGCTCGTGCCCTGTGGAGTGTACTCTCATTTTCAGTAAATCTCTGCTTTTGTGACTTCATTCTTTCTTTGCTTTTTTTGTGTGTATTGTCCAATTGCTTGTTCAGAATGCCAAGAATGTGGACACCCTCCACTGGTGGTCCCACCACCCCTGCCTCCTCAACCAGGCCATCTCCCTGGACATAGTTCTTCCAAGGGACTCCAACTTCTTCAACTCAGGAGTCCACTGGTTCTTGGAAAGGTCTCTCACCTCCGCCCCAGCAGGTGGGAGAGCAGTTTGCTCCCTGGACAGCGCAGGCTCTCAGCTCCTCCTGCTTCAGGCACACACTTTAACCTTTGCTCTTATATTTCTCAGGCACGTTTCAGACCATAGTCCCCTCTGTCCCTCAAACTTCAGGGAATGCAAATAAAGCTTGAGTAGCCCTGAAGCCAAAGCCTCTCACTCATTTGCCTCTTGTTGGGACAAGCAGGGAGGTTGATATTGACAACATTCTGACAGCTCTCTCAAACTCCTCCCAGCTTGTCCAGCTCAACTCTTCCAGGCTGGAGGTTGGTGTTGGCCTGTCTTGGCAGAATCGATTTCACAATCTATTTGCATATACTTCATGGGAGAACCCACTCCTGGCTTTAGGCTGGAGGCACTCTGCTCCTTCCATACTGCTCTCAGCTTAGGGGCTCTGCTAAAATGGACAAAACCTCTATTTTAGCATCCTACTCACCACTAATACCTTATTCATAACTTTCAAGGAGGAGTGTGGGTGTCTAGACTCAGAGTGAAATATATTTTACACTATATTGTGTGCTATTAGGTTTTTTAAAAATCCATGGACTATTTATCTTTCAATAAAACAAAGAAAAATCTGTTTTATAAAGAATAAATTTATTTTACAAGGGAAAATGCTTTGGATGCAATTGTACTTATAAAAATTTATTTTAAAACAAAAAATTTTTGAAAAAGTAAATGTAAACAAATTTTAATATACATACAACTGTATTTACTAATTAAAAACAAGTACATAAAAAACTAGAAAGAAACAATCTATGAGGTTCAGGTTATGAATTTTTAATCATATTTGGTGCAGATAGGTTTCATAATGCAATAGTTTATTTTCTCATGTTTTTGCTTATAGAAATTTCTACATTTTATTCAATATAATTTTATTTTCTTATAACTAGAAAATACAGGTTAGAAAATACCCATGGCCTGAGACAGACCTCAGAGTGCTATTATAACTCAAGGGACAAATCCAAGTCCTTAGGGCAGAGTCAGTCACCCAGGATCAACTTCATTCCGAAATGATCATGTGTGACAAGACGGTGCCCTCTCCCCCTGGGCCTGGAGGCAGATGTCTGCTCCTCTCTGCCACGACAGAGCTTTGGTGACGTCCACGTGGGGCATCTATCTAAATCCCTTTGGGTCCGACATGGCTGCCGTAGGTACAAATCATGAACAGAGTTGCATCTCATTCAGTGCCGACCTTCTCAGTATGGAAACTTGGTTCTCACGATAAAGAGCAGGGCTTTGGTAAAATTCCATTTAAACTGTGTTTGCCAAATTGTTGAATAGGAAAAATACCAAACCTGATCTGGAAAAATATTTTTTGTTACATAATATTTGCACATACCATGGGGCACATATGATATTTTGTTACATGCATAGAACGTGTGATGATTTAGTCAGGGTATCATCTCAAGTATTTATCATTTCTGTGTGTTGGGAACTTTTTAAGTCCTCTCTTCCAGCTACTTTGAAATATACAGTATCGTGTTAACTATCATCACCCTACTCTGCTATCTATCATTAGAATTCATTCCTTCCGTTTTATTTTTGAGACAGAGTTTTGCTCTGTTGCCAGGCTGGAGTGCAGTGCTGAGATCTTGGCTCACTGCAACCTCAGCCTCCCTGATTCAAGCAAATCTCCTGCCTTAGCCTCCTGGGTATCTGGGACTACAGGCTGTACCACCACGCCCACCTAATTTTTCTATTTTTAGTAGAGACAAGGTTTCATCATGTTGGCAAGGATGGTCTTGATCTCTTGACCTCGTGATCCACCTGCCTTGGTCTCCTAAAGTGCTGGGATTACTGGTGTGAGCCACCACGCCAGGCCCAGAACTCATTCCTTCTACCTAACTACATTTGTACCTATTAACCAGCCTTTCTTCATCTCCCTTCCCCACCTACACTCCCTTCCTAGTCTCTGGTACCTACTATTCCATTCTTTACTCCTGTGAGGACCAAGTTTTTAGTTCCCATATTTGGGTGAGAATGGGTGATATTTGTCTTTCTATGTCTGGCTTCTTTTACTTAACATAACCAATAATCTGCAGTTCTATCCATGTTGCTGCAAATGACATTTCATTCTTCTTTCTGGTCAGATAATATTCTATTTTATACACACACAGTGAAGATGTGATTATACACATACACACACACACACATATATACACACACACAATGAACATGTGATTATACATATATATACACACACATACACATACACACGCATACACACACACACACTTATATCACATTTTTCTTTATCCACCATCTGTTGATGGACATGTAGGTTGATTCCATATCTTTGCTATTGTGAACAGTGCTACAGTAAATATGGGAGTGCAGGTATTCCTTTGATATGTTGATTTACTTTCTGGGAAGGAACTCTTTTTCTATATATACTTTAAGTTCTGAGGTACACGTGCAAATCTTGCAGGACTGTTGCACAGGTACACACATGCCATGGTGGTTTGCTGTCTCCATCCCCCATCACCTACATCAGACATTTCTTCCAATGTTATCCTTCCCCAACCTTCCCACTCTGCACTGTCCCTCCCCTAGCCCCCACCCCCCAACAGACCCCAGTGTGTGATGCTCCCTTCCCTGTCTCCATGTGTTCTCATTGTTCAACACCCACCTATAAGTGACAACATGCGGTGTTTGGTTTTCTGTCCATGTGTCAGTTTGCTGAGAATGATGGTTTCCAGATTCATCCATGTACCTACAAAGAACATAAACTCGTCTTTTTATGGCTGCATAGTATTCCATGGTGTATATGTGCCACATTTTCTTTATCCAGTCTATCACTGATGGGCATTTGGTTTGGTTCCAGGTCTTCGCTATTGTAAACAGTGCCGCAATGAACATATGTGTGCTTGTGTCTTTATAATAGAGCGATTTATTATCTTTTGGGTATATACCCAGTAATGGGATTGCTGGATCAAATGGTATTTCTATTTCTGAATCCTTGATGAATCGCCACACTGTCTTCCACGATGCTGGAACTAATTTACACTCCCACCAACAGTGTAAAAATGTGGAAGTAATGTTTTTATATAAAGTTATTTGTAACTTTCTTCTTGTAAGAAATTAGAATTTCTGATAAAATTGCTGAGTAATTTTCTAACAAACTTTCGTAGGACTAAAGATTTTCTACTCTTGCAGCAAATTAATTGCAATGAGAATATAAAGCTCATAACTGACGTGTTTAGAAAGTATTTTTAACAAGCTTTAATCTTTCTGTAAGGGTCCCTCTGAATCATGTCTACGCAATGTGCTTTCAATTCAGAGGGGAATGGGTGTACCCATCTGGTGTACCAAGAGAACCGAACTCCACTTTAGTTGAGAGACACAATCAGTTATTTAGTAACTGAGGAATAAGGATGACAGAGAGAGACGAGAACAAGAGGAAATGTTGGGAAAGGGAAAGGGAAGGAGCAAATTCTTGCAGCTCCCAGGAAACCCTTGGACCCACTTGTTTGCAGAGGTTTGTAAACCTTCCTGAGGGCGCAGGATGGTGGAAATGCAGTGAGGAAGCAGAAGTGAGAAATGAGAGAGGTCCCCAGAGTCACACCTCAATGGGCTCTAGCAACCTGGAAGGACCTGGGCTTTTACTCAGCTCTGGGATGAAGAAGAAACTGCAGAGGGGCAAGTGTGGAAACAGGGAGAGGACCTAGGAGACTAAGGCCCAGAGAAGCAATCCCAGTGAGAGGGGACAGAGGCTGGACCACAGCATGCAGGCAGGGAGATGGGGCAGCTTGTGCTGGATTTTGAAGGAAGGGACACCAGCCCATATAATTAACAATCAGGAGCACAAGGGCAAGTACAGCTGAAGGCAGACACTTTGCTTCCAGAATTTCAAGGTCTCTTTGCTGTGACAGCCATCAGCCCTTCCAGCAAACCAGACTATGCTTTAGCATAACAGCCTTTAAAACGCTGTGCTGCTTCTCTGCTTTGTGTGGTTTTATGTGTGTGTTTTGTTTTCACATAAAACCAAGTGTGGAACTCTATTTTGAGAATTATTTTGTCACTGGCCCTGGTATAATGTTCTTCTCTTTCTTAGTAAGGTTTCAAATCACTTTTTAGAGCAATAATAGCAATAGTAACAATAACTGGTAACAAAATTGTGGGCCAAGTTCTCTTCCAAGCAGTGCCAGTCACCAGGAGGCGGTACCACTGTCACTCTCACCTTACAAAGAGGAATTGAGCAGAGTGTTGAAGAACTCTTATAGGTCCCAGATCTATGCATGGAGGTCTAAGGATCAAAGCCAATCCTCGAAACTCAAACCCTGTGCTATTGACCACCAGGCCCTGCTACTTCCCAATATAAGCCTGCCTATCCTTGTATCCTTGCAATTTTGAAAGAGGGCAAATTATAAATTCAAAAAATATAAACAAGTTCTAATTTAAACACGATAAGGGAGAGCTTGATAGACACGACGACAATGTGACTTTCAGTCTTCAATCTGTTTCTGAAAATATTTCTTTTTCAAATGCCACTTTCATTTTTTTGCTGGTTATCCTCATCACATTCAAAATTTAAAGGCTCTAGCAGGCCCAGGTCCTTTTCTGATCTAAGAGTAGCCACCAGAATCTGCTTGAACACCATTAACAGCTTCTGTAACCCTAGCCCTTTGGAAGGTAATGGGGTTTGTTACCTCCATTTTGGGGTCAGAGTCTAAGAAAGACAATGTAGTTCCATCTTTATGGTATAGTCACCTAGAGCTTGAAATGCACATCTTTGCACCCAGGAGCCTAGTCCCCTAACAGAAAGCCAGGCCTCACATAAACAAGGCAGACATCTGATGGCAGGATTTCAGACCTCAGCATGACTGTTTAGGGCAATACATTTGCTATGAGGCCAGCTGTTACCCATGCATGGTGCTGTGGGATTAAAATCAAACCAAACAAACAAAACTAGGAAGAACAACCTTGGATGTTGAAGTCAAACAGATCTGTATTTAAATCCTGGATTTAATACTTAATACCTGTGTCACTTTGCTAATTATCCTTCCTGGGGCTGCCTATACAATGAAGATAAGAACAATCCCTGCTTCTTATGTTTGGTGACAGGTGCGCTTGAAGGTCTGTTGTCAACTCAGCTCCACCACCTCTTTCTTCCAAGGCCAGAAACTGTATCCCAGAATCACCTTCCCTCTATAGTCCCATGTCCCCATTCAACGAGCAATGCACACCACTGCCAGAGGCCCTCACAGACTCTGCGATCAACCTTATTAATGGCAGGCCTGAGAAAACACCCAGAGATGATATCTATTATTCATAACAACGATCCTATGCAGCAGATACTGTCAGCCCCATTTTTTCAGATAAAGAAAGTGAGGCATAGACACACTGAATGAAAACGTTGTCCGGGGCCACACTCCTAGTAAGTGGTAGAGCTAGTCTGTGCATCTAGATGGTCTGTTCCGGATCTTCACTTTGTCCTGCTGTCTCTCTAAATATTGGATCTGCTTTCTGGTAAAGTAAAAAGACACATAAACAGTTGATTCAAAAGCAAGGTCGTAGGTCCGACAATGAAGACATGAAGATGTGAACACAAGGACTCAGAGAAAGAACACCTTCCTTAAATTGGTGAGTGAGAAAAGACTTTCTGCAGGAGGCAAATATCAGGAATTCTTAAGCACTAGCGCACGTGTGAACCACCCGAGGTACACGTAAGATCACGTCACTGTCCACTTACGCCCTTTAATGACCTCCCATTGCAAGCAGCATACAAACTCAACTCACCCTTCCAGATCCAGCCATCCCTGCCTTCTCTGAACCCATCATCATCCACTGCTCTCTTCTTCGCTAGCCAGCTGTCTCTCCTGCCTTCTCTGTGCCTTGGACTTGCCAACCTCATTCCAGTCTCAGGACCTTTGCACGTACTGCTCCTCTTCCCTCATAATCACCACTTTCTCCCTGTCCTCCACAGCTAAGCTCTCTTCAGAGCAGCCTCCTGCTCCCTGTAGCTGACACAGCTCCACTCCAAGCCACTCTTTATCAGAGTCTCCTATTTATCACCTTCAAAGCATTGAAATTATCAATCCATCATTTCTGCATCCATCTGTCTGTCTGTATGTTTGTCTGTCGCTTGTCTCCCCCCACTGGACTGTAAGCTGCTGGGGACAAGGCTGTATCTGTGCAGCCATATCCCAGAGTCCAGGTCAGGCCCTCTGTCAATATCTGGTAGATTGCCTGGGAGCTTCCGAAGGAGGATCTCCATCTGCTCAGGGAAGACTTCCTGGAGGAAGGAAGACTGGTGTCAGGACCAAGTGATATAAATTTAGGAAAGAGAAAGAAAATTTATATGGGAGTGGGGGGTTGGCCCCTTTTCTCCCTCTAAAACAGCAATTCACATTTAAAAATGAAATAAAGGATGGACATCACAGTGAGGTGCTTTGAAGTGCTAGAATGGAAGAGTGTCAGACAAGGAGCCCAGAAGCCTGTGTTCTCGCCCCGCCCGGTCAACTGATTTATTGCAAGACTTTGGGTAACCTCTGTCCCCTCTGGACTGCAGTTTGCCCATCTGAGAAATGAATGGCTGGGATTGTGTCAGTGCCTAAACTACCCCTCAGCGCTCAGATTCCAGAAGGATACATTTTCAGCATCCTTGCCCGGTCACTGCCTCTAGCCAGGGACACATACATTCAGCTCCGTCACCATGAAACAGATGTGTCAGCGACAGCAGGAATTGTTTATTCTGAGCCTCCACCTGGTCCCTCCAGGAGGCTCTAGGCTTCCTCACCCTAGAATGTGGTCATTAATTCCTAATGACCACCAGGTGGCGCCGCTCCCCAAGGCACTGTGCATTCTCCAGAAGGTCGTTTGAATGACCTTGGAGCTTTATGACACGTGAAATAATCCAGACCGATGTTTGGTAAATATGTTGGGGTGCTGGCTCTAGGGATGAGAAGCAATTGCTGCATAACAAGATGTAGAGAAAACAGAAACGTGGGAAAAGCTGAGAAGAGCAGCCTCCTCCCCGGGTTTGTACAGCCAGACCTGAGAGGGTGAAAGGGGTGGGGAACGTGGTTCTCCCTGGGTGCTCATTTCTGCCCCATGGTCCCCACGTCCCCAGCCATGCCCCTTGACCCCACTGTCACCTCGTGCAGCTGCCTCCCACAGCTGTGAACTCGAGGCCACGAGGATTTTGCAATCGGCATTTTTGGAGAAAACACGATGCAGTTGTTGCTCTGACCCAGGGGTTCTGGCCCGCGGGCCCTGCAGCTGTCTCTACAAGAGGCACACTCAGGCAGGGGCTGGAGAGAGGAATGAGCGGGGACCGTCTCACTTGACATTTGTTCTCACTCTCTGACAAAGTCAACAAACATCCACTGAACCCTTTATTTGTGCCATGCATCCTGTGCCTCAGACAGAGCTGATACAGCCTTCAGGAATTCACCGACCCCCAGGCAGACAGATAGGTCCATAAAAAAGGGGTGACAGGGCTCTCTGTAGGTGATGGGACAGAGGCCAATGAGGGTCCACCGAGGCTAGAGTGGCTCAGCCTAATTCCCATGGAGACTCGGGCGGGTCAGGAAAGGCTCATAGAGCAATTAACACATGAGCCAAGACTTGCAGGAGGACCCTATGAGGGTGAGGGCTACATCCATGTAAGAGGGCAGTGGGAGAAAGGCATGGCCATGAGAGCATTGGCATCTGGAGGATTGAATGTGTATTGGGGTAGCTGGGACTTGGATTTTAAAAGAAGAGTTAGATCGAACAGAGGCAGGGAGGAGCCTGGAAGGTAGGAAGCACATAGACCCCAGTGTATGGAGTTGTCAGGAGCGCTGCATTATCCCAATGGCAGTCATCTGGTTTCAGCAGGAAAAGGAAGTGATCAGACAGCTTAGGAGAGTCATGTGCCTGCGCCATGATGCAGATACAGGATGGGAGGCTGCCTGGGATCAGACCAGAGGCAGACTCACAGGTAAGAGCTTTGCAGGAAGTCGATGCAGCCTGACAGGGCCGTGGCCACAGGACAGAAAGGAGGCAGCAGAGGAGGATGCCACCTGGCAGCAATATCAACAGAGGAAAGTAAGTCCCACTAGTGGTAAAAAATATTTTTTTATAAAGCCACAGGAGAAAAATCCTCAAGATGTAATTTGTGTGTAAATCAGTTTGTATTTTCAGTGGCTAACAGTGAAGGATATTTGGAGATCTTGTCTTCCTCTTTCTTTGTTCACTGATTTTTTTTCCTGATGAAATTGTTTGAAAATCCCAAGTTTAATATGACTCGAGATTGTCCCAACTTCAGCTGTTTGCATAGTGTCATTTCCTATTTCTCAGGAGTAGCTGGCTTCAATGAAGGATCCAAAACAAACAGATGAGATGAAGCCAGAATCAAAAGGCAGAAAAAATGTGATTATAAAGCAGCATGGGTCGTGGGACCAGATTCCCTTCACAGTTGTTTTTACTTACTGTTTGCATCAATTCTCCAAGCGGCGTTCATCGCCCCCCTCCCCGCCCACGCTCACTCTAACCAGAGACACAGCTCGGACTCAGGGAGACAAGCCAGCCACTGGTCACTTAAGAAGGGCTCCTTCCAAGTTCCATTGCTCTGCATCTGCTGGATCCCTCTAACTTTTTACAAGACGATTGCACAGACCACGGCTGCTCCTCCAACTAGCAGAGTCCTCCCAGGAGGGAAAGCAGTTTCTATCTGAAGAACAGGATTGCGATGCCCCTCTCTCTGCAGCTCCATCACATGTTGGCCATGTCCACAGCTCAGGAAGGGCCAAAGAGCTGAGCCTAGCCCTGAACACAGGGCTCTGTTCTTGGTAGGATCCCAGGGGTGTCCATGGACAAAATGCCAAAACTACACGACAGGAAAGGAGAATATATTCTTTGAAAGGCCTGATTAAGGAGCTAGTTTGAACCCCAGTGAGGATCCCTGTGATGGCCTGGAAGTCAAGACTGTTGGCTGAGTCCCAAATATATTGCCAAGCAGCAATGCAAACTACAACCAGTTATTTAAATTATCTGAGCCTCGGGACTTTTATTCCCATTCTCCACCACTATAAATGAAGGGGATTAATAGGATGGTCTCGAAGTTCCTTCCAGCTACGGTAGGCGTCTCTGATTCCATCTAGAATATTTTTCCCTATGGATTCAATGTGGTTGTTGAGGTAAGGACAGAAGATTCAAACCAGAAAACAATCAGCCCTGCCCGCAAGGCATCCACAGCCCAGGAGGGAAAATGTGCAGACAGACAGCAGGTGTGCCACAGAAGCGATGATCTGCAGGCCCTGCTTTGAAGGATGACGGGGTTTCCGACTCACTCCAGGCAAGACACGGCAGGCATAGAAAAGAGTGGGTGCAATAAGAGGGACATGGGGAAGAGTCTAGGGTCTGAAAACTGACAGATTATTCACTCAGGCCATGAGGGGGAAAGGGGAGGTGAGGTGGCAATCACACCTGAAATTTTAGGCAGAGTCAGGATCCTGGAGGGCTGTGACTGTCATACAAGGAAGTTTAGCACCAACACTGGGTCTCACTGGAAGGGAGCTCTGCCTCCATCCACATATGGCTTTCTCTCCCCTTCTTTCGTAAGGACACTTGGCATTGGATTGAGGCCCCACCTTAATCCAGGATGATCTCATCTTGAGGACTTTAGTAAGCACAATGACAATGATTCTTTTTCTAAATAAAGTCTTGTGTGTGTGTTCAGAGGGACATCTTTAATGGGGAGAACCATTTGCAATGGTTAATACTGAGTGTCAACTTGGACTGAAGGACACAAAGTATTGGTCCTGGGTGTGTCTGTGAGGGTGTTGCCAAAGGAGATTAGCATTTGAGTCAGTGGGCTGGGAAAGGCAGACCCACCCTCAGTCTGGGTGGGCACCATCTCATCAGCTGCCAGCACGGCCAGGATATAAGCAGGCAGAGATATGTGCAAAGACAGACTTGCCTGACTTCTCAGTCTAAATTTTTCTCTTGTGCTGGCTGTTTCCTGCCCTTGAACATCGGACTCCTAGTTGTTCAGTTTTGTGACTCGTACTGGTTGCCCTTGGTCCTCAACCTACAGATGGCTGACTGTGAAACCTTGGGACTATGTAAGTAAATACTTAATAAACTCCCCTTTGTGTCTAGATAGATAGATAGATAGATGATAGATAATAGATAGATATTTTCCATTAATTCTATCCCTCTAGAGAACCCTGACTCATACAGATTTTGGTAGCAGGGGTGGTTCTAGAGGAACAGAATATTAAGGATGGAGTTATTTTATTGGTTTTTGGGGTTTCTGGAGTTGGATGCTTAATATGATTAGAGCCAACAGTGCTAAAGACTCTACTTCTAATAGTATGGAGAGTCCTGATAGTCCTTGGTGTGAACTGTGTAGAGAGTTATGCAAAATAAATGCATTTGACACTCCTTATTCATCACTCTTGAGAGGCAAGGAGTTTAGTGACTCTGTACATAATACCTTTGAACATATGTGGAGAACCAAGGATTACAATGACGCTGGTTGGTTGCTCCTAAGTTCAGTGGACAAAGTGATGAAAGAAAATGATGAACTTAGGGATCCTATCTCCTGGCTTCCGAAGCATATACTGCACCTCAAATCTGCTAAGATTGCTCTGAGTGAGAGTCTTATCTTCCATAGAGAAAGAGCTGAAATTGTGGGAAAACAGACACGAGCTGTAATCGTGTGAGTGACTGACTTTCAACGAAAGCTGCATGCAAAGCCTTGCCTGATGTCTACTGTTGAATTGAGGGCATTGATTGGAAGAGAATGGGACCCTGCAACTTGAAATGGGGTTGTGTGGGAGGATGCTGGGGACACTGAGTTTGTAAACTCTGCTGAACTTTTTTGCCAAAAAAAAACAGCTTCCCATCCCCAGTAATGGCAACATCCCCTCCCACCTTTGTCTGAGGAGGTAAATCCTGCACTGCCTGAGGCAACAGTGGTGTCCTCCCCTGAGTCAGTTGCCATGTGAGATAATGGTGATGCTCCTCAGCAGTGGTCCCCAACACCCCTGTGTGCTTCTAGACCTGTAACTAGGCTAAAGTCCTGGTAGTCCACTAGAGGTGAGGTTGAGTGTGTGACCCATGAGGAGGTACGCTACACTCAAAAAGAACTGCTTGAGTTTTCTTATTTATATAAATAGAAATCTGAAGACAGACATGGGAATGGATATTAAGGGTGTGGGATAATGGTGGAAGGAAGGTAGAGTTGGATTAGTCTGAATTTATTGATTTGGGTCCACTAAGAAGGGACTCTGCATTTAATATTACAGCTCAGGGAGTTTAAAAAGGTTCTGATAGTTTATTTGCTTGATCAACTGAAATGTGGATTAAAAAATTTCTAAGAGTCCAATGGTGTGGGGCCTGTCAAGATATTTTTTCTCAGGTGAAGAATAAGTTGCTGCCTTTGGCCCCTCCTACAACCAAGAAAGAGGGAAAGCACTTAGTGGGCTCATTTGGATTTTGGAGGCAACACATTTCTCATTTGGGTGTGTTTCTCTGGCCCATTTATCAAGTGATATGAAAGGCTGTCAGGTTTGAATGAGGTCCAGAATAGGAGAAGTCTCTGTAATAGGTCCAAGCTGCTGTGCAAGCTGCTCTGTCACTTGGGACATATAACCCAATAGCTTCAATGGTGCTTGAGGTGTCAGTGGCAGATAAGGATGCTCTTTGGAGCTTTTGACAGGCCCTCATGAGTGAATCAGAGTGGAGGCCTCTAGAATTTTGAAAAAAGGCCCTGCCATCTTCTGCAGATACCCCTGTCCTTTTAAGAGACAGCTGTTGGCCTGTTACTAGTCTTTGGTGGAAACTGAATGTTGGACTATGGGTTGTCAAGTCACCGTGCGACCAGAACTGCCTATCGTGAACTGGGTGCTTTCTGACCCATTGAGCCAGAAAGTGGGTCCTGCACAGCAGCATCACTTCATCATCAAATGGAAGTGGTATACAGGTGACTGGGCTCAAGCAGGTCCTGAAAGCACAAGTAAGTTAATGAGGAAGTGGCTCAAATGCCCATGGTCTCCACTCCTGCCACCCTGCCTTCTCTCCCCAAGCCTGGCATCATGGGGAGTTCCCTGTGATCAGTTGACAGAGGAGGAGAAGACTAGGGCCTGGTTCACAGATGGTTCTGCATGATACGCAGGCACCACCCAAAGACAGCTGCAGCACGACAGCCCCTTTCTAGGCCATCCCTGAAGAACCGCAGTGAAGGAAAATCTTCCCAGTGGGCAGAACTTTGAGCAGTGCACCTCGTTGTATACTTTGTATTGAAGGAGAAATGTCCAGATGTGTGATTACATCCTGATTCATGGGCTGTATCCAGTGGTTTTCTGGATGGTTAGGGACTTGAAAGAAGCATGATTGCAAAATTGGTGACAAAGAAATTTGAGAAATAGGTACGTGGATGAACCTCTGCGAGTGATCAAAAACTGAACAACTTTGTATCCCACGAGAGTGCTCACCAACAGGTGACCTCAGCAGAGGAGGATTTTTATAATTAAGTGGATAGGATGACCCGCTCTGTGGACACCACTCAGCCTCTTTCTCCAGCCACCCCTGTCATCACCCAATATGCCCATAAGCAAAGTGGTCCTGGTGGCAGTGATGGAGGTTACGCATGGGCTCAGCTACATGGACTTCCACTCACCAAGGCTGATCTGGATACAGCCACTGCCAAGTGCCCAAGTTTCCAGCAGCAAAGACCAACACTGAGCCCTGGATATGGCACCATTCCTTGGGATGATCAGTCAGCCACCTGGTGGCAGGTTGATTATATTGGACCTGTACCATCATGTGAAAGGCAGAGGTTTGTCCTCACTGGAATAGATACTTACTCCAGATATGGGTTTACCTATCCTGCACACAATGATTCTGCCAAGACTTCCATGCATGGACTCACAGAATACCTTATCCACCGTCATGGTGTTCCACACAGCATTGCCTGTGACCAAGGCACTTACTTTACCACTAAAGAAGTGTGGCTGTGGGCTTATGCTTATGGATTTCACTGGTCTTACCATGTTCCCCATCATCCTGAAGCAGCTGGATTGGTGAAACAATGTAATGGCCTTTTGAAGTCCCAATTTCAATACCAACTGGGTGATAATACTTTGCAGAGCTGGGGTGAAGTTCTCCAAGAGGCCATATAGGCTCTGAATCAGTGTCCAATATATGGTACTCTTTCTCCCATAGCCAGGATTCACAGATTCAAGAATCAAAGGGTGGAAATGGAAATAGCACCACCCACCGTCACCCCTATTGATCCACTAGCATAATTTTCCCTTCCTGTTCCTGCAACATCGCATTCTGCTGACCTAGAGGTCTTAGTTCCAGAGGGAGGAATGCTGCCACTAGGAGACACAATAATTCCATCACAATGGAAGTTAAGATGACCCTCTGGATACTTTGGGCTTCTCCTACTCTTAAGTCAACAGGCTAAGAAGGGAGTAACAGTGTTGGCTGGGGTGATTGACCTGAACTATCAAAATGAAAGCTGTCTATTACTCCACAACAGAGGTAGGAAGAGTATGCATGGAATACAGGAGCTCCATTAGGGTGTCTCTTAGTATTGCCATGCCTTCTGATTAAGGTCGATGGGAAATTACAACAGCCCAATCCAGGCAGGACTACAAGTGACCCAGACCATTCAGGAATGAAGGTTTAGGTCAGTCCACCAGGAAAAAAAAAATCAATAAATAACCTGCTGAGGTGATTGCTGAAGGCAAAGAGAATGCAGAATGGCTAACAGAAGAAGCTAGTCATCGATACCAGCTATGACCACGTGAACACCTGCAGAAATGAGCACTGTAATTGTCATGAGCATTTTCTCCTTCTTTTGCTAAAAACATGTTTGTGGGTGTATACACTTGTACTAAGAAAATGTCTTCATTTTATTTTTTCTCCTTTATCATGTGACATAATATTAGTTGACTTTACATCAGCATTTAAGTATTAACTTTATGTAATGGTATTTAGGTTGGGGATTGGTGCATTTCCAGTTGTACAAAGGAGAGTTGTATTATCTTTGCGTAATTCTGACCCTATTATTGTCTTTATTTGAAGATTATGTATGATCTCAGGAGATGTGTGTGGGTTCAAGTTGCCAAGGGGTGGACTTGCAAAGGTTAACACTGTCAATTTGATAGGACTGAAGGAGACAAAGTATTGATCCTGGGTGTGTCTGTGAGGGTGTTGCCAAAAGAGATTAACAATTGGGTCAGTGGTCTGGGAAAGGCAGACCCACCCTTAATCTGTTGGGGCACAAACTAATCAATTGCCCACGTAATTAGAATATAAGCAGGCAGAAAAATGTGAAGAGAGAGACTGGCCTAGCCTCCGAGCCTACATCTTTCTCCTATTCTGGATGCTTCCTGCCCTCGAATATTGGACTCCAAGTTCTTCAGTTTTGAAACTTGGACTGGCTCCCCTTGCTCCTCAACCTGCAGATGGCCTATTTGAGACCTTGTGATAGTGTGAGTTAATATATATATATGTGTGTATGTGTGTGCATGTATATACATGTGTGTGTATTCAATTAGTTCTGTCCCTCTAGAAAACCCTGACTAACACACCATTCAATCCACTATACCCACCAACGTTGAGAACACAGGAGAAAAATGCCCTAGGTAAACCACTATGAGTTCAGTTTTTAGTATAGTGTGTTGATGTGTTTGTGAGATTTTTGAATAGAAATATCCAGTAGGTGATTAGATGTAGAAATCTAAAGCCCTGTGCAAGCCATAAATGCTGGGAAATCTGAAATCTTCTGTAAGAGGGTGAAGGACATGCCCCCAAACATATCTTAGGACAAAGAGAAGACGATCAGGACAAAAGAGACTCAAAACTTTAGGTACAAAAAGAGAATGAGTTCCTTAAAAAATCCTCAAAAGAAATGGCCCAAGTGTCTTGAGACCAACCTGGGGAATAACACAAAAGAAGGGAGGGGCCAAGGGAGAAGGGATTGCATGTGGTGATGAAAGCCATGGTGCAACCAGTGGCAGAGGTCCCGAGCAGTGGCTGCAGGGTTTAACTTCATCACGATGTCTGGGACCATAGTGAACACAGTTTTGGGTTAGATGGGGGTGAAACCCAGATGGCATAGACATAGGAGAAAGAGAGATGGGGCTGTCCTCAGAGTGGACAAAGAATGGAAGTGACCTGAGCTACAGAGGATGCTCCAAGAAGAGGAAAGATCCAAAGTCAAGCCAAAGGGTGCAAGATCGATGGGTGAAGTTTCGAGAAAGTGCAAGAGAGAGGAAATGGAATCTTAGGCACGGGGAGAATAAGGGTTTTTTGTTTGTTTGGTGTTTGTTTGTTTGTTTTTTGGCTGTAGAGAGGGAATTTTCAAAGGATGGGTATGGATGTCAGAAGCTCTTCGTGTAAAGGCAGGAAGTAGAGAAAGATGGTATCTGCTGCCACTTATTTTCTCTGTAAGTAGAAGATAAGGTTATCTGCAGGGAAGGAGTGGGAAGTGGTGGGTGGGAACTTTGAGAATTGTCAGGAAGGTTTTAAATAGCTACTATGGGTAAGAAAGTTGACTCCAGAAACAGAAGGATTGCTCGGCAGCTTCCTTGAGACCCTGTATGTTCTCACTCAGCAATCTGCATAGTGGTGTGAATTTCCCCAGAGGTCCTTGTGAGTCTCAGAGACAGTTGCATCAATGCAGAGCTCAGGTTGAGGAAAAGGCAATGAATAAATAATGAGAAAAAGACTTAAGGATATGACAGAGATGCTTGAAGGGATGCAACCTAAAGCCCAGGTTGATAAAGGAAGACAGAAGGAAGGAAGGAAGGAGGGAGAGAAGGAGGCAGGGAGGGAAGGAGGGAGGGCAGGAGGGAAGAAAAGGGAGACATCTGAGAGAGGACAGGTGACTCAGAGGCTCTGGGCTTGGAGAAGAAATACTGACCTAGAAGGGCCTATGGCTTGCATGGTGCCATGTCTGTAGTTGAATTTTCTCCAGCCAGATCTAGTAGCAGAAGGGGACTACACTCTGTGCTGTGAAGATGCCAGCACCACTCTCAAGGGACTATGCTCTGAGGGAGCCCTCATTCTGGCGAGCAGGACAATGAATCAATGGATTGTTCCCAAGACTGTTGCCCAAGACATTTCATTCCTAGGAACCACTGCAGAGCCTAACACTCCACCCCGCAACATCCCCATCAGCCAACACTCACCTAATGCCAACACAGTTCTTTTGGAGAGAGTCACAGATGCCTCAGGCCACATAAAGAAAATTGTGGGTCCAATTCCAGCCTACCAACTTTCCAGCTTCGCTCTCTAGCTGAGCTTGAGCAAGGACAATCTTCTTGGGGTAAATTTAGACAGCTGAAGATTTGTGTTCTAGTCAGGCAATCAGAGGTGGCAAGAAGTCATCCTGAGGAGCCCACAGTGCACCAAATGATGACGGTGCCATTAGATGTGCCAACCCAGTGAGCATCATGGCTGTGGAACCCAGCCAGGCATGTGGAGAGGCACGGGTGTGTAGAGGTTTGTTATAATATTTATTTTCTCAGCCTGTGAACCTGTCGCTAAGATTTGTAAGTGAGCAAGTTTCTAAATCATCCATAGCTCCAGGATCCCTTACTGTTGGGTTAAAGAAAGGGCACTGTTCTTGGCCTCAAAACACTAAGGTACATTGGCTTGTCTTGTGCTATTGAAAACTAATGAGGTGGATTTGAACAAATTCCTTACCCTCTCTGAATACTATATTCCTCATTTATGTGGTGAGGGACACTGCTACCAACCTTCCAGGGCTCTTGCATTAAATTAAGGGCAATAAGGAAATCTTCCTGGCATAGGTCCTAACAATACCAGGTGCTCAGGCAATGTGCCTGCTCATGACTGCAACCCCAAAGGGACTTCTCCTAAAAAGCTGGACACCTTTGCATCCCAGCTTCATGGCTGGAGGCACCAGTAGAGGGAAGAATTCTGCTTTTTTGCTACACATGTGACTGTGGCTTTGGTCCTCACTGGACTTCACAGCACTGGCTCCAGTTCAGCCTGGTCTCTGAGCAGAGTTTGCGAGACACCTCTGAAATCAACTAGACTAAGCCTCATCGTCAGCCACTCGGAAATGCAGATTTCTTTTCTGGAAAATTCTTTCCCTTTAGAAGCATTCTTTGACCCTAGAAAGAAATTGCTTGGAAGACCTTATGGAAAAATAGAAATTCTGTTTGTCTGCCTGTCTTATCCCTGTTTTACTGGTTTATCTGCATTTGTTAGGTACGTGAGTAGATAAATGAGTGGAAATTGTGTATCAGATGTCACAGGTGATGGACTGAGTAGGCTCTGTGGCTCCTTCTAGCTCTGGGCATTGTGGAAAGGTGTGAAGAAATTCCAGGGCAAGCATTGTCAGAATCAGTGAGCACGTGGGGGAGGACTTTGGTTTAGGTTCGTTTGGTTTGGATTGGTGACTTGGTGGCTGTAGGCTTGTTCATCTGTCCTAAACTACCACAGCACAGCAGCCTCTTACTTCACCTGCCACCATGACCTGCCTCTGCATTGACGTCCAGTCCTGAGAACCAGGAGAAATACCATGAATTTCTATGTATCTGAACACAAAGTGCCACAGCAACCAAGATCCAATAGCCTCAATGCAGGTATGTGAGGGATGACTGTAAACAGCTTTCATTCAAGAATGGATGACGAGGAGTGGGTTGGGGAGGATATAGAGAAGCAGCAAAACCTCAAGGCTCTTTTCAGACTCTAGAAAGAATATTTTGCAGAGATCCTTGGAGGGACCTCACCTCTCTTCAGGCCAAAGATTCAGGCAGCGAGTGTCCCCAAACAGTCTTAGCCATATATTACTTTGCTAGGGCTGCCGTAACAAAGTACTACAGACTGAGTGGCTTAAACAAGAGACATTTCCTACAATTCTGAAAGCTAGAGGTCCAAGACCAAGGTGTCAGCAGGACTGGTTTCTCCTGAGGTCTTTCTCCTTGGCTTATAGATGGTCATCTTTTGGTGTCTTCACCATTTTTGTCCTCTTGGACTTCATGGTATCTTCCAGTCCAACCTGTTCTCTGAGCAGGTTCTGTGAAGCCCACTGAGGAACAAAGCCACGTAGTCTTCCCTCTGTGTGTGTTGGTACTACAACCCCCTTTCTCATAAGGACACCAATCATACTGAGTTACAACTCACCCATGTGGCCTCACTTTACCTTAACTATCTTCTTAAATACCATATCTACAAACACAGTCATACTCTGAGGTACTGGAGGTTAGGTTGGCAGAACAAAATTCATTCCCTGATGCCCTGTAACCAGTTTATTGAATGGGCTGGCACGTTAGGGTACAAACAGAAAGCCAAGTGTTTCTTTCTCCTCATTTCTCTTTAAGACTAGGAGACACAGCCTTTAGCATCTCTGCATCTCTCCTCCTACCACCACCCTGCGTAAAGTCTCAGGCTAGCCTCAACTTTTCCAGTCTCCTTCAATAAATAGACCAAATAAAAGCTAACATGTTTAACACAAAAGCTCCCTGACTCTTTGTGGAATTTGCCGCTTCTCCCCTCTTCTCTATGTTCTTTCTATCCCCAGCCTCTCCCTCACCCCCTGCCCCAACCACCTGCCCCACAGGCTGCAACATTGTCCATGACCTCCATTCTGAGTCGGGTGCAAGCTCGTATGTTTCCCTCAAATTCCAAAGGTCATGGATCAAACTCCAAGTGGGTTTATTGATACTCCCTTTCTTGGTTTTATGTAGGTGGTGGGAAAATGCCCCCTTCCTCTCTCCCATGAGCTGGGAGTGATATTCAGCCAAATATCTCTGCAAAGAAATTGTCCCTGGCTACTTCCCTACCTACTTTTAGGCTAAGAACTGAAAAACTGAATTTGCAATTTCTTCATATGCTATGCATGGTTTCCTGCCACCTAGTTTATTGGTGTCATCCATTGGAACCTCAGCAGAAATGAATACAGAAAGTCTCAGTTTAACATCCTTTACGATTTTCTTTTTGCATAAATTCAGAGCCAACTATCTGCTGGCTCCCTTTCAGAGAATCTTAGAAGCCAAGTCTCTGGAAGCAGAGCCTGGCCTGTGGCTCCCCGGAGGTGACTGGCTGAGGCAGGGTCTGTGTCCCAATGTCATTCCTCCTGCACAGGCTAAGGTCTTCCCCAAATACCACAAATACATTGTACCCACATCTACAGGGTTTCAGAAGCTTGCTTTCCCAAGTTGAATAATGCATTAAACATATATTCATGCAATACGCTTATGGTTAAAAAATGCCTCCAGCTCTGTGTGTTGAAAGCTTTTGTCTTCATTTTCCTAGGAATAAATCATTATTGAAATCAAAAAGAAGAGCTTGTCTCAGCAGCAAACAACAAAAAGCATGCCTTGTGGCTTGTACCCAACATTGCAATCTATTCCTAGGTTAAGGATTTTGTAACTTGTTTCTGCCTCTCCTCTTCATTTTCTTTCTTCTCCTTCCCTCATTCCCCACTTACCTCCCCACAACACAAGGATGTTTAAGTTCTACACATAGTGCTCCCATCTGCTCACATCTTCTCCTATCACCATGGTTACTGGCCCAGAGTGGTCTCTGTGGAGACAGAGGCAGAACAGTAACCAGGGACAACTACATAGCAAGAGGCTGTGAAAGTGAGGATTTTTTAACCCCCAGTTAAACTGGCATGCCTATACTCATGTGATTTCTTTTATTTAAAATTGGCATGTCAGATTTTAAAATTATTTTTCAGAAAAAAAAAGATAAAATATGAGGTGTTTGGGTATGACTATATTTTTTTTTTTTTAAAAAAACAATATTTAGGGGTGCTTCATCTGAAATACTGGGGTTAACAGTGTGGAAGGTGGGAAGGTGGTGGCCAGATCTCAGCCCACCTCAGCCCACACCCCATGAAAGGGGCAGATTCATGACAGTCCAGGGTTTCTGAATGTAATGCATGAATTACTGAATTTAATACAAAGGACAATGGAAAAATCCTTTGAAGCTTGCATTTTCTGATCCCTGCCATTGGGTTATGCCAACATAAAGAGCCTCAGTGACACCCCAGTTCCTGTGAATGGACTGAATGTTTGTATTCCCACAAACTTAATCACTTCCCAAAGGCCCCACCTCCTGACATCATGGCATTGGGATTGATGTGATGCTGTCAGGAGGTGAGCCTTTGGGAGGTGATCAGGTGATGAGGGTGGTGCCCTCATGAATGAGGTTAGTGCCTTTATAAGAAAAGAACAGACAGCTAAGTCACTCTCTTTTCACCATGAGAGGATGCACTGAGAAGTCAGCTCTCTGCAACTAGAAGAGGGTCCTCACCAGAACCCAATCATACTGGCACCTGGATCTCAGACTTCCAGCCTCCAGAACTGTAAGGAATAAATTTGCTGTTTATAAACCTCCTAGTCTATAATACTTTGTGATAGCAGCCCATACTCATGGTGACAGTGTCCAGTAGTCTTTATTTTATTTTTCTCCAATCAGGTGGGATTTTATTTGCTTTTCTCTGGGCTCATGTGCCACAGGAAGGTGTAGATGCCTGATACGAACAGGGCAGAACTCCTGGTTAGTAGAATTGAGTATGAGATTTTCTGTCAGAGGCTTTCTTCTCTAGGCTAGGCTTTGCTTCTAACTACTTGGGGACTGGCATAGGTCATTTCTCGCTCTGTGAAATGGGGTGGTGCAGCAGGATGTCGGATTACAGCAGAGCATCTCAACCTTGGCTGCACTTCAGAACCACCTGGGAGTGTGTCCAAAATACCAATGTTCTGGCACAACCCCCGTACCATTAAATCAGACACCCTGAGAGTCCAGTTTAGCAGTATTTTTAAAACTTTCCCAGATAAGTTTAATGGGTGGTCAGGTTAAAGTCACTGGCCCGGACGTGCTCCAAGATGCCTTCCAGCTCTGCAAGCAAAAGAGAACATGCCCAGGGTGGACTGCACACAGGCATGGCCAGCTGGCAGGAGGCACCACTGCAGGGATTCCTCCTGGATCTGCCACCAGCTGTGCACCTCCAGCCTGGGCAGAACCAAGGTTGAATGAAGCCCAGGCTGGCACCGAGAGGCCTCAGCACTGACCTGCTTGGCCATAAACCAGCTGTGTAACTTTAAGCAAATCTCTTTCAACTGAATGGCACATTTTCTTCATCTATAAAATGAGGAAGGCAATATTTTAAAAGGATTAAAATGCAGACTCTGGAGCCTGTGTAAATTCAGACACTGACTATGTACTAACTTGCTGTGTAACATTGAGCAAGTTACTTAGCCTCTCTGGGCTTCAGTTTCTTCCTCCATAAAAATGGAAATAATAATAGTACACAGTTCAAAGTATTGAAGGATTCACTGAACTAATTTATGTAAAATGCTTATCAGTGCTTGTCTTTAATAAACACTCAATAGATGTTGGAATTTACAAATCAACATTACAAAGTAGAGGGGTTGGACCAGACGTTCTCTGGGGCCTTTCTCTGTCTCTGATGCTAGGTCCTGAGAGATACTGTGGCTTTGGCAGATAGCAGCGGGGAGGGCTTTGCAAACAGAGAGAAAGGAGGCAAAAGAAATCTGAGTATGCATGGGAACAGTAACTGGAGTGCACAGACTACTGGGAATAGGGATGAGAGCCAAGGGAGAAATGGGACCATCAGACTGAAAAGCGGGGAAAGATTATGGAGGCCCTGAGATGTCAGGGTATGGAAGTGGGGCTTTTCATGTACACTAGTGATTCCAAACATACTTAAGTAGTGGATTTCAGCTTCAAACAAAATTTTATAAGGAATCTGATTGCATACAACAAATAGAAGTAAAAATGTGTGAGTTGCAGCCTAGATGTGGGTCTAGAGTCCCTGATCTTGTGCTCCTCTTACCATGACTGGCCCCACAGTAGCCCCTCTAGTGCTCTAGGATTTCATGGAGCAAAGTGAATGTCCCCTACTGTAAAGAAATAGAAATTACTGGGATATAGGAACTGGTAGGGTTTGAATATTTGTCCCCTCTGAATCTCATGTTGAAATGTGACTGCAGTGTTGGAGTTGGGATCTGGTGGGAGATCTTAGGGTGAGGGGAGTAGATCTTCCATGAATGACTTAGTGTCCTCCCCTCAGTAATGAGTAAGTTCTCACTTTATTAGTTTGTGCAAGATCCAGTTGTTAAAGAGTCTGGCACCTCCCTTCCTTCCTCTCTTGCTCCCTTTCCCACTGTGTGACATGCTGGCTTCCCTTGCCTTCTGCCATGAGTAAAGGCTTCCTGAGGCCTCACCACAAGCAGATGCTGCTTTCATGCTTCTTGTACAACCTGCAGAACTGTGAGACAAACAAACCTCTTTGCTTTGTAAATTGCTCAGTCTCAGGTGTTTCTTTACAGCGATGCCAAGTGTACGAATACAGGAACCAACTCAAAAAAATTTTAAGTCTCTGTGCTATGCACAATCTGTAGGCTAGATAATAAGGGTGAGGAGAGTGGGAGCAAAAACACAATTCTTGGGACATCTATAAAGTCTGCGACAGAATCCTGAGCTGCAGACAAACCTGAGTGACTAATTTATTTTCTGGCTGGTTTTCATAATGTGCCCCATCCCCCAAAGCAGTTAAGGTGCTTACCTGAGTTTACCTATGATTGAAAGCGAAGGCGTATTATTTAAATACTGCTGTAAGACTGCCAGGTATTGTACAATCACAAACATCTCACTGTCTTATTAAAACAAATATTTATGTCACATTCACAGGTGGACTGGCCAGCAGTGATACTGTTGGCACCTGCTGGGATTGGCTGAGCTTGACTCTACAATGGGCTGGATTTAGGTCCACTCCATATATCTACTCATTCTGGACTAGCAACTACCTGGGCTGCTTTGACTCTTGTGGTGAAGTGGAAGAGTTAAAAAAGACCATTAGAGCTTTACCATAACTCGCAAAGTTTCAGACCAAAGCAGCACCTGTTACGGTCACCCACATTCCATTAACCCATGCATATCACATGGCCAACGTCAAAGTCAGTGAAACAGACAACATTCTGCCCACAGGGAGGACTTGGCAATAGAAGTAGAGCAAGGAAGAAGGGTCAACAAATAATACCACCTACTGCAGGTGGGGGTGATGGGGAAGCTGAGTAGGCACTAGGTCAGAAGCTTATCTACTCCTTATTTTTTCATGTCCCGCTCATATTCTATCTCCTCCAGCAAGCATTCCCAGGCCAGCTCTGATTCTCTGGCTGACTGCAGGTTGGACTTGGACCCCTCTGTTAACTGTCCCCTGAGTGAGATT
This sequence comes from Saguinus oedipus, assembly GCA_031835075.1. NCBI lineage: Eukaryota > Metazoa > Chordata > Mammalia > Primates > Cebidae > Saguinus > Saguinus oedipus. Next base: position 6,532,830 of record CM063183.1, on the reverse strand, counting down.
ATCAGGTGGTCATGAACACTGGCTTTCCCTTGCTGCCCAGCACATATGGGCACATAGTAGTTGCTCAGTCAAGATAAACTGCTTGGTGTATGGATGGAGTAAGGACCAAGGAACCTTTCCTGGAAGAGTGACGTGGGGCGATAAGTTCAGGGAGCATCCCACTCTCTCTTTTTGTACCACCAGCACTGCCTATGAACATGGCAACGTAAAGGAAAGAACAAAGGCCTTGGAGTGAGAGAGACTCAGGCTGAAATTACAGCTGTGCATTCACCGCTCCTATGGCTTTAGACGAGCTGTTTTCCCTTACAGTGCCTCTGATTCCTCATCTGAAAAATGAGAATAATAGCAATTATTTCACAGGATGATTACTATTTTTAGACATGCTCCTCACAGTCCTGCCTCAAGGCCTTTGCAGTTGCTCTCCCCCTGCTGAACACATGGCTCCTCCATTTATCTGTGTAGCTCACTCTTTCATTTCAGTAGGGTCTTGGCCAAAATGCCATCTGATCAGAGAGGCCTCTCTTTATCATTTTATATAAAAAAACCTACACTCCACTTTCTCACTCTATCTTCTTGCCCTGTTTACTTTCTTTATTGTATTTATCAACACTCGACAGTATCTGTTTATTTTTTATATGCTTAATTATTGCCTGTGTACCTTCCAAAACATAATGTAGACTCTGTGGGGAATGGGGCTTTGTGTTTTAAGCATTTTAACAATCTCTGCATCTCATTGCCCACAATGGTGACTGGAAGATGTTTACTGAATATTTCTTGAATGAATAAACTATGAGTATTGAATAATATTGTGACTGTAGGGTCCCCACACAGTGCCTGGCTCACTCAGTAAATAGTAGCAATTATTTCTGAGTGGCCTCTTCTAGCCTCTTCCCATTGAGCCCAGCCTGTATATTCCTGCTTGGGAGCCAGAGGACATAGCCAACCAGAGAAGAGCACTGAGCCTCTGGGCACCTGCCTGTGTGCAGACTCAGGCACACGGTTAAGAATTTTCAAAGTTTTTCACTCTTCCTCCATCCTTAGCAAACAGAAGAGCCTTGAGTGTATTCCATTATCTCTACTTCCTCTGAGGGCTCTGGACATATCATCACCCAGATTCACCGTGTGAATCACAAGCATTCAGCTCATTCCTAAATGCCCTCCTCTGTGTAAGGCAGACAAATCAAGCCAGAAAAGTGACTAATTAAACACATGCATGGTCCCATTCTACTCTATCTGAAAAGCCTCTATAGTAGACTATATTGACATGTATTGTGCACCTGAAACTCTTTCACATGCAAAGAAAAAAATCACCCTGTGGTGATGACTTTGGCCCCTGTAATACAAGATTTATACAACCTCTGAAGAAGTGAGATAATGCTGGGAAAATGAGATAGTAAAGCATATACAGTTTTGTGAAAAACACTGAAATACAGCCAGCTTAAAGTTCAAAAACACTGCTTCATTGGTGTTTTTTAGATGTGAGGCACTTTGCTTAAAACCAAGAGTGATGAGTCCATCCTATTGAAGTGAAGTGAGCTCAGGAGTAACTAATTTACTGATTCAAGGTTATCCTGGATCCCACGTGCTGGTAATGGCCTGGATCCTGGGGATACACTAAAGCAGAGTCTGTGCCCTGAAGACCTGCCCTTCCATAGGGTCTCAGTCATGCTCACAATGGGGGTCCCAGTGAAGGGGCTCTAATAGAGAAAACCATGCCTTGTCACAGCTGTGATCCAAAGAAGGAAGTGAGTAATGGCCAGAGAGAATAATCAAGAGAACATTCATTGGAGGCACCTGAGTTGCATCTTACAAGACAAGCAAGTGTTCAACACACAAGACAAGAAAGGAAAGGTATTCTGGGCAAAGGGAACAGCACGCAGGAAGGCATGGGGGAACAGAGGACAGAAAAGTCACTTTGGAGGACGGTGTGATATTTAGTAGGATGGGGAAAATGGGACTTCTCTATGAGGTTATCTCTTTGCTTTCTTAAGAACAGTACCAAACATTGCCACATATGATATCACAGGACAAAAGTTTTTTAAGTGTTTATTTTCACAAGAGTTTTGAGAGGCCAAACTGTGCAGCCTCTGCTCCTAAAGCTGACTTTGTCAGAGGCTGTGCCATCCAGACCCATGGCAGATACATGGAAGAAAGTTCAATGGCCTTAAAAGAGGGCCTGATGGAGAAGAATATGCCCTTCAACTCCTCCTGGGATAAGCACACAAGCACACACACACACTCACTGACTCTTCTTTCTTGCCTGATTCAATTAATACATGTATATTCCAGTCTTTCTCATCTGAAATCTGATCATCCTCTTCTCATTTTAAAGCCCATAGAGCCCTACTGTCCATCCAGGACAAAGTCCATGCCAGTCAAGTGACCCATGAGGCTCATCACTGTTTGGACCTATCCACCTTTCCAGCTCTATCTCAGACCATTCCTGCTCGGTGCTTTTTGACCCCACGTCCAGCAGCCTCTGGTTTTCTGCACACGGGCTTTTATTTCTTACTTCTTCATTTCTCAAGTTGTTTTCTCTTCCACAAGGATCTTTCTACCTCTCTTCGCCTGCTTCATTTCTACTCAGCTTCAACACTTGGCTTAAGCTTCACCATTAACTCTTCCCTGGGCAGAAGAGAGTTAATACCTTATTAACTTATTAACACTGCATACCTTATTCAATTGAGAAACCCTGCTCTGGGGTCCCAGAGGGCACTGTGCACCCACAGAGCTCCTTTGAAGGCTCACTTGCCAATATCCATAGGTATAACCTCTCTCCACCTGCCTAGATTCACTTTTCCATTAGGTACGGTGCCTGGGATCTATGATACTTTTAGAGACGAATGAAACATTTTAATCTTTGTTAAAATCAAAAGACAAGCTGAACATAATAATACTCATGAACATGTAATAATGACTCTTGTCCAGATTGTCTTCATCTTTATGCCAATGTAATCATAAAATATATGAGAATTTTCAATTTAAACAATTTTATTTTAACAGCAGAAGGAGCCCATGAAGGCAAGAGTGCCTAGGGCTTTGAAAGTCATAAAGTAGCCCTGTCTTGCCACCCCCACTAAACCAGCCATGAGGTCATTGGAACCCTTCTCTGCTAGCTCCCTTTCTCCCAGTGCCCAGCTTAGCACCTGGGTATGTGCTCACTACAGGTGTGTTGAAGAAAGTGAACCATCTTGGGTAGGGAAATATACTGCTGTCTGTGTCTCCACAAAGGAACAGAGCATGAAGTCCTAGGAAAGCAATGATGAAAACCCTAAAACTCTGTTTGTAAGAACTGAGGGGAGGGAACTGAGGACAATTTGAAATATCAAAGGAAGTCTAAATACAGCAGCCGTCTAGACCTAGTCTGTTCCTAGGTCTCAGAGTCAATTGAATGGTTCTACATTGTGATTATATGGAAGAATTAGTTCTGGCCAAGTCTTCAAAAATAATCATTTGAAAATATATTATTCTCAAGAGGGTTCTAGCAGACTGAAATGTTGGGATTTATTTGGGATGGCAGGTTTGAGACTACAATCTATAACGTTCCCTAATATTTTGCCAGCCACCTTGCATGAATCCCAACACAGAAAAAAGTAGGCAAGACTATAAATCCATAGGAAAAATGAGTAAAGAGTGATATATTTTTATTTTGTTGTGATTTTTTAAATGTATTACTCCTGGAATAATACTCATCTAATGTCTATAGGCAAACTACTTAGTAACAGATTCAAGAGATGCATTTACATTTGTAGAGGGGGATGGAATGCCTTATTGGAAATTATTTTGCAGTCTCCAAAGAAGAAGATCAAAAGTGGCCTATAGAACAATCAGGAAGTAAAAAATTGTCAATCATAGAATCCTAGACTTGTTAAACTAGCAAAAACCTCAGAGAACATTCTATGCCCTACCTCACTGAATAGGTGAAGAAATTGAAGTCTCCAGTGAGGAGCAACTGGCCCAAGGTTACCAAGCAAAGCACCCAGCAGTGACAGAGCTGAGAGTGAGCACGTGCTCAGTCCCGGAGCTTCAGTGCAACCATCACTTTGCCATGCTGAAACACCATTCCACTGGAATAAGAGAAGGAATGATGCAAATGTTCATTTTCCTTTTGAAGTTCAAAGCTACTTAGAATTCTTCAGTTGAGGGCAAGAAGTAACTCTGGGAGCATAGAGAGTTTCTGATTATTACAATGTGAGATCAAATGAAGGGACTCACAGCTTCAGTGCAGTTACTTTATGTCCAATAGTTCTTGAATTAATGGAGCCAGGAGAGTCTCAGTCGGGCCTGCTCTACAGTCCACAGATCTGTCTGCTAGCCTAGAGTCCTCTGATTGGACTGTGGAGAAGAAGCTAGGACCAGAAGCAATTACCTCCCTCACCTCAAGGTAACACCAGCAGGGTAGGCAGGAATCCAGCCAGGTCTCCCCCTCACTACAGGCTCCCATGTCCATGCTGTCTCACAGGAGGCTCCCATCCCAATTTAGTGCTACCGCAGAAGATTAAACGCACCTGCTTATCAGATCCTGCCTCTTCACCAAGCTGCCTGTTGGACTCACCCCTTCCCACACATTCTTCATAGTCCCTCAGGGTATGCAATATCCAAGCCAATTAACTCTCAGCACAGTTTTCCAATTCCATAAACCCTCCAGCAAATTCAGAATTTTTGAAAGAAGACCCTCATTTATTTAAATATCCGCTTTATAGTAATCAACCTGGAATATGAGAGTAACCAAGTTTAATAAATTGATTCTATTTGGTACAGGGAAAATCTCCAGTTGCTAGATTATTGGTTTTCAAAATGTACTATTTTGTTCATGCAACTTTGACTGAGTCCCTACTTTGTATCAGGCACTGGAATAAAAGATGAAGCAATCACACTTCTTGCTTCTAAGAAGCTCTTGGGGAAGAGTTAGATAAATAAACCAGATATTTGCGGCAATTGTTGGTAAGAGTTAGGACTATAGAATTTTTAGGGTGAGGTTTCTATTCATGACAACATGATAGAATAGATACGTGAGAAAATCTACAGTTAACCACAGTTTAAACGTAGCTAAATTTAAAATATATATATTTGTTGCATAGCTAAGGTAGAGGGAAAGAAAATTTCTCAGAAGCCAGAAATGACAAGGAAGTGGCAAGCACAAATCCACAGGTGAAACAATCCCAGGAGCCAGAGTACTTCAGGGCTGTCTGCTGATATCTGGGTGCTTAGAACCTGGGTTTAATGAGTATTAAATAAGACTGAAGACAAACCTTGGCCTTTAGCAGGATTGACTGAATCAAGATACCCACAAAAGCCAGACCACTTTGAGGAGCAACATTTCAAATGGGAAAACAAGTGGATAAACATACCCCATAAAAGCACACAGTGATGCTTCGTTTTAATTAAACAAGAAAAATATAAAAACCAAAATCTTTTATAATTTTTAAACTTGTGTCTACACTCCTGTAGGTGTGTGATCAAAATTAAACTTTTCTATGTAGCAAAAAAAAAAAAAAAATTCCCAAAAAACAAAACCAAAAATACCCTCTAGGCTTCAGTTCTTAATAGACCTAGAGGCCTAGATAGCTACTGCTCCAAAGATACCAAGGGAAAATCCTCTCTGGAGAAATGTATTTTAAACCAAGGCTTCAAAGAATTCCCACAGATAAAGAACTAAAGAGCATGAGCTCACAATTAAAACTCACTCAACAGAAAAGGAGAAATGCCCCCATCGGAGTTGGTGTACACCATATAGAATTACAAAGGGAAAAGGCTGCAGGTATATCAATTATAAGGAAGAGAATATGAAACAAATATCTGTAATGTTTCTAGAAATATAAAATGGAATCAAAAGTATAATGAAGAAATAAGATATTAAAACTGATCAGATGTAAAATAGAAAAAACAAACAAATATAAATTCAAGAGCTAAAATAAAATAAAAATGTAAATGTGTTTTAAAAAGTGGCTTCATTCAGATTTTATTGAAGATAAAATTCATGATCTGGAGAAATTATCTGAAAAAAAATATCCAGAATGTGCCCCCTGCTAAAAAACAGAAAGACATAAGAAAAGTAAAGAGACATGAACAATAAACTGAGAATGTATTAATATGTCTAATTAGAATCCTCAGAGGAGAAAGAAGAAAGACTAAAGTCAAATCAATACTTAAAGAAAAAATAGCTGAAATTTTCCCATAATTGATGAGAACCAACAATTCTCAGATTCAAGAAACCTAATGAATCCTAATGGTAAATAAGAAATCCATACCCAGGTATTGTTCAGTCAGATAGCAGGACTGTAAAGACAAAGAGAAAAACCTAAAAAGAGACGTACAGAAGAGCCAGAATAATTACAAAGGAATTAAATTAGGTTGAATCTGACTTTTCAGTATTAATATTTAAAATCAGAATAGTATCCTCAAAGTTCTGATTAAGAAAAAATTGCCAGCCCAGAATTCTATATTCAATTCCTTAGGAAGAGGTACAATAATTCCAGAAGGAAATTTGAAGACTACAAATGGAATAGTAAACAAAGAAACATTAAAAATGTGAGTAAATGTAAAAGCCTTTATTGCATTAAACTACTATAATATGTACAGTTAATTTGTACAGCTAAATAAACAGGAAAGAGGCAAAATTCAGGACAACAGCAGCAAATTATTTAGAGTTGAGATGATCAGAGTTAATGTGTCATAAAATTTTCATACTGTTTAGAAATTTAAAATATTGACCAAGTTCAGAATTGTGTGTGTGTGTGTGTGTGTGTGTGTGTGTGTGTGTGTGTACGGTATGTAACTTCCACAGGAATTGAAGAAAATTAAAATATGGAAGAGAGATATATATCAATCCAAAAGAGTGCAACAAAGAAAAAAAAAGAACAAAACCTGAAAACTACAAATGGTAATAACAGAAGAATAAATTGGCATAATGGCTTTTGAAAACAATTTTGCATTGCCTAAAGGAATGAAATTTGCATTGTTGACACAACACTGTCATTTCTAAGCATATAGTTTAAAAACTATATTTTTAACTTGCAGTCTACAGTAGAAGAAATGTTCAAAAATGTTTATGAGCATTTCTTACAAGAACAAGAAATAATACTCTATCATCAGGAGAATGGATACATAAATTGTTATGAGTTATACAGTGGAAACCTATATAACAACGAAAGAACTCATGGACATTGGACTTATGTATCATCATGGATGGATCTCAAAAATATAATGTTGAGTGAAAAAGCAAATCAGAAGAATGTGAATTGCAAATCATTTGATTCAATGTACAGAAAGTTCAAATATAGGTAAAATTATGTATGTGTTGTTTAGGTATGAATGCAAATGTGATCAAACTCTACAGAAATAAAAAAAAAATAAATCAAAAATTCAGGAAAGTGGTGATCTGATTTTTTTCCCTAGGGAGGGGAAAGTAATGGGTCAGGGAAATGCACACAAATGTTTTCAAAAAGTTGACAATCAAGTTAGGTTGTGGGGATCTGAGCGTTCATATTATTATTATTATTTAAGGTATATGGCTATATTACACACACTCATTTGTAAGTTTATAAATGTTTTTTAAAAAATAATAAAGAGAATAAAAGAAAAATAAATGCCAGGAGTGCCAAGTAAAAAAAAGTGATAGAAATCTCATCCTTACAGCAGCAAAGTGGCACTTCAGTTTCCCAGAGGACAGGATGCCTTTTTTTGAAGAATGAATGGAAGATCTCCAGATCAAGGGGATGTCTGCTGAGAAGCGATTCAGAGCATGGATAGTGGAAAAGTACCAGTGACTGTGTCTGTTTGAGGCGTGGGGTGCACCGGGGGTCTGGGGGAGGCAAGGCTGGAAAGTGAGACAGGCGCCAGCACTGGTTTGGAGCCTTGTGTCACGATCAGGAAGGCATTTAGCAGACTTGGAATTTCCTCTCGCTGATGGCCTGAGATATAATATTTTATGTGGGTGACAGGGATGAGATTCATTTTAAGTGAAGCACACATAAATCTCTATTCTGAACAGCTTTGCAGCACTCTTGCTGGAGGATGGGATGTGAGCCTCAACCCAGAGGCAACGGGAAGGGTCTCTTGGATAGGAAGGAGATGAATGCCTCAGTAGACACACATTGCTAGTATTTCAGCAAAAATAAATGCATGAAACCATTTTCTCTGTGGTTGGAAAATCACCATTATGAGTATATTAAAACTTTTTTACTTAAAACGTGTTTGTGGCTATCAAGTGCAGTATCTTTTTTGATGTTTAAAATTCAGACAGAAAAATTGTGCCCAGAGAAATTGCCAGGTATCATTCACAGTGGTTAGAACCCAGAACTCCTGGAAGTAGTTAAAACCCAGGACTCCTGAAAGCTTAAAAAGTGAAGATGGGCAGGTCGCCATGGCTCATGCTTGTAATCCCAACACTTCGGGAGGCCAAGGCAGGCCGATCACCTGAGGTTGGAAGTTTGAGAAAAGCCTGACCAACATGGTGAAACCCAGTCTCTACTAAAAATACAAAATTAGATGGGCGTGGTGGCACATGCCTGTAATCCCAGCTCCTCAGGAGGCTGAGGCAGGAGAATCATGAGAACCCAGGAGGTGGAGGTTGCAGTGAGCCAAGATCATGCCATTGCACTCTAACCTGGGCAACAAGACTGAAACTCCATCTTAAAAAAGAAATGATGATGATGAAGAACTTAGAAATGAAAGTCAAGAAATGTTGAGTATGAATGTTCAGGTTGACTCTCTGCACTGGGAAGCTTCAGGTAGAGAGGCAGAACTTTCATTCTGTGATCACTGGTGCTTGTCAGATACAGAGTCCATGTTATATGAAGACTTCAAGAAGGAAGAAGAAATAGGTCCAATGATAAGGGAAGATGAGGAGAGAGCATGCCATGATAGTCTTTCTAATGGAAAATGACTGACACTAATCTCTTCAAGCATCTAAGACACCAACTGCCTTTCAAAGAGTCTGAGACACACTGTGCAGGGAATATGGAGCCTGATGCCTTTGAAAGCAAATTTCTCCAATTTACCAGTTGTCCCAAGCCATGATCAACTCTCATCTGACATCATATTCCCTCAATCTATAGACAAAGAAAGATACAGTGCCCACTTATTTTTCTTCTAGACATTCTGTCCAGGAATCAAATTCACTTGCATTCAAACTGAAGATACTCTGAGCTAAATTTCTCTCCTTGGGCCACAGGTGGTCTCAGATCTATTTGGGCAATGATGTTTATAGCTCTTTTATGTTATGAGAAAGGTGTCTACATGTGCAAAAACTCTCTCCCCTGCAATAATGCAGAGCCAGTATTTAGTTTTGCATTATTCTGCAGTGTGTCCTTGGATGTAGCAGAGTGAAATAGTGACTCTCAAAATAGATCATCAACTCAGAGTGAAACCTGATGAGACAGTCAAGAAGGATGAAGAGATGCACAGACAACTGGCAGAGTACTACATGCAGAACAGCCTGGTGCTCTGCGGTAAGTAAACAGGCAGGAAACAGATTCCTCTGTTGCCTCTAACATTGCAAAATCATGGCAGGAAATAACCTGCTTCTGAAGTTTAAGAAAAGCAAACAAACCTGATGTTTTATGGAAAAGTTACCTTGATGCTCACAGAGAGTATTGGCAGTGTTAGTACACACTTCAAAGGTATGAAATTCATAGGAATTGTGGTTTTGGTTTTTCTTGTTTTGTCTTCCCTATTTCATAAGAAAAATGATCAAAACAGAAGTACTTTAAGAAGATGAAACACAGTCAGCTGAGTTGTTAAAATGCCCCCCAAATTCTTATGTAAGGATGAAAATGTACATCTCAGCCCCTCACGCTGGCCATTGTAATGGGGAAAGCATTTAAGAGTCAGTGAACAGATGGCTGCTTAATTCCAAGAAAATTGTTATTGGGACAGCCACAGAATAAATAAAGCTGAGAATCTGGGTATTTTTACACTAAATATTTTCTTATATATAAATACCACTATTTGTATTATCTTGAACATCAATTTATGTTAAAATTATTTTTAAGAAGGTGTATTAGTCCATTTTCACACTGCTATAAAGATATTCTCTGAGATTAGGTAATGTATAAAAAAAGGAGGTTTAATTGACTCACAGTTCTGCGTGGCTGAGGAGGCCTCAGGCAACTTACAATCATGGCAGAAGGGGAAGTAGGCATCCTCTTCACAAGGTGGCAGGAGAGCGAGTGAAGAGCAGAAGTACCAGACACTTATCAAACACCCAGATCTCATGAGAACTCAGTCACTGTCGTGAGAGCAACATAAGGGAAACCACGCCCATAATCCAGTCACCTCCTCCCATGTCCCTCCCTTGACACATGAGGATTACACTTTGAGATGAGATTGGGTGGGGACACAGAGCCAAACCATGTCAGAAGGATGGGATGTATGAAGCACTCTTAGAAAACACATTCCACACTCCTCTTTGTGTTGGTAAAAAATGCTTTTCTGTCTTCCTCATACCCATGTCACTCTCCTGAGCTGAGTTCTCTCCTAGGATTCATTTATCTCTTGTGCTTCTAAATAATTAAGCAGAATTGCCTTCTCCATAATGTCTTAGTCCCAATCACACTAATCACATGTGGACACTCTATTCTTCACCTTCATATATATTTCACAGTCTTTCTTTTGGAAAAAAAAAAAATCCTGTCTTTTGGGCATTCCTTATCCCTAGCCCAACAATCCTAACCATGGTTTGGCTCTCTGGCAGCACATGGCCTTTTCCTTGGCATGGTTGATATGAAGCAATTCCAAAACAAGCAATCCTAGTATGCCTCTGTTTTCCCAGAAAATAGTACCGCACGCTCAACAAATCGTGGGTATTTTTGCATCCAGCTGACAACCTTCATAGTCCCCTGCTGCCTTAGAAGTTGAAAGGTCATCCTAAAGTAAAGGCGGCTTTCCTTGGGTCACCCAATGAGTTAGAAGAAAGCTTGACAACCAGTTCTTGCCACACAGTGGTGCTAAGATCATGGGTATTTGACTAGGTTTCTGTTGGGTATGTGAATAAGGAATTTTGACTCCATTTCCTCTGGTTATATCAAATCCTGATATTCAGTGATCCACTGTCTGGGTTTTTGTCACTCGTGGCTCCCTTCCCTCCCTTGCTGCCAACAACTCTGTCCTCTACTCTGAACAAACATCACGTGTGTGCGCAGGAGAGTGCTTGCGCACAAACACACACATTATCATCGCTATGATCGTCACCGTCATCGCCATTATCTCCACACCTCCCACCCCTTTGGCTCTGCTACTCTCCTCCTCAAATATCAAGGAAAGCACCCGACATGTGAGCAGGGCCTCTAGTGTACCTGTTCTGCAGTTAATGCCTCCCATCCTCTCTCTGACATTCAGTGCTCCATTGAATTCAACCAATATCTGCTGGAAACTCTACCAGGCCTTGAGAATACATATTTGAACAGAATATTCGCCTTGCCTTCTGGTTGTTGACTGTCCAATAGGGAAGGCAGTTATAAAAACAAATAATCAAAAATCAAACATGATCAATAAGAGAAATGAAAGATTATGTGACTTCTCTGAAGTCACAAAGCCAGTGCTAAGAGAAAATGACAAAAACCCTGGTATTTTGTATCCTAGCTAGGGACTTCAGTAAAGTTTTGTAGAAAAAAATACACACTTTTAATTATAAGGAAGCAAAAGTGACTTAGCAAAAAAAAAAAAAAATGTAATTGCCCATATGTGTGTGAAGAGCTTTAAAATGCTGCAAGAAATAGGAAAAAAAGAAAAAGTAGAAAGAACAAGAGGAGGAAAAGGAGGAAGAGGAGAAGGAGAAGGAGGAGGAGAAGAGGGGTAAAACTAAAAAAAGAAGGACATATATTCTAGTATTCTATTTTAAGAAAGTGGATACCAAACAGTGCTTGCCAGTTACTATTGCTCTAAGCCTTCGAAAGAGGCTCTGAAGTCATCTGGGGTCAGCGTGATTTCCAGAAGAGAGTTGGGGAATGTAGAGCATGAGAGATTAGGCATTGGGCCTCTCCAAAATTATAGTTTCTTTTGGATTTTCCACTGAGGGAAAGTGGACTCCTTCCAGGAGAATCAGGAGAGGCAAGGGCCAGGTATTTGTTGGAGTGTCCCCCACCAAGAAATATTGGACCAATATCCAAAGGCAGAAAGGCTGGAAAAGATAAAATGTGATGAAGTAGGAAAAACCCATCCTGGAGTCAGACTACCTAGGTACCGGTCCTGACTCCTCTATTTGCTGATGTCAACCTCAGTCATGCCACTTCACTCTCAAGAACCTCGGTTTCTTGGGTATAACAGGAGAATAATAATACTGTCACTATTAGCCTCCCAGGGAGGCACTATGGTAAGGATAAGTTAAAGAATGTACTTTGGGAGGCCGAGGCGGGTGGATCACGAGGTCAAGAGATCGAGACCATCCTGGTCAACATGGCGAAACCCCATCTCTACTAAAAATACAAAAAAAAAAAATTAGCTGGGCATGGTGGCACATGCCTGTAATCCCAGCTACTCAGGAGGCTGAGGCAGGAGAATTGCCTGAACCCAGGAGGAGGAGGTTGTGGTGAGCCGAGATCGCACCATTGCACTCCAGCCTGGGTAACGAGCAAAACTCCGTCTGAAAAAAAAAAAAAAAAAAAAAAAAAAAGAATGTAATGGTCAGGAATTCTGAAATGCTGCAAACACATGTGAGGTTATAGAAAAACTAGCACAGCATGCAATGACTCACATGTCATAGAATCATCAACCACCTCGTTCATTCATTCCATCTGTAAGCTTTTATTATCTACCCTCTGCCAAGTGCTATGCTAGATTCAGAGCTTCAGAGATGACTGATCATGCCACCTACTCTCAACAAGCTCACAGTCTAGAAAGGGAGACAGACACTCAAAGAGATAATCAAATGCTAAGTGCAAGGGCCAGAATGGCATGTTGAAGAGATGGCCTCGGCTATGTGAGGCAGGGGTCATCTCTCAGCTGAAGAGAAAACTACAAGTGGCTCTTGAAGGGTGTTTAAGGGTTGAGGCTAGGTTTAGGATTAGAAGGGCAGAAGCCAGGACAGAAAAAACAGTTTTGGCAGAAAGAGAAGTCCGGGCTGAGCTTGAACTGGAAAACAGTGAGTCCTCATGGAAGGGCCTGCCTCCAGAAGGGCTTTCGACTCTCCCTTCCCTAGATTCTGACTTAAGCACTCTTGGATGTATGCCTTTCTATTCTCCCACTAAAACTGGAGACATAGAAATTAACTCTCTGTATTGACCCGAAGGTATTATACTCCTTAGGAGGGTTGAGGTGGTAAAAGTATTTTGAGAGTCACTGAGCATGATTCTTGTGCAAAACATCTGTGGATGTGTTTTTGTGTAGGCTATGAATGGCTGAATTTGTATCCACATGCAAACTTCAGTAGTGTCACCAGCCAACAAGAAAGAATATGGAAACTGTGTGGTCACTTACTGAAAAGCCAAGCATCAAAGTCCATGCCAGGTCCCAAACACGAGCTATGCTTGTAATTACAGGGATAAAGTAAGAGCTTTTCAAATGGCTTATGTTCCTAATCCGTGTCATTATTCAAGAACAGACCTGTAATTTCCATGCTGCATTATTGATGATCTGGGAAGGCAGAGCCCCTGTGTGCTCCAAAGAATGGCCCAAGTAGTGGGTATAACTGAAACCAAGCTATACATAAAGATGGGCTTTAGCCCCATTAAATCCTAACTGGTTTAACCCAGTTAATCCCACCTCTGACTCCCTCTATCTTCTCACTTCTGCTCCTTTTCTCACAGAGAAACTCTGTCTGTGCCCCCCTAAACACACACACAAATGCAATCCATTAATGTAGCTTCAATAATTTTTACTACTTTGGGTGAATTTCTCCTACTCACCCACCCGCATCAACACTATCCTATTCTCCTGGACAAGAGCCACACTGCAGTTGTTATTATTACATTTTTCTTTCTTGCCGTTCAGACCAATGTCCCACCGAACATGCATCTCTTCTCCTTTGCTCACCTCCAGTGTTGTTGTCCTGAAGGTCTCCGTGGGACAGTCCCCGACTCGCCATCTTCCCTTTGTTCTATCTCAGACTGCTTCTCATCTTCACCCAATCTATCTTCCACACAATGGCCACATTGACTTTCCTCAAACACAAGCAACTTACTGCCCATCTTTTTCTTTAAAAAAAAAATTACTGGTTATATGTTGGCCGAATGTTAAATCCCATTGGCTGGCATCCCAGTTCTCCCCAATCTGAGCCCTTTCAGTTACACCTTTCAATGCACACCCTTCCAACCAGCACAAAGAGGCTGCCTCAGGAAGACCCTTCATGGTCCTTCTCTCCTTCAACCATACACTCTGTTTATTCCCACTGAGTTTTTTGTGCCACCCGGACTCTGTGGTTTCAGGATGTCCTCCTTTCATTATCCCAAGTGTCATATCCCATCCTTCCTTCAAAGCTCGGTTGGAGCCTCATAACCTTAAAATGTTGCCTCAATTTGCACTGGATTTTCCCATGGCATGAATTCCTTCTGGTTTGCCAAGTGACTGGAATTAATTCTTAGCTATTTCCTGGATTTATACATCAGCTTCTTAGCAGCATAATAAATTTTTTTAGGATAGGGGTAATAAATTATAGGTGGGTCCCACTAGGCCTGGCATACAGAAGATATTTAGCAATTGCCTTCGAATCAAGGAATTTCTTTTTATAACCAATCTAAAATAGATGTTTTTAAGAAAAAGAAAAACATACATAGCACTCTACAAATCAGATGAGTATGCTATTAAAATAATAAAGATTATATTAGATTCAAAAACCTTTGGCCTCAAAGCTCATTATTTTGAACACTTTGACAGATAGATAAAATTAAGTTTAGAAAGGGGTTAATAGTTTCAAGGGTTACAATAAAGTATTTTCAGGTATTCTGTAGAGACAAGGGTATGCACTGGTCGGAGATTTCACAGAAGCAGTGATGGAGAAACATGGGAGGAGAAATCTCAGAAGAGGGACTAGCATGTGCAAAATATGGGAGCCTGGGGAATATTGCCTATTTGGGAACAGATTTCCAAACTCATTTAATCAGAAACTCAAGTTATATGTCCACACACCTGGTCATATTCGTAGTTTTGCCTTACCAAGGAGAATCTAAAGAATGTGATTAAATTGCTCTTTGTATTACAGAATCTTCCATTGCTTACGGAGTTGTATACGATATTTCAGTCCAGGCCCAGGCAGAGAGTTGAACATAGCCTTGTCTCATGCCTACCACACAGGGAGTTGTGTTTTTCTTATAGCTGTGAGTTATTTCTATTCCCATTTGGTTCCTTCTCCTGCCTGTTAGTAAGGGTATGAGAACTTATACAAAAAAGAAAACAGTACAAAGCTTATAGATCAATCTACCAAAAATGGATTAATTGTCTGCTTCTTCAGATAAACAGGTTCTTACAAATGTGCCATAACTGTGTATGATCTGCATGTCTTTCTGACTCATAAAATGACAGCCCTGTGAAATCTTGGGTCAGGTGTAGGAGGAGAGGATGAGGCCAAGAAGAAATCCCCTGCACAGTTCCTGCAGTAGACAGCACACTGACCCCCCACATCCTTTTGGCTCACGTTGGGAAGGCGCCAGCAGTTTGGGTGGAGAGTACCCCCACCAGCAAATGACTTATACCTTGACTACCTGCACATCTCCATCTGAAAACCCTTCTTTCTCCCAGGAATGAGCTGGCTGTGTGAGAAGCAGAACAGACATGGTAGAAAGTATCCCCAGAAACAAGCCTTCACTGACAAGAAACAAGCATTGGTGGATAAGTACCTCAACTACTGCACTGTTCAGTAGGCAATGCTTGCACCCACATCTTTGCCTCAGGATCTGCTATGGGGATAACTCAAACAAAGACAACTCCATAAGCCACACTCAAGAGTTTAAATTCTACCTGTGGATCTAGAAAACCAATTTTAATTAGGGAAGTGACCTGGTTACATGCACACACATATACAGTGTACATTTTTTTTTGAGATGGAGTTTCACTCTTGTTACCCAGGCTGGAGTGCAATGGCACGATCTTGGCTCACCGCAACCTATGCCTCCTGGGTTCAGGCAATTCTCCTGCCTCAGCCTCCTGAGTAGCTGGGATTACAGGCATACACCACCATGCCCAGCTAATGTTTTGTATTTTTAGTAGAGACGGGGTTTCACCATGTTGACCAGGTTGGTCTTGATCTCTTGACCTCGTGATCCACCCACCTCGGCCTCCCAAAGTGCTGGGATTACAGGCTTGAGCCACTGCGCCCAGCCCAGTGTACATATTTTTAAAATAAATATCACCAAGATGACTGAGATGAGGAGGGATTGAGAAGCAAAAGAGAAAAAGGAATCTCAGAGATCCATGACCAAAGTCAGGGAAAGGTTCCAAGGTGGTCATGACATAAAGCGTGGAGTTCCTGAACTTCCCTGTCCCCAGCCCATTGTAGCCACAGCTGTTCATCTTTGACCATTGGTAGTGATTTATATTCCAGAGAACTGCCCACCCACTTTTACTGGAACCTCTAATTGCAGAATTACGCAGATGTTTTCCAAGGAGAAAATGGTGCCTCCCGATTGACTCATGTTCATTTATCCCAGGCAGAAGGACTATTTTAGCACTCTTTCCTCCATTTTCATCCCCAAATTTATCTTGGACCTGTCAAAGAACCCAAGCATCTTGGTTTATTATGAGCATACATTAATACATTACCAGGGGCCAGAAGACTCTCTCTCTCTCTCTCTCTCTCTCTCTCTCTCTCTCTCTCTCTATATATATATATATATATATATATATATATATATATATATATACATATATATATGTGTATATATATATATACGTATATATATATATATGTGTATATATATATATATATATATAGTGTGTGTGTGTGTGCGCGTGCGTGCACGTGTGTGTGTGTATCTGTGTATTTGTGTGTGTGTGTGTATTTTTTTTTTTTTGACAGAGTCTCACTCTGTCTCCAGGCTACAGTGCAGTGGCACAATCCACTGCAGCCTCCGCCTCCCAGGTTCAAGCAATTCTCCTGCCTCAGCCTCCTGAGTAGCTGGGACTACAGGCATGTGCCACCATGCCAAGCTAATTTTTGTATTTTTAGTAAAGACAGGGTTTCACCATGATGGCCAGGCAGATCTCAAACTCCTAACCTCAGGCGATCTGCCCACCTCTGCCTCCCAAAGTGCTGGGATTACAGGTGTGAGCCACTGCACCTGACCAGAAGACTATATTTCTAATCTTGGCTCTACTTCTTACTAGTCTTCTCTGAGCCTCAGTTGCCTCATTGGGAAAATGGGTATAAAAATTCTCACAGAGGCTGCTGTGCGGATGAAAGGAAATAACTAGCTGTTCTGGATGCTCATTGCTAATGGCCCCAATATAAATGTGCCTGTCCATTCCTCAGCTCAGCCATGAGCTAGTCGGGACTCCTTAGGGCTGATAGGTGAGTCGTTCATTAAGCTTTCCAAGATCCACATGAGCAGGGATCATGCCCATTCATCCCTTAATTTCCAGTGCCCACCTGGAGTCTAAAATGTACCAACTATTGTTCAATGAGGAAGAGATGACAGGCCTGAATGAATGAAGGAAGGAAGAAAGGAGTCTGACAACAGGCTTGGCCCACTAGAGGGTCACAGGGAGAGGAGAGCTCAGGGAGATGTCGGTGTGCCGAGACCTGGCTCAGTAGAGCAGCCCTAAAGAGCAGCGCAGCTGCGCCCAGTGGGGTGACAGGATAAGGAGTGGCCCTAAAATGGACCCTGAGCTCCTGGGATGGGCCTATCCTGCTAGATAGGTCTGGGGAATAACATGGAAACCATTATCTCTGTTCTCTCTCAGGGACCTGTCAAAAGGCTGGCAGGCACGGCTCACATATGTGGGAAGACCAATGATCCCTTGGTCTGAGCAGTATCTGAGGGAACATTGATATGGTTTGGATTTGTGTCCCTGCCCAAATCTCACATCAAATTGAAGGAGGGGCCTGATGGGAGGTGATCAAATCATGGGGACAGATTTCCTCCTCGCTGTTCTCATGATAGTGGGTGAGTTCTCATGAGATCTGGTGGTTTAAAAGTGTGCGGCACTTCCATTTTCACTCTCTCTGTCTCTTCTGACACCATGTGAAGAAGGTCTTTGCTTCCCCTTTCCCTTCAGCCATGATTGTAAGTTTCCTGAGGCTTCCCAGTAATGCTTCCTGTGAAGCCTGGAGACCTGAGTCAATTAAACCTTTTTTCTTCATAAATTACGCAGTCTCAGGTAGCTCTTTTCAGCAGTATGAGAATGGACTGATATAGACATTCTGACAGGGGCAGAGAGAACTGCCTAGATGTGGGTCTCCTTCAAGAAACCAGATCTAATTTCCAGAATCTATAAGAAGCTTAAATAAATCAACAAGCAAAAAATAACCCCATTAAAAAGTGGGCAAAGGACAGGAAGAGTCACTTCTCAAAAGAAGACATACAAGCGGCCAACAAACATGAAAAAAGTCTCATCATCACTAACCATCAAAGAAAGGCAATGAGATACCATCTCACACCCGTCAGAATGGCTTCTGTTAGGAAATCAAAGAATAACAGATGTTGGCGAGGCTGCAGAGAAAAAGGGAATGCTTATACACTGTTGATGGGAATGTAAATTAGTCCAGCCACTGTGGAAAGCAGGTTAGAGATTTCTCAAAGAACTAAGAGTCAAACAACCATTTGACCCAGCAATCCCATTGCTGGGCATATACCCACACGAAAATAAAATATTCTTCCGAAAGGACACATGCATGCATAGATTCATTGCAGCGCTATTTACAATTGCAAAAACATAGAATTAACTTAGGTGCCTTTCAAGGGTGGATTGAATAAAGAAAATACATATATATATATTTATAGGCAATGTATTTAATGGTATACATACCATTAAATGATATATATGTACACACCATTAAATACGTTGCCTATAAATATATATATATACCATTAAATACATATATATGTGTGTGTGTATATATGTGTATATATATATATGTGTGTATATATATGTGTGTGTGTGTATATATATATACATATATATACACTATTAAATACATTGCCTATAAATATATATATATATATATATATATATATACCATTAAATACATATATATATACACACCATTAAATACTATGGTGTGTGTATATACGCATATATATATACACACACACATAATATATATATAATTAAATACTATGATATATATATATATATACATACACACACACACACACACACACACACACACCATAGTATTTAATATGTGTATACCATTAAATACTATGCAGTCATATAAAATAATAAAATAACACTCTTTGCAGCAACACGGATGCAGCTGGAGACCATTATCCAAAGCAAACTAACGTAGAAACAGAAAACTAAATATTACATACTCTCACTTACAAGGGGATGTAAAATACTGGGTATACATGGACATAAAGATGAGAACAACAGACACTGGGGAATACTAGAGGGTGCAGAGGAGGGACTGAGAAACTACATATTGGGTGCTATGCTCACTACCCGGGTGACAATTTCAATCATACCCCAAACCTCAGCATCAGGCAGTACGCCTTGTAAAACCCTGCATGTGGACTCCCAATTCTAAAATAAAAGTTGAAAAGAAAAGAGAAAAAGAAAACACTTGCCAATGATGTTACCTCTGCTCTCTCACATTCCAGAGGTCCTGCACTCTAAATTCTAGCTTTCTGCATGGCAGTTCTCATCTGAGAGCTATTTACCCCATCTTTTTAGCTGCAGATGTCTGGCACTGTACCATGTACACAGCATCTAGGGGCCCTTATCCAGCCCAGACTGTGCTTAACATAATCTGATGCCCAGTGGCATAGGTACTACCTACAAGCACCCACAAAATGGGTAAGACAGATGCTTTCATGATTCCCAGTTTACCGATGACACTAATGCACGGAGAGATCTAAAAAGTCTGCCTAAGGTTATGCAGCATATTGTTGTGGAGTTTGGGCTTGAGCCCAATCTCCTGATTCTACCTCCTATTAAGAGGTTCTCAAGTTGCAGATAGTTGCAACAGTGAGATCATATTAGGACACAAGAAACCCTGCTGGTCACTGTGTAGACCTCAGATGGAAGATTAGGCAGCTGGATGCCCCTTGTCAGACAGGCTGTACCAAGTGGACAGTGGAAAGGATGATGTCAGAGGAATTGGTCTCTGATCTAAGGATGGCATGAGCTCAGAGCTATCAGCTTAGTTTAGCTCATGGGAATCCTGAATCTAGGATTAGGAGAAGGCAACTAATGTGTCCCAATCATCTGGGGATGCTTTGCTTTGCAGTGGAGTTTCACACCCGAAAAGTCTACAAGTCCCCAACATGGGCCCGATGACACCCCTGCAGCGCGTGTGCTGAGCATTCTTGGCACTGTCTCTAGTTGGGTATGCCAAGACGCTTTGATAAGTGACTTGTCTAGCAGGGAGCTAACAGCTTTCCAGGGCCTTGTGCCCCCTACTTCCGAAATAACTTTTTTGACAGAAAATTATCTAGAAACAAATTCATTAAAAAAAAAATACACATGTACACACACACACATTCACACACTCCACTCTCCCAGGAGTGCACTTGCTGTGTGACAGACGGATTCTATTTCTGTTCTGAGAACACGTGGCGTAGTCAGCAAGAACACGGCCTGAGAGGCATCATGCCGGGAAGGCGCCTGCCTGGCCTGTGTTCACATCACGGAGCAGGTTTTGGGGGTGGGCTTGGAACCCCCTGGTTGCCAGTCATTTTTGATGAGCTGACACTTCACAAATGCTATTTCTTTCTGATTCTGGGAAGATTGTGTAGCTACAAATGTTGTTATGGCAAGCTTACAGTGTGGGAGCATGATTTTTTTTTTCTTTTGGTTAAAAATAGATCCATAGAGGGTGAGAATTTAAAGACATCTTTCAGTTAATGATTTTGCCATGAGAGATCCAGAGAAGGCAAGGGGCTTGCCCAAGGACACACAGCAAGCTCACAAAGCAGCTGGAAGGGGCAGAAGCCATCAGCCCACCCAGGGCCCTTTCCAGTGAGCCATAGTCAGCTAGCTCTCAGTTTTCTATGTTAAAGACACATAAGTACTTCTGCTGCAGAATCACAACCACTCCAGGCTGCCTTCTCCCTTAATCTCTTCCTCTGAGATTTCTGACTGTGGACAAAAAAAAAAAAAATGAAATCTATGAACAAAATCTTTTATTTTCAAAGAACATGGCATCTTCATGTGCAGCTTTGTATAAATTCTCTCGGCCTTAGTTGTTCTCTTCTCTTTTATAACTTTCAAATCAGCTTTGTTTCTCCAACTGCTCTTGCTTCTGGAGGTTTCTACCCATTATTGATCTATCCAGGGATGAAGATTATGACTTACAGCTACATCCCCAGGAGACCCTAAAATTACAGGTACTGTCCTCTCCTTCAGAGAACTCCCTCAGCACACAGGAAGTCTAGGACAAAGGCCTGTTTGTAGAACTCCTACCCTGCTTTGTAAGCCTCATCTCAGATGTCGCCTCCTCTGGAAAGTTTCCCTTGACTACAAGAGAGGTGATCTACAAATGAGCACCCAAATTTTGTTTCTGAGCCAGCTTCCTCACGAGGAACTTTGGGGACACACCCACTTCACAGCATAATGTAACACACAGCACTGTAAGCCCATGCTTGAGCCTGTCTGTGAAATTATGGCAATATTCTCTCTGACCTTATCAAGGTCACCTGCCAGTCAGATTGAGACAGTGTTGACAACTTGGAAAATTCTGTAGCCTTGGTCTTGATGCCATTCCCAGCCTCTGGTTTCCATTGCATTCTATAGCCTTCCCATGTCAAGGTCCCATTCCTGTCCTCAGTCCTCATCAAGATATCTAGCTTGCAGGAAGAACCCCATCTCTAACCCTGTGCCCCTCACCCCAACCTACCCTCAAAGGTGCTCTCTACGTCTGAGCTATCTTCAAAAAATGTTGTCATCTGCTAAAGGGAAATTCTAGTATCAATCAGCAGGAATCTCCTAGCAAAAGCTATGAAACAGGAGTTGGGGGAGTCAGGTCGTTCTGGAAACCCTGAAATTGCCCAAGTATGCAGCAACCTCCTCCACCGTGTGGCCCATCAGCCTGGAAGGCAGTCTGGAGAGTGAATTGCACCGGCTGTGGACCAGCTGGATGGTGGAATCTGGCTCCCTGATTAGAAAATGTGAAGTGTGGGCAGTGGTCAAGGATGACCCCCTGAGGGAAGACTTTT
This sequence comes from Saguinus oedipus, assembly GCA_031835075.1. Classification (NCBI taxonomy): domain Eukaryota; kingdom Metazoa; phylum Chordata; class Mammalia; order Primates; family Cebidae; genus Saguinus; species Saguinus oedipus. The sequence continues at coordinate 6,510,580 of CM063183.1, read as the reverse complement.
CACACCAGGCCCTTGGGGTGGCCTCTGGAATGTGGGAGAAATCTGTCCAGTCACAGAACTACTCGGGGAGGGGGCATCATGTCCCATGGCCTGGTTCAGCACATCCCACAGAGTCTGCATTCAGGGGGTCGGAGAGCTTCTTGTTGAGCTTGCCGCAGCTTGACTGATGACCCCTCCGTGGAGAATGGAGCCTCTGTTCCAGAACAAGCCTCAGCCTCAGCATCTGTCTTCTGAATCCCTTGCTGCCAAAACTGTCCCCACTGACCCCCACAGTGGGGCTCCTCCCCAGCCGGCAAGAGGTCCGAGAGATCCCAGATGTATGCCAGGGGCCTCAGCCCTGCTGAACCTGGAGTCGTTCTCCCACTGGGTGTAGGCTTTGTTCCCCTAAGTGTTGGGCAGGTTCCCAGGGTCACGAGTTTGGGGCCCAGAAATGCCCTGAGCACAGAAACAAAGCAGAGACAGGGGTCTGGTTCTCTTCTCACCATTGGAGCTGTACATGGAAGGCAGGGTGGCCAGAAAAACTGAGGTTTCTACCTGAGAGACACATAGAAATGAGCCTTGATGCTAGTGAGAAACACACACATGTTCATACAGCCATGTCTGCACACACACATGCGCCCCCTCTACACACACAGCCCCACACTCATGAACACATACACACACACACATGCACACACAAAGGCAGCATTCAGAACACAGTCACAGTAGGAAGTGGGACATGGAAGACAGCAATATCCAAAGAGCTGGGATGTGGCTAGTGCAGGAAAAACCAACCACGCACCAGGATTGCACGCTGGTAAAAGAACAGGGAAGCAAGTTGTGGAGAAGAGGTGATGTCACAACCACTTCCTGCTTGTTCTGTAGTGTGCCACCCAGATGCCCCCATGGGGCTGAGTCACTCCTTCCCAGCTGCTGGGAATGTTGGTAGCAGGTGTCCCTGCGTTCCTCTGAACTTAGTTGAGTTCCTCTCCCTGAATCCCTGAATTGTACTTCTTTAAACAGAATCACCTTGCCCAAGGTCACAGTCTTTCCTGGAGGCAGCTTACATCCAGTGACTGGTCAATAACAGGCTAGGAAGGCCTGGATCCCTCCCCTGAATTGAACACAACTCTGAAGGGTCATCCCAACTGCAGCACTGCCCATGGGATAGCCTGATGCCTTTCTTGTCTCTACCATTGCTGCAGTTCTCCCTCTGCCGGGTCCTGCTGCTTTCATTCCTCCACAGGCACTGATTGATCCTAAGGAGATTCTCCAATGAGCTCCCTCTTCCAGTTCCAGAGTCCAGCTCTTGGAGAAACTGACCCTAGACACCAAGCCAGGCCTCAAGCTCAAGGGCAAAGGTGCACCAAGGAACGAGATGGAGCTTCTGCCCTTCAGTAACTCCTAGTGTGTGGGGGAGGTGGGCGTGTATAAAATTAACTATATTCAAGTCAGGAAAAACCTGGATTTCAGCCTTCAGTTCTGGTTTTGCATCTTACTATCTACCACTTGGAGCCTCAATTTCTCCACCATTAGAATAGTTGTAATCACCTGCCTCACCTGGGGTGTGAGAAAATCACATAAAAGAGTACGTGCTGGTCCAAGTGCCTGTGAGCTGTAAAGGGCTGCAGGATGTGCTGTGGAGCAGAACCTGAATGCTCTAGGAGGACTTATTCTAGCACATGATAATTAAACACAGAGGCAGGTCAGGAGACAATCTGCTAGAAATCTTTTGGGAAAAGAGAAATTAGACAGCATACACAGGGGAATAGGGATTTTAGAAGATCTTGAACTGGGAGCTTTAAGTCCTCATCACAGATCACCCCGGACAGGCCTCGGGCAGGGCATGTCTTCTTTCTGGGAAGTGCTGTCCTCATTTCTCCTTTCCAGAAAGACAATTGACGCATAGTTCTTGCCATTGTTCCTGATGCAAATAAAAATGATGAACTTTCTGGTTGCTCTCTAGAATGCTAAAAAATGCTCCTCTGGTGACAATTGGGATAATACCAGTCTCCCTAACTGAGTTTCCTGACTTTAATAATGCCATGTGAAATGAGTTAGACTGCATCATAATCCTCTGATGACGTCCTAGGGACTTCACCGTGGGCAACAGAAGCTCTATCAATTGGACAGGAACTTGTCCTCTTGAGCTGCATTAGAAGGAGCACATCAGGTTGGTGCCTCCCCTCCTTAGGGTAAAGTAGGACCTCCCAGAAGGGACTTGAGTATGCAAGGAAGGGGAATAGAGTAGCAGACAGGAAGAAAGAGACAGAGCTCTCTGTTTTTTACAGCTTAGTATGTGTGGCCTTGAAGATCATTAAAGGGCTTTGTTGATTCCCACAGCTGCCACGTGAGCCTCCACAAGGGAGTTTGCAAAGTGCTAGTCAAATCACACAAGAGAGACCAGCATTTCTCCATCTCCGTTTGGTATGATCTCTCCATTGGCTGCACCAGTGACCTCACCCACTCAGTCTGATCCTCTCATCCTCTAAGTGAATATTTCCTGAATCAATGAATAAATGATCTTCTGATTCTGAGCTGCTCCCTTCCTCCTATATAACAACAAATGTGTAAAAGCTACAATACCTAAATTTATTAGCACACTCATATACAGACATCATATAAACTCACAGAGTACCATACATGCCAACTAGCCTAGGTCACAGGGTCACATGCAAAGACTCATGAACCTAGACACACAAGCACACACACAAGAGCCACACGCACACATGCATATACACACACAGATACTTACAAACTCTCAGAGTTTTGCTCCTGAGCCCTCTCTTCCAATTCTTGGTTGATGGGACAGTATAACTGAGTGTGATCCTTTGACTAGGGAGTCATGATGACAAATTGCTGATCATACATTCATGTATTCACTTATTCTAGCACACAATAGCTAAACAAGATTGAAGAAGAGCTGGCCATGGTAATGGTAGGAAAAATACTGAGAAACCAGTGCGAGGGAAGCTTCCAGTTTTCCAGCAAGTCTGCCAAAGCCCTCTGTTACTCAGGTTGTTTTGTCGCTCTCCTTTCAGTGGAAATTGAGAATTTCTTGTATGTCCATCTTTAAATTGCTCAAACATAGGAGTACAAGCCCACTGCCAACTACACAGGGCTGCAGAGAGTAGTCGTCAGGAAGACCAATCTTCCTCATCTCCATTTCCAGTCCTACAGAAGAAACTGGTTCGGTTCAGAGTATCAGTGATTTTATCTAGCAATCATCATGGCAGGCACGATGGAAGGTACCACGGTGCAAAAGCATACACTAAAACCAATATCCCCCCTGCTTCTTTAGCGATACTAAGAGTAGAGTTGAAACATTTTCACTTTCAAAGAAAATAACGAGTATGTGAGGTAATGGCTTTGTTAATCTGCTTGATTTAATAATTTCATAATATAAACATATATCAAAACATCACATCATATCCAATAAATATATACCAGGTACAATGAAAAAGTAATAATGATAAACTCAAAAAATCACTTTCATATATGTTATTTAATACAATGTTACAAGGGAGGAAAACTGTCAAATTAATGATCACCTGTATTAGCAGAAGACACTGTGGTTCAAAGACGTCAGGTAACTGCCCTCAGGTCACGGGTCAGAAGGAGATAACCACATTTTTAATTATCTGTCACAATGTGAAACTTAAGCCCATGACACAACAAATATGCAGCTTCTCCCACACTCGGGGTCATTTATAACAGGAGTGACAGTCAAACATGAAAAAGAGTAGACATGAAGAATTGGTACTCAAAAATAATTTCAGTTTGGGCCATACTGATTCATACTGGTGACAGGAAATCAGAATTCGATGAGGCTGGCAAGGCACTTGGAGACCTCAGACACATGAATTGGTCACGTTGAATTCTGTCATCAGATTCCGGGTGTATCAGTGGTGCTTCATTTGCATTAAATGAAAAGCAGTCCAAAAATACACACTGTTGCTAAGGTTACATCTTGCTAGATGCAAATGAAGATGTGTTTGTTCAGACCAGTTAAAAATACCCTGGCACTAGCTAATTTTCCCATTGGCATAGAGGGATTAACAGCAGCCTATTAAACTGAGAGGTTAGGTTTATCTTACTCAGCATTAGGGATCTGGAAAGAGCATTATTTCTGAGTAATATTTTTAGAACCTGTAGAAACTACTGTACTTTCTTTTTATTAATTCAAGTAATAAGTCTGGTTTGAGTAGGGTTATAAATATCATCTAATAGCAGGACCTAGTATGGCAAGTATATAGATATACATTCCCCAGTTTCAAAAAAAGCCATCTGCATCGATATTTTTGGAATCTGGGAGGGAACGGGAATGAGAAAGGCTAACAATTGCAGTTCAGCAGCACAGGTTCCAAAGGCTAACATCACTTCACCTGGCTGAGCCTTTTATGTAGATTATTGTATGTAATTCTCACATAACCCTGCAAGGCAGTATTATTATTTCTCTTTTTAAATTGAGCAAACTGAGCCTCAGAGACATTCAGCCACTCCATAGTAGGTAGAAAGGTGGAAGGTTAAATTTAGAATCAACTCTGAAAACATGCTCTTTTTTCTGTATCATGCTGCTTGTATAATGAAAGATGAATCCTCAAAAAATTAAAAATTAAATATGAATAGAAAATCTAAGCCAGAAAATCAGAAGTTTTGGTGTTTAATAAAAGAGATTATTCAAAATTGAAGTTTTTTTACTTTTTAACCCAATTTTATTTATTTTCCTAAACATGTCTCAGCTTCCTGTGAGTCAAGAACAAATACTTCTGTTTCCCCTTTATCTCTAGAGACAACAACCCCCAAAATCATTAAGTCCCGCGAGTCATAAAATCCTAAAACGTCAGAGACAGAAGGGGCCTCAGAAGTTACTCCACCCACCTCCTTGAGACACAAAATCCCTGGTACTGCATTCTGGAAGGAAGGCCATCAGTCATCTGTTTGAAGGGCTGTAGATAAACAGTAGCTCACATTTATTAAATGCTAGCTCAATATTGAGTACAAGGCACCCTTCTGAGCACTTTACTCATTTTAATTCATGTAATCCTTGTAACAACCCAATGACATAGGTACTATTACCCCCATTTCACAAATGAAGAAAAATGCACATAGAAAGTTTAAGTAAATTGTTCAAGTCCACATAGCTTCTAAGTGGTAGCAATGGAATTAAATCCCTATAGTATTATCCAAGGGCCTACGCTCTTGACCACTGCATGCTGCTTTCTCACAGTAGCTCCCTACTTCAGAAAGCAGCCTATGCCATTGTGTTATAGAGAGGTATTACCTGGATGAGCAATATCCTTTGTTTACTTTAGAGTTCCTTGAGATCCAAATAAGTTGGCCAGGTATAAGAAGAGGAAGCTAAAGGAAGAAGAAAAGAAGAGAGTGGGAGAGAGATGGTAATGTAGAAAATCTGGACTTCAAAAAGGAGTATAGAGGTAATTGTCAACCCTTCCTAGGTCTATTGTAGGGTAAAGAAGATCAACTTAATAATTACTTCAATTTGTTAAATATATATTATCACCTAGACGTGTAATGTATCTTTTTACTAAGCTTCGCAATAACCCTGCAAAGCGAGTATCACTCTCTCATTCCAGAAATGAAGAAAGTCAAGCTCACAGAGGTTAAGTCATCTGTCCACAGTCACACAGGTAAGAAGTGGTGGCTCCAGGATTCCAACCAAGAGCAGGGCACCTATGAAATGTATTATCTTTCCATCAGTACCGTAACCTGATTTGCAGTGTGGGCTCCAGGCTTAGGTTCTTAGCTTCCCTTGCTCAAAGAATCTAGTGGAGAACCTTACCCCCATAGTGAACGTTCCAGCTCCAAACAAGCATTCACAGACCAAGCAAGTGAGCAGCAATGCAGTTTATTAAGCAAGCACAAGTAAAAACTTCCACAGCATGGAAGGGTGGAAGGGAACCAGAGAGGATTGCCCTTGTTGGCCAGGGATGCCTGGGCTTATATCCCCAAGTAATTCTGAGTTGCTGAGTGTTTGTCCTCTAGTCCTATGTGGGGAGAGGGCTTGTGACCATGAGTCACCTGATCTCTCCTGTGAGTTGCCAAGTGTTTGCCCCCTAGTCCAGTGTGGGGAGAGGGCTTGTGACCATTTTTCCTTCTGGGGGTTGTTTCCCAGTTTCTATTAAACTTGCAAGCAATATTGGAATGTGGTTGAACAGCTAACTGATACTTTCAACCAGCCTCCTGATATGGTTGAAGTACCCATGTTGACCTTTTCCCATGCTAGGATTTCCAAAAGATTCCCCATTGACCCAAAAGATTTCTTCCCTCAGTACTATGAAACTTTTTTTTTTTTTTTTTTTTTTTGCTCAACTTCAATTCTTTATTGTAAAAGCAGAAAACGGACTTTGGTGGACATCCAGCAGTCTCTGCCACCCTGTTCTTTTAAATTTTAATAATTTCACATTGTAGAAGGCCCTGTTTGATATGTTACAAAATACGTAGGCAATAAAATGTATTAATTAAATTTAAAAACATAAAAATAAAAATAAAAAATATTGCCTGGAAAAACCTGTGAGCAAAGTCAAACGACTTGATATTGATAATCTTAAATCTTGGAATATCTACAACTCATTTGTCAGACAATGGCTGAATCCCACAATTGTGATGCTTATGTATTTTATATATATATGTATATATATATATATATATATATATATATATATATATACATATATATTTACTCACAGATTCTAGCTCATAACTCCCATGACTCTTGTATTTTTCTCCCCAAACCAGGCCATAGAAAGTTATATAAATATACTCTAATCTTTTGTCTTTGAACTGGCCTTAACGAAATTCTCTGACCTACCTGGTCTGGTTTCAGGTCATAAAACCCCCATTTTAGAAGGGGTCTTGCCCCACACTCTGGAGAAAGAAACACTGCATAGAGAGGCCGAGAGGAATCTGAACAGGCACGCCCTGCTGAGTTTCTCTCCTCAGTCTGATTGTATTAGATAATAGTCTTTTGGTCCAGTCATATTTCTATGTGATTGTCAACTATGAAATATTTTTATAAGTTGTCTCTTGTTTTTTTTCTATGTTTTCTAGCATTAAGAGCTGATACCGGTATGTAGAAATAATGTGGAGTGAGATTTAAGTTTAGCTGTGAGAAAAAAATTCTAGTTATTTAACTTCCTTCGGAAAACACTTCCTCCCTGTGATGTTGCACAGAAAAGCCTTCCTCTTGCTACCTTGGCATACATTTTCCTGGTCTTCTCCCTTCTTTCTCTCTGTTTTCAAAACATTAGAGTGCCCCGCGCTCTCTGGGGTACGTTTACTTCTCTAGCCATATCTTCTTCCTGGTTAATCTCTTCTAATCTCAAGGCTTTGTGTATTTAATATCTAAATGTTGATTCACAAATTTATATTGCTAACTCTGACTAGGACTCACTCATCCAACTATCTATTCAACAGCTTTACTTAAATCTCTAATAAATGTTTAAAACATAAGAAGTAAATAACCCATATGATACTCATCTTCCTCAGAACCCCCTGTCACTCCATCACAGTCCTCCCCAAACAGGATCCTGCATCCATTCAATGGCAAAACCTACACATGACCTTGGATTCCATGCTTCTTAGTTCCCAAATCCAGTTTCTCAGCAAGTCCTAGTGGTTCATCCCCTAGAATACATCTTGAATCTCTCCACTCTTCTCCCCTGATATTACTACCACCTAGGCCCAAGCCATGACAGTGAGTTGCCCAGATCACTTCAAATATCCGTCATTCTTCTTTCTACTCTTGCTCTTCAGAGCAAGCAGAGTGATTTTCCTACTCACTCCTTTCTTTCAAAAACTCCAATGGTTACCAGCTGAATTTAGAATAAAATTCAAACTTCTCCCTCTATCTCAAGGTTTCTCCCTTGCTTTTCTCCAGTCTAATTCTGTATCACTTCCTATGTCACCCATCTGTCTCCAGCGACACATACCTTTGTCTCTTTCTGTAGCACTCCAAGGTATTTTTACTTGCCAGGCCATTTGTTTGCAAGACCCCTCCCCCTAATTTTCACATGGATGATTATTTTTTATCTTTCAGGTCTCAGGCCAAATGCCCTCAGCTTGTAACAAATTACTCCAAAAATTAACGATATAAAACAACCGTTTATTACGGCCATAGATTTCATGGGTCATGAATGCAGACATGGCCCAGCAGGCCTGGGACTGGAGCAATCTGAAGGTTGTCCATTCAAGTGTCTGGAGGCTGATACTGGCTGTTGGTTGGGGGGCTTATTTCCTCTCCATTTGGGCTAGTTTCTACTTCCTAACCCAGTTACTACAAGGTCAGTAGTAACTGAGATCTAAGGATGAAGGTCCTGAGAGAGAACAAGAAAGGGAGAGAAAGGTAGACATCATACTGCCTTTTCTGAGTTAGCATCAAAAGTTACACAACATTACCTTGGCCATATTATTTTCCGTAGAGGAAGTCACAAAATCCTGACCAGCTTCATGAGGTGAGGAAACAGTTTTATTTATTGACAGGAAGAGCAAGGTTCTAGAAGACCACATGGGAAATTACAACCATGGGTGTTTTCAACTGATTTCAGCCTCCAGCCCCAGATCTCACAGAAAAGGGACACGCTACTCCTATTGTGCACTCAGCAATCAGTGAGCTGAAGTAAATAAATGTTTTAAGCTAGTTAGTTTTCTGGCAATTCATTAATCAGCAATAAAACTAGATACCGTGATGGGCTGAATTGTGCCCACCTCCAAAATCTTCATATGTCAAAAAGCTAGTCCTCAGTGCCTCACAATGTATTCATATTTGGAGATAGGGTCTTCAAAGAGGTAATTAAGTTAAAATGAGGTATTTAGGGTAGCTTGTAATTCAGTATGACTATATACTCATAAAAAGAGGAGATTGGGAAACAGATGCACATAGAGAAAAGCCCATTTATAAGGACACAGATACTAATAGAAGGTGGTTGTCTGCAAGCCAAGGAGAGAATCCTCATCAAAAACCAACTCTGCTGGAACCTTGATCTTGGACTTATTGGCTCCAGAACTATGAGAAAATAAATGTGTTGGTTAAGCCACCAAGTCTGTGGTATTTTGTCATGGCAGCCCTAGAAAATAATGCAAGCAGTATCCTAGGAAAAAACAATTGCACAAAGAAATGTACATATTCTTTGAAGCATTTGTTTTGCATAGGAGACATATGAAAGCAGAACTAATTTTTCCTCAAATGGGAATTAAGCTGTAAATGATACATCTCTATCACAGAATGAAAGAATAACATTTCAAAATACTTAGGTACCATGTATCTATTTGTACTAATAGGACAAATTATACTTATTAAATTAAAAAAAACAGCCAAGCTTGGTAACTTGCATCTGTACTCACAGAAATTTGGGAGGCTGAGGCAGGCTGATCACCTGAGGTCAGGAGTTCAAGTCCAGCTTGATCAACATAGTGAAACCTCGTCTCTACTAAAAACTACAAAAATTAGCTGGGTGTGGTGGTATGTGCCTGTAATCCCAGCAACTCAGGAGGCTGAGGCAGGAGAATCACTTGAACATAGAGGATAGAGTTTGGGATGGCACCAGTGTACCCCAGCCTGGGCAACAGAGCAAGAGTTCATCTCAAAATAAATAAATAAGAAATTAAAAAAAAAAAAAAACAAGTTACAAAACATTACTTATAGCATAGTGACATATGTATGTTTTCAATATCAGCATATCTATATCTGTATATGTATTGTATATAAATGCACAGCAGAAGTTTTAAAAGTGTAACACCAAACAGTTCATTGTGGTTACTCTGGGGAACAGAGTGGGTTGCATACAGCTATGAGCGTGTTGGTCTTTTACTTTAAACTCTTGTATACTTCTAAGTTGTTGAAATTTTTACACTGGCTGTGCGTTCCTGCGTTAGTAATGCAAAAATAAAGTTGCTTCTTTAGTTAACTCATCATATCTTAATTTACCCATTATAATGCCAATTTCCTATTTGTCCAGGTTCAGCCCGTTGTAGACCAAGATTGCCGCAGAACATGCTCTGATCCAGCAGCCTCTAACACCCGTCATCTCTGTGGGAAGCACAGATTAGGTCTTGAATGCCTCAGCTTGAGTAAAAATGCTGGGACAGCAGAATTTGATGGAAATTTCATTAGTGGACTGAATTACCAGGGCCCAGATTGTTAGGTTTGGAAGCATCCATGCTTCTGCCTGGGAACATGGGGTATAAGGTTGCTGCAGTGGCTGGAATAGTTGTTTCCATTCTGGATGCCTCCCAAGACAAATAAAAGAGACAGTCTTAAAAATTTAATTCTTTGAATTAAAAAAAAATTACCAACTACAAACTATGAGCCAGGATGTACGCTACAAAATGTGTATACACAGTTCATTGAATGCTTATAAAACTGCAAGGGTGATACTACTGTCCTAATTTTACAAAAGGGAAACAGGTTAAGAAAGTTGGCTTAACTGGAGTAATTCTGAGATCCTTAACAAAGCAGGTTATTCTCTTGAGAAAAAGAAAATGCACTACACCCCCCACCATCTTCTCTGATATTAATTAAAATCTTCTACCTTATGCCTTTTGTCTCTTATCATGCTACCCTTGCAACTGTTGATGTGAGGCGTGGCTTTGTGGCCCCAGACAATCCTGAGTCCTTCCTTCCTCTGGACACACTCAAGAGCCCACTCTCTAAGCATTATCAGAGAGAGAAGGGCCGGGAGGAGTGCATAGCAGGAGATTCAGGGGTGCTCGCTCTCAGAAAACAAGTGAGCTGAGGCAAATGCCAGAAATACAACAGTTTGCTTAAGACCAAGAAGGGGAGAAGCTAGAACGAGGTATGAGGGCTGGGAGAGCAGAGGAGTAAGGGGCAAGTGAATGCTGAACAAGGTCAGAAGTAGCAGTATTGGGGTATTAATTATATATATTTTTCATTTTCTATATGATTGATAATTTGGTATCTGGAGATTCACTGACTGGGAAGAGGAAGAGGCTGCCCCAACCAGGGCTGGCTAATTCTTAGAGATAGCAGGAGACTTGCCCGGGAGAGCACCTTTCATCTGCATACTAACCGATCCAGAGCCCATGCTCCCAATCACCTTCTCTAGCTGGCTCTTACACTCCAGGAGGTAATATTCTTCAGCCACACTCCACCCAGAACCAGGTTCCAGACAATCAGGGTCATGTGCACTAGAGCCCGCTGAAATTATTCAAACTAACCCATTCTTCTTTCTCTCTCTCTCTCTCTCTCTCTCTCTCTCTCTCTCTCTCTCTCTCTCTCTCTCTCTCTCTCTCTCTCTCTCTTTCTTTCTTTTAGACGGAGTTTCGCTCTTGTTACCCAGGCCGGAGTGCAATGGCGCGATCTCGGCTCACTGCAACCTCCGCCTCCTGGGTTTAGGCAATTCTCCCGCCTCAGCCTCCTGAGTAGCTGGGATTACAGCCCAGCTAATTTTTTGTATTTTTAGTAGAGACGGGGGTTTCACCATGTTGACCAGGATGGTCTCAATCTCTTGACCTCGTGATCCCCCCGCTTCGGCCTCCCAAAGTGCGTGAGCCACCGCGCCCAGCCCAAACTAGCCCATTCTAAATCTGCATGCCTTGCCTTTCCCACAGAAACCACGACAGAGGCTCTGATCCCTGCTTTCCTTTACTTTTTCTGCCTGAGACTCCCGCCCCCTGCCCTGGTGTTTCCCCATGTGGCTCAGGCCTCCTGTTTCTAGAGAATTGCGAATAAACCCTTCATGACAGTCATTTATGTGTCTGCATATCTTACCATTATCTGATTAAAACAAATCAAGAGTATATTTTTCAATAGCTGGTCAGGGAAAAGAATGTCAAGATGTTTAAGATACTTGCTGGTGTAAGGACCAAGCGCTGTAAGAATGCATCTAAGTTGATCCACTCTGCTATAGAGCACACTGACCGGCACTCAGAGCTTGAAGACTCTCTCCCTTTTCCCTTGATCTAAACCAGTTTTCTGAAAATTGTCTCATCAGTCACTTAGAAGTCAGCATTTACTCTCTGAACTTGCTGAACTTTCCTAGGAATATGGAATCTTTTGTTCTGTGGGAAAAAATATATCAAGAGCTTTAATAGCATGTGCAGGTGACCTGGAAAACCCTGAATCCATATCTAGAGCACAACCAATGGCAGCCCAAGTGATATGGGAATTTGTACCCAAAGAAGAGACTTTAATTAGGAATATTTAAAGTGTTTCAAAAGGCAAATTAAGAAAGGAATGATACAATATAAGATATAATAGAATCAAAACATAATAGGCAAATCTAAAAAATAAAAATAAAGGGGCTAAAACCAAAGGGGAGGGAATTCAATATCTTGGCTTAGTAATTGATTAACCAGTACCAAAATAGGAAGAATAATCTAGAATGCAGGAGAGCTGTGCAAAATGGAAAATAGAATCCAAGAGATATGGGGCTTAAGACATGAATTCCAACATAATCATATAAGTGTTAAAAGGGACTTGCCTTGTGTTTGTTGTATTGAATGACCTGTGACCAGTTTTGGTTTCAAGATTCTAAAAGCTTTAGCAAAGTGTGGATCAGTTTCCCTCTTTTCCTATTCTCTGAAATATTATCTGTAATTTAAGAGTTATCTGTTTCGTGGTAGGTGGTAAAATAGCCGGGGTAATGTGTGGAGTGGGGTTGTTGGTGACAGGACATTTTAACTATAAGGTTATTTGATGGTAACACTTGAGGATTTTTATTTCTTCTTGAGTCAATTTTCATATTTATAGTTTGCTTTAAAATGTATACAGTTCAGTCATTGGCATAAAACTGACTAACTCATTTGTAAATGTACACTTGATAAAATCCAACACTCATTCATAATTTTTTAAAAAATCTGAGTAACCTAAAATCTGAAACAGATAACCTTAACCTCATAAAGGTATTTTACTAAAATATTTCAGCAAGTATCACTTTCAATATGAAAAAAGAACAATTTCTCAAGAGGGTGGAAATGAGACCAAGATGCGTACTGTCACTATTTAACATTGTATTAGAGGTCTTGGGCAATGCATTTAGAAAAAAAAATGAAAATAACTGATAAAAGTTTTAATAAAAACAAAACTTTTATTATTTGCAATTTACATGATTTTTGTAGATTAAAAAAGTCAGGCTCTACCAACAAGCTATAGAAGTAGTAAATGATTTTAGGGAGGTCTCTGAGTAGATTGATATACAAAAACTGTATTTTCATATATGAACAATAAAAACATTGTTAATGAAATTTTAAAATGTATTCCATTACAGTAGCATGAAAAATATCAGACAACAAGTATATAAGTAAGAAGACATACATAAGGATTATATATAGAAAGTTTTGAAACATTACAGAGATAAAGGAAAAAAGATACATAAATAAAGGTGTATACCATACTATTGATTAGAAGGCCCAACATTATAAAGATATCAATTCTCTCCAAATTCATTGAAAGATTTATTGCAATCAAAGTCATGATAGGAGAGGTTATTTTTGGTTCTTTATTTTGTATTGTTCTGAGAAAACTGACAAGCTAAAACTAACATTAAAATGGAACTGCAAAAGAGAAAAAGTCATGGTAACCTTGAAGAATAAACAAAATTGGAGAAATGGTATTACCAGACAGCAAGACTTATTAGAAAGCTACTCTATGTGGCACTAACTTTAGGATAGATAAAGAAGCTAGTGGAGCAAATCAAGATTCTGAAATAGACTCATATATATATGAATTTATTTATGATAAAGTGGCTCTGCATAGCCATAAGGAAAAGGCAGCCTTTTCAATAAATGGTTCCATGTCAAATGGAATTTTATGTTAAAAAATGTGAATCTTGACTCCTACATCACATTATATACATCATATGCAAACATTAATTTAAGTTATATTGCTTAACTCAAAAGTTAAAACAATACAGTTTCTAAATGATAACATACACACAATAATATATACATTACAGGATATTATTCAGCAAAATTACAAAGTCAGAATAAAAGCAACAGTGAGTTAGGAAGATAAAATATTTTCATAAGGCTAAATTTTATTAATTATAAATATTAAAACATAAATGTTAAAAGTGTGAAATTCGATATTATTAACTCATTTTAATAAGCCATAAAGGGAAAGTAAAAATGGAAAAACAATATTTTTAAATGAATAGAATGTATGATTACAGGTTAAAATTGTGAGATGTAATTAAAATGGTACTTTAAAATACAGGCCAAATGCATAAAGTAGAAAATAAAAACAACTGAAAACAAATAAGCTAGTAATGCAGAAGATGAAATAACAACTCAGGAAAGTCAGTCAAACAGAATTTCCAACAAATAGACAAAACAGTAACATAAAGCAAGCATCCCAAATAACAGCAACATAAAGCAAGCATCGCAAATAACAGTAATGATTATGCTTTCCAAAGTCGAATAAAATATTTTTAAAAACTCACTAGGGAAAACAAGTAAATGCTAAACATATTACCAAAAACACTAGAATGTGTTATAGATATTGTAAGAGAACAAGAATAACTATGTACCAGTACGTTTGAACTAAAATAAAATATAAAACCTTTTAGAAATATGTAAGTGATTAAAATGAACTCACTAAGAATATGGTCAAGGCCATAGTGCATTTTTAAATCCACAATTAATTTTGATTTGCCAGTATTATATCTGGGAATTGTATATCTGTAACTTAAAAATGAAAGATGGCTATGATTTCTTGTCTGGGTATTATCTGTAACAGTTTTCCTTAAAATCAGATTATAATAGTTTTATAAATTAACTCAGAGACTTTCATATTCATCAGTGGTTCAGAGCAGTTTAGCAATTGAGTATTTTTAAAGTTTGAACTAAATCACATGTAAAACCAATTTGTTAAGATATATGTAACAAATATATTAAGAGCTTTTATTAAGATATATGTAATAAATCTTTAATGTATATCATGTTTATTGCTCTCTATATATTTTCTGTTTCTTGATTCAATTTTGTATATTTATATTTTTAAGAAAAATAACTTATTTTATTAATATATTCACAAAGTAAAAAATTATTTTATTATAATTTTTAAATCTCATTTAGATCTATTATTGGGCCCTCATTTGTAATTGTATTTTTCCTTGTGTTCTTTCTTTAATTGGATCATAATCTATTTATGTATTTTACTGATTTTTAAAAATTATCTCGGTTTTATTCTTCTTGTTTTTGTTTTTCAATTCTCAATCTCCCCTTTTATCTTTATTATTTTATTTTCTTTATGTAAACCTATCCTCTTCTTTTTCTAATATCTTTATTTGAATTATTATTTTATTTTATTTTATTTTAATAGTTACTTTTATAAATTTGTATCATATTATATTTTGGAAAAGATTATTTTAAAATATGCTTGTCATAAAATAATTACTTTCCATAATTAAAATTTATGGGAAACCTTGCTTTAAAAATTCATACATTGAATCAATCAAGTCAGAAACTTGGGAATAATCAATCTTCCACCTCTCTATCTTTTCCCCATTTTACACCAGCCCACGTTGGCCTTGAATTTTCTAGTCTATTTTTCAAAAATCTATTAGTTCTGTCCTTTTGCTGTTCCTATTCCTGCTGCCACTATTGTAAGGTTATCTGTCATTTCCACCCAAATTGCTGCAATAGTCATTAATCTTCCTGTCAACTGCTGCTTTTCAAAAGTTTATTGTCCACAATGCCATTAATAATTTACAACTAAGCCCACAGTTTGCTGTCCACTGAATTTTGTCCCACCAAAATTTATATTTTGAAACCCGAACCACCAATATGACTATATATTGGGACAGAGCTTTTATGGATGTAATTAGGTTAAACGAGGTCATGAGAGTGTGGCCCTGATCTGATAGGATCAGTATCCTTGTAACACACACCAGAGTGCTCTCTCTTTCTCTCTCTCTCTCTCAACTGTGTGAGGGTGGAGAGAAAACATCCCATCTGCAAGCCAGGAAGAAAGTCTTCACCAGAAACCGACAGTGGTGGCACTCTAACCTTGGACTTCCACCTTTTAGAAGTGTGGGAAAATACACTTCTGTTGTTAAGTCACCCAATCTGTAGAATTCAGTTGTGGCAGCCCAAGTGCATTAATACACATTAGTCATGATACTTCCTCATCTAAAATGTTAATGACTTTGCAATCCTTTAAATTCAGTCTTCTAATCATAGCTCATAAAGACTTCCATGATTTGTTCTTCCATCTTCCTGTCTCTTCTCCCCATTAATCACCCCAGCTCATCTGTTGTGCCAGGCTGGGAAATCGATGCCATCCACAGAGAATTCAGTTCCCACCCCCTTCTATACAAACCTTTCCCAGCCCTGCCCCACCACATTCTGTCTTGCAAGTGAAATGGATGCATCTTTTCAACTATTTTACTCCCTTTCCCTAACACCGTGTGTGGCACATAATAGAGATTCTATGACAGCCTGTGGAATTGAGTAAAACTGAATAAAAATTAATAGCTATTTTCTTAATTACATTACATGATATATTTTAAAGACCACACATTTTGCTTTTGTTTATTTTAACAGATTAAATCAGCCATTTTTCAATTCATTCCATGTCCTAATTCAGGCAAGAATATTCAAAGGCCCTGTAAGAGAAGAGACAGGAAAATAAATTTCCGGATCCATACTCGAATCTGATTATCAGCTAGTATGGAAGTCTCCAAGATAGTGACAACAGCAGGTGGCTATCAGGGATTGCAAGTGATTTTCCAGAAAAAAAAAGACTCACATGTGAGCCTCTGCTGTACTTGATCCAGCATCCACCAGTTACATTTCACACAGGTCATTGTGAAATGAACACTTTTGTCGCTGCTTATAGAAAAGGGAAATGCCTCGAAGTGGTCAATTGGACACGTCGAAAGAACAAATGACATCCAGTGAAGCAAAGATTAAAGAAGATAAAATCAATTTTCATTACAGCAGACCCTGCTGGTGCTCCTCCAGATGTTCTCAGGTCCCTTGTACTATTTCTGTGTTGATCACACTGTAACAAAACCGGAAATTACTAGCAAAAAATTAACAAACAAAAAAATTAAAACATTATTCTGTTAAATGAGAAAATTAAAACTGACATCACACATTATCAATGAATTAACTCAAATGAAAGCACAGCATTTAAAAAGATGTTACTTGCATATCTAAAGGAACTGCAAAATGTTTTTTCAACATTTTTATTTCCATAGCTTTTGGGCTACAAGTAGATTTCAGTTACATGGATGAATTATATAGTGGTGAAGTCTGAGATTTTAGTGCACTTATCACCCAAGTAATATACATTGTGCTCAATTGGCAATTTTTTTATCCTTAGTCCTCCTCCTCCACTCCCGCTTCTGAGTCATTAAAGTTTATTACACCACTCTGTATGCTTTTGCATACTCATAGCTTAGTTCTCACTTATAAGTGCAAACATACAGTTTTTGATTTTCCACTCCTTTGTTACTTTACTTAGAATAATGGCTTCCGGCTCTATCCAAGTTGCGGGAAAAGATATTATTTTATTTTTTTATGACTGAGTAGTTTTCTATGGTGTGTGTGTGTGTGTGTGTGTGTGTGTGTGTGTGTGTGTATCACATTTTCTTTACTCACTCACTATTTGATGGGCACTTAGGTTTGTTCCATATCTTTGCAACTATAAATTGTGCTGCTATAAACATAAATGTGCAAATATCCTTTTCATATAATGACTTCTTTTTCTAGTAGTGAAATTGCTGGATTGCATGGCAGAACTACTTTTAGCTCTTTAAAGACTCCCCATACTGTTTTCCGTAGAGGTTGCACTTATTTACATTCCTACCAACAGTGTATAAGTGTTCCCTTCTCCCCATATCCATGCCAAGATCTATTGTTTTTTCAACTTTTGAATAATGGCCATTCTTGTAGGACTAAGGTGGTATCTCATTGTAATTTTTATTTGCATTTCCCTGATGATTAGAGATATTGAGCATTTTTCGTAGGTTATTTTGCCATTTGTGTATCTTCTTTTTAGAAATGTCTATGTCTTTGTTTTTTTTTTTTTTGATGAGATTCTTTGTTTTTCTCTCATTCATTTGTTTGGGAACTCCTTAATCTTAAAGATTTTTCATTACTAAATAAGAAAGACAGAGAATAAATTGAATAATAATTAAGTTCAAGAAGTTAACTGAAGAAAAAGAAAAACTGATAAAATCATCATATATTTTGAATTAGAAAGCAAACCAAACCCAACAGCACATCAAAAAGATAATTCATCATTATCAAGTGAGTTGCAACCCAGGAATGCAGGGATGTTTCAACTTATACAAGTCAATAAATGCGATACACCACATAAGCAGAATTATAAACAAAAACCATATGATCATCTCAATAAACACAGAAGAAGCATTCAATAAAATCCCTTCTTGATAAAACCCCTCAACAGGCCAGGCATAGAAGGAACATACCTCAAAATGATAAAAGTCATATATGAAAAACCCACAGCCAGCATCGTAGTGAATGGGGAAAAGTTGAAAGCATTCCACCTAAGAACTGGAACAAGGCAAGGATGCCTATCTTTACCACATCTATTAAACATAGTACTGGAAGTGCTAGCCAGAGCAATCAGGCAAGAGAAAGAAATAAAGGGCATACATATTGAGAAACAAAATGTCAAACTATCTGTTTGCTGATATATGTTTGTATACCTAGAAAACTCTAAAGACTCCTCCAAAACACTATTAAATTGGTAAATGAATTCAGTAAAGTATCAGGTTACAAAATCAATGTATACACCAACAAAATCAATCAGTAGCACTGCTATACACCAACAGTGACCAAGCTGAGAATCAAATCAAAAGGTCAATCCCTTTTACAATAGCTGTAAAAAGAAAAAAAACCTCAGAATATACTTAACCAAGGAAGTGAAAGATCTCTACTACAAAACACTGCTGAAAGAAATCATAGATGACATAAACAAATGGAAATACATCCCATGCTCATAGATTTGAAGAATCAATATTGCAAAAATGACTATACTGCCCAAAGCAATCTATAGATTTAATGCAATTCCTATCAAAATGCCAACATCATTTTTCACACAGAAAAAAAAATCCTAAAGTTCATATGGAGCCAAAAAAAAGGGCCCAAACAGCCAAAGCAATTCTAAGCAAAAGGGTTAAATCTAGAGGCATCACATTATCCAACTTCAAATTATACTACAAGACTATAGAAACCAAAACAGCATGCTACTTGTATTAGTTCATTTTCATGGTGCTAATAAAGACACACCCAAGACTGGGTAATTTATAAAGGAAAGAGTTTAATGAACTCACAGTTCCACATGGCTGGAGAGGCCTTGAAATCATGGCAGAAGGTGAAGGAAAAACAGTCATGTCTTACATGGTGGCAGGCAAGAAAGCCTATAAATGGGAACTCTCATTTATAAAACCATCAGATCTCATGAGACTTATTCACTACCATGAGAACAGTATGGGGAAACCACATCCATCATTCAATTATCTCCACCTGCCCCCGACCTTGACATTTGGAGATTATTACAATTCAAGGTGAGATTTCAGTGGGGACACAGTCAAACCACATCAGTACTAGTATAAAAGTAGATACATGGATCAATAGAACAGAATAGAGAATCTAGAAATAAAGAATCTGGAAATAATCGATTTCAATCTAGAAATAGAGACTCTAAAAATAAAGCCCAGACAACTGATCTTTGACAAAGCATACAAAAACATAAGTTGGGGCAAAGGATATCATTTTATTCAATATCATTTACTTAATAAATGGTGTTGGGAAAACTGAACAGCCACACAAAACCAGATCTCTATTTCCCACCACAAACAAAATCAACTCAAGATACATTAAAGTCTTAAATCTAAGACCTGAAGCCATAAAAATTTTAGAAGAAAACATAGGAAAAACTTTTCTGGACAATGACATAGGTGAAGAATTTATAAATATGACTCTGTATTAGTCTGTTTACATGCTACTGATAAAGACATACTTGAGATTGGGAAGAAAAAGAGGTTTAATTGGACAATTCCATATGGCTGGGGAAGCCTCAAAATCATGGTGGGTGGTGAAAGGCACTTCTTACATGGCAGTGGCAAGAGATATTGAGGAAGAAGCAAAGGTGGAAATCACTAATAAACCCATCAGATCTAATTAGAGTTATTCACTATCATGAGAATAGCATGGGAAAGACCAGTCCCCATAATTCAATTCCCCCCCACACCCAGGTCCCTCCCACAACACAATGGGAATTCTGGTAGATACAATTCAAGTTGAGATTTGGGTGGGGACACAGCCAAAACATATCAGACCTCAAAAGCAAAAGCAAAGAAAACAAAAATAAATACACAAGACCTAATTAAACTAAAAATCCTCAGCAATGCAAAAGAAATAATTGTCAGGGTAATCAGAAATTTTACAGAATGGGAGAAAATATTTGCAAACTATGCATCTGACAAAGGACTAATATCCAGAATCTACAAGGAACTCACACAAAACAACATAAGAAAGAACAAATAAACCCATCAAAAAGTGAGTAAATAACATGAGTTGACACTCCTCAAAAGAAGATATACAGATGGCCAAAAACATATGAAAAAATGCTCAACATCATTAATCATCAGGGAAATGAAAATTAAAACCATACTGAGGTACCACCTTACTCCAGCCACAATGGCAATTATTGGAAAGTCAGAAAACAATAGATGTTGGCATGGATGTGGTGAAAGCAAATACTTATGCACTGCTGGTGGGAATGTAAATTAGTGCAACCTCTATGGAAAAGAAACAGGGATTTCTCAAAGAACTGAAAGTAGATCTACCATTTCATCTAGCAATCCCATTACTGGTGTTTTCACCTTAGGAAAATAAGTCATTATATATATATAAATTATATATATACGTGTGTATATATATATATACACACGTATATATATTTATGTACGTATGTATATATAAAACCTACATGTGTATGTTTATCACAGCACAATTCACAATTGCAAAGATGTGGAATCAATCCAAGTGCAAATAAACTGATGCATGGATAAATAGAAAATGTGGCATATATACATCATAGAATACTACTAAGCCATAAAGAACAAATTAATGTCTTTTGCAGCAACTGGCCTAGAACTGGAGGACATTATTCTAAGTGAAGTAACTCAGGAATAAGACATCAGATACCGATGTTCTCACTTATCAGTGGGAGCTAAACCATGGGTACACAAAGGCATGAAGAGTGGTATAATGAACCTTGGAGACTCTTAATGGGGAGGGTGGAAGAGGGATGAGGGATTAAAAGAACTACCTGTTGGGTACAATGTACACTACTCAGGTGATGAAAGCACTAAAATATCATACTTCACCACTATAAAATTCATCCATGAAACCCAAAACCACTTGTACCCCAAAAGCTACAGAAATAAGAAAAAGAAACAATTATTATTTTTTTAATGCTTAAAATGGATGAAAAAGAGCAATGACAATTGTGTAGTAAATTATAGCAGGAAAGAAGAGATAAAGTGGAATTCAAAAGGAACTAAAAGTACATCTTCAAAGGGGATTTAAAAACTATAAGAGAATATTGTATATAATTGACTGCTAATACATTTAAAAATCTCTTTCATTTGAATGAAAATGTAAATTGGCAAAACTTGCTTATGAAGATAAACAAAATATGAATGAACCAATAACTTTGAAAAACACTTAAACCTCTGTCACTAAAACTAGTCCCATAAAATGGCATCAGTGCAAAATATTTTGTAAAGTAGACTTCTGGGATTCCTATGCTATTTTATGTTTTTAGATCACAGAAAGAAATAAAAAAATTTAATTATTTTATCGTTTAATTCTGACATCAAAATGTTACAATGATACTAAAAAATTAAAACCATATATTGAAAATATATGCATATTGCATAGATAAATAACATAGTAGCCAATCAGACGCTGTATTTCAATTTTTAAAAATAGGACTTCTCTGTGAGGTTACTCAAGGTAAAATGAATGTCAGTTAGTGAACAATCTCAACAAATAGAAAAAGTAAGACTCATTTTAGTTATACAAAGTTAATTCACCTTTATGAAGTCATGGTAAATTAATATATTCACAAGACAAAGAGGGAAAAACTGTGTGATAACTTTCATAGACTGCAAGCAGGCATTTGGTAAAATTAATATCCCTTTCTAAATAAAACAAAACATCTTTTCAAATTAGAGTTTGAATGCACTCCTAAATGTTATCGACTTGGGAACCATAGGTGAGGTCCATCTCCAGCAAGATATCATTCAAGGGATGTGCCCTGAATATCTCCTAGCCCCAGAGCGTGAAGCCAGCTGCCACAGGACCAGTTTACAGAAGACCTTTCTTATCTCTTTAACACTCTTCACTCCCAATCTCCAAACTTGATGGGTTAGAAACTGCTTACCCAACCAGTGTAGCGGAGTAGGAGTGTAGGAGAAGAGATAGCATAAGTGGAAAAATTAAAAAATGGAGGCCATGAAAGGCTTCTTGTCTGAAACATATTCATGCTGGGAGAGGAGAAGACTTAATCCTAAGTCAACTTTGGAGTTCTACTTAATATCTTGGACTACATATTCTAATTTTTGATTGAGATTGTTTGAAACTTAAATTTTAGACTGTTATCTAAGAGTAAGGAGAAAAACTATGTATCTGCTGGAGTTTTCATCTAAGAGCAGAGGAAAATACGTCCTCTAAGACATCAAAAGGGATTGGAGTATTTATTGTGTTGTCAGTCTTGCATAGCTAATTGTACTGGTTGCATTTATTTTCACTTCCATATGAACATTTGAATTAGCTTGTCAAGTAACTATAAAAACAATCCTGTTAAGATTTTGAGTTGAACTGCATTTCATTTATACATTGATATGTGGTGAAGTCACATTTTTATAATACTAGGTATTTTCTATTCAAGTGTCATCTTTATATCCTTTGCCCGTTTTCTAATTTACTTCACATAGACTATGCATATTTTTGTTAAGATTTTTCTCTAGGTATTTTTAATGCATTTGTATAGAAATAGGAAGTGCTTTTCCCTTATAATTCCCCTCATAATTTCCACTTTTTTATATTACAATTTCCGTGTAATCATTACTATATATTAGAGTTTTTTTGTGGGTCTTTAGTCCAACAACCTAACAAACTCCATCATGTTTATTTGTTGTTTTTATTGTCTAAATAATTAAACAGTCTGCAAATATCATTTTTTGTTTACTAATATTTATGCTTCATTTTCTTTAATGAATTTCATGCAGTGGATTATGCAATTACATTAATTCTTGCTAACAGAGTGAGTCTATTTCATTCTGTCAGCTGATTGAGGAGTGTGTGTATGTGTACATGTGGCCAATCAGGAGTATGTTCTGACATCAGTTAAGATGATCCCATGACTGTTATTCTTCTATATGTTAATAGTGAATTTCATTAATTGTTTTCCTCATGAGGAACTGTTATTATATGGCAATAATTATAATACAAAGGGAGAAACCTTAGTCATAACGCATTATGTTTTTAGTTTAAAGCAAAATATTATTTTATAAGTGTCTTTTGTATGAGTTTTGCATATATGTTTGTGAGGCTAGCCAAAATTGTGTGTGTGTGTGTGTGTGTGTGTGTGTGTGTGTGTGTGAGTGTGTGAGGGGGTGTGTGTGAGTGTTCATGTAGGTTAACCTTGTTTAGGGCTTAGTATCAAATATCATTAAATTGGCTATGAAGTGTTATTTTTCAGTGCTGAAAACCAGTTAATACACCACCGGAATTACCTTATTTTTGAAAAGCAACTGAATAGGAATCTATTTTTATAGGGCTAGATCTTGACTACTTTTTTAAAATTTTACAGATCAGTAGATCAGTGTGCTAACTTTTATTGATTTTATTTTACTATATGTTACCAGAAAAATCACATTTTTTAGTTTTTCAACTTTTGCCCTGAAAGTAAATGTGTTATTCCTCTATCATTTTAATAAATTTTTAATTATTATTTTCTAATCTCCGTTTTTTTTATTTTTATATTTTTGTCATTTGGGAAATTAATTTGTCATGGATTTTCTGTCTTATCAGTTTTTTCTAAAATAAACTCCCTTGCTTCATTTTATTATTCAGGGTTTTTTTTATAACCTTTTAAAATTTCCATATTTCTTGCTTTTATTTTTGTCAAAGCAGTCTTCTTTTCTGAGGGGATTTATTTTTATTTTTTTCTCACTTTCTTTAGTTGTATGCTTACTTCTTTTATTCTCAACGTTCCTTTTTTCTCTTATATGAAAGTAAGACTATCTATGAAGACTGCTAAGCCAACAGTCTACGGCTTTCAAAATGAAATGCATTCATTGTATTCATTTCTAAGTAGACATTTTAATTTTCTCTTTAATTCAAAATTATTTAAAATCTTATATGTGGCCATTTTGATTGAAGTCTAACATACATACAAAAATGTGCAAAAGAAGTAACAGGATTGTGTGTTTCAAAATTTTTTTTAGTTTGAAATAAATAATTTTTAGTGTAAGTCATTCTTTAATGTATTTTCCAATTGTATTACATTATAACAAGAATTCAATCTAGATTTTTTTGTATTTTATTAAGACTTTCTTTAAGATCGAATACAGTGTCTTTTTTGAATACCCATTTTTTAAAAAAATACCATTTCTGTTTGTTGGTACGTAGTTTCACAGAAAATAGACATATAAATACATATAATATGAATACATATATATGATATCATTCACACATTTTCATCATATAATGTATCTAATGATATTTAATTACCCTTAGTTGTTCTAAAATTTGTTCAGGTCAGAGCACAGCTCACAAAGAAATTTATTTGTATGGCACACTCAGAAAATGAACAAAGCTGCTTGAAGCCTGAGGTAATTGGTTTTAGGCTGTGGCTGCTTCAGGTCCCACCAGGCCACCCCATGGCCACGTGGATCAATATCTCAGCACTTCAGTGACCCATCTGCGGCACACCGCTGTGGGAAGGGCTGGGAAGCTCAGTTCTCAAGCGTTTGTTATTGTTTTCTTAATCTGCTGATTTCAGAAAACTGTGCATTAAAATGGTCTACATGAATGTGGATTTGTCTGTTTCCCTTTCAATTTGTTAGTTTTTTCTTTACCAATTTTGAAGCAAGATTGTTAGACATCTAAAAATCTATGATTCATATGGATACCATGATTTTTAAGGATTATACTATTTATCAATATTTTATCTCTCTTGTCTTGCTTAGAAATCCTCACTTTAAATTCACTCCTTCCTAAAATTAATATTGCTATTTTAGGTTTTGTACTATGACAATATACCTGGTACAAATAAAAGAGCCAATTTACGTTACTTACAAGTGGTACACCTAAAACAGAATGAAACATACATTTTGCTTTTTATATTTCATTCTGTTTTAGGTATGCCAGTTGTAAATACCCAACCTAAGGATCTTTTTCCTTCATATTCACTGTAATTATTTCCTTTTGGACTTATTTTGGCATTCACATTTTATACTTAATGAGCTTTCTCTGTGTTTATTTTTATTTCTCTGTCCTATTTTTGTTTTAAGAGACTGAGTTTTCTTTGTTCATTTTATTCCTCTAGTATTTTCATGTTTAAACATCCTATATAAATTTTGCCCGTGAAAACTCATAAATCATTGGATTACATATCAATCTCTAGAGCTAACCAGTATCTATATATTTTATTTCAACAGAATAAAATCCTTAGGAAAGTTTTCTCTATTTCTTTAACCCTAGCCTCTTTGTATATTAAAGTACAGATTGATGCTAAAATATTTTTAAATTATGCAAAAATAATTATTTCAACTATAAGCTGAAATAATTGGTAGCTGGGGTCTGGTGACTTTGAGGTTTTCGCAAGGCTATTTAAAAAACAAAACATGTATCTTCCCCTTTCTTGAATTTATTATTTATTTAGATACAATTTATGCTGAAACAAGTCTTTTGGAAGGTTCTCTGAGTTGTGAGTTTTAAGAGTCCTTGCGTCACCAAGAACATCTTAACATTTTCCTCTCATTTGAGTGTTAGTTTGTGTGCCAATTCTAGAACTCTTCTTTCAAAATAATTTTATCTCCTAACCCTGAAAAAACTTCCTCCATTGTTCTTAGCATCCAACATTGTCAAAAAGAAGTTATGTGATAATTTAATCTTTACTGATTTTTTCTTTTCTCCTTCTGCAAACTTAGAAGAACGTCTCTCTTTTATTTTATTCTGAGCTTTTATTATCACATATCTAGATGTAAATATTTGTTTATTTATCTATATATTTAAATTAATCCCAAGTGACACTTTTTGGGTGTTTAGGTTTGAGAATTCTGTCTCAAACCACTTACTTTCTTCTGAAGAATAAGTTGTAATCTGTCTGTTTTCAAAAAATAGATATTCCTGCTGTTAATTCCCTAGAGAGAGGGCAGGTTGCTGGGTAGGAAGTTGAGACTTAGAAGGTGCTATATGCAGAACGGCCCTTCAAAGATATCTCATCCTAATTCCCAGAACTTGTGAGTGTGTTGAGGCATTCCTGCTATGATTTTACTACATTATATGGCACAGTTGAGCTTAAGATGGGGAAATTATCTAGCTGGGTGTGATGTAATCTCATGAGTTCTTGACAGCAGTGTGCTTTCTCTGAAGCAGAAGCGGAACTTAGAAACATTGGAAGCATAAAAAAGACTCAATGTGTCAATACTGCTTTGAAATGGAGGAGGCCATATTCAGAGAATGTGGAAAAAGGAATATGAGAGCCTAGAGGAGCTGAAGGGAGTCCAGGTCAACAGAGAGGGGAAAAAAACAGGTACCTTAGACCTACGAACCCCAAGAAACTGGATTTTGCCAAAAACCTGAAAGTCATTGGAAGTGGATTTTTTTCAGAGCCTCCTGATAAAAACCCAACCAGTCAATACTTTAATTTTGACCCTCCCGTAAGGTCCTAAGAAGAGAACCCAGTCGTGTCTACCCAGACTTCTAATCTATAGAACTGTGAGTTAACAAATAAGAGCTGCTGTAAGCTGCTAAGTTTGTGGTAATTGTCATGCAGCAATGGAAAGCTACAGACAGCAAGCCTTTTTCAAGTGGGAAATAAACCCCTGCTTCTTACTCTTGGGCTTTGAGGATGGGAAATATGTGGGTAGGAGAGCGAAGTAAGTGGTGACAGTATGATAAATGGAAGATCTCCAAACAGAAAAGTGAACATTTTGTAAGTAATGTCATATAGTCAAGGCCCTTGCAACCTTTTCCACCAAGCAAATGACGGTCCATTGTTAAGCTGCAGAAAGCTATCAATTTCCTTGTATTGATTCAAACTGGGTCAACAACATATCCTTCTTAGGTGGATATTACTTCTCTTGTTTAAAATTAGAAAACCACAGCTTATAAGATGAAGTGATGCTCAGAGCTACATAGTCACAGTCAAGCTGGGATTTAAAACAAAGCTTGTTCCTTTTCCTGAACTCTGGGCATTAGTTCATTCATAACTTACGCTCCACTTCAAAGGCTGGGACAGATCTTTTCTGAGCCTTAGGCTCCTAGACTAGGACCTGTCCCTGCCTGGATCCTGCCAGCTCCTTTGCTTGAGATCTCCAACTAGTCCTGCTTAGATTGGACTTCACAGCTACTTTCACTGCCTCTTAAACACCAATATGGAAGCCGATGGGAATCTCCCCCAGCTCCACTAGAGGCCCTAAAGCTGAATATTACATCAGTCCATCTCCTTTACTTCTCTCTCAAGGAGCCAGCTCCTCCATCTAGACATTCGCCTCTTATTCTAAGACCATACTCCATCCCCTTCTGAAGTAGGAGGACATTGAAAATACATGCATGTCCTTTTTAAGTTGTCACAGTAACTGAGAGGTTCTCAGCTATTGAAATCTGCTGTTCCTACAATTCATGGGTCGGTTCACACAATCAAAAATCATCTTGCCCTAAATGCCAATAGCACCCCAGCTAAGAAACACTCGACTGTGGTTTGTTTCCCTTCCCTGTGACCTGAGGCAGAACATCACCTGATTTTACCCAAACTAGTTGTATCTGCCATACAATGCCTGCTGCAATCTTGCCCCTACCCACATTTCCAAAACTATTTCTTTGTATGAATATCCTGGAACACCTTATATGCTCCTGTTCCTTTCTGCCTCCAAATTCCTACACCTTTTTCCTCTAATATCTTTCTTCCACTTGTCTATTTGCCTGGTGACAGGCAATCAATCACTCATCCCCAAAGTAGCTGAAGTTCTACTTTTAGGAAGTTCTTCCTAAGTCCCTGAGGCAGGGTCTTAGTGAGGATGGAGGTCTTCTCTGTATCTTCAGAATCTGATTTCATGTTAATAAATAGTCAGATAAATAAAGTAGTTTTTCATGAATATTATTTTAAAAATTAATTAATGGAATAAATAAATTATATAAGCAATGCTGGATTATTGAGTAAATGAGCAACTGATTGGGAAGAAAATATGCATTGCATATTGCTCTGTAATACATTTCATATCATAAATAGCCTGAAACCATTAAATATCATCCATTGTCTTATGTAACGCTGAACTCAAGCTAAAGCAGAGCTCTCAGTGCATTTCAAGGTGCCTTGAACAGTCCCTCCTATGCTCATAAGTACTTTGCTTGTTATCAGCTGTGCACTGTGCACACAATACTTTGTCCCTTTTTGGCAGGCTGGTGGCTGATCTGAATCATGAAGCTCAAGGGCAGTTACCAAGTGAGTGCCCACTGGCTGTGCCTGGGTGCCTGAGTAACAGGGCAAGCTCAGCTGTTCCTTTGCTGTCCCTTTGATCTGTATTTCTTCCCCTAGAATATTATTAAAAAATGGAAACATCCCATTTTAAATAACGTGAGTTATATAAAAAATACTGTAACTTGCGAAGAACATGAACTCACCCTTTTTTATGACAGAAAACCAAACACGTCATGTTCTCACTCATAAGTGGGTGTTGAACAATGAGAACACATGGACACAGGGAGGGCAACATCACACACTGGAGCCTGCTGGGGGGTTGGGGGCTAGGGAGCGAGATAGGAGGGGGTAGGGGGATTGCGGAGGGCTAACATTAGGAGAAATACCCAATGTAGGTGACGGGTGGATGGATGCAGGAAACCACCATGGCATGTATATACCTATGTAACAATCCTGCATGATCTGCACATGTACCCGAACTTAAGGTATAATTTTTTATAAAAAACATAACTTTGCATTGAATGTGTATCATCTTCTCAATATAAACATATCATTACAGATGAAGCCTCTGGAGGCCACGTACATTGACTGATGGCTCTCCAGTTCCCTGCATTGACTAAGTGGGGATGTTCAAAGTCCACTTCTAAAAAATGAGAAGTGCACGTAATAAATTTTGTGCTCTGGATATGGAAACTCCTAAGCACTGTACTCTTTTATTCACATGCTTCAGATGCAGCATTTACTGTACGTCCGTGAGATCCCAGGCACTAGGAGCCTGAGGAAGGCCAGCACTGTTATTCTCAGAGTTCAAGGTCTAACGCTGGAGACTGACCCACAGAGTTTATGATGAGAGAGGTTGAGGCAAGCAGGGGGCTGACTTTGCAGGGCAGACACCCTTCTCTTAGTCAAGGGGAATTGGAAGAGGAGATGGGAGAGACTCCCAGAACAGACGAGTTCCAAATCTGAATTTTAATAAAGTAGGAATGGACCAGACAAAGAGAGGAGGAATTCCAGAAAGAAACAGTTTGTGCTGTGGAAATGCCAAAAAGTTGCTATGAGTATTGTTTCTATTACCTTTCATATGATTGCCTATTTGTGAATAATACTTGCCTAATTATTAATGATAGATGGCTTTGTGTCATATCGTACCATCGCTGAATGCTACTTCTTTGTTGCATTGCTGTTAAAGTCTCAGTTGTTTATATGTTGTCTCCTCAAAGATCTATGATCCTAAACAGAACTCATACAGAAACACAACTCATCCACTTGCCCAGAACCTGCTCCCTCTTCAGTCGTCCCTTCTCCAATCCATCAGTCACACAGACTCAGGGCCTGGGTTCTTCTTCAGCACCTCATTTCGCTCTTCTGCTTCCCTTCTCTTCTCCCTGGCCTCACAAAGACACCAGTTATGAAGGCTCAGCACTTCTGCCTCTGTTAAGTTCCCTTCCCACCCCCAACCCCAGAAACATCTCCTCTCCCAGTCCTAGACCTGCCTAAACCTCTCTGAGGGGTCTGAGGGACCTCAGTTGTTGCCACAGGCTCTGCTCTGGCCTCCTGACCCCCAGGCTTGTCCTCTTGTGTCTCTGCACATGGACTGAATGACTGAACTCTGCTGTCTCTGTGCTTCTGATGTTGCCCTAGCTCTTTCAGCCCAGCAAGATGGACAAAACATCTTTCTGGGATATTACAGGGGTGCAATGGGACTTGAGACCAGTTTAATATGGTGCCAGGCACAAGGAATTGGAAAAAGTGAGATTTTGGACATTACTAATGTGCTTTTTCTTTGGCCTTTCCAAGTACTAGACCTTTAATATGCTCCAGAGATATGTGTGTGTGTGTGTGTGTGTGTGTGTGTGTGTGACAGAGACAGAGAGAGAAGAGAAAGAGAGGCCAGGTGGAAGAACAAGGTTTTGACATGCAGGAAGAAAAAAAAGAGTTATGAAGCAAGACAATAATCCCCAAGTCAGACTATTGTTTTCAGAGAAATTTACTGAGTGCATTTTTTTTCCATGCTGGCATACTTAAAACCAAATTTGGATAACTATATTCTTAGATCTTTCCCAAAGTGCAGAGGAAAACATTCTTCTCTACCCCTAAGATTTATTGCAGTCAAAAATAAGGAGCCTCTGACACATAGGGAGAAGAAATGCTCAACCCAGTATAACTTTTTCATGCTGTTGTCCGTTCCAGGGAAATCATGGTTTCAGATTCCAGCACTTACTGTAGAAAAAATTAAATCTTAGAAAGAACTTGGGGAGAGAGGGCAGCTGGATGGGGCCTTGACAGAGAAAGGCAGAGATGCATGGGTCTGCTGCCTGTGAGAGTGAAGAAAGGCTAATTTTGCAGAGAGGAGTGACTATTTCCCACTAGGGAACATTGCTGAAGCCAAAGGTGTGGACAGTCTGTCAGCAGTAACTGCAACATGAAGATCACCAGCGTTTCCGGCACCCACATGGCCACGCAAATAGCAGGTGTGGTTCTGACATCAAAATGTGCAACCTGGACAGAGGACCAGAGGAATCACAGGGGCCTTTGCCTTTCCAAGGCCAGGAGGCCATGTTAACTTCATTTCCAATACTCAGACTCTATCTTAGTCAGAGGAGTGAGTTTGTGCGGGAGGGGGACCCCAAATAATGAAACAGTTTTTTTTTTTTTTTTTTTGAGATAGGGTTTCACTCTGTTTCCCAGGCTGGAGTGCAGTGGCACAAACACGGCTCACTGCAGCCTCAGCTTCCTGGACTCAAGCAATCCTCCCACCCCAGTATCCTGAGTAGCTGGGACTATAGGCATTCACCACCATGCACAGCCAAGGAAACAGTTTTTATCAATTCTGAGATTCAATAATACCTTGAGAGAGGTCTTCAATTTTAATATGAGACTAAACTTTATACCAGACTGAAATAGTTGAGGTTTTAGTAGTTTTTGGGGTGTGTGTGTGTGTGTGTGTGTGTGTGTGTGTGTTTGATGTGTGAGTGAGTGTTTTATTGAATTCTGGCTAACCAGCATAGAGAGATTTTTGAGAAGGCCATTTGATTATACAGAAATTTTTTAAAAACAATTAACCATTTTCTCTGCAAATCCAAGTTGCTGTGAAAGTTGACTTTGTGCCTTCCTCCTGTGTAGCCTTCCAAACAGTTGTAGTGAGGAGAAAGATGAATAGGAGGAGATGAAAAGTGGAATACAATCCCAAGAAATTATTTAACCTGATATCTAACTGACTCCATGATCTACCGTTACCTACCTTCAAATATTATTTCTCATTTATTCCTTTAATCTACCCAATCCCTTTCCAAGGATCATTTCTCCCAAATTTCGAGTCTCTCCGAAAATGAGCTACAGCTTCCTAATTAGAAAATTGTTCTTATGCTTCTGGCAGGGGTCTCCCCTTCCTCCCACCTGTCTCAATGCTTCTCTGAAGCTCATTTTCTTCCACTCTTTGTTCTGAGTTCATGGACTCTGGGTACCCAGGGCTGAGCCTCAGTGGACACAAAGAATAAGAACTGAAAGTGGAGATGAAGAGAAACTGGAGCACCAGCCTGGCAGAGGCATAGGATCAGATAAGAACCAGGGAGCAGAGACAAAGAGAAGGGGCTGTCTACAAGTGACACAATAATGGCCTTTGTGTGGAACAGGCACTGCTGGGAGTTGAGGAAGTAGCCTGGCTGGGCCATTTTTGGGAATCCTAGCAGTGGTCTCTGGCCTTGTTTGCTTCTCAGCTTTCTCTATTTCCAGATATCAAGCTTCAGGCTGGCATGGGCTGGGATCTCAGCAACAGGTGCCTGTGAAGGGGAGAAGAAATCTAGTCATAAAGCCAGTTTCATTATTAAAACGACTCAAGAAACCCCCATTGCTTGTTGTCCGCTGAGTGCCCGGCCCTGTGCTAGGAGAGTCAGGAGAAAGGAGGTTTTATCAGGAGGCACCTGTGCCAATGAGTATGCCCAGTGGAGTGGGGTGCATTTATGTTCACAGATCAGGATCCACCAGCAATGGCACAAATGCTGCTGGTGGTACTGCAGACTCCTAGCTCAGTGCTCTGTTTCCATGACACTTCTTCCGAATTATTGTTAAAGCAAGTCTGCATGAGCTAACACTGTGCATGCTCACTCTGTTTAAACCCTCCTACTTCCAACCCTGTTTCTCTTCTGTGTCCTCATAGAACCATGTTCATTTCTTTACTGGGTCTGTAGCATTTTGTCATGAGGATTACAAAGCAATTCTTGAAATTTTGGAGAACATTAATGTGATGGCTTTAACAGCTATTTTGAAAATCATTAAAATTTAAGTTGTTTTCCTTACCAAGTAGTGGCAGAACAAACTGAGTCTCTAGGGAAAGTTTGAGGGTTGGTTTCAGAATGAAGGTGCAGCTTTTGGGGCTTCCAGGTCTAAGGGCCATGCCAAGTTGACCATATCAAAATATCCTGCTTTTTCCTTCTGTGTGGGCCTGGTCTGGGTGACTGCTTGACTGCCTTGTGTTCTGGCTTGGAGTATATGAGCCATCTCCCCTTCTAAGACAGCACTGTGTGTCAGGACTTGGTGGGTTGTGTCTGTGTTCTCACAGTGATGCCCTGAACAGCTTTTACAGCTTCTGCAAAGATGTGTGAAATTGAATCATAACCAGAAGTTCTATCCCGCCGCCCAGTGAACTTGGCAAAGACAGAAGTGTTCATCTTCCCTGTGTTGTGTTCGCCCACATGAATCTCTCCTCCCATTCCCAGAATGGCCCCGTCATCCTCTCCTTTTTCCTCTGTAAGTGAGTTCTCAGCCAGTTGGCTCTGCTCTTCCACCCTAGCCTCACCAGGATCCGCCTTCCTTCGTCGTTACCAGCTCAGGCAGCTGCAGCCTCCTCCCGATACCTTTGACTTCTTGGATCCTTGTGCTGCTGCCAACAGTGTATTTCCAGATCTGCATTCAAGATGATCCTTTCTGTGCCAGCCCTCCTCAACCTGCCCACTCGTTCTGCCACTTACTGAAAAAAAAAAAAAAAAAAAACACAGAACCTCAACATGAAAGGAGCTGATCCAGGGTAGAAATTATCTCCTTCTACAGCATTGTAAGGTGGCCAAGCAACCCTGCTTGAGTGTGTCCAGTGACAGCAGACTCCCTGCCACACTAACTCTTCTTCTGCAATTTGTGTAGCTCTAACAGAAAATTCTCCTCAAAATCAAAGAAAACCAAAAAGGGCCTTGTAAAGTTCTCAGAATACAAATCTATCATGGTGCAAGAGTGAAACAAGGCCACAAAGCTACAAAGACAGGTCAGGGCAAGTTCAGGGTTAAAAAAAACTACACTGCCTTCCAATCAAAGAGCACGCCATGTGCACAGTCTCCCTTAGATCTAGCTGAGCTCTGCCCCCTGTAGTGTCCATCTCTACTCTTATTGCTGTCCTCTGGGGCCACGTGGGACTTTGCACAACCACTCTCATGGGTTTCTGGAACCTTCTCTTCCTCGGGCTCAGTGCCTCCTAGGCTTTAATACATGCTGTCATCCAACCTGGATTACTTATTCTACTGGTTCATATATTCAGCCTTTCTTTCTAGATACATTTTTCTGCACTTCCCTCTGGAAGCCATATCTGATAACCTATCATCTCCAACTTCTACTCAATTCTGCAGCAGTTTAGTAAAGTTGATGAGAAGTCTTTCTACCATTTCCATTGGCTTGTTTTCCTCTAAATAGAGCTGGAAGGCAAGAACTCATGTTAGTTTTATTGCCTATGTGTAAACAAACCACATTGGAATTTTTCTTCAGTGATCGGCTTCTAACTTCCTAATTCTGTCTCATGTCATATGAGAAAAGTGAAGCCACGGAGGTTGGCTGAGTCCCAAGTTCCTTCAGCCGAGTGCTATCAAAGCAGGAGTGAAACCCAGGTCTCCTGACTCCCGTTCCAGTGGTGATGTTTTCTCCCCAGTGTATCCCCTTGGCCTATGGAATTTAATACAACAGTTCTTTCTGTGAAGTACTTGCCTGTTCAGGTGTCTGTATGTCCTCTGATAAACATGATCATTCTTGCCTATCTCAATAACACCAACCAATTCATGTATAATCTTCATTGAGCCTTTTTAAAGCCTTTGTAAAGAACTGTGTAGAGACCACAAATGCTTTTTTGATGATAATAGTGATTTTTACCAAAGGCCTTCATTTAGGATAAGTGTGCAACTGCAGGAAGCAAGGCTACTGCTCCTACTCACATTCCCACATTTGCTACAAGCAACTTCAAAGAAATTCTGCAGATGGAGCAATGCCACTGTATTGCAATTTAAGCTTTCTTCAGTCATTTATCTGCAACCACACTCAAATTTTCAATTCCTCAAATAGAAAATGAACTGAATAGACATTAACAAAGTAATTTCTCTACTTCTTTGAAAATTGCAAACTAGCTGAATTTTTCTCTTATGGTTGATAATAGCCGTGAAGAAACCAATCATAATTCCTTCTCTTCAGCCTCCGAAATACATCATTTGAAAAAGCTTCCCTTATTGGGTAATAAAATAAGAGGAAAAATCATATTAGAGACTAATGAACTCATATAGTGTTATTTTCATCAGTTAGTAACCTCAGGATATGAATAATTTTCTTTAAATGAATTTTTAAAATGTGGACTAAGGAATCCATATCCTTAAAAGCCTAAAGTTGTCAAAGTAGAGTGATAACTTTTTTCAAGTTTATGAATTTTGAGACAGAAAAACAGTTTTTTAGGGCTTCAGCTGTCTTTAACTTCAATTACATATTCTAGCTAAAGTCGTTAAGCCCAAGCGCTGACCTAGATGGAGAAAAAGAGGACATCAATTCTAAAGGCATGAACATTTGGGACAATAACTGTAGCCACAGCTCAAAGTGGAGGCATCCTGTTTTCCTACAGGGATGGACAGAGAACTTCACAAAGCACACACTACAGGCTGAGGCAGTACCTAGGACTCAAACTGGGCACCACTCAGAGCAGGCATTAGCTGGGCTGACTTTAGAAGTGAAAAGAAAGAAGATGCAGTGGAAGGGCTAGTTGTGTAACCAGGAAGGGTTGGTCCTTTGCTAAACAAGTGGAATTATTTGAGAGTCAAAAATAAGCCAGCTTCAGCCCTGTGTTTACCCTGTGCTTATCTACAAAGTGTCTGGCCTGCCTACAGAAGTGTCTTCCTTTCTGCTAAGGTTTTGTGTGTTCCTTTCAGAATATATATGTCTTTATGTCCTGTGAAAGGTAATACAAAGTGAGCTGATGTGGAAGATACTCCTCTTACTCAAAACACTGTAGACATGCTGTCTTAAAAATGGAGAAATGAATCAGCCAGAAATTGCAAATTCATAGCCTAATTTGAGACCAAGAAAGGCAAATTCCACATTGAGAAAAAAAATAAGAGGGAATCTCAAAATGGTAAGTGAGACTTAAAACTGAAAAGTGTTACAGGGAAATTGGAACCTGTTACAGGCCTTAACAGCTGGGACTGGGGATTAATGCCACCCAGAAAGGGGAATCCAGTCAGAAGCCCCATGTGTGGGGAGCTGAAACTGAGTGGTCTGAATTGATTCTGCAGCCACTGGTTTGTCATTTGTAAGAAAATCACTGCCCACGGTCTAGGCGCAGTTACTCACACCTGTAATCCCAGCAATATGGGAGGCTGAGGTGGGTGGATCACTTGAGGCCAGGAGTTAGAGACCAGTTGGCCAACATGGTGAAACCTCATCCCTACTAAAAATATAAAAATTAGCTGAGTATGGTGGCATGTGCCTGTAATTACAGCTACTTGTGAGGCTGAGGCAGGAGAATTGCTTGAACCGTGAAGGCAGATGTTTCAGTAACCCGAGATCACATCACTGTACTCCAGCCTGGGTGACAGACAGAGTGAGACTCTGTCTCAAAAGGAAAAAAAAAAAAAGAAAAGAAATAGAAAATCACTGCCCATCTAACCCAAGAAAGTTGTAATGAAGCTTCTTATCCACCTAGGTCAGTGGATAAAACTAAACACACCTTCAAAACATCAAAACACAGGAAGGGGTCCAAATCTAAGCTACTTGAGTAGTTCAGGACACTAAAGAAACAAATTAACATAAACATTAGTCCAGTACACTTAAACTCATAAAGCATCAGCAGATGCAAATGAGAAACTGTTACACAAAGCAAATCACATGAGTTTCCAATAGAAAATATCCTCACTGATCAAGAGCTCATAGACAAAATTATAAATCATACAAGAAAATGAATGACCCAGAAGAATAATTAAGAGAAACAATAAACAATCCTGGAGATAATTTTGAAAACTTAAATAAAAGTAAAACTAATTAAAATCAATAGCTTCAATTAGGATTTTTCTCAGGATTTCAAGGATAATTCAGCAACAGAAACTCTACCAATATATTTTATTATATTAAACAAATTAAAGGGGAAAAGCCATATGAAATACAGAGAAACCGTTAGATGAAATTTGCCATCATCTGTGATAAAGACCTTTAGAAAACTGGAAATAAAAGAAGATGCTTTTAATTTTATAAAGAATGGCTACCAAAAACTTATTGAACTACCACAACTAAGGGTAAAATTCTGAAGATGTTCTGTGTAAACTCAGAAATGAGACAAGGGTGGAGATGGATATAAGCACCATTATTCAGCACTTTACTGAAGGTCTAGCCCATGCAATAAGACAAGAAAAACAAATTAAGAGGAATAAGAACTTGAAAGACAGAGTAACAGCTACACCTAACTGTAATTAATGTGACTGTCTAGATTAAGGGTTGAAAAACTTTATCTATGAAAAATCAGAAGTAAATATGTTCCACATTTTAGGATATACAGTGTCTATCACAACTACTCAGCTCTGCCACAGAAGCATGAAAACAGCCATAGATCATACACAAGCAGATGAATTTAGCTATGCTCCAATATAACTTCATAAAAACAGGTTGTGGGCTAGATTTGATCTGAAGTTCATAGTGTGCAAACCTCTGATTTGTGTGTGTGTGTGTGTATATATATATATATATATATATATATATATATGAAGGACCATACTGCAAATCAGTAAAAGATTTCATCAGGATTGCTACAAATAAAATCACAATATATAAATCAATAACTTCTTACATGTTGGCAATAACTGATTAAAAATCCCTTATTCACAATATCAAAATGATTCATTCACAACAGTAATAATGTGAAGTGTCTATATATATATATATATATATATATATATACAAATATATATTCTAAAATCCATATCAAAAAGAAAATTCCAAAGAAAGCCAAAAAATCTGTTTAAAAACCAAGAAAAAAGTGGGCACATTAAATATCAGAGATGAAGATGTATTATCAAAATAGGTTAATCAGAGCAATGTAGTATGTGAACAGGGATAGATGTGAACTTGGTCTATGTTAGAAGAGGTATTAGAAAACAAAATGGAAAAGATTGTGTTGGCACAAATGGCTTTTCCTAAAATAATTAGATCCCTTTCTTATATTATTCTCCAAAATACATTTTATATGTATCAAAGTGAAAAATATACTTTAACATATAGATGTAAACATTGAAAAAATATATTTTTGACTTTTGGTCAGAAAAAGTTTCCTTAAAGAAGAAACAAAAAAAAAAAAACCTAGAAATTATAAAATAATATAAATTGGCTTCAACAAAATTAAGCCCTCTATATGATAAAAGATGCCACAACAAAGTGAAAAGGCAAGCTGCAGATTAACGTAATTAGCAATACATAGAGTAGGTGATTAATTAATATTCAGAAAATAATATCTGACTCTCATAAATAAAAATAGATAAACCATAAAATTATAAAGTATAAAAGGCATAATAGCTATAATTGTAAATAATAGGTTTAGCTATTTTTCAGAAAAGAAAACCTGAAAAATCAGCAAACATATGAAAAGATGTTCAGTTTTCAGTCTCTCATTAGGAATTAAGAAAGCGACAATAAAAACAATAAAATTAAATCTCAGAAATAAATAATACCAGAAAATTTGACAACAGAAATACTGGAAAAATATATGGAGACATCAGTATGCTGATGCATTGTTACTATGAGCAATAAAATAGTAGAACCATTTTATAGAGGAATTTGTCAATATTTGGTAAAACTAAATATATATATATATATATATATATATATATATATTCTACAGAATTACATAGTTATCATGAAGGAACATTCTAAAAACCCATATTATTGAGAGAAGAAACAAAAAAAACAGAATATTATATGATAGCATTTACACCAACTTTAAAACCATGCAATATATTAAGTGTATATAGCTGTTTAAAGAATGTTCAGATAGTGTGAATGAAAAGACTCCCAACAAATTCATGATAGTTGTTGTCTCTGGAAGGAGAAAAATGAGAATGAGGCTGGAAGACATGTTAGTTGGGTTAAGTACGGTTATAACTCCAACGTGCTACAGGAGGGGTACAAGTTGTTGGAGCATCTCACATTGCTCACATTGCCAATTAAGGCTTCCAATCCAGCAGTGACTTACAACTGCCTACAAACCATTGGTCTGAACTGATTACATGACCCTGCAAAGGAAGTAGAGAAATGTAGTCCTCTCAGTGCCCCAAAAAGAAAAGAACCAGTCGTGACTTGGCTCTGTAAATTTAAGATTTCCAATTTTCAGTTGAACATTAATTTTATTAATAAAAGGAAAAATTGAAGCACAAATTACAAAATGTTAATATTCTGGGTGGCAAGAACATAGATGTTTATTGCATTAATGTTTGTCAATGTACCCCTTAGAATGAGGTAAGAACCTCTCAATCATTACTCCTTAGTGTGAATTAGATTATCACACTAAGACAAAAAATAAGAAAGAAGAAATAGATGCATGCTGAAATCACACTTTAGTTACTGACACACTCACCCATCACTTTCAACAACTAGTAGAATCTCCTTAGAAAAATCAGAAAATTTATCTATAATGACCACTCTCTAAATCTCCCACCACTTCTTTCAAACCAAAGTATTCATAATGTCCTGAACTCACATCTGGGTATATTTGTTGTTATTTCTAACCTTCTCCCTTTTTCCCTCTGGGCCAATTCTACTAAGCTGAAATATGTAAAAATATAAAAATATGAAATTTATTTGATATTTGGCATGAAAAAAAATAGGCAAAAAAAAAAACCTGACCACCTGCAGGAAATGGAGTATCAAATTAGCATGCATGCCACTTTGGTGATAAACAAAGCCAACATATTCCACTGTGTTTCTTCTGCTACATGAAATGATGATTTCTTGTTTTGCTTTTCACAGTCCTTTCACTTCTGTCACTTTTTATGATTCTTTCAACATTCCTATGAGGTAGGCAGGGCAGGTATTTATTATCCATAGTGAACAAATAAAAACATTGAGACAAGAGAAGTTTGCTGACTCACCCAAAATCACACAAGGAATTCAAAGCAGAGCTGTTCCCACCACCCAGGGATGAGGACTGCAAGCTCTTGCCACTAGTTCACTCTGTCTGTTTAGAAGAGCAGTTTCTGATTCTTGTCCACATATTTGGCCAGGTCCTTCCACTATATACACTCATCCTTCCTGGAGACAAGACTTAATGGAAGCCAATGGGATCCACGAGAAATTGTGAAGGAACCTGATAATTTACAAACAGAAGACGAGCCTCCTAGATATGCAACAAGCTGTAAACTTTAGTGCTCGTAGCAGAAGGCAGGGTGAATGTTCAGTATCAGAGACCCCAAAACACCAGCCTGGAAGCAGCACACGATTGCTGTGGTTTTGAATCCCAGCTCTGCCATTTATTTGCCTTATGACTTTGGGAAATCACCTTCCCTCTCTGGGCCTCAGTTTCTCTGTCTGCCAAATGAATAAATAGTTTTAGACTATGCCTAAAGCCCCTTCTCCTCTGAGATTCTAAGAGCTGGAAAGGCTTAACTATGTATAATAAAAGGTAATGTTTCTTTTTTCTCATGAAATGGATTCACTGAAGCCTAGGTATAGATGAAACATAGAAATCAGAAAAGTAACAGCATTTATATATGTAAACATAAAACCACCAGATTTTCTAAAATTTTCCATTTCTTCTCCCACTAACAGATGGGAGGCAGTTTGATAGAGTTTATCAGATGAAGCAGCTGCCATCTTACATGAGTGACACTAATGAGACAGGTGAAATATTCAAGAGCCCAAGACTGTCTTCAGGAAACCACGGTAGCTCTGCCAGGGTCATACTGGGCATGCCTGGAGGTTTGTCTTCCGCTCTAAAAATAGACTGTGTAAGTACTATTTTTCATAATGATGATGACTATTATTTAGAGTTTGCCCCAGCCTCCAGGCAAATATCCCAGGAAGAACAAAAGGACGCTTAGTATAATTAAAACAAAGAAAATGTAGAGGTGTTGGCATGTGAGAAAAGGAAGTGTTTTGACATCAGAAGCCAAGAACTATTTGTTGGATTTGATTAATAATCACTAATGTGGATTTTATTTTAAGATCACACAACATCATGGAGTTTTGCTTTATTCATACACACACAAAAGCATCCAAACAGCCTCTTTATGAAAAAGTTATCACATTGCCCTTCCGGGCTTGATTGACTGTACTTTTCCAGAAATAATTTGAAAGGGCAGTTTTTCTAATCTCTGGATCTTGAGGATTCAGTGTAATGCAGATCAACTCAGTGGATATGATTAAGCTTATATTAGAGGTCAATACTAAGTTTAAGTTATGTTAAGTTTATATTAGATATTTAGATATCAAACATTGAGAACACAAACGTTGTGTGTTTTGTGTGTATATGTGTGTGTGTATAATTTCTAATTTTCAGGACCCCAGGAAATAATGGGCAGAATTAAAACACTTTGAGATACAAAGTGTTTCCTCTAGGAAGAGGAAATAGCAGGAACAAAAGCAGATAGAAGTGATATATTTTGAATTAAAGAGTGGAGGGAAATACAGCAGAAAGAACAAGTAAAGGCAGATTATAACTGGCCATATGAGTTCTGCAGAGAATGTAAGACTGTGGTCTAGCGTTATGGGGAGCCATTGAAGAGTTTCAATAAAGAGATTCTGTAATCATAGTTATCTTTTAGAAAGGTCCCTTGGGATGCAGGGTGGACAGTGAATTAGATAGGCTAGATATGAAGGCAGGGAGACCAACCAGAAACCTGTTAAAATAACTGTGGTGAAAATTAATAAGGGGTTCACCTGGGCAGTGGCTGAAGGAGGGATAATAAATATGAATTCTAATTCTAATAAATAAATATGAATTCTAAAGATAGCAAGTTTCCTGCAAGTATCACTATTCTAAGGCATTTCTCATGTAGTTACAGGGTTAAAAGGCAAATATGATAGGCTGAAAATCATGAATATGGCCATTTATGTAGTTGTCTCATGTAGTAATGGGCATTTATACATGAAATATTAATATAATATTAGCATAGCTTGCCAAGAAGCTTTATAGAGTCAACCATTCTGTTTGATGATAATTTATTTGCAAAGTAAAAGAAGAAGATTTGGTTATCCAAAGAATTTAAGACTTGGTCCCAAACTATGAGTCATGACACCCGTGTTTTAATTTCTTGGCTGTGGCTGAAACTCAGTTGATGACTTGAACGAGTTATATCAAGCCTTAATTTCCAGGCTATAAATGGGTATAGTCATAAGTGACCCCTACTTACCTGTTTGTGTAGTTGAATAGATGACTTGCATATGTCTATTAAATGCTCTAAGTCTCTGCTCAAAGGCTAGCATATAGGTGTCATTACTTCGATGGTAGTGATTTTGGAGACTATGAGCTTTGAAGGTGGTGAGTTTGAGTCCCCTAAAGGGGCAGACTCATTTTGTCAAAGGTGCCAACAGTAGATACAATCAGCAATTTCTGGGTTTACCTGGCCAGCCAAAGAATGAGATTAACTGACCTATAAAACGTATCAGAAGATTTGGACTTTTAGAAGAAATAGAAGTCACATGCTGAGAGTTTGCATATCAGAAAGAGACAGACAGAAAGAACAATGAAAGT
This sequence comes from Saguinus oedipus, assembly GCA_031835075.1. Lineage (NCBI taxonomy): Eukaryota > Metazoa > Chordata > Mammalia > Primates > Cebidae > Saguinus > Saguinus oedipus. Next base: position 6,467,963 of record CM063183.1, on the reverse strand, counting down.
GTTTGCACGTGAAAATAACTATAATCACTTTTTAAATTTGGTAGCTGGGTGATATGGTTTGAACCTGTGTCCCCACCAAATCTCAGGTGGAATTGTAATCTCCAGTGTTGGAGGTGGGGCCTGGTGAGAGGTAATTGGATTGTGGGGGCGGGGCTCTCAAGAATGGCTTAGCACCATCCCCTCTGTGTTGCTCTCATGATAGTGAGTGAGTAACTTCTCAGGAGATCCGGATGTTTTAAAAGTGGGTAATGCCTCCTTCACTTACTTTCTCTCTTACTTTTTCTCTGGCCATGTAAGATGTGCCTGCCTCCCTTCACCTTCAGCCATGGTTGCAAGTTTGCCGAGGCCTCCCCAGAAGCCGGGGAGATGGCCAACATCATGCTTTCAGTATAGCCTGCAGAACTGTGAGCCAGTTAAACCTCTTTTCTTTATGAATTATCTGGTCTCAGGTATTTCTTTGTAGCAATGTGAAGCTAATATGCTGGGTTACATCAGGCACTGTGCTAGCTACTCATTAATTGTCTGCACATTCATGATCTTATTAACATTTCTGTCTAGCACACAGTAGGCCCTCAATAAACATTAGTTGCAAAAACAATTCTTTGTGGCAAGTCCTGTTACAACCATTTTAATTATGAATGTGAGAAACAAACAAAGAGGGGATGGTGCAATGAAGTATGCAAAGTTCCTACATGGTCTTTCTAACCTCGCTGTCCCTACAGTCCTTCCCTATTATCACTGTATCACCAGTGACCCTTACAGTTCCTGGGCTATATAATTTTTCTTTCTTCATTGTTGACTATCATTTGACTCTATTTTTCCAAATCCTGAGAATTCATCTCCCACTTCTCTTTTTAGGGGAGAAAGGTGGATGGTGCTGTTTATACTCTTCCCCACCTTGGAAGCAATGTATTATCTACATTTGTAACATATGAGGAATCTACTCTAAATAGAATGCTCTTTACATCCAGAGTTGGGGGCTCTTATCAAATAACTGGCAGGGACCAAATCAGATCTTTGACATTCATATGGGGAAAGAACCAGCAACATTATTTTTGTGCTTTATTAATGTACATTTATTAAATTGTTGGTAAAAGTCTAAAGAAATGCAAGGCCAGATTGAATGATTCACTCAGCCAACTGGCATTAGTTAAATATTAATATTTTTTATGTGTCGGGTGCTCTTCTAAGTGTTGAGGAGATACAAAGACCAATAATAAACCATCAATCCTGGCCTCAAAGAGCTCATAGTCTATTCCAGAGGCACATACAGTTGCTGTTCACTACTAGAAGATTCTGATTTGTGATATTGCCTACCTGTTAAAATTTATTTGTAACCTCAAACTCAATACTCCATCGCTTTTGTGATCTGTAGTCATTCCCCAAGCATGAAGCACTTGAGGCACCCAGAAAGGCATGTTCCCAGCTGAGGTCCAGCAAGACCATATTCTGCCTTGTTTCAGTTCGCATAGAGTGTCCTTTTTGTGATCTATTTTGTGCTACACTTCTTTAACGTTTTTGTGCTTGTTGACTGTGATTTCGCTGTTAAATAATGACCTCCAAGCACAGTGCCGAAGTGGCATCTGTGTTTCAAAGAAGGCTGGGAGGTTCCTTACGGTGAAAATACATGTGTTATATAAACTTCGTTCAGGCATGAGTTATAGTGCTGTTACCATGAGTTCAATGTTTTTTGTTTTTGTTTTTGTTTTAGATGGAGTCTTCCTCTGTCGCCAGGCTGAAGTATAGTGGTTCGATCTCGGCTTACTGCAATCTCCACCTCCCTTGCTGGAGTGATTCTCCTGCCTCAGCCTCCCAAGTAGCTGGGACTACAGGCATGTGCCACCACGTCTAGCTATTTCTTTTGTATTTTTTTAGTAGAGACGGGGTTTCACTATGTTGGCCAGGATGGTCTCGAAATCCTGACCTCGTGATCTGCCCACCTCAGCCTCCCAAAGTGCTGGAATTACAGGCGTGAGCCACCATGCCCAGCCAAGTTCAATGTTAGTGAATCAACATTGCATATTAAATAAAGTACTTTTAAACAGAAACACACATAAAGCAAGTTTATGTGTTCATTAGTTGACAAATATGTGACCAAAGGCTTACAGGAGCTTAACCCTACATTTCCCCTAGAAGCTTTTGCTCAGCATTTATTCAGTATTTAAGACAACTTTATAGAATATAGCTACTGCACATAACAAGAATTAACTGTGTAGAAACTTATCCAATCACCACAGCTTGGTGAGTGCTCCTGTAGAGGTATGAGTGCTAGTCTGTGGAAGCACATGGGAAAGAACAATTGACTTGGTCATGGAGAGTTGAAGGAGTCATTCTAGAGGGGTTGCTTTTGAATCAGGTTTCAAAACCAATGAGTAGATACTCAAAGAACAGACCAGGTTGAAAGGTCATTCAAGGGAGTGGCGAACCATGTGTAAAGGAAGGAAGGTCTGGAAGAGCCTGACATGCTCAGTGATTAAAAATGAGTAGAGGCAGAACTCTTAAGTTGTGTGCTCCAACTCAGCCCTGGGCAAGGATTTGCAGCCATCACAAAGTTTCTCTACACAGTTTGGGCTGCGATTTTTGCAACAAGGAAGTATGCAGCATGTCAGCTGTGAAAATTGGCTCCACGTTCATAATCAAATCTATTATGCTCCCTCTGAAACCTAGTCCATGTTTCCGTAGAAACCCCTAGTTATATAAAGGGGCCCTGGCCAGCAATTGGCAAGAAAACCCACCACCTTTGGAAGCCGTTATAGTAATGCCAGGGGGAAAACATTATATAATTCCTGCTGGAGATTAGTGGGCTTGGAGGGCAAAAATAAAGATTCCTTCCTCACAGAGTACCAAGCACAGAGCACTACAAGGCTTCACCACACAGGATTCCCCCATCTCCTCGCCCTGTCCTTATCTATGAATTAACCCACCAGCCAGTGGGTTAATAAGCACTTTAACACAGCTTGGAATGAGCACTTCCTACACTCCCAGTGCAATTCAAGGCACCATGAGGCCACACGCACAAACACACACAAACACACACACGACACTTTACATATTTTTTCTTTTACAGCTACAAAGCAGTTTATAATAGCCTTCACATCAACCTTCTCAGGTAGATTTGATTACTCCAATTTTATGGAAGAGAAAACAAAAACACCAGATGATAAAGTATCCAGTGAGTGGCAGAATTCAGATTTATGTTCAGCTTTGACTTCAAATCTACGGTTTCATCTGTGACTCAGAAAAAAATTAAAAAGTCCCTGTCCCTGAGAAACTTGTTTATGTGAAAGTCCTGAATGCCTCTACTGAGAAACAGTTGTCACACGTGATGTGTCAAAGGAGTAAGTGGTTCAGACTGTCAATTTTATAGAAATACTTAGAGGACAGAAGTTTGAGCCCAAGGTATCACACTGTCCCCTAGGCCAACATTAGCATTGGAAGAAATAATTTTTGGTAGCTGAGATGGCAGAGGTAGGAATGTCATCAAAAGTCCAGAAGCAGAAAGGATCCTTTGAAGAGGGAAGGAGTCAGGTGGGAAAGGGAAGTGTAAATGGTTGCGTGATTTGGAGGGAATGCTTCACACGGTCTTGGACAGGTTTCAGTGGGTGGAGAGGGCACTGCTGCCTCCTCTTCTTTCTCCATCCACTGTTGCTAAGGACCTTAACCTCTGATCAGTCTCCTTATTCGGTACTCTGGTCAAGGCCACTTAGTCCCCAGGAGCTCCCAGGGTCAAGTACAGATTCTCAGGCTGATGTTCTAGCTCTGCATCTCCATCCCATGTTGCGGGATGCCCCTGGTACGTTGGCCACCCCGGACCACTTTTCACCCAGGCTCCACTTTGCCTCTCTGAGTGGAATGTCTTTGTCCCCACTTCCTGCCTGTTGAAGTCTAACTTCCCACCTCAAATTTTAGCTTAAAACTGCCCTTTTCAAGAATCTGCTCTCAGTTTCCCCCAATCACAATGAATTCTTTCTTTTCCTGGGCCCATATGGCAAATATCTCTATTGTACACCATTTCCACAGCCAGCCTGTCTGTGTCCTCCTCAAGACCAGGAAACTGTGTCCTTATTCCATCACTTAGCAGTGCCTGGCACATCATCCATGCTTCATCAATCTCTTTTAAAAAACAAACACATGAAAAAGATGTCCTTGAAGCTAGAATAACTCAGTTTACATTTAATTTAATTAAGATATTAAGCAAAGGTATTTTAGCAAACATTGTGAGTGACAACCACCTGAAATTTCATCTCAACTTACCTGCCTCCTAAATGACAGTTTAATTTCACTATAATCTTTATTATAATAACCTTTAAACTTGTTATTAGTATTACTGATAAAGTTAAAAGACTTTCATCTGGTTATTGTGTCTTAGGAAACAATTATTACATTCCACACTGATCATTAGAAAACCCTATTATTTCATAACAGGCTGGGCAATACTATGCAGGTATCCCTCAATTATTGAAACAGAAGCCATCTCTAAGTGTGTGGAAGTGAAATCTCAGGCATCGAATAGTCTACTCATAAACTTAAGCTGTATTATTAGAGACAGATGGGTGTAAAGTGAAAAGTCCTCGAATGGTCTGAAATGATAGTGTTTTATGGGGATGAATGGTGTCTGCGGCTGATGAGTCCTTGCTGGTCCTCAAACCTGGCCAAGCTCAAGGGGAACAGATTATGCCAGAAAATTTTAGGGGTGTGTGTGTGTGTGTGTGTGTGAAGTAGACATGGTTTAGCTCATGGCAAGAAGGCTTTTCTCATAGAAACACTCACAGATAAAACACCTTTGCAGAGATTGACAACGGAGGCTGGTCTAGGGCATGGGGAAAACTCAAAAAGACAATGGGAAAGTGTTTTTTCTGGTCCTAAGGACCCCTTCCAAGTGGGAAATAATTTCACTCTAACTAGGCAGTGCCTTCCTGCCCTCTGTGAATTTTTGCCAAAAAAACAGACCAAGAGTCTCCGTGGACAGTTCAGGAGAGCCTTTCAGAGCCCAAAGGAAACTTGGGCAGCAAGTCCTTCCAGGAGAAGTACCCTGGACATCAGAAAGGAGAGGGGCCTCAGCACGTTCTCCTGACCCCAACCCACACAGGGCCCCAACCTGTGCAGCGTCGGGCACATACCTTGGCACACTATGGGAATTTAACACATGTTTCATGATGTTCTGGCTGATGGACTAGGAAAGGAAGCAGCCGAAGCCGGGGTCCACAGGAGCTCTCCCTCCCCTCAACAGGAGTTCTGACTCACAACCTGTTTGGCACTGCTGAGTCCTCTCTGGTTTCCTGAATCTCCCTCTCTCTAATGCTAAAAGCCTCCATGGCAGATGTTTTAGAACAATGATCCTGTCAATGATGATTTCTTTTTGCATCCTAGAATTTTTAAAGTGTTTTTGCGGACTTACTCTTTAAAGTTAATTACATCTTTTGGATTAAGCCTTTGGGAAGCCTTTACTGTGGTCCCATGGGATAACTGCGGGCCCCCAGGCTGGAGATCTGTTAATAGGATGGGCGACAAGGAACTGGGAGCGAGGCTGGGTTCAGAATCTCAAGTAATTTGGGAGCGGGCCTAGGGATTGGGATGATTTGGCTGGCCATGGATTTGAAGGTGAATGTGCGTCTGGAGATTGCGGGGATTCCTCCTTTTTCTTGGAGGGCAACAGTGGGTGTGGAGGAATTCGGTGTGCAGAAACAGAAAGGTCTGCTTCAGGCTTCCTCTGGGAGGGCAAGGCCAAGAGGCCAAGGCTGAGAAGGGGCGAGGGCGACCGCGCTGGGCGGGTCCGCACCAGCTCCTGGGAGCAGAGGGCAGAGGCGGGAAAGGAGATGGGGTCGTCCGGGCGAGGGTGAGGACGCGGCGGGTGACAGCGCGGGTGGGGATCCCCGGGGCTGGGGCGGGGCGGTCGCCGCGAGCCGGGCTGGGGGCGGGGCGGGGCGGGGCGGGGCGAGGCGGGGCTCCGGGGCCGTCTCGCAGGCTGCGGCGGCCGCGGGAGAGGCGTCCACGGCGGCGGCGGAGCGGACGGCGGAGCTGGGCGGCGGCGACTCGGTGAGCGCTGCGCGGCTGGGGGCGAGGCAGGGGCGCGGGCGGGGGTCTGCGGGCTCGGGGCTGGGCCTGCGCGGGGCACCGCGGGGCACCGCGGGGCGGGCCGGGCGCCTCCCGGCCACCCTTCTCTCCCCGGACGCCCCTGCAGCCTTCTGGAGGGAGGCAGAGCGGAGGACCCGGTCCTGGAACCCTTCTCCAGCTCTTGCCGGTCAGAGGTCGGGCTTTGTACCCAGTTGCCCCCTTTCTGCGGTGGCTGCCTCCTGATTGTGTTCCTTTCCCAGACCACCCTCCCTCGTCCCTCACTCACTTACTCCCCACCCCCAGGTAGCATAAGCTCCAGTCTGGCAGGGGACCCCAAAACTCCCCTTCCCACCACCTGAGGCCCCGGGCTCCTGGACACTCTACAGCCCCAGAAGGAGGGATGGACCTCCCTCCGCCGTCCCTATACACCTGGACCCTTCTGCTGCCACCTGCCACAGACCGTCTTAGCCAGCCAGAAAGCTGCTGTGCCTGGGACCCAGCACTCCTTGCCATCACCCTCTCTCCTCCCTCAGAACCCAGAACCCCAGTTTGGCAAAAGGCACTTTTCCAATATTGAGCTTTGGGAACAATTTGACCCACTTCCCAAAATGCTGGTCCCAGGCCAGCCATGCTTTTTGGTGGAGACACCTGTCTTGTCTGCCAGGAGACATTCACTGTCAAAATGGGCCAGCCCGTCCCTGGGTCCTCCTCCAAGCTGCTCCTACTTGCTAGCCAATGTCCTCAGAGACCAGGGACCACTAGCTTTGTCATTTAAGGCCTCCAAAGCTATTTCCCCACCCATCCCCAGAATTCCCTCAGTCACTGTTTGCGGAGTGCCAAGTCCAGAACTGATGGAGCGACCCTTCTGGGTTCAGGGCCTGATGTCCTCTCCCACATCCTTGTTTACCCGCCTGCTCCCCAGGGAACCCCAGACAGGGTCGTGGGGCTGGAGTTTGGGGCCTTGATCTCCCCTGAACCTCTGTGACCCTCCTTTTTTTCCTGTTAGAAACTTTCCTCTCTGTCACCAGTCACTATCTCCTCTGGATGGAACCTGGGCCATCTGCACAGTGTCGAGTCCCCAGGGCACAGAATGCCGATCTGGGACCCTGGGAGGCTGGGACTTGTGCTGGGCCAGCAGGAGAGTGGCTGCTAGGGGAGTCTGGGCTTGGGGAGCAGGGGTCTTTGGGTGGATCGATTGTCAGCTTTCACTGATCTCCCGTTGGGGGTGAGGGCTTGCTTTGCAGTGGAGACAGGAGGCAGAGCAGGGGCTGTTTTCCGTGCTTCTGACTGTCTTGTGTTGCTATGGTGACAGTTGTGCCTGTCTTCTTCCTTCTGACTCTTCTGGGAGCTGGTTTTTATTGGTCTGTTGTCCTGTCTTTCATGGCTCTAATTTCTCCTTTCTACTTGCTCTGAAATAAACAGTCATAAACATGGGCGCTGGGCCCAGGCTGGGGGCTGGCAGAACTTCACCTCCTGCTGGCCCTGGGTTCCTGTGAGGGCAGAGTGGGAAAGCGAGGTGGAACAGACCTGCCCACATTCCCTCCTGCCTCTGGGCTCTGGCTCTGGGAAGGGGGCAGCAGCATCACAGCTTGGGCACATAGTGGGCGCATAGTGCCTCGGTGCTAAAAGCAGATCCCAAATGTGGTGAAGGACCTCACTGGTGTTACTTCCTTTCATCATCACAATAGCCACGGCGGGGGCGGGGGCAGGGACTCTTTCCACTTTGCAGATGAGGAAACTAAGCTCAGACCAAGTGAGCTATTTCCCTGAGGTCACATTGATTTGAGCACATAGTCAGCCCTCAGTTTTGGTTGAATGAATGGAAAAGTGATGAGACTGACATACATGCATCTCAGCTGGGCTCCCTGGCCCAGTCCCAGAGGGACCACAGAGACCTCCTCAGTCCAGCTGCCTAAACCCTCTAGGAGGCTCTCGGAAGGTGTCTCCACTTTCCCTGTCCCTGCTGGACTCCTGTGGAGGAAGCTGCCAGGAAGCTGCCTGGTGTGTCCCAAGTGTACCCTTGACCTGAACTGTTGAGGACCCCAGCTGAGAGCAGAGCGAACCACTTGTGACTTCCTGTTTTTACTCAGCACCAAGAAGAATTCAGTTTGCTTTTACTCTCAGGCCCAGATGCAACCGGCTAAGTCAGGGACACAGAGTTGAGTAGACCCTCCCAAGCTAGCCCTGGGCAGGGAGTTCATAGCTCCCCAGGGCCATAGGGGCACCCACTGTCAGCTGTCAGTGAGTCTCCAGTGTGGCTGTTCCCTCCCTTCCCTGGTGTTTATGTGTCAGTACTCCCTTCACATTGCCACGCTCTAGGTTTGTTAAAAGCAAGCTGAGCAAGTATTATGATAGCATGGGAAGACCAGGGAAATAGCAGCCTCAGTGTCAAATGTTGGCCCTGAGAAAATCGGTTCACTCATATAGCCTCAGTGTCTCAGTCTTTAAAATGCGGTTGACGGCATCTATCCTATTGGCCACATTTGCCTGTTCTTTTAGGATGGAATAGAATAGCCTACAGGGAGTGCTTTGAACACTTTGAAAGGCCGAAGGACCCATAATGTCCTGGTTCTTTTGGGAGAGCTCAGAGTTAAAGAGAGCCCTGAACCACTGTCCAGAGATTGAGAACCGACCTAGGAATAATTAGGCTATAAAATCTCAGTGTTAGAGGCATCCTCCAGAAGCATTTTGCCCAGCCTTGATGTTGAATCCTTTAATTCATTTATGTACCCTACATTTATTGAGTATCTGCTCTGTACCAAATACAGCTTTGGAAACAAGGGATTCAAAAAAAGGAACAGTTTTTCTGTTTTTTTTTTTTTTTTTTTTTTAATGTAGTCAAGGGTAAAGATCCTTGTAATACAGTGAGAGAGGTGGTGTGATAAAAGGAAGGGCAGGCTGATGTGGGCCCAGAGATGGCCACTTGACTAAGTCACCCATGAGGGTTGAATCAGGGTGGCCTGTGCATTGGGGCCGAATACATTTGTCCTTCCACTGCCCACTTGAGGAGCAATGGAGTGATGGCTAAAGAGCCACTCATCAGCCATTGTGAGCAGCGTGGGGGAGAGAAGCATGGTAGGGAACCAGGCCTGCCTTTCTCACTGAGTTTTGACTCATCTTCTCATAGAAGCCTCCAGTTCCTACCTCATCATGGTTAAAATCTTGTCTCAGTGGCTGCATGAATTACCTGACGAGGCATCATGGTGATTGGAAAGAAAGTTGTCTTAAGAGTCAGGCATGAGATCAAACTCCACTACTGCTTTGTCTTAGCTGTGGCTGAAGGTGCATCTAACCTCTTTGGGTCTCAATTCTTACATCTGAGAAATTGCAATAATTATACTTGCCTTCTAAGATTTAAATGATCTTATGTATTTAGGGGGTCTGGCATGGTGCCCGCCTCACAGTAGACTGGCTGTTATTTAGTTATATTGATTAGAAATGTGTTCCCAGTTACTGGGCCTCTGGGTCCCGTTAGAACCATGGTACAAAGCTCTTTGGATGAATTCTAGCCTTTGGAGATCCATTCATTATCTGAGAAGGTTAAAAATTGCCTGCGCTCAGGCTCCTAGCACTGCTGGTTAATTTTCAAGTTATCTCTCACCAGATAAGCTATGTTCTACAATACCACTACAGTGAAGGAATTACCAACACTTTTCATTTCTCAGAGGAGAAAAAATTTGAGGTAGCAATAAACACCCTGAGTTTTAGAAACGTATTCTATCTCTGAGAACACTTTAAAATGAATGCTTCGTGTTTTTTATTCTGAGCATGTTGAACTTTTTTTAAGCTACCATAAACATGAATATACATTTTTCCCAATGATCACTACAACTCTGTGACATTAGTATCATTGTCTCCATTTTACAGTTAAGAAAACAGGGAAAGGTAAAGGCCCTTACATCGTGTCTAGCATCTAGGAAGTGGCAGGACCAGAATTTAAAGCTAGGTTCCACGTGCTCTTTGTGCTGTGGTACACAGTCTTGTCATTTCCTTGGCTGGCATGTCAGTGACCTAAAATAATTGTATTTGGATAATGCAGGCAGATTTTAACAGGGGTGGAACTGGTCAGCGTTATAACTCAGTCTCTTAGTAAATATTTAGAGAGTTTATTAGGGTTTAGCTCTCAACATAGCCTTAAGAAGGGTTTCTGCAGTTGGCTGGGGTTTTATTTCTACAAGTGATAAATAGAAGAGGAGTTTGACACATCTGAGTTAAGGGGAAATGTTTAATGGTGCTAGAAGTAGCTTCCTTTGCCCAAGAATGGATTGATGGTTCGTTACTGAAATAAACTGAACCTTTAAGCAGGCCAAGATTTTGTGATTGAATTTATGAATGGAAAGCGTTAACGGTTGCTTTCCAGGGATACAAAGACAGGAAAAACAAGGTCAGAACATATGAGTGGATGGCTCTTCAAACACAAAGGTGATTTGGATTCAGTCTATTTTTTTTTCTTATTTTAAGACAGGGTCATGCTCTGTCACTCAGGCCAGAGTGCAGTGATGACATTGTAGCTGATTGCAGCTTCGACCTCTCCAGATCAAGTGATCCTCCCACCCCAGCCTCCTGAGAAGCTGGGACCATAAGTGTGCATCACCAAGGTTGTTTTTTTTGTTTGTTTGTTTGTTTGTTTGTTTGTAGAGGTGGGCTTTCTCCACGTTGCCCAGGCTGGTCTTGAACTCCTGGGCTCAAGCAGATCTTCCACTTCAGCCTCTCAAAGTGCTGGTATTCAGTCTGTCAGTATAGCTATCACCTAGGAATTTGGAGATATTGAAAAGCAGTTATAAAAATGCTCATGAACTTTTCTTGTGTAATTTAGAAGCCTAATTTCCCTGGTTTAAGAACCCCATTTTCCCCACAAATCCAAGAGCTGAAAATGGGTGCCATGTTTCCCAGTAGTGTGTTTACCAGGTCCACCTTGGAGCTGCAGACAGATGCATTTCTATTTGCAATTATCTCAGGGCCTGAGTCTGGTGTCTGCTTATTTAATGACTTCACTTTCTAATAAAAATTCTGTATGGCATAGATAATTAGATTTTTAAAATGAAACTGGGGAAATGGAGTGCCCCAAAGAGTTTAATTGCAGTTTTATGATGGATCAAGCATAAAAATGAGATTAGTTGTTTGACAGATATGTATGGGGTGGGTTCTTGCCTCGTGTTGCACTAGGATACAGCGATCAATACAACATCACCCCTGCTCTCAGGTGGCTCTCCCTCCATGGCGGAAGCTGGGGAGGAAACACATGTCCAAGCAGAGCTTGGCCAGTGTTATACAGAGTGCGGTGTGCTGGGGAAGAGGGAAGCATTGTTTTGACTCTTACTACAATAGAGTTCATTCCCTCCACATGGGCGCTATCTGTGGAGCACCTGAATTACACCTGACATTACTCGGAGGGGAGCACAAAGCAGAAAAGCGCATGTCCTGGAAGGCTGCCCACCTAAGCTCAGCTGTCAGCTGCAGGCCTCACTTCCTTGTAAGGGAGGAGCAGGTCTCTTCTTCAGTTTTACTGTTGGTGAAATGGGGAGGCTGGATTTCATGACTTGAAAGGGCCTTTCCACATCTAGCCTGATGATTCTAGTAAGCTCTTGGGCTCATTTCCTCTAGTGACAGGTGAAGAGGCAAAACCTAGGTGTCTAGTTAGCAGGGTTGCCAAGAGAGAGCTGGGATGTGGAGAACCAAATGTGTCTTCGAAGAATCCTCTCAAGGAGCCGAGAAGCCCTGCTTTTCTTCCCAGGAAGGAAACAACTTTCTGGTTGAGGCTTCCGATAAAAGGCTGATGACAGTGAGAATAGACAAGCAGAGACACAGGAGTGGCACAGAGGCACCAGCTTACTCCCATATTCTGGAGCCTTCACCACCATGAATGCAGAAGGAGGCTGACGTCACAGATGCCTTGGTTACTGCAATGTGCTCTTCTGTTTTAAGTTAATGTGGTTTTTTAAAAATTATTATTTAGTTTGATGACTCTTGAGTTTCCAAATTAAATGCACAATCATTTTTTTGATCATGAGGAACAATGAGTGACACACACCTATCCCAACATTCTTCAAGTTCTCTCATTCGCATTGGCCACCAGATGCAGGCCTTTCCAGCCACAATAATGAGGCTCACTCCCAGTCACCTCATGTAGAGAAGCTTCATGCTGCGGTCAGGGCAAGAGCAAGTGGAGAGTCCAAGAAGCCCCACTGTCTTTTAGTCACTCTGCCCACTCACAAGCAGCCTGGGCTTTGACAAGCTGTCTGATCCCTTGAGTCTTATGTTCCTACTGAGCCATGTAGGATATTGTCAGTAGAACAATGGTAAGCATTTTGTACCCACTTTTAGCAATCTTCTGAAGAACTTTGGAAACAGACATTATCCCCGTTCTATGGATGGAGAAACAGAAGTCCAGAGGTATTAAGGAATTTACATAATGTCACCTCATTAGAAAGGTGGCATGTTTGGTATCTGAAACCACATCTGTGTGCCTTCATAGCCTGATCTCTCTGTACCGCCCACACTATAAATAAGAGCTGTGCACAGGTGAGGAGTGTGGAGTTAATTAGCATGTGTCTTGGGTAGAACTTTTATCTCAAAGAGGTGGTAAGTTTCTGCTAGCCAAAGGAGCCTCCGTCTCCTGAAACTGAATGAAGTTTAGCTTGTGTTTCAAGTGCTTCCCTGTGACTGGTGTTTCTGTGTTTGGCTGACGTCCTTCAGGGCGTCCTTTGCTCAGCCCAGCTCGATGGAGGGTGGCAGTGATGAGCTGAGCCTGCAGTGAGTGCTGCATACGGCCTTGCTGAGCTGTGGATCACGCCCGGTTGCGGCAGGTGGTATCCAACTTACTTCTCAGGCCTTTCCCTGGGACAGCTTGCAGTCACGGAAGGAACACAAGATATACATTCTTAGCTTACAGAGTGACAGGCATGCATGTAGATGACACCCCTGCTCTTTCTCTGTTCCACAGAAACTGGGGGAGGGGGGTGGTTAATAGATAGGTAGATGGATGGAATGAAGAGAAAAGAAAAGGAAGAAAAAAGGAAGGGAGGAAGGAAAAGAAAAAAGTAAAGGAAAGAAAGATAAAGAAAGGAAAAGAGAAACTGAGACCAGTGGCCTTTCCAAGGCTGAGACAAAAACTCAGCTACCACAACTCTTTGAAATCCAGACAAGTGACATCTGCTTCTTGAAGTTCTGGAGCAAGTGTTTGGAAGCAAACAGACCTGGGTTGGATGGAATCTTGGCCCTTCCCTTGGGCAAATTCCTTAAGCTTGCTAAGTTTTCCATTTAGTGAACTAAAGTTAATAATGTTTGTGTCTCAGGAATACGGTGAGGGATATGTAAATTAAATATACATCCATCCTCCTTTTTGCCTGATCTTTGAATAAAATTTGTTTGTAAAGTTTTTGCTACGTCCTCTGGGTTCCTCTTTGTTGTTCTGGGTGGGAAATGACATGACGTGAAACTTCTCCTTTCTCTGACTACACATTCCTGAATCGTCCCTGAAAAAGCCCCATGTAGTCAGCCCCTCTGGACTTGTGTTTCTAGCTTTTCAGCCTTCAGTGTATGCCTGAAGTGAACATAGCCATATTATTTCCTAGATTGTAGCAAGGATAATGATTCTCGTCAGCATCAAGCACTGTACACACACTAGGTGATCCATCTCCTTATCCTAAGTGTTTTTCCTATTTTTTAACAGTGTATTTTTTTCTGGAGTGTTGCAGTTTTAAATCCAGGTCCTTTTGTACCTTCAGAAGTAACAAATGGGGTCATAAGCTATTTTCTGACACATATACATTCACTTATTTTTAAGTCCAAAATCCAAAAAGCTCTGAAAATGGGAAGTTTATTTCATCACACATTTGAAAGCAAAAGCTGGCCCGGAGACTCTTTATAGCTTTTGTGTCTTATACTCAAGATGAATGAGGTTTTCAGCAGAAAGATGAGTGACTCAGACCCTGCTGGGCATGTACATAATATATGGCTTATGTACTCTTTACCTTTCTAAAAGACAACATTTCTGAATTTGGAAACACTTCTGAGCAAAGGGTCTCAAAGAAGAGTTTATAGATCTTGCAAAAAGCCTAAAAGAACTCACTGTGTCGGCAAAGTCCAGATGACACAAGTGAATATCCAATCCTACCTTTGGCTATTAGAGGGTATGGTGACATGGCCAATCTCATGCATATCAGAAGCTTTAATGGCCATTTTTATGTTTTGTCAATTAACTGAACTAAATGAGCATGCTTGGCACAAAAACAAAACAACAGCCAAAAAACATTTAAAACCATGGGCTCTCAAATTTCACTGGGACAAAGTCTTTTAAAAAAACTTTCTCTGAGAAGTAAAAATAAGCTGGGAATTTTTGATTGAGTGTGGCTTATAATTAAGTTTTGGTTTTGGCCTTGGAGGGGAAGGTAGAGGGAATTTTTAAATCTTACTCATCATTTTACCCATGTGAGGAAGAGCCAGGGCTAAAAGAGCAACATGGGGAAGTGAAAAGCCTCAGCCAAGCGTGAGAAGGTTTTGGTTCTTATCTTGGGTCTGCTCTTGGCTTGTTGAGTGAGCTTGAGCTTGTCACTTCCCTTCCCTGACCCCTAGGAACTGAGTTATTGAGTAAATGACTTCTTCCTTTGTCTCTCTGAGAATTAAGACATGGAGGTTAGGATGTCAACAGAGAAGGAGAGTGGGAAGCACCGAGCTGTCTGGCTGGCTGTACTGGGAGCTTCTTCCAGCCCAAGGCTGACCTCCAGAGGCATGCAGAAAGTTTCCCTGTGCTCTGCTGGGTTCCCTCCCGGCTCTTCCTTTACTTCTTCCACAGCACTGGTCTGTGCCTTTGGCTGCTTTGTGTCAGATGTATTTTGGCCCTGGTGCCTCTACTGCCATTCGCACCACTGATGCCCATGAGGTCTCATTGGCTGCTTGACTAAGCATGGTCATTGGCAGTGGCCTTAATGGCAATGGCCTTTCCAGTGGTTGCTCTGCTTTTGGGGTTAGACCATAGGTAAGCATTATTGCGGAGGTGTCAGAGAGGAGGGTGAAAGTTTTCTATTGGAGAGCACAGGGCCAGTGCAAGATTTGTCAAAGGAAATGGAATAGTTTATGTAGGGTCCTGTGTCTGTGTGGACTAGGTATTTAAATAGAGAGCATTTAGGTAAACAGGATTGGGGATCGACCCACTGAGCTACCTCTCCCCGTCTGACCTTTTCTTTCTCTCTTGTTTTCTCTTTCTTTATATCTTTGTCTTCTGAGTTTATTATTAGCGCATTATAATTCTGACTTTTTCTAGGTCAAAAGCTTAACATTTCTTTCAGAATCTGATGATACTTAAAAATCAGCAGCTCCTCCTCTCTGAGGACCCACTCTGCCCTTCTGGAGGAGGGTCTCACCCACTCATAACCAGTGATAGCCATGCGAATTCCGCCATGGAGGAGTGACCTTAAGTTGTAGGATCCTGGAGGCCTTTGGTTTGCATAGACTATTGGAGCCACTAGCAAGTTGTAAATATGGTTCACATCAGGGCGCATAGAGATGAGGGTGCCTCTGGGATGGCGGGACCTTAGAAACTAGAGAGGCCTGGACTTGTGAGTGTGTAAGTATAATGTGTGTGGTTTGGATGTATGTGTGTTTATGCGTGGCTTGGAGTGGGTGTGTGGGTGTGAATATGTAGATGTGTATAACTGTGTGTGTATAGATATGTGTGAGTGTGGGCGGTGTGGATATGGGTATGTGTGTGTGTGGTTTGTGAGTGTATGTGTGACTGTGAATATGTGGATGTGTATAGCTGTGTGTGTATAGATATGTATGAATGTGGGTGGTGTGGATATGGGTATGCATGTGTGTGGTTTATGAGTGTGTGTGTGACTGTGAATATTTGGATGTGTATAACTGTGTATAGGTATGTGTGAGTGTGGGTGGTGTGGATATGGGTGTGTGTGTGGTTTGTGAGTGGGTGTGTAGGGGTGAATATGTGGATGTGTATAGCTGT
Organism: Saguinus oedipus; assembly: GCA_031835075.1. NCBI lineage: Eukaryota > Metazoa > Chordata > Mammalia > Primates > Cebidae > Saguinus > Saguinus oedipus. The sequence continues at coordinate 6,451,948 of CM063183.1, read as the reverse complement.
GTGTATATAGGTATGTGTGAGTGTGGGTGCTGTGGATATGGGTGTGTGTGTGGTTTGAGTGGGTGTGTGGGTGTGAATATGTGATTGTGTATAGCTGTGTGTGTATAGGTATGTGTGAATGTGGGTGGTATGAGTATAGATATGTGTGTGTGTGGTTTATGAGTGTGTGTGTGGCTGTGAATTTATGGATGTGTATAGCTCTGTGTGTATAGGTATGTGTGAGTGTGGTTGGTGTGAATATGGGTGTGTGTATGTGGTTTGTGTGTGTGGATGTGAATATGTGGATGTGTATAGCTGTGTGTGTATAGGTATGTGGGAGTGTGGGTGGTATGGATATGGATGTGTGTGTGGTTTGTGAGTGGGTGTGTGGGTGTGAATATGTGGATGTGTATAGCTGTGTGTGTATAGGTATGTGTGAGTGTGGGTGCTGTGGATATGGGTATGTGTGTGTGTGGTTTGTCAGTGTGTGTGTGGATGTGAATTTGTGGATGTGTATAGCTGTGTGTGTATAGGTATGTGTGAGTGTGGGTGCTGTGGATATGGGTATGTGTGTGTGTGGTTTGTGAGTGGGTGTGTAGGGGTGAATATGTGGATGTATATAGCTGTGTGTGTATAGGTATGTGTGGGTGAGGGTGCTGTGGATATGGGTATGTGTGTATGTGGTTTGTGAGTGTGTGTGGCTGTGAATTTGTGGATGTGTATAGCTGTGTGTGTATAGGTATGTGTGAGTGTGGATGCTGTGGATATGGGTATGTGTGTGTGTGGTTTGTGAGTGGGTGTGTGGGTGTGAATATGCCATGGCTGTGTATAGCTGTGTGTGTATAGGTATGTGTGAGTGTGGATGCTGTGGATATGTGTATGTGTGTGTGTGGTTTGTGAGTGGGTGTGTAGGGGTGAATATGTGGATGTGTACAGGTGTATATAAAAGCGTGTGCATGTGCGATGGGAGAATCCTTTTAGTTCCAAGGAAGCACTGCAGAGGGTGGGGCCCTGCTAGGCACTTTCTGGACAAGGCTCTGCCCTGGCCTTTGTGTAGCTCACAGGTGGAATTAACTACTCAGACCCCATTGCGGGCTGAGGGACCTTTTGTCTTTTAGGGACCAGTGACCTCCAAGAAAGGCAAATGTGACAATTAACTGGCAGAAAGCAACTGAATTACATTTCTTAGGGAGAAATATCCAATTCTGCTGCTTCAGAAACACAGAACCCTGTAAATCTTATTCCACACATTTCAGAAACACTCAAATCATTTGCGTATGCTACTTTAGAAATAAAGATAAAGAAAAATCTAATACAGGTTAAAAAGAAGAAAAACACACTAAGAATGCATTCAATTTTATGTAAAGTCACTTGGGAAAAGTAGGAAAAAGATTATGAAAGAGAAAAGGAAGGGCGGGGGAAGGAGAAACACAGAGGGAGAAGCTGTGCTGCAGCTGCCGGAGGCCTGTGTGATCCGGCCATGCTCCAGCTGCCTCACATTTACAAAGTTCAACCCAAGCAGGGCTTAGCAGAGTTGAGACACTGGATGTGAGAAAGAAGGAACAGAAGAGGAGGTGAAAGATTGTTGCAGTTTTGCTTACCAAACTGCAGAGGATCAGGAAGACCATGTGGGCAGTGCAGCGAGCACTGTCCAGGGAGTCCCCTGAGTATAATCCTTGGCTCTGGCGCTGATCCTCTGTCTGACCTGCTATAAGACCCCTCTCCTCCCTGAGCCTCAGGTCCTCAATTTTTAACAAGTGTGTTTGACTAGATGTCTAAAGCCATTCCTGCGTTGGTGAGGCAAGCCTGGCCCCACACTCGAGGCCCAGAGGCTTTCTCGAGATGGAGAGGAGATTGGCTCTGGGCTGCAATCACTGAAGCCAAGAGCCCTCTTCCCCATGGGTCTAAAGTGGGGTTTCCTCTTTCATGACTTGGGGTGAGCAAATGGCTTTGCACAGGCATGGATGAAGCGCTAAGTGGATATCTATTTTTTTCTCCCTTTAAAACATCTGTTTTGTCAAGTCCTCGTCCCTGTTTCTCCCTTTCACACTGTATGTTCAGTAACCTGCTAGTAAGGTCATGGGTTGTGTAAATTTATCTGTTAAACCTCAGATTCAGGAAATAGGTTGAGTAGTTCATAGAAGCTAAAATAGCTACAGTGCAATTGCTATTTGTGGTATATGAATATGAGTTATTTTTTTAAAAAGCTGGTGACTTACAGGTTGCCCAGTCCAGACATGACCCCGAATTTTTCAAAGTATTCCCAAATTTTTAATTATATTAATAACAGTGAATTATGTTATTCAGCATACATTTAGCACCTATTAATTCGTTCTAACTATTTGGATAGCATTTTTATATACATTTTTCATCGCACAGACAACCTTCTAAGGTGATATTTTCATTTCTCTTTTAAAGATAAAGACAAGGAAGGTTTTAAAATTTGCTTTAAGACATAGGACTGGAAATAGGGCACCAGGATTTGGTTGAAGTCTGCCTGGCTCTAAAAGTTCCACACATTTCCATACCACACACTGCTTCCAAGCCACAATTTTATTTTATTTTTTTAAGAAAATGAAATCCTTTTTCCTGCCATGACTGGAGTCTCCTAAGCATCAGAATATATGATAATAGCTTCATTTTTTTGCCTTTTCCCACAATGGAGTCCCATGGTATTCCCTGCCTTAATGTAAATTTCATGCAAATAGTATATGGTATTTCTATTTAACAAACTTTGACCATGTATTCCCAAAGTGCCAGGCAGTTTTCTGGATACTTGCAGATGTGTCATTCAATGGAAGAAGAAGTTGTGCTCTTTATTATGTAGAGAGCAAAACCAAGACTCGGAGAGATGCAACATTTTGGCTTGCTTTGTGAATCAATGATTCACAGACTACAGTTTTATAGAGTGCTTGGGGTTGTGCCTTGCCCTGGAACAGAAGCACTCCTTGTTGAACCAGGAGATCAAGTTGACTCACCAGCTCCCACCTTACAGGGCTGGGGTCCCCAGCGTCTGTCTGCTGCTCATAACTCAATCTGTGGTTGTGGAGAAAGGCAACTTCCTCTTGTCTCTTCCCATGTTGTTTCAGCCTGCACCGCTATTGGCTCATTTTGGCTCACCCAAGTTCATTTTTCAGTTTCACGGCTCATCCTTGACTTGCAAATACTATGCATTAGCTTCGTATTACAGAAGAAAAAAATGGTAATGTGATTTACCCAGGATCACACATGAGCTACATCCTCTTTTCAAAGTCTTTGCCTGGACAGGCTTGAGATTCCCTTCTGGTGTAACATTCGCTGGAAACCTTCCCCAGGTCCCCATCAAATTCATCCATCCATTCATGCATCAACTTATCCAACAGATATTTGCTGAGCACCTACAATGAGTCACACACTTCTCTTGGTCTGCTTCTGGGAATTCAGCAGTAAACCAACACACAAAACTCCCTAACCCATGGAGCTTATATTTTGTTGGGGAAAGATGGACCACAAACACATAAACAAGTAAAATGTGCATTACGTTAAATGGTGACAAGTTCCATGAAGAAAAATGAAGCAGAGGTGGATATACAGAAGGATGGGTGGATGATGGGAAGTTTGGGGAAAGAGTTGCTATTTTAAATAGGGTTGTCAGAAAAGGTGAGGATTGAACGAAGGCCTGAAGGAAGTGTGAGAAGAATCCATGTGGCTAATCGGGGGAAACTGTGTTCCAGGCAGAGCCTCAGCGAGGGCCAAACCAGGGTAGAATGTGCCTGGCCAGGTGAAGAAACTGCAGGGAGGCCGGGGCTGGAGCTGAGTGGACAAGTGGCCAGTTGCAGGCCATGGGGTCGTGGAGACATCACAGGCCAGCCTGTGATTTCAAGGCCCTCCTGGCGTTCCCTCTGACCCAGAACATTTTTGCTGTTTCAGTTCACTGGCTTGTTCTCACGCTGGCCTGTGCACCACGCAGGGCAGGCCCAGGCTTGTCCTTAATCTTCACATCCCCAGCACATAGCACAGGGTCTGGAATAGAAAGAAAGCACGGCTTTTATGAAGACCTCTGCTCCTATTTAGTTTTAAGTCCAAGAGTCCTAGTTAAATATTATTTGTGATTTTTTTTTAATAAACATGGGAACGTGGAAGAAATGCTGGCTCTAAATCCCAATTAACCAGCTGGACAACCATCAGACAGGCAGGATTGTGCTAAGGAAAGGATAAGGTGCCAGGAAAAAGCTGGAAGTGAAAGCTGTGGAGAGGAGAGTGTTAATTGGAGTCCAGAGGAAGAGGGCTTCTTCAGAATCCCAGGGGATTAACAGCTCGCCGGATCCCTGCTGGGGACTGGTGTTTATAAAAAGTGACCGGAGGTTGGAACAGGGAGGCTCTCGAGAAACCCTCAAAGTGTGTCAGGATTTCAGCCAGGACTTTCCACTCCCACTTTGCTGACGCAGAGGGTAGCAGGGGGAGCCTGTGGGACCTGGAAAACTGTCTCTGGAGACCTTTCCAGAAAGAAAGAAAAAAAAAACCTCCCCTGGTAGGGCCTTTCCCCTCACAGAGCAAAATGCTAGTCTCTGAGAAGCTTGAGTTTCTTCAAATGCAGGGAAAAATCCTAGCAAATGTAATGGGACTACAACAAGGGAGAGAGGATGGCTAAGAAAAGCATTTGGTCCAGAGACACATCAGGGTCGGGGACCTCTGGGGACTGCCAGCTCCCACCTCATATGCTCTCCCCATCTGAATCCTGCTCCTCAGGACAGTGGCTTACGGCAACTTGGACCAACTTAGAGCAGGTGGCACAAGTAGCTCAATAGGGTTGGAGTGTGAGGGGGTAGCTAGAGCTCAGGGAAGACTGCAGCTAGAGGACATCCTGAAGCTGTGGGAAGCTATCAGGGAATTTTCACAAAGGAGCGTTGGAAATGGATTTCCAACCAGAGGTATGTGTGAGTTTCAAAGGCTGGACCCCATAGTAACAAAGTTGCGGAGTGTTCCTTATGGAGAGTTGGGGAGGGAAGATTGCTTTCACCTGCTGGATCAGGTAATAGGTTTGCTTAAAACTATTAAAAAGGGGAAAAGCAAAGACTTGCCTTTTCCTTGTTCAACAACTGTTTCTGGAGAACTGACTGTGCTTAGGTGCTGGCGTTGTTCCAACAGATAAACCCTGCCCTCATTGAACCCCTTCCAAGGTTCACCTAAGGCCTCCCTGAAGAACCTTACCTGAAGGTACTTGAAGTAAGATGACTGGAATTTCCTGCATTCAATTGCACTTAACACGTTTTTTAAATGGGGGAATTAAAAAAAAAAATCACTGCACCTGATATTAAAATAATATAAAGGTACTTCTTGGTCTGCCAATGACCTGCTCAGAGTGACTGGACAGCCTCCCTGGGCCTTCATCTACTCATCCTCCAGTGGAGCTAATCTTCCTTCCTGCCTCCCTTTCAGGAATATTTTGAAGGTACCAAGCTTTGAAAACAAGTTGAAATCTCTGTACAAATTGCAGGGTGTGACTCACATGCCTGTGAGGGACCCATGTTCACAAGGTACTACCTGGTGAGAGGTTTTGGGTGAAGGGCAGAGTCTGTTCAAAGATCAATTTTTATCAACTTTGCTTCTCCAGGTTTGTCTGCAACTATTTGGGGTTATTTTTCCAGTTGTCAGAAATACTTTTCCTGATTTTATATTAGTATTTGGCTTCTGCAATGCAGTGCAATGCTTTACAAACATGCACATGTATATGTTTACCTAATTGCTCTAGGATAATAATTTCATGTAGTTAATATGACAATATAAAAAGGCCAAGGCCAGAATTGTTGCTCCAGATACAAGGAGGCTTGAAAACAGCAACTGTGGGTACACAGGAGTGGAAGGTGTTAGAAGTCAGCCTAGCTTGGGTCAGGTTAGGAAACCAAGGGTGTGAATTGTCATGGAAAGCCACATGCAAGGTGCCAACCCTCCCAGACACCCCAGAAATAGCTGTTGAAAATTGAGCTTTCTGGTGAAAAGATCAGCTGCTGCAGAATGCCTTCCATATATGTCAGCAAGTGGGGCCAGAGAGCATAGAGTGAGCCTGAAATGTGTCTAAATAAATGATTATGATGACTCACTGGCCCCCATTGAAAGGAATGTTTTTTTAAAAGTGAAAGTAAGAGAGAACGAAGATAATAAAGCAAAGAAAAGGAACAATAACGTTTGAATTTAAAACAATAGAAGCAAGAAAATTGAAGTAGTCACTTATGTCAAATCATGTGAGCCTCTGTCCTGAATTGCTACCTCTCTTCTTGACTTGCATGAAGGTCACGGTCTTTCTGTTTGAATTTCCTGGCAAAATAACACACCCTCTGATTGTTGCCATTCCCGTGCCAGCTCCAGGCATGGAATGGGTATTTCGGGATATTTGTCACAGAGCCACTACAGAGCTTGTCTGTTGAGCTCAGGAAGCCTTTCCATGGCCAGAGAGGAATATCCAGTCTCTCTGAGATATTTAGTGTTGCTTTGTGGAGCCTCTGAGTGTGAGAGCTGGGGCTGCCAGCCCGTGAAGCTTCATGGAGAAGGTTCTGCATTTGTTCTATTGCAGGCCTGTTGGTCTGTTGCTGCATCATCTGTGATATCAGGAACTGGCCCATATACCAGTGAAACCTTTATGATTTGCTAGTGTTTTAATCAATCTGCACTTTGCAGAGATTTTTACATTAAAGTGAGTCAGTCTTGTTATATACTATAAACTCACTCAGTGAGCATATAGCTTTGCTTCTCTTTCTGGTTGATTTCTGGGCCATCACTTAACCATTCTTATGTCTCAGGGATCTCATCCATACAATGGACATAATTTCTTCTCAGCAGACCCCAACATAATAACTGTGAATAGAAAATGATTTAATCTGGAAAAATGTGGAGTATGTCACTTTTGGTGCAGTTAGAAATAACAGTGGCTGATGGTGACGGGTATCTTGCTATGCCCCATGTCAGGGCCTGCAGGTTTGTTCTCATTCTAGAACCTGGCCTGAATGAGTGTCTGTTTCTTGGAATGTGTCATGCTCATGACAGAAGTGATTGAGCAAGGTGGCAGAAACTTGAGACTCTTCTTGAAGCTTCACTCCATTTGCTAAACAAGGCAAATGTCCAAGTTCTATCTCAGTTGCGACCTTCTCCCAGGGAAGGGGAATCCAAGTCATCTGGCAACCATCAAGACTGTACTGTACAATTGTCCCCTGTACTGTACTACCGTGTGCTGTACTGTACAACCGTCCCCTGTACTGTACTACCGTGCGCTGTACTGTACAACCGTCCCCTGTACTGTACTACCGTGCACTGTACTGTACAACCATCCCCTGTACTGTACCAACGTGTACTGTTCCAATGTGTGCTATACTGTACAATCGTCCCCTGTACTGTACTACCGTGCGCTGTACTGTACAACCATCCCCTGTACTGTACAACCGTCCCCTGTACTGTACTACCATGCGCTGTACTGTACAACCATCCCCTGTACTGTACAACCGTCCCCTGTACTATACTACTGTGCGCTGTACTGTACAACCATCCCCTGTACTGTACTACCGTGCACTGTACTGTACAACCATCCCCTGTACTGTACTACCGTGCGCTGTACTGTACAACCATCCCCTGTACTGTACTACCGTGCACTGTACTGTACAACCATCCCCTGTACTGTACTACTGTGCGCTGTACTGTACAACCGTCCCCTGTACTGTACCAACATGTACTGTACCAACGTGTGCTGTACTGTACAGTTGTCCCCTGTACTGTACTATTGTGCTCCATACTGTACAATCGTCCCCTGTACTGTACTACCGTGCGCTGTACTGTACAACCATCCCCTGTACTGTACCAATGTGTACTGTACCAACGTGTGCTGTACTGTACAGTCATCTCCTGTACTGTACTACTGTGCGCTGTACTGTACAACCGTCCCCTGTACTGTACTACCGTGCGCTGTACTGTACAACTGTCCCCTGTACTGTACTACCATGCACTGTACTGTACAACCGTCCCCTGTACTGTACTACCATGCGCTGTACTGTACAACCGTCCCCTGTACTGTACTACCATGCGCTGTACTGTACAACCGTCCCCTGTACTGTACTACCGTGCGCTGTGCTGTACAACCATCCCCTGTACTGTACCAACGTGTACTGTACCAACGTGTGCTGGACTGTACAGTCGTCCCCTGTACTGTACTACCTTGCGCTGTACTGTACAGCTGTCCCCTGGACTGCAGTCATCCCTGGGAGAGAGACCGCCCCTCTCCCAAGATATCAAAATCTGCAGATGATCAAGGCCCTTATATAAAATGGCATAGTCTTTGCATATAACCTATATATCTCTCCTATATGCTTTCAATCATCTCTAGATTAGTTTTAATACCTAATGCAATGTAAATGGTTGTTATACTGTGTTGTTTTTTAAATTTGTATTATGTTTTATTGTTGTTATTTCTTTATTTTTTTTCCTGAGTATTTTCCATCCTTGGTTGGTTGAATTCCTAGGATATGGAACCCGTGGCTATGAAAGGCTGACTACAAAATCTTTTACAATTGAGGAAATAATGCAGTGTAACAAGTACATTGTAAGCTTATTAAACACAGTGTGAGGATTATGTTCTTAGTAAGATAATATTTGATTGAATACTAAGAATGAAGCTTATGTCTAGTATCAATATTTATTGGGAAATATCACAGTAGGATGTAGTAGTCTATGATGGAGGAAATTTTGTGTCACCCACCCCTATGTTTTAAAGGTGAGGCCTACATTCTCTTCCTGGCATCTAGTAGGTATTCAGTATGCATTAGTTGTTCTGTGTAAATTCATGAGTTCACAGCTGTTCCAATACTCTAGAAACCCAAGACGGTAAAATATAATTCAAGTCTCTGCAGCCTATTTAAGATTAGAAAACAGCAAAGCCACATTTCAACTACATGCTAGAGAGATAAATAGGTTTATCAGTTTATTTCTTAAATTCAAGTGTAATCACATCCACAAAGCCTTTTGCTGAAATTCCCCTTTTGCTGAAACTCATGTCATTCTATCAAATAACTCCAGTGGCACAGACTGAACTCAAGGTCTCCAGCATTGTTGATGGGCAGTGGCCTTGACAGGGATAGTACTGACATAGTGCTTTTGACCGTTGTTGTGTCTTTCTCTGGGGCTATCCCAAATGCTTACTATTCTTTACATACTTTTCATTGCTGTTGTCATGTTTTTTTTTTTTTGAGACAGAATTTCCCTCTTGTTACCCAGGCTGGAGTGCAATGGCGTGATCTCGGCTCACCGCAACCTCCGCCTCCTGGGTTCAGGCAATTCTCCTGCCTCAGCCTCCCAAGTAGCTGGGATTACAGGCACGCGCCACCATGCCCAGCTAATTTTTTGTATTTCTCGTAGAGATGGGGTTTCACCATGTTGACCAGGATGGTCTCGATCTCTTGATCTTGTGATCCATCCGCCTCAGCCTCCCGAAGTGCTGGGATTACAGGCTTGAGCCACCGCGCCTGGCCATTGCTGTTGTCATTGTTGTTCCTACTCTGTCTTCCTGGGAGCAATGGTAACCTCTTAAATTTAGAAATGACAGAGCCAAGGCAACAAGATGTGAGGGAAGGGCCAGGCTATGCAGCGGGTGCGGCAGAGACTCCACCTCCCTGGCTGAGTTTCTCCAGGATAGATAAGACCACCTGGGACACTTCTCCACTCACTAGCTGTGTGACCTTAGGCAAATTACTTAACATTTCTGTGCCTCAAGAGTCAGATTAATGGAATGAAGATAAGAATAGCATTTTCTTTTAGAGGTGCTGTGAGGATTTAATGAGGCGATACATGTAAAGTGTTTAGAGCAGGGGAGGTCAGGGGGATGAAATGGGGGATGAAATGGTTGGACAGGGCCATGGGCCTCAAACTACTGTGGTGGTGGCTCCAACCAGAGCCTCTCAGAGCAATGCTCATTGAAAGCACAAAGGCCATTCACAAGGACATTGTCATTCACCTTGATATGGGTGGGTCAGGGAAGGTAGTCTGATGGGCAGATAGGTGGAAGAAGTGTTTGAGCTGTGGGGTGGGGTTTGGGGGGACTGAGTGAGCCATGCCAATATGTGAAGGAAAGATGTGGATTGTACAAGGCAGAGGAGAAAGAAAGTGGGGAGATCCCGAGATGAGAGTGTGCTTTGCTAATTCAAAGAAAAGCTAGAGGGGTTGGTATGTATGGTGAGGAGTAAATGAAGACAGCAGTGATGTAGGCAAGAGGGAGACTGGCCCTGCAGGGCCTTGTAGTATGAGTTTCGATCAAGGAGAATGGAAACTAGCACTTACTGAGGACACATCATGTACTAAGCTCTGAGCTGGGTCTAATATTTTTAATAATTCTGCAAGAGCAGCTGGTACAGATAAGAAAGAGGAGTTTACATTTTTACGTATGATCAATCAGGTGGCTCACACATGGCAAAACCAGAATTTAGACAAGGTCTTTTGGATTTCAGAGCATACTCCAGACATGCTTCAAATTTAGATGTTTGTTAATTATCTAGTATTTGAATATACTTGTTCAATTTTTAGCTTCAAATCAACTGAGATGATACAGAAAAGTTAAATTTCAACTCACTAATTTGCAGTAACACAATTAATGACTGTAAAACATCTTTTTGGAAGGAAGACAGTACCAGATGTGGTTTCACTGCTTGAGCAAATTAACACATCCCTGTTACCTGGTATGCATTAATCTGGGTTCTTCAGAGAAATAGAACAAATAGGAGACAGATACAGATATGGATGTGGCTACAGATATAAAGAGATTTATTTAAGTAATTAACTAACATGATAATGGGCGCTTGGATGTCCCAAGATCTGCATCTGGCAAGCTGGTGACCCAGGAGAGCTGATCATAGAGTTCCAGCTTAAGTCAGAAGGGCTGAGAACAAGGAGAGTTGATGGTGTAAGTCTGGTTCAAGTCAATCCAAATGCAGAAGACTCATCTTCCAGCTTAAAGACAGAGAGGGAGAGAGAGCAAATCTCTGCTTAATTCACCTTTTATTCTACTCAGGCTTTCAAGGGATCTGTTGAGGCCCATCCATATTGAAGAGTGCCACCCGCTTTACTCTGTCTACTGATTTAAATGTTAATTTCTTCCAGAGATACTGTCACAGCAACACACAGAACAATGTTTAACCAAATATCTGGGCACCCCATGCTCCAGTCAAATTGATACATAAAATCAGCCATCACAAAGGCCATTTCTTAATGAATGTAAGTACAATTAAAGAAAATGTCAAGTTACAAGGAGGCTCCCACACTGCACATGGCTTCTCTGGTCTTGCAGGGAGGCCTCAGCTTGCCTGCCCCAGAGCCGCATTTCTCTTTGCACTGATCGGCTTCTCTATATTCCTGAAACTTCCTTTGCCTATACAAGCCCTCTCCATTTTCAGTGCAACACTCAAAATGTTGCCTCATAGGTCAACTAAGGAGGCAGTATTCTTTGAGTTAATCTAGACTAGGGATTTTCAAAATGTGTTGGGTCATGGCTGCGTGGAAAATGGTAACATGTATACAGCACACAGAAGAAATGGATAAAGCTGCTTGTAGCCACAGGGTAGCGGCCTGTTGGGGGAAGAGGAACTCTAGACACCTTGATTCTATCAACTGTCCCCCTAGACCACAAGTGTACCTTTGCTACGTGGTTGGACAAATCTGATTTAAATCAAGCCATCCATCTTATAGATGGGAATACTGAGGCCCAGAAAGGGGAAGACCAGAGCTAGAGCCACCTGATTTTCTCCTGGGATATGCCTGCACAGTTCTGGTCATACTGCATCGCCTGCCTGATCCTTTTCTGCCTCCTCGTTTCTGAATTATTCATTGGGCATTTGTCACAGACTGTCAGGGACAGCTGACTTGTGTGGGTGTGTGTGTGTAAGCACATATGATCTTTTCCCAATTAGATAATAAATCAGCTGGGGACAGGATCTTTGTCATGTTCTCTTTCTTTTCTTATACCCTCCAAATTACCTAGCATATCAGATCGTACTTTTCCATGTATTAAAGTATAAAGGAATAATCATACACCATTAGCCTTTAAAATAAACTGTAGCATTCATCCTACTTCAAATGTCCTTTCTTCTAGAAAGCATTTGCTAATCCCTAGCTGCCAATGATCTCTGGCTTGTCTCCTCTTCCAAAGCATTTTCTTTGTGACACTGTAGCGCTTTTACTGCTTTCTGCCTTATATTAGAGTCATAGCTAGAAATATCCCATCTCCTTTTCCAACGACGTGACCACCTTAACAGTAAAATATGTATGGCTTGTATAATAGAGTGGTGTTTACTTCACGGGCATTCAATTCTAGCTCTGCATTTTAAAATGTCTATTTATAATCTAATCTGATATTACATATCAGATACTGCACTATCTGTGTCATTGCAGGAGCTCGTTTAAACTCCAGAGCAGCTCTATATGGTGCATATCAGCTTTGTTTTATTATATGAGGAAACTGATGCTCAAAGAGGGGAGGTACATAGTTCCAGACTGAGTTGAAGCCAAACTTCTGGTTCCAAATGCTATACCCTTGTTCTAGCCCAGGACAGTTGTCTGCTTACCTTAGCGGATGTTTGTGGATTAAAAGTGCAAGCCAAGAATAGGTGAGTTAATTCATTTGAAGGCTAACAAATGCTGAACGTAAGTTATTTGTGGCTTTTGGAAATCATTGTGAAAATATCTTTATACTGCAAAAATTGAAACGAATGTTGATTCTCATGGATCACTTTTGCTCGCCTACGGGTTGTCTCTGAAACATTTGCAAGTTCAATTGAAATATGACTTTCAGATGAAAGAATGCTATCCCTGCCCCAAGTCTTTCTTTCCTGATGTCTGCCACCATGAAAGCAGAAGTTTATACTTTTTCATTTTAATGGTAATCAGTTTCGTTAATAAGTCTTGTCTTGGAGAGGTAAATTCAATCAGCTGCTCTCTGCTATGAGGCTGGTTTGTTGTGGCTCCATGTGTGTGGGTTGGTGGGGCAGGTCTGTCTTCATTTTTCTGCTCTATTTTCTTCTTATTTCCCATAGCAATAATTGACCCCTTGCCTGTTAAAGACTCCCGCAAAGGTAGAAGAAGGCATGCACAGCCATGTTGGAATCATCTTCCGTGTGGTTATGTAAGTGTGGCCTCCAAGGAAGTTACTGCCGGAGCCCAGTTAATTTCTGACTTAAGCTGAGCCTGAAAGCCCCAGTCATGCTTCTGAATTTGGTAATGGCAAGTGTCTTCACAAACATCTGGGAAGAAAACAAGCTTAGAGGAAGCTTTGACAGACAACAGTAGTTAAGCCCCAGCAACAGTGTGACAGATGCCACTTGAACAGTGTGATAAGCTCCAGCTCATGGGTGGACGTGGCAGGGACTGTCCAGAGGAGAAATGGTCACCCGAAGCCAGAACACAACAAGGGCAGTCTTCCAGCATGACTAAACACTGAAGCTTTCATCCACCAAGAGGACTGATCTTAGAGTTTCAGTCCTAACCTCCCAGTGTGGCAGGACAGATACAGCAACTAAGTGGGATTTACTCACATCGGCTCTCTACCTGGGGTCAAACCACAGCAGCAGAGTAGAGAGCCCTGAGATGCTGGCACAGAATGTTGAGAAATAGCCTTTATTATGCCCAGGCTTGCAGGTAGATGAGCTTGATCTTCAGTCATCAGATACTTATGGAATATCTGCAGGCACTGCCTGGCACTCGGGCTAATGATGGTTCATGCATTTTCTGTCCATAGGCCAAGTCTAGTAGAGAGCTCTTTCTCAGAATTTATTCTTGTGTCATGGGACTTGTCCTAGCAGAAGATGTTCAGAAGGCATTCATTCATCTCTTCACTCATTGAACAAAGGCTTTGAAAACACTTTGTCTGGGTGAGCCCTAGGAACAGAACAGTGAGCAACAATGATGTGAGCCTGGCCTTGGGAGCCTGCAAGGTGTCTAATGGTGGACGAGTACAGATAGAACTGGGGATATGGTCTTTGTAATCATTTTTAAAGGTGTGAATATATGTGTAATGCAAACAAACTTGTAGAAGGAATGTGTACACAATTATTGATCAACTTTAGCGTGCTTCATTTATATCTTGACGCTATGTCTTAAAAAAAATACAAAAATTTTCCAATTTTGTCCCTTGAAAGTGTCTATGGTAGATCTGGGCTCAGTGGTGCTTCTTTAGCGGTGTCCGTTAATTCAGGCAGGCTTGTACAATACTGTCTCATCTTGAAGTATTGTAGAAAAGTTTATCTCCAGGATCTGATTCCTCAAGCTTCTCCTGCTTACAGGAGCCTTTCAGCTGCCTTTGTCTGTGGCTCAATGCCATTCATTGTTTAAGAATTATGGACTAAAGTCATTCATTCATACATTTGACAGATATTTATTGAATGCCTACCTCAGTGAAGGAAAAAAGTAAATAATAAATAATAACTTTAATAATGTTAAAGCAATAATAATATTTTATTATGGCAATAATAACATTAAGAAAAAAGTAACAAAGTCATGTATTTATCTTATTTGTTATAAGTAATAATTATTATATATAGTATACTATTATAAATAATAGTAACTTTAAAGTAAGGGAATAAATAAATATTTATTGCCTTTTAGTATATTAGAAGGTCAAATGGTCAATGGGAATAATGGAGCCGAACCAAGGGGATTGTGGCTGTGGCAGAGGAGGCCATTGCAGTTGAAAAGGATGGCCAGGGTGATTCTCATTGAAAAAATGACATTTGAGCAAAAACTATTAAAAGGTGAGGGAATGAGAACACAGGTATCTGGGAGAAATGTGTTCCAGGCAGAGAGAAAGGGCAGTGGGACTTACGGATCTGAGGACAAGCAACGAGGCCAGTGTGGTGGACCTGAAAGAATGCAGGAAGAGGAGCAGCTGCAGCTGATGTCGGAAAGGTCCTGGAGAGGCGAGGCCTTCCACGCCGAGTCTGATGAAGCTGGATAGCACGTACCAGTGAAGGGTCCCAGTGGGATTCTCATTTTAGTGGCATCACCCTGGCTGCTGTACGGGAAGTAAACCACAGGGTGTCAGGGATGGAAGGGGCGGACCTGTCAGCAGCATGTTTGCTCTGGACTGGTTGGAAGGTGTGCAGTGATGCCGGGTATATTTTCAAGGTAAAAGCAAAAGAATTTTCTGAAAGACTGAATTTGGGGCGTGAAATAAAGAGGAGGCTCAGATGATTCAATATTTTTGTCCTAGCAACTGGAGGGATGGAATTGTCATTAGCTGACATGAGAAAGGATGTGGGTAGAGCAGGATTGGAAGGAAAGAGGAGGACTTCCGTTTTGGGCCACACTGAGTTTGAGTTAGGCATCAGAGCATAGCTTCTGAGTAGACTGTTGGTTATTGCTGGCAAGGGAGAGGTCAAAGCTGGAAATGTAAACATGGCATTTATCAAAATAGAAATGGTATTTAAAGGTGTGAAACTAAGGCAAGATCACTACAGGAACAAGTCCTGATAGAGCAGAGAGAGGCTGAGGAGCTGGGTCCTGGGAAGTGCCAATGTTAAGAATTTAGAAAAAGAGAAAGAAGTAACCAAAGAGACTAAGAAGAGGTCAAGACTGGGAAGAGGTCAAGTAAATAAAAACCTTCTAAATCGGGTGATAACTCAATTGTGTCAATTGTTGCTAGTGGGTTTAGTAGATGAAAACAGAGTTGACCATTGGCTTCAGCATCGTGAAGATCATCGTGTCCTTTGCTCTCACCCCCAGCTCATGCAGCCTTCCTCCTTTGCATGCAATCATGAATGATCTGCTTCTGTAGCTGTGTCTCCTGCAATATAGTTTTCTGGCCGCCATCCTTCAGACACGCTCACTTGTGTGCTTATGCAACATTGTTGAGCACCTCCCACGTGCTAGATGGAATGAGTATGCAAAGTTGAACTTGGTATTTTTCTACTCTCAGATGTCTTACAGCCTAAGGAGAAAATCAAGGTGTCTAGCATCCGCTACAGCAGAAGAAGGGATGGAGGGATAGTAAAATTATGAGAGTTCAGAGGACAAAGAAATTTTCTCTGCGGGTCAAGGTTGAGTCCATGGCTGAAGTGGCCTTTAAATTTGGCCTTGAAGGCTGGACAGGATGTAGAATCAAATAAATGAAGGAGAAAGAAGAGTATTTTAGACAGAGGGGCATATAGGAGTAAGGGCACCCAGGTGGGAAGGCTGGAAAGGGGGCCCTGAGCTGAAGGCGCAGCACAGGGAGAAGAAGGAGTGGAGAATAAGGTTAGGATTTGGGCCAGGGACCCGATGTAGGCTCCTTAGAAAATAGAGGCTGGGCTTTATTTCTTAGTCAATGGAGGAATCATTAAAGGTTTCTGAGCCACAGAGTGATGCAATAACAGCCGTGCTGCTTTGGGAAGAGTCATCTGGCTGTGTGCGCAGAACTGTCCAGGAGAAAGATAATAAGGGCCTAAATTAGGGCAGCAGCAGTGGGAACAGAGGAGGGGGCGAATGTGAGGCACTGCAGGAGCGGAGTTCATGGGCCCAGCACTCCAGAGGGATGGGCACATGGTGGGGGTCTGGGGCCTGGGCCCTCCCTGAGAACTTCGTCAGCCTTTTGAGGTCAGTGGCCTGGGCTGTCCCTTGTGCTTGTCACCCCCACCCCCACACCATCCTCTTCTGAGCCCATGTGTGCTCAAGCTTCACCTCATTAATGAAATGAAGTTGCTTATTTTTGGAGGTCTGTGATTAACACAGTTCCTGTGCTTAGGAAACAAAAGTGCTCTGTGCATTTTAAGACTCTCCACCTGCACTGTGTTCACCTAAAAAGGTGAGAGTGGGCACATCCAGGTCACTTCTGGCTCCAATCTCTGATCTTCTGCTGCACTTGATCTGATCCGTTGCATGCAGCATTGCCAGGAATTGTGGAACAAAAACAGCTCTGCAGGCCCAGAGTGGGCGATACACGGTGCCACCCAACCAGCAACACCGTAGGAAAGGCCAAGCTACCAGATGGGGCTCTCTATTCTGCCTCCATAAAACCAAGCAGGCTGCCTGCCCATTTTCCCTAGAAAACCAGCCTAGTCACTTGGCCAATTGTGCCAGAGAATGGAAGCCCTCTCAATGCCCTGCGAATCTCACAGCCCCCGTACAGTGCCGGCTGGGGCATGGCAAGCTATGGCCCCCAAGGGTATCATCACTGATTTAGGGAGGCTAGAACCCTAGCTCTGTGGGGGAAGGGCTGGCCTGCTGCCAGTCCCAGCATCCCAATTCCTGTGGCAGTGCAGGGGGAAGAGCCTCTGTGGGGGCGAGGCTGGCTTCCTCCTGAATCTGCCCATAAAAGGATAAAAGCACTGCTATCTGGTCCGCATTGGTAGGATTGCTGATGATAAATTTTTTAAAAGTGTGGATTTTTCCCCCTTTTTGCAATGGTATGTGTGTGTGCATGCAGGCGCACGCATTCGGGTGTGCCTGCGCTCACACAGTTTGCAGCCTGTATGTGCTAACAGATGGATTCAGCCTCATCTTTTATCCGGTGTTACAGAAGATAAAACTGAAACTGGATGATATGCTGCCTCTTCAATTTAAGAGAGAAAAAAATAAAATAAAAAAGCTCTTAAAGGAAGCCCTTATGGTAGAAAAGAGTGGTCCAAAATATTGTCAGGCTTTACTTTGAAAGTAATTTTTCTCCCTCCTCCCTCTCTGACTTCTCCAAAATATATCATCTATGTGTCAGAAGTAGGGCAAGCTTTAAGGCTATCATGAATTATATATCAAGGGGCATAATTTCCCAGGAGTCTTGAACAAATGCCCCACGGTTTAAATTTTACAGACATGCTCTTCCCCCCAGTGGCAGCAGTTTCTGTCACTACAGTCTTCCTGAGATGGAATGGGAAAGTGTTTTGCAAAATGCACAATGGGACGTTATGCTAATAAAGGTAATTGTGCAGTGGTTGGAAAGCATTCCTTCCTGAAAGAGGCTTTTATCCTCCACAGACTGCCCCACACTCCAGGTACTTAGGCAGTAGGCTGCTTCCACAGGTCTTCCCTTCGTTAAGCTGGAGTCATTCAGGGTAAGGGCAGATTGAAAGAGGGAAACTGAAATCAACTGGGCATTTCTGTGCCCATCGCATAAGGCAAAGACCCTGCCATTTCATCTGGATTTCAGACATGCTTCGCCTATCTATTGATTATTCCCTAAGATTCAGGGAGAGCTTTGTGAAAGTCATTCTTTCATCTAAAATTGGAAACATACATTCATTAGCTAAATAAGAAAAGTGGGTTTGAGGGTCTTGGTATTTTGCTTCCTCACCGCTGTTGGTTGGATCAGAAAGTTAGCGCAGAACGTGGGAGTGGAGGATGGGCGATTACCATTTCAGGGTGCGGTGCTGGGTACGGCATTGGAAGACACTGACAGCGACAGCTGCAGGAAGTGGCTTCCCCACTCATGCTTCATACCGTCCCTCCCAATTCATTCTTTTGCGGTGGGTATTTTAAAGTTCTGAGCCTTTCTGTATGCAGCCTTGAGACAGTCCAGATACAGTTCTTTATACAGGTTTGCCATTTTCTTAATCTTTAACAATTGTTTATTAATTATCTCACTTTATTCTTACAACACTTTTGAGATATGGAGGGCACATCATGTTTTTCCCGTTTTAGAGAGAAAATAATTGATGGAGTGGTGAAGTCACTTGACTAAGGTCACTACTGCCAGAGTAGTGATATTATATAGATATAGCTGTAGATCTACACACGCAACACTCCACACTCGCATGATATAAAATACAAATCTGGCAACAGCACCCTGATTACCATTTATCTCTGCCAAATAATAAAAGGTAAAACCCTACATTAAAAGTGCAGGTTCCTTTACGAGGATTTACTGGACGCTCTGTGATCCTCCTCCCATCCCCTGCCTCACATGCAGTGCAAGCCTCTCTCCCACTCCATCCCATCAATTTCCTGTGCTCCAGCTACACCCCTTCCTCACATGGGGAGCTTTGCCACTCTTGTTCATTTTCAAGGCCCATGCTCTCTCAACACCCTATTCCCACTTCACATCCTCACTGCCTCAGCGGTATATGGAATTCACACTCTTATTAGGCCCCAGCTGCTGCAGGAAGCCTTTTCTGGCCAGATCCCATCAAGATGGAGTCTGGTGCTCACTACAGATGCTTCCACACCAGGCTGTGCAACTGCCACACTGTAGTTAATTGTCATTTCCTGGTGTTTATATTTCCTGGAGGCTTACGGGCTGTTAGCAAACAAGAGGGTGGTACCATACCTTGTTCTCTGAATCTTCAACCCCAGAGAGGGAAGAAATTCAGGAAGCCAGTGACAGCCTGCAGGGTGGGCTCCAGTGAGATTGCTTCTCCTTCTTACTGCTCTTTTGTCTGAATGCACCTCAAACAAAGGCTTTACCTAACAGGTAGGCTTCGGTGACTGTGTGCCATTCAGGTGTGTGGCTCCAATATGAGGTCACAACTGCCACCCCACCCATCACCCACCATTACCCAGACCCTCAGCCCCACATTCGGCAGACATGTTAATGAAAGATACCGATTTCCAGGGTCTGTGGGATCTGATTGGTCCCTAAGTGGACACAGTCCCTAGTGAAGAACACAGAGTTCTGGATCAGACAACCTTCTGCCATTGACTGGCTGTGAGATCTCAGAAAATTCACCTGAGCACTCTGGACCTTTGTTTCTGCAACAGTAAAATGAGAGTGGTAGATGCTACTGAAAGCTGTTTTCTTAATGAGAGATTATTTTGTATAATGCGAGGTACATAAATCATATGCGTAAGTATTAGCCATTATTAGGAAAAAATTCAAGTTTGCAATCCAATAAATTAGGGGATTATTAATAATATGTAGCAAAATTATTTAGCCATTATTGGAAAAAGTCATTGGCTTAATCAGTTTAGGGTACTATAACAGAATATGTAGACTAGAGTACTTAAATAACAGAAATGCATTTCTCACAGTTCTAGAGGCTGGGAAGTCCAAGGTCAAGGTGTAGGCAGATCTGGTGTTTGGTGAGGGCTGGCTTCCTGGCTTGTAGATGGCTGTTTCCTCATTGCATCTTCATATGGTGGAGAGAGAAAAGCCATCTCTGTTGTGTCCCTTTTTAGAAGGCCATTAATTTCATTCACAAAGCTCCATCCTCATGACCTGCTTCTTCCCAAAGAATCTTCCCTTACCTCCAGATACCACTCATTGAGAATTTAGGCACCAACATATGAATTTAGGGGGATACAAATATTTAGTCCCTAGAAGTCAACATGTTGCTGCTTTATATATTACAATGTTAAGTTAAAAAGCTAAGAGTCTGTTTAAGGCATGAGCACTGCAATCAAAGAAATCCATTAGCTGTTTGGCCAAGCAGATCTCTTTACTGCACTTAGCCTGGGTATCACAAGACCCACTGTGCTGGGATGTGCATTTGAGGAATGAACTACAGAGGCGTGATGGAAGGGACCAAGTTCAGCCCAGGAGACAGCCGGCTCCCACTATGTGGTGGTTTTGGAAATTTCTTTTCTATTTTTTGTTTGTTTCTTTGTTTGTTTGTTTGAGATGGGGTCTTGCTCTGTCACCCAGGCTGGAGTACAGTGGCATGATCATGGCTCACTGCAGCCTCAACTTTCCGGGCTCAGGTGATTCTGCCACCTCAGCCTCCCGAGTAGCTGGAACTACAGGCACATGCCATCATGCCCAGCCAATGTTTAGTGTTTCTTTTTCTTTTTCTCTTTTCTTAGAGATAGGATCTTACTGTGTTGCCCAGGCAAGTGAAATTTCTTCCCTGAAGTTGTCCTACTTCCGATCTGTGGCCCTAAGTCCCAGCTGGAGTATAACCAGCTTGTCCTGAGTTCTGAGTAAGCCTTGCGGAGGGAATGTAGAGACTGCAACAAAAACATTTTCTCCTACTAGAAAGGTGACTCAGCCCTGGACACCAAGAAAGCTGTATTTAGCTGAAAGTCAGTAAGAAACTCAGGACCAGGCCTGGGGCAGTCAGCCTCCTATCCTGGGCCATGGGCCTCTCCTCCAAAAAGCAAGGGGTTGGGCAGACAGTTGCCCAGGTGGCTTCCAGCTCTGGCATTCAGTGCATAATAATTTATAGTTGAGTGAGTTGTCATTCATAGAGCAGGAAGGGTAGAATTATCCCCATTAATCTGCTCACAGTTCTGGTCCTTGAGAAGCCACTGGGTCTTGCCACATCTCGAATTAGCTCTGGGCCCTTGGGCTTTTAATTGAAGGTCTTTGTGAGTCAGATGGTTTATGGTCAGATTCAGATCTTCAGGGAGACACAGAGGGAGGTCCTCTGTTCTGTCATCTGCTTGTTTAGAAATCAGCTGCCTCTCTCAGTGTGAGAACTCAGAATCTGGAGTCTTGCAAGGGACTTCCAGGAATGACTTGTGGTTATGCTTCATCCGTATTTCACTGACTCCAGGCCCAGAGGCTGGGGGACAATAGAGATGCTGCCTGCCATTGCCTCTTTCCTTGTGCATGTCTGAGTGGTGTCAGCCTAGTCAGATTCTGTTGTGGTTCCCCGTGCTCGCCACAATGTTGGTTGCATTTCTTACCGAACGCTGTTTCTGCTTCTGGTGGTTTGTGCTAAATGCATTTTCAATCCCAAGTGGTACAGAGAATAAACGGATTGTCTTTAAAAAGTGGCTTTGAATGTGTTGAAAGCAAGGTTGCCTGCTGTGCGTTTTTGACAATTGCCTCCCCAGAGGAGCCTTTGAAAACCTCACTTTTCAAGATGTTTCAACTCCTATTAGAAAGTGGCTTAAATAAAATTGTTCTTCTGACCGTCACTGTTCTGGATGCCAGGCTAGTGATTATTTGTCTAACCCCAGTCTCCAGGGCTAGAACTTCACACCATTTCTTTTCACTACCCTCCCAGAGGAGGTGAATAGACACTTGTCAGATTCTTCTGCTTGGTGTCACTGTGGGGGGATGCACACACACTGGAGCATAGGCTTGCTAGAGAGAGATTACATTATTATTTCAACTAGACACATTTGCTTTGCCTGCAAATGATTACAGAGCACCTGTGGTGTGCCCGGCACCCTGTTAGGGCAAGAGCTCTGCCTCATCCTTGCATTGTCAACCTGTAGCATTCGTGGCAATGTTCTGGACCACTGCCCTCCCAGGGTTCCCTCAAGCTGACTCCAGTGCCTTTTATTTTCTTTCTGCATGCTGATGTATTCAAGGCATTTGAATGGGCTACTGTGCGACTATCTCCACATCAGGCTCTCTCAAGCTTGATACTACTAACATGTTGGGCGAAGTAGGTCTCTGGCAAGGGAGGGGGCGGGGCTTTCCGGGGCATGGTAGGATGTTTAGCAGAATCCCTGTCCGGTAGCACCACAGCCACCTCAGTTGTGACAACCAAAAAATGTCTGCAGACATTGCCAAATATCTCCTCCCTATTTTACACTGACCAAAATGCTCTTTATGCCCTTCACAGTTAAGGAAACATAGGCAAGAAGAAACTTGCCCAAGTCGGACAGTGAATTGACGGTAGAGCTTTAGCTACAGTTTAAGTCCTGTCTTCCCAGCCCAGTGTCCATCTTATGGATGCATTCAGTGGTGTGCTCGTAAATGTTTCATAACAAATTCTCTGGGATAAACAAAAGCCAAACAAACTTGCTGGGAGCATGGGCCAATTTCCATGGTGTACATACTCCTGCCATGGCTGGCTTCAGGCTCCTTCCATGGCCTCACTGAATGTGAAGTTGGGAAAAGATCTGTTCATTTGGCTCTGGTGAGCTGGTGCCAGCCAGCTCAGAATGCCCCCAGTCCATGTGTCCTGCTGATCACATATTAGTCTTGCTCTCCTCTGGACTTGATTCTGCCACCCCCAAACACAGGCACTTATCACCGTGACGTGCTATGGGGGAAGCATTAGTCTGGTAAGAATTTTTGATCATTTATCTGTAGAAACATAAAGCAGTTAGAGTGGAGCTTTCCCTCTCTTCCATTTAACAGAAGTTTCTTTTCAGACTCTTTCCATTGAAGGAGTTGGAAAAGCAGTGGGACAGCTCTGGTGTTAGAGCAAAAATGAAGTTTCCCAGAAGGGTCCTGGACAGAATGATCTCTTGGGCAGAGACTAGATGCTGTTACTCAGCATCAGATGTGTCTAGTGTAAGGTGCTTGGGAGGCATCAAGGTGGTGACAGTGGTGGGTTTTACCATTCTGGAATATAGGTGAAGGGGTATGCCTGGTATTTTAGTCCAGATAGCTGTCATAGAGTCATAGCTGCTATGACTGCTGGGAGCCTCATTTTCCATGCCTGAGAAAGGAGAAATGGTGATCCCCTTCCCACTGTTGATGTAAAGGCAGATGAACCTCTGCCTGAGTCTCAGACGCCTACTGCACACTTGGTTGCTTGGTGGATGGGCTGGATATCAACAGTGTAAGCTCATCAAGCCTAAAGTGTTAGTTGGTCGTGACTTTTTCACCTTGACCATGACTCGGGGTTATGTGTTCCTTGGTATCCTATCTGTTGCCCAATATTAGACCAAGTAGAACCTGGGGCTGAGGGAAGAACCCTCAGCTAGTTGTCAGGAGATCCAGGTTCTCCTCCTGCCTTTGATATCACCTCGTTACACAACCTTCGGTAATACTTTGGTGTGACTGGAATGTGGATAGCCCCAGGGGAAGGGCAGGAGCATGGTAAGGCATCGGATTTTATCATGAAGGTGGTGGGAAATACTTGGAGGGTTTTAAGTATCATCATCAAATGTGTGTTTTGAAAAATTTTCTCTGCAGGGGACAGGGCCACAGCCCAAGCAGGATCAAACGAGTTAGGGGGTTGGTGCAACAGTCCAGTCAGAAAGCGATGAGGTAGCTGGGTACAGTGGCTCATGCCTGTAATCCCAGCACTGTGGGAGGCTGAGACTGGCGGATAGTTTGAGACCAACCCTTGACAACATGGTGAAACCCCTTCTCTACAAAATATACCAAAAAAAAAAAAAAAAAAATAGCCAGGCATGGTGACCCTCACCTGTAATCCCAACTACTCTAGGCGGAGGTTGCAGTGAGCTGAGATCATGCCACCACACTCCAGTCTGGGTGACACAATGAGACCCTGTCTCAAAACTAACTAACTAACTAACTAACTAACTAAATAAATAAATAAATAAATAAATAAATAAAAGTTATGAGATAACTCATAGGCACTAAATGCTGAGTGACACAGACAGAAAGTGCTATGAGAGTTCAGAAAAGGGAGAGGTCAGTATGGATTGCAGTCTTGGAGAGTATTAGAGGACACTTTCTGGAGGAAGTAAGATGCTGCTGGTCTTGAACATTGGTAGAAGGGACAGACAGCTGAAAATCTAGGCTGGAGGACAGGGCAGGAGAGTACAAAACTGCAGTAAATCACATTTGGGCTTAAGCTGGGGGTTTATGTAAAGGATGAGTCTAATTAGTATGCACTCATTTATAGAGGGACTTGTACCTTCAGCTTAGGAATATGGATTTTGTTAGAGGTGGTGATTCTCACATGGAAAGTGCATTTTGTTGTAGTCAGTTTCTGTGGGGATCTTATCTTTATCCATTCTTCTATCCGCTGCTTCTCTGATTGGGGCAGGGGTGTACACCCCTCTCCCACAGCCCTGTTCCCTTGGGGAAGGCAGAATCCCTTTGCATCTTGGGGACGAATGCAATGCTGAATACTGATCATATGACCCCTGATTTGCCTCACAGCAGGGAGCCCAGGAACAAGAGCAGCTGTGCTATTGTCTGGAGCGCAATTGCCAGTGTTTGTCTGCCGAGGCCAGGGGTGACCCTTGCCAGCATCATAGATAAGCCGGCTCCCAGCTGTCATGGGTGTGTTCTCAATCGTTCCTCATCCTGTGGACTCTGACTCTCTCCCGCTTACCAACAATGATGGAAGTTTTTTGTTTTCCCCCATGCCTGCTTTGCAAAAGTGTGCCTGGCTCTGCCCACAAAGATGAAGGATGACCAACCTCAGAGTATCCAAATGAAATGAGATTTGTACTTTCTGTGAAGTGTCAGGAAACAGTTTGCTAGAAAATGGCGTGAGCGATTTATTGTTGCCTCTGAGGCTCACATGAGGAAATGGAGGCTCAGAAGTGTGAAGTGACACAACTGAGGTGGCACAGCCAGGAACTGGTCAGGCAGAAACTAGGACTTCAGCATATTACTGTTGGGTTTGGACCGGAGCGTGCTATAGAAGGGGCCTCATTTTCAGGGTAGTTTTAGCAGAGGTTTGCCTGATAAGAACATGACTTTCTCGAATGGCAATGTATATCGTAGGTTAAGCTACTACAGAAACACTCCACTGAAGGACACTTCTAGGCATTGAGGGTCCCAAGACTCAGCCACTGTGCACATGGCAAGTGACTTGCTCTGGTGTGTTAGGGAGATTTAGGTCCAGGGCAGAAACTGGAGGCCAGGTCTCCTGCTTCTCAGCCCAGAGTGCTGTGCCTCCTAGCCGGCCTTACGGCATAAGTGGTCTCTACAGAACACACAGCAGAAGCCACCTGACAGTGTCCCCTGTAGATAGTGCTGTAGGCCGGGACTCTGGGAAGTTTTGAGGTGATCTGTGGGACTCAGCGGGGGTTTGCCATGTGACACTATGTGGTCTTCGGGTACATGAGAGCTGTGGGTATTCATAGGATATGCCAGAGCCCACCAGAGTTGCCGGAAACTTGAACAACACATGACTCTAGCCAGATTGGCTCTAGATTGTACTCACTGCAGTATGGCCATGGTACCATTGCGTAGTTTCTCACTCCAAGGCAGCACTGGCCTAGAACCTCTGTAACATACCTTCATATCTGATAGTCAGTGTCAGCTTGGCCCCACTCACTTAGAGCAGTAGTATTTGCTGAAGTTCAAATAGATGCCAAATACTGCACTGGTCATTTTAAATGCTAGGTACCCCTAATGACCCTGGAATGAAGCTGTTATTCTCATTTTGCAGATAAGGCAACTAAGGCTCAGTTCCAAAGACCTGAGACTGAAGTCCATGATTGTTGGGCTTGAGATCCCAGACTCTTTCCACAGCCCCATCCTCCACTAATACTTACTAAAGCGTCTGGGGTATCAGCTTACCATCCAGCTACAGATGAAGTTTAGAAGCATCGGTATGTGTAAAGTCCTCCACAGCCTGGCAACAGCCTCTTTTTCTACTCACTGTCTCTGCCACCTCTTTCCTTCCTCACCAGCTATGCTGGGCTGTTCACTGCCCTCAGAGAAGCTGAATGTTACAAATTCAACCATCAACACTTCTCCTCTGAGCAGGGCTCTGGGCTAATTACAATAGTTTGTAAAGATGAATGAAACATGGTCTCTCTTATTAAAAAACTTTCCACCCAATGGTGGAGATAAAACATGAACACAAACATAATAGCTTATTTGGTTTCCAAAGTGTCCAAAGAAGCTTGCTGGCATGTATCTCCATGTGATCTGCATTTAACAGGTGTCGTGTCTGACGATCTGACAGTTGTGACTGACTGAGGGTCACACAGCCCAGCCAAGGCCAAGTTAGGGGTACACCCAGGCCAAGACTAGTCAAGGCATCCTCCTGGCTTTCATCACCTGGGGCTGGTGAGGCTCAGACTCCGCAGTCTGGACTGTTGGGTTTTGTCTTATTGCTGCCTTCCAGATGGAGACAAGGCAGACTGTCGGCTTCTGACATCTCAAACCTGCTTAAGATGTGCCCCTTACCCCTCCCTAATGGTGATGCTCCTCTAGTTGGAGCCCTGGATGGGAGGAGGGGAGGTAAAATTGCCCCTTTGTCTGGCATCCAATTGTGCTTTTGCCCTGGGTTGTCAGAGAAGAGGAAGCTGGCCTCCTTGAGTTTCTAATGTGTCTCCCACTTCCTCACTCAAAGGAGATCTGGTGTAACTGATATTCTGAAATGCAGTCTCAAGGAGAAGGAAGTCACCCCAGCGGTTGTGTTTAGGCAGTGCAGTGTGAACTTTTCCAAAAGCTTGGTGGAGCTTCCTGAATGCTGCAGCCAGTTTGACAGGTGTTCTCCCGCCCCGCTCATGAGTGCACTCACCTTAATGGTTGTTCAGGTGTTACCAAGACCGCTGACAGATGGTAAACCACAACCTTGGGAGACGGAACTAATGTGAGCCCCGGGGTAGAGATCTGGGCCCTTGTTCTGGTTCTGCTATCATTTGCCCACTTGCAACTGCCCTCCCCACTCCATGACTCAGATACACCACCTCTGAGGGTGGCCTGGGTCCTCTCCTTTGCAGTAGAGTACAATAGTCAGGGCCCAGGCTGGGGTCTCTCAGATGCGGGTCCAAATGCATGCTTCATTATCTACTTGTCGTTAACCCAGGGCTCGTCACCCAGCCGCTCTGACTGTCCAGCTCCTTATCTGTGAGATGTGGATAATAGGAGCACTGCTGTTTCCAGCAAGAGTGGGCGAGGACTGGGTGGAACACTCAGGCGATGTCTAGCCCATGCCTGGCACATAGTCAGTGCTCGACAAAGGAGGGGTGGTATCTTCTGCCCCGTCACCACCATCACCGGCGTGTTGACCTCTGACTGTCTAGGACTACCTGAACCACGGCCACTCCCAGTTACTCCCTATCTGGTCTCTGGGCTGCTTCCATGCTCGGGTTCCCACCATGGGAAGGCTGCGTACTGGGTGGCATCAGACAAATCCTTTCCTTATCTAGGTCTTCAGTATCCCCCACAATAACATTATTATTACTGTGAGGAATGATAGTAATAATACTCATAATCACAGCTGTTGTGTGTTGAATTGTGGCCCACAGAAGCTAAGTGCATTCCCTAACTCCCACAACCTGCACACATGATGTAATTTGGAAAAGGATCTACTCACCAAAAAATCATCACTTGTAGAAGCCCCTACACAAAACAGGTGAAAAGTCTCTCTGTTCCTGTTATCGCAGGACGAGGGCCCAGAAGCCCTGCCAGTCAGTGCCTCCCCAAGAGCCCTGCCAAGAGTTTCTAGGGCCGCTAAGAGCTGGCAGTCTTCTCTGGGGCCTCCAGGAATCCCTGGCCTTGAGGCCCCGTGATGCTGCACAATTAAACATATGCCAGAAATGTTCTCTTCAGAGAATGGACAAATGCCCTCTGCTTTCTCATTAGCACTTCACTTTACCTGTATTGATGTGAGAGGTTGTC
The DNA here is from genome assembly GCA_031835075.1 of Saguinus oedipus. NCBI lineage: Eukaryota > Metazoa > Chordata > Mammalia > Primates > Cebidae > Saguinus > Saguinus oedipus. The sequence continues at coordinate 6,423,879 of CM063183.1, read as the reverse complement.
AAGACTGATTTCCTGGCTTCAAAAGAACAGCAGATTCTTCCTTTATCTTGGGCAGAGATTCCTAAGAGGGCAGATTCTTAGAAAAGAGTAAAACAAAAACGAGCTTGAAATGCCACCTCCTCCCCGCCTAGGCCCAGTAGCTGGGAAAAGGGGTATCTCTTACCAAGCTAGAGCTGCTCACCCCCGGGCATGATCAGTGCCTGCTGGCAGCGGAAAAAGGCCAGGCCTTATCTCAGAGATGCAGCTGTACCCCGGGGACCCCAGGTCTGTGTCCTCCCAGTACACTGCGGTTTCTCTGGCAGGTCCAGTAGTGGTGACACCCGCACTCCCACGCTGGCTTCCCATCTGCTTGTCTCAGGCCGTCCTTGATGACAGAGCCACAGAGTCCTTGCTCTTGAGGGACTAGCTGCTTATCAGAACAGCTGGGCATTCAGGTTCTGGGCTGCCACAGGACAAGGAACCCACCTGTCTTTTAAAATATACATTTCAACTAGTGACATCCTTCCTTCTCAAACCATAGCATGACTGCTTTATAACCGAGTGGCATCAGCCTGTTTATCTCTAAGGCCAAGAAGCTCCACGAATTCAGAAGACAGGCAGGTAAACACAGGGAGAATGAGTTATTACAAGGGAGTATTTGTGTGGATTGGGAAGCAAGGCATTGTCCAGGAGGGTTCTCTACCAATACAACTGGACATGAAAGTAACCAGCAGTGGGAGTGTGGATTGTATTTGGGTGACCACATGTTCTTACATGCCTAGGATAGCCCTGGCGTCTGCCTGTTGTCCCAGCGTTATTATTAAAAGAACCCCCTTTCACTCTCAGAGGAATCCAGGTTTGGATGAAAAACCGTTAAGTCACCCAGTTGTGTGTCTGTGTATATAAAAGTGGTTAGCAGCACTTAGTGTGGATGTGTAGCGTAGAGTATGTGGATGTAAAAGCCAGTGCCCATGAGCTCTGCCAGCTCGGAAGCTGGCTGTGGGTTAGCACCGCTGCACCGTCATGGGTAAATCACTTAACCATTTCACAGCACACACAGCTCTGAAGTGAGATCAGGGGCCTCAAAGTCTGATAAATGGAGGTTCAGATCCTTTCTCATAGCCTGCTAGCTTTGACCTTTACAAAATTACTTAGCTTTTCTCAACTGTAAATTAAGAGGAATCATATGGACCTCTCAGAGTTGGTATCATTTTTACACAATCTATGTATAGCATCTAGTGTATTTCCTGACAGATCGTAACCTGCCAGCAAATGGTGCCTGTGTTGTTGTTTTTATTCCAGGACAGTGACTGCTTTTGGCTTTAGTCTTTTCAATGGGGAAATGGTAAGAGATGATCCCATCCTTCCCGGCTTCCCAGGCTTCATGAGGCTGTAACCCGGTGGCATCCCTGAAGCCTGGTATCCTGGGTTTGTGTGCCCTGCTGTGCTGGGGATGCAGAAAGGAACCGCCTGCCTGTCTGCCCAGCTGCTCCATCCCTCTGGGACATGGGAATTAGATTCCCAGGGCATCATCCTCTCCACCCATCCTGGTGGCTTTCTCATCTGAGGCCCTCCCTTCATCTCCTCCCTGGCCCAGCCACTCCCTCCTCCCACAGTGGTGCTGTATAAACACCGAGACCAGAATGTCATTTACTGGTGTTGGCTGACATTGGTTGGCTGCTACCCAGAAGGGACTGGGGACCAAATTTCTAATCCTGCCTGCACAGCACCTCTCAGTATTTTCTGACTGGAGAGTCTCTATGTTCCTTCTCTCCTTTTCAAGGAAGGTGTCATCTGTTCCTAGCATATTTGCTTTATTCTCTGTCTTTCCACTATTTGGCTTTGCAGAATTTGAGCCAGCCTGCCTAAGTTCACACCTTGATGCTCCCATTCAAAAGCTAAATCCCATGGACAATTGACTTAATCACTCTGTGCCTCAGTTACCTCATCTGTAAAAGTGGACAATAATAATGCTACCTAGTTCGATTGCCATGAGGTTTCAGGGAGTCACTAGGTGTAGGGTGCTAAACAAAGCACAACACACAGTAGGCACTTGATCAGTATTAGCTATTTTTATTATCTAAACACCTGCCCCTTCTGGTTTCTCAATGCTCGTCTGTGCTGCTGGCATTGAGGAACTTAGTCTAAGCTCTGTGGCTGGTGAACTGTGGAAACAAGCGTGCCCCACCCTGGGCTTCGGGTCCCTTGACTGCCTGCCTCAGAGGGTGGGGACGCGGTCTTTGTGGCCCTTTTGGACTCTCATAGTGGATATTGCCTTCCTTTCCATTGCCCTGCCTTGTTTTTCAATTTCCAAACCCATTCAGAAGGGGAAGGCAGTAGCCGTTTGAAGCTGTTCCTCAGCCCTCCCCTGAATGGGACCGGGACAGGACACAGGGAAAGGTCGCTGGACTAGAAGACAAGAGGTGCCTATTTTGGGCCGTATTTCTGTTTTGAGACTCTGGATGAGGCCCCTCCTGTTCTGATTTCTCCATTTATAAACTGGGGTGATTACCCCTCAGCTTTGTACCTCTCTCAAAATGAGCAAAGTTGTAAAGATACGGAAAAGCATTTTACTGGCTGCCAGGTACTACAGAAGGGCAAGCTCCTGATAGTGTTGGTGGTGTGAGTCTCACCAGGCCAGGCACAGGGCAGAGCACTGTGGAAACAGCGTGGGCCACCCGTGGCTGCTTGGATGGGAGCAAATGCCATTGGTGTTGCCGATGATCTGTGAGGCTGTGCTGCCTGTGGAGACGCGAGATGAGAGTGTTCAGTTTCTTTCCCTCCCCTCGCTCTCTGTTCTCCCTAATAGACATTTGGCCCCAGGGTGACTCACACAGTAAACCATCAGCAATTGCTTCAGAAGGCTTGGACTCCTCTCAAACGTATACTGACTTTTTGTTGTTCTGTGTTTACTTTAGGGGAAGTGGGGCAGATCCCTGGAAGGCCATTAGCTGTGGGACCCGGAGTAAGCCTCTGCCCTTGGAGAGCTGTTGTGTTGCATCTGTTAGGTGGGAGGAGGTGGGGTGAGAGTGAGAGCGGAGTTGGGTTCCATGTTAACTGAATGCTCGTCTATGGATCAGAGCCAGGTCAGTGACACTAAAACCCTCTCAGAAGATTTTTAACCATACAAATTTCCTGGCCGTTGCTAAGAAGCTGACAGAAAATACAGACCCAACCCTGTATTGCTTAGCGGGTACAGGAGACCCGCTGGAGTGGGGTGCCAGTATCTAACGGCTTCCCCAGGAGGGGTTCTGCATTCTGTGCCCACTGGTGCCCATCAGGTGTCTACGAATAGCATTAGCATTAGTAGAAGTGGTATTCGGTTAGTATTAGGGTCATCTCTGTGTGTGGCTGTTCATACCAGGTGACTGTCATTCTTTACGATGTGCATTTGGAGTTGAGGAATTTCTGTAAGCCTCAGTAAATAAGTAGAGTGAAGTCAATGGATAGAAAACAGGCAGGAGGTGTGGTAGAATCACCATCAGGAGGAAACCCAGTGTTCCGCCTGACTGACCCTCTTGGTTTTGTGGAGGAAGATAGGAGCATCCGTGCTGAACCCAGCTGAGTGAATCCGTCCCAGTCATGCACACTGAAAATGGGTTGAATTTTGAGGACATTTGAGAGAATAAAAAGCAGTGAGGTTGGGATACCTCTCCTGGATACCTGATCACTTTGAGAGCTTTTCTCCTGTTTCCGGATCTGTTTCTGACGAACCTGGCCTCTCAGCCGGTCAGGAGGTGAGGAACAGGGCCTTACCCCAGAATCCATCTCTGGAAATTCACCACCTTTCGTGTCTACACCCAAGTGTGTGGAAAACAGCCCTGTGCCAGGCTGTGCTCGGTGGTGGGAAATGGGATTTGTGGACCGCAGCCCTGAGTCTGCAGGAAGTAAACTTCTTTGCCCCGTCCCGTTACCATCACAATCTAGTTTCCCAAAATGCAGGTCCCAGCTCCACTAGTGTCCACTCAGAATTAACTTTCTCATCAGGCCAAGGACATTTCAAAGTTGCTGTGTTTTCTCTATCATTTCCTTCCCTCCTCCCCCACTTCACTTCCTGTTTTTTCTTCCTCTTTCTCCACCCCCACCCGGTCTCTCCTGGCATGTCCCTTGTTGTCTGAGAACGGGAACAGAGCCCTGAGCCAGGGAGCGTTGATAATCGTGACTTCCTGAGGTGCCCTCTTGCTGCTGCCCCTGCTGCTGAGAGTCAAAGCCAGCCCAGCTTCTGAGGGCCTGGGAGCCCCAGCTGGGAGCCTGGCTGGAAACCTTGGACTTTAGATGCCCCCCAAGCCCCACTCCTATCCCCCACCCCCATCGGAAAGAGAATCTAGTAAGAATAATCTTTCATGCCCTTACAACAATTTCAGTTTCTAAACAACTGCCTCATGCATTTGAATGGAAACACTGGAAAAAAACACAACTGTAGTATTTCGTCCTAGTAAGGAACTATATAGTTCAGTTTAGATAACAAAAGGTAGATTTAGGAGACCCAGGCTTGTTTCTGTTTCTGCCTTGCATCTCTTTGACTCTGCAGATCATAAAGACTGGTTTTCTACCTCCCTGGAAAAATGGAATTCATGGTATCTTACAGGGATTTTTTGAGGACAAATTAATAAGAAAGTATATCTATACTATTCTTATGATATGTTTGACAGATATTTGCTTAATAAGTGAGTGCTCCCCTCTATTTTCTATGATTTGGTTTTTGCACAAAGGAGTGGACATTTAAATGCACAGTAGCCAGGAGGGAAAAAAACCCGCAATAAATGATACTTATGGAAAAGGAGTCCATATCTGTTGCTGTGTTTCTATGAAATATGGGGAGAGAGGTGCGGGTGGGGGCAGCTGGGTCCACACTTGCTTCTCACTGAAAAGCAGCACTCACTCCCCACTGTGTCACTGTGTTCATGGGTCATGGTATTTTATAACAATATTTTTCTAATGAGAAACAGGGAGAACCATCCCAACCACATGCCTGAGGTAGGCTGTTTGATGAATTTAACTCCCGGGGTGAAACTACAAAAACAGCAATCTGAAAAAGTGCCACCTCCCTTTTTCAAAATCTGTTAAACAAAAACTCAAAAGACTTCCCATTCAAGGTCAATGACCACTTGTTTGAGAAATCAGCCTGACCATGTGGCTGCATTTAAAAAATATGTCAAAGGTCGAAGCATCAGAGACATGTTCCAAGGTGGATGTGACTCCCACACTGCTGAGTCCTCAAGGGAGGCTGATTTCTTCTCTGAGCCTCAATCTTCTAATTGTGAAATGAAAGAATTAGACAAGATTATCTCTTAGATGTCCTTTGGGCCTGATAACCTATGATCTTGTGACTCTCTCTGCTCTCCTTAAAAAATATATTGTGACTAGCGGAGAATGGAAAATTGCTTCTCGCCGTAACATGACTTGCCTTTGCTTTTCAGCAGGGTGCCACCATCTGAAGGACAGAAAAGCTACAGGACTCTAGGAGGCCACAGTCCTGATTTAAGCCCAACTTACTTTGGCCAGGCAGCAGCTAAGCTGGTTCATTCCATCAGCCTGGATTGGTGAAACTGAACCACAGGAGATATTTCCAGGTGAGAAACAATTGACTTTGGTCATAGCATGTAGCACCGTGATAACCATCATTGTACTGCAGGAAGTATGTTATCTGCATGCTTATATTGTGAAAGATGTGAAAGTATTAAGAACAGTCATTTGACCAGATCTGTCCTTGATCAGAAGCCGTGCCTCCTGACATCACATACATCTAAAGAAAGGCAAAGGAAAAAGGACATGGATAGTAACTGACATTCATTTCAAGGTAGCTGTCTGCAAGGGGTTCAAGGCCCTGGGCTCTATAGCTGTATTCTGAGTGAGATTTGTGCTATCTTTTGAGGGTTAAGGAATGAAAGAGGGTAGCTTAGAACTACATGCAGGAAAAGAACAGATTTGAGCTGCCCATCGAAGTTTGTTTTTCCTTGCAGAATCCATTTAAGATTTAGTGTTCCTTTCTCCCCATGCTAGTTGACCGGATTTAGACAGTAGGAGGAGAGGTCCTTTGGTAGCCAACCTGAGATGGAATTTAGATCTCATGTTAGAGACCTGACTTGCATCCCACCTGCTCCAACATCTTTAGAAACGAATTCAGTTCATGAAGTTTTATCCAAGAGCCCTTGCAGCAGACAGGCTGCAGCTAACCACTCTCATCGCCTGCTTCCCTGACCGCCAATGCAATGGTTCTGTCTTCTTACTGCTTTTCTCTCTCCCCTCCTCCCAATCATTAATGGTTCTGTCTTCTTATAGTTCTTTTCTCTCCCCTCCTCCCAATCACTTATGGATCCTTTTCTTCTTATGTGCAAGGAATGTGGCCACATCTATTAGACTGTCTTCACTGGACTCACACCTGGTGTTGGCTGGCATCCATCCCAGATGACTAAAGATCGGTCATGGGTTCAGCTGCCTGGACTGTGTCATATTAACACGTCTCTCTCAAGTAGGCCCAGCGTCCCCACAAGGACAAGGTCAGGAATCATGAAAAAAATGCCAACACATTGAGATGGCTGCACGTCTTTACTCTCACACGGGTTTCTGGTGTTATCTTCTGCTGCCCTCTGTCTTGAAGCTCTTGTTTCTCAGCTAGATACCTTGAGTTTTCTTGAAAACTAAAACCAGAAGCGTTTCATGAAGCTAAGCATAGGACAGAAGGTAAAACCAGGTGATACCTGAAGCTCCTTTTGCATTCCTAGGATTGTTTTATCCCAGACTTGCTTCTGATGCCAGACTCTTATTCTTTGGGGAACACACTTATCTCTTTCCTGCTTCCTTTCTGCCTCTTGCGGTTTCTTTCTCTAGCATGGTCCCTGAGCTAAAGCATAATTCAGTGGACAGGGAAAAGCTTTGCGATTTAGACACACTTGACTTCAGACCTCAGCTGTGCTATGTGTTGGTTCAGTCATTTTGCTTAAATCATCATTTTAAATCCCCAAGCTTCTGTTTCCCCACCTGTAAGGTAGGGATAGTACACTCCATGTCATAGGCTGGTGTTGAAGATTAAGTGAGATCTCGCATGAGCATGGTTTCTTGCTTATAGGAGACCTCAGCAAATGCCAGCTCCTCTCCTTACCCAGCCTTTTTAAGAGCTACTTAAATACAGCTTTGATCCCATATCTGGATTTCATTTGAACCTTGTGCCTAAAATCCAGCCCAGCCTTGTCCACAAACCCTGTTAAGTCCCAACGATTTAAAAAGGAGAGAACTGTTAACAGCCTTTTCAGTTTCAGAGTTCCTCATCCATAGAAGCCTTTTCTCACCTGAGCTTTAGCCAGAATGCCTTTCCAACCTGGCCATTGGAAGGTTTTCTTTGCCAAATTCAAAGTTAGAACCACTACTTTCCTAGACTTTTGACTCTGTCCTCCATCCCCTGAGGTATCGGCTGAAAACTAACTCCCTCCTGGTGTCTTCTTCCCTTCAGACTAGCCTACATCCACGACCCAGAGTAATGGGTCAATTAATTTCGGGCAGGTGTCCTGGCCTGGCACTCAGCGACAGTCAGGGTCTAAACACATGCTCATTCAGGGCTTCCTTCCTTGCCTGTTAGCTTTTCTGGGGCAGTCATTCATTTAGTCATCCATTCAGTCAATAGATATTCATAGAACATGAACCATGCAGTGGGTGGCTTGTGCTGATCTTGGTGCTAAGGATACAGGACAGAGCAAAACCAAGTTCTTATTCTCAAGGAGCTTGCATTCAAGTAGGGTCAAGAGATCATCAGCAAGTAGCAAACACGCATGTATTACATCAGGCAGTATTCGGTGCTATGAAAAAATATAAAGCAGAAAAAAATAAAGCTAAGTCAGAGAGCTAGAGGGTTGAGAGAAATGGGCATTACTGTTTTATACAGGCTGCTGGAAAACAGCTCTGGATGAGGCATTATTCAGGAAGGACCTAGAGAAAGTGAGGGAGCAAGGATAGAAGGAATAGCCAGAACTGAAGCTCTGAGCAGGGAATGTGCTTGGACTTTACCCAACCTCGAGTGACCAGTAGCATTGGAGCAGGAGGAATGTGGAACCTGTGGATGGAAGTGAGGGCAGAGGGGTCTTGGGCATTTATGGTCTGGCTGGCTTTTCTGGAGATTTTTCTACTCTTCTTTTCTCTTCCCCAGAGCTCTTACCAGTGTAGTGTTAGTCATTCATTCAACAATCTTTACTGGGCCCTACCTACTGAGAGTCGGCAGATTAATGAGTCTGGGCCCCATTCTTCGGACCCCATTGGCCTGGTGCTAGTTCAAGGCTTCTTGGGGAAGTTGCATGGGTAAAGTAGGTTGAAGTAAACAGTTGTCTTAATTTGATCATCATAGAACCAATTTGCTAGAGTAGGAATTTTCCACTGGAACCTCCCATAGGCCACTTTTACCTATTCTCTTGGAATTCACTGACATGATCGACTATTGCTCTATCTTGCCTTCAGGGTAGAAGAAGGATCATTCATTCAGCAGACATAGGAGTGCCTCTTCTATGTGAGTGCTGTACTAGGCACTGGGGATAAATGAGGACTAGGTTAGCCCCTGCAGTTGAGTTGCCTCTGGTTTTACCAGGAGATGCACTAATGGCTAGACAACACACCTTTATCAGTGTTGCAGTAGGAATGGACATTTGGGGAGCTCAGAGGAGGAATCCCTGCCACAGACTGAGGAGTGGAACCACGGAAGCTCCCTGGGAGCATGTCTGCACTCAGTCCTGGAGATGGGATGTAGCCAGATAGGTACCGAGCAGGGAGGCCAAGATGCTTCAGGGAAGGATGTTAGGAGTTTCCAGGCCAGGAGATTAAAATGCAGAGGCAAGGACTGTGCCTTGGAGAGCGCCGTGCACCTTCACCTCCCTCCTGAGACTGTGGGATGTGGAGAGGTGAGTCTGAGAGACCAAGGGACTCACTTAGAGAGGGAGGCGAGGGTATGAATTAGAGATTTTCCAGACGAGGCCAAGTGGTTTGAGTCTATTTTGAGGAGAGCTCAGAGCTGCTCACAGTTTTTAAGCAAAAATGGATGAGCTGATAGGATTGGAGTTTTAAGAGGCAAGGAGCCTAATTTTATTTGAAACCCCAGGTCCTTAAAATGCTTATTTTATACCTCCTTCATATATTATTATAAGATTATAGTTTCCTCAGCTGTAAAATAAATTCACACAGATGAACTGAATGAGATGGCTGTGGGTAGTAGATGCATACAGTGGCCCTTCCCACTGTTAGTGCTGTAGTGAGTGTTAAACGTCATTTCATGCCTAGTCTTAGGACACAAATAGCTGTGAAATGGTTAGAACATAAGCTTTGTTTCTTTAGAAGTGGCTGGCAAAGACTTACACTATTCCAGTAGAAATGATGGGATTTAGATCTTGTTAACCTTTTCTTCCCAACAAAAAATGATTGGGTAATATCCTTTCCTTAACCCTCTCTCCACTGAATACTAAAATCAGAGTGTTCTCGTTAGAAAGTACCCACTCATTAAACAGGTAATATCTGAGTGTTGGGCCTGTGAACATCAGGATGAATCAGTCATGATCAGCACCTCGAGGAGTTCCTAATCATGTGACAAAGACAAGAGCAGCCAACAATCAGAGGAGCAGATAGTGGGTAAGAGGCCAGACATGAACAAAGCGATGTGGATGCAGAGGATGGAAGGTGTTCTCTGCCCAGGAAAGTCAGGGAAGGCTCCAAGAGGGGCCATATGGTTTGGGCACTGAAGGATGAGTAGGAGTTGGGAGCTGGAAAAGAGACTCTCAGGTATATAACTGCACTCCAAAAATAAGGGCCAACATTCATTTCTCTGTCATGGTTGAGGAGGAAGTAGCCAGCCTGCTCATCATGCTCAGATAATGCCTCAACTCTGCTTTTCAAAAATCCATTAGTAGCCACCTCCTCATCCTCCCACTTTGTTCCCAACAGTGACTAAAAAGAAGCAAATTGCCTAATTTGGGTTGATCTTTTCTCTGACCCTATGGAGGTGTTAGTGAGCAGAATAGGGTACAGGGACCAAGAAAAGAAGAAGAAAGAAGAAGAGGAGGAATTCATCTTCATCACCCAAAACACGGATTTAGCAGCATGGATTGCACCATAACTCCCTGGTGGTAAAATGCAGCTTTACAGAGACCTGAGTCTGTTCTTCTAAGTGAGAACTGTATTTCCCCTGTTACCTTCTTCTTGGAACTCTTGGGGTAGAATATGTATATATGTGTGTGTGTGTGTGTGTGTCTATCTATCTATCTATCTATCTATCTATCTATCTATATCTAGATAGATAGATAGATAGATAGATAGATAGATAGATAGACACACACAGAGAGAGAGGGTTTATGTACATGTGGATATACATGTGGATGTACTTACATGCATGTGTATCTATGAGTATATACATGTGTATGTATATATGTGTACATTATGTAGGATTTATTCTAGAACCTAGCTCAGAGCCTGGTGCAGCTGACCTCTCATCACCCCTGCTGGCTGAAGATGAATAGATTGACTAGACCTAAACTTTCACCTACATGCTTCCCTGGATATGACAAGATCTCTGCACTTCATGGTATTGGATACTCACAAGCTCTAGGAGGGAGCCTGGGACCAGGTACAGAAGATGAGACTAGAGCTCAGGGAGGAAGTGGCTTGCCCAAAGTCCACAGCTCTGAGAACGTCAGGATCCAAACTCTTGTCTAACTGTCCTGTCTTCCTCTATACATGCTGTGTATCAACCTCTCCACAAGCAGATGGGGCTTCAGGCAGACCAAGGAGGAAATTCTGAAGCTAAGCATTGTGTGTGGACTTGAGTCTCACCTCCACTCCAAAGTGCAGGCCTGAGCGAGCAGTGGGGTCAGAGCAGCATATGTCTAGAAGCTACATCTTTCCCTTTGGGTGTCGGCTCACATGCTTCCGGGGATGGGGAACTCGCCACCTTACAAGGAAGCTGGTTCTAGTTGTAGATGCTGGGCAGCCATCCCTCCTTACAGAATCATCTCTAAACCTAACCATGCTTCTGTTCTGGTTGTCATAAACATCTCAACAGCAAGGGCTTTGGGGTGGGTGCTTTGCTCTGATGGAGGCTTTTGGAGACAAGAGCAGCTCGTGATAAGCCCTTTACTGAATTGTATTTAGAACCACTCGCCTTCCTTACAGCCAGGGCTGTCTGGTTTCTTGTTCTTAGGGGCCCTATTTGTTCTTCCTAATGGACTGGGCTGGAGGCAAGACAAATGGTCTAGGTTTCTTCTCTTCTTCCTCTAAAGAAAAGTAGATTTCAGCAAATGCTTTCTCAGACCCCATTCTCTCCAAAACCCTGGCTGCAGCCAGGGGGAGTGAGCGTGTCTGGTGAAGTTCAAAAGGACTGTTTAAAAAGAGAAGGAAAGAGAAGATGCTGGGAAGGGGGAGTGAAGAGAGGAAGAAGCAGGGTTCTTTTCAGAGGCAGCATCCTCCAGCCCCTGCCCCTGCACTGAGGCAGGTTGGAGCACACTCTCATCCTGACCTGGGTTCTGTTGTCCTCCATGTCCTCAGAAGTCACACCAAAGGCCACTTCCCCAAGGAAGCCTGCCTTGAGAGCCCAGCTGGAAACACCCCACAGTGCTGCCCCCGTGTGGCACTTTCCTGGCACAACAGGGATATAGATTTTTTTTTTAAAGTTGGGGGTTGTGGGGGGTGGAAGGAGAAAAACAAAAAATGACCATGATATCTGTGGTTAACTTGGATTCTAGTCCAAACTGCCACTGACTCACCAATTAACCTTGGACAACCCTCTTCCCTTAATTATAACTATGAGGGAATTTGGCTTGATCATGCAGCTTCTTCCATCTCTGAACTTGACTTTAAGATACCCAACTCCCAAAAGAGTCTTTGAGTCCATTTGAATCCCGAATGGCCTGGCAGGACCCCGGTGTGGGGTTTGCACTTTAACCACCTCCACTAGGAAGCCCCGCTGGAGGGAGATAAATCACCTCTCACCGCTTCATGGCAGGCAGGGCCTCTGTCAGCCCTGAACAGACAACGGCATATCTGGCTCACAGAGTGAAAGGGGCTCAGGTTGTACCCCACCCTCCTGGCTGCAGACCTTAGTGGGGCAGCTACCAGCCCTATGCCGAGAGCTCTGGCGCAGCTACTATGCTCAGTTGCCTGGTTTCCGTCCTCTCTCCTTCTTCCAACCCTGTCTTTGTTCCTTCTTTGGGTTGGAATCTAGGAGAACCGGCTTGGCAGGGGGTTTTGGCCTAGGCCTGATGGCAAGCTTGCCTTTCTCTGTTTGGAGCTGTAAGCTAGCAGCACGCTGGCCCCAGGATGGAGACTGTACTGACCTGGAAGTCGGAAGAGTCCGGGGGTTGGGGCCAGGTGCACATTGTCAGAGGAGTTCTGAAGAACCATGACTGCTGAAACCAGCTTGGCCAGTATTTCCTCTAAGTCTCCCGCTTGGTCATCAGTGCCTCTCCTAGGACCTCCTTTCTCAAACCTCAGCTCTTTCGTGTCTCCAGACCTGAAGGCTTGGCTATGCTGCAAGTCAGGGAAGAAGGGGAATAGCCATCTATCAATTGTCTTCAGTTGCTATAAAGTGTAATAGAAGGAGCCTAGAAGCCTGATGACATCTGCAGAGGCACATGTACCTAGTGTAAGGACCCCCATATAACAGATATTGTACATGTTAGTGGGCTTCAGGTAAGAATTGCTTTAATTGTGGTCTTGGTGTAATTCTTTGTTCTATGGTTAGGAGCTCAGGTTCTGAAGCCAGAATGCCTGGGCTGGAATTCTCTTCAGCCCCTCTCAGCTGATGCTCTTGGGCAAGTTATCAGACTCTTCATGGGACAGTTTTCTCATCTCTAAAATGAGAAGACTAACAGCACCAGCCTTGTAAGGCTTCTGAGATCATTACATGAATTAATATAGGTAAGCATTTAGAAAGATGCTTGGAGCATTGTAAAGACTCAGTGATTGCTTGCAATTTTTATTTTGACTTAAAGCCTCAGTTGAATTTTCTGCTGGAAGCGTCTGCATTACGATGTAGGTTCAAACATTTGCAATTCCATCATCTTTTACGAAGCATCTTCTGCATGCAGAACTAGGCCTGGATGATGGAATTGCAAAGCCGAGGCCAGTATCCTGACAGATATCAGGATGAACAGCTGGCAGGCATCCCTAGTGTGTGACACCATCTGTACCCTTAGACAACCAGTGAAAGGTCTTAGGAGACCAGAGGCAGGAAGGGCCTCTGAGTGAGGAGTCTTCTCAGGGGGAGTGAGTGAGAGGCCCAGAGTCAGTGTGGAAGCAGGAGCCAGAGGGAGCCGGGGAAGGCTGAAGAGTTGACAAAGGGTGACTTAGGGAAGGATGCCATTGTGAATGGAACAGTGGGAAACCAGCCAAGGAGAGAGGAATTGTTCAGCAGGGAGTTTTTGGTGCTAGTGTGAGCAGTAAGTTCTGCCTGAAGTCTCTTCAGTGCAAATGCCTGCAGGCCCCAGGAGCAGATCCTCCACTTTTTCCAGCCCTGGAGTCAGGAGAACAGGGAGGTAGAAAGCGTAAGTGGCAGGTTCCCGCCATGGAGGACGGAACAGCTCACTCCAAGGCCGAGTGAGCACAGGCCTCCTCTGTGTACAGCCTGAGCCAGGCCAGCCTCGTCCCCTTGAGGGACCTGACAAAGACTGGCTTGTTCTCCCCTGACATCAGGCATCGCCCTCAGGATTGTTCTGTGCTTCGGAGGCAAGATTTCACACAGCGATGATCGAGCTAAACAGAAGAGAAGAATCAAGTGAAGATGGTCCCAGGCATTACCATGCCAGCCCTGGGCCTGCGGAGGGCACCTGCCCTGTGTCCCGTCTACACCTCCTAGTTTGTACCAGGGACATACCAGTGGGAAAGCTGCTGGTATTGGTTCGGAAAGGCCAGCTGCCTGGTCACTGGGCCACCAAATGTTACAGTCACATTCAGTAATAGCTCTAATATGTAGGTTGACTGTTACCTCCGTTTGCATTGCCTCTAGATTTTCTATTATAACAGAGATTTCTGTGGAAAGCTACACCTCGGAAATTTCATAAAGCTCATTTTTGGAGGGAGCTGAGGGATGGTTTGGTCTGCGTCTGTGTGATCCCATTTCCCGGTGAAGAAACAGGCTGGAGAGTGGAGGCAGTGTTGGTCGTAGAAAGAGTGAGGACTTCATAGCCATCTAGTCCAGCTCAAGGATTGAGATATTCTAGTAAAGCACTTAGTACAAAGCCCGGCCTGCAATGGGACTCAGTAAGTCCTGTCACTGGTTACAATGTAAACTTTCATTTGTGCCAAGTGCAAGCAATAACGGGGCCCCTTATAAAACCAAAGGCCTATTAAACCAGTAGGAGAGGAGCTCCCGGTTTAGGGACCAATCCTACAACAACCGGGTACTTGGGGGATGCAGATGAAAAAGGGGATATGACACTGGAACCTCAGATCTTAATTCAAGTGCAGTGATTCTCAAACTTGAGGCCACTGAGGAATGGATTAAAACGTAGACCTGCATTCAGCAGTTCTGAGGTGGGGCTGGAGTGGCTGCATTCGTATCATGCTCCCAGGTGGGTGCCAGTTCCCAGACCATGCTCAGAGCAGTAAGAGCCTAGAAAACTCAAAGAAAAGAAAAGTAAGCCATTTTGAATTTCATGGTTAGAAGCAGTTTATGGAAGATTCATTGCCAGAGCTCCTTTATGGACAAGAACTTCTGGCTCCTGTTTGGAGCCTGATTCAGTCCATGTAATGGAGTGACACAGAAGGGAATGGTCTTGATGTGATCATGTTTTAAGTACCGACCATAAAACAGGGAGTAAGTAGGCTGAGCAGGGGAGAAACGCAGATCATCTAATACAGTAGTTGCAGCAATTGAGACACGACCGCAGTGCTACAGGACCAAGAAGAGGTCCAAGAATTTTGCTGTGCCTCAGTTTCCTTATCTAAAAAAACTATTCTGCAGAGAAATTTTGAAGATAAGTAAGAGCCAGCAAAGAGCTTGACATCTAGTAGGCATTCAAGAAAAGGCAGCTGTGGAGAGGGATGTGGCACCTTGCCAAGGCCACGTGGCTGCCAAGAGGCAGGTGAACGGATGTCTCCACACTCTCTTCTCAGTGTATTTTCCATCCTCCACTGAGGACCAGAGGACCTGAGGTTATTTGTGTAGCTGAGCTGGGTTGTCAGATGGTGTGAGCTGAGGAGCAACGCAAATCTTATGTTGGAATCACAATTTGCTGTCTTCGAGCGGAATGAAGACTTAGCCTGAACACTGCTTGATCTGTCTGGGAGGCTTGCAAGCTTACGAGAGGATGAAAGGCAAAGTGTTCAAATGTAGAGGCTTGTGTGGCCGCAGACAGCAGCTTGGGAACCCCGACAATAGGGGAAAGTTTAAACTAGGATAGAGCATGGCTGAGTCATCAGGAGCCGGGCTGGGCTTACACAGAAATTCGGAGATAAACTTTGTACGTTTGTTTGTTTGGTTTAATTGTGGTCTTGGTTTATCAATCTAAACAGGGAAGTTCCACAAGGACTTTGCTGCCTTCTCTTGTGGATTGCAGATTTCCTGAAGGGACATCCTCCATGGGAGCAACTTGTACCTTTGTCCGCCCCCGATTTGTCCGTAAGAACAGGCTCGGGGGTACAGATCATGAATTGAGAGTCTCCAACTATGTGCATTTCCATTTCCAGAGCATTTTCCAGGCCCCAAATGTAATTTTAAGTGGAGGTTTTGTTTAAATGAGCTGTAGAAACTGATTCTGATAAGTTCGTGGTGGGATCCTAACCTCTCTTTTTACCCTTAACTGGTGTGAAGTTGATTCAGCCACAACACAGATGTTTTCCTCAATGGAAAACGTGACTTAAGAAATTAGTTGAAGGGGCTGGAGAGGATAATTACTAAACCAAATGGTGAAGTCTATTCGTGTTTCCTTCTCAAATGTCATAGCCCCGTTTTCTGGCAAAGCGGTCAAGACAAACGCTTTTGAAATGACCTTGAAGCGGGAATTGACTTACTACATTAAGTGAGCACTTTACTACAACTGTGAGTTTATACACTTTTTACAAATGAGGGGAATAATATTTAGAAAATATTCAGGATGTTGAACTTGATACCTCTGTCCTTTTTTCACTGATTTTTACCTTTGTATTAAGTACCTACCTGACCAGGTCTGGCATTTTTAATGTGAGATGAGAATGCCCCTTAGTGGATAAAGTACTTAACTGCAAGCTTTTGCAGTTGCCCAAAGAAAAGCTCTCCAGTTTAGCAGAAATATTCAATATAGTAACTCTTCAAACTGACCTACTGGAGGGTAATTGTGAGAATTAAATGAGAGTGTTTACATGCAGTGCTTCATGTAGCACTGCGTGTAGGGCTGACACTCAGCGGATGGCTGCTCTTACTATAGTTATCGGATCATGAGAATTTGACTTAGATGGAGGCCTCTATGAAAACAGGAGAGTGAGTCTTGGGGTTTCAGTGTCAGGGTCCTCTGTGTCTGCCCTGGTATGCATTAGGAAAGGGAACTGAAGAGAATCGTGTGCTCTCCTGCCCAGAGGTGGAGGCATTAAATGCCTGAAAGTGCACTCCTGAAAATGCATGGAAGTCTCCGAGAGGAATTTCGACTTACAGGAATGTATTATTCATTTTCACACTACTATAAAAACATACCTGAGACTGGGTGATTTATAAAGGAAAGAGGTTTGATTGACTCACAGTTTCACATGGCTGGGGAGGCCTCACAATCAAGGAGGAAGGTAGGGGTGGAACAAAGTCACAGATCTTAAAGCCAACCCTGTGACAGCTGCCACTCCAGAGACCCCTCATCTCCAGCCTCCACCTCCCAGTATGTGTGATCTCAGCAGATCCCAAAGTGAAGGACACTGGGCTCCCTTCTTCAAAGCTCACGGGCTTCTTGGCATTGGGATGTTCACTGGGAGTTTCTCCTTCTCCTCCTTCTCGAGCTACAGCCCCTTTCTGCAGGAAGCCTTCCCAGACTCTTCTAGCCTGGATGAGGTATCTCCTCTTTTGGGCTTTTTGCCCCAAACACTTTGCCCAGATCACAATCCTCACTTGAGCCTTCCGCCCCATTTCAGTTGTCTTTGAACATGAATTCTCATCCTTACTGCGGGAGCCACATTTTATTTAGCTCTAGTCTCTAAAAAGAGCAACACTCATGTATTTATTTCTTTGACTAGTCACCAGATTTCAACACTGTATTAAGAACTGTGCTAGGTACAGAGGATGGCTTGATAATTAACACCTGCCCTCAAGATGTTCAACAGACAGGGGTATTATATTTTTGATAGAAATATATGCAAGATATATATTTTAGGTCTATATATTTTGGGACTAAAAGAAAGAAGAAGTCCATCCTACCTTTGGGGCAAGTGTCAAGGATGATGAAGGGTGTTGGATTGAGGGAGGATCAGTGGAATTGAGTAAGATGGGAATTGAAATGTGTATAGTTAGATAACTAAGCAGAGCCAATACAGTTTTGTGAACTATACAGAAATTTTGGTTATGCTTAAAATTTTTAGAAACATCACAAAAGTTTATCATCTATTCCAACTACATGCTGCAGTGTACATAGGCTGCCAAGGCCTTGGTGCTTTTGAGTCTCATCTTTATCATCTATAACTCAACAGGACTGGACCACTGGGCTGAATTAGGGACACTCCTCCCTGTTACAGCATTCTAGGGTTTTATACAATGAGAATGTCAACCATCCCCAAAAATGTATTCAGGCAACCTAATGCCAAACCATGTGCTAATGAGTTAATTAGAAATGAGACACAATTTGCTATGAGTTTCCACAGTCCTCTTCCCCTGACCAGAGGCCACAGGCCATGTCTTAAGCCATTTTCTGTTTCCCAGAAACATCGAATAATAGAACAGGAGTATTCGACAAAATAACATAGCCGCTCAGAGTGTGAGTTTTCTAGTACGATGGGCTGTGTTTGAATATCAGTTCTGCTGGTGATTAACTGAGTTACCTTGGTCAAGTTATTCCCTTGCTTCAAGGGTTCTCATATGTAAAAGGGAGATGGTAATAGCACAGAGCCTTGAGTTTGGCATTAAAGATGAATGATACTTATGTATGTAGCACAATGCCTGGCACAGAATATATGCACACTCTGTGGAAGTCATTATTATTATTCATCTTACTAAGTAAGCAGTAAGTACTCAATTGCATATTTTGTTGGCTGTAACTCAGTACATATTGGTGATATGCTGTGTCTGCCAAAATTCCTCAGTACCATCTTGGGTTGCATCATTAAAGGTTTAGTGTCCAGATGGAAGTGAGATGGAATCCTTCTGGTCAGACCATACTCAGAGGCCTAGAAATGGTTCTGGATACTACACAGTAGTAGCTTCTTTGACCAGTGAGAATGTGTGAATAAAACATCAGGATGATCTGAGAACCCCTTTTCCCTGTGATATGGAGGAAGAAGCTTATGTTTTGTTTTGGGAGGAGACGTGACAGGGGAGTCATGGAAGATGTCTTCATTCATTACACATGTGCGTATGGCATTCCTTCTATGTGTCAGGCCCTATTCTAGGAGTTGAGGATACATAAATAAATGAGATATATACTAAAAAGAAAAACAGAGTTACTGGGGAGTGGGGGTCAAGTAGTATTTTGGACAGAACAGTTAGGTTAGGCTCCACTGAAAAATAAATCCCAAATGAATAGATAAAGAAAATCTATGCAGAGTGGGGAAAAAGCATTCCAGGCAGAAGGACTAGCAAGTGCAAAGGTCCTGTGGCAGAAACGTGGTCTCCAGCTGGAAACTGAGGTCTGAGGAGGGGTGAGATGACATGCCCACGGTCTTGTAGCTAATCCATGTTGCCGTTGAGATGTTGATAATCAAAGTCAGGCTTTTCAGACAGCAAAGCTCACGCCTACTGCACTCTGCTCTTTAGACAGGGGAGGGAGAGAAGAGCCTGGGGCCCCAGAGGTCCCCCTTGTGTCCTTTATCCCCTGTATCCCTGGCCTACAGTTCCAGAGATGACCAGCAGAGGGTACCATGCACCGGGTTTCCGCAGCCACTGCCTGAAGCCATGTTGAATGAGCAAATGTCTGCAGCCGCCTCTGTGAGATCTAAATGTCTCCTTGGCAGGAAATCCGCGAGGAGCACGGCGGGGTTGTGCAAACAGCCTTACAATGTCCGCTTGTGTGTGTGCACTCGCCTTCGCCTGTATCGCCCACAATGCTCTGTTTTTTTTGGATAATGGGGCTCTGTGGACCCATGTGCCTTGTCATGCAAAGGGAGTGACCTGCGTTTGTCATAAATGGGCTCTTGTATGATTAATAGTCATGTGAATGATCCCGTCGCAGCAGCGGTTCAGCACCCAGCTTCACCTCTTCACTGACGTGGTGGTCTGAGTCGGCTTTCTTCTCCAGCTCCGAAGCAGCAGTGCAGGATTAATTGCTGAAAGGGAAACGACTTGTTTGCACTGTGGTTGCAATTTTTAAAATGCGAGGCAGGGGGCGTAGATACTTATTTGTTGTCGGGACTTATTGCATGCCAGATGCTGCATTAAGAACTTTACCTGCCATTGTCTTACTTACTTAGTAACAATACTGAGAAGGAAATATTTTGATTTGCATTTCATTCACAAGGGAAACGCAGATTCAAAAGAGCCCGATGACTCTCCCAACGTCTCCAAAGCACATGCTGTTTCCATGAAATGATTCCCTTTCCTTTTTAAAGTAAGTTGGTCTATGGTCCACACGCTACAGATCTCCGTCCTCATTCCACTTGGCCATCTATAAACTGAAATTTGTGATCTTAAAATAGATGAGGGATTACCTCGTTTCTGGGCTTCCGTGTATTTATTTTACCTCCTGAAAATGTATCAGTCTGCATGTGTACATTTTTCTGAGAAAGGCAGTTTTCATTAGATTTTCAAAGTTGCCTGTGATCCTAAAACAAAAGGACCAATCACCCAAAAGTGTTTATATTTGGCGAAATGCTTATTTTTCTCTGACCTGTTTTTCTCACCACTGATTTTTTCTGCTAAGTCTGTGTGGTTGATGTCTTTGGTGTTGTTACTGGATAGCGACTACTCACCCAGCCCATCAGATCTATCTCAGTAACCATAAATGAAGAATGGGATGTGTCGAACCCTGCTTGGTGGTTGGGTGGGGAGGAGTGAGTACGCATGGTTGAAATGGCTAAAACATGGACAGCCAGTCAGAGATAGTCCCTGCAAGAATCCACAACAGCAAAGGTGCTTACTTGGGGAGGAGGTTATGGGAGAAATAATAGATAGAGCATCTTTAGGCATTCCAGGCAAAGGGAACAGCATGAGCAAAAACACAGAGACAAAAACTAGGCACTGTGGCTCACACCAGTAATCTCAACACTTTGGGTGGCCTAAGCGGGTGGATAACATTAGGCCAAGAGTTCAAAACCAGCCTGACCAACATGGTGAAACCCTGTCTCTACTAAAAATACAAAAATTAGCCAGGTGTGGTGGCATGCACCTGTAATCCCAGCTGCTTGGGAAGCTAAGGCAGAAGAATCACTTGAACCTGGGAGGCAGAGGTAGCAGTGAGCCGAGATAGTGCCGCTGCATTCCAGCCTGGATAACAAAGCAGACTCCATCTTGGGGAAAAAAGCAGCAAGGAACGAAGAATATTTGAACACTTGCACTGTCATACTCTGGCGTGGCTTCTGTGCAGAGTGATCAGAGGAGTTTCAGCAGACGGGCAGGATCTGGAAAGAGAGCTCCAAGTCTAGTTTATAGCCTCGCATACCAAGTAAAAATTTTACCCACCTTTATTTGACAGCCAGCTTGGCAAGTGTTTATGCTAACCATGGCTAACTTCATCTACACAACTAACTCTGTGTTCTATTTGCTCCCTGGATTCTGTTTCAAGAAGTAGCAGCTCCCTGCCCCGGCCCGTCCCTGCATGACAGGCCCACCTCCCACCACTCTGTAGGCTCTCACCTCATCCACCTTTCCTGTTCCAGCCTTAGGATGACAGTCTGCACACCTTGCTGGAGTTCCAAGTCAGGGCTTTTATTTTAGCATGTTAGTTTTGTTTGCAGTGAAGAGTACATTGAAAACAATGGCAATTGCTCCTTTCAGAAGCCGGAAACAAAGGCAGAGCCGCACCTGTCTCCGAGATTTCATGTGAGGTTTTGACATTCTGGACATTCTTGATGCTTGAGATTTCACGGAGCATGCTAACCTTCCTTGGCCTCAAATTCTTCAGGTTTTCAGTATGTGATAGCTATTATTGGATTTTTTTTTGGTACTAAAATAATTTTTTTTTATATCCCCCTGCATTTTCTAAAATAAATTTGACCTAGGAGCAAATTCCCTGAGTGCTTTGACATGTAAACTCCAAAGCCTCCTTTGGTACCCAGGTGAGCTCCAGTTTAAGAAACCTCAATATCTGGAAACCTTCTTAGATGTCAAGTCATCCCATGGTCCTGAGGCCATTGAATTCTGCAGGGCCTTTTGCTTCTCCGAAGCATCACTTCCATCAGGACTCACCTCCCTGCCCCTTGACCTGACAGGTTGCATTTTACCACCTGCCAGAGAACTACGGGAGCAGATAAACTTCATGAACAAATGCATGATGCAGTTACCTGGGGAATGAAAGCCAGGCAGGGCTTTTTTGTTTTGTTTGTTTTTAGTTCTATTATAAGCTAACAGAAATGGAAGAGACTTAATTCCTCAGAATTCATTGTGTATGTGACATTCCCTGCAATATGTTCAGAAACTGATGAATGATCCCAGGGGTCTCAATTATCCCATGTAAGAGTGGGAGGAGGAGAGAGAGAGACTAGAGAGAGAGAAGACAAGGACACCCAAGAGAAGGGCAGAGGGAAGAGGCATGGAGAGCATTTGGTGGGAGAGTAGATCAAGGGGTACAGCAGGTGGAGAAATCTCCGGTGGTGCCCAGGGCTGAGATGGGAGGATAATAATGCCTTTCATTATTATTGAATAATGAATATTGAGGTGTCATTGGGAGGATAATCATGCCTTTCATTGGGTGAGGGAGGACAAGATTTTGTGAAAGGTGGAAAGTGAGATTTCTGTGGCCTTCCCTAAATGGCTGTGCTTGCGGGCCTGGCGTGGGGAACAGAAGTCCAATATAGAGCAAGAGGTTGAGAGTCATCCACCTGTGAGTGGAAGTTGGAGTCCAAAAGGTCTCACCAGGGAGGATGAGAAAAGGCTGAAAAAGAACATGGAGACCAAGACTTAAAGGCCAGATGGAGAAAGTAGAAACTTAAGGAGGAGCTTCCAGAGGGGTGAGAGATGAGGACGGGGGTGGGTCCCAAGCATCTCAGCAAGGAGGAGTTGAACAGCGGTGCCCATGACAAGACTTTACCTACAGCTCTGCCCTCAGAGGGTTAGAGAGTCCTGGCTGTTGCTTATATAAATACTTGAGAAAGAATTCTGGAGAAAGGAGGTTTGTAATCCAAAATAACTGACAGTCTGTTTAAGTGAACTTACTGTCAAAACAGCCCAAATTTGAGGTAACTTCTAGGTGTTCCCATTCACTTTCTAGAATGGAGTTGAAGCCAACCCAGAGAGGAAGAGGAACTTGCCCAAAGTTACACTAAGTGAATGACGTCTCCAAGATGAGTGCTTGGGTCTCTGGGGCCCTTTGCCCTGCAGGGATCCCTTTCCCTTTGAAATGAGGCAGCACAGGCCTGGGTGGGCTGAGAGGGTCCACCTGCCTAGGTGAGTGAGAAGCAGACATCTCAAGCAGTTTCCTCATCAGTGTGTTCTTGATTTCCCAAAAGAAAGGGGACAGGTTCACTGCTGACTTCCCAGCAGTGGCCTGGGCCAGAGCTGAGCCCAGTTTGATTGCTCTCACGTTCACCAGCATTTGAAATCAGGGGGCACATTGACTTTCATTCTCTAAAAAAGAATTAATTTTGCCCTCATTTCTTGGGTACATTTTGCTGCTGTAATATTGATGTTTATGGAAAAATTAGCTATGATGAGGTAATAGTCTATTTTAGAAAACTGAACTCAGATATTGAAAGAGCTATTTTAAACCTGCACTTAATTGTTTAATTCCATAATGGTTTCTTGGCATTTTTTTGAAAATTCCCATGAATTGCCTTACAACTGGACTCTAGCAGCTTGTATTCCATGGGGAATGCCAAGACCTTTTGAGGGACACTGTGGTATTAATGATCGATGAGAATATTCAAGGCATTTTCCCATTCTAGTGCCATTACTTGCAGTGTTAAAACGTTTTGAAAACACATTTTAGCCATTAACTCATTTTTATTGTCAGATGAAAGTGCTTAATAGACTCACTCCACTTCAGTTTTATTCCTTCAACTTGGAATGAAATCATCTGTTGGATTCTTGACAATACTTTTGACAACGGAACGGAAAACCTCATGACTTCATTGTAAAAGATGGCAGATGGAGGAGGGATATACAGCCCAGCCCAGCTATCTAAAATTGCTAACCTGGTTTAGCAAATACAGGCTCCCAGAAGTTATCAGCTGAACCACTTCATTCCCCTGCTGCATATTTTCCCACAGAAATGCAGCTGCTTATGTCTCTTAAGAAATGTACCTGTAGTTGAGAAGTATTTTTTAACAGCACCTATTTTGTATCTGACATATTGTAAGCTGATGATTAAATGGAAATGGGTAGTTCGTTTTGCCTGTAATTCAAAACAGTCAGAGGGTGTAATGTTGTATATAGGGTTCTGTGGTGACCAGGAGAAAGCGTGTTTGAGTCATCTGAATTCTAGACATGTCAGGGCCGGGCGCCTTCCTTCTGGGACACCCACTGGATGTCAGCTGATGGTTGGGAGGAGCCAGAAGTGCTGCTGGCTTTGTACAGCACTGTGGGACATCTGCAAGCCTTTGATGTCGCTGACAGCAGTAGCTGCCCTGGCTGCCCATCAGGATTTCTCCAACTCTGAAACTTGTTGATCAGCTTGAAAGGAAGATTGTCTTAATCGCCCTCCTAAAATCACATCCAGTCTTCAGAAACATTCCTAAAGCCAAAACTGGATCGTTTTCCTCTACTCTTGTTTTCTTCTACCCTGCTGGGGAAATCTTGGGGCTCCATTGCAGCAAAGTTGGACTCATGGTAAAACAAAGCGAGGTAGCAGGTGCAGGTGCAGGTGCAGATGCAGCCGCCGGCCTGACGATGTGGGAGGCCAGGTTGCACTTGTAGCTCTGCTCCCAGCCCCACACAAGGCATTGGCCAGGTGAGTGTTCCTAGATCTCAGGATTTCATAAACCAGTAACATATCCACATAAGGCTGGCAAATTTAGGAGACAACTACAACATCATTTTATAAGATAAATAAAAACCTTGTGACATAGAAATGGTGTTTGAATAACTTTCTGAAAGGCTTATCACGTAGGTTTTTTTTTTTTTCTCATTTTGCCTTGGAGGGACTGAGGCTTGGGAACCACCAGTCAGAGCAATCCTAAGGACTTATTTTCCAGTGCTTACTACATGCCAGGCCCATCCTAAGTCCTGGGAATACAAGGAGGTGTAAAAGCAGCCCTGCCCCAGAAGACAGGGAGATACCGGAGAAATCATATATAATTATAGTTTGCTGTGATATGCACTGTCGCATGGCACACAAGGCATGTTAGGTGAGCAGAGAGCAGGAGCTCACTCACGAGAATTGCTTTGTTTTTGCTTGTGTAGAATAGAAGGGGAGAGGGAGGGTTCAGGAGGTCCTTCCAAGGATCCTGATTTCCACCCTCCTACGTGAAAGCAGGTGTGGGGAAGCAATTGCCAAGACCTGGTGCTCAGAGGTCAGATAGAAGGGGATTCTGGTGACCCTGTTCTGTCACTGGTGAGCTGCAGCAAGTTTTTAAGTCTCTAAGAATCTTTATCTCTGAAATTGGGATAATTAGAGTAACTTTCATATGGTTGTTGTAAAAAGTAAAATATAGTAATACATAAAGCACCCTCTTCACTCTGGCCTGCAGATCATTAAGAATGTTAAGCAGACAGAGCAGCATGTGCCAGGGCCCTGAGGCAGTCAGGAGCAGAGCCCCTCTAGGGACGGGATGTGCAGGGCAAAGCTGGAGTGGAAGGACAGGGGCCAGGCTTTCTGTGCGCAGTGCACACATTTGAATGCATTTTATCCAGCAGGCACTGAGGAGCCACAGAAGCATGTTAAGCAAGAAAGTAGCATCTCAGATTTGTGATTAGGAAGATGTCTCTGCTGGCAGCATGGAAATGAGTGGAAGGGAGACAAGACTGGTGTCAGGAAGATCAAGTTGGAGGCTATTTGCAGAACACTGGCAAGCTCTGCAAGGGTGTGGATTAGGAAAATCAAGGTGAGGAGGAAGAGAAGTGTGCAAAATTATTCTGGACCACCAGAGAGGGTGTCCTTGCTAGGGAGCAGAGAGCATTCTGAGTTCATCATGTCTTAGAAAATGAACTTGATGTCCCATTTACTTTTTGTATGAATGGACAGAGCAGAGATTGATAGCCACTTCTAGTCTATTCTTTGACCCTAATGCTGTGGATTCTTGAGCCGATCCTTTTGTTGTAAAATGAGAGCTTTCAAAAGATGACCTCAGTTCTGATGTAGAGTGTATTCTCAGCCAACCTGGATTCCCAGGATTCTTCACATATGGGTGACAGCTTGCTGCTTCTATGGAGCAAACCCTTCCAGAAGACTTCACCCCACGTGGTTTTCTGTTTTCCTTCAGATCCTGAAGAAACACCTCCTTTCCTGTACATGCTATTGAGTAGCACTAGTGTAGACCCGGCCCCTTTGGAATCTGATGGAAACTATGGACTCTCTCCCCAGAAAAATTAACATGTCGATTCAACAATACAGCATTTGGGGATGTAGGAGGACTTTATATTATGAAGTCCAGGACCCATCTGGAAGACCTTGAGAAGGATACTTATTATACCTCTTCACAGGGTTCTTACCTTTAAAATTAGTCTAATGATAACTTTCCTCCCTTTGACACATGCTGACACTGAAGATAAATGCAGTCAGACATATCTTTGTCAAAGATGTGAAATTATATACATATATGTCATTGCTGTATTCATGTTCAGTCTGTAGTTTAAATGCTATGTTGCAAAAAAATAAAATAAAAAAAAAAATAAGGATGAGCCAGGATTTCCTTATTCCCAGAATGTTGAGTTGTAGGTAGCCTGAGTCTTCAATTTCTTTAAGTCTTTACACCAGAGATGCCAGAGATTATAGATTATGGAAGCTATTGGGTTGTTCAAAATGATAAGACAATCTACCCCTTCTGGTATAGGTCTTATTATCTGTTAGAGATGAGTATTATCATCTTAGACCTTAAGAAAAATGTTAGAAAATAAACCCTGTTAGGGCTGCTGTTGTATTTATTTATTTTCTCACCTTCTGTTCATTATTGATAAAAAGTAGCATTAAGTTAGAAATTGTCCTTTCAAATAGTCATAACCAAAAAAGAAATATCCTAGGAGCTTGTTATCTAATCATGAATTCTGAGCATTGAAATTTTGGGTATACACAGGCAGAGGTCATCATTCACACTGCCCTGTTCCCTGGGCTTGCATCTTTGATATGTCTTATTTATAGAAAACAAACACATTTCTCCATAAACCATGATTACATCTTTTTAAAATAAACTCTGCTTTATTTCATTTGGTTTTATACTTATGCAGCTAATGCTATCAATTTAATTTTTTTCTTCTAAACAAAAATATAGTTCCAAATAGTAAAAAAAAACAGTGTCTGTGTGTATGAAATCTCTTCCCTTTTTTGAAACTGGAAATGTGACTAGAAAATTATTTTTTAAAGAGATTCATGGTTTTCCACTGAGCAGCCTTAAAGCCAACTCTCATAGAAGTGGTTTTGAGCTGAAAGCCAAGAAAATGGTCATAGGAAATACCATGTGTACATCCAAAACTGTCACCCTTTAAAGATGAGTGCCTCCCTTGGCAAGGGTATGCCTCTTTAGAAGCACTGCTCCCACTCCTAAAGTGACTAGAGAAACTCCCTTCTTCTAGACTATTTGGGGGGAAAAATTGAAAGACCCATTTTAAAATACTAGTGCAATAAATGAATCTTGTGGAATAAATCTTTGGTTTTCAGAGGATTGATGAGTCACCCAATGTGTATCCTGTGTTCCCTTCACACTCAGAATCCCCCTCTAGCTGGAGGGCTTCTCTCAGCCAACCCGGATTCCCAGGATTCTTCACGTCTGGGTGGCAGCTTGCTTCTTCTATGGAGCAAGCCCTTCCAGAAGACTTTGTTCCACATGGTTTTCTCTTTTCCTTCAGTTCCTGAAGAAACACCTTTCTTCCTATACATGCTATTGAGTAGCACTAGTATAAACCCAGCCCTTTGGAATCTGATGGAAACTGTGGGCTCTCTCCCCAGAAAAATAAGCATGTCCATTCAGCAATACAGCATCCTCC
Source organism: Saguinus oedipus (assembly GCA_031835075.1). Lineage (NCBI taxonomy): Eukaryota > Metazoa > Chordata > Mammalia > Primates > Cebidae > Saguinus > Saguinus oedipus. The sequence goes on along the minus strand of CM063183.1, from coordinate 6,396,542 downwards.
ACACACCTTCAGCTGACCACACTCTCTGAAGTCCCCAAATAGGGACCACCTAGGGATGTGGAGTCCCAGGACTTCTCCTGTGCAGAAAAGAGCATAGACTTCAGATTACAAATTTTCAATGTCAAATGTGACTCTTTTATTCTCTTGTAGTATTTGGAAAGTTGTTTAGCCAATTGAGCCTCCATTTTATCCCCCCATCAACATGAAGTTAATGATAGGTACCTGAAGTTTGCTGTAAGGTTTGAATGAAATAAAGTGTGTGAATGCTTCAAGTATAGTGCCACACACATAGTGGGCACTCAATCAAATGCTGATGTTCCTGTTTCTCTCATAAATAGTAGTCATAACTATAATTACTCTGTTACTTAATATATATCAGGTACAAACTATTACTTTCACATTCAATTAATATCTTTGAGTACTTACAATTTACCAGGAATGTGCTTTTAGATAGATTAAATTGTTTAATTAAACCCGTGCTGTTTCCCTAAATAGAATGTGCATCACCTGAATGCTGAAGCCATGTCTTCGCTCAATGCATACCCCACCTGTAAGTGCCCTGGGGATTAATTCTCTCAGAGTAATTGTTAAAGGGAGTATTTTTATTGGAAAACCAAAGGAGGTAGAAGAAACTTGCCACCCGAACTGTTACCAGATTACCTTTTCATGGGATAGGCATTGCTCTTTCCTTTTACTTAGGTAGATCACTGTCACCAAGAGAGTCAGTGTTGAGGAAGATAAACCAGATCTCCTAGGACTGGAGTGGGCAGCCACCCCAAGTCCCCTGCTTCAGATTGCTAGAAAATCTACATGTTGTGAGAGAGCTCCAAGATGGCTGATCAGTAGCAGCTCAGGATTGTAGCTCCCAGTGAAAGCTCAGAGAACCAAAGGATGCCACACTTTCAGATGAATTTTTGTTGCTCACGGACCAGGAGATTCCAAGCGGAGGAGCCCCATGGGTCGCCAGTGTGACTCTTGTTGCCGGCACGGCGGTTCTTGGTGCAGAGTAAATGGGACTGGGTCCCCTTTTGGTCAATGTTTGGAGCTCCGGGAAGGCAGAGTCGCCCATTCAGCTGATTGAAAAAGGGACTCAAGAGGGAAGCCAGACTGGAGATTCCTGGGCAGAAAAGCACCATGAATCTTAATGCTTCTGTTTTAGCCAGCGCAGTGGGTTACTCAGATTCTGGCGCTGGGAATCAACAAGTTTGACGTCCACTCAGAGACCTAATTTGAAAGTCAGTAATTACAAAGATGACAGGTGGATAAATTTATAATGATGGGAAGAAACCAGCATAAAAGGCTGAGAATACCCAAAATCAGAATGCCTCTCCCTCTACGGGGGATCACAGCTCCTCATCAACAGGGGAACAAGGCCTAATGGAGAACGAGTGCATTCCATTAACAGAATTAGGCTTCAGATGGTGGATAATAAGAAACTTCTGAGTTAAAAGAACATGTTCTAGCCCAACATGTAAAGAAACTAAGAACCTTGAAAAGAGGTTTGATGAAATCCTAACGATAATAGACAATTTAGAGAGGAATGTAAGTGAATTAATGCAACTGAAGAATACAATACAAGGACTCTGAGAAGTATGCACAGGTTTTGACAGTCGAATTGATCAAGCAGAAGAAAGGATATCAGAGATTGAAGACCACCTTAAGGAAATGAAATGAGAAGACAAGATTAAAGAAGAAAGAGTAAAATGGAATGAGCAAAGTCTCCAAAAAATATGAGACTATGTGAAAAGACCTAATTTACGTTTGATAGGTGTACCTGAATGTCATGAAGAGAGTGAATCCAAGCTGAAAAATATTCTTCAGGATATTATTCAGGAAAACTTTCCTAACCTAGTAAGGCAGGATGATACTCAACTCCAGGTAATACAGAGAACACCACAAAGATATTCCTCAAGTAGAGCAACCCCAAGACACATAATCATTAGATTCACCAGGGTTGAAATAAAGGAGAAAATTTTAAGGGCATCTAGAGAGAAAGGTCAGGTTACCCATAAAGGGAAGCCTATCGGACTCACAGCAGATCTCTCAGCAGAAACCCTACAAACTAGAAGAGAGTGGGGGTCAATATTCAATATCCTCAAAGAAAAGAATTTTCAACCCAGAATCTCATATCCAGCCAAACTAAGCTTCATAAATGAAGGAAAAATAAAATTTTTCACAAACAAGCAAGCACTCAGAGGTTTCATCACCACCAGGCCTGCTTTACAAGAGCTTCTGAAAGAAGCGTTATACACAGAAAGGAACAACCAGTATCAGTCATCCCAAAAACTTACCAAAAGGTAAAGAGTATCTCCATAATGAAGAATCCATATGAACTAATGGGCAAAATAGCCAGATAACATTAAATGACAATATTAAACTCACAAATATCAATATTAATTCTAAATTTAAATGGATTAAATGCCCCAATCAAAGACACAGACAGGCAAATTGAATAAAAAGTCAAAACCCATCGGTACGCTGTATTCAGATCCATCTCATAAGCAAGGACACACAAAGGCTCAAAACAAAGGATTGGAGGAAGACTCACCAATCAAATGGAGAGAAAAAAACAGGAGTTGTAACTTTCATCTCAGACAAAATAGACTTTAATAGTAACAAAGACTAAAAGAAACAAAGAATGACATTACATAATGGTAAAAGGATCAATGCAACAACAGGAGTCAGTGATCATAAATATATATGCACCCAATATAGGAGCACCCAGATGCATAAGACAAGTTCTTAATGACTTATAAAGAGACTTGGACTGCCGCACAATAATAGCGGGAGACTTTGACACCCCATTGTTAGTATTCGACTGATCAACGAGATAAAAAATTAACAGGGATATCTATGATTTGAACTCAGACCTGGAACAAGTAACTCAGTGAATATTTATAGAATTCTTCACCCCAGATCTACAGAACATAAACTTTTCTCAGTATCACATTACACTTGTTTTGAAAGTGACCACATAATTGGAAGTAAATCACTCTTCAGCATTTGCATAGCATTTCACAGACTTAAATGAAATATTGGTTGGCTGTTTGTTTATTATTTTCTTCCCTTATTCCTTCCTGTCTCTGCTGTTAAGCACAATTATCAGCAAGAGGTTATTTTTTTATTGCATTTTAGGTTTTGGGGTACATGTGCAGAACATGCAAGACAGTTACATAAGTACACTCATGGCAGTGTGATTTGCTGCCTTCCTCCCCTTCACCCACATCTGGCATTTCTCCTCATGCTATCCCTCCCCAGCTCCCCTCCACCGCTATCACTCCCCTATTTCCCCCAATAGACCCCAGTGTGTAGTACTCCCTTCCCTGTGTCCATGTGTTCTCATTATTCATCACCCGCCTATGAGTGAGAACATGCGGTATTTCATTTTCTGTTCTTGTGTCAGTTTGCTGAGAATGATGTTCTCCAGATTCATCCATGTTCCTACAAAGGACACGAACTCATCATTTTTGATTGCTGCATAATATTCCATGAGGTTTTTAATACCTATTTTTAGATTGCATTTCAGCCTGGGCAATAGAGCAAGACTCCTGTTCTCTCTTCCCCTTTCTCTCTCTTTCTTTCTTTCAAAAAAAAAAAAGAAAGAATATTTACATGTTAACTATGTTCTTTGACATTTCATTTCTTTTCGGTAGCTGTATTTATGAACTACTTTGGGTGAGTTTTCTTTATTAGATAATTATTTTCCTTAGACTTTGTGCTATGTAACATGGGGTACACAGAGACACAACTTTGGTTAAAAAGTAAAATCTGGCTGGGCCCGGTGGTTTGCGCGCCTAATTCCAGCACTTTCAGAGGCTGAGGCAGGCAGATCACAAGGTCAGGAGATCAAGAGAATCCTGGCTAACATGGTGAAACCCCGTCTCTCCTAAAAATACAAAAATTAGCCAGGCATGATGGCAGGTGCCTGTAATCCCAGCTACTTGGGCAGCTGAGGCTGAAGAATTGCTTGAACCTGGGAGGCAGAAGTTGCAATGAGCCAAGATCATGCCACTGCACTCCAGCCTGGGCAATGGAGTGAGACTCCATCTCAAAAAAGAAAAACAAAGGTAAAATATTTGATGATAATCTGAGTATTATTAAAAGAGTGACCTCATCATTCATATTTTTAAAAGCATTTTTATGCTTGGGAATTTTGCATTAAATATGGGTTTAAATTTTTGTAAAATTACCTGAAGCCTCTAATTATCACAAACTTATGTAAAAATTGTTCTTTTGAAAATTTAATTGTTTTTCATAAGAATTTATATTTTTTAATCAGCTTCTACACTTAATTTTAATAATTCTAAGTTCTCCAATCTCTAATAATATATTTCTTCTCCCAAGTATATTTTGAATACGAAATAAGAAAATGTATCTAAAATACACTGTCTTGAATGTAGAAAAATATCTTTCAGCCATTAATGCCTATAAGCATTTACCTGGCTATGGTTTAACGTGGAGAAGATATGCATAAGGAATCGTGGATCTTAGGACACCAAACCTGAAACATAAAGAAAAATGGAAATCATGTGGAATCGTATGATGCTGGGGATGTCAATCCATTTATCAGATTCCCTGAATACCTTAAACTATAAGAGGAGTTGTAATGTTGAACAATTTTATGTAATATTTTCCCAGCCCTTTACAGTATACATGGTGCTTTCACATTCAGTTCATTTAGGCTTGCAGGAGTTCCATGCGGAGATACTGTTATATTACTGTTTTGCAGATGAGGAACCCAAGACTCACAGCTACAGTGACTTGCTCTGGAGTAACAGACAGTTAGATGGTACACTTTTTCTATGATCCCGTTTATATATTACTTGTAGTATGCACCCTTTTGGATAAGCCATGTAATTACTTTGGCCTACTCTGTCTTTCAGATTCTCAAAACTGTGTCTTAATCTCTGTAAATTAGTCCCAGGTTACAATGCATCAGGAAATAGACCCAGCAAATGTCAGGGACCCAGTGACCCAGATGCCCAGACACCTTCACTTCAGTAGAGAAGAGGCAAAGTCCTGGAAAATCTAGGCAGGGAAGACTGGCACCTCTAAGAGTAAAAGGCTGCCTGGAGAGGACACAGATGAAAGGAGAACCACCTTCCAATGCCTTTCTCCAAAGCAGAAACATCCAGATAAAAGATATTGATTTTCAAGACCCCATCCCTCCATGGGTGCCTATCCAACTGGTATATGTTCTGCTGTCTCTTCATCTGGTAGCCAAGACCTTGTACAGGTTGAGTATCCTTTATCCAAATGCTTGGGACCAGAAGTGTTTTGAATTTCAGATTTTTTTTTTTATTTTAGTATGATATAAATATCATACCTCCTGGTTGAACATTCCAGGTACAAAAATATGGAGTCCAATAAGCATTTCCTTTGAGTGTCATGTCAGTGCTCAAAGAGTTTTAGGCTGGGTGTGGTGGCTCACGCCTGTAATTCCAGCACTTTGGAAGTCCTAGGTGAGCAGACACCTGAGGTCAGCAGTTCAAGACCAGCCTGACCAACATGGAGAAGCCCCATCCCCACTAAAACTACAAAATTAGCTAGGCCTGGTGGTACATGCCTGTAATCCCAGCCACTTGGGAGGCTGAGGCAGGAGAACCACTTGAATCCTGGAAGCAGAAATTGTGGTAAGCTGAGATCACCCCATTGCACTCCAGCCTGGACAACAAGAGCAAAACTCCATCCCCCACCAAAAAAAAAGTTTTAAATTTTAGAGCATTTCAGATTTCAGGTTTTGGAAATTGGAATACTCAACTTGTACCCTCTCCTTGCTCTGCTCCTACCAGACCCTCCCCACAGGAATGAATTTAGATCTGAAAACTTGCATGTGCACCAGTGTAGCTACATTATGTCCGGGTAGTATGTCTGGGTGGGACTTCAACTTAGAAATTATTTCTGAAGATGCCAAGGGAGTCAGTGTGTGTGTGTGTGTGTGTGTGTGTGTGTGTGTGTGTGTGTGTGTGTAAAGTAAGCCTAAACTTTGCAGTATACATAACATACCAGATTTAAGTAAAAACTCTACAAATAGCTCTACAAATAATAATGCTCTACAAATTACTACTTAAACTATTTTATGCCTAGAACATCTCTTATCCTCTTTATGCATTCTATTTCTAATCTTTCAGTATTTTTTTACCTACATTTTTTGCCATACTTCTCTCCTTCTTGAAATGTTTCTCCTTCTTCACTTTGGGAGAAGTGGAGACATATCCTATTCTCTGAACCTACATAAGCAGTTTATTTATCTGTAGAAACTACCACAAATTATCATCATTTTAAGATACTGAGATTAAAGTCCTCCTAGGGATCTCAGAGCTCTTGCTGGATTGCCGTATTCACTCTGATATAAGCTCCCACACTATAGAGAAAAGCGATAAACTGACATCCTTTGAGATGGACCCAGTACCAGGTCATATTAGGAGGGTATCCATGAAATCACCAAATAGAATGTAGAATCCAGAATTCCCAGCTCTTCAGAGTACACCCCAACCAAGCTACTCTGTCACCCATTTGGCTGTGAAACCACAGCTCTGCCCATGGGAGCTCAGAGACTCAACTTATTCTCAAATATGACTTCCTCTGTGAAATAGCCTCTTCTCTTAGAAACTAGAGGAGGTTTCACTTTGTCTTGACTCTCTCGTAGCCATGACTCTTTTTCCTTTTTTCAATAAAACAAACAAACAAACAAACAATAAAGCTGTACTTCTCTAGTATAACCTGTTTGTATTTTCTGAACACCAAATATTGAAGGGGACACTTCTTTGCTTTGGCTATCCAGGATTCCAAAGTGATAAGTCATCAACAAATGTCCTGGATCGGATGGTTTATAATTCATCTATTTCTTGCTACCTTTACGGTTTCACTTTTTCTGTCCTACTCCTTCTACTTCCGTTACTTATTTGCATTCTTTAACAGTGCATAATAACTAAAGTCATTTTATTGAATGAGATAACTTAAGAAGCCCTATATGGATTAAGTAAGCTATTTCACTAGTACTGTGGTAATGGCTATGTATATTTTGTATTCACTGATGAGGGGCTTGAAAAATAATAGGAGAGTATCTGTTATGCAGAATATGGATGAGAGGTCTTTCTAAGTGAAACTCTAGGTCCAATTAAAAATAACTGTGCTGTCTACTAGGTGACCATCTGTGTGATGATGGACCAGTTCCCTCTGTAGATCTCCCTAAACCGGAAGATACTCACATGAATTCTTATCAACCTTGGCATGGGGCAGTAAGCATCAAATCATTTGGCCATAGTGAAATGAAACACAGGTTTTCTGGGTTCCATGGGACTACAGTTGAACTCTGTTTCTATGCAGTGTCCACAGCCATTGTTCTAGAGGAGTAACACATCTAGAATACTGGGAGTTTCAAGTAATTAATCTTGGTTGATGTTAGAATGATGTTCCAAAATATCTGATGATATCAGCCAAACCACTGAGATAACATTTTGAAGAGCTAGAATTCCACAGCTAATATTTTGACATATTTTTACATGTGTTTGTTTCTCTTTTTTTATTGCATTTTAGGTTTGGGGGTACATGTGAAGAACATGCAAGATAGTTGCATAGGTACACATGTGAAGGTGTGACTTGCTGCCTTCCTCCCCTTCAGCTATATCTGGCATTTCTCCCCATGCTATCTCTCCCCAACTCCCCACCCCCTGCTGTCACTCCCCTATTTCCCCCAAGAGACCCCAGTGTGAAGTGCTCCCCTCCCTGTGTCCATGTGTTCTCATTGTTCAACACCCACCTATGAGTGAGAACATGCGGTATTTCATTTTCTGTTCTTGTGTCCGTTTGCTGAGAATGATGTTCTCTAGGTTCATCCATGTCCTTACAAAGGACACGAACTCATCGTTTTTGATTGCTGTGTTTATTTCTATCTGTTATGAGTTTCAAAGGCTTGACATATTTTCTACTCAGGTACACTGAAAGTAAAATCACATACAAGACAGAATTTTAGGAGGAAGCCCAATCCATGCAAGTCTCTTATGATACATTCATAGCACAAAACTAAGAAACTTAAGAATATTTCACTTCCATCAAACAGTAAAATTATCTTCCTACAAGAAGTGACTCCAAGTCCAAGCTGAAATTGTTCTTTAAGCTGGGAACAGATTCTTTTTTTATTTTTATTTTATTTTATTTTTTACATCAGGTGCATACTATATCTGGCATTCTCCCTATGTTATCCCTCCCCACCCTCCCCACCCTCAAACAGATTATTTCTTAGAGACCCAGGAGGATTAGTGAATGCTGTTTAGTGGCAGGAGTGAATTCTACCAGCCCAAGCTTCAGTTTGGCAGAACCTACCTCAAACAGGGTTTTGCTCAAAAATATCTTAAAAGGAAATGTGCATAAATGCAGGGAGAGAATGGAAGAATAACATAAAGGACAGAGAATAATCTTTGGGGAGAGAGAAGTATGGTGTTTGCTTTCCTGTGTGTGTGTGTGTGTGTGTGTGTGTGTGTGTGTGTGCATGTCCAAAATATTCCTACACCTCAAGGTGGGAGATGTCTAGGATGTGTCCAGTCCACCCTTCTGCCCAACACATAACTCATTTTTCCAACGATGTTAAGGGCTGATATAGCATTTTTCTACTTAAATATCACCAGTGAGAGAAAACTCACTATTTCACTAGGTGAGTCACTTAATATTTAGATAACTATAATGTGTAGAAATTTTTTCTCATCATTTCTCTGTTAGTCTTCTCTTCCTTAGAGCGACATATAGCCTATTATATTCCCCCTTCCATAGGCTAATCCTTAGCAAGTATTTGAAGGCCGTTAGGATAATCATGATGATGGTGGTGGTAACTATCACCGTCATCAATAATAAAAGCATGTAATTTTTCTTGAGCACTTCCTGTAAGTGCTGTGCTAAGAATTTTATACTTTTATTAATTCTCACAACTTGATGAAATAGATCCTTTTCAAAAGTTTATTTTACAGATGAGGAAACTGAGGCCTTACAGAGATGAAGTCTCTTGCTCTGGGTAACAGAGGTAGTAGAAAACAGCTGGGATTAGACACCGGCCCTCTAACACAGGGTAGACTCCTTAAACAATCTCTCTTCTGGTTTCATGTTAGTGATTTATATCAAGGAGTATGTCTGCAAATGTGTGTTTTCCCAGCGGAGGATTATGGAGACCAGATTCCACCACTTGCTGCATATTCTCATGCACAGAGTCATACTTTCAGTGCATTCTTCTCACCACATCTTGCTTAGAGTGCTGTGTTTTTTAAAATTCCTTGTATCAACATAAATATTGTTGGAAACCACAGGCATTGAAAATTGAAGCCCAGCAGTTCCCTTGCACCAGTTCAGTAATTTTTCAAATTGATCTTCACAAACTGAGATATCTAAGGCGCAAGAATTCTCTTACGGTAGAATTAGAGGAATGTCTTCCCAAGAGCACATCGCCCAGCATTTAATTGCTCTTCCATAAATATGTGTTGAATGAATGAGTGGTTTGGTGACTTCCCTAAGAAGATAATGTCTAGAGCTGAGAGCAGTAAAAATTTTTCTGTTTATTAAAAAACCCCTACATTTTAGCTATTCTTTTTTTTTTTAAGTTGAGACTGAACATATGTAACAAGTTTATATTTTTTCTGTTGATTTGACTCACCTTTGCAGATGTCTTAGGCTGCAGTTTTACTGAGAGTCACTTTTTGGACATTATGCCTTTTCAATTTTAAGCTTCCAGAAGTATCCAATCTCATTACCACTGAAACATCAAATCACAAGATCCTCTAATTTGCCTGGGAGCCACTCCTCTGAGAAATCTGGCCTCTTACACACGTTAAGAGAAGTTTTGGAGTGTAAATCTGTGTTTTCTAAATTCTATTCCTCATGAGCTTTACGGAACTTACATTTTTGGACAGGTATTTTTAAAATGCCCTCTTTGTCGCTTTGTCTGTTGATATGACATGTTTCACATCTATTGAAAGGAAACAAGGCAAAGCTGAAACATTTGTTGTAAGAATCCAGAAGATTAGGAAAACTGGAAGGGAAGCACTTCAGAAAATATTCCTAAACTTTGTCGCCTGTAACAAAATTATCTGATTCTTTTCATAGAATATTCTTTTGTGTGTTTCGTGTTTTACAAGGTGAACGAGATATGGAGTGCAGGTGTATTCTCCAGAGAGAGCTTATAACACTTCTATCATTGTCATACTTTGTATGGCTTAGGCCACATGTCCCTGAGTTTTAGAGACCCGGAACACCTCAGAGACATTTATCTGCCACCAATTTAGAAATGAGTTGCTACATTATTGCTCAACCCCTGGGGTAGAGATGCTTTCTTTCCGGTCTTCAGCGGTAGTTATAGCCGGTCCAGGGTATTCACGCAAGTCTATTTTTTATGTTGCTAATAGTATTTGGTTTTGTGTTGCCTTTTCTAGGTTTGCTGGGATGGGAAACCTGCTCAAAGTCCTTACCAGGGAAATTGAAAACTATCCACATTTTTTCCTGGATTTTGAAAGTAAGTTTCAAAAATCGTAATAATGGAAACTTCTTTACATCCCTTAGTTTGCTGATAAGGACGTTAGAACATAAAGATGTTATATGATACTTTAACCAAATCCGAAGGTCACTGTATTCATCTGTTCTCATGCTGCTAGTAAAGACGTACCCGAGACTGGGTAATTTTTCAAGGAAAGTGGTTTAACTGACTCACGGTTCCACATGGCCCAAGCGAGGCCTCACAGTCATGATGGAAGAGCAAGGGACACCTTACATGGCAGCAGACAACAGAGAGCTTGTGTAGGGAAACTCTCCTTTATAAAAACATCAGATCTTGTGAAACTCTTATTTACTGTCATGGAAACAGTATGGGAAAGACCTATTCCCATGATTCAATTACCTCCCATCCGGTCCCTGCCACAACACATGGGAATTATGGGAGCTAGAATTCAAGATGAGATTTGAGTGGAGACACAGCCAAATCATATCAGTCACTATGCACTTTTTTTTCCTGAAACTATTTCTAATGTCATTTTTCTTCTTCTTTATCCTAATTTTTAAGAAATCCAATGGAAAACGTGTTTAATGTACCCATGGTTTTCTTTGATTTTAGAAGTGATCAACTTTTGTATCCCTAGCATAAATAGAGGATCATTTTAGTCTTCGTTTTCCTTTTGAAGGTCGTAAGCCCACAATTAAGTACACACAGAGGAAAAAAAAAAGATGTGAAGAAAACCATCACATATTTTTCCTAAATACGTTTATGTATCACATTCCAAAGAAAATACTAAGGACAATAAATTACAAAGATTCATATAAAACAAATATCGCTAAATGTGAAAGAAAATGGTTATCAATACCAGAAATAAGGCTTACAGAATATTTTTAGTCATTTTCTTTATTCTTTATGTATTATTTGGTTTTAGGAACCATTTCACAATTTTGACTACATATATTATAAATATATATAATATATATATTTATGGCTTAAGAATCATGACTGAAAAAACAAAACAAAAGAGAGACTCTTTCTTATTTGTTGATTGACTATATTGACAAATGGGAATGAGAACAGAACAAGGCACATTTGTGTTTACTCAAACTAAGCTCATGTTTCTCCCTTAACTCTCATATTCACCCCTTTTCAAAATTCCAATTCCACAACAGCAAGCACAGTTAAATGTCTTTTTTTTCCCCCAGTAATCACCATCTGTTACACATTCTAATCTGCTTTAAACTTTAATTTTTCAAGTATTTTATTTCCATTAAAAATAATAGTTGGGACTTCCTTGCATATAGATTAAACCTTCTAAGAGAAGTTTGCTAGGGAAATGCTATAAGACCCTTCCAAGATGCAGTAAACCAAAAGTAAAAGCTCCAGAGGTGTAATTTTTGGTGTCTTTGGAGGGTTTTAAACAGCTTCTTGAAAAGGAAAAGTGTCCCCAAAGCTCATATATTCTGAAAGCACATTTAATCTAGATTATAGTCGATGAAAGATGCCTCGTGTTGCATTTAACTCAATGTGCTATGTTGTTGTTATTGTTTGGCTTGGTTTGGTTTGATAAGGGGTTTAGCTAGAGGCAGAGTGAGTTGATAAACAAATGGGCTTTTTTTACTGGTTTAACTTTTGATATTCCTTTAAAAATTACACACACACACACACACACACACACACACACACACACACACGTTGTTAAAAGAATGATTTATTAATTTTTTAAAAAAAATTTACAAAATAAATTAGCTGCAATCTTACCACCCTTCTTTTGCTATTTACATGTTTAATTGTTCCCATCCATTTCTTATCAGATGCATTTTACATTGTTGCATTCAGTGTGTACAAAGGCCAAAATAGTAAGAACAGGTCCCATTTATTCACAAGTGTGGGGGTGTGTAAAGGCCTGAAAGTAGGAGACTAACATGCTTGTTCTGTCTTGGAAGCCCTGAATTCTGTATGCATCTGTGTATGCTCACATGTACCTCCCAGAATTCAGCAGCCGCACTTGCCTGCTTAGCTGTTCTTGGTCTCAGCTTTTTATGCTTCCAGAAAGAACAGTGTTGAGTTCTTGGTCAAGTCTAATCTCAAAAACCTTTAAAGTGATCCAAGTAGAATTTGCAGGGATTTAAAACTGGTTCTCAACTGGTATTCTCCTGAGCATCAGATTCTGAATCTGTGTTCAACTCCATCCCTCACCACCATAGCAGGCAGGGAGGTGTTGAGAGGGGCTTCTGCACTGCCCCACCGCCCCCACCCCCTGCTACTACCAGAGTACTCTGGTGTGCCCAGTCTGGTACTTTGAATATTTTCCTAATGTTTTACATAAAAAAAGGTCATGGTGGCTAAATAGAGCATTTGAAAGTCTCAAATTTTGGTGATGGTTTATCATACTAAGACTCCATTTGTCAGTGTAATTTCCTCAAGAGAAACAAGTGTGGACTGGATTCCCATGTCTGGTGGTCTATTATTACTGGGACTAGAGCTATAGTATTTAAGGAAGACATAGAACTGTAAATTTATAAACATATACAAAATCCTGCTTATTTCCTCATCAGTCCCATGGAGATTAACTTTATTCCACTGAGACTCTGAGAAGATAAATAACTAGGGTGAAGTCACACAGGGAATGACTAGGAAATCAAGATGAGAACACAACTCTCTTTGGCTCTCCTCCTCCCCTGGCTTTTCTTCCCTAAGCACTCACCACCAGCAGCTTCCTAGAAGAGCTATTGCCCTCGTTCTATCCCTGACCAGAGAGGGACATCTTAGTTGTCTGCAAGCCAAGACATTTCATGGAAAAAAATATTTTATCCTGAAAATCCTATTTCCTAAAGATGACTTTTAAGAAACAATGATGATGGGCTGGAGGAGTAGAGAAGCTGGGCTGACATCTCATGATTTCTCCTTGAGTCTCTGGATTTCAACTCAGTCCACTAAGGGTGTGCTGAGTATGGTTGAGTGTACTTGTAAGCTACTCAGTGTTAGAGGAATGCAGAAGTAAACAAGAGCGGTCATTGCCCAATGAAATCTCAGGCTAGAGTGAAGGACAATAGGCACTGGGCTCAAGGCAAAATAAATAAAGGACTTATAAGAGCACAGTGTGGCATGGGAGTAAGGAAGGAAAAGTGTACATCTACTTTCGGGAGACAGAACGCTATGGGAGGGATTGAAGAAGTCTTTTTGCAAGAGCTGGCATTTGGAATGGGCTTTAAAGAATGAGTGGTTTTTCTACAGGCACATATAAGGAGAGTTTCTTACCAGATGGAAACAGTATGATTAAAGGCATAGAAACTGGAATAGGAAGGGCGTGTTTAAGAATAGCAAGAGGTTCAATTTAGACAAAAAGCCAAATGCTTGCTAGAGAGAAATGGGGAATGAAGTGGCAGACTGGCTTGGGTTAGACCATGGAAGGTGAGGCTGCCAAGCTTATGAGCTTAGGGCTAGATGTCCAGAACTGGGGGTCACCTCTAAAGAGAATAGCCAACATCCCTGAGAGAAAACCAGAGAGCTGAGCAGATGGGAACATTAGGCATGCTTATGTTTAAAGGGGGCTTGGGCTTGAGCAGTCTGAGGATCCATGAGAGAGGTCAGACTGTAGAAGAAGGACATCTTACTAAATTGAGATTCCTGGAGGCAGGATCCGGGTCCCCCTCTGTTTTGAGACCCAGCACTTAGCCCATGAATGATCCTCAATAACAGGTGCTGATCCCATGAGGGAGCATAGTGAAGCGGGCTCTATCCAGGCAGTCATGAGAGCACAGGTGATCAAGAAGGAGGGAGTGTAAATGGATTCAATGCTGCAGAGCTGTCAAGAACGAAGCTTGAAAATGGGATGATGAATTAGGCAGTGAGCTGCCCAAGTCACTAGTAGCCTCTAGGGGAGCAGATTCAGAATTTGTTGCTTTGAATATAGAGACTGGATTGTAAAGAGTTAAGGAGGAAGAGGTGGCAGGAGGGAGGAAGGCTGAACAGCATGTAGTAACACCTTTAATGAATTTGGCACCTCTACTTTGAGTGTTGAATGTTCTTTTTGAAGTTAGTGATGGAATATAATTGAACTGGGTCAAATAGATATAATTAAGCTGGGTCAAAACATAATACAAAATTAGACACATCTGTTCTTAGGTTTTCCAGTTGCATAGATCTGATTTAATTTCTCGTCTGACCTTTGCTGTGCATTTTGTATACTTGGCATTCGCATTTCTCTACAAACCACTTAATATCTTCTTTATTGTTCTTTTTCATCCCCGTACTTTTTTTTTCTTCTCTCTCTACTTCCTTGTCATGTCTCTATGTCCTCATTGAAGGCTAGGAAACAGGGGAGGAATGAAAGATTAATGCAGCAGCCTAATCTTTCACGAGTGATGGCTTCAGTTTACAGGGAGAAGTATTTCTGAAGCTCTACTCAAGATTGGGCAATCAGACCCACTGTTATGGCACCCAACATGGGCAGCAGGCATTAACCTTTCCATGAAATAGTTTCAGTAATTCCAAGGCTGAAATGATCATTAGAAACATCTGGGGGAACCTTCTTTTTATATGATTGCCTGAGCCTTACCTAAAAATTCAGATTCAGTTGTCTAGTCTCAAGAATCCATTTTCCCCACTTTTCCAGGTGCTTCTGATGATAAGCTGCTTTGTAAACCACCTTTAACTCATGCATCCAGGTGAGGATACATAGGTAGTGTTTACAACAGGGAAACTGAGCCATGCAACCTTTTGAGCTCAATATCCAAAGCTTGGAGTGGAAGATCTCCAAGTTAGGTAAAAGTGCAAGTAGATAAAATCTATGCATTCTCACTTCAAATAAACTATTTCATTTTCAATCAGCAAGTAACTTGATCTATCAAAGATTTCTTTTGGGCTTGATGGCCAAAAGATGTTCACTATCATTAGTCATGAAGGAGATGCAAATCAAAACGACAATGAGATCAGATTTTACACCCACTAATACTGTTCTAATCAAAAAGAGAGATAATAAGTGTTAGTGAGGATGTGAAAAAAAGTAGTATTCTCATACACCACTAGTAGGAATGTAAAATAGTATGTCTGCTTTGGAAAACAGTCTGGAAATTCTTCGAAAGGTTAAGTATAAAGCTACCATATGACCCAGCTATTCCACTCGTAGATATATATGCAAGAAAAATGAAAATATATGTCCACAAAAGAACTTGCACATGAATGTTCATAGCAGCATTACTTATAATAGCTGAAAAGTGGGAACAACCCAAATGCCCATCAGCTGATAAATGGGCAAATAAAATGGCATATCAATTCAATGCAACATTATTGACCAATTAAAAAAAATAAAATACTGATGTGTGGTATAACATGGATGAACCTTGAAATGGTTGTGCTAAGTGAAAGAAGCTAGCTACAAAGACCACACACTGTTGAGTTCATCTATATGAAATGTCTAGAATAGGCAAATCTGTTGAGACAACAAGATTAGTTGTCTAGGCCTGGGAGGTGGGGAGAGGGTTGGAGAGAATTGGGGAGTGGTTGCTAATGGGTGCAATGTCTTTTTGGGGTGTCAATGAAAATGTTCTAAAACTGTAGTGATGCTTGCATGACACTAAGAATATATTTTGAACTGTTGAATTACACACTTTAAATGGGTGAGTCATATGGCACATGAATTAAATCTCAACTAAGCTGTGATTTTCTTTTTGTTTTGTTTTTAAAAAAGGATTTTTTTGGAAGATCCAAGTTTTTTCTGGTTAATGCTGACACTATTCCTTCTTCCCAGAATATATTATTTCTCTTTTTTTCCTGATTACTCCACTTTTTAAAATTTACTTTCATTGGGACATAATTTACATGCTCTAAGATGCATCAATTTTACATTCACATTTTAGTTGGTTTTGACACATGCCATACTTTATCAAGACATAGGATATTCATGTCACTCCAGAAAGTTCCATTAAGCCCCTTCCCAGGCGGTCTACCTCCCAGACTCCAGAAACAGCTATTAATCAGGTCCAACTTATATTGCAAAATATAAGTCTATAAAATCTCTAAGTTATTGAAATTCACATAAATAGAATCATACAGAATATGCTTTTTTGTATCTATTTTTCACTCAATATAACGTTTTTGACATCCAGCCATGCCATTACATATATCAATAGTTTATTTCCTTTTTGTTATTGAATACTCTTCTGTTGTATGACAATTTGTTTTCATTTTCCTGTTGACGAACCTATGGGCTATCTCCTGCTTGGGGCTATTGTTAGTAACTGTGCTGTAAACATTCTTGTAGAATATTTGCGGGCATTGTATTTCTTGGGTAAATACCTAGCAGTGGAATTGCTGTGTGATACAGTTACATGTAATGCTGGGTGATACAGTTACATGTAACTTTTCAAAAAAGTGAAGCAACACAATATACTCTTATAACAAACCTTCACATGGCACATGTACCCACTGAATCTAGAATAACAGTAAAAATTATAATAATAATAAATATGCTTACATATAAAATAAAAGAAAGAAAACCTGTGAACAGCTGTCCAAATGAGATTTGCTATTTTACATTCCTAACAACAACTAAGCAACAACAAGTGTTCCACATCTTCTCCAACTTTTGGTATTCCAATCTTTTTCCTTTTAGCTGTTCTAGCAGTGGTGGGGTAGTAACTCATGGTGTTTTAATTTGCATTTCCATAATAACTGACAACGTTAAACTCTTTTTCGTGTTCTTATTGTATAATTGCTTATCCGTTTAAGAAAATATCTTGTCATGTCTTTTGCCTAGTTTTAATTAGCTTGCTTGTCTTTGTATTGGTAAATTGTAGGAGTTCTTTATTGTAGTTTGGATACATGTGTTGTATGAGATATTATCTGGCAAATATTTTTACCTAGTCATTGGCTTGCCTACTTATTTTCTTAATGATGTCTTTTCTTATGGAAGTTTCAGATTTTGATGATTACCATTACAATTTATAATTTTTAAATTGTGTGCTAAACACATTCTGTATTCTGAGAAATCATGACCTATACCAAAGTCATGACCTATACCAAAGATACTTTACTTTGAAATCATGACCTATACCAAAGATACTTTACTTTGTTTGCTTCTGAAAGCTTTATTGTTTTAAGCTTTACATTTAAGTCAGTGACTGATCTTGAACTAATTTTTGTATATGTTGTGAGAAAGGTACTAGGTTTATTATTTTTTCATAGTCTATAAAATTGTCAAAGCACAGGTGGATTGCTTTAATGTCCGTTTTGTAAACTAGCTGATTGTAATATGTGTGATGTGGGCTACTCCAGGACTCTCTGTTCTGTCTGATGGCTCTATTGATCTACCTTCTCACCAATTAATACCAAATGTAACAAATACTAGGTCTTAGAGTCAAGAAGAATAAGTCTTTTAACTCTTTTGCAAGATTGTTTTGGCTATTCTAACTCCTTTACTTTTCTAAATAAATTTTTTAATTAGTCCTCAATTTCTACAATAAAAAAATTCTACTGAGATGTTGATTATAATTGCATTAAACCTATGGATCAATTAGAGGAGAATGGTTATCTGAGTAATATTCTTCCTACCTATAAATATAGCATATCTTTCCTTTGATTTGGATATTAATTTTGCTCACTAATATTTTACAGTTTTTAATATAAAAGTGCTACACATCTTTTGTCAAATATACCCCTAAGCATTTCATATTTTGACTTATATCAGCTTTTTTATGATTAGTGTTTAAAATGGTATATATTTTTCCATTCTTTTGCTTTCATCCTGTTTATGCCTTTATCATTATAGTGTGTTTCTTGTAAACAACGTATAACTGGTCCTAGCTTTTTCATCCAGGCTGATAATATCTGCCTTTTAGGCTGAGCAGAGTGGCTCACTCCTGAGCAACACAGTGAGATCTCATTGCTACAAAAAAAATACAAAAATTAGCTAGGCATGGTGGCATGCACCTGTACTCCCAGCTACTCAAGAGGCTGAGGCAGTAGGATTGCTTGAGGTCAGGAGGTGGAGGTTGCAGTGACCAGAGACCACACCACTGCACTTCAGTCTGGAAGCTAGAGTGAGACCCTGTGTCAAAAAAGAAAAAAATCTACACCTTTTAACTGAATATTTAGTCCATTTACATTTAATTAATTTTTGTATTATATTTAATTAATGTTTGTATTTGAGCTTAGTATTTGATCTATACAATTAATTATTGTATTACATTTACTTAGTGTTTGTATTTGAGTCTATCTTGGTGTTATAACTATTTGTTATATTTGCTTTTTTTCTTCATGTTTTTCCTGACTTTTTGATTAAATCAAACTGTTTTGAATATTACATTTTAGTACTGCATTTTGTCTTTTCTGTTGACTTTTTAGTTATGCCACTTTTCGCTTGCTTTAGAGTTTATGCTATACATGATTGTGATCTGCCTTCAAAATCTATTCTTTTTTAAAAAAATTTTATTGCATTTTAGGTTTCGGGTACATGTGCAGAACGTGCAAAATAGTTGCATAGGTACACACATGGCAGTGTGTTTTGCTGCCTTCCTCCCCTTCACCCACACTTGGCATTTCTCCCCAGGCTATCCCTCTCCAGCTCCCCCACCCCACTGTCCCTCCCCTATTCCCCCCAATAGACCCCAGTGTGTAGTACCCCCCTCCCTGTGTCCATGTGTTCTCATTTTTCTCACCCGCCTATGAGTGAGAATATGTGGTATTTCATTTTCTGTTCTTGTGTCAGTTTGCTGAGAGTGATATTCTCCAGATTCATCAATGTCCTTACAAAGGACAAAAACTCATCATTTTTGATTGCTGCATAATATTCCATGGTGTATATGTGCCACATTTTCCCAGTCCAGTCTATCATCGATGGGCATTTGGGTTGGTTCCAGGTCTTTGCTATTGTAAACAGTGCTGCAATGAACATTCGTGTGCATGTGTCCTTATAGTAGAACGATTTATAGTCCTTTGGATATATACCCAGTAATGGGATTGCTGGGTCAAATGGAATTTCTATTTCTAGGTCCTTGAGGAATCACCACACTGTCTTCCACAATGGTTGAACTAATTTACACTCCCACCAACAGTGTAAGAGTGTTCCTATTTCTCCACATCCTCTCCAGCATCTGTTGTCTCCAGATTTTTTAATGATCGCCATTCTAACTGGCATGAGATGGTATCTCAATGTGGTTTTGATTTGCATCACTCTAATGACCAGTGATGATGAGCATTTTTTCATGTGTTTGTTGGCCTCATGTTTGTCTTCTTTTGTAAAGTGTCTGTTCATATCCTTTGCCCATTTTTGGATGGGCTTGTTTGTTTTTTTCCTTGTAAATCTGTTTGAGTTCTTTGTAAATTCTGGATATCAGCCCTTTGTCAGATGGGTAAACTGCAAAGATTTTTTCCCAATCTGTTGGTTGCTGATTCACTCTAGTGACTGTTTCTTTTGCCATGCAAAAGCTGTGGAGTTTGATTAGGTCCCATTTGTCTATTTTGGCTTTTGTTGCCAATGCTTTTGGTGTTTTGTTCATGAAGTCCTTGCCTACTCCTATGTCCTGAATGGTTTTGCCTAGATTTTCTTCTAGGGTTTTTATGGTGCCAGGTCTTATGTTTAAGTCTTTAATCCATCTGGAGTTAATTTTAGTGTAAGGTGTCAGGAAGGGGTCCAGTTTCTGCTTTCTGCACATGGCTAACCAGTTTTCCCAACCCCATTTATTAAACAGGGAATCCTTTTCCCATTGCTTGTTTTTGTCTGGTTTATCAAAGATTATATGGTTGTAGATATGTTATGTTGCCTCTGATGCCTCTGTTCTGTTCCATTGGTCTATATCTCTGGTTTGGTACCAGTACCATGCTGTTTTGATTACTGTAGCCTTGTAGTATAGTTTGAAGTCTGGTAGTGTGATGCCTCCCGCTGTGTTCTTTTTTGCTTAGAATTGACTTGGCTATGCCAAAATCTATTTACATCATAAAGAACTTAAGAACTTAACACAGTATACCTGCAAACTAACACTTTTTCATTAGTTTCTTTTGTTATATATTTTGCTTCTATCTATGCCATAAACTTTTCATTGCAATGTGTTTCTTTATTTTAAACTGTCAATCATCATTTAAGAGAGTGTGTGTGTATGTTTGTGTGTGCGTGCATGTGTATGTGTGTGCATGTGATTTTAATAGGTCCTTCATTTTTCCTTGCTTATTTGTTTACTTTTTCTGGTGTTCTTCATTTCTTCTCACATAACAAGGTCTCTCTGGTGCCATTTTGTCCAAGTCTAAAACACTTATTTTAACGTTTCTTTTAGTTCAAATCTATTGGAAACAATTTTTTTGAGTTTTTAATCTGTCTAAAACTATTGCTATTTAATTTTCATTTTTAAAGGATACGTCCATAGAGTTCTAGATCCACAGGTTTGGAGGGTTTTGTAGTTGCAGTTATTATTTGCTTTGTTTTTCTTAAAGCACCTGAAAAAAATAATTCCATTGTCTTATGGCTTCATCATTTCTGAGGAGAAACCATTTTTATTGTTGCTCCCCTAGATGTAATATGTTTTACTCTGGCTGCTGTCAATAATGTATCTATTTTTCTTTGGTAGTAGTTTGGCTATGATGTGCCTGGGTATGTTTTCTTTGTATTTCTCCTGTTTATGGTTCTCTAAGTTTCTTGGATCTATGAATTAATACCTGTCATTAATTTTGAACGTTCTTGCTTATTATCTTTTCAAATGTCTTTGTCTGTTGTTTTCTTTTTCTTCTTCTTCTGGGACACCAATTATATAAGTGAGGCGTTTTGATATTGCTTCACGGATCTCAGACACTCTGTTCCATTAAAAAAAAATTTTTTTGTATACAATTTGTACAATTTTTATTGGTCTCTCTTCAAGTTTACAGATACTTTCTACTAATGATAAACTAATCAAAGAGCTTGTCATTAGTAGAAAGCATCTAATATGGAATTTTTCATTTTTAGCATTTCTGTTTTCACTGGCAAAAACAGCAATTACTTTTACACCAACCTAATAGTTTTAATGAATTTTCTGTAATTTTCCATTTTTACATATATATTCAACATTTTAGATTCTTAACATATATTCATAGTTATTTTGGAATCCTCGTCTATAAATTACAACCTCTGGGCTATCTCTAGACTGTATCTATTGAATCTTTACTTTTTTGTTGATATTTTCTTGCTTGGGTTTGGTAGTTTCTACCTTTTTTTTTTTTTTTTAACAAATGCCAGACAGCAGAATGGTAATGACTGATGTGACTAACATGGGCACTCAGAAAATGACCTGCCTTTTCTTCTATCAGTCCACTAGTGTGGTTGAGTCCATGCAATCTGTCTAGGCTATACTGTTGCTTGTTATATCTGGTTCACTGTAAATTTAAGATATTTGAGGGAAGGATCAAAGGGGGCCCTTTACCAGAGCTGGGTATCTGAAGAGTTTGTCTCAGTTTTCCTGTCACATCTTCAGCTTTCAGAAGGGCCTCTAGAGCACCTTCTCCTCAGTATGTCTTTTTTCAGCCTCCTTGGCCTCACCAGGCAGACAGTTTTCTTTACTTACTGGGGAGTGGATGGTGGCTTTCTCTTCATTATTTTGCTGTGTCTACCACAGCAGACCTGGCATGCTGTGTCCTAGAGGGCACCTTCCCAGTGCTTCTCCCTTCCCGCAGTAATAGATGACCACGCTTCACCCTCAGATAAGACTGAGAATATAGGAGCATTTCTCTTGTGTATCTTCCCCTGACCCAGAGGGTTTCCTTTTTAAAATCTTTTTCCCTTTCCTGTGTTCAGCTTCTTTTGTTAGCACTTGTTGAAGGTTCATGGAAGAGACTTTGCAGGTAGATATAGACTGTCCTTCTGCTTGGAGCTCCCAGGGCCTCTCAGCTTTCATGATTGTTCACACTCTTCCTTTACAGTGTGTGAAAATATCAGCTATTTTCCTGTTACCTGTATTTATGACAGCTTCCTCCTCTTACCATTTCTCTGTCAAACTTGAAATCACCTGTGGTCTCATATCACCTAGGAAAGTCTCACCACCTTATGTATTATAATTCATTAAGGACTTTTGCAAACTCAACTGTCTTATAGTTAAAATAACATTTTATGGAGAATCTAACTGGTTCCCTTTGGTAGGGTGGGAGCAATATTCTTTGCGAATTTTTTATCTTTTTAAAATAATATGAAAATATGTTACATTTATATCTAAATGTCTTACAGATTTATATCTAAAGCATTACTTTGTATCATCTAACATATAGTACGTATAGATATTTCTCTGATTTTCTCAAATGGCATTTAATAGGTTTTTTACTCTAATCAAAATTGAAATGAATTTACAATATATTGAATTATGTTTCTTTTCTTTTTAGAAGACTTACCATGAGAGCTACCCTCTGATCATATTTTAAATGCATAATACAGTATTTTTAACTGTATTACACATTTGTAATCAGGCAAGTTGTTGTAGCATAGATATCTAGAACTTATATATCTTGTATAGCTGAAACTTTACCCTCACTGATTAGCAACCAGGAAACCACCATTCAACTCTGAGTTTCTATGAGTTTGACTCTTAAATACCTCATATAAATGGAATCATGCAATTTGTGTTCTTCTGTTACTTGTTTATTTTGCTTAGCATAATACCCTCAAGGTTCATTCATGTTGCAGCATATGGCAAGATTTCCTTCTTTTTTAGACTGAATAATATTCCATTGTATGTATATTCCAAATTTACTTTATCTGTTTATTTTAAATGGAAACAACTCAATACTTTTGGTTCAATTTTTTAGACTGTCATGAAGGGTGTATTCTATGTGCTAGGCACTATACTAGTTGTGGTGTGAATAGCTGCAAGTTTACACTCTACTGAAGGAGGCAGACATCGTGACCAGCATCAGTAATGCAATGTTGGTAAATGCTGTAGCAGCGATGCTACCTGTGTTCTAGGATTCATAGGAGAGAATAACTAATTTGATCTGAGATAAGATAGGAGGACAGTTGCAGAAGGGCAAGCCTGGGAAGATTTCCAAGAAAGGGTCACATAATAGCTTCAATGGTGCCATATTTTATGTCTTCCTTTCTGGGAAACTTCCTTAGCTTCCATTCAGGTTGTTTTTGAAAAAAGTCTCTGCATTCAATGCCATTTAGCTCTCACTGTATGATGACTTTTCTTACACTTTCTACTAAATTATTACTGATAGTTTGTAACTTTCACTTTAGAATGCCAGTCATATTTTATTAATTGCTTCATCCCCCTCATCACGTGTCACTGTGGTAGGCATATAAAAGTACCCAATAAATGCTTTCTGAATCTAAGGATCCTGTCCTCACCTTCCTAAGGTCCTTGAGGACAGGAACTATATTGTTGGATCCGTATCTCCCAAAAGTATCTGGCATCATTTGCACTTAATAGGCTGTATTAGTCCATTTTCATGCTGCTGATAAAGACATATGCAAGACTGGGCAATTTACAAATGGAAAAGGTTTAATGGACTTATAGTTCCATTGGCTAGGGAGGCCCCACAATTATGACAGAAGGCAAGGAGAAGCAAGTCATATCTTACATGGATGGCAGTAGGCAAAGAGAGAGACCTTGTGCAGGGGAATTCCTCTTTATAAAACTGTCAGATCTCATAAGACTTACTCACTATCACAAGAACAGCCTAGGAGACTTGCCCCCATGATTTAATTACCTCCCACTGGGTCCCTCCCACAACATGTGGGAATTCAAGATGAGATTTGGGTAGAGACACAGCCAAACCATATAATTCTGCCTCTGGCCCTTCCCAAATCTCATATTCTCACATTTCAAAAGCAATCATGGCTTCCCAACAGTTCCCCCAAAGTCTTAACTCATTTCAGCATTAGCTTTAAAGTCCAAAGACCAAAATCTCATCCAGGACAAGGCAAGTCCCTTCCACCTATAAGCCTGTGAAATCAAAGGCAAGTTAGTTGATTCCTAGATACAGTGGAGGTACAGGCATTGGGTAAGTACAGCCATTCCAAATGGGAGAAATTGGCCAAAACAAAGGGGCTACATGCCCCATGCCAGTCCAAAATCCAATGGGGCAGTCAAATCTTAAAGCTCCCACATTATCTCTTTTGACTGCATATCTCACATCCAGGTCATGCTGATGCAAGAGGTAGGCTTCCATTGCCTTGGGCATCTCTGCCCCTGTGGCTTTGCAGGGTATAGCACCCTTCCTGGCTACTTGCACAGGCTGGTGTTGAGTGTCTGTGGCATTTCCAGGAACACCATATAAGCTATTGATGGATCTACCATTCTGGGGTCTGGAGGATGGTGGCCTTCTTCTCACAGCTTCACTAGGCTGCACCCCAGTGGGAACTCTGTGTGGGGCACCCACCCCACATTTTCCTTTCTAACTACTGCCCTAGCAGAGGTTCTCCATGAGGGTCCAACCCCTGCAGCAAATTTCTGCCTAAACATCCAGACATTTCCATACATCTTCTGAAATCTAAGTAGAGGTTCCCAAATCTCAGTTTTTTATTTCTGTGTACCTGCAGGCTCAACATCACAATATAAGCCACCATGGCTTGGGACTTGCACCCTCTGAAGCTATGGCCTGAGCTGTACCTTGTTCCATTTTAGCCATAGCTGAAGCAGCTGGGTTGCAGGACACCAAGTCCCTAGACTGCACACAGCAGAGAGACCCTGGCCTGGCCCATGAAACCATTTTTTCCTCCTAGGCTTCTGGGCCTGTGATGGGAGGGACTGCCACAAAATTCTCTGACATGCCCTGGAGACATTTTTCCCATTGTCTTGGTGATTAACATTTGGCTCCTGGTTACTTATGCAAGTTTCTGCAGCCAGCTTGAATTTCTCCTCAGAAAATGGGATTTTCTTTTCTATCACATTATCAGTCTGCACATTTTCCAAACTTTTGTGCTCATTTTCCATTTAAAACTGAATGCCTTTAACAGCTCCCTAGTTGCATCTTGAATACTTTGCTGCTTAGAAATTTCTCCCACCAGATACCCTAAACCATCTCTCTCAAGTTCAAAGTTCTGCAAATCTCTAGGGCAGGGGCAAAATGCTGCCAGCCTCTTTGCTAAAACAACAAGAGTCACCTTTGCTCTAGTTCCCAACAAGTTTTTCATCTCCATCTGAGACCACCTCAGCCTGGATTTCATTGTCCATATCATTATCAGCATGATGGTCAAAGCCATTCAACAAGTCTCTAGGGAGTTTTAAACTTATCCACATTTTTCTGTCTTCTGAGTCCTCCAAATTATTCCAGCCTCTATCTATCACCCAATTCCAAAGTTGCTTCCACATTTTCTGGTATTTTTTCAGCAGCACCCCACTGTACTGGTACCAATTTACTGTATTAGTCCATTTTCACAAGGTACTGATAAAGACATACCTGAGACTGGGCAATTTATGAAAGAAAGAGGTTTAATGAACTAACAGTTCCACATAGCTAGAGAGGCCTCACAAGTATAGCAGAAGGCAAGGAGGAGCAAGTCACATCTTACATGGATGGCAACAGGCAAAAGGAGAGAGAGCTTGTGCAGGGGAACTCCTCTTTATAAAACCATCAGATCTCATGAGACTTATTCACTATCACAAGAACAGGACAGGAAACACTTGCTCCCATGATTCAGTTATCTCCCACTGTGTCCCTCCCACAACATGTAGGAATTTAAGATGAGATTTAGGTGGGGACTCAGCCAAACCATATCACAGGTGCTCAGTAAGTATGCTTCATTGATTTTCCTATTATCTCATACTATTCTACTCTTTGTTTTTGATTATGGATTTTGTCTTTCTCTCATACCTTGACTGGGTACTACTTTGGAAACACAGAATATTTGATCAGTGTGTTAGAATTAACTGCAGGCAGAAGTCAGTCTGTTAGCCAAGAATCAGTCATCCAATGGTTAATCACTCACGGTCTGAGACATGGTCAGGGATCAAGCCTTGGTGGTTTTCTTCTGCAAATGTATGTTTGTCTCCTCACTGGTGTACAAATCCCTGAAGGGAGAATTTAGATGGCATCTTATGCTTATATTATTCTGTGTTTTATTCCATGTCCAGCCTAGGGCTGGGCATGAAATACAAGCTGAGGAACACTGGCTTTGATTGATAGTTACCAATGAAAAAACTATTTGCAGAACATCTCCTGAATTCCTCAGGCAGGAACAGCAGCAGTGGGGTGTGGGTTCTTAGTGTGGCAGAGAACCTGGAGGAATGAGATACAGTGCATAAATATAGGCACATTAGAAGAACATGACTGCTTGTTCAAGAAGCGTATGATTTTGTTGAGGAGATAAGATGTGAGCACATGGAAGAGACGGCAGTACGGGTCGTAGGGAAGAAGTCTATCACAGACCAGCGAACAAGTGATATGCTGGCCGGAAGTACAGGTTCTAGATTGGACTAAAGAAATTTCTTAGAAGACAGTGGCTGAAAAAAATGGTTTTCTTGCAAGACAAACTCACATCAGTTAATATAATGTAACGCCAAGATCAATAATGGATGTGGTGGGGGCTGGGGTATAAAGAAAGAAATTCTGAAGTCTCCAAATCATTGTACTCTTAAAAATACTCTGACTATGTTGACCTATTAGGAATATACACTCTTACTCTTTAAAACAAGAGTGTTGAGTCAAATCAGCCTATCACCTGCGATTTTTTTTGTTGTTGCTAACTCAGACCACTCCCTGCCACAACTGGTTTCTTCTTTCATCTGTTCTTCTCTGCTACCCTCCCATCTCCTAAGGCTGTTCACAGGAGGCTTGATCATCTTGGAAGAAGTGGGGAAATATCAGAAATTATCAGATGTCTTTTGGTCTAGTATCCTCACTTTACAAAAGAAAACAAACAAAAACCAGAACATACCAGGCAGTTTATTGATGGCAATACAGGGATTCAGTGCCAAAAAAACTTCAATTTTTGGCATTTTTGATTTTTAAGTGCTTTAAATCTGTTCCATCATCTTCATTATGACCTTTGCAGGTAGGGAAGAGACAGGCTATTCTTAGCTTCCCTCTCTTTTAGCAATAACGAATCTGACCCAGAGAGATTACTTGGCTTGTCCTGAGGTCTAATATTGAGTGGCAGTGAAACCCGGTCTCAAAAATGCCATCCTTGGGACCCACCACAGGGTCCCACTGTAGGTGAAGGAAATAGACAGCCTGGCAGGAACTTTGACCCTCCCACTCTTTTCAGTCCTACTGTGATTGTTCCATAGGAAAGGGCTTTGGACCCTGGTGTAAGATAACTAATGTCCTCTAAGAATAAATATGTCAGCCCTGTCACACTTATATTTTCCAGCAGACATTTGCAATTTTATGCTGTTTTCATAAGCAGTTAGTATTTTGCTATAAATCACTTCCATTTTATATCCCCAAATATTAATAATAGATAACTATGCTTCTTAGTTTACCCTGAAGGGGAGAGACGAAGTGGGTGGGAAAGAAGGGCAGAATTTAATTTACAGCTCTGGTGAAACCATTTTGCCACACTTTTTTTCAGTGTTTATACAACAGTCATGGGGCCCAGAGATAGCTATATATCCTATTGATGAAACGCCAGGGCATCTTTCAAAACCAAAGACATCTCTATGCAAATGGTGGTTTCTACTCATATTACCTTAGGTTAATTTGATTTTCTGTCAGATTTTCCATACAGTCCTAAATAGGCTGTTAGTAAAATGTGTGTATGCTTCTGGTGCATGTGAAGACAGTGTAAGTCCTTGGCCAATTTATAAACATTAGAACATGTTGATTTGATAACCCTTCCCCAGTGCAAGCCCTGCTGTCATGCCCTGTGGTAGGTTCACCAAAGACCTTTCCAATAAACAAAGCACATAACCACCTTCTTCTCCATTAGCCTCATGGAATGTCATGCATTGGTTTAAATAAATATCACTGTTCTCCACAATGAAATCTTCCACCCTGCCACAGATGACAGCAAAATATTGATAGTTAATCAATCATTAGCAAATTGAGCCCCTGCAAACAAAACTAATCCTGTTTAACTATCTTAATATATAAGGTGCTTTTACTATTACAAATTCTAAACAGTTGGAATTTAGTGAGTTCTTGACAGCAAACATCCATGTGTGCAAGGTGGCAGGGCAAAAGATACTTTTTCATATTTTCCACAGTAGTGAGTCCCCAACAGCACTTTAAATCATCTCCTCAGATAATGTCCTGGATACACTTGTTCCAGGGCTCCTAGAAGTATTGGTGTCTGAAATTGCCTGTGTAAATCACAAAGATTTTTAACTGCTTTATTGTTAGGCAGGAGCAACCCCAGCTTTATGTAACCATTCTCAATTTCAGTGAAATAATTGACAATGGTTAGAAGTTTAGAATGTGGTTCTTAGAAGAAACATTACCAAAGAAAACGCTGGCTGCAACTAGAAATGACCCATTTTCACCAATGACATTATTGGTGTATGTGTGTGGGGGTGGTGTTTGTACCTTTCTTTGACTAAAGGTCAGTCTTTGTGTTAAAAATAGAAAAGCAAATCGCACAGTTCAGGGTTCCTGTTCACTCAGCAGATGCTTTACAGGGTTGCTGTTAGCTTAAATTTAGTAACCTTTTCAATCACTAATTCTTCAGGATTCTTCAGGGTTCCTTTCAAGATGTCTTTCTATGACATCTAAAAACACAACAAATCTTAAAAACATGGTCACCAATCGAATCTGAATATGGAGAAAGCCAAGTGTAGGCTCCAAAGCCTCTCAAAGGGATTTTCCAGATGGCAAAATGATAAGAGCTTTAAGATTAAAAAAGTAAACATAAGTGCAGTTTTTCACTGTGTCAGACTCAACAAATACCCTATTAGTGTGCTAACCACACTGAGGAGACATTCAGGCTGTAGATCAATAATGGATGATTTGAGAACACAGATGTTAATGAAAGAGTGGATGGCCAATTTGACTGTAGGTAAATACCTATATTTTAATGGCAACCAGAAGAGACATAACCACACAAAAGCCATTTGACTGCAGTGAGCTATAATAGGTACCACTGCACTCCAGCCTGAGTGACAGAGCCAGACCCTGTCATTTAAAAGAAAACAATTAAAGTCGTTTTGGAAGTAGAGACAGAGGAGAGGATCAAAAAGTAACAGGACGTTTACTTACTACACTGCTTTCAAGTACCCAGCATGCTATCCCACCTTACCAATTTCTTCATGTATTCGTTGATTCATCACGTTTATTGCCTGTCTCCAATGGACTTCTCGAAAGGTCTCAGGATTCAAAGACAAGCAGAAAAAAAAATCACAAAACACAGTGTGAGTTGTATATTTAAATTATTTGTTTAACTGTTCAGCAAATTTTTCTTGAGCATCTATTATGTGCCAGGCCCTGTGCCACACCCTAGAAATATAATGATGAGTGAAACAAATATGACTAGAGTCCTATAGTCTAATGGTTAAGATTTTCATTAATTAGTTCTGACTGTATGATCATTTAGCTGGGGGATGAAAATAGAAAGAATCATGGACTTCCACAGGGATTTGGGCCAATGTTGCATTTCGCTGTGGGTCACACAGTTCTTTCCCCATTTGAAAAGAGAGACAGACAGACTTGGAGCTTCTCCCAGTTGTCACTCTCTTCCTTGGAAGCCGACACCACTTGTGATTTGAGTCCCCTGAGAATCTTACGGCACTCTGGCCCAGAAGGCACGGACCCTGCTCCCCGTCTAATTATGGCTGGAAGAGGCGATTTCAATTTCACAACAGGAAAGAAGGAAGAAATTCGACATCCAATAAAACCAACACATTTGGGACAAAAACGAGGCAACACATTTCTAAGCCTGGATGAAAGAAAGAAATTGTGGAGTGGCTTTCTCCTACCTCATCCCACCACTGCTGAACCATATGAGAAATATTTTTAATAGGATGCCAGGAAATCTGCCAAAAAAAAACAGTTTCTCAGAGAGGGAGGCTGAGGACCAAGGGTCTTGTCTTATAGATCACCCCAGCTGCCAACAGAGAATTACCGTAGGATGGAAG
The DNA here is from genome assembly GCA_031835075.1 of Saguinus oedipus. NCBI lineage: Eukaryota > Metazoa > Chordata > Mammalia > Primates > Cebidae > Saguinus > Saguinus oedipus. The sequence continues at coordinate 6,366,104 of CM063183.1, read as the reverse complement.
GTATTTGTTTACCACAGCCCCCCAAGTCCGCCTCCTCTGGGAGAGAAGTGGTACCAGCCCCCTGGTTACTCATGAAACTCTGTGGTCATATAAATGTCAGTGTTGATTTGTATTAGAAAGGATCCCTTCACCTGGGATAGAGAGTGCAGTTTGCTTGTCTCTAATGCCAGTACCTTTTTAGGTCACCCTAACAGAAACAGTCTTATTTTTGAAACACTTAAGAGAGGCCTCTATTTTTGAAAACTGACTTGAAATCTTTCTCTTTTTCTGTTCAAATAATCATCAACAGGATTTTTTTTTTATGTTCCTGCTCTTCTCTCCAGCCCACATAGTTTTAATTCTGTTTTGTTTAAAATTTATCAAGTGGTGACTTGCTAGGGCTGAGCCAGGTGACAGCTGAGATTAGAAGGCTTTCTGGTCCGGCCTCAAAGTGCATTCTTTCCCACTTTTCATAATTATATTAAAATCATCTTAGCCCTGAGAATCTTGGTCACAGACTATTTTGCTTTTCTTCTTCTCCAAATAAATCCTTCTCAAGAAAATTGTCTTTGTTTGGTTTATGATTTTTTTTTAAAGAAGAAAGGATTTGAATGGTCAGTGTTTTATTTTTATTTGTTTTCTAGGATCATTGTTTTGCATTTTTTTCTTATGTTTTCTTCCCTGATGCTTTTCTTACTCAGAAACTGCCAGCCTCACCCTGGAATTCTAGTCCACCAAAACGCTTTCTGCACTGATGGGCTCCCTAGCTTGCGGATTTTTAGGGTTCTGTTTAAGACACTTGCATCACTTTGAGAAAAGTTTGAGAAAGGAGAAAAAAGGTAAAATACAAAGTGGTTAATATTGTGAGTAACATCAAGTCTAAGAAAACTTACCAATGTTTGTGGGAAACACTGACAGTGCATAAAAACCTAAAAAAGTACAGGTTGAATATCCCTTATTCAAAAATGCTTATTAGGACCAGAAGTATTTCAGATTTTTTTTTTCTGATTTTGAAATAGTTGCATTATACTTTCCAGTTGAGCATCCCAAGTCCAAAAAGCCAAAATGCAAAATGCTCCAGTGAGAATTTTCTTTGCACACCATGTGGGCATTTAAAAACATTTCAGATGTTGGAGCATTTCAGATTCTTGGATATAGGAAGCTCAACCTGTAATAAATGTCTTTTTCCCTCACTGCCTCCAGCAGACTCTGTTTTCTAACCTGGCAGATGTGGTTGTTTGTTTGTTTGTTTTCCAGCCTTGCTTTCTCCAGCTGCCAAGCCTTTTTCCAAGTTGTACTCTCTTCATGAATATACTCCCTTTCACCTTCCATCACCCCCAAGTCCTATCCCTCACATTTAACTTTTCCACTCTTCCCAGACCACATCCGTCTTTCTCTGAGTCCTGATTCACATACGTTCTCATACCTCCTTAGTTCCTAGTTGAAATGGTCTCATTCTTTGGATGTACAGTTTGCAAAATTTCTGGATAACCTGTGAGGACCTATGATCTTTTTCTCAAAGAGAATTGCCATAGCACTGATGATTTTCACCCTTTATTTATTAAGAAATGCTACCAGTTTCTTAGGTCTTAGGCAAGACCTGGTGCGTCAACTAGTCTAAAAATCTCCATGGGTTCCAGTCATGGAGTGTGCAGGTAACTGAAGCAGGAGCAGCCACCCTGCCTCAGTTCCTCCTCTGATCTCAGCCTTTCCAAACACCAAGTCAGTTTAGCCATTGCTCCACTTGGCCATCACTTATCTTGTGGATGCTGTCTTTTTTTTGTTTTAACACCCAGAAACACTGGTGAACAACCCTTTTGCAAGATCAGCCCCTTGTACTCCCACAAAGATTAGTTAAAACTGAGATTTGATCTGGGAGGGTTAGACCAGGTGTAAACTCAGCCCTCACCCTCTATTAGTGAGTTCTGCTGCAAGTACCCAGTGTCTTAGGATCTGGATATTTAAAAACAGAGTTTTATAAAATGACATCTGTTTCCTCTCCATGAGCAGTGCCTTTGTTTTAGATGGAGAGATGAACTTCCCTACTAGACCAGGCAGATAACCTGTTATATAGGAATTACCAGATAAATAAAACCCAATCTTTACCCCCTCTCCACCACCAGCCACCAGCTCCCATGAAATGCCCTCAGGAACAAAACACATAGTGGCTGCAAGAAGGTAATCAAGTGAGAATTCACTGGGGAGCTCGAGGGTACTTCTGTGACTGTTAGAATATTGTTTTCATTATGGAGGCTTCACTGAGTCACTTGTTTTTGTGGGTAACAGTCATGGTCAAAACCAAAGATAAACAGAACAGTTGTCTTTAAAATGAACTTGCGTCTTTGCTAAACCTCCTTAGTGTGAGCTCAGGTTTAATGAGAAATGTTTTCTACATATCCGTATGTTCAGAAGTGATATGCCGCTATCGTGGTTTGAAGTATTTTCGTTATCCAGTGTTTAAACATATTTTTAAATATAGAAATATAAAGTGGACTGTTTTTCCCATCTACACAGATTTTCACAGGATTCACAGATTTTCAATCAAAGCAGAAATATTCAGTTGCTTCTCCTTTAAAAGGCAGACCCAATAGAGTTTCAGTTTTACAAGATGAAAAGAGTGACAGATATGGAGGCTAGCAATGGTTGTACAACATTATGAATGTATTTAATATCAATGAACAGCACACTTAAAAGTGGCTAAGATGGTGAAATTTATGTGTATTTAACTGCAATAAAAATAGTAATTAAAAAAATAAAAATAAAAAGACCAAAAATATGGATTCAGAAAGACAGTGTTTATTCTTTCTATCATCCAGGGCACTGTTTTACATAGAAGGTGTGCAAAAGATTTGTTCCACATAAATAAATAAGTGCATATAATGATTCCCATATGCTTATTTTATGACTATAAAAAGATTGACTATTTTGAACTGAGTAATGAACAGAAGTTGTGTGAGTTTGCCCTTCCAGCATCCTAGCAGCTTATTAGGTTAAAGAGTAAATACGAGAGCCGCAGGAATGTGATAGGATTGTCAGGCAGGTAGAACTGAATATCCATCCTCATCCCAAGCTGTCTGTAAACACCAGCACTCTGTGTCTCTCGGTTTCTTTGTTTCTTAGATGCTCAGCCTACAGAAGGAGAGAGAGAAATCTGGAACCAGATCAGCGCTGTCCTTCAGGATTCTGAGAGCATCCTTGCAGACCTGCAGGCTTACAAAGGCGCAGGCCCAGAGATCCGAGACGTATGCCAATCATCATACTGAACTGACAACACCCGAGGAGCAGAGAGAAAACCACACGTGCACACACATGCGTGCGCGCGTGCACACAAACACACACACACACACACACACACAGCAAGATTAAGTAAGAGGCATAGTATTTCCTAGAGTCCCAGGAAGAAGTACAAGGAGGGGAACGCATCCTTAAAAACAAAAAGCATGGGCCAGACACGGTGGCTCACACCTGTAATTCCAGCACTTTGGGAAGCTGAGGCGAGTGGACCAGCCTGACCAGCATGGTGAAACCCTGTCTTAACTAAAAATAAAAGAATAAAAAATAGCTGGGTGTGGTGGCAGGTGCCTGTAATCCCAGCTACTCTGCGAGGCTGAGGCGGGAGAATCACTTGAACCCAGGAGGCAGAGGTTGCAGTGAGCCGAGGTCACGCCATTGCACTCCAGCCCAGGCAACAAAAGTGAAACTCTGCCTCAAAAAAAAAAAAAAAAAAATGCATGAATGGCCCCTTTTATTCTAATGCATTAATATGAGCACACAGTGCTATAGATTGTGGAAAATATTAACTATTCTCTTCTCGAACATACAGGTGATATTGCAGGTCTCACATTTAAACAATAATGTGTCAATATATTACTTCATTTAAGGGAAACAATGTGAAGTCTGTGAACAGCAGTTGAAATATGAATCGTGAAGTCTGGGTGGACATGTACTTTCTGGCGTTTGGTAGTTACTAAAGTAGGTTCCACCAGTGTTATACACAACAGCCAAAAAGACCACCTTGCCTTCAGTCTGTCATCTCAAATGTTTTACGAGATTTTCTAAAATTAACAAAAAACAAAAAAGAAAATCACCACTTGGACTTTTACAACTTCACAATGCCTTAAAAGCAAGAAATTTTGCACTCTTTTTATTTTAAAGCATTAGTTTTGTGGAAATATCAACACATACATATATGCATGCAAATACACACACACACACACACACACACACAGTACTGCCACTGCCCTCATCCTTCTGAAAGGAACACCACCACCATCATAATCCTCAAGTTGCTGAAACTCAGACAAGGCAGAGTTTCTAAGAAAGTAACAGTCTACCAAGAGGTGGTTTTTCTTCTTATGGGTCACCGTTTAATTTAGATAATTTAGATAACATGACGAACTGGCAGGAATGCACTACCTATTAAAGAGAAAGGCAATGTCTACAGAATTTGCACTTTATAATGAGCACTAATTCCACTTTAGAAGAATCAAATGGTGGTGGAAAGGCTGAGTTTCTTCCAGTTAGATGTGAATTTTTTGTGTTCAAGATAACAGAAACAAGTAAGATGACACAAGATCTAATTGTAGAGCCGTTTGCTATATGTTCAAGTGTTAAAATTTCCATTCAAAATGAGCATCTTGGGGGACAGTCCAATGAACCAATGTTGATGTAAGTATTATACATCAGCAAAGTACAGCGGGGATTCTATTTTTAACTAAAATTTCCCAATCTTAGGGTATTTTGATGTGGGGCTTGCTACTTCTTTTTAAACAGACAGCTCTACTGTGTTTTTGTAGGCAATTCAAAATCCCAACGACATACAGCTTCAAGAAAAAGCTTGGAATGCAGTGTGTCCTCTTGTTGTAAGGCTAAAGAGATTTTACGAGTTTTCCATTAGACTAGGTGAGTATGTGTTTGTACTTTTCATGTCCCACATATGGAGTTCTGTATTGGTGTTTGAGTAGGTAGTGGGAACAGCTTACCATATTGGAAAATGTCCCACATCCATCCACTCTGTCAAATAAGAGGCCATTTATGAACAACAGCTCTTGTCATTTTCACTTCTTTCAATCCACCACAAAGTTTCTTCCCCTGAAGTTATTGATACCTTTAGTGTATCTCTGCCAGTGAGTATCCTCTTGATCCTGTTCTCTTCTGTGTCCAACTCTTAATAGTTTTACTGTGAGCTGATCACACTACTGAAGAATAGAGAAGTTAAAAGATACAGGTTACCTGCTCACCCAACAAAGAACTTGCTGGTCTGGGGTCAAATGATAAATTTAATAGAGTAAAATACAAGAAAAACAAATTTCACTATTTCCTTAAGCTTTAAAAAAATTGTGCAAGTACAGTATGGCTTTGTAGATGTTGAGTAATGCCAGATCTGGTTGGTAATAGACTCAATGTGACCAGCAATATGACAGAATCACTCCCCAGGGAGGCGGCTTCGTTGGTTAATACAGTACATCTTGAATGAGGAAGGCAGGTCTTACTCTACTTTTGCCATAAAATGAGTGCCACAGATTAAGAGGAAAACACAGAACTTGAAATATCTTGGGAAAGTAATGACCATGATGTTGAGAGCACTAGAAGTTAAGACCCAGGGAAGTATTTGAATGAACCAAACCAGTTTTCCAAGAAGAGAGGGTTTCTGAAGACTCTCCGGCAGAAGAGAGTAGCAGAGGGCATAGACTTCTTTTTATGTTTCCTCAAAGGGTAGACCCAGTTAATGGAAATTCTGAGGAGCCAAAATTTAGCTCAGCAAGAGGGGAAACAATTCCTCATTGATAGCAGGCCAAGGTAGAACTGGCTGCCTTCTCAGAAGAGAGTGTATTCTTATACATGAATATCTCAAAAAGACCAGAGACATCCTTATAGAGATGCTATAAAAGTTATATAAGAACTATGTAGAGCAGTCATGTGTAAACTTTTCTGTAAAGGGTCAAATTGTAAATATTTTAAATTTATAGGCCATCCTGTCTTGTTAGCAACTACTCGCCTCTGTCTCTCTCATGCAAGAGAAGCCCTAGTTATTACATAACAGAATAAGCATGTCTGTGTTTTAAGAAAACTTGTGTTTATTTACAAAACAAAAGTAGTGAACCAGATTTGGCCAATGGGCCATACCTTGCCATTCCCTGCTATAGAGGATTGGTTAAATGACTCCGTGCTATTAGAAATGTATTGAAGAACAAGCTAAAAGGGAATGTTTAGAAACAGACAAGTGGGAGTAGTGAATCTGTTGTAAGAACAATAATGGAGGTAGATAGGGCAATGGGTTCCTAGAAAATTATTCCTGGGATTAGGTTTGCGTGTGGGTGCAGAGAAAAGTCGAATAGGAGCAGAGGTCTTTCCCTGCAAAGTCAGTCATCTAACCTATGTGTTTAGGGTACTGTCTCATCATCTCATCCTGAATCATCAATGGCTGTCTCATGCACATGACCCCAAAGCACATATTTGCAGTATTCTAATAGTGTCAGAAATTGGGATTCCTAAATATGTCCAGGTCTATCTGAGCTTGGAGACACATTTACAAAACACTGTCGTCATGCGGGTTTTCTGCAGGGGAGGCAGCCTGCCCGGCCATATGGGATTCCTTCTCTTTCTGGTCCACACTCAGCATACCTCACGTAGTTATTGGGAAAGACTCAAGCAGGTGGTGTTGGAGATTGTCAGCTGAGGCTGGGAATTGTGTTCTTTGAAGGATCTCTGTGGGCCACTTCCAATATATTTATCCCTTTGATTTTCAGAAAAAGCTCTTCAGAGTTTACTGGAATCTCTAACTTGTCCGCCCTATACACCAACCCAACACCTGGAAAGGGAGCAAGCCCTGGCAAAGGAGTTTGCCGAAATTTTACATTTTACCCTTCGATTCGACGAGCTGAAGGTTAGGCCAAATGTGCTGTGAAAATTTAATGAGCTTGTATTGAGTACCTACTGTTTACAGCTGCTCTGTTAGTGCTGTGGGGTGGGTGGGTGAATAAATGAGTAGGATGTAACTTCTCCCCTAGAGAGACATATAATGTGGTGAGAATTCGCATTCCATGTGGCAAAAGTAATTTAAGATAATGATTTATATATGGAAATTTTAAATCTGCCAAATGAAATCAGAGAAAACCTTTTCAAGTATCTGTTCCGCATTGAGACCAAATATACTTTCCCTGAAATCTAGCCCACAGGACATATTTTGAAATAATGAAGCTGTGGGTCCTTATTTTTAACCAGAAGTTGCTTTGACTCTTACGTAACAAAGAGAAGCCCTGGAATATTTATAAAACCTAGTGTCTGAGCTCCTAATGCACATCCCCCATCTGATACTGAGAGATGACCTTCGCTCCTCTCTTTTGAATTTCAGATGAGGAACCCAGCTATTCAGAATGACTTCAGCTACTACAGGAGAACAATCAGTCGCAACCGCATCAACAACATGCATGTGAGTCCCTGGGTCGCCTTGACCTTTGCACCCTTCTCTATGGCTCTTTTGATTTCTGCATCAGGCAGAACCCAGAGAGAAGACAATGTCCTTGTCTGTAATGCAGTTCCAGAGGAGAGTATTTGGAGAGTTTGAGTTTCTCTTTATAAATGCATCTTCTCTTCTTGTTTTCATCAGCTAGACATTGAGAATGAAGTCAATAACGAGATGGCCAATCGAATGTCCCTCTTCTATGCAGAAGCCACACCAATGCTGAAAACCCTTAGCAACGCCACAATGCACTTTGTCTCGGAAGTAAGTGAAGCTGAGAAATGAGGTGCTTTTCTTCTTAACTGCACAGAAGAGCTGCAAGTAGCGCTAATGCACATTTGTGTCTCCCATTTAGAACAAAACCCTGCCAATAGAGAACACCACAGACTGCCTCAGCACCATGACAAGTGTCTGTAAAGTCATGCTGGAAACTCCGTAAGTTAAATCAGAGGTGTATTCTTGGTTGAGACTCCACCCAGCCAATGTCTGTTACGATGAAGATGTTAATGGCGTGTCCCATTTGGGTCAATACTCTAAGGCTTTCATGAATATCATCTGCTTTAATTTCATTAGGAACTCTGGGTAGCAGCTCTCACTATCCCTATTTCATAGCTGAAAAAACTGAGACCCAAACCGGTTGACTGGTTTCCCAAAGACTGCGTAGCTTGTTAGGTAGCAGAACCAAGACTCAGATCAAAGATGCTGTAGAAGATGTGTAAGAACCAAATGGAGGGTGTGTTAAATGATGGAGTATCATGATAAATACATTGTAGAGAAGATGTAAAACCAAGCGTTTACATGATAAGACTGTTTCAAGACTGAGAATGGTGGTCTCCTCTCTCCACCCCGCCCCCCCTGCAGTTTTTTTTTGTACCTAAACTAGTTACTACTTGTTAGATTTAAAAATGATTGAGAATGTTGGGGATGAAGCAGCATGGTAATCTGTCCTTAAAATTCTGAGCTCCACTTACGTCTGCAGCCCCTGCTGTGCCTGTAAATAACTGGCCTGACTTCCTGAGCCTCGGTTTCCTCATCTAATGAAGTTCCCATAAGGCCATCTACTTTGCAGTCTTTAGGAAGACCAAAGGCATCAAGAGTGCCTTATAAAATCTGATAGCTTGTTCAAATGTAAGATGGCATTAATTTCAAATATTTCACTCTTTCCAAAGTTAAGATTTATTCCAAGGCAGAAATAGTAATCATTTTCATTGTGGAGACAATTCATAATGAAATAGATGCTAAGAAAGCCTCTAGAATTGGCCTGAATTATCTGAATCATCAGGGACCCTGTCAAGGTAAGTGGACAAAATTCAAACTCTACAAATACTCTTGGTATCAATGAATGATATATATCTATGAATGATACACATTTTGTTTAGGTATTTTTGCCAGTCCAATATATCTGCAGCCTATTTCTTAACAAAGGAAGTTACTCTGACTGGAGACATGATAGCTGCTCTGTAGAAATGAACCTGATTCTTTTTCTCTGTAATGATGCTATCACTCTCTATAATCTTGGATAGCCAGAAGGACCTGCTATAAAATATCCAAGACTGATGGGTGGGAGAGTGATGTACATGATGAGCTAGTCCGCTGGAGGGCAAATAAGAAGGAAATCTACTGCCCTTTAATTTACCTTATTTTCACACTGAATTGCTGGTTGAATAGATTCAAGGAGAATTATCATCATGGATTTCCTCAGGAGCATATTCACTGGTTGTTGCAGGTCTGGGATTGTTCTCAAGAGAGGATTGGAGGCATCTAAAGTAGCCAGTTTTGGGGCCAGAGAAATCACATGCTCTGACAAGGAAGTGACGCTGCTGCTATTTCTTCTCTTGCAGGGAGTACAAAAGCAGGTTTACTAGTGAAGAGACCCTGATGTTCTGCATGAGGGTGATGGTAGGAGTCATCATCCTTTATGATCATGTCCACCCTGTGGGAGCTTTCTGCAAGACATCCAAGATTGATGTAAGAACAGCTGTGAAATGTGCTTTCCAAATAAGGCCCATGAAGACTGCCAAACAGACCTTCCTTCTCTTCCTCAGGCTCCTCAAGACCACTCCACGGAGAGTGATCTTTCTAAGACACACAGCCCATCCTGGCAGCTGTCCTCACAGCAAGATGTCCAGGCTTTTTTATGTGCTTAGGACAAAACATGCAACCTCAAAAGTATAGCAGCAATGCTGCATTGTTGGTCCCCTCAGCCTCTAATGGAGCTGAGCAGATGGACAATCACTTAGCTACATGCTGTCCCTTCATTTACCCAATGTGCCACACAAATAGATGGTTTCTATTCTATACACGTCCTATTTTGAAGAGTTGGGAGATACTGCCTTATAAGACACCATGGTCAAATCCCAAATGACCCTTTCACTTCCTCTCCCACCACTCCCTACCTGTTGCTCCACTCAAGTACCATGCCATTCCTCATCATTTGGATATGTGTGATATGTGTGAGTACTTTCTCCTGCCCAGAGAGCCTCCCTCTCTGATGGGTGTACTTCTTTCAGACATGCTTCAAATGTCAATTCGTTAAGAACACATTTTCTGCATGGGATGAGCTCTCCTGCTCCTCTGGTCCACAGAGCACTCACCATTTTGTATTTTCTGACTCCTGTACAGTTTCTTGACAAGGACAGAGACCATAATCTCTATGCCCAATGTCTGCTCTACTGCCTTGCACAGTACCTGGCACATAGTGAGTGGCATTTAACAGATGCCCTGTAGGAGTTTTGATGGGTGGATGGATGAATGAGTGAGTGAGTGAATGAAGATAATTGAAAACACATGATTTCAGTGCACTGGTGCTTTTCCTGTTGATTGTGAGATAAAGCACATCTCTTCTTCATCCAGCACTTGTCTGCAGCACCAACTCAATAGTGTATCCTATGTATTCATTTAAAGCCTTTAATGTTCAGAATAGGACCTCTTGGTAGTAACTTACTCCAGTGTAGCTGAGTCTGGGTGGCACACTGTGTTCACTCATCTGCAGAGAACAGTGTCCTGACGCTTTGGCCTTATGCAAGAAAAAGTCTACATGCCCAAGTCTGAAGAATATAAGATAATGTATCAACAAAAATGTAACTTGGATTACTCATTTTGAGGTTCTGGGTTTGTAGCATAGTTAGGTATGTTTCTTCCTAGAATCTTTACTACTTTTAATGTAATTATTTCTGTTTACCAAGAAAATAAATATTTATGTTAAAAACTTTTTGGTTGGGCACGGTGGCTCATGCCTGCAATCTCAGCACTTTGGGAGGCCGAGGCGGGCAGATCATGAGGTTAGGAGTTCAAGACCAGCCTGGCCAACATAGTGAAACCCATCTCTACTGAAAATACAAAAATTAGCCAGGTGTGGTGGCGGGCACCTGTAGTTCCAGCTACTTGGGAAGCTGAAGCAGGAGAATCGCTTGAACCTGGGAGGCAGAGGTTGCAGTAAGCTGAGACCATGCCATTGCACTCCTGCCTGGGTGACAGAGTGAGACTCCATCTCAAAAGAAATTTTTTTTGACATGTAGGAAATGAAGATATACAAAATTAAAAGTATCTGTAATCTCACTGTAGGCAGACAACCACCATTCATACAGCAGCATACATGTGTACCTTCTTTTTGTGTAGATGCTTGTGTGGACGTGTGTGTGGATGCCCTTAACAAATTAGGAGCCTGCTTTACATGCTTTTTGAAACATATTTCTTTTACATAAAAGTATATTATGGACATTTTTTATACCAATAAATATTTTTACTGTATCCTTTGTGAGGCTTTAACATTTTCATACTATAGATTGAGTGTAAATAACTCTATAAATATTATTTGACTATGGATTGAGTTCATTACCCAGAACTCATGAGACATTCTCATTACCATAGCCATTTGTCAACTTGTCACAAAGTCAACAATTAAAAATACACTGGGTAAATTATGCCTTGTAGCCCTAATGTTTAAAAAGCTTGGCTTTACATGTTATTTACTGAGTCTTTTGGTCGAGGCTGTAATCAGTATATCATGTTAAGTCTTCACACATAGCCTTGATGTTTTCTTTTGTCCAGGTCTCACTACATAAGGCGTGTTCATATGGATGTTTGCATGTGCCTCTAAGAAAGTGAAATATGGCCAGCCTCAAACGAAAGGTTCCCCTCTCCCCACAAACCTGTTCCTTCTCCGGGGTTCCTGTCTCAGGCATTTTATCGTCCTCCAACCAGTCTCTAAGGCAGAGCCTAGAAATGTCCCTGAGAAGAAGGAATGGCTTCTTCACCCCATATTTTATCAGTAGCGACATGCTATGGAGTCGGCCTCAGATCAGTCCCCATCTCTCCCTGCTCCTCCATGCCCACTGCTGCTCCCACACTTCACACCCGCAGAGGCTCTCACTGGTCCTCCTCTCTCTGTTCTTGCTTCTTTCTGGTCCCTTTCTATATTAACCGCATTGCTGGATTATTTGATACCTGTCAAGGATGGTTTCTACAGTTAAAGGCCCCCAACTCCTGAACATGCTGTTGAATTCACATTGCATCTGGCCCTAGCCGCATCCTGGGAAACATCTTATTATTCACACCTACAGCTTTAATCACCCTAAGTGGAACTCAGAATTCCCAAACAGCATTCCCTGGTCTTCCACCCCTTTCCATATCTGCGTTCTCACTGCTTCTTAGCCTGGTTCACAAGAACACTTCCACACTAGGATAATGAACTATGGGAGAGGGAAGGAATCTCTGCATCCCTGGGCCTGATGCCATCTTAGGCCTGGGGTGGCACATACCTGGCATGCTTATAGCTTCTCCCGATCCAGCACACACAACAGACATCTCTAATTGGCCATGACATTCTTTCTTGACGTGCTTATAGTGACCCCCACACTCTGGCGGCCTCCCTCAGTCTATCAGGGTCTATCAGGCCTGTAAGATAAAACTTTTGACATACAAGAAGCACAATGACAGAAAATGTTTCTAAGGGTCGTTATAAAAGGGGCCCTTCATATAACCAAATACAATATATAACAGCGTGTGAATAGCTGGGTTTAAAATGAGTGATTATGTTATTTGCAGAAAGATTCTTGGTTTGCCAAAAAACACTCCAAGATATGCATATTGTAATGTGAGCAATATAAATTCAGTTTCCATGCACTTCCCAAATTATGGGTCAACTGTATTATTATATGGACACGAAAAGCTAAGAGACTTACCTAGGTTTGTGAAGACACTAAACAAACAAGCATGAAGGGAACTCAGACATTTAGCCTCCGTGAAGTTCACATTCTGAATGGTGGCCCTTCATCAGTCCTCTCAAAGATGATGGAGACATAGACCTGCTCCTCCAGGAGCTCCTGGTCTAGGGAAGGAAAGAAGTTAATATGGGCACTAAACTACCCAAGTGTCTCTACTGAATGGTAGAGTAGTCCTGGGAGTGCAGAAAGGTGTTGGTTACTTCTATCTAATGAAGGTAGAGAGGTCAGAATAGGATTCCAGGAGGTGCTGATCTTCAGCTGGGTCTAAAATAATTGTTAAGGCTTTGCCAGTTAAATAACTCAAGAACAGAAAACATTCAGGGAAAAAGAATGGCATAAAATTATTCAGTAAATCTCAGCTGAGCACTGAGTAGATGGAAGGCCGTGCATTTGGCTCCATAGTACAAGGCAAGAGAAACAAAGTCTCAAGTCTTTGTCCTTAAAGCCAGGAAAGTGAAATGTACGATTGCAATATAGTATGAAAACTGGTAATGATTGCAATCATACAGAATCCTCTAGAAGCCCAGAGGAACAACTTATCAGTCTGAGGGGGTGGGAAAGCCTGTTGGCCATTTCTGTGTTGGAGTTCTCTGGGAAGAAAGAATCTGACATTATGGATAGGTGTTATTATGGGTAGATATTAGCATAGACGGTATTACTAAGATATTAACAAACATTGTGCTTTCTCCCCCCAGATGAAAGGCTGCATAAAGGTGTTGAAGGAGCAGGCCCCAGACAGCGTGGAGGGGCTGCTGAATGCCCTCAGGTGAGCTTCAGCTCTTTGTTAGGCTCACAGGGAACAGCCAACCCTTCAGGACTATTGCAAATGTAAATACTGTTGTGGATGGCACCAAACTTAACCCTTGCATATTTTAACACATTGAAATATTCCTAACAATCTTTTGAGGTCAGCACCATTTTTATCATCCCCTTTCTAAAGATGTAAAAAGTTGAGATTTAGGGAAGTCAAATAACTTGCCAAAAGTCACACAGTAAATGGACAAGGTAGGACCTACACCCAGGTGTGGGTGACCTCACGGGTCATGGACCTAATTCTCAGCCACACTATTTTGGGGCTTATAGGAACTCCTCAGAATAAGGGGCTTCCAGGCTTTCACTTTCCCCTTTACCAGTGGTCCCCAAACCTGGCTGCCCTTGAGGATTGTGTGGGTACCTTTTGAAAACACCGCATGTGACTGAGACCAAATGAATTGGAATCTCTGGGCTAGGGACTCAGGTATCCATTTTGTTTCTTTGTCTGTTCTAAAGCTCCCCAGGTGGTTCACATGTGCAGCCACCAGAATTGAGAACTCACTGTCTAGATGCCTAAATATTTGGCCAGCTGTGGCATGTTTCAGCTCCTCACTGCTAACAAGTGATGCCTCGGCAGGTACTTTCTTCCCAGGGATACATGTGCTTAATCCATTTCAGAGAGGGGATTCTTTTTTAGCTCTGACACATCTGTAAGAATTGGTTGAATCACACTGCTGTGTAAATCATTCTGATACTAGATTGCAGTCTAGAAGGTTTATGGTCCCCGTTGTCTTGTTCATCTTTGATTCCCCTGAGTTCCACTCAGTGTTGTACATGCAGTAAGTGTTCAATAAGTCTAAGTGGAATGGATCAATAATGCTCTACCTATGTACAGCACTCAAGTTTTATACTCCACTTCTAATCACATTGTCTCATTTAATCATCACAAGTCAGAGAGGTAAGGCTGATCTGTTATCCCCACTTAATGAAGAAACTGAGACACACACAAAATGAACAAAATAGACCTGAGATTGATGCTGTTTTGCTGAGTTGCTAAGTCATCATCCTTCAGAAGTGATTTAGTATTACTATAAGAGCCTTTCAGAGTCTATGGGAAAACCAAGGTTTTCTCCTGGTGTCCATTTCACCCCAGGATGACTCTATACAAAGGAAGAAGGCTTTAACTTCAGGATGTTTTGAGCTTTCCAGCTTCATTCAATCAAGCAAAATGCTATGCTAGGCCATGAGTCCCATCTGATTTGTTAGAATCTGTGCCTCCTGAAGGCAATGTAATGACCTGAAAGGAGCACAGGCTTTCCAGATAGCAAAATACAGGTTTGAATCAGAAATCACAAATCTCAAATCAGTAACCTTGTGATCTGGAACAGGTCATTTAACCTCTGTGAACCTCAGTTTTCTCATCTATAAAATGAAGGTAATAACCTCACCTTTACAGAATTATTTTAACACGAAACTTAACATGGAGCATCCAGGACCTGGCCAAAGTTTTATTACATGTTAATTCTCTTTTCCTTCCTTAGCATACATGATTCTACTCCCGGTTATTGGGAGGCTGCAGATTGCACCACTTTTGTGGGTTTGCTTACCTGCGTTTGTGCCCCCTTGTTGGGCAATGAGGTGGCAATGAGGTTAATTCAGCATAGCCAGGAAAATGGAGAACCATAAACATTCAAGTTCTGGGCAATGCAGCTTTGCAAATCCCTATTCTGAAATTTGTGTCAGCAGGGCTGGGCTCAGTCAGGATTCTGCACTCAATCCTGTGAAGTCTGCCTCCCTGGAAACTGAGACCGCTCATATCTCCTCTGTGTAATTATTTGATTATGTAAAAAAATCTACTTGATTTAATAACCATAATACAAAATTCCTTTGGAAGGAAGAATCAAATATTAAATCTGTCTGAGAAGACTGTGAGCACTGAAGTGTGGGTCTTTGTCTAAAGAAATAAGCTCAAATATCAATTGTGTTTCCCAAGGTAAAGACGGACTGAAGCTTACACAGAGCACTGTTTGCCACTAACCTCTACCATTCTCCATCCAGGTTCACTACAAAGCACTTGAATGATGAATCGACTTCCAAACAGATTCGAGCAATGCTTCAGTAGAGCTCTGCTCAAAGAAGAGGATCTATGTGCTGACCTCAGAAGATGTATATGTTTACATAATTTAATACAGATTGATGTTAATACTTGTGTATTTACATAACCGTTTCCTTCTTGTCACTGAAATATATGGACCTTAATTTGTATCCTGACTGACTCAACCCAGCAGAGCATAAATTGACTTGAGAGCCTTACCTTTGATGTCTGAAATGAAACCCCCTTCTCCAAAGGCAAATTTTGGACTTTGATCTTTGCCACTGGAGTCCTTTAACAACACCTGTAACAATCAAAAATTCCTAATTGTTTGTGGTAGTATTTTAATTCTAGATGTATTTTCTCTCTGGGAAGTATAGTTTATAGAAACACAAAATATTTGATTTCCTGTGTCGGCTCAGCTACAAGAAACACAACTGTTATCTTGACAGAGGAAGAAGGGAAGCCAAGAGAAATGCATGTGGAGAATTAAACCCAAGTGTTTTGAATTCAACACACCCCCTTTGTCCTCAGACTGCAATCCGCACGTGCAACATTTCTGTTTGCACGTGTTTCATTAATCAGCATATTCCCTTTCTGTTTGGATTTATATCCCTGTAATGTTCTCTTTTAATTTCACAAGAAAATAAAAATGCCTGTATTTTAATCAGTTAGTGGGAGAGCAATAGAAATAGATAGATGTGCTCTTGCCACTGGACTGGTGAAGGAGGTTGTCTGAGAAGTGGGGGACAGGTCTGCAGAGGTGCACTCAGGCAACAGGACAGCAATCTCTCTGCCTCAACCCTCTGCCTACAGTGATTATGGAAATGGAGCTTTGGCTTTGAAGTTATTTGTAAATTTACGAACCTTCCAGTTATCTGCAGAGTTCTGGGTGCACAGCCCCTCCTCATAGGAGCCCTGTTCTCTGAAGACCACTCATATGAGAACAGAGGTCTAGGGTACTGCATTACTTACCAGAAAACTAGGGGAATTTAGAGGGGAAATATCCATGTTTTCTGTTTCTCTGGGTTTTAAAAAATGGCTCTTCTCCAACCCTGTTGCTAGCTTGTTGCAATGTAAAAGCCCTGGTGCGAGCACCTGAATTGAGACCTGGCCTTACTAAGGAGTCATAGTGTGATCTTGGGAAATGTGTTTAAGCTCTCAGAGTCTCAACTTTCTTTTCTCTAAAATGGGCAATTAAAACAATCTTCAAGAGCCCTGTAAGGTTAAAGCCAATAAAGTGACTGACTCCGCCCTTCTTCCTTAGTAAGTAATATCTAGTAATCATCGCCCCACCTTGTCTTGTTGAGGAACAATATTATGAAGCCTGAAGTAATTCTCCCTGTAGATCAGAGCTTAGTCAGAATGGAATCATGAAAATCTTTGATTCTGACATCCCAAGGAAAAATGAAACCCAGAGGATGTGGTTGTACAGGATGGCTCCCATGTGGGCCTAGAACCCAGGAAGCTTCACTCTTAACTCCATGCTCTTTCTTTTATGCCATGTAGCTGTGAATACATACTATAGGATGGGATTCAACCCTTCTAAGTAAATCCTCAGTCTGCTCTATATTATTATTTGCCTGTTTTCACTAAAAGGAGTCACCCAGACGTTTAGTAAATGATAATCTGAGAAGTGGAGTCTGAGTACATCAGAGTTTGGCATTATTTGCAACATCCCGGGAATGAGCTGTTTGATACCATTGCTTTCTGGACTTTGGTGGTCAGCTGATCTTTCTTTGGATCCTCCAATAAAAGGGAAAAAATGCTAGTCTTATTTTGTTTTAGCAAGGGAGCTCAGTCAAGTGGAAGGATAGATTCCTTGGTCTGTATCTAAAATCAGTCCACAGAGAAGGAAAGGGCTCTTTTCCTTGGAGATTTTCAAGTTGAACAAGTATAGCTGCTTGGAGGAAGGTTCTCTCATCAGAATACAAATATGCTAGATGGCCTTCAGGACTTTTTTTGAACCTAAGGATTCTAAAACCCTAGAGGAAGCTGGAAGATATGATTATACCAGGTGAGGAAATTTAGGAGGTACGTATTCATCTTAAGAGATAGTCTATTTGGTGTCACGTTACGCTTGAGCAACAATTTTCTGGAATACAAATGTAGAACCACATAATGTTAATCATCATTGGGTCAATTTCTCCCCCTCTATCAGGTGAGGATATTAAGGCTTAAAGAAAGGAAAAGACTTGGCAACTACCACAGGGCTCACGAGGGGCTTGAACCCATGTCGTGTGTCTCCACCACAGCTGCCTCTCAGCTGGCTAAAGGAGAAAATGTTAGGGATTATCTGTTAAATTAGATTGATCTCAACGTAAATAGATGAGCACATTTATAACTTTAAGTTAGACTTTCTATCAAATGGGACCAAATGTAAGGAAGGGGCTGCTGGCCTGCCCCAATTTAGCCAGGCCACCTTGTTTTAAAGCCAAGATTCAGCAGTACATGGATTCCGAGAAGTCCAGGGTCTGAATTGTTGCCTCTGATTACTGGAAGGACAGGTTAACTGAATGTCTGTGATCACTAACAGGTGATGGGCATTGTGCTCACTCCAGAGATACTGTGGGAGACAAATTCTTTTAACAGGCTGTCCACCCAGTGTCAGGAGTCATTGAACAATCATGGATTGTTGCATTTGGTTTTCTGTTTTTGTTTCTGTGCTGCATGCACATGCGTCCAAGACTTACGGGTGGTTTAGGGGAAAGTGATAGCAACAATGTCAATGTCATTGTTAACTATATTTCATATTTGAGGTCTCATCGTTTTCAAATAAACAGTGTTTTCCATGACTGAGATATTTATTTTGGGGAAAACGACAAGGTAGAAATTATGTTTCTCAAATGCACTGCCACTTTGGCGTTATGACTCTGTTCTCAGAAACTCTTTGTGCGCCACTAGGAATTAGTCTTAAAAAAGAAGAAACGACTGGAAATGGATGTCTTCAAATGTGCTGACCTTTGGGGTAGAATATTAACAACCAGAAAGAAAGGTTTGGATATTATCTTTTAACTATTAGTTAACATCATGCTTCATCAACACTTGTTCCTAGTTATCACCATTAAATTGTGACATTAATGGTAAACTGAGGTTACTGATGCATCATCACAGTTAAGTAAAAATAATTTTATGTTTTCCCCAAAGAAAAATTAAGCCTCCCAATCTTGGCATCCAATTGTGCCGTAGAACTCAGAGATTGCTCATTCAATCTTGTATCTTATACAGCTACAAATATTTTTTAAATTTTAGTAATAAACATTGGAATTTTGTCTTAAAGAGTCGAAAACCTCGGAACCCAGTTTTCTCACTACATCTATAAAGGTCATTACAGACCCAAAGCCATTTTGAAGTTTTCATATGTTGTTTTCTGAAGTCATTGTACTTTTTTTTTGCCTGCTTTGCCTTTTTTGTACAGGAGTTTTGAGTGCGAAATGAAAATTAAAGTTTGGTACATATATTTAAAAATTCACCTCTATTTTATATGATGCTCAGGGTTGAGTGGGTGATAAGCACATGATCATTCATCTACGTAGATGTTTGCCAGACACTTACTCTGAGAAAATCACACTAGCATCCCTTCACATCTCTACACCTGAATTTCTAAAAAGAAAAAAAAAAGTAATACCCAAAATGTGCTACTCTTGATACCAGCTGTCTTTTGTTCATTTCAGCAAGAGAAACCTGAATAACAGCCAATGGCAGAAAATGACAAAAGGGCAGAAAATGAACAGAGACATAATTGATATCTAGAGATGCATGAGCCCTATGTGCCCAGAGATGCTAAGAAATGCTAATAAGTGATCTTTTCTTCTTTCTTTTGAGTGCAGGAGTACTTTATGGGTTTGGCAAGATCAGCAAATAACATATTTTACGTTAACTACATTTTTCAGACAATGTAAGCCCTGAAATAATTCTTTTAACTATTCAACTTTGAGGGTTTCCTAGAACACTACTTTTAATCCCTGCACTTCTGAAGCTGATCACCTGAGACCTGATTGTGTATACTCTCCATGGCTCAGAATTCCCAAGAGAGACCTTCCATGATGCTCTATGCAAAAAAAAAAAAAAAAAAAAGGCACAATTTTTAGGATTATTTGTGCCACAATGGGAAATAAATGGAAATGGGAATTTTTCTGTAAATGAACAAGTGGGCAAATTTAAGGAGACGAAAGCTAGAAAGAGAGAGAAGGAAAAGGGGCCCTGAAGAGTGTGTGTGTGTGTGTGTGTGTGTACCTAATTGAATTAGTGTTGAACATCAAAGTTATGAAAAAATAAGGAAGAGAGAATATGTGTAACTGTCAAGAGGAATACAGATAGTGAAGAACTGAGGGATGTACAATTCAGAATAGTCTTCCTACCAGCCAGAAAGTTGGCTGTTATTCAGGGTTCTGTTGAAAGGATGAGGATGAGGAGCTCACCTGGCCACATTCATGAAACCTGGTGAATATTTGCAGTCTGTATTCACACCTGATTTCACCTTTTGGCTTATCCGTGTGTAGATAGAATGTCCAGGTATTTGCTCTTTGAAAGGTCTATATTGTATTTGGCCATCACAACTTAAGTGACTGATTAAAAATACTGAATTGTATTGATAATTTAAGCTATTCATATTCATTAAATACATTAATCCATCTAATACCTAAATCTTGGTGCAGACTGGTCTAATACCATGCTGACTTCACCTTTATGGTACCTTTTACATCATAAATAAAGTTCTTGGTCATTCTATCTGCTTCTGCTTGGAAGTCAAACTCTAAAGGAGGGAGATTTTCTGTGCTGGTCTCATCAGGTTCCTGGGGCTGTATCTGTGATGCTCTAGTTCTTTCCTTGCCTATTGCTCTTACACAAAAGTCAAAAATTCTAGAACTGTTGGAAATGGATGTTTTGAAAATATGTTCTGCAAAATACCTCCATAAGATTGCCTTTTGAAATTGTGCTATGTAGGATTTTAGGTAAATATCTGAATTTAATTTTAAAAGAGTGTCTTTGGAGACAGTTTTTGAAAACCAATTTAAGAACATCTTTTCTTGGCAGGGTGTGGTGACTCATTCCTGTAATCCCAGCACTTTGGAAGGCTGAGGTGGGTGGATCACCTGAGGTCAGAAGTTCAAGACCAGTATGGCCAACATGGTGAAACCCCATCTCCACTAAATATACAAAAATTAGCTGGGCATGGTGGTGCACACCTGTAATTCCAGCTACTCCGGAGGCTGAGGCAGGAGAATCTCTTGAACCCAGGAGGCAGTGATTGCAGTGAGCTGATATTGTGTGCCATTGCACTCCAGCCTGGGTGACAAGAGGGAGACTGTCTCAGAAAAAAAATAAATGTTTTTTTAATGAAATCTTCCAGTTTCCCCTGTCAAACCTCACATTTCCAGAATCTTTTTTCTGTCTGCATTTTGTGTGTATTTTTAAATGTTCTTTGTTTGCATGATGGCATGCTTTGTTTCAAGATGAGGGCTATATTTTATTCACCATTCTTAAGCCAACCAAGAGGTGAAGTTGTTAGTGCTGTGATTTGGGGAACAAAAGTTTTAAGAGGCTCCCTACACCTTGAAGAACATGTGTCTAGAAAACATCAAATGCACTGGGCGAAGCCATCAAATTGTTTTCTTCCAAATGTCAATATATTTGAAAATATATTTATTTATTTTATACAAGACAAATAGTAAAATCACTGTGGGGAAAGGTACAGGAGCAGTGGGGTTCTATGTGAATGTGAGTGGGGAGGATATGCTAGACCATGCATAGATATGATAGGGAGCTCTGGGCTAAACCAGGTGAGTATTATCTCTCAGAGGTATCATGGGCATTTCACCACTATGGTGCTGTCATTAATGCACGCCTTCTTTATTTAGGACTATCTGAAGACTATTTGTGTACATCAAGGCCCAGGTCATTCTCCACCTCCTTTGTGAAGCTTTCCCTAACTAACCCAGCCCATGCTAATCCTTCCTTTTCTGGGTCCCTAATGCATTTAATTTATTTGATACTAAATACAGGCCACTTTATAGCACTTGAAATAAGTGTTTGTTTGTTTTTTTTTTCACTAGATTTTTTCAGGGAACAGAGTGTGTCACTTAGAAGGGTAAGCTCAATATAGGCCAGTGGCCAAGAGACTGCCTGCCAAGGGGAAACTTCAGGCTCCTGAGACCTGATATTCTTAAATCAAACCCTGAGAATTAATTTCTAAAGCTCACCAACCATCCACAATAACAAATTATCTGCTTCCTTGGCTGGTCAATTTTCTTTCAAGAGGAAATATTTACCTAACTGTCAGGATGTTTTTAACCTCTGTGGACACAGCCTGCAGCTTCTGGCTGCTCTGCCAGGAGTCCAGATGAGAAATCAGGCTGTTGTCTTGATCAAAAGTCAGTCAGCTAGTCCTGGCAAGGGCAGGAAACCAACATGCTAGTTAAATTATGTCTTGCGATATCAGTCTGGGACACGGCTGCTGCTCTATAAAGCAGCTGAGTTTGACACACTCAGGGGCAGAAAGACACCAGAAGCAGAGAAGTTCACATAACCAGACAAATTGATTCAGCACCTTGGAGAGCAACCCAGGTGTGGCGCCTTAACAGCACATTCTTTACCCTGGATTCCACAAGCCCAGTGAGTTGGTTCATCCTTGTCTCTAGAACTCTGGTTATCAAAGATAATATGCTTCTTCTAAAAATAAAGTTACTAGGTAGATGGAAACACACGTTCTTCTTTATGAAACTTCTGAATATCATTCAAGATGGGCAGAAAGAAGTTTTTGAAATGTCCAGGAATCACCTTGAGTGTTCATTTGCATGGTGTTTTCAGATTTAAGCCAAACTTATAGGCATGACTCTTCCTTCTTCTTTAGTCTCACACCTCTAGTCATACATATTTTTTTCAAAAGCACTCTCAAAATACAGCAACTTCTCCCTAGTTTGTTTTGCTTTATTTTCTCAAACCATCGTCATCTCTAGATCACCCAGCCTTTTCTGCTGCTGCTCTAATATTTTCTCCACACAACCAACACTCACCTTTTGCTGACACATATCTAATCATATTGATGCCTTTAGAAAGTTTTCTGAAATATGTTCTCAGAGATGTTAATTGATTTTCAATGTGTGATGTGAGAGGAAGATGTCAATCTTCAAGTATTTGTGAAACAAGATTAAAGATATTATTTTATTATTGTTTCTACTACCAGACATTTTTGTATATTGCAGATCTCCATGGAAGTGTATACCATGTGATATATGTCAATTATCACGTTTATTTACTGAAAGACTCTTGTATATTTCACAAAACAATTATAATTTCTTGTGGACATTAGCATTCTGTAAAAACGTTACTAAATCATACCCAATAGCTAGAGATAAAGGCCTTCGATGAGATGAACTTCTTAATTCTCTCATCTCACTTACCTTCTATCAAAGATGTATCCCACTTTCCCATGTAACAAAACTGGTTACGGTTTTCTAACATACCATCAATTTTTTCATAGTTATATGTTGCTAATAATGCTTTCCCTTCTGCCTTAAATTCTACT
Organism: Saguinus oedipus; assembly: GCA_031835075.1. NCBI lineage: Eukaryota > Metazoa > Chordata > Mammalia > Primates > Cebidae > Saguinus > Saguinus oedipus. Next base: position 6,343,065 of record CM063183.1, on the reverse strand, counting down.
TCCTTTCATCTGCCTTATAAAATTCTATTCATTCTTCAAGGCACTGTTCAAATGTTTCTTCTTCTTTGGACCTTTCCATATCCTATCTCAAAAAAATTTATGGACTCTTTTCTGTGGTTCTCATCTCTCTCTCTCTCTCTCTCTCTCTCTCTCTCTCTCTCTCTCTCTCTCTCTCTCTCTCTCTCTCCCCCTTTTTCTTTCTGTTTCTCTCTCTCTCTCTCTCTCTCTCTCTCTCTCTCTCTCTCTCTCTCTCTCTATTGATCTATCTACATACACACATACACAATACATATACTTTAATATATATGCAATTTTAAATATAATTTATAATGTAGTATTTAATATCATATTAAAAGTGAATGAGATAGGAGAAATGGACATGTTATAAGACAAACATAAATGAAAACATACAATATATGGATGTTCATTGTATTTTCCACTTATGTTTTCTTCACTGAACAATGGATTCCTTAAAGGCAGTGACTATGTCTAATTTTTCACTTTATGTCTCTATTCACATAATCTCATGGAATTCATAGCATTCAATGTGTGCTAAGGGTGTATTTAAATTAATTCCCTTATCTTGCTTAGAGCTGAAGCCCAGGTCAACCCATCACTTAAAGCAAGATGACCTTGTGTGCTTTTGCACAAATACAGTTCTTCCTGCTGTCTCCCTCTGGTGGGAGCATCCTTTGCCAAGGACACTGGTCCAGAGCCACTATGTATTACTCAAAATAGACGTCATGGTAATGGATATAGTCTGGCTCTTGCTCTACTATCCAAGCCATGATTCTGGCATGGACTGCACTAGCCTGGAAGAAAGAGCCTCCTTTTGTGTTCTCACAAAGCAAGAATGAACGATGACAGCCATGCACCAGGCCATCCAGAAACTATGGGTTCCCTATTAATTCACTGTTAGTGTGTTTGGTACTGCCAGTGTACTCTGCTACTCTCACCTAAATAAATCTCCCCAAGATCTGTCAATAAGATGCTGTTAGAATTTTCTAACAGGAACATTTCCCCAAGATGTTCATGCTAAAGCAGGTCTCAGATATGGGTTATTATTCAGCAACACATTTGGGCAAGGGAGAATAACAAAACCTAATCACAAATGTTCATCACCAATCTCTAATGAATTTGACAAAAATAGTCAAATTCAAGGTGGAGGTAAGGGTGAACAGCCTTTGATACTAAAAGCTGCCTTGTACCACACTAATGTTCTTGGAGTGCCAGAATGGATACACCTCCACAGACCCTGATATACACAGAGTAGTCCAATGCAATCATGCAATACGGACACAGAGACATAATTACCAGGTGGCATAGCATTTAGGCTGGTTGGCCTAAAAGAAATTTTCCTCAACAAGGTTGAGAAATATAGACACACTAGTGTGTAAGGTGATAGGCTTACACATGGAAAGTGAGTTTATTTGGAGAACAGCTCTCTCTGCTGAATTGTGAAACCCAGCTATCTTCAAAGTTCCTGGGTCAACAATGATGAATGCCTAGGCATGGAGTCAGATGATGGAGGATTAGCCACTGGACCAGGGGAGTGATAACTAAAGGCACTTTCAAGTTTGATCCCATCCACTGGTCTACAATGAAAAGCTTTCTCCTCGATATAATAAAGCGTAGAAAAACTCTTAAAAAATCGTTTCCTGGGCCGGGCGCGGTGGCTCATGCCTGTAATCCCAGCACTTTGGGAGGCCGAGGCGGGTGGATCAGGAGGTCAAGAGATCGAGACCATCCTGGTCAACATGGTGAAACCCCGTCTTTACTAAAAATACAAAAAATTAGCTGGGCTGTAATCCCAGCTACTCAGGAGGCTGAGGCAGGAGAATTGCCTGAACCCAGGAGGCGGAGGTTGCAGTGAGCCGAGATTGTGCCATTGCACTCCAGCCTGGGTAACAAGAGTGAAACTCCGTCTCAATAAAAAAAAAAAAAAAATCGTTTCCCATAATATGCCAATATTTTTAAACTTTTAATGTTTTGACATATTTTATATTATTGTTGTTTACCCGAAATAGAAATATTTTTATTTTTATGAAAATAGATTCAAAATATATATAACTATGTGTTTTAGCTTTTAATTTAAAATATATAATGGCACCTTTCCAGGCCAGCGTTGTGTGTTCATATGAGAGTGGGGCAGATGTATACATTAGCACACACATATATACACATTATACAAACGTTTGTTTGTATAATTAATCCGATTTATTTTCACTTATGTTTTAAACAGATTTAAAGGTTGAATTGATGAACAGTAGACTGAACCTATTTAATGCATACATTTGTGAGTTTTGACATGTATGCACATGCACATGTAATGTGAAACCATAACCACAATCATTATAATAAATATGTTCATTATACTGTTTCTTCATGCCCCTTCATAATCTTCCCCTCCCATTCCAGCCCTGGCTATTCTGAAGCAACCACTGATCTGCTTACTGTCATTGTCAGTACACTGTATCTCCTAGAATTGTCCTATACAGTACAATACTTATTCTTTTCTGTTTCATTTCGTCCACTCATCATAAACGCTTTTTTTTTTTTTTTTTTTTTTTTTTGACAGAGTTTTGCTCTTGTCACCTATAAGGGAGTGCAGTGGTGCGAGCTCAGCTCACTGCAACCTTCCAGGTTCAAGCAACTCTCCTGCCTCAGCCTCCTGAGTAGCTGGGATTACAGGTGCCTGCCACCATGCCTGGCTAATTTTTGGATTTTTAGCAGAGATGGGGTTTCTCCATGTTGGCCAGGCTGGTCTCAAACTCCTGATCCTCCTGCCTCTCAAGTGATTCTCCTGCCTCAGCCCTTAAAGTGCTAGGATTACAGGTGTGAGCCGCTGCGCCTGGCCATGAATGCTTTTACCCCATGAACGCTTTTAAATTCATCCATGTTGGTGCGTGTGTCAATAGGTTGCTCCTTTTTATTGTTGACTAGTATTCTATTGCATGCATGTAGCACAGTTTGTTTATCCATTCATACATTTAAATTATTTGGTTATCACAAGGTAGAATATTATGAACATCCACTTGCAAGCTTTTGTATGGACATGCTTCATTTACTTAAAAGTACTATGGCTGGATCATATGGCAAAAGTATTTAAACTTCTTGAGAAACTGTAAGTTGTTTTTGAAAATGATTGTATTATTTTAAATTTCCAGCAGCAATGTATGATTGTTTCAGTTGCCCACAAAGCCTCACCAACAATTGGTACAACCAACCTTTTTAAACTTAGCCATTCTAGTAAGTAGGGGTAGTATCTCATTGTGGTTTTAATTTGCATTTTGCAGAAGACTAATGGTGTTTAGACTATATTCATGTACTTTCCTTGCTATTCATGTATCTTGTTTGTTTGATAAAGCATCTGTTCACATCTTCTGCTTTTGTTATTGTCATCATTGTTTTCTTATTATTGGGTTTTGACACTTAATACAAGTCCTTTATCAGATACAAGATTTTAAAATATTTTCTCATTGTCGGTGGTTGTCATTTCATTCTCTTTACAGTAGCTTTAGCAAGCAATACTTGTTGATTTTTATGACATCCAATTTATCAACTCTTTTTCTCTTCTATTGCACTTTTAGAGTTGTATCTAAAATATTCTAACTCAATGTCACAAACATATTCTCCTAAGTTTCCTTCTAAAAGATTTAACATTTTAGGTTTTACATTTAGGTCCATAATCAATTTGTGTTGATGTTTGTCTATTTGTGTCTATGGTGTTAGGGATGGTTTGAATTTCATTATTTGCATATGGTTTCCGGTAGTTCCTATGTAACTGCTGAAGACTGTCCTTTCTCCACTGAATGGCTTTTGTATCTCTGTCAAATATAAATTGACTGTATATGTGTGGATCTAATTCCAGATCCTAGTCAATTCCATTGATCTATTTGTATAACTTAATAACTTAGCATATATACCACACTGTCTTGATTAATGTAGCTTGATAATAAATCTTGAACTCAGATAATAAAAATCCTCCAGTTTTGTTCGTTTTCAAATTAATTTCAGCTGTTCAGGATCCTCTTCATTCCTTATGAATTTTAGAATTAGCTCGTCAATTTCTACCAAAAAGAATATCCTGCTGAGACTTTTATTGAGGCTGCTTAGAATATATGTATTAATTTGGGGAGAGTAGACATATAAACCACATTGAGTTTTCTGATCCATAAAAATAGTAGTAAATCTCTTCATTTGTTTAGGTCTTTAATTTTGTAAAATGTTCTACATAGATAATCTTTGAATAATTTTTCTTTGTCAGTTGGAATCCCTTCTATTTATTTACTTTTTAACTTGTAACACTAACTAAAACCTTCAGCACAATGTTGAATGGAAGTGGACGTTCCTCTCTAATTCCTGATCTTAGGGGGATTCATTCAGTCTTTCATCTTAAGAATGACATTAATTGTAGATTTTATATAGATGCCTTTTATAAACTTGAGACATTTTATTTTTATTTTGCTAAGTGTTTATCAGGAATGCATAGTGGACTTTGTCAAATGCTTTTATGAATCTATTAAAATGACCATATTATTATTTTTTTATTTTATTTTTTAAGTTTTTTTTTTTACATGTTTTTTTTTTTCTTTTTCTTTTTCTTTTTAATTTTTATTGCATTATAGGTTTTGGGGTACATGTGTAGAACGTGCAGGATAGTTGCATAGGTACACACATGGCAGTGTGTTTTGCTGCCTTCCTCCCCCTATTCTATATTAACATGGTGAATTACTTTAATTGATTTTTGAGCGTTAAACCAAACTTGCATTATTGAAGTTAATCCCATTTAGTCATAATTTATCTTTTTAATCCCACTTAGTCATAATTTTTTATTTTTTTATGCATCTTAATATTTGATTTTCATAAACGTTGTTAATAATGTTGTTGCATCTGTTTATAAGGAATATTGTTTTGTAGTTTCCTACCTTTGTAATGTCAGTCTGGCTTTGTTATCAGAGTAGTGCTGGCCTCATAAAATGAGTTAGAAACTTTTTCCTCCCCTTCAATGTTCCGGAAGAATTTGAGTAAAATTCACCCTTCATCAAACTCCTTGAACTCAAACTCTTCAATTATTTTGTATTAGCTTAATATCACTTTCTTGGGACACCTCATCTGGAATTCTTAGATTTTTTACATCCTTCCTAGGTATGTGTTGCCATGGTCCAGTATATTTTTTCTTTCATTAACACACATGCCATTTGTAAGTGCTTTGTTATGATTAATTTTCAGACTTTAAACTTCATGAAGTCAGGGTCTTTTTCTGTGTTGCTCAATGCCCTAGCGCCATCGTCTAATAACACCCAGCCCATAGTAAGGCTGGAAAACTTCATAGTTAAGTAGATTAATAATTTTTTTACTAAATACCCGTAAGTATCTAATGAAGAGATCAATTTTTTTTTCCTGTGAAATAAAATGTAATCAAGAACAAAATTATAGAAGTTTCTAGTTTCTTATTATAAACAATTCATATCCCTTGAAATGAATTCTGTATAGTCATACTGTACAATTTTTTAAATTTTTTTATTTTAACATTTAGGTATATATTCTCCAATATTTCAATAAGGAAGAATTTCTTATTATTATTATCATATTTAAGTTCTGGGGTACATGTGCAGATCATGCAGGATTGTTACATAGGTACACATGTGCCATGGTGGTTTGCTGCATCCATCACCTTGTCATCTACATTAGATATTTCTCCTAATGCTAGCCCTCCCCTATCCCCCACCCCTGGACAGGCCTCAGTATGTGATGTTCTCCTCCCTGTATCCATGTGTTTTCATTGTTCAACACCCACTTATAAGTGAGAACATGCAGTGTTTGATTTTCTATTCTTGTGTCAGTTTGCTGAGAGTGATGATTTACAGCTTTATCCATGTCTCTGCAAAGGACATGAACTCATCCTTTTTTATGGCTGCATAGTATTCCCTTGTGTATATGTGCCACATTTTCTTGATCCAGTCTATCATTGATGAGCATTTGGGTTGGTTCCAAGTCTTGGTATTGTGAACAGTGCCACAATAAACATACATGTGCATGTGTCTTTATAATAGAATGACTTATAATCCTTTGGGTGTATATCCAGTAATGATATTGCTGGGTCAAATGGTATTTCTAGTTCTAGATGCTTAAGGAATCACCACACTGTCTTCCACAATGGTTGAACTAGTTTACACTCCCACCAACAATGTAAAAGCCTTCCTATTTCTCACATCCTCTCCAGCATCTGTTGTCTCCTGATTTTTTAATGATCACTCTTCTAACTGATGTGAGATGGTATCTCAATGTTGTTTTGATTTTCATTTCTCTAATGACCAATGATGATGAGCTTTTTTTCCTATGTTTGTTGACTGCTTACATGTCTTCTTTTGAAAAGTGTATGTTCTCTCACTTTTTGATGGGGTTGTTTTATTCTTGTAAATTTGCATAAGTTCTTTGCAGATTCTGGATATTAGCCCATTGTCACATGGGTAGGTTGCAAAAATTTTTTCCCATTCTGTTGGTTGCTGGTTCACTCTAATGATATTTTCTTTTGCTGTGCAGAAGCTCTTTAGTTTAGTTAGATCCCATTTGTCTATTTTTGCTTTTGTTGCCATTGCTTTTGGTGTTTTGGTCATGAAGTCCTCGCCCATGCCTATGTCCTGAATGGTATTGCCTAGGTTTTTTTTTGAGGTTTTTATGGTGTTAGGTCTTATGTTTAAATCTTTAATCCATCTGGAGTTAATTTTTGTATAAGGTGTAAGGAAGGGATCCAGTTTCAGCTTTCTGCATATGGCTAGCCAGTTTTTCCAACACCATTTATTAAATAGGGAATCCTTTCCCCATTGCTTGTTTTTGTCAGGTTTGTCAAAGATAAGATGGTTGTAGATGTGTGACATTATTTCTGAGGGCTCTATTCTGTTTCATTGGTCTATATCTCTCTTTTGGTACCAGTACCATGCTATTCTGATTACTGTAGCCTTGTAGTATAATTTGAGGTCAGGTAGCATGATGTCTCCAGCTTTTAATTTTTTTTTTCCAATTCTGTGAGGAAAGTCAATGGTAGCTTGATGGGGATAGTATTTAATCTACAAATTACTTTGGGCAATATGCTATTTTCATAATATCAATTCTTTCTAACCATGAGCATGGAACGTTTTTCCATCTCTTTGTGTCCTCTCTTATTTCCTTGAGCAGTGGTTTGTAGTTCTCCTTGAAGAGGTCCTTCACAACCCTTGTTAGTTGTATTCCTAGGTAGCTTATTCTCCTTGTAGCAATTGTGAATGGGTGTTCACTCATGATTTGGCTCTCTATTATTGGTGTATAGGAATGCTTGTGATTTCTGCACATTGATTTTGTATCATGAGACTTTGCTGAAGTTGTTTATCAGCTTATGGAGATTTGGAGCTGAGACGATGAGGTCTTCTAAATATACAATCATGTCGTCTGCAAATAGAGACAGTTTGGCTTCCTCTCTTCTTAATCAAATACTCTTTATTTCTTTTTCTTGCCTGAATGCCCTGGCCTGAACTTCCAATATTATGTTGAATAGGAGTGGTGAGAGAGGGCATCCTTGTCTTATGTTAGTTTTCAAAGGGTATGCTTCCAGTTTTTTCCCATTCCATACTGTACAATTTTTTGTAGAATAGTAGTGTACACTTCTGGGTTCCCCTTGGTTTAGTTTCATTTAGTGATTTTATCAGTATCAATGTTAATACCAGCATATCATATATGTGTGTGTGCATGTGCATGTTCACAGTCTTTGTTGTAGAGTTTAAAAGAATCAGAGATTTATTTTTTCTATCAACTCTAGCATTTAAAAAAACTAATGGATTGTGCATTATTCATTACAGTAAAGGACTTCATTGGCTTCAAAATCCAAGTTTATTTTAAAAGATCTGTTGTTAGAACTAAGCTGCCTTGGCAGTATGCATTTTTGAGCCAAACAATTCAAAAATGTCATTTCTTCCCTAAATAAAAATCACCTTTTAAGCTAAAAAAAAAAAATAGAATATATGTCGTTTGAAAATCTTAAGCAAAAAGCCCTTTCAACTCCATTGTTTTAGAGGAGGAATTCTCAGTCGATATTCTCAATTTCTTCTGTATTTATGACCCTGTTCATGTAGTCTACATATTTCTTTTGATTTTTAGTGATTTTTATTTTTATAGAAAATGATACATTTTTGTCCACATTTTAAAACATTTAGTAAAAACTTTTACACATTTTTAAATTTTAAAAAATTATTTACTTGTAGTTATATCCAGTTCCTTGGAACCATTTTTTTTAATTTTTGATTTTTGTTTTATTTACCTTTATTAAACAAATACAGTGCTTATCTATTTGTGTGTACGTATTTGTGCACTCATGGTTGTATGTGTGTGTGTTATAATAAGTAGCTATTGGGCAATAGTAAATGGTTTGAGAGAGAAAGGGAAGTTCTAATTGCAAAAGCCCTGGGGTTTTTGTTTAGGTTATATGGCTTATTAAATGTACACCCTTGGGCAACGTTATTTGTATATCAATTCAATGGACTGCTAATGTGGACCATTGAGCTGTTAATTATAAAGATGTTGTAAGGGCTTTGTATAGTAACCAATCAATAATTATTAGTTATAATTATTCATATTATCGATTGTAGTAATTTTTATCTTTATTTTCTACCATCTTAAACTACTCTACTCTTATTAGCTTTCTTATTTCTTATTTTTATAACTTCTTTTGTGGACTATTTAGTGCTTTTTTGCTGTTTATGGGAAATCTCTTTCAGAAAATGCATTTTTCTATGGCAATATCTTTAACTGCATTTCATAATTATTTTTACTAGGTTGTTTTATACTCTCTATAATTTTTTATCCATTTAAGTGTTATTTAGGAATGATTTTAAAAATCCAAGTAGTTGAAGATTTTGTTGAGTTTTGCATTCTAATTTTGTCTTTAATGTAAGTATTATCGTATCATGATCAGAACGTGTGATCTATACTATCACCACCGCTTTGGAATTCACCACGTTTTTCTTTGTAGCCTAATATCATAGTGAATTTCTCTGAAAACAGAGTTTAATACCAGGACTTGGGCTCAGATCATTTTTTAAGGAAAGAAACCCAGGAAGCAGAGACAAGAGGACAGAGAGAATGAGACAGGGAAGGAGGAGGAGCTGACAACAGATACGTTGTTGAGCAAGCTGCTTCTGTGGGAAACTAGTGCTCAGTCCTTTCAAAACCCTCTGAGGAGCCGTGTAGAAAACTCATAAGCATTATTATTATTATTTTTTTTTTTTGAGGGACTAATGCTAGGGCATTTATCCACTGTTTCCTAGCCCCGATTAGCTGAACTTTGCCCGGGGTGGTGGTAGCATTTGCGCCTTGTCCTTCTGAGATACACCTCTGCATGGACAGAGCAAGCCTCAGGCTTCTTTGATTTCACAGAAAGCTGGGAGGCAGATAGTTCAGTGTCTGGGTAGATGTCATAGGCTGTTGAGGTTGCTATAACTGCATGACATAGATTCGTTTATAAACAACAAAAATTTATTTCTCACAGTTCCAGAAGCTGTAAAGTCTGGGATCAAGGCACCCAGAACCAGCAGATTTGGTATCTGGGGAGGGTCCACTTACTGTTTCATAGACAGTGCTTCCTCACTCTAATATCATGTGCCAGAAGGAGAAGAGGAAATGGAGCTTCACTGGCCCTCCACTAATCCCAATTCTCAGGGCTCTGCCCTCATGGCCTAATCACCTCCCAAGTCTCCACTTCCTCGCACCATTGCACTGAGGGTTAGGATTTCAGTAAAGAGATTTCTGGACAGTGCATGCACATTTGGTCTGCACCAGTAGGTCACTGGCAATGCACATGAACTGTCCTTGACATCATGTTTGCCTCAGGGAGTCTGGAGACCTGGATTACAGGTTATACATAAAATCACTTGCATTTTTGAAGTGTGCCAATAATAATGTTTTGTTTTTTAAGGATGTTTTTGAGGCATAATTTCCAGTCTTTGCTTCTAATCTTGCACGGAGGGAAAGCTCAATACCTCACAAGGAAAAGAATTACATTTTATAACCACGTTATGAGAAATAGAACTATAATTCCACATCTTCTTATTTAACAAATGATGAATGATTTTTCTCATTTATTCGACTAAGAGTTTATTTATGTAAAACTAGAATGTGAAGAGTAAAAAGCATTTTGGTATTAATTAATTAAGAATGGATATAACAGGTACATTCTGAAATAATTACCATTAGTAATTTCCTGAAATTTTGTCTTCTTTCTTGTTATTACAAATAATAACACTCACCTGATAGAGCAACATCTTATCTAGGCAGAAATGACAACCTTGTAAGAAAATCACATTTGTAATATTATATTATTAGAGGGGAAAACTTTATTGCCTCTCCTAATTAGCAGACTTATAATTTTTTTCTTTTATTTCAATATAAATTTTTATTATATCCTATTCTACTAAAAAGCCATTACTAAAAGATTTTGGATAGTCCCTTAATATGATAAAGTTTATATAAAATTAATTTGGTAAGTGAAAGAGCATACACTGAGAAGAACCGAAAGGGGAGCTAAGTAGAGTATATGAAGAACATCTAAAAATATTTAAGACAGATGATGGATTAACACTGCTACTGGTAATGGGGGATCTTATGTAACATAAGATGTTACAGATGGTAGGAATTATGGATATGAAAGGTTTCACATTGACAGACTTTGCTAGTGTTTTTAATAAATGTCCCATTCTAGCCTTAGACAGAGTTGGGTTGTTTGAGAAGCAGCCATGCATGGCATGTTGACTTAAATTACCTGTTATTAAGTCATTTTGTAGCCTCGAGATAACAGGACTCTACCGGTGGAATTATAGTTTTCTGTGCACCATTTTTTCAGAGGGTTGTCAAATTAGCATCCCTGAATTCCTGTGGTTGTAGATGAATATCATTGACATGGTATATAGAGGAAGCTCTCGGTAGAAGCAGCCTCCATTTCTTCTCCTGAACTCAGGCACTTACGCATTCATTGTGTTGTTATTGAGTTACTTATATTCACTGTAAGACCAGGTGCTAATTGCCAAGAATATGGTTTATGAAAGTCAGACAGTTCACATGCTAGTTGTCAGGGGGTGGGGCATAAAAGTATGATTAAATTGGATAATTATTATGATAGAGATAAGCACATCATTAAATAGGAATAACATGAGAATTTCTAACCTAGCCTGGGTCAGGTTGGGGAAAAGTCAAGAAATCCACCCAGGATATGACAACTGAGCTAAGCTTTGATGACTGGAGGTTAAAACATCAAAAGGGAGAAGGATGAGGGCACCTGTTACCGACAGAGGTAGCAGCATGTGCTAAGACAGGAAGGTATGGCCTCAGGGAGTTTGTATCCCTGAAGCATACCATTTTATTTATTTATTTATTTGTTTGTTTGTTTGTTTGTTTGTTTGTTTTCTGAGACAGAATAAATAATGGAAAGCCAGTGAGAGGTGAGGCTGTACAATAAGGTAAAAGGAGACAAGGGTGATGGGAAGATATGAATAGATTTTCAACTGAAAACTGACTTGGTCAAATGTATGCTTTCTGGTGATTGTTCTGGCTGTTGGTTGGAGGATGATTTGGAAAATACAGATTGAAGGGAGGAAACCAGTTACTAGTAACAACAGAATATGTGTGAATGCTTACATAGTATTTACCAGAAGTTAGGCCCAGTGAATGAACTATGTATATTAACCTCTTTATGTAATTGCTACTATGTGATATGGCTTGTCTGTGTCCCCACCCAAATCTCATCTTGAATTGTAGCCCCATAATCCCTACCTGTGGGAGGTAATTGAATCGTGAAGGCAGTTTTTCCCATACTATTCTCATGGTAGTGAACAAGTTCTCACGAGATTTGTTGGTTTTATAAGGGGCTTCCTCATTCGCTTGGCTCTCATTCTTCTCCTTCCTGACACCCTATAAAGAAGGATGTATTTGTTCACTTTCCCTTCTGCCATGATTGTAAGATTCCTGAGGCCTCCCAGTGCTGAAGAACTGTGAATTAATTAAAACTCTTCCCTGTAAAAATTACTCAGTCTTGGTTAGTTCTTTATAGCAGTATGAGAACAGATGAATACACCATCTAATAAATCCCATAGAGGAGAAAGCTGAGGTACTGGTCAAGAGTCTCTCCTTGACCAACCTGTATTTGGGCTCCTTCTGAACTCTCTGTTTAGCTAGGTCTGACTTTGGATTTTCATGTTTGCCTCTGCATTGGCCAAACTTAGCAAGAATCCTGCTAAGTCAATTTAATGAGGACCCACACCCTCAATATCTAATCAGATTCCTCATCCTTCACCTCCAGGTGATGTCACCCTGGCCTGCCTTCAGCAAGCATTCTTAGGTTGGTTTAACCAGAATCCCCTCTCATCCTGATGTTTCTTCTTAGTAATTTTCTACCTTCCAACACCCACCCTGTTCCTTGATTATAAATTTCCACTTGTCCATGCCACGTTTAAAGTTGAGCCTAATCTCTCATGCCTATCATGATTGCTCCTCCCCTTGAAGAAAGTCTGCCTTATCATCTTCAACAAGCATCATTGGATATTTTTCTTTAACAGCACAAAGATGGTAAGTAAAGCCGCAGGTCTGGGATTCTAAAGCAGGCAGCTGAGCTCCGGACCTGTGCTCTTTCAATCACTGTGCTGTAAGAACCGGAATTTTTTTATGGGTGCCCACAGTGTGTAGACAGTATGTTATGGACTTGGCATACTTTATCCCAATGACTTCTCACACCAATGGCTTAAGGCAGATAATAATATTATCTCATTTTACAGACGAGAAATTGAGGCACATAAAGATCGGTTATGTTTCACACAGGTGCATAGCATGTGAACAAGAGTTCATAATAAATTCAGAACAAGGATTTGGACTCATGCTGTCTCATTTCAGAGCCCATGCTTTTAATTGCTCTGCAGGGCTGCCCATGAAGAAGCAATTGCTGTAATTGCACAGTGGTTCTAACTACTGAAGCGGAAGCTTACCTGATGTAAAGCCATCATGGAGGCTGGAAACTGGAGAATACGGAATGAATAAAAATAAGTGTGCCATGATCAAAATCTTTCTTTGTGGTGACTAGACTTGCTCTTTTCCTTGATTAGAATCTTCCTCACTAGATTTTGGGTTTTTTTGTAGAAAATAACCCTGATTTCTCTATCTGTATATTCCCAGATACAAATAAATGTGAGATGAGCATATTAATTAATGCTTCTCAACCTGTGAATGGTCCAGCACAGACCACAAGGCCTTTGAGCCAGAAAAGAAAGTATGTCTGTCTCTTATTGATGCTACAGTGCAGGCAGACTCTTTCACAGAGAAAATGTTGGTCTTGGACTATTTATGGTAGCCACTAGGCACGTGTGACTACTTAAATTTAAGTTAGATAAATACAATAAAATTTTAAATTTGATAACTCAGACATACTAGCCACATTTCAAATGCTTAATAGCCACATTCCATGGCTACTCTAGTAGACAATACAAACAAAACGTTTCTGTCAGGGCAGAAAATTCTACTGAAGAACCTTGCATGTTTCCCAGGCCTTGACATGTCTGTGTAAAAACCCCTGAGACAGCTTTCCACAAAGCAGAGTTCTGAGTTCTATTTCAGACCTGCTGATGGAAATGTTTTTACAGAAAGCCAAGAAATCCAATTTTTTAATATTCATCTATATAATTTATTTTAAAAAACAGTGGTGTAGGTTTTTTATTTTCAACATCTTTGTCTAAAACCTCTTTTGTTCAAACAAAATCCTACCTAGAATTACAGCAGGGTAAAACAAACCCAAAAAATATGGAACTGGTTGAAGTGGTGGGGTGGTGGCCCTGGAGATCTAACTACTCACTGAAGGATCCCCATGGAATACAAAGGTGCAAAGATATTAAACTTCATATTTGGAAAAACACTGAAGTTCTAACTCAGTAGTTTTGAGGTTCTGACTCCCAAAAGATTGGGAAGATTGATGATGTAAAGTTTGAGTAATCAGAGCCATCTCCCTAGAACCCAGAATCCATAAACCGGACTTGGAAAACTGGGTCATAATTAGAACACGAGTGTTTAAACAACTAATATGTACAAAGGTTTAAAGGTAGATGTATTCCCAGTAAGCCAGGCTGCATGATCAGTCACGCTGGTGTTGATGAGGTGTGGGGGATTGGGTTGTACAGGTACTCTCTAAGCCTCCAGTTCTGCATGGCTCTCACCACACATATCCAGATGTTTTTCTCAACATGCTAGGTTTGGGCCCCAACCTCAAACTTATATCTTAAAATTTGGGACACTCACAAGCTAGGGATTCATATATCATAGAATAAAGTAAAGAGAAAGCTTCATGAGGTGGTGAGAATATACGAACAGAGGGTTAGGAGATGGGAACTTCAGTCAGTCTCTGATGTTGGAAGGTTGGAGCCAGGTGAGATTTAAGCCGAGAAGAGATATCAAACTATCACTTCAATCAAAATGCAGATTTGCAGGAGAGGAGAACAGAGAATTGTTTACCAAGTGCATCCAGATATCCTGGCTGGTTAGCAGGACACACCACCCAAGATCAGAATAATACCTCTTGCTGAGTTACCAAGGTTGGCTCAGTTTCCTGCAGGAGCCAATATTATTACACTCACCTGACCTGCTGCAGGTGAAGGCAGTAATATTGGTGATAAAAGTCCAAGCCTGTTAATGAAATAATTTTTTTTCTTTCTCTTTTTTTGAAACAGAGTATCCCTCTGTCACCCAGGCTGGAGTGCAGTGGTGCAACCATGACTCACTGCAGTCTCAACCTCCCATGCTCAAGTGATTCTCCCACCTCAGCCTCCAGAGTGGCTGGGACTAGAGGCATGTGCCACCACTCCCAGCTAATTAAAAAAAAAAATTGTAGAGATACGGTCTAACTATGCTGCCCAGGGTGGTCTCAAACTCCCAGGCTCAAGCAATCCTCCTGCCTCAGTCTCCTCAGGTGCTGGGATTACAGATGTGAGCCATCACACCCAACCATGAAATAATGTTTCTAAACTTATTTTGCAATCTGTGAAGAATCACTGATACACAGTAGTAGGGGAGACAGGCATTGAATCATCCTCATTCTGACTCCCTAGCTTACCAGAGAGTTATTGGCAGCTACACTGAGCAACTCATTCAAATATGGCAGATAATGTCTATAATGTGGCAAAGTCTTTGTAGATGGGGTCTTTTATCCCTAGTAAAAAGCAAATGTGTCTGGAACAGAGTGTTTCTTCCCCTGGGTTGAGCCATGGCTGTGCACTGAAGTAGATGATGATCATCGATGTGTAAAATGATGTTTATTGAGTTCCATCCCTTGTCCTGATCCTGCCAGCTCTGGACATAGAATAGCTTGCCTGTTATTTTAAACTGTAGTGAGGACACTAAATAAGTGAATGAATGAATGAACAAAACAAGGAAAGAATGTTATTCCTTTAAAGCTTTATTCTTTTGGGGATTTTATTTGTAAACTACAGGGTATACCATACTTATTTAGCTTAATCTATCGGAATGACATTTACTTTATTAAAGTAAGAATTTTAATTAACTAATGAAGATTTCATGTGTCTTCTCTTAATGTTCATATTAGAGTAGGCCATTTTGATGACAACTTTTATAGCTGTAATTAAATATCTCTAATAGATTTAGTTAGAATTTGAAAATAATAAGGAATATTTCATCTTTATTTTATAATTCATGACATATCCAATTTAGCCTTGTGGTGGTCACCTGGCTTTCTGTGTCTTCTCTCATCCCCTTTCACAAGTCTGTGCTTTACTTGGGAGAAAACCTTGAGGTACCGATAGAACACAGCTGCAATGTCCGTGAAATTCAGAGATGGGACCTCAAAGCTAGTGTCCTTCCCCTGTTTTGATATGTAGGGTAACGCCACCCCATGAGGCCATCGCACATATATATCTCACACCTTAATCAGCACTAATCCAGATAGTGTCAGCCTGGCATGTGTTCCCTGGGTTCTATGCTGGTCAGAAGTGCTCTCTTATGACATTCCTAGGAGAGGGTCATGATGCTGATGTCCGCACTCCTCAGTGCTGGGAGTCTATGCCTTTAAAAGAACACTGGTTAATTAACTGTGTGACTTTGATTTTTTTTATAATTTTTATTTTAATTTAATTTTCTTTTATTTTTAATTTATTTGTTATACTTTAATTTCTGGGGTACGTGTAGAGATCGTGCAGGTTTGTTACATAGGTATACATGTGCCATGGTGGTAGTTTGCTGCATCTATCGCCCTGTCATCTACATTAGATATTTCTCCTAATGCTGTCCTTCCCCAATCTCTCCATCCCCTGCTACTCCTCCCCTAACCTCCCATCCCCCAGGCCCCGGAGTGTGATGTTCCTCTCAGCAAACTGACACGAGCAGAAAGCTAAACACCACATGTTCTCACTCATAAGTGGGTGTTGAACAATGAAAACACACAGAAACAGGGAGGAGTGACTTTAATTTTTAATGAGTTTATATTCAGCCAAAATACATCTTGTTCTTACTTTATATTTGTCTAACTCTGCTGTTTAGATCCATTCATTCATTCATTCATTCAAACATTCATTTACTGGAGATTACATTCTGAGCACTGGAATGGATATAAACTGGGCCGAACAAAGAAAGGTCACCCTCTGTTCCCAGAGGTCTGAGGACAGTGACTAAGCCCTGTCTACATTTCTTTTCTTTTCTGTGTCTTCAGTCCCTCACAAGGCCTGTTGTCCAGCTCCGTCACCATTCTGTCTTTTTCCTTTAGCATGTAGCAATGAGTTACCTGCTGTGGAAGGTCACACCCCTGCCTGTTTTCTGCTATCTCCAATACAAAACACCTTTACAATTAACAAAAATATAAATCAGCTCATCTAAGACAAGAATAAAAGGACAATCTCCTTGTGGATGGTCAACTAGCCTCCTCATCCCTGCTCTGTCCCACAGAGTCCCTCTCCCATAGCACCAATTTGACTCTCTCCAGCTGGACAGCAGCTTAGCTTCCAGACGATGGTCCCAGAGTAAGACTGCATCAGATTTGAATGTGCCTCCGTTGGGAAACAGACACAACACAAATCCGCCTCTTCACAACCACATGGCCGTACAAGAGCTGAAGTTATGGCATTTGTGACCAACGAACTACTTCTAATGCTCAGAAGCCTAAAATTAGCCTGGTGCTGTGAAAGTCAGTGTCCAAAAGGAAGAACAAAGCCCCCAGTTTTTCTTCCCATGCTCATCTGACCTGGGCAATCTCTTATGAGAAAGCTGGGCACCACTCTCCCTAGATTACTGTTTCTTGGATCCTCAAAAAAGGCACTTTGTACAGACTGAGCTCTAAAACACGTGGGAACTAGCATCCTAAACTCCCGGAGCTGGAAGGACACCTCCAGGTTGTCCAGAGCCAGCCCCTCACCAGCCGCCAAGACAGCACGTCCCCCAACGGGAAATGATTGTCCAAGGGTTGAGCCATGGGCTTGGCCAGAACTCCTGGTCAAAATACTATTGTGTTTGATCAAAATAATATCACTGAGAGTTTCAGCCATGGGTGTGGGTGTTAGCCACATCCCTAAGATTAGAAGTAGCATCTCTCAAGAAAGAGGCAGACCTTCCCATTTATAATCACTTCAGACAAGAGGTCCAGTCCTCTGTCAAGAAACTAGAATTTACAAGATGGTTAACTTCCAGCTGTGGTCACTCTTAGTCTCCTGAGGCCTAGTTTTCTTCAATCCAGACCCTGATGTAGGCAAATGTGGGCACCTGGGAGTAGAATGCAAAGATGATGCTAATCACGTGTTAGGAGCAGAAAGGAGGCACCGCGGCCCTGGGCCCAGGCAGAAGATGATCAGGTTGTGCTTTACACATTCGGAGTCAGTGCCCTGTCGGGGGCTGGAGCAGCCTCAGCCGTTTGCAAGGCTCGTGTCAAGCTCCACTGATCTCATGATTCCGATCTCTGGCGTGGCTTTCACTCCTGACCTAACGCCTGCCTCTCCTGTCACCCACCCCCGCCCCATTGTCTTGACCTCCTCAAACCTGGGCACCGCTTCAACTGCAACCAAAGCCCTTTCCTTCCTTTCCAAGGAACACTTTCACCCCTCCAGTCCCCCGAGTTTCTCTCCCCTGAGCGCCACAGTTCTGGCTGTCTATGCTGCTTATTTTCTCACTGTTCCACGGCCACTGCCTTCCTGAGAGATGATCTTTTTATTCACATTTTACATGGATCTCTGTGTCTTTCTCCCTAGCAGAGTTATAGTCTTCGAGGGCTACAGGGATGATGAGGTTTATAATTCCCTGTGTCTCCTCACTGTGCCAACCCCATGTCGCCTGCCAGCTCACAGTTTCCAGGCTGAGACCCTGTACAAGGCAGGGCTTTGAAAATGCAGATGCAGCAACTGGGACATGAAACTCTGCACACTTGCCTAGAGGTTGCAAAACAAATGGAAAAATCGCTCTGTCACTGACCCACTTCCCAGGGCTTCCCATGGTGCTCTTGACTCTCTTGAGTTGGCAATGGGATCTTTGAAAGCTGGAAACCAAATTTCTTTTGCTAAAGTATTGTCTTCCTTTATACTCAATTATTAAAAGCCCCATCTGCACTGGATACATCCGCTTCCGTGGACATTCATTTGGGAGATAAACAACTTTCCAGCCTGTGCTGATTCTGGTAAGTCCATTCACATAGCTTTTCCTCTGACTTTCTTGTCAGTATCTTTCAATCCTGTTTAATCCACCTAAGCACTAGCAATTGTTTATGAATCAGTGTAGTTCTCACTTCTGGCTTCATGGAAACCATGTACTGCTCTACGTTCTGCCCACTGGGAGGATTTTCTTCACCACTGTTCTTTAGGGTTGCCCTGAGCAAGACTGTGGTGCTTCAGCCATCCACTTTTGAGTAGTTTTGGCATCTGTAAACCAGTCTTGAATTGTCTCTTCCTGAGTCACCTGATCAAGAAACACCCCAGGAGCCATAGCCATGGATTGAGAGAGAGAAGGAGATGCAACAAGAATCTGTTTTGAAAGAGTCTCACCCACCTGGTCATGCATCCTACTTGTAACTTCTAGACTTGTCCAAGCTTTCTCTATGAAATACAATTTGCTATTGGTTATTAGCTTGCTGTTGTACAAGGCCACCTTTATGGCTAGATTTGTCAGACAATGCTTAGTTGATAATGGGAAGCTCAGGTCTCAAAGTTGCCAAATAGTCATGGCTACGTATTCAGATTCTACCAAGTAGAAAGAAACCCAGTAGCAAGCCAGAGCTATTTCTCAAAAGAACAGTAATTGCATGCAGAAGAAGGCAAAGATTTGTACTTGAATTGTAGAAGTCTTTGCTATAGTTCTCCCACGGATGCTTTCCAGATGCTCTCTACAGCTCCCTATTTTCCAAGGCCATTTCAAATATCCTTGGATCTGTTGAATCATAAGGAACAAGTAGTAGTGCAAGCTACAAACTGAGCTTGCCAGTGAATTTTCTACTGTTTTCTCACTCTCAAATGTGGTGCTCTTACAAGTCACTCTGACAATAGGTCAACGTGGCACACTCAAATGTGATACATGCTGCCTCCAAAATTCAAAATTCCCTTTTAAGTTTTGCACCTCTTTTGTCATCCTAGGTAGTACAGGTCCACCAGCTTCTCTTTGTACCCTTTAGGGGATCTTCTCACATGTTCCGCTATAGTTAAAGAAACTTTACTGAGTCGAATGTGGAGAGCCCATTAATTTTTACAGGGTTTGTGTCTATCCACTAGTTTACATGTCTTACTAAGGCATCAAAAATACTTGTTATTTTCTGCCCATAAGACCTAATCAATACAAGGTCATCAGTATAGGGGACGTGTGTGATTCTTTGTATAATGTCAAATGGCTCTGGACTGAAGAATCGACATAGTGTCAAGGCAAGACTGCGATGGCATACTTTTAGCCGTGATAGATAAAAACCTATTGGCTGTCATGGTCCTTGCACATTGAGATGGAGATAAATAAATTATCCATATCAATAATGTTATACCAAGTGCCAAACACTGTGTTGATTTGCTCTAATGATGATGCTGCACAGCTAAAATTGCAGTTAACATCTGATTAAGTTTACATGATCTACTTATTCTCAAAGACCCATTTGATTTCAACGGAAGCCAAATTGTTGAGTTAAATGAATATGTAGTAGGTAACACCACTTTTCTTTTTTCAAGTTTTTAATGTTGTCATTAATCTTTGCAATTATGCAGTGTTGCTTCTAGTTCACTATCTTAGTAGGAAGAGAAGTTCCAGGGACTTCTACTTAGCCCTCTCTACCATTATCATTCTCATTCCTTGGGTTAGAAAGTAAATGTGGAGATCCTGTTAGTTGCCAAATACGTTTATTCCAACTGTAGATTCAAGAAAGGGAAGTAACCACAGGGTGGATCGCGGACCAAGTGTGTCCACTGAGAATTAGACTTAAGCTAAGATCCCGTCTATCACCTGTTCATCCTAAGTGCCCTTTTTCACTGGTGGGACACAGTGTCTATTAGGGTCCCCAGGAATTAACAACAATTCAGAACAAACACCTAACAATTGCAAAAATGTCTGAGTATTTCTACTTTACAAATGCACGTCCACTCCAGTAAATGGCCACATTCCTTTTTGGAAATGCTTGGAGGAATATCTATGGTATTTACTCGAAGAAACAGTCCAGTCTTTTCGCAAGGAGACCTGGTCTCATTTCAATTCATAGTTTCTGTGGCTATGATTTGACTTAACTCTGGAATGAGTCCAAGAGCACCCACTGTGGTGATGAAAGTCAAGTTTCTCTCTCTCTCTCTCTCTCTCTCTCTCTCTCTCTCTCTCTCTCTCTCTCTCTCGCCATCAGACATAGTAGGATTTTTTCTCTTTCATACAGTTAGCAATACTTGATGTCCTACTAGATCTTTGTCATATGAAAGATCTCTATGGCCCAAATCAGTCCAAGCACTGATGCTTCCCTGGTGCCCTTCATGAAAGAGGCTCCAGCTTGTCCTTAGCAGGTAAGTGCAGTTATTTGGCCTCTTTTTCTACAAGAGTCTTGCATCATCATTCAAATAAGGAAACACAACATAATGGTGGCATCCCTTCCATTCATAACTGATCTGTAAATTACAGGAACACAATTTTTTCAAGGATAAAGGTGCACCCCTTAGTAATGCATTTTCCAATGCCTTAATGAAAGAATCATACTCTCAGCCTCCTCATGGAACATAGTTGGGAAATGGTGTACAGATTGCACATAATAAGTTCAGTCACAATATCTCTCCAACCGTACAGGGAAACTATGTTATCTTATCCTCATTAAACATAGCCCAGGAGTCAGCAAACTTTTTCTGAAGGGTCACATAGTAAATCTCTCAGACTTACAGGCCACATGATCTCTGTCACAATTACTCAATTCTTGTTGTAGCATGAGAACCGCCAAAGACAATACTCAGATGATGAAGTATGTCTGTGTCCATGTTCCAATAAAACTTTATTTATGAAAGCAGGGAGCTGGCCCACAGACTGAAGTTTATCAACCGCTAATATAGGCCACTATTGAGACCAAGTTTCAGTCAACCATCCAAGTAAGCTTTTAAAGCCCCCTCTAAATGCATGACCAAACACATTATCTGGAATATATAATAGTATCAAGTAACCACCCCATCTATTCTTCTATTCTATCCTCCTTAATATAACGGCCACAAAACCCACTTCTTGTCCCACTGGTTTCTGCCCATATTTATTAGCACAATTTCAATCCTTTTTAGTGTAAGCTATTCCTACCTGGGCATAGAGAGATATGGCTCTAACTATGGATCTAGTAGCAACAGGGGGGAGTTGTGGTGGGTTTTGAAGAGACTGATCATCCACCATTAAGGCATTGCCAGTGGGTAAGGTTATACTAAGGTTTATCAAAGAAAGAAAGGCTAGTCTCCTAAGACACTGCAGGGCCAATCTCAATGTCAAGGGAAATGCAGAGAAAATTGGAAGTGTAGTGTTATTGATTTCATCAGGGTCCAATGAGATCTTCTCATTTCAAGTTTTAGTATCTAACCTTTCCCAATAAGTGTCCTTTTACATGAGAAATTTGTAAAGACTCTGAATTCAACTGTCATTATAATTCAGTAACTTGCACAACAAATTTTGAATCGGGTTTTAGCAATATCAGCCTTCTGGCTATAAGAAGTAAGAGCCTATTTTAAGGCTACCTTGAAAGCTTCTTGATTCTTAGTCTGTGACTTGGGCTGATAGTCAAAGGACTAGAACTTGTCATTTACTTTCTCTGGTTGCTTGAGCGCATTTAGAAGAATCCATCCCACACTACAGTCCCCAGAGTCCTCGTGAGGGCCACAGCAGTCAAGTGCAGAAGCCACTAGAGCTCCCAAGGCACGTCCTCAGTGGATATTTTATCACATTCAGCCACAGGTAACAGCTCTATCAATCACGATGCCACTGCATATCACAGATTAGCATCTCACTTCTTATTGCAAAAATAAAAAGCATAGCACTACACTCAATGTTTAAAACACAACCAAACTCATCCCCAAATCCCATCTTTGTGTCTGTCTCCTGAGACCACTACTAACAGCAATTCTGTATCAGTCAGGGTCCAGTCAGAAAATAGAAACCATAGAGTTATTTAGACAGAGAATTGAACATAAGAAATTTTTAACTATAACAGTTACAGTTAATCTATAAAGGAGTAAAGAATGCTTGAAAGGATTCCCTAAGATTGATGGGGAACATTTAAAGAAGAAAGGATCTCTTCCCCAAGGATGGACTCTCTCCTTTGGGAAGGTGGGGTTTATACTCTGCTGGGTGACCAGGAAGTTCCCTAGGTCACCCCACACTGGAACTAGTCCATAGATACCAGGCTGAGGTTGATGAGCAGGGAAGCATGGCTGAACGTGGCAGGAAAAAAAAATACCCCTCTCAGTTACAGGTAGGCTGATACAGTGGGCACAGACACAGAGAAGGAACTGGAAAGCAAGAAATGCACCTCTGGGGTGCATGTTTGCCAAAGGTGGCAGGCAGTTTCTCACACTATGACTGGTAAGCTGGAAACACGCCATGGTGCAGGTAAGGCTGGGGAGTTAGCCCCAAGTGTCCATGAGAATCGCTGGGGATCTGCCACAGGGGTACCACTGAAGATTAATAGAATATGGTCCACAGGGATACCATCAAAACTTGATGGGGCTGAGCATCAGTGGATGTCCCCCAAATGCCACGCTCCAAGAATCCAGAAGAGAAGCCCTCCTCCTGTTGTGTTCCTGCAGCGCCCTCTACTGAGGGAGCTAAATATTGCACAAAGTGGCAAGGCGGATTACATTTACAGGGTCCCTCTCCATTATCACAGAGCAAGCAATGAAAGGTGGATGTGAAACTAGGAGGCAATAAATCACTATTTGCACAACAGCATTAATTATTATGATAATAATAAACATTCTACATGTTGTCAAATCGCCTGCACATCTATTACGTTATTTAATCTCTCCAATTATTAACTTCATTTAAAGGATGAAGAAATTGAGGGTCAAAGGAGTTTACTAATTCAGAATTCCATAGCTCTTAAACACAGAGTTCAAATGAGATTTTTGAATGCAACATGAATTTTTCCTATTGAACTCACTGCCTTCCACTGGGGGGACCAGAAGGAATAGAGAATACATTGATTATTTCAGTAAACAAATATTAAACACCCATTCCAAGCCAGGCGCCAAGTCAGGTATTGAGATGCAGAGTAGATAAGAGACATGGCCTCTGCTTCCCTGGAGCTTACAGTCTAGAACAGGGACAGCAAACTTTATCTTCAGATAGGCGGATCATATGAGGTCAGGAGTTTGAGACAAGCCTGGCCAATATGGCAAAACCCCATCTTTACAAAAAATACAAAAATTTGCCAGGCATGGTGGCAATCCCAGCTACTAGGGAGGCTGAGCAGGAGAATCACTTGAACCTGGGAGGCGGGGGTTGCAGGGAGCTGAGATCAGGCCACTGCACTCTAACTTCTATTAACAAAAAAGGTAAATATGAATATTAATATTTTGGGGCTTATAAAATCAAAGAAGCAAAATTGCGGAAATGACATAGGTGCTTATACAGATATTTGAAATGTAACTACTTAAGATGTAAAAATTATTCTTAACTGTTAAGCAATTTTGTCCCTACTAAGCAGTTTATTGCACTAATAGTTTGCTGATCCCCAGTCTAGACAAAAAGATATATAACAAAATAAATACCTATGTTAGTGCAAAAGGTAAGAAAGGCACAAACAAAAGGAAATAATTCTATGAGAGAAGTAATGAGTAATTAATTATGACTAAGAAAGGACATTTGAATCAAGACCTGAAGAGTAAGTTGTTAGCCCGACAAAGATGGGAAGTTCTGGGCAGAAGCAACAGTTCTAAGGAAGCCAAGAGCTTGGTGCATGCAAGAAGGAATCAGAACACAACATCAATAACAAACACACGCACACACACATGCACACGAACACACACACATGCATACACACACATGCACACACACATGCACGCACACACACACATGTGCACACACATGCACACACATGCATATACACACACATGCACACACACATGCACGCACACACACATGCACGCACACACACATGCACACACACGGACACACATGCACGCACGCACACATGCGCGCACACATGCACACAGACATGCACACACATGCATACACGCATGCACACACACATGGACACACACGCACACACGCACACATGCGCGCACACACATGCACACAGACATGCACACACATGCATACACACATGCACACACATGCGCACACATGCACACACATGCACGCACACACGCACACACATACACACATGCACACACATGCACACACGGACACACACATGCACTCACGCACACATGCGCACGCGCGCACACACATGCACACACATGCATACACGTGCACGCACACACACATGCGCACACACGCACACACATGCACACACACGTTCACAGACGCACACACATGCACACACGCACATACACACATGCACACACACAAAGCAGTGGAGCTGGAGCACTCAGCAAAAGGGAGAGGAACGTGGAGCTAATGAGGAAGGTGGGGTGGTAACCCAGGGTCCAGTGTAGGGACCAGCCTGGAGGTAGCCATGCCTGGGAACAATCAAAAGTGGAGGGGAAGGAGGAAGACAGGAGGGGAGCAAGCGCAAGAGCAGAAGCCTGATTCAGCAACGGGATCTCACAACCTCCCAGCGGTGCGTGAAATGTCATTATGTGTGTCAGCCTTCAGGGGAGGCCCTGCCTCTCATGCTCCCACCCCTCACCAGCAACATTCCTTTCAGGTCTGGACTTTGATGCATTCAAGGAGAATTCAAACCATCTTTTTCTTTCATAATTTAATCTGTTGCCCAGGCCAGACAGAAAGCACAGGAAAGCAGCCGACGGCCTCCCCTGTAGAAGTCGGGGTAACCCATGGTCCCGGAGAAAGACTTGGAAGCAGGAGTCAGGAGACCTGGGTCTCTGCTCTGGCTCACCCGGATCTCACCTTTCACGTTTGCATCTGGGTTCTGATTTAATTGGTCACAGAGACAGAATCATGTCATGGTTAAGAGCCCATCCTCTAGAATCAAACACTTACGTTCAAATCAAGCTTCTATTATCTTTAAGTCCATAATTTGCTCATGTAAATTACATCTCTCCTGAATGTGCCTCACCTTGAGACTGAAATCATGTACCGAAGCGGCAGGACCGCTGTGAGGAGCGGATGGGCTGTGCGAAGGATTAGAAGACTCAGAAAGTAAGCACTCGGTAAATATTTGCTACAATAGCTGTTTCTTCACTCAATCCTTCAGTAATCACATGATATATGCCAGGCAGCAATTATTATCCCATTTTATGGACAACGTACTCAAGGCGCAACATTTTCCACACTCTAAGGCTTAAGCCCTCCAACGCTCAAGCCCCAGCAGAGTGTCCTTGCCCAAATCACTGCAGCTTTGTGGGCCTCAGTTTACCCAATAGTAAGAGAATGGGGGTGAGAGTGGAGATGATCTCTACATTCTTTTTCCATTCTAACCATTCCCAGGTCTGCAATCCAATCTAGAGACACCATCGTTTTCAAACTCATTCTGGTTCTGGCGCTGTGCTGTTCCTAGTTTGTCACGGGACACTGGGAGACCAGGCCCAGTTGTCTAAGCACCAGCACTTTCCCAGGAAAGGTCTGTGTCAGCTGTCAGCCCCTGCTCTGTGTGCCATAAGTTCCCTTGTCACATAAAATTCTCCTTCTGACACTGTTTCCCTTTAGGAAGAAAGTAAATCATAACTTTTCACTTAAGCATTTCTGCTGCTAGTCAGACTTGCTTTAGCCTGAAGTTGAAAAGGAGTATGTTTGGATCACATTTCAACTCAGTCTAATAGATATTTGCTTAAGGGGGAAAGGGGCTGAAGAAAAAAGGGAAATGTCAAAACGGAATAATAAAATGGTCTATAAACAGAAGCAGGTTTTCTGTGATACGTTACCCCGATAAACCCGATAATGGTTCCCAAATGCACTGTCCTGGGTCGGTGCCAGGCTGGGCAGTTGGGGGGCTCCAGGTTATTTTTAATTTTACTGTAGTCAAGCCATGACCTCATCCTGATGGAATTCTCTCCCACCAAAGAGCTGTATCAAGTTATTTGTCGGCCGAAATTCATTTGAATGTGGATTCATCGGAAACATGTGTGGCCACAGAAGCAGCCGAGAGGGAAACGTGGGGGAGGCAGGAGTGGGATTTTCAAGGAAACCCTTCCCTTTGTTTGAATGAAACATGCCAGTCCTTGCAGGGCCTCGGGCCTTTGATAATGTCGGTCTTGGGCCTGCTGTTCTCTGTGACCGCTCTGTGCCCTCAGCAGCCCCAGATCAGATCCTTGCTCTCCCCACAGCATGGGAAATGCAGCTATCCCCAGAACCCACCAGGAGCAGACCCTGGGCAGCCACCCTGTAGAATAGATGAGCTCAGGAGCCTCAGCCAACAGCCAGCAAACTCACAGACAGTACAGGATACTGGCATAAATAATAATAGCAATTCCTGCTCTTTATTAAGCACCTACTGTGTGTATGGTGGAACTGCTTTGCATACATTAGCTCTGATTTTTACAACAAAGCAGCTGGCATGATCATTCTCCCCTTCACAGATTTTAAAACTGAGGCTTGAGATGTTAAATCCTTAAGAGTATCTGGTTATTTAGTGGCTTAATCAAATTTCAAGCCCAAACCTGTTTCATATAAAGCTTCTTCTCTAACCTCAATGCTTTTACAAACAGAGGCCTTAAAGGGATTTAAAGGAAATCAAGCTTCTTTCAGACTGGCAGGTCAGGGAAGGCTTCATACAGGAGGTGGCATCTGAGCGAGGTCTGAAGAACAGGCAGTAGTAGCTGGAGAAAGCAACACATTCCAGACAGACTAAAAGTCAGGAAGAGAGGAGGTATCGGGAAAATGTGAGCTGAATGCAAGGAGTCAAGAGCCTGGTTTGACCCCCAAAGGAGAGAAGTAGGGTATGAAATGGGAGATGCCACATGAGCATGCAGCGTGGAGGGCAGCTGAGTTTTAGGTGACTGGACGGGATTGGCCAGAAGGATGACGGGGAGTCACTGTCAAACCTTGAAAAGGAAAGTGCTGTGGACCATCTTCCAGTCTCAGATGAAGAAAAGATGCCATAGGAGATCCAGGGAGGGGAGAGGGAGAATGAAGGGGCTGAGCGGGGGCAGAAGCACAGGGTGCAGAAGAAAACTCTGGAGGACTTAATGATTGATTGTCTATGGGGAAAAAAGTCAGGGAAGGATCCAAGATGAATCCCAGGTCTCCAGTATGAGTGACTGGGTGGGGTGGAGGGTCATGCACTGAAACGGGAGTGAGCTGTGGGCAAAAGAAGCAGATCAAGCTTTTGAACATGTAGCTTGAGTTATGTTATTCCTGTTGCCCCAGCTGCCGTGTGGATGGACTAAATCATGCTCCTCTTTGATTCCTGCAGTCTCCTAGCACAAGCCTCAGCATGTGGGATGTGCTCAGGGAGAAGTACCGAGTGATGGATTGGCACCATCACTCCATTCCCTGCAGACTGATAGAACTGACCCACCAAGAGAGCTGGATTAGGCCAGACTCAACATCCAGATTGTGCAGCAGCAGCAGCAGAAGCACCATGTCAGCAGCTTCAACCACATTCTCAGTACAGGCAGAACCAGAGAAGCTGCCTTCTGAGATTGTCACACGGCAGCATTTTGAGTGGGAAGAGGTCTGGCATCAGCAAAGGACCCTGCTGATTGCCATCTTCCATGCAGAGATGGATCCATGATACCAGCAAGCCATCATGGCCAAGGATTTCAAAGGACAGGAAGAAAAGCCTGCTCAGAGCAGATGCAAGGTAGAATCATCTGTTTGAGTTTTCAGTCAAGCTCCTTTCCCTGAGCAAAGCAGCCTTGTAGGAAATGAATTATTTTATTTCCTTCTCAGAAGTGGAGACTCCAATATCAGGGAGAATGGTTTCCTATAAGGCTACGTGACTTGGAATACTGTAAGTTGTTCGCAGTGTCTTCTGTGATATATACACAGAAGGTTTGAAAAACAGGATTGAGTATCTCATCATTTCCCCATTGGACAGAGCTCTCTCATTCCACGTGGCTCCCCTGTCTTCTGTGTCCAATGGCACATGGAGTGTGGGTTGTTCGTTGCATATGGTCTTTGTTCTGAGGGGCCATGTTTGCCTGTAAAACCCTATGAAAACCAGAGAGCAAGAGCAAGTCACAGTAAGGACACGTCTGTTTTGAAATTTTCTGTTTTTAGGAGTCTCGATTACTGAGAAGATGTGCTCCATTTTGAAGTTGGGTGTCTCTGTTTCAGAAAAGGCAACTATAAGCCTGTGACATGAGGTTTTTCAAATGTTAACTAGGTAAGAAAAGCAAGATGGTGAACCTCCAGGTATTCATCACTCAACTTCAACACCCTCCAGTATCTGCCCATTCTTACTTCACCTATAACTCCCCGCAGCCTCTCACTTGCTATGTTTTTCCCCGAATTGTGATTTGATTGTGCCAGGCAGCAAGGTACAGTAGAGTCTCAGCAGAATCACAGGGGGCCCTGCTGCTGCTAGTTTAGGAGGCCTTGCCAGCAAATGTCATATTTATCTTTGTTCCCCCAGCTTACACAGGGCCTAGTATACAGTTGGCACTCAAAGAATGACATGACTATTCCTCACTCGGTGTGTAATTTTGGAAACATCCTTTCATCTCTTCAGCCCTGTAGTTCTCATTTGAAAAGTAGTAACAAGAAATCTGCCTGACTGAAGGTGAGCATTTAATCAGATCATGTCTGGAAACCATTTAGCACAGTGTGGAGTGGTAGCAAGCTCAGCGATGTAATTCCCTCCGTCTTCTCCATTCCTCTGTGGTTATTGAAGGCTAGCTCTTCCTAAGACATAGGAACTCAAATGAGTAGGTAGAAAGGAAGAGGAAAAAAAAGGCAGTGTTAGAGCAATGAGGAATAAAGAAGGAGGAGACAAAAAAAGAAAAGCAGAGAACAAAGTGGAGTTAATAGAAAGGGAACAACAAGAGAGAAGGCTCTTCTAGGTATCCTGAAATCCAGCTTCATGATGTCTCCATGGAAGAACTTGGCATGTCTGAAAACATCTCTCTTGGGTCCCCTATAACCCCTGTTAAAAGAAAGCCAAGGTCTTGGCACTGTTTGTCCCCCAGGCGATGCCCCTTTCTTCCCTCACGCCCACCCCAGCCATCTAGGGTCCTTGTGTCCTTTTCTCAATTGTCCCTTCAGAACTTGCTCCCTAGAGAGCATCTACAGAAAGCTCCACATGGGAGTACAAAGGATCGTGGGCTTTAAGGTGCCCAGGGAGGGAAAGGAGCATGCATTCCCTTTCTTCCGGCCTGTGTGAGGTCCTGTGTATATACCGTCAGAGTATGGGGTGATGCAAACTAAGGCAGACTTCAGGTTGCTGAGAGGTCGCTGCAGAGGGATCAAGGTGATTGATATACTCATGGTCAGAGAAGGCTTCTTTAGCACAGTGGGGGATGTTAAGCTGTGTCTTGCGTGAACAGTAAATGTTTACCCAGTAGAGAAAAAATTTTCAGAATAGGTAAAAGTCTTATATTTGATTAGCCCATGGGTTAAGCTGAATTTTTTTTTTTTTTTACTTACATGCACACACTCTCATTGGTGGATAAGTATTGCATTACCCCAATATCATGGACCTCAAATTCTTCTTAGTGTCCACCCTAGCTTTGGATAACCCAGGATTGTTTCCCCCACCCTGGAGACTAATTAACTAAGCTTTAGATTCTGCCCCATTGCCTTACTAAGCTACAACTTTTCAAGCCCCAGCTCACTAGTTGCCTATGACTGGCTGTTGGGAACCCCGCTTTAAGACAATTCCTGGATCTAGAGCTTTTGCCTGTCACTCTTTGCCTTGGGTAGAATTACCTGTGACCTTGCCACTCATTCCTCTAGCTTTCAAGTTCCTCCATAGTGAGAATCAGTAATCTCTGCATCCCCTGCCACCAACACAGGGTCTAGTAAAATGTTGATGTAAACAAATGTTTTTTGAATTTAAAGTAACTGAACCTTAACCCAAGGATAAAATGTGAAAATTGCAACAGTCACCAGATGGTCTGCATTCTTCTGGCAAATACTGCCATGTGAAGAACACCCAAATATGTAGGCTGGCTTCTGCATATTTCGTCCAGATGTTCAGCTTCAGGTAGAAGCAGACGAAGAAATCCTTAATGAACAGACTAGTGTTTCTTAGCATGTCTAACCTCCAGACCTCCCTGTGGTCTCCTGTATTAAGGCTGCCGTTCACTCAACATTCTTCAATGGGCTGCAAAATAAAATGCCTTGGGTTAGAATCACAAGCAACGAGGGAAGGGGAGGAGAGCAGAGATACCACCAAAGCCATGTGGCAAGAGTACTGCAAGTGTTGGGTTGGAACCAGGAAGCTGTGTGGCTGGAATAAGGTGGGCAGAGGGCAAGAAGGTGGAGAGCTAGGAGTGGGGTCTGGGCCATGGCAGAGCCGGCAGTCCCTTACTGGATTGGGGTTCTGAGTGCCCTGAGTGAAATGGTGAGTCACTGTAGAGTTTTAAACAGAGGAATGACATAGTATAAATAACCTTTTCAGAAGACAGCGCTGAGTTGTTTGAAACTAGCCTGTGAGGTGGGGCAGGGGAAAAGAGAGAAAGTGGGGAGAGTACTTAGGAAGCTACCATGGTTATCTGGGCAAGACGTGAGGGCAGGAGTGGTGAGGAATGGCTGAATTCTGGATGAGTTTTGCCTTCTGCTTCTCAATTGTCTGTGCTCTGCCTGCAGACAAATGCTCAACCAAGAATGCTACTTTATACTAGAAGCCACACAGTAGGGTAACAACATGCTTTTATTTGCAATAAGTGAACAAGCAAACAGATACACCAGCTCCAGAAGGATCTAGATGCTGGTTCTCAGAGACACATTCTCAGGTATCTCACTTCGGCTTTGCCCTGCCTCTCTGAAGGACCCAAAAGCTGAAGGAACAGAAACTGAATTATTCCTCCAACTGTGATGTGGGACAAGAAAAGCTGTTTCCAGAAAAAAAAAAAACATATATCAAGTGAACTTGTTGAATTTATTTTTTGGTGCTTTTCCCATTTTGTGTGAGAAACATAAGCAGAGGGAATAAAGGTGGGAGTTTTGATCTCCTGAATGTAATTTAATAGAGAAGCCAATACCTGTAGGGAATGTGGGTGACAATAAGGGAGAAAGAAGGTGGCTGACTGGGACAGAAACCATCAGAGGAACACCATCAGGAGGAAATGACCAGATGCAGATCCTCACAGCTAAAGAGGATAAAGGGTCTGGCCTCAGAAAGTCCCCCCCTCCCCCCACCCAGATGAGCTCAAACATCCTGGGCTCCTCAGGGTGGTTCTCTCAGCTTCCCACACTCTGGTGCAATGTCAAGCGTTGTCTCCTTACTCAGCTGACTTCCAGTGGGCAGAGGCAATTTATTGTGTGCAGGACACACGTGGTTCCACCCACATTCCACTTTGAACTGTGCAGCACCGTGGTGAGGCAGGAGTTACCTTCATCTTACAAAGAAAACGGAGGTCCCAAACTTGGAAGGGACATATGATGAAACCCTTAGCAAGTTTAAGAGACCCCGTCTGTGAGTCACATCTGAGACTCCCCTCTTCAAAATTATCTGGGCTTGGAGGCGGAAGTTGCGGTGAGCCGAGATCGCGCCATTGCACTCCAGCCTGGGTAACAGAAGCAAGACTCCATCTCAAAAAAAAAAAAAAAAAAAAAAAAATTATCAGGGCTTCCCCGCAGGGCCAGCAGACTCATCTCTGTGAGTGGCATGAGAGGCCTTGAATGCGCTGGGGTGAGCGGGATGTCATGGTAAGGTCCAAGCACTGAGCCTCTTAGCCATAGGAGTAGCAGTGCCTAACAGCCATTCCTCCAGACAGTCCCCTAGCAAGCAGCCGGAGTTCTTGTTCTCTTGCTTCCCTTTTTGGAGAATCTGAGCTAGATCCATTTGAATTAACCATTTTGGTGACTATAAAACTCCTTCTAAAACAATAGCACCTAAACTTGGCTGCACATCAGAATCACTTCGGCAGCTTGAACAAATACTGATACCTCGGCTTATCCTGAGTTTTTCATTTAATTTCTCCAGGGCATTCTAGTGGGGAGTTAAGGTGAAAAAACATGACTTTAGAAAGTCTTCTTTTAGTGTCTATACACGTTGTCTATTTAAGAGTTAGGACAACTGAAATATTTAATTAGGCATTTATTTATTACTATGTAAGCTATTACAAATACTATTGTAATTTTAACATCCAAAAATGTAACATTTTCTCTCACTGTTTTGGATTCTCTTGGTAGCATAAATTTCTAAGAACAGAATTACTTATTGAATTAGGAGAATTCACTGACTGAAACGTATGAACGATGTTAAAGTTCCTGATGCAAATAGATAAATGGTCCTCCAAAAATCATGCACCAATTTGTGTTCTCTTGATTTTCTTTTTAAATAGGAACGCTCATGTCCAACTTCCCCATCACCACAGCTTTTCAGTCATGGAATGAGCATTCTTGGGAGGTAGAGAGATTCTCATTATTGGAGGTGTTCAAGTGTATCTAAAGGGCAATTTGCTGAATGTGAGCTGGTGTGCAGCCACTGCCCGAGTCTGGGTGGGAAATGCAGGACACACAGAAAGATTTGGCTGCAATATCCCACCCTTGGTCTGCACTAGTTACTACTTCAGGGAGAGCCTAGATCCACAAGGCTGTTTTCAGGTGAATGATGGACAGGTCCAGGGTGGGAAGGCAGGTTTACTATGGAAAATGCTCAGGAAAGGCTGGGACCCATCAGTGCTTGGGAGATACTGCTGGAGTCAATGTGTGTAAGAATGACTATTAGCAGGACAATGGGGGTGAGGAAATGGAAAGGAAGATTGTGAGCTTCCCAAAAGGCTTCTCTGGGCTTACATTATTTTTCAGCAAAGAGGCTCATTCAATATTTCAGATGGCTTTACCCTTGGGTTTGACTGACACACATTTGGAGTGTGGGGGGAGCCATTTGAAATAATTCTAAAATGTGTTCATCTCTCCAAAACGGGCAGCACAGAATGATAGAAAAAGCAGGGTGTACAGAGTCAGACGGACCTGGCTTTGAAGGCTCTCCCAGACAAATCCCCGAAATGTGTACAAGATGCCTGCGTTCTCTGAGCCCCAGTAAAACGATGGTAATAACGTTCTCTCCATGTTCTTGGGATAACTAACACGCTAATTTGTACATGAAACACACAGAAAGAGACTTGGCACATAGTTTACAATCGATAAGAGGGATCCATTATTGCATTATTAATTCGAACATACTTGCATCCTTGACTTTGCACACAGGCAATTAAATGGTGAGAGTGATGGAAATCGTGATCACTAATAACAGTTACCAAAGCAACCTCCTATGGGGACCTAGCATGTGCTAGACATTGTCCATTGTGTAAATATAACCCCTTCTATTTATCTGGCACTTTAATAATCATCCAAGAAGTTTTATCTTCTTCCAAAAAATGAAGAAAACTAAATAAATCTTGTAAAGTCAATAGAGACTATATTGTAAATGAAGAATCAAGTGGTTCTAATGATTTCTCTAAGGGAATAGGGAAAGTATGTTAAATTTTTTGGTAAGTAAATTGAATCCTATTCTGCAATTCCTAGGTCCTATAATTTAAAATATTGTAGAAAATGTTTTGTAATGTAATTAAGATAAGCCTTCAATTTTTTAAAAAATAAAGCTTGTCTATTGCTGTTTTAATCCCATCTTTACAATTTTTAGAATAAGACCTGATGTCGAAGATGCTGTTGGAGCTCCCAGAGTCTCTGGTTTTTGGGTCTTCCCCCATGCTCCAGGAAGTTTCATTATTGACTCCAGATTCCAGCAAATCCCCAGAGCCCAGGCATTTTACATGTCTGTGGTAGGGAGAGACAAAGAGCCTGTTTCCCAGGCCAGGTTCTGTTTACACTTCCTTGATCAGGGATAATGATTTGTTTACAGGAGACATTCTGCCCTCATTAAACTCACTTCTGGACAATCAATGAAGGGACTAAGATGACAGGACACATGTGTGTTTGAAGTTCACACATCCTGCCTTGCTCAAGCAGGACCAAGGCTCAGCCAAGACTTTCTTGTACTGACACCTAGGATCAGGACATCGAAAGCTCCAGTAGAATTAAGAAAGGATGACCCTTCCCAAGGAAACATAAATAAAGTCTCAACAAATGACTTTGCTAATTATTCTTCTCTGATTCCTATATCTCAGCATAGGACAGACCCTGCCTAGTATATTTCACATAGACCTCCTTATTGCCTATGTTACTTATTACAGGCATTCTCATGCACGTGTACTGGTGTCTCATCATGGTTTTAATCTGCATTCCTCAAATAGTGAATGGTGCTGAGTATTTTTTTCTGTGCTTATTCACCATTCACCACATCTTCTTTGGTGACATAACTATTCATATCTTTTGAAGTTTTTAAGTTATATTATTTGTCTTATATTATTAAATTGTAAGATTTCTTTGTAAATTCTGGATAGGTCTTTTATTTGATAGATATTTCACAAATATCTTCTCTCAGTATGTTGCTTTTTTTCTTTCATTTTCTCAATACTTTTTTGAAGTGCAAAAGTGTTTAATTTTGATTGGGTTACTTTATCAGGTTTCTTTTTCTTTTATACACTGTGCTTTTGGTAAAATATCTAAGAAATTTCTGAGGAACCCAAGGTCTCAAAGATTTTCTGTTATGTTTTCTTCTAAAAGTTTTTATTGCTTTAGCTCTTACTTTTAATTTTATGATCCATTTAGCGTTAAGTTTTGTACATGGTTTAAGTTGAAGGTCTGAGCTTTTTATTAAAATTTCTGTTTATTTTTATTTTTTATTTCAGTAGTTTTGGGAAAACAGGTGGTATTTGGTTACATGCATAAGTTCTTTAGCGATGATTTCTGAGATTTCAGGTGCTCTCCTCACTGGAGCAGTCTACACTATATCTAATGTCTTTTATCCCTCACCCCCTCCCACCCTTTCCCCCAAGTCCCCAAAGTCCATTGTATCATACTTATGCTTTTGCATCCTCATAGCTAAGCTCCCACTTAGGAGTGAGAACATATGATGTTCAGTTTTCTATTACTGAATTATCTCCTCATATGAGGAGGCTTTACTACTTGAACCCTAAGGGTATACTTAGGTCTGACACCCTCAGTTTCAACTGCATAGGAGGTGAACAGATTGATGCATTAAGAATGCAGAGGGTCTTTTCCATGACATGTAGGTAGCAGGAAAAACTTAAAGCAATTGCATTGGTCAGTAATAACCTGGGGACAAAAGGAAAGCAATTCCGTTGACCTTGTGTCCAGCCTGAAAACTGCGTTGAAGCAGCTCTCTGGGTTCTTTCCTCTTCATGAACAGATTCAATCCTTGTATTGATGAAGGTGTGAAAAATGTTTGTTTGTTTGTTTGTTTTAAAAAAAGGGGTGTATTTGTGAGTAACAGATGAGCATCCTGTGGGTACCCTTCACTCCCTCTAGGCATAACATCCAGGTTGCTCACAGTCTAGAGGGCCCCAAGGATCAATGGCAACAGCTGCAGTCAGGAGAAGATGGTAGCCTTTATTGCTGAGTAACCATCTTAAGCTTGGACCACACGTTTTCCTGCTGTGAACTGAAAACAACACTGTGGTTTGAAGAATTGTGGCTAAGACTACATGAGTGGTAAATATGGAGTTAGGGTTTTAATTGAAGACTTTATGACACCAAACCTGAGTCCTTTATCCCTTGCCATAATTTATCATGAAAAGTCAAGTGCGTATGAGGTGTGGGGTAAGTTGGGTTCTTGCTGAGCCAGTGTGCAGAGGTCTAAGCTCCTTTGAAGCAGTACCCAGATGTCATTCTTTTCTCCCCGGAAAGAAAAATTGGAAAACACCCTCACCTTGCAAGACTGAAAATCTTCTTAGCACTTCACTACTGGCCAGAAAAAGCACTGGGAAGAAACAACTCCCTGTTAAGAGATCTGGATCCTAATGTTGGCTCCACTCTCAACCAAGTGACCCTGACTAAGACATTTCAACTACCTGGGCCCCAGTCTCCTTATTTATAAATTTATGATGTCAATTTGTGGTCTATCTACTTCTTAATGATAGCATGTTTGAAAGATAATATCTGGAGAAGGCAATACTTAAAGAGACTCTGTGATGCATATAATCTCTTCTTTCTAATCCTTTTCCATCAACATTTCTGGGTGACCACAGAAAATCATCCTCCCTTCCTGGGCCCATCTCTTTAACTGTATAATAGAAAGGGTGATCTAAATGCCTTTTGGAGTTCATCTAGCTCAGAATTTATGACACTTGGCCTCTGCTGAGTCCTGGCCTTTTGGCAAGGCCCAGCACATTTTGTCCACAGGGATGTGGACATCCTCCGAAGAAGAGATGAGACAAGTTTTCCCATTGAATCTGTCAGCGCAGAGAAAACCAGGGTCTCATCAACTTCACTGGAGAACCTATGGCACTGGCCCAAGTCTGACAAAAGGCACCATGTGGATATACCTAACCAGATCGTGTGATGTAATGCCCACCAGAGACCACTGACTTAGCTTGGGGATCAGGAGCAAAAACAGACCCATTAACTCCAACACACTTTTGTCAGAGTTTGGGCATTAGGGGAAGAGGATGGGGCGGTGGGGATATGGCAAGGAAGGGAGCTGTCTTTTAAGTAGTACTGGAAGTAAAAATGCCAGATCTCCCACAGGTTGCAAGTATGGCTCATACTTGAAACAGAGAAATACCTGCACCAGAAAGAAGAATAATGGGACAAACACAGATTTTAGAGCGAGACAGAGCTGGAATGGAATCCAAGTTCTCCTACACACTGGTAGCTGTGTGACCTTGTGCAAGACTCTCAACCTGACTGCTGGCAGCTTCCCTCTCTACAGTGACAGAGTATCTGGGAAAGCAAGGTTCATTCTTTGTTTATTTATATTAGTGACAGGAGTGGCAGATCTTCTCCATCTAGATGCTCCAGAGATCCTCTCTGCTATGTTAGCTAACTAGCTTGCCTTGGCTAGGCAAAAACTAAGAAAGTTGTCATCAATTGCTCTCTAAGAAGGAAGCCTGGGTTTTTTTTTTTTTTTTTTTTTATGGCCTATCAAAGCTGGCCCTTCTGACACCTTGGTCAGAAGAGTTAATTAACAAAAAAACATAGTAGACACATTTTCACAAGGGCCAAGCAACCCTTTGGAAAGAAAAGTTCCTAACCCCAGCCAAGTAATCCTCAGAAGAAGAGTGAGGGGCCTTTTCCAGAAAGGATCCTTATAAGAAAGCCTCCTGAAAGGAAAGGCTCCTCACTCCTCTTCTGAGGTTTACTGTTACTGGATCCTCTCTGCAGAAAGAGACAGCCCTTACTATCAGGAGGGCAGGGGATCTTGGTTGTCCCTGCAGAAGGCCAGGTGCATTGTGAGGGAAAGGCAGGATCTTGTAGCACTTGTGACTGAGGATGAAGTATGGCGCCGCACCAGACTCAGCTTTGCTGGCCCAGGATACGGCATTTAGCTCAATGACTGAATGTATCAGTAGAAACCACGAAAGCTGTAAGCACTGTGATCATGCAGGAACAGGTCAACAAGGGCATCACACAGTGGACACATCAGTATCTCCGGGGCCAGTTTTCCATGGAAGTCCACGATGGTGCTGACCAGACTCCAGCTCTCTCTTCATCTGGCATTTGGAAGCAGAACTAATAATCCCTCTGTCCTGAGTAAGACCTAAAGGTTTTTGAGAGGTTGTTGGACAACTGGGGGTGGGACAGGGGTTGATTTTGAGAAAGAAAGAACTTCCCACTAAGTGGGCAAATGGACTTTGGATGATTAACTGGATTAACTGGGATTCCATTTCAGCTCTGTCTCTCTCTAACTGGAAAAATTAGACACATTTTCATATATTCCCAAGATAGTGAAACAGTTCCTACCAGTCACATGCATAATAGAATTCATACAATCTGCCTATACAGGTGTATTGGGACGATTTGTCAGTGTACCACCTGGATCTGGCAGAATACCTGGCACATAGTGTGTCATCAGCCAGTGTTTGTGGCCTTAAGCTCCTGAAGTGACATAGAAGGAAGGAAGGCTTGATGCCCCATGGAAACACTGCTGTCACTTCAAAAGTGTTTCTAGGAAACTCTCTCTTTGTTGAGATAAGAATCCGCTGGGGTAGGAGTAGGGTATGAAACACAGAGAATGAATAAAACTCTCTGAGATCTCAAGAGGCTTACAGTGTCTGGGAACAAGTCTAATCCCTTGGACGTGATTCTAGGATGAGCATATGGATGCAACCTCTATTAATTAGGCTGTTGGGTGGAAGAGATAAACTTCCTTTGTTTACCTGAAGGGATGGGGATTATTCAGAGCTGATGAGAGTCACAGGAAGGTGTACCCATGATTTGCTCAGCATTTCCCAAGGATGCCTGGGTTACGGCTCATCGAAACCACCCTGGCTTTGTAAGGAAGGGATGCAAAAATGTTCCCACGGGTCTTGGCAACCACAGGTGGACTGTCAGGGTATCTCTGAGAGGAAGGCACACAAGGATGCCAGGGATGCCAGGAGCAGCCAGGCAGCCTTCAGGAGACAACAGATGCAGGGCAGCTTTGGGGAGGAGGTTATCTGTCATGCCATGTGGCAGCAAGGCTTCTCCATCCATCTCAGTTTCTCCTGCCGCTTTTGCTAAAACTCAACCACTCTACCCTCTCCGCATGTGTCCTTCTTACCCTGTTCAGCTGCCTACTCAGTCACGTGTTAGGCCCCTGTGATTTAGAGACAGCCTTTGAGTTCCTCTGGGTCTTCTCTTTTCCAGACCAAACCCTCACACTTTCTTCTTCCTTAGGTTGCACCCTACACTGGGGCTTACGAACCTTGTGCTTCAGACTATCCGGGGATCTCCTGAGGGAGCCCCCCAGCCCAGGAGAGGGAGCACTGAGCACAGTTCACCCAGGACTGCAACTCTGAGAAAGTGCCCAAATCTCTTTGTGCCTCAATTTTCTCAGCTGTAAAATGAAGATACCAACATGGGCTGCAGGCCTCAAAGCCAGGGTCTGAGAGAAGTTTGCCTCTGCCTGGGGGTTCGGGAGCTCTAAACTTGTGAGGCTGGTAATTGGACAAGTTTATGAATCTAGCTCAGTCCTCAGAGGCCCTTCCCTCGTGATCCTCTCTGTGGCTCTCATCCTCTGAACCCTTTTCATGACTGAGACCTGCCTCCCTGAGAGCTGGGAGGAAGGCAGACCTGGGATGATCCCTAGGGTGAAGTGAGTGATGTAGCTGAGTTTCAAAGGGGTCACATGACCTGATCATACAGAAAGTAAGTAGCAGAGGACAAGCTGTCCCACTGTGTGTGGCGTATTAGGAGAACCTGCCCTTTCCTAGGCCACATAGCCAAGGGGTTACATGAACAGATTGGGAGCTCAGATGCACCTTGTTTTGATTCTTGCTTCTGTCCCCGCCCGGAACTATATCCCTCGGGACAAGTTACTCAACCCCTTAGAGGCTCAGTTTCCCTCCTTGTCTATCAGCGGCTGTGGAGACCATCAATCCCCAATCCCCTCATAAGGGGATTAAGACTGTACAAGTGAGGACAGCTGACAGGAGTGGACGCGGTTGTCGCCTCCACGCTAATCCAAGAAACGAGACCCGAGTTTGAGAAAATTTGCTCAGAGCCCGGCGGCGACCCACGGATGCCAGCGGAGAGCCCTTCCCGGTATCGGGGTGCCCCTAGATGGTGCTGGTGCACCGGGCAGCGAAGCCACGCGCCCCTCCCGCCCAAGCACGCTCCCAGGCGGCCGCAGACGCCGTGGCGGCCGGGCAGGGACAAAGGAAGGAGAGGCGGGGGCGCGGAGACCCTGAGGCCCGTGTGACCCCTGCAATGCAGAGCCTCGCTGCTCTGCAGAGGGAGCCGCCTGGCGGGGCGGGAGCAGGCTGTCTTGGGCTCGGGGAGTCCGGGCGGAGCCCTGCCCACCCACCCCGCCACCACCCGCTCAGGAAGCAGGTGGGCTGAGCGCACCCGGCCTGCGGCGCAGGGCTCTGGGAGCCGGGATGTGAGCCCTCCTTCGTGCCAGGCCCCACGGTGGAGGGCGGGGAGGGGGTCTTGGAAAGTTCCTTCGTGTCACTTGCTAACCCAGGTCCCTCTGGCTTTCAGCCTTTGCATGATTATTGACCCAGAGATTCTGGGCTGCAAGGGACAAGACCGGCGCCTGGGGGAAGCAGCAGCTATGAATAGCGGAGGGGTCCCTCTGTCCCCCGGAGGTCAGTCTCTCCACCTGTAAAGTGGGCATGATGATGCCCGCCCCGCCTTGTTGGCTTCCTCACTCAGCAAACCGATCCCGCGCTCCTGCTCATGCCCAGGAGCGATGCCCGGCTCCGGGACATCCCTGAGCAATGACAGCAGCCCTTGCCCTGAAGGGGGCACAGCGGACGGGCCAGACAGACTGGAGCTTCAGAGGCTCGTGCCCAGATAGAGTGTCTGGTGAGAGGAGAAACTCCAGGGAGGATAAGAAAGCTTGGAGAAATGCCCTGAGAACCACAGGCTGCTGTGAGCATTGCTATTCCGCCAAGCGAGGGGAGTGATTTTAAAGCCCTTTTATCGTTGTTCTTAGACTGAGTCTAAGGGGTGGATATTCCCAGCTCACTCCACTTTGCTCCGGTCAGGTGAAACAGGATTGGAGGCTGGTTAAAAGAAAGCTCGGAACCAAACTGGATATGAACCTCTGCTCTACCTCACTTGCTAGCTGGGTGACTTGGGCAGGTTAATAATTCACTTTCCCAAGCCTGGATTCCCCCATCTGTAAAAACGGAGGTTAAAAGAAGGCTATGTTGCTAGATTTCAGGCAGATTCATAGTAATATGTGTTGCTCCATTATGTTTAGTTGCTAAGTGATGCAGCAGAGAGACTTGGGAATCGGGAAATATGGGACCTGGTTCCCCCAATGTTACTACCTGGTAGAAGGATCTGGAAGAAGCCTTTTCTCCTTCGCTACTGGGTTATCCACCCATGCAAGCGACACGCATGAAGGACACGAGGCCACCTGGTGGCCAGTGTCCCCTCCAGCTCACTCCCACAGCCTATGTGCTTACAGACAGGCAGGAAGACCACTTTCTTCCATCCTGTAAGGGGGTGTAGTGTAATGGTGAAGAACATGTACTCTGGGGCCAGACGGCCTGAGTAAATTCCAGCTGCACCATGTTCTAGGTGCGACCTTGGGCAAGTTACCAGTGCCTCAGTTTGCTCGTCCATAGGATGATGATAATAGTAATAGTATAAAACTTGTCTAGAGTGGGCTAGGTGGTAGTAACGACAAAATTCAAGCATGCATTAGCTCAACATAGAAGTTTATGTCTTAATCATAAAATAGGCTGGGGTAATTTCAAATGAGCAGGGGATTCTGTTCTCGTAATTCAGGGGGCTCAGGCTGGCAGTTGTTTTGTCAGCTGTAACACTTGATTTCCAAAGAAGCCTTGAAGGAGAGGAGCATGGATGGGAGCTCATGGGAGCTCTAAGGCCTGAGGCTTCAGGGAGGCACCTGTACCTTCCACT
Source organism: Saguinus oedipus (assembly GCA_031835075.1). Classification (NCBI taxonomy): domain Eukaryota; kingdom Metazoa; phylum Chordata; class Mammalia; order Primates; family Cebidae; genus Saguinus; species Saguinus oedipus. The sequence continues at coordinate 6,300,930 of CM063183.1, read as the reverse complement.
CCTGTTCCACTGGCCAGCACCAAGTCACATGACACCCCTAACCTAGGGGCACGCTGGGACACGGAGCCTTGGCTGTGTGCCAAAGAAGATGAAGCCGATGGACTACAGAAACCAGGTAACCAGCAGCCTTTGTTACAGTGACCTGTGTCACTTTGACATTTTTGAGGATAACATTACTAGTTTAATATTTGTAAAGTACTTAGAACAGTCCCTGGCACATGTTGACACTACATAAATATTTGCTATTATTATTTTTGTTGCTATTCTTGTCCCTTAAGAATTTACTGAACATGAAAACTGGAGAGCCACCTAGAATTCCAGCCAGCACTGCAGAGCATTGTTTGGGCAGCTTCAGGACACCCTCCCTTGTCAATCTTAGCAAATTCAGGCCATGTGAGCTTCTCGCTAATGTATTTTGTTTCTGTACTGACAGGGAGGCCTGCTGGGAAATATACCTTTCTGAAGCCTCCTTATGTCATTCTGATGCTTGAGGAGCACCTCTAGCTGTGCTGACTCTAGTCTTCACCTTTATATGCTCATACAGATCCAGGGGGATGGGGGCACACTTGCCTCATCTGCTCCTAAGGTACCAGTTCTCAGGTGCTACCTCCCTCATGGTGGTACAGGAGCAAAAGGCAGGATCAGAGAGGTCCTAAAGGAAGGACGGCTAACAATTGGATCTGACAAATGTTGGTTATTAAGTCACTTAAGACCTGGTGTGGTGGCTCATGCTTATAATCCCAGGACTTTGGAAGGCAGAGGTGGGTGAATAACTTGAGATCAGGAGTTCAAGACCAGCCCCGCCAACCTGGTAAAATCCCCATATCTATGAAAAACATAAAAATTAGCTGCAAGTGGTGGCAGATGCCTGTAATCCCAAAGCACTCAGGTGGCTGAGGCAGGAGAATCCCTTGAACCCAGGAGGCAGAGTTTGCATTGAGCTGAGGTCACTGCACTTCAGACTGGGAGACAGAGCAAGACTTTGTCTCAAAAAGCAAAACAAAGCAAAGCCACTTAACACCTTAGTCCCTCAGTTTACTTATCTGTAAAATAAAATCAGAAAACAATAATGGCTGCAGAGAGCTATTTCAAGGTGAAATTTAATGTATATGAAGCCCCAAGCACTGTATTAAGGCATGATGTTCGCTCTTAGTACTTAGTGGCAACTTTTGATCCATCAGTCTTAAACTTTGACTTGCTGTTGCCTCTGCATCTATAGAGTGCTTAATGTGTACAACATAGAGGTAAAGTAGGTTGGTGTAAGTGGATTGCCAGGATCCTAGCCTTTAAAAATGCCTGCCTGCTTGTCCTGGCCTGGAGTCTCACGCCTCAGACACCCAAACTTTCAAGTGAGAAAGTCAGAGCTTGATGCAGAGGGCACTTCTGTCAGCCTGCTCCCTGCTTTCTGAGCTCTACCCCATGGTTTAACCACAATACTGCCAGCTTGTACCATGCTTCTGCCATGCTAGGAGTCCACAATGCCAACGGCAGTAGTCAGTCATTTCTGTGTGGAGGTAAGGAATGAAGACTGTTTTAGGAAGTGATTTTTTAAAAAACGGCATTGATGAAAAGAAGGAGTGCTTTAAAATAACCTTATAACATTATGATATCTTGCCTACAATCTTTAAATCACTTAACTATAGCATCTACTCTGCGCCCAAAGCTGTCTAGGCCCAATGTCACCAACAGTGACATTATACATGTACATAACTTATTGCTTTTGATTTCACTATTATTGTATTATAAGTCACATTTCCTATTAGGCAAATGATGACCCCAAGAGTCAGTGGTATGCTAAATATATGCCACCAGCTCTCCAGGAAAAATGTAAATGCATATTTTTTTTATAACTTGCATATAGATAGATACGTAATTTACTAAAGTATGTATACTATAATTTTAAACTAATAACAAAACAACTTTATTTTAAGTTCCATATAACCAGTTGATTCTAATAGAAGTCAATTGCTTTCACTGGTTTTTACCAAACTCTTATATTTGTTGCCAATCTGTGATGGCTATTGATAATGCATGTAGTTTAGACATGAATATTAGCTGATATTCTCATTTTAGTTGTGCTGAAAGTGAAATAATGAAGATGTATGTTTAAATCTCATGTGTTCCTCAATGACATGGGCAATTCCTTTGCTGATGCAGACAATTATTTTGAAATAGTGAACAAATATTTTCTCAAAAATTTTTTATGCTATTCACAATGTAACTGATAAAGACATGACACACTTTTAAGTTTCATTTGCCTTTATTAACATTTTATCCATCACTCTTTTACATATAAACAACTAACAAGTCAATACACCAAGCCCTGATTTGTAATGTTTGCTTATTTTTGTGGTGTAAATACTTCCGACAATGACAATTTAAAGCTACCAAGGTAACTTCACTGAACATGAAGTGACTTGTATCACTGTATCTGGGTGGTGAAAATATTATATCATGGTGTGTGTTTGTCTTTTCAGTTTCATCTGCAGTTTACAATTAGATAGTAGTAAACTGTTGTAATATAATTAGAAAGCGGTGATTTTGAGTATTTATTACTGTTGATTTCACTGTTGCATCATAAGTTATATAATTCATTTTTTTTGTAATGGTCATGTTTAACAACCAGCTCAGAAAATTTCTGAAAATTTAACAACTTGGGAACTGGCTGTTAGCACACCACGGCCAAGAGTCTAATGTTATTTTCACTGGAAACTGAGTGAAAAAAAGTACTGTTTTCGATATTGTTTAATAAAGTATAAGGAAAGAGAGAGACCAAGAAAGCAGGTAGGCGGAAAGGAAGTTGATAGAGATGTTCAGTTTCAACTTAGCAGACCTCATCTGTGCCAACAGAAACCGTCGGTGTAGGCACTGATCCCTTTGAAAATCCTGCCTCAACAGAAGTCCATTCTATGCCCCAATTTTGCTTTTGCCCAGACGTGTATAACAGCTCAGCCTCTGGCTATGGCAGGGCACTCAGCTTCCCCATTCAGCAAGACTGAATGCCGGCTGAAAGGCACAGAGTGTCAGCTGCAAGAAAGTGTGCTTCTTCACCCCCCACTCCTCCCCCAACACCATCTCCTGGCTCATTCATTCTCATTCCTAGTGCTGAGAGCAGAGGGCCAGGCTGCCAGCCTTTGTCCATGGTGCCATGGTCTGAATGTTTGTGTCCCCTCCAAATTTATGTTGAAACCTAATCCTCAATGCAGTAGCATTAAGAGGTATGTTATTTGGAAGGTAATTAAGCCATGAGAGCTCTACCCTCTTGAGTAAAATTAGTGCCTTATAAAAGGGCTGGAGGGAGCTTTCTTAAGCTTTTTTTGCTCTCCCATCCCTTCCACCATGTGAGGATACCTATGAGACACGAACTTTCTCCAGACATCTGCCAGAGCCTTGATCTTGGACTTCCCAGCATCCAGAACTGTGAGGAATAAATTTCTACTGTTTATAAATTACCCAGCATCTGGCATTTTATTGTAGCAGCACAAATAAACTAATACACACGAGCATTCTGTCTTCTACAACCATGCCTCTCTCTGCCTTGATAATGGGGCATCCTATTCCTCAAGCTCTAGGGAAATGTGCATGATATCATGTGACCCAAAGAAGAAGGCCTTGTCCCAGCTTCCTATCTGGTTTCCCGCTGAGATTTCCCATAGATATCCTTCTAGAACCTCAATCTTTTGATTCTGTGTCTTGTACTTTCGAGATGAACAGGAAAGCAATGGAAGGAACATCTAATGAGGAAAAGAAAAAAGACCAAAAAGACCAGCTGAATTTCTCCCTATTTACTTCTCATTGTGAATCAGCCCATTGGAATTCAGTTTCCCCATGTGTTTCCACTGGATTCAAGATGGAAAGGACTATGGGGAACACTTAGTCTAATACTCCTGACAGAAGAGAAAACCCAGACCCTCAGAATACTTCCCAAACAGCCTCCATGCCCTTTCACAGAGTTGGTAGCAAGAAAATTCTTCAGAATCAACTGTTTAAGTACCTTGAGATTTTCCTTCTCCTTCTTCTTTTCCTTCCATTTCCAGAAGCTCTGAGAGTGCTCTGAGTGTTAAAACCTTCCATCAAGTCTGTCCCCATCTGCAGCTCACTAGACTCCAATGCCTTCAATGATATAAACCATGCCCTCATCATTTCTGATGTAGTAGAAAGAGCACAGGCTTAGAATCCACAAACTTGGAGTTTCGGCCACAGCTCAGCCTAGCTGTGTGGTTTGAGCAAGCTGTTTGCCCTTTGTCTCTGAGCTGCAGTCTCCATAACTGAAGAGTGACAGTACTTATCACAGGGGTCTTCTGAATACTAAATGCAATGAGGTACACAGACTTCCTAATACTCTGTCTGGCTCCTGGGAGCCAGAAAACAAATGTGTCTTTTCATGGTGCCCATATCCTTATATTTCCAGTGGATGTGGAATAGCCTAGAGGAAATAATTCAGGAAAATAAACTGAATAAATGAAGTTAATAATGAAAATTTGTAATCAAAGCCCTATCATTTTTTCCTTCAAAGCATCCCTGTGTTTTTTCCTTCACCATTCTTTCAGTGATCTTCTTCCTTTATTCCCAATTTCTCACCTCAACTACTACAGACTATGCATGCCAAGTTTCTGCCCTTAGTCCTACCCCTGGTCCCAATCTATCTTATTACTCTTCCTAAAGCAGAGCTCAAGGTCAGGGTCTGTGTCTTGCACATTATCGCTATGATTTCCAAAGCTGTTTAGTAAACACCTGATTGATACAATACACAAAGAATGCATAGCTTTATGGATGAAACAATCAAAATATATATTGTTTTTCTCCTCTTTCATTTTTCTTCTATCTTTCCGGGTTCTTTCTATTATCACTTAAACATTATCTTCAGCATTAGCGAAAGTTTAGCAGGTATGTGTTCACAATAATAATTGCATTTCTGGTACTATGCTAAGCCCTGTACAGGCTTTATCTCATTTAATTATGATAGCAGCCCTATAAGGTATGGTTGTAGGAAGGATGTAATGTGTGTTCTCACCGTGTAAACACTCTTCACAGAAATTCGGCTACATGCCAGGCAGCAGTGAAAAATGCAGTCTTAATCACTATTTGGTGCCCTGAAAATGTGCACTAGAATATGGAGGGATGGGATAGGCATGGGCAGGAAGATTCCTTTATGGAAACTCTCTTTGTAGTTGAGTGGCCTTGGGCAAGAATATCTACAGTGGTTCTCATTTCCATCCCACAGTTGCTGAAATGTGTCACTACCCTCCCTTACATTGTTTCATTGAACTGTAAGTTTCTTGAGACTGGAAAAATGGACATCTTGGTCATTACCTGATCACAATCATACCCATAGGGGAGGCCTCAGCAACTTTGGCCCTTGCAAATGTAATAGAAGTGAAATAGGCATTGCATGCCCATTTTATAGATGGAATAAACTGAGCCTCTGGTAGGTAAAGCTCCACAGCCAGGATGTACTTGCACGACTCCCAGTGTTCCCTCAGGCCTTCTTCAGTTCCTTAAAATTATCAGTTAAGAACCCCTTGAAAACACTGCTGACCATTTTGGAAATCATTTGGGAAAACGCGGTACAACTAAGGAAATCATTTCATAGGGCTCCTGAAACTTCCTATAGCTTCACAATTCATTCCTTCATTTGAAAAATATTTGTCGAGTTCTCTCATGTGCCAGTCACTGTTTTCAGCACTGGGAATATGATGATAAAATGAGAACCTCAACATTTTAAAAAATAATATTTTAGAGGCTGGTGAGGATAAAGAAAGGACAGTAAACAGACATAGTAATAAATAAGTAAATCAAGTATTAGCTGGTAATAGGTGCCAGGAAGAAAAATGAATCAGCAAGAGAGGCATTCAGAGTTTCATGGAGGTTTTATTTTGTATAGGATGCTCAGAGGAACCCTGTCTGATGAGGTGACATTTTAGCACAATTAGAAAAAAAAAAAAAAAAAAAAAAAAAAAAAAAACAGAAACAAATTATGTGAATATTTTGGAGAAAAGAATTCCAGGCAGAAGAAAAATCAAGGACAAAGGACCTGGACTCTAAGCAGAAAAGAGAATGGAAGGAGACCAAAGCCAGATCATAGTGAATGAATCCTGTAGGTCTTGACAGGGACGCATTTTGCTCTGAGTAAGATGGAAGCTACTAGAAGGAGGAGAAACAGGGTGTGCCTGGGATTCTAAAAGAACCACCTGATGCCACAGGACAGAGGTGAAAGCAGAGAGAGCAATTTGGGGACTGTTGCAAAAACTCAGGTGAGAACTGATGATGGGTACAGGGTGGTGAAGGAGGATGGTGTAAGGAGTGACTGGTTTGGATACATGATTTGAAAATACGAGTGACAAGATTTGCCAGTAGAGTAGGAGAGAAAGGAAGATGAAAGAAAGTAGAATTCCAAGGTTGAAATTAGAGAGCTCAAAATTCTTGCCTTAGAAGAACACAGCATTTGGAGACATAACTTGTGTCAAAGCTGATCATTAAAGAGATATTCAATGAGGTATGTTTTCTGTGGAAAATGCTGAGAAGTGTAGAGCACTTTGCATAGGCAATGGTACCTCTGTTTGGCCTTCAGTTTGCTTCAATAAGGACTTCTCACCTTCCTGTCACACTCCAAGCACAGGGCTCCATGTGGGCATGAAAATCCCAGTTCCCTAAGGCTGGCTGACACAAGCAGGAGGGACTGTCACCAACACTGTTACTGAGAAGCAGTGGGTAGACAGAACTTAGCCATAAAGAAGAGGTCAACACTCAAGGCTCTACAACAGTCAACAGACCATAACCTTTGGTATAAAAAAACTGGTACATGCTGTTTGTGGGATGACTTTGCCAGCTTCAGACTCAGGGCACTTGAGTGACTGTCTCCCAAAGATCTAATGGGAGGCTTTCTATAACATCTGAGAGGAGATCTCCCCTACCACTCTGCAGGTCAGAGGGAGGTTGTTAGCACAAAAGGAACTTTTAGAAAGGAGTAAAAAACCGTAAGCACCAAGGAATTTGTGCTGTTCAAACTGAGTGAACTGCTGGTCAAACTCTATTCTAATAACCCATCTCCATTTTGCAATGTTCTTGAAGACAGCTACGTAAAAATTCTACTAACCAGATTACATCAGTCAAGGGGCACTGGAGCCATTTAATATGCATTGACTTAGCTCCTAGTCTTCGGAGCAGATCCCGGACTCCTCTAGGATCCTCTAGCTCAATGAAGAGGGAGACACTGTGCCTCAGAGTATGGGATAAATGTGGGCGTGGTCAACTTTAGAAACACAGGCTGTGGGAAGTTTGGTGTCCTGAGGACTGTAAATGTGCAGAATGCAGAGGAGGACGTCAACCTTCTGTCCCAGTGCAGCGACCCTTGGAGTCATGCTTAGGGAGATTGGGTTCTCATGGGTCACTGTCGTCACTGCTTTTGCATTATTTATTTATTTATTTATTCACCCAGGAAGATAGCTATGTTATTCATGCATTTCCTGGCCTTTTAACTGGAAAAAGAACTCATAAATAACTAATGGGTACTATGCTTAATACCCGTGTGATGAAATAATCTGTACAACAAACCCCCATGACACAAGTTTACCTATATGACAAACCTGCACATCCACCACTGAACTTAAAGTAAAAGTTTAAATAAGAGACAGTTTAGTGTATTCTTTCTCTGCTTCTGTGTCCTTGGACCTAGAATAAATTAATGCGTTCTGAACTTGGATCCCACTGGTTTTCCCTTAGTCAGCAAGTCTTTATGAGTTTTCTGAAGGTCACCTTGCATCTCCTGTGTCTGCCCTTATGAACTAGCAGAAGAAAAAGGGAAGAAACGGTCTCAGAAACAAGGAGTGAGGGTGATGAGGATGGTGAACAGGAGCATCACAGAAACTTTCTGAGAATCACCTCTATTTCCTTCTCAGGTAGACTCTGTACCCTTCTTGTCTCTGCTCTGTGCCCTGGGCAGTGATCTGGATGGACTCCACTATTTGACCCACTTCCCTTAGGTTCCAGTTGGGTTTGTCAGGATATTAATGAGTACCCCCACACCCACCACCACCCGCCCCCACTGCCACCTCTGGGCTGCAGGTTTAGCAATGCCTGTTAATGTCTCTACTCTTTGCCATGGCAATCCCTCTCCTATCACTATAGCTCTCAGACTGCAAGGTAACCACCCCTCATCTTATGCTTTCAGGCCTACAGATGGTATCAACTTTCCAATCTTGATGGTCCTTGGATGCTTCACCTTTTGTTCCTGAATCCCTTCACTCTTCCTGTACTTATGGAATTATTGCTTTTAAAGCCTGCTGTTATAAAGCAAGCTATAAATGCAATATTTAATGGAACAGATTATGTGCAAATACAGAGGAAAAAGGGCATGTGCAAGATAATGATAATCCTGGACTTGGAGTCAGGGTACTGAGATCTGGGTTCTAGTCTCATCTCCATCACCGGTGCAACATCACTTTGGTTCTCTAACACATAGCTTTTCCACCTGTGAAATAAATTAGTTGAGTATTTCTGAGATGAAGTATTCAGAGCAAGATCCTACAAAAGAAGTCCAGAGCTTGTTAATCTGTGCCATGCAGTCTGTACACTCTGCAGCCTCAGTCTCTGGCTGTGGTTGGTGAACGGGACAAAGAGGTGTAGAGAGAATCCAGGAAAGCAGGCTACTTGTGACTTGATTATCTAGTGGAAGCTAGACTAGATCGTTGCCCTACTCACCTGTCGGCTCACTTGTTTCTTTCTCTTGCCTATTATATCTAGCTCCAAGTACTTCTGCCTAACTGTCAATAGTCCCCAAATCTGACACACTATGCAATACCTTATCCTACTTTCTACCCAATCTGAACTGCTGATCTCACTTACTCTTGCTAGTCTCACCTCACAGCCTTTGCTTGAGCGGCCCCAGAATCTGGAGACTCTTGTCGTTCCTTAGCTTTGCTAATCTCAATCTTCCCCTTCTGCAAGAGTTTACCACCTCCTACAGAAAGCCTCCCTCCCCAGTCTCTTTTAGCCTAGCTTGATCTCTCCTCCCTCTGCTAATGGCCTGTCACCCACTGATCTGTGCCAGTCAACTGGGTGCTAACTTGCACTCTAACCATTTTCACTGTGCCAGCTTTGCTTCTTCACTTCCTTGAAAGTCCAGCCTTTGACTTGTCACAGTACATGTTGCACGATGCTGGGCATATGATAGCATTTAATCAAATCTTGTCAGTTTATAATTTGAGGTAATGTCTCATTCATCTGGCACCTTGGGCTTTTCCAGATAACTGAAGTTGAGCTTGTCAAACACCAAACAAGTATAGTAAGCTCTTTTTAATAGACATCTTTCTGAAACGTATTTGACATTTCCAGAAATTCTGAATTCCCATCTGCCATACATAACTGCGTAATTTCAAAATCACTCAGAGATGTCATTCTAAACACCCATTAGCATCCTGAGCAGTAACGCAGATCTGTATCTGGTTTTAGGTCCTTTGTCTCCTCCCTTGGTATCTTTCAATGTCACCTGTGATTTTCTTAGAACTCGCATAACTGTCTCTCCTGAATGCCTTCTTCAACCGTTCTTTTTCTAAGTACCGTGTTTCTTTTGCTAAGGTCCAAGAAACCAAATCACTAGAAGTCCCCAGAAAACACTCCCAGCACACCAATTTCTTGCCGGGGGATAGTGTAAATAAAGCATGACACGGACATCAACAGGCTTAAACTCTCAATAGGCATGGCCACAATACAGAACGGCAAATGCCATACGGAAGGTACAACCTAGAAGATGGAGCAACAAACTCTGTAGCAGTAGGGAGGTGTAGTTGTAGCTCAGAGAGCAGGGAGGTTTGAGACAGACTCAGAGAATATTCAGGAGTTCGCCTGGAAGAACAATCAGGAATACAATTACCAGCAGAAGAAACAGCATTCCTGAGTAATTGATGGAAAACAATAATCTAGATTTCATAAGGCTTTGCAAAAGGACACGAGAAGCAATGCACACAGGCTTAATGCTAGGACTTCAACAGCTAATGCGGGTACTCAGGGGACTCTTTTGATGAGCTCAGGATCATAAGGTCCTGAATGAGTCAGGTTTCTGGGAAATGAACCTGTGGATAAATGTCCTCTAACTGTGGTTAGGCATGTTGGCTATTTGCAAGGACCTTGCCATCACTGTGGTAAAGACCAATTTTCCTAAGACCAGAAAATAGAATGGTATTTCTAAAATAATTAGCACCAGACAGTGTCGAAAAAAAAAAATGCCTGGAGAATATTTTATGGGATTCTGGGATGTCAGTCTCTTATAACTGACTTCTTTTACCCTCTTTATTGATGAGTAGGTAATTAGTTGAAGATGCAGGTCAAGTATGGGACTTGCCTGAACTAACACAGCTGGTGGCAGAGTCCAGGAACTAGCATTCTAGATCTCCTGATGCCGAATCCTCTGTGCTTTTTCTCCTATGAAAATGTGCCTTTTAAAATCAGGGGCTTTATTCACTATTCAATTTAACCAACATGGTTGAGTGTATTCGTCACTTTGTCTAACAAACATTAATGGGCTGGATATGAAAAGACCCAATCCTTGTCTGCAAGTTGCTGACAATACAGTGTGAAGGAAATGTGCTTGGCTGTGGCTCCTGTAGCAGCAAGGCACCTCCTGGTGTTCTAGGCATCAGTAACTATCTGCACTGATGATTCATTCACCCTTCCTGTCATCTTTTGAGTTGGTTCCACCTCTGAACCTGGTTTCTCCAGATGCTTCTGGCATTGTCAAATGCCATTATCCCCCTCCTAGGATGATCTCTTTAGGCTAACTCACCTTTCTCATTCACTAGGTGTCAGTTCCCAGACCAAATTATGCTCCTCTCCTCAGTGTTGTTACATTCCATAATACACTGTCCATGTTCCACCTCTGAACATGCGAAGTGGCTTGTGGTTATTTTTTCTTATATAAGAACTTTGAGCTAAAAGCCAAAGTATGGGTCTCTTTAAACTCTAACTTCCCCCTTCCCCTCCTCACCCTCCTTCACTTGAGGGTACAGTGAGAAAGCAGCCATCTGTAAGCCAGGCAGAGCCTGGAACAGTTACTAATGCAGGAGAGTCGAGGCTCAGTGAATATCTGAGTTCAACTAAAAATTGGAAAAAGAGATCAAAGACAAGGAAGCCATACTGCCTTTAGTGAGATGAGATTCTGAACTGAGCTCCTGGGTGTGGGTTGGTGCATTGTGCCATCTAAACTTTCACTTGATTCACCTTGTAAAGAACAGTGAATACTTTCAAAGGTGATATGTAATTATGCCTATAGAAATATTTCTTGGAACCCACTATGTGCTAGAGATAGAGTGGTGGACAAACTCACAAAGCTCCTGTCATCATGGAACTGACATTTCTTGGAGACAGAGGTACATGCATACACACATAACATACATAAATATTTTGATTTTCACTATATTATCAGACACTGTTAAACGCTGAGAAGACAGATGAATAAGGGAAAGAACATAGAAAATGACAGGAAGTTCTATTTTAGATAAAATGATCAGTGAAGGGTTGCCTGAGGAGATGACATCTAGACAGAGACCTAGATGCAGTGAAGAGTTGGTCCATGTGCCCTTGGGGGAGGAGTGTGCCTGGCAGCCAGGCAGGAAGTTCAGAAGCCCTGAGGTGGGAGACTGTTTGGTATGTCTCAATAGCAAAGATGCCCATGTAGCTGGGGCAGAATGATCAAGCAGAGAGTGTCAGGAGAGGGTCAGATGGGGTGGGGGCCAGGTCATGAAGAACCACAAGCTGTAATAGGACAGTAAAGAATAGAGAAAAGCATCTCTGGACCAGGAAACCAAAGCCTCAGATTATAGTGTTTTCTCTGTCACTGACTTCCTGTATGACTGGGCATCTAATTTCCTATCTATATGATAAGGGAACTGGAGATGAGGACTCTAAGCCCCTCCAGCCCTATGATCTAGGGACCTTACTTTTGCATTTTTCACATGCCCCTAGTGTAGGCAGGGGACACTCAGATGGACACAGCCTTTAATGTGCATTTGCAACAGGAATGACAGCATGGGCTGTCCACACTCCTGAACTTTCCAGCAGTCTCTTTACAGGTAGTCAGAGAGGTGGTAAAGACACCTAAACTCTTTTGACCATAGACCTTCTTTAACAGTTTGACTTGTACTTGCAGTGAATGTCTCTATCAACAGAAGCTATAAAAATGCTGGAGTCCACCAGCAAACACACTTCCCCTGGTGGGATGTCACTGTATGTCTCTGTCTATAATGGGTGAAGCCCCGTCTTTTGCAACTTGTGCATCATAGGGGAAGACTTTCTTTTTCTAATGATCAGCTGCCATCCTGTCTTTTTAAGGTGGGTAATGGAATTATTTTTAAAGCTTTCACTTAACAAGCTTGTATTTTGTAAAAGACCTGCTTGAGAAATGCAAGCATTTTTAGATAGGGAAGTGACAACTGTCTGACATGAAAAAAATCTCTTTCTCACCTGTCTTGTTAAACACGGAAAATCAAATTCCTCTTCCATATGACAGTGGTTTTGACTTGCGCTATATGTTGTACAGGACACAGCTAGAGTGCAAGACTAGGAAGGACACAAAGCTAGATCAGGGTTAGGCTTAAAGGCCTTTCAACTAAGCTATTAAAGAAAAAAGTGCTGCCTCTGGAGGTTAAGAGTTTCTCGTTACTGGAGATGATCAAGAAAAAAACCATTAGGCAGGATATCATCGACAGATAGCATTTGTCAGGGGAAAACGGAGCAAGCTGCCTTCAAAAAGCCCTTCCCACTCTCATGTCTTCTGCCCCTTAGCATAATCTTCCCTTAATCTGAATTTTCTATTTTGTAAGGACAGATCAGAAGACTGTCAGTGCCATTTTAATTGCCATGTGCCTTTGCCAGTAAGGCCCAGCAAGGTCTCACTGAACATACGTGCAGCCCATGAAATGGGTTTGAAGTAGCACGTGGTGATTTAGAGGATCATGTTATCCACTGGAAGAGAGGAGAGTGAGTGTGCACACACACTAGTGAATTCCTGTGTACGTGTGTGTGCGACTGACTTCCATCTGTACCTACCTGTGCTGAGTTCTTTGTCTTCTAGGTCTTAATTTTTTATTTTTTAAAATCCCAGGTTTAGGTTGGTGTCAGTAGTTCAGACTCAGAAATAATTTTGGTACCACAGTTTAGGTCTTGTCCAAGTGTCTTATTTCTTTGGGATTAAATTCTATAAACTGCCTTTTTTAACTTTTATTTTAGGTTTGGGGGTACATGTGAAGGTTTGTTACATAGGTAAACACATGCCACAGGGGTCTGTTGTACAGATTATTTTATCACCCAGGTACTAAGCCTGGTACCCAATAGTTATCTTTTCTGCTCCTCTCCCTCTTCCCACGCTTCCCCTTCAAGTAGACCCCAGCGTCTGTTGTTTCCTTCTGTGGCTTCATAAGTCCTTATCATTTAGCTCCCACTTGTAAGTGAGAACATGCGGTATTCAGTTTTCTGTTCTGTGTTAGCTTCCTAAGGATAATGGCCTCCAGTTCCATCCATATTCCCACAAAAGACATGATCTTGTTATTTTTTATGGCTTCATAGTATTCCATGGTGTATAGGTACCACATTTTCTTTATTCAGTCTGTCATTGATGGGCATTTAGGTTGACTCCATGTCTTTGCTATTGTGAGTAGTGCTGCAATGAACACTCATGCTCCTGTGTCTTCATGATACAATAATTTATATTTCTCTGGACATGTCCAGTAATGGGATTGGTGAGTTGAATGGTATTTCTGGTCTTTGAGGAAATACCATACTGCTTTCTAAAATGGTTAAACTGATTTACACTCTCACCAACAGGGTATAAGTATTTCCTTTTCTCTGTAACCTCACCAGCATCTGTTATTTTTTTAATTTTTTTAGTAATGGTCATTGTGACTGGTGTGAGATGGTATCTCACTGTGATTTTGATTTGCATTTCTCTAACCATCAGTAATATTGAGCTTTTTATCATATGCTTATTGGCCACATGTATGTCTTCCTTTGAGAAGTGTCTGTTTATGGCCTTTGCCCACTTTTTGATGGGATTGTTTGTTTTTCCATTGTAAATTTGTTTAAGTTTGTTATAGATGTGGGATACTAGACTTTTGTCAGATGCATACTTTGCAAATATTTTCTCCCACTCTGTAGGTTGTGTCTTTACTCTGTTGATGGTTTATTTCATTGTGCAGAAGCTCTTAAATTTAATTAGATCCTATTGCCAATTTCTGCTTTTGTTGTGATTGCTTTTGGTGTCTTTGTCATGAAATCTTTGCCCAGGATGGTATTGTCTAAGTTGCCTTCTGGGGTTCACATAGTTTTTATAACCTGTATCTTAAAATGTTCTTCCCTCACAATAAAATGATTAGAGGCTGCTATGGACTGAATTATGTCCCCTCAAAATTCTTTTATTAAAAGCCTAGGCCCCAAGGTGACTGTGTCTGGATATAGGGTCTTTAGGAGGTAATTAAAGGTAACTAGGTCCTTCTGGAGTTATAAGAAGGTATCTTTCTCTTCCTCTTTTTCTATCTCCCTCTGTCTCTCCCCAACACCATCATGTGAGTACACAGTGAGAAGGTACTCATCTGTAAGACAAGAAAGGAAGAAGGCCTTTCCCAGGAACCACCTTGTCTGGCAGCTTGACCTTGGACTTTCCTCCAGACTTTGAGAAAAAAAAATTTGTTGTTTAAGGCACCCAGCCTGTGGTATTTTGTTATGGCAGCCTCAGCAGACTAAGAGAGAGAACTATGAAAAAAATGACAAAAATTTTATACAATCTCTTCAAAAGTTTACAGTATTTTTAAAAAATGATCGAGAGTTTCTGGTTCATAATGGAGACCTGAACATGCATATTGACCTCCAATTTCATCCCAATTTCTGTTGGAACAAAGAAAAATAAATGCCAGGGCATAAAATAATAATGTCAAAAAACAAAATAGGCACACCAAAATATTGAGAAATTTAACTAACTTCTGAAAGTTGGAAAAACAGATTAATTTAAATAAGTGGCTAATCCATAGCGAAGAAAGTAGATAACCAAATCAGAGAGGAGAAGGCTGTATGTATGAGAAGCAGGTGATGCTTTAATTCATAGATCCCTAAACAGGTTCAAAACTTGAAGTCAGTATGTAAGAAAGGCCAAGAATGATGGAGTCTTATCTGCGCTATTTAATCAAAAGTCTCTTTGTGGACCATCTAAACTACTCAACTTACACAGAGCAACCTGTATTACTTGCCTCTGGGCAGAGAGCACTCCCTACCACATGCTATAGAAATGGAACAGGTGCCATGAGTAGTCTTGGGGACCAAGTGTTAGAGATGTTCTCAGAGAAAAACTCTTATTTGACAGGCTGGTGGGAGATGGGGAGGTACAGGCAGGGCAGCCTGTTCCCAAAGTTCAATCTAATTCTTCCCAGTCAATACACGCACACATACACTCACACATAGTTCACAATCAGTTGTCCCCTTCAGGAGAAAGGCTTGTTGGGCAAACAAGCCTGCAGAACATTGAAAGAAACCCATGGCAGCTATCTGTATTAATCAAGGAGTTCTTCATTCATAAATATAGATGGGCACCTGAGATTTGCTCTACACCTGGACAGTGGTGTTAAGCAAGAAAAAAAATGAAAATTACTTATCTCTTGAAGAGGTAAAAGTTAATCCAGAGAGCAAAAGAGAATAAAATAGTACAATTATTGTTAGGTAAGTTTTAAATAACATTAAAATTATTGTTGAAATGAGAATTACTAAAAAAGAACACTTAGAGAATAAGAAAAAATATATTTGAAATTTATTTTAAAATCACGATTGGACAAAAAAATATAAAAATATGAAAGATAAAATCAGGAATTTCTCACAAAAAGTAGAACAAAATAAAAAACAGGTAAATGAAAGAGAAAAATTAAAAGATAAGACCAATTCGGGGTATCCACAATACAGCTAATAGATGTTTCAGAAAAGAAGAATAGAAAATAAAAAAGAGACATGTATCAAATGAATAATAGAACAAATATTTTCAGAGTCAAAGACCAGCAACCTTTAGTTGCAAGGACCACGGAAGCTCAGCGGAATGAATGGAACACGACCCACATTCTCATGGACACATCCCTGTGAAAGTTCAGCATGCTAAGAATAAAAAGGACAAGCTTAGGTGCTGAGAGAGAGAAAGAATTAAACAAAAATAATAAAGAAAAAAAATTAAGACAAAACGTAATCAGTTTCACAACCGACTTCTCATCAACAACAAGAGAAACAACAGGATAAATCTTAAAACATGGTGAAATAGAGATATTTTCATTTACATGAGAACTCAGAAGGTTACTTTCATCCACTATTTCTGGTGATGAAATACTTGAGGGTATTGCAGCGAAACCAAACACATACACACTAAAAGGAAAGACATGAGATTCAAGAAACAAGTCCAGGATTAATTTTTATTTAATCTCAGTCAGACAACAGTGGAGTAGTTGATAAAGCAATCAGTCCAAATAGGATCACTAGATAATTAATATGATTAGTTTAAAATACAGATATTATTATAGATATTGTAAATAAGGGATAGGTTTCTTTGATATCAAGAAAAAAGCAACTAGAAACACTAAAATCAATATAAAACTATATTATAAATTTAAGAATCAAGCATAAAGCAAACTAAAATGTGTGATGTTTCAAAGTAGTAAATAAAGCAAAGAAAAAATAAAGCAAAGAAAAAATCCCTCTGAATATATTGCTTGGATCATTCTCTTTTAACCTTAAAGTATTAGTGACAAAAAATTCTATTTTCTTTCCATCTTGGTCCAGATACCATACTTGGTCTAGCAATTGCTAGTATTCATATAATCAAAAAAATTGTTTATCAGTTTCCATGTACACATCAACCTGTAGACAAAAAAAAGAAAACATTTCATTATAGTAGCAGATGAAATGTAATTACATTGTGAATCCGGACAATATAAAAGTAATTGTAGAGCTGCCACATTTACCTGGAAAGTGTTACATGAATAAGAGATAGTGGGTGATAATTTTTCTCATTCTACCACATGAGAGAAGAAACTGCCAAAATTTTATAGAATTAAAAAATAAAAGTTGAAGTATATTGTTTAAAGTAACTAAGTGGATAAATAAAACGACAATAATAATATTTGGAATTATGGCACTAACGAAGAGAATAACAGAAATCAGAAAAGGTTTAAGAACGATTACCACCGGGGAAGGGCATGAGGAGAAGGACATTTTCCTCCCATTAATGCTGCATCTTTTTGAAATGTTATCATGTGCATGAGTTTTGAAATGATAATAATAAAAATATAATCCCAGCACTTTGGGAGGCCGAGGCGGTGGATCACGAGGTCAAGAGATCCAGACCATCCTGGTCAACGTGGTGAAACCCCGTCTCTACTAAAGATACAAAAAATTAGCTGGGCATGGTGGCGCATGCCTGTAATCCCAGCTACTCAGGAGGCTGAGGGAGGAGAATTGCCTGAACCCAGGAGGCGGAGGTTGCTTGAGCCGAGATCGCGCCATTGCACTCCAGCCTGGGTAGCAAGAGCAAAACTCTGTCTCAAAAAAAAAAAAAGAAAAGAAAGAAAAAGAAAAGAAAATATTAAATGACCCTCCTCAAGGAAGGAGGATCATGACATTTACTGAGCCTCTGATACGTTGGAAATACACATATCATCTTGGTTTACTCATCATGAAATGCACACAATATGGTTATTATCTTCTCTGAGCCTGCTTGTCCTCACTGGTTCAATTTAGATGATACACTTGTCAAACAGTTGATAGTGCCAAGGCCAGGGTTTGATGGCAGCCTTGCCATGAGCTCTTTCCACAGCTGTGCGGGCTTTCCTCAGTGCAGTCCTCCACATCGACCAATGTGCCGAAGTTAGAGACTGACGTTCTAAACCTTCCTGTATGATGTATGCCTTTCAGCACTTCATGTCACTTTCTTTTCTTTCTTTTTTTGAAATGAATGAATATGAACAGACAAATGTCTAGGACTTTGCTCTTTTTTAAATTTGTTATGTATATACACACATGGAAAACGACATCCTTTAGTATTAGACTTAATAGTTTTGGAACTTTGGGCAGGCCACTTCACTTCTCTGAGACTGTTTCTTCATCTACAAAGGGAGGTAACTACACTCAAATCTCTTCATTATTTTCATTTTACTTCTTTTGTGTGGCCAGTTGGGGGCATTGTCTCCCTTGGCATCAGTCAACCAATAATTTGTAGTTGTGCAATGCCTGGCATCTGGAAGGAAGACATAAGAGGCTGTTTGTTGCCAGCTTCTAATTTAAGAGCAGAGCATCCCCTCCTAGGTGATAGGATTGTGATGCAAACTGTTCGTTTAGCTTCTTAATCAAACAGAGAAAGACTGTCCTTCCCAGAAAAGAATGACTTTAGAGTTGCATGAGGTCAAAATAAAAATAATGCAATAACTGGTCTCAAATTGAGAAAGGAACCAAACTGGCAATCTTCTGTCACAGATAGAAAATCTTAGACTGGGTGCAGTGGCTCACACCTGTAACCTCAGCGCTTTGGGAGGCCAAGGCAGGTGGATTACTTCAGGTCAGGAGTTCAAACCCAGCCTGGCCAACATGGGGAAACCCCATCTCCACTAAAATTACAAAAATTAGTTGGGTGTGGTGGCATGTACCTGTAATTCCAGCTGCTCAGAAGGCTGCAGCACAAGAATTGCTTGAACCCAAGAGGCAGAGTTTGCTGTGAGCTGAGATTGTGCTACTGCACTCCAGCCTGGGTGACAGAGTGAGACTGTCAAAAGAAAGAAAGAGAGAAAGAGAGAGAGAAAAAAGAAAGAAAAGAAAAGAAAGAAGAAAGGAGGGAGGAAAGAAAGAAAGGAGAGAGAAGAAAGAAGAAATAAAGAAGGAAAGAAAAAAGAAAAGGAAGGAAGGAATGAGGAAGGAAAAGAATGAGGAAGGGAAGGGAAGGGGAGGGGGGAAGAGAGTGGAGGGAATGGGAGCGGGGAGAGGGAAGCGGGAGGGGAGGTAAGGGAATCTTATCTTTGGGAATGTAATTTCAGTTATGCTCGAGGTTTCAGGACTTAAGGAGGTCTGGGCTCCCTGTTCTAGGTATGGTAACATACAGAAGTCCCTGAAAATGCAGCCTCCCTGGCAATTGTATTTCCTCATAAAATTGACATTTGGATTTGTGAACAAACGTTCCAAGACTTTCTTCTTTTCTCTGTTCTCTTAGGCTCAGATCTGACCATAAAAAGAAGGGGATTTAGTTAGATTTTGTAGGTTAAAGCTCTCTAAACCAAAAACTTAGATGAGAATAGCAAAAGAGCAATGGGTCCCTCCCACACTTGTCAATGAGAGTGGAGAAGACATGTTGTAGGTGTTTTATAACAATATCAAATAAGCTAATTTCACCCAAGTCTCAAATTTATAGATTGCTGTCAAAACTGCCAGAGCTGTGGCTAATGAAGCTGGTTGATGAAAACGATGCTGAAGTAGTTAATGTGACTTTTCTCTTACACTATAGGGTAGACCTCTTTTGCCCACAGTCAGAGGAACGTCATTTGCATTTGAACCCATTCGTCTTTTGAAGTGGAGATAAACAGAACTCCTCTACCCGAGATATTTCAAGTTGAGGTTGTACATAATATCTGGAATAATAAACAAGCTTTGGATGTGTGTGAAAGTTTCTCAGTCAAACTCAGAGGCAACATATAAAAATGCTTACGAATTACATGCCCACAAGATGACAGAATCTGAAGAGAATTTTGACATCACCTGATTAAATTGGCTCATTTTAAAGGTGATTAAACTAAGGTTAAAGGAAGTGACATAGTTTGCCCAGGTCCACAAATCCTGTATTTATTGTAAAAGGCCCCAATCAATTCACTTATTCATGGAGTTATTAAAGTAATAAATATTTATTGAGCACCTACTTAGCCCTAGTCATAATGTCAGGCTATTGAAAAGCAGGTAGGGGTATGAGATAGCCTTCTGCCTTCCGAGAGCTTCTGGTCAGAAGAGTAGGCAGGCATGTTTCAGTTCCAGC
Organism: Saguinus oedipus; assembly: GCA_031835075.1. Lineage (NCBI taxonomy): Eukaryota > Metazoa > Chordata > Mammalia > Primates > Cebidae > Saguinus > Saguinus oedipus. The sequence continues at coordinate 6,280,907 of CM063183.1, read as the reverse complement.
ATAACATAATGACATCTAAGAGAGAGAGGACAGCCAAGCATTCTGGAGCATGGCAGAGAGCAGTAATTCTTCTGAGGCGTGGAGGAAGTTCTCATATTTGAATATGATCCTATTTGAGTATGATCCTGTTGGATGAGATGAAGGGGAGAAAAGAAACATTTCAGGTGAAATAAGCAATATTGTCAGTATTTCGTAGGTCAAAGCAATCACAAAGTCTTAGTAACCCAAGTGGGATCCTGGGGAGCATTCCTATCCAGGTAGGAGAAGGCCCTAGATTCCAGATCTTCTAGGCTCAAAGCACATCATATGGAAATGAAAAACTTGGGTGTGAGCCAGTGCATACTTGCAATGTCTTTATCACATGACAAGGAAATCATAGCAGATCTTGAAGGTAATGAGAAGAGGCCATTTCAGGGGATCTAATATTTATAAGAACTTTTGCTTATAGTTGAGCGCTGTCTGCTGCTCTCTGAATCTCTTTGACGGACCTTATGCTTTCACAGCTGCAATCCCTTAAAAATGGGACTAAAGAGTAAATACCCTGGAGGGTAGGAGCCCTGGGACATACAACCTATCAGAAGAAGGTACATTCATTAATATACAGAGCATTTCAGTACCCGCACTCAATATTTGAAACAGGAACATTCTGAAATTCTTCCTTTTAAAAAATCTCAATGGAAAGCATCAAGAAAAAGGGCTCTGCGTTAATGTGTAAAGACCACCATATTCTGCTTTCCTAGAATCTGAAAGAAAGATCTTTGTGGCTGTGGGGTTAAAACCACAACACTATGCACAGTTGGGAAGTTGTATTGTGTAGTGAGCCTAGTAGCTCTGGAACCAGATTCATTTGGTTTAAAACCTGCCTTTGCTGTTTATTAGTTGTGCAAACATAGACAAGCTGCCCAACCTTTCAGCGCTTCAGGTATAATAATAATATTTACCTTATAAAGGTTTTGCAGGTCATTATGTATGTGCTCAGTAATATAAAACCTCGCACATAATATTCACTCAATATTTTTTCTAACATCATTATCATTATTAATTTATTATTATTTCCAAAGTGCTGCAATGAGGTTTTTCTCCTTAGGTCTCAGTTATGGTTAAATTGATTGACCGGCCAGTGACCAGAACACTTTGCTCTTTCACCAAGCATTCCAATATTATACGCCTTGCGGAAGAATCAGACATAAGTTTTTGCTTTGGGAATTTATAATAAGATTCAGAATATTTAATGGTCATCTTTCATCCGTAGAAAGTAATATAAATATGAAAAACATGAATCTCACTGCTCTTTTTCTAGCTGCAATATCCCATTCTCTTTCCTCTTTGCTTATCCTAATTCTGTTCATTCCTCAGGACCCAGTGCAGTAGCTGGGTGTATCAGTCAGTGAACCAATCAGTAGAGGAAAACCACACAGCAATTTAAACAGGGAATATCTAAAATAAGAACTTATCAATATCGACTATGATGAGGGATTGGTAGTTAGAAGAAGAGGGAGCATCAGAGAACACAGGAATAGCCAACACAGAGGAGTCACTATACCTGAGACTAAGGTAGAGCACCCAAGCAAGAAATTCCTCAGGACTGAGAGCCAGGCCTTATTAAAGAAGCCAGGCTCACAGGACAAAAGAGAAGTCACTGTGCTCTCACACCAGCAACACTTGCTAGAAATCTGCCTTCTTGTGTGCCAGGGGAAGCTGCTCAAGGGAAAGTGTTTTATGAGAGACAATTTGCTATAAACACAGCTGAGGCTGAGAGTACCAGGGGGTGCTAACCCTGGGTGCTGGTGGCCTCCATGCTCTGCAAAAAGTGTGCATGCCATAGGATCCTGCTGCTATGAAAGCCACCTTAAAGGCAGGAGATGGACTTGCGGAAGCTGTGTGCATGTCAGGGACCTACTGAGCAAGCACACAGGGATCAGGAAGCAGAAGACTTTCCTCCTACAGCCTCCCTCCATGGCTCTTCATTGATAAAACTTGGCATTCATTTCCTCTGACAAAAGATAAATATTTAAAGGGTTCAGCTCCATTTTCACAGAACAGTCAAAAAGTGGGAATTGGGAACTAAGACACAATAAATTGATAACTGGAACTATCCACCCTGTGACTGTTCAGCTTCCATATGCAATTCTTTATATCAAGCTGATGTCTGTGCAGCGGTAGCTTCTGCTGATGCAGTCTTAGAGTTGACCTCCTGGACCTCTAAGAACATGTCTTCTACAACATGTTGATTATGACACTTAAACTTATCAATGAGCACAGAGCTGAGTAGGACCCAGAGAACTTTAGTATAGACAGCATTTCTCTGGCTCTGAAGCATGCTATCATGGTAGGGACCCTCACTGTTGCATCACACTGGTAATTGGTGACTTTTATTAAGCTTACTTTCAATTAAAACTTTGAGCAATGTTGTTTAAAGTCCACATTGCACCCTTTGGTGGCATTTGTTTAGTCTGGACATTCTTTTGTTTAATCAGTGAACATTCACTGAATGCCTATCTTGCTAGTGAAAAGGGCTGCTTCCTCTCTATCTGTGGAGCGGCTGCCCTGGCTGGGTCCTTAGGTCCTTGCCACACCTTTCTTGCAAAACTCACCTTTTCCAAGCCTTGGAGGCCCATCTCTTACACGTTATAAAAACTTACATCTTTATCATTATGGGAAGTGAAGATTTTACCTCTTCTGCTACCTACTTAAGCTTTGAAACGTCTCTGAATAATCATACAATACTGTCATTTCCAATTTGATTGGGTCTAAATCCAATGAAATTTATCCTCACACGGGAAAAAGTGTATAAGAGGTTGGAGCAAATTATACGTGCCTGTGCCTATGCATGCTTTTTCCATTGCTACAAAGTATTATAGAGATTTCTGGACTTGAGCCAGAGATTTCTCTCCCCAAATTTAAAATCTGCAAGAGGCCCAAGAATAGGATGTTTAGTGCTAGAACACATACATTTTCACACCATTGTCACCTGGGAGCGGGATTTCAGGAGAACCGGAAAGTTCCCAGGGTTCAGGAAAGAGGAGAGAGATGGCTCCAGACAATGGGGCAGAGTGGGAAAAGTGGGAAGGAAGACAGGTGATTACTGAGGAAGCAGAAAGAGATTTTGGCCACTTGAGAGAAAAAGCCTAATACTCCGTGGAGGGAGACAGAAAATCTAGCATTTGGAAAATATCTTAAAGTAACCTTATTCTTGTTATTTTTCTAATGTTGTCTAAATTGTGAACTGAAAGTGTGTAGGTGTTTGCCTGAATAGCAAAATTCCAACCCTCTGTGCTTTTATTTTTTTGTGTCTTCAAGTTTCTTTTAGGGATACAGGTGTCTCTCCTTTTTTGCATGGCAGATATAGCACATAGCAGGACGAATTTCCATTACATCTGGCTGATTTTCTGGGGGCCTACATTTTCCTCCTGGAGAGGATGTCCTACAGACCCTGGCCACACTGGGGTCTCTACATCCCAGGCTGCCCATTGCAGCAGCATCTACGGATGCTTGGTTCTTCCCAGTTTCCTGCTCAGCTCTCTGAGATAGGAGTGAACGTTTGTGGTAATTAAAACAGTGTGAAATTTGCACTGTCAGGAAACACGGCTATTTTTTTTTCATCTGCCAACCATCATGCTATTTATAGAACTACACTTCATTTATTTGCTGGGCAATGACATCGAGGAACAGATATTAAGCAAAGAAGCCAATTTACTCCACAAAAACATCCATTATCTTTATCACCAACAGAGACTGAAAAACAATCAATTAGAATGCTTCATTTGGGAATGATTAATCGAATTGTTAAATATATAGTATTGGAGAGTCATCCTGGAGCCTAAATATAAATTCATGTAACAGGTAAGACCTATTCTAATGAAACAAATTGATACTACTTTGTGCATCAGATCACATTCATTGATGGACTCAGGTTACAACTCAAAATTCTTCATTCTGAAGCTACTGTATTTGAATCTGAACATGTTCCATAGGATGTGCTATCCTTTCATAGAAAATGTGTTCATCATGAAACATTCATTTCTGTTTCCTAAACCCTCTATTATAAGAATATCCTGGTGGCTCACACCTATAGTCACAGCACTTTGGGAGGCCAATGAGGGTGGATCACTTGAGGTCAGGAGTTTGAGACCAGTCTGGCCAATGTGGCAAAACCTCATCTCTACTTGAAATACAAAAATTAGCTAGGTGTGGTGATGGGCACCTGTAATCCCAGCTATTCAGGAGGCTGAGGCAGAAGAATTGCTTGAAGCCAGGAGGCAAAGGTTGCAGTGAGCTGGGATAGAGCCACTGCACCCTAGCCTGGACCACAAAGTGAGACTCATCTCAAAAAAACATAAAAACTTCCCCCAGCTAACATCCATAATCAATACAACCTAACAGGCACAGTTACATAGTCACATGTACACACATACACACACACACACAATTTCCACTATTCCCAGCTTTCGAATACCTGCCAAACTTAGGGAAGTGTATTCTTATAGACAGAACTTGAGACCCAAGTAATATAGTTCAGCCAAAGAGCTGGTTAAGGGCACAAAATTCTTTTCCACTGTTTATCTTAACAGTCAATTTCTTCATTCGATATACTAAATGTGTATTGCATGCCTAGAACCACAGGCTTTTAGGAAATGCAGATGTGAAGGAGATGATTAATAGCCTCGAGGAACTCATAGTGCAGTGAGGAAGACAGGCCCAGAGATGGGTTATTACAGCACAGGGTGATAAATGCTTTCACAGGGATAGGTATAGGCAGCTTTGGGACTAGCACATAACTGGCGTGTTGGGTAAGTCTGGTGGTGGACTTAGTGAAGTGAAAAAGCATGAAAGAAGGACATTCCAAGCAGAAGCAGTGCTTATTTCAAAAGACAGACATTTGGAAGCCCCTGATATATTTAGAGAATATATTATGTCCAGAGCATAGAATTTGAAGTGGAATTCAGGGAAACCTTGAGAAACCAAAGGGCTCCGCTTACATGCTGTGAGCCTTGACCTTCTTCCTGGGAATGCTGGGAAACTCCTGAAATATTTTAAGCATAGCAGTAATCTGATGAGATTACAGGGAGATCACTCTGGCCCTAGTGGGGGCAATAGATGGGAGAATGAGGCCTGGACAGAGAACGGTAAAGAGTGACTGTGAAGAAACTGGATAAAGGAAACCAACTAGGAGATTTTATTAAGAAATGAAGCAGACTGAGCCAGGTGACCAGAAGAAAAGGAGACAAAGGTGTTAGGAAGAGAGAGCTGACAACTGTACATGAGGAGAAGGTTGGTACTACCCAGGTTTCTAGGTTGAGTTAAGAGGTGCTTCTTAAAGTGATAAACTCAGATGAAATAGGCAAGAGGAAAAGCCATCCTAAGAGAAAAAATGGGTTCTAGAGATGTTGAAGGTGTGATAGGAGATGTGAGTGGATAAATACACATCAGAGTCTGACAAGGTCAGACCCAGGGATGCACGCTTGCACTTCCTTGAGCCTTCAGACAAGACAAAACCATCATCCCTGCCTTCCGCACTTTCGCTTTCTATAGAATCCTCTGCTTGGTGATGTGCAGGGTGAAGGAGGGTTCTCTTTCCTACCCTACTCCTCCTGAAGTAGGTAAACTGAAGACATTTAGACCTGGAGAGGTCACCAATTGGCTGTAATTCCTTTCATGAATCTAAGGTGGAGCTGATGACTCCCTTCTCAAACATCCCACTTTTAAAATAAAGACACTCTTCTCAGGAGGACTGTGTAAACAGAATAGCATACATTATCTCAAAAATCTAGTTGCTTTTTAATCATTTTTAAAATTTGTTTAGGAGTGCTCTAATTTTAAAATGCAGAGGATTCAGAGAATACATTTCTCCTTTTCATTTTACTCAAACTGTTCTCCTCCTTCTTTCTTCCTCGTTAACCTGGGCCATGACGTGTTCTGGGGCCAGGTGGAAGCTCTCCCAGGCCACCCATATGGAAGGGCCTTGGCAGTGATGTACCAGCCTCACCTTCCTCCCTGCCAAATACCAGTCTTTTTTCTCTCTAAGCCAAATGACCTTCAACAGTAATCACTGTTTCAGAACTCAAAGTAAGGACAGGCTGTCTGTGTTTTGCATCTGCATATGTCTACCCCAGTAATAGAGAAAGTGAAGTTCTTTTGGCTAAAAACATGAACTATGTGAAGTTTGTCTTGATTTTATTTTGCTGGGTCTTTCAATGCTCCCAAAGCACTGGAAAAACACATTCATTCAAAGATGGCCCTGGGTCTCGGGTCCCGTATCTCCCATTTCACTGCATGTTTTTCCAAAGAGAGATTTAAAGTTCTCACCCTCTCACATCAAGAAAGCACACTTTATAAGTAAAAGGGGGAGGCTGGCTCTGAATCCAGTTTCAGTGTTTTGCGTTTTTTTTTGAGATTAAGAAGAAGGCAAAGGCAAACATTAACCTAGTCATGGAATAAAGTAGGTAGGATGGTGAAACGTGGAGGCCCTCTTTCAGATCTATGCTGACCAGTCGCCTTGACTCATTCCTTCAATCATATATTGAAAAGCAAAGCCACGGTCTGAATTTAGAGTCTTAATATTCTTACACTCTTTTGCCCCAGCAAATTACAGTTCTGGAATTATATCTTTGAGAAGTAATCATAAAAGTAAGAAAGTCTTTTGTACATGGAGATGTTCATCACACTGTTGCTTGTGGTAGCAAAAAGGACAGGGAGTGAAATACTGTGGCCAGAAACCATTGTGGCCAGGAGAATTATGGCATAATGTCAAACAAGGCAAGAGTAAAAATGTTTATTCTTTATGCAATTCCAAACTGTTAGGAGCAAAACCTTGAAGGACACATGCCAAAATGTCTTAGGTTGGTATTATTATGGTTTTGAAATCTCCAACGAACGACAAAGGGAGTATGAGAGTATAAGAGCTTTATTTTCTGCAAAAAAAAAAAAAAAAAAAAAAAAAAATCACCATTAAGAAAATCAACAAGCACTCTTCAACGCTGAAAAATAACTTATGAAAATTAAAATGTGCATATAATGAGGACAATCAATTTCTATTTCTTTCAACAGGGTAGTCCAGAGGAATGGGACACTTTGTGATAGTCCCTGAGTGTGACATTTTATGACAGTTCCAGAAGTACAGGAGATACTCAGTGCATATGCACACCTCTGACCATAAATTCAGCCAGAGACTGGGATTCTGAGAGGGAGATAAGGGAACTCAGTTATGACTAACTCATAAACTGGGACATTGGTCAAGACCCAAAAAGACCACAGTGCAGGAGTCATGAGAAGTGCAGCTCAAGCACTCTAAAGGGAGACCGTACTCCCCAGGCTTTGATGGATGGAAGTGACTTGGCTCGAAATACAAGTTTTACAAAGAAGAGTGGTAAAAAGTCACGTTCAGCAGTTCTTACACCTTGCCCAATACCCAGTGCAGAGCAGAAACACAACACCAAATGTTTGTCAAACTGCTGACCAGCATGTAGAGCTCTGTTGGGTTTGGCCGGGACTGTAGACATGAAGGGTGAGGACTAGTATTTTATTCTGTAGTCAATGGATACTCACTAGAACCTGTCTGAGGAAGTGAAGGGCATGAGCTTTTTTCGTTGTTGTTGTTTGTTTGTTTATTTTGAGATGGAGTCTTGCTCGGTCACCAGGCTGGAGTTCAGTGGAGCAATCTTGGTTCACGGCAATCTGTACTTTCCAGGTTCAAGCACCTCCTGCCTTAGCCTCCCGAGTAGCTGGGACTACAGGTGTTCACCAGCAGGCCCAGCTCATTTTTGTATTTTTAGTAGAGGCGGGGTTACACCATGTTGGCCAGGATGGTCTCGACCTCTTGACCTCGTGGTCCACCTGCCTCAGCCTCTCAAAATGTAGGGATTACAGGTGTGCGCCACTATGCCCAGCTGAGCTTTGTTTTAAGAAAGCATGTCTGTGTCACAACAAGCAGAAGGGATTGGAGGAAAAAGGCTGAAGGTAGATGCTGGTGTGGGAGTATGGAGAGATGTGAAAGCAACAGCAGGAATAAAGATAAGATTGGTTGTGAGGTATTGTATAGATGAGACGGATGGGACCAGAGACGCACCTGAGAGCAGGGAAAAGGAGAGGAGAATGGGTGCCAGACAGTACTGCATAACCTCTCTTTTTGAACTTGAGGTAGTTGTGTCTGCCAAGAGTAGCTTTTCCATTTCACAACCATCACACTTTCCTGTGAGTTCAGAGTTAATGAAGACATGTGGATGCAAAAGAAAAACTTGCAGAGCAAAGTCATTGCCAAACAGGTGAGTTTCCTCAGGAAATTACAAGGGGTCTCTTTCAATTTCCACTCCCACCCATCTTTCACCTGGGTTCCTGTCACACACTGCAAGAGGTTTGGCAGAGGATCTCACAGAGCTTTGATCCTTTTACAAGGCAGCTCGTCAGGACTTGTGGTACCCGCCTCCTCCTTTCCCGGGCCCCCACCTCCCATTCCCAGCTACTCTCACTATGCTTTAGGAATCCATCACATACCATGTATGTTTAACTTCTGGCCCAGGTGGTCCTCCATGGTACAAACAAACCTGGAATCTCCCTGAATAAAATCAACCCTCAGCTTTGCAAATATACAGGGGATATTTTTGCTTGCCTATCTGGAATCTCTTTCCCCCTTCATCCCTGACTTTTATATAGTCAATATCCACCCATTCCCAATCCACTTCCGTGCTTCATAGATAGCTGACCTTACTCAGTTCCAGGAGTAGGTCTGACTGGTTCAAGCAATTCCCCTGATGGACTCAGAAATCATAAGGCTCTAACTTGACCCAGTGAGACCTAAAACATACTTTCTGATGTTTCTGCAAAAGAAATTTCTTCACTCTAGAAAGCCCCAAGAAGAGATGGTGTTTCTCTTTCTCTGGACAAGGTTTTGCATAGATCAGAGTCCCAGAACTGCTGTAGCCATTTTGCTGGTAGATGTGGACACTGTGCACAAGGAAGGACTGAGAGAAAAATGCAAAATCCCCTTCAAAATTTAAGTCAGTTTGAATTGACTGAAAGATATTTTAAAATAAGTACCTTTTGAAAAATCAAATAGACATTTTTGTTGTCAAAATAATTGGGAGGGGATGCTACTGACATTTAATATATGGAGACCAAGAAGGGAGATATAATTTGTGGGATAAGCCTGCATGACAAAGAATCATCCCTCATGTTGCACAATTTTTTAATCACCCCTTAGAATTCCAGGTATATGAAAAACTCCTTTATTATCTGAGCCTAGAGCCTAACTCTATTTTGCACATACATTAAGTATTTTTTACTTTTTATTCCTTTTGATACACACTAAAGTTTCCACCGTTTAAATCAAGGGAAGATTGTGCTTTTGTTTGAAACACTTCCAGGATTTGATCACCTTTTCAGATAATCATGTTACCAATGGTAATGCCACTTATGGAGATTGAGTTGCCAACAAAATATGTTTCTATTAGTCTGCATTTATCGTCACATGTCAAAACTCTTGATGATTTAATCATGTGTTCTAGTGCAATTATGAGACAACATTTATATATTAATATACATGTCTTTCTATTGTACATTACTTTCTCCACTGTACTACTGTTAGGACATGATGTGTTTTTTAATTATATGATGGATAGGTTAAATTATGAACTCAATCACAGAGTAGTAAAGGAGATATTAAAAACTAATTAAAATTAAAAGGTCATGTGTGTCTGCTGGGGGGAGGATGAGAGAATAGTCATACTTCTAAAGAACCCTAACTGATATAAAATTAGACCTCAAGAAGTAGAATTTTTAAAAGAAAAGACTCTACAGTGGAGAGTTCGCCCAATTACTAGATTGGGTGAAAAAAATGATAGGACTCCTCTAGGTCAGACTGGGATGTTAGAGGTGCCTGGTTTTGCATCTCAAAACCTTTAGTGGTACCAACCTTATGCTTACTTTGGAACGACGATCATGTACCTGTAAAGCAGTAGACTTAGAGAAGATGGTTCAAAAATTCACAGAAGTATTGGCTGTCTTGCAGCATTACGTCAGGCCTTACAAGAAAGAAAAAAAGTCTTCAACTGATTAGTGTGTAAGCAGAGTGGGAAGGGAGGCCTTTACTAAGTGGACTATAAAGTCTGGAAACACGGAGTCAGCAGAGTTGCAATAACCAAACACTATCCCAGCTAACGTATGTGAGGGAAGAAGCAGAAACATGAGTGTCTTATATAAAGATAAAATGTAGGTCCAAGACAAGCATGATCCCCTGAACATCCCCTATTGGAGATTCTCAGTCTGACAAGGAGACACCCATGCTCACAGTGAAGGGCAGCTGTAATGCAAACAGTGACATGGAGCCAGAATCAGGATCTTCCCAGCCCTATGTGAAGCCATTGTCTCACCTTCTCCAGGTGCACATAACTTGTGGAGTCCAGATCTAGGAGAAGCAGAGCTAGGAAGAGGTAGATGCTGCTCTTTCGTCTAAGGCCTCCCTTCCTGGCCCAATTCTCTACCTGGTCTTTTTCATCTAAAGCCTGTCTACCTGGTCCAAATTTCTTCTGTTCCTGGAAACTTTAAACTCCTAATGGTTTTATATTTGTCCTCTTCAAATCCCCTATTGAAATGTGATCCACAACGTTGGAGGCAGGGCTTAATGGGAAGCATTTGAGTCATGGGGGCGGATCCCTCATGAATGACTTGTGCTGAGTAATGTTCTCACTCTATTGGTTCAAGTGAGAGCTGGCTGTTTCAAGAGCGGCACCTTCTATCTCTCTTGCTCCCTCTCTCTCTCCATGTGACACACCAGCTCCCCTTGCCTTCTGCTGTGAGTAAAAGCTTCCTGAAGTCCTCACCAGAAGTCAAGCAAGATGCCAGTGCCATGCTTCCTATAAGGCTGCAGAACCATGCGTCAAATAAAGCTCTTTTCCTTATAAATTGCCCAGTGTCAGGCATTCCTTTATAGCAATGCAGAATAAAATAATGCAACTCATCTAGGGAATACTTACAAGCAAGTGGATTGGCATGTGGCCACAATGGGACACCCTCATTAGAGTAGGGTAGCCACATCACTTGTCATCTGAAAGAACCACACCTCTAGGAAAGTAGCTGTTTCACTTTATCAAGCCCAAAGATGTGCAAACCCTATCCATCAGCAACTTAATCACTGGCATGTACATTAAAGAAATGCAAGTCTATGTGCACCAGAACATGTGCACAAAATGTTCATAGCCACATTGCTTGTGAAAGTGAAAATGCAAAGTTCCCCTTGCCCGGGCTCGAGAGGACCCTGAAAACAGGCAGAGGAGGGAATCCCTTGCAGGGTTACAGTCACATCGTGCCTCTATTCCAAGTGCAAAATGATTTCACACAGCCTGCATTGCCAGAAATGAAGCTCTTCCTGATGGTGACCATGATCATGATTCTTAGAATTTATCAAACACATGGGAGGCCAGTCTCTCATTTGAGCTTCACTACAATCCTACAGGAGAGAAGCAGCACTGGAGCAGATTTTCCCTATTTATAGAAGGTGAAAGCATGGCACACACAGGAAAAGCCCAAGAATTTATGGCCAGCAAGTGAGAAAGCCTGGACACCAACCATTTCTTCTGAATTCAAGGGTATGGATGGCTTTTCCCCTCAAACTTGTGCCTCTCACCTAAAGCTTAGAATTTCAGGTATATTGCACCCATGTCTATTACATCTATATAACCATATATTTTTACTTGGGATTAAAATGTTTTCACTATATATTAATACTTTCTCATCTTCTTAGAAGAGATTTTACTTTACAGAAGCTAATCGTTTCCTGATGCCTCTTGTTTACCATTTGGATATTTATTAACACAGTGTGAGGGACCGTAGATCTAGACTTGCTCTGGACTTTTTTTGGTTTTGTCGTCAAAGTCAGGCTATCCATTCCCCAGTGGGAGTGGGGTCATCTCCACACTGCATTGCCCTACATTGCTTTGAGCTGAACTTGTAAATAGTTTAACTTGTAAATAATTGCATGCTGAGTAAAGATTATTAAGGTCATCACCTCACATTTTGTACACTCTTTAGAGTATAAAGACATGTTCTTTTAGCATTAACTACTTCAGTTAAGCCTATAGCTTTAACTTTTAACAGGTATACAGGAGGTTTGAGCCCTTTTCCTCTGTGCAGATGTTCCATGAATGAAAATGAATTCACACTCTTTCATGCCCCCATGTCTCAGACTGATCCCCCTCCTGACCATTCACACAGAATTAGGCTCACAGCAAATGTCCCAGTGAGCTGCAGAGGAGCATCAACAAGCATGGGAGATGGCTGAGTTTCCTGCAGACTTGGGTAAGTCTCTTCACTGCTTTTAATGTTAGTTCTCCCTCCAACATATGGTGAGACTACCACATACTTTTCAACATTGGGAGGATTATGTGTGATTTAGGTAAGACACACAGCTCAGTGCCTAGCAGAGAGTTGGCACTCCCTATGTGGTGGTTTTCATTTTCTGTCTCCCTCCCTCCACCCCTTACAAATATACACCTGTGGTCACATCCCACACCATTTCCCCATTTCCCTGTACTCACTATTCCCATGACTTCCTTATCTTGATGACATTGTCTTCAAAAGCAATATCACAAAACTCTGCCCTCTCTTGTCACAGCAAACAGAATGAGGTCAGATATGGTGGTCCCCCAAGACTGACTCAGAGCATCAGTGAAGACAATCTCTCTGGATCCAACCAATCTTATGCAGCTGAAATGAAGGCAGCCAGCCACTGAGCATGTGAGGTTTGTGGTCAGGCAAGGCAGTGCTTTCATTTAGAAAAGTAAATTGAATTAATGAGTATGTCACTTGGTAATTAAATTTAGATTCTTCAACACATAAGTCAATAAGAATAATCAAATATTTTGAAGTACAATTAAAATAATAACCATTTCTGTCCATTTATTTTTATTTTGTTTTGTTTTTCTGAGATGGAGTCTCGCTCTGTCACCCAGGCTGAAGTGAAGTGCTGCGATCTCAGCTCACTGCAACCTCTGCCTCCAGAGTTCATGATTTGCTTGCCTCAGCCTCCTACCACCATGCCCAGCTAATTTTTATATTTTTAGTAGAGACGGGGTTTCACCACGTTGGCCAGGTTGGTCTCAAACTCCTCAGATGAGCCACCCGCATCAGCCTCCCAAAGTGCTGGGATTACAGGCGTGAGCCACCGTGCTTGGCCTGTCAATTTATTTGAACCACATGGTTTAATAGGTTATTTTGAGCCTCGTAAAGGAGTTAGAAATGAGACACTCAAAGAAATTCCAGAGTCTTTGTCTCTAATTAATTTTCTGGCTAGCAATTCTACTGCAGAATGTTTTGTGGCCTTGTCTTTTTATAATTGAACTAAGGAAGCAATGGCTGAATAACTTGAAATTCATAGTACTGGCTCCATTGAAGGACTGACCTGCCTTTACTTTATTCAATGAAAGGGTTTGGAGTAAGATTCTGTATTAGTAAGGATTCTCGGAGAAACACAACCAATAGGATATCTATCTATCTGTTCACACTCACACACACACACACACACACATATCTATATACATATATGGAGATTTATTATAGGAATTGGCTCATACAGTTATGGAGAACAAGAAGTCCCACAATCTGCTGTTTGCAAGATGGAGAACCAGGAAAGCTGGTTGTGTAATGCAGTTTGAGTCTGAAGACCTGAGAGTCAGGGGCATTGATGTCTGAGGGCAGGAGAAGATGCATGTCTCAGCTGAAGCACAGGCCAATTTTGTCTCTCCTCTGCTGTTTTCTTCTATTCGAGGCCTCACCTAATTGGGTGAGGGTGAGTTTTTTTTCTCAGTCACTGATTCCAATGCTAATCTTTTCTGAAAACCCTCAAAGACACACCCAGCTTCTTGGCCATTCCTAGCCCAGTCAGGTTAACATACAAAATCAGCTCTCACGGATTCCACTGCTGATGTGAGACATGGTCAAATAGAGGAAAGAGCACCTGGCAGTGTCTGAAACAGGCAGATTTGGGACGTGCCCCCTGTTCTATTACCAATGTCAGCTGTGTGACATTAGTAAGAATCCTAATCTGAGCTTCCATAGAATGTAGCTAGCAACTTCTACCTTATAGATTCATCTGAGTATATAAAAATAATCAAAATAAAGTACCTAATACAGTATCCTGTCATCCAATAGGCACTCAAAATATTGGTTATGTCATTATAATTACAAAGATTGTTTTACCATCATTAGCATTTTCATGTGGACATTTTCCCTGGAGTCCAGGTCCTGGCTGTAAAGATGTCTCCTCTAGCATCCTCCTGCTCTGATCCTCTAGAATTCCCCAACACCTATAGGCCAGATGACACTCACGTCACATTGCCGGTTTTACATCATTTTTATGTTGTTTCCCACTGCACTGCATATCCTTTACTATAAGCTATTCCACTTAAGTAAAGGGAAGCTTCTTCTTCTGTTTCTTCTAGAGTTCCTGGGAGTTTGTTAGCACCTGTGCCCAGCCAGATTTCAAGTACCGTGTCATGGGCAGAGTTTGCACTTGAAGCCAGGAAACCCAGGCTCAGAGTCCAGTGTTACTTCTTCTCTGTCACATTATGTTTAGGGAAGAACATCACCTACGGGGATGTCTAGAAAAACTCCAGGACTTCGGGATATTAAACATGGGCTTGGGGATCCAGGAGAAAGAACTCCTTTATAAATAAGCCTTAGTTACAGATAAATTTCCCTTCTTTTCTCAACCATATATCCACCTACACCCCATGCACATGAAACAATACACTGGGTCTTTGTACAGTCATGCCATAAGGTATATTATGCTGGAACACCTAAATTAGATGGAAATCCCAGTGGGGAGAAGATACGGTATATGAAGAGAAGGTTCAGAAGAAGTAAGAGAGAAAAGAATAAGAGGCCCAGATAAGCCAGGGAAAAATGATGAGCCCGCTTCATCCCAAGCTCTTGGAATGGCTCCAACCCACCAAATAACTCATCACGGGGGACACAGAGAGGCCCAGCCATGCTCAAATGTACCCTGTCTCTGATACTCACCAGAGAACCTCCTACACATCTTTCATACTATGGTTTCC
This sequence comes from Saguinus oedipus, assembly GCA_031835075.1. Classification (NCBI taxonomy): domain Eukaryota; kingdom Metazoa; phylum Chordata; class Mammalia; order Primates; family Cebidae; genus Saguinus; species Saguinus oedipus. The sequence goes on along the minus strand of CM063183.1, from coordinate 6,265,860 downwards.
TTTTCTCAGTCTCACTGTCTCTCCCACACCTTCACTGTTATCAGATTCCTCACATGAGCCTCAGGCCCTCCTTGTTTTGACAACCCTTTTGGACCTTTTCTCCAGTTTAATTATCCACAGATCTCAACTTGCACATCCCCAAACACCTCCCTTCTACGACTGTGGTAGGAGATGCTCCCACTACTCGCCTCAACCCCATTGGACCTTGGTGTTTACTCAGCCTCCCCTGATAATGGTTGGGAGTTGTCAGGGGAGGCGGAAAAAAAGAGATGGGAGAAGGGAACAGTCTACTTAATTCAGGTGTTACCTGCAGTCAGAAGCTTTAATCATCTCTTTATGGATTAGAGCTGGCGCTGATTTATAGTTGTATGTTAAAATGTTCAAACTCATGACTTTTTAATTATTCAAGATTTTATGTCTTTTAATGCAGATTTAGCTTCACAGTAGAATTAAGAGGAAGATACAGAGATTTCCTCCACACTCCCTCATCCCTACACATGCACAGCCTCCTTCATTATCAACATCTCCCACTAGAGTGATATACATGTTACAATCAATGAGCCTACATTGATACATCAAAATCACCCAAGTCCCTAGTTGATCTTAGTGTTCACTCTTGCTGTTGTACATGCTACAGGTTTGTACATATGTAAAATGACATGTATCTATCATGACGGTGTTGTACCGAGTATTTGCACTGCCCTAAAAATTCCCCTGTGCTTTGCCTATTGACCCCAATTTTTCCACTCCCAACCCCTGGCAACCACTAATCCTTTGGTCATATCTGTAGTTTTTACATTTCCAGAATGTCATACAATATATAGCCTTTTATATTAGCTTCTTTCACTTAGTAATATTCATTTAAGTTTCCTCCATGTATTGTCATGGCTTGCAAACTCATTTCTTTTTAGTGTTGAATAATAATCCCCTGTCTGGAAGTAGTATAGTTTATTTATTCATTCACCTACTGAAGGACATCTTGGTTGCTTCCCAATTTTTGGCAATGATAAGTAGAACTGTTCTAAACATCCTTGTACAGGTTTTTGGGTTGACATATGTTTTCAACTTCTTTGGGTAAATACCAAAACAATGATTGCCGGATCTTACGGTAAGAATATGTTTAGTTTTATAAGAAACTGCCAAACTGTTGTCCAGAGTGGCTACACCATTTTGCCTCTCCACGAACAATGAATAAGAGTTTCTATTGCTCCACATCCTCACCAGCTTTTTTGATGGTTTTTAATTCTTAAGAACTTATTTAGTCCTTTCAAGCAACAAAACACAGTAGAAATTACGTCTTACCACTCTCTCTCTCTTTGCCAAGGTTGTGTAGCCTGACCTGCGAAAGATTACAAAGAAAGAAGATCCCAGTTTCGGGGAAGATGACTCGATAACACCACAGAACAGGTTTGTGAATTCCACAATAATTTGTGAAAAGGCCAGGTGATTACAGATGTATTTTGCCAAGACATGCAAAAATGTAAAAAGGGAAAGTGTGCAATTCAACTTAGTAATGGCAGGTTCAAACAGTGTCAAATGAAATAGAACCTGGAACCTACAGGATGTAGCTTTCAGATAGGCTTTCAGAATCCACAAAACTGAAAATTCACAGCAGTAGATCATGAAGCTGCAGCGTTTCTTCCTGTGCAACAGAAAGAGAATTGCCTCCAAGATTCAGCTTCTAACTTGAACAAGACTGGTTTGTTTTGACAGTGATTTTTCCTAGAAGTTTTATTTACTGCATTTAAAAATCTATCTTTAGTGTACTTTCAATTTTCCCCTAACACCTTATTTTCAGTAAGACCTTTATTCTTCTTGCCAACTAAGGATTTTCAGCCAGTGTTTTTTTGCAGAAGTGCCCACAGTTGGTGAGGGATTATTGTATGTATTTCCTTCTAAGTACTCACCATGCATTTTAGCTGAGCCTGGATTAAGCCAAATGAACCAACTGGTTACATTGGCTGAGCCATAGCACATACAGTATATCTATACATATGTATACATATACCCTATGTATACATGAGTTCCACATCCACAGATTCAACCCACATGGAAAAGAATCCATCTTAAGCATCTACAGATTGTGATATCTGAGAAGGTCCTGAAACCAATCCCCCATGGGGATAAAGGGCCTGCTGTAAGCTTATCAGATTTTGTTTTCTGAAAATAACACTTATTGAGATAAAGCACAATAATTAATGAATATAACATGTACATATTTCTCTTTCATTTCCCCACCTAATTTTACAAAAGGATTTCAAATGGTAGTTATTGTTTCACATGTGTAATTAAGAGACATTATAACTTAGAGCAAGATTTTATATTTTCATGTCGTAAGAAAAATTTGTTTATCCATTCATTTGATCCACAAATTATTATGGAATATATTCTTGTGCTAGGCATTGGTGATACTGTGGTGGAAGTAACACAATTAAATCCCTCAAAGAGCTGAAAGAATATGAAAATGAAAGATATATGAGAATGTAGATGAAGGATTCCAAGCTTGGCTACTGTAAACAGAAATGACCTAGTCAGTCTCCAGTTTATGTAGACAGATTGCCCATCATGATTACATTGCATAGCGTCCTGGCCAAATAAAAGATGGTGCAAATGAATCAGGGTCATGGTGATTGCAAGCAGAAAGGGCCCTTTGGAATCACCTCCTGGAAACACTGAAAGACAGGGAATGACTTGTTCAAGGTCACGCACCTTGCAGATCAGAAGCTGTAGATGCTTGGGAATCTGTTGGATGTGTGTGCGGGGCAGGAGGAGGGCAAGGCTTGAGAGTAAGATTTTATCTTCCTCTGGATTCTACATGTGCAAATCCGGAAGACAAATGTGACATCAATGTCATCACCATTCATGTGTTCTCAGCTTTTTTCCCCTGAGACTTTTCTGAAGAACACTCTTGCCCTTCCAAGAGTGACTTTCCATTGTCAGTTTCAAAAGACCATAGATTTTGTTTCCACCTCTGCTGTTTTGTTGTTCTTGTTGGCTCTCTGATTTGTGTTGTGATTGTTTTGTTGTTGGCTTTGCTATTTGATATTAAGAAGTTTCTATAAAGAATGAGAAATGTTGTTAAAAAAATTGGAACGCTGAACCCAGAAATAAAACTAGTAAAGGTGCATAAAAAAGTTTTCCAAACTTACCACCCTCCATTTCTACAGAGGATATATGGCTTGACCTAAGAAATATTGCAGAGAGAATATCCAAGTTTAAGGTCAGATAGCTATAACGACCACAAAACAGGCCTCTAATTTTCACAACAGCCCATGAAAAGGCCAAAGGAAAGCAGATGAATTTTGGTCAAATTTGTGAAGATAAAGAAAAATATGACTGTATTCCTGCCTGTGTTTTCTTCTTGGCCAGCTCCAATGCTCTTAGATGCAGGTCAGTAAGTCAAGATGCCTAATCTACTTACCTAACCAAGGTAGCTTACCAGACCACACATGGCTCTCCAGTCCAAGTTTTCAAGGTAAACATATGTTTTATACAAAGGCCTCTGCTTCTCACAGGGGAGATGTGGAGAAAATAGGGCAACCGTATAACTTATTGTCCAAACCCAAACGCTTTTGAAAGTGAAGGGGGCAGTAGTAATTATTCCTAGACAGAAGATATGAATTAGAACTTTCTATAAAAACTGAAAGAGCTTTGAATTTGAGATCAGCCAGACCTGGGATGGAATCTGCTCTCGAGCTCCTACAGGCTGAATTGGGAGCTTTCTGTGTACAAGAGGCATCATTACACCATGTGCTCTGCAGGGCATTGCTTGGGATTTGCTGGTTATGTATGCAAAGGTCCTAGAACATGGTAGGCTTTCAACTGGAATAGCCATAGCTAACATAGCAAATCTATGAGGTGGGTTATTAGCGTCCAGTTAAAAAGTTTAGGAAATCGAGGCACAACAGGTTAAATAATTGCCTATGGCCACAGTGCTAGTCAGTGGCAAAGCTGGGAAGTGCCAGACTGACTGTTTATCTTCATCATCTGTGTGTTTCCCTTCTCCACTGTCTGGCCTCTCAATAGATGTGAACTGTGTACTGTGAATCCATATGTACGCAAGCTAGGTGTTCAGTCAACCTGGTAGTGTGGTCCAGAGTAGTCTGCGGGGAATGAGTCAAGGTAGGGGGAGGAAGGGGAGGGCTGGAAGCATGTAACACTGTGAACTTCTCAGGATCAGGTGTGGTGGACCATGGTCTTGAGGACCGGCAGGACCAGTTCTACTTTCTCCTTTCTCTTTGCAATGCAAAGATAAGTCCCCTGAGGCTCACTTGCAGAGCCACCATGAAAAACCCATCCTGTTAAGATTAGTTTCCTCATCTGTAAGTGAGGATGTTGTGGGGAATGACACCACTCGTGCTGCTGTCTGTCTTCCAAGACCAAGTTCTTCTGTTTCACTGCAGCTCACGAGCCGACTTCTGGCCATGCTTCTGAGGACCCAGAAAGGCTGGCAAGGCCCTGCATTGCCATGTCTCCTGGGAGGAGTGGGCTCACCTTCTCCCTGTACCGCTCCAGGCAAGACCTGGCATCCTGGGTTGTGTGGGCATGGAGCGGATTCCCACACACCCACACCTCGGCCAACCAGAGAGACTGACCACCCATGCTCAGGCCTGCCCTGGCCACATCAATCGACAGCCTGGGTGGCCTCATTGTCACTGCAGGCAGAGCTGTCCACCAAGATTAGTGGGACAGCCACAGCGGCTCTTGCCCAGCTCCTGGTTCCTGTGGGTTCTAGTGCAAGGCATTCATCTCACAACTCTTCCGGTGGCTTGTTAGAAAGCAGCTCACTGTCAAAGGCAACAAGACCTCCTTAAGCGGAAAAAAGTCTGTTCTGGCAAGATGCTCTGAGCATGCACATGAATCAGACTTTGGAAATATCATAAGTAGAAAGCCCCAGAGAGATACTGTAATTGTTTTCATTCATTCATTGATGTATCCAGTAAACGTTTCTTTAACATCTACCATGTGCTGGATACAATAGTAGATGTCAGAAATTGAAAGATAACTCAGACATAATCTTAAGATCAAAACAAAAATGAAACCTCATAGACAATATAAGAGCAACCATTTTTAAAAATGTATTTCTTTATAAGTCAAAAGGCAGTGATGACATTTATAAGCGATTACAGGACCCCAGAGGTGAAACACTCACGGCACCTTTTGCTGAGGAAGGGTAGAGCACATAATGGCCAGAGATGATTTCTTAGGAAAAGAAATTCATGACACAGGCTATATGGTAGAAGTTAGATGGGTGAAAGCAAGTCGAGAAAGGATGATATAGACAGAGATGAGAGACATCTGGGTGTGATCCATGTTGGTACGTCTGTGGCAGGGTGTATGCAGAAAGGAAGAACAAGAAATAGGGCTGGAGAGACAAGCAAGGGCTAGCTCATGGAGGACCATATGAGCCAGGCTAATAAGTGTGGCCTCTGTCTTTTGGGGAATGGGAAGCCATTGAAGTGTTTTCGGTTAGCAGGTGTAACACTGAGGTCTGCATCATGGAAAAGCCACTCTGGCAGCTGTGCACACACAACGACTGTGAAGGGGTCCTGGAAGCAGAGAGACTAGTAAGGAATCCATGTCCCAGCCCACTGTGAGGCAGTGAGCCCCCAGTCAAATGCAGAGTCATAGAGAAAGGACTAACAGGACTGACACACAATGCATTAGTCACAGAGCAGAAAAGAGAATTCAGTTCTCCTGCTTGCTAAGCCAATGCTTTTCTAGTTCCATAATGATACAGTTCTCAAAGGAAAAGAAAAGTTCTAAGGAAGGAAAGACTAGACTAGCTTTAGAGGAGCTCAGCAAACTGGCCCTGTGACACTTCCCCACTCAGCTAGACCTTCAAAGGCTTAACTTCCTCACCTGTAAATGGGATCATTGCCATTATATTCTGGAACTGTTACAAGGATCAGGTTCGGAGTGCTGAAAAAGATTTTGTATGAGAAGATACAGATCAAAGGGACCAATTTATCATTTTATTCACAAAATCAGCGCGACATAGATGATTAGGAAAAATATCTAAGAAGTATATGTTTTAAGTAAATGTCTTTGCTCTCATGGTCTTTTTTAAAAAAAAAATTATTGCATTTTAGGTTTTGGGGTACATGTGCAGAACGTGCAAGATAGTTGCATAGGTACACACATGGCAGTGTGTTTTGCTGCCTTCCTCCCCTTAACCCACATTTGGCATTTCTCCCCAGGTTATCCCTCCCCTGCTCCCCCACTGCTGTCCCTCCCCAATTCCCCCCAATAGACCCCAGTGTGTAGTAGACCCCCTCCTTGTGTCCATGTGTTTTCATTTTTCTCACCCACCTATGAGTGAGAATATGCGGTATTTCCTTTTCTGTTCTTGTGTCAGTTTGCTGAGAATGATGTTCTCCAGATTCATCCATGTCCTTACAAAGGACACAAACTCATCATTTTTGATTGCTGCATAATATTCCATGGTGTATATGTGCCACATTTTCCCAGTCCAGTCTATCATCGATGGGCATTTGGGTTGGTTCCGAGTCTTTGCTATTGTAAACAGTGCTGCAATGAACATTGGTGTGCATGTGTCCTTATAGTGGAACGATTTATAGTCCTTTGGATATATACCCAAATGGAATTTCTATTTCTAAGTCCCTGAGGAATCGCCACACTGTCTTCCACAATGGTTGAACTAATTTACACTCCCACCAATAGTGTAAAAGTGTACCTATTTCTCCACATACTCTCCAGCATCTGTTGTCTCCAGATTTTTTAATGATCACCATTCTAACTGGCTTGAGATGGTATCTCAATGTGGTTTTGATTTGCATCACTCTAATGACCAGTGATGATGAGCATTTTTTCATGTGTTTGTTGGCCTCATGTTTGTCTTCTTTTGTAAAGTGTCTGTTCATATCCTTTGCCCATTTTTGAATGGGCTTGTTTGTTTATTTCCTGTAAATCTGTTTGAGTTCTTTGTAAATTCTGGATATCAGCCCTTTGTCAGATGGGTAAACTGCAAAGATTTTTTCCCATTATGATGGTTGCCAATTCACTCTAGTGACTGTTTCCTTTGCCGTGCAAAAGCTGTGGAGTTTGATTAGGTCCCATTTGTCTATTTTGGCTTTTGTTGCCAATGCTTTTGGTGTTTTGGTCATGAAGTCCTTGCCTACTCCTATGTCCTGAATGGTTTTGCCTAGATTTTCTTCTAGGGATTTTATGGTGCCAGGTCTTATGTTTAAGTCTTTAATCCATTTAGAGTTAATTTTAGTGTAAGGTGTCAGGAATGGGTCCAGTTTCTGCTTTCTGCACATGGCTAGCCAGTTTTCCCAACACCATTTATTAAATAGGGAATCCTTTCCCCATTGCTTGTTTTTGTCTGGTTTATCAAAGTTTATATGGTTGTAGATACATTGTGTTGCCTCCGATGCCTCTGTTCTGTTCCATTGGTCTATATCTCTGTTTTGGTACCAGTACCATGCTGTTTTGATTACTGTAGCCTTGTAGTATAGTTTGAAGTCTGGTAGTGTGATGCCTCCTGCTGTGTTCTTTTTGCTTAGAATTGACTTGGCTATGCGGGCTCTCTTTTGTTTCCATATAAAGTTCATGGTGGTTTTTTCCAGTTCTGTGAAGAAATTCAATGGTAGTTTGATGGGGATAGCATTGATTTTGTAAATTACTTTGGGCAGTATAGCCATTTTCACGATATTGATTCTTCCTAACCACGAATATGGAATGTTTCTCCATCTGTTTGTGTCCTCTCTTATTTCGTTGAGCAGTGGTTTGTAGTTTTCCTTAAAGAGGTCCCTTACGTTCCTTGTAAGGTGTATTCCTAGGTATTTTATTCTCTTTGTAGCAATTGTGAATGGCAGTTCGTTCTTGATTTGGTTCTCTTTAAGTCTGTTATTGGTGTATAGAAATGCTTGTGATTTTTGCACATTGATTTTATATTCTGAGACTTTGCTGAAGTTGCTTATCAGTTTCAGGAGTTTTTGGGCTGAGGTGATGGGGTCTTCTAGGTATACTATCATGTCGTCTGCAAATAGAGACAACTTGGCTTCCACCTTTCCTATTTGAATACGCTTTATTTCTTTTTCTTGCCTAGAAAAGTTCTAGTAATGGCTAGAACTTCCATTACTATGTTGCATAGGAGTGGTAAGAGAGGGCATCCTTGTCTAGTGCCGGATTTCAAAGGGAATGCTTCCAGTTTTTGCCCATTAAGTATGACATTGGCTGTTGGTTTGTCGTAAATAGCTTTTATTACTTTGAGATATGTTCCATCAATGCCAAGTTTATTGAGGGTTTTTAGCATAAAGGGCTATTGATTTTTTGTCAAATGCCTTATCTGCATCAATTGAGATAATCATGTGGTTTTTGTTTTTGGTTCTGTTTATGTGGTGAATTACATTTATAGACTTGCATTTGTTGAACCAGCCTTACATGCCCGGGATGAATCCTACTTGATCATGATGGATAAGTTTTTTAATGTGCTGTTGCAATCGGTTTGCCAGTATTTTATTGAAGATTTTTGCATCTATGTTCATCATGGATATTGGCCTGAAGTTTTCTTTTCTTGTTGAGTCTCTGCCGGGTTTTGGTATCAGGATGATGTTGGTCTCATAAAATGATTTGGGAAGGGTTCCCTCTTTTTGAATTATTTGGAATAGTTTCAGAAGGAATTGTACCAGCTCCTCTTTGTGTGTCTGGTAGAATTCGGCTGTGAAGCCATCTGGACCTGGGCTTTTTTTGTGTGGTAGGCTCTTAATTGCTGCCTCAACTTGAGACCTTGTTATTGGTCTATTCATAGTTTCGGCTTCCTCCTGGTTTAGGCTTGGGAGGACACAGGCGTCCAGGAATTTATCCATTTCTTCCAGGTTTACTAGTTTATGTGGATAGAGTTGTTTGTAGTATTCTCTGATGATGGTTTGAATTTCTGTGGAATCTGTGGTGATTTCCCCTTTATCGTTTTTTGTTGCATCTATTTGGTTGTTCTCTCTTTTCCTTTTTATCAGTCTGGCTAGTGGTCTATTTTGTTGATCTTTTCGAAAAACCAGCTCTTGGATTTATTGATTTTTTGAAGGGTTTTTCGTGTCTCTATCTCCTTCATTTCTGCTCTGATCTTAGTTATTTTTTGTCTTCGGCTTGGTTTTGAGTTTTTTTTGATCTTGCTCCTCTAGCTCTTTCAATTTTGATGATAGGGTGTCAATTTTTGATCTCTCCACTCTTCTCATGTGGGCACTTATTGCTATATATTTTCCTCTACAGACTGCTTTAAATGTGTCCCAGAGATTCTGGTATGTTGTGTCTTCGTTCTCGTTGGTTTCAAAGAACTTCTTTATTTCTGCCTTCATTTCATTGTTTATCCAATCAACATTCAAGAGCCAGTTGTTCAGTTTCCATGAAGCTGTGTGGTTCTGAGTTAGTTTCTGAATTCTGAGTTTTAACTTGATTGCACTATGGTCTGAGAGACTGTTTGTTATGATTTCAGTTGTTTTGTATTTGCTGAGGAGTGCTTTACTTCCAATTATGTGGTCAGTTTTGGAGTAGGTGTGATGTGGTGCTGAGAAGAATGTATATTCTGTGGATTTGGGGTGGAGAGTTCTGTAAATGTCTATCAGGTTTGCTTGTTCCAGGTCTGACTTCAAGTCCTGGATATCCTTGTTAATTTTCTGTCTGGTTGATCGGTCTGATATTGACAGTGGACTGTTAAAGTCTCCCACTATTATTGTGTGGGAGTCTAAGTCTCTTTGTAAGTCATTAAGAACTTGCCTTATATATCTGGGTGCTCCTGCATTGGGTCCATATATATTTAGGATCGTTAGCTCTTCTTGTTGTATCAATCCTTTTACCATTATGTAATGACCTTCTTTGTCTCTTTTGATCGTTGTTGCTTTAAAGTCTATTTTATCAGAGATGAGAATTGCAACTCCTGATTTTTTTTGCTCTCCATTTGCTTTGTAAATCTTCTTCCATCCCTTTATTTTGAGCCTTTGTGTATCGTTGTGTGTGAGATGGGTTTCTGGATACAGCACACCGATGGCTTTTGGTTTTTTATCCAATTTGCCAGTCTGTGTCTTTTGATTGGTGCATTTAGCTCATTTACATTTAGGGTTAATATTGTTATTTGTGAATTTGATACTGCCATTTGGATGCTAGCTGACTGTTTTGCCAATTGGTTGATGTAGATTCTTCATTTTGTTGATGCTCATTAGCATTTGGTATGTTTTTAGGATGGCTGATACTGGTTGTTTCTTTCTATGTGTAGTGCCTCTTTCAGGTGTTCTTGTAAAGCAGGCCTGGTGGTGACAAAATCTCTGAGTGCTTGCTTGTTCGTGAAGGATTTTATTTTTCCTTCACTTATGAAGCTCAGTTTGGCTGGATATGAAATTCTGGGTTGAAAGTTCTTTTCTTTAAGGATGTTGAATATTGGCCCCCACTCTATTCTGGCTTGTAGAGTCTCTGCCGAGAGATCTGCTGTGAGTCTGATGGGCTTCCCTTTGTGGGTGACCCGACCTTTCTCTCTGGCTGCCTTTAGTATTTTCTCCTTCATTTCAACCCTGGTGAATCTGACGATTATGTGCCTTGGGGTTGCTCTTCTTGCGGAGTATTTTTGTGGTGTTCTCTGTATTTCCTGGAGTTGAGTATTTGGCCTGCCTTGCTAGGTTGGGGAAATTTTCCTGGATAATATTCTGAAGAGTATTTTCCAGCTTGGATTCATTCTCTTCATCACATTCTGGTACACCTATCAAACGTAGGTTGGGTCTCTTCACATAGTCCCACATTTCTTGGAGATTTTGTTCATTCCTTTTTGCAGTTTTTTCATTGAGTTGATCTTCAACTTCTGATATTCTTTCTTCTGCTTGGTCAATTCGGCTGTTGAAACTTGTGCATGCTTTGCGAAGTTCTCGTGTTGTGTTTTTCAGCTCCTTCAATTCATTCATATTCCTCTCTAAGTTGTCCATTCTTGTTATCATTTCCTCGAATCTTTTTTCAAATCTTTTTTCAAGGTTCTTAGTTTCTTTGCATTGATTTAGAACATGTTCTTTTAGCTCACTGAAGTTTCTCATTATCCACCTTCTGAAATCTGATTCCGTCTTTTCGTCACACTCATTCTCCATCCAGCTTTGTTCCCTTGCTGATGAGGAGTTTTGGTCCTTTGTAGGAGGTGAGGTGTTTTGGTTTCAGGTGTTTTCCTCCTTTTTGTGCTGGTTTCTTCCCATCTTTGTGGATTTATCCACCTGTCGTCTTAGTAGTTGCTGACTTTTCAATTTGGTCTCTGAGTGGATGCCCAGGTTGTTAATGATGAAGTATATCTCTTACTTAGTTTTCCTTCTAATGGTCTAACCCCTCTGCTGTATGAGTGCTGATGTCCACTCCAGGCCCTGCTTGTCTGGGGTACACCTGTAGCAGCTGTGGAACAGTGAGGGATGTTACCAGTTTCTTCTTCTGCTATCTTTGTCCCAGAATGATGCCCACCAAATGTCAGTCTGATTAGTCTTTTTTTGAGGTGACTCTTTGGATATACAGGGGTCAGGGAGCTGCTTGAGGAGATGGTCTGTACTTTATAGGAGCTCCAGTGCTGAGCTGTGAGCTCTATTGTTCATTCAGGGTTGTTGGGCACCTGTGTTTAGGTCTGCTGCAGCAGAACTTATAAAACCCCTTTTTTTCCCTCAGATGCTCTGTCTCAGTGAGTTGGGGCTTTCTTTATGAGTATCTGTTGCACTGTCCTGCCCAGCTAGGAGGCAATCTATTCACTCTTTGCCTGCTGAGGCTCTGCCCTGCTAGCGTGGGTCAGCCCTGCTGCCATAGGGCTCCATTCTACTGTGGTGTGCTCTGCCCTGTTGGCGGAGTCTCTCTGTTATGGTGGGTTGCCTTGGCAATGGGATGCTGTGTCAGCAATGGGCATGTACCTCAGTAGGGGCAGATTGTGTCCATAGTGGCAGACACCCCTCCCTCACTGGGCTGCACCTTCCTGGATTCAGCTGAGCCCACATCTAAACTCTCAACTCTGAGTGCCTCCAATCGCCGCCCTGCTTGTCCCCATGAGGGTGGGACCCACCGAACCTGATCACCTGGCTCCCTGCCTCAGAGTCCATCCTCTCTCTCTCTCTCTCTCTTTTTCTCCTCAAGTTGAAAGGTTGACTCTCTCACTGGCACCCCAGCAGCCTGCTGATAGGACACTGGGATCCGTGCGATCTCCCATGCTGCTGCCCACTGCACCAGCTCAAATCATGCTTCCCAGGAATCTCCTGGTCTGGCTCACAGTCCAAGTCCCATTTAATCAGATGGACATGTCAATCTGCCCTTCCAAATCTCAGATTGCCGGTTTAACAGGGCACCCAGACCAGTGAGTTTTGTGCCGGGTGCTGCTGTGCTGTGGCACTGGCCAAACCGGCCGCACAAGCCAAAACACCAGCTGCGCTGGTGTCCCATGTCTCTCCTACACCTGGGAATTTCCCTTTTCTGTGGGCAACAAAGGTCCATCTGAGAATGCGGCTAGGACTCACCCTCTGCGCCTTCACTGAGAGCTGCAATCCTGAGTTGTTTCTACGGTGCCATCTTGGAAAATCCGCTCTCATGGTCTTTTGCACCAAGAATGCCACCTGCGTTTTAGGAGTGCCATCCAAATACTACATTTCATATACATATGTTTACCTAAACCACATCTTAATTGACAATTTTCTGCGTTATAGAATATAAAGCTCCCTATATTGCAAGTTTTTAATATGTTAAAAATGTAATTCAATTTCCAGAAGTATGACTGATAAATATATTTGACAAAATAGCTCTTCTGTATAAATTAATATATTCCGAAGTTTTCTCTCAATTTAAAAACATGGATTTGCCCATATACAGTGTGGTGGGAAGCTGTTATCAAACATCCTTCCCTGGCCTTTCAGAAAGGATGAGATGGTCCAAGCCCTACAGAACATTTGTCACTGAGCAGGTGCCCCTTCATTTGCTCTCTCCACACCTGGCTTGCTCCATCTTTTGTGATCTGAGCTGTGGTCTTTGCCCCTTGTTACTTTGATTTGGATGGAGTTTTGGGGCTCTACTTAGTCACAAGCTTGCATTTTCTAGGAGCTGTGTTTATATTCCTGCTTTCAGGGTTTCTTTCTAAAATGGGCTACCTCTATCTTTTGACGTCCTAGAGAAGAAAATTGTGGATCAAGACCATCCTGGTCAACATGGTGAAACTCCATTTCTACTAAAAATAAAATTAAAAAAAAAATTAACTGGGCATAGTGGTGCATGCCTGTAATCCCAGCTACTCAGGAGGCTGAGGCAGGAGAATTGGTGAGCCAAGATCGCACCATTGCACTACAGCCTGGATAAACAGGAGCAAAACTCCGTCTAAAAAAAAAAAAAAAAAAGAAAAAAAAGAAAATTGTAACTTGCATGGATAACAGTAGTTACATTTGAGTGTAGGTAACAAGTACATCAGGCTTACAGTTATCTGAGCACAGATTAGGCCACATTAGCCAATTAGGTAGTTTACTTTCATTCCAACAGTTACCCTTGTAATACTCCTCTCAATTTCAGGCATCATATTGAGAAAGCCTTGCCCACACCCACAATTCTGTTAGAAGTGGGGTGACAGGTTTGCTCAGTAACCCTACCAGCACATACGCATAGGCTGACTTCATTAAGTGAACTGTGTGTGTGACGTGTCTGCATGTTCATCTTAGTGAATGGTTCTCTCTCTCTCTCTCTCTCTCTCTCTCTCTCTCTCTCTCTCTCTCTCTCTTTGCTTGTGTCATTTATTTTATTATGTTCAGTTCAATGTGAGGGCATTTCTGCATTACATAAATGAACATAATTACACTTTTCTTACAAAATAGGAACTATATTATTTGCTCTTAAAAATAAAAGTATTATTTTAGCTCCTTTTGTTTCAAAATATTTGTTTTTAGGTGGGTTAATAGCTCTTTTTGAAATATCTTGTTCATATATTCATTTATTTCTTTTACATTTATATAGTACTTTAAGGTTTATAAAAGAGGTTCACATTTTTTCTTTGTTTTTTCATGTGTTCTCACAATGACCTTTGACTGCACCTTCATTAGACAGATTTTAAAAAGTGAAATACAGACAGGAGAAGTGATTCACCCAAATATCCACTATCAGATGGTGGTAGAGCGTGGGCTCAAACCTAGGTCTGTCTGACTCAAAGTCCGAGTTGATTATCCATGTAGCCACCTATTACAGGGTGTTGGAGAAAGAATCTACAAGAAGGAAAGTCCTTTTCAAATGCCCAGATAGGTGAGAGTGTCCAAACGAGGCAGAACGAGAATTTTTGAGGAAATAACACGGCGTCTCACGGAAATTCCTAAGGCACTCTAAGATTGGATGGGCCATGATGGGACAGACACATCATGGATGGACCTTACAAATAGTTTTGCAAAGGAATCTGTGGATGTTCTGCCCACTGGAGTCAAGAAGAGATGCACATTCTGTTCTGTGAAGAAAGGATGGTATTTCAGTCTGTGCAGCTGAGAACGAATGAGCACAGCATACCGAGCTTACTTTTGGATTGAAAGTGTGGGGAAAAATAAAAATGCTTTTCTGACTGTAAATACTCATATATTTTTGTACCTTCCAAATCTTTATCCAATTGGCATAGCCATTTTTATCATTCATCCTTTCATATCATTTCAGAGAGGTTAAATAAAAAGAATAAAACCTTACCTTAAAATGTCATTGATACTTTTATAATTTATCTTTAAAAAGAAACTTTCCTGGGATATGTATCTTAATTGAAGTGCTTGATTCTTGCTTCTAAGGGCTTTGGTTTTTTGTTTGATGTCTCAGTGATGCAATGGCTTCATCAGTTAAATGGGAAGGGCCTCTTCCAGAAAGCAGGGAGCTGGTTCAGTCAGTGGTTTGTGAGTTCTTGCTGTTCCCAGGATGGTGATGCAATCATAGGTGGCTGGCATACCCAGCTGGTCTAAAGTTATCGAGCCTGTAATGGAGAGCACTTTGTACTCAGCCGAATCCATTTCTGCGTGGAGATTTCTCAGACACAAAACAATTGCATAAGCTGCTGCTAGTTAGCTTAATTGGCACATTCAGGTTAGTCATGTAGACCAGATTCTTTTTATATTTTGCCAATCTTTCATACTTTAACAGGACTGTTCCCATGTTAAGAATTTCAAGTAAGTGTTTCATGGGTGATTAGAATCTAAGTAGACTATGCTCGACAATTACCTGTGAACACGTTGACTCTTGTGCCTGATGGTGGATAAAGGGAGTTCAGAAGGCACCTCTATACTCTCCTTCAATGCCTCCTTGGAACAGAGAAAGACCAGCTGTGCTGGGGCTGAAGCTCCATGGACACTTCTGGGAGGTTGGAAGCCATGACATGCTGGACCTGTCCAGACTCAGTGCCTTTTTCTACCACCAGCCACCATAAGTCACTAAATGTGCTGCTTCTTTATATTCTTGGATCCTTACACTTCTCCTTGTCCCCAGGACTATCACTTCAGGCCACTGCCTCCCTGTCTCTGTCCCAGATGATGGCAGTTGACTCATAACTCATTCTGCTTAAGCCCATCTTCACAAAGTGCCAGGTGATCTCTGGATATGCAAATCTGAAAATCTCACAAACTCTTCTTAGGTGGTCCCTCACTGCCCCTAGATTGGGCATAGAAGAAGGTTCAAACTAATTTTCATGGCCCAGACCTCAGCGGCTTGTAAAATTTCATTTCTCTCTACTACTGTCTTTCTCTTTAGACTCCAGAGAAGACCAGTCCCCATCAAGGTCAAGGAGCCATAACGTTCAATCCCTTAGGCAGGAAGAGATGTCTATTGGCCTCCCCGGCAGGGTTACATGGTGGGACATCTGTGGGGTTTACCTCTAGGAACTCCTCCAAGTTTTCAAAGTAAAGAAAGATCCACAGCTAAAAAAGATCCCTGTCTGCCTCTAGGGGAAAATGTGGAAGGGAAGAGGAGGAAAGTCACCATTTTGAAGTAGCCCAGAGTGTTCTGCATGACGAAGGCCTGCTATCCAGGGAAAAGATTCTACAGAGCCTAATCCCGAGTGTCAGGGCGTTTCTCTCACTCTTGGCTTTCTGCATCACCTAAAGAGGGAAACAAGCTAAGAAAATACAGCCAGTTAACAATCTCTTGTGGATTGCAAGAGGCATGGGAATCTAAAGGACTAAGGAAAACCCTGGATGGACCTGGCTCATCTGCAGGATCACACTGTGGCTGTCCTACAGGGGTCTGAATCCCACTTGCCTCAATGTAACCTCAATCATTTGCTGATTTCTAACTCAGAGCTCTTTCCATTCTGCTCTGCACTTCACTAAAATGTGAAGTAGCAATATCTGGGGTGGGAAGGGAGGAGTTTTATGAGAATAAATGCCCCAGGGAAAAGCCTCATCCACAGCAATACAACTTCCAAGGTGACAACAGGGAAGTCAGCCGCAGCCTTCCTGGCTCTCACACTGGCAGTTACCAGTAACAGATTCTTCTCTCATAGGCAACCTTTGGTAGATGTGATGGCTAAGTTTGCGTGTTAACTTGAGCATGCTATGGGACACCCAGATTAAACATTATTTCTGGGTGTGTCCGTGAGGATATTTATAGATGATTAGCATTTGGATTTGTGGGCTCAGTGAAATAGATTGCTCTCCCCAATGTGGGTGGACATCATCCAATCTTTTGAGGGCCTAAATAAAACAAAAAGAAAGAGGAAGAAGGAAATCATTGCTTCTTGCTTCCTGCCTTCCTGCTTGAGCTGGGACATCAGTCTCTTCCCCATCTGAGTCTGGAATTATACCACCAGCTTTCCTCGGTCTGCAGGTTGCAGATAGCAGACTGTGGGACTTCTCAGCCTCTGTAATTACATAAACCAACCCCTCATAATAAACTGTCTTTTATATCCATCTGTATCTCTATATCTATCTTCTATCTATCAATCATCATCTATTTCTATTACTGTATTTATCTCTACCTCTCTCTATCTGTCCATCTGTCTGTCTTCTGTTGGTCCTGTTTCTGTAGAAAAACCTGACTACACAATAGGGGTCCCTAACCAGGGGCCCTAAGCCCAGAATCTATGCAGACTTTTAGCACATGGACATATATGCAGTTTTCTGAGATATGAGATCTGTTATAGTCTTTCAGTTTCTAAGAGTTTGTTAACCAAAAAAGGCAAAGTATCACTAAAAAGAAGCCCTTTCTTTGAAATGTTCCCTGGGAGGGATGTCCTTTAAGAAACAGTTGAAAACAAAATAAATCCGTCTACTCTGTCACAGAACAGCATCTTCATGAGATGGAATGGAAGCCAAAAGCATAAGGAAACAACTGGTATATTTGACTACATATAAAATTAGAAGAGTCTTCATGGCACAAACTATGGCCCTCCCCTCAACACATTCCATATTTCAACCACCACAGACAAGGCTGACGTGTGCATAATAACTTGGAAAAATCATCTGGCAGGGAAAGAATAATATCAGTAACCTACTGTAGTCCCCCTTTATCTGGCTTCACTTACCCATAGTAAACTGTGGTCTGGAAATGGGTGGGTATAGTATAATAAGATACTTTGAGAGAGATAGAGACCATACTCATATAAATTTTATTACAGTATATTATGATACTTGTTCTATTTTATTATTAGGTGTTATTGTTAATCTATTACCATGCCTAATTTATAAACTAAACTTCACCAAGTGTATGTGGTGTAAGAAGAAAAACAGGACATATAAGGTTCAATACATCTGTGGTTTAAGGTATCCACTGCGGGTCCTGGAATGCACCCTCTCGGTTAAGGGGGAACTACTGTGTAAAGAGCTACTGCAAACCTATAAGGAAAATGCAAATTTCTTAAATAAAAAAAGAGGGGTTAAAAAAGTCTTAACCAGACTAGTCTAAATAAAAATGCAGCTGGTCAGTAAACATAAAAAGTCATTCAACCTCACAAATCATTGAAGTTTTCATGTAAAGAATTGACAAGGATTTAAAAGGCAAGCAAAACTGGTATTGATGAGTGTCTAAGGCGCTGGCTCTGTATCCTGGCTGCACAATGGAGTAACCCATAGAAATTTAGGAAATATTGATGCCAACATCTTCTGACCATGCAGGATGAACTGTTATAGGAATGGCCCTCTCATCATAAGCAGCTAGAAAAACAGATAAATACATGAATCAACTATTTTCAGATACTGGGCAACAGCAGAGCAAGTCTGTTATCCCTGAGAGAAGAGAAACAAATGAGGTGAGCCCTACAATTGCCCAGTTTGCTGCCTGGATGCAGTTTCGACATAGTGCAGAACAGAGAACCCAAATGAAACCCAGCAGTCTCACTGAGTTGAGGATAGAAATCAGAATTCCAGAAAGCCATCTTGCAGGGAATATACTGAAAAAACAAAAACAACAAACAAACAAACACAAGGAAAAGCTAGCTTCAGAGAGAGGTCTGGAGATCTGTAAAGGGGCCAGCTCTAACTCTTTGACTGACTTGTTATCTCTTGCACAAGAAAAACTTGATTAATGAGGGGATGAGGAAGAAGAAACATCAGAAACTAGTAGGCTAAACGATTCTGGGAGCTCATGAAGAATGGTATAGTTGACATAACCAGCTAAAAAGTATCGACTTAGTCATGGTGTTAAATTAGCCCTAGAATAAAAGTTACTGCAAGTTCTCCCAAAACAAAGTCAAAAAGCAATCTTGGAGAGGCTCAAGTTTATGCTAAGTTATTCAAATACATATCGGGAAAAAATGAAAGACTTCATGTTAAAGAACTGTAACAAAATCCAAAACCTAACAGCATAAAATACACAGGGTTGGGCATCTAGCAAAAATTGACAGGCATGCAGGGAAGCACAAAAATGCAAGCCATGGCCAGCAGAAAAATCAATCAATAGAAACAGACACTAAAATGACAGAGTGCATGATATTAGCAGACAGAACATCAAGACAGCTATTATAAATTTATGTTAACAATTCAAAAATGTAAAAAAAAAAACACGAACATGATGAGAAGATAAATGAAAGATACTAAAAATACTCAATAAAACGTTGAGAGATGGTTGGGCAAGGTGGTTCACATCTGTAATACTAGCACTTTGGGAGGCCAGGAATTTGAGACTAGCTTGGATGGCAAAACTCCATCTCTATTAAACAATATAAAAATTAGCCAAGTATGGTGGCATATGCCTATAATCCCAGCTACTCTGAAGGTTGAGGCATGAGAATTACTTGAATCCAGGAGGCAGAAGCTGCAGTGAGTCCACATGACACCACTACACTCCAGCCTGGACGACAGAGTGAGACTCTGTCTCAAAATCAAAAACAAAACAAACAAACAAGAAAACTTCCAGAGAGAAAAAAATACAATATTTGACAAGAAAAATATGACAAAGGGATTAGCAACACATTAAACATGTGGAAGAAACCACCAGTGAACATGAAATCAAGTAAATGGAAATTATCCAAAATAAAACAGAAAGCAAAAGAATAAAAATAAAGAAATAGCACAGCATGAGTGACTGTTGAACAATATCAAGTTGACTAACATACATGTAGGTGAGTTCACAGAAGAAGACAAGGATGTGGGGAGGAAAAGGATGTTTGAAGAAATAACAGCTGAATTTTTTTTCTAACTTTGCTGAAAACTATAAGCACATAGTTCAGAAAACCTTAATGAATCTATGCAGAAGAAACACAGGAAACTGCACCAGAGCACATCATCATGAAATTTCTAAACAACAGTGATGAAGAAAACTTTTTGAAGCTGAGAAAAAAAAAATCCATGTCATATAGAGGAACAAAAAATTACAGCAGACTTATTATGAAAGTTATTAAAAAATAGAAGACAATGAGAAATATTTGTAAGGCAGTAAAAGGAAAAAATATAAACCTAGAACTTATCAAGTGAATTTCAAAAATAATGATGGAATGAAAACTTACTAGACAAAGAAAAATGGAAAAAAAAATTATTGGCAGCTGACTTAAGCAATTAAAAAATTGTTGAAGGAAGTAACAGTGTTTAGGCAGGAGGAAAATAATACCAGATGGAAATGTGGATCTATACAAATGAATGAAGAGTATCAGAAATGATAAATATATGGGTAAATATAAAAGATATTTTCTTGACCAGGCTCAGTGGCTCACACCTGTAATCCCAGCACTTTGGAAGGCTGAGGTAGGCAGACTGCTTTGAGCACAGGTGTTTAAGATCAGCCTGAAAAACATGGCATAACCCCATCTCTAAAAAACGTACAAAAATTAGCCAGGCATAGTGGCATGCACCTGGATTCCCAATTACTCAGGAGGCTGCATTGGGAGAGTTGATTGAGCCTGGGAGGTCGAGATTGCAGTGAGTCATGATTGTGCCACTGCACCTCAGCCTGGGTGACAGAGAAAGACCTTGTCCCCACCCTCTGCCAAAAAAACAAATATATACGTATATATATTTTTTTCTTATACAATTTCTTAAGCCATAGGGATGTTTAAAGTCAGAGTAATATTAGTAACAATATGTGGGTTTTAATAGTTTTAGAATGTATAATAACAATAACACAAAGGACTAGAGGGGAAAGTGGTAGTAATTAAAAATAAATTATATGGAATCCTAAAATATACAAATTAATCATCAAAAATATAATAAAGAAGAAAAAGATTAAAGAATAGATGGAATAAGTAGAAAATTCATTGCAAGCTAGTAGATTTAAAGTTAACTACATTGATAATAGCATTAAATGAAAATGATCAAACACTTGAATTAAAATGCAGAGATTATTAGGCTTGTTAAAAAGACCCAACTGACTCAAGGAAATGTGTTCCATAAGAAATCTGTTATAAATATAAAGTATGAATATAAAGATACACTTAAAAGAACAACAACGACAAAATAACACATAAACACTAGACCATAGAAAAGTGTAATATGTATACTGATGTTAGGCAGAATTTCAGAACAAAAAAATTGCCAAAGAGAGAGGGCCTTTCATAAAGTTATTAAGGTAAATTAATCAGGAAAGTATAACAATTCTAAGTTTGTATAAACTGAAAAACATAGCTTCAAAAAAATTAAGAGAGATCTGATAGAACTGCAACATTAGACCCGCAATGATACTTAAAGATTTCAACACTTGTCTCTTGGTAATTGATTTAAATAATAAAAATTAAAAAAAAAAAAAAAGGACAGAGTAGACCTGACCTATACTGTGTGCCAATTTGACCACATTGAAATTTATAGAGCATACAACTAAAAAGTTGTAGAACTAACTAGAAATAGATGATAGATCTAAGCATAAGAACTGGAAATATAAAACTTCTAGAAGAAAATAATGTTTGTACCTTTGACATGGGCAATTTCTTAGAAAGCAATGGACTTAAAGCATAAAAAAGTATTAAAATTTTGATTTTCAAAAAAATTAAAATTATTTATCTTTCAAAAAACAGTGTTAGAGAAATGTTAGACATTAAGAGAAAATGTTTGCAGAACATATATCTTACAAAGCACTTATATCCAGAATATATTAAATATACATTTATATGCAGAATAAATAGAAAACTCTCATTTCCACAAAAGAAAGGCAAGTATTCCAATTTTAAAAAAAGTTAGGCTGGGCGCAGTGGCTCAAGGCTGTAATCCCAGCACTTTGGGAGGCCGAGGCGGGTGGATCACGAGGTCAAGAGATCGAGACCATCCTGGTTAACATGGTGAAACCCCGTCTCTACTAAAAATACAAAAAATTAGCTGGGCATGGTGGTGCATGCCTATAATCCCAGCTACTCAGGAGGCTGAGGCAGGAGAATTGCCTGAACCCAGGAGGCGGAGGTTGCGGTGAGCTGAGATCGCGCCATTGCACTCCAGCCTGGGTAACAGGAGTGAAACTCCGTCTCAAAAAAAAAAAAAAAATTTAGAAGAAGACACTTGATGAAAAAAGATATATAAATAGTAAATGTATACAAGAAAAATTCTACATCATTAGTCACTAGGAACATTCAAATTAGAACCATAATGATATGGCACTGTATAACCAACGGAATGACTAGAATTAAAAAGACTGACAAAGTCAAATGCTGTCCAGGATGGGAAACACTAGAACATATATATTTCTAGAGGAGAAGCAAAATCATACAATAACATTGAAAAACAATCATTGTTTCTTATAATATTAAAAATACATTTATCACTTAATGTAGCTTTAATTGATGTTGAGATAGAGTGTGAGTTTCACTTCCTTTTGTTTTTATTCTGTTGTAGTGCACTCCAGGTTACTCTAACAGGAAACCAGCGTTGCCAGTCCTGCTTGTCAGCACACTCATTCACATGCATGATTGGTGGGAAAGTACATCAGTGAACTTTTGTAGGCAGTTTAATATGTATTCTAATTAAAGATACATTCATATTTTGATTCTAAGATTCTCTTTTAGAAATTAATCTTAAAAATATAATCAAAAAATTTACTAAAATGTGTATGTGGGAATATTAAGCATAGCATCCATTGTAATAGCCAAACAAGCTGGTAACAGCTTATATGGCCATGGGAAAAAAAAAAAATGGTTAAATCACAGTACATCCAAATGAATTTTTAAAATATTACAAAACACACACACATCTGTATTTTTCATTTGGAAAACTTATCCATAATATTTTGAGTGAAAAAGTAAGTTATAAAAATCATATATAACATCCCATGTATGTGACATTTTAATATAAAGGGTATATATTTAAAATAAATATTGTGAAATGGTGGTCATCAAAATGTTAACTAGGTTACTTCCTGGTGGGAGAATTTCAGGTGAGTTTTCTTTCTTTGCATCTTAACATGAATTTCAAACAACATGCAAGTATATTTATTATCAAAAAAAAATCACGAGCTAAATTAAGGATTTTAAAATGAAGGACAAATCATTCACTTTTTGAGTTATTTATCAAATGTCCTCCAGATGCCAGGAACTATGCTGGACAGTGGACATGGATGAATTAATAGGGGTTTGATGACTGGAGTTCAAATCTCATCTCTTTCATTTGCTAGCTCAAGCACTGTCAGTCAAGAGCAATGGTTCTATCTCCACTTCCTCATCTGTAAAAACGGGAGTAATAGTACATATCTGACTAGAGTGTTATGACAAGGAAGTGAGATAATGGACCAAGGGGCTCCTTTCCCACTCACCTTTGGTCTCTGAGAACAAGGAGTGGTTCGAGCTCAATTCTGAGGACAGATGGATACCGTCAGGTAGAAAAGGTTTTGGTGTTTCTGAGGCTCCATTCACTTCTATGAGACACAAAAGGGGAGAAAAGAGCCAGTGAACCTGTAGGGGAGGTGACTCTGGAGTGGAGACTAGTGAGAGACAGCCCAGCCCATGGGTCTGATGAAAGACATTGCAAGAGATCCAGAAAGGTCTCCATGGTCAATGAGAGGGGATGAGAGGCTTGGTCAGCAAGAAGTGTCACCCTGGTCAAGCCAAAACTTAAATTTGCCAAATAAAACACACTTTTATAAGTGTATTTTGTGTTTGAAGGCAAAATTTAAATTTGCCTTAAAACACAAAACACACCTATCAATAACTATCATTTCACAAAATAAGGAGCTTCAAAATACTGAGCGTGGTATTACCTCGGAATTGAGAAATACGCTTTAAATAAATCAAGTCAGTTCAGTCTGATTTAGCTTTATGAAGAACCTGCCATGGTGCACTTCTTTTGTGTCATTTAGCCACAGACCAGTTGGAACGTGGCAGCATGGACCAGCGCAGGTCCCTGGGCCCTTGCTCGGAAGCCACTGTTGTGTGCTGTGTTGCGAATGCTAAAAGTGATGGAGATTTAAAACATCTTAAGTGGAGGAGTGACATTGTCAAATTTGCAAGTTAGCCCACTCTTTCTGGCCTCCATATTCAGGAGGGCTACATTTCGAGTAGTGAGAGGCCAGTTAAGAGGTTCTTTTAATCATCTAAGCCAAAGGCCTAAGGCCTGAGTTAAAGAAGACCATTGGGTATTTCTTTAACGAGACAGTTATTTCGTTTTTTTCCCCTTTTTCTAGCTAAAATCAACCTTCCATTTTCTTTTTAAATCACCAATAAAAAACTGTAAATTCACGTTTTCCATATTTTGGGTAATTGCTAGAGGCACCATGCTTAGCACAGGCTAGTGTTAGGCAAATATTTTTATTTGATGCTTTTTTGAGGACTTGTTTTTGGGCCTCTGGAAGATATTTTAAGTATTTCTCATACTCCGTCTTTAAAGTTAGTTCTTCAGTCTTCTCCGTTGAGTGGCTGTTTAGAACACATCACATATCTTAAAGGCAGGGTTGCTTTGGCTGGCATGTGTCACTACACACCAGATTTAATTAACAGTATTGAAAAATTAATAGAATATTATAGTTGCTGATTTAACTAATATAGAGAAATTCATTTTAAAGACCTGTTTACTAAACCAATTTTATCCTCCTTTAAACGAAATGAGTAAACACTGAAGAAATGACTTGAAGCATGACTGTTCTCCTTTATGCAAATGCAGGTCTTGGTGCTGAAAATTAAAATTGTCTTGAAAAAATAGTTCAAAATAACTTTTACTCAGGTATCTCAGTTGCTACTTTACAAACAAAGTGTAAAATCCACTTATTCAGTTATTGCCTCATAAACCAAGTATTAAAAACAACCTGAGTTTTACCAGTTACAAAAGCGTTTCTGGAAAACATTGAGAAGAAATGAATTATCACTATCTCTTACAATTAATAAAAGAAATGTGAGGAGGAGCATTAAAGCAGATATGATTGTTTTGTGTTTTAAAATTATTCCCTTGGCCATAATTAATGAGACGGTGCTCTACAATGATTGAGAAATTTAAAATGCCTCTGCATGTGCTTTTGAGTCTGTAGAATGGAGATGTCTATGTTTGCGGTAATGTCTTTGACTATATAGATTGGATTTTCTTTCAGCAAATATTTGTAGAATATTTACTACATGCTAGGCAAGAAATACCCATTTGGATAGAGAGAAGACTAAAGATAAGTAACAACACAGGTTTTATTTGAGAGGAACTCACTGTCTAGTGATTGGGTCAAGCATAGAATACAACTATCTGTAAGTATAAGACAGAATTAAATGAAAACTGTTTCTAACAATAATTGTGGACTATGGGCTTCCTGAAGACAGGGCTGTCTCTTTATTTACAGCACTTTTAAAAGACCCATCACAGAGGGGAAGCTCCATCACCAACAATGAGTATTAATAAATCCTAGACTACAAACTCCATGAAAAGAAGGGTCAGGTTTTATGTGTATCTATACTGCCAGTATGTAATACAGACCAGGCACATTGCAAGTGTTCAAAAAGACTCTGTTAAATTAGTGAACTCTGAATAAGTGAATTAGTGATTGGACACTGTGGAACAATTCACCTAGACGAAGATGATTCAAGGTAATGAGGGGAGTCTTTAAGAATTGCATGTCCATGTTCTCACTCATAAGTGGGTGTTGAACAATGAGAACACATGGACACAGGAAGGGAAACATCACACACCAGGACCTATTGGGGGGTGGTAGGGCAGGGGGAGGGATAGCATTAGGAGAAATACCTAATGTACATGATGGGTTGATGGGTGTAGCAAACCACCATGGCACATGTATACCTGTGTAACAAACCTGCATGTTCTGCACATGTACCCCAGAACTTAAACTATAATTTTTTTTTAATTTTGAAAATTAAAAAAAGAATTGTGTGTCATGTAAAGTGTGGGCCTTGAAGAATAACCTCAGTGTCAATTCCACGTTTGTTCGTATACTCAAAATGGACCTCTAAAAAATGCCTAGCAATAGGTAAATCAAACTGAATCATCTAGTATTCAGCCAGGCTAGATGAAAATCTAAGAATTACTCTCTAAACCTAACAACCTGAAGTTGGCTTTCTAATTAAATAAAGCTCCTCAGGGTGGCCTCAACTCTCCTCTCCACAGTTATCTTCCTTTATTCAGCAGCCGCTACTCCCCACTTTAGTGAGGCTGATCTCCCTGCCATGGAGCTCGCCATTCTTAGTCCTATCACGAGCAATTCACAGATGAACAAGGGAGACCCATGGAAGTTTCCAGATCAGAGAATAGCTGTGATCTAAGTTGCTCTTTAAACACAACAAAGACAAGTTTCTATAATAGGATATTGGTTTAGGGGCTTTAACAATGAGCAAAACAAAAGTGCCTGAAACAAAATAGCTTTTCTTTTTTTTTGAAATGAAGTCCCACTCTTTTGCCCAGGCTGGAGTGATATGCCGCAATCTGGCTCATTGCAACCTCCAAACCCCGGATTCAAGTGATTCTCCTGTCTCAGCCTTCTGAGTAGCTGGGATTACAGGTGCCAGCCACCATGCCCAGCTAATTTTTGTATTTTTAATAGAAATGGGTTTTTGCCATGTTGGCCAGCCTGGTTTCGAACTTCTGACCACAGGTGATCCACCTGTCTCAGCCTTTCAAAGTGCCAGATTATAGTCATCAGCCACCATGCCCAGCCTGCTTTACTTTTATCTCCTGTGTGAAAGTCTGAAGTGTTAGATATCTCCAGAGGTATAGGAAGGTCTGCTCCACAAAACTCATCCAGGGACCCAGGCTTCTTCTATTTTGTTGTCCCTATATTCAGTGGGGTGTTGACTTCATCTGTAAGGTAAAATGGTTTCACTACCCTTGTGTACATGTTCTTGCCAATGGAAGAAAAGAATGAGGTGGACTATAAGTGGCATGACGTAGAAATTGCATATATCACTTCTACTCACATCTCTTTGGACATTACCTAGTCATATGGCAAAGATCCAGGGAAAGATGTCTTCTAGGTGAACAGTCCTGTGCCCGATGCGAACTTGAGGATCCCATTACAAAAAGAAAGAAGAACTATTGGGAAATATTTCATTGACTGTTAACATAGTTTCCTTCCCGCTCCTCTAAACTGCTGTAAGATATATCATCTCAACAATGATACTGATCTCCTGATGTGCGAATATAGGACCTGGCAAATAAAACAGTGTGTGTACTGAGAGCATGTGTGCAAATAAAACAGTGTGTGTACTGAGAGCATGTGTGCGTGAGAGAGGGTTCATTGTTTCTTATGTGCCTGGAGTGTGCCCATGTCACAGTGAGTGTTTCACATGCTTTATTACAATCAATTCTCATCAATGAAGGTAGCTATTATGCAATATATACCTATATAAAATATCTAAAAAATTAGATACTATTATCCCCAGTATAGTTAAAGAATCAATGTTAAAAATTCTACACTAAGGTGTAGAAACTGGATTTGCACTCAAGTGTATTAACTCCAATTCCCCTTTAATACAATATTTTCTACTTAATGTCATGTTCTGGACTGACCAATAATCGTAAGCATTCCTCTTCTAATCCATGCAAGTAAAACTACTTTTTCCAGATACTTAATCATGATTCATGACTGCAGGAAAACTCAGTCCATACATTGTCTAACCTGTGGTCCCTAAATAGCCTGACAATGAACATAATGTGCTGTTTTATCACTAACCAATACCTGAGAGACGGCGGTAATTTTAGCAAATACTAGATTTCCCATTCCAGGGACCACACAAGGAAAGCTAAATCTTCTGGGGTTTTTTGTTTGTTTTTGTTTTTCAGTCAATTGAGAAAACACTCTGTTTGGTTTCAACTTTTGAAGGTTATAAAAGTCTGCAAATGAATTCTGCATCATACATGGAGTTCATATTTATATTTCATAAACAGCAAGTGAAATCAGCCTCTTGGTTGCACACTGAGCATCCTGATCTATTAAACAGGTCCCCTGATCACTCCCTCCATGGAGCCAGGATGCAATTTGCTAGCAAATTGGAATCAGAATTGGGTTTTTAAAGAGAACCTTCCCACAGCTGTAAACATCCTTAATTTTTACAACAACACATTGACTTCAAACCGGACTCCTAATTATTGCAATATTTCTTTTAAAAGCCTGCATTGTAGATTCGGCAAGCTTCAGACATCTGCTTCGAATCCAGAAATTTCTTTCCTTTCTCAAAAAGGTTGCTCTCCTCCAATTAGCCTCACCAGTGCAGCAGGAGCAAGTGAAGCTCTGTAGATGGGGTTTCATATTTACTGCGCACATTCCAGCCTCACCCGCCTTTTCCCACATGGGACCATAATAACTGCTTTGCCTGAATGGGCCTAGGACCAAGTGCCTTTTGAACTACAAAAAGAAAATATCCTGAGTCTCTTTAAAATATCTGCCTGCAAATCTTTGGTTTATCATAAGTAAATGCAGTTTGCCTAAGACAACATATTCCTTGACATTTCTGATTCAAGTATTGGAAATACATTTTAAGTATTTGAGAGAAAACTGTCCTTGGTGTTGTTGAGGATTACTATGTTGCTGTTATTATTGTTGCTATGGAGGCCTATTTTTACACATCTGAAACACAAAATTCTAGAGGCTGCTTGGCTGAAGCTGGTGGTTGGAGCAACTGTTATTATCCAAAACCAAGAGGCAGTGGTAATGATAGTTACACAAGTCTTTCATCCCCAATAATTTCAAAGTTCCCAAGAAATGTCTTTGCATTAAATACTAACATGGTTAAATGAATTATTCCAACTGCAGTCCACCCTCTCCAAGAAGCCCGTATTTTAAAACCATAGGTAGAGTCTTCAGAAAATGTGGGCTTATAGCTCAACTCCGTTCTTAATGTGAGTGAACTTAGAGGAGACTTTGACTTCCTGGGTTCGGTTTACATAAGCTGTAGGACTCATTTTCCCAGTCTTTAAATGGGGAATATTAAGGTTTTTGTTTGTTTGTTTCGTTGTTGTTGTTGAGATGGAGCCTTGCTCTGTAGCCCAAGCTGGAGTGCAGTGGTGCAATTTTGGCTTACTGCAACCTCCACCTCCCGAATCCCGGTTTGAGCAATTCTCCTATTTCAGCCTCTGGAGTAGCCAAGATTACAGGCATGCACCACCATGCCCAGCTAATTTTTGTATTTTTAGTAGAGACGGGGTTTCACCATGTTGGCCAAGCTGCTCTTGAACTCCTGACCTCATGATCCGCCTGCCTCGGCCTCCCAAAGTGCTGAGATTACAGGTGTGAGCGAACGTGCCCAGCCAGGATATTAAGGTTTTTAAGAGTCAATATAAAACATGTCTGTTTTGGCCAGGTGCAGTGGCTCACACCTATAATCCCGGCACTTAGGGAGGCCGAGGCAGGTGGATCACTTGAGGTCAGGAAATCGAGACCGTCCTGGCCAACATGGTGAAACCCTGTCTCTACTAAAAATACAAAAATTAAGTGGGCATGGTTGCACATGCCTGTAATCCCTGCTACTCAGGAGGCTGAGGCAGGAGAATAGCTTGAATCAGGGAGCTGGAGGTTGCAGTGAGCCGAGATTGCACCACTGCACTCCAGCCTGGCAACAGAGCGAGACTCCGTCTCAAAAAAAAAAAAGAAAAAGTCTGTTTCATCAGTTAACCTCCAAGTTTAGAATAAATTGTTTACAGTTGAGCAGAGGATAAAATTTCAATTCATCACCTATAAGGGGGCTTGAAGAGCCTGAGGCACAAATTTGACAGCCAGAGCTGTCCAGTTGGTTCCAAGTGTGGGTCTGGAGTTCAGGGGAGAAATCTGGGTTGAAGCTAAGATGGAGGAATTATCAGTTTCTATCTTGTAACTGAAGCTATGAAAGGAGAAGAGATCACACAGAGGTTATTCAGACTGAAAAAAGAAAAAGCAGTGATTCAGGCAGAGTGGAGTAACCTGGGGCATGAGGCGCAGCTCGATCAGAAGAATCTCCACCACCTGGCCTAGTCCTGGCTGGGAGAGACTATTGAAAGCAAACCTGCTTTCTCTGCTCAGCCTGCTGGCAGCCTTCTTTAGGCTCAAGGGGCAAGATCAATTACTGCCCGGCTTCGAAGAGGGTGCAGGTCTGGCTTGCGGTCTCACTCCCCCTGCAGTCACATTTGATATTGGGGCCTTGTTATTGATTAGCTCTGATGCTCCAAAAATGCTGAATAAAAATGATTCCTACTCCAATCACCAATTCTTTCCCCACCCTTCACAAAATCCCAATACAACAACTCTCTTTTAATTACACTGTTGGTTGAGATTTTGTTGTACATACCAATAACATCAATTCTTACAGTCACCCCAAAATAGCCCAACTCTTCAGCCTCTATTCAAGCCTTCTGGTTTGGTTTTGTTTTTCTCTTACCCATCATAGCATTTCCTTTCAATGCATCACTTATAGGCTACATAATTTTTGGCAACTTCTAAGTGTCACTTTCCTCCTCCATAAAATGAAGACAATAATACTTTGATGAATAACCTCAACTAAAATTGACCAGAAAGGTTTCTATAAGTAACAGAAAAACAATAATTCTTTCTCCCTTGTCTCTCCCCCCCATTCTCTTTCCTTTTCTGCCTTTATTCTTCTTTCCCTCCATCCCTTTTGTTCCTCTCCTTTCCTTCCTTCTTCAATATAAACATCACTTAAAAGTTATCAATGTGCTATGAGCTAGAGAGGACAAACTGAAAATACAAATGACCTCTGTCCTCCTGGAGCTCAGTCCTTGGTGTAAAGGGAAAGTTAGGGTCAGTTATTTGATTAGGATGATTATAACACTAGGACAGGGTGCAGAGGAATGACTGGTAACTGCTAATTCTGCCTGCAGACATTAAGGAGGGCTGGACGGGGGAAATGTGCTTTGAGCTTAACCTTGAAAGCTGAAGAAAAGGGTCCTGCAGGCTGGGGAGGTATCATCAGTGAAGGTCCTGGAGCCATGAAGATGGATGAAGACTGAAACTGGACCCTAAAGTCTACATAATTAGTTCCTTATTTGTCTATTAGAATGGCTATTCTTTAAGAGAAAAGTCCCGAGAAACATGTGGATCGCTTTTCCTGGCACAACTATGTCTGTTTGCTTGCGTTTCTTTCTAACAGAAATTAAAATGGAAATTGAAGTTTGTGCTGCTGACTCTGTGACATCATGTCACAATTTGGGGAAAACACATATTATTAACACTGTCTTTTTGAAGGGGTTGATATGCCTTGTGTCCCTCCAAATCTTACATTTAAAGTGTCAGTTGAATCTTAATATATTAAATGTCACCTTGGCAAAAATTCAACATAAGCAGCTCTACTAAATCTACCACTTGCTGAAAAGCAACCCTTCCAAAATAAGGACAAATAAACAACAGCACCTTTATTCATACATATCTGCTCTTTAATGCTCACAACAGTATTAGTCAGTTATCACACTGCTATAAAGATAGAACCTGAGGCCAGGCACAGTGGTTCACACCCGTAATCTTAGCATTTTGAAAGGCCAAGGTGGGTGGATGACTTGAGGTCAGGAGTTCAACACCAGCCTGGCCAACATGGTGAAACCTGTCCCTACTGAAAATACAAAATTAACTGGGCATGGTGATGCACACTTGTAATCCCAGCTACTTGAGAGGCTGAGGCAGGAGAATCACTTGAACCTGGGAGGCAGAGTTTGCAATGAGCCGAAATTGAACCACTGCACTCCAGCCTGGTTAACAAGAGCAAAACTCCATCTCAAAAAAAAAAAAAAAAAAAAATACTACCTGAGACTGGGTAATTTATGAATGGAAGAGGTTTGTTTGAGTCACAGTTCCATATGGCTGGGGAGGCCTCAGGAAAGTTACAATCATGGTGACCGGCAACAGGGAAGCAGGCACCTTCTTCACCAGGCGGCTGGAGAGAGAGAAAAGGCAGAAGCCCCAGACACTTAACCACATCTCGTGAGAACTCACTATCATGAGAATGGCAAGGCAGAAATCTGCCCCCGTAATCCAATCACCTCCCACCAGGTCCCTCCCTCGACATGTGAGGATTATAATTCGAGATGAGATTTGGGTGGGGACCTAGAGCCAAACCATATCAACAACCCTGCAAGTTGTCATCATGATCATTATTGTCATTGTCTCCACTGTATAGATAAGGAAACTGAGGCTGGGAGATGATGAAGTGTCTTGCGTAAGGTGACACCAACAGTTAGAGGCAGAGCAAGATTCTAAACTCCAGAGGTCCTTCCACCATCCTGCACTCTCTCCAAAACATCGCTGCTCATTGCAACATGTCAAAAGCTTTGGAACCAAGAGCTCTCCTTCATTTTGCATGAAAATTCTGGTGACACTTTTTCTCTGGTGATAAACAGATAGTATTAGGGAACGACCTGTCTGTATGCAGTTTATCACCCTCACCACACAAGTACCAGTCTGGCTATGTAGGCTTTAACTCAACCCAGCAGCCACTGCATACTCTGGACCTTGGTACTGCCTGATTGAAGACACTAGAGAATTTCGCTATGTGCCTGAGCCATAATGTCTTTTATAGGTCATTTGAGTTGAGCACCTCTTCACAAATGAGAAACCTAAGGCCTGGGGTCATGAAACAAGTCCCTTGGCCAAGGTGGCTCTGTGTTTAATGACACCACAGAGAGTGATCCTGGGTCTTCTAACCTTAGGCCAGGGCTCCTTGAGATCTGACTGCCTTTCTATTTTATTTTATTTATTGCTTCTTAATTTATCAATTTTTTGATCAAGAATTACATTGTGTATATATCAGTCATCTCTCATTACATAAAAATTATTGTAAAGCTTAGCAGCCTAGAACAATAGTAAGTAATTATTACTTCTCACAAGTTTTGTAGGTCACAGTTTGGAAGCAGCATAGCTACATGGCTATAGGTTAGGGTCTCTCAGAAGTCTTGATGGAGGCTGAAGAATCCACTTACAAGATAGCCTCTCACATGATGCCAAGTTATTACTAGTTGCAGGCAAGAGGCCTTGGTTCATCACCAAAAGACTTCTCCCAATGCCTGAATGTCCTCATGACATGGAAGTTCTGGCTTCCACCAGAGCAAGGATCCAAGACAGAGCAAGGTGAAAACTGCAGTGTCTTTTACAACCCAGCCTCAAAGTTGCACATCATCATTTCCACAAATTCTGTGTCAGTGACACAGGTCAGCTCTATTCCAAGAGGGAAGGGACTATGCAAAAGCATGGTCCTCAGATTCAGGAATCACCAGGGCCCTCTGGGAAGTTGCCTATCCTATGATTCATGTTGCACATGTAAACCATGCTCACTCGCTGCCCAGACCTCCAAAATCTCATCCCATTATAGCGTCAGCTCCACATCCAAGAGCTTATTATCTAAATCAGGTGCAGACAAGTCTCCTTAGGCCTGGTTCCGTGAATACAACCTCTCCAAATCAGTTTATCTAAGTAATGTAGACACCTGTTGTCTCCCACCACACACCCAACAAACAAACAATAGTTGGGTAGGAATAGCATGACCAACTACAGACACGTGTCCTCAATAAACGGGGAAATGGAGGCACATGAGAGTCACTGATTAAGGGCACTTCTGAAACCCAGCCAGGCTCTCATTGAAAGTTCCCTAAGATTCCATTCCATTCCTACCCAAGAATTATTCTCCATCATTCTTGATTCCATCTTCTGAGCTCTTGATTCTACCATTTTAGTCATTCTTCCTTTTCCACGAAGGCAATGTATTTTTGTAGCTGAGTACTCTTTGTGGTCTGTTTCCTGATTTCGGAAGTTTAGATGTCCAAAGACCCTTTTCCATTTTATACGTTCTCCTTTCTATGCAAGCTTGGTAGTATTTCTGCCAACACAACTTGAGTCAAAACTTTGCAGGTCACTAATAAACCAGTACTGATAGAGCTGCTCTGTTGACCGTGCCAGATAGCAGCTAGCTTCCCCTAGAGCAAGTAATTTAAAAGAGCAAGGAGAAAGGGCACAGGTTATGGAACTCAGTCTTATTCAGTGTTCGATGTTCATATGAGGGTATGGACATTAGGGAGTAGAGATTAGGAGGAGTCATTTTAGGGGATGGCTTTATATTGTGCTAGGGTTTATAAGGCAAGTTAATAATATTTAATATCTATTATGAAATAAATGTTTGTGTCCCCACCCCCAAACTTGTATGTTGACAGGCTCTCAATGTGACTATATTTAGAGATAGGGCTTGTGATGAGGTGGTAAATGTTATATGAGGTGGTAAATGTTAGATGAGGTCATAAGAACATAAAGTCATAAGAGGCATTAGACTGATAGGGCTGCTACCCTTATAAGAAGGGAAGATACACCAGGGCTCACTAGCTCTCTCTCTGGTACTCTCCACCATATGAGGACACAAAGCGAAAGAGGATGTCTGCAAGCCTGAGAGAGAGGCTTAACTAGGAAACAAATTGGCTGGCACCTTGAACTTGGATTTTCCAGCCTCCAGAACTAGGAGAAAATTAATTTTCATTGTGTAACCCCCAAGTCTGTGGTATTTTGTTATGGCAGACTGAGTTGGTGAATCCGATGTCTTTTTACTGCCTTATCTGCATAAACTTTGAATGCCCTCAAGCTTTCCAAGATCACTCCAATATACTGTTGAGTTCACACTTTTTGATAAAAATTATTTAATCATTTGACTAAAAATAATATATTTTTGTACACTTTAAAAGTACACACTAACAGTGGCATCATAAATCATAGAGTCTTTTACCAACCATGGGTCCTGATTTTCATTCTGGAAGAGAAGATCACCACAATTTGTGTATGTCCTTTCCAATCAGAAAGCAACCTATCCAACTGAACCATGGAGTTATGTTACAGGAAGTACAAGATTACTCTGGTAGATGTGAAGCTCTCCCTAGGCAGAGCTGCCACTCATCACTGCATAGCTTATGCATTGTTCAACTCTAGGGGCCTCCATTTAAGTAGGGTGTATCTGAATGTCACCTAGTAGAGTTCATGCAAGTGGCATCTTCTAAATTTCAGCAGAGCACTACCTGCATAACCATATGCAGAGGTCTTAAACCCAATATGAGAACCTGTGCCTGCTTTCAGTAAAGCCAACCAGATACCATGGCTCAGCCATGAGCCCTACCAGCTGCAGGCAGCTTTTACCTTCAGAAGGCAAATGTCATCTCTCCATTCTATTCTCCATGGATGAAGCCACCAAGTTATAGTTAGAGGGAGAGGTACTTCTCCAGAGTTCTCCTACCTGCTTAGTTCTAGCTAGAGCCAGAAAAATCTGTCTTCTGGAGCAGCTAAGGCTGATTTTTTGGAGCACTGGCCAATCTCTTGTTTTGCTAGTAGAGTTGCTGAAAGACTTACAGTTGAGCCTGGGCACAAGAAGTTGCCAGCTAAGACTCCCCTTTCATGCTCTTAGCGTCTTCCTCCTACAGCTCCATCTCTCTTTCATTACCTCACACAGTCTCTGAAAAAGATGCAGAGGAACTTACATGCCCCTGGAGATGAATAACTGATTAAGGGGAAGGAAGGAGCAGTATACAAGGAAGCTCAAAGAGGAGAAGAGAGAAAGGGACAGCTTTCTGGTGTGGAGTGTGGAACCAACTTAGTCACCCCACCTTGGTGATGATAACAGAATGTACCTAAGATGCAGACAGTCCCTCCCTAATTGCTTCTGCCTGTGTGGATTTCACTTCAAATACCTTTGTTCTTGGACCTACAAAGTACGTTAATCTCCTAAATGTATTTCAATATTGCTAAGTTCCACCTCCCTTTCCCATATGTACCAATTATTTCTGACAGTGTTTGCCATTTCAACATATGTCTGGAGCTCTTTGAATCACTGACAGAGTGTTGAGGCTAAGGGTGGAAAACATTTTTATCCTGCAGCCCAATTGTGAATGAGTGGTGGTGGTTCCCTGGAGTGCTACTTTGACCAGAATCCAGTGCTTCAGCTAGGAAGGCTTGTTTACAGATTCCAAAACAATGTGTATTTCTTAACCCTTAGTGGCACTGTGTTGATGGTAAGCCAGTCCTGTTTAGATCCAATAATGGTCATTACTGGAGTGCCCTTAAACTTCACAGTGGGAGAAATCCCATGGTTTATGAGGAATTGAGCCAGTGAAGTTCTACAGCGAAGGAAAGAATTTGGCTGAACTACCGTGATACTCAGAACTGTATGGAGCCGCTGAAGTGGAGAGTGCAAGGATAGGACATAATCCCTGAACTCAAGGAGCTCTTAGTCCAATGGGATAGATAGTTGTGTAAACATACGGTGACAAAAGAGTGATAGGTGCTATGGTGCGGTAGGCATGCAGAAAAGAATGTGATCGATCAGTTCTTCCTGTGGTCTAGGAAGTGAGTCATGAGAGTGACACGGAGCAAGGTTTTGTAGGTCAGGAAGGATTTTGCATTCGAGAAAAAAAGGGAAGGATACCTGGCACATTTGAGCGAGGTCTAGAAACAAACAGGGCAATGGCATTGTTTACACTTGGAATGTCGGTGGCACGGCAGGGAGTGGTGGGAGCTTAAGCTTGGGACCAGAATATGGAGGGCCTTGTTTAACAGGCTAGGAGGTGGGGAGTCAGTGAAGGTTATTGCAACAACAGCAGTGATTGGATCACATTAGTGCTTTTAAAAAGTAGCTCTGTAGAACGGAGGTTGGTAGAAAATGTCAGTCTGGAAGCAGGGAGGAAGGCTAGGAAGCTGTCATGGTAATCTGGGCATTAACTGATGGAGAATGAAAGGCCACAGAAATTGAAGCAGAAGGGAGGCCAAAAATTCAAGCAGAATTTTTAGGAGGTGGACTCTAGAGAACAATCTGATGATCTAGGAAGAGGTGTGTCAAATGGTGATGAGGGAGCGAGAACTCCAGGATGACTGTGACTAGGATGTGCATTGCCTTGATTCTCTGAGTGAAGGAAAAGAGGAAAGGTGAGTATACTGCAGGTCTGGCCCCCACGGAAGCAAGAAACGTGGAAGGAAATGCCGTCTCCTCCTGCCGCCGGGGAAGGAGGTCTGTACTTGTCTGGAGAATGACGCTTCCGCCTCACATCACCTGCCACTTCCTCCTCAGGCTCTAAGTTACTGCCTTACGGAGAGGCTGTGTCAGGGAGTGAGGAGCTACTAAAAGAGTTGAGTCTTCTCTGTTCACTGCATGGGATGATTCTATACCTAGAAACAATGTTCTAAATGCAACTGCTGAGCAATTCCAAAATTCTGTACAAATGAAAGATAAAACTCTAAAAAGTCAAATAAATGTATCTAAATAATCCTACTGATAACAATAATGAAATAATTAAAAATAAGGTATACTGACAGTTTAAGTGTCTAAACAATTAATGTTTATCTAAACACTACTGCTACCCAATAACACACTTTTCCTTCTGTACCCCTTCCCCTCTTTCCTAGGGCCTATTTTTACTTTTTGAGACAGAGTCTCACTCTGTTGCCTGGCCAGGCTGGAGTTCAATGGCACAATCTCAGCTCACTACAACCTCCGCCTCCTCTGTTCAAGTGATTCTTCTGTCTCAGCCTCCTGAGTAGCTGGCACTATAGGTGGCACAACAAAACCCGGCTAATTTTTGTATTTTTAGTAGAGATAGGATTTCTCCATGTTGGCCTGGCTGGTCTCCTGAGCTTGGGTGATCCACCTGCCTCGTCTCCCGAAGTGCTTAATTACAGATGTGAGCCACAGTGCCCAGAAAATATATACATAATCTGTTGTAAATTTATTATATGTATTATAAGCCACATATCAAATAAAAACTTAGAAAAAAAGATGTTCTAATATTTCCTCATATACCTAAAGCTCATTTTGCACAATCTCAGTGTGTATCTACTATATCAAACTAAATACTTATCCAATGGATTTGTCTAATAGAATAAAATCCAATAGATTGTGTTTAAAGGGACAAATCATATATATGTATACACACACAAACACACACATGCACACCCATGAAGTAGTTAAGATAGAGGAGACTGAGCAATAGTGAGAAGGTGAGCAAGATCATCTCCTGGGCCTGCTGTTCTCAGAGTGAGGGACTATTTTAGTCTAGATGACCAGGAGAGCCTTGCTCTGTGGTGAGGGTGTGGCATTGCCGTGTGACAGGGCCTCGCTCGTTCCCACCTTGATTGGCTGGGCAGGGAGAGGGGCTGGAGAGCCCTGAGTCACTTTTCTCCTTTCTTTGGGATGAAAGGTAGACTTCCTAGCTGCCATCATTCCATCACCACACTTAAAGTGTCTCCCTGTAAGTGAAGCTCTTGGCCAGACTGGGCAATGCTCCCCACTTGGGGCCCACACATAGGTATTTCTGTTTCTGAGTCAGAAAACCATTGCACTTCGGGATTTAGTGAAAACAGCAGATTTATCCAAATTCTGTACAAAAACATACCTAAGTTTCATTTTCTTTTTTCTCAGACCTGGTTCCCAGATCAACACAGGCAGAGATATCTAGCTGGCAGCTTACACATGCTCCTTTGCTTCAGATAGTCCTCGTTTAAGTCCTACAGTATAATTACGTCATCTCAAAAATTTGCTTAACTCTTTGAACCTGTTTGTAGAAATAAAAAAAAAAATACTGCTCTCCTGATAGTTTTTTGGGGATTAAAAGAGAGAACAAATGTAATCATCTACTACAGTTCTTCAACACATAGTAGGAATTCAATAGTCAACACTAGCAGCCCCTCCAAGTCATATGTGGTGTCAGCAATGCCACACAGCCTGTGCCAGAGAGGTGACTGCCAGATGGTAAAGGCAACATCATGAATTACATGGGGGATAAGGAAGGGCTGGAGAATAAGCTTCAGTCGTAAAGGCTGAATTGCTTGAACTCAATTATTGTCAATACTGTTTGTGTGTGTTGGGGAGGGGATATCCATGCTTAGGGGCCGTTGGAAAATGTATACAAAGGGTGCTCCTGAAGTCACCACAAGGCGAGGGTGCTTCAACTCTCATGCCTGGCAGTCCCTTGATAACAGTGATATTTTATCAGTGTGGGCTCAGTTTTTCCTTTGGTTAAACTTCCCCTGTACCACAGTGAGCAAAGCCATTGTCCTCAGCAAGAAGAATTATGTGGTGGGGAAACCACTTCTTCAGTAGAGTTGATTGCGGCCAATTTATTCCTGGGCCCAAAGCAAAGCCAAGGGTTCCGTTCGAAGAAAGAAACAATTCTCATGAATCGTGAATCATGTTTTTGGTGTGTCAAGGGCAGTTGACCGAGGGAAGACGCCTGTTTCTTTCGCTACAGGATGCCAGAGCTCATAACTCTCCCTGAAGTCACAGAGTCTGTCTGTCCTGTGGGTGATTCAGAAGCAGGGAGACTGGCTGAGCCCCGGCCTCACGGTTTGTGGCCTCGGTCCGGAGTGCCTGCAGTTTGGGTCGGTTCAAGGACTGTACTAATAAACCTTAGAGGCCAGTGGCTCCTGACCCATCAATGCATTAACCAACTCAGAGCTATGGGCAAAAAGTCCTTATTTCTCCAATGCCTTTCGTACTCTGTGCTCTGAGAAGGGCTTAGAGTGAAGTCCTTTCTTGCTTAGACGGCATTTT
Organism: Saguinus oedipus; assembly: GCA_031835075.1. Taxonomy (NCBI): domain Eukaryota; kingdom Metazoa; phylum Chordata; class Mammalia; order Primates; family Cebidae; genus Saguinus; species Saguinus oedipus. Next base: position 6,226,598 of record CM063183.1, on the reverse strand, counting down.
CTTGAGACCTGGGAATGAGCGTTTACCCTTCATGAACCCAGAGCAGAGCCTGCCTGAGCTGGTTTTGAGCTCTGGGTTAAGCGTGCATTCCCGCATCTAGCACACCACCGCTCCCAGTATGCACAGCATTTCACTCCCTTCCCAGAGAAAAGGGCAATCCTAAAAAATGGGACGTGATATATCTTAGTGGTTGAGAGTATAAGCATGCGATTCAAAGTAACTAAGCTTCGGTTTCTGGTCCTACCATATATAGCAGATATTTTGGCAAAAGATTTCACTTCTCTAACTCTAGGTTTCTTCATTTATGAAGTGGGAATAGTATAAAAGTACCTAGCCAGCTTGTAAAATTACCATGAACATTTTATGGGATAAATGCATGAGAAGCAGCACAATTCCTGGCACATAGTCAGAGTTGGGAAGCGTTGGTTTCTATGTTATCCTTGCACTCCGCAGCTGGCACACAGAGCACCATCCCACATGTACTGATCGGCTGAACTGTTTCCATAGGGCAGGGTCCAGGCCTGGAGGATACCCCAAGGTCCCATGATTAAGAAAAGATGAGATTGACCGGCCTGTGTGAGACTTAAGAACAACTTACAGGAAACTTAAGAACAACTACTTTATTTAACTAACTGAAAAGTTCAACCTACTCAGCTATGCTCACCCTCTACCAGGAGGTTTACTTTAACCTCCTGAGCCAAATGTCTCTTGTCTGGAGTTTTGAGCTCCTGGACTTCTTTCCTTCAGTGCATTTTCTCTAGGAGTTACATCATGTTCATTCTCCTATCTACCCTCTCACCGATCCCAGACTCTGAGTACAGAGACCAAGTCATACATATTCATCCCCTAGCACAGAGCCTGGGACATCACAACTCAAATTTTGAACAAAGGCCGAGACACCATTATTTCTGAACATGTCTTACTATAGACTATTCCCTACAACTCACTCCTTAGTCCTTCTTAAAAAAAGAAGGTTTTTTTTTTTTCAGTCCCATCTTTCAATTCTGTCCTGCTCCTGTACCAGAATGAGTTACTGAAGATGCAGGAAAATCAGACTATTTGGAGACCAAAGTAGAATGGAAGAGTGGCAGAGAGGAGAAAGTAGTACCTGATGTGCTTGTGAAGAAACCACAAAGTCCCAAACAACCGTCAGGGAGCTTTGCACCTGTGCTTGCCAGGAACCGCAGACTACGGGAGGCGGGAGGAAGGGAGTGGAAGTGAAGGAAGCGTGAAGTGAAACCCACTGGTTTGGTTTAATATCATATGGGAAATATTTGAGCCTCCAAGTCTCCTCCCAGACCTTAAATAACCAAGCAAAAGACCGCAGTTTATTTTCTTAGAGAAACCAAAATGGTGACCTATAGCCTCAGACACCAGATACAGGAGAGGGAGGGGACAGAAGGCAGTGCAGAAAACAAGAGGGTTAAGGGGAAATGGATTCAGCCTTCTTCCTGAAAACTCTGGCAAGCCAGATGTGCACTCCTCGGGTGGAAAATGCAGGAGTCTTGTCTCTAGGAATGAAACAGCTCAGATACGAGACGTCCAGATGTGGGCACCTGGGAACATCCTAACAAGTGGCCAATTCGTCTCATCCTCTCTCCCGCTGTCCCCACACAGTGAAGTCAAGCAACCAAGCAGCTTGGACATTCAGACACAGAGGCTTCCAGTGACCTGCTCTTAAATGGGAATGAAAGACAAGGATACTAAAAGACAATGGAGTCCTGCCTTTATCATTCTGAGATCAAAATCCCAATTCAAAGTAGAATTCTTCATCTAGCTGAATGCCAAGGGTGTGAGAATAGAATAAAGACAACTTCAGATATCAAGGCCTAAAAAAGCCCCATCTTTTCTATATTTTCTTTCTTGGGAGGTTACTGGAGAAGGTTCTCCTGGAAAAAAAAAGAAGGTATATACTAAGGAAAGAGAAGACGGAGAAGATAGAGGATTCAAGAAATGGTCCAGTAAAGCACCAGAATGGCATTTGTGCCTGGAAACAGAAAGTAAGGTGGAAAAGAAAGCCAGACAGACCCAGGAAAGAGGTTTTTGAGATGAAAAATGAGCAGGTGCATTAGACGATAGTCTTGATATTTTAAAAGGAATGTTAATGGACATATGAAACATCGATTAGAGCCTGGCAAAGACTGAGAACTGATGAACACCCAGACTGGTGAGTACAACTATTAATGCCACATTTAAAAAATATTGTACAAAACAGGGAATAATATCACAGGACTTAAATCCACAATAAGCAATATTTATTTAATCATAACAATGCAAAAATTTATTACTAATTTTGCCAAAATTTAAATGCTACTATTTTGGAAGGGTACATAAGGGTTTGGCAAACATTCTGTAAAAGGCAAGACAGTATTTCAGGTTTTGTGGGCCACAGACAGGCTTTGCAGCATATTTTTGTTTTTGTTTCTGTTTACAACTTTTTATTTTTTTTGAGACAGAGTCTCTCGTGTTGCCCAGGCTGGAGTGCAGTGGCGCGATCTCAGCTCACTGCAACCTCCACTTCCTGGGTTCAAGCTATTCTCCTGCCTCAGCCTCCTGAGTAGCTAGGATTACAGGCACCTGCCACCACGCCCAGCTAATTTTTGTACATTTAGTAGAAATGGGGTTTTCCCATGTTGGCCGGGCTTGTCTCAAACTCCTGACTTCAGGTGATCCACCCTCTGCGGCCTCCCAAAGTGCTGGGATTACAGGAGTGAGCCACTGCACCCGGCCTACAACTTTTTAAAAATGTAAAAACTATCCTAGTCTCAGAGACCACAAAAAAAACAGGCAGGTGGCTGGATCTGGCCTGTAGGCAGTAGTGTGCATACCCCAGGAATCGGGGAAAGGGAATAGTGTGCGTGGGTAGTGGTGGTTGGAGGCAGGAACGAGATGCTAAATTCTCACCTGTCAATAGAGAAATGTCATAGATAATGTTTAAATACATTCATGAGATAAAATCAATATAAGTGTGTTACTTAAAGACAAAGAGCTAAATCCAACAAGGAATAGTTAAAAGACTTTTTAGGATTGCTTCTAAGACCCAGAGTTGGGGGAGGGAGAATTGCTATTCATTTTGTCATCATAAGCATGCAAACAAGAATTGATTTTTGTTAAACTACATGCATGTCAATTTCAAGTAATATGGATTAAAATAACAGGAAGAGTTGCCTATAATCTGGTCTTGGCTACCGTTGCCTCCAGAATGTCATTCTGTCTTTCCACTGTAGACCATCAATGTTTTCATGCTGCTCATCTGAGAACTCTGCTTAGTCTAAGACAATCCCAGTACCTCCCACCCCTTCTAGAAACAGCAATGTTCAGGATCCCATCCTTAAATCCGTCACTTGATGGCATTTCACTGATAACAATTACTGGGCCAGGGTTGTGCATCTACACTAGCCCCATACAGAAGGTTTTATGGTTTGGAGGGAGGTACAGATAAGAACATGAATAGGCCCATTGACTACTGGCAATCATTTTCACTCAGCAAGGGCTTCAGGCTGGAACTGAGGCTGTGTTCGGTAGAGCAGAGAGATGGGTCTTCAGTGACACATTTAAGCAGCTGAATAAACAAAACCTGACACCCACCCAGCTGTTATGTCCTCTCAATTTAGAGTTTTATAAAGTCTCTCCTTGATCTCTGTATTCCCAGTGCCTGGTATTGGCTGTTCCTGTCATTGCTTTTGTATAAATGAATTACTCTACCTAAAGAAACAAAAAGGAAAAATGATAGCAATAACTGTAAATAATTAAGGGGTATGAATTTAACTGGGTGTGTGACCCTGGCCCCTACCAGAGGACACTCCATTCAGCTGCCTTCAGCCTCAGCCCCTGGCCAAGCCTCAGTTGCAGGTTGACCTCTCTTCTTCAGCTCTCAAGTTCCCTCTGCCCTGTGACCTGGGCTAAGCAGCCCCAGCGGAATGTAAAAAAAATACCTAGGAATACAACTTACAAGGAACGTAAGGGACCTCTTCAAGGACAACTACAAACCACTGCTCAACGAAATAAGAGAGGACAACTACAAACCACTGCTCAACAGATGGAGAAACATTCCATGTTCATGGTTAGGAAGAATCAATATCGTGAAAATGGCTATACTACCCAAAGTAATTTACAGAATCAATGCTATCCCCATCAAGCTACCATTGACTTTCTTCACAGAACTGGAAAAAACCACCATGAACTTCATATGGAACCAAAAGAGAGCCCGCATAGCCAAGTCAGTGTTAAGCAAAAAGAACACAGCGGGAGGCATCACACTACCAGACTCCAAACTATACTACAAGGCTACAGTGATCAAAACAGCATGGTACTGGTACCAAAACAGAGATATAGACCAATGGAACAGAACAGAGGCGTCTGAAGCATATCAACATATCTACAACCATATAATCTTTGATAAACCAGACAAAAACAAGCAATGGGGAAAGGATTCCCTGTTTAATAAATCATGTTGGGAAAACTGGTTAGCCATGTGCAGAAAGCAGAAACTGGACCCCTTCCTGACACCTTACACTAAAATTAACTCCAGATGGATTAAAGACTTAAATATAAGACCTGGCACCATAAAAACCCTAGAAGAAAATCTAGGCAAAACCATTCAGGACATAGGAGTAGTCAAGGACTTCATGACCAAAACACCAAAAGCATTGGCAACAAAGGCCAAAATAGACAAATGGGACCTAATCAAACTCCACAGCTTTTGCACAGCAAAAGAAACAGTCACTAGAGTGAATCGGCAACCAACAGATTGGGAAAAAATCTTTGCAGTTTACCCATCTGATGAAGGGCTGATATCCAGAATTTACAAAGAACTCAAACAGATTTACAGGAAATAAACAAACAAGCCCATTCAAAAATGGGCAAAGGATATGAACAGACACTTTACAAAACAAGACAAACATGAGGCCAACAAACACATGAAAAAATGCTCATCATCACTGGTCATTAGAGAGATGCAAATCAAAACCACATTGAGATACCATCTCATGCCAGTTAGAATGGCGATCATTAAAAAATCTGGAGACAACAGATGCTGGAGAGGATGTGGAGAAATAGGAACACTTTTACACTGTTGGTGGGAGTGTAAATTAGTTCAACCATTGTGGAAGACAGTGTGGCGATTCCTCAAGGACCTAGAAATAGAAATTCCATTTGACCCAGCAATCCCATTACTGGGTATATATCCAAAGGACTATAAATCGTTCTACTATAAGGACACATGCACACAAATGTTCATTGCAGCACTGTTTACAATAGCAAAGAACTGGAACCAACCCAAATGCCCATCAATGATAGACTGGACTGGGAAAATGTGGCACATATACACCATGGAATATTATGCAGCAATCAAAAATGACAAGTTTATGTCCTTTGTAAGGACATGGATGAATCTGGAGAACATCATTCTCAGCAAACTGACACAAGAACAGAAAATGAAATACCACATATTCTCACTCATAGGCGGGTGAGAAAAATGAGAACACATGGACACAGTGAGGGGGGTACTACACACTGGGATCTATTGGGGGGAATAGGGGAGGGACAGCGGGGGGGGATCTGGGGAGGGATAGCCTGGGGAGAAATGCCAAATGTGGGTTAAGGGGAGGAAGGCAGCAAAACACACTGCCATGTGTGTACCTATGCAACTATCTTGCACGTTCTGCACATGTACCCCAAACCTAAAATGCAATAAAAATTTTTTTTAAAAGTTAAAAAAAAAAAAAAAAAGAAGAATTGTCAATTGCTCCTTTTCTGATGTATGTTACTTTTCATCAGAAATAGTTTAGGACCAAAACAAGCTTTGAAAGAGCAAAAACCTAGCTCAATCAAGAGCTACCTTTAAGATAGGCATTTCAGTTCCACCCCTGTTGCCATTTGCTTCATGGTAGCCTTGGATTCATATTCAGTCCCAGGCTGAACAAGGATAATGATCTTAGATTCACGTCCCTGGCAAGCTTCCTCACATCCTCATAGGTCTGCCAGGTGAGTCTCTTTCTGCACTCCATGGCCATGGGAACACCTGGCTGAAATAGCTCCTGAAGGAAATGACTCCAAATGATATTTTTATTCAGAAGAGTGACTTTTTATTTGTGCCTTTCAACACCAGGCAAGCTTTCAGGTAAACAGAAAGCGTTATTTCCAGGCAGTCAGCTATGCTGAGCTGAATGTATCATCCGCTGTGTTCCTGGTACTAAAGGTAGAACTTCAAGTGAGAAGTTGATGAGAGAAAGCCCTGGAGTCCAAGGCTTGAATGTGGGGTCTTGCCTCAGAAGCTGGAAAGACTCAGAGCTGAGAGTAGGGCCAGCTTGCTCCCTGGGAAAAATGATTCTGCATCTAGGGGCATTTCTCACCAAGAAAACCAGTCTTGACATTGGCACCTGAGGGCTAAGAAATATAGCTGGGATGTGGGTGAATAAAGAGAAGGTCAAAGGAAACATTTCAGTTTGACTTCAGAAATGTACCTACAAATTCATGATTCATTTTCCAAACCGATTCATGTTTGTTTCTGGGGTGAGCACTGAGTATGAGTATTGATGATGACATGGTTTACATGAATACCAGATGTTATGGATTGAATGATGTCCCCTCAAATTCATAAGTTGAATCCCTGGCCCCCAACGTGACTATATTTGGAGATAAGGCCATTGAGGAGGTAACTAAGGTTAAATGAGGTTATAAGGGAGGGTGGAGGAGGACTGAGTCTTATAAGAAGGGAAAGAGACACCCGGGATGTGCACACACATAGAAAAGGTCACCTGAGGACACAGTGAGAAGGTGGCTGTCTGCAAGCCAAGGAGAGAGGCCTCACCAGAAAATAACGAACCATGGTGGTTCCTCGATCTTGGATTGCCAACCTCTGGAACTGTGAGAAAATAAATTTCTATGGTCAAGCCACCCATCCAGTGGTATTTTGTTATGGCAGTCTGAGCTGACCAACACACTGGGGTTTATCATACAAAGAATTGATTCCTGTACATTATTTCAGTCTATTTCTTATAATAGTCCTGAAAGGAGATTATTATTATCCTAATTTTACAAATGAGATTGCTGAGATTGAAGAGTTAGACACAGCTCTTCTGATAGTAAATGCAGCCCTCTTTCAGATGGTGGTAATGATGGAAGCACTGAAATATCCTCCTTTATCACTGTTCCCCTTGTAAATGGCTCCTCAGCTGGCTTCCCCTGCACCTGGGCCTTCACAAGAGCTTCTTCCCATTTAGATTAAGACAGTGACACTCTGAAAGGCATCTAAGAAAGGGACAATGCCCTCCCTGGGTGGCCAAGTGCACAAATATCCTTGCCTCCCTCTAACAGTGGAGGCTGTTAATCTGCAGTATTTACACAAGCTGAGCTCATTTAACATGAGCAGAGGCCATGGCTGCTTCTGCCCATCAAGGACACCCAGGAAAAAGCTGTTAGAGGAGGAATTCAGAAGCGATTCGGGTGGGACAAGGCCAAGGAAAGAAAAGGAGAAGGCAGCAGAGGCATCCCGTGAGTCCTGACAGGGGCTAGAGCAGAGGGGATGCTGTGGGTGTCCTTCCCAAGAGGAAATGATGGGTTTCTTGAAAGTGTATAAATAGGAATATTTCATAGAATGGGTGAAGGTATGGCACGTAGTAGGGCTTTAGTTATTATCTGTTGGAGGAATAAATGATCTCTAAAGTGGGTCAAATGAAAGTTTCATGTCCTTTAGAACTAAGGCTTTTGTTGTTGTTTTCTGTTTTCTGTTAGTTTTTCATGATTTGCTGTTTACAAGGTACTTTCCTGTCCCTGGTCTCATTTGACCCTCACAATAGCCTTGTAGTGTTTGTAGGATTAACTTTATTTTACAAGTAAGGAAAGCGAATTCTAAGAGGGAAAGCTAAGTCTTCAACGTCCTAGGCTCCCTGGACGGTAGAAGCACATTTTGAACCCAGGTGCTCCATCCTCCCTCTGTGCCATGTGTCCTCCTGTCTTCCTGTGGAAATGCTTTATAGGCAAAGCCATTCCAGAAGATGGCTGTTCCCATACTCCTGTCCTAAGAGATGACAAAATGCAGTTCCCTCCTAGCGTCCTCACGGCTTTGGAGGGGGCGTCACCATGTGCTAGAGCTGAGGATGGGCTGCTAAGCAGCCAGGAGGCTCCAGCTGTTTACCTGGACCAGTGTCTGATCCAGTTGGTCAATGCACACCCACTGTGGTCATTGCTGAACAACTTCCATGCATCTTTTCAGGCTGGGAACTGGATGGTGACCCAGGCAGCAGAAGAAAGGCAGTTCCTGCTTTCCTGGGCTGGTAGGAATGATGTGAGCTGACTGGGGTTCTCAGCACAGTGTTCCCAGTCTTCATGGGCTGACCCAAGTCTGCCTCATCTTGCCCCGCACTCCCACCACACCACTCTACACCTTCCTGTCCACCACACTGAGCTGAAAGAATGACGAGCAATTTACCCTGACAGGCCTTGCTCTCCCTTGCCTGTGCCCTCGCACACACTTTCCCTTCTACCTGGTGGCCATTCCTCGCCTCTCCTCCTCCTAGGCAGTTTACAACCCTTTCAAAACCCAGGAAGCAGGTGTAAGTCCTGTCCTGGGCTTTCACCTAGTGCCCCCTCTTGCCACATCCTATCACACTCATTCTTATTTGTCTTCTCGCTCAAGTCCACACTTTTTGAAGCACCTGACATTCACGGGATCATTCCTAAAACCTAGCACAGTGTCTACTACTCAGCAGATTAGCAGCAAACACCCGTGAAATAAGTAAATGGTCCAACATTAATGGCTAGAGATGGGTCCACATAAGCTCTGCGAGCCTCTGACTTCATGCTGTAGGCAGCATGATATAGTGTTTAAGATACAGACTCTAGAGTCAGCATGTGGGGGTTCAGATCCTAGCTCTGTCACTTATAAGATGTCTAATCTTAGGCAAAATACTTAACATCTCCCTCAGTTGTTTTATCTGTTAAATGGAATTGTTATTAAGTTATTAATAACATTAATAACAGAGAATCAACTCATTTAATCCTCGCCTGGACTCCATGTTGGAAACTCCATAGCAACATGGAGTTCAGGTGAGGATTAGATGACTTAATCCACTAAAGCACTTGGTGCAGTGCTGGTTACATAAGAACTCAAGAAGCATAGGCTCTGATTATGATCTACCACCCAGATCCTGAACCACCGCTGGGGAACCTGCAGCCCCTGATCTGTTAGGGCAGATCCGTGGATTCATTCTGGACAAGGGCCAAGCAAAACCCTCCATCAGCATCTTTCCAGGAGAGCAGAGTCCAAGCCTTGCTGAGTCTCCCCATGGTGACTACATACCAGATCCTATCCCTGAGCTCTTCCTGGAATCTTACTCACCTATTCTTTCTATTTTGTTTTTGTTTTCAGTAAATATTACTGAGTGTCTGCTTTTGTACAGCAGCACAGTCTATGGTCAAGAGCCAGACAGATGTGGTTCTTGCCTTCATGAGACGGCAGAATGACTGGAAGGAATAAATTGAACATAATATTTGTGGTGACTGTTACAAGGCAAAAGCACGATAATTTAGGGAAGTGGGCACCTAACTTCAGTGGTAGACACAGACAAGGCTTCTTGGAGGAAAAGCCATGAGAGCGGATTCCTCAAGAAGTTGCCAGTGATGTGGGTGGTGGAGGAGAGAGGGGTGCCTTCCAGGCTGGCTTAGGAGCAAGTGTGAACATGTGAGCTATCTCTAGGTATTCTCAAAAGGCCCATCCAGCCAGAGATGGATGCCAAGGAGGTCAGTGAGACCCCGGAGCACATTTTGGGGCCCTGTGGATCTCTTTAAGGATTTTAAACTTTGTCTTAAAGCCACTGGACATTGTGGGTAAGCGAGTGGGAGGTGTCAGGATGGCCTCCATGTTTCTAGTTTGGGAACTAGCTGAATCATGGTACTATGCCTTGAAATAAATTGTTCAGAAGAAGCATCACATTTTTGAGGGCAGATGGTGAGTTTGGGATACCCAGGGTGTACTGGTTTCCTACTACTGATGTAACAAATTACCGGAAACTAAGTGGCTTAAAACCACTCACATTGATTATTGTACAGTTTTGAAGATCAGAAGTGTGACATAGTCTTAGGCTAAAATCAAGGTGTTGGCAGAGTTGGATTCCTTCTGGAATTGAGTTGTATTCTACAAGGGCATTTGTCCCTTGCTTTCTCCAGCTTCTAGGGGCCACCCACATTCCTTGGTTCACAGCTCTTCACCACTCTGACCTCTGCTTCTGTCATCACATCTCCTCTGAGTGTGACCCTTTTGCCTCCCTCTTTGGTGGTTCCTTGTGATGGCCTTGAGCTCACCTGGATAATCCAGTACCATCTTCTTATCTCAGGATCCTCAACTTAATCACACTGGCAAGGTGTCTTTTGTATGAAAAGATAACCTATTCATAGGTTTTGAGGATTAAGACGTGAACATCTTTGAGGGGATGCATTGTTCAGTCCACCATGTAGAGTTAAGAGTTAATTTGACAGGTAATTTGGAGCTCAGAAAAGAATATACATTAGAGATACAATTTGGAAGTTACTGGTTTCTGTGAAATAGTTGAGTCACGTTGGTAGGCAAGATAATCCAGTACAATAGCTCAGAGTAAGATAACTGAGGTGGAAACTAAGCATCGAGGTCCTCCACATCTATAAAGTCATGTAGGGGAAGAAAGTAAGCAACAGAGAAGTTGATATATCTTGGGGTTCCTTCCTCAGAGTTCTGAGGGACTTGTGTTATATCCTTGGCTCCCACTTCCCAGGGCCAAGTTCCTAACTGGTCATACTACAGATGCTCACAGCCTGCCTGCAAAAGACAGCACCAGCAGGGACTAGAGCCCATGCAGGGATCTCACTGCACTCGGCTCTGTAGTCGATATCTTGCCTTTGCTTGCCTTTCTCCCCACCTACCAGCAGGGCTAGAGATGCCCTTCTTAGACTCCCAGGCACATCCATAGAACAAGGAGTCTAAAGGTCTTCTGTTTCGACTGTCTGGGTCTTCAGCCTCGAGCATATGCTAGACTCATTAGCCCAGATTTTCCAATCTGCTACACTGCTGGCTTCTGAATCTTAGTTCTTACGTGAAAGCTGAAGTTTTTAGAAAAGAAAGCATGAAACAGGCATGAGACACCTGGGATTACTTTCCCAGCCCTAGAAATACCAGGACTTGAGTGAGTGCCTCTTAGAGTTTCTAATCAATAAAAAACTATGTCTTGCTGTGGAGGAGTAATACAGGAAAACCTCTTGCCCAGGCAGGAAATGTAAATAATTTCAAGAGTTGTAGATATAGTCCTAGCTGACAGTCTGGCTGGAAGTCAGTGAGGCAAGGTGTGGGGAGCAGAGGGACATTCCTAGTCTCCAAGGGGAGGTCTGGTCTGCAAGCCATTTGCTATCAATCCACAAGGAGGTAAGTACAGAAATTGAGAGGAAGCATTCAGAAGATTTTTCCAGAAATTGATATGGTCATGACATCAAAGTGCATAATCATTTTTCTAGTAATTAATTTTGATTACATTTTATAAAAGTATCCATTTACAACAGAATTTTTTTTTTTTTTTTTTTTTTTTTTTTTTGAGACAGAGTCTTGCTCTGTCACCGGGAGCCAGGCTGGAGTGAAATGGCGAGAACACCTCCGCCTCCTGGGTTCAAGCAATTCTCCTGCCTCAGCCTCCCGAGTAGCTGGGATTACAGGCACACACCACCATGCCCAGCTAATTTTTGTATTTTTAGTAGAGACGGGGTTTCACCATGTTGGCCAGTATGGTCTCAATCTCTTGACCTCGTGATCCGCCTGCCTCAGCCTCCCAAAGTGCTGGGATTACAGGCATGAGCCACCGCTCCCAGCCTACAGCAGAATTTTTAAGAACCTGGTCCTTCCTTACAGATCATTAGACAAACACAGGTGTAGAGAATTTCCACAGCCCATCCCTCCAAGTTTGACCCTTGTGCAGAGGGAGCACAGAGATTATTTGTCCAGTGGGAGTGGGGAGCAGGGGTGTTTAGTAGAGATTGTGCTGATGTTAAAATCCAAACCCTAAGAATTCATTTGGCTGTGGTCTAGCTTCAGCTTCATGGCACACTAATGTATGGTAGTAAATGGTGACCCTCGTTACATGCCTGTTTTAGCAGGGGGAAAAGTAAATGCACCCTTCTGTACAGTGTTTCAGAAGGAAGGACCAATCATTGTTACTGTTGAGTGGCAGGTCTAGAATTTGAATCTTGCTTTCCTCGGGTTTTTGCTTATGCTGCTTCTTCCACCCAGCATGCTCTTCCTGAACCATCTCCTATCACTATGATGACTTTTGCACTCCTTGCAGAGTTAGGCTCTGCATTTATTCCTGAGGCACCTCTCCTGCCTGTTCCCTCCACTCAGCCAAGTTCTTCATGGCTCCCTGCACTTCTCCCGGATCGTACAGCTAACAGTGAAATTAGTTGTTTAATTCTGTAGTTTCACTAAACTGTGAATTTCCTTGGTACAAAGCCCTAGTCTTTCTTCTTCACTGTTATGTCCTCATAGCCCAGTACCCTGCTAGGCACACACATACACTAGGTGTTTAATGCTTATTTGTTGAGCAAAGGAATGGATAGATAAATAAGCAAATAAATAAATTAATGAATGAATATAATAATAGCCTCTTCCCCATACTTGGAAGGTCTACTTAGCAGTCTGTTCTCTCCCTTTTCTATCTCTTCCATACATCAAGCCTGGCTTTGCCAACACTGAAAGAAAACAGTCGACAGGCTAACGTTCCAACTCCTCGCCAGTAGATCCTTTGCCGTGCTGACATGGGAAACCTCGGACCCTCCTCACCCCAACTGTGCCCCTGGCCCTGTGTGCTCCCCTCTAGGGAGATTCAAAGAGGGTGAGCAGCAGCAGTCATAATCATTTGCTATCTTAATGTAAATTTGCAAGCCTGTGTAATGTACCAAGCTAATTTCCTTTGAAAAACATATACTCAGATAGTCTTTAAGTCACAAGCAATGCTTTGTTTCATTTTGCAGATATTTAAGAAATGTGAAGCAGGAATTGCTAATAATATGAGGAAAAGAGTGGCCTCTGGTGTAAAGCCCCAAGCGCTGAGCTTGTGTGTACATGCATTTACCACCATTAATGATAATAGGAGTTAGGTGCATAATGGGTGTTCCTGTAAATCTATCTAGAGAATAATATACCCCTTAATTTAAAATAGCTGATAAAGTGTGAATAAAGGCCTCTCATCTTTACAACTTCTCATTTCTATTAAGAATGGAATCACATAACATTTTAGGGCTCTTAACTAATTAACTGTGCATATGGATTTGGAGGGCACGTGCTTTGTGCACAATAGGTTACTCCCCTGTCTACATTCATAGGAGGCTGAAGCTCTGGGACTGGGAACCCTGAATGTGACTGAACTTCACAGCGCCGGCTCTGATTGGAACCGGGTTGTCTGCTTACCGCTTGTCAAAGGAGAGGAATTGCTAAATCAGCGGTAGAGACGGAAGGACTGGGAACTGAGGCTAACAAGAAAGCTAAAGAAAAGAGATTACACCCTCTGGAAGATTCTAAGTGTCTGCCACATTGCCTTGAAAATGTAACACATGCTGGGAGACCCTGAAACCTGTTCATAGTAGTGATTCTGCTGTAAAACCTGCTTCTTAGAAATCCATCATATGAAAATCTGGCTGTTTGCATCGTTGAACTTGCAAACAAAACAAAGAAAATTTGATTTGATATAAACATATAAAAAGGTCTATATGCTTTCCACTTGCTAGACTGTATTTTATTTGTGATCCACCCAGCTCTTGATGTGTGCCAGGCCCTTCTGGCTAATGTCGACATTAGCTGATGTTTGGTCTTTAGCTGTGACATATATAATTAACAAACAAGATAAATATACACTTTGCCATTCTGATATAAGTGGTGTAATTAGATATTTCTCTTTACATTCCTTCCTCAGAGAGATATTCACAATCAGCAAAAGGATGATTAAAACAACAAACCGATACATTTCCAGAATTTGACAAAAGAAACCATTTCTGTAAAAGCCACTAACTCGAAACCAAAGAAATTGATATGAACACTTAGTAAGCACTGAATGAAGATGTTCAATTAAATGGAATTGAATTGAAAATTCAAAGGAATCATTCATATTCAATTCAAAACAGCCCTTTTCAAATGTCAGGAAGTTGGAAACTACTCCTTTATTCACAATTTCCATGTAGTTTAGAAAAAAAAAGGTATTTGTCTTCTATTATTTCTTATTCTTCCCTGTGTAATTAGATGAAGGCTATAAAGTCTTATTAAGACAGTCTCTAGACTTTTTAAATTACATGAGCAATATAAAGCAAATAGACTCTTTCAGGGAGAGGAATTTTTTGAAGATTTGCATTTCCAGCAGAACCATGAGTAACAGAGCCAGTGTCAAGGACAGTGGGTGCCACCAGCATTCAATGAAGAAATTGTATAATCTGCCATTTGGCAATTTCCCTTCTGTGTCTTTTCCTTCTCCCCTCAGCCTAAACCCTCAACTCAGTTTTTTTCTTTTCTTTTTTTTTTCTGTTGCTGCTCCAGATGTTCCCAAAAAGTCAATATTTCTTAATTTTAGGACGCAGGCAGTAAATCTGGAGTATTTTCAGCTTGAAGGTGTTTCTCTCTACCCCTGCTGAATAACATGGTGACTTTGCTACTGAGAGTGTAGGTGAGGCAACATGTGACTCCAGGCATGTCTGTAAAAACGCCCATGGAGCAACAAGGAGACTCATAACGTTGCTTTTTCAAAGTGCAATAAAACACCCAAATCTACGAAGAGCGAGTGGGCCCTTGCACATGACAATTAAACATTAACAGCCCCAGGGCCCTGGGAGCAGGGCCCAGCAACCCTTTGAAGCCCTGTTTGCCAATTAAACACCGTCTGACATTTGAGTCAAGGTGGCAGGGATCCAAAGCAGAGATAGGAACGTCAACCACTTCAGGGGCATTCATTAGCTCCCCAGACATTCCTGGCGTGGCCTGTTTCTTTACTATTGCCAAATCCACACCCTGCTCTGGAACTCAGGGGCTCTGAGAAAGTTTACTCAGATAAGCTTATTATGGAAATAGCACTTTGTCACCGTTTACTACTCACTCCTTGTTCAATTATCTTTTATCTGTTTAGAGTATTTGCCAGCTCTCCCAAGGTTCCTGGGATGAGGCCACTGGATTGAAAGTCCTCACTGGGGCTGCAGAGGGAGTAGGGGGAGGTACCACTCTGTGCTTGCCTTTATGCTCCAAGAATGCTGAGCTCTCTCCAGCATTTTGGAAACTGCTAAGTGGGTACTAGTAAAAGATCCTGTATCTTGTGATTGTGGGGAAAACTGCCCAACCTTGAAACAGAGATCCAAGTCCTGAGGCCTCACAGTCAGCAGCAAGGAGGATGGTGTCATTTTTATTATAATAGTGAGCATTTAATGCATATTAGTAGGCAGAATGATGAGACGGGAATTTCATCTACTCTTTATCACTGTACATATTAGGCACTCTCTCTCCAATGTGTGTGTAGCTTGGCCAGGCACAGTGGTTCACGCCTACAATTCCTGCACTTTGGGAGGCCAAGGTGGGCAGATCACGAGGTCAGGAGATCGAGACCAACCTGACTAACAGTGAAACCCTGTCTCTGCTAAAAATAAAAAAAAATTAGCCAAGTGCAGTGGTGGGCGCCTGTAATCCCAGCTACTTGGGAGGCTGAGGCAGGAGAATCGCTTGAACCAGGGAGGCAGAGGTTGCAGTGAGCCAAGATCGCACCACTGCACTACGGCCTGGGTGACAGAGCGAGACTCTGTTTAAAAAACAAACAAACAAAAATATGCGTAGCTATGGAACCAATATAATGAGGTTTTTGTTGGTGAGCTTTAGTCAAATCCCAATCCCCATCATCACTGTGGTTCCAATTGGGTCATCTGGTCTATTATCCTTATGAAGTAACATTTTTGTATTTTAATGTCTTCAGATTTAATAATTTCTCTGTGGTGAACTCATCCCAGATGTCAGGATGCATGTTGCATTTTTGCTGCTGTGATGGTTTTGAAATATGCCCATAAATTCTTTGATACTCCTCCCATCAAAAGGTAGAGATTAATTACGCTCCTTCTGAGTATGGGCTGAACTTACTCACTTCTAACCAACAGAATGTAGTGGAAATGATGGAGTGTGGCATCCAAGTTTAGGTAATACAAGTCATTTGGAGTTTCTATCCTGCTCTTTCTGTTATTGCTGGCTCTAGTGGAAGCTGCTGCCAAGCCATAAGGAAATGCAAGAAGCCCTGTGGAGAGGTCCACATGGGAAAGAACTGAGGCCTTCTGCTGAAGACCATGCAACTGAGCTTAGACACAGATCCTGCAGCCCCACACAAGCCTTGGGTGGTTCATCCCAGTTGACAGCTTCACTGCAGTTTCAACAGAGCCAGAACCACTCAGCTGATCTGCTCCCAGATTTGGGATAAGTTGTTATGCAGCAATAGATAACTAATATACCTGCCTCTACTAATTGCCAAGGAAGTGCAAAAGCATCCCAGGCAGAAAGTCACCAGACATTTCTGTTTACAGGCTGCGTGACCTTGGAAGATTTCCTTACCTGCTCTGGACTTCAGATTCCTCTGTTGAGACTTGCTGTTCTAGTTGGTGTGACAGTCAGACAAAATATTTTTGAGAAATTAACAGTTCTCTGATACCATAATTGCATTGTTGTCCAAAATACCTTCTGCAGTGATTCCCCCTCTTGCTTTCATGATTCAGCTAATTTAACCATTTCTCCTCAAATGAGGTCCCTGTGTAGAATGTCCTCTCCCGATTCTAATTATCTAAAAAATGAAAGCTCTACATTCATAATGTGCTCAGCTATTCACCTGCAGCACAATGCCACTCTGTTCATTCTTCCTTCTAACAGAACCCAGATCACTTTCAGAAAGTCATCTGCTCCCAACTACCTCCTATCCCCAGTTCTAAGAGGAAATTTTGATTGATTCAAGCCAATCAGAGTAATCTCTCTCCCTTTGTCGGTGATTGGTTTAGTATCTGTCATATAATGCAGTTATGGCCAATGCGCTGGGGGAATTCCAGGAATGTATTTCTTGCTTCAAAGAATGAGAAAAAGACAGTTCTGTTCTTCCCTGGGCTTTTGTCCTGTCTGGATTTGGCTCCTGAAACTTCCGTGTCATTGTGCTGCAACCCAAAACTCAGAGGGTGCAGCCAAGAGTCATTGCAGAGAAGTAGAGCTTGAGTCCTGGCCACAGGGCACCATAGCCAGCTCCCATGAAACAGTCTTAGTATTTGGGATTGCTTTCCTGTCAGAGCCAGTTTGAGTAAGGATGATCTACTGTGGCTGAACCAGGCTTTAGAGCCAGGGCAAAGCCCATTTCCTGCAAGATGCCTGCATGGACCCATCCACCCTTGAAGGCTCTTCTGCCCCATTCTTTATAAGGTCAATTGAAGGTTTTTCTCTATGATGATCAGGTACTGCAATAAAACGACTATAACTTGGAAATCAAACTTTCTCTTCCATGTAGTTGCTGAATGAAATTTGTCATTAACTTTCCATAGTTGAATATACTATCTGGTCTGTACTCTTCATTCTCCTAAACAGGAAATTTTCCTGAACAAGGAGAGTCAAGAGGATGGACTCAGATGTACGAAACTCATCACTATTAACCATAGCATGCACCTTCTCAGTCTTTAATGTTTCAAAAGCATGAGAACTCTCAGAAAGGTCCCCTTTTTGCTTAAATTGAAATGAGAAATTATTGTTAGTGTTTAATTCAGCCTTGTAATCAATGTTTCCAACTTCCTTCCCTCTCCTTTCCCCTTCAAAAGAAAGTTTATAATTACTCAATTTTAAATAAGAGAATTGTTTCTGGTCGGGTGTGGTGGCTCGTGCCTGTAACCCCAGCACTTTGGGAGGCCGAGGTGGGCAGATCACAAGGTCAAGAGATCAAGACCATCCTGGCCAATGTAGTGCAACCCCGTCTCAACTAAAATACAAAAATTAGCTGGGTGTGGTGGTGTGCACCTATAGTCCCAGCTACTTGGGAGGCTGAGGCAGGAGAATTGCTTGAACCTGGGAGGTATAGGTTGCAGGGAGCCGAGATCGTGCCACTGCACTCCATCCTGGCGCCTGGCGACAAAGCAAGACTCTGTCTCAAAAAAAAAAAAAGAATTCTTTTGATAGGTTGTGATTGGAAACAGTGTGTCAGAGACCAAGACTGAAGTTGAGATTGGATCCCCACAAGATCATGTCGTTTTTCACAGAACAAAGGCTTTAACACAGATACAATAGGCAACCCCATAAGCAAAGACAATCATTGATCACATTGGTCAAGGGGGACTGGGCAAGAGTGTAGGGGCTCACATAGACCTTGACCATGGTTCTTCACAGGCTGTGAGGTCTCAAGAGACAGGCACAAGGCCTGCTTCCTCTCTCACTCTGCACCACACACCCCATAGTGCCTGAACTTCATATACTCAGAAAATACTGCTCTGAATCTTCATTACCCCAAAGCCAATGGGATATTTCATGGCTTCGCTAAATAAATATAGAAACCGTGGAGCTCATAGGAAATTGAAACAAAATTAGAAATACTCTGAAATATGCATAAACTTTAGATGTTTCTCTTTTTTTTTTTTTTTTTTTTTTTTTTTGAGAAGGAGTTTTGCTCTTGTTACCCAGGCTGGAGTGCAATGGAGTGTTCTTGGCTCACCGCAACCTCCGCCTCCTGAGTTCAGGCAATTCTCCTGCCTCAGCCTCCTGAGTAGCTGGGATTCCAGGCACGCGCCACCATGCCCAGCTAACTTTTTGTATCTTTAGTAGAGACGGGCTTTCACCATGTTGACCAGGATGGTCTCGATCTCTTGACCTCGTGATCCACCCGCCTCGGCCTCCCAAAGGGCTGGGATTACAGGCTTGAGCCATCGCACCCAGCCTAGATGTTTCTCTTTAGCCATATCATTCTGAGTGTTTTATAGGAATGAATTAGTAACTGCAGGCAGAGAGAGAAGAGAGAAAACATTTTAGTATTTCTTCCCATCAAGAAGCATTTAAACACACTAAAGACTCCTAGATAGTTATGTATGCCAGCATACTTCTGAAGCAGTTGTTTGAGGGACCACTTAAAAATAAATCTAAAGAATACAAAGCTATTAAGAACATACTGGGGCCAGGCGCGGTGGCTCAAGCCTGTAATCCCAGCACTTTGGGAGGCCGAGGCGGGTGGATCACGAGGTCAAGAGATCGAGACCATCCTGGTCAACATGGTGAAAGCCCATCTCTACTAAAGATACAAAAAATTAGCTGGGCATGGTGGCGCGTGCCTGTAATTCCAGCTACTCGGGAGGCTGAGGCAGGAGAATTGCCTGAACCCAGGAGGCGGAGGTTGCGGTGAGCCGAGATTGCGCCATTGCACTCCAGCCTGGGTAACAAGAGCAAAACTCGGTCTAAAAAAAAAAAAAGAAAGAAAGAACATACTGGACAAAAGTATTTGGGGACCTGAAGGAGAAACAATACATATTCAATTTACAGACTCATCACGCTTTATAACCAATTTGGGTAATACCTACAGCTGAGAAAGAACATTACCAAGTCTTTGTATTAGGGTGGTTCTGACCTTCTATTTACAAAGAAAAGTATTCTAGTAAGACTTTAACTTTATTACAGATATCAGTTCCTGAAAAATCTCCATGAGTTTGAGTCTCTAGTGCAAAATTCAAAATTCAAAAAAATTTACAAGTTTTTTGTTTTTGTTTTTACTGTGATAATTTTGATCAACCACTGTGGCTCTAAACAAGAAAGACGTTCCTGTGGGAGTCTTTCCTACAACTGCAACGTTAAACTCAGCCCTATTTGCTACGTAGCCATTCCTTCCCTATGGAGTTGTAATGAAACTTTTATTGTATGTTGCCATCTGTTTCAAGGCAATGTCTCCTCTTTCTATTAAAATGTTAGCTGAGTTTTGCACCAGAATCACCTATTTAATTTTTTTTAATAACTGTAGCTTTATAGTGTTTGATATCTAGAAGGGAAATTCCTCCCCTTCCTTTCTATTCAAAAAGCAACCTTTTAAAGTAAACTATAACAAAAATTTAAATTATGTATCTGTTTATTTTCCAGATGAATTGCCAAATTATTTTGTCATGATTTTTGAAATCTTTATGGAGTTTCTGACATCAGTATTGTATTTAAACTATAAATAGATTTGGAAGGAATCGATATCTTTATAATATGTATTCTTCTCTCTGAGGGGTATCATATTTTCACTTATTCATGTGAGTCCTCTTTTGCAATAAAAGTGTTTTTCTTTTTTTGTTCTCTTACATTTCTTATTTATGTTACTGCTGGGTATTTTATATTATTTTGCTATTAATACACTGACTTCTTTTTAATAGCATCTTCCTTTTGCTGAAATATAGGATATCCATATAATATTCTATAATTTGGCTTTTGTTGAATTTTTAATAATTTAAAAGAATTTTCTCTGATCATCTTTGGTTTCCTAGGTAGATAATTGTATTTCCAGTAAATGAGAGCATTGTGCTACTCCTTCTAATATCCTTCCTGTCAATTCCGTTCTGTACTACTATGCTGGCTGAACCTGTCCACTTCTCTTCACCATCAGTGCCATTCTTGTCCAAGTTCACATCAGCTCTCACCTTCACTGAGGCCAGAGCTTCCCACCAAGTCTACCCTCTTTCCCACTAACAGCCTTCTAGTTTATTCTCAGCACTGTCAGCTGGACAATCTTCAACATGAAATGATCATACTGCCTCAATGCATAGAATGTCAATGTCTTTCTTTCAAGATAATGACAAAGCTCCCTACTGTGGCCTGTAGTGCATAGCATGGCAGGTCCTTATCTACTTAACCAGCCTCTGCTCCCACTGCAGACACCCACCTGTCCAAGCCCCCTCTGACATGTCATTTCTAGCACTGTTCTAAGTACCCCTCTTCAACTAGTAAACTCTTAACATCTTTCCACTTGAGTTCTAGACTCACTTTCCCTGGGAAGCCTTCCTTCTAAATAAAATTCTTCAATTACATATGCTCACAGTACTCATGGAGCTCTCCTTTGCAGCTTTATCATTAATTCAGTTTCACATGCTGTGTATGATTACACAATGAATGGCTATCTATCCCTCTTACACACTGGAAACTCCATGAGGCCAGGTACCATATATGTTTTTTACATCATTTTGTCCCAATGCTTAACACAATACCTGGCACTTTAATTAGCCAGACTGAATAAACATCTGCAAACACACATCTGTAAAAGAAAACTTAAGTAATAAATGTAATTTTAATTTTTTTCTGACTTTGGAAGGAACACCCATAGCATTTCACCAGGAATTATGTTTGGAGTCAGCTGCTGACTTGAACAGAGAGAACTTTTTTCATGTCAAGGAAATTTTCTCCAGGTCCTAAATTATTGTTTGGCCACCTGGGGACAGACTGCAGCTTCTACTCAGGTCAGTCCCCCTGGGCTTCTGTTCTGTCCCCAGCCTTGCCTACAGTGTTTGCTTCTGTTACTGACATTCCTCTAAAGGCAACGTTCTACAGCCAAACCTCTTCTATCATTTGGCTTTTGTTTCGTTCAATATCTCTTACCAGATAGTGAATGGAAGCTTCTGATGAGGAGAGTGGAGAGCAGTAATGCTACAAAAAAGATCACCTTTATATATATATTTGTGTATATATATGTATGTACATATATATGTGTGTATATATGTATATATATGTGTGTATATATGTATATACATATATTTTTTAATTGCACTTTAGGTTCTGGGGTACATGTGCAGAACGTGCAGGATTGCTGTGTAGGTACATACCTGGCAATATGGTTTGCTGCCTCCATCCCTGTCACCTATATCTGGCATTTCTTCCCATGTTATCCCTCCCCAACTCCCTACCCACCACTATCCCTCCCCTAGTCCCCCACAACAGGCCCCAATGTGTGATGTTCCCCTTCCTGTGTCCACGTGTTCTCATTGTTCAACACCCACCTGTGAGTGAGAACATAGTGTTTGATTTTCTGTTCTTGTGTCAGTTTGCTGAGAATGATGGTTTCCAGGTTCATCCATGTCCCTACAAAAGACCCAAACTCATCATTTTTTATGGCTGCATAGTATTCCATGGTGTATATGGGCCACATTTTCCTTGTCCATTCTACCATCGATGGGCATTTGGGTTGGTTCCAGGTCTTTGCTATTGTAAACAGTGCTGCAATGAACATTTGTGTGCATGTGTCCTTATAGTAGAACGATTTATAGTCCTTTGGATATATACCCAGTAATGGGATTACTGGATCAAATGGAATTTCTATTTCTAGGTCCTTGAGGAATCGCCACACTGTCTCCTACAATGGTTGAACTAATTTATACTCCGCCAACAGTGTAAAAGTGTTCCTATTTCTCCACATCCTCTCCAGCATCTGTTGTCTCCAGATTTTTTAATGATTGCCATTCTAACTGGCATGAGATGGTGCCTCAGTGTGGTTTTGATTTGCATTTCTCTAATGACCAGTGATGATGAGCATTTTTACATATGTTTGTTGGCCTCATATATGTCTTCTTTTGAAAAGTGTCCGTTCATATCCTTCGCCCACTTTTGAATGGGTTTTTTTCTTGTAAATCTGTTTTAGTTCTTCATAGATTCTGGATATTAGCCCTTTGTCAGATGGGTAGATTGCAAAAATTTTTGCCCATTCTGTTGGTTGCTGGTTCATGCTAATGATTGTTTCTTTTGCTGTGCAGAAGCTCTGAAGTTTAATTAGATCCCATTTGTCTATTTTGGCTTTTGCTGCCCATGCTTTTGGTGTTTCAGTCATCAAGTCCTTGCCTATGCCTACGTCCTGAATGGTTTTGTGTAGGTTTTCTTCTAGGATTTTTATGGTGTTAGGTCTTATGGTTAAGTCTTTAATCCATCTGGAGTTAGTTTTAGTGTAAGTTGTCAAGAAGGGGTCCAGTTTCTGCTTTCTGCACATGGCTAGCCAGTTTTCCCAACACCATTTATTAAACAGGGAATCCTTTCCCCACTGCTTGTTTTCATCGGGTTTGTTAAAGATTGGATGGTTATAGATGTGTGGCATTGCCTCTGAGGCCTCTGTTCTGTTCCGTTGGTCTATATCTCTGTTTTGGTAACAGTACCATGCTGTTTTGATTACTGTGACCTTGTACTATAGTTTGAAGTCAGGTAGCATGATGCTTTCAGCTCTGTTCTTTTTACTGAGAATTGACTTGTCTATGCAGGCTCTCTTTTTGTTCCATATAAAGTTTAAGGGTTTTTTTCCAGTTCTGTGAAGATGGTCGTAGGTAGCTTGATGGGGATAGCATTGAATCTATATATTACTTTGGGCCATATGGCCATTTTCTGAATATTGATTCTTCCTAACCATGAGCATGGACTGCTTTCCATCTGTTTGTGTTCTCCCTTATTTCCTTGAGCAGTGATTTGTAGTTCTCCTTGAAGAGGGCCTTTACATCCTTTGTTAGTTGTATTCCTAGGTATTTTATTCTCTTTGTAGCAATTGTGAATGGCAGTTCATTCTTGATTTGGCTCTCTTTAAGTCTGCTATTGGTGTCTACAAATGCTTGTGATTTCTGCACATTGATTTTGTATCCTGAGACTTTGCTGAAGTTGCTTATCAGATTCAGGAGATTTTGGGCTGAGACAATGGGGTCTTCTAAATATACAATCATGTCATCTGCAAATAGAGACAATTTGACTTCCTCCTTTACTAATTGAATACCCTTTATTTCTTTTTCTTGCTGTATTGCTCTGGCTAGAACTTCCAATACTATATTGAATAGGAGTGGTGAGAGAGGGCATCCTTGTCTAGTGCCAGATTTCAAAGGGAATGCTTCCAATTTTTGCCCATTCAGAATGATATTGGCTGTGGTTTGTCATAAATAGCTTTTATTATTTTGAGATACATTCTGTCAATACCTAGTTTACTGAGAGTTTTTAGCATAAAGCACTGTTGAATTTTGTCAAAGGCCTTCTCTGCATCTATTGAGATAATCATGTGGTTTTTGTCTTTGGTTCTGTTTATGTGGTGAATAACGTTTATAGACTTGCATATGTTGAACCAGCCTTGCATCCCCGGTATGAAGCTTACTTGATCATGCTGGATAAGCTTTTTGATATGCTGTTGCAATCGGTTTGCCAGTGTTTTATTGAGAATTTTTGCATATATGTTCATCACAGATATTGGCCTGAAGTTTTCTTTTCTTGTTGAGTCTCTGCTAGGTTTTAGTATCAGGATGATGTTGGTCTCATAAAATGATTTGGGAAGTATTCCCTCTTTTTGGGTTGTTTGGAACAGTTTCAGAAGTCATACCAGCTCCTCTTTGTATGTCTGGTAGAATTCAGCTGTAAAACTATCTGTACCTGGCCTTTTTTTGGTTGGTTGGCCATTAATTGCTGCCTCAATTTCAGCCTTTGTTATTGGTCTACTCAGGGTTTTGACTTCTTCCTAGTTAGGCTTGGGAGGGTACAAGTGTCCAGGAATTTATCCATTTCTTCCAGGTTTACTGGTTTATGTGCATAGAGTTGATTGTAGTAATCTCTGATGGTAGTTTGTATTTCTGTGGAATCTGTGGTGATATCCCCTTTATCATTTTTTATTGCATCTGTTTAATTCTTCTTTCTTTTCTTTTTCATTAATCTGACCAGTGGTCTATTTTGTTGATCTTTTCAAAAAATCACCTCCTGAATTTATTGATTTTTTGAAGGGTGTTTTGTGTCTCTGTCTTCTTCAGTTCTGCTCTGATCTTATTTATTTCTTGTCTTCTGCTAGCTTTTGAGTTTTTTGATCTTTCTCTTCTAGTTCTTTCAAGTATGATGATAGGGTGTCAATTTTAGATCTTTCCTTACTTCTGCTGTGGGCATTTATTGCTATAAATTTTCCTCTAGACCTGCTTTAAATGTGTCCCAGAGATTCTGGTAAAATGTGTCTTTGTTCTCATTGGTTTCAAAGAACATTTATTTGTGCCTTAATTTCATTGTTTATCCATTCAACATTCAAGAGCCAATTGTTCAGTTTCCATGAAGTTGTGCGGTTCTGACTTAGTTTCTTAATCCTGAGTTCTAATTTGATTGCGCTGTGGTCTGAGAGATTGTTTGTTATGATTTCCATTCTTTTGCATTTGCTGAGGAGTGATTTACTTCCAATTATGTGGTCAATTTTAGAGTAGGTGTGATGTGGTGCTGTAAAGGATGTATATTCTGTGGATTTGGGGTGGAGAGTTCTGTAGATGTCTATTAGGTCTGCTTGGTCCAGATCTGAGTTCAAGCCCAGGATATCCTTGTTAATTTTCTGTGTCATTGATCTGTCCAATATTGACAGTGTAGTGTTAAAGTCTCCCACTATTATTGTGTGGGAGTCTAAGTCTCTTTCTAAGTTGTTAAGAACACTATCTTTATGTATCTGGGTGATCCTGTATTGGGTGCATATATAGGATCATTAGCTCTTCTTGTTGCATTGATCCTTTTTTTTTACCGTTAGGTAATGCCCTTCTTTGTCTCTTTTGATCTTTGTTGGTTTAAAGTCTATTTTATCAGAACTAGGATTGCAACACCTGCTTTTTTTTTTTTTTTGCTCTCCATTTGCTTGATAAATCTTCCTCCATCCCTTTATTTTGAGCCTATGTGTATCCTTGCATGCGAGATCATTTCCTGGATAAAGCACACTGATGGTTTTTGACTTTTTATCCAATTTGCCAGTCTGTGTCTTTTGATTGGGGCATTTAGCCCATTTACATTTAAAGTTAATATTGTCATGTGTGAATTTGGTCCTGCCATTTTTATGCTAGCTGGTTGTTTTGCCCATTAGTTGATGCAGTTTATTCACTGTGTTGATGCTGTTTACCATTTGGTATGTTTTTGGAGAGGCTAGTACCTTTCCATGTTTAGTGTTTCTTTCAGGATATCTTGAAAAACAGGCCTGGTTATGATGAAATCTCTGAGCAATTGCTTGTTTATAAAGAATTTTATTTCTCCTTCACTTATGAAGCTTAGTTTGGCTGGATATGAAATTCTAGGTTGAAAGTTCTTTTCTTTAAGGACATTGAATATTGGCCCCCACTCTCTTCTGGCTTGTAGGGTTTCTGCTGAAAGATCTGCTGTGAATCTAATGGGCTTCCCTTTGTGGGTAACCCAGCCTTTCTCTCTGGCTGCCCTTAGCATTTTATCCTTCATTTCAACCCTGGTGAATCTGACAATTATGTGCCATATGGTTGCTCTTCTTGAGGAACATCTTTGTGGTGTTCTCTGTATTTCCTGGAGTTGAATATTGGCCTGCCTTGCTAGTTTGGGGAAGTTCTCCTGGATAGTATCCTGAAAAGTGTTTTCCAGCTTGGATTCATTCTCTCTGTCACATTCAGGTACACCTATCAAATGTAGATTAGGTCTTTTTGCATAATCCCATATTTCTTGGAGGCTTTGTTCATTTCTTTTTACTCTTTTTTCTCTAATCTTACCTTCTCATTTTATTTCATTTAGTTGATCTTCAATCTCTGATATCCGTTCTTCTGCTTGGTCGATTCAGCTATTAAAACTTGTGTATGCTTTGCGAAGTTCTCATGTTGTGATTTTCAGCTTCATCAATTCATTTATTTTCTTCTCTAAGTTGTTTATTCTCGTTAGCATTTCATCAAACCTTTTTTCAAAGTTCTTAGTTTCTTTGCATTGGGTTAGAACATGTTATTTTAGCTCAGAGAAGTTTGTTATTATCCACTTTCTGAAGCCTGTTTCTGTCAATTCATCTGACTCATTCTCCATCCAGCCTTGTTACCTTGCTGGTGAGGAGTTGTGATCTCTTGGAGGAGGAGAGGCATTCTGGTTTTGGGTGTTTTCATCCTTTTTGCATAGGTTTCTTCCCATCTTTGTGGATTTATCTACCTGTGGTCTTTGTAGTTGGTGACTTTTGGATGGGGTCTCTGAGTGGGTGTCCTTTTTGTTGATAATGAAGTTATTTCTTTCTGTTCTTTAGCTTTCCTTTTAGTCAGGCCCCTCTGCTGTAGGACTACTGGAGGTCCACTCCAGACCCTGCTTGCCTGGGGATCACTTGCAGTGGATGCAGAACAGTAAGGGTTGCTGCCAGTTTCTTCTTCTGTTATCTTTGTCCCAGAAGGATACCTGCCAGATGCCAGCCTGAGCTCTCCTTTATGAGGTGCCTCTTGGATATACAGGGGTCAGGGAGCTGCTTAAGGAGACAGTTTATCCCTTATAGAAACTCAAGTGTTGAGCTGTGAGCTCCATTGTTCCATTCAGAGCTTCTGGGAGAGTACCTTTAAGTCTGCTACAGTGGAACTCATAACTGCCTTTTTTTTCCTAGGTGCTCTGTCCCAGGAAGGTGGAGCTTTATTTATAAGTTCCTTACATGCTGCTGCTTTTTTTCAGGGATGCCCTGCCCAGCAAGGAGGTAGCTTAGTCACAGTCTGCCAGCAGAAGCATTACTGAGCTGCTGTGGGCTCTGCCCAGCTGCTGTGTGAACTTCCTTGTGGTTTTGTTTACAGAGGTATAGTTAGAACTGCCTCTGTAATGGTGAACTGCCTCAGTAATGGCGGACTGTCTCTGTAATGGTGAACTGCCTCAGTAATGGTGGACTGCCTCGGTAGTGGTGGGCTGCCTCAGTAATGATGGATGCCCTTCCCTCCACAGAGCTGGACCATCCTGGGTCCAGCTGTGCTTGCTGTGAAAGTCTCAATACAGAGTGTTTCAGATTGCTGGTCTTTGTGGGGGTGGGACCTGCCAAGCCAGATCACCTGGCTCCCTGGTTCAGCCGCGTTTTTTTCAGTTGAATGGGCAACTCTTGTCTCCCAGGCGTTCCAGGCACCAGTTGAAATGGCCGCCCAGATTTGTATGAGCTTTTGTGTGGAGACCCACTGTGCTGGCTGAAACAGCCGTGATGAAGACTTGTGGTGCTTTTCCACTCAGGAATCTGCTGGTCTGTGGGCAATAAACACTCGTTTGGAAATGCAGTGATAACTCACCCTCTGCATTCTTGCTGGGAACTGCACTCCAGAGCTGTTCCTATTCGGCCATCTTGGATTCTCTCCAAAAAAGATCACGTTTTTAAGATGGGCTGTGTCATAAAAGAAGGTCAGAATGGCTGGGTAGCTTTCTCATATGCAGCCATTGGGTGCCTAGACCCCGGTAATGCAGCGCATGGGGAGAAGCACTCCAGTGCCCTACCTTCATTCCAGCAGGGCGGAGGGGGGGCTGTGCTGATCTTTTTCAGGTGTCAAAGTGTTTACCAATTACAAATAATGATTCTCAGCTTCTCTGCTTTGTGTTCTAGTTGATGGATGAATTTTTTCCAGTCTCACAAGAGTTCAACTGCCTTAATAATGTGAGGTTATAAGAGCTTATATTAGGGACACTTTGAAGCAGAAGTCTTTAAATGATTTCAAGAACAATGCCTGCCCTCCTAAAGTGGAGCAGGGGACCCAGATATTGGCTCTCCACCAATCAGTGTGCTCTCCCACAAATGGGCATTGATGAGGGGGGAAAAAAAGAAAGAAATCTCTAGAAACCCGGGACTCAAGCCTGGGAAGGAAGGAAAAATGAGAAACACATCACAAACAGCTATTATGCCCTGGGAGTCTTCAAATCAGGGACTGGGGTATAACCACAGATGCTCTGTTCTCTAAGACTTAGTGCAGCTCATTTATGAAAAATAAATAACCAAGCTTTGATGTGAGATAGATTGTTTATTTCATGAAAACTCTAGTTGCATCTGACCATAGAAAGCTGCATTCCTGGACGATCATCCATCACCAATCCTGTGAGGAACACTTTGGGATTATAAGCATGGCTGACACCAAGAGATTTTATTGTCTCTCTGTTATACTTATTATAAAAACGTTATGAAAAGGTTAGTTCAGAACAACACAGCAAATTGTCTCTGTAGAACCCCATAGTAACAATTTCTCCACATCCCAAGTCTAAGAGTACACGTTTTTCCCAGGCAACTAATGTATTTCCATTATACATGATTGAATTAGGTAACTGAGCACACTTCTGTCTGCACTGGCTGCTGGGAAATTCAGAGTCCACACTGCAGCTCAATGTAAATGACTGCAGGACATTAGGGTATGACACTAGATATTGTCATTATTCTTCTAATTTTGCAAGTTTTACTGTGTTGATAATTATGTGCTTTTAATGGTGTTTTATTTTTATCTTAGTCTATTTTTTTGTATCTGTGTAAGCTACCTTAGATTTTTTTGGAAAGGGGTCAAATATAAGTAATAATTAAGAATTGTCATCTTTGTATCCATGGGATGGTCTCAACTTAGTCTTGAACATGGATGCCCAGAAACAATTTATAAAAAAGGAAGAGAACATTCACAAGCACCCAACTCACGGCTGTCAGCTTTGCCTGAACGCCTGAAGGTACATAATATGCACCCCTTCCCATATGGCCAGCTCCACTGCAGCTTATTTGCTTAATGTGTGTGTGTAGAGGGCACAGCCCTGTGTGTGGCACATAGATGTGCTTTTGATGAATTTTGAAAACAAAAATGTGATCTCTGCATTGGTTTCCAAGTTTGCACAAGCAGTCTCTTCAGAAGGAAGCAACACCCAATGTTACAGGCGGAACAGATGGGCCATCCTAGGACTCCAGGTCCAGTAACAATTTGGCAGTTTTACCTCTAAAATCCTTTGCTAAAAATATGTAATTCAAATTTTTTAACTCAAACCCCATGAAAATAAAACAGGTGGGGAAAACCATTTTTGGCTACTATTTACCTAACTTTGCTGAGCCAGAAATAAGGTAACATGCTCCTTTGGTAATGTGCAATGTTCAAAGTCTTTGTGTTACCTGCAGCCTTCCACAGACACTGACCCAGAAATGCTTACAGATAAGACACTTGCCCCAAAATACCACTATCTACCCATTTGGTATATGAAGCTCATCACAGTGCAATCATTCATTTATTGGGCAAACATTTGTTGATCACTTGCTATACTACCTACCATGTGCCAGCTCACACACTCTAAGTTGTAAATCAAGTTTCAGAAATAGATCTTACATGTGCTTGCATTTTCCTTCATTTTGTCTTTTGGAAATATATGGGTTTATAGAAATCAATTTTGATATTAAGACAAGTCTGCGAATACAATCGATGATATCAGAAGTGTGGAAAGCCATGGATATCTGGCAGATATATTGTTCTGTTCCAGGGTGCCATAGTTATATTAGACTTGCTGCTATAAAATTGAGCTCAAACACACATTTTACTGCTTTAAAATTAAACTCAAAGACACTCAACGCAGCTATGGAATTACACTTTAACAGGTATTGGTTTAACAAAATCAAAAGTTGTTTCTAGCTCATGTTAACAATCTTGGGAAAGTGAATAAATACATGAGGTCTCCCTCCTCCCCTTAGTAATTCTGGGATCCAGAACTTCTTCCAAATTTTTCTGTGGTTCTGCTGTCACTAGGACTGAATCACCATCTGGGTTCAGCTGACAGAGAGATATAAGCATGAGGGCATTCATGCCCGAGAATTTTATGGGCCATGACTTGTAGGGGCATCAATTTGCCCACATTTCCTCAGCTGTAATTCAACTGCATGTCCACATGTCCACACCCACCTGCAAAGGAGACAAAAAGTTGGGACCCAGCTGTGGTCCAGAAAGAAGACAACTAAGATTTTGATGAACAATTGGCAATTTCTGTTCATAGAAAGAAAAACTAGTTCCAGTGGGTGTTAAATGGAAGACGTATTTGAGCTCAGTAAAAAGAAAAACCACTTATAATTTTTAAATGTCCAATGGTACCACCCAGTGCTTTGTGATGTTGTGAGAGTTCACATCCTTCCTCAAGCCATGATGAGACAATCTATATGGCAGGGCTGCTACAAAGATAGTACTGGCCTAGGGAACAACTAAAGGGTGAGCATTGGCTCACGATAACTTATAGTATAAAATAGTTTATTTTTATAAAATACTACTTCATTTAGATGTTCAGTTAAATGTTATAACCTTTGAAATCCCCCCTTCCTAAAAATAATCCCCATCTCCTTCTGACTTCTTCCTTTAGTTTATCAGTATCCAGATCTATTATTATTATTACTATTTTTGAGACAGGGTCTCACTGTCACTCAGGCTGGACTGCAGTGGTGCAATCTCAGCTCACTGCAACCTCTGACTCCTGGGTTCAAGTGATTCTCATGCCTCAGCATCTCAAGCAGTCAGGATTACAGGTGCCCGCCATGACACCAGCTAATTTTTTTTTTCTTTTTAGTAGAAATGGGTTTCACCATGTTGGTCAGGCTGGTCTTGAACTATTGACTTGAGTGATCCGCCCACCTCGGCCTCCCAAAGTGCTGGGATTACAGGTATGAGCCACTGCACCGGCCCCCAGATTACAATGCATGATCTGCTTGTTTGTTTATGGTCAGTTTCCCACTCTGATTCTGGGATGTTGGCTTCCTAAGGGCAAGAACTTGGACTCTGCGGTTTAATTATATGTACCTATTCCTAGGACAGTGCTTGGGCACAAATATGTACAAACTTTTGTTGAATAGGAAAAATGGATAAAGAGAATGTGGTATATGTACACTGTGAAATACTATTCAGCCATAAAAACAGGTAAAATTCTACCACATGTGACAGAATGGACTAACCTGAAAGGCGTTAAGTGGAATAAGCCAGACATGGAAATACAAATATGACATGATCTCCGTCCTATGTGGAACTTTAAAAAGTTGAGCTCATAGAAGTAGAGTAGAATAGACATTACTAGAGGCTGCAGGGCACAGTGGTGATGGGGTGGAGGAGAGGTTAGACGGCTGGTACAGTGTTTTAGTTAGATGGGGGAGGAAGTTCTGGTGTTCCAGGGCACAGTAGGCCCACTATAGTAACACTAATGTACGTATAATTCAAAAAAGAAGTTAGAAGAGAGCAATTTGATTGTTCTCACCACAAAGAACTGATAAATGTTTGAAGTGATTAGATATGCAAATTACTGTGATTCTATCTTTGCACAATGTATCCGTATATCAAAACATTCTGTTGTACCCCATGAATGTATACTATTATTATGTGTCAATTAAAAATTTTCTTCAGGTAAAAAAATAAATCTGGTAAATGAATAAATATAAGCAGAAACAGTCTCTACAAATAGTTAACCTACAGTGAAATCTTCACATAAATTTAAGATTAAAGTGCTGAAAGAACTAAGAGTACTTTGAATTCAGCATCTTCGTCCCTTCATTCTTTTGTTTATACTGTCAGTCAATAACGTTTGACAGAGAGAAAGAAAAGAGGGGGTGAGAGATCTCTGAGGTCCTTCATATAAGGGAACTAACCCACTCATAAGGGCTCCACTCTTAGGACCTAATCACCTTCGAAACTCTGTCACATTGGGGTTCAGGACTTTGACATACAAATTTTGTAAGGACACAAACATTAACGTTATAGAAACAAATATGTGGAATGTTGATGTGAGATTTTACAGTATTGGTGTGTCCTTTTTTTTCTTTCTTTTTTTTTTTTTGAGATGGAGTTTTTTCTCTGTTGCCCAAGCTGGAGTGCAATGGCATGATCTCAGCTCACTGTAACCTCTGCCTCCTGGGTTCAAGTGATTATCTTGCCTCAGCCTCCCAAGTAGCTGTAGGGTTTATAGCCAAAAATTTTGTATTTTTAGTAGAGACGAGGTTTCACCATGTTGGCTAGGCCGGTCTCAAACTCTTGACCTCAGGTTATCCACCCACCTCACCCTCCCAAAGTGTTAGGATTACAGGCGTGAGCCACCACACCTGGCCAGTTGTTCTCTTTTATGGTTCCATACTCCTATGGGTAAAGAAGGATAACTTTCATATGTGACATAGGTGGACTAAGGAAAAATCACAGGACTTGAAATCAGAAAAATCCAGAGCTTGGTTCTGCCACATGATAATTGTGCAGCATTGGAAAACCCACTGTACATATCAGACACTACAATTCCTCATCTGTAAACGAGATCCATAAGTATTTCCTTAGTTGATATATCTTATAATTTATCTTTGAGGCCTGGATCATGGTAATAAGTCAATAGAATCTCAGTTGTACTAAAGATCAGGAGACACATCAACTACACTTCAGAATTGCAGAAATGCTCTCTTGCCTCACTCCATGACCGTATGAGTGAATAACAAGGCTGGTCACTCCTCGTGCATAATGGCCCTGCCCCACACTCTTCTCTAACTCTCAAAGTACTGAACACACGTTGAGTATAAGGTAAATAGTCAGTAAATCGTTGTTTATTGTTTGGGGTTTATTAAGTCATATCTCACAGATTTGCATTAGATATTCACTCATTCTCTGTTTTTGTGTATAATTGTAGGAACTGACCTATTTTGTGTTTATAACTGATAAAAGCATTCACATTTGTTGTTTTATTCTATCTTAAGATCACTCTTTTAAAATAGACACTTTTATCACTACTGCACAGAAAAGGAAATCCAAGTGTTTAGAGGTTAAGAAATTTGCCCAATGTAGAAGACTTTCAAGTGATAGAGACATAACCTCAAATCCTCTTCTTATCCCCGATCTATGCTTGTCCAACCCCAGGAGAGCTCCCCAAGCCACTCATAGGCCACAGAACACCATGCGAACACAGAAAAATATTTCCTGGCCAGAAACAACCTATAAATTCCTTCCTAAGGGTTCCAAACTTTGTCTGCTAATGTGTCCCTGTATAAACAGCATCACTTGCCAGCCTCCCTGAGATGGTACAACTCGTTTCAGACCTTGACATCATGTCTGTAGGATTATCTTCTCCTCTGTTATATAAAAATAGTCCTTGCACTCATCATAGCCACAGCCACCGCACATGATGCCTCCTTATCTGGGACATGCAGGCCTCTCCTGCAGTGAGCTCCACTGAGCCATGTGCCCTGGGAACCTCTGACCACTGGTCAGCAGCACGGAAGCCGAAACATCCTGAGCTGTTCTGTGGCTGCCTCTTCCTGACAGTTTCCCGAGTCTATCTCTGGCCACCAGTATTTTCTTTTTAAGAGTAAAGGATGTTACTCACTGTCTGAATTGATCAGTACCTCATACTTAATGATTTATTCATTGGACAAATATTTTTTGAGTGCCTTTACTGAGCCAGGCTTTGTTCATGGTATGTGGAATAAATCTGTGAACAGAAGAGACAATCATCCCTGTCCTAGGGGATTTTACATTCTAGTAAAGGGACATGAACTATCAGCAACAGATAAAACAGTTAAGTGAAGAATCTATTGTAATGGAAGGGGACAAACATTATGGGGAAAATAAATCACAGAGAAAAAATGCTGAAGAAGTCAGTTGGTAATTTTAATAAAGGAAAAGGTAAATAGCCCTCATTGAGCAGACAATATTTAAGCAAAGACTTGCATATCTGCAGAAAGAGAGTTTTGGACATAGGAGGCAGTCAGTGCAAAAATCCTGCAGTATCAGGATGCCTGACATGTTCAAGGCATTGAAGAAAGTTGGTGTGGCTGGAGCAGCATGAACAGAGAGGAGATCAGAATGGTGGGGCCAGGTCATGTTGAACCTGGTGACATAAGAGTCCTGCCAGCCTGTTGAAGGACTTTGGCTTTTACTATGAGTGAAATTGGGAGCCACTGGAGAGAACTAAGGAAAGGAGGGATACAATCTGACTACTCTGTTAAGAATAAGCTGAGGACGTGGTGAGTGGGGGCTTGGCAGGAAGTTGGTGAGCAACTGTAGGAGCAGGGACAACAGGAAACAATTGTAGTAATCCAGGTGAGAGACGTTTGGAGACTTGCAGGTAGCAGAGCAGAGGACAAGATGATATAACTGGCGTGCTTTCCTAATGGATTGGATATAGGATTTTAAAGAAGAGACGTGAATGACTAAGGTGTGGGGCTTATGCAATATAAGTGCCTCAACTATTCTGCATGTGAGGAGGTGTTATTAACGTTTCAATTTTCATTGTGTTGATGGTAAGATGTCTAATCCACAGTCATGCACATCTGTTGAGCAGGCAGTGAGATACAAGCCTAAGAAAAAGGAAAAATACTAAGGAGAAGGTAAAAATCTGGGAATCTGCAGCATACAGGTGGTATGTAAAGCCATGTGACTTGCTATGAACTGAATGTGTGCTCCTCAAATTCATATGTTGAATCCCTAATCTCCAATATGGTGGTGTCTGGATACTGAACCTCTCAGAGGTCATCAGTTTTAGACAAGGTCACCAGGGCAAGGCCCCCATGATGGAGTTACCACATCTCTCTGTGCCTGCAACAAGGAAATGTCATAAGAGGATATAACTAAAGAGAAGCTCTCACCAAGAATCTGACCATGCTGGCATCTTGACCTTGGGCTTCCAGATTTCTGGACCCTGGGCTTCCAGATTTCTGGACCCTGAGAAATGAATGTTGTTACAGCCGCCCAGCCTAGGCTAATTTGTAATAGCATGCCGAACTGACTATGACAAAAGTAAATGGATGAAGTGGGTGAGGACAGAACTGAAGACCAAGGACTGCATCTCAAACTCTCCAAAGGTTAGACTATGGGAGAAGTAGAGAAATCAGACAAAAGGCTGAGAAGGAGCAGCAGGGAGGTGGGAGGAGGATGTGCAAGTTCTGTGTTCTGGAAGTCAGGTGAGGAAAAAGAGTAAGGGCAGAAGGGGCAGGAGGATTGATTGTGTCCACTGTTGAGGAGAAGTCAAGTAAGATGAAGACCAAGAACAGGCCATTGGATCTGAAGGTCATCAGTGATGTTAACAAAGGTAGTTTCAGTGTTAGAGTTCAAGAATGAGTTGCAGAAGTAGAATTAGACTTGGTAACTTTTTTGAAATGTTACATTGCAAAGAAGTATTGAGAAGTGGTCAGTAACTGGTGGAATAAGAGGGGTCAAAAGAAAGTTTTGTTTTGTTTTCTAAAATGTGAAAAATAACAGCTTGTTTGTAATCTGATGGAATAATCCAGTAGACTGTGCAAAATTGATGAGGGAAAACTTAATGAAATGGTGTTCTTGAGTAGATGGGGTAATAAGATCCAGTGTACAAGCAGAGGGCATGGCTTTAGACAGGCATAATAGTTCATTTATAATAACAGGACCTAAGGCAGAATCTCGGACAGAGGCCAGGACACTATTCCTCGATAGGGCAAGATATTTGCTATTTTGGGTTTTGCAAGCCATATGTTTTCTGTTGCAGCTACTCAAGTCTGCTGATGTAGCTCTAAAGTGGTCATAAGTTATATTTAAATGAGTGGGAATGGTTGTCTTCCAACACAATCCTATTAACAAACACAGGTGGCTTGAGTTGCGCCATAGTTTGCTGAACCCCTAGTGGTCTAAGGTACACTTATGGGACAATATTCTCAAATCTGCTCTCTACATGTAAGTTCAAACATTGGCCCAATGTTTGAGTTGGAAGATGGAGCTCAAAAACTTTGGAGATGAAAAGTAATGAAGAAGAGCCTTGTTCCAATATTATCTGCACCAAAATCTCACCAAAAGAACTTATCCTAGTAACCAAACCCACCTGTTCTCCCAAAACTATTGAAATAAAATAAAATTTAAAAAAGAAGAATCAAGAATTCACTTCTACAGAGATCCAGTGACATGTAGCATTTACCAGACTATAGACCCCAACAGCAGGGAATGAAATTTATTTATCTCTATTATACCACTGTCTAGCCCCAAGCTAGCACATAGTACAGTAGGTGCTCACTTTGGTAACTACAGAGCACTACGTGGTATAGTAATGGCTCATTATTGATAGGGAAAATGATCAAATGATCATTCTCACCCTCCCAAACTCATTTTCCTTGGTTTCTCAGATAAAACTGGGTCTTCTCTGCTGCCCCCTTGAGAAGATACAAGGAGAAGATCTTAAAGCTAAATGAAATGATGATGATGATTTTTTTACACCAAATAATTACCATCCATTGTTGCATAAAATTATTGGTTAGGAAGTAAGTGAGGATTTTTGAATGAGCTAATGCAAACTCATTGTCACTGGGAACAAACTGAAAGGATAGAGGTCAGTCATTGCTGAGCAGTGGGATTGTCTTTAGGATGAAGAAGATGATGATGATAGCAGTGATGACAATAATGACGATGATGATGATGGTAATGATGGTAATGATAGTGTTGATGACAGTGCTGATGGTTCTGATGGTGATGATGTTGTTGATAGTGATGATGGTGATAATGGTGGTGATGTTGGTGATGATGGTGTTGATGGTGATAATGGTGGTGATGGAGATAATGGTGGTGATAGTGGTGATGATGATGGTGATCATGGTGATGATGATGGTGATGGTAATAATGGTAATGATAGTGTTGATGACAGTGCTGATGGTTCTGATGGTGATGATGTTGATGGTGATGATGGTGATAATGGTGGTGATGTTGGTGATGATGGTGATAATGGTGGTGATGATGGTGATAATGGTGATGGTGATGGTGATAATGGTGGTGATGGTGATGACGGAGATAATGGTGGTGATAGTGGTGATGATGATGGTGATCATGGTGATGATGATGGTGATGGTAATAATGGTAATGATAGTGTTGATGACAGTGCTGATGGTTCTGATGGTGATGATGTTGATGGTGATGATGGTGATAATGGTGGTGATGTTGGTGATGATGGTGATAATGGTGGTGATGATGGTGATAATGGTGATGGTGATGGTGATAATGGTGGTGATGGTGATGACGGAGATAATGGTGGTGATAGTGGTGATGATGATGGTGATCATGGTGATGATGATGGTGATGGTAATAATGGTAATGATAGTGTTGATGACAGTGCTGATGGTTCTGATGGTGATGATGTTGATGGTGATGATGGTGATAATGGTGGTGATGTTGGTGATGATGGTGATAATGGTGGTGATGATGGTGATAATGGTGATGGTGATGGTGATAATGGTGGTGATGGTGATGACGGAGATAATGGTGGTGATAGTGGTGATGATGATGGTGATCATGGTGATGATGATGGTGATGGTAATAATGGTAATGATAGTGTTGATGACAGTGCTGATGGTTCTGATGGTGATGATGTTGATGGTGATGATGGTGATAATGGTGGTGATGTTGGTGATGATGGTGTTGATGGTGATAATGGTGGTGATGATGGTGATAATGGTGATGGTGATGGTGATAATGGTGGTGATGGTGATGACGGTGATAATGGTGGTGATAGTGGTGATGATGATGGTGATGGTGGTGATGTTGCGAATGATGGTTGTGAGGTTGGTGGTTGTGATGATGATGATAATAGTAATGTTAAAGGTAGTGATGAGGGTGATGATAATGATGATGGAGAAAGTGAAGGAGGAAAAGTGGCAGCCACCACTACAGCAGCTCTTATAATCATTGCTTCCTTCTGCTGACAGGCAAAGAATATCATAGAGCTAGAATCAGAATGTTTGGATTTGAATTCCAGCCCTGTGGCACGTTAGATGCTCATCTATGAGCTGATCTCTTTGGCTTTCCAAAAGATCACAGCTTCCTTACTAATATCACAGCAACAAATATAATCCTTGCCTGCCTAATAAACTCTTAATGAGGGACAAATCAGTACATGGATTAAAATGAAAGGCACTGCATGTACCAGTCTCACAATTACTATCCTAAGTCTCTTCTCTGCCAGACTTGCACTACTGAGTCCTTTGTAGGATGTCATTCTTCCTTTAGATTATTAGCTTTGAAAGAGAGAGCTGACCTAGAAGTCACTTAAAGTAGCAGCAATTTTTGTCAGTTCAGGTATAGGAACTGTATAGGAATGCATTATATATTCTATCAGTACTAGTCTGTCCAGCCCTTCCTAGCAACCATTAAAAATACCTACTCTCCTGCAGGCTCAGCCCACTCTGACCTTTTTGGCTTTGTAGGACTCCCTTAAATCCCTTCCATTGCACTCCAACATTATTCTCTACTCCTTTAGCAGATGTTCATTGGGGTGAACATCACCATGGCACCTGCATTGTCCTAATGCAGCCACAGCCTCCTAACGTGCCACAGCCTCCCTGTCTTACTCCCACTGCATGGCACTAGTCTCTCTGCCTGCCCAGCCTTCCAGCAGTTGGTCATTTCTCATCGGTTTCCACCCACAGCTGAATTCCAACCCTAAGCCCTAGGCTGGTGAGCAGGGGCCTTCACCTCTAATCAACATCCTCACAGCCCTTTTCCAGAGTCCCTTTCATGGGCATGAATAGATCTTCCTGACCTATGCTTGACATAGAAATCCTCACTCAGTGCTGAAAATTGCTGGTGCCAAAAATTCCATGCATTGCCCCGAATATCAACTCATTGGTACTGCCGTAGGGTGAGATTCCCATGCTCTTTGGAGATTATAAACTCCTGCCTGGGGCAGGGGCAACCCTATGCCCTGGGCTACTCTGTTCAGGAACCTGCATTTCAACAACCTTGCTTCATTTCTCTTTTCTCCTAAGAATACTCCTATGCCATGGGTACAGAACCAAGGGAACATCTCTAATGTTCTCTACAGCAGAGACCATTTCTGCTCAGCAAATATTTCTTGTGCTCCCCTACATTTTCCAGTTTCCCTTGTGATTAGAATAGGAGCATATTCACAGTTTTGATCAGGATGAATGGAAGTAATTTATATCACTTTTGGCTGAAGCTATCCCAGGCTTGTATGCATCTTCATAGGTTGTCAAAATCTTGGATGAACAATCCTCGCATCATGGCCACAAGATGGAGTAAGGATGCCCACCCTCATCTGATGTCACCTGTGTGAGGAATAACCCTTCTTGTGTTACGCTATTTCAATTTAGGGGCTTGACTCTTAGGATAGCTTAAACTGATTATCCTGATGATCTATCCTCCAACTTAAACTCAAGGAGGAGCATGTTTTCAAAATATTCTCTCCTACCATGTATGTAAATATTTCAAGAAAATGCTCCTTTGTGAGAACATTTTAGGACATGGTTATGTCTGTTTCTGTGAACAAAAACTACCAAGAGAATACTTGCACATCTTTTATACAGTGAAGTCTCAAGCTCCTTGGGCTGCAATTCTATCAACAAATGTTACAAATATACTTGGATTCTTGATCTCATAACACAATATAAACACACACTGGTGAGATCTTGTTCAGTGCTTTTGCAGTGCTAAATACCAGTGATGAAAATAAAAAATATCGTTTTCTGTAGCCAGATACTCTACATGGAAAGAATGATATTGCTTAATCGTTT
Organism: Saguinus oedipus; assembly: GCA_031835075.1. Lineage (NCBI taxonomy): Eukaryota > Metazoa > Chordata > Mammalia > Primates > Cebidae > Saguinus > Saguinus oedipus. The sequence goes on along the minus strand of CM063183.1, from coordinate 6,186,423 downwards.
CATTAATGCCTTTTTTTCTTTGTCCTGGAAAATGTTCTGTTTTGTCTCTTTTGTTGATGTCCTTCCCCAGCATGTTTGCTATAAGATGACTCTAACCCTTCCTCCAATCTGCTCTCCTAACAAGGACTGCTGAAGAATTCCGTGCAGTTGCTAAAAGGCAGTATAGAAAGAGGAAATGGTCTTTGAAGCTCTGTGCCAGAAATGACCACATATCCCAAAAGCAGCATCAGGAGCCACAGCAAACATTTACTTAGCACCCACCTTGTGTGAGGCACTTTGCTAAGAGCTTTATCCCTTGCCCCATAGCAACTCTACAAATTGGGCATGCTGTCACCATTGTGAGAGAGAGGACACTGAGTCTCAGACAGGCTTAAAAACGAAGAGCTGTCACACTCCAAAGCCATGCCTTTTCCATGACATCATGGGCCTTCCATTCAGATGCCTTTGCCACTAGCCAGATGCCTCCAAGACATCTGGCTGTTGGCCAGTCTAGGAAGGGAGCAGGGCGGAGACAGGAGCTAGCCTCTTGAGCACCTACTAAGTGTTGGGGCTGTGCTAAGTAAGGCTTTCCCCAGCTCAACCTGCTGCCTAACCTTGCACCTGGGGATCGGATGACTCGGGGCCCCCTTCCAGGTCACACGCGCCTCCTTTATTAATGTGATAGCTGTCACTGAACTTCTTTTTAGTGAAATATTTTGGGCCACTCAGTTGGTTGTTTGGGTTCAATGAGAAATTGATGCCTCTTTTTTCAAAGCTCTGTCAGGAGCTTGGAAAACATCATGCTACTTTGAAAAATGAGGGTTTTTTAAGATTAAAAAAAGCCCCAATGATTTAAGAACTTCTCTGGTTGCCAGTTGGCCCCACTCCTCCTCTGGGAGCCAATCGGGAGCGACCATGGTAATAAAAGAGCCCCTCTCCCCCTTCCTGGCTGCTTTCAAGAGTGATTAGTGGAGGGGATTCATAGGCCTTGGTTTTGTGTTGTTTTGTTTTGGGGGGGTTCTTTTTTCCTTGCACTTGGAGAATAAGTTAATTATGATTGGTTAAAATTTGTGTGTTTTTGCTTTTATCCCTGAACCACAATTAGAGCTCCTGACAGCCTCCTGGCCCTCAGAAATTCCAGCTGGTATAATAATTGATAACCGTGGTTATGAATAGATTGGAAACAAGACTGTGAAAGAATGCCCAGCCACTTCAGAGGGTCATTTATAGCACGCTGAAGGGAAAAGAGAATTTCAGGCCTGGAAAGCTTAGAAACAGAACAAGTTTTTATCAGTTTCCTTGACACTGGCAGATCAAAGCCTGGGTTGTGCTCTCTAAGGGTTACAGATAATGGGGTGGCCGCTAATTCATTCTGCTGCTGGAGCTGAGGCCTATTCAGAAGGGTAAACCAGGGAGTTTTCATGGTGCTGCTTTGTAGTCTTTATCATAGGACCAATGCAAGAATCACCTTTTTATTTTAATGAGACATTTGAAAAGTATTTGATTCCCTCTGGCTAGGGGCTCTTTCCCCCGGCTGAGACAGTAAGAAAGGATTGCCCAATGGAGCCGGATTCTCTGAAAGCAATAGTATCTGCATTCCACCCACCTGCCCCCCTTGTCAGTCTAATAATTTCAGTGCAAGTGAAATCCGGGCACGTGGGAAAGGAACAGAATTTCAGAAAATATCCTGAAAACAGAGTATTTTCACTTGCTTTTTTTCTGACAATGAGGTTGGCCAGAGAGATGCAAGCTCAACCCGACTCCTCTGTTCTCTGTCTACAACTTTGGTAGTACCTAAACCTCCTCTTCCTCATCTGTGAAATGGAAATAATAACAAGCCTGTCATATCGCTGCAATGCTCAATGCAGCATTGTATCTAAAGCACTCAAAGTATCTAAAGGAGAAGTATTCGCTAAGCATTTTGTGATTGAAAGAATGAAAGAGTTGTCCCCGTCAAGCCTCACAAAACTCCCATAACTGTATTTTTAATACTATAAACATGTGTTAAGCACTTTCATGGGCTGAATTATATCTCTCCTAAATTCGTATGTGGATTTCCTAACCCCCAGAGCCTCCGAATGTGACTGTATTTGAAGATATCTCTTTAAAGAGGCAATGAAGTTAAAAGAAGGTCATAGAGGTAGCCCCTAACACATTACGACTGAGATCCTTTCAAGAAAAGGCGATTAGGTCACAGACACACACAAAGGGAAGACCACGTGAAGGCACAACAAGAAGACAAGCATCTACAAGCCAAGGAGAGAAGCCTCAGAAGAAGTCAATGCTAGCCTCCAGAAATGGGGAAAATAAATTTCTGTGCTTAAATATCTAATCCGTAGTATTCTGTTATTAGCAGACTAATATGGAGGATCTACTATGTCTTTAGTTTACAAATTCTAATGAGTTTTTAGGCTCAAGGGACTTCTCTATTTTGGCACAAGGAACATAGGAATTGCAGACAGAAGACGTGGATTATGGTCCCAGCTCTGCCACTGTGGGTTTCCAGAGCAGGCACAATATCCTAACCGAGTTTCAGTTCCCTTAGCTAAAAAATTGTGATGTTTAATGAAGAGTGTCTTATAAGAGAGAAAGGCTGTACACTTGTCATTGTTCCCAGGATCTCCCCAGGTGGAGCTCACAGTTCACCCAGGCCTCCCATCTCCTGGCCTCAGTTTCTCCTCTCAGCACATGTCACAGGCACTTAGGATGCAAAGCTCGCCACTGTCCAAGAGCTGCCTCAAAAGGTAGGGAGAACTGCTGACTTCTCAGGTTATAGGAAAGCAAAAAAGCCCAGGGGGACTGTAAAACCAAGTGGACCCTGGTCATCTGTTGCTACTATTGGATGACTCAGTGAGAGGTCCCACCTGCTCTGGCTGGGCCTGGGCAGCTAGCTGTGCCCCACGGTGAGTCCTTTTACCTCCAGGAGAAGAATACAACCTGACACCCATGGCAGCATCATCTCTGTGTGCCTGTGATCCAATCAGGCATAATTATACAGATGCCCGTGCCCAACAATTCTGAAACTGTTCCACTGAGTCACAGCTCCCAGTAGGATGTCAGAACCTCAATGCTAGTTCCACTAAATGTCTTGCTCAGGAACGAATCCTAGGGATAAAAACCATCTCATCCCCAAGGTCCCTGTCCCAGAAGTCCCTTTTCTCTACTTTTCTCCACTTCAGAACCCAGAGGTAAGACGCCTACCAGCCAAGACCCCTGTAAACTCAACCCAGAGCCCGGCAGGAAAGATGACTCTCCTGGGACTAGGATCAGCCATAGATTTCACTCACCCATGAGATAAGAAAAAGCCAAAGGGGAACAAATCCACATCTTATGCCTTTTCTTTGTCATCCACACAGAGTCTCACAGCATGCTATGTGCACGATCAGTGCTCAGTAAATATTGTGAGCTGAGTTTAGTTTCTCATAAGTTTAGGGATACATGTGAAACAGCTTACTGGCATTTTCAGTTTGATTGGCAGAAATGATCAACTAAATTAAAACACACAAAGTAGTTTATGAGTGTAGACACTTATAATGATTCAGTAGAAATCCTGACCTCACATGTAAAAGGCATCACAGATTCCCAGAAACTGTAATTCTGCCTCAGAAATTGGAAACAGATTATCCTGAACTAATGCAGCTGTCCCCTAACTGTACTGTCTACCTCCATCCCCAGTCCATCCCTCTGACTGCTTCTGGGAGGAAAATGCAAAAACATAAACCTGATCACACCATTTTCTCAGCTCAACACCATTATTTGCCTAGGAGAAGAGCCAGGTTCCTTATAAGGCATTGCAGATCTCTACAATATCAAGCCAGTCAACATCTCCATTCTCATGGGCTAACTTTCTGAGCTTCTACCACCTCCCCATGTACCTTTCTCTGAATACTCTTTGCCCATAACTTCTATGTAGTTGTTCATGTACTTCTCCCAGGATGGAAGGCAGTTGCCTACATTCCCTACCTATCCAAATCATTCTTGCTTTTTCAAGGCTCAACTCAAATTCTACCTCCCGTTTGCAGTTCTGATTGAGAGCTTGTGCCTCCTTCTCCACTTGTTCAAATGATTCCATTCATCCTTGCATCTACCATATTGTTATGGGATGGAAAGAGAAGTGGGGTGGGGAGGAGGTGAAGATGGGAATGAGACACAGATACTTTCTAGATAAGCCAACTGGTTCCAGGCAGTGCTCTGTAAGAACAATACTGTGATGGAAGACTGTCCACTTCGGAGTTTTGACCCTGATCTGTTGAGATTCCCAGAAAAAATCTCAGTGGCAGTATCAAATTAACTAAAAGTGCAAAATGATATAAATAATCACAATGCAAACTCGTTTATTGGTAAATGAGGATACCTGTGTATAAGCACTAAATTACTTGAACACCCTACTGAAGATACTGCATACTCTGCCTCATCCTGGCATCCTGATACCTTAGAATTAAAATTATTTCCACACATGTTGTTTGGTGATCCTATATTCAAAAGAAAAGAAGTAGAAAGATTGGGGGAGGACGTTACACATGGACTCAGGAAGTCAGACATGCTTTTCCTCAAAAGGGCAACCTCCACAATGACCTAATGGCTGAGGGCTGAGGTGCGCATCACTTGGACACTGTGAGATGGATTCTGACATTTGTCTTTCTTAATTCTGATTTTCTATGTCCATGATCTTCCTATTGGTACCCTTTCTTTAAGTGTATTAATGTCACATCACATCATAATCATGTGACAGGTCTTGGTCTGGAAACATTCTGCCACCTCCTATGCATTGAATATTTATTTAATCACTCTAAGAATCTTAGATGTCCTCAGTGGAGCTACTTTGGTATTAGAGTTATTTGTTAATAAGTGGATGCCTTCCAACCTTGACGGAGGGCCCAGTGAAGAAAGAGTTTGTGTTCTATTGTCTCTGTTTCATTCAATTGTTAGCTCGGTGCCTGGCATAAAGCACGTGGTAAATAGACTTTGAATGAATAGATGGCATAATGGATGGCTTGTCAGTGGAGGGAGGCCTGGATGGATGAGTAGATAGATGAGCAGATGGATGAGGAAATAAATGTTACCGGAATCCTAATTCTACCCTTACTTTTGAAAGAGAGTCAGTAAGAAAACAAACAAAAAGCTTTGATGTGCTGCCATGATGGATGGTGTAGAATTTCCCACAGTGATAAAGTGGAGAGTTTAGAAAAATCCAGTTAATGCTTTTACCCATACCACCTAAAATTACCACACACTTACAAAATGCCAACTTTCTAGCTTGGCCAGGGAGCCATGTTTCTCACTGACCCAACGAAGTTTTAACAGAGAGCCATACTGGAATTATCAGAGTTCAAGGCATCCATATGCAAGAAAACATGAAGCACAAAGATTACACGAAGATCAATTGACTCTGTCTCTAGAAATTCAGAAGCCCTTTCAGTCTCTTTCAAAATATGAATTTGAATCTAGTAAATCAGCATCTAAATCATAACACTGCTATTGACTAGCCGTGTGGCTTCTGGCGAGTGTTACATCTGTGACATCAGTTTCCCCAACTGTTAAATGAGAATCATAATTTCTGTCCTGCAGAGCTGGTGGGGTTAGTTGTTGCAGGGTGACATCCATAAAATCCCATTGCATGTGATAAAGTATTACAAGAATGACCTTGTGTAGTAGATGCACATAGTTTACCCATCATGCCCCGCCTCTGTCGGGGAAATACCACTGTATTCTTCGGACTGCATGGTGCAAATACTCACAAAACACCTCTGGCTTCTCACAGATTCAGCCTTGCTGTACGTCTGTGGCAGACCCAGAAAATAACACACAGCCCAGAAAATGGGTCCATCAGTGCCTTTCCCCAACTTATTTAAACCGGGACCAGAGAGAGACGATGCATTCCCTGTCTGACAATGACACTGAGATTTGTTAGGCCTAGGGGAAGCAGTAAGCAAAATAAGGACAATTTAGCAGCTAGAGCTCATTCACCAAGAGAGGCCAAGAGAGGAGGAGAAGAAAGCACGGTCTAGCCTGCAGCATCTGAGTGCCTCACCCCAGACATCCCTGCGACCAGCCACACTGCTCTTCACCTGGATGGGAGAGGAAACACGTGTTCCCAGTCCATGTCACTCTCTCCACCTGTGACAAAACATCCTCCTCAGAGGAGCAGGATCATTGACAGTTCATCACTTATCACTTCATTTAAGATACATGAAGACATGGACATTTGCAAATTACTCCACTCTCTGTTCCCTGTGCCTGCACATAGCAGGCACACAATAAATATTTGTTCAGTAAATCATTATATTATTATTATAACTACTGGAATACAAAAAGCTCTAATTATCAGTGAGCAAAATTAGGCAGCTTTTAGAGACCACTGATACCCTTCTCAGAGTCTTCTTCTGTCCACACAAAGCACATGCATTTTCGTATTTTGATGTACTGTCAATGAAAAGCAACTGATTCAAAGCAGTATTAGCAGCAATGTGGCTGTGATCCATAATTCTTAAGTCAATCTCTCCATAACTGAAGTCATATTGTCACTGGCTACCATGGGGATTGGAACAAGGGCTCGAACAAGGGTTAGAAGGCTCAGGTTTGAAGCCCAGCTTTTTACTTCAAAAACTAGTTAAACTCTCTTTCTCAGTGCCCACATCTGTAAAATGGGTTTGATAACTGTATCAGGGTTTTTGCAAGGATTCAATTAGGTAACAAATACTACAAGGTAGTCAAGACATAAACCCTGCATTTTGTATATGTTACATATGTACACATTCATGTGTGTGTATATATTATATCTGTAACATATATAAACACACATACATAAATACACACATATATAAACATACATAAAAGTTTATATATAAATATACATATGTGACTATATTTTTATATGTGTGGATATATATACTCTGTAGTATGTTATCTTAAGTACCTAAAAGCTGAAATTTCTTCAAAGTGTATTCTCAGATATATTTAGATTCTACCCTCCCTGCCACCCCTGTCACTGCAAATCAGAAGCAAACTTTGGAAAACTTTCCAAAGCACCTGAAACAGGCTTTCTTTAGTGTGAGTTCCTTCCCAAAAAGAAACACTGTAAACTTGTATCCTCCCTGTGGTCCCCTGTGTGGCCCCAGCCGAGTGCCATGCTGAAGGGTCGAGTTGCCCCCAGAAGCGGTGCACTGCCCGTGGCTCACCACATCCAGCCTGGCAGTGGCCCCAGTGGGGTAAGCCACCATTTGCCCCAGGCTCCTTTGCTCAGGTGCTGGGAAAATCCCCTGTGTGGTTGCCAGGGATCTGCCGCCTTTGAGGAGCTGGTGGTTATCTTTATGGCTTCTTCTGGGTAGATCCTGAGTATAAGAAAGGTCATGACCTACTCTTCCAGTCTCCCTGAAAAGAGGAAGAAAAGGAAATGGCTAAGAATTACAGAAGGAGATTTTAAGTTGATAAATGAAGCCACTTCCCAGCCACACTAAGCAGATTGCCAGCTTCTTGGACAGAGCCGTCCAATGTGCTCAAGCCATCCTCCCCCTCAGGGTTATAGGTCCTAATCTTGTTCTGACAAACCATGACCTGCTTGGGATCAATTATGTGTGGCACGGTTGAGGTGTCTGGCCCTCTGGAGCTCAGTCAAGCTCATGTGTGGGGCTGCATGTCAGGCGCAAGTGTCTATGTTTCCCACAGGGGTTCTCCTAAGACATGAGTATCTAAAAACAATTCCACATTTGAAATAAACACGTATTAATATTTTTATAGTCATATATGTGTGTTTAATGTGTGCATATCTATTAATGCCTCTATGAAAGACTTTATTTTATTAAGTCTGATTGGCATCAGATAGTAAATTGGCTTTCAAAGTAAATGGGTACATCTTGAACAACTGAATAGGTGTATTTTGATATGTATAGTTTCTAGTATGCTTATGAGGCCATAAATAGTTCTCTTATATATATTCAAAAAATATGTATATATATATTATATGCTGCCCATATAAACACCCACATTTCTATACATAAATACAGACCTTATGTTTAATTAGAATCTAAAAAATTTACATCTGATTTAAACTTTTAACTCTTGATCTAATCAGTATATTTATTTAAAGAATAATAGAATCTACTATTGTAATTCAATTTTCAAATTATTTTAAGAAACAATGAAACTCTGTGGAGACTATAATTGAGATGAAATGAATGAAATATCTCCTGCCTCTTTATACTGATTTTTTATAAGTCATGGGAACCAAGTGTCTTATAAAATTGTAACATTTACTGTTCATTCAATAATTATTAATTATTACTATTAGTTAATAATAATATGATGATGATAAGAAAAGCTACTATGCAACATCTGCTATATGCCAGTACAATGCTAGGTACATTACAGACATCGTATCTTGAAACCTCACCAGCGTCACACTCATTTATATATGAGAAATCCCAGTTTAAAGGTTATGAAATAGGTTAAGAGAAGTTCAGAGAAGCACACCCTGGCTCCAATATGCAACCAAGAGTTGGATCAAGATCTGCTGAACACCAGAGACCTTGTTCTTCCCTCTACCCTGCGCCACCCTCCACCCCACCCCATTATAAACTGATCGAGAGAAAGATTGGCCACAACTTCATGTGCCTGTGAACATCTAGTCTAGTCCCTGTGGTCATTTTTCAGACAAAGGAACAGTAATAAATGAGGCAGAAATGCTACTACTTTTCCTAGCTGAATTAAACTTTATTTGTTAAGAGCTCAAGACAAATGTAGACACGGTGCTCAAAAAATGCTGACTTTGGTCATTTAATGAGTAACCTCATATTTCTAGGAAGGCATAAGAATGAGTTAGAAAGAAAACGAAAAGCACAAACTGATAATTCTTACAGTAGGAACATGCTTTGTTTACGAAGATGCTCTTTAACTTAAATAACAAAAAAAACTCAATTAGAATACATTTTCCAACGGGTCATATTTTATCATGAGACAGTGTTCTATTTTCAAATGTCTGCTTTCAACTTTCACCAAAATAAGAAAAGCAAATCTTCTATGTTGCTAATGGCGGATACATCTGGGTATAAAATGCAGCTTTTTAAACTTTGCTTCCCCAGCCAACTTCAACTTAAAAGCCTCATCCCCTGTGCGGAAAACCACTGGGAGGTGGGGGGTTAGAGTGTGAAACTAGTCACCATCTATCCAAGGATCTCTCAGCCACTAGCCTCCAGGTAGCTTCACCACGTCCAGCTCCTTCCTTCAACCCTTTGAGAAGTACTTTCTAGAGACAAACTGCCTACTGTGTGCCAAGCATGAAAAGTGATAAAGATGACTGGACGGATGGCCACAAGGAGCTCACGTGGGTCTGACTGGAGGGAGAGACAGACACATAAACACGTGGTCACTAATACAGTGTGATGGCCACTGGAAGAGCACTGCGTGCTGAGTGAAATGTGGGTTTCCAAGAGGCAGCCACCCACCTGAATTAGAAATACAATGTCCACAAGAAGCACTGAATCTACCTTGAGCTAGACCTATTTGCCAAGAGAAAACAGAGTGAGTCCAAGCAAATGCACAAGGTCACTCTCCATAACATCTCACGAGGCAATGATTAGGCCTGAAGGTCAAAGTCGGAGGAGCCCCAGCCTCCCAGGGTTGCCGACAGAAAGCAAGATACCTGTCTATTCTGTACAATCCGTCCCAAGGGCAGCTTCTCTCAGAAGCTTTTTTATGCCCTGGAGTAGATGTGACCTTGCTTCAGTGGAATTTTATGAGGTTTTCCTTATACATCTCTCCCATGACACACAGCATCAACTCTAGCTTTCCTGTGGCACTTCCTTTGCCGACAGAATTTCCAGCCAGAGACAGGACCAGAAAATGCAACTTAGTTCAGTGGTTCAGCAAACCTTTACCACACACGTCATCTGAGCATGTACATGCTGAGAGTTGTAAATTAAAGTGCTCAGAGTCTAATGGAGAAAATGCACTCGCTAATCTATATCAGTCGGTATCTGCTCTATGGCAGTGGGGTCCTATGGCATAGCAACATAGCATGGGCACGGAGACATCAGGGGGCTCAGATAAGCTTTCACACAATAGACAGTGATGAATTTGGGTCTTGAATGCTCCACCAGAGTTTCTGGACACATCAGTTTTGGCTTTCTAGCAGGTAAGTATTAGCTACTTCAAACATACCAGGATCACAGCTTAGACATAGGCCTTTCACAGTATGGGTAGAGTCTACTCATAACTACACTGCAGCCTCGGGGAGTAGAGGAATGGAGGCTTAGCAGGGTGGTCAGGTGCCTCACTGGCTGCCAGCACCGTGATCACTTGGCTCATGGCCTCTACAGGCCAGCCAGGCACTAGCACCAAACCTCCCTCTAGCCGCATTCCCTCTTTCTCCCATCCTCATCTCACTCCCTGACTCAGGGACATTCCAAGAATCTGGAAAATGAAAACAGATTATCCTGAAAACACTGTACAAAAAAGTTGGGGCATTGTGGAAAACAGAGAAGGGCAGAGCCCTGGACTCAGCGTTCAGGAGCCCTAGTGCTCGTCCCAGCTCCTCTGGGAAGTGGCCAGGAAAATAACCACACACACAAAAACAAAACAAAAGCATGTGTTTGGTTTTGATGGAGACCTTAGCAGTGTGGAATACACCTCCTACATCCCTTCAGCATCCTTGGTAGACATGATCTATTACCTCCCTTTCTGATGATTGCAGATATTTAAGAAGGGATTTTTTTCTACCAGTAAAAAATACATAAATAAAATAACCACACAGATAGCAATAAGCTCTCACTTTGATCTTGTCCCACCCCTCTATGTGTGTTTCCTGTCATTTGCTTTTTGCATTAGCTCCATTTTGCAGATGGGGAACCTGAGGCTCAGATCAGGGAGACTCTTGCTCAAGGCCACAGAGCAGGTCAACGATGGGGCCTGCAATAAGGGCCCCGCGTCCACCGCGCCTGGCCCTTCCTCACTGTCTTGGTCTCGGCATCAATGCCCATCCCAGGAGGGATTTTTCCCTCTGATCTGATCTCAGGTCCTGTGTGCTCCAGGGTCTGCGAAGCTTCTATGCAAACAGCGACTGCCTTTCCCACTGCACTCCCATTCTCTTTTCCAGGTGTGGGCCAGTCTAGGGATGTCTCTGATAAGCCAGCTTGGAGACTCCAGAGGGGCTCCCACACTTGGGTTTGTGCAGCATGTGCACGTGATGTGTCCGCGTAGTGGCTGTCCGCCTGCCTGTGTGGCCATGTTTTTGCGCACAAAGGCAGGGATGTTTCCTCGCTTTGTAACAGATACATGTGTGTGTATAGATGTCTCTCCATGGGGGGGGTGTACATCTATCTGTGGGGTCTGTATATATGTAGATGTCCCCATGGCGTGTGTGTGTGTGTGTGTGTGATGTCCCCATGGTGTGCATGTGTGTGTGTGGTATGTGCAGATGTCTCTGCTGTTTGTAGTTCTGTGGTATGTATGTGGTGTGGTTTGTGTGTGTGCAGATGTTGCTGTGGGGCACTGTGGGTGCCTCTGCAGTGTGTGTAGAGATGGAGAAATAGGTAGAGCTAGGCAGGTGTCTGAGAGCTATGTATATGAAGACATTGCTGTGTGTATTGCTAACAGATGTGTGCTTCATGGTGTGTGTGTCTATCTCTAGGGTATTTGTGTCATGATGTGTGTGTGCATATCTCTATGGTCCTTGTGGCATGGTGTCTCTGTGTAGATATCCCTGTGTGTGTGTGTGGTGTGTACATCTATATCTGTATTTCCCTAGATTGATACATAGATATGTAAAGATACAGAGGTGTCTCTGGAATATGTGTTCATGCAGATGTTTCTCTATGTGTATCTCTAAGGTATATGTGTGAGATGCGTGTGTCTCTGTAATGTGCGAAGTGTGTGTGTCTCTGTAATGTGTGAGGTGTGTATGGTGTATGTGTTTCTCTATGGCAGGTGTGGTGTGTGTTTTCTCTGTGGTGTGGGAGTGATGTGTGTCTCTGGGGTGTCTGTGGTATGTGTGTCTGTGGTGTGTGTAGTGTGTATGCGACTCTGTGGTGTGTGTGTGTGTGTCCTTATGGTGTGTTTGGTGTGTGTATCTCTATGGTGTGTGAGGTGTATGTGTCTCTGCGGTGTGTGTGGGATGTGTGTGTTTCTGTGGGGTGTGTATATCTCTATGTTGTGTGTGTGTGTGGTGTCTTTATGGTGTATGAAGTGTGTGTGTCTCTGTAGTGTGTGTGCCTCTGTGGTGTGTGGTGTGTGTGTGTGTTTCTGTGGTGTGTGTCTCTGTGGTGTGTGGTATGTGTGTGCGTCTCTGTGGTGTGTGTGTATCTCCATGCTGTGTATGTGTGGTGTGTGTGTGTCTCTATGGTGTATGAGGGGCATGTGTGTCTCTACAGTGTGTGTGGTGTGTGTGTATCTCTATACCGTGTGTGTGTGTGTGTGTGTGGCATCTGTTCTGCAAGGTTGACTGCTGAGCTGGCTTCTCTGGAGCATGGAGACACAGCTGACACAGCAGGAGGCTGAGAGAGCAGCCTGGGGAGGTGGCCACAAGAGCCATCCTTGCTCACTCAGGCTGAGCCACAGAGCAGTTGCTCATGAGTTTTCCAGTGAGCACAGGGTTCCCAGTCCTCACTTCCTGGAACCCAGAGAGGGGCAAGGGCACTCATAGTCCTGGGGTCCTGTTGTCCCTCTAAAGGGTCCACATCTGACAGGCATGGGCTGGTCCACGAGGCCTGAAGACGTGCCCTGGAAGACAGAGGACCACCAAGGGCCCGGGAGGCAGGTAGGGGAGGTTGCACTCTGGGCAGAACTGGAGCTGAGAGGCACCCAAGGCAGAGGCATCTGCAAGGCACAGAGCGGTGTGTGTGTGTGTGTGTGTGTGTGTGTACACACATGTGTGCTGTGCATGTGTGTGTGTGTACACACAGATGCATTTACCCACAGGCTCCACATACTTTCAATTCTTTCTCCTCCCACTTCTAGTACACCAAGCAGCATAATGCTTCGCCTTCTGGTGGGGCGAGGACCATTCCGCTTCTTTCCTGCTTCTGTCCCCAGCCCTCCCCAAGAAGATGACTCCCTGTTACTGTACAGGCTGCTAGGGACACCATCGTGCTATTGTCAGAACCCCGAGGCTCAGAAACTGTCAGAGGCCACACAATCTCCAGGCAGGCAGGCCTTTGTTCCAGGTCACTTAAAATGCTTTTATCGGTAGGTTTGCCTTGAACAAAATCCTGTTCAAATGATACCAACCTGATGATAAACTTAACCTTTCAGATTACAGTTTAAACTCCACAGCCACACCAGGGGGAAGAAAAAGCAGAATTCCTGTGTGTTTCAGAACACCTCTCGGAATAATCCCTTGAGCCTCCACAGGGCTCCAGTCCCCTAATGGATGCTTTGATGACAGCAGATAAAGGCCAAAGGTACTTTTATTCTCTCAGAAATTGCTCCAAATAAACAACCTTGATGATTAAAGCAATAGAAATCCTCGGAAGATTGATGGCTTGGAAAATGCTGCTGAGTGAATGAATAACTTCCTCCTTTATTTCCAAGAGCTAATATTTGTCCACATTTGCTGCCTTTTAGGAAAAAAAAAAAAAAGTGCAACCTTTTTGTATGCTGAGTTTGGTCAGGGACAAATAGTCACCATCCAGTTATGACCTGAACTTTAAACCAAGCTCCATGTGTGAGCCACTGAGGCTGCTTGCCAGTGGCCTCTCACTAATCAGGCACGGGTTCAAGACCTGCATGCTGAAACACCATATCTGGGTGCAGACTTTTGGGGTGGGGCCAGGCACAGAAACTCCTTTTAAATACCTTAAAATGCTCCATGTTTGTTTCTGCTTCCTCCATGTCCCCAGCCACATGTCTGGAAACATTTCTCAGTGCTCCTCCTATGTCTAAACAAAACATGCCTTCGAATGCCAAGAAGTAGCCTTCAACCAACGGTGGCAGCTGCGTTGTCCTGGCTGACCCAGGGGCTCAGGTGCCCTAGTCACACTGCTGAGGGCTGTGCTGGAGGATGAATCCCCACCTTCAAGGGCTGTCCCTGGAGAGCAGGTGATGGGATAGGCTCAGCACCAGGAGTCAGGGACTCTGGGAAGAATCTGGCTAACAGAGCACCGCAGAGGTTTGATGGAAGTGGCACACTGCCAAATTACCAAAGTGCAGCGGCCGAACCCCTGACATAAACATGTGTACTCACGTCCCAATTCCCCACACTGGAGGTATACATGTCTACTTTCCCCAGCCAGCTGCACACCTTGCTGAACAATGTCCTCTGGCTGAGGAGCTTGACTCCCAGATCTCAGGATTTCTCTTGACTCTTTCCCTGAGTGATGTCAACCTAGTTCCTGTCACCTTTCCTTCCATCCCATTTCAGCCACCCATTCCCATGACGTCACCTTGGAACTTGCATTCCCTGGAGCTGCCCCAGCTCTGAAACCCTGAGTGCAGACCTGTCTGTCTCTGTTCACAACTCCCAAACCCATCCAGCTTTTTCTCAGTTCATCCTACTGCCTCAGCATTCCACCAATGTGACTTCATAGAGACGCTTACCTCTTAGCCCCTCTACTTCCTCCTTGTCCATCAGCTTGTCATGATGTCAGCTGTTCTTTTCTTTAAACTTATCTGTAAATATTAAAATCCTGGATCCAGACAGCCAGCCATCTTCTCTGTACCCATATCCAGAGTGTGATGCATTCGTGCAAAAAATCACAGACACACAGATTGCCACTGTTACAAACCGATAGTCTCTCCCCATCCAGGTCTGTGATGTTGCCTGAAATTCTTCCATGCCTCCTGTGCCTGGACCATGCCCATTCTCCTCAGTCCATATCTAGTGACCTTCTGTCTCCCAGACCTCCCACCTCATGAGCTGGCCCTGACTAAGAGCAAATGTTAGTCATGGTGTCACACACAAATTTGAATCCACCAGAAAGATGGGAACGTAAACTAGTACAACCACTATGGAAAACATTGTGGAGATTCCTTAAAGAACTGAAAGTAGAACTACCATTTGACCCAGCAATCCTGCTACTGGGTGTCTACCCATAGGAAAAGAGGTCATTATACCAAAAAGACACTTGTACACGCATGTTTATAGCAGCACAATTCACAGCTGCAAAAATGTGGAACCAGCCCAAATGCCCATCAATCAATGAGTGGATACAGAAACTGTGGTATATGTATGTGACCAGCCATAAAAAGGAATGAATTGATGGCATTCACAGCAACCCGGATGGGATTGGAGAATATTATTCTAAGTGAAGTAACTCAGCAATGAAAAACCAAACGAATATTCTCACTCATAAGTGGGAGCTAAGCTATGAGGATCCAAAGGCATGAGAATGACACATGAACTTTGGGGACTCAGGGAAAAGGTAGGAGAAGGATGAGGGATAAAAGGCTACAAACTGGATTCAGTGTATACAGCTGGGGTGATGATACATCAAAGTCTCACAAATCACCACTAAAGAACATATTCCTATATTGTTCCAAATATTGCCTGTTCCCCAAAAACCTATGGAAAGAGGGAAGAGAGGGAGGGAAGGGAAGGAGGAAGGGAAGGAAGGAGAGGGGGAAGGGAGGGAGGAAGGGAGGGACGAAGGGACAGAGGGAGGGACGGAGGAAGGAAGGAAGGATCAATCCACAGAAAGAAAATCTGACAAATTTTTTGACCCACAGAAAGAAAATGTTGCTAAATGCCCCGCAGGCTTACCTACATCCCTGTTCTTTCCAGCCTTCCTCAAATTTTACTAGAAGAGGCAGGAGTTCCCCTAAGGTCAGGCCTTCTGGTCTTATATCTGTTGAAATTGCTTTCAGGAACTTCTTTGTTACTAAGGCACCAGAGGTGTTTCTGCCGTCTTCTTCTTCCTTCAGTCTGCAGCATTCAAAATCACTGCCCCTCTCCCTGCTCCCGGTTTCTATATTGCCCTGCTCTTCTGTTCTTCCTCCTACCTCTGCAAGGAGCCCTTTTCAGGACTTCCCCTTGCTTGCCCTCATCAAGGTGGCTGTCATTTTAGTGTACACGTTCAGTGCATTTTTATCTGCTCTGGGGCTCACAGAATGAGTTTGTGCTGAGGACTTCAAATAGGTGTTTCCAAGGCTAAAGTTTCTCCTGAAGCCCAGACAGATGCATTTCTCTCCTTCCTTACCCACAATCTCCACGTGGATGCCCTGCAGGCATCTCACATCTTATATGATCAAAACTGAACTTGATCTTCTTCCCACCCAAAACTTGCCCCTTCTCATGGGTTCTTCCTCTCCATGGCTGAGTCAATCCATCCTCTTCCTGGTTTCTAAAGCCAGAAACCTGGGCATCAGCTTTGACTTCTTTCTTTTCCACACTCCTCAGACCAAGCTGACACCTGTTTCTTGTGTGTGTGCCTGTTTCCTCTTCTATCCTCTACAGTCCTGAGGCCAAGGACATATGTGAGTTATCTCAGCAGTTTAGCACTCAGCTTCTTGCCAGGGACTAACAAAGCTCTCAATCAATGTTGGATGAATGAGGACTAGGGTGTTGTCATCCTCCTGACACAGATGACTGAGTCTCAGGAAAGTTAAGTAGGTTGACCAAAGTCATGCAGTTATCAGAGGAGCCAAGTTTTGTCTAAATCCAAAATCAAATTCTTCTCTTTTTGCCCTATGTCAGGTTTAGGGATGTGGCATTTTCATATGCCAACAGCTCTGCCTTTATTTATGGAAAGTTAAAAGCTAAGCATATAAGAAATTAGCATTGTGAACTGAACTTGAAACAAGCTTTCACTTTAATCTCTGAAGCTTTAGGATTCCATTTTGTCTCCACCAAGATTTCTGCCAGATAGGGCCCAAGACCTTCCATAGCATTGTGAAAGCTGCCTTAATGACTTCTGCCTGCCACTGGCTCTAGCTCCTCAGCTAACCTCTCCTTCATTCTTTCCTTTCTCTCTAGGTAATGGCTACATGCCACCTGGCAGTTGTGACCATAGCCCCATATTAGCAAATGTGCTCCATCTCTAACAGAGAGCAGTAGAGCCTAGAACTGCCACACACACATGCACAAGCACATGCACATAAACACAAAAGCGCACATGTGCACACACACACACACACACACACACACACACTGCTGTCTTGGGTGGAGTCAAGGCTGCTGTGCCCAGGCTTTGCTATATTGTATAGGAATCGGCTGGGGCCCTAGAGAGCACAGACAGTTCTTGAGCATCTCCTACGTTCCAGGTCTTACAGAAGAGGAAGAAATGAAAAGCAGGCTGGACACATGGCTCAGGAGCAGGTCTAAGTGGGGGGGAAACAGAATTTGTTGGCATGTAACTAGCAACTGCAAGCAGGAGCTAAACCAGGGACAGCAGGAAGAGTAAGATGAAGAAAGGACCAGAGAGAGACTCTCAGGGAACACCGATCTTTGAAGAAAGAAGACAGAGGCCTATTGAGATTGGGGAATGGTCAGAGAATGAGACCACTAAGCTGATAGATGTTATGAAATCTAAAAGATGGAATGGTCGGTGGTGTCAAATTCACCTGGAAGTCCCTGAAATAATGATAGCAACAATTATAATAATGAGGAGGAAGAGGAAGATGAAGGAAAAGGGAACCATTTGCTGAACGGTTACTCTGTGATAGTTCTGTGTGCCCAGCAGTTCCATACATGTCTGCAATGATTCTTAAAACAACCTAATATGCACTAAGCGCTAAGCATTAATAATCCCTATCTTACTGATGAAGGACTGACAAATATCCACTGAATTTGGGCAGAAGTAAAATAACTTTAGTAAATCAAATCTTATTAAAGGAGTGTGACTGGGAGACAGATTGAAATGGGTCGAGCGGCGAACGGGAGGTCAGAGTGAAGAGAGACAGCGACACTCAAGAAGTTTGGGTGACAAGGACAGAAGTGAGATCGCAGCATGGCTAGAAGGAAATAAAGAGTGGGATGAGGTTACGTTTTAGTGTAGAAGAGCCTTCAATAGATTTCTACTCTGAGAAGAAAGCAACAGAAAGGGGATTTAAGACACAGGAAGGAGAAGTTGTGGTGAGAAAATAATGCACCTGATAACGGTGAGGAAACTCAGGTCCAGGACGTCAGAAGAGATGTCCTCGAGGAGGAGGAAAGGGGCCTCATTCCCAGAGACTGGAGAAAAGGAATTGGAGAGAGGTGGATATATTAAGTTAACTCATGGCTGATAGAGGGGAAGTCCAGTGAGGTCTTAGAATTTTTTTTTCTTTTTTTAAGATAAAGTCTCACTCTGTCACCCAGGCTGGAACACAGTAGTGTGGTCATGGCTCACTGCAGCTTCAATCTCCTGGGCTTGAGTGATTCTCCTGCCTCAGCCTCCTGAGTAGCTGGAACTTCAGGTGAATGCCACCATTCCCGGCTCATTTTTTGAATTTTTGTAGAGATAGAATCTTGTTGTGTTGCCCAGTCTGGTCTGAAACTGCTGGCCTCAAGTGCTACTCCCGCCTTGGCTTTTCAAAGTGCCGAGATTACAGGTGCTGGCACCATGGCAGGATGCAATGTTTTTAATGAAGAAAGAACGGGAATTTTGTTTGGGAGTGAAGAGCTGGAGGAAGCTAAAGAGCTTGAAGAGAGATGCAAATGATGCATTTCTTGAGGGGTGAAAGAGAGAGGAAGCAGTCCCCAAAATGAAAACTCAAAAAATTTTTGCAGTCTACCCATCTGACAAAAGGCTGATATCCAGAATCTACAAAGAACTCAAACAGATTTACGAGAAAAAAACAAGCCCATTCAAAAGTGAGCAAAGGATATGGACACTTTACAAAAGAAGACATACGTGAGGCCAACAAACATATGAAAAAATGCTCATCATCACTGGTCATTAGAGAAATGCAAATCAAAACCACATTGAGATACCATCTCATGCCAGTTAGAATGGCAATCATTAAAAAATCTGGAGACAACAGATGCTGGAGAGGATGTGGAGAAATAGGAACACTCTTACACTGTTGGTGGGAGTGTAAACTAGTTCAACCATTGTGGAAGACAGTGTGGCGATTCCTCAGGGACCTAGAAATAGAAATTCCATTTCACCCAGCGATCCCATTACTGGGTATATATCCAAAGGATTATAAATCGTTCTACTATAAGGACACATGCACGAATGTTCATTGCAGCACAGTTTACAATAGCAAAGACCTGGAACCAACCCAAATGCCCATCAATGATAGACTGGACAGGGAAATGTGGTACATATACACTATGGAATATTATGCAGCCATCAAAAATGATGAGTTTGTGTCCTTTGTATGGACATGGATGAATCTGGAAACTATCATTCTCAGCAAACTGATTCAAGAACAGAAAATCAAATACCGCATGTTCTCACTCATAGGCTGGTATTGAACAATGAGAATACATGGACACAGGGAGGGAAGCATCACACACTGGGGTCTGCTGGGGGAAAATAGGGGAGGGACAGTGAGGGGTGGGGAGTTGAGGAGAGACAGCATGGGGAGAAATGCCAGATATAGGTGATGGGGAGTAGGGTGGCAAATCACACTGCCATGTGTGTACCTATGCAATAATCTTGTGTGTTCTTTACATGTACCCCCAAACCTAAAATGCAATTAAAAAACAAGAAAGAAAAGTCCCACTGATCACAGAGCACATGATTGTGTAGTGGCTGTAGACACATTCTGTTTTATTTCTTCAGCTGCCCAGATGTTGGAGCAGAGAGGCAGGTTAATGCCCTGATCTCAAGGGGGAATACACCTAAACACTTTCAGTGGAAGGAACCAGGCTGTGCAGTGAAGATGAAATGAGAAGGCCTAGGTTGAATGCCAGCTCGGCATTCAACATAATTCATGTGCTCCGTGAATACCATTCTCCTCCCTCTGCAGAGTTTTCTCAGCAATAAAATGAGGAAGCTGTATAGAGATCGCGAGCTCTGACAATCTGGATTCACGTGGCCATCTCAGAGAAGTCTAAATTCAGTGTTTCTCAATGTGTGGCCATATGGCCTACCTCCATCTAGGGAGTTACTAGAAATTCAGATTTGGGGGCTGCTGCCTACAAAGTCAGAATCTTTGTAGGGAGGGACCAGGTCTCAACACTTTAATAAGCGCCACCAGGAAGTCCTGCACTGGGTCAAGTTTGATTTATTACTTCCATGGTTAGGTACCCTGACCCCGTCCGACTTATGCAGACACATTATTCGAGTGTTGACTCCAATATTCATTGTGAACTGATGACAAGAAACACCAGGACCAGATATGGCAATATTGATGTGCAATGATAGAATTCTGGATAAGTAAGAATCCCTGGATAGAATTTAATATTATCTCTTTTCCTGGGACTTTCCAGGGAAAATGTTGTGGCAGGTGGCTTGTTTATGGCCCACTGAGTCCTGGATTTACTCCTTCTCTTGGATGTAGGCATTTGTCAAAATGCCCTTTAGTCCAACTTGACTCTTATCTGTTCTGGGTTGTTGTATGTAAACAGCATGTCTTATTCATATTTCTCTCCTTCACCTTGTCTGGCCGCTAGGAAAGGATCCTTAGAAAAAGATCAACACGTGCTGCCTTGCGATTCTCCTTCATTCTGTTTGTGTCCATCTTTAAAGCTCACAGAGTACTTCAACACACATTATTCTCATACCCTACCATTCTGCAACTTGTATAAAGATGGTCATTTCCCTTCAGAATTAAATTAACAAAAGCCCAAAGTGATTAGGCAGTGTGCACATTGTCAAAAGATGAGATAGTGGCAGAGCTAGAGGTCACACCATGGTTTTCTGTCTCCAAGTCTTGAGTTCTGTTCAAACAATGAGCTAATTAATTAATTAATTAAAAGTAGATCAAGGCCTTCTGTCACCGAACTCTGTAGCCCACATTCTCTGAAGCTTCCCTGGCCCCCACCACCCCAGCTGCAGTCTCCTTCTGAGCCCCTCCTTAGGATGGGTGTCAGCCTCTGGCCTGGAGATGAGCCCAATAGAGCTGTGCCCCAGCCTGGAAGGACTTTCGAAGGAGCATATTGGCGCACAGGGGTCATGTCACCCTGGCACCAGCAACCAAGATCTCTCCGAGCTCTCACTCCCCTACTCTTCACTAACCTGGAACGTGACACCTGGCATTGCTATTGAGGCTGCAGTAGAGACCAGCAAGCACACTGTGGGGAAGAAAGGGTCAAGGCAGAAGCCCCTGAGCTGGGCTGAAGGACCCCCATGGAGGCGTCTGTCCTGGTGCTGAGGTGCTTTGTCACTTTGGCAGTTGGTTAAAAGGTGTTGGGCTATGTAAATGGTTGCTACCTTCATGACTAAAGTTTCAAACCTAATTTTTTGAAACTTTAGAAAATATATTTGAAAAGGTCTTTAAATGGAAACTTTTTTTCCTGCCAATTCCACCATAGCACACATTTTTACAGCCCTTATAATTCCTTGAAAAAACTCAATGTATAATAGAAGTGCTGACAGATGCTGGGCCATAGCAGCTCGCCTAACAGCTCAGCTGTATTTATTTTTCATTACACTTGACTCTAATTGGTGCCAGTTTAACTGTGGCTCATACTAGCAAGAACCTTTTAACTCAAACATCAGCCCAGGGAAATTGGCTTTTTTTCCCCTATCTTGGCTCTTCATATTAGCAACTGCCCATATTTCTTCCTCATCAAATTATCTTTATGTTGCTTGAGAACCAGAGTCATTCTTTAAAAGTTCTCAAAATAAAATACATATCTACATCCTGATCCAGGCTTTTTCATCCATCAACTGACCTTTGGAAAGTAGTTTGACCTCTGTGAACCTCAGTTTCTTCATCTCTATATAGAAGCCATAATTCCTATATTGCACAGTGTGGTGAGGGTTAGATATAAAGTAGGTAAAGTATCTAGAAGAGTGCCTAGAGCATAGTAGGAGTTTGATACTTGACATTATTTTACTTATATTCTAAAATGTATTATAATTAAGGATGATGATATTTTACATAGACAAGAACAAACTACCTGATGAGTCCACGTGGCGTTCTCTGCTACTGTGATGACTTGCAAAGCCACTGACTCACACCTGGAGAGCCACTTTGACAATCCCACATAGACCAAGACCTTTTCCATTTAAAAGCTACCATTCCAAAGCAAGGCATGGGCCTGAGATTCAAGGTTGCCTGGGTCTTCCCAGCTGCTCTGAGATGCTCTTGGGTGTGGGAATTCTTCAAATGACTCTCAAGTGGCCTCCTTACAGATGTTGACAGGTCCAATCAAACTCTCTTCTCCCAGGCCCAGAGATGAAAGGAAGTGACAGAGGTGTCCGAGAAATTAAAAAGGTGCCCCAGATAATCCCAAGGAAGTTCTTTTGGAACAGAGCAACATACAGCCCAAGTTCTTGGGTTCTCAGCGATATATATCCTCAAGAGAGGCAATGTTCACACAAAGACTGTCTGCTCATTTCAGTAAAACCCTTGAATTAAGGTCAGAGGCCCTTTAGCTATAGCAAAGGGCCCCCTAAGAAAATCCAAAGTGGACTTACTCTGTCCACCCACCTGGGTGTACTGTATAAGGGGCAGGGGGAAGAAGAACTTTCTCATTTAGTAACTGCTATGCACAAAGAGCTTCACTTAGGTGACCTTGACTGAGCCTCACATCAATTGCTTCAAAGCCAGTATGATTATTGCTGTTTTGCTGCTGAGGATGTGAGACTTTGAGAGGTAAAGTGGCTTACGAAAGCCACACTGTAATAGAAAGGGTCAGCATTCGAACCTCGGTCTCCAAGAATGAAAGCTCCTGACCACACTCCCAGATGTGAGGAATCGAAGGAATTCAAGAACTCATGATAAATTTTATTTTATTGTACAAAAACATTATAATGGCCAAAAGAGGAATTTTAAAACAGAATCACACAGAATTCTGCCACCTTATCCAACCACGTTTTGTTTTCTATGCTTCCTGCATCCTGAGCAGAGGCAGACCTGTAATTATGCAGGTGAGGATGATCTCAGGAAAGCTGTATTGAGCACCTACTACATGCAGTAACTCCTGGATCTAGATGGCATATGCCAGTTTGGATGACTTGTTCTTTGTCATGTACTGGTTGGGATGGCATAAGTAGCCATCAGGGTTCCTAAACAAGGCAGGACACTATCTACTGATCATCCAGCACATACCTGAACAGAGAGTGTTAAAAAGAGGAAGACTAGCTGGGTACAGTGGCTCATGCCTGTAATCCCAGCACTTTAGGAGGCCGAGGTGGGCGGATCATGAGATTGGGAGTTCAAGACCAGCCTGGCCAATACAGTGAAATCCCATCTCTACTAAAAATACAAAAACTGGCCAGGAGTAGTAGTGTGTTCCTGTAGTCTCAGCTACTCAGGAGGCTGAGGCAGGAGAATTGCTTGAACCTGGGAGGCGGAGGTTGCAGTGAGCCAAGATTGCACCACTGCACCCCCATCTGGGTGATAGAGTGAGACTCTGTCTCGAAAAAAAAAAAAAAGAAAGAAAGAGGAAGACCAATGTGGGCTCTCATCATGATCTTGGCAGTTTTAAGGAGCCTGACTGCTGTCCTATCTAACTGGCAGCATCAGCTGAGTCCAAGAATCCCTGGATTTTGAAACAGAAATGTAGAGACCCACAGAAGTGATAAAGTGCCTCCTCCAAGGTAAGCTCAATATAGTGAGTGGACTTTTGCTTTTATTTTATCACTCACATTTTTCTGCTCATCAATATAATGTATATTCATTTTGAAAAATTTAAAGTTTATAAAAGTATTTACTTAGCAATTTAGCCATCCATAGTAACACCATCCGGAGAACAGTTGGTATTATTTTATGTTAGTTCCTTCCAGCCTGTTTATATGCCTATTTTTACTTAGTTGAGATTATAGTACAAGTACAGTTTAAAAATCTTATCCTTCCAGTTAACATTGTAACATTAGAATTTTCAAAAGTCATTAAAATTATTTCAAAAACATTAAAAGGCTACATGAAATTCCATGGTATAAAACTACTGAATATAGTTAACCATTTCTCTATGCTTAATATTTAGGTTTTTCAAAAATTTTACTTTGAAAATGAACGCTGGTTTTCAGTCAAGATGGTCCTGTGAGTTCCCAAATAAACTACTTTACTCCACCTTTGTAGTCCAGATATGTATCATAGTAGATAATTGGTTAAAATATGTTGAAAGATAACCATGCTTAAAAATAATACTATTAACTCCACGAGCTATAAATGATGGAACTATATCACTGGGAAGCTGAAATGTAATACTTCTGGACCCCATAGCCCAAACAGGCAGAAGAAGCATGAATTAGACATGTCCAGGAGTAAATATGAAAGACCAGAGCAAGCATGACTACCATGTATGGTTGGCCAGGTGGTGCACTGCTCAACTGTTAGAGATGCCAGTCATAGCAAAGTATAAATAAATGTTTCTCACTCTCATAATTGCCCCACAACCTCTGCCAAGAAGTCATGCTAAAAGAGTTTCTTTATATGGTGAACAGTAATGGAAATCTACCACTTGTGAACAGGAGGCACAAACAGCAGCAAACCCTACCCAAAGATACAGTTGGTATTAACGTGCTACCAATAAATTAGGAAAGGAAGAGATATCTGATTGACCAAAACATTGGACTAGCTTTTCCCTCTTTCTGAAAATTGCTTTACAGTAGCTTTGCAGGATGAAAACTCCAACCACTAATAATAATACATGACCTAGTTTTGAACAAGGAAAACTACTGCACCAGAGAGAAGGCACTATAAAACTGCCAGAAACCATAGAGAAAAGAAGAAATGAAATTCACACAGAAGACAGGTTTGCAATTGAAATTATCAAAGCACATGGAAGAAACTTTCATCATAAAAGATGATGACAATTATACAAATAACATTAAAAGCGCTCATTCATTGAATGCTCCCAATATGCCAGGGACTATTGTGTTTTACATGTATTAAAACACATCTTTTGGTACTAGAACAATCAGATATTGACTTCAAAATCAGAGAAAACAGAATAACTCAGTGGAACCCAAAGGTGATTCTTGAGAAGATCAATAAAATTGATAAAGCTTCATCCAGACTGATCAAGAAAAAGATAAAAGATACAAACTACAAATATCTGGAAAAGATAACTTCTCTTTACAATGCCACAGACTGTACAAATAATAAAATGCCGCAGACTACATATAATAAAATAATGAGAAGATATTATTAATAAATTTATGCTAAAAATACGACAACTTAGTTGAAATGGAAAAAATTCCTTGAAAGATAAACACCGCCAAAATTCACTCAAGAAGCAGATAATCTGAATAGCCAGGTATCTTATTTTTTTATAAATACTAAATTTGTAATTTAAAGATTTCCACAAAAATAACCTCATGCCAAGATGGCTTCAGTAATGAATTATATCAAATAGTTTTTTTATAAAAAAGAAATTATATTGGTTTTACAACTCTCTTCCAAACAATTGTAGAGGCTGAAAGAATTTCCAACACCTTCAATGAGGTGATCATTAGCCTGATGCCAAAACAAGATAAAAGTATTACATGAAAAGAAAACTATATGTTAATCTTACATTGTGAACATAGATGCAAAAAAATCCTTAACAAAATTTTTAGAAATTGCATCTCTCAATATATTAGAAAGGTAATATGTCATAACCAAGTGACACATTACCATCCCGGAAATACAAAGCTAGTTCAACTTTTGCAAACCAATCAGTGTAATTCACCATATGCTAACAGACTAGAAAAGAAAACAAACTCAACAAATGCAAGAAAATTGTCATTTTACATTTGTCATGTTAACAAATGCTAAAAAATTATTTGAAAAATTCGACATCCACTTATGACAAAAAAGAGAAGAAAACGCTCGTTACCCATTTTACAAAATCGGTTTGATTTGTTCAAAGACAAGATAAGTATGTTATTTAAGAAAATAAGAGTATATACCAATCTCACTAGTGTATATAAATGTAAAAATCCAAGTGTTCGCAAATTGGATCCAGAAACGTATCTTTATAAGCATAATACATCAGACTAAATAATGTTTATCTTGGGACTATAAAGATGGTTTAATATCAGAAAAAAAATCTATTAATTAAATGTTTCTCATAATAAATTCAAAGATTCACGGTAATGTCAGAACTTGCAACATATAAAATATCTAACAAAATTTCATAGTTATGAATGTTAAAACAAGTAAAATATCTCTAAGCAAACAAGAAATAAAAAGGAACTTCTTTAACCTGAGTACTTATGAAAAAGTAGAGCAACATTGCATTTAATGATGAGACTCTGATAACATTTTCAATAAAATCAGAAACAAAACAAAGCTGCTGGCTAGTGTCCTCTGTTATCCACAATCCTACATTGTATCTAAGGTCCTAGCCAATGGGAGAGAGAGAAGCAAAGGAAAAGGAAGAGAAGAAGGAAGAAAAGGTATACGGTGGGAAAGAAGAGGCTGGTTGTCCTTATTTGTGGACAGTACTCTAATCCACATAGACAATCCGAAAGAATCAACAAAGTAGTAAAACTAACAAGTGGGTTTCCCAAAGTTGTTGACTATAAAATCAATATACAAAGTAAGGAGCAAAGATCATTTGGAGATTTATGCAGAAAAAAGAA
This sequence comes from Saguinus oedipus, assembly GCA_031835075.1. NCBI lineage: Eukaryota > Metazoa > Chordata > Mammalia > Primates > Cebidae > Saguinus > Saguinus oedipus. The sequence goes on along the minus strand of CM063183.1, from coordinate 6,159,907 downwards.
AAACATCTTACAATAGCAAAAAAAAAAAAAAAAAAAAAAAAATTATAAAGAATAAAAACAAAACAAAAACATTGCAAGACCATTATAAAGGAAGGCCAAAACTAAATATATCTTTTGCATATGTGAAAAGACATGAAAGTCTTAATTGTTGGGGCCTGTCAGAGTTTGGGGGCTAGGGGAGGGGCAGCATTAGGAGAAATGTCTAATATAGATGACGGGTTGATGGGTGCAGCAAACCACCATGTCACGTGTGTACCTACGAACAAACCTGCAACTTCTGCACGTGTATCCCAGAACTTAAAATATAATAATAAGATTTAATTTAATTTAAAAATCTTAATCATCTTTGGTTTACTCTATAAATTCAATGTAATTGCAATCAAAATTTTATTAGGAATTTTTGCGGAACTTGGCAGATTCTTATGTTCAGGAAATGTCCAACAATAACTAAGATACATATTTCCCAAATTGTAGAGCAAGGCACATAGGATGCTGCAGCCAGCTCACAAGGGTACCATAAGGTAGTTTTAAATTTCAAGAAAAATCTAGCAACATCAATTGGACATCCTATGAACTACTCAAGAAAGAGTAGTTTCAAGAAAGTTATCAGTTTCAACATCAGAAACAATTGTTAGTTATGTATTTTGGCATAGGAAATGTAACAAACCTTGATCATAATCCATGAAATGATAGGAACCTCTGGTCCAGAGAATGAGAAAAATGTAGATGAAAGAGATTTGTCCTATCTGATGTCAAGACTTAAGTAATATAATGTGATTATTCTATTTCAAAGATACATGCTCACATATGTTCATTGCAGCACTATTCATAATAGCAAAGACATGGGGTTAACCCAAATGTCCATCAATGATAGACTGGATAAAGAAAATCTGGTACATATACATCATGGAATACTATGCAGCCATCAAAAGGAATGCAACCATGTTCTTTGCAGGGAGGTGGATGGAAGTCATTATCCTCAGCAAACTAACACAGGGACATGAAAGTCATTATCCTCAGCAAACTAATACAGGAACAGAAAACCAAACACTATGTGTTCTCACTTATGAGTGGGAGCTGAACAATGAGAACGCATGGACATAGGGAGAGGAATAACACACACTGAGACCTATTAGGGGTGCATGGTGTGCCACTGCACTCCACCCTGAGCAATAAGAGCAAAAAGCTCCATCTCAAAAAAAAAATAATATTTTGTGTATATGGTCTATCTCCTTCCAGTAGAATATAAATTCCTGAAGCCAGACATATTTCTCAGTTTCATTAACTGATATAGCCTAATTATGTAGAACAGTGCCTGCATATAGTAGATGCTCAATACATATTTGTTGCATAAATGAATTAAAGATTTATCGTAAAAAAGCCTTGACCGGGCATGGTGGCTCATGTCTGTAATCCCAGCACTTTGGGAGGCCAAGGCAGGCAGATCACCTGCAGTTGGGAGTTTGAGACCAGCCTGGCCAACATGGAGAAACCCTGTCTCTACTAAAAATACAAAATTAGCTGGGTGTGTTGGTGCACGCCTGTGATCTCAGCTACTTGGGAGGCTGAGGCAAGAGAATCACTTGAACCCAGGAGGTGGAGGTTGCAGTGAGCTGAGATAGTGCCATTGCACTCCAGCCTGGGCAATAAGAGCAAAACTCTGTCTCAAAAAAAAAAAAAAAAAAAGCCTGAAATAATTAGAAAAGTATAGTGATTTATGCAATTATGTATTTTTAAATGCAAAAAAAAATTACATACGGCTAACATAGAGTAGTTAGAGTTATCCAAAGGTAAAAAAAAAAATTAGAAGGACATATACCAAATTCATATTAATTATTTCCTTGGCTAGAGTAGAATGGGTATTAGGATGTGAACAAAAGGGATGTAAACTTTACTTACAATTTTATATTTTTTTAAATATAAAATAAATGATAAAATATTAATCTTTTCTTTAAATTTTTAGTAATAAATACCTTATCATTTTTCATAATAGTTTTTTCACTACTCTCTTTTTTTTTAAGTCAGTAAAAACACAAGGAAAAAATTCTGTAATGAACATGCTGGTCCAAAATTATTTATTTCCCTAAGATAAATAAATGGAAATGAAACCCTACAGTTTCAACACAACAGCACTGACTCAACACATTTTAATTAATTGAGTATTTTAAACTTAATTTCAAATTGCTTCCTAGAAAAGTTTTGCCAATTTCGATTGTTAATGGTAGTGAATACATGTGAAGAGAATTTTGCATTGCATTCTTGCCAATTTAAATAGTATCTTTTTTCACCTTTGCTAAATTATTGTATAAAAATTATTGACATTATTTTATTTCTAACATTAATTTTTTCATGTATTTACATATAATTATTAGAAGTATTTAAGTATGTTTCCATACATTCATTAGCCATTTGTCTTATTTTTTCTACTAACTTTTTTGTTTCATACGCTTCACTGATTTTCCTAACCAGGTGCCAGCTCTTATGTGTATAATAAAAACTTTATTCAACTTTTGCCCTATTGCTACAATTATTTTTTCAGTTTACTGTTCATCTGTTAAGTATTATTTTGTTTTATTATTAAGCTAAGCTTACCAGTTATTTGCCATGTGAATGGCATTGTCACTACTAAGCTTAAGAAATATTTTCTCATTGAAAGATTCCAACAAAAATTTGTCTAATTTTCATAAATTTTAACTTTAATTCCTTTCAGTATCTGACATAACACACTTTTGTTCATCCGTAATCTTCAACAGTTTTCTTTACCATAAGTGTGGATTTGTTTTATATTTATTTTGCTCAGAACTTAGGGAGAGCATTTTACCTGAAGGTTGATGCCCTTATTCAATTCTAGAAAATTCTTGGGCATTACTTTGTCACTATTTTCATTAGGTGCATACTGGAAGTGTGCTTCATTAGTTGTGATTCACTATTTGTTTTCTAATTTATGGTCTAATATAACATAAAAGCTTGTGGCATAATATCATTCATTTTAAACCTCTACTCCCAATGGTCTTATGATAGAATTGTATTATATATAAATGATACAATGTATCAGGATGTATTGTGATCACCTCTTTCATTCTAACCATTTATCTCCCTTTTTTTTTTTTTGCTTCCATACCCCACTGTTTTTGCTATAGAGCATACCCCATAAAGACTTCACAGCTTTCCCCTGTAATCGTACATATTTTCATCTGATCTTTTCTGCTGAATATGATAGTGAAACAAGACAAGACTCAAGTGTTGGCCTCAGGGATTTACTTGAAGTAAGAAAATATAAACAATATCCACACAACAATTAATACTAAATGCAAAATGTTGTATCATTAGTCAAAAGAAAGCATTACCAGGACAGACATAGTGGCTCATGCCTATAATCCTAGCACTTTCGGAAGCCAAAGTGAGCGGATCATTTCAGGTCAGGAGTTCAAGACCTGCCTGACCAACATGACCAAACCCCATCTCTACTAAAAATTAAAAAAAAAAAACAAAAAAAAAAAAAACAATTACAGGCATGGTGGTGTGTGCCTGTAATGCCAGGTACATGGGAGGCTGAAGCAGGGGAATCACTTAAACCCAGGAAGCAGAGGTTGCAGTGAGCCGAGATTGAGCCATTATACTCCAGCCTGGGTGACAGAACAAGGCTCCATAAGGAAAAAAAAAAAAAAAAAAAAGCATGACCAATCTTTTTGCCAATTTTTCAATTTTTTGCAAGTAGTTTCTAAATTTCTGCACAGGTATATATGGCTTTCTACATGACTCTGTAAGTGTTCTAGAAAAATGTGAAGAATCGCAGCAGAAAAAGTAAATTGTGGATAAATGGAACTGTATAAACAAAGGACTGTAGGAATAACACTGCAATAGCGGGGAAGAGTACTTTAGAAAATAGGCACCAAGGTCAGAGAAACAGAATGGGTTAACAAAGACTCCATCACAGCAGCTTCACCAGGTATGTGGTAATTTCCTAGATTGTGATGTTGATTGTCTTATCTATTTCCTTTTTTCTCTTTTTGAGACGAAGTTTCTGTTGCCCAGCCTGGAGTGCAATGGTGCAATCTCAGCTCACTGCAATCTCTGCTTCCTGGGTTCAAGAGATTCTCCTGTCTCAGCCTCCTGAGTGGCTGGGATTACAAGCACCTGCCACCACACCCAGCTAATTTTTTGTATTTTTAGTAGAGATGGGGTTTCACCATGTTGGCCAGGTTTGTGCCCGACCTTACATCAAGGTGATAGATTGTGGTGATTTTTGAGCAGGAGAGTGGCCATCTGAAAACAACGTCTAGCACGTGATGTGAACAACCACAGCACCTGATAGATTGGAGATAGAGAGATGCCAGGTAAGGATTAAGAGCATCACCATCCAATAGAAATAGAATGTGAGCAATATATGTAATTTAACATTTCCTCAGGTGATCCAATGTCTCAGCCTCCTAAAGTGCTGGGATTACAGGTGTGAGCCACTGCGCCCCGCCTATTTCCATTTTTCAGGAGCTGCGTGATTCATTTATTTACTCCGCAGAGTTGCTGAGACCCAATTAGGTGGTACTGATACAAAAAGGCGTAACACTTGACCCCAGTCATCAAGGTCCCCACAGTCTTGTTTGCAAGGTGACACCTACACTGATGACCAAAAGGCAATAATTGGAGGCAGCTCCAAGAGTAATGTGAGCAGAGGAGAGAGTGATCATGCACCTCAGTGAGGGAAGGCTTCCTAGAGGAGAGAACATTGAGCGGAGTCTCTAAGCTTGAAAAACCCACTGTGCAGGGAGGGAAAAAGGTGTGCGTGAGCATCCCAAGCAGGAGGAAACACATAGGCAAAGGAGCAGAGGTGTAAAGTGCTTGATAGGTTCAAGAAGTCCCGATACGTCCACCTTAGCAGGAGCCCAGGAGAAACAGGCAGCGAGATTCTCCTTCCACTCAGGACACCTGGAGCCTAGTGCTCTGGCTTCATCAAGGTGATAGATCACGGTGATTTTTGAGCAGGAGTGTAGCCATTTGAAAACAACATCTAGCACATGATGGAAACAACCACAGCATCTCATGGATTGGAGATAGAGAGAAGGCAGATGATAAGGAGCATTACCGTCCAATAGAAATAGAATGTGAGCAATATATGTAACTTAACATTTCCTAGTGGCCATATTTTTTTTAAATAAAAAGAAGCAGGTAAGTTAATTTTAGTAATATATTTTATTTAACCCATGCATTTTGTATATTTTATTTACTCAATACAAAAAGTCACCGATGAAATATTTTACTTTTTTTTTTTTTTGAGACATGGTCTCACTCAGTTGCTCAGGAAGGAGTGCAGTGGTGTGATCACAGCTCACTACAGCCTCAGTCTTCTGAGCTCAACCAATCCTCCCACCTCGGCCTTCCTATTAGCTGGGACTACAGGCATGCACCAACATGCCCAGCTAATTTTGGTATTTTTTTAAATATCAAATCTCTCTATGTTGCTCAGGCTAGTCTTGAACTCCTAGGTTCGAGAGATCCTCCTGCCTTGGCCTCACAAAGTGCTGGGATTGTAGGAGTGAGCTACCATACCCAGACTTACCTTTTCATACTTAGTCTTATGCATATATTTTACATTTACAGTATATCTTATTTCAAGTGCTCAATAGCCACATGTGGCTAATGCCTACAAAACTGAGCACTGCAGAGTGATCAAATGGTAATGACAATGGAAAAGAGCAAAGCAGACAGAAATGTTAAATGTAGACCTACTTGGTTTGTTGATAAGTCACGGAAATTGGTTAGAAAGGCAAGTACTGAGCCTCCCAAGCTTACCGGAAAGGAGAAACCAGAATCATTGAGCTTCTGGGAGCACACAGTTTGGATAAGAGAATGATTTAGTTGAAAAGACTTGTGTGATAATGAGTTTCCTCAAGAAGTTTTCACCACCAGTTCCATTAGATTGTTTTGATAAACAGGGAAAGTACTTTCAAGAAGCAAAGGAAGTCAAATGCATTCAGGGAACCAAATGAGCAACTGTGATTTAAATCTGATCACTCAGCAATAATGCAAATAAAAATAGCCAATGTTTGTAGAGTGCTTTTTGTTGAGTGCGAGGCACAGTTCCAGCACCTACATTAATTAAAATACATTTTATCCTCATATCCGTATATTATTATAGGTATGCTATATATTAGATATGTATGTTAGCAAAATTTCTATTTTGTAGATGAAGAAATAAGTCAGAGAGACATCAAGAAACTTGATCAACCTCTCACAACAAGTTAAAAGCAGAGCTGGGATTCACTCTCACTATCTTATTCAATCTTTGTGATAATTAGCTAGGTATTATTGGCCACACTGTGCAGACGTCTAAACCAAGGCTGCACGAGTATGGCATCCACATAGCAGCTAGATTTAAATCCTAGTCTGTTTAATTCCAAAGCCCTTGCTTCTCTCCAGTGCCATTTTGAGATATTTAATGTAAAGCTTTAGTCCATAAGTAAATTTAAAAAATAAGATTATTGGTTCGATTCTTTGGACCATGACCCAAGTGGCCTTTATTTTTTTTAGGTAGATTGTTTCTACCTGAGTTTCTAAGAGTCTTCTAAGAATTTAGAAGACTCCTCCTGGAAAGAGTCTAGATGCAATAAGGCATATTTCCAGCCAAGGGTAGAATTGCCTCTATTAGAACTTTAATTGTATGTAACAGTGATATTGATATCTTCAAGTTGCAAGGAAATTCAAATAACTATTTGAGCTATAAGAAGTCACCAAAAGAAACAACTTTTGCTTTTCCTGTGTAAATGGGAAAGGAGTCCTCATTGAATTTTGCAAAGCTTGACTGGATGAGTTAAAAAGCTAGCAGAACATTGATGAGGACAAGGGTGTCTACCTGCCCCTCCTTGTGTGTCAACCTGAAGATGAGACTCTTCAGCAAGATAAACTCGGAAAGTCTCAGGCTCATGAGCAAGTGTCATATGCCTTGGTCTTTGGCACCCTGTGACTCTGGTTTAGGTGCTGTATCAGCCCTGCTTTTGTTTAGATTTTAATTATTTGAATTTAACTCATATATAATATCTTCTCTATTCACCAATGGTATATCCTAGAATTTGTCATCTAGGAAAAAGTTGCAAAATATATAAAACCTTTCTAGGAGACAAGGAGTTGTTTCTGCTCAGAAGTTAGGCTTCCACATTTGTTGTTGTTGTTATTTATGTTGTATGTGGTCCTGTCTCATCATTGGATTATGGGCCTCTGATTTCAGGCTATTTCTTGCTCATCACAGTATTTCATTGGTGTCTGGCAATGTCCTGCAGGTGATGGGCTCCATAAAATGTTGATGAATGAATTACAAATCTGAAGTAATGAAAAGAAGAGATTTGAAATTTAAAAACTCAAGTCCCAGCCCCAGTTGCCACCCTGACTGAGCCACTGTATTCACCCAGGTATCCTAGAAGGTAGAGGTTGAGGCCTGGCTGAAAGTGCGGATACTCTGTTTGGAGTTGCAAGGTCAGGGCAGTGAGAATGAGAAAAAGGATGGAAATTAAGTAAGGTAAAGATTAATGTGATGTGATGCTTTACTACCCTGCCACCCAGGACTTTACCCCAAGTTGTTAGCAAACATAGCAGCTCATTTCAGCCGATGTGCTTGCCTGCCATGAGGTCTTCTCCAGAGGTGTGTGTTATGGGCTGAATTGTGACCTGACCCCCCGCAAAATTCATAAGTGGATACCTAACCCTGAGTAGCTCTGAATGTGATTATATTTGGAGATGGAGCCTTTAAAGAGGCAATTCAGTTACAGCAAGGCCCTTTTGGTAGGTCTAATCCAATCTGACTAGTATCCTTACAAGACATTTGGATGCAAAAAGAGACTCCAGAGATGCTAGTGCACAAGGGGAAACCATGTGATGACACAGCGAGAAGGCAACCATCCACACGCCACAGAGAGCCCTCCAGAGAGACCAACCCTGCTGACACCTGAGCTTGAACTTCCAGCCTCCAGAATTGAAAGGAAATAAATTCCTGTTGTCTAAGCCTCCTATTCTGTGGTATTTTGTTGGGGCGGCTCTAGAAAACTAATACAATTTGGTAGAAAATCTGCACTCCAAAGCTGTACAAAGAGAGGAGAAAGGATAAGAAAGCTGTTTCTTCCCATCTCTCATCTCAGTGGTCAAGATCCATTCCACAGGGAGCAAATGCCTGCATACTCTGGAGCTGTATCCTCTGACATCTATGTGGCTGCACCCAAAGCCATGATGCAGCTTGTTTTTATGGCATTTCACCCAAGCCTGGAAGTGGAAAGTCAGGTAAGTGCCACTGACCAACATAATGAAGGAGGCCATTGAGAGAATCTGGAAACATGAACAAGATTTGGGTCCTATAACCACTTTCCCACTCTGAATTCCAGTTCTCTTAGAAGTATAATAATGACAAATTCAATGTTATTGAGAGCATCAGATTAAATCATGGCATAAAACGGTTTTATACAGCATAAACTATTGATTGACCACCAACATTATCTAGTACCAGTAAGCTATTTCTCATGCTTGCTTCTTGGTTTTAAGAGCCTGAGGCAGCTTATAGAGCCTCAACTGAATTATAATAATTTAAATTATTGCTGGTTAGTCCCAAAATGCCTCTAACTTGGATACTGCATTTCAATCTTAAATAATACACTGGTGGTGGATACGAGTACAACTCTAACCTGACACAGTCCTTTGAGTTCAACCTGGTTGGCTTTGAACAGATGCAAAAATCACAGCCCTGCTCCCACCAATGGAATGTAGATGTAAGAGGACTTACAAGAACAGGAGACCACCTTCCTCTCTGGCTTGCCTTTCTATCCATCAAGAACAGAAGGGGAGAAAAGAGAGTCAGAGAGTAGGATTTGAAAGGAGAAAATAATCATAATAATGCCTACCATTTCTTAACACCAATTTTGTGCCAGGCACTGTGCCAAAAAATTTGCAGCTTATGTGTAAGCCTCACAAAAACTCTTCAAGAAACATACTGTTAGCCATATTTTAAAATAAAGACAACATGGCTCATTGAGGTTTCATAGTCTCTAAACTCATCCAGCCAATACATGGTAGAGCCAAGCTTTGAACCCAAGTTTGAAAAAGGGGAAAAGAAGAAAGAGGGAGAGAAGACTGAAGATTGAAGAGAAGGAGAAAAAAAGGGAGAGAGGGGGAAGCATGAGAGAGCGGGGAAGAAGAGATGAAAAGAAGAAGGTAGGGAGAAAGAAAAGAAAGAGGGAAAAGAAAAAAATTAACCAGATATGGATCTGGATGACAGAGACAAAAAGAAAGACCACTTAGTAAATGTGAATCTCCCTCCTGGGAACAATGTTCAAATGGGAGAAGTCTGTTCTTTACTGGGGCATTCACTCTAATTCTTATAGAAGAAAAGGACTCTCGTTAGAATTTCACTATCACCAAAATAATCTGATGTTTCAAATTTATTTATGCTCCTTCCCAGGAAAACAAATGTTCAAGATTACAGTTCTCAATAGTCTATGCCTTTAGAAAGCAACTGCTCATGCTCCATGGTTGCTGGTGGCTATAAGGATGCCTGGACTCCAGGGGCCTTTGCACTGAGACGTTGTCCAAGTAAAATCAGGGTTTCTGAAGTTTGGGGGATGTAAGATAAGCCCTGAACTTATAGGATAGACTATTAAGACCTATATTCAGTGTTCACTACAGTGCAAAATTCAAAATACTTGAACATATGAGGCAACTTTGATTTAGAAGCCGTAAATTTAAGGAAAGCTATAGATCTCATATTCTTTGTAGCAAGACTTTGTTTTAACAAAAAGAAAGCTGTGCTAGAAAAAAAATAATAAATTTGGCAATTAAAAAACACAAAATAAAGCAGAATTAAAAAACATTGGTAAGGTGTGGTGGCTCATGCCTGTAATCCCAGCACTTTGGGAGGCTGAGGCAAGCAGATTGCTTGAGCCCAGGAGTTCAAGACCAACCTGGACAACATAATGAATCCTGTTTCTACAAAAAAAAAAGATTAGCTGGGCATGGTGGTGCACTTTTGTAATCCCAGCTACTGCACAGGCGCTCACTTGAGCCCAAGAGGTCAAGGTTACAGTGAGCTAAGAACACACCACTGCACTCCAGCCTGGGTGACAGAGCGAGATCTTGTCTCAAAAAAAGATAGGTCAGTTGTCACAACAGATATAAAGAAAGAACTAAACTCTCTAGTCTTTACACTGAGATAATCACTTTTTCTTTAAGAACTTTAGTTACATAATGATTACAAGGAGAAATACCTTACAATATAGAACACAATGACATTTTTTACTATAAACTATAAAGCAAAACTAGGTCAATGGATGTTCGATGTAAGAACTAAGTTTCTCAGTGTTAGAAAGAGAAGTTAAACATAAGCAAGAAATATGGAACTAACCCAGTGGCACTAGATTAAAATTGGGCAGATCAGCATGAACTTACGTTTAGTTTAATATAGATACAGATTGTTATGTAAGGAGAGATAATTGTATGTGCATATATGGGTTAGTATACATACTCATATTTTTTAGCTCTGTCCACTGAAAAGTCCTAAAAGCTGTTACGTCCCAGTAGCAATCAACACAGCCAGTACCCACATCTTGGTTTCTAAATACCATTTTCCAACGAAAAAGAAGCAGAGCTCCTTGAAGAAATGGCTGATTCTTTAATTCCATTCATTTCTACTCCAACATAAAATATAAATCTGGAGCATGCTGTAATGCCAGAAAGTATGGGAGCACTCAAAAAAACAAAAAGATGAGAGGGTGTCAAAGCAGCACAGATGTCAGCCTGGAAGAGCTCCCAATGGCCAAAGCTCAAATAGTTTGAGCAACAAAATGAATAGTGTAACTTGGGTCACAAGAGAAATCAAAAGAAAATGTTAAAAATAAATAAATAAATAATGTAATATTGAATAATCTATTTCTAAAGCATAAAATAAATATATATTAGATCATACCAATACAAATAGACTATGGAATACGTTAATAAATGATGGGAAGAGACAAAGTTTCCTTGTGAAAGAATATCACATAACATATGTAAGTTACTCCCCATCTGGGAGGTAGAATTTAACCCTGCCTGCCTCCCAAAGATGGGCTAGATTTAGTAATGCACTTTGGAAGAATATAGAGTAGAGAAAGGGAAAAATAGTAACTGTGTAGTAGTCTGGGATGTTCTTCCCAAAACTTATATCCCAATTCTAATCACAAGAAAAGCAGGAGACAAACCAAGTCGGGGACATTCTGCAGGCTGCTTGGCTAGTACTCCTCAAGATTATCAAGATGAGGAAAAATGAGGAAAGACTGAAAAACTGTTACAGATCAGAGGAGGCTAAGGTCCTGTGACAAATAAACACAATGTGGCACCTTTAACCAGATCCTGCAACAGAATTGGTTCCTTCATTTTGCAGTCATACCTTGGCAATGTAAGATTCACCACAGGGGAAACTTAGGAATATACAAGAACTCTCTTTACTAACTTTGTGACATTTCTGTAAATCCAAAACTCTTCCCTTCAAAAAAATTTATCTTAAAAAATGTAGAACATGATATGAACAGACACTTTACAAAAGAAGACATACATGAGGCCAACAAACACATGAAAAAATGCTCATCATCACTGGTCATTAGAGAGATGCAAATCAAAACCACATTGAAATACCATCTCACGCCGGTTAGAATGGCGATCATTAAGAAATCTGGAGACAGCAGATGCTGGAGAGGATGTGGAGAAATAGGAACACTCTTACACTGTTGGTGGGAGTGTAAATTAGTTCAACCATTGTGGAAGACAGTGTGGCAATTCCTCAAGGACCTAGAAATAGAAATTCCATTTGACCCAGCAATCCCATTACTGGGTATATATCCAAAGGACTATAAATCGTTCTACTATAAGGACACATGCACACGAATGTTCATTGCAGCACTGTTTACAATAGCAAAGACCTGGAACCAACCCAAATGCCCATCGATGATAGACTGGACTGGGAAAATGTGGCACATATACACCATGGAATATTATGCAGCAATCAAAAATGATGAGTTTGTGTCCTTTGTAAGGACATGGATGAATCTGGAGAACATCATTCTCAGCAAACTGACACAAGAACAGAAAAGGAAATACCGCATATTCTCACTCATAGGCAGGTGAGAAAAATGAGAACACATGGACACAGGGAGGGGGTCTACTACACACTGGGGTCTATTGGGGGAATAGGGGAGGGACAGTGGGGGGGGGCTGGGGAGGGATAGCCTGGGGATAAATGCCAAGTGTGGGTGAAGAAGAGGAAGGCAGCAAAACACACTGTCATGTGTGTACCTATGCAACTACCTTGCACGTTCTGCATATGTACCCCAAAACCTATAATGCAATAAAAATTAAAAAAAAAAATGTAGAACACAGAAAAGACGACTATAGTCTGATCTGACACAACAATAAAATAAAAAATATATCAAATAGTGGCCTATAAGAAAAAAGAAACAAAGAATAAACAGTAACAATACATTTACACATGTATGCATAACATACACATACACATGCACACACATATTACAGCCACGCAGGGGTATTTTTCAGTAATGTGGACTGATTTAATAACAGAAAAGCCTTTAATGTAACTAAATGTAATCTTACCATCATCTCAACTGTTGCAGAAAAAAGATGTTTTAAATTTGATACCATTAAAAACAACAACCATAGGCTGGGAGGGGTAGTGGGGAGGAGGAGAAAGAAAGGGGTTGGTTAATGGTTATGAAATATAGTTAGACAGAAGGAATCAAATCTAGCATTTGGTAGCACAATACGGTGACTATATGAAACGATAATTTATTGTGTATTTCAAAATAACTGAAGGAGTGGAATTAAAGTGTTCCTAACACAAAGAAATGATCAATGTTTGAGGTGATGAATACCCCAATTACCTTGATTTGATCATTATGCATCATATGCTTATATCAAAAATCACATGAACCCCATAAATATGTATAATTCATATGTATTCATAATAATTAAAAATAAAAATTAAGCAACAACCTCCTAGCAAATTAGAATAGACAGCAATTTTATTAACTGAATAAAATACTTTCCTCAAACACTTATAGTGAACATCATGTTTAATGGTAAATTATTAGAATCAAGAATAAGATAAAAATGCCCACTATTAACATTTTGACTTAATATTGCATTAGAGGTCTTAGCACAAAAGGCAAGAAAAATAAATGATACAAAAATTTTAAATAAACAAACTAAACTGTCATTATTTGTAAATATTTTGATTGTTCATATAGAAAAGTTAAAACTGTAGTTAAATTATGAGACTAGCAAGAAAATGAAGTCATTATCCAAAAGTGGATTTTATTTCCATATGCTAGTGGGAAAAGTCAGAAAATACCATTTAAAAAATATAATTTGTAAAAAGCAAGAAACAGCTTTCAAATACGCAAAAGACTTACATGGAATATAAGAATAAATTTCAAACATGTAGAAGATTTATATGGATAAATGCATTAACTATATTGAAGAATAGTAAATAAGACCTAAATAAATGGAAAAATATACCAGAGCTGTAGGTTGGAAGAACCAGTATTCATCAAATAAGAGAGTTACTGCAATTCTAACCAAAATGCTAACAGCTTTTTTTATTGAACATACTGATTTAAAAAATAAAATGTAATGCGATGGGCAAGGATAAGCCAGGACACGCCTAAGGAAAATCAAATAGGGAGGAGTTGCCCTACTTGATATCAAAACTTAAACTAAAGCTATAATAATTCAGAAAGGTTTTTGTTGTTGTTGTTCAGAGATTAACAAATAAATGAAAGTTGTGAACAGCTCAGAAATAGATTCTGACCCTCACTTTGCTGTTTGGTGGGGAAACGGTAGTCATTTAGTAAACAGAGCTGGGAGGATTGGTTAGTCATACAAGAAAAAGAGTTTAGTTTGAATTTTTATGTCATGCAACATACAAAAATCAATTTCAAGTAGATTAAAGACTTTATTGTGAAAGCAAAACTAGACATAAGTCTTGGGAGGAATACATAAATACATTGATGCTGTATGTCTTGCATATAACTCTGAGAGCTTCCAAACTGTCCTAAAACCTTACTTTCCTTCCTGATGAGTAAATTTCTTGGGTCCCATTTTGTTATTATAGTGTCAGTTACTTTGCATCAGAACAAATAAGGCAATATATCAGAGTGGTTAAAAATCTAAACTTGGGAATCAAGTGATTTTGAGTAAGTTGTATATCTCAATGCCTCAACTTCCTCATCTCCAAAAATGAAAACAATAATAATGCCTACTTCAAAGCATGGTTGTAAGGATTAAATGAGTCAAGACATACAAAATACTTAAATAGTGCCTAACAGTAAGTGCTTTACAGATACTAGTACTTAGGGAATCTAGCTGCTGTTATAAGTGTGCTGAATCTTTTAATAACCGTTTGTAGGTAAAGCTAGAAACAAAGGTAGTAGTACCCAAATAGCAAATAAGCAGGAGTAGCTGATTCTTCACAGGAGGTTACTCTCAAATTCTCAGGTAAAAATATTTAGAGATGGCTATGGTTGCAGTGACAGCTGGCTAGGTAAGGGCTACATCTCCAATCACTGTGTGGCCCTGGTTGACTCCCTTGCTTTTTATGAATCTCCTCCCTCAGCAAAATAAAGAGTCTAAATTAGTTGACCCTAGTAGTCATTCTTCACTCTGGAATCTCACAGCTCAATCTGCCCCCAAATGGGCAACATCCAAAAGGTGAAAACAAATGCAGTTTAGGCAAGAACCTGTAGTGTTCTCTCTGTTCTGTGAGAAATGTCTTCCCATTTGAGGCCATCCTCAGAAGATTAGAAATGTCTGAACTTTTATTAATTGTGAGAGTGATAGAGCCTGTGCTTAGTCATCTCTCCAGGAGAGCTGAAGTCCTCACTGGTAAAAATAAACACCCCTACAAGGAAGAAAAATTTTGGAGAACGAACGATAGGAGCAGCCTGTAAAGTCCCCTCTTGCTCTCATCTTAGCCACTTGCAAGAAGGGGAAAAAAGCTGTTATCCACTAATTGCTTAATATGTGCCAACCACAGTGCTAGACATTTAATAGATATAACAAGAGCCATACAAGGTGGAGTTTATTTTTTCTATTTTACAAATGTGGAACTTGAGGCTCAAAGAGGGAAAGTGATTTTCCAAGTATATACAACAAGTAAATGGAAGAACCAGAATTTGAATTGCAATCTTTCTGGTTTCTGCTCTTTTCACTCCAGCAGGTTGCCATGGACTCCACCTTACCTACTCCCATGGCCAATGAGAACAAGACCTGATGGTATGTGACTACCCAACCCCACCAGCTGGTAGGTGGCAGAATGAGTCTGTGGCCCAAAGCCCATTCTTTGAATGCCAAGGACAAGCCTACAGATGCTTGCATATTTCATCTTCATTCTGTGTTCCAAAGCCTGTCTTCCAACTATAAGAAATGCCGAAATTAAATTATAGAATTATTCTTACATTGATCTTAGTCCAGCTCCAATTCTTAAAGATGTGAATTAATTCAATTTGGATGATTTAGAAAAACAATATAATATAGTAGAAAGAACACAGAATTTGGATTCATATCCTGGCCTCCACCACTTACAAACTAGATGAGACTAAGCAAGTCACACAATCTCCTAGAGCTTTGGTTTCCTCATATGTGAAGTGTGGATAATGATGCATGATTCAGAGGTTATTGCCAGGATTAAAGGATAAAATGCATGTAAATTGCACAATACAATGCTTGATAGATTCTACGTAACTGCCAATGCCCCTTTTGCACCAATTATCAGCATTTCATCATCCTGACTCTCTTCGTATATGGAAATTAAGGTCCATAAGTGAGTGAAATTGAGAACACAGAAACAGATCCATTTATATATGGAATTTTCACATATGACAAAGGAGGCAAAGAAAAGAGTGAAAAGACAGAGACACTGGTCTGAAAAAAACAATTTTTTTTACATGGAAAGAGTAAATGGATTGCTACCTCACACCAAACACAAATAGCAAATTTTGGATCCAAAGTTAAGAACAAAATTATAAATTTTTGGAAGAAAATATAAGAGTAAACATATTGGACCTTGGCATAGATCACAATTTCTTAAAAATGAAACAACAATGTTAACCACAAACTAAATTCTATTCATTTGACTATATTAAAACATAAAAATTCTGTTCATAAAAATCCTCCTTTAAAATTTTTTTAGAAAATTAACAAAGTGGACAGATACTTGTCATGATACATCAAAGGGGAAAATGTAGATCAAGAACTTTTTGAAAAAAATTATAATAAAAAAGACAAAGTCAGTTGAAAAATAAAGATGTGAGCAGATGTCAAAGAAGAGGAAAAACCAATAGAAAGATGAAGATACATTGAAATTCATTCTTACTTAAGAAAATAAAATTGAAACCACAGTGATGTATTATTTTATGCCCTTCTGATTGACAAAAACTGAGTAGACAGATAACAAAAAGCGATGGGGAAAATCTGAAACAATAGCTCTCTTACACAGCTGGTAACAATCATGATTTTGGGCTATCTTACAAAGTTTAACTTTGCATTCTTATACCAAAGGAACGTTTTTCACATATGCCCAGGAGAAATCTACAATTGTGTTTGTAGAAGCACTTTGTGTAATAACAAAAAAGTAAAAACAAAGTGTATCAGTCAGGTTCCAGTCAATAGACATAAATCACATAGTAATTTGAACAGGGACTTTTAGACATGAATAAAATTTTAATTATGATGGGGGATTAGAAGTAACAGGGAATTGGTTATTCAGAGGTTAAGAGAACTCTAAAGGATATAAGAATAGGATATATAAGGTGCAGCCACTACCCTTAGAGTTGAATTAGAGCACTAAAGAAAAGAATACACCTAAAAAAGGACCCCTTCCCGGAAGTTAAGATGCAGATTCCACTGGAAAGGGCTCTGCTGTTGCTCTCAGGATGGTAGAGAAGTCCACTGAAGCGTCTGGTGGAAATCCACTCTCTGGGATGCTAGTAGAAATCACTCACAGGGAGGCAGTGTGGCTCAGAACTCATTGTGTAGCCATCTGAGGGGAACCATGGGAAACTTCCTAAACAGGAGCTACACATATTGCCGCTCCATGTGCTGCTGCCTGCTGTGTACTACAATAGCCACACTGGAGCTGGCACTGGAGAAGCCTTCCTGAGGAGCACACAGGCACTGGAAGAGAAGTCTGATGTTGCCATCTAGTACCCATCATTGACAAAGGTGAAATGTTTACAGGGTCTGTACCCATTGTCACAGAACAGGCAATGAAGGGTGACTCTGGAACAGAGATAATGAAATAATGGCTGACACACATCCCAAATGCCCATTAAGGAGAAAATAAGGACAATCACATCATAGAATATTATCACCCTAGAAGTGAATGAACAAGTTTAAGCAACAACGTCGATAGCTAAACATGAGTGATTCTTAGTGACATAATGTTAAGAGAGGTGAAGGGGAAGCAGATAGGATCATGGAGGAGGCATCAGGTAGCTGTAATGAAATTGGTCTGATTCCTGGGTTGGGTGGTGATTCATTGGTGTTTATTATAGTATCATACCATGCCAGCACATAAAATGAAAGGGGGTCATGCATGATGCTGAGACTGCATCATAAACAATAGGTTATGAAAAATATAACTCGTCTATGTATGTAAGGTACCAAAAATGTTTAAAAAGAGGAAAATTAAATAATTAGAACTATAGTCTGATACAATTTCACATTATTCCATTACTCTCTGAGTACCATGTCTTTCAGCTTGTGCTATAACTGCAAAGAAAAAAAAAAAAAAAAAAAAAACAGAATAAATTTCCCAATTTCTCTGTTATTTCCTAATGCAGTTCTTATCAAACTGTGTCAAAGGACCAACTTGTTTGCATTTTTGTTTTTCCCAGTCATGATGTGCTGATACTTTTGTACCTCTACTCTGTTCAAAGCAATGAGTACACCGATCATGATCTTATTTGTAGAGGCAACGTCAAATTGCTATAAAGCTTCTAAAGGCTTTCTCTTTGTTTCTGTACTCACCTAGGATGGAGCCATAATACACAGTCCCAAGCCCAACACAAGTCCTTTCCCTAATGGTTAGAAACATGTGCTTCAGAATCAGGTAGGCTTAGGCTTGATTTCCTGCTCTATCACTCACTACCTGCTTGGATAAACAGGTTAACTCTCTGAGTCTTGGTTTCTTCCTCTATCAAATGAGAATGAAAAATATTTGAGAGAATGATTAAGAGGAAGGTCTGGAGCAAGGTGAACCAAGAACTCACTCTCAGGGTCCTACAAGGGCAGGGTTGGCAGCTGAGAGTGAAGCCTCTCAAAGCTTTGCATCCTGCACTTGCTTTACTTAGTCTGTGTGGACTAAATGAAATTGGGTAAATAAAGTCCTTGAACAATGTGTGGCACAGAGTACGATCTTCTGTGATGGTGTTTAGAATTATGATTCCAATTTACTCTTAATATTATTTATGATTATTTTTATTGTGTTATTATCAACTGGGCTTAATCTCTTAGCTCTCCATTTCTGTTCATTAAGCTAGAAATACAATGAAAATCCCTTTAAGGGGGAAATGTTCATGTAGAAAAAGCAAAAGATCCAACTTCACTCTTCCCGCATCCATTTATTCATTTGGCAATATTTTATAGACTGCTTAATATATGCCAGAACTATGTTGTTTACTAAAGATAGAGAATGAATAAGACATAGTCTGTGTTCTCAAAGAACTCACAGCCTGAGGTCAAGTGGGGTACATTTAGGCAGTGATGGCAAAATGGCAACTGCTATAATAGAGGTTAAGTTGGGTCTAAGTTAGCCCAGAGGATAAATCACCTATGTTTGATCAAAAGAAATCTTCCGGCTGGGCACGGTGGCTCAAGCCTGTAATCCCAGCACTTTGGGAGGCTGAGGCAGGTGGATCACGAGGTCAAGAGATCCAGACCATCCTGGTCAACATGGTGAAACCCCGTCTCTACTAAAAATACAAAAAAATTAGCTAGGCATGGTGACGCGTGCCTGTAATCTCAGCTACTCAGGAGGCTGAGGCAGGAGAATTGCCTGAACCCAGGAGGCGGAGGTTGCGGTGAGCCGAGATCGCGCCATTGCACTCCAGCCTGCGTAACAAGAGCGAAACTCCATCTCAAAAAAAAAAAAAAAAAGAAAAGAAAAGAAAAGAAAGAAAGAAATCTTCCAGAAGTCAGTGATCACGGTGGACTTGAGTCACGAAAAATGAATGGTACTTTTACAAGCCTCCCAAAATATAATGGGCTCACTTCCCCACTGTGTGTTCTCTCATAGAGTGAAAATGCATAACACATACAGAGAAGAAAAAAAAAAAAAAAAAACACTTCTCAGATGAAATAGACTGCAGAGATCATCACTAGCCAATGGTAGCCAACCGGAGGAAGTACCACCCTCTAAGGGGCATTGGAAAACATGCTGGGGTGTGTTTAGTTGTCATAACTGCGGTTGGGTTACTAGCATTTTGTGGGCAAGGAGTTCAAGACGGTAAACATTCTGTAATACACAGGACTGTCCAACAAACTACCAATAGTGTTCCATTTGAGACGCACTGAAGACAGCCCATGACTTTAGATCTACATGAAGTCAAACAAGGGGAGACAAAAATGCCAAAGCCATTTACACAATTATGTGTACTCTATTGTGACTCTGGCCTTCCTGGAGCTTGTCTAAGCTTTCAAGCATCCTCCTGTTTGTGAATCACAAACACTGCTGAGCACATCAGTGACTATGCAACCTGGGCCTTGGTCCTTTTTTCTAGAGTATGGCTGTCCTTGTCAATATGCCACCAAGCTGGATATTCCCAACCATAGTGACTGGCAATTTTACTTGGTAACAAAAAAAAAAATATTGTGGTTTGTCAGCTTAGTGT